>CP136054.1:470203226-472935726 GCA_032464435.1 Aegilops umbellulata | reverse complement strand
TTGTGATACTTGGATGATCATGTGTGTTTGACCATATGCTACATTAATGCTTGTTGGATGATACTATCAGTTTATCCCTATTTGATCATTCACTTTGCTTGGTGATGAGTGCATGTATTTAATTCTTATCATTTTGAGCGCTCCACCAAGATGTATGTGACATGGAAGAGTAACCTATGATCCTAACTCATTGTGCATTTGCAGTCCAAAGCAAATCTTAAGATATGCACAAATTTAGGAGGAGCTCTTGCTTTTCACATACTTCTCAAAGCGACAATATCTTTCACTCTTATTATCATTTGTCGAAGCTTTGATCTATATGTTGTCATCAATTACCAAAAGGGGGGAGATTGAAAGTGCAACTATCCCTCTGGGTGGTTTTGGTAATTCCTAACAACGTATAGCTCATTGAGCTAACATTATTCCAAGATTAATATTTCAGGAAAAGCTCAATGAAAGGCATGGCATGGATGAGGAAAGTGGATCCCTCAAAATTCTAAGGACAAAAAGTTTGGCTCAAGCTTGAAGCTCAAGACTCTACATTTTATATTTTAGTGATCCAAGATCACATTGAGTCTATAGGAAAAGCCAATACTATCAAGGAGGGATGAGGTGTTGCTTAATGGCTTGCTTGCTCAAAATGCTTAGTGATATGCTCCAAAATCCTCAACTACCTTCCCACATCCACATATGACCTAAACCAAAAGTCAAACTTGGCCCCACCGATTCTTTCTATCCGGCGCCACCGAGTTTCAAATGTCATAGCCTGCCACAAACCCTAGCCAAATCGGTCTCACCGATAGGGATCTCGGTCTCACCGAGATGGGATTGTAATCTCTCTGTTTCCCTTCGTAACATTTCAGTCTTACCGAGATGAGCGATCGGTCCCACCGAGACTGCAATGCAAACTCTTTGTTTCCCTTTTGTAACATTTCGGTCTCACCGAGATGAGCGAATCGGTCCCACCGAGTTTACCTGACCAACTCTCTGGTTAGCTTATTACCAAAATCGGTCCCACCGAGTTTGTGTAATCGGTCACACCGAGATTACGTTATGCCCTAACCCTAACCATATTGGTCCTACCGAGTTGCATCTCAGTCCCACCGAAAATCCTAACGGTCACTAGGTTTGCTGAATCAGTCCGACTGAGTTTAACTATTCGGTCCCACCGAGTTTGGCTAATCGTGTGTAATGGTTAGATTTTGTGTGGAGGCTATATATACCCCTCCACCCACACTTCATTCGTGGAGAGAGCCATCAGAACATACCTACACTTCCAATACAAATTTTCTGAGAGAGAACCACCTACACTTGTGTTGAGCTCAAGATATTCCATTCCAACCATATGAATCTTGATCTCTAGCCTTCCCCAAGTTGCTTTCCTCTCAAATCTTCTTTCCACCAAATCCAAATCCTGTGAGAGAGAGTTGAGTGTTGGGGAGACTATCATTTGAAGCACAAGAGCAAGGAGTTCATCATCAACACACCATTTGTTACTTCTTGGAGAGTGGTGTCTCCTAGATTGGCTAGGTGTCACTTGGGAGCCTCCGACAAGATTGTGGAGTTGAACCAAGAGTTTGTAAGGGCAAGGAGATCGCCTACTTCGTGAAGATCTACCACTAGTGAGGCAAGTCCTTCGTGGGCGACGGCCGTGATGGAATAGACAAGGTTGCTTCTTCGTGGACCCTTCGTGGGTGGAGCCCTCCGTGGACTCGCCCAACCGTTACCCTCCGTGGGTTGAAGTCTCCATCAACGTGGATGTACGATAGCACCACCTATCGGAACCACGACAAAAACATTCGTGTCTCCAATTGCGTTTGAATCCTCCAAACCCTTCCCTTTGCATTCTTGCAAGTTGCATGCTTTACTTTCCGCTGCCCATATACTCTTTTGCATGCTTGCTTGAATTGTGTGGAGATTGCTTGACTTGTGCTAAGATTGCTAAAATCTGCCAAGAACTAAAATTGGGAAAAGGCTAGATTTTTATTAAGTCAAGTAGTCTAATCACCCCCCCTCTAGACATAGTTTCGATCCTACAATAATCAATCTTATCTGTGATAAGCAGAACATTGATGTTTGCAGCGGTCTTTATGAATCACAACGTATCGAACGGGCTATCAACATAGTAGGCTTATCTACATGAAAAAGATGACGTCACACTCAATGAACAATCATCGGTTTATGAAATGCCCGCTTCTGACCGCCTTGGCCCACCAAAGGTTCCTCTGCTGTGCGCTGCCTGCGTTGGGTCACTGACATGCAGGCCATGCACCCAAAGAGCCCACACGTCAGTGGAAGAATGGTGCGGTGTCCTAGGTCAGAGTCGATGGCGCCACTCGCGGCACGCCCGGCTGAACACGCCTCTGTGCCGCATTCAAACGCCACCATGAAACCCGCCCGTGTGGAAGCCGAGAAACCCACTCTGGTCACACGTCCGTTCATGACCGGGCCGGCGTTAAACACAACACCGGCCGAGCTCCTCCCATCCGCCATCTATTTAATCTCCTATTTAAACGAGGCCAAACGCCGGCCAAGAATCGCACACCTCCGCCGCTCCCCTATCTCCTCCACCATTTTGTCCACTCTTACAATGGCTTACGAAGAGTAGTTATTCCGCATCCAAGCCGGCTGGGTAGCCCGCCGAATACGAGCTATGCAGCTCGCTGATCCACCTCCCTCCCCTCGCCCGACGGAGCCAGTTGCTGCCCCAAGCCGGCGCGTGATTCAGCAACTCGCCGCTCCAGGCCGGCTCGACGAGGAGCGGCGCACGGGCGTCGTTGCTGCTGTCCATGCCGCTGCCTCGTACCGCGTCTCCTGTTTCTGTGGCCGAGACTCCCATGCCGGCGGCCGCGCCATGCAAGCAACGACAGAAGCCGGGTACGCGGAGAGCGACGAGTCGGTGGCCAGTGCCTCCGCGTCCGCCGCCATCATCGAGGAGAAGTAGAACACGGGAGGCCACCGCCGCTTGGGTCCCATGAAGGCCACTGTGGAGGCGACGCCGGCGTACACAGCAGGTGTCTTGCCGGATCCTTTTGTTACGAGGACCTTCATTGACCCCGCATTGGCTGCAGGGAAGAGGGGAATGTTAGGACGAACTCGAGCAGGTGTCGGCCATGGCGAAGTAGTGGCCGGTGATGAACTTGAACCGATGCCAGCCACCATCATCTTTGGCACCAGCCAATAATATCAGTTGGGCAGTGGGGAAACGAGCCGTCCTTTGCGCTGAAGCATATACCTCCGGGGCTCCCGGCAGTCCGGTGATCGTGCTGCCGGACATGAGGAACACAAATCGATCGGCGGGTGACCATTTAGGCCAGGTATTATATACCTAGGCTGTCCAGAACTAGCACCGCGTAGTTCATTTGAATGTAATGAAATCCGTCATGTTTGTATGAAAATCCGGTATTTTATATGATTTCCGTTGTTGTTTATATGAAATATCAGTTTGTCTACGTGTTTGCGTGAATTTCGTCCGGTTGGTTGAGTTGTTGTCATAATGTGTGCGGCTACGGTTGGATGGCGTCATTTGTGGGTCGCCGGTCGGTCTGTGGGCGGCTCAGGCGGCGTTGTGGGACAAAAAAACACAGCTCGTGCGAGCTCGTCTCCAACGTGCGCGCTGGAGGATGCATGACAGCATGAGCACCCAAGCCATTCCTCGTTCATCGGTGGCAAAGGCACCGGTGGACAAAAGGGTCGCCAATATTTTGGCTACCCCGGGCAAGATCCAAACAGCCCCTCCCAACAGATTCAAATCCCTCGTTTGCCATGGAATTTTGCCATGTGTTTTTTTCATGGACTAGCAAGATGCCCGTGCATTGCACTGAACATCAAGATGCATTTTTTTAGAAACTCTTGCATGCATGCAAGGGATAATTAATGTCCTCCTTTGCTAGTACCAAGAGGCAAACACCATTAATATTGCATCGATTAGTGTTAGTGGCCTTGTATATCTACAAATTGTAATTTTGATAGTGGCCCCTTGTATATAAAAATGGATTGAAAAAGATGAGAGATAAGGTGAGGAGGAGTGGGCGTGGTGGTGACTGGTGGTCGGACTGGGCGGAGGCATGGGAATGGACGGCGCATTATGTCTAGGTTTGTATCTCTCTCACACACACCCACGTAGGTGGGGGACATGCACTAAGAGAAGAGGTGCACGCACGGCGCACGTACTCCTGTCTCTTTCCCAACCACACGCGCGCGGGTACACGGTGGAGCTCATTTCTGTACGAAAAAGGCAGCCCACGTGGTAATTTGGCACGTGTACTGATTGTCCACTTGGTGGAGGGAGGATCGTCTACCACGGGTGAACAAATAAATTGCGACTTGACGCGTTATGTTAAATTAAAAAAAGAGGCAAAACAAGTGGGGCCTACCTTAGAGGCAAGGCTCTATACACTGGAGTACTTTTGATCTGTCCCGTCAACTCGCAGAACGAGGAGAAGCTTGCTTAGTACGCCGTCTCCCCCGCCCACGGGCGCGGTGGCTCGCAGGATGAGGTGAAGCTTGCTTACGAGTACTACTACTACTACTACTACTACTACTACTGTACGCCTTTACGCCCGCTCCCTCGCCCACGCGCGCGGTGGCTCGCAGCACGAGGAGAAAATTTTACTACTCCCTCCGTTTACTCCTCGTCCCTACTACGTACTTTGGTTAGTACTCCCTCCATTTACTTATACAAGGCCACTATAAAAAATACATTTTGCATCTATAGAAGGCCACAAATAGTAATCGAGACAAAAGTTACTACTCCCTCCTTTCCAGTTTATGGCTCAATTTCAAAATCTCTCCAACCAAGGTAGACGGTGAGTGGTTGAATTAATTTCGTAGTTTGCACAAGTAATTAGTACGCCCGTTTCTCTCAAGAATTTATGTTTACCGAGGCATTAATTAGAACGAATGCATGAATGACCACTAAATTTCCATGAACTTGTACATGCATTGGTTAGTTTCCTCTTGACACTGCTTGCGTCAGGTGATCTAACGCACCTCGAAATCCAACATGTAATGGTACTACTACTATTATAGTAGAATTGAGACTTATCAAACGGAAAAACGAATGTTTTTTAGATGAGCCCTATAAACCCTAGTGAATACGTACTCCGTAAAAACAGATTTTTCCAAAACTAAGTCGCTCCCTTTCATGAATTATGTAGTATACTCCTCCGTCGACGCTCCCTTTCATGAATTATGTACTTCCTGTCGTCGACATGTGGGACATATAGCAACCGGGTTGACGTGTCAAGCACCAAATAATAGTGCAGAACAGCAGGGGGGACGCATCCCACTCGTACTCTCCCAGTAGTAGTAATGAGCAATGAGACGTCAAATCACAATGCCGCACCTTCCCAGACGGACGAAGCAACCATTATTTCACACTTCGGTTCGCCATCATCTCAAACCACGTACTAGTATTGCTTCTATCTCAAGAGGGACACGTGCATCGCCTTGGTACATCATGACACGTGGGACCGCATGACAGGCCATGCTCCCCCGCCGATCGCTCGGCAAAATCACCTCATTTTTACTATACTTCCTCCGTATCGGTTTACTACATGGCATGCACATCGTTCTAGGTTGAGAATTTAACTGGCTATATATGTGATGAACAGTACTCTAGCCTTTTAAAAAATGTATACTTTTGTACATTATTACTATCGATGGATTGCGCCATGGAGCAAAAATTGAAATTAAAAAAAGGTGGTACATATAGAGAGCGCTCGTCGCCAAATTATGCATATAGTACTGTTAAAAAGCTAGTACGTGCTTAAGTGGGGTGCTAAATTCTATTAAAGAAATACTAGTAGTATGTACATACTGAAGAGTTAAAGTAACGAGAATAAACATAACATAGTTCTGCTGGGGGCTCAGCACAACACACCCCTCAAATTAAACTAAGCACACCTGAAATTAAACTATGCAACTAATCCGGTAGACACCGCATTAGAAGTTTAGAACCACCATGAGCAACGACACTACCACCTTCCTTGGAGTCCTCGTCCACGTCCTCGACTTCGTCCTTGTCCCTCTTCCTCTTGGCCGATACTTCTTTGCTTGAACCGCACACTTGGTTGTTGCTCTTCATCCAACCCTTGTAGATATTGAAACAAAGGTAGCCACCCATTGCAGCGTAGTAGATGTGGTCTATATCTAGTACATTCCGCTGCCATGCATGACGATGAAACGTGTAATGAGGTTTCTCCAGTTTACGGTACGAAGGATGAACCATGGCTCCTGCCAGGGTCAGCATTGAAGGCTGACGAGAGGGCACCAGCCGATTCTTCTGGAGGTCGAAGGGGTTGCCTACAACGAGGCCTATCCGACCCAGGACTTCTTCGTCGTTCTTAAAGTCTACAGTAACGAATTTCACTGTTTTGTCCTTGAGGAAGTCCTTAAAATCCTGGCACTCAACGTCGGCATGGCATATGTGGTAGACCAAGCAAACATTATGTACGCAAACCTGGATCACGGCGGGCTTCTTCCTCTCTTCGTCCTTTAGATCCTTCTCTCGTCCCAGGACTGTGGTGTACTCAACATCTAGCCCAGCGACCCACTCATCATCTGAGTTTTCGAACAGGCGTCTGAAGCGAGAAAGGCATCCTTTCACCGTCACGGAAGAACGGGTGTAGATGACGTCGAACTCATCGCCGGTGATGGTTCTAACCTTGTACTCACCGCCAATCGTGGAGATTTGGGACGCCATGGATTTGGGAGGAGGGTAAGGATTAGTGGAACTGCCGTCATGTGAATGGATGAGACGACTAGGAGCGAACCGCCGTAGTATTGAAGGACGTGCGGGGACGAGTAGGAGCGAAGTGCCAGCGTGCGAACGACAGGGTAGTGGCTTTCCATTCTCCCATGATACGGGCTTCCAAGAGCCCTTGGATCTGAGATCGAACGGTTGCATGGCATGATTCTAGACCTATGGGTGAATATCCTATCCTGGAGGGTTATCCTGCAAATTTTCAGCAACTTAGCATGCGACCATTTGATCTCAGATCCAAGGGCTGCCAGCAGCCCGTATCATGGTCGCGCCTACCACGACCGTCGCGTCGCTCGCGCGGTCGCGCCCTTGAGATTTAACACAGTGCGTTAGGCTATCTGATGTTGCCATGTCATACATAGTCATCACTTAGTCACTCATACTACAACAAGGTTGGCTATAAGTGTATTTTTTGCTCCTCTGTATCTCTTTCTTCGTACTCCCTCTGTCCCATAATATAAGAACATTTTTGACACTAGTGTAGTGCCAAAAACGTTCTTATATTATGGGACACACGGAGTACTAGTATTTATTGCATTTGCCAAGGAGTGTCCTCTTCCAATGAAATGGTGTTGCTAAGTTTGCTTCATTTAATTAGCTATAGACTCAAAATTGTCTTTTCACCTAGGTACACGCGCTTAGCACCGTTTCTTCCTTGGGTCACCAAACTAGTCTCTCTCTTCTTGATTAACTTTCCACATCAGACTTTATGCCTATGTGGCAAGCTTAAGCACCTGTAGGAGCAAGTAAAAGTAAGTACAATAGTGCGCTTTACATGGCATTTTTGCATATGTGGAGGAAAGAGAGGCAAGGAAAAAGTGGAGAAGTGGGCTCTCATGCAAGAGCCAGCCTCTACTACATGGTGGAGCATTGGGAGAGGCACCTGTATGGAGGTGGTCAGGAATCAGGAGACTCACGCCAGTCGTAGCGCCGCAGTTAAAATGATAATGGCAAGTCAAATCACGGGGCCCCACCTGTCCAGCAGTAACTCGCTGTCAAATCACACAACCCTACGTTTGCAGCAGCCTATACTCCCTCGTCTTCTCGCGTCTCTGTCGAACCCACTAGGCGGAACTGCCCCGCCGCCTACCTTGCAGGAAAAGCCCCGCCCTCGACTTTTAAATACAACTACATCCGCATAAGAATCCAATGATATACTTTTTGTGACATAGTAACTCATATTTAGTTAGTCAAATGGATGACCTAGAACTATGTGCAGGCCCTATAAACCGGGACGCCTAAAAATAAAAAAGCCGAGACGCTTAAAAATAAAAAAACTGAGATGGAGAGGGTAGTTCAGCACGTATCTTTTTAGATCAATATAGTCGGGATTTAGCAAGGAGCAAAACCAAGTGGTAGGCTGCTCCTGTCATGTTGGCGTAGCAACTCAAGCAGGGTCAATCCGCACACGAAATGGCGACACACTTAACAGGACCCGTTTGGCCGACATGTGGCTCATCCACCGTCTTGTTCCACGTGCGATGCACCAAATTACAGTTCGGAGCAGAGGTTGGAATTGGAGGCACCCCGGTCGTAGCGCCGCAGTAGTAGAAAATGAGCGATGAGGGGTCAAATCACAAAGCCCCACCTTTTCCGCATTAAGCTGGACGGATGAAGCAACCATCATTTCACTCTAGGGCGCAAGAGCATAAAGAAAAGAGAAAACAATGATGCGTGCGGCAACTACCTAGGGCACCCTAGGGTAGGGGTCTCCACTACAGATCCTTTTTTTAAAGCGCCTCCACTACAAATCGGCTTCTCCCTTGTCCTCTTAAAGAAAACCGATGATGAGTGCGGCGGTAGGGTTTGTAGGAGTACTACGGCGTGCAGGGCCACGTCGTAGTAAACGGGTTCGAGTCGACGCCTTAAATATGTGTTGGCCGCTTGGTTTTACATGAACGAGGCAGCATTTTGGGTTCGGGGACCAGTGGAGATATAGTACGTACAAAAAATTGTGGACGTAGGTTCAACCGAAAGGCAATGATGCATGGGCCCTGCATTTTGATATACCCGGGGCCGCGGGAAATTTGCTACTCTACTCAAAACTAGTAAGGTACACATGTATTGAACACATGAGATTTCGAAACCAAATTATGAATAAATACACACTATAGCATGTAAAGCTTTGAGACATATATGCATGATGTAGATGTTCGTTTAGTTCTTATAGTTCATCTCATTCAAAATCAATTAGTTTTATAAAAATGTTAAGATTCATGGGGTTGTGCATTATAAATCATCTGTACCTACTAATAAAGCAAGGTGCGTTTCGTCGATTTTTTCATCCGTTCACCATCGATTTTTTTGTTCTATCCAAGGTGGTACTAATTTTTTGTATGTCCATCTGCCATAAAAGAAATAGTTTTATCCAAAATTTCGTACATGGCCGCGCGCGCTGAGGCCCAGGCCATTTATTTTCGGTCCATGCAGCTGATAACCATTATTTACCGCACTGGGCGCAAAATAGACGAACTTTCGCATATGGCGCCCAGTATTGGGACGGCCCGTTTTTATTTTTTTTCTCTGTTCTGCTTCTTTTTCCTTTTTCTTTTCTCTCCCTTTTCTTTTATATTTCCTTTACCTTTTTCTCTTCCAAGTTTCTTTTTGTTTTTTCCTTTTTTCATAAATTCAACTTTTCAGAATTTTAGTTTTTGATTAATTTTCGTACAATCTCCAGAATTTATTATATTTTTACCATTTTGAATTTTTTTCCAAATTTTAGATTTTTATTCCCATTCCAGAATTTATTGAAAACTATAGAAAATTTTGCATTTTAATTGTTTTTTATGCTTTCCAAAATTGTTCGCTATTTTCAAAATAAATTGCATTTTAAAATGATACAAATTAAAAAATTATTCATTTTTATTGAAACGTTCACAAATTCAAAGTAATGCTTGTGTTAGAAAACATGTTTTTGAAAATTGTTTCAATGTTCAAAACATATTTAATTTTCAAAAATTGTTCACATATTCAAAAATTGTTCGTTTTCTTATAAAAGGTTCATATTTTAATTTTTTTGTGAATTTAAATAAATTTTCATGTTTCAAAGAATATTCGAGATATCATAATTATTGATTTATTTTTTGATAAGTTCAATAAGATGAGAAAAAAATGTTTTGAATGGGACGCTAGAGTATATTATTAAACATTCGCGCTGGCCATTTGTTAGCAGCAGTTGTTTGTTCGAGTGGCTAGCAGCACGTGGTCGAGTTTTTGAGGTCGTGAGTTTGATCCTTCAACTCAGTGGTTGTTTTGGATTTTCGTTCGCGCCTTACAAACACATGTCGTTTTGGTGTCTGCCACTTGCATGGCCAGACTTGAACTGTTGTGCATCCGATGTGCTATTTGACAATAAAAAAGAATGTTTTTGTTGAATATAATTAAAAGAAATTGTGGAGACATGGCAATAAAAGAGGATATGTTGGTTTGGCTCTGACTAAAAATATGTGGGCAAGTGATCGCTGAAATGATTACAGAGAATAAACTCTGGTAAAGTAGGGACTACCTGGTTATGTATTGATTATACCAATGAAACGGGATTCTCTGCAATTTGTGCTATATCTGTTACGCCATCATAGGATAGAGTGGTCGAAGCAACTATCCATGAAGGTCGCCGTGCTGCCACAAAATGAGCAGGCAACCACAACCTAGACACGATGGCGGACATAAAGAAAAAAAAGGCAAAAGTTGGGTGGTGGCCACCACTCCGACCAACCCCATCACTATTAAGATCTCGTGGGCTAAACATGACCTGTGAGAACATCACACTCCTCGCTCTGTAGACCCACCACTATGGAGACCGTTTTGATGGACACATCAATTATCTCTCCGACGCTTCTCGTAAAAAAATATCTCTCCCGTTGCAATGCACGGGCATCTGTGCTAGTAAAATAAAAAACAAATAATGGCAATTCATTTAAAAAAATAATCAATTATGATACAGAAGATTCTAGAACAAAGGAGAAGTGCTTGTGTTTTGAGGTCTGTGCATTATGCTTAAGTTCAACCATGGAGTCTTTTAAATTGTACATGTGGCAGATCTGGTGGAATGTTGATGATATCCAACGGCCAGTAGTGCTCGGATTTGCCTATCTCTGCACTGTCGGGTTAGCTTCATCCAGCGACCATCTTTCAAAGTTATTGGCACACTATATAGTTCTTGTGACATAGTTGCATGTTTTTGAAAAAAGCTACTAGTGGGTTGTACTATCTATTTAGGAATAGAAGATGTATGCATGGAAGTTGTAGGGAAAGAGATGACATGGAGCATCTCAATTCCTATGAGCAGGGATTGGAAAAGAGATGTCATTTGGTTCACATCATAGGAATTTTCTATTGAATCTAGAGATGACATGTATCTCAATTCCTATGAGGAGGAATTAGAAAAGAGATGTAATTTGGTTCATATCATAGGAACTTTTCTATTGAATATACGCTAATGTTTATTTTCCTTTGAAATTAAGGGAGTATAGGAATCCATTCATATGAACCAAGTGTCTCTAAAGCTATAGAAATGATATCATGTTTATTTCCTTTGAAATGTGGAGTATATGAATCTATTCCTATGAACCAATTGGAACTAAAGGAAAAAATCCTATAAAAATCATATCATATAGAGTTCCTATGATATTCCTCGACACTAAAGGATGCCTGAAATTGCTGCGGGTGATACGATGGTCTTTCTTTGTAGACTCCTTACCCATCTTTATAGTTACCTCTCGAAGATGAATGAAATGATATATACATGGTATTCTACATGTGCAATTTGGTAGACGAAAACTCGGTAAAAGTTTGCGAGGTTCGAATTTTCAATAAAGGTATATGCACTGCATTTCGGAACGGAGGGAGCATACGGCAGTTGCTAACACTCACCTGGAAGATTTGTGTGTAGGAGGAGTGGTTGTTCTGTTAAATGACATGGCAAAACTAACACTGTCGGATGCCGATCTAACGGTTCTTACAGCGTTCGTCAGGAAAAGGCTTGTGGCGAACGTTTGTCGGATAATGATTTACGGAAACATGCATTGCATTGATATGTGCCCCCCTCTCTCTCACGCACACGCACCCTCACGAGTCATGACTCTCCCGAGTCCTGTCGCAGACTCGCACGTCGCACCCACCGTCCATCTGCAGGTAGACATCACGCACATATGTGCTCTTCACACCCTACCCTCAGAACTTCTAAAAACAAAAGACGGCGCGCACATTTAATTTTAGCTCACACGTCACACACTTATACTATTACTCTTGCGGCGAACGTTCTTTGGGCATACTATATTGTACTCTCACGAAGAGAAGCGGTGCACACACGCACTAGTTCTCTCACACCCACTCGCGGGTACACGTAGGAGCGCATTTTTTTGACGCTGGTACAACAAATCACTCCACTATATATAAAAGCAGGAGCCTTAGCGCTTGCTTTACTAGGGTTCCTCTCGTTGACTCTCTCATGCTCTCCAGATCTAAGCAACACATAGGTGGCCACACTCTCTCCCAGCTCACGGCTGGTCACAAATCCGGCCGGACAACCTTGACCGGGGCAGGGGTGTAGGTGCATCGTTCACGCTGTCGGCGGCGGCAAGGGAGGAGACCAACGACTGCCCGCGCGTCCCGATCGGCGGCCGTGCCGTTCTCTCCGAGAGAGCGCCGGCTCGGGAGGGCCTCCGACCCCTTCTTCCTCCCTATGGTATTGTGGCCAAGATGCGGCCTCCCGACGCCGTCTTTGCCACATGCCGACGACCCTCAGGTATATATTCCTTCGAAACCTGCCTTGCTCTACTGCCCCAGCTCCCTTCGTGTGGATCCTTTTCTACTTCCATCCGTTGTTCCAAAGCCACCTAGACTTCTACTATTATTAGAAGTAAAGCTAGTTCATACAGTCGACTCAAAGCATTGGTTCAAACAGGGAAGAAAGTGGGAAAGCTGTAGCATGAATCTAGGACTTGCTTCTAAGAGGAAACGGGGGAAAGTAGTAATTTCTGTCACTGTTTAAATAACCGTATTTCGTATTTGCGCTAACAGGGATGTCTATCTCCATATCATTTCGGTATGTCTGTCTCCGTAACATTTCTATCCACGCAATCAAAAGCACACACCTTAGTTTTAGTACAACTACGCAAAATGAGATGGCTATCCCTCGTTGTCGTCGTCTAACATCCCGTCTTCAAGGTATCCCCTACATTGGTAGTAACTAAGGTAGAATGACCAACGCAATCTAAAGGAAGCTGATTCGTACGTTTTACTTCCTGATTGCAGTGCAGGGACGAGCGAAAACAACTGCATCCTAGTCCGAATGCACTTTCTACCAGTTCATCCATGGACCGAGGACTAGGTGGCACGGCTGCACGGTGGTTTTCTGGACAGGTGCGCGGACAAGAGGCATTGTGGTCTGCTTATTTCTGCAAATAGCGGTGCTTAAATTTAGTGGAATGCACAAGCATTTCAGCTGGTCAGTACACTGCATGGTTCAGTTCAGCATTCCAGTTGAGACCACAATTATAATTGGTTATTCTGGAATGAGAGAACCTAACCCTAGATGGTGGCAACAAGAAAAAACCAGAGTGAACTCCAGGAAATTTAAGCCTGCCGGGAGGCCTTTGCTCAGAGAAGCCTTGCTTGTGTTTTCCTAATTTGTAAACCTTCTCACAACTTTGTCTTTTGCTGTGAACTGGTATATGTTTGTTATGTTCTATGAATCATTGAGATGTATAAAATTGCTTAACTTATGCTTTTCAAGTTTTTTATGAAGACGAGTTTAGTGTGAGTGTTCCACCTGAGCGCTGGACTAGCGTGTGAACGTTTGGAATTTATTACATTGTGGCCTCAATTAACTACATGAACCACTGTAACAAGATACATAGTTGCTTATATGTCAGACAGCAGATTGTTGATTGTTAGCTGGTCGATAGCCTAGTGTTGAAGCGAGCTGAGCCAATGTGCCGTGTTTTGCACAACTCCTTACAAGAGGGGTAGCACCGACAGTGTTTACAAGTACTTATGTATATGTCAGCGCACGGTTCTCGAACGAGTGCTCTATTTCATCAAAACACACACTGCTCGTATGATAAACCGTGACAACTTATGTCTTACCATGCCATATTCATGAAAAAACTAGTGAGGACGCATCTATTTCGGCAATAATTAGGATGGTTCTCACATGATTCACGGGCACACAAAAGTAGCAGCAGTTCCCATACATGGATTCAAACAGAGTACTAGCCCCAGAGGGGTCGATAACAGGCAAGGTTCGGATAATTAGACACAATCCAAACTACTATTAAACACTAGCTGGGGAAACTATTTCATGCCTCGATCTAATTTGGGCTGGACACAAGACGGACCTTGCCATGAACATCATCGAGGACGTCTCGCAGCAGCTCAATCCTGTGAACCTTCATGAACACAACCTTGTGGCCTTGCCACCGATAAACTTGTTTGTGGAGGCATGCCACGTCATCTTCCTGTGTAAGCTTGACAAGTACAGTATGCCTAACAAACGAAGGAGTAGCTTTGAACTTCTTGTGCTTCAGTACACCCTAGACAACACGCCTGACAACAGTGAGGCTGGAATACAACTCTTCATTGGTATAACCGCAAATGGCTTTCAGGATCCAACAGCCTAAGAACTCTGTTTTCCCAGTGCGTATATTTAGGTCATCCGCCTCATAGCGAGTGACATGTACAACCACACAATCCTTGTCTGCATCAGGGCTCTAATTGAAACAGAAACAAATTTTGAATTACTTTTCAGTATAAGAAACACAAGTTATTTAAACCACTATGTATAGCATGGCATCGAAGCTAATAAAATTTTGCATTATTAATCACCACATACTTCCTTTTCTAAAAAAATCACCACATACTTAGATGAAAAACCACAATCGAGATCGGCAAAGAAGGAAATCACCTTGGGCAGCTCAGCGGGGGGGGGGGGGGGGGACACATCCTCGAAGGGGGGAAACTGCTCTTGCAGTGCCACAGGGGTTGTAACCTCAAATGAGGCATTGACCATCTCAGTAGTGGCCGTGAGCGTATATGGGGTCGGCTCGGTGGTTGCCTCCATCTTCTTGGAGCTCTCTGTCTCGTGGGGATCAGCCTCCCGCGTCTGCTCCAATATCGGCAGATCTTTGCCTGGTTCTCCTTGGTCCAACATGAAACTGACGAATACTAGGAGACCACTAAAAGGAAAACACAATCGCAATGACAATGAAACAAAAAAGAGAGTGAGGATCGATTACTGCTTTGCAAAAGTTCTTTTTTTTTCTCTGAACGAAAATATACCAACATCACGGATCCGCTTACCTTCCCTTCGTTCGGAGAGAAGAACAGTGGCAGATGCGAGTGTTGCCTTTCTTGAAGACGGTGAGGGAGAAGGGGATTCAGCGAAGAGTGAAATGATGGTTGCTTCGTCCGTCAAACTTAGACCGCGGGGAGGTGGGGTTTTGTGATACGACGGATCGTTACTGCCGCGCTACGACCGGGGTGACTCTCCACCTGCATACTGCCTTCTAATTTGGTGGATGGCATTTGGGCCCGCGCGTTGCATGGCCCACATGTCGGTGAACACGAGTATAACTGCATTCAGTAGAGGGAGACGTTTCAATGACCTAGGAGGATTCAGAAGCGGTAGAGTGTCTCCACTGTACTAGTAGTAATTGTTTTTCTGGGTAGCTGTAGAGTGTCTCCACTGTACTAGTAGTAATTGTTTCTCTGGGCCCAAGACAAAACAGCCCATCCACACTAGTAAATAGTAAAATCAATTCAAAATCCCATATATTTACTGAATGAGAGGTGCTACCCACACCCAGCACACCGCATCAGCGATCTCCCGGGCGCCGTCCTTGGGGAGATCATCTCGCTTCTCCCCACCAAGGATTGCTGCCGCACCCAAGTCCTCTCAATTCGGTGGCACCCTCTATGGCGCGCCGTGCCCCTTAATCTCGACTGTCGTCAGCTATCTCTCTTCAAGGATTTTGAAATCCCCAGAGCCATCATCTCCTCCCACCAGGGCTCCGTTCAAAGCCTCTGCATCCTGTCATGCTACCTGAGCAAGCATACCATGTCCTGCATGGTGGACGCCTGGCTGAAATCCCCTGAATTCACAGAACTGCAGCTGCTTGAGTTCTACTATTCCCCTGGATACCACATACCGAACGACATGAACTTGTGCCCTCAGCACCGATGTCCATCTCGCGGTTTTCGTCCTCTCTCCACACCGCCACATTTGCGCTGTGCTACCTACCAGACAATCTGGTACTAAACCTTCGAATCCCATTTCTCAAGAAACTTTCACTTGTGCGGGTTCGTATATCGGAGGCCTCGTTGCACAGCATCATCCACTCCAGTTGCCCTGCGCTGGAGTGCTTGGTGCTTGTTTTCACAGTTAGAATCGGTCGTCTCCAAATAAAGTCGCCTAACCTTGTAAGAATTGGAATTTCTTTTGACGGAAGGCAACTCAGCATCCAAGATGCCCCTTCACTTCAAAGCTTGATCCTTGTTTCTAGTTATTCACCGTTGCAAATAACCGTCCTCTCTACGCCTAAACTGGAGACCTTGGGTGTAATACATGATCTCTGTGCTCATTTCAATATGGTGTTTGGCTCCACGGTTCTTCAGGTACTTTATATTATCATCTACACTTGTAACCATAAGCTGCATTTTAAATTTCTGCGCATAATTTATATATCATCTTGGAGTACACATTTTGTACTAATATTATGTTCTATGCTCAATGAAGAGTTTCTCCATGGATGGCCTATCAATGGTGCTGGATTCTGGCAAGATCTTATATATCCAAATGAATAGTTTTGATCTGAACAAGATTATTGGCTTGCTGCAATGCTTTCCATGTCTGGAGAAGTTGTATATAAAGGTGATAATTTCACGCACATTGGAAGCCCGCATATAGTGTACTAGAATTAACCGTTCAGCTGTTGCTCTTTCGACACTCTTCTTTTAGACCTTAACTGTTTTCAATCTTCATGTCTATTTAGGCAACAGGACGGGGTAAGAAAGTTATAACCAATCGGTGGATTTGTAAGCATCGGGATTTTCTCACTTCTCATGAGATTCGATTGAAGACAATAACGCTAGAACGATATGTAGCCAATCGTGCAAACACAAGATTTGTCACATTCTTCCTGCTGAATGCGAGGTTACTATTGTCCATCAGGCTTAAGTTTATCAGCAGCATGGTTTTGACGGATGGGTATGTCGAAGAGCAAAAAAAGGAGTTTCAGGTGGGCAAAAGAGCTTTTGAACGTGACGGGCTTCTATTTACAACATATTGTGGTCATAATCCAGTAAATTTTACGACCCAGGATGTTCATTCTATGGACCTGACCGATCCATTTGACTGTGACTGCCGAAAACAGTGCTGGAGTTACATGTTGTTGCCCTTTCCAATCTGGTTTTTTTTGTAAACCTGATGAACAATTAACCCTTGTGCTTTTGTACAGTTTGTAAGCTGGAGTTAGATGTTCCTGCCCTTTTCAACTCGGTTGTGACTATCATATTTTCTTTGGAACAAGGCAAATGGCTTGCCATTCGTTTAATTTAGAGTGAAATACTGTAACAAATCCCAACCAAGGCAGAGGCTGCTTGAGCTCACTGTGCATTACAGAAGCCAAGTGATTAGCCCCCATCAGCACCCACAAACTTATTTCGAACTAGCACATCAAATGGGCTGTAAATTTTCATAGGAAAGGTTGCATGACCGTGACAGATTTGGATTCTGACATTTGGGACCCGCGAGGAAATAGCCTATCCAAGGTGGTGTCGACTTACTAGCCAGTCAACAAACGATTCTGCCTACCAGCCGTTGGATTGACATCCAACATCTGTCGTGTATCTTCTATCTCTTGTCTTCTTCTTCCTCCAGCCGCCCAAACCAAACCACCCCGTCGGCTCCGCCTGCTCCCGCCTCCCATGGCTGGCTACGCCTCCGACGCCCTACCGTACGTATCCTCCAACGTTGGCCAGTCCCTCCCTCTATTCCCCCACACGTCCTGTTATTCTCCGGTGACGTCAGCCCCAACACGCACCCGCGCCCGAACCAGTCAACCCTCGTAATCCCCTCCGCCTGCGACTGGACCGGCGCATCTTCAACGGCTCCTGTTTGTTCCGTCCGAGGCCTCGCCGCCGTCCTCCGCCTTGCGGCCTTGGTTCGCTCGCCGTGCGCGGTGCGCCGCCCTCTTGCGTTGTCAATGTCGTCAACAAACGAGAGGAACAAGGAGATGATTGTACGTGGAGAGGTTGACAGTAGGGACCCACTAGCGTCATGGCAGTACACAAGCAAGTGCCTCTATAGTACAAGCCCAAAAATATGGTTCCTCCTAATGGTTGGACATCTGGGGCTCACGCCATTGTCAACGTAGTCAATAAACGAGAGAATTACACTACGAGCGGCTGACACCAGGGACCCAGCAAGTCGCGCAGTTTTTTTAGGAACAAGCAGTTGTTATTTATACTAGATATAGCAACGGATCAGGGTAACAACGGGGCTGTGTGAGGGTTGTGGCCCTTCTAGCCAGGGTTTTATTTATGTTTACCACATCATGAGCCCAGTTGTGTTTTTTTCTTGCTGAAAATGGCTAGCCAAGTTCTATTTTTTTAAAGAAATACCCAAACAAGGCCTACTTGCTTTATCGGCCCTGCTGGGCTGAAAATCTTTCAAGACGAGGAGAGTTTCATTCGGTTTTCCCAAAAATGGGTTGTACATTTTTAAAACACATCAAACCGGGAATTAGTTTCATTTTTTTCATTACAAGATCTTAAATTCCATTGACTTTTATCCGTGGACAATTATTTGGATTTTATATTTATATAAATGATTTTTCAAAATAGTTTGAATGTGAATCGATATTTCTGGATTAAAAACAGTTGACCGCACCGAAATATGCAAAATTTCGTATACTTTTTAACCGTGGCTACAATATGGGGTGTAATGCTAACAAAAAGAAGATGGTCTACAAAAAAATTCTTAAGAATTAGCAAATGGGCTGTACATTATTAGAAATAATGGCAGATGGGTTGTATGCTGTTTTCCACAGATTTTAGGCTGACTTGCGCGCCTACTACAGGTTGACGCGTATGCTTTCATAAAAAAAGGTTGACGCACACGCAACGCCCTGTCAACTTAGTCAACACACGAGAGCAGTGACTGTTGGATGTCCATCCAATGGCTCTCGTGCTTCTTCAATCTCTGCTCTTCATGCTCCAGCCGCTCAAACAAGCGCCGGCAGGACTGCCTGCTCCCTCCTCTCGCGGCCGGCTATGCTGCCGCGCAGGCCTCACGGCCCCACCGTACTCCCATCGCTGGCCTAGCCATCCCTCTACTCACCCACACATGCTGTTATTCTTCGGTGACGGCAGACGAACCAGTAAACCCTCGTACTCCTCCACGTGGGAAACAACTGTCGAGTATTCCCTGGCTCCGTGTCGTTCCCTTCCTAGGCCTCGCCGTCGTCCACCGCCCTAGTGCTCTCTACGCGGCCTGGTCAACGTGGTCAATGAACGACATCCATCGGAAGTGGACTGTACGTGGAGAGGCTGACAGCTGGGTCCACGACCACACGCAAGGAAATGCCTCCTTATTACGCGCAAAATAATGATTCCTCCACCTGATAGCTAGGACCCACAGGAAGGGCCTCCGTATTTCGTGAAAAAAAGTTCCCCCGCTGACAGGTCAGACCCACCAGCTATATCTTCGCACGCAAGGAAGTGCCTCCTTATTACGCCCAAAAAAATGAATACCCCCTGCTAGCTAGGACCCACCATATTGTTGGGCTGACTTGTGGGCCTACTAAGTTGATAAGGACAGAGGGCTTTGTCAACTTAGTCAATACTCCAGTGATTGTATGATGTCCATCCAACGGCCATAGTGCTTCTTCAACCTCTGGTCTTCTTACCCCAGCCGCCCAAAGCAGCGCTGGTCGTGTCGCCTGCTCCTGCCTCCTGTGGCCAGCTGTGCCACCGCGGAGGCCTCACCGCACCCATACTACTCCCACCACTGGCCAGGCCATCCCTCCACTCACCCACACCCCCTGTTATTCTGCGGCGACGGCAGCCTCACACCGCAGCCGAACCAGTGAACGCTGATACTCCTCTCCGCGTGGGCATCCACTGCCGCGTCTTGCCCGGCTCCGCATCGTCCCCTTCCTAGGCCTCGCCGTCGTCCACCGCCGTGGTGCTCTCGGCGAGGCGTGGTCAATATGGTCAACGACCGACTTCCATCCGAAGAGTACTGTACATGGAGAGGCTGACAGCTGGGTCCATGGCAGCCGCAAGGAAGTGCCTCCTTATTACACGGAAAATAATTATTCGTCCACCTGACAGCGGGGACCCACTGGACGGGCCACCAGCATTTTGCAAAAAAAAATCGTTTCCCCCTGACTGCTGGGACCCACCGGACGGGCCACCGTATTTCGTGAAAAAAATGTTCCCCCCGCTGTCAGCTCGGACCCACCGGAAGTGCCTCCTTATTACGCACAAAAAAATGAATACTCCCCCGGCTAGCTGGGACCCACCTTGGTGGGAGGCTGACTTGTGGGCCTACTAAGTTGACAGGGGTGAAGGGCTTTGTCAACTTAGTCAATATGAACGATTCTAGCTCCAGTTACCGTACGATGTCCATCCAACGGCCGTAGTGCTTCTTCAACCTCTGGTCTTCTTGCTCCAGCCGCCCAAAGCAGCGCCGGTCATGCCCCATGCTCCTGCCTCCCGTGGTCGGCTGTGCTGCCGCCGAGGCCTCACCGCCCCTACTATTCCCACCACTGGCCAGGCCCTGCAGCGACGGCAGCCTCACACCGCAGCCGAACCAGTGAACCCTCGTACTCCTCTCCGCGCGGGCTTCCACTGCCGCGTCTTCCCCGGCTCCGCGTTGTCCCCTTCCTAGGCCTCGCCATCGTCCACCGCCGTGGTGCTCTCCGTGCGGCATGGTCAACGTGGTCAAGGAACAACTTCCATCGGAAGAGTACTGTACGTGGAGAGGCAGATAGCTGGGTCCACGGCCACAGCCCATTTTTTTGTGATTTGCCAAGTAAGTCGCTTTGTCAGGCCTTTTGGGCTGCAAATCTTTCGAGACGAGGAGAGCTTTCATTCGGCTGGCCGAGAAAATGGCCCATCAGTAATGAGAAATGGGCTGTAAATTTTTAAAACACATCAAACCGGCAATTAGTTTCAACTATCTTTTTTTCATTTCAAGATTTTAAATTACATTAATTTTTATGCGTGGAGAATTTGTTGGATTTTATATTGATATACATTTATTTTTAAAATCAGTTTGAATGTGATTCGAAATTTCGGGATTAAAAACAGTTTGGACCGCACCGAAATATGCAAAATTTCGTATAATTTTTTAACCGTGGCCACAATATGGGATGTAATGTTAACAAAAAGAATATGGGCTCCAAAAAAACCTTAAGAATCAGCAAATGGGCTGTAAATTATTAGAAATAATGGCAGATGGGTTGTATGCTGTTTTCCATAGATTTGAGGCTTTCCTAAAACAGGTTGACGCACAAGCACTGACTGTTGGATGTCCATCCGAAGGCCGTCGTGCTTCTTCAATCTCTGCTCTTCCTGCTCCAGCCGCTCAAACAACGTAGGCGGGACTGACTGCTCCCTCCTCCCCGCGGCCAGCTGTGCTGCCGAGCAGGCCTCACCGCCCCAGCATACTCCTGTCGCTGGCCTAGCCATCCCTCTACTCACCCACACCTGCTGTTATTCTCCGGCGACGGCAGACGAACCAGTAAACCCTCATACAGTCGTACTCCCCTCCGCGTGGGAAACAACTGCCGAGTCTTCCCTGCCTCCGTGTCGTCCCCTTCCTAGGCCTCGTCGTCGTCCACCGCTATGGTGCTCTCGGCGGCGTGGTCAATGTGGTCAACGACCGACTTCCATCGGAAGAGTACTGTGCGTGGAGACGCTGACAGATGGGTCCACGGCCGCAGCAAGGAAGTGCCTCCTTACTACGCGCAAAATAATTATTCCTGCACCTGACAGCGGGGACCCACTGAACGGGCCACCGTATTTCGTGAAAAAAATGTTTCCCCCCTGACTGCTGGGACCCACCAGCTACACCTTCGCATGCAAGGAAGTGCGTCCGGGCAAAACGATTCGCCCCCCTGACTGCTGGGACCCACCAGCTACATCTTCGCACGCAAGGAAGTGCCTGACAGTCGGGACCCACCTGGTCGAAGCGTACGTAGCGTTGTCATTCTGGTCACGAACGTGTACGTACATATATACTGGTGGATGTAGAGGCGCGCACGTGTCGTAGTAGAGGCGCGTACGTGTCGTAGTACAGGCGCACACGTAGCATGTACACGTACGTACAACGGCCAGGGTGCAAGAAAGAAAATACGGCCACGTATGTGTACATATGGGCGGGCTCTCGAACGCCTACTCGCGCATACGTACGGCCAGGGCTCGTGTACATGGCTGGGTCGGAACGGAGAAATAGCATCGTCGTCGTGTTCATGGGGAGGCAACGGAATGCGTCGTGTTCATGGGGAGGCAACGGAATGCGTCGTGTTCATCGGGAGGCAACGGAACGCGTGGGAGCCAACCGGCTGGGTCGGAACGGAATGCGTGATCGTGTTCATCGGGAGGGCTTGGATGGAACAGGCGATGGAAACGAGGCCTGGCGTACCGCACAATGGAGGAAACGGACCTCCTACGTTCGGAACGGGGTCCTGTTGATCACGAGGGGTGTGGCGTACCGCAAAACGGAGGAAACGGACCTCCTACGGTCGAAACGGGGATCCTGTTGATCGGGAGGGGTGTGGCGTACCGCAAAACGGAGGAAATGGACCTCCTACGGTCGAAACGGGGGTCCTGTTGATTGGGAGGGGTGTGGCGTACTGTAAAACGGATGAAATGGACCTCCTACGGTCGAAACAGGGGTCATGTTGATCGGGAGGGGTGTGGCGTACCGCAAAACGGACGAAACGGACCTCCAATGGTCGAAACGGGGGTCCTGTTCATCGGGAGGGGTGTGGCGTACTGCAAAACGGGACTCCACGGGATACTGTTCATCTCCACCGTCGACCTCCTCTAGCCTGCACGGGCTACCGTCGTCCTCCTCCAGCCTCCATGAGCTCCTGTTCATCTAGCCTCCACCGCGCGCTACTCCATCGGCTACTGTTCAACCACCCCTCCACGGGCACCCCTCCACCGTCTACTGTTCATCCAGCCCTTCACACCACGGGGTCCTGTTCAACCACCCCTCCATGGGCACCCCTCCACCGTCTACTGTTCATCCAGCCCTCCACAGCACGGGGTCCTGTTCAACCACCCCTCCACGGGCACCCCTCCATCGTCTACTATTCATCCAGCCCTCCACCACACCACGGGGTCCTGTTCATCCAAAGGCAACGCCACCGCTCACTGTTCATCCAACCCCCCCCCCCCCCCGCAACGCTCATTGTTCATCCCAGAGGCAGCATCGACCGGCTTCAGTTAGCAGCAGTAGCGAAGGAATCGCTCGATCGGTTTCAGTTAACAGCCATCGATCGATCGCTCGGGTTCAGTAACGCGTAGCCTGTAGTGCAATCGCTCGGGTTCAGTTAGAGACCAACGCCTCGCTCGGGTTCAGTTAGAGCCAACGCCTCGCACACACGCGCGTACGTGTACGAGAGAAACGCGCATCGCTCGGCCCCGACCTCCCACCGTAACCGGGAACTCCCCGAAATTTTCCTCGCCCTTGCTTCTACCACGGTTTTTTCCGTCATGGACGGCCCAAAGAATGTCATGCAGCTGCGTCTCTGGCCCGCCCAGGACGAAAAGCCCATTTTCTGTCATGATTTTTTTATCATAGAAGTAGGAGCCCACCACATCTATGATGATACCGGGTTTTGTCACAATTATCGTCATAGAAGTGTCATATGTATGACAGAAAAAAATGCGTTCGGCCCAAAATGTCACGGATGTGTCTTGTTGTGACATGAACCACATAGAAGACCCCGGATGAACCAGATAGTAGACAGATACTATTCGTTGCTGGCTCGATATGAGACCCATGGGCAATTCAAAACTCAAGATTGAACGATGAAGTAGCAGGTAATAATAACCGATGTATAACGTAAGAAAACACGAAAGACTGCGACCTCTCTTCCGGAACTATGTATTCCTTAGGTTCATCTGCTCAGTCGATGATGGTAATGCAGTTGGCATGGCTGCCAGCAACGGGGAAGATGATCTGAGGCGGCGAAAGGAAGTCTGTAGGGGGATCTCAGCTGCAGTGAACGCTTCTGTTGATGGTGCACCTCAGGTGGGGTGGATGACGACAAAGCAGGAGCAGGACATAACATATAGAGTTTTCTTTGACGCCTATCTGAAAATGAAGTAAATCTGTAAGGGCTCCTTAGAATTGGAGGATTCTATAAACGCATGGACAGGAAAAACACAGGAATAGGATAGGAATGCACGTGCAAAACAGAGCATTTGGAAACATAGGATTTCAGTCAACCTGGGTGTTTGTATCACATGAATTTGAAGAACAGAGGAATGGAGAAACAAAGTGATGCGATGAGTGTACAACCTCTTTGGCATAGCCTTGTGGACCTCAGCATCATTGGGTTGGACGTGGAGGATGGTGATGATGCTGGTGTGACTGTCGGACGCGGGGAAGAAGATCCGAGGCCTCTGGAAACGACGCCGAGGGTACTGCTCTGCTGTGATAGATGGTCCGTCGTTGGAGCAGCTTCGCTAAGGTGTACGGTGACGAGGCTGAAGCATCACAAGACAGACAACGTTAATCTGAAGTGGGACCCTAATATCATCTGCAATAGATGATGTAAAATACATCACCAAAAAGTGCTAGATGTAAAATGCATCAGTCGCGCCACGGCCGCTCCGAAAGATGTTGTAAGTACTGTTCACTCTGAACTTAACAGAAGAAAATGAACTTCACAGTCGAAACTGAATTTTACTGTCGAAACTGATTGAACTAGTAACAGAGCATTGCAATAGATGTTTAGGGCGTTCGAGCACTAGTAGTAGAGAAGCAGTGATCTAAATCAGCAGACGCTCGAGCAGGGAACGCACTAGCAGAGAGCAAGTCGTTCAGTAGCACCACGAGCGAGTGCTAAAGCAGCAACTCCTATAGCTGCCGGAGGTCATGCAGCAGCAGCAGCAGCGCAAGCGAGAGCAAGAGCAGAGCAGTAGCACGAACAAAAGCAGGAGCAGTGCAGCAGCGCGACCGACAGCAAGAACAGAGCTGCAGCGCGAGCGAGAGCCAGAGCAGCTGTAGCTAGTGCCGTTGTGGAAGTCGCCACCAAGGAAGCAACAACATGGGGGAGAGACGTCGTGGATGATGTGGCCGGCGACGGCGCCGTCGATGGAGACATGCCATGTCTGCTCGGTATCGAGCACCGGCAGCCCCGTGAGATTGAATAAAAGATAAAATGCAGCGGTGAGTGCAGAACCTCCTTGGTGGCGCCGAGTTGGCCTCGGCTTCATCGGAGGAATTGGTGAGGGTGTTGCGGTTCCGGTGGGGCAGGTCAAGACGGCGCTGTGGGGATTGAGGTGGCGCGATAGACGAGGCGAACGCTGGGGCAGCTCCTTGGAGGTGGAGGACGGGGCGGTTGATCCGGCGGGACGATGAGATGGACAATGGATCCTCATCCGGTGCGGTGGATGAGGGACAGCGAGCTGTTGCGGTGGACGATGTAGTCGGGGAAGAGTCTCCCGCTGGGCGGCGGTCGGGAGGCCGACGGAGGAGCGTGGGGTTTCACGGGTTTTGGCGGCCTCGGTGTACGAATGGGGGGCGAAGGGGGAGGGGGGAGCGAAGCTTAGGGATGCACTTGTCTGAAATGTAGGGTAAGTTACCAGCGTACCCCCACCGGTTTTGACACCGCGACGTGGAGCTTCTTTTCCGGCTGAGAGGTAGAAGGGGGATCTCGTGTGTCTGGGCTGCGGGAGCGATTTTGGATGAGGAGGGAGTTCTCGCGCGCGTACAAATTTTGGGATAACAAGCCGCGGCGCGGGTTGAAGAAGCGGGAGTTTCAAAGCAGGTGAGACAAAAGATACTCGAGCTTGAAAATTTCGGGATAACAAGGTGCGGATTCCTTGTTCGGCAGAACAAACTTAACCTGTAAAAAACAATTCATACAAGACACAAGAGAGTCATGTCCCATTTTACTATATTTCTATAGATGCCATTGAAAAAACTACAAGAAAAATGTAAAAAAATCGGGAGAACAAGATTACCCTCCACAGTACCAAATCGATTCGCACTTCCCTCAACAACAACAAAAAACAAATCAATTCCCACCAAAGAAACAGTGATGTCCCTTTTTATATGATTACAAATGCCATGATCTCGAATTTCAATTTTTTTAATCCACGTTATGTTGAATTCGAATATATCGTTAGGTGACCTTGCGGTTTATAATTGATGTAGTCGTACATTTTGATCTTCCATCATATATGAACATTTTACTCCACCATGTGAACATATATATTGTCGTCTACCATATGGACTAAATTTGAATCAATTTTCCTTATTGGAATACGATTGTTGTCAAGTTATACAAAAATTTAAATATTATCTTGATAACAAAAAACATACATATAGCAGTAATCATATTTCACTATGAACTACATGTACCATATGCTCTCCAATTCAAATATTTGTATCCATTTTGTGTTGAATTCAAATTATAGTACATTATTGGTCTAGGTAGTGAGATGTTTGGGATAATCTAAACCCTGTTTTCATACGTATAATTTTTGGCTGAATTGGGACAAGTTTTGGTATAAGCCTCTTGCAAAACCGGAGATTCTCTCAACAAGCCTCGTGGTTCCGAGAGGGAACGTGTCACCTTTGTGTGCGAAACGATATACGCTGCCTCCCCCGTGATTTTTTTACAGAGGCAACATAGAACTATATGAGTGCCCTGTTAAATTTTGGAATTATTTCGGGTTCATTTGGCCTTTTTATACATTAATTGAGTTTCTGGACTTTTAATGTGCATAATCTAAATATGAATTGCATGCACATGCTCCGGTGCACCAAAGTGGGTTGAAAAATCACATGTGTGTCCTTGGTTGAATTTCTAGGTCCCATGAAAGAAATGAGAATGAAATTCAAACATTTGGGCGTCATGACTCGACCAAGAACATCGAGAAACTTTGATTTTAAATTCATGTAAATCCAAAATTCGCCTGGAAATCATGAAACTTGGCTTGGTGTCATGTCATGGCACTAACATGTTGTGGTAAAAAATTGGGCCGATTTGGAAGCTCGTGATTCTAAGAGGGAACATGCCACCTTTGAGTGTGAGATGATATACGCTGCCCCCCCCCTGAGTTTCTTAACAAAGGAAACATAGAACTACATAAGTGCCCTGTTAAATTTTGGAATTATTCCGGGTTTGTTTGTCGTTTTTTATACATTAATTGAGTTTCTGGTCATTTAATGTGCATAGGTCAAATTTGAACTACAAGCACATGCTCTCGTGCACCAAAGTTGGTTGAAAAATCACATTTGTGTCCTCGAGTGAATTTCTTGGTCCCATGCAAGAAATGAGAATAAAATTAAAACATCTTGGCTCGGCCGAGAACATTGAGAAACTTGGTTTTAAAATTCTTGTAAATCCAAAACATGTGTGAAATCATGAAACTTGGCATGGATGTCATGTCATGGTACTACCATGTTGTGGTAAAAAAATTGGCCGAATAGGAACATATTTTGGTATAAGCTTCTTGCAAACCAAAGCTTCTCTCAAGAAGGCTTGTGGTTCTGAGAGGGAACGTGCCACCTTTGAGTGCGGAATGATATATGTTGTCCCCCTTGAGTTTATTTACAAAGGCAACATAGAACTACATGAGTGCCCTGTTAAATTTTGGAATTATTCCGGCTTCGTTTGGCCTTATTTACACATTAATTGAGTTTTTGGTCATTTAATGTGCATAATTCAAATTTGAACTACAAGCACATGCTCCCGTGCATCAAAGTTGGTTGAAAAATCACATTTGTGTCCTCGGGTGAATTTCTACTCCCTCCTTCCATCTATATAGGTCCTAATGTGTTTTTCGAGGCTAACTTTGACCAAACGTTAGAGCAATAATATATGACATGCAACATACACAAAGCATACCTTCAAATTTGTATGTAAAAGGAGCTTCCAATAATATAATTTTCATAGTATACATCTCATGTGCTATTAATCTTGTCAATAGTCAAAGGTTGTCTTGAAAAACACATTAGGCCCTATATAGATGGAAGGAGGGAGTAGGTCCCATGCAAAAAATGAGAATAAAATTCAAACATCTGGGCATCGTGGCTCGGTCGAGAACATTGAGAAACTTGGTTTTAAAATCATGAAACTTGGCATGGTGTCATGTCATGGTAGTACCATGCCGTGGTAAAAAAAATTGGCCGAATAGGAAGAAATTTTTGGTATAAGCTTCTTGCAAATCGGAGCTTCTCTCAAGAAGGCTCATGGTTCTGGGAGGGAACGTGTCACCTTTGTGTGCATAATTCAAATTTGAAATACAAGCACATGTTCCAGTGCACCAAAGTTGGTTGAAAAATCACATGTGTGTCCTCGGGTAAATTTCTAGGTTCCATGCAAGAAATGGGAATGAAATTCAAAATTCTGGGTGTCGTGGCTGGGTTGCAAACATTGAGAAACTTAGTTTTTTAATTCCTGTAAATCCAAGTAAGCTTGTTTTAAGTATAAATTTCTATTAAAGCTAATTAAATTTAAGTAAAGTGACCACTAACTCCTGTTATTACAGTACCAATACAGACCCGCTCGTGAACCGACGTGTGGCCGAGGGTGCATCTTCTGTCGGGCGTGCAGCGGATGAGGGAGGGGTAGTAACTGTTGTCGCCTGTACACACTCATCTTACTATTGAATCCAGTTCCCCAAGAGCTGAAAAACGAACTGCTGCCGCCGCCTACACACTCGTTCACTCGAAGAGACTCCAATGGCGATCCGAGGGGTGAGCCTGCTGGATATGGACTTCAGTAAGGAGTTCCCCTTTGAGTTCGCCGTTCAGTCCTATGGCTGCACCAAGTTGAATGTGATGTACACCAACGATACGGACTCGGTGAAGCTCTGCCTCGCCTCAGTCCTATGGCTGCACCAGGTTCTCGAGCATTCGCCCGTTTTATCGGCAGCACCGACTGCACCTTCGCTACGGTGGAGAGAAGGAAGAACGCGACGATTCGGCCATCTGGTGCAACAAGCTTGTCGACATCCAGAAGCAATACAAGATCATCAGCAACGGGCAGGAGAAGGACTCCATGGTTGACCTCGCTGAGACCATCATCGACCCCTGATACGCCAACATGAAAGAAGACGACCTAAACACGTGGGAGGTACCTCTGAATCTAGCCTACATAATCTACGCGGCCAAGGACGCATACGCATGCTACGACATGTACAGGCAGATCTTGGACATGAGGGCGTGTCTGCTTCCCGTAACCGACGAGTACACGGTCAGCCGCAGCGTCATGATCAAGCGTGCCAGGAAGGTCTAGATGTTGTACTTTATCTGTTTATAAGAACCTTTATCATTTGAGTGTTTCATGCATTAGCCTATGTGTCGTAATTATCTGTTTTGTTCGAAATATTACTTTTAAGAACCCATTAACCTGATTGCTTTTTTTAGTGGCTATTTGCTTATGTATGTAAACTATTTCACTTGTCCGTAAAAAAACTAGTTCACTCGGCTGCCTTGCTTTGAATCTCCTTCCTCCCAACATATTCCCCTCCTTAGGTGGACCCAACAGGTCTCTGAATTTTCTCCCACTTTCTTTTTCAATGTAAACTGAGTTTTCTCCCGGTACTTTCCCCTAGAACCAACTCAATTGTCCCACGTCTAGCCTAAAAAATAATAATACCCCACGTACTATTAACTCATCAAATTAAGATGATATTTTATTTCGTAAGTTGAAAGTTCTTACAAAATAATAATAATAATTGTTTATATATAACTTGGCAAGTTAACTCCTAGTGATTGCGTACATAAGCTTGCGAAGATTTTACTGATGTGCAATCATGTGTTTATGTTTTTATAACATTTCTCCATCTAGCCCAACATGATATTTTCACCCAGCCCAGCAAGTCCGCGGATTTCGAGAAAAATGCAAATGAGATTTAAACGGGCTGCATAGATACTACATCATTGTTTCACCCAGCCCACCAAATGGACTAAAAAACAAATGGACTGGCTGACATGTGGGCCAGTAGGTCGAAGCCTAAGAAGGCGTTGGATTTACATCCAACGGCCGGTATTCTTCTTCAATCTCTCGTCTTCTTCCCCCAGCGCTGCCGGAACCGCCTGCTCCAGCCTTCGGCGTCCAGCGATGTTGTTTTGCGCTCCTCAGCAAAACGCTACCCCACCGACAGCCAGGCCATCCCTCCACTCCGCACCTCCTGTTATTCTCTGTCGAGTGTAGGCTCACCCCGCACCAGAACCAGTCAAGTTTCCCACTCCTCTCCGTCTACGACTCCACTACCGCGTCTTCCCCTTCTCCGGGTCATTCCAGTCTGGGGCCTCGCCGTTTTCCACCGCCTCGGTGTGCTCGGCGCGGCGTTGTCAACACACGAGAGTCATCGGGAGAGGAGTGTACGTGGAGAGCCTGATGGCTGGGACCCACGAGGTCCATGGTCGCACGCAAGGAAAGTTCCTCCTTATTACGCACTGTACGTGCACTGTACGTGGGAAGGGCTTCTGTATTTCGCAAAAAAAACGTTCCCCCCGCTGACAGGTCGGACCCACCAGCTATATCTTCGCACGCAAGGAAGTGCCTCCTTATTACGCACCAAAAAATGAATACCCCCTGCTAGCTGGGATCCACCATAGTGGCTGGCTGACTTGTGGGCCTACTAAGTTGACGACGATGGAGGGCTTTGTCAACTTAGTCAATATGAACGATTCTAGCTCCAGTGACCGTACTATGTCCATCCAACGGCCATAGTGCTTCTTCAACCTCTGGTCTTCTTGCTCCAGCCGCCTGAAGCAGCGCCGGTCGTGCCGCGTGCTCCTGCCTCTCGTGGCCGGCTGTGATGCCGCGGAGGCCTCACCGTCCCCTACTACTCCCACCGCTGGCCCAGGGTATCCCTCTACTCACCCACACCCCCTGTTATTCTGCGGCGACGGCAGCCTCACGCCGCAGCCAAACCAGTGAACCCTCATACTCCTCTCCGCGAGGGCATCCACTGCCGCGTCTTCCCCGGCTCCGCGTCGTCCCCTTCCTAGGCCTCGCCGTCGTCCACCGTCTTGGTGCTCTCGGCGCGGCGTTGTCAATGTGGTCAACGACCGACTTCCATCAGAATAGTACTGTACGTGGAGAGGCTGACAGCTGGGTCCACGGCCACAACCCAGTTTTTTTGTGATATGTCAAGTAAGTCGCTTTGTCAGGCCTGTTGGGCTACAAATCTTTCAAGACGAGGAGAGCTTCATTCGGCTGGCTGAGAAAATGGCCTATCAGTAATGAGAAATGGGCTATACATTTTTAAAACACATCAAACCGGCAATTAGTTTCAAATATCTTTTTTTCATTTCGAGATTTTAAATTACATTAATTTTTATGAGCAGAGAATTTGTTGGATTTTATATTGATATACATTTATTTTTAAAATCAGTTTGAATGTGAGTCAAAATTTCAGGATTAAAAAACAGTTCGGACCGCACCGAAATATGCAAAATTTTGTATAATTTTTTAACCGTGGCCACAATATGGGCTGTAATGCTAACAAAAAGAATATGGGCTCCAAAATAAACCTTAAGAATTAGCAAATGGGTTGTAAATTATTAGAAATAATGGCAGATGGGATGTATGCTGTTTTCCACAGATTGGAGGCTTTCCTAAAAAAAAGGTGGACGCACAAGCAGTGACTGTTGGATGTCCATCAAACGGCCGTCATGCTTCTTCAATCTCTGCTCTTCCTGCTCCAGCCGCTCAAACAAGTGCCGGTAGGACTGCCTGCTCCCTCCTCCCCGCGGCCGGCTGTGCTGCCGCGCAGGCCTCACCACCCCACCGTACTCCCGTCGCTAGCCTAGCCATCCCTCTACTCACCCACACCTGTTGTTATTCTCCACCGACGGTAGACGAACCAGTAAACCCTCATACAGTTGTACTCCCCTCCACATGGGAAAGAACTGTCGGGTCTTCCCTGCCTCCGTGTCGTTCCCTTCCTAGGCCTCGCCGTCGTCCACCGCCCTGGTGCTCTCGGCTCGGCCTGGTCAACGTGGTCAACGACCGACATGCATCTGAAGTGGACTGTACGTGGAGAGGCCGCAGGCTGGGTCCACGGCTGCACGCAAGGAAATGCCTCCTTATTACGCGCAAAATAATGATTCCTCCACCTATCATCAGGGACCCACCGAAAGGGCCTCTGTATTTCGAGAAAAAACGTTACCGCCGCTGACAACTTGGAGCCACCAGCTATATCTTTGCACACAAGGAGGTGCCTCCTTATTACGCACAAAAAAAAATACTCCCCCTGTTAACTGGGACCCAGTATAGTGGCAGGCTGACATGTGGGCCTACTAAGTTGACGGGGACGGAGGGCCGCATCTTCCCCGGCCCCGCGTCGTCTCCTCCCTAGGCCTCGCCGTCGTCCACCGCCCTGGTGCTCTCGGCGCGGCGTGGTCAACGTGGTCAAGGAACGGCTTCCATCGGACGTGGACTGTACGTGGAAAGGCTGACAGCTGGGTCCACGGCCGCAGCAAGGAAGTGCCTCCTTATTACGTGCAAAACAATTATTCCTCCACCTGACAGCGGGGACCCACTGGACGGGCCACCGTATTTCGCAAAAAACGTTTGCCCCCGACTGTTGGGACCCACCAGCTACATTTTCGCACGCAAGGAAGTGCGTCCGGGCAAAAAAAATGATGCGCCCCCCTCACTGCTGGGACCCACCAGCTACATCTTCGCAGGCAAGGAAGTGCCTGACAGTCGGGACCCACCTGGTCGAAGCATACGTAGCGTTGTCATTCTGGTCGCGAACGTGTACGTACATATATACTAGTTGATGTAGAGGCGCGCACGTGTCGTAGTAGAGGCGCGTACGTGTCGTAGTAGAAGCGCGCACGTAGCATGTACACGTACGTACAGCGGCCAGGGTGCAAGAAAGAAAATACGGCCACGTATGTGTATATACGGGCGGGGTCTCGAATGCCTACTCACACATACGTACGGCCAGGGCTCGTGTACATGGCTGGGTCGGAACGGAGAAACAGCGTCGTCGTCGTGTTCATGGGGAGGCAACGGAATGCTCGTGCTCATGGGAGGCAACGGAATGCGTCGTGTTCATCGGGAGGCAACGGAACGCGTCGCAGCCAACCGGCTGGGTCGGAATGGAATGCGTGGTCATGTTCATCGGGAGGGCTTGGACGGAACAGGCGATGGAAACGAGGCCTGGCATACCGCACAACGGAGGAAACGGACCTCCTAAGTTTGGAACGGGGTCCTGTTGATCGGGAGGGGTGTGGCGTACCGCAAAACGGAGGAAACGGACCTCCTACGGTCGAAACGGGGGTCCTGTTGATCAGGAGGGGTGTGGCGTACCGCAAAACGACCTCCTACGGTCGAAACGGGGGTCCTATTGATCGGGAGGGGTGTGGCGTACCGCAAAACGGACGAAATGGACCTCCTACGGTCGAAACGGGGGTCCTGTTCATCGGGAGGGGTGTGGCGTACCGCAAAACGGGACTCCACGGGATACTGTTCATCTCCACCGTCGACTTCCTCCAGCCCCCACGGGTTACCGTCGACCTCCTCCAGCCTCCACGGGCTCCTGTTCATCCAGCCTCCACCGCGCGCTACTCCACCGGCTACTGTTCAACCACCACTCCACGGGCACCCCTCCACCGTCTACTTTTCAACCAGCCCTCCACACCACGGGGTCCTATTCAACCACCCCTCCACCGTCTACTGTTCATCCAGCCCTCCACCACACCACGGGGTCCTGTTCAACCAGAGGCAACTGTTCATCCAACCCCCCCCCCCCCCGCGTGCAATGCTCACTGTTCATCCCAGAGGCAGCATCGATCGGCTTCAGTTAGCAGCAGTAGCGAAGGAATCGCTCGATCGGGTTCAATTAACAGCCATCGATCGATCGTTCGGGTTCAGTAACACGTAGCCTGCGGTGCAATCGCTCGGGATCAGTTAGAGCCCAACGCCTCGCTCGGGTTCAGTTAGAGCCAACGCCTCGCACACACGCGCGTACGTGTATGAGAGAAACGCGCATCGCTCGGCCCCCGACCTCCCACCGTAACCGGGAACTCGCCGAAATTTTCCTCGCCCTCGCTTCTACCACGTTTTTTTCCGTCATGGACGGCCCAAAGAATGTCATGCAGCTGCGTTTCCGGCCCGCCCAGGACGAAACCATTTTCTGTCATGATTTTTTGTCATAGAAGTAGGTGCCCACCACATCTATGATGATACCGGGTTTTGTCACAATTATCGTCATAGAAGTGTCATATGTATGACAGAAAAAAAATTCGTTCGGCCCAAAATGTCACGGATGTGTCTTTTTTTTGTAGTGGGTGTACTTCTTCACACACGCTTTCACCACGTATTGTTGTTTACACGACATGTACTCGACAACCTTCAAGCGGAAGCCCAGCGAGGGTGTCGGCCACGACCTGACTAAACACACGAGTCCCTAGTCCAGGTTTATCGCCTATTCGGGTTCCATCTGCAAGGAAATCAGGCCGGGGTGTCCTCAACGACCCCAAACGATGTGTGCAGGGTTCCCGAGACACCAAACAAGCGGCTCGGTACACCGGGCCACGAGCCTACCGCATCACAGCCCACCCCTAAGGTCAGTGCTGTGCACGGCCTCCAGCAACTACAAACACCAGAAACTACTTGCAACTCCTGGACAGAGGACGGGGGTGGTTAATAAGTCGAGAGAGTCAATTAAGGATCCCAATGTGTGGTAGTAGCTGAATCTTAAATCACGCATACAGATCTCAGTTCTTAAGGACGGCCTCAATGAAACAACCCACCATGTACTCCTACATGGCCTCTCATCGATACCTTTAAAAAATCATATTCAACACTTCACTCTCATTACCAACACAACCATTCACTCTAGTTCATCACCCTGATGAGCCAGACCTGACACGACTCTAAGCATAGCAAGCATAGCATGGTAGGAAACACACACATCGCTCGATCAACTCCTACACATGCTAGTGGGTTTCATCTAGTTACTGTGGCAATGATAGGTCATGCAGAGGAAGTGGGTTCAACTACCGCAACACACAACAGTTTAAAACGCGTTGTCTTAATGCAGTAAACGAGAGCAGAAGGGAGAAGATGGGTTTGTATCGAAATGATCAATGGGTTGCTTGCCTGAAAGAGTGGTAGTGGAATACTGCCCTTCAGTTGGATACTCGTGAATATCCTCGGAGGCAGCGCGGCACAGGGACGACGGCGGACGCGAGTTTCACAGTGGCGCGGGCGCGGTAGCGTCGGCCATGGTGCGGGAGAGCGAGGGAGAGAGGCAGGGGAGCGGGCGACGTGTCTGCGGGGTCGGGGCGGCGACGTGGAACCTCCCCAGGTGTCCAGGGACGCGGGCGGCAAGCAGCTAACATCGTGGCGAGCTCGCGCTCGCTGGCGTCACCTCTCTGCCTGCTCTGGCGAGAGGAAGCAGCTGGCTGGCACGGGCCAGCACAGTGCTGGGCCGTCCAGTGGGCTGCCAGGTTGGATTCTCTCCCTCTCTTTATTCTGTTTCTGTTTTTCTATTATTATGTAACTGGGTGGCTTTATTAAAAATACCTAGGCACTTTCAAAAATCCTGAAAATAATTAGGGGCTCTGTTTAGATTATTTCCAACAGCCCACACTTATTTCCAAAATTATTTGGGCATTTAAAATATTTACTAGCATTTAATTTCCCAAATGCAAGGTACATATGATTTAATCCAATGATCTTGTGATGACCTAGAAATTTGTGAACCCACCTTGTCAAAGGTTCTAACCCAAGACAAAAAGGGTGGAGTTTTTAGAAGGGCATTTCAGGATCATTGAAAATGATTTTAGTAAACCCTAGTTGTTTTGAGGGGGTGCTGGGGGTTCTGTCATCCCCATTTCAAGTTTCTGGAAAAGTAGACATGATGCAATACTCTAATGCATGAACTAGCTAGGATGTCACAACTCACCCCCACTCAAAAGAATCTCGTCCCGAGATTTAGGATTCGTTGGGAAGAAGGTGGGGTACTCAAGTCGAAGACGATCCTCCCTTTCCCAAGTAGCTTCTTTCTTGGAATGGTGTGACCATTGAACCTTGAGAAACTTGATATTCTGGCGTCGAGTGGTATGTTCAGCTTGATCAAGGATGCGAACGGGATATTCTCAATATGTGAGATTATCTTGGAGATCAAGCGTTTCATAGTCCACTCCACGAATAGGATCCGCGAAGCAACGCCTGAGTTGAAAAACGTGGAAGACATCATGAACTCTGGAAAGATGCGGAGGTAGTTCCAACTGGTAGGCAACTTCTCCTTGTTTGGCAAGAATGCGAAAGGGTCCAATGTAACGAGTAGCCAATTTGCCTTTGATACCGAAACGATGGGTTCCCTTCAAAGGAGTAACCCGAAGGTAAGCCTTCTCGCCGACTTCATAAGTCATGAGCTTATGTTTGCGGTCATATTGGCTCTTTTGACGAGATTGGGCTGTTTTCAATTTCTCACGAATAATGCGAACCTGCTCTTCTGCTTCCTGAATCATATCCGGGCCAAAGAGTTGTATTTCCCTGGTTTCTGACCAGTTAAGAGGCGTTCGACATTTTCGTCCATAGAGACCTTCGAAAGGAGCTTTGTCCAAGCTAGCTTGATAACTATTGTTATAAGCGAATTCGGTGAATGGAAGGCATTTCTCCCAATCCATACCGCAAGAGATGACAGGAGCTCAGAGCATATCTTCCAGAATTTGATTGACTCGTTCTACTTGACCACTTGATTGAGGGTGGAAGGCAGTGCTAAAGGAGAGACGAGTTCCCATAGCATTTTGCAAACTTCCCAAAACCGAGAGTGAAGAGACTTCCACGGTCTGAGTTAATCTCCAATGGAACACCATGAAGAGACACTATTTGAGAGATGTACAAGTCAGCTAGCTGGCTAGCGGTTATACTCTCACGAACAGGTAGGAAGTGGGCTACTTTGGAAAGACGGTCGACAACGACAAAGATAGCATTATTCCCTCTCTTGGTCCTGGGAAACCCGGTAATGAAATCCATACCGATTTTATCCCATTTCCATTCAGGAATAGCCAAAGGTTGAAGGGTGTCAGCAGGCCGTTGATGCTCTATTTTAACACGACGACAGACGTCGCAATTAGCAATGTATTGAGAGATTTCTCTCTTCATCCTAGTCCACCAAAACCTCTGGCGTAGGTCTTGATACATTTTAGTACTACCGGGATGAATGGTGAGAGGGGATTCATGAGCTTCCTTAAGGATCAATTGTCGTAGCTGTTGTTTCTTGGGAACCAATAGGTGGTTCTCGAAGAAGACAACACCTCGCTCATCCATGGAGAAACACTTAACAGCTCCGCTAGCAATGTTCTCCTTAATCCGGGATATACCTCTATCATACTGCTGAGCGGTTATGATTTGATTCGTAAGGTTAGGTCTCGCCACCAGGGTGGATAGGAATCCTCGAGGAACTATGTGAAGGTTAAGCTTACGAAATTCCTCGTGGAGAAGTAGTTGAATTTGTTGTAACATCAAGTTGTTACAATAAGATTTACGACTTAGCGCATCAGCCATGACATTGGCTTTGCCCGGGGTGTAAGTTATTCCTAAGTCGTAATCTGTGATCAACTCAACCCAACGTCTTTGCCTGAGATTCAAATCCGGTTGGGTGAAGATGTATTTCAGACTTTGGTGATCGGTGTAAATCTCGCAACGATTACCGAGAAGGTAATGTCGCCATGTTTTGAGTGCATGGACTACAGCTGCAAGCTCTAGATCATGTGTGGGATAGTTATCCTCATGTGGAGCAACTGTCGAGAAGGGTAGGCAATCACATGCCGATCTTGCATGAGAATGCAACCTAGTCCTTGTCGCGAGGCGTCGCAATAGATAACAAAGTCCTTAGAAAAATCTAGTGGTATGAGTACGGGAGCAGATGCGAGGCATCTTTTCCGTTCCTAAAAGCTGAACTCGCACTGTGGGGTCCACTCGAACTTTTTATCTTTCTTGAGGAGTTCAGTTAGAGGTTTAGCAACCTTGGAGAAATTCTCGACGAAGCGGCGACAGTAGCTCGCTAAGCCAAGGAAACTCCGAACTTGCTTGACCATTTCAGGTGGAGTCCAATCAAGGACGGCTTGAACTCGCTCGGGATTGACAGCAATACCCTTACCAGAGATAACATGGCCTAGATAGGTCACTTCTCGCAACCAGAATTCACACTTGGAGAATTTGGCATAAAGGAGATGCTCTCGAAGTTTCATCAATAATAGCCTTAGATGCTCGGCATGTTCTTCCTCATTCTTGGAGTAGATGAGTATATCATCGAGATATACCACGACGAATTTATCCAAATACTCCATGAAGATCGAGTTCATTAACCGAGAGAAGGTGGCTGGGGCATTGGTTAAACCGAAGGACATGATGGTGTACTCGTATTGGCCATAACGAGTAACAAAGGCCGTTTTAGGAATGTCCCCGTTCTTGATTTTGATTTGATGGTAGCCCAACCTCAAATCCATTTTGGAAAAGACTGAGGATCCAGCGAGCTGATCATACAGATCGTTGATCCTGGGGAGCGGATACTTGTTCTTGATAGTGACCAAGTTGATAGGTCGGTAATCTACAACCATCCGATCCGTTCCATCCTTCTTCTTGACGAAGAGGACGGGGCAAGCCCATGGAGAAGAGCTAGGATGGATGAAACCCTTTTTCAAGGACTCATCAAGTTGTTTCTAAGCTCGGCTAGTTCTATACGGGTGCCATCTTATAGGGTCTTCTAGAGATTGGGACGGTTCTTGGAACAAGGTCTATCACGAACTCGACATTCCTGTCAGGTGGAACACCTAGCAGTTCTTCTAGAAAGACATCCGGGAAGTCACGGACTACCGGAATATCTTCAAGGTCTGGAAGAGGGTTGGCATTTAGGGAGTAAAGCTGACGCTTAGACACTCGGGTCAAAACATTGACTGTCTTGCCCGATGGATGGGTGAGTTGAACGGTTCTAGCAGAGCAATCAATCTTAGCATAACGGGCTAACATCCAGTCCATACCCAAGATGATGTTTATGTCCGAGGACTTGAGAGCTATCAGTGATGCAAGGAAGACCAATATGTCGACAAGAATTTCATTTCCATGACTTATTCTAGAGGTTTGCCATCTAGAACCAGGAGTTTGAATTTCCATGGAGGTGGGCATGTCACTAAATATGGTGTTGTGCAATCGAGCATAGCTCTCAGAAATAAATTAATGAGATGCTCCAGTATCAAAAAGAACAGTTGCCAGATGGCAATTAACAAGGAGCGTACCAAGGACGACGTTGGGGTCCTCATGAGTCTCCTCAGCCGAGACATAGTTGACATGGCCACGTGCAGTGGTGGCTGGCTTGGCGTAGTATGTCTTTCCCGCCGGTTTACCATGGCCAACAGACTTTCCAGGCTAATTGGGGTTGTTCTGGGGGCACTCGCGCAGGTAGTGACCCGTCTCTCCACACTTGAAGCATGTCACAACATTGGGGCATGGAGCAGCATTAGTAGCGGGGCCACCATAGGCCTTGGGCGGTGCATACTGCTGGTTGGGGCGAGGCGCCTCAAAGGATGGCCTCGGAGTGAACCTGGGTAGCAGAGCTGTGTTTGGAATCCAGACCCGGTGCTTCTTAGATCCAGAGCCGGATGAAGAACCAAAGTCATGGGAGTGCTTGTGTGAAGTATCATAGTCAGTCTAACCCGTCTTAGCACTGATGGCCTTATTGACTAACTTCTGGAAGGAGGTGCACTCGTGTAGACGAAGATCACGGTGAAGCTCGGGGCTAAGTCCCTTGCGGAACCTTGCCTGCTTCTTGGCGTCGGTGGATACCTCTTCAGGAGCATAACGTGCGAGATTTCCAAACTCACTGCTGTATGCATCCACAGTCAGTCTGCCTTGGGTGAAATTGCAGAACTCTTCCCTCTTACGATTCATGAGACCTTCCGGGATGTGATGCTCACGGAAAGCCTCGCTGAATTCAGCCCAAGTGGTGACTTCGCCAGCCGGGCGCATAGCCTCAAAGTTTTCCCACCAAAGGCTAGCAGGGCCTTCGAGGTGATAGGCAGCAAACGTAACCTTATCAGCTTCGGCTACGTTGGCAGAACGTAGCTTATGGGTGATGCTGCGAAGCTAATCATCCAGTCGAGGGGCTCGACGGAATGATTAAACTTCGGTGGGTACAACTTCACAAAGTCGTTGATTGACACCAAGTCATTCCTCTGATGACGTGCAGTATTCTGCTCAATCCGCTCCAGCAAGCGGTTAGTCTCACGCTTGTTTCTTTCCGCCTCCAGCAAAACTCCGGCCAGAGAAGGCGGTTGAGGCAGATTTTCATCCCTAGCTGCACTGGCTTCACCCTGCGCCTGGACAGCACGGTTGTTGCGGGTGTTGACCATCTTAGGAAAAAAAGACAACGGTTTAGACAAGGATGGTAAAATCTTGGCAAGGAAGTGCGGAATATAATGGATAACACTGAATGCAGAGATGTTCATCCGTATGACATGGTAATATAGAAACTGCCATATATATACCATCGGTCATACACACCGTACATAGTTTAGTACAAGCCCAGGCTAAAGTACAACTACGGTGAAAGACGTTACATCTCATGAGAGGCATTCCAAGCTCCTATACATTATTTATCTACACCTCCGGAACGTGATACACACCAAGTCGTATCCACGAGTCACGAAGGACTGTGGAGAATACAACTGTTACAATACTAGTGAAGCTACTACCAACTCAGACGTCTCCGTAGTAATCTTCATAAAGATTACCACCATGTCCTGGGAGCTGAACATGATCATCTGGAAACAGTCGGTCCTGTGGAGCTTGCGGTCCATAAGGACTCGGATGTGGCCTTGGTCCAATAAACGGTGGTAGACGGGGTCCACGAGGAGGGGTGATGCCTCCTACATCACGCCATTCCATACAATCTGGCAGACCAGACCGCACGGGGTACAAGTCCCTCATGTCCATATGCCAAGCCTGCACGGCAGGTGCAAACCGTGTCAGAGTGGCCCAGTGATCAGAACGAGTGTTGAAGAGCTCCATTCACAAGGCACGATTCTCGCGGTCCTTGTCCTCAAGCATCTCGGTGGTGGTGCGGAGTAGTGAATCCTCATGGGTAGAATCACAGTAAATAGCCTGATAGTACCCTTGTGCCCCAGGGAGTGATGCTGGCATATAGCGGAAATTAGTGTTCTGAAGCAAGGCAGTTCTGGCTCGTATGATAGTCATCATCGAGTAAGCTGCATCCTGCACGGACATCTCGATGGTAACCCCAAGTCCATAAGAGCAATGGAGGGGTTCAGTAGCTCTAGGATAGGAAGGGTATATCCTGACCGTACAAAGGTATTGACTTTGATTAAAGTCTCTAAACTGCTCCTCGACGGTATACTTAGGATACCATCGGTAGCTTGTCTCGACCATCACTCGGACCAGCATGGCCGTGTGACCAAGTACATCGAGGCACCGAGTCAGACGAACCACTTGATTCTGGGAACGGGTGGCCATCTGAAAGCACGAAACAATGCAAAGGCATTTGAATTTTCTAGGGGAAATCGGACATCATAACGGCTGTAAATGCTCAGAAAAAGGTTTGAGACATTCACAACAGTTTGCAAAACCACTCAACAACATCATATCAAGGTTCTGGTTCAACTGGTAACATACTAAAAGTAGTAGAAACTAAACTGGGTTTGTAACCAACAATCCTATAAGTTACTACGGATTTGTAACACGTGAACCTGATAGAGAGAAGAGAGCGTAGTCCTTAACCCACGTAGAATGAGAAGAGAATGACTCAGATCAGAGGGCATAAGGTAAAGGAGTAAAAAGAGCCTTACGTTCCCTCCCACAATCAATTCCCCTACATATAACTAAAGCATTTCTAGACTCGACATCGACCAGTTTGGCTTAACGAACCTACAGGCAGTCCGGCTCTGATGCTAACGCTGTCAGGACCCCGATTCTAAGTCACACCGATCTAGCCTGTAACACCTCATATCACTTTGCGGCCTCACGCATGGTATTCCCACGGGTGTCGCCTTACCATGGCCCGGGACCGTTTGCGCCTTTTGGCTCACGTATATGATAGTGTCGCTAGCATCCATATGACAGAGAAGCCGGGCCGACATGGCTAGTCGTGAACCCAAAGCGGCGCTAACCTACGGGGACAGGCATACATAAATCAACATCGAGCATGTCGGTCAGCGGCGTGTGAATCCGGGTTGTAGCACTGGTCTAACAGGACTCTGGGAACCCGGGCTGTAGCAGGCTAGGCAGGACTCCGGATGTCACCGCGTGACATTTCCCCGAAGGGACAGACACGGGAACAAAGTGAAACACATGCCGGCCAGTCAAGTGTTTCGGAGCAGTAGTGCTGGGCTAGCAGGACTCCGGTGAACCAGGCTGTAGCGGACTACTATGGTTCATGTAAGCACTAGACTACATTTCCCCATAAGAGAGGCTGCCAAGGATAAACAACTAGATTGTCGGATCCCACACATACCAAGCATTTCAATCATACACACAATATGCTCGATATGTGTAAATACAACATGGCATCACAACAAAACTCTACAACTCAAAGTACTTTATTTAAAGGCTCTGGGGAGCCATACATAACATGTTCGTACAGATAGGGGTCACATGACCCGACACTCAAGTCATACAAACATACAAGCACATGCGGAAGCAAACTTGTCTGAGTACAGACAACTAGAAAGCGAGAAGGCTTGACGAAGCATGTCTATCTACATAGGCCCTTCACAAGCTCAGATCACCACCTGGGTGGTAAGTCACTCATCAACGTCGAGATCTACATAGAACCCATCGGAAGGGACGGTGTTGTCGTCTAAAAACAGTAATTAAAGCAACATGAGTACAGAGGTACTCAGCAAGTCTTACAACAGATCCTACTATACATGCACATTCTCAAGAAGGTAGTGGAGTTATTGCAGCAAGCCAGCTTTGACTCTTAGGTAACTATCCTACGAGACACCACTTGTAAAATAGTTTTCGCACACGAGTCCACTAATCACCATCACAATACTCCACCGTGGATCCTCCCTCGTCATCCTGCGAGAGGGCCATCCGCGGTACTCACACTTATCTTGAGTCTTTTAGTAGTAACCATTAACTTGTCTATGAACTGCATAAGCGACCAAGTAGTCCTTCACCGCGGACGCGGCTATTCGAATAGTTTAATACCCTGCATGGGTGTACTTCTTCACACACGGTTTCACCACTTATCGCTGTTTACACGACATGTACTCGGCAACCTTCAAGCGGAAGCCCAGCGAGGGTGTCGGCCACGACCTGACTAAACACCAGAGTCCCTAGTCCAGGTTTATCGCCTATTCGGGTTCCATCCGCAAGGAAATCCGGCCGGGGTGTCCTCAATGACCCCAAACGATGTGTGCAGGGTTCCCGAGACACCAAACGAGCGGCTCGGTACACCGGGCCATGAGCCTACCGCATCACAGCCCACCCCTAAGGTCAGCGTTGCGCACGGCCTCCAGCAACTAGAAACACTAGAAACTATTTGCAACTCCTGGACAGAGGACGGGGGTGGTTAATAAGTCGAGAGAGTCAATTAAGGATCCCAATGTGTGGTAGTAGCTGAATCTTAAATCACGCATACAGATCTCAGTTCTTAAGGACGGCCTCAATGAAACAACCCACCTTGTACTCCTACATGGCCTCTCATCAATACCTTTACCAAATCATATTCAACACTTCACTCTCATTACCGACACAACCATTCACTCTAGTTCGTCACCCCGATGAGCCAGACCTGACATGACTCTAAGCATAGCAAGCATAGCATGGTAGGAAACACAAACATGGCTCAATCAACTCCTACACATGCTAGTGGGTTTCATCTAGTTACTATGGCAATGACAGGTCATGCACAGGAAGTGGGTTCAACTACCGCAACACACAGCAGTTTGAAACGCGTTGTCTTAATGCAGTAAACAAGAGCAGAAGCGAGAAGATGGGTTTGTATCGAAATGATCAATGGGTTGCTTGCCTGACAGAGTGGTAGTGGAATACTGCCCTTCAGTTGGATACTCGTGAATATCCTCGGAGGCAGAACCTACCACGAAGAACATATCGAAACACAATCACCACATGGCAATATGCAACAATATGATGCATGCAATGACACAACAAAATGAGTGTGTTTGGGCTAATGCAACTTGGAAAAGATTAGTTTGAGTTCATTTGAATCAAGGATTCAAATGCTAGCCCAAAGTAAGAGGTCATATTAGTGCATTTGCTTGTTTCACCTAAACAACAAGGTTAAAGTGTTCTGACATGCATGAAACCAGTACAGATGGAAAGATTGGATTTTTCTGATCAAATTTCATATATAAATCTTTGCATTTGGAGTTACAGATTAAATTCTATGAATTTTTGAAGTTGGTAGTATTTTCTGGAATTTCCTGTATAGGAATAATTCAGTTAATGATTTATTGCGTCAGCATTGCGTCAGGGTGACGTCATCAGTCAACGGGGCCGGTCCAGGTCAAACCTGACCAGTGGGTCCCCCGTGTCAGTGTAATTAGCCTAACTAATTTTTAGTTAGCTCTAAACCTAACTTAGTTAGCAGACGGGCCCCACCTGTCATGGACTCAGGGGGAGTCAACCTGGGCCCACACGGAGTCAACCAGGGTCAAACGGGGTCAAACTCGCCGGTGTTTAGCCACTGGCGAGGCCAGACGCGGCGGGGCGGTGCGGGTTTTGTCCTCCGGCGACCAAATGGACGACAGGAGAGCATCTACGTGACGCGGGGAGTGAGCCGCGTCGTTTGGTGGCAGTGGTGGAGCTCGGGGTGGCCGGGAACGTCGCAGACGACGACCTTGGCGGTCGCCGGAGTTCGGGCGAGGTCAAACCTGAGGCTACGGGGCACGATGAGGCGCGTGGGGTGGTGCTACGGGCTCCTGCGAGTGCGGTGAAGATGATGGCGTGCTCGGAATCAAGCCAACATGGCTGTGGCCACGATGGCGACGTGCGGTGGCGGCGGCGGGTGCGGACGAGCTCGGTGCAGTCACTACGGGGCGCGAGAGCGAGAACGGGAAGGATGGAGAGGTGCAACAGCCCACGACGATGTCAACGGAATAGACGGCGAGGTCGGGGACGAGCTGGTGCGGCGGAGACGGCGAAGGGGATCTGCGGCGGCCCTCGGTGAAGTCGAGCTCGAAGTGGACGAAGCAGGGTGCACGAACGCTCGGGGCTCAGGCTGCTCGACGGAGACGACGACGGCGAAGCTGTTGGACACGGCAGCGCGGCACGGGGACGACGGCGGACGCGAGTTTCACGATGGCGCGGGCGCGGGAGCGTCGGCCATGGTGCGGAATAGCGAGGGAGAGAGGCAGGGGAGCGGGCGACGTGTCTGCGGGGTCGGGGCGGCGACGTGGAGCTTGCCCAGGTGTCTAGGGGCGCGGGCGGCAAGCAGCTGGCGCCGTGGCAAGCTCGCGCTCACCGGCGTCACCTCCCTGCCTGCTCTGGCGAGAGGAAGCAGCTGGCTGGCACGGGCCAGCACAGTGCTGGGCCGGCCAGTGGGCTGCCAGTTAGGATTCTCTCCCTCTTTTTATTCTGTTTGTGTTTTTCTATTATTCTCTAACTGTGTGGCTTTATTAAAAATAGCTAGGCACTTTCAAAAATCCTGAAAATAATCAGGGGCTCTATTTAGATTATTTCCAACAGCCCACACTTATTTCCAGAATTATTTGGGCATTTAAAATATTTACTAGCATTTAATTGCCCAAATGCAAGGTACATATGATTTAATCCAATGATCTTGTGTTGACCAAGAAAATTGTGAACCCATTTTGTCAGAGGTTCTAACCCAAGACAAAAAGGGTGGACTTTTTAGAAGGACATTTCAGAATCATTGAAAATGATTTTAGTAAACCCTAGTTGTTTTCAGGGGGGTGTTGGGGGTTCTGTCATCCCCATTTCAAGTTTCTGGAAAAGTAGACATGATGCAACACTCTAATGCATGAAATAGCTAGGATGTGACATGATGTGATCCCGTTCATCAAATGACAACACATGTCTATGGTTAGGAAACTTAACCATCTTTGATTAACGAGCTAGTATAGTAGAGGCTTACTAGGGACACGGTGTTTTGTCTATGTATCCACACATGTATCAAGTTTCCGGTTAATACAGTTCTAGCACGAATAATAAACATTTATCATGATATAAGGAAATATAAAATAACAACTTTATTAGTGCCTCTAGGGCATATTTCTTTCAGTCTCCCACTTGCACTAGAGTCAATAATCTAGTTGACATCGCCATGTGATTTAACACCAATAGTTCACATCTTTATGTGATTAACACCCATAGTTCACATCGCCATGTGACAAACACCCAAAGGTTTACTAGAGTCAATAATCTAGTTCACATCGCTATGTGATTAACACCCAAAGAGTACTAAGGTGTGATCATGTTTTTCTTGTGAGAGAAGTTTAGTCAACGGGTCTGCCACATTCAGATCCGTATGTATTTTGCAAATTTCTATGTCTACAATGCTCTGCACGGAGCTACTCTAGCTAATTGCTCCCACTTTCAATATGTATCCATATTAAGACTCAGAGTCATCCGGATCAGTGTCAAAGCTTGCATCGACATAACCCTTTACGACGAACTCTTTGTCACCTCCATAACCGAGAAACATTTCCTTAGTACTCTTTAGGTACTTCAGGATAATTTTGACCGTTGTCCAGTAATCTACTCCTGAATCACTATTGTACACCCTTGCCAAACTCATGGCAAGGTACACAATAGGTCTAGTATACATCATGGCATCCTTTATAGAACCTATGGCTGAGGCATAGGAAATGACTTTCATTCTCTCTCTATCTTCTGTTGTGGTCGGGTTTTGAGTCTTACTCGACTTCATACCTTACAACTCAGGCAAGAACTCTTTCTTTGACTGATCCATTTTGAACTCCTTCAAAATCTTATCAAGGTATGTACTCATCGAAAGTCTTATCAAGCGTCTTGATCTATCTCTATAGATCTTGATGCCCAATATGTAAGAAGCTTCACCAAGGTCATTCTTTGAAAAACTCATTTCAAACACTCCTTTATGCTTTCCAGAAAATTCTACATCATTTCCGATCAACAATATGTCATTCACATATACTTATCAGAAAGGTTGTAGTGCTCCCACTCACTTTCTTGTTAATACAGGCTTCACCGCAAGTCTATATAAAACTATATGCTTTGATCAATTCATCAAAGCGTATATTCCAACTCTGAGATGCTTGCACCAGTCCATAGATGGATCGCTGGAGCTTGCACATTTTGTTAGCACATTTAGGATCGAGAAAACCTTCTGGTTTCATCATATACAACTCTTCTTTAAGAAATCCATTAAGGAATGAATTTTTGACGTCCATTTGCCAAATTTCATAATCATAAAATGTGGCAATTTCTAACATGATTCGGATAGAATTAAGCATCGCTACGGGTGAGAAGGTCACATCGTAGTCAACTCCTTGAACTTGTCGAAAACCTTTCGCAACAAGTCAAGCTTTGTAGATAGTAACATTACCATCAGCGTCAGTCTTCTTCTTGAAGATCCATTTATTCTCTATGGCTTGCCGATCATCAGGGAAGTCAACCAAAGTCCATACTTTGTTCTCATACATGGATCCTATCTCAGATTTCATGGCCTCAAGCCATTTTGCGGAATCTGGGCTCATCATCGCTTCCTCATAGTTCGTAGGTTCGTCATGGTCTAGTAACAATTACCGTACCACTCTGGTGCGGAACCTGCGCTGGTTGACCTATGAGGTTCGATAGTAACTTGAAGTTTCATGATCATTATCATTAGCTTCCTCACTAGTTGGTGTAGGCATCACGGGAACGATTTTCTGTGATGAGCTACTCTCCAATTCGAGAGAAGGTACAATTACCTCATCAAGTTCTACTTTCCTCCCACTCACTTTTTTCGAGAGAAACTCCTTCTCTAGAAAGGATCCATTCTTAGCAACAAAGATCTTGCCTTTCGGATCTGTGATAGAAGGTGTACCCAACAGTTTCTTTTGAGTATCCTATGAAGACGCACTTCTCCGATTTGGGTTCGAGCTTATCAGGTTGAAGCTTTTTCACATAAGAATCGCAACCCCAAACTTTTAAGAAATGACAGCTTAGGTTTCTTACCAAACCACAGTTCATACGGTGTCATCTCAACGGATTTAGATGGTGCCCTATTTAAAGTGACTGCAGATGTCTCTAATGCATAACCCCAAATTGATAGTGGTAAATCGGCAAGAGACATCATAGATCGCACCATATCTAATAAAGTACGGTCACGATGTTCGGACACACCATTATGCTGTGGTGTTCCAGGTGGTGTGAGTTGTGAAACTATTCCACATTGTTTTTAAATGAAGGCCAAACTCGTAACTCAAATATTCACCTCCGCGATCAGATCGTAGAAACTTTATTTTCTTGTTACAATGATTCTCCACTTCACTCTGATATTCTTTGAACATTTCAAATGTTTCAGACTTGTGTTTCATCAAGTAGATATACCCATATCTTCTCAAATCATCTGTGAAGGTTAGAAAATAACGATACCCGCCGCGAGCCTCAACACTCATCGGACTGCCTACATCGGTATGTATTATTTCCAATAAGTCATTGGTTCGCTCCATTGTTCCGGAGAACGGAGTTTTAGTCATCTTTCCCATGAGGCATGGTTCGCAAGTATCAAATGATTCATAATCAAGTGATTCCAAAAGTCCATCTGCATGGAGTTTCTTCATGCCCTTTACACCAATATGACCTAAACGGCAATGCCACAAGTATGTTGCACTATCATTATCAACTTTGCATCTTTTGGCATCAATATTATGAATATGTGTATCATTACGATCGAGATTCAATAAACCATTTACATTGGGTATATGACCATAGAAGGTTTTATTCATGTGAACAGAACAACTAAGTTAAATGAATAACCGTATTGCAGTAAACATGATCAAATCATATTCATGCTCAACGCAAACACCAAATAACATTTATTTAGGTTCAACACTAATCCCGAAAGTATAGGGAGTGTGCGATGATGATCATATCAATCTTGGAACCACTTCCAACACACATCGTCACTTCATCCTTAACTAGTCTCTGTTCATTCTGCAACTCATGTTTCGAGTTACTAATCTTAGCAACTGAACCGGTATCAAATACCCAGGGGTTGCTACGAACACTAGTAAAGTACACATCTATAACATGTATATCAAATATACCTTTGTTCACTTTGCCATCCTTCTTATCCGCCAAGTATTTGGGGTAGTTCCGATTCTAGTGATCATTTCCTTTGCAGTAGAAGCACTCAGTTTCAGGCTTGGGTCTAGCTTTGGTTTTGTTCATGGGAGTGGCAACTTGCTTGCCATTCTTCTTGAAGTTCCCTTTATTTTCCTTTGCCCTTTTTCTTGAAACTAGTGGTCTCGTTAACCATCAATACTTGATGCTTTTTCTTGATTTCTACCTTCGCCGATTTTAGCATCGTGAAGAGCTCAGGAATCTTTTCCGTTATCCCTTGCACATTATAGTTCATCACGAAGTTCTAGTAGCTTGGTGATAGTGACTAGGGAATCTATCAATCACTATCTTATCTAGAAGATTAACTCCCACTTGATTCAAGCGATTGTAGTGCCGATACATTCTGAGCACATGCTCACTAGCTGAGCTATTCTCCTCCATCTTGTAGGCAAAGTATTTGTCAGAGGTCTCATACCTCCCGACACGGGCATGAGTCTAAAATACCAATTTCAGCTCTTGGAACATCTCATATGCTCCGTGGCGTTCAAAACGTTTTTGAAGTCCCGGTTCTAAGCCGTAAAGCATGGTGCACTAAACTATCAAGTAGTCATCATATTGAGATTGCCAAACGTTCATAACGTCTGTATCTGCTCCTGGAATAGGTCTGTCACCTAGCGGTGCATTACGGACATAATTCTTCTATGCCGCAATGAGGATAATCCTCAGATCACGGACCTAGTCCGCGTCATTGCTACTATCATCTTTCAACTTAGTTTTCTCTAGGAACATATCAAAAAACATAGGGAAACTACAACGCGAGCTATTGACCTACAACATAATTTGCAAATACTATCAGGACTAAGTTCATGATAAATTAAAGTTTAATTAATCAAATTACTTAAGAACTCCCACTTATATAGACATCCCTCGAGTCATCTAAATGATCACGTGATCCAAATCAACTAAACCATGTCTGATCATCACGTGAGATGGAGTAGTCTTCAATGGTGAACATTTCTATGTTGATCATATCTACTATATGATTCACGTTCGACCTTTCGGTCTCTAGTGTTCTGAGGCCATGTCTGTACATGCTAGGCTCGTCAAGTTTAACCCGAGTATTTCGCATGTGCAAAACTATCTTGCACCCGTTATATGTGAACGTAGAGCTTATCACACCCGATCATCACGTGGTGTCTCAGCACGACGAACTGTCGCAACGGTGCATACTCAGGGAGAACACTTATACCTTGAAATTTTATTAAGGTAGCATCTTATAATGCTACCGTCGTACTAAGCAAAATAAGATGCATATAAAAGATAAACATCACATGCAATTAAAATATGTGACATGCTATGGCCATCATCATCTTGTGCCTTTGATCTCCATCTCCAAAGCACCATCATGATCTCCATCGTCACCGGCTTGACACCTGATCTCCATCGTAGCGTCGTGGTTGTCTCGCCAACTATTGCTTCTACAACTATCGCTAACGCATAGTGATAAAGTAAAGCAATTACATGGCGTTTGCATTTCATACAATAAAGCGACAACCATAAGGCCCCTGCCAGTTGCCGATAAATTTTACAAAACATGATCATCTCGTACAACAACTTATATCACATCATGTCTTGACCATATCACATAACAACATGCCCTGCGAAAACAAGTTAGACGTCCTCTACTTTGTTGTTGCAAGTATTATGTGGCTGCTACAGGCTTCTAGCAAGAACCATTCTTACCTACACATCAAAACCACAACGGTGATTTATCAAGTTTGTTGTTTTAACCTTCAACAAGGACCGACCGCAGTCAAATTCGAATCAACTAAAGTTGGAGAAACAGACACCCGCCAGCCACATTTATGCAAAACTAGTTGCATGTCTGTCGGTGGAACCGGTCTCATGAACGTGGTCATGTAAGGTTGGTTTGGGCCACTTCATCCAACAATACCACCGAATCAAAATAAGACGTTGGTGGTAAGCAGTATGACTATCACCGACCACAACTCTTTGTGTTCTACTCGTGCATATCATCTACACATAGACCTCGCTCTGATGCCACTTTGGGTAACATAGCATGCAATTTCAAAAAACTTCCTATGCTCACGCAAGATCTATCTAGGATATGCATAGCAATGGGAGGGGGAGAGTGTGTCCATGTACCCTCGTAGACCAAAAGCGGAAGCGTTTGACAACGCAGTTGATGTAGTCGAACTTCTTCTCGTTTCGACCGATCAAGCATCGAACGTACGACATCTCCGAGTTCTGCACACGTTTAGCTCGATGACGTCCCTTGAACTCTTGATCCTTTAAAGTGCCGAGGGAGAGTTCCGTCAGCACGACGGCATGGTGATGGTGATGGTGAAGTGATCCGCGCAGGGCTTCGCCTAAGCACTACGAAGATATGACCAGAGGCGTAAACTGTCGAGGGGGGTGCCACACACGGCTAGGAATCAATGTTGTGTGTTCTAGAGCTGCCCCCTTCATATATATAGGTTGGAGGGGAGGAGAGGCAGGCAAGGGGTGACCCAAGTAGGAGGAATCCTACTTGGGCGCCTCCCAATTCGGCCTCCCCCCTTCCATATTCATCCAGAGGGGGAAGGAAAGGAGGAGGAAGGAGAAAAGGAAGGGGGGTTGAATCCCTCCCCTTCCTTTCCCTCTTCTCCTCTTTCCTTCCCCCTTATTTTGGCCTACATGGGGTGCACCAGCCTCCTAGGGGCTGGTTTGTCCCCTTCTTGGCCCATTAGGCCCATGTAGTTGCCGGGGGATGCCCGGAACTCCTTCCGGTGACCCGATACATACCCGGTACCACCGGAACACTTCCGGTGTCCGAATACTATCGTCCTATATATGAATCTTTACCTCTCAGCCATTTCGAGACTCCTCATCATGTCCGTGATCTCATTCGGGACTCCGAACAACATTCGGTCACCAAATCACATAACTCATACAGTATAATACAAAATCATCACCGAACATTAAGCGTGCGGACCCTACGGGTTCTAGAACTATGTAGACATGACCTAGATACCTCTCCGGTCAATAACCAACAGCGGAACCTGGATGCTCATATTGGTTCCTACATATTCTATGAAGATCTTTATCGGTCGAATAGCAATGACAACATACGTAATTCCCTGTCATCGGTATGTTACTTGCCCGAGATCCGATCGTCGATATCTTCATACCTAGTTCAATATCGTTACCGGCAAGTCTCTTTACTCGTTCCGTAATACATCAGCCCACAACTAACTCATTAGTCACATTGCTTGCAAGGCTTATTATGATGTGCATTACCGAGAGGGCCCAGAGATACCTCTCCGATACTCGGAGTGACAAATCCTAATCTCGATCTATGCCAACCCAACAAACACCTTCGGAGATACCTGTAGAGCATCTTTATAATCACCCAGTTACGTTGTGACGTTTGATAGCACACAAGGCATTCCTCCGGTATCCGGGAGTTGCATAATCTCATAGTCAAAGGAATATGTATATGCCATGAAGAAAGCAATAGCAATAAAACTTAACGATCATTATGCTAAGCTAACGGATGGGTCTTGTCCATCACATCATTCTCCTAATGATGTGATCCCGTTCATCAAATGACAACACATGTCTATGGTTAGGAAACTTAACCATCTTTGATTAACGAGCTAGTCTAGTAGAGGCTTACTAAGGACACGGTGTTTTGTCTATGTATCCACACATGTATCAAGTTTCCGGTTAATACAATTCTAGCATGAATAATAAACATTTATCATGATATAAGGAAATGTAAAATAATAACTTTATTATTGCCTCTAGGGCATATTTCCTTCATATACTAGATATGAATCACATAATCTTATTAACTCCTTAAGTTCAAGAATATAACATGAACAAGATTCGATCCATAAAGGTGCTCATCACAAGAGGTACTTCATACAATTCAACTAATAATCATGCCCAAGATCATAATCATGGTGGGCAAATCATAAGATCAAGCAAGAGAAATGCTTGAGACATAGCTAGTACAGCAATCCCTAGGCCACACGGGGTCTACTCAGAAGTCAACGTGAGAGGATGATGAAGAAATTTGTTGGTGATGGTAATGGAGATGGCGGAGATGTCCCCGATGGCATTCCGGCGCCACTGGGGGAGAGGGGGGAGGGGGCTCCTTCTTCTCCTTCCTTGGCCTTCTCCCTTAGTTAGAGGGGTGTTTCCCCCCTCTAGTTTTCGTGGCTAGGGTGGTATGGAGACAAGAGCCTCCCCTCAGATGAGATCTGACTTTCAAGGGAAGTTGTTTCTCGATGCTAAAATCTGAGTCTTGTCACCGTGTTTAACATTGCCGGGACAAGCTTGCGATAGAAGGAGAGCTCCAAAAGCTGCATGTAGCCTCTAGCCCCCCCCCCCCCCCCGGCGTCCTGGGTCTGGGGGCGCCTAGAGCCCCTGGGAAACTCCAGATGTGCAGCCTAGACCCCTGGATGTCTCTTGATGCATATCTTCGTAATCTATTTTTCTGTATTTTTTGGGACTTTGTCTGGGTGTTTTCCTGAAGATACAAAAACACTAGAAACATGAACTAACACTGGATTAATATGTTAGTTCAATAAAACTCAATAAAAAGTATGCCCAAAGTGTTTATAATTGATAGAAATATAACATGAATCATATAAAAATTATTAATACATTTGAGACGTATCAACGTCGAGGTCGTCGGCGTTGTTCATTAGCCATGGTTTCCCTCCACCGGGCCTGTTGTGCGGCGACCTTCTCTTTCTCCTTCTGTAGTTGTAGGTGGGGAGCCACAATGGCATGCCTAATGGCCTCCATGGCTCTCGTGGTGGGGTCACCCCCTGGCAAGGGTGTGCTGAGCAGCAGTAGTGCCTCGTCCGCGACAATGGACGGGGTCATTGTTGGGGCAGTAAAGTTCTAGAGGCCATCTCTATTGGTCATGAACCACAGGGTTCATTGCATGGGGAGGCTAAGCTGAGAAGAATCCAGCCAATCGGTATGGAAGTCGGGGGCGCTGGAGGAGCAGCGGATAGGGTAGCGACGACCACAGTTGTTGTAACCGATGGGACGTTGATCGTGGGTGCGACCCCGCTGAAGTTGGTTACAACACGAGAGCTACTAGGTGTTGAAGAAAGGTCGGTGTTGCTTCCTAAACCTCCTGGTGCCGTCCTGAGGACCTGCTCCAGGGTGATGCCTCCGGGGGTTGGTCGTCGTGGGTTGATGAAGCTATTGCGAGTCTTGCCCGGCTATCCTCATTGGCTTCCATTTCCAGAAGTGAGGCGAGGCTAGGCGCAGCTATCCTTGTCATCTAAGAGGTAGTCATCCTAGATGCAGTCCTTTGGCTTGTGATCATCGATGAGTGGGCAGTTGGTGCACACCATGGATATTAGATGGGTCGTATGGGCGAGCTGGTGGGTTTTCGCGGTGTCGGTGCGGCGTCCTGACCTTGTGGCCGAGATCACCACCTCGATCGCAAGGATTGCTGGAGGGGGGTCATTTTCCGGGCTGGAAGTCGGACTTGTTGCTGGCACGAGTTTCGTGGACGACGCCTCTGTTGCTCGAAGAAGCAGTGGAACACAGAGCGGAAGGTCGCTGGAGCGTTCGATGACAAACTCGAGTGTTCCAAAGAAAAGGCAGATGACGACGGCGGCGGGTTGATGTGGAGCCGTCCTCTCCTGTTCCCGATGAAGGTGAGAGAGCCAAAGATAAAGATCTGGCCTGGCGCGAAGTCGTCGGGCATGGTTGTAGATCTAACCTGGAGTCGGTCTCAAGCGGGCGCAACCCCTACCTCGCACGCCAACTGACGGTACAAAAAAACCATTAGATCCTTGGTAGGGTGGAGAGCGTGGCCAAAAGTAGGGATCACACCACCGGATTTTTTCCCCCAGGTTTGGTCTCTCATGGTCGAGGTAACACCCTACTCCTGCTTTGCTTGATTAATGGTGGGAACACCTCATGTGAGGGGCGTACAGATTGGAGATGGTGATTGCTACCAAGGTATGAACTCTTGAACAGATGCCCTCGATCTACGCCAACCTCGCCTTATAAAGGGGCTGAGAGATAGGGCTTATAGGACCCCTAACTAACCTCGTCTCGAGGGAACCTTGACTTGTAAGCCAATAAGATGCCTTATCTGGAAGCCAGGCCCTTTAGCGACCGAAGGGCCTACCTACAGCTAGGCCTCCTGGGCCCTGAAGCGGACCCATTGGCGGGCTTCTCGACTGATGTGGCAAATCGGGCCAAGTCGGCCCTGAAGACGACCCCGGTATAGTGTACCGTCACAAGTTGACTCAAGAACAATTAGTAACTATGCCATAATGTGGCAAACAACTCTAACAAATCCTTAATACTTAACTCCCGAAAGCCACTTATTGGGAGCCTCCAACAAAAATCTAGGTATTGGGAGCTCTGACATGGAAGATATCTTAAACTCAAGTTGTAATTATTTATTTTTGTTAATTATCACCTCTTTTTTTAACATATAAACACTATTTTGACTATAAGTTCACATCATACTTCTTCAAACTTTGATATTCTAAAAAGCACACGATGCAACAACATTTTAAATGCATATTTTTGAAATTCGAAATTCAAATTCAAACTACATCGCATACTACATATATCATACTTATAATATTAGCTTGAAATTATATACCCGATTCTTTTATTTATAATAGTAACCGTCGAATGGAAACTGATGGCCTACGTTTGGAACAACCTTTTCTACCCTGACACAAGTATTCAGGACCCTTTCCTCCTCCACAAGAAACGTCTCCTTCCTCCTCCCGTCGGCGCCGCCGCGGATCCGCCCCGCCTCCGATGGTCTTTGGCCTATGGAGGTGCGGAGGATCTCGGCCCCCCGCCGGCGGGAGGGACCCTGTTCTCGTTTTTACTAGGTTGAACGTCTTGGTTGGGGCTGTGTGGCGGCAGCGATGTCCCTCTGTAGCAATAATGTCTTCCATGTCCTACCTCCGTCCCGATGGTGCGAATAGCGTTGTCAGAGGATGTGTGGAGGTGTGTCTTCGTCGGATCTCATGGGATTCGATCGGTGCTGGTCTTCGGTTTATCTCTTTGGATCCAGTTTTTGTTCGTCTCCGTTCGTGTGGTTACAGGTTTGATCTTTTCAATCTACAACTCTCTTCATCGGCGATGGTTGCTGCTCTGGTGTGTTGGTCCTTTGGGGTCTTAGCACGACGACTTCCCGACTGTCTACTACAACAAGGTTTGCCTGACTCCGGTGATGGAGGGGCGATGATGGCGGCGCGCCTTCGGCTCGCTCCAATGCTTGTAGTCGTCGCTAGGTGGTCCATAGACCTAGTTGTAATTTTTGTTACCTTTTGTGTTCTTTGTACTGCCATGATTGATGAATAAATTGAAAATATCTCTTGAAAAAAAAAAACCTTTTCTACTGCCTCGCTCTTCAGGGCCTCTTTTCGCTCAAAGAAACCTGCGGGCAGGATTCCAGTCCTCGAGTTATATTAGTTCTGTTCAGTACTCGTGCATTTCTGCTCTGCATATAGGTTCACGTTACCCCTAGCCGTAGGCAATCTATCCTTTGCTTCATGCTGCCAAGTGACACTCTGAGAAGCCTGCCCTGATCACAAGAAAGCTCTCTGCCAAGATTGTTGTGTGAAATCTGAAATCTCAACCTCGCAAATATTCTTGCCTTCCACCGAATGCCACCGCCCACTGCATGCCCCAGAACGATGATGCTTCACGCACACATTTCATCGATCCCATTCCTTTCCCCTCTTCCCATCCCAATGCCAATTCATCCTCGCCGTGCATCCGATCATCAGGTCAGATCATCGGTCCACCGTCAGGCACTACTGATTACCCTTCCATGATAACACCGATTTCACCGCAAGATCGCCGGCCGGCCAGCGACTGACTGGGTCCGGTGAAGCTTAGCTAGCGGTGGTCCGCAGGGCGGCCATGGGCGTCCGCATCTTCGAGGACCTGGGCACGGTGGAGAGCCGGCTGCTGCGGCTGGAGGTGGTGGTGCTGCTGAGCGCGATGGTGCTGGCGGCGCTGGTGCTCTACGGCTCCACCCGCCGCCGGAGCAGCGACCGGCTCCTCCGCGGCGTCATGTGGATGGCCTACTCGCTCTCCTACGTCGTCGTCACCTACGCCGTGGGCATCATCCAGGACGGGCCCTTCCACGGCGAGACCTTCGTGCTGTGGGCGGCGGCGCTGCTGCTCATCCAGGCCAGCGCGTACGCGGCGCCGGTGCACAGCCGCCGCGACGTGGACCAGCGCAAGAAGCTGCTGCTGCAGCACGTCCTCCAGACGGCGCTCGTGCTTTGGCTCGTCCTCAACGCCACCGGCACCAACGCCAGCTACCGCGCCGCCATCTGGGCCTTCTGGAGCCTCAACGTGCTCAAGACCGCCGCCAAGATCGTCGAGATGATCAAGGCCAGCCTCCCCGACCGCTCCGTCAAGGTCGTCGCCGAGTACATGGACGTCGAGGAGTCCCTCGCCGCCGCCCCCGACCAGCGGCCGCCCGACCCCGGGACAATGGCCGGGTACAAGTACCTCTTCCACGGCGAGGACACCATGGAGCTGAACCACGAGTTCGGCCGCCTGTCCCGGGAGGAGATCCTGGTGCAGAGCACCTGCAAGTCCGTCGTCACCATCGACCAGGTTTACCGGTGGATCGACGCGCAGGGGTACAGCGACGTCGAGAAGGACATGGCCAAGGACTTCTGCCTCGCCTTCGCGCTCTTCAAGCTGCTCAAGCGGCGATTCTACGGCTACGTCCCGGCGGAGGCCGGCTCGGCCAAGGCGCTGAGCCTCGTCCTGGACGGCCTCATCCACCAGGAGCAGCACCCGCAGTCGCGCCACCACCACCGGGACATTGCCACCGGCCCCGACGCCGCGTTCCGGGTCGTCGAGGCGGAGCTGGCCTTCCTCTACGACTTCTTCTACACCCGGAACATCGTGCTGGTGGGCGTCAGGACGTACATCTGCATCGCCGTCGTCGTGCTGGCGCTGACCATGTGGACGGCCTTCTTCGGCACGCTCGGCCCCGATTACCGCCGCCTCCGGATCGGCGTCAAGGACCTCGACCGCTCCGTCACGGTGGTGGTGATCGTGATCACCGCGGCGCTCGAGATGTGCCAGGCGCTGGCGGCCTTCTCCAACAACTGGAGGTACATCAAGACGGTGTACCGCTGCGTGCGTGACGGCCAGCCCTGGCAGAAGAAGCGGCGCGGCGGGCACCTCTGGTGGAAGGAGAGCCTCGCGCCGCCGGACGCGAGGTACTGGGAGGACAAGATCGGGGAGTACGTGCTGCTGAAGCGGTTCGCGCACCGCCCGCTCAACCTGCTCTCGTGGCTGACGCTCTTCCTGGTGGAGCCGCGGCGGCAGGGGCAGAAGCGGGAGCGGAGGAAGGAGCTGCCGCCGCCGGTCCGCCGCGCCGTGCTCGTCTCGCTCAGGGCGAGCCGGGGACACCTCAGCAACGGCGTCTCGGCATTGCGGAGGCACGGCCTGCTGCCGCGGCTGGCGTGGGCGTGCGAGTTCTCCAAGTCCACCGACCAGATCCTGGTGTGGCACATCGCCACCACGCGCTGCGACTGGGACAGGCGTCGCCGCGGCGGCCAGCATGGCGGCGACGATCGCACCGACGACCGCACCGACGAGCACCGGCTGGTAGCGACGAAGCTGTCCAACTACTGCGCGTACCTGGTGTCGTTCGTGCCGGAGATGCTGCCGGACCCGAGCTACAACGCGGAGCAGATCTTCGACACGACGGTGCGGCAGGCGCGGTGCCACCTCGCCGGGTGCAAGAACAAGGACGAGATCCTCGCGAGGCTGCACATGATCGAGGCCGACGAGCAGAAGTACATGGAGGGCGTGGAGGCCGGCGGCGGCGCGGAGGAGAGGGCGGGGAGCAGCACCATCGTCGAGAAGGCGGCGCTGCTGGGCGGGCAGCTCGGGGCGGCCGTGGGCGAGGACGACGGGCGGCGGTGGGCGGTGCTGGCCGAGTTCTGGGCCGAATTCCTGCTGTTCCTCGCGCCGTCGGACAACGTGGACATCCACGCCGATGTGCTCGGCGCCGGCGGCGAGTTCATGACGCAGCTGTGGGCGCTGCTCGCCCACGCCGGCGTGCTCGAGCGCCCGGCAGCCGGTGCCGCCGCGACGCGTGATCGGGGTTAGCTCCGCCCGGTGCGAGTGCGACGCCGTTGTAGTTGGACAGTTGGCTTCACTGAGTGTCACGTCGCGGTGGTCGGAACTAAACGCGTTTTAGTTGGAAGAGAAGGTTGTTGATGTGTCTCTCTCGCCGCCGTTCCACGATTCCGGCGGACGTGGGCATCTCTACCACATACAGTACAAGATGATAGTTGCCGAGGTCTTGTCAGAAAGATACTGATCTAACCTGCCCCACGCAAAGTACCATGAACTCAATCATATTTGGCATTTTTGTGTAGCAAGGCCATCATTTTTGTGTGGCAAGATGATCATAATTCAATTGATATGCTACGAGGAATGGAGTAAATAGCATAAAACAACTATTTTTTGGGTTAGGGTTTCAAAAAATTACCAAAATTTGTTTGTGGATGATACCTACCAAAAGTGTGGTCGGCTAAATTGTAAAACAAAAACTTACATGTGAGACCCACATGTAAGTTAACAGTCAAACTAAACGGTCAAACGAACGATATGTCTAGGAGTGGGCCTCAAGTGTCATAATCGTGATCAATTAATAAGCACTCGGTGATTTGAGTTGTTTGAAACAACTGTAACATCCCAAAATTTTCAATTTGGAATGTTATACATAGATCATTCATGCATATCATATTTTATTGCATATTTGTTTTGAAATCCTCGAAATTCTAAGGACGTGTTTGGTTGCCCGCATGAGGCCCAGCCTGGCCCGGGCGGGAAGAATTTGGCCCGTTTGGTTTCTTGCATTCACTGTGCGGCCCGCATCGCACGAAGCTTAAAGCACGTCCAGGCCTGGCCCAGGGGCAACGCATGATTCGGCAGTAGCTCGCGAGCCTGGCCAGGGCGAGGCAGGGGAGGGCGACGCGCTTCTCCCCTCGTGCGAGCAGGGGAGATGGCGCGAGCTCGCCCTCGTCGCCGAAAAATCGGCGGGAGGATTTTGGCTCACTTCCCGCCGCTCCACCCCCTATTTAGCCCCTCCCTCATCGCCCCAACTCCCGCCACCATTCTTCCTCCGTTCGCGCTTTCCCGCCGACGCGCATCGGCACCGACGAGCAGGTAAGCGGCGCATCTTCATCGGCCGGCTGTCCACGGCGTCGGAGCTCCTTCACCGGCCGGCGTTCATCTTCCACCACCGTCCCCCCTCGTCCTCAAGCTGCAGCCATGGCCTCCGTGAGTTCAATCCCCCTTTCTCACTGTTCCTTCTAGCTAGATCTGAGCTGCAGCTAGGGTTTGATCTTGATGCATGGTTGATTAGTGGTCTGATCTATGAGCTGGTATGGTTGGTTGCTATGTTGCGGTTATAATTTGTGGTAGGGCTAGATGTTCAAGCATGTGGTAGGCTAGATTAGTAGTAGAGTTTGGAATTGAACCTTGTGCTTGTGTTGAATCATGCTCAGATCTGTGATTTGTAGCTATTGGTGGTCATGTGCTTGCTATGATAGTGATGAACCATGTACATGTATGCTTAGTATGATAGTGATGAAGCATGTGCTTGCTATGATAGTGATGAACCATGTACATGTATGCTTAGTATGATAGTGATGAAGCATGTGCTTGCTATGATAGTGATGAACCATGTACATGTATGCTCCTGCTTTCATGGATTGTCCGGTATGTTGTGTGCTATGCTCACTGTCAATGCGTGCTACGATTGTAGGACATGACCATGCAGACGCAAGATCTTAGTCAGGCCCTTGTCGTGTCCGATAGCCAGTTTGCTCCATCATTTGTCGAGAACTCGCAGGTGCTCGAGTCTGATTCCCTCTATGTGCCAGTAGTGCTCGTTGAGCCAACTACTGATGCTGCTGCTACCGCTGCACTCAAGCTAGCAGCAGCAAAGGCTAAGAAGGATAGTACGTCGAACAACATGAAGTGGCAGCCCTTCATGTCCATGTTTGTGTTGAACAAGATGTGTGAGCTCATCTCTAGTGGAGTTAGGACTGACAAGGGCTTCAAGGAGGTGCACTTGACCGTTGCGAAGCAGGTGTTCAAGTTCTGTGGGCAAGAGGTGTCTACCACCCAGGTCTACAACCACCTGAGGAAGTGGAGAAGTCGATGGATCCAAGTGTCCAAACTGAGAGACCTTAGCGGCGCCTCATGGGATGAGAACACTTGCTCCATAGTTCTTGAGGTAGAGCACTACACCGGCCATGTCGCAGTTAGCTCACAACCCTCTTCCTTTTCATACTGTCCACCATTGCCTACTCCTAATCGCAACTAACAACACTTGTGTTTCATTCTTAGGACCACCCAAGGAACGTTGAGTTCCTCAACACACCCATCCAGAACTACAACCAGATGCAGCACATCTTCTCCTTCGGGCTGGCAACTGGGAAGCATGCCATGGGCTCGGGGGAGCCTCTTGGTTCTCCCATGCCTGACTTCCCTGGGACCCCGGACGTAGAGATCCTTGATGGCCCTGACAAGCCCGCTGCGAAGCCCTTCGACAAGCCATTTGACCCCGTTGATAGGAAGAGGAAGAGAGGAGGCCTGATGGAGGAGGAGATCAATGTCTTCTGCAGCATGACTAAGGCGGGTGAAGGAGGTGGCAATAACCATCAGGGAGTGCAAGCCCCTCGACGTCCACCCTGACCTGTATGGCGCTGTCATGACCCAAGGTGGCTTCAGCGACGAGGCTCTTATGGCAGCTCTCAGCCACCTGCTTGACAACAAGGCCCAGGGTGTTGGGTTCGTTGCCATGGCCGACGCTCACAGGGTGCTGTGGCTCAGGAGCTGGCTGGGCAAGCACTACTACTAGAGTAGTGCTGCCTGTGAGCGTGCATGATCCCCGACGGCGATGGTGGTGGCGACGACGATGATGACGATGACGACGTACATTTTGTGTAGCTAGGGATCAAAAACTATTTGATGGTCTGTATATTTTGGTGAGGTGGTATATACTAACCCCTCACGGTGATGGTGAACTTGCGGTGGTAGGACAACACCCTCTTTTGGATGTGGTGGTAGGTTAACACCAAGGTAGTGCTAGGAAGAACTTGCTATGCCATATGATCATGCATACTTTACTTCTCTTCTGCTCCATTGTTGTTTGTGTGCTACTTTGCTTGTTACTTGTGCTCCATTGATTTGCTGCTTCAACTCTTGCTCTAGTGCATTGCTAGGGCAAGTGGTATGTCGTGTTCATTGGTGAGGTTCCAGGGGTTTATAGTTCATGGGAAGAAGCCAATGCACAAGTGGCATCGTATAGCAACAACAACTATAGAGGGTTCAAGACTAAGCAGGCAGCAGAACAAGCTTACTCCGCCTGGGTGTGAAAGCACGGAGGCAGCTGTGTCGACAATGCCAAGGTTGGAGTTGCCAAAGTGGAAGCTGCTAAGGTGGATTGTCAGTTCGGCCTGAAGCTAAAGAACTTCATCATCTTCGCCCAGTTCATCACCATTGCTGTGTTGTGGCGTTGGTGTGCTAGGTGTGATCATTATGGGTAAGCTCACCAACTAGGGTACAAGATAAGCACAACATGTACACCGTATGCAACCAAACGCCGTGTTCATGTGCCGCTAGGGCCAATGCAGCCAACCAAACAAAGTGCACTTGCGTGTTACCTCATGCATGGACTAGGGATCTAGGCAACCAATCAAGTTGCATATGGCGTATTAGGGCCTGTTTTTGCTCAACCAGGCTGGGTTGAGAAGCGCATGCGATGCAGGAACTGTTGACAACGGCAACCAAACATGCCTAAGCAACTCAAGGACCCTCGGAGAGAGAGTTGGGGATTTCACCGTTTTCGTATTTGAAATTTTTATCGAATATCGAAACGAGGAGCATTTGTTTTCTTATTTTTCCCTCCAAAAATATTTCATATTAAAATATATGAGAGGAGATAATATGAATTCTCCAAAATAAATAAAATATTTGAGGAAAAATACTAAAATCAAATATTTGATTTTATTCGGATTTTATTGCTATTTTATTTGCATAGGAAAATTCGCGTTTTTTAAAATTGCATTATAGGCCCAAATAAATGTTCACCTTGTCCGACTTATTTTTAGAGGACGGGGAAAATTTATTTCGGAATTTTTGGAGTCTGTTTAGTATTTCTTTTCTTTCTTTTTCTGCATGTCGAAATATATTAAAACAAAGGAAACCGACTCCGGGCCTTACCTGACCGGGACTCCGCCCGGGGGGCTTTATAAGTCGCGCCGCCCCTGCCCCCGCAGCCCACCCGTGCCCCAAACCCTAGCCGCCGCCGCCATGCCGCCGCTGCCGCGCCGGATCCTGTCGCCGTTGACCGGTCGGTTTTCTTCGGATAACCCCGGTTTTTTTTTCTTTGGTTTATTTCTGTTAGACCGGTTTTCCCCGCGGTTTATTTATTTTGCGGACGTTCGTCCGTTCATTCGTTTAAACGAATGTGGTTCACCCGTTAGTCACAGACAGCGAACGTTCGTTCGTTAGCCTGTTCGTCAGTTTGTCTTTTTCTTAGGATTTTTGCGATTATTTTCGATCGCGATTTCTGATCCGATTTTCGTTTTAGTTTATCTTTTCGATCGTATATCGGAATCAGGCGATTCAAGCGACTAGATCTTCGTCTCGAAGCCCTCTTTCTGTTTAAGCAACTTGAACAAGATTTTGATACTGTAAAATTTGACTTTAGTCCACATTAGTAAACGAATCTTGTTTCTTTCGCCGTTTGAGTTTCGTTGCTCCGTTTGATTTGATTCTTTTTGCAAACCGGAGTTCTTAAGTTGAACTTTCTGGTTAGATCTTCTTATTTGAGTTTTACCCTTGCATCTTTGCTTGACTGCTTATGTATGCTATTGTTTGTTTGCGATAAAATTCCCGGAGTGCGAAGCGTGCTACTACGAGTCACTAGGTTTTGCATATCGTCAGCAAGGCAAGTAACACATTGATCATACCCCTTTATTTCCCAGTTTTTATGCATTAGATACAACCCTCACACATTGCATGAATATGATCTCTTAATTTGTGGGTTTGGGAAGTAGATGTTGAGGTAGAACCTATTACCTGTTTTCATATCAAACCCTTGGGAGTTACTTCTACGTTATGCTTATATTGCTATGCTATGCTCGTAGACGTGGATTGGGTTTGAGTGTATCCATGACAGATGTGAGTTGTTAATTAATGGTTCAACTTAAGGTGGCAACTTTAATACACATCTGGGTGGATTGCTTGTTTGGGCACCTAGGGTATCCAGTGTTGTCCTAGGAGATCTTGGGGTATCCGTGTGATCATCCTACAGTTCGCCACCCTGGCTCAAAGCGATTGTGAGATTATTCATGCTAGAAACTTCCGTGTGCAGTCACAAGCCATTATGGGCTCTGGCATAGTTGAGTATGTTGTGTGACCTCTTTCAGTGGTGGGCTAGTGATAACCCACAAGTATAGGGGATCACAACAGTTTTCGATAAGTAAGAGTGTCGAACCCAACGAGGAGCTAAAGGTAGAACAAATATTCCCTCAAGTTCTATCGACCACCGATACAACTCTACGCATGCTTGACGTTCGCTTTACCTAGAACAAGTATGAAACTAGAAGTACTTTGTAGGTGTTGTTGGATAAGTTTGCAAGAAAATAAAGAGAGCGTAAATAAAAGCTAGGGGCTGTTTAGATAAAAACACAATGAAGTAAATATAGCGAGTGTGGAAAAATGGTGGTAGGAGTTTCGAAATTGTCCCTACTTTGCTAGACCGATAGCAAGTATGTGGGAGAGGCCACTGCTAGCATGTCATCCCTGACTTGGAATTCTATGCACTTATGATTGGAACTATTAGCAAGCATCCGCAACTACTAACGTTCATTAAGGTAAAACCCAACCATAGCATTAAGATATATTGGTCCCCCTTCAATCCCGTATGCATCAATTTCTATGCTAGGCTGAAGCTTCTGTCACCCTTGCCCTCCAGTACATAGTCCTATCAACATACAACTAACCCTATGGTGTGATCCACGCGCGCGATCATATGATGGGCACCAAAGGACAACAACATAACCACAAGCAAATTAAATCAATCATAGCAATTCATCAACCACCAATAGGACAACGAAAATCTACTCAGACATCATAGGATGGCAACACATCATTTGATAATAATATGAAGCATAAAGCACCATGTTCAAGTAGAGGGTACAGCGGGTTGCGGGAGAGTGGACCGTTGTAGATAGAGGGGGGAAGGTGATGGAGATGTTGGTGAAGATCGCGGTGATGATGGTGGCCCCGGTGGCACTCCGGCGCCACCGGAAGCGAGAGGGAGAGAGCCCCCCTCCTTCTTCTTCTTCCTTGACCTTCTCCCTAGATGGGAGAAGGGTTTCCCCTCTGGTCCATGGCCTCCATGGCATGGGAGGGGCGAGAGGCCCTCCGAGATTGGATCTGCCTCTCTGTCTCTCTCTGTTTCTGCGTTCTGTTCTCCCGCTCTTTCACCGTTTCTTTTATATCCAGAGATCCGTAACTCCGATTGGATTGAAACCTTCGCCGTGATTTTTTTACCAAAAATTAGCTTTCTTGCGGCCGAAGAAGGGCATCAACCGCCTTACGGGTGGCCCACGAGGGTGGGGGCACGCCCTCCTGGGGAGGGCGTGGGCCCCTGCCTCGTGGCCACCTCGGACACCGTTTCGCGTTGATCTTTTTCCCAGATTTTCCAAATATTCCAAAAAAAAGCTCCGTCCATTTTTATCCCGTTTGGACTCCGTTTGATATGGATATTCTGCGAAACCAAAAACGTGCAACAGACAGGAGCTGGCACTGGGCACTGGATCAATATGTTAGTCCCAAAAATAGTATAAAAAGTTGCCAAAAACTATATGAAAGTACAATCTAATCATGGTTAGCCGTATCCCGGTTATGGACATCTTGAGTATCTAGTACTTGGATTTTCCTATTGTATCTCATCACTCTAATTTAATTTGTTGGGTCAATGATTAAATTTAAATGGGATTGATATGGGGGTGCCATTCTCAATGATGTTTCAACTACCATGATAGTTAAATAAAATTTATTCCTTTGTTGTATGGAAAAATTGGCTTTTCGCAAAATCATATAACCATAGAGCCTCCACCAGCCATATATGCATATAGTGAAAGCATTATTTGTTCATTGCTCTACTGTGTTATATTGCCAGCATATTCCATGTGCTGACCCATTTTCGGGCTACAATGTATTATGTTGCAGACTTTTTAGACGACGAGTAAAGGTGCGATAGGTCGTTGTCATGCACTCAGCTATGCCGTTGGAGTTGATGGACTCACTTTATCTTCCAAGTCTTCCGCTGTTATCGTATTAGATGACCTTAAGCCATATTTATTGTAATAAGTTCTCTTTTGGAGACATTCGATGTGATAAGTGTGTGATTGCTGCTCTGTTATAAATCCTTCGAGTACTGTGTGTGTCAGCATTACCGATCCAGGGATGACACTGAAGCACAGAGACTTGACCGTTTGAGGTCGGGTTGCTACAAGATGGTATCAGAGCACACGCTGACTGTAGGTCACGACCACTAAGCTAAATCCCTAGATCACTACTCTCTTCTCATTTCTGACTCCTCTCCATTTTCTACTCTTTAGGATGGCGGATGCAAGGAACAAGTTTGCACAACCGGATGAAGACACACCTTTTGGACGACCCTTGAAGGAAGTCACTAGATATCTGAACATTGGAATACCAAGCTTCACCGGGACCTACAACGCCACCTTACCAGAAGAGGAGCGCTAGATGATTCAAGTTCAAATTCCAGGAAGGATGTTCATGCCAGTCACGAAGCCCATAGAGTTTTCCTTTGATGCCCCAACCTGGAGTCTAGGCAAGAGCATGGCAGCCCACATTGCCATGGGACGCATTGGCGAAGTTTACCACAAGGATCTCAAGGATACTATCTACCAGATATGTGGGCGCCGAGATGAGCAATGGGAGATAGTCAGCACCAGGAAGGACAGGTCCATTGCAGCTTTCATCCAGGAGTTAAACCAGCACATTCGACGCCAGGAGAACTAGATGTGCGCAGACATGATAGTTTTGAAGAAGGCGATGACAAGGATCACCGAGCTTGAAGAGGAACTCAAATCTACACGCGATGGATACGAGGAGGAAATCGCTACACTATTGGAGAAGAACAACAACCTGATAAAGAAGATCGGAGTATTCATGGGAGACCCCGCGCCAGGAGGAGAGACGACTGTAGGATCGGAAGTATGTCTAGAGGGGGGTCATTAGACTACTTGACCAAATAAAAACTTAACCTTTTCCCAATTTTAGTTCTTGGCAGATTTTAGCAACTTTAGGACAAGTCAAGCAATCAGCACACAATTCAAGCAAGCATGCAAAGAGTATATAGGCAGCGGAAAGTAAAGCATGCAACTTGCAAGAATGTAAAGGGAAGGGTTTGGAGAATTCAAACGCTATTGGAGACACGGATGTTTTTCCCGTGGTTCGGATAGGTGGTGCTATCCTACATCCACGTTAGTGGAGACTTCAACCCACGAAGGGTAACGGTTGCGCGAGTCCACAGAGGGCTCCACCCACGAAGGGTCCACGAAGTAGCAACCTTGTCTATCCCACCATGGCCATCGCCCACGAAGGACTTGCCTCACTAGCGGTAGATCTTCACGAAGTAGGCGATCTCCTTGCCCTTACAAACTCCTTGGTTCAACTCCACAATCTTGTCAGAGGCTCCCAAGTGACACCTAGCCAATCTAGGAGACACCACTCTCCAAGAAGTAACAAATGGTGTGTTGATGATGAACTCCTTGCTCTTGTGCTTCAAATGATAGTCTCCCCAACACTCAACTCTCTCTCACAGGATTTGGATTTGGTGGAAAGAAGATTTGAGTGGAAAGCAACTTGGGGAAGGCTAGAGATCAAGATTCATATGGTAGGAATGGAATATCTTGGTCTCAACACATGAGTAGGTGGTTCTCTCTCAGAACATATGAGTTGGAAGTGTAGATGTGTTCTGATGGCTCTCTTCACGAATGAAGAGGAGGTGGAGGGGTATATATAGCCTCCACTTAAAATCCAACCGTTACACACAATTTACCAATCTCGGTGGGACCGAATCAACAAACTCGGTCGGACCAAAAAGGTAAACCTAGTGACCGTTACAGTTTTTCGGTGGGACTGACATGCATCTCGGTAGGACCGATATGGTTAGGGTTTGGGCATAATGTAATCTCGGTGAGACCGATTGCACAAACTCGGTGAGACCGATTTGGTAATTAGCTAACCAGAGAGTTGGTCAGGCAAACTCGGTGGGACCGATTTGCTCTTTCAGTGAGACCGAAAAGTTACAAAAGGGAAACAGAGAGTTTGCATTGCAATCTCGGTGGGACCGATCCGCTCTTTCGGTGAGACCGAAAAGTTACGAAAAGGAAAAAGAGAGATTGCAATGCCATCTCGGTGAGACCGAGATCCCTATCGGTGAAACCGATTTGCTAGCGTTTTGGCAGTGGCTTATGACATATGAAGACTCGGTGGCGCCGGATAGAAAGAATCGGTATGACCGAGTTTGGCTTAGGGTTTAGGTCATATGTGGATATGGGAAAGTAGTTGAGGATTTTGGAGCATATCATTAAGCACATAAGGCAAAGAGCTCATTAAGCAACACCTCATCCCTCCTTGATAGTATTGGCTTTTACTATGGACTCAATGTGATCTTGGATCACTAAAATGTAAAATGAAGAGTCTTGAGCTTTTGAGCTTGAGCCAATCCTTTGTCCTTAGTATTTTGAGGGTTCCACTTTCACCATTCATGCCATGCCAATCATTGAGCTTTCCTGAAATAGTTATCTTGGAATATCATTAGCTCAATGAGCTATATGTTGTTATGAATTACCAAAACCACCTAGGGATAGTTGCACTTTCAATCTCCCCCTTTTTGGTAATTGATGACAACATATAGATCAAAGCTTCGACAAATGATAATAAGAATGAATTACATCGTCGCTTTGGGAAGTATGTGATAAGTAAGAGCTCCCCCTAAATTTGTGCATATTTAAATTTTGCTTTGGACTGCAAATGCACAAGAAGTTAGAATTATGGGTTACTCTTCCATGTCACATACATCTTGGTGGAGCGCTCAAAATGATTAATAATGAAATACATGCACTCATCACCAAGGCAAAGTGAATGATCACATAAGATAGATAAGATATATCAAGCATGCATAAGTTTAGCTTATGATCAAACACATGATCATCAATGTCTCACAAGCATATCAAAGTATCTCAACCAAAAGCAAACAATGTTTGAAAAACCACCAAATAAAGCAAGAGAGAATAAAAGCAACACTCTCTCTCGAAGCCTATGATCTATACATTTTTCTCCCCCTTTGGCAACAAGTTACCAAAAAGTTCCTAGAAAATGCATAGTGCTAGATCGACACTCAGGCTTGATCTTCAGGTGGTGGTGGAGTCTGGATCACTCCAAGGACGAAGGCTTCCGTAGATGCTGTTGGAGTTGGAGCTGAAGTGGATGCTGGAGCAGGTTGGGTTGGTGCTGCGGCTGGTGCTGAGGCGGTTGCTCTTGTGTCAGGAACTGACACTATAGACGACCTTGGACCTCGTGGCACTCTGGCAAATGCATCTGTGGTTGTCTTCCCTCTCCTCTCCTGCATGTCATCTTGGAGTTGCTCCACTACAGTCTGAATCTCTGTCACCTTGATATCCAAGTCATAGAACTTCTGTTCTACGATTCTCTCTAAGCTTGCCTGGTTCTGAGTTAGGTTGGCCAAACCTTTCTCAATCCGCAGGGTGGATGCAATCAGGTAACTAAGTTGCTCTTGCTTGGTTTTCAAGAAGTATTCAGATGCCTCCTCTTGAGTTGGCATCCTTGCAGCTTTCTCCTTCCTTGCCTTCTCCTTCTGTGCTTGTGCATGGGCTGAAGATGGTTCATCTTTGTTCATCACAACCTCATTGTCTTCAAAATCAGGATGAATAGGCAGATGTTCCTTATCCAAAAGATATATGCCAGTGCCCATCTTGGAGTTGATCAGTTCCTGGATCTGAGGGGCATATCCACAGCTCCTCTTCTGGTCTGCTGCAGTTCTCTTGATTGTTTCTATCATAAGGCTCATGACTTTGAACTTCTGAGGCACATCAAAGATATGAAGCAAATTTATTGCGTGGCCTCTGATCATCTTGTGATCACCTGACTTGGGCAACAGAGTGTGCCTTAAGATCCAATTGATGGTTGGCAATCCTGACAGAAGATAGTGTACAGTTCCATACTTGAAAGTTTCAAGTGCCTTGTCAGGGATCTCTTTGTACATGTTGATCATGGAGTTGTGGTCCATCTTCTTCTTGGAATAGACATCCAAGTCATCTTCATTTTCCTCTGGGGCATTGATCAACTTTGCCCATTCCTCAACAGTTGAGTGGTACCTTGTACCTTCAGACATCCATGTGATCCTTCCATCTGGGTAAAAGTGTGCTGTGGAGTAGAACTGCATGATAAGTTCCTCATTCCACTTTGTGAGCTTTTGCCAAACAAAGTCTGCTACTCCACACGCCTTAAAGCTGTCCTGCACTCCAGGGTAGTGCTCTTCGTTGTCCTTGATGTATTGCCACTCGACCCATCTCATGTCACATACAATGGGCTTCTTGTCTAACAAGACTGTCTCATAGAAGTCATGTTGTTCCTTAGTATGAAACCTGTAGTCTACAGCAGTCCTTCTCCTGGTAGCATAGGGATCCTCTGCTCTCCATTTTCTCAATCCAGAGTCTCTCCTAATTTTCATATTCTCAGCCACAGGATGCGCATCATTGTGGTCTGGGATCTTGGGCTTCAACTTTCTCAGCACTTGGCCTTCCTCTTCTTCTGCAGGTTCAGGCACTGGGGCCTTGTTTTTCTCAGCAGCTGGGATGCTCCTAGTATTCCTCTTTGGTTTTGGCTTTGGAGTTGGCTTCCTTGGAAGCAGACTTGGGGGCTTCCTTTGGCTTAGATGTAGCTGCTCCTGGTCTAATGGCATCACCCATCAGCTTGGGTGCCTTAGGTGCTGGTGCAGCAACCTCTTCTTCTTCTTCTTCTTCTTCTTCTTCTTCTTCTTATTCTTCTTCTTCTTCTTCTTCTTCATCAGAAGAATCTTTCCTCATAGAGGGCTTGCCAATAACTCTGGCAGTGACAGTTCTTGCTCTCTTCTTTTTCTTGCCCTGGCCATCATCTTCTTCTTCAGATTCCATAGTGAGCTTCATAGTTTCCTCAGGCACAACCTTCCTTGGCTTGGAGGTTGGAACTCTTCTAGCAGGTGCCTTTTTGTGCATGCCTGGCTTGATGGCTGCAGCTGAGCCATATTCTTTCTTCAGCACAACTCTCTTGGAAGATGCCTTTTCCTGTGCCACATAATCTTCATCCTCTGAGTCTGAAGTTCTCTTCTTTCTCTGTCTTGTGGCAGCTTTTGGCAGATTGCTAGGGGTGCTCCTGCTGCCATCATCTGAGGAACTGGAGGGACTAGTGCCCTCACTCATGTGCACAAGCTGCTCTGACTGATTCTGACTATCACTTTGATTTGACATGATGAACAAGCTGACTGCTGACTGCTGACCCCTGTGAATAATTTATAGATGAGGTAGAGTGGATGAGCATCACAAAATGCAGAGATTTTTGCAAAAAGATTGATTCAAAAACTTAGTTTTAGTTTCCCACAGAAAGCATCTCGGATCTACCGATTTTTAAACTCAGTGATACCGAAGCAGTTTTTGGAACCTAAACTAGTGAACTCGGTCAGACCGAGTCACAGTTCGATGGCACCGAGACTGCTAGGGTTTCACAAAGTTCAAAAATCGGTCACACCGATTAGTTACACTCGGTCAGACCGAGTTTCACTTGTGCAATGGCATAGGCCAAATCGGTGGGACCGAGTTTTTCAACTCGGTGGGTCCGAGATGGTTTCGGCGGAAACCTAACCCTAAAATTTTCGAATCAAAACTAATCTACGAGTTCTTTGACTGGATAGAAGTTTATCAATCGTGGCAAGAATCATTATGATCACAATGTGCTAGGAATCGGATTGGGGAATAGCACAAAGATTGAGTCCGTACCCTAGTTCGGCGGAGACTTGCTATGGCGGCAACGGCGGGGTTGATTCCGGTTGACGGCGACGGAGACCAGCGACTGAAGGCTGCTGGCGGCGAGGAGACGATCCGGAGACCACGTCGGCAGAGCGAGCTATGGCGCGGGCGAAGAGGTTCGGAGAAATTTCCAAAATTTTGCCCGTGTCTATATATAGCCCGACCCTGTCGGTGTGACCGAGTGGAACAACTCGGTGGCACCGAGATGCAAAACTGTGTACAGTTATTGCAACTCGGTGTGACCGAATAGTTCAAATCGGTTGCACCGAGATTAAAAACTTAGATCAACTTGATGATCTCGGTAGGACCGAAAGTGGGGTATCGGTCAGACCGAAAATCACAAAGAGGTTTTGGAAGTTTAAGTCTATGACAAATCGGGGACTCCGTGTGCTCCTCACACAGAGTGGTTCGAATCTGACTTGATCAATTTTGTGATGTAGCATGAATAGAGTTTGAGACGAGAAAAGCATAGATAGCTAGAGGGGGTTCTTAGGCATTCTTGTCCATCCACTTGGCAAAAGAACAATAAAACCAAACAATCAAAACAACAAGTGGATGTCCTCGAATGAGTAAAATATGCAACCAACATGCTCACACAATAAAATGGCAATTGAAATATGTGACAAAACATGCACAGCCAATTCTAGCATCTATCAAGCAATTGGCGATGACTAGGTCATCTATATATGAGTATATTGACTTAGGAGTCAAATGAGAACATTTGATCATAGGTCATACTCATCGTTTAAGCTCAAGTGGGGTTACCACTTTTACATAAAGCATTGTTGTGTTCACATCATTAGAGTCGCTTTAGCTCAAGTCTTAGAGTAAAGCTCCCCCTAGATGTGATATCCCCCCGAAGAGGGATGAACTAACCTTGGGTTTTGTCGATGATGACTTCATGTAGATGTTGAAGATGTGGATGCTCAATGTTGATGTAGATCACTTGGAGCTATCCTTTTGAGTGAATTGCACTTTCAATACCTACATGGGTTAGTCCCCCAAGGAACAAGCAAGTATATCCATAGACATAGAGTGATGCACATACAAGATGATGTCTATGAAAGCTTTTAGGTTACCTTGTCCCTTGACTTACCAACAAGAGGGTTTGTGACTCCTTGAACTAGTGCAAGATGTGGAAGTTGATTGCACTTGTTCTTGCCAAAATGATAAGAGTGAAGTTTGTTGGCGGAGTCACCCTTAAGAACTCTCTAGTTCTTCTTCTTTTGGATCCACACCATCTTGATGGGAATCCTTGGAGTTGTAGTCGTACTTGATGAAGTGGAACTTGAAGTAGTCTTGGGAATCCACTTGACTAAGGTCTTAGGAGCTTCTTCAAATGCATCTATTTCCTCTTGAAGCTTGTCCTTGCCTTTTTGCTTGTAGTCTTGTGGTGGAAGAACATCTTGAGTTTGTGTCCCCTTGAAAGAAGTTGGGTCATACTTCTCTTGTTGAGGAACAAACTTTGTCTTGGGGTATTGATCTTCTTCCCACTCAACTCCATTGGCATTGAACTTTCGTTCAAAACCAACACCTTGATTCTTCCGGTGCCTTCCTTGCTTGCGTACAATCTCCTCGAATTGCTTACTTCCGGCAAGGCTTTTGTACACTCCTTTCTCTATGATTTCCTTCAATATGCTATTTTCTTGCTCAAGTGCAACTTGGCTAAGAGAATCATTAGTGGAATCAAGAGAACTACTAGAAGCAACAATATTGGATTTAACATGATCATTGTTACTACTAGAAGAAGAATCTTTCTTGTTCTTGTTACTAGACTTGACTTGAGGCATGTAAGTGGATAAGAGTAAACGTTTGGCAATGTAAGAATAACTTTTATTGCGGAGATCATCATTGATTGCCTTTAAAAGCTCATGCTCTTGCTCAAGATTGAGCTTTTCAAAGCGTAACTTCTCATGAGTCCTTAAAAGTTCTTGATGATCTTCGAAGATAGTTTCATGAGCTAACTTAAGAGTGTTTAGTTCTTTAGTTAGAGCCTCAATTTTCTCCTTGTCATTGTCATTCGCTTTAGCATGATTAATTGACGTTTCATCATAGGATTCATCACTAGAGTTGTCAACAAGTAAATCATCATCGCCTAACAAGTCATCTTCATCACTATTAAAATCTACATACCCAGGATGCGTTACCTTAGGACCTTTGGCCATGAAACATCTTCCAATTCCTTCATTTGGTGAATCAAATATGTCGTAGGAGTTGGTTGACACAAGTGCTAGACCGGCAACACCTTCATCTTGAGTATATTCGGAGTCGGAGTGATAACTTCTCTCGGAGTGGTTGTGGGAGTCGAAGCCGGATACCCATTCACCAACATGAGCTTGATGTCTTCGTTTTGTGTAGCTCCTTGATGGTTTTTCCTTCCTTTCCGAATCCTTGCTTCTCCGTGAGTATCTTCGTTCATAACGATCATCTCTACTCCTTCTCTCTCGTGATGGTGATTCCTCTCTTTTGCTTCTTCTTTTTGGAGAATCTTCTCTTCTTTTGTAGGGAGTCGTACACTCATTGGAATAGTGTCCGGGTCTTCCACAATTGTAGCAATTTCGCTCTCGACTAGAAGATCTTTTGTCATTGTAGGACCTTGACTTGGAGCTTCTATCTTTGCTTCTACTCTTGTAGAACTTGTTGAAGTTCTTCACCATTAAGCTCAGTTCTTCATTGAAGTTTTGTTTCTCACTTGATGATGTCGGGGCTTCAAATGAGGCTTTGTAAGCACCACTTGATTTGTTGTGAAGTTCCTCTTTATCCTTGAGTGACATCTCATGAGCAACAATTCTTCCAATGACTTCCGTTGGCTTGAGATCTTTGTAATTGGGCATCATTTGGATCAATGTGCACACGGTATCATATTTTCCATCCAAGGCTCTTAGGATCTTCTTGATGATGAATCTGTCGGTCATCTCTTCACTCCCTAAGCCGGCAATCTCATTTGTGATGAGAGCAAGCCTAGAGTACATTTCAGCGACACCTTCACCATCCTTCATTTTGAACTTGTCAAGTTGACTTTGAAGCACATCCAATTTGGATTCCTTGACGGAGTCGGTACCCTTGTGCATATCAATCAAAGTATCCCAAATTTCCTTTGCATCCTCAAGACGGCTGATTTTGTTGAATTCTTCGGGGCACAATCCGTTGAAGAGAATATCACAAGCTTGAGCGTTGTATTGTAGCATCTTCAACTCATCCGCGGTAGCTTCACGGTTTGGTTCTTTCCCGTCGAAGAAGTCACCTTGCAAGCCAACACACACAATAGCCCAAACGGCTGGGTTATGTCCAAGAATATGCATTTTCATTTTATGCTTCCAACTAGCAAAGTTAGTACCATCAAAGTAAGGACCTCTACGGTGATAATTTCCCTCACTAGACGCCATACTCTCCTAGGTTGTGAAACCAAGGCTATGACCACCAAAAGCTATGGAAATCAAAGCAAATGGAGACCAAAGCTCTGATACCACTTGTAGGATCGGAAGTATGTCTAGAGGGGGGTGATTAGACTACTTGACCAAATAAAAACTTAACCTTTTCCCAATTTTAGTTCTTGGCAGATTTTAGCAACTTTAGGACAAGTCAAGCAATCATCACCCAATTCAAGCAAGCATGCAAAGAGTATATAGGTAGCGGAAAGTAAAGCATGCAACTTGCAAGAATGTAAAGGGAAGGGTTTGGAGAATTCAAACGCTATTGGAGACACGGATGTTTTTCCCGTGGTTCAGATAGGTGGTGCTATCCTACATCCACGTTAGTGGAGACTTAAACCCACGAAGGGTAATGGTTGCGCGAGTCCACGGAGGGCTCCACCCACGAAGGGTCCACGAAGTAGCAACCTTGTCTATCCCACCATGGCCATCGCCCACGAAGGACTTGCCTCACTAGAGGTAGATCTTCACGGAGTAGGCGATCTCCTTGCCCTTACAAACTCCTTGGTTCAACTCCACAATCTTGTCGGAGGCTCCCAAGTGACACCTAGCCAATCTAGGAGACACCACTCTCCAAGAAGTAACAAATGGTGTGTTGATGATGAACTCCTTGCTCTTGTGCTTCAAATGATAGTCTCCCCAACACTCAACTCTCTCACACAGGATTTGGATTTGGTGGAAAGAATATTTGAGTGGAAAGCAACTTGGGGAAGGCTAGAGATCAAGATTCATATGGTAGGAATGGAATATCTTGGTCTCAACACATGAGTAGGTGGTTCTCTCTCAGAACATATGAGTGGGAAGTGTAGATATGTTCTGATGGCTCTCTTCACGAATGAAGAGGAGGTGGAGGGGTATATATAGCCTCCACTTAAAATCCAACCGTTACACACAATTTACCAATCTCGGTGGGACCGAATCAACAAACTCGGTCGGACCGAAAAGGTAAACCTAGTGACCGTTAGAGTTTTTCGGTGGGACTGACATGCATCTCGGTAGGACCGATATGGTTAGGGTTTGGGCATAAGTTAATCTCGGTGAGACCGATTATACAAACTCGGTGAGACCGATTTGGTAATTAGCTAACCAGAGAGTTGGTCAGGCAAACTCGGTGGGACCGATTTGCTCTCGGTGAGACCGAAAAGTTACAAAAGGGAAACAGAGAGTTTGCATTGCAATCTCAGTGGGACCAATCCGCTCTTTCGGTGAGACCGAAAAGTTACGAAAAGGAAATAGAGAGATTGCAATCCCATCTCGGTGAGACCGAGATCCCTATCGGTGAAACCGATTTGCTAGGGTTTTGGCAGTGGCTTATGACATATGAAGACTCGGTGGCGCCGGATAGAAAGAATCGGTATGACCGAGTTTGGCTTAGGGTTTAGGTCATATGTGGATATGGGAAAGTAGTTGAGGATTTTGGAGCATATCATTAAGCACATAAGGCAAAGAGCTCATTAAGCAACACCTCATCCCTCCTTGATAGTATTGGCTTTTCCTATGGACTCAATGTGATCTTGGATCACTAAAATGTAAAATGAAGAGTCTTGAGCTTTTGAGCTTGAGCCAATCCTTTGTCCTTAGTATTTTGAGGGTTCCACTTTCACCATGCATGCCATGCCAATCATTGAGCTTTCCTGAAATAGTTATCTTGGAATATCATTAGCTCAATGAGCTATATGTTGTTATGAATTACCAAAACCACCTAGGGATAGTTGCACTTTCAACGACGATTCCACTTGCCCGGAGAACTACATCATCATCGACGACTCCGACCCCGACGATAGTGATGATGACTTTAAACGAAGCTGGAGCAGATATCATGGAGTCTTCCACCGATCAAAATTTCTAGTAGACCAGCATATGATTAGTAGTATTCCCCCATGTATATTGTAGTAGTCCGAGCACTTTAACGATAGTTCTAGACCGTTTTGTATGCCCTTACTTGATTGATTGAGTGATATGATTATGCTTGTCTCATGTGCATATGGGTAGTGTTTTCTCACTAGACCTCAATTCTATTCTAATCTCTTCCCTCTAAAACCCCTCAGATGCCTCCGAGATGTGACACCGGATTTGTCTTCCCACCGGAGATCACCCAGTTCATCCAGCAGCAGAATGCCTTGATGCAGATATTAGTCCAGAACCAAGGCAACAACAACAACAACAACCCTCCGCCAGTTGACAACTTAGCCCGCTTTTTGAGGTTACAGCCGCCGGTGTTTCCCAGTAGCACCGAGCCAATAGTTGCGGATGATTGGCTATGAAGGATAGGAAGGGAGTTGACCATCGCAGGTTGCACGGATGCTAAGAATGTGCGTTTTGCCGCACACCAATTGGATGGACCAGCAGCCTCATGGTGGGAGAATTACACAGCCACTTTTCCCATAGCCAATGTTACTTGGGATCAGTTTCAGCAAGCATTCCGCATAGCCCATGTCTCAACTGGAGCTATGAGCATGAAGAAGCGTGAGTTTCGCAACTTACGCCAGGGGAACCGTACTGTGGGGCAGTACGTGGATGAGTTTAGTAAGCTATCTCGCTATGCCCCTGATGATGTGGCCACAGATGCCGCGAAGCAGGAGAAGTTTATGGAAGGGCTTAATGATGAGATGAGCATGCAGTTGATGGTGGAAACATTTAACAACTACCAGGAGTTGGTAGACAAGGCTCTTATGATTGAAGGGAAGCAGCAGCAGATTGAGAGCGCCACAAGAGGAAGTATGGACAAGGAAAGTACAATTCGGGAGCACAGCAGAAGCCTCGTTTCACCCCAAACTCTGGAGGAGTTGTCCTTAATCATGGAGGCCACAACCACAATGGAGGAAGTTCTCATAATCACAATGGCCCAAAGAATGGAAACGGGAATGGAGCAGGCAGCAATCAGAATCGCTCTAACCCAGCCACACCCGCCAAGAAGGATCAAAGTCACATTACTTGTTACAAGTGCGGGAAGACTGGACATTACGCCAACGACTGTCCGGAATTGAAGAACGGCAATGGCAATGGAAGCACCAGGAAGAAGCTCAACCCTTTCAACAGGGGACAAGTGAACCACATGAACGTGGAGGAGGTTGAGGAGCATCCTGATGCAGTTATTGGTAAGTTATTGGTTAAGTCTTTTACAGCAATTGTTCTTTTCGATACTGGTGCATCGCATTCATACATATCAAGGGGATTCGTGGATAAGTATAAGTTACCCACTAAGGTACTTAGGACACCCATGTTAGTAAGTTCACCAGGAGCAGAATATATGGCAAGACAAGGATGTTTTCAGATGCCATTGACCATTGGAAGCCATGTTTTCCCCTCAGACCTAATAATCTTGGAGTCACAAGGTTTGGATGTGATACTAGGAATGGATTGGCTATCGATGTATGGAGGAAACATCGATTGTGCCAGTAAGTCAATTTTGCTCACTACCCTAGAGGGAAAAAGGATCAAGTATGTATCCAGGCATGCGCCAAGGAGGACTTAAGTAAATTCTCTCACGGGAGTTGTTCAGGAGGAAGTGCCTGTAGTGAAGGATTACCTAGATGTATTTCCGGAGGAGTTACCAGGCATGCCACCAGATCGTGACATCGAGTTTTTGATAGAGCTATTGCCAGGCATCGGGCCAATATCAAAGAGACCATACCGGATGCCCACAAATGATCTAGAAGAGATCAACAAGCAGATTAAGGAGTTATTGGAGAAAGGTTACATCCGACGAAGTTCATCACCGTGGGGAGCCCCAGTGCTTTTGGTTGACAAGAAGGATGGATCCTTAGGATGGTTGTTGATTATCGTGCTTTGAATGAAGTAACAATCAAGAACAAGTACCCACTGCCAATGATCAAGGATTTACTTGACCAGTTGACAGGAGCTAAAGTGTTTTCGAAGATCGATCTGCGACCAGGGTATCACCAACTGAAGATTAGGGAAAAAAGATATACCTAAAATAGCTTTCACCACAAGGTACGGGCTATATGAGTATATGGTTATGTCTTTTGGACTAACTAACGCCCCTGCCTATTTCATGAGTATGATGAACAAGGTGTTCATGGAGTTCCCGGATAAGTTCGTTGTGGTGTTCATTGATGATATCTTGGTATACTCGAAGAATGAAGAGGAACACAAGGAACATTTGCATTTGGTTCTCGAGAAGCTCAGGGAACATCAACTATATGCCAAGTTCAGTAAATGTGAGTTTTGGTTGAAGGAAGTTGGATTTCTTGAACATGTTATATCAGGAGAAGGTATAGCAGTGGATCCCACCAAGGTTCAGTTAGTTATTGAGTGGTTGGCACCCACCTCAGTTGGAGAGATCCGCAATTTTCTTGGACTCGCGTGATACTATCGGAGATTCATTGAGATTTTTTCTAAGATTGCGAAGCCTATGACAGCATTGTTGAAGAAGGACACTAAGTTCCATTGGACTGATGAATGTGAAGCAAGTTTCTAGGAGTTGAAGAAACGGTTGACTACAGCCCCAGTGCTGATTCTGCCGGATATACGCAAGGATTTCCAAGTGTATTGCGACGCCTCTCGCTTAGGACTTGGAGGAGTGCTTATGCAAGATGGGAGAGTTGTTTCGTACGCCTCACGGCAACTGAAACCGCACGAGTTGAATTATGCCACGCATGATTCGGAGTTAGCAACTGTGGTGCATGCGCTCAAGACCTGGAGACATTTTCTTATTGGAAACCAGTGATGTGTACACGAATCACAAGAGTTTGAAGTACATCTTCACATAGAAGGAGCTGAACCTCAGGCAGAGGAGATGGTTGGAGCTCATAAAGGATTGTGATATGAAGCTGCATTATCATCCAGGAAAGGCCAATGTCGTAGCAGACGCCTTGAGCCGTAAGAGTTATGTTAACACCCTCGTAGGCGAAGGGATACCAAAGGAGTTAGCCGAGGATCTCAGGGAACTACGTTTGGAGATAGTCCCTAGAGATTTTGTTGCAGCAATGGAGGTTTGCTACCTCTTGAGCACTGCGTTGGATTTCCTTGAAGAGGAAAGGATGATGCAGCAAAGTAGCATAAGTATTTCCCTCAGTTTTTGAGAACCAAGGTATCAATCCAGTAGGAGGCTACGCGCAAGTCCCTCGTACCTACACAAAACAAATAACTCCTCGCAACCAACGCGATAAGGGGTCGTTAATCCCTTCAGGTCACTTACGAGAGTGAGATCTGATAGATATGATAGGATAATATTTTTGGTATTTTTGTGATAAAGATGCAAAGTAAAATAAAAGCAAAGTAAAAAAGCAAAGGAAATAACTAAGTGTTGGAAGATTAATATGATGAAGATAGACCCGGGGGCCATAGGTTTCACTAGTGGCTTCTCTCAAGAGCATAAGTATTTTACGGTGGGTGAACGAATTACTATTGAGAAATTGACGGAATTGAGCATAGTTATGAGAGTATATAGCTATGATCATGTATATAGGCATCACATCCGAGACAAGTAGACCGACTCCTGCCTGCATCTACTACTATTACTCCACTCATCGACTGCTATCCAGCATGCATCTAGAGTATTAAGTTAAAAATAGAGTAACGCCTTAAGCAAGATGACATGATGTAGAGGGATAAATTCATGCAATATGATAAAAAAAACCATCTTGTTATCCTCGATGGCAATAATACAATATGTGCCTTGCTGCCCCTACTGTCACTAGGAAAGGACATCACAAAATTGAACCCAAAGCTAAGCACTTCTCCCATTGCAAGAAAGATCAATCTAGTAGGCCAAACCAAACTGATAATTCGAAGAGACTTGCAAAGATAACCAATCATACATAAAAGAATTCAGAGAAGATTCAAATATTGTTCATAGATAATCTTTATCATAAACCAACAATTCATCGGTCTCAACAAACACACCGCAAAAAGAAGATTACATCGTATAGATCTCCACAAGAAAGGGGGAGAACATTGTATTGAGATCCAAAAAGATAGAAGAAGCCATCTAGCTACTAACTATGGACCCGAAGTTCTGAGGTAAACTACTCACACTTCATCGGAGAGGCTATGGTGTTGATGTAGAAGCCCTTCATGATGGATGCCCCCTCCGGCGGAGCTCCAGAACAGGCCCCAAGATGGAATCTCGTGGGTACAGAAGGTTGCAGCGGTGGAATTAGGTTTTTGGCTCTGTATCTGATCGTTTGGGGGTACGTAGGTATATATAGGAGGAAGGAGTATGTTGGTGGAGCAACAGGGGGGCACTACAAAAAAAGACACATCTGTGACATTTTGGGGTGAACGAAAAAAATTTCTGTCATACATATGACACTTCTATGACGATAATTGTGACAAAACCCGGTATCATCATAGATGTGGTGGGCTGCTACTTCTATGACAAAAAATCATGACAGAAAATGGGCTTTTCGTCCTGGGCGGGCCGGAGACGCAGCTGCATGACATTATTTGGGCCGTCCATGACAGAAAAAACCGTGGAAGAAGCGAGGGGGAGGAAAATTTTGGGGGAGTTCCCGGTTACGGTGGGAGGTCGGGGGTCGAGCGATGCGCGTTTCTCTCGTACATGTACGTGTGTGTGTGCGAGGCGTTGGCTCTAACTGAACCTGAGCGAGGCGTTGGGCTCTAACTGAACCCGAGCAATTGCACTGCAGGCTACGCGTTACTGAACCCGAGCGATCGATCGATGGTTGTTAACTAAACCTGATCGAGTGATTCCTTCGCTACTGCTGCTAACTGAAGCCGATCGATTGGATGAACAGTGAGTGTTGCGAGGGGTTGGATGAACAGTGAGCGGTGGCTTTGCCTCTGGATGTACAGGGCCTCGTGGTGTGGTGGAGGGCTGGATGAACAGTAGACGGTGGAGGGGTGCCCGTGGAGGAGTGGTTGAACAGGACCCAGTGGTGTGGAGGGCTGGATGAACAGTAGACGGTGGAGGGGTGCACGTGGAGGGGTGGTTGAACAGGACCCCGTGGTGTGGAGGGCTGGATGAACAGTAGACGGTGGAGGGGTGGTTGAATAGTAGCCGGTGGAGTAGCGCGCGGTGGAGGCTGGATGAACAGGAGCCCGTGGAGGCTGGAGGAGGTTGACGGTGGAGATGAACAGTATCCCGTGGAGTCCCGTTTTGCAGTACGCCACACCCCTCCCGATGAACAGGACCCCCGTTTCGACCGTAGGAGGTCCGTTTCGTCCGTTTTGCGGTACGCCACACCCCTCCCGATCAACAGGATCCCCGTTTCGACCGTAGGAGGTCCGTTTCGTCCATTTTGCGGTACACCACACCCCTCCCGATCAACAGGACCCCCGTTCCGACCGTTGAAGGTTTGTTTCCTCCGTTTTGCGGTACGCCACACCCCTCTCGATCAACAGGACCCCGTTCCAAACATAGGAGGTCAGTTTCCCCTGTTGTGCGGTACGCCAGGCCTCGTTTCCATCGCATGTTCCGTCCAAGCCCTCCTGATGAACACGACCACGCATTCCGTTCCGACCCAGCCTTCCGTTGCCTCCCGATGAACACGACGCATTCCGTTGCCTCCCCATGAACACGACGCATTCCGTTGCCTCCCCATGAACACGACGCATTCCATTGCCTCCCCATGAACACGACGACGACGCTGTTTCTCCGTTCCGACCCAGCCATGTACACGAGCCCTGGCCGTACGTATGCGCGAGTAGGCGTTCGAGACCCCGCCCATATGTACACATACGTGGCCGTATTTTCATTCTTGCACCCTGGCCGTTGTACATACGTGTACATGCTACGTACGCGCCTCTACTACGACACGTACACGCCTCTACTACGACACGTGCGCGCCTCTACATCCACCAGTATATATGTACGTACACGTTTGCGACCAGAATGACAACGCTACGTACGCTTCGACCAGGTGGGTCCCGACTGTCAGGCACTTCCTTGCGTGCGAAGTGTAGCTTGTGGGTCCCAGCAGTCAGGGGGGCGAATCATTTTTTTGCCCGGACGCACTTCCTTGCGTGCGAAGATGTAGGTGGTGGGTCCCAGCAGTCAGGGGGGCGAATCGTTTTTTTTCGGACGCACTTCCTTGCGTGCGAAGATGTAGCTGGTGGGTCCCAGCAGTCAGGGGGAAACATTTTTTTCGCGAAATATGGTGGCCCGTCCGGTGGGTCCCCGCTGTCAGGTGGAGGAATCATTATTTTGCGCGTAATAAGGACGCACTTCCTTACTGCGGCCGTGGACCCAACTGTCAGCCTCTCCATGTACAGTCCACGTTCGATGGAAGTCGTTCCTTGACCACGTTGACCACGCCGCGCCGAGAGCACCACGACGGTGGACGATGGCGAGGAATAGGAAGGGGACGACTCGGAGCCGGGGAAGACGCAGCAGTGGATGCCCACGCGAAGAGGAGTACGAGGGTTCACTGGTTCGGCTGCGGTGCGAGGCTGCTATCGCCGCAGAATAACAGGGGGTGTGGGTGAGTAGAGGGATGGCCTGGCCAGCGGTGAGAGTAGTAGGGGCGGTGAGGCCTCCGCGGCATCACAGCCGGCCATGGACGGCAGGAGCACGACCGGCGCTGGTTTGGACGGCTGGAGCAAGAAGACCAGAGGTTGAAGAAGCACTACGGCCGTTGGATGAACATCGTACGGTCACAGGAGCTAGAATCGTTCATATTGACTAAGTTGACAAAGCCCTCCGTCCCCGCCAACTTGGTAGGCCCGCAAGTCAGCCTCCCACTATGCTGGGTTCCAGCTGGCAGGAGGAATATTTATTTTTTGTGCGTAATAAGGAGGCGCTTCCTTGCGTGCGAAGATAGCTGGTGGGTCCGACATGTCAGCAGGGGGGCATGTTATTTTCACGAAATACAGAGGCCCTTCCGGTGGGTCCCAGATGTCAGGTGGAGGAACCATTATTTTGTGCGTAATAAGGAGGCATTTCGTTGTGTGCGGCCGTGGACCCAGCTGTCAGCCTCTCCACGCACAGTCTACTTCCGAGGGTGTCGTTCGTTGACCACGTTGACCATGCCGCGTCGAGCGCATCCAAGGTGGTGGACGACGGCGAGGCCCCGGACAGCAACGAGCCGGAGATGGGAAGACGCGGGAGTAGAGTCGCAGACGGAGAGGTGTACGAGCGTTAACTGGTTCTAGTGCGGTGTGGTTCGGCAGTCGGTGGAGAAGAACAGGAGGTGTGGAGGAGTGGAGAGATGGCCTGGCCAACGGTGGAGTAGCGCTTCATAGCGAAGCGTGCTAAGCAGAGTTGCTAGCAGCAGGAGGCGGGAGGTGGTCCCGGCGGCGCTGGAGGAAGAAGACGAGAGATTGAAGATGGATGTCGGTCGTTGGATGTAAATCAAACGGATAACATGTCAGAATCATTTGTTGACTAAATTGACAACGATTTGCGTTGGCTTCGACCTATTGGCCCACATTTCAGCCTCCAAAAATGTGGCACGTATTCAACCCATTTTTTCAGAATTTACAGTCTTTTTTTTTGCGCGGTAGAATTTACAGTCAATTTGATCTTTTTTTTTGAATTACAGCCATTAGCTGGGCTGGGTGAACAAATAATGTAGCGTCCATGCGGCCCATTTATTTTATTTCCTAAAAAATTACAGGCCATTTGCACTTTCTCGAAGTACACGATTTTGCTGGGCTGATTCTAATTATAATGTTGGGTTGGGCCAGCAATGTTATCAAAAAATAAAAAGGGGCTGAGCATTTTGTTATAAATATATTTAAATAATAAGTGATATTATTACATTCGTCATGAAATCATACCAAGCTTTTGTACACAATCACTAAGATTTTCGTGCCAAAACAATCCAGGATTTTATTTGTTAAGAAATTATTTTTATAAGTTAATAAGATGTGTGGGGGAGTCCTGGATTAGGGGGTATCTGGACAGCCGGAGCTATAACCTTTGGCCGGACTGTTGGACTATGAAGATACAAGATTGAAGACTTCGTCTCGTGTCCGGATGGGACTCTCCTTGGCGTGGAAGGCAAGCTTAGCAATACGGATATGTAGATCTCCTTCCTTGTAACCGACTCTGTGTAACCCTAGCCCCCTCCAGTGTCTATACAAACCGGAGGGTTTAGTCCGTAGGACAGAACAACAATCATACCATAGGCTAGCTTCTAGGGTTTAGCCTCTCTAATCTCGCGGTAGATCAACTCTTGTACTACCCATATCATCAATATCAATCAAGCAGGAGTAGGGTTTTACCTCCATCGAGAGGGCCCGAACCTGGGTAAAAACATCGTGTCCCTTGCCTCCTGTTACCATCCGCCTAGACGCACAGTTCGGGACCCCCTACCCGAGATCCACCGGTTTTGACACCGACATTGGTGCTTTCATTGAGAGTTCCTCTGTGTCGTCATCATTAGGCTTGATGGCTCCTTCAATCATCGATAGCGATGCAGTCCAGGGTGAGACTTTTCTCCTGGGACAGATCTTCGTATTCGGTGGCTTCGTACTGCGGGCCAATTCACTTGGCCATCTTGAGCAGATCGAAAGCTACGCCCCTGGCCACCAGGTCAGGTTTGGAAGCTTGAACTACACGGCCAACATCCGCGGAGACTTGATCTTCACCAGATTCAAGCCACCACCGAGTGCTCCGCACCACCACGATGAGCATGATTTAGCTCTGCCATCGGACAGTGTTCAGGAGATCGCACCTGCAACCGCTCCGACCTTCAATTCGGAGCCAGCCGCGCCATCCGTGGACGGGTGGCTAGACCCCACACCGGATGCCGCAGTCTCAGCGGCGATCGATCCGAATACCAACCTTACCATTCACGAAAGTCGTGACCCCAAGTTGCCGGATTCTTCTCCGGCCATGGGCTCCAAACTGCCTGCGCCCTTGCCAATCGAATCCGACTGGGCGCCGGTCATGGAGTTCACCTCCGCAAATGTCTTTCAACACTCGCCCTTCGGCGACATACTGAACTCTCTGAGGTCTCTCTCCTTGTCAGGAGAGTCCTGGCCGGACTGTGACCGACAGGATTGGGATGCGGATGACGAAGAAATTCGCCGCCCACCCACCACCCACTTAGTTGCCACTGTCGACGACTTAACCGACATGCTAGACTTTGACTCCGAAGACATCGACGGTATGGACGACGATGCAGGAGACGAACAGGAACCACTGCCCACAGGGCACTGGACAGCCACCTCATCATATGATATATACATGGTGGACACACGCAAAGAAGGCAATGGCGACGGAACAGCACAGGATGACCCCTCCAAGAAGCAACCCAAGCGCCGACGTCAGCGGCGCCGCTCTAAGTATCGCCAAAGCAAAAGCGGTGATACCGGCACAGGAGATAATAACACACTGGACAGTGCCGAAGACAACGACAACCCCCTCCAGCAAGATTCAGCGCAGGAGGATGGAGAAGCCAGCCCTCATGAGAAAATGGCAGATAGAGAGGTAGAGGACGGCAATTACATGCCTCCCTCCGAAGACGACGCAAGCCTCGACGACGACAAATTTGTCGTGACTGAGGATCCCGTCGGGCAAGAGCGCTTCAAGCGCCGGCTTATGGCCACGGCAAACAGCCTTAAGAAAAAGCAACAGCAGCTTAGAGCTGATCAAGACTTGCTAGCTGACAGATGGACTGAAGTCCTTGCGGCCGAGGAATACCAACTCGAAAGCCCCTCCAAGAGTTACCCAAAGCGCAGGTTGCTACCCCGTTTAGAGGAGGAAGCATTAAAGCCAACATCTCCAGTGTATGATGCGGCTGATCGGCCACCTCGTGGCCGCGACAGAGAGTCATTTCAGCCAAAAGCTCAGCTCGCACGCCGACGCCACTCAAATAAAAATGCCAAGGCAAGGGGAAATACGCTAGACCTGCGAGACGTATTGGGAGACAAAGCAAAGCAAGCAAGATCGATCTACGGATCGCGAGGGCGCCCCACTACTAGAGACGATAATCGTCACGCCGGATACAGTAGAAGTAAATCCGGCCGGGCCGAACACAGCAGACAAGACTCATTCGAGATGCGTCGTGATATAGCCCAGTACAGCGGCGCGGCACACCCGCTATGCTTCACAGATGAAGTAATGGATCATCAAATCCCAGAGGGTTTCAAACCCGTGAATATCGAATCATACGATGGTACGACAGATCTCGCGGTATGGATTGAGGACTATCTCCTTCATATCCACATGGCCCATGGCGACGATCTACACGCCATCAAATACCTCCCACTCAAGCTTAAAGGACCAGCTCGGCATTGGCTCAACAGCTTGCCAGCAGAATCCATTGGCTGTTGGGAAGATCTGGAAGCCGCATTCCTTGACAACTTCCAGGGCACTTATGTGCGACCACCAGATGCAGACGACTTGAGCCATATAATTCAGCAGCCAGAGGAATCGACCAGGCAATTCTGGACACGGTTCCTAACCAAGAAAAATCAAATCGTCGACTATCCGGATGCAGAGGCCCTAGCAGCTTTTAAACACAACATCCATGACGAGTGGCTTGCCCGGCACCTTGGCCAGGAAAAGCCGAAATCTATGGCAGCCCTCATGACACTTATGACCCGCTTTTCCGCGGGAGAGGACAGCTGGCTGGCTCGCAGCAATGACATATCAAAAAACCCTGGTACTTCGGATACCAAGGATAGCAATGGCAGGTCACGTCGCAACAAACACAAGCGCCGCATTAACAGCGATAATACTGAGGATACGGCAGAATGCCGGATTTAGAGGCTCTAAGCCCGGTCAGCGGAAAAAGCCATTCAAAAGAAGCACTCCGGGCCCGTCCAGTTTGGACCGTATACTCGATCGCTTGTGCCAAATACATGGCACCCCCGACAAACTAGCCAACCACACCAACAAGGATTGTTGGGTGTTCAAGCAGGCCGGCAAGTTAAATGCCGAGCACAAGGACAAGGGGCTACACAGCGATGACGAGGAGGAGCCCCGGCTGCCGAACACCGGAGGACAGAAGAGATTTCCCCCACAAGTGCGGACGGTGAACATGATATACGCAACCCACATCCCCAAGAGAGAACGGAAGCGTGCGCTAAGGGACGTATATGCATTGGAGCCAATCGCCCCAAAGTTCAACCCATGGTCCTCCTGCCCGATCACTTTCGATCGCAGGGACCACCCCACTAGTATCCGTCATGGCGGATTTGCCGCATTGGTCTTAGACCCAATCATCGACGGATTTCACCTCACTCGAGTCCTTATGGACGGCGGCAGCAGCCTGAACCTGCTATACCAGGACACGGTGCGCAAAATGGGTATTGATCCCTCAAGGATTAAACCCACAAAAACGACCTTGAAAGGCGTCATGCCAGGTGTAGAGGCCCATTGCACAGGCTCAGTCACACTAGAAGTGGTCTTCGGATCCCTGGACAATTTCTGAAGCGAGGAGTTGATCTTCAATATAGTCCCATTCCACAGTGGCTATCATGCACTGCTCGGGTGAACCGCATTTGCAAAATTCAATGCGGTGCCGCACTATGCATACCTAAAGCTCAAGATGCCAGGACCTCGGGGGTCATCACGGTCAATGGAAACACAGAGCGCTCCCCCCGAACGGAGGAGCACACTGCAGCCCTCGCAGCAGAAGCACAAAGCAGCCTCTCAAGGCAATTCTCTAGTCTGGCAATCAAACGTCCAGACACCATCAAGCGAGCCCGAAGTAATCTACAACAAGACCGCCTGGCATGTTCTGAGCAAGCATAGCAATGCGGCCCCTACCCCAACCCCAACCAAACGGCGAAATCCGTGCCACGCGTACATAACTACGCATTGAAAATACCATGGGCATAGGGGGAGGGGCACGACTACGGCACGCCCCACAACGCGGCTCAACCGCACTAGGGGCTTCCTACTTTGTCATTTTTCTTTTTCTTACTCCCTTTCAGGATTTTATGCTCTGGAAGCTCTGTTCGGTAGTATAATCGCCAAACACACGATACAGCAACCAGGGAGGCAGAACGCTACGTCACACCATGGAACTCCCAGGTGGTCTCTATAACGAGCGAACTACCTGCTTTAAATACCACTCCGCAGCTTGCCCTTGTAGGGGACATGTCAAATAGTCCCATTTTTTGCTTATCGCATTACTTGTATCACTCTGCTTTAATGCAAACTTTTTGAATAAACAATGCATAGCACTAGTCTATTACTGCATTACCTATTCCTTCACCTTTTTGTTCATTCATAACATCCAGCACCCGTACACTTTGGTACGGCTAATATGTGCTACCTCTTGAGCACTGCGTTGGTTTTCCCCGAAGAGGAGAGGATGATGCAGTAAAGTAGCGTAAGTATTTCCCTCGGTTTTTGAGAACCAAGGTATCAATCCAATAGGAGGCCACGTGCAAGTCCCTCGTACCTGCACAAACGATAGCTACTTGCAACCAACGCGATTAGGGGTTGTCAATCCCTTCACGGTCACTTACGAGAGTGAGATCTGATATATATGATAGGATAATATTTTTGGTATTTTTGTGATAAAGATGCAAAGTAAAATAAAAGCAAAGTAAAAAGCAAAGGAAATAACTAAGTGTTGGAAGATTAATATGATGAAGATAGACCCGGGGGCCATAGGTTTCACTAGTGGCATCTCTCAAGAGCATAAGTATTACGGTGGGTGAATGAATTACTGTTGAGCAATTGACAGAATTGAGCATAGTTATGAGAGTATCTAGGTATGATCATGTATATAGGCATCACGTCCGAGACAAGTAGACCGACTCCTGCCTGCATCTACTACTACTACTCCACTCATTGACCGCTATCCAGCATGCATTTAGAGTATTAAATTAAAAATAGAGTAACGCCTTAAGCAAGATGACATGATGTAGAGGGATAAATTCATGCAATATGATAAAAAATAACCATCTTGTTATCCTCGATGGCAACGATACAGTACGTGCCTTGCTGCCCCTTATGTCACTGCGAAAGGACACCACAAGATCGAACCCAAAGCTAAGCACTTCTCCCATGGCAAGAAAAACCAATCTAGTAGGCCAAACCAAACTGATAATTCAAAGGGACTTGCAAAGATAACCAATTACACATAAAGGAAGCATGAGAGATCAATAGTTTCTTTAAAACAAATCCACCACCGTGCTCTAAAAGATCTAAGTGAAGCACATAGAGCAAAACTACAACGCTCAAAAGATATAAGTGAAGCACATAGAGCAAAACTACAACGCTCAAAAGATATAAGTAAAGCACATAGAGTATTCTATCAAATTTTAATTCATAAATTGCTCTCTCAAAAGGTGTGTACAAAAATGATGATTGTGGCACACTAACAAACAAAGACACAAATAATACAAGACACTCCAAGCAAAACACATATCATGTGGTGAATAAAAATATAGCTCCAAGTAAATTACCGATGGAAGTAGACGAAAGAGGGGATGCCTTCCGGGGCATCCCCAAGCATTGACTTTTTTGTGTACTTGGATTATCTTGGGGGTGCCATGGGCATCCCCAAGCTTAGGCTCTTGCCACTCCTTGTTCCATAATCCATCAAAAGAATTTACCCAAAATTTGAAAACTTCACAACACAAAACTGAATAGAAATCTCGTGAGCTCTGTTAGAGAAAGAAAACAAAAGACTACTTCAAGGTACTGTAATGAACTCATTCTTTATTTAATTGGTGTTAAACCTACTGTATTCCAACTTCTCTATGGATTATAAACTATTTTACTAGCCATAGATTCATCAAAATAAGCAAACAACACACGAAAAACAGAATCTATCAAAAACAGAACAGTCTGTAGTAATCTGTAACTAACGCAAACTTCTGGAACTCCAAAAAATCTACCAAAATAGGAAGACCTAGGCAATTTGTTTATTGATCAGCATAAATTGGAATCAGTATTTTATCAAGTTCTGGTGATTTTTAACAATTGTTTTCGTGAACAGAAAGATTCTGGAAATTACAGCAAGATCAAATAACTATCATCCAAGAAGATCCTATAGGTCTAACTTGGCACAAACACTAATTAAAACACAAAACCACATCCAAACAGAAGGTAGATGGGTTATTTATTCCTAAACAGAAGCAAAAATGAAAAAAAACTAAAATAAAATTGGGTTGCCTCCAAACAAGCGCTATCATTTAACGCCCCTAGCTAGGCAATGGTAATTTTAATGATGCTCACATGAAAGACAAGAATTGAAGCACAAAGAGAGAATCATGAAACACGTGACAAACACATCTAAGTCTAACATACTTCCTATGCATAGGCATCTTATAGCCAAACAAATTATCATAGCAAGCAAAAACTAGCATATGCAAGGAAGGGGAAAGAAACAACAGTAATCTCAACAAAACGAGAGGTAATTTAGCAACATGAAATTTTCTACAACCATATTTTCCTCTATCATAATAATTACATGCAGGATCATAAGCAAATTCAACAAAATCACATAAAATATTTTCAACACGATCCACATGCATGCAAAGTTGACGCTCTTCCAAAATAGTGGGATTAACATTAACTAAAGTCATGACCTCTCCAAACCCCCTTTTATCAAAAATATCATAAGATTGAACATTCTCCAAATATGTGGGATCTAAAGTTGACACTCTTCCAAACCCACTTTTAATATTATTGCAAACACTACTATCAATCTCATATTCATCATGGGGCTTAAATAAATTTTCAAGATCATAAGAAGAATCACCCCAATCATGATCATTGCAACAAGTAGTAGACATACCAAAACTAGCATCCCCAAGCTTAGGGTTTTGCATATTATTAGCACAATTGACATCAAGAGAATTTATAGTAACATCATTGGAATCATGCTCTTCATTGAAGGAACTACCAAGTATGGGTGCAATAGCAATGATCTCATGTTTAACATAAGGAAATATAGCAAATTAATCTTCATAAATATTGGCATCATGGCCGCAAGAATAGCAAGCATCATGTTCATCAAGGGATATTTCAATCAAATCATCGGAATCATCATTATCTATAGATTCATGCATATCATTATTTTCTTCCAAAGCAACAGTCATTCTCTCAATAAATTCTTTGACATAGACATTATGAGCATAGTTTTCATAGCAATATTTAAGTATGTCAAAAAATTTAGATTCGTAGAGAGTAATATCATACTTTTCAATCAAAGAAGCAACTCATAAGCACCCTTAAAATCAAAAAATTCTTCAATTTGTTTGATATCATAATAACTATAAACACACTTTGCATAAGAAGATAAGATTTCATTTTCATTAAACTCACATAGGTAGGGAAGGTGTTTTTTAGGGTTCTTAGAGCAACAAGTAAAATCATAAATTTCACAAAGATTCCAAGCATAACACAGCAATCTATTTATTTGACTCCATAAGAGTTTCCCTTTTTCAGACAAACGGTGACGCACAAAATGAGCATGCTCATCTAAAGATTTCCCATCAACTAGGCTAGTTGGGGTTTCAGCACGAGCGCATAAGAATCGAAGATGATCCAAGTAGAACACTTTAAGTGGATCCATATCAATAGATTTTTAGCAAGCAAAGATCAAGCAAATAGAAGGTACATGGAAACACAAACAAAAGGACGTAAGGGAAGAAGGCGAAGAAAAGGCGAATAAAACGGCAAGGGTGAAGTGAGGGAGAGGAAAACGAGAGGCAAATGGCAACTAATGTAATGCGAGAGATAGGGATTGTGATGGGTACTTGGTATGTTGACTTTTTTGCATAGACTCCCCGGTAACGGCGTCAGAAATTGCTCGTTGTCGGGAGTCCAAATCTTGACTTGACTTTTGCGTAAGCTTGCCCGGCAACGGCGCCACAAATTCTTCTTGCTACCTCTTGAGCACTGCGTTGGTATTCCCCGAAGAGGAGAGGATGATGCAGTAAAGTAGCGTAAGTATTTCCCTCGGTTTTTGAGAGCCAAGGTATCAATCCAGTAGGAGGCCACGCGCAAGTCCCTCGTACCTGCACAAAACGATAGCTACTCGCAACCAATGCGATTAGGGGTTGTCAATCCCTTCACAGTCACTTACGAGAGTGAGATCTGATAGAGATGATAGATAATATTTTTGCTATTTTTGGTATAGAGATGCAAAGTGAAAAGTAAAAGGCAAAGTAAAAAAGCAAAGCAAGATTAAAGTGATGGAGATTGATATGATGAGAATAGACCCGGGGGCCATAGGTTTCACTAGTGGCTTCTCTCAAGAGCATAAGTATTCTACGGTGGGTGAACAAATTACTGTTGAGCAATTGACAGAATTGAGCATAGTTATGAGAATATCTAAGGTATGATCATGTATATAGGCATCACGTCCGAGAGAAGTAGACCGACTCCTGCCTGCATCTACTACTATTACTCCACTCATCGACCGCTGTCCAGCATGCATCTAGAGTATTAAGTTAAAAACAGAGTAACGCCTTAAGCAAGATGACATGATGTAGAGGGATAGTTTCATGCAATATGATAAAAACCCCATCTTGTTATCCTCGATGGCAACGATACAATACGTGCCTTGCTGCCCCTTCTGTCACTGGGACAGGACACCGCAAGATCGAACCCAAAGCTAAGCACTTCTCCCATGGCAAGAAAAACCAATCTAGTAGGCCAAACCAAACTGATAATTCGAAGAGACTTGCAAAGATAACCAATCACACATAAAGGAATTCAGAGAAGATTCAAATATTATTCATAGATAGACTTGATCATAAACCCACAATTCACCGGTCTCAACAAACACACCGCAAAAAGAAGATTACATCGAATAGATCTCCACAAGAGAGGGGGAGAACATTGTATTGAGATCCAAAAAGAGAGAAGAAGCCATCTAGCTAATAACTATGGACCCGAAGGTCTGAGGTAAACTACTCACACTTCATCGGAGGGGCTATGATGATGTAGAAGCCCTCCGTGATGGCAGCCCTCCGCGGCGGAGCTCCGGAACAGGCCCCAAGATGGGATCTCGTGGATACAGAAAGTTGCGGCGGTGGAATTAGGTTTTTGGCTCCTGTTCTCATTGTTTCGGGGGGCCGCGCCCCCACCCTCGTGACCGCCTCCGGTACTTCTTGGAGTAGGGTCCAAGTCTCCTGGATTACGTTCGGTGAGAAAATCACGTTCCCGAAGATTTTATTCCGTTTGGACACCGTTTGATATTTTGTTTCTCCGAAACTCTGAAATAGGCAAAAACATCAATTCTGGGCTGGGCCTCCGGTTAATAGGTTAGTCCCAAAAATAATATAAAATTGGAAAATAAAGCCCAACATAGTGCAAAACAGTAGATAACATAGCATGGAGCAATCAAAAATTATAGATACGTTGGAGACGTAACAATATGACAGGGGCTTAAGGACCCCATAATACGGTGTGACAAGTCCGAACACTTTCGAAAGTGCGGCACCCGAACTTATAGCATTATATGCATCAGCTCCGAGTCATGTCTTTGGTCAAATGTTGGGTTTGCCCGGCTCCCATGTTTTGGTACCTTATGTTCCGCTATATCGGCTAAGGTAGCACTGGGAGAACTACTGCGATTGCGCCCCGGCTTAGCTGGACTAAGCACCTCAGTAGAGAAAGCTAAAACTGACTGTCATGATAAGGCGAGAGCTGGTTGCTGTTCGAGAGGTTTCGAGTCCTTAAAGACTTATGCCGCTTACGGCGAGGAGTCGGCTTTGTCCGGCTTAGGCGTGTATCGCGCCCTGAACTCGGTCTTCCGAATACTAGGGGCTCCGCCGAAATTTAAAATTGTAGACTTCTATGGCTAAGTGAGAGTGATAAAACATTATAGTCCGATTGCCTTGTTCGCTACGCTGGGCACCTCCCTCGAAGGACCCAAGAATGGGAAAAAGAGTGCTCAGATTTATCCCGAATACCCCAGGACTCGTGGCATGGGGGCAGAATCCGACGACTAGCCATCTCTCAGATGTAAACAACCGCATAGAAGGTAATATTTTAAATTCAAACAAGTGTTGCATAGCGCATATGAAACAAGTTTTCACAAATACAGGATCAAACGAGCAAGTTCACTAAAAAATTACATCCTTGGAACACTCATCCGCCATAAGGTGGGCACCCTTCAGGACCCCCTCATAATACATCTCCGGGCGGCGATGCTCCTTGCCCTGCGGTGGTCCATCCTTCACCAGCTTCTCAGTGTCCATCTTGCCCCAATGTACTTTAACACGGGCAAGCGCCCTGCGGGCACCCTCGATGCAGACGGAGCGCTTGATGACCTCAAGCCAAGGACAGGCATCCGCAAGCCGCCTCACCAGCCCGAAATAGCTCCCTGGCATGGCCTCTCCAGGCCATAGCCGGACTATCAGGCCCTTCATGGCCTCTTCGGCCGCCTTGTGGAGCTCGACCAATTGCTTCAGTTGGTCGCTCAAGGGCATTGGGTGTTCGGCCTCAGTATACTGAGACCAGAACACCTTCTCCGTCGAGCTCCCTTCCTCGGCCCGGTAGTGCTTTGCGGCATCCGACACGCTGCGGGGCAAATCTGCGAATGCTCCTCGAGAGCTCCGGACTCGGGTAAGTAACAAGTAATTTACTTTCACATGCTTGCTCTGCATAATGAATGCCTTACCCGCCACTATCTTCCTCATCATCTCAATTTCCTGGAGGGCTTTATGGGCTTCGGCCTTGGCATGCTTGGCACCCTCAAGGGCCGTGGCAAGCTCGGACTCTCGCGTCTTTGAGTCAAGCTCCAAAGTCTCGTGCTTTTTTCACGAGAGCTTGGAGCTCTTGCTGCACCTCGCCCACCCGTGCCTCTTGCTTCTCTCGCTCGGTGCGCTCCGTGGCCGCTTTGTTTTCGGCCTCGGACAGCGCTTGCCGCAGGGTCGCCACCTCGGTCGTGGCCCCTGGGACATTCATAACGATCCCATCATTTTTTGCAACTTCATCTTTTTTATATACACATATAGACAAGGCATTACTTACCTTGGTTCTCCTCGAGCTGCTTCTTGGCAAGGCCGAGCTCTTTCTCGGACCGCTCGAGGTTCTTCTTCAGCGAATCGACCTCCGCAGTCAGTGCGGCAGAGGTTAGAAGCGAAGCCTGCATACGCATATCGACATACTGGTATTAGACTCCGGTGAATGTTATTTTGATCCTCTATTCGGCTTTTCTTTATGAACGCCAAACAGAGCATCAGGGGCTACTTTCTATGCGGTAATATTTTCATATATTTTAATACATACCTCAAAGCCTGTTAGAAAGTTGGCACAGGCTTTAGTCAGTCCGCTCTTGGCGGACTGAACCTTCTGGATCACCGCACTCATAATAGTGTGGTGCTCCTCGTCGATGGAGGCGCCGTTAAGCACCTCCAGCAAATTATCCGGTGCCTCCGGGTGGACGGAGGTCACCGGCACGGTAGGCTTGCCCCTCTTAGTGGGGGGCCGCCTGCCGGAGTCCGGAACCACTCGAGGTTCCGGTGCGGTGTTCGGCCTAGGGCTGAACTTGGAGCCCTTGGGAGCCTTGCTCCCTTTGCGCCTGGATTCCGGAAGGTCGCCTTGTGGCGCCTCCAGGACTACCTCCCCTCGGCTTGGTGCCCTTTGAGACAACACCTCGGCGTTGTCCGTAGGGCGAGGGGAGGAGGCAATCGGAAGTGATCCTCCGCTGCTCATGGCCGACGGGTCAAAAGAACCGCTCGACGAGGATATGTCGATACGGGCCCGGGACGGACTGCATAACCATGTCCGGCGTTAGAAGAAGCTGTGCAATTAAACGGTGCCATGAGTTACTCTGGTGTCTGAATACTTATGATCTTGCCAGGGGCTTGGCCCTGGATGGCCACTCGTCTTCGCTGTCAACGGCGGTGGCGGAGTAGTCCGGAGGGAGAGTCCTTCCCTTCTTGGACCCTCCGGCCTCCCCAGTTAGGGCGGCCTTCCTCTTCTTATCTTCCCCGGCTGGAGGGGAAGAACCTTTATCTGCCTCCTCCTCGTTTCCGCGGGAGGAGTGCGTCTTGGAGTTATCGGACGATGAGTCCGATAACACCTGGCGCCGGGAACTCTTTCGGGTTCCCGTGGCCTTCTTCTTGATCTTCTTCTCCGGCACCTCGTAGGGCGCCAGAGTCAGCATCTCCGTCAGGAGAGCGTCGGCAGGGTCTTCGGGCAGGGGGGCTGGACAGTCAATCTGCCCCGATGTCTCCATCCATTCCTGTCAAAGGCATGGAAGCTCAGATCCCGCGCATAGTTAAACTATGATAAATGAATACCCTATAAGAGATAAAATAGCTTACCGTGTTGGCTTGGCGCTTCGTGTTGAATCCACGATCCTCGGTAAGGGGAGGGGGAACCTCGGCGCCCTTAAATGGCACCTTCAAAGCATCCTCGTGTGTTGTGTTAAAGATCTCGCTCAGAGTTTGGTGCTGGGCCGGGTCGAACTCCCACAAGTTGAACGCCCGTTGTTGACACGGGAGGATCCGGCGGATGAGCATGACCTGGACTATGTTGACAAGCTTGAGCTTCTTGTACACCATGTTTTGGATACAGGTTTAGAGTCCGGTCAGCTCTTCCGGACTACCCCATGGTAGGCCCTTCTCTTTCAGGAGGTGAGCCGCGTGGGGATTCCGGGTCGAAACTCGGGGGCCGCTGCCCATTTGGGGTCACACGGCTCAGTGATGTAGAACCACCCCGATAGCCACCCCTTTATGGTCTCCACGTAGGAGCCCTCGAGCCATGCAACGGTGGGCATCTTGCCCACCATGGCGCCTCCGCACTCCGCCTGCTGGCCGCCCACCACCTTCGGTTTGACATTGAAGGTCTTCAGCCATAGGCTGAAGTGGGGCTTGATGCGGAGGAAGGCCTCACACACGACGATAAACGCCGAGATGTTGAGGATGAAGTTCGGGGCCAGATCGTGGAAATCCAGGCCATAGTAGAACATGAGTCCGCGGACGAATGAGTGGAGAGGGAATCCAAGTCCGTGGAGGAAATGGGTAAGGAACACTACCCTCTCATGGGGCCTGGGGGTGGGAATGAGCTGCCCCGCATCTGGGAGCCGATGTGCGATATCCTCGGACAGGTATCCGGCTCCCCTCAGCTTCTTATGTGTCCCTCCGTGACGGAGGAAACCATCCACTTGCCTCCCGCTCCGGACATGGTGGGAGAAGGTTGAGGAAGAAAATGTGGACTTGGGCGCTGGAGCTCGAGTGTGCGAGAATGGATGAGCAAAGGAGGAAGAAGGCGTGGGTGGAGAAAGTTCAATCCTTATCCCTTTATATGGGCGGACGAAACTATGCGTCCCCACCAGCCTGGTAAAACTCGCTCATCCCCCAAGGGTCGTAATCGATGGAGCAGTTGGGTTACCCACGTCTGTATTGATGAGAATACCACGATAAGGGGACACGATCTCTGCTTCGACAAGACGTGCCAAGGAAACCGCCTCGCGAAACACGCTGAGGTTGGCTATAAAAAATGATTCGAATAAAGGCTTGGTTGTGGTGTGATGTCACATTACGGGATACGTCAGCAGATTCGATTTGTGGAAATATTATTCTCTCTACGGTGGTATGTGGAACTTGTTTTGCAGAGCCGGACACGATCCTCGTGTTCAAAACCTTCTATGAAGTATTCGGAGGAGGAACCCGCCTTGCAATGCCGAAGACAATCTGCACGCCGGACTCATCGTCATTGAAGCCTGGTTCAGGGGTTACTGAGGGAGTCCTGGATTAGGGGGTATCCGGACAACCGGACTATAACCTCTGGCCGGACTGTTGGACTATGAAGATACAAGATTGAAGACTTCGTCCCGTGTCCGGATGGGACTCTCCTTGGCGTGGAAGGCAAGCTTGGCAATATGGACTTGTATATCTCCTTCCTTGTAACCGACTCTGTGTAACTCTAGCCCCCTCCGGTGTCTATATATACCAGAGGGTTTAGTCCATAGGACAGAACAACAATCATACCATAGGCTAGCTTCTAGGGTTTAGCCTCTCTGATCTCGTGGTAGATCAACTCTTGTACTACCCATATCATCAATATCAATCAAGCAAGAGTAGAGTTTTACATCCATAGAGAGGGCCCGAACCTGGGTAAAAACATCGTGTCCCTTGCCTCCTGTTACCATCCGCCTAGACGCACAGTTCAGGACCCCCTACCCGAGATCCGCCGGTTTTGACACCGACAATGTGGGATATTGTTTTCTTACATATGTAAGTATCTGTTAAATATATGATGACAATAAAAATAATATATAATAACATATAAAATAATTTAAATATATATAATATAGTTAGAAGGGAAACATAAGTTGGACCTGGCATTCCTATTCTTATATAGAAAAATAGAACAGACCTCTGCCTTTTCTTCAAAAAAATACATAAATTGGGCTGCCAAAAATAAAACCTCGAATGGGAGGTCCATAGGCCGGTCGATACATGACGGCCCTAAGAAAATACAAACAGGCCTATGGACATCCCATCCGAGGTCGTGGGTTGCGCATGTTAAAAATGAAAGCCTAGACGGGGCAGCCCAAAACCACGTCCAACACTTGCCAAAACTTCGTCCCTCGTTTTCTCTGTGTTTCGCACACTCGACATTGTATGGGCATTTTGACTGTGCATCATATGAAGATGTGCTATGCATGAATGTTGATCAGCATGATGTTAACTGGCTGGTAGTTCCATTTTCGACCATGAATAAAACTTCCAACATGATGTTAACCCTGTTTGAAAAGGCCGTGTTAATATAAATGCTCTGCCTCTGAAAGTTGCACTTTCTTATCAGTTTCTTATCTGAAACTGAACTTGTAGTTTCTTATCTGAAACTGAAACTTGCAGTTTCTTCTCTGAGAATCACATTGTCTGCACTTTTATACTCCTATGAAACTATATTTTTTTAAGTGCTAAAAATAGATCTCTAGAATTCGTAAAATACTTCATATGCTCAATATTGCAAATCAGAAATTCAAAAGACATTCATATCTGAAAGTACTCTCAAAATACACAACACAAAACACAATTCACAACCTGCAAATACTGACAACCCTAACCTCCTCCTGACAATTCACAACCTGCCCGACTATTGGGCTGGGGGGACGGCCCCCTCCTATTCCTCGGTGGCAAACAGCCACCTCGTGAGACGATGTGAACGGCGAGGAGACGATGGCGGGGAAGCGTCGTCGGGCAAACTGCTTTTCTCCTCTTGCAGTTGGGTTCGGTCGACGAAGACTCCACCGGCTCGCTCTGGCAGGACACCCTCACAAACGGCACCCTGTAGATGCTCGATCCTTCAATCTCTGGTGGATGCTCCATCTGGGATCGATACTCCCACCACCGCTCCCTCACGATCGGATTCAGTGAATCTGTTTGCTCCATGGCCCAGAGGAGTAGCTCTATGTACTCCAGCGCGACTCCCTCCGGGAGTATCGCCGCCTTTTTGCTCTATTGCAGATATTTGGCCATGGATGTCGCCGTCGCCGCTAGTTGGTCCTTGTTGTCAAACCAAGACTGTATCTCCAACATCCTAGCTAGCTTCACAGGGTCGCCGTCTGCGATCCTCACGTATCGGTTGTACTCCTCCATCGATCTACTTCTCCACAACACCTTCACTCGCCGACGGTGGTTTTTGAATGGAAGAGGAGAGGAGCAGTGCTGGTTTTGGATTAGAACGGGAGAGGAGCGACGCTGGTTTTGGACTGGAACAGGAGAGGAGGGGCGGTGGTTTTGAAATGGAAGAGGTGAGGAGCGGCGCTGCATTTAGATTGGAACAGGAGAGGAGCGGCGGTGGTTTAAGAGGAGAAGAGCGGAAGAGCGACGCTGGTCTTGGAAGTATTTTTTTGTTGTTTTGCGTATTTTGGGTCAAAGTTTGACCACGTACTGTATTTGACAAGCAAAATGTGAATACATGTCACCAAAAATTGTATCGTTTGGTTCGTATCTGAATGTACTTTCAAATTATATTATTTTTACAACATATAACATATATTATATGTGCGAAAATCATGGTCAATTATGACCCAGAATAAAAGGGAGACTAGTTAATGTGGGGTCGCTTTCTTAATTGAAGGGTAAATTGATTTTGATTTTGACCCGGTCACAGCGCGCCGGCCCTCTCGTCCAATCCTAAATCGCTACCGCACGCTCCTCTCCCTCTTCTCCATTACAAAACCACCTACTCTCCTCTCCATCATCTCCATTCCAAAACCACAGTCTCGCCTCTCCCTCTTCTGATCTTCTCCATTGCAAAACCACCTCCTCTCCTCTCCATCATCTCCATTCCAAAACCACTGTCTCGCATCTCCCTCTTCTGATCTTCTCCATTGCAAAACCACCTCCTCTCCTCTCCATCATCTCCATTCCAAAACCACCGTCTCACCTCTCCCTCTTCTCTATATAGTGGAGTAGTACTAGTTTTCTTTTGTCTACCGGAGCCGGCTTGACCTCGTCAATGACTGTCGAGAAGTCTTGATGCACGTGGCCCGGAGGTGCAGTTGTCGTCATTTTGATCTGAAGCGCCGGATTATAACATATAACACGAAAAAATGCCACATGACAAGAAATCATAACCTCACTGCCTAAAGGAGACAACATGAATCCCGACGGACAAACTAGACAAGGAACAAAGTTCAAATTAAAGATAAACTCGTAGAAAAGGGGTCCGTCAATAGATGTCCTAATTAACATAGCCGGCTTGACCTAGATGGCAGTCGAGTAGTCACTGTCCGTGCATGTGCCCCCAATGACTAGCCCAACCCAGTTGTCGCTGTTTAACCCTCGCAGTGATCCGAAGCACATGACACCTAATTTTGCGAGATGACAAGAAACCTTTTTTTAGATTTCTCACCACAACTACAACCATGTACAACACAACCTGCACGATATGTAGATGATAGCCAATCCAGGTGTGTCTGCTGGAGTCTGGTCACATGCATGGATGAACTGATCTTCCGTGTCTTGCAGGGATTGTCCAGGAACCAACGTAGTACAACACTTCTCTAGTACTATCACTCGTCTCCCTCTTCTATTAAGTCGCTCGACTTGCGGGGCCGGGGAGTGTGCCTATGGTCGGTTCTCAATTGACGTCCCACATGTGTGTGCAAACGCAATATGACGCACGTTCCATTCGGAGAGCAGCGTGCCAGACCGACCGACCGTCTGGGGTGCGACACGAACGCGACGGGCGTGCTGTATACTCGGTACATGTGTACCGCCGTTTTCTAGACGCTTTGCTCCATGGTGTGGGCGCAATCCATGGATACAAAATTAGTATACTGTATACTATTTAAAAGTCGAGGGCGGGGCTTTTCCTGCGCGGTAGGCAGCGGGGCAGTTCCGCCTAGCCGGTTCGACAGAGACGCGAGAAGATGAGGGAGTAGGCTGCTGCAAACGTAGGGATGTGTGATTTGACAGCGAGTTACTGCTGGATAGGTGGGGCCCCGTGATTTGACTTGCCATTATCATTTTAACTACGGCGCTACGACCGGCGTGAGTCTCCCGATTCCTGACCACCCCCATACAGGTGCCTCTCCCAATGCTCCACCATGTAGTAGAGGCTGGCTCTTGCATGAGAGCCCACTTCTCCACTTTTTCCTTGCCTCTCTTTCCTCCACATATGCAAAAATGCCATGTAAAGCACACTATTGTACTTACTTTTACTTGCTCCTACAGGTGCTTAAGCTTGCCACATAGGCATAAAGTCTGATGTGGCAAGTTAATAAAGAAGAGAGAGACTAGTTTGGTGACCCAAGGAAGAAATGGTGCTAAGCGCGTGTACCTAGGTGAAAAGACAATTTTGAGTCTATAGCTAATTAAATGAAGCAAACTTAGCAACACCATTTCATTGGAAGAGGTCACTCCTTGGCAAATGCAATAAATACTAGTACTCCCTGTGTCCCATAACATAAGAACGTTTTTGGCACTACACTAGTGTCAAAAACATTCTTATATTATGGGACGGGGGAGTACGAAGAAAGAGATAGAGAGGAGTAAAAAATACACTTATAGCCAACCTTATAGCCAACCTTGTTGTAGTATGAGTGACTAAGTGATGACTATGTATGACATGCCAACATCAGATAGCCTAACGCACCATGTTAAATCTCCAAGGGCGCGACCGCGTGAGCGACGCGACGGTCGTGGTAGGCGCGACCATGATACGGGCTGCTGGCAGCCCTTGGATCTGAGATCAAACAGTCGCATGCTAAGTTGCTGAAAATTTGCAGAATAACCCTCCAGGATAGGATATTCACCCATAGGTCTAGAATCACGCCATGCAACCATTCGATCTCAGATCCAAGGGCTCTCAGAAGCCCGTATCATGGGAGAATGGAAAGCCACTACCCTGCCATTCGCACGCTGGCAGTTCGCTCCTACTCGTCCCCGCACGTCCTTCAATACTACAGCGGTTCACTCCTAGTCGTCCCGTCCATTCACATTACGGCAGTTCCACTGATCCTAACCCTCCTCCCAAATACATGGCATCCCAAATCTCCACGATCGGCGGTGAGTACAAGGTTAGAACCATCACCGGTGATGAGTTCGATGTCATCTACACCCGTTCTTCCGTGACGGTGAAAGGATGCCTTTCTCGCTTAAGACGCATATTCAAAAACTCAGATGATGAGTGGGTCACTGGGCTAGATGTTGAGTACACCACAGTCCTGGGACGAGAGAAGGATCTAAAGGACGAAGAGAGGAAGAAGCCCGCCGTGATCCAGGTTTGCGTGCATGACTTATGCTTGGTCTACCACATATGCCATGCCGACGATGAGTGCTAGGATTTTAAGGACTTCCTCGAGAGCAACCTAGTCAAATTCGTTACTATAGACTTTGGTAACGACAAAGAAGTCCTGCGTCGGATAGGATGCGTTGTAGGCAACACCTTCGACCTCCAGAAGAATCGGCTGGTGTCCTCTCTTCAGCCTTCAATGCTGACCCTGGCAGGAGCCATGGTTCATCCTTCGTACGGTAAACTAGAGAAACCTCCATACACGTTTCATCGTCATGCATGGCAGCGGAATGTACTAGATATAGACCACATCCACTACGCTGCAATGGATGGCTACCTTTGCTTCAATGTCTACAAGGGTTGGATGAAGAGCAACAGCCAAGTGTGCGGTTCAAGCAAAGAAGTATCGGCCAAGAGGAAGAGGGACAAGGACGAAGTCGAGGACGTGGATGAGGACTCTGAGTAAGGTGGCAGTGTCGTTGCTCATGGTGGTTCTAATGCAGTGTCTACCGGAATAGTTGCAAAGTTTAATTTCAGGTGTGCTTAATTTAATTTGAGGGGTGTGTTGTGCAGAGCCCCCAGCAGAACTATGTTATGTTTCTTCTCGTTACTTTAACTCTTCAGTACGTACATAAAGTATTTCTTACATTTCATCTTTTAGTTGGTATAGTACTACCACTCGTTTCTTCACATTATATACGTACAATATATATGACCAAGATCATATAGCCAGCAATTTAGTTGTCAAAGAATTTCAGGGTGCTTAGTTTTGTCAAAGAATTCCAGGATGCTTAGAGGGTGCTTGGATCCAAGGGACTTATTTTAGTCTGACTAAAAATAGTCTCTTTAAGAGGCTAAAGTTCCAAGCACCCCTCGCTAAAGAGGGGCTAAAACTAGCCTTGAGACTAAAAATTTTTAGTCAGGAGTACCCCTACTAAAATGTGGATTAGTCCTCTCTCTACTCATTTAACTCCTCTCATTTAACACAGGCGAGTTCTTGATTGGAGGGTTTGGAGGATAATAAATGCTCATTAACTTGATTTTAGCCTTATTAGTATTTGGATCCAAGCATGGGTGAAGCTAGCATGTTTTAGTCCCACTACTTTTAGTCATGGGACTAAAACGTATCCAAGCACCCTCTTAGTTTTATTTGAGGGGTGGGTTGTGCTGGACACCATTATTGTGACTAGCCTTTTTAATAGTATGATATGCATAATTTGGCGACGACCGCTCTCTATATGTACCATCTTTTTTTTAATTTCAAGTTTTGCTCCATGGCGCAATCCATCGATACTACTGTTGTACAAAAGTATACATTTTTAAAAGGCTAGAGGGCGGGGCAGTCTAGCTTGGTCGGTTTCACGAGAGGCGAGGGCCTTTGTGATTTGACGGCTCATTACTGCTGGAAGGCGGGGCCTTGTGATTTGACTGCTCGTATAAATGCGTCGACGACCTGATCGAGGAGGAGCAAAGAACCGTGCGGTATACTCAAAGTTTTCCACTGGAGTAGTACTGGGATGGAGGAGCACGAAACACGGCAGCCCAGTGCCATATGGCGATAAAAAATGATCTAATTTGCTAGTCATCTCATTGTTAGCATTGTTCTATTCATTCCCTCAAAAAAACCATTGTTCTATTCATTCCTCACAGAGAACGTGACACGTGCGGCGAAACACCCAAAGCAAAAGATGAAACACAGGAGCAAAAGAAGAAGGAAGATTATCACCCCAAATGATCTAATTCGCCGTGGAGTCGTAACTGCTTCTTCATCGCCTCCACAACCTCCATCTCCTTGCGTGTCTCCTTCACCATCATCTTCATTCTCTCCATGATGCGGGATTTCTCGACGCGAGCCTTCATCATCTGTTCCACGGCCGCATTACGTACCTTGACAGCAGTCGGGTGCTCGATGCGGAGCTTCGCCAACTCCTCCTTCTGTTCCATGACGAGGGCCTGCACCATCTTCATCGAGGAACTACTATTCTGATGCAGCTTCTTCCAGCCGGCTTTCTTCTCCTTCAACAGGTCGATCTCGTGGTAGAGCTTCGCATTATCCTCCCGAAGTCGCAGGATTTCGCCGGTCGCCTTCTTCTTCGAGGCAATGCTCTTCTTCAGCAGCATCACCAAGCCGGCGGTCAACTCCCCCTGCTGATTGAGCTCAGCAGGCATGTCATCGAGGCTCTCCTTCAGCAACTCCATCAAGCCTTGGATGAACTCCTTCTGCTTATTGAGGTGCTTATTGAGCTGATCGAGCATGTCGTCGAGGGATAACGACTCCAGCTCTGCCGGCTTGGCATGTTCGCCTCCGCGGCTAGGGCGCTCCTGGGAGCCATCGCCTGCTCGTGGGAGATCTTTCGAGGTCTTTGCGTGGCGGCGAGCCCTCTTTTTTTTTCGCAGCCTTGGTTGCCACTCCCTTGTTACGAGTAGTTCTCGTCCTAGAGCTCTGCTCACCGGCCATGGCAACGACGGACGAAGAAGAAGCACTTATGAGGAGGAAAGGTAGAGTAATTTTCGATTAGGTAGTTCCCCTTTTTATAACCTAAGTACTAGCACTAGTACTAATACCTTCATAGTGGGAACACGTTCAGGTTTGGTACGTACTAGTAGGTGTGAGCAGGCTTTCGAATGTGATGGGAACAAGGTAAAGATTAATTGATGGTTTTGGTTTCGAGGCCCGAAACGGCTCCCGATGAGTTTAGCGGAACATAAATTTCAAGTACTACACTGCTCAAATGCGTAAATATTGTGTTACTGTCAAAAACTGGCAAAAAATACGAAGGAGACGAATGAAAGTACTACTAGCAACCCATGATTTAACTACTCGCATGTGCGCAGTGGAGTAATAATGTATTTCTTCCGCCCTCACGTCCACTCAATTTGCATGCGATGTATTAATTGACCATCAATGAAGTGAACGACTTTACACACGTCAAATTATCACATGGGGTGGATCTTGGCACAAAATTGCATTCGCCCGTGTACCCGCGTGTGCGTGCGAGGGAATGAGTGTGTGTGTGGCGTGCGTGCACATCTTCGCTTCGTGTATGTACCGCCAGTATGGCTCAGGGAGGACGAGTACATTCTTCTGGAACCAGCGGCACATCACTGTGATCAATCCACGCAAGGAGGTCGCGACAACGCCTCCACATGTGCCACGTGGCTTCATGAACTGTAAGAGAGACACTGTGTAGCGTGCCATTGGTATTCTAATTTACGTGTTTTGCACATACTCGAAGTACTAGTAAGGTACACGTGCATTACACGCATCATATTTCGCAACCAAATTATGAATAAATACCACACTATAGCATGTAAGCTCTGAGTCATATATGCCTGATGTAGCCCTTTGTTTAATTCTTATAGTTCATCTCATTCAAAATCAATTAGTTTTTATAAAAAACCTAAGAACGCGGGAATAGGAAAAACATGGGATTATAGTGGAATGTCGTCTTGAATCCTACAGGATTGTATGAGTGTTTGATTTTGCATAGAAAAAACGCAGAATTCTTTCAAAGAGGTTTGAGTGGATGGGATGTTTCCTATGAAATCTAGTGCAAATGAATCATATGGAAAAATTCCTATGGTTTACAATCCTACGAATCAAACAACCATGATAGGAAAAATTCCTAATGATTAGAATCCTCCAAAATTCCTTTGAGAATCCTTTGAATCAAAGAAGCCCTTAGGGTGCGTTCGAAGTGCAGGAAAAATTATAGGAATCGGATCCTACAGGATTTTATGCACTTGGTGCGTTCGCGTTGAAGGAAAGCTCTACAGCAAAATGGAGGAAAGGTTTTGATTCCTGCAGTTCCGTACAGATTTCACGGGAAAAAGAAAATCCACTCCAAGCTCTTGTTTTTGCGTGGAAGCTCGAGGCAAGGTGTTAGCTCGCCGAATAAAAAAATCATTGCATGGAGCCAGCTCGCTAGAAGAACCTATCACGGGCAATAAAATATTCATAGCATACTACTTTACACATCGGCCTGTTTCCACTGTTTTCTGATCCTATGTTTTGCACTTATGCCTCATCCCAGATCCTACACTTTTTCCTGTTGCTTTGTTTCAGAAACCTGCAGTCCGAACGGGCCCTTAATCTATTTTATGATTCATGGAATTGTGCGTTGTAAAGCATAAAGTAAAAACAAATAATGGCAATTCAACTAGAAAAAAAATTTGGGCAGTTATGATACGGAAGATTCTAGAACAAAAGAGAAACACTATTGTTTTGAGGTTTGTGCACTATGCTTAAGTTCAACCATGGAGTCTGCTAGATTGTACATGTGGCAAAATCCGGTGGGGGGCTAGAAGATGGTGAGAGGGGCCGAGTGGAGGGAGACTATGAAGGAATGCACAAATGCGAGATCGATATTTAGAGAGAGAGGGGGCGAACACGTGCGTTGTTGCGCGCAGTGGCGGAGCCATGAAAAATAAATGAGCTAGGGGGCAAGCATTGCTAATCCTTTACGAGGAGGGTCAATTCATGAACTTAAACCATTTTAGCAGCAATTGTCTAATGATCACATTCATATTAGCCTTGATATGTAGTGATGTTAGGGGGAAGGGGGCAGGGCCCTTACTGCCCCTGTCTTCGCCATTGTGCACGCGTCTAAGAGATGAAGCGGAAGGCATGGATGATGAGAGGGGGACGTTGGATATATAATTAATGTGGGTGTATTAGCTATATATGTTAATCCTACATAGAGAGGTATAGATTGATCGATGTGGACGTGGGAAAGAGGGTGAGACCTCACTGGATATATCGATTGATCGGTTTGTGTGGAAAACTATGAAAGACCTAGCTATATACACACATACATAGAGGAACATCGATCGTTGTGCATGCACGCGTGAGAGATAAAGAATGCCCGATATGATGGAGAGGGGGATGTGTGTGGGTGTGTGCCTTCATGGGAGACCGACCTGAACAAAAAGATTGCATGCGTGCGATGGATAATGCCGACTGGTAGTGTGTGTGCATGCATGCACGAGAGAAAGTTAGTGGTACAATTATAAAGAGAAGACTACTGTGTGGGTGTAAAAGAATAGGTGAGGTCATAATCAATGTAAAGTTGAATTCAAATATTTGAATAAGAGATCCTGATGTTTGAAACCCATGCATGCATGAATATAACGGAGATCTGCGCGGTGTGGTTTGGAAACGTGCATGTTGTAATGTATACACATTGAACAAGGCCAGACTGATTTGAATTTAAGATACCAATGGCAGACATTATTTGGCCACATCGCATCCGTGCATGGACACACTATTCTAATTGGAGATGATGGGCGGCTTTCGCATCACATATCTATATCTATACCCCTATATATACATTATATTTTATATTTTGTATATTGTGTGCGGGTGACTTTAACTTTGAAATATGGTCGTTCGATGAGGCGAATCCGATGGTCCAAAGATGGCAAATTTGAGCACTAATGGCCGTTGGATATCATCTAGATTCCACCAGATTTCGCCACATGTATAATCTAGAAGACTCCATGGTTGAACTTAAGCATAATGCACAAACATCAAAACACAAGCACTTCTTATTTGTTCTAGAATCTTCCGTATTAGAATTTCCCAAATGTTTTTCTACATGATTTGCCATTATTTGTTTTTACTTTATGTCTTACGACACACAATTCCATGAATCTTAAAATCGATTAGGTTTCTTATAAAAAACTAGATGATTTTGAATGAAATGAACTATAAGAATTAAACGAACATCTACATCATGCATATATAACTCAAAGCTTGCATGCTATAATGTGGTATTTATTCATAATTTGGTTGCCAAATCTCATGCGTGCAATGCACGTGTACCTTACTCTAGTCTAAATGGTGTTTGTATGTGTGTTGTGCGTGTTGAGGTGCAAATTGTCTTTTTTTGGTACACGTTAAGCTTGTTCTTCCGAAATTTCAAGCCGCGCCTTGTAATGCCGAAAATTCAAGCTAGCGTCTCTGTCTATCGTGCTGCGAAACTCCCGCCTCTTCAACCCGCGCCTTGTTAGCCCGAAATATTTAAGATATATCTTTGTCTTGTTGTGCTCCGACAACTCCCTCCATCTCAACCCGCGCCTTGCTATTCCGAAATTACAACCCGCTCGAAAACTCCCACCTCCTGTGAAATCCCAACACGCGAAATGCCCGTCGTACCCCTGAACCGAAAGAACCGCCTCAAATCAGTGGGGGTACTTTCGTAACTTACCTCACATTTTGGACAAGCGCGTCTCTAAGCCATGGTTCCCAACTGCCATCCCATCCGCCCACCCATTCGTACACCGAGGCCGCGAAAACCCGCGATGAAACCCCACACCCTGCTCCGTCCGCCACCCAGCCGGAGCCTCTTCCCCGACGACGTCGTCTACAGCAACACCTCGACGTCCCTCATCCACCGTACCGGATGAGGATCCGTCGTCGATCTCATCGTCCCGCCGGTTCAGCCACCCCGTCCTCCACCTCCAAGGAGCTGCCCCGACGTTCCCCTCGTCTTTCGCGCCACCTCCATTCCCACACCGCCGTCTTCACCTGAACCACCGGAAGAGCATCATCATCATCGTTTCCTCGGATGAAGCTGCGGCCTAATCGGCGCCACCAAAGAGGTTGTACACTAATCGCCGCATTTTCTTCTTGATTTGATCTCACAGTGCTGCCGGCGCTCGGTCCCGAGCCGACACGGTGTGGCTCCATCCACGGCGGCGTCGCCGGCCAATTCCTCCACGGCGTCGCTCCCTCGGCGGCGACGTCCACATCAGTAGGAGCTGCTGCTACTTTAGCTCTCACTCGCGTTGCTGCTCTGCTCTTACTCTCGGTCCCCTGCCTGGTCTGCTCTTGCTATTGCTCTTGCTCGCGCTGCTGCTCTCGCTCTTGCTCTTGCTTGCGATGCTGCTCCGATTTAGCTACACTTCAGTCGACTGAATCGACTTTTGGGCCAGTCGATTTTCAGGGGGTGGGGGCGGGGGGCTCGCCGGGGTGAAGGAAGAACCAGCCGCAACGGGGAGGGGGCTTGCCGGAGAGGCACCCCACTATCTATCTTAGGGTTCAGGGTGGGGGCGGTGGTCGCCGGCGATGGCGGGGCGTTGACGGGGCGGTGGCGTGGGGATCGCCGGAGAAAAAGCTCGGCATGGGGGGCCTAGAGGGATGGCCGGGGTGGCGGCGGACCGGCGGTGGGGAGTGTTTTCGAGGCGGGCGGGGCAGCGCACCGCCGGCCGCGGGCGGGGGGGCTGCTGTTTGGCCGGTGGTGGCTGGTGGCTCAGGGGGTGGAGGTTGAAGATGAACCGCAGGCCCTTGATTTCGTATCCAACGGCTGCAAAATCGATTGACCAGAGATGAAAAAGTCAGTCGACCGACGTGTAGCCTCACCTTGCTAGTGCGTTCAGTTTCGACAGCAAAATTCAGTTTTGACAGTTAAGTTCAATTTTGACAGTTAAATTCAGTTTCGATAGTTAAGTTCAGAGATGAGCGGTTGATGTATTTTACATCTAGCACTTTGTGGTTATGTATTTTACGTCATGTATAGGAGATGCTATTAGAATTCCACTCAGGTTAACGTTGTTCGTTGTCTCTCTTGTCCTGCTTTAGCCTCGGCGTCGTACAACTCACCGGAGCTGCTCCAACAACGAAACCCTCCATCACAAGGGAGCAGTACCTCGGGCTCCATCTCCAGACGCCTAAGATCTTCTTCCCCTCCTCCGACAGCCAAGTCAGCCGGAGCATCCTCACCGGCCAACCCAATCACGCTGAGATCGACATGGCTTCGCCAAAGAGGTTGTACACTTGTTGCATCTCTTTTTTACTCTACATGTTATATATATTATCCACTGAGCACTCGTAGTAACGGGAAATACGATTACTTTATCCTACTATATGACAATTAGTGAGGTACCAGGCAACTTAGCTATCCGTGATGGACTCTCTTGAACGCCATCATTATTTATCTCTACGCGTTTGAGCTGTGCATTTGTCGATGGGCCTGGGAGTTGAGCTAGTATGGCAGTGGCCTGGGTCCAAAGTAATAGAAGTAGCACAAACACATTTTTTTAGTGTAGGATTTTCATTGCTCAAGCCTGCCTACTAGAATCACCAGTGCTTGAAAGGAAAAGTGAATGAAAAACATCAGAATTGGAAAGTTTCATATGGTACTACTTTTCATGAATTTGGTGCAAAGGAATGGAGCAAAGGAAAACTATAGGATTTGTTCCTTTAGTGTCTCCTTGAAAGAAAAACCGTAGGAATTCTAATTTCCACTTCTTCTCCTTTTCATATTCCTATTCATCAAGCACAAGACTAAGAGATAGTAGCATAATAGCATTATAACCGTACATTTTCTTGTGGTTTGACTTAATCTCACCATGCTTTTCTGCATCCTGTGATCTTCCAATTGTTGTGAATCAAACACCCAGATTGGCAGAAATCCTGTGTTTTTAAATTCTCTGGTTTGCACGTGCATTCCTATCCTATTCCTGTCTATTTCGTATCCTTGCATTGTTAGAATCCTCAAATTCAAACAAGCCCTTACTCAATTACTTCTATTACAGATATGTGTCAAAGAAAACCTTGTGTGGTTTGTCCTGCTCCTGCGGCGCTGTGTTCCACCCCAGCACAGCTGCTCCAACGACGGAAGGGTTCACCACAGCAGGGATCCGCTCCCCAGACTGTCTTTCGCCGCCTCAGATCTTCTTCCCCGCCGCCGGCAGCCACGACAACTGCATTACCATCATCAACTGAGTAGATGACCTTGAGGACTACACGGGTCCGTAAGAGAGGTCGCACTCTTCCGTGTCTGCTTACGTTATGCGTCACTTAATATGATGACATGCTACATTATCGTCGTGTTCACCTATTAGACTCCGAGTTAGGTCCAAACTAATGCTGAAACTTGAGTTTTTAAATGGTTGTGGGGTACATATTGGGGCAGCAATCAGTACTATTTGTCTACTATCTAGTTAATCTCCGGTGTCTACTATGAGTTTCATGTTGGGTTCAAACAAACATTAAAGGAGCCATTATCTGTATTTTTTAACTAAAGCTATTATCTGCCTGCTATCATTGGTTTTGGGTCTATCAACAGTTTGCTACCATCACTCTGGATTTGTGCATGCACTCCTTACATAATCTCACTATGTTTGATTCCTATGCATGCCAGTTATTGTACACAATGGAACTGATCATGTAGAGCAAAAGAGACGAGCCTTGCGTGGCAATAAAATTTCATGCAGACGTCGTTCCATGGTGGGCGCAAAGGCAGCCCCCCTCCACCCATTTCGGATCGTAATCAAGAGGAAGATAACTGTTCTGAGGGGGATTCAAAAGGAGAAGACCAATCCTATTTACCCCATGAGGTCTTCACTCTAACTTGGCATGCTGATGTTGGTAATATCATGCATATGGTGCCTTACATTGCTTACTGTATACATTAAAGATGTCATCTACTTAGTTTAGACATGCTTTGTGTCAATGCCATCTGTTTAGTTTCTTTATCGTATATGTGAATCATGCAATGCCATCTTGTCTAGCCAGGCATCATATATCTGAATTTTGCAATGACACCCTGGTTAGCCAGTCATCTTATATGTGAATTATATCATGCCATCATTTTTTATTATGTGTTAAATTTGTCAAAAAATTTAGCACATTCAATTACTCTTCCTGTGCATCAGCCATTCGGCACGGTCATGGAAAAATCTGGAGTGGAAACAAGGTCTTCAGGGCAGACAATGCTATCTCACGAAGCGCATGTCTTGCTGGTTACCGATAGCTCCTCAGAGGAGGATTCAGAGACAGATGACCAGTAATATCCCCCCCCCCCCGAGGTGCATGCCCTAACTTGGCAGGGTTATGTTGCTCATATCGTGCGTATGGTATCTTGCATTGCTATGGCATTTGCTTAGTTTAGACATGCTTTGTGTGAATGCCACCTGTTTAGTGTCTAATTACCATATATGTGAATTATGCAATGCCATCTTGTTGCAAGACATTATATATGTGAATTATGCAATGCTATCTTGTTTCAAGGCATTATGTATGTGAATTATGCAATGCCATGCTATTTAGGCAAGCGTCATATATGTGAATTATATCATGCCATCCTTTTTTGTATTTTTCATTGCTTTTGTCGACAATGTTTGTATATTCAACTGCTCTTCCTGTGCATCAGCCATTTGAATTGGTGATGGAGAAATCTGGAGTGAAAACAAGGTCTTCAGAGTAGACAATGCTACCTGCTGAAGCAGATATCTTGCTGGCTACAGATAGCTCTTCAGAGGAGGATTCAGAGGCAGATGACCAGTCCTATTATCCCCCTGAGGTGTATGCTCAAACTTGGCAGGGTTATATTACTCATATAATGCATATGTTGTATTGCAATGCTTAGTTTTTACATCATATACACAATATTGAATGCCATCTCCTTAGTTGACACATCATATATGCGATTGCCCTCTACTCACTTCCTTAGTATATAAATCATATATTTGAATTATGACATGCCATGATGTTTACATAGACAGCATGTATCTGAATTATGGCATGCCAACTCATTTTCTAAAGACATAACATAGTTATATCATGTCATCCTGTTTACATAGTCATCATATTTTAAATTATTTCATTCTATCCGTGAATTATATCATGCCATCATGTTTCCACCGACGGCATGTTTGTGATTTATGGCATGCCAACCACTTTAATAGACACATCGTATAGTTATATCATGCCATCCTGTTTACATAGTCATCATATTTTGAAGTATGTCATTCTATCCTGTTTAGTTAGCCATCATACATGTGAAATTGTGTCATGCTATCCTGTTTAATTAGCCATCATATATGTGAAATTATGTCCTGCTATTCTGTTTGCTTAGACAACATAAATGTGAATTATTTCATGCCTTGTTTTCTTCCCTACTATCCATTGCACCGGTCTATCTTACAATGTCTATACATTCAATTACTTTTCTTGTTTATCAGCCATTTCAATTGGAGGGAGTGATGGCAGTATCTGTGGGAGTAAAAACACGGTCTTCAGAAAAGATCGTGCTACCTGTCGATGCAGATAGAACCACGGTTGTACTTGCCCAAGAACCAGCCCCACCACACATAACCCACACTCATGCAGATTGTACCCCTACCCAGTTGGACAGAGAACCAGCTACACCCCTTCTAACCCCAACCCCAGCAGATAGACACCCAGTTCCCGTTGACACAGCACCGTCTCCACCATAGAGCACCCAAGCACGAGCAGTTAGTAAGGCAACTGCAGTGCCCAAATCACGAGGACCACCACTCTGAACCCAAAGTCAATGCTTAAAGCAGAAGAAGAATTGTTCTCAGGTCATGACCCATAGATATGGTTCATACTACTTTGCTCTTGCATCACTGTATTTACTGATACCAACTAATTTCAAATTTGAAGGATGCAATTGAAACTCCAATGGCGCAACAGGTATGTTTTAAACCTGTTTCTTCAACGTGTTTGGTTGTTTGCTGTTGTAACTTGCTCTATGTTAATTTCAGTTTCAATTGAATAAACAGTTATGTTCTCATGCCATGCACATTACAAGTGTTGTTATTGCTGTGTAGTTTCCCACACTTATATTCTGTTTATGCTGCTTTGTCTTAAATAGATATGATTCGAACTGTATCTATCTTGATTTGGCAACATAAACTACAATGATATAGACCATACAGTGAACATACTACATAGATATATGTTTGTTTCATGCTGTTATCCTGTCCACCTTACTACTGAACCGGTTTACCAAAATGAGTTTCATATACTACATTGTAAACCTGAGATGTGTTTGATTGTTTCTCTTTTAGAACACGGATAAAATATTGGAGAAGAGTACCTTGTTATGCAATGGTAAAGGAAGTAATGCAGATAAGGTTCAGATAGTGAGACTTCCCTGTTGGTCTCCAAGAAAGCTGATAAAAACTATATTGAAGACACTGAGACAACCCCAAAGTCCTGTCTTGATGTAATGTTCGAGTTACTACTGGCTACCACTACTGGCACCAGCTCTTCGAACTCGTTGTCTGAATCAGTTCGGCTTCTTGAGTCTCAACTTCAAGTTGAAAGACATCGATCAGATGTTATGCGACAGGAAGCCGAAGGACTGAGGAAGTCCCTGCAAAATTCATATGCATACTTTCTGGTGCAATAGCAAGCGCTGGAGGACTTAAGCGCCAAACAAGAGAAAGTTAATAAGCTTGCTAAGCATCTTTCCAGCATTATGGGTACCCAGGATATTGTTTCTTGAGCTCTTCTGAAGTGGTTTCAGTTCTGGACTTGTTTTGCTGCGGCGTTTATATGTTGTTGTGTTCCCTATATTTGCACTGGTGGCGAACTTTGATGCCCAGTGGATGTAATATGTGTAATAGCCGTGATAGCCTAGCGTTAGTTGCTTGCTTATTTATTTCCTTGTTGTCTTGTTTATTTGTTTGCTTGTAGTCATTGCAGTTCTTTTTCCGCGGTTAGCTAGTGGCTGCAATAACCTATTTTTTAAAACTAGGCCACAATAACCATGGGCTAATATTTACTGTAGTGACACTGGGCCTCCTACTGGCCGAAGAAACAGTGGGCCTTCTACGGGCCGTAGAAACAATGGGCCTTCTACGGGCCGTAGAAACGATGGGCCTTCTGCGGGCCGTATCATAAATGGGCCTTATAGGGTCGTATGATCGATTGGCCAAACATACCGCATTATGGCCGTAAACGGGCTAGAGTTGGAATCGTCCGTTCATGGGCCGACCATAATGGGCCATTGTTAATAGGCCGTATTTGACGACGCAATGAAAACGGCCCAGCGTATTAACGGACCACAAACGGGCCGACTGTAACCACGGGCTGAATTTGGCCCACAAGCAGAAAATGACAGTAACGGGCCGTAAGTAAACGAATGCTGGAAATGAGCCCAAGAATAAATGGGCTCTGAGAAGGCCGAAAGATAACATGGGCTGGAAACGGCCCAACGGAATAACGGGCCGTTAATGGGTATAAAGTGATACACTATTCATTACAGGCCAGTTTCACTACGGGCCGTTAATGGGTGTAAAGTGATACACTATTCATTACTGGCCAATTTCACCACGGGCCGTTAATAGGCCAAGAGTTACATAGGGCCTCATATGGGCCGAAAGACGTCATGGGCCATACATGCGCCAGAAGTGAAAATAGGCTGCAATCATATCGGATGGCCCAGATGACGCTACTGGGCCTAATTCGGATAGGGCGTAACGGGCCTTGGGTTAGCGGGCTGTAAATGGGCTATATGCGAACAGGCCATTAACAGGCTTTCCATGGGCCGGCCCGCCACCTTTTGACCAAGTCAAACGGGCCGGCCTTTTCACAGGGATGGGCCTCTGTTGGGCCGTGCCATGTGTCGACGTATCATAGGCGCCTTCAGTCCAATGAGTGGATGACATTTGTCCCAACGATGAGCCGACACGTGTTTCCTCCAGCCGATGATGATTTTACACGTGGAAAATCCCCATTGGTCGGGGCTGTTAACGGGTTATCGGATCCAAAACCCGACCCGATAGCTTAACGGCGTTCCGTTATGGTGGATGCCACGTGTCGGTCACTCTTGACGAAAGCACTTCTGTGACGCGCGATTTATCGTCATGGAAGTGGACACTTCTGTGATGATAATTTTGGTAATGTCATGGAACACTTCTACAACAGCACAGGTATGACTATCTTGATTCTGTCATAAATTTGTCATGGATGTACATGCGTGATAAAAAACGCGACCTACTGTGACAAACACGTATCATCACGGAAGTGTATTTTTTTATAGTGGGCCCACGAGGGTGGAGGGCGCGCCCTGGGGGGGTGGGCGCACCCCCCTACCTCGTGGCCTCCTCCCTTGTTTCTTGACGTAGGGTCCAAGTCTCCCGGATCATAATCTTCCTTAAAATCACGTTCCCGAAGGTTTCATTCCGTTTGGACTTCGTTTGATATTCCTTTTCTGCGAAACTCTGAAATAGGCAAAAAACAACAATTCTGGGTTGGGCCTCCGGTTAATAGGTTAGTCCCAAAAATAATATAAAAGTGGATAATAAAGCCCAATAATGTCCAAAACAGTATATAATATAGCATGGAGCAATCAAAAATTATAGATACATTGGAGACGTATCAGGCATCCCCAAGTGAGGGAGTCCTAGATTAGGGGGTATCCGGATAGCCGGACTATAACCTTTGGCCGGACTGTTGGACTATGAAGATACAAGATTGAAGACTTCATCTCGTGTCCGGATGGGACTCTCCTTGGCCTGGAAGGCAAGGTTGGCAATACGGATATGTAGATCTCCTTCCTTGTAACCGACTCTGTGTAACCCTAGCCCCCTCCGGTGTCTATATAAACCGGAGGGTTTAGTCCGTAGGACACAACAACAATCATACCATAGGCTAGTTTCTAGGGTTTAGCCTCTCTGATCTCGTGGTAGATCAACTCTTGTACTACCCATATCATCAATATCAATCAAGAAGGAGTAGGGTTTTACCTCCATCGAGAGGGCCCGAACCTGGGTAAAACATCGTGTCCCTTGCCTCCTGTTACCATCCGCCTAGATGCACAGTTCGGGACCCCCTACCCGAGATCCGCCGGTTTTGACACTGACATTTGTGCTTTCATTGAGAGTTCCTCTGTGTCGTCATCATTAGGCTTGATGGCTCCTTCAATCATCGATAGCGATGCAGTCCAGGGTGAGACTTTTCTCCCGGGACAGATCTTCGTATTTGGTGGCTTCATACTGCGGGCCAATTCGCTTGGCCATCTGGAGCAGATCGAAAGCTACGCCCCTGGCCACCAGGTCAGGTTTGGAAGCTTGAACTACACGGCCGACATCCGCGGAGACTTGATCTTCAACGGATTCGAGCCCCCGCCGAGTGCGCCGCACCGTCACGATGCGCATGATTTAGCCCTGCCATCGGACAGTGTTCAGGAGATCGCACCTGCAACCGCTCCGACCTTCAATTCGGAGCCAGCTGCGCCATCCATGGACGGGTGGCTAGACCCCGCACCGGATGCCGCAATCTCAGCGGCGATCGAGACGAATACCAACCTTACCCTTCACGTAAGCCGTGACCCCAAGTTGCCGGATTCTTCTCCGGCCACGGGCTCCGAACTGCCTGCACCCTTGCCAATCGAATCCGACTGGGCGCCGATCATGAAGTTCACCTCCGCAGATATCTTTCAACACTCGCCCTTCGGCGACATACTGAACTCTCTGAGGTCTCTCTCCTTGTCAGGAGAGTCCTGGCCGGATTTTGACCGGCAGGATTGGGATGCGGATGACGAAGAAATTCGCCGCCCACCCACCACCCACTTAGTTGCCACTGTCGATGATTTAACCGACATGCTAGACTTCGACTCCGAATACATCGACGGTATGGAAGACGATGCAGGAGACGAACAGGAACCACTGCCCACAGGGCACTGGACAGCCACCTCATCATATGATATATACATGGTGGACACACCCAAAGAAGGCAATGGCGACGGAACAACAGATGATGACCCCTCCAAGAAGCAACCCAAGCGCCGACGTCAACGGCGCCGCTCTAAGTCTCGCCAAAGCAAAAGCGGTGATACCGACACAGGAGATAATAACACTCCAGACAGTGCCGAAGACAACGACAACCCCCTCCAGCAAGATTCAGCGCAGGAGGATGGAGAAGCCAGCCCTCATGAGAAAACGGCAGATAGAGAGGTAGAGGATGACAATTACATGCCTCCCTCCAAAGATGAGGCAAGCCTCGATGACGAAAAATTTGTCGTGCCTGAGGATCCCGTCAGGCAAGAGCGCTTCAAGCGCCAGCTTATGGCCACGGAAAATAGCCTTAAGAAAAAGCAACAGCAGCTTAGAGCTGATCAAGACTTGCTAGCTGACAGATGGACTGAAGTCCTTGCAGCCGAGGAATACAAACTCAAACGCCCCTCCAAGAGTTACCCAAAGCGCAGGTTGCTACCTCGTTTAGAGGAGGAAGCATTAAATCCTACATCTCCAGTGTATGATGCGGCTGATTGGCCACCTCGTGGCCGCGACAGAGAGGCATTTCAGCCAAAAGCTCAGCTCGCACCCCGACGCCACTCAAATAAAAATGCCAAGGCAAGGGTAAATACGCTAGACCTGCGAGGCGTATTGGAAGACAAAGAAAAGCAAGCAAGATCGATCTATGGATCGCGAGGGCGCCCCACTACGAGAGACGATAGTCGTCACGCCGGATACAGTAGAAGTAAATCCGGTCGGGCCGAACACAGCAGACAAGACTCATTCGAGCTGCGTCGTGATATAGCCCAGTACAGAGGCGCCGCACACCCGCTATGCTTCACAGATGAAGTAATGGATCATCAAATCCCAGAGGGTTTCAATCCCGTGAATATCGAATCATACGATGGTACGACAGATCCCGCGGTATGGATTGAGGACTATCTCCTTCATATCCACATGGCCCGTGGCGATGTTCTACACGCCATCAAATACCTCCCACTCAAGCTTAAAGGACCAGCTCGGCATTGGCTCAACAGCTTGCCAGCAGAATCCATTGGCTGTTGGGAAGATCTGGAAGCCGCATTCCTTGAAAACTTCCAGGGCACTTATGTGCGGCCACCAGATGTAGACGACTTGAGCCATATAATTCAACAACCAGAGGAATCGGCCAGGCAATTCTGGACACGGTTCCTAACCAAGAAAAATCAAATCATCGACTGTCCGGATGCAGAGGCCCTAGCAACTTTTAAACACAACATCCGTGACGAGTGGCTTGCCCGGCACCTTGGCCAGGAAAAGCCGAAATTTATGGTAGCCCTCACGACACTTATGACCCGCTTTTGCGCGGGAGAGGACAGCTGGTTGGCTCGCAGCAATAACATATCAAAAAACCCTGGTACTTCGGATACCAAGGATAGCAATGGCAGGTCACATCGCAACAAACACAAGCGCCGCATCAACAGCGATAATACCGAGGATACGGCAGTCAATGCCGGATTCAGAGGCTCTAAGCCCGGTCAGCGGAAAAAGCCATTCAAAAGAAGCACTCCGGGCCCGTCCAGTTTGGACCGTATACTCGATCGCTTGTGCCAAATACATGGCACCCCCGATAAACCAGCCAACCACACCAACAGGGATTGTTGGGTGTTCAAGCAGGCCGGCAAGTTAAATGCCGAGCACAAGGACAAGGGGCTACACAGCGATGACGAGGAGGAGCCCCGGCCACCGAACACCGAAGGACAGAAGAGATTCCCCCCACAAGTGTGGACGGTGAACATGATATACGCAACCCACATCCCCAAGAGAGAACGGAAGCGTGCGCTAAGGGACGTATATGCGTTGGAGCCAGTCGTCCCAAAGTTCAACCCATGGTCCGACTTCCCGATCACTTTCGGTCACAGGGACCACCCCACTAGTATCCGTCATGGCGGATTCGCCGCATTGGTCTTAGACCCAATCATCAACGGATTTCACCTCACTCGAGTCCTTATGGACGGCGGCAACAGCCTGAACCTGCTTTACCAGGACACAGTGCGCAAAATGGGTATAGATCCCTCAAGGATTAAACCCACAAAAACGACCTTTACAGGCGTCATACCAGGTGTAGAGGCCCATTGCACAGGCTCAGTCACACTAGAAGTGGTCTTCGGATCCCCGGACAATTTCCGAAGCGAGGAGTTAATCTTCGATATAGTCCCGTTCCGCAGTGGCTATCATGCACTGCTCGGGCGAACCGCATTTGCAAAATTCAATGCGGTGCCGCACTATGCATACCTAAAGCTCAAGATGCTAGGATCTCGAGGGCTCATCACAGTCAATGTAAACACAAAGCGCTCCCTCCGAACGGAGGAGCACACTGCGGCCCTTGCAGTAGAAGCACAAAGCAGCCTCTCAAGGCAATTCTCCAGTCCGGCAATCAAACGTCCGGACACCGTCAAGCGAGCCCGAAGTAATCTGCAACAAGACCGCCTGGCACGTTCCAAGCAAGCGTAGCAATGCGGCCCCTACCCCAGCCCCAGCCAAACGGCGAAATCCATGCCACGCGTACATAACTACGCATTGAAAATACCATGGGCATAGGGGGAGGGGCACGACTACGGCACGCCCCACAACGCGGCTCAACCGCACTAGGGGCTTCCTACTTTGTCATTTTTCTTTTTCTTACTCCCTTTCAGGATTTTACGCTCTGGAAGCTCTGTTCGGCAGTATAATCGCCGAACACACGATACAGCAACCAGGGAGGCAGAAAGCTACGTCACACCATGGAGCTCCCAAGTGGTCTCTATAACGAGCGAAATACCTGCTTTAAATACCACTCCGCAGCTTGCCCTTGTAGGGGACATGTCAAATAGTCCCATTTTTTGCTTATCGCATTACTTGTATCACTCTGCTTTAATGCAAACTTTTGAATAAACAATGCATAGCACTAGTCTATTACTGCATTACCTATTCCTTCACCTTTTTGTTCATTCATAACATCCAGCACCCGTACACTTTGGTACGGCTAATATGCGAGGGGCTTAAGGACCCCATAATACGGCGTGAGAAGTCTGAACACTTTCGGAAGTGCAGCACCCCGAACTTATAGCATTATATGCATCAGCTCCGAGTCATGTCTTTGGTCAAATGTTGGGTTTGCCCGGCTCCCATGTTTTGGTACCTTACGTTCCGCTATATTGGCTAAGGTAGCGCTGGGAGAACTACTGCGATTGTGCACCAGTTCAGCTGGGCTAAGCACCTCAGTAGAGAAAGCTAAAACTGACTGTCATGATAAGGCGAGAGTTGGTCGCTGTTCGAGAAGTTTTGAGTCCTTAAAGACTTATGCCGCTTAGGGCGAGGAGTCGGCTTTGTCCGGCTTAGGCGTGTATCGCGCCCCGAACTCGGTCTTCCGAATACTAGGGGCTTCGCCGAAATTTAAAATTGTAGACTTCTATGGCTAAGTGAGAGTGATAAAGCATTATAGTCTGATTGCCTTGTTCGCTGCGCTGGGCACCTCCCTCGAAGGACCCAAGAATGGTAAAAAGTGTGCTCAGATTTATCCCGAACACCCCAGCACTCGTGGCATGGGGGCAGAAGCCGACGACTAGCCATCTCTCAGATGTAAACACCCACACAGAAGGTAATATTTTAAATTCAATCAAGCGTTGCATAGCGCATATGAAACAAGTTTTTCACAAATACAGGATCAAACGAGCGAGTTCACTCAAAAATTACATCCTTGGAACACTCATCCGCCATAAGGCGGGCACCCTTCAGGACCCCCTCATAATACATCTCCGGGCGGCGATGCTCCTTGCCCTGCGGTGGTCCATCCTTCACCAGCTTCTCAGCGTCCATCTTGCCCCAGTGTACTTTAACACGGGCAAGCGCCCTGCGGGCACCCTCGATGCAGACGGAGCGCTTGATGACCTCAAGCCAAGGACAGGCATCCGCAAGCCGCCTCACCAGCCCAAAATAGCTCCCTGGCATGGCTTCTCCAGGCCATAGCCAGACTATCAGGCCCTTCATGGCCTCTTCGGCCGCCTTGTGGAGCTCGACCAATTGCTTCAGCTGGTCGCTTAAGGGCACCAGGTGTTCGGCCTCAGTATACTGAGACCAAAACACCTTCTCCGCCGAGCTCCCTTCCTCGGCCCAGTAGTGCTTTGCGGCATTCGACATGCTGCGGGGCAAATCTGCGAATGCTCCTGGAGAGCTCCGAACTCGGGTAAGTAACATGTAATTTACTTTCACATGCTTGCTCTGCATAATGAATGCCTTACCCGCCGCTATCTTCCTCATCGCCTCAATTTCCTGGAGGGCTTTTTGGGCTTCAGCCTTGGCATGTGATACGTCCATTTTGCATCATGCTTTTATATCTATATTTATTGCATTATGGGCTGTTATTTCACGTTATGTCACAATACTTATGGCTATTCTCTCTTATTTTACAAGATTTACATGAAGATGGAGAATGCCGGCAGCTGGAATTCTGGTCTAGAAAAGGAGCAAATATTAGAGACCTATTATGTGCAACTTCAAAAATCCTGAAACTCCACGGAATATCTTAAAATAAATAAAGAAAAATCCTCGCCAAAGATGAGGGCCAGGGGGCCCACACCCTGCTCACAAGGGTGGGGGGCGCCCCCCCCCCTCCTAGGGCGCGCCCCCTACCTCGTGGGCCCCCTGGTGGGTCTCCGACTTCCATCTTCTCTTATATGAAGTCTTTCGTCAAGAAAAAACAAGAAGCAACCTTTCGGGACAAAACTCCGCCGCCACGAGGCGGAACCTTGGCGGAACCAATCTAGGGCTTCGGCAGAGCTGTTCTGCCGGGGATACTTCCCTCCGGGAAGGGGAAATCATCACCATCATCATCACCAACGCTCCTCTCATCGGGAGAGGGCAATCTCCATCAACATATTCACCAGCACCATCTCATCTCCAAACCCTAGTTCATCTCTTGTATCCAATTCTTGTCTCCAAGTCCGGGATTGGTGCTAGTAGGTTGCTAGCAATGTTGATTACTCCTTGTAGTTGATGCTAGTTGGTTTATTTGGTGGAAGATCATATGTTCAGATCCTTTATGCATATTATTACCCCTCTGATTACGAACATGAATATGCGTTGCGATTAGTTACGTTTGTTCCTGAGGACAAGGGAGAAGTCTTGCTATTAGTAGTCATGTGAATTTGGTATTTGTTTGATATTTTGATAAGATGTATGTTGCCTAGCCTCTAGTGGTGTTATGTGAACATCGACTACATAACACTTCACCATTATTTGGGCCTAGAGGAAGGCATTGGGAAGTAATAAGTAGATGATGGGTTGCTAGAGTGACAGAAGCTTAAACCCTAGTTTATGTGTTGCTTCGTAAGGGGCTGATTTGGATCCATATGTTTCATACTATGGTTAGGTTTACCTTAATACTTTTGTTGTAGTTGCGGATGCTTGAAATAGAGGTTAATCATAAGTGGGATGCTTGTTCAAGTAAGAACAGCACCCAAGCACTGGTCCACCCACATATCAAATTATCAAAGTACCGAACGCGAATCATATGAACGTGATGAAAACTAGCTTGACGATATTCCCATGTGTCCTCGGGAGCGTTTTTCCTTATATAAGAGTTTGTTTCGGCTTATCCTTTGCTACAAAAAGGATTGGGTCACCTTGCTGCACTTTATTTACTTTTGTTACTTGTTGCTCGTTACAATTCACCTTGTCACAAAATTATCTGTCACCGCTTGTTTCAGTACTTGCAGAGAATACCTTGCTGAAAACCGCTTATCATTTCCTTCTGCTCCTCGTTGGGTTCGACACTCTTACTTATCGAAAGGACTACGATAGATCCCCTATACTTGTGGGTCATCAGCATGCTTCGCACCCTCAAGGGTCGTGGCAAGCTCGGACTCTCGCGTCTTCGAGTCAAGATCCAAAGTCTCGTGCTTTTTCACGAGAGCTTGGAGCTCTTGCTGCACCTCGCCCACCCGCGCCTCTTGCTTCTCTCGCTCGGTGCGCTCCATGGCCACTTTGTTTTCGGCCTCGGACAGCGCTTGCCGCAGGGTCGCCACCTCAGTCGTGGCCCCTGGGACATTCATAACGATCCTATCATTTTTGCAACTTCGTCTTTTTTATAGACACATATAGACAAGGCATTACTTACCTTGGTTCCCCTCGAGCTGCTTCTTGGCAAGGCCAAGCTCTTTCTCGGACCGCTCGAGGTTCTGCTTCAGCGAATCGACCTCCGCACTCAGTGCGGCAGAGGTTAGAAGCGAAGCCTGCATACGCATATCGACGTACTGGTATTAGACTCTTGCAAATGTTATTTTGATCCTCTATTCGGCTTTTCTTTATGAATGCCAAACAGAGCACCAGGGGCTACTGTCTATGCGGTAATATTTTCATATATTTTAATACATACCTCAAAGCCTGTTAGAAGGCTGGCACAGGCTTCAGTTAGTCCGCTCTTGGCGGACTGAACCTTCTGGATCACCGCACTCATAATAGTGCGGTGCTCCTCGTCGATGGAGGCGCCGTTAAGCACCTCCAGCAAATTATCCGGTGCCTCCGGGTGGACGGAGGTCACCGGCACGGTAGGCTTGCCCCTCTTAGTGGGGGGCCGCCTGCCGGAGTCCGGAACCACTCGAGGTTCCGGTGCGGTGTTCGGCCTAGGACCGAACTTGGAGCCCTTGGGAGCCTTGCTCCCTTTGCGCCTAGAGTCCAGAAGGTCGCCTTGTGGCGCCTCCAGGACTACCTCCCCTCAGCTTGGTGCCCTTTGAGACAACACCTCGGCGTTGTCCGTAGGGCGAGGGGAGGAGGCAGTCGGAAGTGATCCTCCGCTTCTCATGGCCGACGGTTCCAAAGAACCGCTCGATGAGGATAGGTCGATACAGGCCCGGGATGGACTACATAACCATGTCTGGCGTTAGAAGAAGCTATGCAATTAAACGGTGCCATGAGTTACTCTGGTGTCCGAATACTTACGATCTTGCCAGGGGCTTGGCCCTGGATGGCCACTCATCTTCGCTGTCGGCGGCAGTGGCGGAGTAGTCCGGAGGGAGAGTCCTTCCCTTTTTGGACCCTCCAGCCTCCCCAGTTGAGGCGGCCTTCCTCTTCTTATCTTCCCTGGCTGGAGGGGAAGAACCTTTATCTGCCTCCTCCTCGTTTCCACGGGAGGAGTGCGTCTCGGAGTTATCAAACGATGAGTCCGACAACACCTGGCGTCGGGAACTCTTTCGGGTTCCCGTGGCCTTCTTCTTGATCTTCTTCTCCGGCACCTCGTAAGGCGCCGGAGTCAGCATCTCTGTCAGGAGAGCATCAGCAGGGTCTTCGGGCAGGGGGGCTGGACAGTCAATCTACCCCGATGTCTCCACCCATTCCTGTCAAAGGCATGGAAGCTCAGATCCCGCACATAGTTAAACTATGATGAATGAATACCCTATAAGAGATAGAATAGCTTACCGCGCTGACTTGGCGCTTCGCGCTGAATCCGCGATCCTCGGTAAGGGGAGGGGAACCTCGGCGCCCTTAAATAGCACCTTCCAAGCATCCTCGTGTTTTGTGTCGAAGAGCTCGCTCAGAGTTTGGTGCTGGGCCGGGTCGAACTCCCACAAGTTGAACGCCCGTTGTTGACACGGGAGGATCCGGTGGATGAGCATGACCAGGACTATGTTGGCAAGCTTGAGCTTCTTGTTCACCATGTTTTGGATACAGGTTTGCAGTCCGGTCAGCTCTCCCGGACTACCCCAGGGCAGGCCCTTCTCTTTCCAGGAGGTGAGCCGCGTGGGGATTCCGGATCGCAACTCAGGGGCCGCTGCCCATTTGGGGTCACGCGGCTCGGTGATGTAGAACCACCCCGATTGCCACCCCTTTATGGTCTCCGCGTAGGAGCCCTCGAGCCATGCGACGTTGGGCATCTTGCCCACCATGGCGCCTCCGCACTCCGCCTGTTGGCCGCCCACCACCTTTGGTTTGACATTGAAGGTCTTCAGCCATAGGCCAAAGTGGTGCTTGATGCGGAGGAAGGTCTCACACACGACGATAAACGCCGAGGTGTTGAGGATGAAGTTCGGGGCCAGATCGTGGAAATCCAGGCCATAGTAGAACATGAGTCCACGGACGAATGAGTGGAGAGGGAATCCCAGTCCGCGGAGGAAATGGGTAAGGAACACTACCCTATCATGGCGCCTGGGGGTGGGAACGAGCTGCCCCGCATCTGGGAGCCGATGTGCGATATCCTCGGACAGGTATCCGGCTCCCCTCAGCTTCTTGATGTGTCCCTCCGTGATGGAGGAAACCATCCACTTGCCTCCCGCTCTGGAAATGGTTGGAGAAGGTTGAGGAAGAAAACATGGACTTGGGTGCTGGAGCTCGAGTGTGCGAGAATGGATGAGCAAAGGAGGAAGAAGGCGTGGGTGGAGAAAGGTGAATCCTTATCCCTTTATATGGGCAGACGAAACCATGCATCCCCACCAGCCTGGTAAAACTCGCTCATCCCCCAAGCGCCCTAATCGATGGCGCGGTTGGGTTACCCACGTCCGTATTGATGAGAATCCCGCGATAAGGGGACACGGTCTCTGCTTCGACAAGACGTGCCAAGGAAACCGCCTCGCGAAACACGCTGAGGTTGGCTATAAAAAACTATTCGAATAAAGGCTTGGTTGTGGTGTGATCTCACATTACAGGATACGTCAGCAGATTAGATTTGTGGAAATATTATTCTCTCTATGGTGGTATGTGGAACTTGTTTTGCAGAGCCAGACACGATCCTCGTGTTCAAAACCTTCTATGAAGTATTCGGAGGAGGAACCCGCCTTGCAATGCCGAAGACAATCTGCGCGCCGGACTCATCGCCATTGAAGCCTAGTTCAGGGGCTACTGAGGGAGTCCTGGATTAGGGGGTATCCGGACTGCCGGACTATAACCTTTGGTCGGACTGTTGGACTATGAAGATACAAGATTGAAGACTTCGTCCCGTGTCCGGATGGGACTCTCCTTGGCGTGGAAGGCAAGCTTGGCAATACGGATATGTAGATCTCCTTCCTTGTAACCGACTCTATGTAATCCTAGCCCCCTCCAGTGTCTATATAAACCGAAGGGTTTAGTCCGTAGGACACAACAACAATCATACCATAGGCTAACTTCTAGGGTTTAGCCTCTCTGATCTCGTGGTAGATCAACTCTTGTACTACCCATATCATCAATATCAATCAAGCAGGAGTAGGGTTTTACCTCCATCGAGAGGGCCCGAACCTGGGTAAAAACAAGGATGAGAGATCAATAGTTTCTATAAAACAAATCCACCACCGTGCTCTAAAAGATATAAGTGAAGTACTAGAGCAAAACTATATAACTCAAAAGATATAAGTGAAGCACATAGAGTATTCTAATAATTTTCGAATCATGTATGGCTCTCTCAAAAGATGTGTACAGCAAGGATTATTGTGGCAAACTAACAAGCAAAGACTCAAATCATACAAGACGCTCCAAGCAAAACACATATCATGTGGTGAATAAAAATATTGCTCCAAGTAAAGTTACCGATGGAAGTAGACAAAAGAGGGGATGTCTTCCGGGGCATCCCCAAGCTTTGGCTTTTTGGTGTACTTAGATTATCTTGGGGGTGCCATGGGCATCCCCAAGCTTAGGCTCTTGCCACTCCTTGTTCCATAATCCATCAAAATCTTTCACCCAAAACTTGAAAACTTCACAACACAAAACTCAACAGAAACCTCGTGAGCTCCGTTAGCGAAAGAAAACAAAAGACCACTTCAAGGTACTGTAATGAACTCATTATTTATTTATATTGGTGTCAAACCTATTGTATTCCAACTTATCTATGGTTTATAAACTATTTTACTAGCCATAGATTCAAAATAAGCAAACAACACACGAAAAACAGAATCTGTCAAAAACAGAACAGTCTGTAGTAATCTGTAACTAACGCGAACTTCTGGAACTCAAACAAATCTACCAAAATAGAACGACCTAGAAATTTTGTTTATTGATCAGAAGCAATTGGAATCAGTATTTTATCACGTTCTGGTGATTTTTAACAATTGTTTTCGTGAGTAGAAAGTTTCTGGAAATTACAGCAAGATCAAATAACTATCATCCAAGAAGATCCTATAGATTTAACTGGCACAAACACTAACTAAAACATAAAAACGCATCTAACCAGAGGCTAGAACAAATATTTATTCCTAAACAGAAGCAAAAAGCAAAAAAATAAAACTAAAATTGGGTTGCCTCCCAACAAGCGTTATCGTTTAACGCCCCTAGCTAGGCATAATAGCAAGGATAGATCTAGGTATTGCATCTTTGGTAGGCAATCCATAAGTGGCTCTCATAATAGATTCATATGGTAATTTTATTTTCTTCCTAGGAAAGTGTTCCATGCCTTTCTTTAATGGAAATTGGAATCTAATATTCCCTTCCTTCATATCAATAATTGCCCCAACCGTTCTAAGGAAAGGTCTACCAAGAATAATAGAACATGAAGGATTGCAATCTATATCAAGAACGATAAAATCTATGGGCACATAATTCCTATTTGCAACAATAAGAACATCATTAATTCTTCCCATAGGTTTCTTAATAGTGGAATCCGCAAGGTGCAAGTTTAGAGAGCAATCATCAAAATCATGGAAACCTAGCAAATCACATAAGGTTTTGGGAATAGTGGAAACACTAGCACCCAAATCACACAAAGCATAGAACTCATGATCTTTAATTTTAATTTTAATAGTAGGTTCCCACTCATCATAAAGTTTTCTAGGGATAGAAACTTTCAACTCAAGTTTTTCTTCATAAGATTGCATCAAAGCATCAACGATATGTTTGGTAAAGGCTTTTTTTTTACTATAAGCATCAGGAGAATTTAGCACGGATTGCAACAAGGAAATACAATCAATCAAAGAGCAATTTTCATAATTAAATTCCTTGAAATCCAAAATAGTGGGTTTAGCAACATCTAGGATTTTGATTTCTTCAATCCCACTTTTATCAAATTTATCATCAAGATCTAAAAACTCCGAATTTTTAAAACGCCTTCTAGGTAAAGGTGGATCATATTCAGTCCCATCATTATCAAGGTTCATATTACAACTCAAAGATTTAATTGGAGACACATCAATAACTTTTAGATCTTCATCTTTATTTTCATAGGAACTAGAAGAATACGCTCTTATAAAGGCATCTTTCGTAGAACACATCCTAGCGGTTCTTTGTTTGCACTCATCAATGGAAATTCTCATGGCTTTGAAAGACTCATTGATAGCATGCTTAGGAGGAATAGATCTAAGCTTTAAAGAATCAACATCAAGAGAAATTCTATCAACGTTCCTAGCCAAATCATCAACTTTAAGCAATTTCTCTTCAAGCAAAGCATTGCAATTCTTTTGCGAATTCATAAACTCTTTAACACTAGTCTCAAATTCAGAAGGTATCTTATTAAAATTTCCATAAGAATTGTTGTAGGAATTACTATAATTATTAGAGGGATTACTAGGATAAGTCCTAGGATTAAAGTTTCCTCTATACGCGTTGTTACCAAAATTATTCCTACCAACAAAATTCACATCCGTAGATTCATTAGTATTCTCAATCAAAGTAGACAAGGGCATATCATTAGGATCAGAAGAAACACTCTTACTAGCAAATAATTTCATAAGTTCATCCAACTTTTTACTCAAAACGTTAATTTCTTCTATCGCATGCACTTTTTTACTAGTCGATCTTTCAGTATGCCATTGAGAATAATTAACAATAATATTATCTAGGAGTTTAGTAGCTTCTCCTAAAGTGATTTCCATAAAAGTGCCTCCGGCGGCCGAATCTAAAAGATTTCTAGAAGCAAAATACAATCCGGCATGAAAATTTTGTATAATCATCCACAAATTTAAACCATGAGTAGGGCAATTACGTATCATTAATTTCATCCTCTCCCAAGCTTGTGCAACATGTTCATTATCAAGCGGCTTAAAATTCATAATATCGTTTCTAAGAGAGATGATCTTAGCGGGAGGAAAATACTTAGAGATAAAAGCATCTTTTCACTTACTCAAAGAATCAATACTATTTTTAGGCAAAGACGAAAACCAAGCTTTAGCATGATCTCTAAGCGAAAAAGGAAATAGCTTCAATTTAACAATATCATTATCAACATATTTCTTATTTGGCATATCACACAAGTCAACGAAGCTATTTAGATGAGTGGCGACATCTTCACTAGGAAGGCCGGCGAATTGATCTTTCATGACAAGATTCAACAAAGCAGCATTGATTTTACAAGATTCAGTATTGGTAAGAGGAGCAATCGGAGTGCTAAGGAAATCATTATTGTTGGTATTGGTAAAGTCACACAGTTTGGTATTATCTTGAGCCATCATGACAGACAAGCAATCCAACACACGAGCAAACAAAAAGCAAGCGAAAAAGAAGGCAAACGAAAAAAAGAGGGCGAATAAAACGGCAAGGGTGAAGTGGGGGAGAGGAAAACGAGCGGCAAATGGCAAATAATGTAATGCGGGAGATAAGGGTATGTGATGGGTACTTGGTATGTTGAATTTTGCGTAGACTCCCCGGCAACGGCGCCAGAAATCCTTCTTGCTACCTCTTGAGCACTACGTTGGATTTCCTTCAAGAGGAAAGGATGATGCAGCAAAGTAGTGTAAGTATTTCCCTCAGTTTTTGAGAACCAAGGTATCAATCCAGTAGGAGGCTACGCGCGAGTCCCTCGTACCTACACAAAACAAATAAATCCTCGCAACCAATGCGATAAGGGGTTGTCAATCCCTTCACGGTCACTTACGAGAGTGAGATCTGATAGATATGATAGGATAATATTTTTGGTATTTTTGTGATAAAGATGCAAAGTAAAATAAAAGCGAAGTAAAAAAAGCAAAGGAAATAACTAAGTGTTGGAAGATTAATATGATGAAGATAGACCCGGGGGCCATAGGTTTCACTAGTGGCTTCTCTCAAGAGCATAAGTATCACGGTGGGTGAACGAATTACTGTTGAGCAATTGACAGAATTGAGCATAGTTATGAGAGTATCTAGGTATGATCATGTATATAGGCATCACGTCCGAGACAAGTAGACCGACTCTTGCCTGCATATACTACTATTACTCCACTAATCGACCGCTATCCAGCATGCATCTAGAGTATTAAGTTCATAAAAACAGAGTAACGCCTTAAGCAAGATGACATGATGTAGAGGGATAAATTCATGCACTATGATAAAAAACCCATCTTGTTATCCTCGATGGCAACAATATAATATGTGCCTTGCTGCCCCTACTATCACTGGGAAAGGACACCGCAAGATTGAACCCAAAGCTAAGCACTTCTCCCATTGCAAGAAAGATCAATCTAGTAGGCCAAACCAAACTGATAATTCGAAGAGACTTGCAAAGATAACCAATCATACATAAAAGAATTCAGAGAAGATTCAAATATTGTTCATAGATAATCTTTATCATAAACCCACAATTCATCGGTCTCAACAAACACACCGCAAAAAGAAGATTACATCGAATAGATCTCCACAAGAGAGGGGGAGAACATTGTATTAAGATCCAAAAAGAGAGAAGAAGCCATCTAGCTACTAACTATGGACCCGAAGGTCTGAGGTAAACTACTCACACTTCATCAGAGAGGCTATGGTGTTGATGTAGAAGCCCTCCGTGATGGATTCCCCCTCCGGCGAAGCTCCAGAACAGGCCCCAAGATGGGATCTCGTGGGTACAGAAGGTTGCGGCGGTGGAATTAGGTTTTTGGCTCCGTATCTGATCGTTTGGGGGTACGTAGGTATATATAGGAGTGTCAGTGTCAAAACCGGCGGATCTCGGGTAGGGGGTCCCGAACTGTGCGTCAAGGTCGGATGGTAACAGGAGACAAGGGACACTTTATTTTACCCAGGTTCGGGCCCTCTCGGTGGAGGTAAAACCCTACTCCTGCTAGATTAATATTGATGATATGGGTAGTACAAGAGTGGATCTACCACGAGATCAAGGAGGCTAAACCCTAGAAGCTAGCCTATGGTTTGCTTGTGTATGATGATGGTTGTCCTACAGACTACAACCCTCCGGTTTATATAGACACCGGATAGGGTTAGGGTTACACAGAGTCGGTTACAATGGTAGGAGATCTCGAATATCCGCACGCCTAGCTTGCCTTCCACGCCAAGAAAAGATCCTTCCGGACATGGGACGAAGTCTTCAATCTTGTATCTTCATAGTCCTGGAGTCCGGCTGAAGGTATAGTCCGGCTATCCGAACACCCCCTAATCCAGGACTCCCTCAGTAGCCCCTGAACCAGGCTTCAATGACGACGAGTCCGGCGCGCAGATTGTCTTCGGCATTGCAAGGCGGGTTCCTCCTCCAAGTTCTTCAAGAAGATTATAAACACCAAAAAATAGTGTCCGGCTCTGCAAAATAAGTTTCCACATATGGCCATATAGAGAATAATATTATCACAAATCAAATCTGCTGACGTATTCCGCAGTGCGTCATAACACTGCGACCAAGCCTTCTATATAAATTGCTTTTCATTGTTCCACCTCAGCTTGTTTAGCGAGGCGGTTTCCTTGGCACGTCTTGTCAAAGCAGAGATCATGTGCCCCCTTTAACGGGATTCTCATTAATACGGATGTGGGTAACCCAATTGTGCCTGTTAGCACGTCTTGCCTTAATTAAAGGCTAGTCCAAGACGGTTACGGGGAGGGCCCTTGATATTCTACCTCTTATAAAGAGACCAAGGCCCTGTTCCCCGCTTCTATTCTCAAAACGAGCTCACCCGTCGCCTCGAGTTCCAACACCCTAGGCTTCCAGATTCCGAGCGCACCGGATCTTCGACAATGTCCGGCTCCGACCTCCAAGGCTGATGGATGCCCTCCTCTGTTACGGAGGAGGACGTATCAAGATTGAGGGAAGCTAGATTCCTGACCAGGGAGATTCCGCACAGGTTGCCTGTTCAAGGACAGGTGATCCCTAGCCCTCAGCCCGGCGAGAGTGTGGTATTCATATCCCACTTCCTTCGGGGATTAGGCTTCCCCGTGGATCCCTTTGTAAGGGGGATGATGTTTTATTATGGGCTGGAATTCCACGACTTAGCTCCGGAGTCCATCCTCCATATCTCCTCGTTCATAGTTGTGTGCGAAGCGTTCCTCTGTGTTACCCCTCACTTCGGATTGTGGCTCAAGACCTTCAAAGTAGAACCGAAGATAATCGAAGGGCGCCACGCAGAGTGCAGTGGCGCTGCTATAAAAAGAAATGCCAACGCCCCATGGCCCGAGGGCGCTTTTCAAGAGGAGCTTGGCTTATGGCAACAGGAGTGGTTCTACATCACCGCTCCTCGGGGCACCGCATGGGTGGCGCCTCCGGCCTTTCGCTCGGGTCCCCCACCACGGTTAGCATCGTGGATTAACACAGGGTTAGATCGGGGCTTGCCCAAAGACGTTCCTCTGCTGCAGGGCCGCATTAAGGATCTTTTGAAGGGAGACCTCAACCTGGTCAAGGTGACACAAGTCATGCTGATTCACCGAACACTGCCCGGCCAACGTCGCCCCCTTCGCTTGTGGGAATTCAATCCGGAGGGACCACGAGCTCTCCAGAATTTCATGGGCGTGACGCCTATGGAGATGTATAAACTGTTCTTCGGATCACAAGAAGTGAGTCCGGATTTGACCGAGGATGCTGGTTTAAGCCGCAATCGCCCGGATACTCAAGTAGGTGACCTTGCGACCAGACCTTCTATCCGCATAATTAACTTGCTTTTTAACAACACTTTTCCTTTTAAGCAGGAGTGGATAGCGAAGGCGAAGCTGATCCGGTGTCCGGCTCCTCTTCCCGAAACCAGGCTGGATCCTGTGCTAGTCAGGATGCTAGAGGTAGTGCCTTTGGAGGGAAATATGGGAGCGGTCAAGGAGACCTTGGCCTCTCCGAAAGAGACCATTCCAAAGGGGGGAATCGATAATTCTCCTCCTAAGGGAAAGAAAAGGGCCGCCTCTGACCGCCCGGAAACCATAGCTTCGAAGCGGGGGAAAGAATCCTTGTCAGAGGGCCCGACGCCAAGGAGCCCCTCGGACGAACTAAACCCTCAAAGGGAATAGCTCTCCAGCGAGCCGTAAGTAGAAGAAGAGTTATTCTTTTAAGAGAAATCCTTGATTTATATCTGGGAAGGTTTTACCGAAACTTTACTTTGTAGTTCGGACCTTAGCCCTTCTCAGCAGAACTCGTCTTCGGGGGATCTTCTTCCGGAGATGATGGAGAGCGGAACGCCTCCTCCTTCTATATCGCCTAGCAAGGCGGGCGACGCTGAAGTGTTGTCGCGGGGGATTTCTCCGGATCCGCTAGGGGTGGATGGTGCTGCCCCCCGAGGTTCTCCGTGTCCGGCCTTTGAGAAAGGCCATGGGACGAGTCCGGCACCATCTGGTGTTCGGTCGGAGGAGCTAAAGATTCTGCTGGGGCGAGCCTCTGTCTCAGAGGAGCATCGTGCGTTAATGAGCACGGTGATTGAAAAGATTTCATCCGCAGAAAGTGGACTGCATGAGGCCGTCAAGAGTTTAGTGGCAGGCCTTGAGGTACGTTTTAAATAACGTATATTTGTATTAATTGCGCATAAATAGAGTGTGCCATGTGTAGATAGTAGCCCCTGAGACTTTGTGCGTCGTAAAGATGTACGGCGCGCAGAGGATCTTAATCCCAGGTCCTTTAAGTGGCACCTTTATACGTAGGTGGCTGATTGTCCGGAGTCGAGCCGGACTTGTGAATATGCCGAACTAAAGCGACAACTGGATGAGGCAGAAGCCGACATCGTGCTTGTTAACAAGCGGCTTGATGGTGCTCAAGGTTTTGAAATCATTAGGCGATTGTGAGTAAGAGGAGCTTTATGTCAATATCTTACCGTGTGTGTTCTTGACGCAGATGGTGCGGCTGCCGTGGAAGGTCTTAGGGCCGAACTCGCCCGAGCGAAGGAACAAGCCAGAAAAAGCGATGCGGCTGCCGTGAAAGCCCTTGAAGAGCTGAAAGCCGAACAGGCTGCCCATTGCCGAAGCAAGGAGGAAATGGCTGATATGGCCGTAAAGTTAAAGAGTGCTACTGACCGTTGCAAGCTTCTTGAAGAAGAAGATCGGGCGAGGCAAACGAGCTTAGAGAAGGCTGTTGCTGATGCCAAGGACGCCCGCTCTATAATGCGAGCGGCAAAGGAAGAACTGCGTCAAGCCGGACAAATTGCGGATGGAAAGCCCTTCTCGCTGCAGAGAAAATTTTGTGATCCGAAGTTTGCCCCGTTAAACCGGATGTGGAGTATAGAGGACACCTATCTGGATTTGGCGGCTAGTGCCACCGATGCGACTGAACACTTTCGAGATAAAAAGGATCATGAAGTGGAGAAGCTCTTTTGGTCGTAATTCATCAATCCAGAGCGTCCACTGGCAGTGGACGATCGCCTGGCCCAATGGGCCGAACTGAATAGGTTGTCCGGACTCGCCATGAAGTACGTCATGGATCATCTGTGTCCGGGGAGATCGAAGCCGAAGAGTTATTTCAGCTTGGTGCATCAATTGCTAGACGTGGTGCCACGTGTCGATGCTATGAAGAGGTCGGCGTGCATAGAGGGCGCTCGGCTGGCTCTTGCCCATGTCAAGACATACTGGGCAGATATGGAGCCCACCATTGTTGCGTCCCGGGATTCGGATAAAAGCCGAATACCTGCCGAGCACTATTTTGAGGAAGTCCTCGAAGGCGCTCGCGTAATAGAGACGCAGTGCTCGAAGGATGCTATATTATGATAGCATATGTAATCATAAAACAGTATTTTGATAAATTGTAGTGGCATTTTTTAGACTTGTGCCTTCAAGTATTAAGAACACCTCCTGTGCGGCCGTTTTAATATATAAATTCTGAAAGATTGCAGTCGTTGGCTTCAGCCCCCACGCACATAGTGTGGGGGTGCGCGCAGAAGACGCATTTTCACACTTAACCCAACGTCTTGGTCCTACAAAGGAGGTGATAGCGCAGCGGGCTAGGCAACCGGACTATAATGCTTTACCACTTTCCCTTAGCCATAGGAGCTTGACAGTGGGACTCTTCAGGTAGCCCCTTAGTGGCGACTGCGCTTGCCCGGATTCGGGGCGCATACGTGCCTGACCGGGAAACGGCCCTTCGTCAAAGCGGAGGAATTCGATAAATTCCTATAAGTCATCGAGTGGCGACCAGTCTCGCGCTACATCATGACAGTCGGTTTTCGGCTTTCTCTACTGAGGTGCTCACCCGGCCGAACCGGGGCACAATCGCAGTAGTTCTCGTGGTGCTACCTTAGTCGATAGAGTGGAACGTAAGGTAGCCGAACTCAGGAGCCGGGCAACCCAACATTGACCAAAGACATGATTCGGAGCTGATGCATATAGTGCCAAAACTCGCGACGCCGAACACTCCCTAAGGTGTTCGGTCTTTATGAGTGCGGGTGAGACAACACCCTTAAAAAAAAGAGCCCCTAGTGTCCAGGTACGAGCAAAAATTCTGGCGTGGCCACATGCCAAAACGCCAGCCTCCTCCTTGGTTATAGTAGAAAAAAACAGGGGATGTATAGCAGCAAGAGACAGTTAAAAAGGTTTACGCAGGGTCTTAATCTAAAAAGAATCCTTAGGACGGGTCCCTACTGCACGTCTGCGCCTGTGTCTCCGCTGTGCCGTGTCCTGGACGGGCGCCGCACAACGTTCATCTGTAAAAGAGAGGAACTGAATTGAAAATGGGTTGTGCGGAACAAAAAGATAATAAACAAAATATAAAGTAAAAAATATGTAAAGTTGAGCTTTATTGTCTCTGCGTATAGCCCCCGGTACGGGGGTATATGGCGTTATAAGCCTGCGTTGATGATGGACTTGTGCCGAACTCATTTAGTTCGGGTCCGTGGCCTTTAATGACTTATATCAAAAAAGTCTTTTGGATGGCGAGGCCACTTTATTGTGCGGCTGTTTAAGCGGCCGCGCAATCTTCCGTTTGGAGGAGGCGTATTTTAGTGCGCTCCTTTTAAAAAGATGATGCCTCGAGGACCGGGCATCTTAAGCGTGAGAGATGCGTAATGCGGTATTGCGTTAAAGCGAGCGAAAGCTCCGCGTCCCATTAGTGCTTGATAGTGACTTGAAAACGGGACTACATGGAGGGTCAGCTTTTCGCGACGAAAGTTATTAGGAGAGCCAAATATGACTACAAGCCGGAGAAAACCCATACAATGGGTGTCCGGGCCTGGTGCTACCCCTTGAAAGGAGGTTTTGCTGTGGCGGATTCTTGCTGGGTTTATGCCCATGCGGTGGATTGTATCCTGATATATCAGGTTTAGTCCACTGCCGCCGTCCATAAGGACATCGGTAAACTGGAATCCATCGATTATTGGATCCAGTATCAGGGCAGTCCGGCCTGCGTTTTTGATATTTCTAGAATAATCTAGCTGATCAAAAATGATTGGCTTTATTGACCAGTGGCGGGACTCCTAAGGGGAAAGCTTGATTGTGCGTACCTTTATGGGTGCCACACGTTTTGTTATGTGAAGTAAGTTCACTGTTTTGACTTCTTGCGGGAAGTTCTTTTGTTTCCTGGTATTCTGCCTTTGGGGTTCGTCCTCTTCTTCACTTGGTGTATCGAGCCCCTTGTGTGCGGCGTTAAGTTGTCCGGATTGTTTAAAAACCCAACAATCTCTGTGGGTGTGATTGGCAGGCCTCCCAGGAGTACTGTGTATCTGACATATTCTGCCCAGGATTCTTTTCAAGCTGGACGGATCATCCCTATTATCCTGAAGGGGTGGTTTTGTCTGATTTTGCCGTGAGCTTTTGAATCCGGCATTGACTGACGTGCTCTTCGGACTTTTTCTTTTGATTCTGCGACGGTCCTTATTTCGCCGCGGTTTTCCGTTTCCATCCCTGATTTCTGATGTACTTGGGTCGCTGGGGCTGCACCGTGCCAACCAGCTGTCCTCTCCTGCGCAAAAGCGGGTCATGAGGCTTGTGAGTGCGGCCATTGTTCTTGGCTTTTCCTGGCCGAGGTGTCTGGCGAGCCATTCGTCTCGGACATTATGCCTGAAAGCTGCTAGGGCTTCGGCGTCCGGACAATCCATTATCTGATTCTTTTTAGTGAGGAATCTGTTCTAGAACTGTCGAGCTGATTCTCCGGGCTGCTGAGTTATATGACTGAGATCGTCTGCGTCCGGGGGGCGGACATAGGTCCCTTGAAAGTTTGCTCGGAAAGCATCCTCGAGCTCTTCCCAACTTCCAATTGTGTTTTCGGGAAGGCTTTTAAGCCAGTGCCGGGCTGGGCCTTTAAGCTTAAGGGGTAAATATTTGATGGCGTGGAGATCATCTCCTCTAGCCATATGTATGTGGAGGATATAATCCTCGATCCAGACTCCGGGGTCTGTTGTTCCATCGTACGCCTCTATGTTGACGGGTTTGAATCCCTCTGGAAATTCATATTCCAGGACCTCATCGGTGAAACATAGGGGGTGTGCGGCGCCCCTGTATTTGGGTGTGCCGGATTCTGATGATGGCTTTTTTGCATTACTTGTGAGAGCTTGCTTTCTTGGCCCGTAAATGGACCTGGCTGGGCCATGATGCGAGTCTTTAATTGGGTCGCATGCCGCATTGAGTGCGGCGCCGCTTGCCGTTTTATGGTGGCCGTGGGGTCGTCTATCCGACCGTATGGCTTTTTTATTTTTTGAATGCGAGGGCTCTAGGGCCTCTTGGTCGAATTCGGGCAGTAGTTTTCTCTTTGGATAGCTTTTAGTGCGGCGGTTGCCGCCGTATTTGTCTGTGGTCTTGATTACCTTGCTCCATCTTATTCTGAGTGCATCTTCCGCCGTCTTTAGCTTCCGCTTCTGCTTTTTCAGGCTGCGTGCTGTAGCAACGAGCCTTTCGTGGAGATTCCTCTACTCCGTGGTTTTATCCGGCGTGAGATCGTCCGGAGTTCTGTTATGGCCGGGGAAGGGTTGTCTGTCCTCTCTATCCGCGTTGCCCTGTTCGGACGGTTGCTCTGAGGCACGCTCGTCGTCTACCGGCTCATCCTGCTCTATGGCTGGGTCTTGATCGAGGTGGGGCTTGGCTCGGCGTTTTCGTCGCCGCTTTGATTACTTTTCGGAGGGTTTGTCCCTTTTTTCGTCCCCTTTTTCCTCGTTGTCGTTTCCTTTAGGGGTATCCACCATGAGTACATCGTTAGGTGGGGTGGTGGTCCAGCGCCTTATAGGTGCTGGTTCCTGTTCGTCTCCATCTTCGTCGTCCATACCGTCGAAGTCTTCGGATCCGAAGTCAAGCATGTCGGTTAAATCATCGACAGTGGCTATCAAGTGGGTGGTGGGTGGGCTTTGAATTTCTTCATCATCCGAATCCCAACCTCGCAGGCCATAGTCCGGCCTGGGCTCTCCTGATAGAGAGAGAGACTTGAGAGAATTCAGGATATCACCGAAAGGTGAGTGCTGAAAGATGTCCGCGGCGGTGAACTCCATTATAGGCGCCCAATCGGATTCGATCGGCAGGGGCACGGGAGGCCCGGAGTTCGGAGAAGAATCCGACTCCTTGGAGTCATGGGCCGTGCGGAGTGCGGGGCTGGCGTTCGGCTCGATCGCCTTCAAGATCGCAGCCCCCGAGGTGACATCCAACCGTTCATCCTCAAAGAACGCAGCGGGCTCCGAGTCGAGGATCGGGGCCGGTGCGTGTGCGGCCTCCAGGGCACTATCCGGAGGCAGAGCTGTATCCTGCCCCTCGAGGTAGTGCGGCGCGCTTGGCTGCGGCTCGAACCCGTCGAAGATCGAATCTCCGCGGATATCTGCCGTGTAGTTTAAGCTTCCAAACTTGACTTGATGGCCAGGGGCGTAGCTTTCGATCTGCTCCAGACGACCAAGCGAATTGGCCCGCAGAGCGAAGCCGCCGAAGACGAAGATTTGTCCGGGGAGGAAAGTCTCACCCTGGACCTCATCCTTGTTGATGATCAAAGGAGCCATCGGGCCTAAAAGCGACGACACAGAGGAACTCTCAATGAAAGCACCAATGTCGGTGTCAAAACCGGCGGATCTCGGGTAGGGGGTCCCGAACTGTGCGTCAAGGTCGGATGGTAATAGGAGACAAGGGACACTTTATTTTACCCAGGTTCGGGCCCTCTCGGTGGAGGTAAAACCCTACTCCTGCTAGATTAATATTGATGATATGGGTAGTACAAGAGTGGATCTACCACGAGATCAAGGAGGCTAAACCCTAGAAGCTAGCCTATGGTTTGCTTGTGTATGATGATGGTTGTCCTACGGACTACAACCCTTCGGTTTATATAGACACCGGATAGGGTTAGGGTTACACAGAGTCGGTTACAATGGTAGGAGATCTCGAATATCCGCACGCCTAGCTTGCCTTCCACGCCAAGAAAAGATCCTTCCGGACACGGGACGAAGTCTTCAATCTTGTATCTTCATAGTCCTGGAGCCCGGCTGAAGGTATAGTCCGGCTATCCGAACACCCCCTAATCCAGGACTCCCTCAAGGAGGAAGGAGGGGGTGGGCGCGCCCCCCTACCTCGTGGCCTCCTCCCTTGTTTCTTGACGTAGGGTCCAAGTCTCCCGGATCATAATCTTCCTAAAAATCACGTTCCCGAAGGTTTCATTCCGTTTGGACTCTGTTTGATATTCCTTTTCTGCGAAACTCTGAAATAGGCAAAAAATAGCAATTCTGGGTTGGGCCTCCGGTTAATAGGTTAGTCCCAAAAATAATATAAAAGTGGATAATAAAGCCCAATAATGTCCAAAACTGTAGATAATATAGCATGGAGCAATAAAAAATTATAGATACGTTGGTGACGTATCAAGGTTTCAGTCTACATTATTGGGAAAGATTCGAGAGGCTCAGAAGGATGATAAGGAGATTGCCGAGATAAAGGAGAAGATGAGCGAAGGGAAAGACAAAGGTTTTCATGAGGATGAGCACGACACCTTATGGTTTGAGGACCGTATATATGTGCCCAATAATGCAAAGATAAGGAAATTGATACTACAGGAAGCTCATGACTCGCCATACTCGATACACCCGGGAAACACCAAGATGTATTTGGATTTGAAGGAGCGTTTCTGGTGGACGGGTATGAAGAAGGATATCGCTGAGTATGTAGTCGTATGTGATGTATGTCAGAGAGTGAAGGCAGAACATCAGAAGCCAGCAGGATTACTACAACCTATGCCGATACCCGAGTGGAAGTGGGATAAGCTTGGCATGGATTTTATCACCGGATTGCCCAGGACTTGATCATGATATGATTCTATCTGGGTAGTAGTGGATTGCTTGACCAAAGTAGCCCACTTTATCCTAGTGAAAACCACTTATACAAGTGCGAAGTTGGCCAAGATATACATGACCAGGATCGTATGTCTACATGGAGTTCCGAGGACCATCGTATCAGATAGAGGAACACAATTTACTTCAAAGTTTTGGCATCAGCTGCACCAGACTTTGGGAACCAGGCTACAGTTCAATACATCTTTTCACCCGCAGACGGATGGACAGACTAAGGGAGTCAATCAGATTCTGAAGGACATGTTGAGAGCTTGTGCGTTGGATTATGGATCTAGTTGGGATGACAACTTGCCCTACACGGAATTATCATACAACAACCTACCATGCCAGTTTGAAGATGGCACCATTCGAAGCCCTGTATGGAAGAAGATGTCGAACACCGTTGATGTGGGATGAAGTTGGAGACCGCCAGTTGTTTGGACCGGATTTGATTAAGGAATCTGAAGAGAAGGTTAAGCTGATTCGAGATAGACTGAAGGTAGCTCAGTCCCGACAGAAGAGTTATGCATATTCAAAATGCAAGGAGGTAGTCTATGAAATCGGAGACAGAGCGTATCTGCGAGTATCACCTCTTCGAGGAGTTAAGTGTTTTGGAGTAAAAGGAAAGTTAGCCCCGAGATTTGTTGGACCGTACCGTGTTTTGGAACGTATGGGAGAAGTTGCCTACAAGTTGGAGTTACCTGAAGGACTGTCAGGAGTACATGATGTGTTTCACGTTTCCCAGTTGAAGAAGTGTCATGCAGAGATGGCCAATATACCTCCGAGAGATACAGTGCCCCTGGAAGCGATTCAGTTGGACAGTGATTTGACCTATGAGGAGAAGCCAGTCAAGATCCTTGAGTATGCCAGCCGAGTGACACGCAACAAGGTTATCAAATTTTGCAATGTTCAGTGGAGCCACCATACCGAGGATGAAGCCACCTGGGAACGAGAAGATGATCTAAGGAAAGACCACCCGCACCTATTTTCTAGCCAACCCGAATCTCGAGGGCGAGATTCATCTTAAGGGGGGTAGGTTTGTAACATCCCAAAATTTTCAATTTGGAATGTTATACATAGATCATTCATGCATATCATATTTTATTGCATATTTGTTTTGCGATCCTTGAAATTCTAAGCAACTCAAGGACCCTCGGAGAGAGAGTTGGGGATTTCACCGTTTTCGTATTTGAAATTTTTATCGAATATCGAAACGAGGAGCATTTGTTTTATTATTTTTCCCTTTGAAAATATTTTATATTAAAATATATGAGAGGAGATAATATGACTTCTCCAAAATAAATGAAATATTGGAGGAAAAATATTAAAATCAAATATTTGATTTTATTCAGATTTTATTGCTATTTTATTTGCATAGGAAAAATTCGCGTTTTTCAAAATTGCATTATAGGACGAAATAAATGTTCACCTTGTCCGGGTTATTTTTAGAGGACGGGGAAAATTTATTTCAAAAATTTTGGAGTCAGTTTAGTATTTCTTTTCTTTCTTTTTCTGCACGTCAGAATATATTAAAAAAAAGAAAACCGACTCCGGGCCGTACCCGACCGGGACTCCGTCCGGCGGGGGGGCTTTATAAGCCGCGCCGCCCCTGCCCATGCAGCCCACCGCCGCCCGCAGCCCACCCGCGCCCCAAACCCTAGCCGCCTCCGCGCCGCGCCGCCGCCGCTGCGCCACCTCCCGCCGCCGCCGCCGCCGCCCGCCGACGCCGGAGCCGCCGCAGCCGCGCCGGATCCCGTTGCCATTGACCGCCGTTGACCGGTCAGTTTTCTTCGGATAACCCCGGTTTTTTTTCTTCGGTTTATTTTCGTTAGATCGGTTTTCCCGACGGTTTATTTATTTTGCAGACGTTCATCTGTTCGTTCGTTTAGACGAACATCGTTCACTCGTTAGTCACAGACAGCGAACGTTCGTTCGTTAGACTGTTCGTTAGTTTTTCTTTTTCTCGGGATTTTCGCGATTTTTTCGATCGCGATTTCTGATCTGATTTTCGTTTTAGTTTATCTTTTCGCTCGTTTATCGGAATCAAGCCTTTCAAGCGCCTAGATCCTCGTCTCGAAGCCCTCTTTGTGTTTAACCAACTTGAACAAGATTTTGATACTGTAAAAATTTGACTTTAGTCCAGATTAGTAAACGAATCTTGTTTCTTTCGCCGTTTGAGTTTCGTTGCTCCGTTTGATTTGATTCTTTTTGGAAACCGGAGTTCTTAAGTTGAACTTTCTGGTTAGATCTTCTTATTTGAGTTTTACCCTTGCATCTTTGCTTGATTGCTTATGTATGCTATTGTTTGTTTGCGATAAAATTCCCAGAGTGCAAAGCGTGCTACTACGAGTCACTAGGTTTTGCGGATCGTCAGCAAGGCAAGTAACACATTGATCATACCCCTTTATTTCCCAGTTTTTATGCATTAGATACAACCCTCACACATTGCATGAATAGGATCTCTTAATTTGTGGGTTTGGGAAGTAGATGTTGAGGTAGAACCTATTACCTGTTTTCATATCAAACCCTTGGGAGTTACTTCTACGTTATGCTTATATTGCCATGCTATGCTCGTAGACGTGGATTGGGTTTGAGTGTATCCATGACAAATGTGAGGTGTTAATTAATGGTTCAACTTAAGGTGGCAACTTTAATACACATCTGGGTGGATTGCTTGTTTGGGCACCCGGGGTATCCAGTGTTGTCCTAGGAGATCTTGGGGTATCTGTGTGATCATCCTACGGTTCACCACCCAGTCTCAAAAGGGACCGTGAGGTTATTCATGCTAGAAACTTCCATGTGCAGCCACAAGCCATTATGGGCTCTGGCATAGTTGAGTATGTTGTGTGACCTCTTTCAGCGGTGGGCTAGCAGATGTAGAGGGAAAGTAGGTGTAACTGTCCACCCAGAGTAAAGAGTTAATGCTTCTGAAAGACTGTGTCTCGATCATCCGTTTCTCAAATACCATGTAGTGCGAGAAAACAAACGGAGGAGATCAAGTCTTGTGGGGGAAAATGTGCAAACCTCTGCAGAGTGTACAATCTAATCATGGTTAGCCGTGTCCCCGGTTATGGACATCTTGAGTATCTAGTACTTGGATTTTCCTATTGTATCTCATCACTCTAATTTAATTTGTTGGGTTAATGATTAACTTTAATTGGGATTGAGATGGGGGTGCCATTCTCAATGATGTTTCAACTACCATTATAATTAAATAAAATGTATTCCTTTGTTGTAGGAAAAAATTGGCTTTTCGCAAAATCATATAACCATAGAGCATCCACCAGCCATATATGCATATAGTGATAGCATTATCTGTTCATTGCTCTACTGTGTTATATTGCCAGCATATTCCATGCGCTGACCCGTTTTTGGGCTGCAACGTATTATGTTGCAGACTTTTCAGACGACGAGTAAAGGTGCGATAGGTAGTTGTCATGCACTCAACTATGCCGTTGGAGTTGATGGACTCACTTTATCTTCCAAGTCTTCTGTTGTTATCGTATTAGATGGCCTTAAGCCATATTTATTGTAATAAGTTCTCTTTTGGAGACATTCGATGTAATAAGTGTGTGATTGCTACTCTCTTATAAATCCTTCGAGTACTGTGTGTGTGTCAGCATTACCGATCCAGGGATGACACCGAAGCACAGAGACTTGACCGTTTGAGGTCGGATTGCTACAACAACCAACCAAACTTTTGGTAGGTATTAGCGATAAACAAATTTCTGATAGTTTTTTGAAAAACTAAGGCGAAAGGTAGTAGTTTTAGGCTATTTGGAATGCTACATCCACGCAAAGCTATGTAAGGTTTACGTGTTGCAGCAGATTTGGCAACTTTTGATTGGAATAAGGGGAGATAGGGGGGCCACCCCGTGAAAATTATGAAAGAAATATGCCCTAAAGGCAATAATAAAGTTGTTATTTATATTTCCTTATATCATGATAAATGTTTATTATTCATGCTAGAATTATATTAACCGGAAACTTGATACATGTGTGAATACATAGACAAAACAAAGTGTCCCTAGTATGCCCCTACTTGACTAGCTCGTTAAATAAAGATGGTTAAGTTTCCTGACCATAGACATGTGTTGTCATTTGATGAATGAGATCACATCATTAGGAGAATGATGTGATGGACAAGACCCATCCGTTAGCTTAGCATAATGATCATTAAGTTTTATTGATATTGTTTTCTTCATGACTTATGCATGTTCCTCTGACTATGAGATTATGCAACTCCCGAATACCGGAGGAACACCTTGTGTGCTATCAAACGTCACAACGTAACTGGGTGATTATAAAGATGCTTTACAGGTGTCTCCGAAGGTGTTTAGGTGAAGCCCTGCGTAGATCACATCACCATCATCGTCACCACGCCGTCGTGCTAACGAAACTCTCCTTCGACCCTCTGCTGGATCAAGAGTTCGAGGAACGTCATCAAGCTGAACGTGTGCTGAACTCTCGAACGTGTGTTGAACTCTTGATCAGTTGGATCGCGAAGACGTTCAACTACATCAACCGTGTTAAACTAACACTTCCGCTTTCGGTCTACGAGGGTACGTGGACACACTCTCCTCTCTTGTTGCTGTGCATCTCCTAGATAGATCTTGCGTGATCATAGGATTTTTTTTTGAAATTGCATGCTACGTTTCCAACAAATTAGGGGGGGGGGTAGAGAACAGTTAGGTAACACAACTGTAACATTTTGTAGTGTAGGATTTCTCCATATGCTACAGAGTACTCTTTGATGAGTGTGTACCAGTTTGGCAAGACAAGGGGTTGCTGCTTCTAGGTTCACGGGGGCTGGTGTGGCACAAGGGCATACCAACGATTAGACAGAGCCATCCCTAGAAATTTGGGGCCCTGATGCATAATGTAAGGTGAGGCCCTGTAAAAAACATATAATTAAAAGAACTACCCAATGGCGGAATCAAAGTCGGGCCACTATGCGGGTACAAGCACAAAATGCTCTTTGCCCTGATGCTCGACTTTAGGCCTTCAGTTGATCGCACATGATGTTCAACGGGTATATGGGTAAATTGTCAAGTGTGATCGACCAATCCAACTTCTACCGATCAATTCCTACGTATTCAAAGAAAATATTTTGTCCCGGTTGGGACCCACAATTTTTGGGGCCCTTGAGATCGCACCTCTGGCACATGCACAGTTAGGCAAGAGAAGAGAACGAAGATAGTAAAGAGGAAGAACCTCAACTAGCAGGAAGGACGAATGCCATCGGATAGCAGGAACTTCAACTAGTAGGAAGGACGAATGCCATCGGATAGCACGGATGAGTTGCAGAGTATACCTCCAGCGGGTCAAAGCAAGGGACGGGCTTGGCGAAGCATGAGGCGACAATGGTGAAGGGAAAGAGAAATAAGGAAAAGAGAAGAAAATGCAGAAGGAGGCATGATAAAGACAACGACAACACATAGGCGAACGAGCTGACAAAAACCATCACACAGAGTCACACGCGTGGACATGTGCCCAGTAACAGCGAAAAGACCAGACGCCGAAAACCGCATAAAAAGAGCGACACCCCATGATGCAAAAGCCAATGGGAGCACATGGTTTTACCCAATGGAGCAAGCGTCGTAGGCTTACCAGCCAATGGACTCACCCGTCCTCACTGTTAACCCAAGCCACTGGCATGGGGGCTGGCAGGTCGGAGCATCGCCGAACAACGACTGAGTACACAAGGAAGGAGGATTTAGGGTTTGAGATTCTTGAGACGTGGAGAGGACAAATCTACGTGTTCGCATTCATATCCGCGACATTGATTTCCCCAGGTATGCCGGATCGTGTTCTTCCATCGCCAGAGAGCGGCCGCCTCTAGTGCGGCGGCTCGCTGTTTTCTCATGGCCGCAAAGAGGAACAGTGGAGGAGGGCAGGTGGAGGTGCGCTCACTTCTCGCCATCTTCGGTTCGTCTCCCGCTGAAGCTTGGGTAAGATCATCTCTCCTTGTCATGGTGGAGTGGCGGCGGCGCCACGGGGAGGAAGGAGAGGTGAACGCTGCTGTGAATGGGAGGCTACAGATTCGAGGGATGGTGATGGGGTTTGTTTGAAAAGGCGGAGATGCCTCGGGGCCGAGGACGACATCCTGGGGTGCCACCATGGAGCTCTCACGGGTGATCCTGACTGCGTGCGATGCCTTCTGACGGCCGAGTGCAACATTGCCCTAAGAAGCGGCCTTACTCGACACCTGTTAAGAAGAGAAGATGACACAGAGCAACCACCCGTCGAATATCTCCGCACGAAAGAAACGTCGAAGGCGCATCAAGTGGACACCGGAGATCCAACACAGCGCCGCAAGGGCGCAAACACATTAAATAAAAGAAAAGATAACATAGTCGCCACCAACCACCATCTTTTGAGGATAAACGCGCATGAAGATGTTGAAAACGGAAGGGGGAAAAGCCTTTCCCAAAAAGAAAAGAAACCATTGTCAACATTCAGACAGAGAGAGAGAGAGAGAGGGGGGCTCACTCAACACAACGAGCACGGCTCACGCCCGATCCGGACCGTGCACCGCGTGACCTCACCAGGCCGACCGACCACGCGCAGGTCCACAAAGCTCGCTCGCGCGCACGGAAAGAAAACCTCACCCCAGTCTACCCCACCCCTCCAAACCATCCCGTCGGTCATCCTCCCCTTTTCGGTTGGCCATTCCCCCCGCTCGCCGCCCAACGCGCATCGCATCGCAGGTGAAGTGGAGCGAAGCGAAGGAGTGGACGAAAGGGGAATCAGACCGTGCCAAAGGCCACACACCTCACCACCCTCTCCCCTCGATTTTTTTTCCTTCCCTTCCATTCCAATCCCCCCTTCCTCCCGTCTCGCTGTTACGCATCGCAATTCCCCAATCCAAGACCATATTCCCCTCACCTCTCCAGCCCTCCGCAGCTCCGCCGCGTCGCGCCGCAGCACAGCCCAGCACACTCCCCGCCCCCCGCCGCCGCAGCACCGCTCCTGCCCCGGGCGGCGGCCGCGGCAGGTACGGACCCCCGGCCCTCCCGTCTCGTCCCGCTTAGATCAGGGCCCGCGCGCGCCCGCCCCACGCGGGCGGGCGCGGGCGGTGGCGCGTCTCGTGGGGTTGCGGGGCTAGGGTTCGGGCGGTCGCGTGTCGGCTCGTTCTCGTCGCGGCCCCGGCTGATCCGACGGCGAGCTGGCTGTTCGCTCCCCCGGGAGGCGCCGTCAGCTCGGGATGCCGCGTTTCCGTGAGCCGGGCTCCCGCAATGGGCGCTGGGTAGATCCCCCCGCCCCGTTGGACGGGCCAGAGTAGCGGTTAGGGGATAGAGGGAGCTGTAGGGCGTGGAGTTCACCGGTGGAAGGCTGTCTTCAGCCGAGTAGCGGTCATCAGATTGCTGAATTCGGCGAGAACGTTCCAGTAATGGAAGGTTCTGTGCTCGCTGGACTGTGATAGGCTTGTTTACGGGGTTTTCGTGCCACTCCGGTAACGGTTCTGTCGGGAGTTATCGGACTTGATACCGCCGGTGGGTTTTGCGCCGGTCGGATAACGGCTTTGTCGGGAGGTATTAGTTGACTTGATTGATACCTCTGGTGGGTTTTGCGCCGGTCTGATAACGTTTTTGTCGGGGCTTGGTAGAGTTGATACCGCCGTGGGGGTCTTGTCGGATAAGAGCACTGATTTTGTTAGCATTATGGTCTGCTGGATTCAGCTCTAAATTAATAATTCCGTTGTCGTTTATGCATGCAGCCGCGGATAAGGTTGTCCGAAGTAGCTGAGGGGTTTGCTGATGGCTGGTGCCTCAGCAACCGATGATTCTTCTGCGAGCACGGCTGGGATGAGGGATGACGATCGCAGCCTGTCCGGCGAGTCCTTGTCGGAGTGGCGATCCTGCGACCAGGGCGAGAGCGGAAGCCCTTCAACGTCCCCGCCATTTTGGGACACCGATTACGACGATGATGATCCTGGTTCGTGAATGCACTTGCATATATGGTTGCGTGGTTCGATTAGCATGTTATTTTGGTGCGACATGCTGTCGAAATTATCTTGGTATGGATTGCTGTGATGCCTTTTGTACTTGAATGAATCATTGGCATGTTCGAATAGTCCAGCACGAACTGGGCAGCTGATACACTATACCTCCTCCTCCTATGTGCACCAAATTATCTTGTCAAGCTGTAAGGGTGGAGCTTGTGACCCATTCATCAGTACATATTGGTTCATTTTGCAGTGCCATGTTATCCAAGGTTGGTTCGTGCTGGTTGCTGGGACTTAGTGCCATGATTAGAAATGCAGACGTTGCATAGGCATGATGATAGATAGCGTTTGGCATGGCTCTCACATTTAGAAAGTCTTGTCGTATCCGATTCTCAATGTAGAAAATATAAATACAGAGAGGTTTAATTTGTCTTATTACCTGTCTTCAATGAAAAAGGCAGAAATCATGATATGGTTAGACCAGAATGTCAGTTGATTCAAGACATTTACCATTTATCATTAGACTCAAACTGCATGCATATTAGAGCTTGGTGCCTAGTATATAAAGATTAAGCTATCTTTCCAGTATTCCGTTGTAAATAAAATAAAATGTGATCATGCCTTTATTTATTTGTTGAGATTATCCATATGCACCTAGTCAATTGCACTCTAAAATACCATGCAATTAATATTGAGCTAAATATTGTGTAGGCAATTTAATGATTTGTGGTGCTCATTGTTTGTCACTCAACACTGTCTTAAACTCGCCATCTTAAATAGCTTCTACAAGCTGAAAACTGAGGATCACTTTCTGTCGCTCTTTTTCTACAATGAAATAATTCATTTACCTTCTCTTTTTGTGCCACTTCACGATGTCATTAGTTGTCTCGTTGATGCAATCTTTTCTTCTTCTATTCTAAAATTGGAACAATCTTTTAAATACTTCATCTGCCCGGAATTACTTGTTGGAGAAATGAATGTATCTAGACGTATTTTAGTGATAGATATATCCATTTTTATTCATTTCCGCGATAAGTAATTCCGGACGGAGGGAGTAGTTAATTTGCATGCTGATACTTGCCCAAATTAAATTTATTTGTGTCAAGATTTGCTTTCATTGCATGGATAAATCTATTTCCTTATCGTGAAGCAAGTCTTATCATGCTATTGATTGAACTTCCTTTAAGGATAACTTCCTCTGAGATGTGGAAGCTGTATTTTTTTTGTGTGTGTTTAATCTCATTTCTCTCGACTCCAATAGCAGGCCCTAAACCTTCAGAATTATACGGTCGGCATACTTGGAGGATTGAGAATTTTTCCAAGGAGAAGAAGAGAGAGATGAAAAGTGAGCCGTTTGAGGCTGGTGGTTACAAATGGTAAAGTGCCTTTTGACAACCTTGTTCAACAACTTGACCAATGATCTTAGTAAATGATCTATTTTCAAATGTTACCTGGGAACTGAGGGGGGTGAAATCTGTCGTGGGTTCTACATGTTTTGGTGAAATTATAGCTTTTACTCTGTTCGATAGTCCAGCCTGCGTGGACGCCTGTGTTTCGTGGTTTACCTTGTGCATTTTCTTTTTGCCCCGTGTGGGGACATATAATTCAAGAGTTTGCTTCCTGCATGGCAGTAATGATGCATACATTATCTTGCTTTCCTGTAGTTTGTCATTTGTCTGATTTTTCTCGTGTTGGTATTTATAAAATGTAATATGGGGCAATTTTGTCTTGCTATGTTTTCCTTTCTGTCATTCTGTACACCCCAGTCATTTATGATTATAAAGCCTACCTCTGCATGTTTTGCTGATGTATTGACCCTTTCCCAAGAAGTGCATGATCTGAATAAAAAATATTTTCCCTAAGCTGGAGATTGGAGAGTGCCACACAATCCTTTTCTCGTATGTGCAATGTTTTGACATGTTTGGTTTACATTGTACTTTAGTATTTATTTCACGTGGGTGGAGCAGGGAGGGAGGAGTAAGGACTGGAAGTTCAGGGTCCTGATATGTCTGTTTTGATTATTCTGTTACCGTTGACGCTGTGCGTCTTGGTATACGATACCATTTTTTTTCCCTTTTTGGACACCCAAATTTTCATTTTTACCTTCAGAAAGGTTTTTAGCTTCGCTGATGGCTTAATATTGTAGCTTTGCTGATGGCTTAATGTTGTAGCTTCGCTGAGGGCTAAATGAACAAATCTGAAAGCTTCATGACTCATTTTTCTGGTGTATATTTGTTCTTCTCTGTATGCACAGATGCTGATTCCCTTGTTTCCAATTGTTATTTCACAGGTATATACTTGTATACCCTCAAGGATGTGATGTCTCCAATCACTTGTCATTGTTTCTTTGTGTTGCTAATCATGACAAACTCCTCCCAGGTTTGATGTTGTTACCATGTTTGCAGCTATCTTGCACACATTGGAAATTACTTATCTGACTCTAGTATGAAAATTTCAGGATGGAGCCATTTTGCACAGTTCACTATAGCTGTAGGCAATATGGATCCTAAGAAAATTAAATACTCAGGTGAGCTGAACTTGGTTTGTTCTCTTCATAGGAAGCTACAGTATATCTATCTATCTATCTATCTTTTCACCTTGTTCAGGCATTAACGAAGTAATTTTTGTAGACACTTTGCATAGGTTCTGGAAGAAGGAGCATGATTGGGGATGGAAAAAGTTTATGGAGTTGTCAAAGATTCAGGATGGTTTTCTCGTGGACGATGTTCTTGAAATAATTGCTCAAGTTCAAGTTATCAGGTAGTTAATCTGTCTATGCTCATGATTGGTAGCTATTTTTTTCATCATTATGCCTCTAATTCATGTCTCAGAAGGCAGTGGCGGAGCTTGATCAAAATCATAGGAGGGGCTAACCATGTAGGAGGGGCCATTCAATCAATGATTGGGCAAAAACTCCACCATTTATGTCTAATTAAGTGCTAATGATATAACAAAACAACACTAGTTGGGGGGGGGGCATGGCCCAGGTTGGCCCTAAGGAAGCTCCGCCACTGTCAGAAGGGAACTGTTCGATCTGTTCATCTGAGCATGTCTTCGCAAGAACAACATTTGTGAAAATGCCAATTTTTCTGAATATATTGTTTCTTCCTATAATTCGTACTCGGCTATTCCCATGGCGGGAGTGCAATGCATGTAGTTCCATTGTCTTATTCTTTTGGTCAATCTTTAGTAACTCATGCAGACCAGATGGTTTATGCTCAGCTACTTTATATAGTAGATAGCTGCAGCTGTTTTCTCTTTATATGTAGAATCAACTGTGAACTATCATGTAACATTAGACTGCTCTATTTTCATATTGAAGGGAGAAAGTGGACAGACCATTTCGTTGCCTTGATCGTCCTTACCGAAGAGAATTGCTCCGTGTCTATACGACCAATATAGAACAAATTTACCGACGTTTTATCGAGGAACGAAGAAATAAACTTACCAAGCTCATTGAGGACAAAATTAGATGGTCCAGGTGATGCCATTATCTTTTCTACTAGTATACATCACAACAAGTCAATGTTGCCTGTTTGTTCATATTATGTTTACAGATTGAAATCTTTGTTGTCCTTTCAGTTTTCGTGCATTCTGGTCAGCAATTGACCCAAGAACCAGGCACCGTATGTCCAGAGAGAAGACTGATACCATACTTAAAGTACTGGTGAAGCATTTCTTTGTAGAGAAAGAGGTTACTTCAACATTAGTGATGGACTCTTTGTATACGGGTCTGAAGGCACTCGAATACCAGAGCATGGGCAAGAAAGGGAGAACAAAAATAGCAGAATTGGATGAACTACCTGCACCCATGGTCAATGTTGATATGGACATATTTGTTTTGGCTGGTGATGTTATAACTTTACTTGAGAGAGCAGCCTTGGAACCCTTGCCTTGTCAACCAGTATCTCCAAAGGATGACAAATGTTCCCAGAGTCGCATGAAGGTATGATTAATGAGGTTTGATATTGCAACATTTTTTTCCAGTTTATTAGGATATATATTTTTTACTACTTGCTAGTGTCTTAGTTATATCTATGCATACTGTTTAATCTAATTTATAAAGTTTTTCTACTGGATTTGCAATATGTCGTTCAAGTAGTGTAGTTTCTGCACCTCCTTTTGTGATATGCACGATACCTACCTTACTGCAGCTCGTCCAATTTCTTCCGTTGTTGAAAGAGAGGTTGTAGGTTCTTGTTTGAACTGCCTAGTATATGTTCACTGAATGATATGTTGGTTTGTGGTGGACTTATGATGTTGTTTGAACTAGCTCGGTACAGCAGGTACTGGTGAGCTTGTATTTATTGTATGATATTGTAACATCTGTAATGCTCAAATTTGAAACTGTAGTCTATTGTACCAGTGAAATAACTGTCGCACCTAATCATTTTGTAACCATGCCATCTTCATAGGATGGTAGTTCTGGCGAGGTTAACAAAATCTCTATGGAGCGCGAAGAAAGACGCCTAACTGAGCTTGGGCGGAAGATACTTGAAACATTTGTGCTATCTCACATATTTAGGTAACAACTGTTTTCTAGAGCCAGGTTTTAGTTTGTCTGATCTGAATGTTCAAGGCTTAAATTGTATCCAGTTACGAAGTACTACAAAAGGTGATGCATTGGTTAATCCTATATTGAGCCATATCTTATTGTACTGAAATTTATGTTATACTCATTAGCAACAAAAACTTGGTCAACTAAAAGTGTAAAACATAAGAACTATTCTTGATTGTGTGAACAATTAGGTTATACACATGAACGTGATATAATCAGATTTTTCTTAAAAGCAAAAGGCAATAGGTTTTACAATATACTCCCTCCGTCCCAAAATTCTTGTCTTAGATTTGTCTAGATACGGATGTATCTAATACTAAAACGTTACTTGATACATCTGTATCTAGACAAATCTAAGACACGAATTTTGGGACGGAGGGAGTATTATAATAGAAATTGGTGGTCAATTGTATTTTGTGTACCAGTGTCTGAAACAGCACTTACCTGTTCCTGGAAGAAGTATAAAATTGTGGCACAAGTTAGTTGCTGTTTTTTTTTTGTGAGGTTGTGCTCCACTGTCTGTATTTGATGAATAATGTTTTTGTGATCTTGTAAAGAAGCAAGTGTCATGCGGTTATCTAGTTCAAAATAGATTAAACTATTTTTCTGCTGTTTGTAGTTTACAAATGAAATTGAAGGCATTTCTTCTATATAAGTTTGAAGGAAAGTTGGGTAGATGAATCTTCAACTGTGGGTCAGTTGTTCTATAATGTGATCAACTATCTGTTGCTTCTGATTCTTGCATATTGCTTGTGTCAGTGGAATTGAAGTTGCATACCAAGAAGCTGTTGCTTTGAAGAGGCAAGAAGAGCTGATCCGTGAGGAGGAAGCAGCGGGACTTGAAAATGAGACGAAGGGAAAGCGTGGTGGTGGTGCGAACGAAAAGGATAAGCGCGCAAAGAAAAAGCAGGTTACTTTTCTATGTGCCTTCTTCTCGCTTATTTTCTTAGGTTGAATGTTGTATTGCCATTATTATATAGGAATGCCACAGTAGGGGCCAACTCTCTAGCTAACAGCTATAGTATCTGGAACAATTTTCCTGCCCAATAATTATTGAACTTAATTTACCGAGTGATCATTGCGAGTTAGGATTTATAATTCTTCTTTTGTATTTGATTGGTCTTGATGCATGCTAAAGCATTGTTTTGAGTTTCAGTGATGCACTATATTTTTCATTCTTCATCAGTCATAATTTGTCATATCCTTTACTACTTTTATGAAATGGCAGCGGGTGATTATCTGATAGGAACTGCCTGGAACTCATTGCTGCGATGAATAAAACAAGGCAGCTTGTGTTTTGTACTGATAACTGGCTGTAAACTTGGAATCCTTCTAGTTTTTAACTTCTTTTCTCTTGAGTTTTCGGTTATGTTGTGAAAACACTTAAAGAACTTAGCTTGATGTCTTGTGATGAACTTGACCATAGTCCAGCTAAAACTTGCATAAGTTTCCCGAGCTTGAAAGAGCTTTTTAACCTATAGACTATAGATGTATGGTATGTCATGCATGTTATCTCGTGTTACCAAGGAACAGCTTTCTTTCTGGTATATGGTACCACACAGTTAACCTTATTTTGTGGTGAGGATATCCTAGAACTGTTGACTGCACATATTTTACCTGTCTCCCTACCCTGGCTCCCCTTTATGTGTATTTGAGATACAAGTATTATCACTTAAGTCCTATGTTGGTTACATTTTGTGCTACACCATTCTTGAAGATCAGCTTTACTTCTTGCTATGAAGTTATTATGATTTGAGTGTATCTCAATGGATATTTTAGTAGTTTAGTGCATGGTTTTTGTTTCTAATGTGTACATTTTTTCGAGTTTAAATACCCTTGGGTCTAATATCTCATTGTTTGGTTGATGCTTTCTTTGCTACTGCATTGTTCTTGTTTTCTGCTGGTGTGTTCTTAAACTATTTCTTTTCAGGCCAAACAAAAGAAGAACAACCGTAAGGTTAAAGACAAGGAAAGAGAAGATAAATCTGAAGCAAGAATTCTGGAAAGACTTAATGACGAAATCACAGTTGATGACAGTGATGGCTTACCATCTAAGCAGGCAGAAGAAGCGGCATTGAAGGTTGGCCTTACTTTGGAAGAAGGTGCTTCAGATGGGCCAGATCATTTGGACAGTTCTAGACCTATGAATGGAAAGAGAGTCTCCTCTATGGAGGCCAACTCATCAGCATTTTCAGCTGATTCTACTGCTATGAATGGTATTCACAGCAAAATAAACAATTTACCAGACAGCAGAAATCACTTGTCACCAAATAGGTAGGTGAAGACGATATGTTTAAAATTTTGCATTGTTCTTGTAAGATGGCACCTGGGCTAACTGAACTTGTGCAGAGGGAAAAATCAGCGTAACAAGGGCATAAGCATTATCAGTTATGCTGAAGAAGACGATTGCCTTCCCTCCTCCAGTGTTACTGGTAGTTCAGATCGCAATAGTTCTGGCTGTGGCACTGCTCCAAAATTGGATCGGGATACTGTTCTACTCACCTTGAAAGATAGACTTCGTGAGCTGGGGCAGCGTCTCCATGAGGTGAAGTTACTCTTTCGAAAATATCATTGCCTTTCTTTTGTCATGATGTTCAAAGTTCTGCTGTACTTTCGAGTTTCTACATATGTTTGATTGTTGAAGGATCTGAATTATAAGAATTGGTTTTAAACTTGATAGATATGGAATATATGTTTCCCATTACTTGTATGTACTTCTATAATCTCTAGCATTAGATGGTTTGAGATTAATTTCGAAATGGTTGACGATGCATTTTCAATTCGTTTGAGTACTGATTCAGTCTGGATAAATTCATGTGTTCATATCTCACATCAACACTGTTAAGGTAGACTTGTTCCTAAGTTCTGTGCTGTGATGTGCTGGTCGACAATGTCCACGCACTTGTTACATGCTTTTTTGTTTGTCAAGTGGACAAGGTATCTATGGCCTATGGTAGAAACAATTTTTAACTGCAAAAAGGTTCTGGTTTATTTTTCTATCCCCGATCACCACCCCGCATGGTAGTGTCTGGTTGGAAAAAACGATATGTCCTTTTTTCCTGACAGGAAAGGAAAAACCTTCTCTCAAGTGCATACAATACAGATAAATGTATGTAAAGTAGTCACTCATAGCAGATGCACTGTGTGGGTCTTGTCTTCCTGCTTCGTAGCTTCAACCAATTCATTTCTGTAACCTATCTTTCTCTATGTGTATTTCAGAAAAACATTGAGGGGAGAAAACTTTTCAAAGCTCACTTTGAAGCAATGGAAAATCAAACAAAGACAAATGGATCATCCTCATCCAGTTCTACGGAGAAGCCACCTGATGTTCTGAAGAGCCCGGAACATTCCCCTGAAGTTACGAACGATGTAAAAGCCAATGGAACAGCCAATAAGGAGGTCCCTCTGGCCAATGGTGTGCCAGAAGAAGCTGTTTCAGGCACGCCAGCCACCACGAGTACTGAAGCTGTGCCTGTTAAGGCCCCTACCAGAGCAAAGGTTGACCCAGTTTCAAACAAAGATCATGGATCAAGTTTGACACCGCAACCAATTAGAGCACCTCTGAATAGCTCAAAATCGGCTCCAGCTGATACAGATAAAGATGTTCCTCTTCCTTCAAGATCGCCACGAATCAATAGAGCTGCCCCAGTTCCCCCCAAATCGCCTCCAACTGATAAAGCTACACTAGTTCGTCCGAAATCTCCACCAGCTGAAAAAGCTACTCCAGTTCCCCCAAAATCTCCGCCAACTCACAAAGCTACTCCAGTTCCTCCAAAATCTCCACCAACTGATAAAGCTATTCCAGTTACTCCAAAATCTCCACTGACTGATAAAGCTATTTCAGTTCCTCCAAAATCTCCAGCAGCTGCTAAAGCTTCTGTGGTTCCTCTGAAATCTCCAGCGACTGATAAAGCTAATCCGGTACCTCTAAAATCTCCATCAGCTGGTAAGTCTTCTCTAGTTGTACCCATAACACCATCTGCTAAGGATGCTGGCACTCCTTCAAGATCACTGCAAGTTGATAAATCCATACCAGCCCCCCCAAGACTACCACAAGTTGATAAAGCTTCTCCACTTCCCTCCGCGTTGCCACAAACTTCTTCCACCACTTATTCAGAAGCTCGGGAGACTACTCCTATAAAGGTCACACCCACCAGAGTTTCTGAGGTTGCTGTCACAACATCAAGGCCTTCAAGTGCCCCTGTATTCCCTACACCAAGAACAACTGTACCAACTACCCCACAAGTTCAAGTTTCTACATTGCTTTCGCGCTCAGCGAGTGAAGCAGCTGGAAGATCAGGAAATGATCCTTCCCCTTCTGCCCCGGCGTATGTTCCACAGACCTACCGTAATGCCATCCTTGGTAAGGCTGGTCTGGGTACATCCTCTTCAATTCTTTCATATCAGTCAACTACTCTGGCACAAGGTACTGCACTTTCGCAGCCGCTATCAACATATGCATCAACTGCGTCATTAATGATGCCTCCTGCTGGGAGGAACGATCAGTTGTTGTCAGCGAGGCATGGATTTAAATCTGGTTTGGGGAATTCAGATACACTTGATAGTTGGCAACCATGGAAAGGTGATAGCAGCATCAACAATCATCTCTGGAGGGACGACTCCCCTTACCAACGGACGACAAATGGTCATGCATATCAACAAACTTGGAAAGATGATGCTTATCAGCAGACACGGGGCACTGAGACAGAAAACTTCAGCAGGTTTGGAGGATTGCAACCACCTAGACAGACTCCTGTCAGTTTTGTCATGCAGCAACCACAGGCGCCCGTGGCTGAAGAATATCAGCACCTTGACATCATTAATGATTTGCTCGACGAGGGACAGAGCAATGGCAGCAAGGCAGAGCCTATGCGCCATGATTACCATGCTTATGGTCTGCCATTTTCGCTGAGAGGCAACATAGCAGATTCGGAAATGGCTTCTGTTAGCAGCCCGGGGCGGTTTAGCAGAGGCAACTTGGCAGATTTGGATATGGCCTCTGTCAGTAGTTCAAGGCGGTTTAGCAGAGGAAACCTGGTAGATTCTGAGATGTCTTCTGTGGGCAGTCCTGGGCGGTTTAGCAGAGGCAGCCTGGCAGATCCGGAGATGATGGCTTCTGTCAGCAGCCCCAGTCGGTTTAATTCCACCGACCGGTACTACGACGACGGGTTCTCAAGGGCCTACGACATGAGCCCTCTCCAGGGGCAGGGGGCAAGGGAGATGCAGTTCTCCTCGCTGGACGGATACTCCACCAATGGTGGTCTGTCTGACATGAGCACATCAAAGCCTTGGCTGTATGGCGGACATAGCCCGGTCAACCCGTCGTCGATGAATCTCGGATCGCCGAGCACCAATGGGTTCCCGCAGCACCACCACCAGATGGGGGACTACAGCAGCAACCTGGCTAGCGGGGTGAACGGCGTGGGCTCAGCCGCCGCGTATCGGCGCCAGGCCAACAACGGGCGCTGGTGATGCGATGATATATGCCTGTATACAGTCAGTCTTACAGTTGAGGAAAATAATGCTTGTTGTAACAGATGCTTGTGCCGCCATGGGCATGTAATTTGAAACCTTTAGCTTCAAAAAAGGGGAGAAAAGAAAAGGGATACAGTTTACATTTCCGTAAAGCGCTGTCGCCGGCTGCTTTCAAGTTTGCTGTTGAGTGCCTGACTGACTGACTGGAGTGAACGCATTATTAGACCAGTCGCCCGCCGTTCTAACCTTTCTTTCATCGAAAGGGACCTTCTTATCATCCCCTGGTGGGAAATGTTGAAGTAGTTGGCATTTGTGCGTCAGTCGCTGCCTAGTGCCTACGTACCAGACTACCAGGGCATGATCGAATGCTTTTGGTGGGTCGGGTCATTCGCAGGCAGGTTCCTGGCGCGTGACGAGTCAAGGAGGGAGGCGTGCATTGTTGACGCGACGGGGGACGCGGGCCGAGAAGATCGGAAGACGTCGCCGGGAACCCGCCGCACATGGCAGCCTGCCTGCTGCGACCGTGCGGTTCGAGAGCCCATTGTTTCCAGAAAGAAAATTGAAATGAATCTGGTGTGGTGTGGTGTGGGCGGTGGGCAGCAAAGTCAAAACTGCCCGCGCGCGATCATTTCACCCGTACGCTTTCTTTCTTTCTCTCGCCATCGCCAGCCACCGGCCGTTGGCCCCGCACCCTGCACACCACCACCACCACCACCACCAACCACCACCGCGCGCTCCTCACTCTACGCCGTCGCGAGGCCGCGGACCGTACCGTACCGTCCATACATATACATACAGGCAGCCAGGCCTTCTCCTTCTTTCCTTCCACGCCGCGGCCGCCGAGTGCTCTGCTCCCACCCCGCGAATCCCGGGCCGTCCGTCCCCATCGCCGCCGCCCGGCCGGCCGCGCATTCCGTCCGCTCCGTAGCTTAGCTAGGGGCACGCCACTGTACCGCCTACCCCCGGGGCTCCAGGATTTCCGACCCACCCTCGGGTGGGTTGTCCAGAAGCATCGGCGACCCGCTCCCGCTCCCGCTCCCGCTCCCGCTCCTGCTCCGTATAAACAAATCGACGCCGCACCCTCCCTGTCTGATCTCACTGCCGCGGACGAGGAGGGCCTGTCGAGCGCATTTCTCGTCTCCCTTCGCCTTCAGCCGCCGGAAGGTCAGGAGGCGGCATGAGGGACGACGGGCCCGCGGCGGCGCTGGTGCCGCGCCTGGCCGTCTCCAGCGCCAGCCGCGTCGAGGAGCTCGAGCGCTTCTCCCATTACGTCGGTACGTGCTTGCGCCCCTCTCCATCCCCTCCCCTCCCCCGCCCTTAGCTTTAGCTCCCGCTGCTAGCCTGCCATCGTAAGCTGCCCACCTTCCTCGCCCAGTTTCAGTTCCTGGAGTAATCTGGACGCCGTTCCTGTTCGTCCGTGCTGTTTGTCTGCTCATCTTTCATTTTGTAGTACTACTAGTTCGTTTGCACCGGTGAATTTGTTTGTGCGATCCATTTCATCAGGTGAGCCGCCTCAGATTCTTGGGGCTTGCTCGTTTATTACTTGCCCCAGCGGATCCCAATCCAAGAAATAGGGAATCCCAGCTGCACAAGCATCCCCTCTCGATTTGTTAATTAGAATTACCGGCTCTGCTCGCTCGTGGTGGACATTTAACTAGACACCCAACTTGCCCATGCCATGCCACACAGAAAAGATAACTGTACATTAGATAATGTTTCTGTGACTCTGCCGGATGCACATCCGCACATCGCTATCATTTGATCATTTCCCACCCATTCTTTCGCAATAAACAAACTAGTTAAACCCACATCGCCATCAAAGAGATCCAGACGCACGGCATGTTCCTTCCTTCTGGCTCTACTAGCCGCTGCACAATCCTATGACAATAATGCCGTTTTGGAGCCACGCTGCTTCCCCTGAACCTTCCTGCTCGCCTGACAAAAATCTGTAACATCTTTTCTCCAGCCAGGCAAATCGGGTTCGACCACGCCAGCGAGTGCCCCCACCTGTGCACGCTGGCCTACGACTACCTGCGCAAGAACAAGGGCTACGAGGACAACATATTCGCCTTCTTCCACAACACCGCCGACCCCGGCTCCCTCACCGTCAGCTTCATCGAGGAGCTCGACAAGTGCATTCTCGGCTACTTCTCCTTCCACTGGAAATGCTCCACCTACATGATCACCCAGGTAAAAAGGAGGCTTTTGAAATCGACCTTCCGTTCTTCCTTCCTTGCGACGATGCTCTTCCACTGATATCTTGTATATTGATTTGATACAGTGTGATCTCCACAGGTTCTGACAGTGGAAGGCGCGCCCAAGAGAAAGCTCAGGAACATGGTTTTGGAGGCCACTAGGTGATTTGATTATCCATTCTTTAAGCGGCACGCGTCATAGCAGAGCTTGTCAATGCATTGTGGTTGTCTATTCTTTGCTTTGCTCCGCCCATTATTTTTAGCTTACATCATCTTAGTGTATGTAGTGCTTGGTATGTCGCTCTTGTGTGCGGTTTGATAAGTTCTTCTTTATCGGCGTGCTGGATTTCGTCCTTGAATTATTTATTTACACAGTTGACTTCTACTTTCATCTGACGGAGTGATAAATTAGTCAACCTGGCACTAGATCAACTTCAGAGCTCAGCGTGGGCGCTGTAGCAGAAACTGCATCTTTTGAGGTCAGGAGTGATGGGATTGAGATGGTGCCCATGTGCTATGGTTTTAAATTACTCCTGGAACCACATGTTGGTTTGCCATGAGACTTTCCTGGAAATGTCTCTTTGAATGAGTGCATTGCTAAATTGCCTGGTCCAGTTTGTGTCTGCGTTTCTTATTATTATTAATCTTGAAAGCAATTAATTCACTGCCAGTGGGGTACAATAATTCCAGTGTGTATCTGTCCGTTTCTAAAGCGAAGTATGTTCTGCATAGGAGAACTGTAGTTGAATTAATCCATTAAAAATGTGAAAAAATACGAAAATAAAACAACAAGAACTGCATGCTTAACAAGCCCCTTCATGCATCATCTATCTCCCTAACTTCCTAGGCAGAGGAGTTTAGTTCGAGCATATGTTTACAACTTAGATCTGAGATGGTATTTTCTTCTCAAAAAGAATACATACACTCTAATATGGTTCAATCATATATATGGGATATAATTACAGGTAATGATCTCTGTTTCTCTGACACCACAACTGAAGTCTAGTATCTGAATCTCCTCTAAACACAGGAGTCAGAGATTCGAAAGGGTCACAAGAAACTTGAAGGTAACTAGGCTATTCTCCACACTTGTGGAAGAGCTGAAGGCCATAGGACTATCTCCACAAGGTCCGGCACAGTGCAGCGATGTGATGGTCCCAGTAGCACATTGTGATCGCAGCCCAGTCCTACTCCTGATGGGTGGTGGAATGGGAGCTGGCAAGAGCACTGTACTTAAAGATATACTAAAGGAGTAAGTTGATCAATTTCTGTACTTGTTGCTCACTGTAAATTTCTTCTGGCAACCTGCAAACTTTGCACACAAAAAAGCAGAGTAAATGGACGAGAAATGCCTAGCTGTTAAAAACTGATTTGAGAAGACAGAAACATTACCGAGACTTTCCTCAAAGCAAGTAGAGCAGCTAAATAGAAGACTTTGTGCCTATAAGCTGATCAGCCTGTTATTTGTAGATCGTTTTGGTCTGGAGCAGCTGCAAATGCAGTGGTGGTGGAGGCAGATGCATTCAAGGAAACCGATGTTATATATCGAGCCATCAGCTCAAGAGGCCACCACAACGACATGTTGCAGACAGCAGAGCTGGTATGTGTTACTATGATTGCTATATATATATGCATATTTCTATGTGAGTAGCACAGTATATACCGATTAATTGACTGATCAAAATGAACAAGGTTGCACATTCTACTGGTTCAGACTTCTAATAATCAAAAGCGCTATCAGAAACCAACCTGAAGCAAACCCAGAAACTCATCATTTCAATTATACTGAAAGGAAACAAGCAATTTATCCGAACTGAATTAGCTGATGAATCATTATGCACTTCTTATATCGTGATTCACAACGTCGATACAGGTGCACCAGTCATCGATGGACGCGGCCTCATCGCTCCTGGTGACCGCCCTGAACGAAGGGAGGGACGTGATCATGGATGGCACGCTGTCGTGGGAGCCATTCTTCCAGCAAACGGTAGCCATGGCAAGGGCAGTGCACCGGCAGCGGTACCGCATGGGCGTCGGCTACAAGGTCACTGAAGACGGGTCGATCACGGAGGATTACTGGGAGCCGGTCGAGGCCCGCAGTGCCGACGAAGAGAGCGAGATGATGTCGAGGAAGCCTTACCGCATCGAGCTGGTCGGTGTCGTCTGTGATGCCTACCTCGCTGTTGTGAGAGGAATCAGGTGAATCTCCTACTAATTCAGTCCATGCCAAAATGAGCCCCTGCATCGCTAAAATTCTGCTCATTCTAGTATCTCGCGCTATCGCCATTTGGCTGAACTAGTTGGCTTCAAGCACTGAACATCTCACCAAAAAAGGGGAAGATTTCTGCTCATACTTGAATGAAAACGCAGAAGCATTGCATCTAAAAGTTTGGCATTGGCAGGAGAGCGGTGATCACGGGGAGAGCGGTGAGGGTCAAGTCCCAGCTGCAGTCGCACAAGCGATTCGCCACGGCGTTCCGGGGATACTGCGGCCTCGTCGACAACGCGAGGCTCTACAGCACCAACTCCATGGGTGCCCCAAAGGTGAGGACTGGCCACCGCTCTGTCTGAAGCCAACAATGATAACACAACCCACTCTTGGAGCTGGAGTATCATGTTTGTTGAACGCTGTTGCGCATGGCATTGCAGTTGATAGGGTGGAAGGACGGCGAGAGCAACCTGCTGGTGGACCCGGAGATCGGGTGCCTGGAGCGGGTGAGCGGCCTGAACGACGAGGCCAACTGCGTGGACGAGCTCTACCCGGACGGGCAGCCGTCGCCGTCGGCGTGGCAGGACCTCGTGGCGTCGCCGTCGAGGGCGTCCGTGCAGCGCGAGCTCAGGGCCGCCGTCCAGGCGAGCGAGGCGCGCTTCCGGGCCGCGTCGCTGGCCGACGGCGCCCTCCGCGGCGGCGACGCGCCGGTACAAACTTTTTGAGTCCGGCGCGTGCTGTGCGAATCATCATCCGTGATGAGGGTGTTTTCTTTCTCCTTTCTTCTTCCCCTTACACTGTCAGGCTGGGGTGTTGGGTTGATGTGCTAAATGATGTGTGGCTCGCCGAAGAGGCCGTGCTTTCTGCCATCTCCAAACCCGATCCATCATTGTGTACTCTTCTCGTATCGAGAAAACACACACACACACACACACACACACACACACACACACACACACACACACACACGAGCGTCGGTACAGTTTTGTGTGCTCTGACAATCTTCGATATGAGCATAACACGTACGCGTTACAAATCGGGTTCGTCGGCGTGCCTAGGAAATGGAGCCGGTCCGGATGCATCTATCTGTCTAGTCTATATACCAATATATAAAAGATCTAATGGAACAAGGTTTCGTCAATTGGTAATCGTGTGAACAACCCCGCACACAACTCATTGAAAAAAAAAAGATCCATAAACACTAGCATTCAGGACATTTTTTTTATAGAAGAAACCCACGCCGGGTGAGGAACCAGAAATTTGCTCCGGATGGGATTCAAACTCTAGCCGCATGGTGCACCACTGTGACCCTTTGCCACTAGGCTACAACATAATTCTCACACAACTCATTAAGAAAAACCGTTTGCGATTGAGCCAACCATTGCACACGGTTGAACCGTGCTCCCGGACTCCCGGTATCACATATGAGTCGCCCAATCGAAGTGTGTGCGATGTCATTTCCGTATCGCAGGCGACGAATTCTCCGTTGCACGCGGTTGAACCTTGGACACACGGTTTTCTTTTTTATTCAGTTGCACTGTGCATCGCAATCTTCTCGCTCAGCTCCTCCTTGGCAGCTCCCACGACCTTGTCCACGACCTTTCCTTCCTTCATAAACACAAATGTCGGCATGGCCTCGACACTGAACTCCTCGGCAATGGACTGTTTGTCACATAGATATGTTGTTGTTAGGACAATGGTAACTCAGAGTTTGCACGGTATTCTGTAAAGAGTGCCAAAAGCTCCGCTACCTTCATTTCATCAACATCCACCTTGAGGAAAAGAACATTTGGAAGCTTCTTGGCAAACTCATCTATGATTGGAGAAATGAAGCGGCATGGTCCGCACCATGTTGCAGTGAAGTTGATCACCACCTGTTACAAGAAAAAACAGGTCAATATGAACTTGAGAGAAATATGGAAAGCGCCGGTTATTTATGCTATTGCTATTTTTTTCTTTACAGTCACTATTGCTAATTCAAAAGCATAATATTCACGAAAGTGGCAACTAATCATGGTACGGCGATCGCTCACAAAGTGGCGAGACCGACCCAAACAACGTTCATGCCAGGGTGACACATCCTGGAGGGGGTTGTTGTCTTGCATGAAATGATTCACGAGCTACACTCGAAGAAACTTGATGGAGTTGTCTTCAAAGTGGATTTTGAAAAAGCCTATGACACAGTTAAATGGCCATTCTTGCAACAATGTAGACGCATGAAAGGCTTCCCGAGAAAATGGTGCCAGTGGATTGACACATTTGTCAAAGGGGGCATCATGGGTGTCAAGGTAAATAATGACGTTGGTCACTATTTCCGAACACGAAAGGGTTTGCGATAGGGAGACCCTATGTCGCTTATTTGTTTCAACATTGTGGCAGATCTTCTAGCGGTTCTCATTAGCCGAGCCAAGGAAGCAGGTCATGTTGCGGGCTTAATTCCTCATCTTGTGGATGGTGAGGTATCGGTACTTCAGTATGCTAATAACACCATCATCTCCATGGAACATGACATTGAAAAGGCAAAAAATTATGAAACTTATTCTTTGTTTATTCGACCAGTTATCTGGTCTCAAAATTAACTTCCACGAGAGCGAACTCTTCTGTTTTGGAAAAACCAAAGAAGAAGAGGATCAGTACAAACATCTGTTCGATTGTGAGTTAGGCTCTTTCCCCTTTAGATACCTTGGTATCCCAATGCATTTCTGTAAACTTAATAAGGAATGGAAAGGTATTGAGGATCGCTTTGAGAAAAAGTTGAGTTGTTGGATGGGTAAGCTTATGTCTTATGGGGCAAGGCTCACCCTAATCAATGCCGTTCTCACACACTTACCTATGTTCATATTATCTTTCTTTGAAATACCTAAAGGGGTAAGAAAAAGATTAATTACTATAGATTCAGGAACATAAGAGTAAATACCGTCTGACAAGGTGGGATGTGATCTGTCGCCCTAAAGACCAATGAGGTCTAGGGGTGGAAGACCTTGAGATTAAAATTAAGTGTATGTTGAGCAAATGGCTTTACAAGATACTTATCGAGGACAGAGTTTGGCAAGAATTACTTAGGAATAAGTACCTTCATTCAAAACCCCTCTCTGAGGTTCAGGCAAAACCAACAGACTCGCCTATCCGGAAAGGACTCATGGGAGTTAAAAATGATTTTTTTTGCAGAAGGACATCATTGTAGGAAATTGTCTAACTACTAGGTTTTGGGAAGATACATGGCTAGGAGACATGCCACTAGCCATGCAATACCCACGTCTCTATCATATTATGCCGCGGAAAGATGCTTCTGTTGCATCTGTGATGGGCCACATACCATTGAATTTTGCCTTTAGAAGACCACTAATTGGGGACACATGAACAGACTGGTTAAATCTTGTTGAAAGGTTGATGATGGTCAACCTTTCACACGAATCAGACACATTATGTTGGAAGTTGACTACTTCTGGTGCCTTCATAGTCAAATCCATGTATGCATACCTCATCAATGATGGACAACCTTTTCACCACAAATATATATGGAAAATGAAAGTCAATTGAAAATTAAAATCTTCAGGTGGTACGTGGATCACAAGGTCATCCTGACAAAAGATAATCTGAAAAAAAGAGATTGGCAAGGATGCACTAAGTGTTGCTTTTGTGGTGATGAGGAGTCCATTAAGCATGTATTCCTTAATGCCCACTTGCCAAGCTACTATGGTAAACGGTCCACATAGCTTTCAATCTATGTCCAACCACGAGTAGTACAGATATATTTGGAAACTGGTTAGTGGGGATGCACCCCAAGTTGAAGTCTCAGATCCGTGTGGGAATTTGTGCTTTACTTTGGGTCATTTGAAACACTTGTAATGATTGTATTTTTAAGAGAATGAAAGTTCCAAACTTTTTATAGGTTATCTTCAAGGCCACCAGCTGGATCCATCCGTGGTAATTACTACGCAAGGAGGAGGATCAGGCGCCCACGGTCTTTGCGTGCAAACGATGGGAGATGGCCCCTCGGGATTTGTTCGGCCGATTTGGTTGGCGACCTACTAGTAGGATTTGTGATGCATGAGACTCATTTCCCTACGATATTCTATTTTTTAATTTGCCCTTGGGGTATTCATGTGCGACAATTTATTGGTTGAACTTTGTTATGGTTCGATGATGAACTTTGATATGATAAATAAAAGGCTGTGTGTATCACTCGATGCAGAGGCCGAGGGATGTCCCCCTTTTCGAAAAAAGCATAAAAAGCTATCTGAGCTTGCAATCAAGGTCACAGTTTTTGGGAAGATAATTTGCACATATACCATAAAAACTTGAAGGGACTTTATGATGTAACGCATAAAACAAATGTTGAAACTTTTGAGCACTACCGTCAGACATAAAACAAATCCATGTATGCAGGCCTCATCAATGATGGCAACCTTTTCACCACACACACACACGCACACACACACACACACACACACACACACACACACACACACACACACACACACTATGATGGAAGTCCCATTGAAAATAAAAATCTTCATGTTGTACCTGGATCGCAAGGTCATCCTGACAAAAGATAATATGAAAAAAGAGATTGACAAGGATGCACTAAATGTTCTTTTGTGGCGATGAGGAGTCGATTCGGCATCTATTCCTTCAATGCCCACTTGCCAAGCTACTATGCCGAACGGTCCATATAGCTTTCAATCTACCTCCAACCACGGTTAGTACGAATATGTTTAGAAACTGGTTAGTGGGGGTGCACCCCAAGCTGAAATCTCATATCCGTGTGGGAATTTGTGGTTTACTTTGGTCCATTTGAAACACTCATAATGATTGTATTTTTAACAGAACAAAAGTTCCGAACTTTTTGCAGGTTATCTTCAAGGCCACCGGCTGGATCCATCCGTGGTCATTACTACGCAAGGAGGAGGATCGGGCGCCCACGGTCTTTGCTTGCAACCGATGGGAGATGGTCTCTCGGGATTTGTTTAGCCGATTTGATTGGCGGCCTACTAGTAGGATTTGTGACACATGAGGCTCATTTCCCTACAATATTCTATTTTCTAATTTTCCCTTGGGGCAATCATGTGCGAAAATTTATTGGTTGATTTTTGTTATGATCAAATGATGAACTTTTATATTATAAATAAAAGGCTGTGTGCATCACTCGATGCCGAGGGATGTCCCCTCTTTTAAAAAAAAGCATAAAAAGCTATCTAGCTTGCAATCAAACCTCAAGGTTACAATTTTTGGGAAGATAATTTGCACAACTTGAAGAGACTTTCTGATGTACGCATAAAACAAATGGTGAAACTTTTTAGCACTACCCTCGCACATAAAACAAATCCATGTATGCAGACCTCATCAATGATGTGCAACCTTTTCACCACAAATATATATGGAAATGAAAGTCCAATTGAAAATAAAAATCTTCATGTGGTACTTAGATCGCAAGGTCATCCTAAGAAAAGATAATTTTGAAAAAAAGAGATTGACAAGGATACACTAAGTGTTGCTTTTGTGGCGACGAGGACTCAATTCAGCATCTATTCCTTCAATGCCCACTTGCCAAGCTAGTATGGCGAACGGTCCACATAACTTTCAATCTACCTCAAACCACGAGTAGTACGAATATGTTTGGAAACTGGTTAGTGGGGGTGCACCCAAGTTGAAGTCTCAGATCCGTGTGTGAATTTGTGCTTTACTTTGGACCATTTGGAACACTTGTAATGATTGTATTTTTAACAGAACGAAAGTTCTGAACTTTTTGCAGGTTATCTTCAAGGCCACCACCTGGTCCATCCGTGGTCTACGCAAGGAGGAGGATCGGATGCCCACGGTCTTTGCGTGCAACCAATAGGAAATGGTCTCTCGGGATTTGCTCAGCTGATTTGGTTGGCGGCTTACTAGTAGGATTTGTGATGCATGAGGCTCATTTCCCTATGATATTTTATTTTTTAATTTGCCCTTTGGGGCATGTCATGTGTGACAATGTATTGGTTGAACTTTGTTATGGTTGGATGATGAACTTTGATATGATAAATAAAAGGCTTGTGCATCACTCGATGTAGAGGCCGAGGGATGTCCCCTCTTTAAAAAAAACATAAAAAGCTATCAGACCTTGCAATCATGGTCACAGTTTTTGGGAAGATAATTTGCACATATACCATAAAAACTTGAAGAGACTTTCTGATATGATATACGCATAAAACAAATGGTGAAACTTTTTAGCACGACCGTCGCACATAAAACAAATCCATGCATGCAGACCTCATCAATGATGGGCAACCTTTTCACCAGAAATATATATGGAAAATGAAAGTCTCATTGAAAATAAAAATCTTCATGTGGTACTTAGATCGCAAGGTTATCCTGACAAAAGATAATCTGAAAAAAAGAGATTGACAAGGATGCACTAAGTGTTGCTTTTGTGGCGTTGAGGAGTCGATTCAGCATCTATTCCTTCAATGCCCACTTGCCAAGCTACTATGGCGAACGGTCCATATAGCTTTCAATCTACGCCCAACCACGAGTAGTAGGAATATGTTTGAAAACTGGTTAGTGGGGGTGCACCCCGAGTTGAAGTCTCAGATCCGTGTGGGAATTTGTGCTTTACTTTGGGCCATTTGGAACACTTGTAATGATTGCATTTTTAATAGAACAAAAGTTCTGAACTTTTTGCAGGTTATCTTCAAGGCCACCAGCTGGATCCATCTGTGGTCATTACCACACAAGTAGGAGGATCGGGCGCCCACGGTCTTTGCGTGCCGATGAAGAATTTGTTCAGCCGATTTGGTTGGGGGTCTACTAGTAGGATTTGTGATGCATGAGGCTCATTTCCGTACTATATTCTGTTTTTTAATTTGCCCTTGGGGTAGTCATGTGTGACAATTTATTTGTTGAACTTTGTTATGGTCGGATAATGAACTTTGATATGATAAATAAAAAGTTGTATGCATCACTCGATGCAGAGGTCGAGCGATGTCCTCTGTTTTTGAAAAAAAAACATAAAAAAGCTATCTGAGCTTGCAATCAAGGTCACCATTTTTGGGAAGATAATTTGCACATATACCATAAAAACTCGAAGAGACTTTCTGATGTACGCATAAAACAAATGGTGAAACTTTTTAGCACTACCGTCGCACACAACTCGCTAAGAAAAAATAAAGTGGAAGCCAAGAGAGACAAGTTAAAGTATTTTAAATTGCGGACAACTCCTCTAGTGTTTTACCCGACTAAGTGTCGAGAAGTTATGTCTGGTACGATGCAACACCTGAAAGCAAATTTCGCGAAGAAGAATGAAGTGGAAGCAAGAACAAGGAACCGCATGACGTGAAGAAGTAACTCGTCAAGGCAAAGCATTCCGTAAGTACATCTGACAACCGTGAGAAAACAAAACTATGTTTGGCTAAGCCATTCTCGACCGGTTCGGGTGCGCGAAGTGACCGCCGAAAGGAAAATTACAACGTGGGATGCCTCACATGCCCAGCGGCGGAGACAAGCCCAGGCAGCCGCCCGGGTTGTCTGAGGCATGAATCCAATTCCCTTTGTTCACTATAGCGAGCACTCTACGGTGCTACTCCCTCCGTTCCAAATTACTCGTCGCAAAAATGGATGTATCTAGAACTAAAATATATCTAAATACATCCATACCTACGACAAGTAATTCGGAACGGAGGGAGTACATCCCGGAGGCGTTGCAATATCCTGGTGCCGCCACTGCACATACTTGATGGCGGGGGCTCCCCTAACACTTGACTAAATGGGATTAAAACTGGTTAAATTTTTGTTAAATCGGGTAAAAACCGGCAAAACTTCCGCAAAATGGTGTAATCTGAATGAAAAATGTTAAACGGGCTATTTTTTGTTAAAAATGGTGAAGCATGAGGTGAAAACTGAAATTCACTAAAGAAAATCCTGGCTCTCCGTACACCAGCGAGTCTGTGAAGCAGCACATGGCATGGAGATGGGAACAAAAGGAGAAGAAAGAAACCAGCAGGTTCATAGTACATACCAGCTTCTTGCTGCTTTCAGCCTCCTCGATCTTGGCGGTCCACTGCTCCTGGCTGTGGATCGCGATCACCTCCCCCTCCTCCGCCATGTCTCTCGCTTCTTTCTCACGCGTGCGCCCCTCTTCTGTTCTACTTCTAGCTGCTCTGTGTCTCGCCTTCCCAAAGATGTTGGGCTAGTTTGGGTGGTGCTCAAGCAGCCACGCCTTCCATGCGTATAAAACTGGCTCCGGATTCTTGGCATGGGACCTTTGTTTTTATTCGGAATGAAAGGTCTGTCTAGGCCCTGGCCTTTGGGTCAGATTCGTTCGGTCTGATGGCTCGCCCTGGGATTCCTTTCTTTCTTCCTTTTGACGGAATAGGGTGCTCCTGCACATTCTTATAGATAGATAATTTTTTTTCACCTAAAAAAAGATAGATTTTTTTAATATAGTGACCAATTTATAAGAAAAATTAGGTGAGAAATCTTATAATGCACACCACCTGGAGGCAACCAAAACAGACTGCCAACACCATCCCTGCCTCTCTATCAAACACGATTCCATTTTTCTCTTCACACGCAAGCGTACGTATGTATGTATAACAAACGGAGAGCGCGTAGCATCCCCTCAGCCCATAGGTATACGGAAATGTTAACGCCCACACGTGTGGGCGTTAGCCAACTCGCCCACACGCCTACATCACCGTCCAACGCCTTTTGCACGAATCTTGGCATAAAAAAGTTGATTTTATGTGCCACGTAGGACCACTCGTGTGTGTGGCATGTGGGGGAGTTCGCCCACACGCCTGTTTTCTCTCCGCGGCTAACGTTCGCCAGTCGGGGCGTGCGATGGAACTGCTGTCGCGCCCGCACGCCACGCACCACTCCTGTTCCCCATCTCCCACGACTGCCATTCACCCACTCTCCCGCACCTAATCTGTCACTTGCCATGTTTTTGAAGGGTACATGGCAACTGCCCTATTTGTGATTGTAAGCATATGGCAACTCTCTTTTTACCCGGACATGTTATTGTTGCCACGTCTGTTTTGTAACGTTACATGGCAACTGTCTAGTGTTAGTAGGTGGCAACTCCTAAAGATACCACCGTCACCCACATGCCCGTCTCCTCTCCCACACACCAAAAGCCATCAGTTGCCATGTGTTTTGCAGGATACATGGCAACTGCCCTCCCGTCTCCTCTCCCACACACCAAAAGCCATCAGTTGCCATGTGTTTTGCATGATACATGGCAACTACCATAGCGTGCTTGTAAGCAGATGGCAACTCTCTTTTTACCCGCAACATGTTTTTTGCCATTTTTTTAGTGCTACATGGCAACTGTCCAATGTTAGTAGGTGGCAACTCTTAAAGTTTTCCAAAATCATGATAACTGTAGTTGTCCGACATGGCAACAACTGCAGTTGCCAAAAAATGGCATCCGACACTTGACCTAAGACGGCAACTGCAGTTGAGCAACCATGACAACTGTAGTTGTCCGACATGGCAACTGTAGTTCAGCAACATGGCAACTGCAGTTGAGCAACATGGCAACTGCAGTTGAGCAACATGGCAACTGAAGAGGGTCCGGACCATGGCAATCGCGGCGGGATGCGTGGTTACTGACACGCGGGGCGTGTGACTCGCAGGCGGGGAGGGGCGACGGCCGAGACGGGTTGTGCGGGCCGCGTGCTCGCTCGGCCGGACGTGCTCGTGCGGGGCGATCGCGATGCACCGGACGTGCGGGTTGTGGTTGCGCGCGCCCGGACGTGGTCGTGTGGGCGGGGTCGTCTCCGTGCCACACAGGACGTGCGGCACAACCACCCGATACACCACACGTGTGGCAGTTATCGGGGTCCTAGATATATATCTTGAGAAATGTTAGAGTAGCCAAGGGGGCGTTCCGTAGCCTGCATTCCACTCAACCAGGCCCGCCGGATGCAAATTTGGCCTGTTTGAATGTCTATGTTTACTGTTTGGTATGCATAACAAAAACCTTAAAGCACCCAGTCAGGCCCACAAGAAATGACCTAATCAACCGTTTCCTCTCAGCTAGGCTCGCAGCGTGCACGGGAGGGGAGCGCGACACCTAGCTCATGCGAGCATGGAGATGGCGCGAGCTCGTGGATGTCCTTGAAGAAGCAGTGGGAGGAATTGGGTCACCTCCCTCCGAATTGGTCGCCCTATTTAGGGCTCTTTGGCTCATCACCGAAACCCCCGCCACTCCCTCCCCTCAAGATCTCCATCCCACGCGGATTCTTCACCGACGAGCAAGTAAGCGACACATCTTCTCTGGCTGGCGGTAGACAACGGCTGCGATTTTTCTCCCTTCTATTCTCCGACCTGTTACGTGCCTCCACCCGGCTTCATCGATGGCTGTAAGTTTGATCACTCCCTCCTCCCTACTCGTTCGAGCTTAGTTCCGGGAGCATGTGGTAGGAATAGATCCATGAGCATGTGGCGGCATTCTATACTATGAGCATGTGATGTTGTGATAGATAGTGGTGATGGATTGGTAGCATGCTACATTTTTCTTAGAGGCTTTGATGATGTTCATGCTGTTTTCCATGTTGGTTTCAATGACACTACGGTAGATGTGGTACTAGCTTGTGAATTAGAGCATGCGTAGTACCCTAGTTTGCAAGTATGGTATATATGTAGGTGTGGTAGTGATGGCTTCCAAGTGCGCATGATTTAGTTGTAGATTTTTTAAAGATAAAGTATCGATCCCACAAGAAGCACACAAAATGGACTTTATCTCTTGTAGAGATTAAAAATATTATGCCTGTATGTCACTTGCGGTCTGAAGCAAAGTTGAAACAAAAGTTTGAAATATTGCAAGTGAACTTTGAACATGGAAATAATATGCAATATTAAAATAAAAATGCACAACCGTGAAGTGATGGTTGTTGGAATCAATAAGGCATCTCGGGGTGTCCGGATTCCCCTCTAGTATGTATCTTATGCGACCTCATAAGCCACACCAGAGGGGTTCACCTTCATAAGCTAGTACGTTCGGTTTCACCTCATAAGCCACACCAGCGGGGTTCGGACCAAGTGACATAAATATCTATTGCATAGGTGGTCCGGTGAGTTGCATCACGTTTAGTTGGTAGATGTGCCCAAACTCAGCCATGGTTGCTCTAGACCTGCAAATAACTTAGTACATGCAATTAATAAACCAAACTTAATACAAAGACCACAAGCACTCAGCTGCCTGGCAATGGAGCCAGAAAAAACTTGATGGCCCCGTAAGTGCACAAGGTTTAGTAGTATCTTTTTCAAAGAAAGAGTATCGATCCCACAAGGAACACATGAACCATCCTTTTCTCTCTTGTAGGGCTCAAATAGTAGTGCCTACAAGTTAGATGGAATTCAAAGCAATAGTAACATGGTTGAAAGCGGTGTAGCGAACAGTGAAGTAAATTACTGAAATAAAATAAAGTAGCAAAGATGTAAGTGAAAGTTGTCAAAATCGATAGGACTAAGGCGTTCCAGAGGAGTAAGGATTCCCCACTAGTGTGCATCTAATACCAATGCATAAGCATAATGCTACGTCAGATTCCTAAGCCACTTTATATGTTTTTATTCATGGGCAGAGCCGGTACAGATACATGCAAACACGCAACAGCCCCATATCACATACGCCACCATCGTTCTTATCCACTCCAGTTACCAAACGGTGATTAAGGGGAAAAAGGTCCACGTGGACGTAGCCTATAAACGGTCTTTATTTACCCCATGCTGCAACGATCCGAGACGAAGGGAGATAGGCCCCGTCACTTACCTACCTCCGCAACTAGCCGATTCGCCAGTAGTAATAACCTTCCGTTCAAAATTGTCATATGTTGGATGGCCGACTTACCCAACATCAAGAAGAACATTAACACAAATAGGATATTAAATTCTAATTAATGCCAAACGATCTATTACACACTAGGGTTTCTCCATATCCCCGAGAACTTTGGAAATTACTTGCACATAAAAGGCACAAACCAGATGGGATGGATTATGATGAACATGGTGATCTCACACAAGTGACACAAGATTGAATCTACTCAAACTATTGTATTACAAATGGATGAGAATGAGATGATGATGGTTGTGGTGATGATGGAGCCCTCTTGATGCAACGTTTAGGCGGCAAAGTCCTTGGATTGATTGCCCCTTCGGATGCCCTCAGGAGGCTAGGATTCTGCCTTTTGGATGTGTTTCCCATGGCTCTTTTCATCTGTTTCCAGATTCTATTTCACGGAGTAGAAATAGTGGACGAGGAGATAGCGCTGGCGTGCTATATATACGACCGCACATACGAGCGCTAGGCCATCTTTTGCTCTAGACCGGCCGCCTGGACTCCTTTCTCCCTTTGCTTCATTCTTTTTATGGTAGCTAATGATTACATTGAATAACATGATTCCACCATAATTTCCTGGGATTCCTTCCGAAGAGCTTTATTAATTCCAAAAGACGTTCCCGGAACTTTGGGGGTTGCTAGGATAGATGCCATACCACAAGGGCTGCTGGAGATTTCACCCGCCAAGGTCCATTGAGTGCGAGCGGTGGTTGTCTATCATGGTCTCAAGGGTTGGAGGTTAGGACTTCGGCAAAAGCCTTGCAGAACCATGTTCTTATAAAAAACAACAACATTTGTGGCCGTCGTTCCTCTCATTGGAGACGTCATTTTATCTGCGCTGCCTACTTCGAACTGTTGCTTCATATACTGTGTCGTCCGTCGCTATGTGTTCGCCTTGGGAAAAGTGCCCCGCTCAGCGAGGTGGGATGAGGAGCTCCACGGAGATTTGTTCTCAGTGTCAGGATCAAGCGAGTTCCTTTAGTTCTTGTGCTTAGTTTAGCTTTGCTTGAATTTTGTTTATTCGGTCTCCTGCTTGGCCTCTTTGTGCTTCTATTTTAAAGTTGGAATCCCCAATAGGGTTGGTGTGAGTGAAAGCTATCTTTATGTTGTTCGGTTGTTGCTTTATCAATAAAGCGGGCCGAAACCTTTTTTTGGCAAGGTTCTGACTGCAAAGGTCTACAACTTACCATAGACCCCTTATTTCTTGGTAGTGTGTGCAAAATTTTATTATGTTGTTAATATGGTACAAATGCACAACGCACCGGGAGTCTGGTGGATAACTGAATACTAGTAGTAAGTAGTACCTAGTAAAGAGCACGGCCGATCTCCGAAGACATGATGGCCGAAGATATTTTGACGTGAGGTAGAAATAAGCTTCTACAGCCGAACCTAACTAATCCGCCCCCCTATGCATCCACAATGTGTCCGGGTGTGTTTACAGAGAAGGCCCGATCACTCCTCATTTTGCGTATGGCGTAACCACATACCTCAAACTTTATACATGAAATCCAAAGCACATCATGCAACACAAAAACTATGTAGTACTACATAAATAAACTCGCCTACTACTCGTCGCTGGAGATGTAGACGACCTCAGTGCCGGTACTGCCGGATAGACTGGCCTCCCGGTCGTTGGCCGTCGCCCGCGTCTCTGGCTCCTCATCGGACTCCATGTCCACGAAGAGTTGGTCGCGCCCCGCCGCCTCTTCCGCTTGGACGACCTCATACTCTGCTTGTGTGTTGCCCATGCCGAATCCGACAACTGGAAGCACCGGCTCCTCCTAGCCTTCCCCTTCCTCCTCCTCCTCCTCCTCCTCCTCCTCCTCCTCTTCCGTGTCCGCGTCCGATGCCTGCTCCTCCTCCTCCTTCTCATGAACTAGAGAGTATGAAGATAGGTTAGCTGCAATCCGAGTGGCACACAGGGCCCAGATCTGCTCTAGGAGGTGCAACCAACACTCCAGAGTGAGCACCACGTACATGGTGATCCGCTCCCGGGTCAGAGCTACAAGCAGACAACAAGCTATAAGAAGATGTAGTGGGTGGTGGCACGAAAGGGAGGGACATGGGACTGTGGCTAGGGTTGGGGGTCACCATCCGACTTAAATAGCCAGATTGGCTATCATGGGAGGGGACTTACAGAACCCCCCTTCGCGTTGCCCATATGCTCCCAAGGTTTACGCTAAGCAGTCGATAATCAAACCGGCAAACACTGACGGTGTGGCGGCCGCGGCGAAAGTGCTCGTGGCTTCTGCTTCCACGGCTTCTCTGCCCGATGCTGCGGTGGCGGCGGTTATGGCGTTGGTGGAGAGCTCAAGATTTGGTCTGGTCAGCTGTAACGCCCTCGATGCGGCTATATCTCCCACGTGTCGAAGCACGACTTAGAGGCATAACCGCATTGAAAGCAATGTCGCAAGTGAGGTAATCTTCACACAACCCATGTAATACATAAGGGAAAGAGATACATAGTTGGCTTACAATCGCCACTTCACACAATACATGAGTAAAGCATTACATCATACAGATACAATCAAGGTCCGACTACGGAACCAAAAATAAAAGAAGACTACCCCAAATGCTACACAGATCCCCGATCGTCCCGACTGGGCTCCACTACTGATCAACTGAAACGAAACAACACAATGAACAAGATCTTCATCGGGCTCCTCCTTGAGCTCGGGTGCGTCACCTGCACAGTTTCATCGGCACCTGCAAACTGGGTTTGGAAGTATCTGTGAGTCACGGGGACTCAGCAATCTCACACCCGCGAGATCAAGACTATTTAAGCTTATAGGTAAGGTAAAAGGTATGAGGTGGAGCTGCAGCAAGCGACTAGCATATATGGTGTCTAACATACGCAAATGAGAGCGAGGAGAGAAGGCAAAAGCACGGTCGAGCAACTATGATCAAGAAGTGATCCTGAAACTACTTACGTCAAGCATAACTCCAACACCGTGTTCACTTCCCGGACCCCGCCGAGAAGAGACCATCACGGTTACACACGCGGTTGATGTATTTTAATTAAGATCAACTTCGAGTTTTCTACAACCGGACATTAACAAATTCCCATCTGCCACATAACTGCGGGCACGGCTTTCGAAAGTTCAAACCCTGCAGGGGTGTCCCAACTTAGCCCATTATAAGCTCTCGCGATCAACGAAGGATATTCCTTCTCCCCAGGAAGACCCGATCAGTCTCGGAATCCCGGCTATAAGACATTTCGACAGTAATAAAACAAGTCCCGCAAAGCCGCCCGGATGTGCCGACAAATCCTGATAGGAGCTGCACATATCTCGGTCTCAGGGCACACCGGATGAGCAAGACGTCGGGTTGGCATAGACCCTGATTGCCCAGGGGGCGCCGGACATCGCTCGGTTTGGACCAACACTCGAAGGAGAACTGGCCCGGGGGGGGGCTAAAATAAAGATGACCCTCGGGCTCCGGAAACCCAAGGGAAATAAAAGGGCATAGGTGAGGCAAATGGTAAAACCAATGTTGGGCCTTGCTGGAGGAGTCTTATTCAAAGCGAACTGTCAAGGTGAAAGGATCGATGCCGGCACCTAGAGGGGGGGGGGTGAATAGGTGCTATTCCAAATTTTAATACTTTTTCAAATTAGGCTTGACAACATAGACAATTCACTAGATGTGCTACTAGGGTGAAACTCCTATGTGACAAGCTAGCAAAGCGGAAGCTAAACAAAGTAAACAACAAGGTAAATAAGGAAAGAAGTAACCGAAATGGAAGCACGCGGAGACGAGGTTATTCCCGAGTTCCTCCCAAAGGAGTACGTCTCGTTGGAGAGGTGTGAGCTTTGCCAACGTGCAAAGCTCAACGCCACAACAGGCTCACCTTCTTCTCCGATGAATCTTGCCACAAGGGTCACCACAAAGGCCAACCCCAAGGCTCAATCCACCTTCCACTATGGGTCCTTCAACGAGGTGGACACCGGACCTTTACAACCGCGTGAGGCACCACCCACAACTTAATTGGGGGCTCTCAAGCACCTACACCTGCTCAACAACTCAAGCAAGTAATCAAATACAACAATGGTGGTTAGGTTTTCCCAATGGAAATCCCAACCACTAAATCCTCAAGCAAATGAGAGGGGAAATGAAATTCCTTCGGTGAAGTAGTAGATCTCGGCCTTCTCCTTCAATCCTCCAAAGATCAACAAGTTTGAGTGGGAGGTTGGGGAGATCTCATGGATTTGAGGGGTCAGCTAGGGGTCCTTTTCTTGTTCTGGTCGAGATAAACAAGGAAGAAGAAGGAGGGGGTATAAATACCCCTCTCCAAAAACTAGCCGTTTGCTGGAATCTGGGGGGCGGATTATCCGCCCTAAGTGAGGGGCGGATTATCCGGTTTTAGGAAAATTGCCCCCTGAATAATCCGGGGCAAATATCCGGCAAAATATCCGCCACCTATACAGAGAGCCGCGCCTTGTGGGTCGTTGGAAAACTTCTGGGGGGGCGGATTATCCGTCCCCTGCCTGGGGCCGGATAATCCGGTTTTCCTGGTTTTAATTCCTGCAGAGAAAACAGATTTGCTTCCAACAACTTTTGACCCAACGTGATGTGTGTCAAATGTATTAGACCTGAAATGCATCATCACAAGATTAGGTAAATCTTAAGTATTGATATCTAACACACAAAACACAAGGGATATATAGATGTCCTTTCAATCTCCCCCTTTTTGGTGTTAGATGACAATACTTAGATTTGCATAACAAATTATCACAAAAACTTTAAAACAGGTTCCTTAGAGATAAAAGGGCTCCCCCTATATGTGTGCATCAAATAATTTTGCATTTGAATACAAATGCTCAACACATAGGGCTTGCTATACAAATAGAAGAGCAATGAACAAGATTAAAATCAAATGAGATAACAAGGAGATAAATAAGCACATATTTGAGATGAGTATAAGAGTAGAGAGATCATACCATCACCATGATCTAAAGGTGTTCTCAAATAGTGCCCATGAATATTACCATTGGATGATCAATTCCATAAAGATATCATGAAATCCATATCACATAGATAACCATAGGTCTCCTTGTCTCATAGCTATCATAAACACAGAGTAGCACAATATGGATAGTTCACAATAAGAACAAGATAGTAAAAAGTTTTTAAGGACACAAGCTATAAGAGGCAAAGACGGCAAAGACAAATCAAACAAGCTTGTGTCCAACCCATGCAAATCCAATCGTAGACCCTAATAGAACTCTTCTCCCCCTTTGGCATTAACTCCAAAAAGGAGAGGAAGAGCGATGCTACGTCTTATGAGATCACTCCGACTCCTCACGCTCCTCAGAAGCACTGACATCATAGTCTTCGTCATTATCAGTGTCAGCTGGTGGTGGAGAAGCTTCCTGATCATCATAGAGATGCCTCTCCATCCTGTGCCATGGGACTTGCTCGGTGTTCCACCTATGATATTCTGTAGGGACCGGGGCCTTTGGAGAAGAGCCTGTGGCATTGGTGACATGGTGAAGAATCAGCTGCTGAGTGTGAGCAATGTTGAGGCGGTCTTTGTAAGCATTGTACTGCTCCTTGTGAATGTCCACCTTCATGCAAAGCACATTGCGCTGAAACCAACTCAGCTTCTTCACTTCTGTGGCAGTAGAGGACAAAGTCTGTGGCTTCTTGGGCTGAGACTGAGAGCTAGAGCGGCGAGCATCAGCCATAAAAGTGTCTGACCGAGCAGGAGTGGTCTTGGGTGGAATCATATAGGGCTTCTTGAATTTGTGCACCACATCGTCATCATCACTGAGATCATCATCATTGAGGGTGTGCTTGATAAGAGCCATGATGTATGGTGCATAGGGGATGGTGAGTCGAGAAACCATAGCATCATAGATCTCATTGAAGAGAAAGTCCATCACATCCAACGAGAAATCCTTGTCGGGGTCTTCATTTTGAGCAATCTCATGAGCAAGGCAAAGGAGGTCCACAAGTGACTTGCGAATGGCATCATTGTTCCCGCCACTTGGAGCAATGTTTTCCCTAAAGATACGGACCAGCTGCTCATACGGAGGGAGGAAACCTTGGTTGTAGCCAATTTTGCCATCAGGACCATACAAATCAGCTAGCCTCACCTTGTCAGTTCTTCCCGGAGAGTGCACACGAATACCACATGGAGTGGTGCCATTGAAGTCATAGCCCAGAACTTCTGCGAAGTCGTAGAAGTTGGCTTCACAAGGTGTCATGCCACTCATCCACTTGAGAGTGTGAGAATCATCTCCCTTTATTACCAAAGTGGAAAAGAACTGCTGGACAAGATGCACATTATAGTCACACTGGAACTCCATAAGCTTGGTAAGACCCATTTGTTTGATGATGAAAACTGCGTCATCAAAGTAGTCTTTGGACTTGAGGTATTTGGCAGAAATAGGTTGCATTGGACGCACTTTCATGGAGTGGTAGATGTCCTTGTAGATGAAGAGTTGTTCCTTGCACCAAAAGCTTGAATCCTCAATCTCAGTGTCACGAGGAATGCGATCATACCAGTCTCTCTGTCTGAGTGTGCAATATTCAGTCAAATCCATGGTCTTGTAATTTACCCGGGTCTCTTTCCCTTTCTTCTTTCTGCTTGCAGCCCTCTTTTGTTGCTGCTCTTGCCTTTCTTTCTCGGCTGCCCTCTTGGCTGCTTGCTGCTTTTGCCTCAGTACCTGCTCATTAACCATAACCCCCTCTTCATTCTGACGGAAGTATCTTGCCCTAGGACGCTTCTTCGGAGCACCGGAGGAGTTACCTGAGAGATTTAGAAGTGGGGGGGGGCAACAAGGATAAGCACACACAAGTCACAAAGGAGGAGCTAAATAACTTAGAAGTGTAACCTATGTTGATGCATATGCTAGAACCAAGGATATTACATAGTGCTGTGTTCTGATTTTGGTCAGTAAAACCGGATTATCCGGTGCCTCGCAGGGGCGGATAATCCGCCCTGGAGACAGCAGCACTAGGTGATGTCAGATCTAGGTTCTAGTAACAGATCGGCACAAGGATTACAAGTCTAAGGTATTTCAGCACGCAAACTACATCTAGGCAACACATCAACCAAGCAAAAAACACAAATAACTCCATCCATAGACCACAATGGTGAAGAACACCTAGGGTTAGGGAATGAAGGAGTTACCCTCGTCCATTGAGGAAACCACTTGGAGGAGATGAAGCCCGATGAGGAGGAGAAGGAGATCCCAATCCCCCGGACAATCCGGTGGGTGGAGGAGCTCCGGGGAGGCCTTGGAACAGCAGCCGGCGGCGGATCTAATGGGGAGAGGTCGGGGGTGGAAGGGAGAGCACGATTGGCTCCCCCACCCTGACCTCTCCTTTTGAGCTTGCGAAACCGCCAGGGCGGATTATCCGGTCCCAACTTGGGGCGGATTATCCTCCCCCGGATTTTCCGGTTTTCACCAGAAAAATCCGGTTTGCTGTAACAAAGTCTCCCGAGATACAAAAACGACTTGTGTGCAAAGATAGACAGTTTTTAGGTGAGAGAAAGGCTTGGGTAAGATTTCCACACTGATATAGGTACTTCAAACTCAATCTTGCAAGAGGCAAATTAACACAAAGAAAGGCGAAGAGGCAAGAAGTACAAAAAAATACCAACTCTTCACTTAGGGAGAGGTCGGTGGCCTAGGCCACCATATATGAGTGAAGTGCTAGTTGGATAACCGCGAAGATGTATCTTGGGTCCCAACCAACATACTCATCATTTTAGGCTCATATTTCAACTAGTGAAGATAGAGACATGAATGATTACTTAATGTTGGCATAATGGGGGGGAGGGATAGCCCCATGGATTAGGACCGCACTCCCCCTATTTCCATGCCTACATCTAAACGAGATATAGAGACAAGATATAGGTGAGTATGCAAGATGCTCAAGTCAAGCTCCTTGAATCAACGATATTTAGCTCATTCCTCAAATAGGTGAATCTTGCTTCATCAAGAGGCTTGGTGAAAATATCGGCAAGTTGATCCTTGGTTGGCACATATGCTAGCTCAATATCACCTCTTGCAACATGATCCTGAATGAAGTGATGACGAATCTCAATGTGCTTGGTTCTTGAATGTTGCACCGGATTATAGGCAATCTTGATAGCACTTTCATTGTCGCATAAAAGGGGCACTTTGTCACAATTGACACCAAATTCCTTTAAAGTTTGCCTCATCCATAACAATTGAGTGCATCCACTTGCGGCGGCAACATACTCGGCTTCGGCGGTGGAAAGGGATATGCAATTCTGCTTCTTGGATGACCAACTCACCAAGGACCTACCAAGAAATTGGCAAGCCCCGGAAGTGGACTTCCTATCATCTTCATCACCGGCCCAATCGGAATCCGTGTAACCAATAAGACCAAAACTTGAGCCTTTGGGGTACCATAGACCAAACTTTGAGGTATGAACCAAATATCTAAAGATTCTATGGACGGCCGCTAAGTGGCTTTCCTTAGGAGCCGCTTGATACCTTGCACACACCCCTACACTCAACACAATATCTGGTCTAGATGCACAAAGATAAAGCAAAGAACCAATCATAGAACGATAGAGTTTTTGATCGACATCTTTACCATCCGGGTTGAGCTTGAGATGCGTCTTAACACCTATTGGAGTTGCTTTGCCCTTTGCATCTTTCATATTGAACCTCTTGAGCATGTCTTGGGTATATTTCGCTTGATTGATGAAAGTTCCTCCAATAAGTTGCTTGATTTCAAATCCAAGGAAGAACTTCATCTCACCCATCATGGACATCTCGAACCTATCGGTCATAAGCTTTGAGAATTCATCATTAAAAGCTTTGTTAGTAGAGCCAAAGATAATATCATCCACATATAGTTGGCATATGAAAAGCTCCCCTTTAACCCTCTTAGTAAAAAGAGTGGAATCAATTTGCCCAACCTCAAACCCACGGTCTAGCAAAAGTTCCCTTAGATGCTCATACCAAGCACGAGGTGCTTGTTTGAGACCATAGAGAGCCTTGTCAAGCTTATAGACGTGGTTAGGAAAGTTGAGGTCCTCGAACCCCGGGGGTTGCTTCACATATACCAACTCCTTGAGTGGACCATTAAGAAAAGCACTTTTAACATCCATTTGTTGCAATTTAAAGTTATGATGAGAAGCATAGGCAAGGAGGATACGGATGGACTCAAGGCGAGCCACTGGAGCATAGGTTTCATCAAAGTCAACTCCTTCCACTTGTGAAAACCCTTGAGCCACTAATCTTGCTTTGTTCCTCACCACATTGCCATGCTCATCTTGCTTGTTCTTGAAGATCCACTTAGTGCCTATAACATTGCGGCACTCCTTGGGTTTCTCTACTAACTTCCAAACCTTGTTGCGCTCGAAGTTATGTAATTCATCATGCATTGCTTCTAGCCAATCCTTGTCTTCAATAGCATCACCAACTTTCTTGGGTTCAACCATGGAAATGTGAGCATGATGTTCACTAAAGTTGGCAAGTTGTCTTCTAGTTGTTCTTTTGTAAGCTAGATCTTCGGCAACATTATCAAGGTTTCTATCAATTTGCTTCAAAGCTCTTCTCATCTTGGCAAGACGACGGGCTTCGATTTCCTCATTGTTGCGAGGATAAATCTCTTGATCATCTTGATCGTTTGAGTCCCCATCTTGACTGTTCTCTTGGCCTTGATCATCAGTATGCTCACCCTCATGATTAGAGAGAAAAGGTTGATCTTGGCCTTGATCAGATTCTGCCCCAGAAACATGTTGAGTTGCAGGAAAAATCAAACCGGATAATCCGGCCTGGGATGGGGGCGGATTATCCGCTCCTGCGCCACAGATCTGATCAGGTTGTTGAGGGTTTGGTTCTTGTTCTTTGGATGGTGTGCTTGATTCTTCTCTTGTTGGAGCAGGCTGAGCATGTGAAGATGATGGCTCCACTTGAGTAGAGCATAGTTCTTCTCGATCTACCATAAGGGGTACCTCAATGGGGCGGTGGAGACCGACTCCCATTCTTCCTATGGCATCTTGAGGTATTACATCATCTACAACACAAGCATCACCTAGCTCCACTTGGGAGTCATTAGATTCCTCGAATTCCACACTACAAGTTTCTACAACAATCCGTGAGGATACGTCGTAGACTCTATAAGTGTGGGACTCGGCACCATAACCAACAAATTTACCCTCTAATGCTTTGGATTGAAATTTAGCCAAGCGAACTCCTTTGAGAAGATAGTAACACTTACAACCAAATACACGGAAGTAGGAGATTGTAGGCTTGTTACCGGTGAAGATTTCATAAGGAGTCTTGTTCAATTGTTTGCGAAAGTAGAGCCGGTTGGATGAATGACATGCGGTGGACACGGCTTCTGCCCAAAAGCTTTTTGGAGAGTTAAACTCCGCAAGCATGGTCCTAGCCATATCCAATAAAGTCCGGTTCTTCCTTTCGGCTACACCATTTTGTTGTGGAGTATAGGCCGCGGAATATTGATGACGAATTCCCTCCACACTAAGAAACTCATTTAGGGTGTAGTTCTTGAATTCGGAGCCATTGTCACTTCTAATGATCTTGATCTTCTTATTGTTTTGGCGTTGCACTTCATTGGAGAAGTCAATGACACATTGTTGAGTTTCACTCTTGAGCTTGAAAAAGAACACCCAAGTATATCTTGAATAATCATCAACAATCACCAAACAATATTTCTTCCCACCAAGACTTTCATCATGGATAGCTCCAAATAAATCAACATGAAGAAGCTCCAGAATATCCTTGGATGAAATGATGGTCTTTCTCCTATGGTGTATGTCATGCATCTTCCCTTCCACGCAAGGCCTACAAAGACGATCTTTGGCAAAGGAAACATTTTCTTTTAGTCCAAGGATGTGGCCACCCGTGTGGAGACTTTGCAAAGTCCTCATGTTGACATGGGCTAGTCGGCGGTGCCATAGCCAACCCATGTCCGTCTTTCCAAAGAGACACATTGGAGTTGTAGTGGTGACTTTTGCAAAGTCAACCACATACAACTCATTTTCAACGTGCCCTGTGAAAGCGACTTTTAGAGTATTGCTCCACATGAGTACCACAGTATTTTTATGAAAGAATGCGGAAAAGCCCATATAAGAAAGTGCTCTAACCGACAACAGGTTATAGCCCATGGTCTTGACAAGCATGACATCAACAAGCTTGATGTCCGGTGTTATCACCACCTTGCCAAGACCTAATACCTTGGATGAAGACTTGTCTCCATAAGTGACATTTGAAAGATTTAGCGTTGTGTTCAACTCCGTCATGATCTCCTTGCTTCCGGTCATATGACTTGTGCAGCCACTATCAAGTATCCATTTAGATCCACCGGAAGCATAGCCCTACAAGAGATCATTGCTTTGTTTTAGGTACCCATGTTGCAATGGGTCCTCTTTTGTTAGTAACAAGGGTCTTAGGAACCCAAATAGACCATTCAATTAACCCATCATAGGGACCAACATATTTAGCATAAACATCACCATAGTAATCACAATAGAGAACATAGTGAGGGTTAGCTTTTCCCGCAAAATCATTGGGAGTGGTGTTGCTCCTAGTAGCCTCACCACCCTCAATGGTATCCTTCTTGCTTGGTGCGGGGTTGGTCTTCTTCTTTTTCTTGTTTTTCCTCTTCTTGGCCTTAGCCACATAGCCTAGACCTTCCTTCCCAACATGAGGCTTTTCAAGCCTCTTCTCACTTTGGGAAATGGAAGCCTTGGCAAGCTCTTCCTTCAACCTAGCATTTTCCTCAAGAATATTTTCATGTTCACAAGGAATAGTAGAGGTGCTAGGTTTGTCACTTTTAGTCAATTGAATTTGAAGTTGTTCTTGTGACTTGAGTAAGTTGGAGTGTTCACTCTCCAAGGCCTTGTGAGCCTTTTCAAGCTTCTCCAACTCATCATGTAGTCTAGCAAGATCAACACCAAATTCAATCTTTTCTTTCTTAAGAGCTTTATATTTTGCATGTTCAAGATCACGCTCTTTAATGATTTGAGAAACAATTTTATTTTGAACCTCTTCAAGGCCCTTGAGTTTCTCTTCTAGAGCAAGACGAAGATCATTCTCTTCATCTAGAGCAATTATGAGAGAGGATTTCTCATTAGCATCTTCTCTCTCAATTTCCCCCTTTTTGTCAAGGAGATCAAGAGCCTCATGATAGAGATTCAAAATGCCCTCAAATTGCTTCTTGTCTTCTCCTTGCAAGTTAGCACGATAGGTTTCGAAGGCAACAATTTCTTTCTTAACCTCAAGACTAGTAGGATCATTCATATCAAGCATAGCCTTAGGAGAAGAATGTGAGGGTACCTCGGAGCTCTTGGCCATGAGACACATGGCTTGGGTTGGAGCATTCTCATTGGGGGAGTCGAAGAGTGAAGTAGGGGATGATGATGATGCAATGGCAACGGCGGCCATGGCACTCGTTTCTTCTCCTTCATCTTCACTTCCGGAGGAATATTCTTCTTCGGCCACCAACACCATTTTCCTTGGCCCTTTCTTGTTGAAGTGGGGCTTCTTCTTGATGGTCTTGGAGGCTTCCTTGCGTATAAGCTTGCCTCCATGGTCTTCCCTATTTTCAAAGGGACAATCCTTGACAAAGTGATAGCGGTCTTGGCAATTGAAGCAAGATCTTGCCTTGCCGCCATCCTTGGAGGTGTTTGCTCTTTTCTCTAGCTCGAGCTTGGCCTTATAGGGACTCTTCCAAAGTGTTCTTGCCGCAAGAGCAAGGTACTCATTATAAGTCTTGAACTTTTCATCGTCGGACATGGTGGAAGACTTGTCCACAAAGTCTTTTTCTTCTTGTTGGTCCACCACCTTGGCCTTCAAGGCGAGTGAGGTTCCCTTGCTCATGCCAATGGCACGGGCACGAGAGTCCTCGGCGTTCTTGGCGGCGACCTTAAATGCTTGCATTTCTTGCATCACCTCATTGGAAGACATCTCGTGATAGTTATACCTCCCTTGGAGAGACTTCAAGTCGGTGGGCTCAAAGGGCATGAGGGAGCTCACATACTTTCTCTTGATCCAAGCATCATTAATATGCTCGGCCCCAAGAGACTTGAAGGCGGAAGCAATGGCCTTGAGTCTCCGGTACATGTCTTCATGATCTTCACCTTCTTGCATGAAGAACCCCTCGGCTTGATTGCTCAAAGCTTCATAGCGGTTCCTTCTCATGCTTGCATTGCCGATGAAGGTCTCCGTGAGAGCATCCCAAGCTTCTTTGGCGGTGGAGAGATGTTGGACGAGAGGCAAGTGCTTCTCACCCACGGCAACGTGGATCATGTGAATAGCAATTGCATTGAGTTGCTTATCCACCAACTCTCTCCTTGATGGCCTGCTTGGGTCATTGCAATAGAACCCTTCGTTTATGATCCTCATGAGATCTATGCAAGCACTATTCAAATGAGATGTCATTAAGAATTGCCAATTGGCAAACATAATAGTATCAAGCTTAGGAGGATCGCCTCTAAGATTTACGTGAGGGTGAGGAATAGGGGGATCCGCGGAATATTGAAATGGAACATTTCCATAGACCGGTGGAACCCTCTTATCCTTATCGGAGGTGGAGGCATTATCTTTGTCGGCATTTTCATCCTCCTCTTTCTTGTCCCCGTCCACCTCTACTTTCTCATCCCCAAGGTCCCCTTGAGGAGAACCTTCGGGTTGAGGTTTGAGAGGGGTTTCGGTGGTTGGGGGAGGTGACGATGATGGAGTGATAGAAGCTATTTGTTCGAAGAGTTTTGTCATAGACTTGCGCATCTCTTCTTGATAAGTTTCCATGGTCGATTTCAATGTGTTGAAATCGGCCACGGAAACCATCTCGGTAGCTCCTATCACTTTATCAACGTTGTCCGGCATCTCTTAGGCGGTTAAGCCCGAATTAAGAGACAAGGCTCTGATACCAATTGAAAGGATCGATGCCGGCACCTAGAGGGGGGGGGGTGAATAGGTGCTATTCCAAATTTTAATACTTTTTCAAATTAGGCTTGACAACATAGACAATTCACTAGATGTGCTACTAGGGTGAAACTCCTATGTGACAAGCTAGCAAAGCGGAAGCTAAACAAAGTAAACAACAAGGTAAATAAGGAAAGAAGTAACCGAAATGGAAGCACGCGGAGACGAGGTTATTCCCGAGTTCCTCCCAAAGGAGTACGTCTCGTTGGAGAGGTGTGAGCTTTGCCAACGTGCAAAGCTCAACGCCACAACAGGCTCACCTTCTTCTCCGATGAATCTTGCCACAAGGGTCACCACAAAGGCCAACCCCAAGGCTCAATCCACCTTCCACTATGGGTCCTTCAACGAGGTGGACACCGGACCTTTACAACCGCGTGAGGCACCACCCACAACTTAATTGGGGGCTCTCAAGCACCTACACCTGCTCAACAACTCAAGCAAGTAATCAAATACAACAATGGTGGTTAGGTTTTCCCAATGGAAATCCCAACCACTAAATCCTCAAGCAAATGAGAGGGGAAATGAAATTCCTTCGGTGAAGTAGTAGATCTCGGCCTTCTCCTTCAATCCTCCAAAGATCAACAAGTTTGAGTGGGAGGTTGGGGAGATCTCATGGATTTGAGGGGTCAGCTAGGGGTCCTTTTCTTGTGCTGGTCGAGATAAACAAGGAAGAAGAAGGAGGGGGTATAAATACCCCTCTCCAAAAACTAGCCGTTTGCTGGAATCTGGGGGGCGGATTATCCGCCCTAAGTGAGGGGCGGATTATCCGGTTTTAGGAAAATTGCCCCCTGAATAATCCGGGGCAAATATCCGGCAAAATATCCGCCACCTATACAGAGAGCCGCGCCTTGTGGGTCGTTGGAAAACTTCTGGGGGGGCGGATTATCCGTCCCCTGCCTGGGGCCGGATAATCCGGTTTTCCTGGTTTTAATTCCTGCAGAGAAAACAGATTTGCTTCCAACAACTTTTGACCCAACGTGATGTGTGTCAAATGTATTAGACCTGAAATGCATCATCACAAGATTAGGTAAATCTTAAGTATTGATATCTAACACACAAAACACAAGGGATATATAGATGTCCTTTCACAAGGGGGTCCCATAAATCACCCAACCGCGTTAGGGACGCAAAATCCGGGAACATAATACCGATATGACGGAAACTAGGGCGGCAAGAGTGGAACAAAACACCAGGCATAAGGCCGAGCCTTCCACCCTTTACCAAGTATATAGATGCGTTAAATAAATAAGATATATTGTGATATCCCAACAAGTAAACATGTTCCAACAAGGAACAATATCTCCATGTTCCAACAAGGAACAAACTTCATCTTCACCTGCAACTAACAACGCTATAAGAGGGGCTGAGCAAAGCGGTAACATAGCCAAACAACGGTTTGCTAGGACAAGGTGGGTTAGAGGCTTGGTTTAACAATATGGGAGACATGACAAGCAAGTGGTAGGTATCGCAGCATAGGCATAGCAAAAGAGCGATCAACTAGCAAGCAAAGATAGAAGTGATTTCGAGGGTATGGTCATCTTGCCTGAGATCCCGCAAGGAAGAAGAACAAGACCATGAAGAAGACAAACGGACGTAGTCGAACGAATCCTCACAACTCCGGAACGAAACCGAAGCTAACGAGAGAAGCAACCCGGAAAGAAACAAGCAACATAGTAAACAAACATCACATAAACATGGCATGATGCACAATCAAGTATGATGCATGTCCGGTTTAATGATTCATGGCATGGCAAATGCAACAAACAACGCTACAAATTAAGTGGAGCTCAATATGCAACGAGTTGCATATTGATGAAACACCACAACAATTATTTAGTTCTCTCTCGTTTAGGTACCCATCAATATTAAATGTTGTTAAACATGGCAAGGGGTGAAGCATAATTAAACTAACTATTTAGGCAAGTTTAAATGAGGCCGGAAATAAGAAACAACAATTCCGGGAAATCCCCATATGCATATTTTATATTTGGTACTGTTCTGCCTAAAACCATATTTTATTGTTTTTAAACACAAAAATAAAGTGCAACATGTTAATCTATGCATTTTTCCACCCCATTTACATATATAAATTATTTAAATCCGAGCTACGGTTATTTAGTTATGAAATAAATCATTTTAGCATGGCATTTAAGAAAATTTAATAAAACAGCATTTTAACCAAATTTAACATGGATGAAAACAACATATTATGAAACTAGAGGAAAATCTAAGCATTTTACATATATAAACCATTTTAATCCGATGCACGGTTCAAGAGTTATTAATGCATGAACATGGAGGGGTAATCTGTAAATATGCAGTTTTTTTCTGGATAATGCTAAATTCGCAGAGACTGAAAAAAACATCCATGGGCTGAAACTGGCTGGCCCATTAGTGCACAGGGCAGAGGGCTCTCAGGAGGCTCACCATGGGCTGGATCTGCCAGCGGTTGGGCTGCGGCCCACGCCGTGGTCAACGGGAGCCAGGCAGGGACGCGCTCGCAGCGAAGCAGAGGGCGGCGGCGCTGGGACTTGGCGGACTCCGGTGGGGCGGCACGGCGACCTGGAGCCAGGGACGAGGCCGGGGTGCAGGGACTCGCCGGATCTGGCAGAGACGGCAAAGAACGGAGCAGGGGAGGTCGATGCGGTCACGTGCGGGCGAGCGGGAAGCAGAGGCCGCGGCGTGGCTCGAAGAAGAACCTGCAGGCCATGGCGGAAGCAGGTGACGGCGATGAGAATCCCGGCGAGGTCGAGGTCGTCAGATCCGGGGGCGCCGGCGTGGATCCGGGCGTGGGGGGTTCCGTTCTCGGCGCCGGAATGGAGGCAGGATGCACCGGCAGGGGAGCTTCGAGTGGTTCGGCGTCCATGGGTCTCCTGTTGACGAACAGAGACGAAGGGAGCGATGTGAGAGAGAGAGAGAGAGAGAGAGAGAGAAAGAGAGAGAGGAAAGCACGGAGAACGAGGAAGGGGCGCAGGTGACGGCCTGGTCGTGGGCGTGGGCGAGCTCGAGGCAGAGGCACCATGGATCGAGAGGAAGTAGAGGGAGGGGGAAGGAGAGCAGGGTGCGAGAGAGAGGCCTGGTGTCGTCGGGTTGGTCGCCGACGTGAGGAGGCAGGGAGCGGGGGAGCCTCGGGTGCTGCTGCTTGCTGCTGCTTTTGCCACCGACGGCGGCGAGCTCTGGCTCGCGGAGAGGGCCGAGGCGCTCAGGAACACGGAGGTGAGGTGGTCAGAGGCTACAGGGTGGAGGCCGAGAGGAATTTTTGGATCGGGGCTCGGGCATCTGGAACGAGGAGGAGCAGTGGAGAACGCTGGTTGGGTGAAACAGGCAGGGGAGATCCCAAGGGGGATTCGGTGGAGTGGCGGCGGCGTGGGGATGGATTGGACATTGCTCCTGAAATTTAGGGTTAGGTGTCTATTTATAGGAAGGGGTTAGTTTAGGGGCTAATAGGTCCATTCGATCTAAATCGGACGGTCACAGATAAATAGCTTAGGGAAGTCCAACAAGAAACCGAATATGTTTTATAGATGTTAGGGGATGATCTGAACGCAACGGTAACAACAGCCCGAGTCGGGTTTGGGGAAGTTTCGGACGCGCACGCGAAGTGGTCCGCGGGCTGACGAGAGAGGTTAGGTTCGGTCTGGCGGATTGTGAAGAGCGGGTTGGTCTGAGAGAAGAGGGGAGAGATGCAGCCCGGCATGGTTTCCGGAGACCGAAAACGTCTGACGTTAGACCGACTATAATGCCGCTATATTTATTCGTTGGGGCGTCAAACGGACTCTGAATGCGATGAAAATTGGCAGGCGGCCTACTGACACCAAAACAACACCGCACCCCAACTTTCATCCCATTCCGAGAACATTTTTCGGCCACTTATAAAATACTATTTCGGACATGCCGCAGGCGCGTGCAAGTGTGGATGGGCTCAGAACGGACAACAGAGAGAACGAAGAGGCCGGGACGGATGCAAGTTTTGAAAACAAGATGATGCAATGCACATGATGACATGATAAGATGCACACGCAAGCAAATGACATGGCGACAACGGCGAATAACTGGACGACACCTGGCACATCGGTCTCGGGGCGTTACAACACTCCACCACTACGAGAGGATCTCGTCCCGAGATCTAGAGATGGCACCGGAGGGAAACGGAAGAGGAAGAGGTAACAAAGTTGCTTCTTTGACAAACGAGTGAAACCAAAGAACCTTGAGAGGTTGAGCAAAATGAAAGAAAGAATACCATGGAGATGAACGAAATGAAAATACTCCGTTAGATAAGAGGAACATGGGATACGACAAGAACCAAGAGGTTTAGTGATAAGATAGACATTGAAAACACTCCGGTTAAAACTAGATAGAGAAAGAATAAGATTGATATAATTTGGTCAGCACTCCGACTGAAAATGGAAGGAAAAGAACAAGAACTTGACAAGATGAGAGGATACTTGATGAAATCACAAGATACATCCTCCTGAAGTATTGAATGAATGGAACAAGGGGTAAGAAAGATCTCAGACAGCACTCCGGTTTAAAAGAGATGAAAAACTTGATAAAATGAAAGAGCTTGATCAAAAGGACCCAAAACTCCGGTTAAATGGATAAGCCAAGAAAAGAACATGATCTTGACAAAACAAGATGATGGTTCGAAGAGAGCAACATCACAATGCCTCCGGAAGAAAAATAGAAGATAGATCATTGGAATAAAGGAATGGAGAAGAAAATGACAACTTCAGCCACAAATGAGTTTGGAAAGCACCCTTCCAAGAAGGTTAGAACGGAGTTGTTGGAAAACCAACAATGAAAAGAATAAGCTTGTAGCGGGCTTATGGAAACATCTCAAAATTATGAGGTGAAATTCTGCCACATACGAAAAACAATAGATTGGATTGAGATCAACAAGGAGATGAAAACTTCTTCACCAAGAGGATAGGAGAAAACTTGGATCATTAATAAGCACCACAAATAGCAACAATCCTTAGGGAAGGCTTAAGGTGAAATATAACGCAAGACAACTCCAAAGAAGCGATTGATAGGTTTTAAATATCTCATTCTTGACAACAAGTGAATCATGAAACATGAATGCAACTGTCAAAAAGGACATAACACCACCTCAAAAGATAAGGTAGAAAGAATTGCACTTCGGGATGCAAAATGAAGAAATGCTTGAACTCCTCCAAACAAAACATGTGTTGAACACCATGTTTATCTTAGAGTATAGCTTGGCGGATCTTAACTTCAAGAGAAAACTTGAAGAACAATTGAAGAATGAAAAGAATCCTCGATGAACCACTATGTTGAGCCTTCGTGAGAACTCCGGTAATAAAAGGATGATAGAAAAAAAAGAGAAGTTGAAAACACAAGGTGAAACCTTGCGATGATTTAGATGGAGCTTCGCGACGAGATAATGCGGAAAACTTGGAACTCCGGAAATGAAAAAGATGAAGCCTCTTGAACCGAGAAATGTGACATGATGAACAATTCTGGAAAGAAGAAACTAGATCACTTGGATGAAACCATAATAAGAATTACGTTATGCATATCCTTCACCAATTTAAATTGATGACAAGCAACGGATTTGGCATACTACTTATTCTCGTAGAAAGGATTAAGATAGATATGGCGCAAACTTGGGAAGGTATTGATGGAACCACCGGTGGAATTTGGAGACAACGAATGAATTAATATGATAACGAAGGAAGTGAAATCTTAAACGACCCACCATAAGAATTGAAAATGAACGAAGAAAAGATAGAGAAACACCGGGAGGAATTAGAAAATGAAGGAAGATACTTGAGAGAATTTAGATACAAGAGAACAAAGAGATCATGAGCTAATTAGAGGATATTTGAACGATGCACCGGTAAGATTTGGAGAATGAGAGCTGGAAGCTGAAAAAAATTCTCGCAAACGAAAACAATTATGAGAGGATGGCGTCAACTTGAACTACACAACTTTGGAAGAACGGGTAAGAATTTAAGAGGAACTCTTCTTCGGTCATCAAATGTTGAGAATGATGACGAGAAATACCACCATACTGTTGAGAAACTCCGGAAGGATTAACGAGGAAAAGTTGAGCCAAAGATGAAAAGAGTTTGAAAGATTTTGGAGAAAGACATATGACTGATGAAAATTCATTCTTACGTCAAACTTTTAAATGAATTTGAGAATAGCTCCGGGAAAATAAAAAGAGTCAGGTAAGATCCTGGGAAAAGACCTGTGGGTTAGGGCCCACTCAAAATTGGTGCTTGAGGATGCTGGATTTCCTTTGGAGGTGGTTCAGGATCATCACAGACAGATGGTGGTTGAGGATGTACCGCAACTGTCACCGCAGGAGAGGTGAGTCACCCTAAGATGACAGACACCCCTCCTCAGTTGGAGGGCGCCCGGTTTCCTGCGACTCCTCAGTCTCCTCTTGCGAGTGGCTCGACACAGGTGGTGTCCATGCTGGTCAGTGATGCGGATCAGATTGGTACTGGTTCTGACGCCCTGGCTGATGCTTCACCGACGGTCCAGCCCGGGGTGTCGCCCATTGCTTCTGACTCAGTCGGGCATACGACAGGCGGCCATAGCCCGGCAGGAGTCGCTCTAGAGGACGTGATCGCTTTTGGAGGTATTCCGGACCCTTTGTATGGTGGCAGGCGCTTTAGCCATCGGATACAGGACCAGCCGGACGCGGATGACATACAGATGGGGCGTGACATGAGGGCCGCCAAGCTTTGAGACATAAAAGTTCATACAGGTATGTCAGTTAATACAAGTTGTTCAATTCTTCACTTTTCGGAACACGATATTATTGATAAAGCCAACCACTTAGGGATTTCTCTTGGTAGTAATGACAAAGAAACCGCAAAATCAATTAATGACTTACTAGACCTAGAGACTGATAGAGCTATGGATTTAATACGACATCTAGCAGCGGTAATACCTATGAATGAGGCAGATATCAATGATCTTGGAGTAAATGGGCTTCAGAGTCTCTGTGAGGATTTAGTCCCCACGGAGGGCTTGGACGCCGAGGAGGAGGATAAGGTTACAGAGGGGTATGTGGCCCAACTAGAGGCCACTTCTGTCACCGACGTTCAACATGTTGAGGACATGAAGGATAAACAAAAAAATCTGGAAGAGGAAGGTTTATCCTACATCGGCGGTTTGTCGGAGTGCGAGAGTCAAACAAAAGAAAAATTTCCATGATGAAATATGAAAGGGATATTCTGGAATAGCAGAGGTCTAGCGGACTTGGCTAAAAGGAGATTCCTTAGCGATACATCAGTAGAACAAAGATTAGATTTTATGGCTTTGATGTAGACGGGTAGAGATAATTTCACTCCTCAGTTTCTCAACACCATTTCTTGGGGGGGGGGGGGTTGAATTTGACTGGCACTGTCTACCACCAAGGGGTAGATCCGGAGGGATACTACTTGGGGTGAAGTGCAAAACTTTAGAAGTGGTAAATGTGGTCCACGGTGATTTTGCTGTCAAATTTCATGTAAGGTCGAAAAATTACGGTTTCCGATGGGCTTTGGTGGCCGTATACGGTGCAACACAGCCAGAGCTTAAACCTGAATTCCTCATGGATCTAGTTCGAATTTGTGGGGATGAAAGGTTGCCCATTTTGGTTGGGGGATATTTTAATATCATTAGAAGACAAGAGGAAAAAAATAATGACAACTTCGATAGGAGATGGTCATTCATGTTTAATATGATAATTGAAAGCCTTGATTTGAGGGAGATTGACCTCACTGGTAGGCAATTCACGTGGGCCAATTCTTTGCCTGTTCCTACTTACGAGAAATTGGACAGGGTTCTCTCTAGTGTCGAGTGGGAACAAAAATATCCACTGGTTATGGTTCAGGCCTTACAGAGGGCCATCTCTAGCCACACCCCACTATTGGTTGATTCCGGGGAAGCGACCCATGTGGGAATAAAAAATACTTTATCTTTCGAACTGGGATGGTTTGAGAGGGAAGGATTCATGGAGTTCATTGCGACTGAATGGGCCAGAAACATGGGAGGGTCTTCTAGTGTGGAGAGATGGCAAAACAAAATTAGACATCTACACCAGTTTTTGAGAGGCTGGGCCAAACACCAAAGTGGTTTATATAAAGTGGAAAAGGAAAGATTGATAAGAATTATTAATGAACTTGATGTGAAAGCAGAATCGATCCTTCTTAATACTTCTGAGAGAGATATTAAGAATGAGGCCGAGAAGAAGTTGCAAACCCTCATGAGAGAAGAGGAGATGAAATGGGCGCTTAGAGCAAAAGTGTCTAAAATCGTCCAAGGGGATGATAATTAATACACAATTCTTTCACATGATTGCTAATGGGAAGCATGTGAAGAAAAAGATAATGCAACTAGAACAATATGAGGGTACAATTGTAGGCCAAGAGAATCTAAAACTATACATTTCCGAATATTACAAGAAACTTTTTGGAGCACCCGAAGAAAGTTTTGTCTCTCTTGATGAGAATGTGACCGGGGACATACCACACTTCAACTTAGAAGAGAATGAGGTGTTGTCTACCCCGTTCACTGAGAAAGAGGTGTTCGATGCCATAACACAAATGAAACATAATAAAGCGCCCGGGCCAGACGGGTTCCCGGCCGAATTCTATCAAAGATGTTGGCATATCATAAAGAGTGATCTCATGCCTATGTTCCATGATTTATTTGAAGGCCACCTAAATTTGTTCCACCTCAATTTTGGAACAGTAACATTGTTCCAAAGAAGGTGGAAGCCGTTCGTATTGAGCAGTTTAGACCAATATGTCTTCTTAATGTAAGCTTTACGATCTTTACAAAGGTTGGCATGAATAGGTTGACACAGGTTGCACATTCGGTTGTGCAACCCACTCAAACTGCTTTCATGCCAGGACGACAAATCCTAGATGGGGCGGTAGTCCAACGTGAAACGTTGCATGAAATCCACTCGAAGAAACTCGATGGGGTTGTCTTCAAAGTGGATTTTGAAAAAGCGTATGATAAGGTCAAATGACCCTTCCTACAGCAAGACTTACGTATGAAGGTATTCAATGATACCTGGAGGTCTCAAGTGGATTCATTCATATAGAAAGGCATTGTCGGGATAAAGGTCAATGATGACACCGGTCATTATTTCCAGACTCGTAAGGGACTAAGACAGGGATGTCTCCTGTGCTGTTTAATATCGTAGCGGATATGTTGGCAGTACTTATTAGTCGGGCTAAAGAGAGTGGCCAAGTAGGAGGTCTCGTTCCCCATCTTGTAGAGGGGGGCGTCTCCATCTTACAATACGCGGATGATACTATTATTTTCATGGAACACGATCTTGCAAAAGCTAGGAATATGAAGCTTATTTTATGCCTTTTCAAGCAATTGTCCGGGCCCAAGATCAATTTCAATAAAAGCGAACTGTTCTGCTTTGGGAGAGCTAAAGAAGAATAGGATAATTACAGAAGCTTATTCGGTTGTGAAATGGGATCCCTACCTTTTAGTTATCTAGGGATCCCAATTCACCATAGACGATTAACGAACAAAGAATGGAAATGTATAGAAGATAGATTTGAAAAAAAATGAGCTGCTGGAAGGGCAAGCTCATGTCTTTCGGAGGAAGGCTGGTGTTGGTTAACTCGGTTTTGACGAGTTTGCCAATGTTCCTCCTATCTTTCTTTGGAGTACCGATAGGGGTATAGAAAAGATTGGACTTTTACAGATCCTGTCTCTTCTGGCAAAGCAACAAGGCCAAGAAGAAATATAGACTGACTAGATGGGATATTATGTGTAGGCCCAAAGACCAGGGCGGGTTAGGGATCGAGAATTTAGAGGTAAAGCATAGATGTTTGTTGAGCAAATGGTTATACAGATTATCGACGGCGGCCGAAGGCATGTGGGTACAATTTTTGCGAAATAAATACCTGCATACTAAGAAGACTTTGGCCCAGGTGAATGCAAGACCAATAGACTCACCCTTTGGGAAAGGGTTAATGAAGACAAAAGTAACTTTCTTTCAGCGGGTGAAGTTCCTAATTGGTACCGGTACTTCTACTAGGTTCTGGGAGGACACTTGGCTAGGGGAGACGCCCCTGGCCTTACAATACCCCTCTCTATATAATATTGTGCAACGTAAGGAAGATTATGTCGCCACATTATTAAACTCAGTACTACTTAATATCCAATTTAGGAGATCTCTTGTAGAGGAACGTTGGAATGCTTGGTTACACCTGGTACGTAGGTTGATGGATGTTCAACTTTCAGACCAGGCGGATACAATTAGTTGAAGGTTAACCACGAATGGAATATTCTCTGTCAAATCCATGTATTTGGACTTAATTGATTCCGGGCCGTTGTCGAGGTCTTCGCACATATGGAAGATTAAAGTTTCACTCCGCATCAAGATCTTTATGTAGTTTGTCCACAAAGGAGTCATCTTGACCAAAGATAATCTGATGAAAAAGAATTGGGTCGGCCAATCTAGATGTTGTTTTTTGTGATCAAAACGAGACAATTAAACACCTCTTTCTCGAATGTCCACTTGCAAAACTGTTATGGCGATCCATTCATATAGCTTTTAACGTTAATCCTCCAATGAGTATAAACAAGTTATTTGGTACATGGCTTAATGGAGTAGACATACACACAACTAAACATATTCGGATAGGGATATGTGCATTATTATGGGCTATATGTAACACTCGAAATGATATGATTTTTAATAGGACAAAATTCACTATTTTTTTGCAGGTTATCTATAGAGCTACAGCCAGGATCCGTATGTGGTCGTTACTCACTCATGCGGACTACAGGGAGATTATGGTTATTGGGTGCAGCCGATGGAAGACGGTAGCACGCGCTATCTTCAGCCGATTTGGATGGTGAGCTAATAATAGGCTAGGTGTGTAGGCATCATAGCCTGTTTTTATAGCCGGATGTGGCGCTTTCTCGCCGGGTGTGGCTTTTTACAGATTTGTTTATCTTTCTTGCTTAGATTTTGAGTTTCCGTGGATCTTAAGACCTTGTTTTGATTTTAATAATATGGCTGCATGCATCGATTGATGCAGAGGCCGGAGGTAAGCCTCCTTTTAAAAAAAGGCCCCTTGGGCGGCTTGCCGCACCGCTGGGTAACGACGGCTGCCCACACGGGTCCCATACATCAGTCTAGTGTGCTGGACGCGCCTGAGCATATCCGTGCCTCCTCGTATCCTCTCCAGATTTGGGCTGGATATGTGGTGTGCCCATCAGTAGGACGTATATGGTCGGATTGAGGAGTCTGGCTGGGTCAAGTTTTTGTGACCGGCCACAGACCGGGCGTCCGTCTGAACATATAGATGGCATATGAGGAGCCCGGCTGTAGATGCCCTAACTTCTGGGCTATGAAACGTTTTTTTTATCACAAGGGCATGAGTATAGGACCCAGATATTTTGGATTCCAGAAATGTCTGATTGAGGGTTTAAATTTTACATGTAGGATTGTTCATCTGCATACTATACTTCATCATTTTTGAGATCTAGAAACTCCATCAGATTTTTCTTTTGAGTGTATAGACTTGAAACATTTGTTAGTAATTTAGAGGGAAAACAATAAGCACACATGATTAATCTTGAATTGACATTAATCCTTTTTTTTATGATGTGACTTACTGGCATCCGTAATTTCATGTACCTACTCCAGCGGAAACCTGTTAGTTCATCGACTTGCGAGCATGAATCTCTCAAAGATTTCTGAGCATTTCGGTTAGGCAGATATCATAATGTAATTTCATTTATTGTAAGAATCCATAATATTAATTGAAGCAAGAAATTACACAGTCGTAGTAGCCACCTAGGAAGCCAAAAATAATAATAATACAAAATTCAATCTCCAACCTGCTAAGACTAACTAGATCTTAGGTTCTTAACTATGTGCGTACTACATCTGCTGCTGCTGCTACCTTAATAATCTGGTTGTAATTGGTTGTGAGATAAGGGATCATCGGTTTAAGCGGGACAAGCAAATATCTATCTAGAAATTCCTACTCGAGAAGCGAATATCGAGACGGTCGTAGGATGTTTGTTTTCAGTGGAGGTGGAGGAACCTCATGTGGTTCCCGCAGAAGAGGCAGTAGCAGGTGCCCTTGATGCCGCCCCTGATGCACCTGTACTCCTGTAGACGGGCGTTGAAGATTTTGGCCTCGATCCAGCACTCCGCCTTGCAGCTCCAGCCATGGCAGAAGGGCACGTACGGATTCCTGTACTTGCACACCTCCGCGTCTGAACACGGGCACACATTTACAGATCGTCCAATCAGCAGGTGACTTGCATAGCCTCGCATGATCTCATCATATTAAAATGAACCAGCAGAAGAAGAAATGGGCATATGTAACACAGTGAAATCAATGGGATTTGGAGACTACGAACCGTCCGCCGAAATGAGTGTAGGGTTTCCGTGTAAGAAGATCACGAGGAGTAGAAGGAAACAGAGGGCGGCACGCCTCGTCGTCCCCATGATCGGACAGATCGGTAGCTGCAAGGATATTATTAGCTCCTCCCGTTCGGTTTCTCTGGAGAGGTAATAAAATGTAGGATGTCACTCTCTTATGGTTTTGTTTTGGAACAAATGTCACTCTCTTATGGTGGCGCCTCTTCTTGCAACCAACCTGCGAGAGAATGAAGGATCTGTCTATCGTTTGACTACTCAACCACCTGCGGGCGCGGGAAAAGATCGGAAGAGTGGATAGAATCAGAATATCAGAAGAGTGGATAGAATCCTGCTAGATCAAGTGCCACAAGACGACTAGTCAAAAAAGAAAAAAAGTTTAGAATCGACGAGTAGTCAAATAGGAATTTTTTTAGAAGAGTCAAATAGGATCTAGGGGCCCAGGTGGGGCGCGCGGCGGGGCAAGGCCCATGTCGGGGTGGGACACTAGGTGGCCCATCCGGGGTGCTGCTATACCACGCTTTTTATTGGGAAAAGGTTTAAGAGGGGAATAAATAGCCAGTGGTATTTTTTTTTATTGATAAAGGGTAAATTTTATTTACTCAAAGTGAAGCACCAAGTGGATACAAACAAAATGAGCACACACTCGACCTCTACATAGGTAGGATGCACACAGCCAACACCAATGCACAGACAAAAAACACCGACAAATAGCAAAGTCATATAAGACCAAAGTTACACTTAGGTGAGAGAAAAAAAACCGAAGCGATAAAATCTGCTTTCGACAAACTACAAGAATCCTCATATCTGCATCAGTTATCTCATGACACCACAAGGACGACGAGATTCTTCAATATCAACGACTTCAGGAAGGGAGCATCGCCGTCACCGGATCCAACCACCAAAGGGCAGAATCTAGGTTTTCACCCTGAAAAACTAGTACGAGTATATCCAAGCAATGCCTTCAACAAAGTAATGTCGCAAAATCCAACTTGGACCAGACCTATGCTTTCATCTCGAAGCTTGAGACCGAATACTCGAGAAGCAACACCATCATTCTCTGCGATCGCACTCACCTACAGCATCCAAAATCCCAAAGCGGACCACACATTTAAGCGCTCTTCCCAGCAGTTTACTGCCAGGTATAGTTTTGGGTAGGTGGTTCCTGAAGCTTCCGTCCGGTTTTTGGAAGTTTCCGGGACATGTTTTCCTTTATTCTTTTTCCCTTCTTTATGTCTTCGTCGCTTTTCCGTTTTATTCAATCAAAATTTTATTTTTATTTTTTCTTTTTGTTTCCCTTTTCTATTTTTTGCATTTTCATTGTTTCCTTTTATTTTTCTAGTATTTTTTATAAAATGCATGATTTTTTTAGAAACCACAACAAAATTTAATTCATGTTTTTTAAAATTCGAAACCATTTTTAAAATGATGAAAAATTTATTTAAAAATCAGATCCATGAGTACTTAAATAATAATATTTTTCAAAATCGCAAATAATTTTCAATCCATGAATATTTTAAAATGTGTAAAAGAAAAATAAGGGAACAATTTTCAATTCGCAAACAATTTTTGAATTCATAAACATGTTTTTGAAATTTATGAAACTTTTTGATCCATGATTTTTTTCAAATTTTCTTACAATTTCTGAATTTATGAATATTTTTTAGATTCATGAACACTTTTTCAAATTGATGAATTGTTTTTGATAAACTAATATTTTTAAAAATTATGATTTTTTTGAATTCATGGACATTTTTCAAATTAACAATTGTTTTGGAATTCGCAAACTTTTTCCAAATCAATAATTTTTTTCATGAAAATCGTTTCAAATTCACAATTTTTTTTGAATCAGTGAACCTTTTTAAATTCACAAGTATTTTCAAAAAAATTAACATTTTTATATTGGTAAGCATTTAAAATTTTATGGTTCTTTTCCCACCAATCGGATTAGAAAGGGAAAACCCCAGAAAAATGCTCTCTTGAAACTATATGAAAAGCTATTATTTGATGGGCGTGAACGAACCTAGACTAACCCTCTTATAACAAATTGGAAAGCAGTCATCGCCCTAGGGAGAGAGCAGCCGAGAGAAAGGGGAAGGAGACGAGCGGCTGGCGGTGGATCACGGGATTATGGAGAGATGACTGGCTGAGAGGAGCTCGTTGCGCGGTGTGGAATGCCTCGCGCACTGCCATGGGAGAGGGAATTGGGCCAATCGGCTGCTTCAGAGGAGATTGGAAGGCCTCAGACCCACATCAATTTAACGAATGTTCAATACATCCGCTTTCTATTTTAGCGGTAAAACAAACGGCATCGCTTATGATTTTTTGGTATAAAACGTGTTGCCGATGTAACTTGTCAGTTGGCCATTGCTCCCTATAGCACATCATGCACATTCGATATCAAGAACATTTTATAATTTTGTGAACATTTTTTGAATACATAAATATTTTTTTTGAATTCTTGAATATTTTAAATTCCATATTTTTTAAATTCTGGAACATTTTTTCTGCAATCTGCAAACTTTTTTTGAATTCATCAGGAGGTTTTTAAAATTTATGAACATTTTTTTAATTCAGGAACATTTGTTTCAATTTGCATACATTTTTTTAATTATTGAATAATTCTAAAAAACTCATGACGTTTTTTTGAATTTGCATCACCTCATGTATCCTGATCAATAACCTAAGGAAGGTTACTTCTGCTGTGCTTGGAGTCTACCATACTTACCTTTTTTCTGTTGGTGGGTGGGGGGGGGGGGGGGGGGTTGGTAAAAAGTCCTCCCTGCAGCATCTTCTCATTAGCTCATTAGCCAGTGCTATCTTTTTAGACATATATACTGGCCGGTGTTCCTTTTTCTTGAGACACACTAGCTAGTGTCGGTAAATCATGAGCTAACAGTTCCAAAACCATGCAATCATTTTCACAAATCATGAGCAATTTTAACCCACGCGATAATTAACACAAATAACACGACCTATTTTTTTAACACAGTACAGACGCAAGCGCTCATATATACGCGCATACACTCACTCATATGAACGCACACACGCACACTCTATCCCTATAAGCATCTCCGAGAAACTGAGCCGGCATATCATCTTAAGATTTACGAAGTCACTTTAGGCGTCTCGTCGTCGACGGGAATGTCTCCTCCCACTGAAAACGCATCGCCGGAAATCTTGAAATAAATCCAGAAATAATGCACGCACCGGGACTTGAACCCTTGTGGTCTGAGGATACCAGCGCAATGCTAGACCTACGTAATAGTTGTTACGTACTTTACGTAAATAGCAACGTGGAGCCATATTAGTGGATAATTAGGCGGCAGGTTGGCTCGCACACGACTGACTTTCTGGAAGAAAAAGAGACGGCGGCACACGACAACAAGAACAGTAAACAGCGTCTGATGCCAATGCATCCTCGTGTATATAACCTCAGTCTCACACATCTGAACTGCCTTCTTACACAAAAGCTACCGCGACATGCAGCAGCCGTTTCTATTTCCCCAGTTCTGTGTTTGAAATTCATGGATGGCTTCCCACACCCACTAAATATGCAGTGATCAATTACAATTACACCACCATTCAGATGTCTTCCAAAATGTTCTAAAGCTACTAAAATGAGCCAACCGACCGAATTGTCGGATTTGTACAGATAAGAAAAGCCCACCAGATTAGGCATGAGCAATAGCAGGTGATCGAAGATCGAACTGATTAATTCAAGATAGAATTACCTGGGGTGATCTTCGGATGACCAGAGGTCGATCCTGCTCTGTATATAGGTGCGGCTTATGCCTATTGATCTCCGGGCACCGCCAAACTCAACCACTTCCTGCAACGACTTGCTCCTCATGTCGACGGCGACCACCCACGCCGTGTCGTCCCTGAGGCTCTCTTTGCTCATCAAGTAGACGACGTCGTCGCCCCGCAAGCTTATGACGGGGTGGCCTGTCATGAGCTCATGGAATGGCCTCGGCAGTGGCGGGCTGGCGGCAAAAGGAGAGAGACATCAGAAGATCTCAACTCGCAGTCCTGGCGCCATGGTTCCTCCTTCCACGGCTGTCTGCTGACGATCTTCTTGGTCCACGCGGTGAGTGTCCAGCCACCACCAGAGTGTTCGTCAGACCGCTTGTCGACGTACTTGATGCAACCTCGGTCGACAACGGCGATGTCCCTGGTTATGACGGCGTCCCACTTGCGCTCACTCAAGGCATGCGGCAAGGGGACGTAGCGGAGCTCCGGGTCGTCGAGGAGCACGTCGCAGAGCAGGACGCCGCGCCAGAGGTCGGCCCAGCCCACGAAACCGCCGCCGCCGCCGAGAGTGAATGCCTTGCTGGTGGAGAAGAAGACGGAGTCCATGGCAGGGTTCATGGCAGTGGCACCAAGCTCCAGCTTGCTCTTGGTCCAGGTGTTGGTCTTGGAGTGGAAGCGGTGGAGCTCATACGCCATGCCCCGTGTGCCCTTGAGGAACGCGATGATGTAGGAGGAGCTGCTCGGGCTGCAGCGCAGGAGGGCGACGTCCCTTACACCGAAGCAGGCATGAGGGTGAGGGAGAGGCGTGAGCGAGCGCGCGGCGGGCTGGTAGACGAAGTAGTCGAACATGTCCGGCTGGGTGCACAGGGACCGGTGGCCGAGGACGACGCCGAGCAAGAAGAGGGGACCAGCGGCAGGCGGGCGGCGATCATGGTGACCTCTATGGCATGGCCTTGGACTTGGGCACTTGGCGGTGGTGCCGGTGGCAGCGTCGCCGCCGTCGGCTATGTAGGCAGAGACGTCGAGGAGGACCGTTGAAGAGGGGGAGCGCAGGCGGTGTCAGCGAGGCGCCGAAGATAGCGCTCTCCGTCACGTTGTCGTACTCTTCCAAGCCCTCCTCCATGTACATGGATGGATCTTCCCCTCCTTTCAAGCTATCTACAAGACGATTGTCCAGGTATATATGAAGAGAGGATTGCTAGCCTGATTAAACCGAATCAAAATATGTTTCTGCTTGAATCCGGAAGAGAATTTCCTCCCTTTTTTTGAAAAGGGGAGGAGAACTTCTAGTTCCAGGTGGGATCGGAGAGGGGAACCAACACTGGAACCGTCTGCACATGCACATCCCAGCTGGTAGATCAGGATAGATCCAGGCAAATTCACATCCAAAGGGGCGAAAACTATTTATGCAAAAGCACACTAGCTTGGATTAAGCAACGCATTATCCATAAACCAACAAGTAACAAGCAGTACACAGGATATAAGGTACCATTAGAGGCACTACTTGTTGAGCGGCAATTTTATTTAGGCGAATACTACACCGCTAGGTGATTACTGGGCCGCGTGTAGCCCAACCTTGTTCGTCAGTTCCTCCTTGATAGCTCCGACAACCCTGTCCTTGACGTCTCCGTCCTTCATGAACAGGAAGGTTGGCATGGCCTCCACGCTGAATTGCTCAGCAATGGACTGTTTATACAACACATAAAGCTTTGTTAGTGACACAGCTCTGGATTTGTACCACCATACTCTGTAAACAGCGACATCAGTTCCATTACCTTCAGTTCATCAACATCGACCTTGAGGAAAACAGCAGCTGGGAACTTCTTGGCGAGATCAGCGAAAATTGGAGCCATAATGCGGCAGGGTCCACACCATGATGCAGTGAAGTCAATGACCACCTGTTAGGTGCAAAACAAGGTTAACATGATCGTGAAGAATATATTCAAAGCATGTGTCGATAATGCTTTTGCTTTTAAAAAAATGCTATTGCTAATTCCTATACCAGAGCTTGCACTCCAAGTTCCTAAATATAAGACCTTTTAGAGATTCCACTATAGACTACATACGGAGCAAAATGAGTGAATCTACACTCTAAAGCATGTCTATATACATCCGTATGTAGTCCATAGTGGAATATCTAAAAGGTCTTATATTTAAGAACGGAGGGAGTATAATTTACATTGGAGTGCTGCGCTTGTTCCAGAATTTCGGAGTCGAAACTCCCCCGCAAAAAATATATTACAAACTACTCCATAATGATCATCATATGAGGCCATGGTTCAGAGTTTCAGTGGGTTAACACCATCATTCTTTGTATACAGACTTGAAGAGACACGATCTACATATAGTACAATATTGGTGACAATTTGTAGCAGTATCAAATAGGGGGATATTGCACACAATGGCAATCTCTACAATCTTAACAAGAACAACAAAAGGACTCTCCAATCTCCATCGACACACCACAAAACTCGTCAGGCAGCACAGCGCGGAAAGCATATTGCAAGAGTCGTGTAGAAGAGACGCGCGATCTGCTGACACAGAAAGATGTTCCAAACATATGCGCCATTACACAGGATCAAGGCAACGCTATTACTACAACGTAATCAACACATGACAGTGGTTTCAGACAATTCAAAGAAAGACCTTGCAGAGAGGGGTGCCACCTCCTGCGCTACTACAAATGTCTCAAATCTGAATTGGCGTTTTTCTCCGGCCTACTATAACAATTGGCTTAGCAGAGCCCCTGACAATAAAGTCCAGTCAACTAGTTGTGATTAACTGTTTTTGCTGCAATTTTTCCTGGTCACAAATGCCAGATTCGCCGCATCCCTAAGATGGGGGGAAAACAAATCGGCACCATACGCTCTCTGAATCGCAAACGTAAAACAATCCAGCAACTTGTTTTAAGCACAGATTAGTCGTCAGGCGCCCGCTACATACACGAAACAGCTCTCATCCACCAAACATCACTGCTCCTAGGTTTTAGATTTGGGTGGTGTGAACAAAGAAACACTAGCGCTCGACGGATCGAGCGGGATCTGAAACAAACCCTGGCGCTCCTGCCGCTTTGCAGGAGGAAGAGGGGATAACGGAACCAGATCAATCAGGAGATAGATAGATAGATAGATGTGTATACCAGCTTCTTGGCGGCGTTGGCCTCCTCGATCTGCATGGTCCACTGCTCCAGGCTGTGGACGGAGATCACCTCCCCCGCCCCCACCGCCGCCGCCGTCGCCGTCGCCGCCGACGCCGCCATCTCTCTCTCTCTCTCTCTCTTCTCGGCAAGCACCGCTTATTTCTGACGCGCACTTTGTTGTTGCCTTCTGGCCTCGGTCTCGAATCCCGGCTCGCCTCCCCAAAGATATTGTCTTTGTCCGGCAGGCAGGAATCGGAATTTATCCTGCGGGCTATGACGAATATGCCCTTTCCTCCTGCGCGAAATTACGGCGGAGCCCAGCTATCCGGACTGGGACTGTTGAACGGTCAGATGGGCGTGTGCATTCAAACGGGCGGGCCACCTGAGGCGTGTGTGAACAGTTCTTCTTTTCTGACGCGGTGAACAGGTTGCTGCAGCCGTACCTTCGTGAGTGCCTGATTCAAACACGATTAGCCAAATCATCTGACAACCACGACGATGTCAGATGAGCCAAAATTCATTCGGACTTGCTCAACGCCTGGATTTGTTGTTTGAATCAGTCAATTCCCGAGCCATGAGCCCTGCCCATGACCTCACCCAAGGGGGACGCATGAGGAGGCAAGAGGTTCACATGCTCAGATACAAGGTTGTCGGTATACCTGGTCATGGGCAACCCGGCCCGGACGGCCCGACCCGACCTTGCCCACACGCCGGGCCTGGGCCTAGATTTTGAGCTCGATGGCCGGGCCAGGCTAGGCTCGGGCCCGTCGTATTTGCAGTTTAAGCAAGAGACCTGGTCCGAGGCTCGATAGGCTTCTTAACTGATGGGTCGGGCTTGGGCCTGTTTTTTAGGCCCGACGACTGGGACGGGCTTGGGCCTAGGTTTTCTGCGTCAGGCTTGGTAGGCCCAGCCTGACGTATGACCATGTATAGTTGTCGGTGTTGGAGTTGGTGGCCAGGTTTAGAGCATCTTCAAATGGACCCTCCCAGACATAATTCAGACCCAAAAAAAAACTCATCCAATCGGACCCCTTATACCTAGCCTATTTGTCAGGGTTGCCCGGCACCATACATATCCTGCCGCTATGTGGGGCTGACATGGGGCGGTTTCAATGCGTCTGGACGCGACCGTCATGTCGGATTGGCCCGCACTTGCCCACCCCGTTACCAGGAAAACACTAATCAGGCCAAATCCTAGTCACACTCCCTTGACCGCCCCACTCCAAGTCCTCTTCCTAACCCTTCGCCACATTGAGACGCCACCATGTCTAGTTCAAGTAGTGACTCCTCCTCCGAAGCCGGCCTCGTTGATTGGGATGCCCCCGTAGTGGAGTCGAGCGACGACGCCCTTTGCCGGTCGCTGATGGATAGGGGCGGTAGCTTGATCTCCACACACCACTCCGGTGGCCTAGCGGCGCTCCTCCAGCTCTATGCCCACGCCTACCCAGTGGTCCGGTGTGGCTCTTGCAGCTCCAGGTCGTCACCTTCGCCCCTCGCTCCTCTCGGTCGGTGTTGGGTGTTGGTCCCGACATATTCGAGCACGCGGAGGCAACTGCTCGAGTCAAAAGCATGGGCAGCTCACCGCACGAGGCGGGCGTGGCTCTTGTAGATCCGTGTTGGTCCCCTCCCCGACTCGGGCGACGAGCTCATCCGCGGTGTCATGCGTCGGTCCTTGACCACCACCGAGACAAACGCCCCTTGCATCGCCATAAAAATGCAAAAGTATTGTAGCTCAAACCCGGGGAGCTCGAGCGCCCACCGAAGGAGGAAGCGGTGGCAGCCGCCAAAGCTAGCCGGCTCACCAATGAGCGGGCCCGCGTTGTCCTTCGTCTGCCAGGGCTCCCTCCTCGTCCAAGTCCTCCACTACTCCCAACAATTCTGACGGCCCACCGGATGCCAACACGTAATATCGTCGCTCCGAAGACAATAAGGGAAAGGATAAAGCAAAGAAGTCATGAATTTTATCTTTATCTACTCATATCTTATCGCAAATCATATCATTGTTATCGTAGTAGTGAACTATCTATGTTTTGAACTTGTTATGTCCGTTTGCATGATGATTTTGCTATGCTCAATCAAATCAATGATATGTGTTTAATTCATCTACGTTGTGTTGATTTACATTGCATGAGGTTGTGTGAATCCCCCCCCCCGGATGTATGGGGAATCAAATTAGCTATGTCTCAATGGCGACTCAGACTAAGAGGGGCACGCTACAGGGAAGAGGTGGAAAGAGGAGGAAGAAGAGATGGCTTGGTCATACACTCGACTTACTGTATGTTGTGCAACTGCTGCATGGCACTCGGCTTCCGAGTGAACACATGTGGCACTTTTCTGGCTGGCCCATAGCTGAACTAGAAGCCAGGCGCGCCTCGGCTTACTTCTTGACCACGTGGCAGTGTCATTTCCATTGGCCGGCACCTTTATGTTACGAAGTGATGACTATTTACACTATTTACACCATCTGTACAAATCTGACAATTCGGTCGGTTGGCTCATTTTAGTAGCTTTAGAACATTTTGGAAGACATCTGAATGGTGGTGTAATTGTAATTGATCACTGCATATTTTTGGGTGTGGGAAACCATCCATGAGTTTCAAACACAGAACTAGGGAAATAGAAACGGCTGCTGCATGTCGCGGTAGCTTTCGTGTAAGAAGGCAGTTCAGATGTGTGAGACTGAGGTTATATACATGAGGATACATTGGCATCAGACGCTGTTTACTGTTCTTGTTGTTGTGTGCTGTCGTCTCTTTTTCTTCCAGAAAGTCAGTCATGTGCGAGCCAACCTGCCGCCTAATTATCCACTAATATGGCTCCATGTTGCTATTTACGTAAAGTACGTAACAACTATTACGTAGGTCTAGCTTTTATTTTATTTTACACTAAGAAACCTCTTAGAATTTGTCCCAGCTTTTGTAAAGACTCTTTAGGCCACAAGAAGCATGCCATGAAATGCTTTGGAATCGCAGTGAACACCGAGTTGATCAATATTAGTCTGCCTCCCGAAGAAATAAAGGTGGCTAACCACTCAGAGTCTTTTGTCCAAAGGTGGCTAATAAAGGTGATCTGTTGATAGCATTAACAATCGCAGCCTAGGAGATAGGTTCATCCAACATACTAAGGTTGAGTTGGTCATACAGATTTTGCGGGATCAAAAGCCATCGAGACTATATCTGTCAGGACCTGATCCACGCAAATACTGAAGAAGGAGAACGATGCAAGGCAAGTTCAGTTAAGCAACGGCGCAGATGCGAGGATACCGATTCGGGCCAGATCAACGGCTCGAATGCAACCTCGCCGTTTTACCTCTTTGTTTAAACCGATCATTGTATTGTATCCGTTAATCACTGCTTGTTACCGCGGTGAGCTGGACAAGTGCTTATAAGCTGGGCACCGAGGCGAGATCGGGCAAGTATGTAATTCGAGAACTAAGAGTAGGTAGCTAAGAACCCTAGTTCGTACGGAAGGCGGGGTATCTGTCCTTGCGATCCACCCCTTGTATCCATCTTTTCATGAAATTCCAGTGAAATCGAGTCGAGTTTCCTCCGATCTATCAAATTCTCGCATTCCAGGTCTTACAAAGGTATCAGAGCGCCGGTGGGATACCTCGGCAATGAGTCAACGACGGCAAATCAGGCTCTGGAGAGCAGGAGGTTGGGTTCTCTCGTAAAATCCTTCCCGTCCCTCCCAGTTCGCGATGGCGTGCTACCTCTTGAGCACTGCGTTGGATTTCCCCGAAGAGGAGAGGATGATGCAGCAAAGTAGCGTAAGTATTTCCCTCAGTTTTTGAGAACCAAGATATCAATTCAGTAGGAGGCTACGCTCAAGTCCCTCGTACCTACACAAAACAATAGCTCCTCGCAACCAACGCGATTAGGGGTTGTCAATCCCTTCACGGTCACTTACGAGAGTGAGATCTGATAGAGATGATAGATGATATTTTTGGTATTTTTGGTATAGAGATGCAAAGTGAAAAGTAAAAGGCAAAGTAAAAAAGCAAAGCAAATATAAAGTGATGGAGATTGATATGATGAGAATAGACCCGGGGGCCATAGGTTTCACTAGTGGCTTCTCTCAAGAGCATAGGTATACTACGCTGGGTGAACAAGTTACTGTTAAGCAATTGACAGAATTGAGCATAGTTATGAGAATATCTAGGTATGATCATGTATATAGGCATCACGTCTGAGACAAGTAGACCGACTCCTACCTGCATCTACTACTATTACTCTACTCATCGACCGCTATCCAGCATGCATCTAGAGTATTAAGTTAAAAACAGAGTAACTCCTTAAGCAATATGACATGATGTAGAGGGATAGTTTCATGCAATATGATAAAAACCCCATATTGTTATCCTCGATGGCAACAATACAATACGTGCCTTGCTGCCCCTTCTGTCACTGGGAAAGGACACCGCAGGATTGAACCCAAAGCTAAGCACTTCTCCCATGGCAAGAAAAACCAATCTAGTAGGCCAAACCAAACTGATAATTCGAAGAGACTTGCAAAGATAACCAATCATACATAAAAGAATTCAGAGGAGATTCAAATATTATTCATAGATAGACTTGATCATAAACCCACAATTCATCGGTCTCAACAAACACACCGCAAAAAGAAGATTACATCGAATAGATCTCCACGAGAGAGGGGGAGAACATTGTATTGAGATCCAAAAAGAGAGAAGAAGCCATCTAGCTAATAACTATGGACCCGAAGGTCTGAGGTAAACTACTCACACTTCATCGGAGAGGCTATGATGATGTAGAAGCCCTCCGTGACGACGGCCCTCTCCGGCAGAGCTCCAGAACAGGCCCCAAGATGGGATCTCGTGGATACAGAAAGTTGCGGCGGTGGAATTAGGTTTTTCGCTCCATATCTGATCGTTTGGGGGTACGTAGGTATATATAGGAGGAAGGAGTACGTCGGTGGAGCAACAGGGGGCCCACGAGGCAGGGGGCGCGCCCTAGGGGGGCGCCCCCACCCTCGTGACCGCCTCTTTTGTTCCTTGGAGTAGGGTCCAAGTCCCCTGGATCACGTTCAGTGAGAAAATCACGTTCCCGAAGGTTTCATTCCGTTTGGACTCCGTTTGATATTCTGTTTCTCCGAAACACTGAAATAGGCAAAAAAACATCAATTCTGGTCTGGGCCTCCGGTTAATAGGTTAGTCCCAAAAATAATATAGAAGTGAAAAATAAAGCCCAGTATAGTCCAAAACAGTAGATAATATAGCATGGAGCAATCAAAAATTATAGATACGTTGGAGACGTATCAGGCATCCCCAAGCTTAATTCTTGCTCGTCCTCGAGTAGGTAAATGATAAAAAGAGAATTTTTGATGCGGAGTGCTACTTGGCATAATTTCAATGCAAATCTTCTTAATTGTGGTATGAATATTCAGATTTGAAAGATTCAAGACAAAAGTTCATATTGACATAAAAATAATAATACTTCAAGCATACTAACAAAGCAATTATGTCTTCTCAAAATAAATGGCCAAAGAAAGTTATCCCTACAAAATCATATAGTCTGGCTATGCTCTATCTTCACCACATAAAGTATTTAAATCATGCACAACCCCGATGACAAGCCAAGCAATTGTTTCATACTTTAACATTTTCAAAACTTTTTCGATCTTCACGCAATACATGAGCATGAGCCATGGATATAGCACTATATGTGGAATAGCATGGTGGTTGTGGAGAAGACAAAAAGAAGGGGAAGATAGTCTTACATCAACTAGGCGTATCAACGGGCTATGGAGATGCCCATCAATAGATATCAATGTGAGTGAGTAGGGATTGCCATGCAACGGATGCACTAGAGCTATAAGTATATGAAAGCTCAACAATAAGTGGGTGTGCATCCAACTCGCTTGCTCACGAAGACCTAGGGCAATTTTGAGGAAGCCCATCATTGGAATATACAAGCCAAGTTCCATAATGAAAAATTCCCACTAGTATATGAAAGTGACAAAATGAGAGACTCTCTGTCATGAAGATCATGGTGCTACTTTGAAGCACAAGTGTGGTAAAAGGATAGTAACATTTTCCCTTCTCTCTTTTTCTCTCATTTTCAATTTTTTTTATTTGGGCCTTTTCTCTCTTCTTTTTTATGGCCTCTTTTTTTTTCGTCCGGAGTCTCATCCCGACTTGTGGGGGAATCAGTCTCCATCATCCTTTCCTCACTTGGGACAATGCTCTAAAAATGATGATCATCACACTTTTAGTTTTTTTACAACTCAACAATTACAACTCAATACTTAGAACAAAATATGACTCTATATGAATGCCTCCGGCGGTGTACCGGGATATGCAATGAATCCAGAGTGACATGTATGAAAGAATTATGAACGGTGGCTTTGCCACAAATACGATGTAAACTACATGATCATGCTAGCAATATGACAATGATGGAGCGTGTCATAATAAATGGAACGGTGGAAAGTTGCATGTCAATATATCTCGGAATGGCTATGGAAATGCCATGATAGGTAGGTATGGTGGCTGTTTTGAGGAAGGTATATGGTGGGTGTATGATACCGGCGAAAGGTGCGCGGTATTAGAGAGGCCAGCAATTGTGGAAGGATGGGAAAAATGCGTATAATCCATGGACTCAACATTAGTCATAAAGAACTCATATACTTATTGCAAAAATCTAGAAGTTATCAAAGCAAAGTATTACACGCATGCTCCTAGGAGGATAGATTGGTAGGAAAAGACTATTGCTCATCCCCGACCGCCACTCATAAGGAAGACAATCAATAAATAAATCACGCTCCGACTTCATCACATAACGGTTCACCATACGTGCATGCTACAGGAATCACAAACTTTAACACAAGTATTTCTCAAAATTCACAACTACTCAACTAGCACGACTCTAATATCACCATCTTCATATCTCAAAACAATAATCAAGCATCAATCTTTTCTTAGTATTCAACGCACTCAAAAGAAACTTTTACAAATCTTGAATACCAAGCATATTATTATTAAGCAAATTACCATGCTATTAAAGACTCTCAAAATAATCTAAGTGAAGCATGAGAGATCAATAGTTTCTTTAAAACAAATCCACCGCCGTGCTCTAAAAGATCTAAGTGAAGCACATAGAGCAAAATTATAACGCTCAAAAGATATAAGTGAAGCACATAGAGCAAAACTACATAGCTCAAAAGATACAAGTGAAGCACATAGAGTATTCTATCAAATTCCAATTCATGTATGGCTCTCTCAAAAGGTGTGTACAACAAGGATGATTGTGGCACACTAACAAACAAAGATACAAATAATACAAGACGCTTCAAGCAAAACACATATCATGTGGTGAATAAAAATATAGCTCCAAGTAAAATTACCGATGGAAGTGGACGAAAGAGGGGATGCCTTCCGGGGCATCCCCAAGATTTGACTTTTTGGTGTCCTTGGATTATATTGGTGGTGCCATGGGCATCCCCAAGCTTAGTCTCTTGCCACTCCTTGTTCCATAATCCATCAAAAGATTTCACCCAAAACTTGAAAACTTCACAACACAAAACTCAACAGAAATCTCGTGAGCTCCGTTAGAGAAAGAAAACAAAAGACCACTTCAAGGTACTGTAATGAACTCATTATTTATTTATATTGGTGTTAAACCTACTTTATTCCAACTTCTCTATGGATTATAAACTATTTTACTAGCCATAGATTCATCAAAATAAGCAAACAACACACGAAAAACAGAATCTGTCAAAAACAGAACAGTCTGTAGTAATCTGCAACTAACGCAAACTTCTGGAACTCCAAAAATTCAGAAAAAATAAGAAGACCTATGAAATTTGTTTATTGATCAGCAGCAATTGGAATCAGTATTTTATCACTTTCTGGTGACTTTTAATAATTCGGGCACTGAGCGCAAAGTTTCTGGAAATTACAGCAAGATCAAATAACTATCATCCAAGAAGTTCCTATAGGTTTAACTTGGCACAAACACTAATTAAAACACAAAACCACACATAAATAGAAGGTAGATGGATTATCTATTCCTAAACAAAAACATAAACAAAAAAACAAAAAATAAAATTGGGTTGTCTCCCAACAAGCGCTATCGTTTAACGCCGCATAAAAGCGAGGATAGATCTAGGTATTGCCATCTTTGGTAGGCAATCCATAAGTGGCTCTCATGATAGTTTCATATGTAAATTTTATTTTATTTCTAGGGAATTGTTCCATGCCCTTTTTTAATGGAAATTGAAATCTAATATTCCCTTCCTTCATATCAATAATCGCACCAATCGTTCTAAGTAAAGGTCTACCAAGAATAATAGGGCAAGAAGGATTGGAATCTATATCAAGAACGATAAAATCTACGGGCACATAATTCCTTTTTGCAACAATAAGAACATCATTAATTCTTCCCATAGGTTTCTTAATAGTGGAATCCGCAACATGCAAGTTTAGAGAGCAATCATCAAAATCACGGAAATCTAGCAAATCACACAAAGTTTTGGGAATAGTGGAGACACTAGCGCGCAAATCACACAAAGCATAAAATTCATGATCTTTAATTTTAATTTTAATAGCTGGTTCCCACTCATCATAGAGTTTTCTAGGGATAGAAACTTTCAACTCAAGTTTTTCTTCATAAGATTGCATCAAGGCATCAATAATATGTTCGGTAAAGGCTTTATTTTGACTATAAATATGAGGAGAATTTAGCACGGATTGCAACAAGGAAATACAATCAATTAAATAGCAACTTTCATAATTAAATTTCTTGAAATCCAATATAGTGGGTTTAGCAACATCTAGGGCTTTATTTCTTTCAATCCCACTTTTATCAATTTCATCATCAAGATCTAAATACTCCGAATTTTTGGAACGCCTTATAGGTAAAGGAAGATCATATTTAGTTTCATCAAGATTCATATTCCAAAACAAAGATTTAATAGGGCACACATCAATAACTTTTAGATCTTTATCTTGATTTTCATAGGAATTGGAAGAACATGCTTTAATAAAGGCATATCTGGAAGCACGCATCCTAGCGGTTCTTTCCTTGCACTCATCAATGGAAATTCTCATGGCTTTGAGAGACTCATTGATATCATGCTTAGGAGGAATAGATCTAAGCTTTAAAGAATCAACCTCATGAGAAATTCTATCAACGTTCCTAGCCAAATCATCAACTTTAAGCAATTTCTCTTCAAGCAAAGCATTAAAATTCTTTTGTGAATTCATAAACTCTTTAACACTATTCTCAAATTCAAAGGGCATCTTATTAAAATTTCCATAAGAGTTGTTGTAGGAATTTCCATAATTATTAGAAGGATTACTAGGATAAGGCCTAGGATTAAAATTCCCTCTATACGCGTTGTTACCAAAATTATTCCTACCAACAAAATTCACATCCATAGATTCATTATTATTCTCAATCAAAGTAGACAAAGGCATATCATTAGGATCAGAAGAAACACTTTTAGTAGCAAATAATTTCATAAGTTCATCCATCTTTCCACTCAAAACATTGATTTCTTCTATCACATGCACTTTTTTATTAGTAGATCTTTCAGTATGCCATTGAGAATAATTAACCATAATATTATCTAGGAGTTTAGTAGCATCTCCTAAAGTGATTTCCATAAAAGTGCCTCCTGCGGCCGAATCTAAAAGATTTCTAGAAGCAAAATTCAATCCGGCATAATTTTTTTGTATAATCATCCACAAATTCAAACCATGAGTAGGGAAATTACGTATCATTAATTTCATTCTCTCCCAAGTTTGTGCAACATGTTCATGACCTAATTGCTTAAAATTCATAATGTCGTTTCTAAGAGAGATGATCTTAGCGGGAGGAAAATACTTAGAGATAAAAGCATCTTTGCACTTGTTCCAAGAATCAATACTATTTTTAGGCAAAGACGAAAACCAAGCTTTAGCACGATCTCTAAGCAAAAAAGGAAATAGCTTCAATTTAACAACATCATTATCAACATCTTTCTTCTTTTGCATATCACATAAATCAACGAAGCTATTCAGATGGGTAGAGGCATCTTCACTAGGAAGGCCGGCGATCGATCTTTCATAACAAGATTCAGCAAAGCACTATTGATTTCACAAGATTCAGTATTGGCAAGAGGAGCAATCGGAGTGCTAAGAAAATCATTATTATTGGTATTGGTGAAGTCACACAATTTGGTAGTATCTTGAGCCATCATGACAAACAAGCAATCCAATACACGAGCAAACAAAAGGCAAGCGAGGAAAAGGCAAACGGAAAAAGAGAAGGAGATTGGGAAAGAGAGGGCAAATAAAACGGCAAGGGTGAAGTGGGGAAGAGGAAAACGAGAGGCAAATGGCAACTAATGTAATGCGGTAGATAGGGATTGTGATGGGTACTTGGTATGTTGACTTTTGCGCAGACTCCCCGGCAACGGCGCCAGAAATTCTTCTTGCTACCTCTTGAGCACTGCGTGGGATTTCCCCGAAGAGGAGAGGATGATGCAGCAAAGTAGCGTAAGCATTTCCCTCAGTTTTTGAGAACCAAGGTATCAATCCAGTAGGAGGCTACGCTCAAGTCCCTCGTACCTACACAAAACAATAGCTCCTCGCAACCAACGCGATTAGGGGTTGTCAATCCCTTCACGGTCACTTACGAGAGTGAGATCTGATAGAGATGATGTTGGTAACATAGCAGAATTTTAAAATTTTCCTACGTGTCACCAAGATCAATCTATGCAGTCTTCTAGCAACGAGAGGGAGAGGAGTGCATCTACATACCCTTGTAGATCGCAAGCGGAAGCATTCAAGAGAACGGGGTTGATGGAGTCGTACTCGTCGTGATCCAAATCACCGATGATCCTAGCGCCGAACGGACGGCACCTCCGCGTTCAACACACGTACGGAGCGAGGACGTCCCCCGCGCCTTGATCCAGCAAGGAGGAGGGAGAGGTTGAGGAAGAAAGCTCCAACAGCAGCACGACGACGTGGTGGTGGTGGAGCTGCAGTACTCTAGCAGGACTTCGCCAAGCTCTTAACGGAGGAGGAGAGGTGTTGGGGAGGGGAGGGGCTGCGCCTTGGGAAGGGTGCGCTCCCATGTGCCTCCCCACTATATATAGGGGTGGAGGGGGATAGTTTCTTGCCCTCCAAGTCCATTGGGGCGTTGGCAAAGGTGGGGAAAGAAACCCCATCATTTCCTTTCCCCACCGATTGTTATCCCCCCTTTTTAGGGATCTTGATCTTATCCCTTTGGGATATGATCTTATTCCTTCTAAGGGGGAATCTTGGTGCGCCTTGACCAGGGGTGTGGGGCCTTGCCCCCAATACCCACGTTCATGTGGGTCCCCACATGCAGGTGGGCCCCACTATGGAACCTTCTAGAATCTTCCCGATACAATACCGAAAAATCCCGAACATTTTTCGGTGGCCAAAATAGGACTTCCCATATATAAATCTTTACCTCCGGACCATTCCGGAACTCCTCGTGACGTCTGGGATCTCATCCGAGACTCCGAAGAACATTCGGTAATCACGTACAAGTCTTCCTAATAACCCTAGCGTCATCGAACCATAAGTGTGTAGACCCTACGGGTTCGGGAAACATGCAGACATGACCGAGACAACTCTCCAGCCAATAACCAACAGCGGGATCTGGATACCCATGTTGGCTCCCACATGTTCCACGATGATCTCATCGGATGAACCACGATGTCGAGGATTCAAGCAATCCCGTATACAATTCCCTTTGTCAATCGGTACGTTACTTGCCCGAGATTCGATCGTCGGTATCCCAATACCTCGTTCAATCTTGTTACCGGCAAGTCACTTTACTCGTACCGTAATGCATGATCCCGTGATCAACCACTTGGTCACATTGAGCTCATTATGATGATGCATTACTGAGTGGGCCCAGAGATACCTCTCCGTCATACCGAGTGACAAATCCCAGTCTCGATTCGTGCCAACCCAACAGACACTTTCGGAGATACCCGTAGTGCACCTTTATAGTCACCCAATTACGTTGTGACGTTTGGCACACCCAAAGCACTCCTACGGTATCCGGGAGTTGCACAATCTCATGGTCAAAGGAAATGATACTTGACATTAGAAAAGCTCTAGCAGACGAACTACACGATCGTGTGCTATGCTTAGGATTGGCTCTTGTCCATCACATCATTCTCCTAATGATGTGATCCCGTTATCAATGACATCCAATGTCCATGGTTAGGAAACCATAACCATCTATTGATCAACGAGCTAGTCAACTAGAGGCTCACTAGGGACATGTTGTGGTCTATGTATTCACACATGTATTACAGTTTCCAGTCAATACAATTATAGCATGAACAATAGACAATTATCATGAACAAGGAAATATAATAATAACCATTTTATTATTGCCTCTAGGGCATATTTCCAACAGTCTCCCACTTGCACTAGAATCAATAATCTAGTTCGCATCACTATGTGATTGTAATGAATTCAACACCCATGGGGTTTGATCATATGTCGCTTGTGAGAGAGGTTATTAGTCATCGGGTCTAAATCTTTCAGATCCGTGTGTACTTGACAAATCTCTATGTCATCTCCTAGACGCAGCTACCACGCTCTATTTGGAGCTATTCCAAATAACTGTTCTACTATACGAATCCAGTTTACTACTCAGAATAATCTGGATTAGTGTCAAAGTTTGCATCGGCGTAACCCTTTATGACGAACTCTTTTACCACCTCCATAATTGAGAAAAATTCCTCAGTCCACTAGTTACCAAGGATAACTTTGACCGCTGTCCTGTGATCCATTCCTGGATCACTCTTGTACCCCTTGACTGACTCATGGCAAGGCACACTTCAGGTGCGGTACACAGCATAGCATACTGTAGAGCCTACGTCTAAAGCATAGGGGACGACCTTCGTCCTTTCTCTCTCTTCTGCCGTGGTCAGGTCTTGAGTCTTACTCAATACTCACACCTTGTAACACAGCCAAGAACTCCTTCTTTGCTGATCTATTTTGAACTCCTTCAAAATCATGTCACGGTATGTATTCATTTGAAAGTACTATTAAGCGTTTTTTATCTATCCTTATAGATCTTGATGCTCAATGTTCAAGTAGCTTAATCCAGGTTCTCCATTGAAAAACACTTTCCAAATAACCCTGCATGCTTTCCAGAAATTCTACATCATTTCTGATCAACAATATGTCAACAACATATACTCATCAGAAATTCTATAGTGCTCCCACTCACTTCTTTGGAAATACAAGTTTCTCATAAACTTTGTATAAACCCAAAATCTTTGATCATCTCATCAAAGCGTACATTCCAATTCCGAGATGCTTACTCCAGTCCTTAGAAGGATTGCTGGAGCTTTGCTTACTTGTTAGCATCTTTCAGGATTGACAAAAACTTTCTGGTTGTATCACATACAACCTTTCCTCAAGAAAATCGTCGAGGAAACAATGTTTTCACATCCTATCTGCAAGATTTCATAAATAATGCAGTAACTGCTAATATAATTCCAACAGACTCTTAGCATCGCTACGAGTGAGAAAGTCCTATCGTGGTCAACTCCTCGAACTTGTCGGGAAACATCTTAACGACAAGTCGAGCTTTCTTAATGGTGACACTTACCATCATTGTCCGTCTTCCTTTTAAAATCCATCTGCACCCAACAGCCTTACGACCATCAAGTAGTTCTTTCAAAGTCTATACTTTGTTTTATACATGGATCCTCTCTCGGATTTTATGGCGTCGAGCCATTCGTTGGATTCCGGGCCCACCATCGCTTCTCCATAGCTCGTAGGTTCATTGTTGTCTAGCAACATGACTTCCAAGACAGGATTACATACCACTCTGAAGTACTCCCTCCGTTCTAAATTACTCGTCGCGGAAATGGATGTATCTATAACTAAAATACATCTAGATACATCCATACCCGCGACAAATAATTTGGAACGGAGGGAGTAGTACACATCCTTGTCGACCTATGAGGTTTGGTAGTGACTTGATCCGAAGTTTCATGATCACTATCATAAGCTTCCACTTCAATTGGTGTAGGTGCCACAGGAACAACTTCCTGTGCCCTGCTACACACTAGTTGAAGTGACGGTTCAATAACCTCATCAAGTCTCCACCATCCTCCCACTCAATTCTTTCGAGAGAAACTTTTCCTCGAGAAAGGACCCGTTTCTAGAAACAATCACTTTTGCTTCCGGATCTGAGATGGGAGGTATACCCAACTATTTTTGGGTATTCTATGAAGATGCATTCATCCGCTTTGGGTTCGAGCTTATCAGCCTGAAACCTTTTCACATAAGCGTCGTAGCCCCAAACTTTTAAGAAATGACAGCTTAGGTTTCTCTAAACCATAGTTCATGCGGTGTCATCTCAATGGAATTACGTGGTGCCCTATTTAAAGTGAATGCGGTTGTCTCTAATGCCTAACCCATAAACAATAGTGGTAATTCGATAAGAGGCATCATGGTATGCACCACATCTAATAGGGTGCAGCTATGATGTTCGGACACACCATCACACTATGGTGTTCTAGGCGGTATTAGTCGTGAAACAATTTCCACAATGTCATGATTGTGTGCCAAACTCGTAACTCAGATATTCATCTCTATGATCATATCATAGATATTTTATCCTCTTGTCACGACGATCTTCAACTTCACTCTGAAATTACTTGAACCTTTCAATAATTCAGACTTGTGTTTCAGCAAGTAAATATACTTAGCATCTACTGAAATCATCTGCGAAGTAAGAACATAATGATATCCACTGCATGCCTCAGCACTCATTGGACTGCACACATCAAAATGTATTACTTCCAACAAGTTGCTTTCTTGTTCCATCTCACTGAAAACGAGGCCTTTCAGTCATCTTGCCCATGTGGTATGATTTGCATGTCTCAAGTGATTCAAAATCAAGTAAGTCCAAACGATCCATTTGTATGGAGTTTCTTCATGCATATCTACCAATAGTCATAGTTCGCATGTCTCAATCTTTTCAAAAACGAGCGAGTCCAAAGATCCATCAACATGGAGCTTCTTCATGCGTTTTATACCAACATGACTCAAATGGCAGTGCCACAAGTATGTGGTACTATCATTACTATCTTATATCTTTTGGCATGAACATGTGTATCACTACGATCGAGATTCAATGAACCATTCATTTTAGGTGCAATACCATTGATGGTATTATTCAAATAAACAGAGTAACCATTATTCTCCTTAAATGAATAACCGTATTGCGATAAACATAATCCAATCATGTCTATGCAAACACCAAATAACAATTATTTAGGTTTAATACCAATATCGATGGTAGAGGGAGCATGCGATGCTTGATCACATCAACCTTGGAAACACTTCCAACACATATCGTCATCTCACCTTCAGCTAGTCTCTGTTTATTCTGTAGCATTTTATTTCGAGTTACTAACACTTAGCAACTGAACCGGTATTTTAATACCCTGGTGCTACTAGGAGAACTAGTAAAGTACACATTATAATGTATATCCAATATACTTCTGTCGACCTTGCCAGCCTTCTCATCTACCGAGTATCTAGGGTATTTCTGGTTCAATGGTCGTTCGCCTCATTATAGAAGCACTTAGTCTCGGGTTTGGGTTCATCCTTGGGTTTCTTCACTAGAGCAGCAACTGATTTGCCGTTTCATGAGGTATCCCTTCTTTCCCTTGCCCTTCTTGAAACTAGTGGTTTAACCATCAACAATTGATGCTCCTTCTTGATTTCTACTTTCGCGGTGTCAAACATCGCAAGTTGCTCAAGGATCATCATGTCTATCCCTGATATGCTATAGTTCATCACGAAGCTCCAATAGCTTGGTTGCAGTGACTATGGAGAACCATCACTATCTCATCTGGAAGATTAACTCCCACTCGATTCAAGCGATTGTAGTACTCAGACAATCTGAGCACATGCTCAACGATTGAGCTTTTCTCCCTTAGTTTGCAGGCTTAAGAAGCTTGTCAGGGGTCTCATACCTCTTGACGGTGGAACTAGTCTGAAATTCCAATTTCAGTCTTTGGAACATCTCATATGTTCTGCGACGTTTCAAAAACGTCTTTGGTGCCACAATTCTAAACCGTTAGTATTACACACTGAACTATCACGTAGTCATCAAAACGTGTATGCCAGATGTTTCCCAACATCTACATACGACGCTCGAGGTTTAGCACACTGAGCGGTGCATTAAGGACATAGCCCTTCTGTGCAGCAATGAGGACAATCCTCAGTTCATGGACCCAGTCCGCATAATTGCTACTGTCAACTCTCAACTAAATTTTTCTCTAGGAACATATCTAAAACAGTAGAACCAAAAACGTGAGCTACGACATAATTTGCAAAGACCTTTTTGACTATGTTCATGATAATTAAGTTCATCTAATCAAATTATTCAATGAACTCCCACTCAGATAGACATCCCTCTAGTCATCTAAGTGATACATGATCCGAGTCAACTAGGCCGTGTCCGATCATCACGTGAGACGGACTAGTTATCATCGGTGAACATCTTCATGTTGATCGTATCCACTATATGACTCATGTTCGACCTTTCGGTCTTCCGTGTTTCAAGGCCATGTATGTACATGCTAGGCTCGTCAAGTCAACCTAAGTGTTTTGCATGTGTAAATCTGACTTACACCCGTTGTATTCGAACGTTAGAATCTATCACACCCGATCATCACGTGGTGCTTCGAAACAACGAACCTTCGCAATGGTGCACAGTTAGGGGGAACACTTTCTTGAAATTATTGCGAGGGATCATCTTATTTAAGCTACCGTCGTTCTAAGCAAATAAGATGTAAAACATGATAAACATCACATGCAATCAAATAGTGACATGATATGGCCAATATCATTTTGCACCTTTTGATCTCCATCTTCGGGGCGCCATGATCATCATTGTCACCGGCATGACACGATGATCTCCATCATCATGATCTCCATCATCGTGTCTTCATGTAGTTGTCTCGTCAACTATTACTTCTACTACTATGGCTAACGGTTTAGCAATAAAGTAAAGTAATTACATGACGTTTATGTTGACACGCAGGTCATAAATAAATTAAGACAACTCCTATGGCTCCTGTCGGTTGTCATACTCATCGACATGCAAGTCGTGATTCCTATTACAAGAACATGATCAATCTCATACATCACATATATCATTCATCACATCCTTTTGGCCATATCAGATCACACGGCATATGCTGCAAAAACAAGTTAGACGTCTTCTAATTGTTGTTGCAAATTTTTTACGTGGTTGCTATAGGTTTCTTAGCAAGAACGTTTCTTACCTACGCCAAAACCACAACGTGATATGCCAATTTCTATTTACCCTTCATAAGGACCCTTTTCATCGAATCCGATCCGACTAAAGTGGGAGAGACAGACACCCGCTATCCACCTTATGCAACTAGTGCATGTCAGCCGGTGGAACCTGTCTCACGTAAGTGTACGTGTAAGGTCGGTCCGGGCCGCTTCATCCCACGATGCCGCCGAATCAAGATAAGACTAGTAACGGCAAGTAAATTGACAAAATCGACGCCCACAACAACTTGTGTTCTACTCGTGCATAGAAACTACGCATAGACCTAGCTCATGATGCCACTGTTGGGTAAGTAAATTTAGAATTTTCCTACGTGTCACCAAGATCAATCTATGGAGTCCTCTAGCAACGAGAGGGAGAGGAGTGCATATACATACCCTTGTAGATCGTGAGCGGAAGCGTTCAAGAGAACGGGGTTGATGGAGTCGTACTCGTCGTGATCCAAATCACCGATGATCCTTGCGCCGAACGGACGGCACCTCCGCGTTCAACACACGTATGGAGCGAGGACGTCTCCCGCACCTTGATCCAGCAAGGAGGAGGGAGAGGTTGAGGAAGAAAGCTCCAACAGCAGCACGACGACGTGGTGGTGGTGGAGCAGCAGTACTCCGACAGGGCTTCGCCAAGCTCTTAACGTAGGAGGAGAGGTGTTGGGGAGGGGAGGGGCTGCGCCTTGGGAAGGGTGCGGCTCCCATGTGCCTCCCCACTATATATAGGGGTGGAGGGGGCTGGTTTCTTGCCATTCAAGTCCATTGGGGCATTGGCAAAGGTGGGGGAAAGAAATCCCATCATTTCCTTTCCCCACCGATTGTTATCCCCCCTTTTTAGGGATCTTGATCTTATCCCTTTGGGATATGATCTTATTCCTTCTAAGGGGGATTCTTGGTGCGCCTTGACCAGGGGTGTGGGGCCTTGCCCCCACTACCCACATTCATGTGGGTCCCCACATGCAGGTGGGCCCCACTACGGAACCTTCTAGAATCTTCCCGGTACAATACCGAAAAATCCTAAACATTTTCCAGTGGCCAAAATAGGACTTCCCGTATATAAATCTTTACCTCCGGACCATTTCGGAACTCCTCGTGACGTATGGGATCTCATCCGGGACTCCAAACAACATTCGGTAATCACATACATGTCTTCCTAATAGCCCTAGTGTCATCAAACCTTAAGTGTGTAGACCCTACGGGTTCGGGAAACATGCAAACATGACCGAGACAATCCTCCGGCCAATAACCAACATCGGGATCTGGATACCCATGTTGGCTCCCACATGTTCCACGATGATCTCATCGGATGAACCACGATGTCGAGGATTCAAGCAATCCCGTATACAATTCCCTTTGTCAATCGGTACGTTACTTGCCCGAGATTCGAGCGTCGGTATCCCAATACCTCGTTCAATCTCGTTACCGGCAAGTCACTTTACTCGTACCGTAATGCATGATCCCGTGATCAACCACTTGGTCACACTGAGCTCATTATGATGATGCATTACCGAGTGGTCCCAGAGATACCTCTTCGTCATACAGAGTGACAAATCCCAGTCTCGATTCGTGCCAACCCAACAGACACTTTCGGAGATACCCGTAGTGCACCTTTATAGTCACCCAGTTACGTTGTGATGTTTGGCACACCCAAAGCACTCCTACGGTATCCGGGAGTTGCACAATCTCATGGTCTAAGGAAATGATACTTGACATTAGAAAAGCTCTAGCAGACGAACTACATGATCTTGTGCTATGCTTAGGATTGGGCCTTGTCCATCACATCATTCTCCTAATGATGTGATCCCGTTATCAATGACATCCAATGTCCATGGTTAGTAAACCATAACCATCTATTGATCAACGAGCTAGTCAACTAGAGGCTCACTAGGGACATGTTGTGGTCTATGTATTCACACATGTATTACGGTTTCCAGTCAATACAATTATAGCATGAACACAGTATTAAGGTCCAGATCACAGTGGATCGAGTGGAGAAAGAAGTAGCAGATTTGAGGGCAGAGGTATAAGGCTTACAAGATCTCAAACAGAAGGTGACAAAACTCAGGTCAGAGATGGTAACTATGCCGAAAGTAGAGGCAAAATTGTCGGAGATGAATGAGGGAATTCAACAAACCTTGCAGTTAATCTTGGCGAAAATGAACATATCAAGTCAGAAAGCAGAGCTAGTTTCTCCATATCCAAAAATCAAGGAAAGTCGGACGACTGCTAGTGGTCATATACCAGACACAAAGCAAAACAATATGCATAGTGAAGCAGATCCAGTAATGAGAAATTTAGAGCAAGAATTCAAAGGGCAAGAAAAACTGCCAGCCACAAAAATAGCTGGACTCTCAACTGGATTGCCAGTTTCCCAACTAGTAACTGATAGCACAAGAGTGTGTGCTGGTACACAGCAAGAGGCACCAGTACCGGGTCAGTTCGGAGTAGCTCCAACAAATGTCAGTGCAACAGTACAGGCTCGTACTCTGGGATTTTCAGGAAATAGTGGGTACTTTGCTCTTGTAAGTGCTCCACTTTTCTCTCCACATCACACATATAATCCCAGCACTGGCCAGTATCAACACCACAACAATAGCTCAAGGAATATCTCCTGTGTATCAAGCAGTAGGAAATCTATATGATATGTAGAGCAATCAACATTCTACCCAATTAGGAGGTCCATCATATTTTGCAGAAGCAGTTCTAAAAGGGCCAAGGTCGGAAATTCCCCTTTTTAATGGAGATGATCCTATTGGATGGCTCATAGCATGTGAAAAATTCTTTGACGCGTCTGGAACTCCATATGAGCAATGGGTGAACTTAGCTACTGGTCACTTACAAGGCAGAGCTTCTAACTGGCTGAAAAATATTTGTGTGCCATGGCAAATGGTAACTTGGCAACAGTTCTGTCAGATGATAGCTGACAGATTCTCAGAAGCAAGTGTCCATGAAGATGTGGAATTATTGAAGAATATTCAGCAAACTAACACAGTAGCACAATACATTGACAACTTTGAACAATGTGTAGCTCTAGTCAAAAGAGATCATCCTTGTCTCCAAGAAATATTTTTTGCTGACATTAAACATGAAGTTTGTGGACAAAAACCTACTGGCATAATTGAAGCATATTGGTATGCCAAGGTGTATGAGAAGGCTGCAGCTGCTAGAAAATTACAGAACACTCCTTCTTACAAATCTAAGAGCTACCAACCTGCATACAGGAACTCTACAACACCACTTCAAGTACAAGTTCCACCAGGAGAAGTACAATGTACCTTTTCCTAAAGATGCCCGGGCTTGTTGGTACTGCAGAGAACCATGGTCAAGACAGCACAAATACAAGATTGGTAAAACAATTCACATTCTACAGGAAGTAGATGAGGAGGACGACAATGATAATACAGAAGAATTCTTGGGGCAGGAACAGACGTATCATACAGCTCCTAACACTCCTGATAAAGAGAAGAGCAATGATAACACTGTAGAAAAACCTGCACAAGCCATGCATATTTTCGTTCATGCAGTGGATGGCACTCCAGGAGCAAACACCTTTTCACTGGTCTTAGAAATTGCAGGCAAGAAAGCTACATCTTTGTTTGACAGTGGATCATCAGACACCTTTATTAGCACTGATTTTGCTATCAAGAGCAATTGCAGTCTGCAACCAATGCAACCAAGGAAAGTAACAGTTGTTGGGGGGAGGAAAACTGATATTCACATCCAAAGTTGCTCCTATGGATTTCAAAATCCAAGGAAATACCTTCTGTAGCAGCTTCAAAGTGTTAGATTTACAGGCTTATGATATCATCTTAGGAGCTGACTAGATATATCAATATAGTCCTATATGCCTGGATCTAGTGGAAAGAATTCTGATTGTGACAAAGAATGGCCAGCCACTTACTCTCTTTGATCATACAATTCCCAAAAATAAATGCATCTTGTCTGCAGCTAAAATGGAGAAACTTCTATCAAAAGGAGTGATAGGATATATATTACAGATTCAAGAAATGGAGTCTGAAAACAACAAGGAACAGTCAGACCCTCCAGCGGCTTTATAGCCCCTGTTACAGAAATATGCAGCAATATTTCAGGAATCAGATAAGCTACCTCCAAAAAGGGCATGTGACCACAAGATTGTGTTACAAGAAGGAGCCAAACCTCCTAACTTAAGGCCTTACAGAGTACCTCATTACCAAAAAGCTGCAATGGAGGAAATAATCAAATCGTTAATTAAAAAAGGAGAAATTCAGGAGAGTTTCAGTCCCTTTTCTCACCTTCAATTATGATCAGAAAGAAAGATGGAGGGTGGAGGCTGTGTGTGGATTACAGAGAGATGAATGCAATAACTATAAAGAACAAATTCCCCATGCCAATTATTGAAGACCTGTTGGATGAGTTAAATGGAGCAAAAGTCTTTTCCAAACTAGATCTGAGGTCTAGATATCACCAAATTAGGATGGCCCCAGAGGACATTCCAAAAACAGCCTTCAGGACACACATGGGACACTATGAATATAAGGTGGTGCCTTTCGGATTAGCATGTGGTCCAGGTACCTTCCAAGGAATGATGAACACTTTGTGTGAAGAGATCAATGAACCAGAAAAGGAAAAATTCATTCTGGTCTTCTTTGATGATATGTTAGTGTTCAGCAAATCTATGGAACAATACTACACACATCTAGAATGAACTTTTGCTACCTTGCAAAAACATGAGTTATATGTGAAATTGTCAAAGTGCACTTTTGCAACTAATCAGGTACCTTACCCGGGACATATTATATTAGAGAAAGGTGTGGCTACTGATCCAAGTAAGATTAAGGCAGTCAAAGACTGGCCTATACCTGAAAATGTAAAGCAACTAAGAGGATTTCTGGGATTGACTGGATATTACAGGAGGTTTGTGAAGCAATATGGACAAATCTGCAGGCCTCTCCATGATATGCTAAAGAAAGATGCATTTCAGTGGGGACCTGACCAGAACAAAGCATTTCAAACTCTGAAAACCACAATGACTAGCTGTCCTGTCTTAACCCTCCCAAACTTTGCTCTGCCTTTCACTATAGAAGTTGATGCATGTGCAAAAGGAATTGGAGTTGTACTTATGCAGCAAGGCAAACCTATAGCTTTTCTTAGCAAAAGCTTAGGCCCAAAATTAGCTGCTCAATCCATATATGAAAAAGAAGCAATGGCCATCCTGGAAGCTCTCAAGAAGTGGAGACACTATGTGTGGGGAAACAAGTTGATCATAAAAACAGATCAACAATCCTTGAAGTATATGACTACTCAAAGATTAACTGAAGGAATACAGCACAAATTGCTCCTCGAGCTCTTGGAATATGACTACACAATTGAGTACAAGAAAGGGAGAGAAAATACAGTAGATGCACTGTCCAGAAGGGAGACTGTGCAACACATTCAGTGCAATAATGTGACTGTAGTAGTTCCAGCCTGGACTGAATATGTCATGAAGAGTTATCAAGGAGATCAGGACACTGATAAAATTTTAAAGAAGGTTGCTGCAGATAATGAGGAAACCCCAAAGTTTACTACACATCAAGGCCTGTTGAAATACAAAAACAGAATATATGTTGGAGCTATCTTTGACTTCAGACAGCAACTATTGCAAACTTTTCATTCTTCTGCAATAGGAGGCCATTCTGGAATTAAAGCTACTTATTTCAGGATCGAAAAAGTTTTCTACTGGCCCAACATGAAGAAGGACATTGAAACATTTGTCAGCCAGTTCCAGTCTGTCAGCTAAATAAGGTGGAACACATATATCCTACTGGCCTGCTGCAACCTCTCGTTGTACCTGATATGGCTTGGGCTCATATCACTATGGATTTCATCACAGCTCTGCCTAACTCACAAGGGAAGGAGATTATTCTTGTGGTGGTAGACAGATTTACTAAATATTCACATTTTTGCCCTTAGCCCATCCATATTCAGTTCAAACAGTGTTTGACACACTGATGGATAATGTGATCAAGCTACATGGCATGCTTGTGTGCATTGTGTCTGACAGAGATCCAATTTTCACAAGTGCTTTATATCAGGAATTATTTAAAGCTTTTGGAGTTCAAATCACATTCAGTACTGCTTCACATCCTCAAACAGATGGTCAGTCAGAAAGGGTAAATCAATGTCTGGAAGCTTACTTGAGAGGCATGGTATTTCAAGAACCACAAAAAGTGGACGAAGTGGTTACCGTTGGCAGAGTTATGGTATAACACAAGCTATCATTCATCCTTGAAGTGCACTCCCTTCCAAGCCCTGTATGGTTACAAACCACCACAAATTGGAGAATTTGCTGCAGAACAGCCCCTGTTTCCAGAAGCAACTCTGACAGTATCTCAGAGAGAACACATGGTACAAAGACTGAAGGCTAATCTAGAACATGCGCAAGGCAGGATCAAGCATTTTGCAGACCAGAAACGCACAGACAGACAATTGGAAGTTGGAGATCTAGTGTTTCTGAAGATACAGCCATACAGACAAAATGCATTTGGTCTTCGTGGATCCCTCAAACTTAGATCGAAGTTCTATGGACCCTATAAAATTCTGGAAAAAGTAGGTGCAGTGGCTTACAAACTACAACTACCAGAAGGAACAAATATCCATCCTATGTTCCACATCAGTCAGCTCAAGAAGCACATTGGTCATCGAGCAGTTCCACTTCCTCATGTCCCTCTTGTCACTCCAGATGGATACGTCAAGACCATTCCAGTAGCAGTTCTTGATCGCCGAGTAATTCAGAGGAACAAGACACCAGTGGGACAATGCCTAGTTCAATGGGAAAGTCTTGCTCCAGATGATGCCACGTGGGAAGATGCAGCCTTTCTCAACAAAACGTTCCCAGGGCATAAGCTTTTTCGCCTTGAGGACAAGGCGGTCGTCATGGCGGCGGGATTGTCAGGACCTGATCCACACAAATACTGAAGAAGGAGAAGGAGGCAAGGCAAGTTCAGTTAAGCAACGACGCAGATGTGAGGATACCGATTCGGGCAACCTCGCCGTTTTACCTCTTTGTTTAAACCGATCATTGTATTGTATCCGTTAATCACTGTTTGTCACCGCGGTGAGCTGGACAAGTGCTTATAAGCTGGGCACCGAGGCGAGATCGGGCAAGTTTGTAATTCGAGAACTAAGAGTAGGTAGCTAAGAACCCTAGTTCGTACGGAACGCAGGGTATCTGTCCTTGCGATCCACCCCTTGTATCCACCTTTTCATGAAATTCCAGTGAAATCGAGTCGAGTTTCCTCCGATCTATCGAATTCTCGCATTCCAGGTCTTACAATATCCATCACCAGGAAGAAGAGAAGGCGAAGTCATAATTTCTTTAGGATAAGCCTGACATATCTAGTACAATAACAGTGGTCGAATTGCTACATAATATGTCGTTCAAAGTTAGCACATACTGGAAGAGATAAGGAGTCCTGTCCAAACAAGCTTGTGTAGCGATAGTCAGCTTTTCTGGATTCTCATAGTGTTGTATGTCATCTCTCATCAGCATTTTAATTCTGTTTTTTCTGGAGTGACAATTTGCAGCGGCGTGGAAGACTTGCATGTTTTCATCTCCCAACATACAATCTCTGATCTTTGCTCGTCGTCTCCACATGCTAGTTTTGCCACAAAATCAGCCTGTTTGACATGGATCAAGAATCAAGAGAGCAACAATGTACCGACATGAGATGACATGGATTCAAGTATCATAGCACTTTGACATGCTAATCACTTGGAACATCACGATAGCCATAGCCTATAGCCGAACAGCTGGATTAGATCAGCTCCTTATGAAAATCAACCATTTACCGAATAAAGTCACACTTAATTCACCATTATCCATAAACCAACAAGTAACAAGCAGTACACAGGATATATGGTGCCATTAGAGGCACCGCTTCTTGAGCCACAATTTTATTTAGGCGAATACTACTCCGCTAGGTGATTACTGGGCCGCCGCATGTAGACCGACCTTGTTCGTCAGTTCCTCCTTGATAGCTCCCACAACCCTGTCCTTGACATCTCCTTCCTTAATGAACAGGAAGGTTGGCATGGCCTCAACGCTGAATTGCTCCGCAATGGGCTGTTCATACAACATAAAACCTTGTTAGTAACACAGCTCTGAAATCAAACGACGATGCTCTGTGCTCTGTAAACAGCGCCATCGGTTCCATTACCTTCAGTTCATCGACATCGACCTTGAGGAAAACAGCATTTGGGAACTTCTTGGCGAGATCAGCGAAAACTGGAGCCATGACGCGGCATGGTCCACACCATGATGCAGTGAAGTCAACCACCAGCTGTTACAAACGACAAGGTTAGCAGGACCTTGACACAAATGTGCAAAGCATGGGTCAATAATGCTACTGCTAGTTCAACACCATAAACACCTACCAGAGCTTACAATCAATCCAGGTTATAATTTACGTGAAGAGAACAGCACTGGAATTTTATGATATTCCACAATTTCAGAGATGAAAATCCACGGAAAGTCATAAACTCCCCCGCAAAAAAATATATACAAACAACAAGATGATCATCATATAAATTCCTGGTTTAGTGTTTTTAGTGGAGTTAGCACAATCAATCTTGCTATGCAAGCTTGAGGAGACGTTTGGATCTACATACGGAATATTGGTGCAAATCTGCAGCACCACGAATAAGGGGATAATTGCGTGCAGTAGCAATTCCTATACAATCTAAAAAAGCATGCGAGGCAGCATAATGCGGAAACAATAAAATGCTGCAAGAGTAATGTAAAGAGCCATGCCCCCTGCATCGCAGAAAGATGCCATGACATTACAGCATAACCAACACTGTTTTCAGACAAAAAGACCATACAAACAGATGTGCCCCCCGTGCACTACATACTGGTACACGCGGTTCAGAACTACTGAAACTGTCTCCTTTTTAACATGACATGAGAGGATGAGATCCACGGCAGCCCTAATAAGACGGGGAAAAGAAACCGACCGTAACATGCTCTCCAAACCATCAAAATTCAACCAGACCAAGCGCAGATTCTTCCTCGGGCGGCCACCGCATGCACGAACCAGGTCTTAATCGACCATAATAAACCCTAATATCGAAATCTGAAACAAGAGCGTCCTCGCCCGTGCCGCCTTGCGGGAGAAGACAAGGGGGGAGGGAGAGATCGATCCGGAAAGAAAGATGCCTACCAGCTTCTTGGCGGCGTTGGCCTCCTCGATCTGCATGGTCCACTGCTCCAGGGTGTGGACGGAGATCACCTCCGCCGCCGCTGCCGTCGTCGCCGCCGCCGCCATCTCTCTCTCTCTGAGTCTCTGTGTCCTGGGGAGGCACCGCTTATTTCTGACGCGCACTTTGTTGTTGCCTTGTGGGCTCTGTCTCCAATCCCGGCCCGCCTCCCCAAAGATGATATATTGTCCGGCAGGCAGGCAGGAATCAGAATTTATGCGCTCGCTATGACGGATATGCCCTTTGCTGGTGCGCGAAATTACGCCGGAGCCCCTGGAGGGGCTGTTGAACGGTTCAGATGGGCGTGTGATTGAACAGTTTTTTTTTTGCTGACGTGGTGAACGGGTCGCTGGAGCCGTGCCTTCTTGAGGGTCTGATTCAAACACGGTTAGGCGAATACGCGTGAGGGCCACGACAATGACTGATGAGCCGAAATTCATTCCGACTTGCCTCGATTTGTTGTTTGAAACAGTCTGACTCTTTGAGGGTCCGACATTAATCCTCTCATACCTACTAATTGATTGATGTACTTGAGATGCATTTCCTCTGGCTCTTGAAAAAGACATTAGATAGACTGGATTTGAAGGATCAAAAATTTGAATTCATTTCTTGTTTCAAATATTCACTTGTCGCATACCATATCTCAACAGATTGGCGTAATTTTTCTGCTCACACATGTGTAGCCATAAACGGGAAGCCACTGCCGTCGGCCGTCCACGACGTCGCCGCCAAGGGTGAGCCATGAGCACATGACCTCGCCCAAAGGGAGGCATGGAGAAGAGGCATGAGGCATGCTCAGATACAGGGTTTGTCGGTTCGGAGTTGGTGGCGCATCTTCAAATGGACCCTCCCAGACATGATTCGAACAAAAGAAAACTGATCCATCCGAGTTGGCCTCGTTCATGGAACACTCTCGTGGAGGAATCGAGCGGCGAGCTGCCGTATGCATCACCCTTTGCCGGTCGCTAATGGATAGGGGCGGAAGCTCGATCTGCACACACCACTTTTCGGTGTCCTGGCGGTGCTACACCAGCTCCATGCCGCTAGACAAGTGGGGCTCATGCAGCTCGGGAGCATCACCTCCATCCAGCCCATGATCCTCTCAGTCAGTGTTGGGTGCTGGTTCTGACACATTCGAGCACGTGGCGGCAGCATGCGCGAGCCGAAAGTGTGGGTAGCTCACTGCGTGGGGCAGGCGTGGCTATTGTAGGTTTGTGTCGGTCCCTCTTCCCTCCGACTCCGACGATGAGCTAGTCCACGGCGTCTTGCATCGGTCCTTGACCACCGCCTAGATAAACGCCTGACGCCATCGCCACAAAATGTAAAAGAATTGTGGCTCAAACTCGGGGAGCTCGCGCGCCCACCCAAGGAGAAAAGCGGCGGTGGCCGCCAAAGCTAGACGCCTCGCCAAGGAGCAGGCACATGTCGCCCATCGTCTGCCCGGGCTCCTCTCCTTTTTCGAGTCCTCCAACAATTGTGACGGCCCTTCTGACGTCAAACACATAATACCTTCGCTCCGGAGATGACAAGTGAGGGAGTCCTGGATTAGGGGGTGTTCGGATAGCCGGAATATACCTTCGGCCGGACTCCTGGACTATGGAGATACAAGATTGAAGACTTCGTCCCGTGTCCAGAAGGGACTTTCCTTGGCGTGGAAGGCAAGCTTGGCGATACGGATATGTAGGTCTCCTACCATTGTAACCGACTCTGTGTAACCCTAGCCCTCTCCGGTGTTTATATAAACCGGAGAGTTTTAGTCCGTAGGACACAACAAGAACAACAATCATACCATAAGCTAGCTTCTAGGGTTTAGCCTCCTTAATCTCGTGGTAGATCTACTCTTGTACTACCCATATCATCAATATTAATCAAGCAGGAGTAGGGTTCTACCTCCATTGAGAGGGCCCGAACCTAGGTAAAAACATTGTGTCCCTTGTCTCCTGTTACCATCCGCCTAGACACACAGTTCGGGACCCCCTACCCGAGATCCGTTGGTTTTGACACCGACATTGGTGCTTTCATTGGGAGTTCCTCTGTGTCGTCACTTTTAGGCCCGATGGCTCCTCCGATCATCAGCAGCGATGCGGTCCAGGGTGAGGCTTTTCTTCTCGGACAGATCTTCGTATTCGGCGGCTTTACACTGCGGGCCAATTCGCTGGGCCATCTGGAGCAGATTGAAAGCTACGCCCCTGGCCATTAGGTCAGATTTGGAAGTTTAAATTATACGACGGACGACCGCGAAGACTTGATCTTCGACGATCTGAGCCACAGCCGAGCGCGCCACACTGTCACGATGGGCATGACCTAGCTCTGCCGCCGAACAGCGCCCTGGAGGCCGCGCCTGAGTCCGCTCCGACCCTTAGCTCGGAGCCGACCACACCAATCAAGGAGGGGTGGTTAGACACCGCCTCGGGGGCTGCAATCTCTACGGCGATCAAGCCGAACACCAGCCTTGTCCTCTGCGAAGCCCGTGACTCCAAGGTGTCGGACTCCTCTCCGGACTCCGAGCCCTCCGCGCCCCTACCGATCGAATCTGATTGGGCGCCAATTATGGAATTCACCACCGCAGGCATATTTCAGCACTCGCCCTTCGGCGACATCCTGAATTCACTCAGGTCTCTCTCTTTTTCAGGAGAGTCCTAGCCGGACTATGACCGGCAGGATTGGGATGTGGACGACGAAGAAATTCGATCCCCACCCACCACCCACTTCGCAGCCACTGTCGATAATTTAAACGACGTGCTCGAATTCGACTCCGAAGACATCGACGGTAGCGATATAGGAGACGATCATGAACCAACACCTATAAGGCACTGGACTGCCACCTCATCTCACGATGTATACATGATGGACACACCCAAAGGAAGCGACGACGAGGAATACAGGGATGCAATGAGGGATCGTTCACTCGAAAAGCAATCAAAGCGGGATGAGCCGGCGGACGATGAACATGCCTTCAAGCAACCGTCTGAACAGGGCAACTTGGATAAACAAACCGAACAACCCGTCCCCGGCGAAAACAACAGTCCATACGCAGTGGCGGAGCTAGATGCAGATTACGCCTGGGCTGTGCTATGTTGAGTGATAAACTTCTATGATTTTCTATGCTTTGCATGAAGAAATTACAAAGGAAGTTGTTTCTAGGCCTGGGGCTATAGCCCTAGCTGCCCCAGGCCTGTCTCCGCCACTGTCCATACGACCTCACGCCAAATATGCTCATGGAGCAGAAGAACCTCCACAATAGGCTCGTCGCCACTGCGCGTAGCCTGAAAAAGCAGAAGCGGAAGCTCAAAACTGCGGAAGATGCACTCAGAATCAGATGGAGCAAAGTACTCAACACCGCAGACAAACATGGCGGCAGTCGCCGCACAAAAAGCTATCCGAAGCGAAAGCTACTGCCTGAATTTGACGAGGAGGCCTTAGAGCCCCCGCAGTCAAAAAATAAGAAAGCCACCCGGTCGGATAGACGACCCCATGGCCAGCATGGAGCGGCAAGCGGCGCCACACACAAGCCGGCACGCTATCCACTCAAAGATTCGCGTCAAAAGGACGTCCCAGCCAGATCTATATATGGGCTAAGAAAGCAAGCTCTAGTAAGCAACACAACACAACAAATATCCGAACATCACGGCACACCCAGATACAGGGGTGCCGCACACCCCCTATGTTTCACCGATGAGGTGCTGGACCATGAATTTCCAGCGGGATTCAAGCCCGTAAACATAGAGGCGTACGACGGAACAACAGACCATAGAGTCTGGATTGAGGATTATATCCTCCATATACACATGGCCAGAGGAGATGACCTCCACGCTATAAAATACTTACCCCTCAAGCTCAAAGGGCCAGCACGGCATTGGCTTAAAAGCCTTCCCGAAAACACCATTGGAAGTTGGGAGGAGCTTGAGGATGCTTTTCGGGCAAATTTTCAAGGGACCTATGTCCGACCTCCGGAGAATCAGATAGTCGACTGTCCGGACGCCGAAGCCTTAGCGGCTTTCAAACATAGCATTCGAGACGAATGACTCGCCAGACACCTCGGCCAAGAAAAGCCAAGAACAATGGCCGCATTAACAAGCCTCATGACCCGATTTTGTGTGGGAGAGGACAGCTGGTTGGTAAGATGCAGAACCAGCGACCCAAGTACATCTAAAGTCAGGGATGGAAATGGAAAACCGCGACGCAACAAGGACCGGCGCCGGACTAAGGGAAGCAGTCCGAAGAGCGCGACAGTCAATGCCGGATTCAAAAGCTCTCAGCGGAATCAGAGAAACCTGCCCCTTAAGGATAACAGGGATGAGTTATCTAACCTGAACAAAATCTTGGACAAGATATGTCAAATTCACAGTACTCCCGGGAAGCCTGCGAATCATGCCCACAGAGATTGTTGGGTTTTCAAGCAATCCGGCAAACTCAACGCCGAACACAAGGGGCTTGACACACCAAGTGAGGACGATAACGAACCCCACGAGCAGAGCACCAGGAAACAAAAGGATTTCCCACAAGAAGTCAAAACAGTAAACTTACTTCACGTGATGAACAGAGTGGCGCCAACAGAGATTCGAGCCATACGGCCTATCCCAAAGGAGCCTCGCCAATGGTCGTTAAAACCAATCACCTTCGACCACCAGGATTACTCTAGAGGTATACGGAACGCAGGCTGGACTGCCCTGGTATTAGATCCACTAATCGACGGACTCCACTTTACAAATGTCCTGATGGACAACGGCAGTGCTTTAAACCTGCTATATCAGGACGCAATCCGCAAAATGGGAATAGACTCAACAAGAATTCGCCATAGCAATACTTCCTTTCGAGGAGTAATGCCAGGCCCGGATGCCCATTGCATGGGTTCTCTTTGGCTAGAAGTTATGTTCGGCTCCCCCGATAACTTCCGCCGCGAAAAGCTAACCTTCCATATCGCCCCATTTTCAAGTAGCTATCAAGCACTACTGGGACGAGAAGCTTTCGCTCTCTTTAACGCAATACCGCATTATGCATCTCTTACGCTTAAAATGCCCGGTCCACGAGGCGTCATCTCACTAAAGGGCAATATCAAGTGTCCCTCGAGCGCGAAAGAATATACGGCTGCCTTGACAGCCATGCATTAAAACAGCTTCACCAACGAAAGCATCTGCCAGGTCGTCAAGACCACGGGCTCGGCTAGGCGAGTCTGGAGCAAAAATATAACGGATAAAGGTTTAGTAGCCATACACCCCTATACAAGGGGCTTCGCGTATGTAAAATACACGACAATAAGGCTCCATTTCACCCGTCTTAAAATTATACATTATTTATCTAGTACAGCGTACATTCCGCACTACTATTCTTTTTTTGTCAGCTAAGTTCCTCTCTTTTACAGATGAACACCATGCTACGCCTATCCAGGACACGGCACAACAGAGACACAGGCGCAGACATGCAGCAGGGACCCGTCTCCAGAATTCTTTTTAGATTAAGACCCTGCGTAAACCTTTTTTACTGTCTCTTGTTGATACACATCCCCCGGCTTCTCTGTACAGCCGAGGAGGAGGCTGTCGTCTTGGCATGTGGCCACGTTAGAGTTTTGCACGTACCTGGACATCAGGGGCTTATAACCAAGGGCGCTGTTCCGCCCGTTTTCATAAAAGACCGAATACCTTAGGGAGTGTTCGGCGTCGCAAGTTTGGCCTTATATGCATCAGCTCCGAATCATGTCTTTGGTCAAATGTTGGGTTTGCCCGGCTCCTGTGTTTTGCTGCCGTACGTTCCGCTCTATTGGCTAAGGCGGCACCAGGAGAACTACTACGATTGTGCCCCGGTTCAGCCAGGAGAGCACCTCAGTAGAGAAAGCCGAAAACTGACTGTCATGATATAGCGTGAGACTGATCAACCACTCGATGACTTGCCGGAATCTTTAGGATTCCTCCGCATTAACGAAGGGCCGTTTCCCGGCCAGGCACACACGCGCCCCGAATTCGGGTGAGCGTGGAGCCACCAGGGGCTGTATAGCAGCCCCACTGTCAAACTCCTATGGCTAAGTGAAAGTGATAAAGCATTTTAGTCCGGTTGCCTAGTTCGCTGCGCTATCACCTCCTTAATAGGACCAAGACGTTGGATCAAGTGTGAAAATGCGCCTTCTGCGAACACCCCCGCATTATATGCGTGGGGGCTGAAGCCAAAGACTGCCATCTTTCAGGTTATATACACATATACATTAACGGTCGCACAGGAGGTATCTCAATTCTTGAAGGCACAAGTATAAAAGGCTTTTATATATTACATCCAATCTTTGTTTTACAATAATACATGTTATTCGAACATAATATCCTTCGAGCACTGCGTCTCTATTAAACGAGCGCCCTGCAGGACTTCTTGAAAATAGTGCTCGGCAGGTACTCGGCCCTCATCCGAGTCATGGGTTGCAATAGCGGTGGCCTTCATCTCCGCCCAGTATGTCTTGACACGGGCAAGAGCTATCCGCGCACCCTCTATACATGATGACTTCTTCACTGCATTGATATGCGGCACCGCACCAAGGAACTGCTGCACCAAGCTAAAATAGCTCTTCGGCTCAGGCCTTCCCGGCCATAGATGACTCACGACATACTTCATGGCGAGTCTGGATAACCTACTCAGCTCAGCCCATTCAGCCAAACGATCGGTTAATGGAAGCGGACGCTCTGGATTGTGGAACTATGACCAAAAAAGCTTTTCCACTTCGTGACCCTCTTTATCTCGGAAGTGTTCGGCCGCGTCCACGGCACTCGCCGCCAAATCCAGACAAGTGTCCGCCGTACTCCACAACCGATCTAGCAAAGCATATTTAGGATCCCCGAACTTCCTCCGCAGCACAAAGGGCTTTCCAGCCACGATATCTCCGGCCTGACGCAGCTCCTCCTTCATAGCTCTCATCGCAGAGCGAGCATCCTTGGCCTCGGTAATGGCCTTTTCCAGGTCCGCCTGTTCCGCTTGATCTTCTTTTTCAAGAACCTTGCAGCGATCGGTAGCGCTTTTCAACTTTACGGCCATCTCGGCCATTTCCTTCTTGCTTCGGCAGTGAGCAGCTTGTTCGGCTTTTAGCTCTTCAATTGCCTTTCCGGCAGCCGCATCACTTTTCCTGGCTTGCTCCTTGGCTCGGGCAAGTTCCGCCCGAAGATTCTCCATGGCAGCGGCACCATCTGCATCAAGCGCACACGCTGTAAGATACTAGCATCAAGCTCCTCTTACCAAGTGCCACCGGAGAAATAACATACCTTGTGCCTCGTCAAGCCGCTTGTTGACAAGCGTGATGTCGGCATCTGCCACGTCAAGTTGCCGCTTTAGCTCGGCAAATTCATCAGTCCGGCTGGCCACCGGACACTTCGCCACCTGCATAGGAAAGGCGACACATTATACCTGGGATTATGATCCTCTGCGCGCCGTCATTTTTGACAACGCGCAGAGTCTCAGGGGATACTATCTATACAGGACGCATCTTATATACGCGAAACTGTCAAAAAGTGCATAATTTTGCGTACCTCAAAACCTGTCAGCAAACTCCTGACAGCCTCGTGCAACCCATTCTCCGCGGATGCAATCCTCTCAATCACCGTACCCATCAACGCACGGTGTTCTTCCGAGATAGACGCTCGCCCGAGCAGATCCTTCAGCTCTTCCGCCCGTGCACCAGACTGTGCCGGACTCGCCCGATGGCCTTTTTCGAAGGCCGGACACGGAGGGCTTTGGGAGGCCATACGGCTGCCTTCCGGCCCTGCCGGATTCGGAGAAACCCTCCGCAACGGCACCTCAAGGTCGCCCGCCTCACAAGGCGGTACGGCAGGGGAAGGCGTGCCGCTCTCCATCATCTCCGGAAGAAGATCCCCGGAAGATGAGCTCTGCTGAGAAGGGCTGAGATCCGAACTACAAGGTAAAATTTCGGTTATTTTCCTCAGAAATAAAACAGGGATGTCTCTCATTTTAAACTCCCCTCTTTACTTACGACTCAGTGGAGGGCTGATCCCCTTGGGGGCACAGTGCGACCGAGGCATCCTCCGGCGCAGGACCCTCTGATGAAGATTTCTTCCCCCGCTTTGAGACCATGGTCTCCGGGTCTTCAGAGGCCATCCTCTTCTTCCCCTGGGTAGAGGAATTCTCGATTCCTCCTTTTCTGACAGCCTCCTTTGGGGAGGCGGTAGCTTCCTTGTTCCCCCCTTCGCCTTCTTCCAAAGGCGCGACCTCCAGCATTCTGGTTAACAAGGGATCCGGCGTGGTCTCCGGGAGGGGGGCCGGACACCTGATGAGCTTTGCTTTCGCTATCCACTCCTGCTTAAGGGACAATTATTTTAAGGACAATTTTATGATAAAAATACGGATAGGGTGCCCGGGTACGGGGCTACTTACTTGAGTATCCGGGCGATTGCAGCTCATACCTGCGTCCTCGGTCGAGTCCGGACACATTGCTTGTGATCCGAAGAACAATTTGTACATTTCCATGGGCGTCGCGCTCATAAAATGTTGGAGAGCTCATGGTCCCTCCGGATTGAATTCCCGCAGGCGGAGGGGGCGACGTTTGCAGGGCAGGGTCCGGCGAATCAGCATGACCTGCGCTACTATGACCAGACTGATGTCTCTTTCTAGAAGATCTCGAATACGGCCATGCAACAAAGGCACGTCCCTGGATGGCCCCCAGTCTAGTCCTTTATTGACCCATGACGCTAGCTGTGGTGGGGGACCCGAGCGAAAGGCGGGTGGCGCCACCCACTTGGTGCCCCTGGGAGCGCTGATGTAAAACCACTCTCGTTGCCATAAGCTGGACTCCTCTTGAAAAGAGCCCTCGGGCCATGGAGCACCAGCATTTTTGCTTATAAAGGCACCTCCGCACTCCGCGTACCGCCCCTCGATCATCTTCGGCTCTACTTTAAAAGTCTTGAGCCACAATCCGAAGTGAGGAGAAGTGCGGAGGAAGGCTCCACACACGACAATGAACGATGAGACGTGGAGGATGGACTCCGGAGCCAAGTCGTGAAATTCCAGCCCATAATAAAACATGAGCCCCCTTACGAAGGGGTCCATGGGGAAGCCTAGCCCCCGAAGGAAGTGAGACACAAACACCATGCTCTCACCAGGCTTGGGAGTGGGAATGACCTGCCCTTGAGCGGGCAGCCTATGCGAGATTTCGCCGGTCAAGAACCTGGCCTCTCTCAACTTCAGCACGTCCTCCTCCGTGACGGAGGAGGGCATCCATCGGCCTTGAAGGTCGGAACTGGACATTGTCGGAGGTCCGAAGTGCCTGCAATCTGGAGCCTTGGGTGTTGGAACTCGAGGCGAAGGGCGAACTCGTTTGAGATTGAAAGAAAGGAGTAAGGCCTTGGTCTCTTTATAAGAGGTTGAATGCCAAGGGCCCTCCCCGTGACCGTTTGGGACTCGCCTTTGATCGATAAAACATACCAACGGGCACGACTGGGTTACCCACGTCCGTATTGATGAGAATCCCGGAATAAGGGGACACGATCTCTGCTTCGCCAAGACGTGTCAAGGAAACCGCCTCGCTAAACGCGCTGAGGTGGGACAATAAAACGATTTGAATAAAGGCTTGGCCGTGGTGTGATGTCACGCTATGGAATACGTCAGCAGATTAGATTTGTGTAAATATTATTCTCTCTATGGTAATATGTGGAAACTTATTTTGCAGAGCCGGACACTATCCTTGTGTTCAAAATCTTCTATGAAGTACGTGGAGGAGGAACCCGCCTTGCAATGCCGAAGACAATTTGCGCGCCGGACTCGTCGTCATTGAAGCCTGGTTCAGGGGCTACTGAGGGAGTCATGGATTAGGGGGTGTTCGGATAGCCGGACTATACCTTCGTCCGGACTCGTGGACTATGAAGATACAAGATTGAAGACTTCGTCCCGTGTCCGGAAGGGACTTTCCTTGGCGTGGAACGCAAGTTTGGCGATACGGATATGTAGATCTCCTACCATTGTAACCGACTCTGTGTAACCCTAACCCTCTCCGGTGTCTATATAAACCGGAGAGTTTTAGTCCGTAGGACACAACAAGAACAACAATCATACCATAGGCTAGCTTCTAGGGTTTAGCCTCCTTGATCTCGTGGTAGATCTACTCTTGTACTACCCATATCATCAATATTAATCAAGCAGGAGTAGGGTTTTACCTCCATCGAGAAGACCCGAACCTGGGTAAAAACATCGTGTCCCTTGTCTCCTGTTACCATTCGCCTAGACGCATAGTTCAGGACCCCCTACCCGAGATCCGCCGGTTTTGACACCGACAACAAGGGAAGAGGGAAAGCGAAGAAGTTGTGAATTTTACCTTTATCTACACGTATCTAATCATAGATCACATCAATGCTATCGTAGTGGTGGATTATCTATGTTTTGAACTTGCTATATCCAGTTGTATGATGATTTTGCTATGCTCAATCGAATCGATGATATGTTGTGTTTATTTGCATTGCATGAGGTTGTATGAATTTGAGATTTTGGATATGAGTGGATGCGTCCCGTATGTATGGATAATCAAATTAGCTATGTTTGGTTGGAGATGCTCTTAGAGGAAAGACCAAGACAACGACGACTCAGACTAAGAGGGGCAATCGCAAGGGAGAGGAGGAAGAAAAGATGGATTGGCCATACACTCGGCTCATTGTATGACGTGCAGGTGTCGCACGGCACTCGACTTCTAGGTGGACACATGTGGTACTTTCTGGTTGGCCCATAGCTGAACTAGAAACTGTACGCACCACTTGGCTTATTTCTTGACCACGTCGTCTGCCCGCAACCAGGCACCTTTATGTTGACGACTATTCTTTACCGAGTCCCCGACAAATGGATCTCAACATATACCGCTTTCTCAACATGGGGTAAGCCGAGCCGGCTTTGCTGGGTGTAACACTCGGCAAACCCGTTGCAGAGCTGCATCCGACCTTCACTGGATATATCCGATACTTGGCTTCTCCTATTGTGAGATGGCTCGGCCATTGAATTTCAATCTTAGGGGCCGAAAAAACAACCTATAGCAATTTTTTTTCCGGACAACCGATGAATAGATGACCCAAATTAGTTTATTTCATGACCGTCACAAAGAAATTTACTCCGTCCCTGGAACAATTTTTCCACAAAATCTACTGTAGAAGCCACAAGCGCGCCGTCCCGTGTCGTTCAGAAGAGGTACTTTGACAGGACGTACTTGGGCGCGGCCCGGCGGTCCCCTTGCCAGTGCTGCATGTGCACCCCGATGGCGTCCAGGTGCTGCCCGCTCCGGCCGTGGAACCCGACCACCTTCCCCTCCGCCGTCGCCGGCGACGAGAAGTAGGTCCCGACCTCGTCGCCGAACGGCCCGTACCTGCCGCGGTTGCTGACGAAGGTGATGGAGCGCAGCGCCCGGGGCCCCTCGGCCGGGTCGGCGTTGTAGTAGCCGCGCACGCAGGTGAGCACCTCGTGCGGCGCGTCCAGCTTCACCCGGTGCGTGATGTGGCCGCTGGTGCCGTGCCGGGCCGACCACTCCGACCGGTCGCCCCGGTCGTACTGGATCTGGATGGAGCCGATGAGCGCGCCCCGCGTCACGTACACCTGGTTCACGCCGGCGTACACGCCGTCGTCCCACGCCCGGCCCCCCGGCCCGCCCCACGGCCCCGGCCCCGCCGCCGCCGGCTCCTTCACCATCGCCGCGTAGGGCACCTCCTCGTCCACGTCGCTCGGGTCGTAGTCGGACCGCGGCGCCGGCGACGGGCTCCTGCTGGCGGCGGCCCTGAGGGACCTCGGCACCTTGCCCTGCTGGACGTGCACGCCGATGCCGTCGATGTACCACCCCTCCCGGCCGTGGAACCCCACGACCCGCCCGTCGGCGAAGCTCGTGGAGAAGTAGGTGCCGTACTCGTCCCCGTACGGCCCGTAGCGCCGCCGGTTGGTGTGGAACGTCAGCGACCGCACCGCCGTCGGGCCCATGATGATCGTCGGGCCGTAGTAGCCGGTGATGTGGGTCAGCACCTCCGACGGGAAGTCGAACGCGATCTGCAGCAAACAAACCACGAGCGCGCGTCAGTCGTCCACGCCATGATTGATCGTCTGTCCGGCAGCAGATGAGCCGCAGATCACGTTGATTACCTTGTCGGGCGGGACGCCGCTGCTGAAGCCGTGCTTGTTGCCCCACACCGCCTGCCCGTGCCGGTCGTACAGCACCTTCATGGAGGTGACCCCCACCGCGCGGGTCAGGTTGATCTGCCACACGCCGGTGTATACGCCGTCGTCGAAGATGGTGCCGCCGCTGCCGCCCCAGGGGCCGTGCGTCTCCGGCCCGCTCATGGCCGCCGCCCTGTACGAGCTAGGGTACGAAACCATCTGCACAACCAAAGTTCACAACTTTCAGAACACAAAAAATACAGACCCATCACCAGACATACTTACAAAGGGTGCAAAAGCATGTGACACCACACCTTATTCATGTTCATGATCGATCCATCGTGGTAGTCCGGGGACGGATGCGCGTACTGCTGCTTAGGGTAACCGGCGCCGTAGACGGCGTAGCCATCGGCCCGGTCCCGCACCGCGAGGGCCATGTCAGGCTCATCGTCGACCTCGGTGACGGTGTAGCCGTTTCTGCTGTACGCTGCCGTCGAGAGCTGAGGCGAGGCTGGGTAGCTCGGGGGACTCGGAATCGGGACGTGGACTTGCTTCAGGTAGAAGCCGATGGAGTTGAGGTACGACCCGGACCGTCCATGGAAGCCGATGATCTTGCCGCTGCTCACCGGGAGCGAGAAGGGCGTCCCGTCCTCGGTGCCGAACGGCCCGTACTTGGAGCGGTTGCTCTGGAACGTCAGTGATCTTATGATGACCGGGCTCCCGCAGACCGATCCGTAGTAGCCGCTCACGGACAGTAGGATTTCTCCGGGAACATCTAGCTTCACCTGCATCATCAGACATAAGAAGTCTGAATAAATTTGTTCAGAAATATGAAACTAAAAATTCTTTACAGAAGCCTGAAATCATTTACCTTATCTGTTTCAGACCCATCCTCCGTGCTCCCGTGCGTCTGTGACCAGACCGAGTGTCCTTTCAGGTCATACTGGATTCTTATCGAGTCGAGGGCAGCTCCATGGGTGATCATGATCTGGGATACCGTCGAGTACACACCGTCGTCCCAGGGGTATCCTCCTGTCCCTCCCCAGGGCCCAACCACTATGGGGCTCTTCCCGTTGGCGCTCTGTTAGACACGGCAACCAAGATTTTGGGTTAGAGCATGATCGTTGGATTTGAACGCTACAAACTATAAACCCATCAAGAAAATAATGTGCTTATGCTCCATTGCCATAAAATCAAATTTGATGTCATGATATTCAGTTAGCATGGTTTCGATGGGCGAAAAAGTATCGAAATAGTATTGTGCACCGTCGAGAAAAAGGTTCAGTTCTGGATCAGAAGAAATTCTAGAGATCTACAACTCAACTCCAACAAATTTGAAAATTAAGACCTCACATGTCTGAAATGCCAGTGGAATCCTTAACCAAACAACATTTCTGGAGATTCTATTCATTATTAGAATCCCATTTCTCTGTTGTTCACACGCATATATTTAGGAGCATGATGTAATAATTAGCTAGATATGCACACACAAAGGTCATGATTCATGAGCAAAAGCAGAATAGTGTACCATATTTCGGTCCTGCCAATGGGCTCAAACACTTTGGAGATGGAGGGTTCAAACTGTGCCTCCTCTTACTACCACCTTGCTGCTACTGCGTTGCGAGCCGTGTGCTTACTGACACACGAAGAAACACCGACCTGGCCAATTTATAGGATCGCCGGAGCAAGAAGGCGAGGCGAAAAGCAGCCACTGTCGCAAGCAGGCAGCCGCGTTTAACGGCTGGGGAGAACTGAAAGCAACCAGGAGAACTGGATTCTCCGGCCTGCTGGAGCCACTTCACGCGAAACGGAGAACAACGCAATCTTTCCACAAAATGGAGAACAACCCAATCTTTTGCCCAGTGTGCCATATATTCCCCTTTCGCCCATCCGCCGTGCCGCGCAGAAATTCGGCGATTGGAGAAGTACAGAATTTATTTACCTTTTTCTAGCTATTCCCCAGCTCCACTCAAAAAATGGCTCCTTTCACTTGGCCTTCTGGAATGACTTTTTTGGAGTGTGTGGGTAACTGGAGCGAAACAGAAATTACCTTTGCGGGATTCCCTGTTTATTCTACCTTCCGCGGGCGAGCACATGTTGATTGTGTAGTGGTGCTTTTGATGCGTGCCTTCCTGTTTTTTGAGGGTGATTTTTGATGCGTTTTCTCGTTGACATGGTAGAGAATTGTCACCCTGTTCACTGTCTCAAGCTGCACAAGAATAACGGAATAAGGAAGGAACTTGGCAGTGCGGTGGTGATGGCACACGGCACGGCACATATGGAGAAGAACACGAGTTTGAGATGGTGGGCTTTGCCGCGGGGGAATCGTGAAGCACGAGCCGGGCGTGGCCAGGTTGGTCCGTGTGGGGGCTCCGGCGCCGGCGCCCATCCCGTCAGGCATCGGACTGGCGGCGCAGGTCGCTCGGCTGGGATGGGTGGCTCGCCGCATGCTGCACCTTGGACGGTGTATCGAGGTCGGGAATATGTTCGTCCGTGCGATGCATGCCCTCTTTTGCCGGCACCAGGTGCGCGGGCAGCCGAGGGTGAAGGCGTTCCTCAGTCAGCGTCAACTTCTCGGTCCGGACGGAGCAAGGTTAGCCCAAAAAGCTCCATAAAAAAGATGATTGACATGACCATGTTAAGATTTTTTTTTTGAAACGAGGCAAAAGATTTGCCATTTTCATTGATTAAGAAGAAGAGAGTTGTCCGGTTAATTAGAGGAAAACCGGGCGAAAACCTAAATTACAAACCCCACAAAGGAAGCACGCGGACGACCTGGCCACAAACGCCAAAGAGTTGACCAAAGCATCGAGGACAAGGTAGCTCTTGTTTTGCTAACGAGCTTTACAAAGAAAGTCGCACCGACCTAGCCCAGCGCAACATCCGGAGAGCATCGCCTGCTAAAAACCGCCCTCATGGAGTCATCGTTGCCGCAGTAGCCCCGCCGCCCGCAGCTTCGACTTCTCTGTCACAGCTAGAAATCAGCATAGACGCACCCATTGACGCACCGGACCGTCGGCATCAGAAGGACCTGTCGCGACTCGGCTCTGCTCGCCACCATAGTCGTTGCCACACACGTAGCAACGCCACACCAACCTCACACCGCTAGTCGGGCACCTACCGACTGCGATGTTGTGCTCGCCCAGCCCTTGGGGAGGCGCGTAGGAGACCATGACCTTCAAGGCGACGCCCCAAGGGGGGAGCGACGCCGTCACCCGACTCACATGGAGTCTTGAGCTTTCGCACGAAGGACATGACTCGGGGTGGAGAAGGGGGAGAGCTCCACAACGACCCTACAGCGAGGAGAACGACGCCCACGGGCGACGCGTCGTCGGCACCAACAAAGCCAGGCAGATTCTCATTCGAAGCATCCAAATCCTCTCCAACCCACGCAGCTGGCGACAGAAGAGCCACAGGCCCGCACACCCGCTGGTCCAAGCACCTCAAGCATGGAGACGACGCCATCCCACGCAAGAGCAACCACCTCGCCGCCAGCAGACACTGACGAGCCGGATCCAGAGACAGATCCAGCAACCTCCTGCTGCATCACCAACACACAGGCCACCAGAGATCGGTCCGCGCGTGGAGGCTTCCAAAAGACAGGAAGGGGGGGGGGGCAGCCACCCCACCCCGACGCGCCGGCGAGAGCACCGAGCCATAGCCCAGGTGCTCGTCTGCACCGTCACCACGGCAGCAGCCACCGGCGACGCAGCACCATCAAAAGCAGAGCACACACGTGGAGGAGCCTCCAAATGGCTGGAAGGGAGGGCCGCCACCCCGCCCCGACGCACCGGCGAGAGCACTGGGCCGCAGCCCAGGGACCCGTCGACGCCGTCACCTCGGCAGCCGCCGCCGAAGACGCAGCCCTGGAGAGCACCGCCGCAGAGCCCGCCGTGACGCGTCACAGGAGGTCCAGCCTCCCTCCACCGCGAGATCCTGCGACAGGACAAGGGGATGCCCCGCCGCCGCCGTCCGCCGCGTGGACTTAGTCCGATGACCTCATTCGGCGTCGGAGATGGGAGGGAGGGGGGGCGGCTCGATCTAGGGGTCCGCCCGAGCCGCCCCTGAAGGCGACGCGAGGGGGGGGGGGGCAAGGGTGAAGTGGGGGAGACCATGTTAAGATCAACCATAGCAGGTTAACAAATATTAACCATGGTCACCATGGTTGTACAGTTGTTGGAGCCATGTTCAAACATGGTTGCATAAACACAGCCACGAACAGCACGTATCTTTATTTTTGATACATCGTATCTCTTCATTATTATGGGTGGTTCTCTCACATCTAATACAAGCTGAGTAAAAATGGACCATCTGTGCTGTGTAACCAATATCTGACTCAACCCATCACTGGCTAACCTGACACGTACTATCATAGAAATATACAATACAGTACCAGCTGCGTGATTCACCAATACACACTACAATTCTGGAGTTCTGGACATCTCTTTTCTCTCTGCAAGACAACCAGCAGCTAGAGACTATGAGAGCATACAAGGCGGCAAAACACTTCGAACGCAGCAAACCCCCGCCACTTGTATAAGATCATGCGCGTACATGTGTATCTGTCTGGGAGAAAAGGCGATCATGGTCAATATAAGGGATTCAGAAGGGGAAGAACGATCGCATTGAGGATGATGATAATGACACTACCGCACAAATCGAATTGGCATGACCTTACCTGTGATTCAGAACTTTTTGTATGTCTATTGATCCAATAGTTCCAACAAACCATTCCAAGAGGGAACCTTGGAGAAAGCTTGCTTCCTCTTGATTCCCTCTATGCTGGAGAAGTTGCCATTGCCCTGAAACAGTAAATTCACCAAATGATCATTCATCAGGATACACAGCATTTATCCGGTTTCGTGTATCTCTATGTGTTGGTAACTTGACTGACTACTGGAATGGGATATAAAGATGGAAGGAAAAGTATTCTAGAGGCATTTGTCAAACTTAACCATATCAAGCTTTCAGGCAGGTCAGTTCCTAAGTCACAAACATGACGAAACCTCAAATAAGAATGCATAAAATCACTTGTGTTTACCTTCAAGCAGCGTCCCCTAGCCGTGTCACATATCGGATAGTCATGGGGGCAACAAGAACGGTTATCGCTGCAGCAGACCGCATTATCCAGCTCACAACAGCTCCAGGAGAGGCAAAATCCCAAGGCACGCCATGAGCAACAGCAGGTGGATCCTTCAGGGCAGGAGGTAAAAACGCTGCATTTGGTTGGGCCAGGCCCTGGTGAAGGAGGAGGATTCGGGCTTGTTTTTGTAGGGAACGATGCCATCATGTTTATGCCACAGATACCTGACGACGAGCCAGTGTTTCGGTGCATATGCATATAGCCCTTCATTCCCCATCTTTCACCCCAAGAATTTTTCACAATCCAATAATCCTTGCCGTTTTCAGAACCATATCCCACAATTAGGACTGCATGATCAAGAGACGTTGGGCATGGACCATCGAAGATACCCTGAATATGAAAATAATGGAAGTCAAGTACAAGGTGTGGTAGAAGTGTGTTAAATAAGTTAGTGAGAGCACAATTGCATTCAAACCTGGGAGTATAGCTGAAATGCCCTAGCGCTGCCACATATTCCTACGCTAATAGGTTGCTGGGCAACAGCTTGTAGTAACAGGTCTTCCTTGCTAGGAGGCACCTCCTTGTAGCCATCGATTGTTACCACATGCTTTTTCAGCTGCAAAACAAGCAGACAAATCGCATGAATATGACACACCATGTACCTAAACATGCTCAAGGTAGTTGTTTTCTACACGGCTGCACTTCCATCTTACTTTGTTCTTGTTGCATGTCCCATCTGCTTCACGGAAGGGGTAATCATCCTCCGTGTCAATCCCACCATTTTTAATCACAAACTTATAAGCATAGGTCATGAGCCCACCACCACAACCAGCATTGTAGGATCTGTCACAATCGATTAGTTCCTGTTCAGAAAGGCTGAGAAGAGATCCCGTCGTGATCTTGTTTATTCCTTCCATGGCACCTGTAGCTGAGAAGCTCCAACAAGCACCTGAACGACAATCCAGACCACATTAACCGGAAGTACTTGGTGTGGTTTAGTAATACGGAATGAGGTAGCACCAACTGTTAAAACTGAAAAATACGTCAAGTATCTTCTATCAAGGCCCTTGAATAAAAGGAAACAATACAAGTCCAAAGGAGTGACTTCGTGGAAACAGAGACTTGCATCTTCACTTCTTCACTGTCACTCTTGATCCTAATTTGTAACACAAGATTGCTGACACAGTTCTTATATTGCTGTCATATCTAATTACCCATTTCCGGTATACCCATCGCCCATGGGCAGCCTAAGATAACCCCAAACCTACAATTCTGGATTGCTGGAGCCTGGAAGAATAACAAAATTTTCCTGAGAATTTTATTTAAGCTGTAATGCACAACTGAACTACAGGCTGAAGCAGCACATAGCTACTTCCATGGCAAAAGCTAACAAAAAGAATATAAGCAACTCTCTTGTGTGGGAAGCCCTAAAAAGCAATAGCACCTACAAACCACATAAGGAGTTAGAGGCATAATCCTATCTCTAAGTACCTGCTTGCAAAACGATCTTATATTATGGGACGGAGGGGACATCAATCTATTTTTCTAAGTAGTCACTTCAATACCTTGATATCTTTCACATTTTCAAGGTCTACCGTTGAGAAGAGTATAAGTGACTACAAACCAGCATAGCTTGGAGAAACTAGTAAGTAAACTTGCAAATTGGGCTTGGAAAAAACTAAACGGAAACATATTTTCAACATCTTCTCTAACCGGCCATGATGATAAGTACTTCAGGTAAACATGCTGCTAAATGCCAGGCGGTAACCAACCAACGTATTCCCTCCGTTCCGAATTACTTGTCGCAGATATGGATGTATCTAGATGTATTTTAGTTCTAGATACATCCATTTCTGCGACAAGTAATTTGGAACGGAGGGAGTATTACTTAATGAGTTATGTCAGGGGGAAGTTAGCTTATACGTGTCAGCTGCTGCTCCCTGCCATGGATTCTAGTTCCTGGAATCATCTGTGGCAATAATGCCTCGGTCATACAGATCTTTAGTATCATTATGCTTTTGATCTGCTTACGTAACACATCTCGGTATCTAACTTTTAGCATTAAAATTTAAAATCCAACAACAGAACGAACAACAAAACTCTGACAGAGTAAACAGATGAGCCCTGCAATGTCAAGTGTTGCAGAACAAGAGATTCAGAGGCGTGTCGCTCACCGCAGCTGCCCTGGTCCTTGACCTTGGTGACGGCGCCGCTCTGCCTCCAGTCGAGCGCGTCGGGCACGGCGCCGACACCGCCCTCGAAGCCCCCGTCCGACGAACGCGGCTCCCCGAGGGGGCCCGGGCCGACGGCGAGGCGCCCGAGGCGCGCGGCGCGGAACTCGTCGTGGGTGAGGTCGGCGAACGCGTTGAGCGCGAGCGTGTACGACGGGGATCCCGCTCCGTTGGCCGCGGCGGCGTTGTGCGCCGCGACGAAGGCCGCGTTGTCCGCGAAGGCCGCGAGCCGCGCCGCGCGCTCCCCGGGCGTCGCGTACGCCTTGCCGTGCTCCGCGCACCACGCCTCGAACTGCGCCTCGTAGGCCGAGGCCGAGAGGTCCTTCTCCCCGCCGCCCGCGGCCGCGGCCGAGGCCGAGAGCAGCAGCAGGAGCAGCAGAGGCGGGAGGCAGTGGACGAGGCCCATCTCCGCGACCCGCTCCGAAGTCTGGCTGGCCCTTGGAATGACGCTGCTCTGCCTCCGCGGGGTATAAATAGGGGTTTGGGTTCGGTGAGCTCGGAGGCTGGCCGGGGTCGGGGCTCCCGCTCCGGGGAGAGATCGGAGGAGAAGGACGGAGAAGCGGAGAGCAGGGGCGAGAAATTTTGGAGATCGGCTGTTGACTGAGAGGGAGGGCGCTCCGGCCCGAGAGAAACGAGGCGGCTCGCTGATTGGAGGGGGCGGGGCGGATAGGTCCAGGCGCGGTCCACGTGTGCGCGACGTGAATGGCCGGAGCAGACGGGCCCACGGTCTCGCCACGCTGCACGGCTCTCCCGTTCACCGGTGAAAAATCAGGTATCTCGGGTCACAAGTGTCTTCTCTTCTCCATTCAGTACAAATTCTGTATTTTTTTCGCGGAAAACTGTAGATCTACTCATCTTCAATCATGATAGTATAATGAACATAAAAAATAATAAAAATTACATCCAGATCCATAGACCACCTAACGACGACTACAAGCACCGAGAAAACATTTTTCTAGGGGTATTTTTTTTTACCAATTTGCCAAATTATTAGGCTCACCGTGAATTTTCTGAATACGTTTTTATGATTGGATGGCCTGAGACAACTTTTTTCTTTTTTCGCCTTCTCGGCCACTAAAATTATCCTTAATTTTTATAATTGGATGGCATAGAGTTATTTGCCCAAAACCACCACGGTTGAGGGCTAGGATAATAACTTGGTACCACATTTGTGTCACGACACAAAAAACCACCAACACTGTGCCTAAAATATAATGCCGATCATTGGTTGTCTGGTAAGCTCATTTGAGTCAGTAAACATGAGGAAAGATAGAGGAGGCACGCGTATCCAAGAACGGGCACATATGAGGAAACCGAGCGAGAAAAATCCCCATACCCAATCGCATCGCTCGATCCGACGTGGCATACGCGAGTGGGCGCCGCGTCTTTCCCACTTGTTGGGTGTAATATATCTGTTTTGGCCTACAATTCTGTTCCTTCAAGATTTAATCCATTTGACTATTTTCTTTTGGAAGAAAAAATGCATTAATTTTATGATTGCTTCTCTTCCTCTTCACCAGACACCAGACCAGCCTAAGAGCATGGTTAATAGCACAGCCGGCTGCTGGCGATAAGCCAGCTGCACATCATCTATAAAGCCTTCGCATACAATAGGCTTGCTTTTAGGTTGGCTATAAGAGTGACTCTAATAAAGACTTAGATATTTAATACTTGCATGCATATGTTACTTGTTGTGATCCAATGTAAACAACATCTTTGTGGCAAATATTTCACACAGACTAATTGACTAAGTCTCCTCAATTTTGTTAGTTGACTACTTCCAAAGTGTAGGCAATATTCTGAAGCTTTCTACTACTAGGTAGCACAGCCAACATTCTCTGTTTTTCATACTGTACATTATATTCCCTGTTCCCTGTTCTTCACTCTTTTTTCGCTTCCACAAAACTTGATTCAGATAAACTTGGTGCTAATACAAATAGGAAATTTCAGTAGATTTAGTGATCTTGTACAGTACTTTATTTATTTTCCATTGCACAATGCTTACAGATGGATATGGAGCTTCTAAGATTAAGATTAATGTGCATGTTTCTCCTTTTCTGTCCACTATGAAGGATGGTCTTGCACTAGGATCAGGTACTAAAATTCAACTTCTGTAATTACCTAGTATATGACTACAATCTTCTTGGTTACTGCTGCAAATAAATTCATCAATAGTTTTTCATCCCCGTGAACTACTCTAGTATATATATATATATATCGTACAACCGAACAACAGCTCCAGATCATATAAATAAATGACACCATGAAGGGCCATCTGATTGTTCAGACTTCAGAGTTGAGATAAACGGGACACAAGTGTATCAACTAGCAGTGCTTGTGGATCTGGGTCGTCAATATACAAGGAGATGTAGTAGAGCCGGCGGAGCTATGTACAAACCTGAGGGGGCCGTGGCCCCCCCAGCCCAAATGACATTTATTTTTTACTACTAGGTACTAGTATTGACCCCTGCAGCTCTGAGACAGGCCCCTCTTGCCATCCACATGCACGCACAAACCCATCGTCACGCTTCATGCACAGGGTCGGTTGTTTGGCCTCTATTTTCCAAACCACGCTCCGGCACGTCTGCTAGCCTCCATCCATGAATTAGGTAGCCAGCCATCATGCCGCCACACTGCCTCAACCCTGACGCCGACTAGAAGCTCGCCACCACACCTGAGACAGTTGTCTTCGGCTCCACTAGCCGGTCCGGTGGTCGTCCATGTTGGCCGGCTGGCCGTCGTCACCGGCTACTCCACCTCATACGAATTTGGCTACTGGACTTTGTAAGTGCCATGTGATGTGTCCAGCTCAATTGCAACCTTAAAATATTGGAATTTGGATCCCCAGGGTGCAGTTTTGCATGTACGATAATGAAATTAGAAAAACTGCGAGCATCACTAAATTTGGAGTTTCTTGTTGTTTCATGTATGAGTTTGATTAGAAATTTAGTAGTTAGTGTACCTATTGATCTGATCTAATGTAGGATTTCTTGTTTCTTGCACCACGGATTTGTTCTGTTGATCTGTAGGACTATTTCTTTTTGTTGTTGTTATACTTGGCTCACAGAATGTCATTGAGGTTTGGTTTGAAGGCTGATGGTATAAATAGACAAGTTGTATATTTTGATGTAGTCACAGTGTGCAGTTTTGCATGTACGACATAGGCCGTCGTCACAGAATGTAATAATAAGCATAAATTTGCCTTGAGGCTACAAGTTCTGGTTTGTTGTGGTTGGTTAGTTTTTTTTAATCATTGCCCCCCATAGATTCTTGTCAAGCTCCGCCACTGATAGAGCACCAGTGTTGGCCGTTGGTGCCCAGCAAGGACCTTCAGCCGAAGAATCTGCTGCACTCAGCCTGGCGGGTCCGCATGGTGCAGAGGAGGCCGACGGCATGATCGGAGTCGGGACGAAGTGAGGCAGCGGCGGCATGACGAGTTCAGGCGCCGGCGGCATGTCGACCTGAGGCTCCGATGGAGGGCCACCAGAGGAACTGCTGCACGCGTCCTTCTAGGACGCTGGCCCATCTCGTTGATGCTGCGCCGCCGGCGATTCTAGGATTCACGAGGTGGCAAATCGGGGCTGATTTTGGGGGCTTTATATCTTTGACTTGGCGGAAGAAAACGATTTGGGGCGAGGGAAGGAAGGATTTGGCGCGATGGTGATGGAAGAAGCACTGGAGGCAAGGAAGACGCATGGGATCCAGAGCGCCGGCTCTAGCGCTTGCAACAGGCTGCAAGCGGGCGGCTGTTCTTGGGTTTCTGTGTTGTAGCCCGCTGACTCACGAAGCGCCCGCTCCCTTCTCTCTCCCGCCTTCTCTCCCCTATAGCTAGACTTTTTCTGACATGGAACGGCTTACATCCAGCTGACTAGGCATTATTGTACTTGCTCTAAAAGGCATATGCTGACTACTGGCTGGAGCCTATTTATCGGTGGCATGAGACTTCTTGTTGGTGGTTTAGTCTTATTTATTAGGTAAAATGTTGATGCCGAGGTCTCTATTTATTTGTTGGAGAGCCGGCTATTTCCTGACCTGGTATTGCTCAAAAATTGATGTAACAAATAAACCTATTTGTAAAGTTAATCAGTGCCAATTGAATTCTGCTCTTTCGATTGTAGGATGCAAAACAACAATTCCTCTTGCGGGTCAGCCGAGCAAATAGGCAACCTACTAAGAGCATTTGCACTCGGACTAGGCAAATCCGATCCCTCAAACGCCCGCGGACACTGATCGGGCATGCCTCAAATTTCCATGGTTACAGCCGGACATCTCATATTAGATCTCAAATTCATACAAAGACATGCAAACTATAATAAACCTACGTACTACGTCGATCACCTAGCTACTCGTCATCGGAGATGTCGATGATCTCCATACCCTGCTCCGGCAACATGGGCTGTAGCTGCAGCTCCGGCTCCTCCGCCTCTATCTCCACTTCGAGTTCGGCGAAGAGCGCGTCGGACTCCGCCTGCTCCCGCTGGAGGAACGCCCGGTTGGCCTCCACATAGGTCTCATCCTGGATGGACTCTAGGATGGTCTGCTTCTCCGCCATCTCGTTGGACTGGGCGATGGTGAACTCCGCCTTCGCCTGCTCCATGTTGAAGCCCGGTAACTACTGATCCACCTCCTCCATCTCCATCGGAGCCATCTCCTCCTCCTCCTCTTCCCTCGGCTACTCCTCCTCATCCTCCTCCGGCTGTGTCGAGTCCAGAGGCAGCCCGACAGCGATGCGGGCGGCGCGCGCGGCTTGCCTCGCCCGGATCTCCTGCTGGATCTCGTAGCGGCGCTCCGGCGTCAGCATGACATATTAGGTGATCTTGCTCTGGACTATGGAAGAGTGCCGGAGCGTCGGACCGTGGGCAGAGCGCCGAAGCGGGAGGGGGGGAGGTGGATGGGCTCGGACTGGCGGCACGAAGAGGGGGAGGGGGAGGGGGATGGGTTAGGGTTGCCGAACGCCTGTCGACTTAAATAGTCGAATTTGAGCTTGGGCTGCCAGCCGGATCGGCGCCACGTGGCGTTCACACCGCGGAGACGAACGTGGCGTCCGTTGGACCGCCGGGTTTCCGGGCGTTTCCGCATGAAACCCCGCCGTCAGACCGACGTGGCGGGCGTCCCCATATCCGCCCCATATTTGGACTGGATATGAGGGGTCACTAGTAGAAAAAAGGGTCAAATGTGAGACACATTAGTCTCGGTTTGTAACAGAACCGACACTAATGTGTCCATTAGTGCCGGTTCCAACGGCTAGGCGGGAGGAGCTCTTTAGTACCGGTTCGTGGCGAACGGCACGAACCGGTACTAATGAAAGTGGTGGCAGGATGTTGTCAGATTGGGGGCCCTCCAACACCTTTAGTACCTGTTCGTGCCACGAACAGGTACTAAAGGTCGTCCTATATGAACCCTTCATCCACCAGCACTCTGTTCTTTCCCCTTTCCCCTCTCCCTCTCCTCTGTTCTTTCCTTCTTCCTCTCGAGTTCATCACAAAATTTGCCCCAAATTTGTCAAGATTTGCAGGCCCCCATCCATTCAAATGATCACAAAGGTTAGCAACTTTGTCCTTTCATCTCTCATTGTTAGATTAGCTCTTGCATTGGTTTATATAGTGATTAATTGTGGGTTTTAGTAATTTGGGAGGAATTATATGTGGTAGTATTTGATTTATATGCAAATTGAGGTCAAAATAACACTTAGTTTGCATATGTAGGTGTGGTTTACTTAGTGCCTTCTAAATCTCCGTCGTAACCACCGTCGATCGCCCGCACCGTCCCGTCGCCGGCACCACCTTGTGGTGAGCCTCTTGTTCATGAAATTTTATATAAAAAATTGATGTTTGTGTGATTTGGATATATAGTTACTCGTATAATTATCTTACCCATACGTTGTTTGTTATACATAATGCCATGGTTTTGATATCCGTCCCCGTCGGCCCTCGTCCTTGTTATGATTCGGATGTGGTATATGAAGGAAATATGCCCTAGAGGCAATAATAAAGTTATTATTTATTTCCTCATATATCATGATAAATGTTTATTATTCATGCTAGAATTGTATTAGCCGGAAACATAATACATGTGTGAATATATAAACAAATAGAATGTCACTAGTATGCCTCTACTTGACTAGCTCGTTAATCAAAGATGGTTATGTTTCCTAACCATGAACAAAGAGTTGTTATTTGATTAACGAGGTCACATCATTAGTTGAATGATCTGATTGACATGACCCATTCCATTAGCTTAGCACCCGATCGTTTAGTATGTTGCTATTGCTTTCTTCATGACTTATACATGTTCCTATGACTATGAGATTATGCAACTCCCATTTATCGGAGGAACACTTTGTGTGCTACCAAACGTCACAACGTAACTGGGTGATTATAAAGGTGCTCTACAGGTGTCTCCAAAGGTACTTGTTGGGTTGGCGTATTTCGAGATTAGGATTTGTCACTCCGATAGTTGGAGAGGTATCTCTGGCCCCTCTCGGTAATGCACATCACATAAGCCTTGCAAGCATTACAACTAATATGTTAGTTGTGAGATGATGTATTACGGAACGAGTAAAGAGACTTGCCGGCAACGAGATTGAACTAGGTATTGGATACCGACGATCGAATCTCGGGCAAGTAACATACCGATGACAAAGGGAACAACGTATATTGTTATGCGGTCTGACCGATAAAGATCTTCGTAGAATATGTAGGAGCCAATATGGGCATCCAGGTACCGCTATTGGTTATTGACCGGAGACGTGTCTCGGTCATGTCTACATTATTCTCGAACCGTAGGGTCCGCACGCTTAAAGTTACGATGACAGTTATTATGAGTTTATGCATTTTGATGTACCGAAGTTAGTTCGGAGTCCCGGATGTGATCACAGACATGACGAGGAGTCTCGAAATGGTCGAGACATAAAGATCGATATATTGGAAGCCTATATTTGGACATCGGAATGGTTCCGAGTGAAATCGGCATTTTACTGGAGTACCGGGGGGTTACCGGACCCCCCGGGGGTTAATGGGCCCATATGGGCCTTAAGGGAAAAGAGGAGGGGCGGCCAGGGCAGGCCGCGCGCCCCCTCCCCCCTAGTCCAAATAGGACAAGGAAGGGGGGGGGGCGGCGCCCCCCTTTTTCCTTTCCCCCTCTCTCCTTCCTTCTCCTACAAGGCAAGGGAGAGAAGTCCTACTCCCGGTGGGAGTAGGACTCCTCCTGGCGCACCCCTTGGGGGCCGGCCGCACCCTCCCCTCCCCTCCTTTATATACGGGGGCAGGGGGGCACCCTAGAACACACAAGTTGATCTTCGTGATCGTTCCTTAGCCGTGTGCGGTGCCCCCTCCACCATATTCCACCTCGGTCATATCGTTCCAGTGCTTAGGCGAAGCCCTGTGTCGGTAGAACATCATCATCGTCATCACGCCGTCGTGCTGACGGAACTCATCCCCGAAGCTTTGCTGGATCGGAGCCCGGGGAGCGTCATCGAGCTGAACGTGTGCTAAGAACTCGGAGGTGCCGGAGTAACGGTGCTTGGATCGGTCGGATCGGGAAGACGTACGACTACTTCCTCTACGTTGCGTCAACGCTTCCGCTTCGGTCTACGAGGGTACGTAGACAACACTCTCCCCTCTCGTTGCTATGCATCACCATGATCTTGCGTGTGCATAGGAATTTTTTTGAAATTACTACGTTCCCCAACAATGGCATTTGAGCCTAGGTTTTTATGGTTTGATGTTATTTGCACGAGTAGAACACAAGTGAGTTGTGGGCGATATAAGTCATACTGCCTACCAGCATGTCATACTTTGGTTCGGCGGTATTGTTGGATGAAGCGGCCCGGACCGACATTACGCGTACGCTTACGCGAGACTGGTTCTACCGCCGTGCTTTGCACACAGGTGGCTGGCGGGTGTCAGTTTCTCCAACTTTAGTTGAACCGAGTATGGCTACGCCCGGTCCTTGCGAAGGTTAAAACGGAGTCTATTTGACAAACTATCGTTGTGGTTTTGATGCGTAGGTGAGATTGGTTCTTGCTTAAGCCCGTAGCAGCCACGTAAAACTTGCAATAAACAAAGTAGAGGATGTCTAACTTGTTTTTGCAGGGCATGTTGTGATGTGATATGGTCAAGACATGATGCTAAATTTTATTGTATGAGATGATCATGTTTTGTAACCGAGTTATCGGCAACTGGCAGGAGCCATATGGTTGTCGCTTTATTGTATGCAATGCAATCGCCCTGTAATGCTTTACTTTATCACTAAGCGGTAGCGATAGTCGTAGAAGCATAAGATTGGCGAGACGACAACGATGCTACGATGGAGATCAAGGTGTCGCGCCGGTGACGATGGTGATCATGACGGTGCTTCGGGGATGGAGATCACAAGCACAAGATGACGATGGCCATATCATATCACTTATATTGATTGCATCTGATGTTTATCTTTTTTTATGCATCTTATCTTGCTTTGATTGACGGTAGCATTATAAGATGACCTCTCACTAAATTATCAAGAAGTGTTCTCCCTGAGTATGCACCGTTGCCAAAGTTCGTCGTGCCCAGACACCACGTGATGATCGGGTGTGATAAGCTCTACGTCCATCTACAACGGGTGCAAGCCAGTTTTGCACACGCAGAATACTTGGGTTATACTTGATGAGCCTAGCATATGCAGATATGGCCTCGGAACACGGAGACCGAAAGGTCGAGCGTGAATCATATAGTAGATATGATCAACATAATGATGTTCACCATTGAAGACTAATCCATTTCACGTGATGATCGGTTATGGTTTAGTTGATTTGGATCACGTGATCACTTAGAAGATTAGAGGGATGTCTATCTAAGTGGGAGTTCTTAAGTAATATGATTAATTGAACTTAAATTTATCATGAACTTAGTCCCTGATAGTATCTTGCTTGTTTATGTTAATTGTAGATAGATGGCCCGTGCTGTTGTTCCGTTGAATTTTAATGCGTTCCTTGAGAAAGCAAAGTTGAAAGATGATGGTAGCAATTACACGGACTGGGTCCGTAACTTGAGGATTATCCTCATTGCTGCACAGAAGAGTTACGTCCTGGAAGCACCGCTGGGTGCCAGGCCTGCTGCTGATGCAACTGACGACGTTAAGAACGTCTGGCAGAGCAAAGCTGATGACTACTCGATAGTTCAATGTGCCATGCTTTACGGCTTAGAACCGGGACTTCAACGACGTTTTGAACGTCATGGGGCATATGAGATGTTCCAAGAGTTGAAGTTAATATTCCAACAGAATGCCCGGATTGAGAGATATGAAGTCTCCAATAAGTTCTATAGCTGCAAGATGGAGGAGAATAGTTTTGTCAGTGAGCATATACTCAAAATGTCTGGGTATTGTAATCACTTGATTCAACTGGGAGTTAATCTTCTGGATGATTGCGTCATTGACAGAATTCTCCAATCACTTCCACCAAGCTACAAAGGCTTCGTGATGAACTATAATATGCAAGGGATGGATAAGACGATTCCCGAGCTCTTCGCAATGCTAAAGGCTGCGGAGGTAGAAATCAAGAAGGAGCATCAAGTGTTGATGGTCAACAAGACCACTAGTTTCAAGAAAAAGGGCAAAGGGAAAAAGAAGGGGAACTTCAAGAAGAACAACAAGCAGGTTGCTGCTCAAGAGAAGAAACCCAAGTCTGGACCTAAGCCTGAAACTGAGTGCTTCTACTGCAAGCAGGCTGGTCACTGGAAGCGGAACTGCCCCAAGTATTTGGCAGATAAGAAGGATGACAAGGTGAACAAAGGTATATGTGATATACATCTTATTGATGTGTACCTTACTAGAGCTCGCAGTAGCACCTGGGTATTTGATACTGGTTTTGTTGCTAATATTTACAACTCGAAACAGGGACTACGGATTAAGCGAACACTGGCAAAGGACGAGGTGACGATGCGCGTGGGAAATGGTTCCAAAGTCGATGTGATCGCGGTCGGCACGCTACTGTTGGGGAACGTAGTAATTTCAAAAAAATTCCTACGCACACGCAAGATCATAGTGATGCATAGCAACGAGAGGGGAGAGTGTTGTCTACGTACCCTCGTAGACCGAAAGCGGAAGCGTTATATCAACGCGGTTTATGTAGTCGTACGTCTTCACGATCCGACCGATCCAAGCACCGTTACTCCGGCACCTCCGAGTTCTTGGCACACGTTCAGCTCGATGACGCACCCCTAGCTCCGATCCAGCAAAGCTTCGGGGAGGAGTTCCGTCAGCACGACGGCGTGGTGACAATCTTGATGTTCTACCGGTGCAGGGCTTCGCCTAAGCACTGCAACGATATATTCGAGGTGGAATATGGTGGAGGGGGGCACCGCACACGGCTAAGGAACGATCACGAAGATCAACTTGTGTGTCCATGGGGTGCCCCCTGCCCCCGTATATAAAGGAGCAAGGGAGGGAGGAGGCCGGCCCTAGGTTTGGGCGCGCCAGGGGAGTCCTACTCCCACCGGGAGTAGGATTCCACCTTTCCTAGTCCAACTAGGTCAAGGGGGGAAAGATGGGAAGAGGGGAAGGAAGGGAGAGAGGGGCCGCGCCCCAAACCCCTTGTCCAATTCGGACTGGGCTTGGGAGGGGCGCGCGCCACCTCCTGGTCCTTCCCACTAAGGCCCATCAAAGCCCATTGCTTCTTCCTCGTATTCCCGTAACTCCCCGGTACCTCCGAAAATACCCGAACCACTCAGAACCCTTCCGATGTCCGAACATAGTCGTCCAATATATCGATTTTTACGTCTCGACCATTTTGAGACTCCTCGTCATGTCCCCGATCTCATCCGGGACTCCGAACTCCTTCGGTACATCAAAACTCATAAACTCATTATATAACTGTCATCGAAACCTTAAGCGTGCGGACCCTACGGTTCGAGAACAATGTAGACATGACCGAGACACGTCTCCGGTCAATAACCAATAGCGGGACCTGGATGCCCATATTGGCTCCTACATATTCTACGAAGATCTTTATCGGTCAGACCGCATAACAACATACGTTGTTCCCTTTGTCCATCGGTATGTTACTTGCCCGAGATTCGATCGTCGGTATCCAAGACCTAGTTCAATCTCGTTACCGGCAAGTCTCTTTACTCGTTCCGTAATACATCATCCCGCAACTAACTCATTAGTTGCAATGCTTGCAAGGCTTAAGTGATGTGCATTATCGAGAGGGCCCAGAGATACCTCTCCCACAATTGGAGTGACAAATCCTAATCTCGAAATACGCCAACCCAACATCTACCTTTGGAGACACCTGTAGTACTCCTTTATAATCACCCAGTTACGTTGTGACGTTTGGTAGCACCCAAAGTATTCCTCCGGCAAACGGGAGTTGCATAATCTCATAGTCAAAGGAACATGTATAAGTCATGGATAAAAGCAACATCAACATACTAAACGATCGGGTGCTATGCTAATGGAATGGGTCATGTCAATCAGATCATTCAACTAATGATGTGACCTTGTTAATCAAATGACAACTCCTTTGTCCATGGTTAGGAAACTTAACCATCTTTGATTAACAAGCTAGTCAAGTAGAGGCATACTAGTGACACTCTGTTTGTCTATGTATCCACACATGTATTATGTTTCCAGTTAATACAATTCTAGCATGAATAATAAACATTTATCATGATATGTAAGGAAATAAATAATAACTTTATTATTGCCTCTAGGGCATATTTCCTTCAGCTACCTCTACATCTACCTTCGGGATTAGTATTAGACCTAAATAATTGTTATTTGGTGCCAGCGTTGAGCATGAACATTATATCTGGATCTTGTTTGATGTGAGACGGTTATTCATTTAAATCAGAGAATAATGGTTGTTCTATTTATATGAGTAATATCTTTTATGGTCATGCACCCTTGAAGAGTGGTCTATTTTTGATGAATCTCGATAGTAGTGATACACATATTCATAATGTTGAAGCTAGTGCAACTTATTTGTGGCACTACCGTTTAGGTCATATCGGTGTAAAGCGCATGAAGAAACTCCATACTGATGGACTTTTGGAACCACTTGATTATGAATCACTTGGTACTTGCGAACCGTGCCTCATGGGCAAGATGACTAAAACACCGTTCTCTGGTACTATGGAGAGAGCAACAGATTTGTTGGAAATCATACATACAGATGTATGTGGTCCGATGGATATTGAAGCTCGTGGTGGATATCGTTATTTTCTCACCTTCATAGATGATTTAAGCAGATATGGGTATATCTACTTAATGAAACACAAGCCTGATACATTTGAAAAGTTCAAAGAATTTCAGAGTGAAGTTGAAAATCATCATGACAAGAAAATAAAGTTTCTACGATCTGATCATGGAGGAGAATATTTGAGTTACGAGTTTGGTCTACATTTAAAACAATGCGGAATAGTTTCGCAACTCACGCCTCCCGGAACACCACAACGTAATGGTGTGTCCGAACGTCGTAATCGTACTTTACTTGATATGGTGCGATCTATGATGTCTCTTACAGATTTACCGCTATCGTTTTGGGGTTATGCTTTAGAGACGGCCGCATTCACGTTAAATAGAGCACCATCAAGATCCGTTGAGACGACGCCTTATGAACTATGGTTTGGCAAGAAACCAAAGTTGTCATTTCTTAAAGTTTGGGGCTGCGATGCTTATGTGAAAAACTTCAACCTGATAAGCTCGAACCCAAATCGGAGAAATGTGTCTTCATAGGATACCCAAAAGAAACTGTTGGGTACACCTTCTATCACAGATCCGAAGGCAAGACATTCGTTGCTAAAAATGGATCCTTTCTAGAGAAGGAGTTTCTCTCAAAAGAAGTGAGTGGGAGGAAAGTAGAACTTGATGAGGTAACTATACCTGCTCCCTTATTGGGAAATAGCACATCACAGGAACCAGTTTCTGTGACGTCTAAACCAATTGGTGAGGAAGTTAATGATGATGATCATGCAACTTCAGATCAAGTTACTACAGAACCTCGTAGATCAACCAGAGTAAAATCCGCACCAGAGTGGTACGGCAATCCTGTTCTGGAAATCATGCTACTAGATCATGGTGAACCTACGAACTATGAAGAAGCGATGGTGAGCCCAGATTCCGCAAAATGGCTTGAAGCCATGAAATCTGAGATGGGATCCATGTATGAGAACAAAGTGTGGACTTTGGTTGACTTGCCCGATGGTCGGCAAGCAATTGAGAATAAATGGATCTTCAAGAAGAAGACTGACGCTGACGGTAATGTTACTGTCTACAAAGCTCGACTTGTCGCAAAAGGTTTTCGACAAGTTCAAGGGATTGACTACGATGAGACCTTCTCACCCGTAGCGATGCTTAAGTCTGTCCGAATCATGTTAGCAATTGCCGCATTTTATGATTATGAAATTTGGCAGATGGATGTAAAAACTGCATTCCTGAATGGATTTCTGGAAGTAGAGTTGCATATGATGCAACCAGAAGGTTTTATCGATCCAAAGGGAGCTAACAAAGTGTGCAAGCTCTAGCGATCCATTTATGGACTGGTGCAAGCCTCTTGGAGTTGGAATAAACGCTTTGATAGTGTGATCAAAGCATTTGGGTTTGTACAGACTTTTGGAGAAACCTGTATTTACAAGAAAGTGAGTGGGAGCTCTGTAGCATTTCAGATATTATATGTCGATGACATATTACTAATCGGAAATGATATAGAATTTCTGGATAGCATAAAGGGATACTTGAATAAGAATTTTTCAATGAAAGACCTCGGTGAAGCTGCTTACATATTGGGCATCAAGATCTATAGAGATAGATCAAGACGCTTAATTGGACTTTCACAAAGCATATACCTTGACAAAGTTTTGAAGAAGTTCAAAATGGATCAAGCAAAGAAAGGATTCTTGCCTGTACTACAAGGTGTGAAGTTGAGTAAGACTCAATGCCCGACCACTGCAGAAGATAGAGAGAAAATGAAAGATGTTCCCTATGCTTCACCCATAGGCTCTATCTGTTGGGGAACGTAGCAGAAATTCAAAATTTTCCTACGTGTCACCAAGATCTATCTATGGAGAAACCAGCAACGAGGGGAAGAAGAGTGCATCTACATACCCTTGTAGATCGCTAAGCGGAAGCGTTCAAGTGAACGGGGTTGATGGAGTCGTACTCGTCGTGATCCAAATCACCGATGATCCTAGTGCCGAACGGACAGCACCTCCGCGTTCAACACACGTACAACCCGGTGACGTCTCCCATGCCTTGATCCAGCAAGGAGAGAGGGAGAGGTTGAGGAAGACTCCATCCAGCAGCAGCACAATGGTGTGGTGATGATGGAGGAGCGTGGCAATCCTGCAGGGCTTCGCCAAGCACCGCGAGAGAGGAGGAGGGAGAGAGGTAGGGCTGCGCCAAGAGGGAGATCAAATCGTGTGTTTTGGGCAGCCCCTAGGCCTCACTATTTATAGGAGGAGGGGAGGAGGGTGCGCCCCCTCTAGGGTTCCCACCCCTAGAGGGGCGGCAGCCCTAGATGGGAAAAGGGTGGCGGCCAAGAGGGGGAGGGGAGAGGGAGGCGCACCAGTATGGGCCCTAGGGCCCATCTGCCCTAGGGTTTGCCCCCTTCTCCTCTCCCTTGCGCCTTGGGCCCTTGTGGGGGGCGCACCAGCCCACCTGGGGCTGGTCCCCTCCCACACTTGGCCCATGCATCCCTCCGGGGCTTGTGGCCCCACTTGGTGGACCCCCGGACACCTCCGGTGGTCCCGGTACACTACCGGTGATGCCCAGAACACTTCCGGTGGCCAAAACCATACTTCCTATATATAAATCTTTACCTCCGGACCATTCCGGAAATCCTCATGACGTCCGGGATCTCATCCGGGACTCCGAACAACATTCGGTAACTACATACGAACTTCCTTAATAACCCTAGCGTCATCGAACCTTAAGTGTGTAGACCCTACGGGTTCGGGAACCATGCAGACATGACCGAGACGTTCTCCGGTCAATAACCAACAGCGGGATCTGGATACCCATGTTGGCTCCCACATGTTCCACGATGATCTCATCGGATGAACCACGATGTCAAGGACTTAATCAATCCCGTATACAATTCCCTTTGTCTATCGGTACGACACTTGCCCGAGATTCGATCGTCGGCATCCCGATACCTTGTTCAATCTCGTTTCCGGCAAGTCTCTTTTACTCGTTCCGCAACACATCATCCCGTGATCAACTCCTTGATCACATTGTGCACATTATGATGATGTCCTACCGAGTGGGCCCAGAGATACCTCTTCGTCACACGGAGTGACAAATCCCAGTCTCGATTCGTGCCAAACCAACAGACACTTTCGGAGATACCTGTAGTGAACCTTTATAGTCACCCAGTTACGTTGTGACGTTTGGCACACCCAAAGCACTCCTACGGTATCCGGGAGTTGCACAATCTCATGGTCTAAGGAAATGATACTTGACATTAGAAAAGCTTTAGCATACGAACTACATGATCTTGTGCTAGGCTTAGGATTGGGTCTTGTCCATCACATCATTCTCCTAATGATGTGATCCCGTTATCAACGACATCCAATGTCCATGGTCGGGAAACCGTAACCATCTATTGATCAACGAGCTAGTCAACTAGTGGCTTACTAGGGACATGGTGTTGTCTATGTATCCACACATGTATCTGAGTTTCCTATCAATACAATTCTAGCATGGATAATAAACGATTATCATGAACAAGGAAATATAATAATAATAAATTTATTATTGCCTCTAGGGTATATTTCCAACAGTCTCCCACTTGCACTAGAGTCAATAATCCAGTTCACATCGATATGTGATTAACACTCAAGGTCACATCCCTATGTGACTAACACCCAAGAGTTCTGGGTTTGATCATGTTATGCTTGTGAGAGAGGTTATAGTCAACGGGTCTGAAACATTCAGATCATTATGTACTTCGCAAATTTCTAAGTCATCTTGTAGATGCAACTACTACGCTACCTTTGGAGCTATTCCAAATAACTGTTCTACTATACGGATCCAGTTTACTACTCAGAATAATCTGGATTAGTGTCAAAGTTTGCATCGGCGTAACCCTTTACGACGAACTCTTTTACCACCTCCATAATCGAGAAAATTCCTTAGTCCACTAGTTACTAAGGATAATTTGACCGCTGTCTTGTGATCATTCTTGGATCACTCTTGTACCCCTTGACTGACTCATGGCAAGGCACATTTCAGGCGCGGTACACATCATAGCATACTATAGAGCCTATGTCTTAAGCATAGGGGACGACCTTCGTCCTTTCTCTCTATTCTGCCGTGGTCGAGCTTTAAGTCTTAACTTCATACCTTACAACTCAGGCAACAACTCCTTCTTTGACTGATCCATCTTGAACACCTTCAAGATCATGTCAAGGTATGTGCTCATTTGAAAGTACCGTTTAAGCATTTTGATCTATCCTTATAGATCTTGATGCTCAATGTTCTAGTAGCTTATTCCAGGCTTTCAATTGAAAAACACTTTCCAAATAATCCTATATGCTTTCCAGAAATTCTACGTCGTTTCTGATCAACAATATGTCAACAACATATACTCATCAGAAATTCTATAGTGCTCCCACTCACTTCTTTGGAAATACAAGTTTCTCATATACTTTGTATAAACCCAAAATCTTTGATCATCTCATCAAAGCATACATTCCAACTCCGAGATGCTTACTCCAGTCCTCAGAAGGATTGCTGGAGCTTTGCATACTTATTAGCATCTTTCAGGATTGACAAAACCTTCCGGTTGTATCACATACAACCTTTCCTCAAGAAAATCATCGAGGAAACAATGTTTTTGACATCCTATCTGCATGATTTCATAAACAATGCAGTAATCGCTAACATAATTCCAATAGACTCTTAGCATCGCTATGAGTGAGAAAGTCTCATCGTAGTCAACTCCTTGAACTTGTCGGAAAAACAACTTAACGACAAGTCGAGCTTTCTTAATGGTGATACTTACCATCATTGTCCGTCTTCCTTTTAAAATCCATATGTACCCAACAGCCTTACGACCATCAGGTAGTTCTTTCAAAGTCTACACTTTGTTTTATACATGGATCCTCTCTCGGATTTTATGGCCTCGAGCCATTCATCGGAATCCGGGCCCACCATCGCTTCTCCATAGCTCGTAGGTTCATTGTTGTCTAGCAACATGACCTTCAAGACAGGATTACTGTACCATTCTGAAGCAGTACACATCCTTGTCACCCTACGAGGTATGGTAGTGACTTGATCCGAAACACTATGATCACTATCATAAGCTTCTACTTCAATTGGTGTAGGTGCCACAGGAACAACTTCCTGTGCCCTGCTACACACTAGTTGAAGTGACGGTTCAATAACCTCATCAAGTCTCCACCATCCTCCCACTCAGCTTTCCGAGACAAACTTTTCTCGAGAAAGGACCCGATTTAAGAAACAATCCCTATTGCTTTCGGATCTGAATTAGGAGGTATACCCAACTGTTTTGGGTGTCCTATGAAGATGCATTTTATCCGCTTTGGGTTCGAGCTTATCAACCTGAAACCTTTTTCACATAAGCGTCGCAGCCCCAAACTTTTAAGAAACGACAACTCAGGTTTCTCCAAACCATAGTTCAAACGGTTTCGTCTCAACGGAATTACGTGGTGCCCTATTAAAGTGAGTGCGGTTGTCTCTAATGCTTAACCCATGAACGATAGAGGTAATTCGATAAGAGACATCACGGTATGCACCATATCCAATAGGGAGCAACCATGATGTTCGGACACACCATTATGGTGTTCCAGGCGGTATTGGTTGTGAAACAATCTCCACAATGTCTTAATTGTATGCCAAATTCATAACTCAGATACTCATCTCTATGATCATATCATAGACATTTTATCCTCTTGTCACAATGACCTTCAACTTCACTCTGAAATTACTTGAGCCATTCAATAATTCAGACTTGCGTTTCATCAAGTAAATATACTCAACATCTACTCGAATCATCTGTGAAGTAAGAATATAATGATATTTACTGCATGCCTCAGCACTCATTGGACTGCACACGTCAAAATGTGTTACTTCCAACAAGTTGCTATCTTGTTCCATCTTATTGAAACCGAAGCTTTCAGTCATCTTGCCCATGTGGTATGATTTGCATGTCTCAAGTGATTCAAAATCAAGTGAGTCCAAACGGTCCATCTGCATGGAGTTTCTTCATGCGTATATACCAATAGACATGGTTCACATGTCTCAATCCTTTTCAAAAATGAGTGAGTCCAAAGATCCATCAACATGGAGCTTCTTCATGCGTTTTATACCAATATGACTTACATGGCAGTGCCACAAGTAGGTGGTACTATCATTACTATCTTATATCTTTTGGCATGAACATGTGTATCAGTATGATCGAGATTCAATAAACCATTCATTTTAGGTGCAAGACCATTGAAGGTATTATTCAAATAAATAGAGTAACCATTATTCTCCTTAAATGAATAACCGTATTGCGATAGACATAATCCAATCATGTCTATGCTCAACGCAAACACCAAATAACAATTATTTAGGTTTAACACCAATCTCGATGGTAGAGGGAGCGTGTGATGCTTGATCATATCAACCTTGGAAACACTTCCAACACATCTCGTCAGCTCACCTTTAGCTAGTCTCCGTTTATACCGTAGCTTTTATTTCGAGTTACTAACACTTAGCAACCGAACCGGTATCTAATACCCTTGTGCTACTAGGAGTACTAGTAAAGTACACATTAACATAATGTACATCCAATATACTTCTATCGACAGCCTTCTCATCTACCATGTATCTAGGGTAATTCTGCTCCAGTAGCTGTTCCCCTCATTACAGAAGCACTTAGTCTCGGGTTTGGGTTCAACCTTGGGTTTCTCCACTAGAGCAGCAGCTGATTTGCCGTTTCATGAAGGATCCCTTCTTGCCCTAGCCCTTCTTGAAACTAGTGGTTTCAATAACCATCAACAATTGATGCTCCTTCTTGATTTCTACTTTCGCGGTGTCAAACATCGCGAATATTTCAAGGATCATCATATCCATCCCTGATATAGTTCATCACAAAGCTCTAGCAGCTTGGTGGTAATGACTTTGGAAAAACATCACTATCTTATCTGGAAGATCAACTCCCACTCGATTCAAGTGATTGTTGTGTTCAGATGATCTGAGCACAAGCTCAACGATTGAGCTTTTCTCCCTTAGTTTGCAGGCTAAGAAAAATCGTCGGAGGTCTTATACCTCTTGACGTGGGCACGAGCCTGAAATCCCAATTTCAACCCTCGAAACATCTCATATGTTCCGCGACATTTCAAAATGTCTTCGGTGCCTCAATTCTAAACCATTTATCATTACCGAACTATCATGTAGTCATCAAAACGTGTATGTCAGATGTTTGCAACATCCACAGACCACGTTCGAGGTCCAGCACACCGAGCGGTGCATTAAGGACACAAGCCTTCCACTGTCCGCATAATTGCTACTATCAACTATCAACTATATTTTCTCTAGGAACATATCTAAAACAGTAGAACTAAAGCGCGAGCTTACGGCATAATTTGCAAAGATCTTTTGACTATGTTCAGGATAATTAAGTTCATCTTATGAACTCCCACTCAGATAGACATCCCTCTAGTCATCCAAGTGATTACATGATCCGAGTCAACTAGGCCGTGTCCGATCATCACGTGAGACGGACTAGTCAACGTCGGTGAACATCTTCATGTTGATCGTATCTACCATACGACTCATGCTCGACCTTTCGGTCTTCTGTGTTCCGAGGCCATGTCTGTACATGCTAGGCTCGTCAAGTCAACCTAAGTGTTTGCATGTGTTCCGAGGCCATGTCTGTACATGCTAGGCTCGTCAACACCCGTTGTATTCGAACGTAAGAATCTATCACACCCGATCATCACGTGGTGCTTCGAAACGACGAACTTTCGCAACGGTGCACAGTTAGGGGGAACACTTTCTTGAAATTTTAATGAGGGATGATCTTATTTACTACCGTCATTCTAAGCAAATAAGATGTAATAACATGATAAACATCACATGCAATCAAATAGTGACATGATATGGCCATCATCACTTTGCTCCTTTTGATCTCCATCTTCGGGGCTCCATGATCATCGTCGTCACCGGCATGACACCATGATCTCCATCATCATGATCTCCATCATCGTGTCTTCATGAAGTTGTCACGTCAACTATTACTTCTACTACTATGGCTAACGCTTTAGCAATAAAGTAAAGTAATTACATGACGTTTATGTTGACACGCAGGTCATAAATAAATTAAAGACAACTCCTATGGCTCCTGCCGGTTGTCATACTCATCGACATGCAAGTCGTGATTCCTATTACAAGAACATGATCAATCTCATACATCACATATATCATTCATCACATCCTTTTGGCCATATCACATCACATGGCATACCCTGCAAAAACAAGTTAGATGTCCTCTAATTGTTGTTTGCATGTTTTACGTGGCTGCTATGGGTTTCTAGCAAGAACGTTTCTTACCTACGCAAAACCACAACGTGATATGTCAATTGCTATTTACCCTTCATAAGGACCCTTTTCATCGAATCCGATCCGACTAAAGTGGGAGAGACTGGCACCCGCTAGCCACCTTATGCAACTAGTGCATGTCAGTCGGTGGAACCTGTCTCACGTAAGTGTACGTGTAAGGTCGGTCCGGGCCGCTTCATCCCACAATGCCGCCGAATCAAGATTGACTAGTAACGGTAAGCATATTGAACAAAATCAACGCCCACAACTACTTTGTGTTCTACTCGTGCAAAGAATCTACGCAATAGACCTAGCTCATGATGCCACTGTTGGGGAACGTAGCAGAAATTCAAAATTTTCCTACGTGTCACCAAGATCTATCTATGGAGAAACCAGCAACGAGGGGAAGAAGAGTGCATCTACATACCCTTGTAGATCGCTAAGCGGAAGCGTTCAAGTGAACGGGGTTGATGGAGTCGTACTCGTCGTGATCCAAATCACCGATGATCCTAGTGCCGAACGGACAGCACCTCCGCGTTCAACACACGTACAACCCGGTGACGTCTCCCATGCCTTGATCCAGCAAGGAGAGAGGGAGAGGTTGAGGAAGACTCCATCCAGCAGCAGCACAATGGTGTGGTGATGATGGAGGAGCGTGGCAATCCTGCAGGGCTTCGCCAAGCACCACGAGAGAGGAGGAGGGAGAGAGGTAGGGCTGCGCCAAGAGGGAGATCAAATCGTGTGTTTTGGGCAGCCCCTAGGCCTCACTATTTATAGGAGGAGGGGAGGAGGGTGCGCCCCCTCTAGGGTTCCCACCCCTAGAGGGGCGGCAGCCCTAGATGGGAAAAGGGTGGCGGCCAAGAGGGGGAGGGGAGAGGGAGGCGCACCAGTATGGGCCCTAGGGTTTGCCCCCTTCTCCTCTCCCTTGCGCCTTGGGCCCTTGTGGGGGGGCGCACCAGCCCACCTGGGGCTGGTCCCCTCCCACACTTGGCCCATGCAGCCCTCCGGGGCTTGTGGCCCCACTTGGTGGACCCCCGGACACCTCCGGTGGTCCCGGTACACTACCGGTGATGCCCAGAACACTTCCGGTGGCCAAAACCATACTTCCTATATATAAATCTTTACCTCCGGACCATTCCGGAAATCCTCATGACGTCCGGGATCTCATCCGGGACTCCGAACAACATTCGGTAACCACATACGAACTTCCTTAATAACCCTAGCGTCATCGAACCTTAAGTGTGTAGACCCTACGGGTTCGGGAACCATGCAGACATGACCGAGACGTTCTCCGGTCAATAACCAACAGCGGGATCTGGATACCCATGTTGGCTCCCACATGTTCCACGATGATCTCATCGAATGAACCACGATGTCAAGGACTTAATCAATCCCGTATACAATTCCCTTTGTCTATCGGTACGACACTTGCCCGAGATTCGATCGTCGGCATCCCGATACCTTGTTCAATCTCGTTACCGGCAAGTCTCTTTTACTCGTTCCGCAACACATCATCCCGTGATCAACTCCTTGATCACATTGTGCACATTATGATGATGTCCTACCGAGTGGGCCCAGAGATACCTCTCCGTCACACGGAGTGACAAATCCCAGTCTCGATTCGTGCCAACCCAACAGACACTTTCGGAGATACCTGTAGTGAACCTTTATAGTCACCCAGTTACGTTGTGACATTTGGCACACCCAAAGCACTCCTACGGTATCCGGGAGTTGCACAATCTCATGGTCTAAGGAAATGATACTTGACATTAGAAAAGCTTTAGCATACGAACTACATGATCTTGTGCTAGGCTTAGGATTGGGTCTTGTCCATCACATCATTCTCCTAATGATGTGATCCCGTTATCGATGACATCCAATGTCCATAGTCAGGAAACCATGATAAGATCGCATAGTTCGTTTGCTAGAGTTTTCCAATGTCAAGTATCCTTTCCTTAGACCATGAGATCGTGTAACTCCCGGATACCGTAGGAGTGCTTTGGGTGTGCCAAACGTCACAACGTAACTGGGTGACTATAAAGGTATGCTACGGGTATCTCTGAAAGTGTCTGTTGGGTTGACATGGATCGAGACTGGGATTTGTCACTCCACTTGACGGAGAGGTATCACCGGGCCCTCTCGGTAATGCATCATCACAATGAGCTCAATGTGATCAAAGTGTTTGATCACGGGATCATGCATTACGGTAACGAGAAAAGTGACTTGCCGATAACGAGATTGAACGAGGTATTGGGATACCGACGATCGAATCTCGGGCAAGTAAAATACCGATTGACAAAGGGAATCGTATACGGGATTAATTGAATCCTTGACATCGTGGTTCATCCGATGAGATCATCGTGGAGCATGTGGGAGCCAACATGGGTATCCAGATCCCGCTGTTGGTTATTGCCCGAGAGCCGTCTCGGTCATGTCTGCATGTCTCCCGAACCCGTAGGGTCTACACACTTAAGGCTCGGTGACGCTAGGGTTGTGAAGATATGTATGTGCAGTAACCCGAATGTTGTTCGGAGTCCCGGATGAGATCCCGGACGTCACGAGGAGTTCCGGAATGGTCCGGAGGTAAAGAATTATATATAGGAAGTGCTATTTTGGCCATCGGGACAAGTTTCGGTGTTATCGGTATTGTACCGGGACCACCGGAGGGGTCCTGGGGGTCCACCGGGGGGGTCCACCTGCCCCGGGGGGCCACATGGGCCGTAGGGGGTGCGCCTTGGCCTATATGGGCCAAGGGCACCAGCCCCAAGAGGCCCATGCGCCAAGAGAGAAAAAAAAGGGGAGAGTCCTACAAGGGGAAGGCACCTCCGAGGTGCCTTGGGGAGGATGGACTCCTCCCCACCCTTGGCCGCACCCTTCCTTGGAGGAAGGGGCAAGGGCTGCGCCTCCCCCTCTCCCTTGGCCCTATATATAGTGGGGAAAAGGAGGAGCAAACCAACCCTAATGCCCTGGCTCCTCCCTCCTCCCTGCAACACCTCCTCCTCCTCCCGTAGTTGCTTAGCGAAGCCCTGCCGGAGTTCTGCTGCATCCACCACCACACCGTCGTGCTGGATCTTCCTCAACCTCTCCTTCCCCCTTGCTGGATCAAGAAGGAGGAGACGTCTCCCGTCCCGTACGTGTGTTGAACGCGGAGGTGCCGTCCGTTCGGTACTAGATCATCGGTGAATTGGATCACGGCAAGTACGACTACCTCATCCACGTTCACTCGAACGCTTCCGTTGCGATCTACAAAGTGGTATGTAGATGCTATCCAATCTGAATACTCGTTGCTTGATGAACTCATAGATGGATCTTGGTGAAACCGTAGGAAAAATTTTAATTTTCTGCAACGTTCCCCAACATATTTGCCTTACAAGGAGTTAAGGCCAGGACTTGTATCCGGTTTGTATTAGAGAGACTAGTCCTAATCCTAATAGGACTCCACATGTAAACCGCCCCTTCAACATATATAAGGAGGGGCAGGGCTCCCCAAAGAGGGGGAGAACAATCAATAATCTCTAGGGCTAGACACAAAGAGCCGGTTTACGGCGTCTCCCTCGTGATGGTAATGAGACCTAGCCTCAAACAGCATGTAGGGTTATTACCGGATGATGTTTCCCGGGGCCCGAAGCTGTCTAAATCCTTGTCTTGCGTGTTGATCCGCCCTGCGTCTCTCGTCCCACTCAACCCCTCTCAAGCTACCACATAGATGCGTTGGCCTCGCGACTAAGTCCTGACACTAAGGACATCCGCCGTGACAATTCCACGACAGTTGGCGCCCACCGTGGGGCCTGCGCACGGTGGTGTTGAGTTCTTGAACTGATCTCTTTGTCAGGGATCGAGAAGCTCTCTACTGGTCAGGTGAAGAGGAATTCAACACAATTATTATTACAACGTTCTGGGCAACGACCATCGTCGTGATCTTCTCTGTTCGGGCCGAGCCGCCCCTGAATCACCAGTCCGAGCCCTGAAGTTGCCAAGTCGCCGAGCCCTGAAGTTGGCAAGTCGCCAAGACAACCAAGCGTTTTGCTGCCCGTCCACTATTATACGTTGATTTAAGTCCAGATGACATCAACTCATCATCCTCTTGTGACAATCCCTTCGTGTGAAAAGCTACCAACTGACTAGTACTACTAGTTCTAGATGTAATGGCAAAAGCACAGAAGAAAAAGTCAAACCAACCACAACTCGGAGAAATAAACATGGATTAGCCAGAACGGCCACGACCCGGACTCTTCGGCTACCACGAGATGTGCCTTGCCACCCATCCGAGTGGCAGTCGTGCCTGGCATCCCGGCCACGTCGCCGTCGCGCCTGGCCTCTTGTTCGAATCACCGTTGTGCCTCGCTTCCTGGAGTTTTTGCCATTGCGCACCGCGCCGTGCTTTGAGCCGCCACTTCCAGGGCTGGCTCCGCCCTCCGTCTCCGCTCTCTGCCCCGGACTGCGCCGTGCCTTGCTTTCTCCGCCGGCACGGGCGCACGGCCCGAGCCCTGTCACTGCTTTGCCTCTGCGACGTTCGAGCCGCTGCGGCCTCCCTGAATCTTCGCCAAGCTGCCTGCTTGAACGGTCGACGCTATATAGGCTCCGGCCTCGGACCTTGGCCCGCCACCGGGTTGCCGCGCCATTGAGCCGCCCCGCCCGCCAGCCTCTGCTCCGCCTCCAAACCGCCCTATCGGCCCCTCCGCAGGCTGCCGCCTTCGCTTCCGAGGCCGCCCCCGCCTCGTCTCAAACCGGTGATCCCGTAGTGTGAGCCGCCGGGTCGCTGACCTCGCCTCCGGCCGCTGGTCGCTGCTGCCGCGCTTTGAGCCGTCTCTGCCGCCACAAGTCGCCGCCACCAAGTTGCCCAGCCGAAACGTCGAGTCGCCCCGGGGTCTTGCGGTCTCCGTTGTGGCCGGATCGAGCAGCCACCTCCGTTGCCGCGCCCCGGTCCCCGCGGCCGTGCGATAAAACTGCCAGCGTCCATCGTTGCTGCCCAGGCCACGACCGTCCTGCCCACACGGCCTCGCGGTCGTCCGCCTCTGCCATCACCTTGGGCCTTCACTTCCGCACAACGCCGTGAGCCTCAAAACTGTTGTTGAAAACAAAACAAAGATCAAAGGAAAATGCTATGTTACTGTGATGGTCAAGTCAGCCACGAGAACCACCATTTTCTCATAAGAAGACAGAAGCAAAAGCAACTAGTATTACAGTACTAGTATCACGTGGCGCTAGAAGGCTCACATGGTCAAGGAATCAATTGGGTGTACTGATAGTACTCCATGAAGACTAAAATACTGGCACATCTACACTGATATTTGGTCCGATCAAATTCTAGCATGCGCACGGATCATTTGCCGTCCGGACAAACCAGGTGATATCCATCCGAGTCTACTTTTAACACATATTGTTTTTTGTCAAAGAACAATTTATCTTTGCTGCAATGTTTTTATGTAGGATAATTATTTATGACAAAGGTATTGTTATACCGCGGACATGGAGCGCGTGCCAACATAGTTTTGCAGTGGTGTTCTTTCGGGCCATGCCGCTCGACGGATACACATGCAAATCGCCGCCCCCGCTGTTCGATTTACATCCGTCCAACGCATGCGGATGACTCATTGTCCGCGCCGGTTTACAAATAACACGGCCGACTCACCCGTCCGCACTGGTTTACCACAATGCGGCCGGTTCACCCGTGATTAATTTCAGCTTCATACAGTTATCATCAACTTCATGGCGGGTTATTTACGGCCTAAACACATCAGGTGATATCCATCTAAAATATATTTTATTAGCACATATCAAAGAGCAGTTTATCTTTGTCTTGGTCTGCCATACTGTTTATGCAGGACAATTGTTCATTATAAATGAGGCGCTATGTTACGGGCACGGAGCACGCGCTAGCAACGTTCTGCACTGATGTTTCGTCCGTGTCCTACCATCCGGTGAATGAACGTGAGAAGGTCGTCGTCCCTGCGGCCCGGTTTACATCAGCTTGCCGGGACCGCGCCCGTGAGTAACTCGCCCGTCCAAGCCGGTTTACGACACCGGTGCCGATCTTTCCCGTCCGCACCGGCTTACAATGTCGTGGTCGACTCATCTGTCCGAGCTGCCTCTGATGTTGCGGTCGTCCTTGTCGTCCGTCTCTCGCGGCCTGGTCTACATCAACATACCGGGCCGCACCTGTCTCCATGAGCTGTTTATTGAGTATGAGCAAGTCACAGCTTGGGTAGCCCGGTTTTTCTTTCAACAAAATGGAGGCAAATTATCATATACTATCAACCGTCGTCTGCACTGGATGGCTCAATGGGCAGGCGCACAAGTCGCCGCCACTACAGTTTTGGTTAAACTTCAAATCACCAGTTGGAAGGAACCGTTGGCCGAGTTGCTGACACGGTTCATACGGGATCATTTACAACACGCCACAGACACCTCAACCTTCTGTGGATTCACATCGTGTTATCAACACCAATGATATACAAGTTATGCCGATTTATATCACGGTCAAATATGGAGAGTTTCAAGCCAACTCCTCGAGTCACCTTGAGACTTGGGGGCTACGATGACATGACTCAGCAAATCTTGCTAGTTTCAGCCGGTTTAAAGACCCCAGGACGATGGAGGGAAAGATAACCCGTCCCGGAGGCTACTGTTATATTGATGAAAATTTAAAGGCCGTCAGAAAATTTCCGGCTTAGAAAGTATATGACAGTTACAAAATCCCGGCTCAATGAAGAAGATCCGGGTCATCAGAAAGGATTACGGTTTAAAATCCGGTTCAAGGGAAATCTTCTCTCCCACAAAGCTCTGAAGCGACCAAATCCGGTTTAACAATGTCCGGTTCAAAAAGGAATAAACTTCTCTCAAGTTCGAGTTTAAAGGCCGTTAGAAAATTTCCGGCTAAAAATGAAAATTCTGGTTTAAAATCCGGTTCAAGGGAAAGATGTCTCTCACAAAGCTTTGAAGCTCTCAATATCCGGTTTAAAATCCCGGTTCAAGAAGAATTTATCTCTTGCAAAAAGTTAAAAATTACCGAAGAAGACCTGCTGCCATGATGCACGGTTCAAACATGGGTATCCTGCTTTATTGGCCTGACATATTATTGATCACATGGGGGCTTCTGCTTCATAAAGCGGGGTCTCTGTTCTTTTTATATCATGTGTGGTTACATGGAGTTGTCTGTTTTAAAGCGGCCTCCGGTTTACCCCTTGCAAAAAATTATGAATGTCACTTGGGGGCTCGGTCATGTCTGAACCGATGCAATACCTTTTGATAGGCGAAAGCCACCAGGTCACTTGGGGGCTCGGTCGTGTCCGAACCGATGCAACACCTTTTGATCGGCGAAAGCCACCAGATCACTTGGGGACACGGTCAACTCTAAACCGGTCACGCCTCTTGATCGGCCTAAAGGCCTTAGAGTCACTTGGGGGCTTGGTCGAACCCGAACCATTGCCATGCCACTTGACCGGCGTAATGCCACGGTTTCATTTGGGGACCTGGCTGACTTGAACCATAGCTACACCTATTGGAAGCTTGGTCGTGTCTGACCATGGTAACACCATCTGATCAGCTCAATAAAGCCCTCTTTTTGCAAACAGTTTTTGTCATTGCCTTTGCTTCCTTTGCTTCAATATCTTTTCTTGATAAAATTGCTTTTTTGTTTTGGTTGCGTTCTTAAACCGACCACATTTTACACCGGTTCAAACAACCAAATTGGTGGAACACGGTCCACTTTTAGATCGGAGATTATCTGCCCGGCTTGATTTTCTGTTACCATCCTATTATGGAGTAAACCGGTTTTTATCAACCCGGCTCGGCTTTCAACTACAAGTTGTTAGTACACGATCAAGTTATAATCCGGAGACTATCAGCCCGGTCTGGTTTGACTACAAGTCACCAGTATTATATATGATTAATCCGGTGTTTATCACAAACCCGGTACGGTTTTAGCATAAACCGGCACAATATGGAAGGAGTTATCAGTACTCAAGATTGGGATTATCACCCTTATTACAAAAAGTTGGTAAACCAACGATGTGATTCAATGTCACAGTTATGATATATTTCATATTTGATTATTCTAAGTGCAGCCTTGGTTATAAACTTGGGTTATATGTTGGGCATTACGACCCGTCCGGCGGTAAACCGCCAGGACACTTTAAACTTGTTGTATGCAGAAACAGGTTGAATAAAGCATGATTATAAATTATCCGATGTTTATTAAACCGGCCTGGCTTTAAGACGATAAGCTGCCAGTATATGATGAGAAATTATCCGGTGTTTATTAAACCGGCCTGGCTTTGGACTATAAGTCGCCAGTATATATTTGGATTGCGCCATTGGAATTATGCGCTTATAAATCATTGGGTTATTCAAATAGCCAAACTTGGCTGAATTTTCATTATGATATTGAATGAATAATGTTTTCATACCGGATTATATTATTCAAATAGCCAACATGGCTGGATTTTTATTATGGTTATTAATATTATGATTAAGGTCTTCAAAGTCGCTTTAGCGCAATGGTTATCATTTTCTACAATTAAAGGAATAGTCCCGAGTCACTGCAGGCTTACAACCCGGCACTTGGGGGCTACATTATTCAAAGTTGAGATTATATCAAATATGCAAGTCTCATGTCGCTGCAAGCATGCACCATGACACTTGGGGGCTAATGCAAAGTCATTTTTGCTCATCTTATTGAAGACCCAACTCATAACATCGTAATGAGCTGGCCCTTGGGGGCTACCAATTGCTCCTTTCAACAAATTCAAGGTACAAAGCTTTTTTACATTGAAGGGTCCACTGCTCAGTTGGTAAAGCACAAGGCTCTTAACCTTGTGGACGTGAATTCAAGCCCCATGATGGGGGTTATATCATATGATGTTATTTTCGTTGAAGTATATATCAAGTCCCAGCTCAATATTATCTTACTGAGCCGGCCCTTTGGGGCTATACATCATTGCTCAAATCTACATGATTATATTTACAAAGTCCCTGCTCATTATTGCATAATGACCCGGCCCTTGGGGGTTACACTGGTTGAAGTTTTTATGAGCATCCGACAATTACAAGTCCCAGGTTGCTGCAAGCATGACAACCCGACACTTGGGGGCTACATATGTGGAATATTCAATTCTGACTAATGATTGAGATGAACAACTTGGATTTCTTCAAGATGGTGATATTTATTGAAACAAGTCTTAAGTTGTTGCTATGCTACCTTCTTAAGACTTGGGGGCTACAAGTGATAGGCATATAAGAGGTATATTTTCAAGCTGGATGTTAATTACAAGTAGGGCCCGGTGCTATCAATATTTATAAACCGGTGATCTTGGCAATGATAAACCAGCAAGTTCTGCGTCCTTAAACCGGATGAAGATCAGATGAGGATTTCAAGGACCAATATTTTTGTTAAGTCATTGGGAACTGAATCAAAGGAGTTATTCTTCACAATATGTTTTCTATGAGAAACCAATGTCAGCAAGTTGATTATGAAGCTGGCCTGTTAAACCAGATTTTCTAGAAGGAGGAAATGACAAGGACTTAAGGACGATCAGGTGCCGGTTTACAAAAATTCTTAACCCGGAGCACAACCTGTCAAATTTGTTCTGGTGTTTATTTTCAGCATAAGTTTACCATGGATAAATCCAAGCTAAACTTGGGGGCTAATGTCGGGGATATACCCCGCAGCGTAAACCGGCCGGAAGTTAACCCGGACGGACTTGGCGGTTTATCTGAAGACCCGCCCTGACCTTGGCGGTTTACAAGCAACCCGCTAGGTCGTTATGACTCACTGGTAACCCGGCGGGCGGATCAGACGGATGACAAGGCCCAAGGCCCAGAAGGCCGGTTCAACTATGGTGGGCCGGTTTAAGAGGAAAGGAATATTTGCCTTACAAGGAGTTAAGGCCAGGACTTGTATCCGGTTTGTATTAGAGAGACTAGTCCTAATCCTAATAGGACTCCACATGTAAACCGCCCCTTCAACATATATAAGGAGGGGCAGGGCTCCCCAAAGAGGGGGAGAACAATCAATAATCTCTAGGGCTAGACACAAAGAGCCGGTTTACGGCGTCTCCCTCGTGATGATAATGAGACCTAGCCTCAAACAGCATGTAGGGTTATTACCGGATGATGTTTCCCGGGGCCCGAAGCTGTCTAAATCCTTGTCCTGCGTGTTGATCCGCCCTGCGTCTCTCGTCCCACTCAAACCCTCTCAAGCTACCACATAGATGCGTTGGCCTCGTGACTAAGTCCTGACACTAAGGACATCTGCCGTGACAATTCCACGACAGTATTGGATACCGACGATCGAATCTCGGGCAAGTAACATACCGATGACAAAGGGAACAACGTATATTGTTATGCGGTCTGACTGATAAAGATATTCGTAGAATATGTAGGAGCCAATATGGGTATCCAGGTCCCGCTATTGGTTATTGACTGGATACGTGTCTCGGTCATGTCTACATTATTCTCGAACCGTAGGGTCCGCACGCTTAAAGTTATGATGACAGTTATTATGAGTTTATGCATTTTGATGTACCGAAGTTAGTTCGGAGTCCCGGATGTGATCACGGACATGACGAGGAGTCTCGAAATGGTCGAGACATAAATATCGATATATTGGAAGCCTATATTTGGACATCGAAATGGTTCCGAGTGAAATCGGCATTTTACTGGAGTACCGGGGGGTTACCGGAACCCCCCCGGGGGTTAATGGGCCCATATGGGCCTTAAGGGAAAAGAGGAGGGGCGGACAGGGCAGGCCGCGCGCGCCCTCCCCCCTAGTCCAAATAGGACAAGGAAGGGGGGCGGCGCCCCCCTTTTTCCTTTCCCCCTCTCTCCTTCCTTCTCCTACAAGGCAAGGGAGAGAAGTCCTACTCCCGGTGGGAGTAGGACTCCTCCTGGCGCACCCCTTGGGGGCCGGCCGCGCCCTCCCCTCCCCTCCTTTATATACGGGGGCAGGGGGCACCCTAGAACACACAAGTTGATCTTCGTGATCATTCCTTAGCCATGTGCGGTGCCCCCCTCCACCATATTCCACCTCGGTCATATCGTTCCAGTGCTTAGGCGAAGCCCTGCGTCGGTAGAACATCATCATCGTCATCACGCCGTCGTGCTGACGGAACTCATCCCCGAAGCTTTGCTGGATCGGAGCCCGGGGAGCGTCATCGAGCTGAACGTGTGCTAAGAACTCGGAGGTGCCAGAGTAACGGTGCTTGGATCGGTCGGATCGGGAAGACGTACGACTACTTCCTCCATGTTGCGTCAACGCTTCCGCTTCGGTCTACGAGGGTACATAGACAACACTCTCCCCTCTCGTTGCTATGCATCACCATGATCTTGCGTGTGCGTAGGAATTTTTTTGAAATTACTACGTTCCCCAACAGTATATTCTCTTTTAAACTATTTGTTGCATTTCGTGTTTATGACAAATTATGCCCATCAAGTTGACATAGATATTTTTATCTAGGAGGTATGTGAACCGGAAATTCCAACCGACCCTATTTTCGAGAGGTTAAATTTAGTTGAAAGAGAAAACGAGTATTTGAAAGAAAAAATGAAAAGAATTGAGGGGGAGAAGATGGAATTGGAGTTGCATGTTGCCGATGTCGTCGATGATCACAAGATCAAGATGGAGAAAATGTGCTTGAAGATTAGAAAGATTAGAAAATATGCCATTGATAGTGAGGCTTGGTATCATTATGCTGTTGGATCAATTGTTACCTTAGTTGCGATCTTGATCACATTTGTTGTTGCATTTAAATGCTTTAGCTAGAGAGTTATTTGTTTGTTGCATTTAAGTGTTGTATGAACTTTATGTATTGTATTAATTTGGTGTTTTCGGTGCTGTGTATTGAAGATGAGCCGGCAATGGATGTACGATGACCGATGCTCTCCCGAATCCATTAATGGCGTGCATACTTTTCTACTTGCGGCTGAGGCAAACAAGCGGGCAGATGGTTTTATGCCTTGTCCATGTGCTGGCTGTAAGAATGGTCACAATTACTCTACGTCAAGAACCATTCACGTCCACCTGTTTGAGTCCGGTTTCATGCCCCACTATAATGTTTGGACCAAGCACGGAGAAAGAGGGGTTATGATGGAAGACAATGATGAAGAAGAGGACGACGACAGCTATCCTGGCCATGGGTTCCCAGAATACGATGATACAACAATGGGGGAAGAAGCTGAGCCGGTAATGCGGGAGGAAGCTGAGCCGGCAATGCGGGAAGAAGCTGAAGAAGAGGCATCATATGAGCCCGTTGATGATCTAGGTCGGGCCATTGCCGATGCAATGAGAAACTGTGCAAGTGATTTGGAGAAGAAGAAGTTGTAGCGCATGTTAGAGGATCACAAAAAATCGTTGTACCCGAATTGCGTAGGTGACAAGAAAAAGCTGGGCACCACACAGGAATTGCTGCAATGGAAGGCAGAGAATGGTGTATCTGACAAGGGATTTGGAAAGTTGCTGGTAATGATAAAGAATATGCTTTCAAAGGACAACGAATTGCCCGAGAGTATGTACGAAGCAAAGAAGGCTATCTGCCCTCTAGGGTTAGAGGTGCAGAAGATACATGCATGCCCTAATGATTGCATCCTCTACCGCGGTGAGTATGAGGATTTGAACGCTTGCCCGGTATGCGGTGCATTGCGCTATAAGATCAGCCGCGATGACCCTGGTGATGTCAAGGGCGAGCGCCCCAGGAAGAAGATTCCTGCCAAGGTGATGTGGTATGCTCCTATAATACCACGGTTGAAATGTTTGTTCCAAAACAAAGAGCATGCCAAGGCGATGCGATGGCATAGAGAAGACCGTAAGAAAGACAGAAAGTTGAGAGTACCCACTGACGGGTCGCAGTGGAGAAAAATCGAAAGAAAGTATGGGAAGGAGTTTGCAGATGACGCAAGGAACGTATGGTTTGGTCTAAGCGCAGATGGCATTAATTCTTTTGGGGAGCAGAGCAGCAACCATAGCACCTGGCCTGTGACTCTATGTTTGTATAACCTTCCTCCTTGGTTGTGCATGAAGCGGAAGTTCATTATGATGCCAGTGCTCATCCAAGGCCCTAAGCGGCCCGGCAACGACATTGATGTGTACCTAAGGCCATTAGTTGAAGAACTCTTACAACTGTGGAATGGAACAGGTGTACGTGCGTGGGATGAGCACATGGGGGAAGAATTTGACCTAAAGGCGTTGCTGTTCGTGACCATCAATGATTGGCCTGCTCTCAGTAACCTTTTAGGACAGACAAACAAGGGATACCGCGCATGCACACACTGTTTGGACGATACCGACAATATATATTTGGCTAATTGTAAGGAGAATGTGTACCTGGGACATCATCGATTTCTTCCGAGCAGGCATCCCGTAAGAAAGAAAGGTAAGCATTTCAAAGGTGAGGCGGATCACCGGACGAAGCTTCGCCACCGTACTGGTGCTGATGTACATGGTATGGTCAAGGATTTGAAGGTGGTCTTTGGAAAGGGTCCTGGTGGACAACCTGTTCCGAATGACGCTGACGGACGCACACCCATGTGGAAGAAGAAATCTATATTTTTGGACCTGCCCTATTGGAAAGACCTAGAGGTCCGCTCCGCAATCGACGTGATGCACGTGACGAAGAATCTTTGTGTGACCCTACTTGGCTTCTTGGGCGTGTATGGGAAGACAAAAGATACACCTGAGGCACGGGAGGACCAGCAACGTATGCACGGAAAAGACGGCATACATCAGGGTCATGCAAGCTACGCTCTTACCAAAGAAGAGAAGGAAATCTTCTTCGAATGCCTGCTCAGTATTAAGGTACCGTCTTGTTGGAAATATGCCCTAGAGGCAATAATAAAAGCATTATTATTATATTTCCTTATTCATGATAATTGTCTTTATTCGTGCTATAATTGTGTTAACCGGAAATCGTAATACATGTGTGAATAACAGACAACAAACATGTCCCTAGTGAGCCTCTAGTTGACTAGCTCGTTGATCGACAGATAGTCATGGTTTCCTGACTATGGACATTGGATGTCATCGATAACGGGATCACATCATTAGGAGAATGATGTGATGGACAAGACCCAATCCTAAACATAGCATAAGATCGCATAGTTCGTTTGCTAGAGTTATCCAATGTCAAGTATCCTTTCCTTAGACCATGAGATCGTGTAACTCCCGGATATCGTAGGAGTGCTTTGGGTGTGCCAAACGTCACAACGTAACTGGGTGACTATAAACGTATACTACGGGTATCTCTGAAAGTGTCTGTTGGGTTACATGGATCGATACTGGGATTTGTCACTCCGCTTGACGGAGAGGTATCACCGGGCCCTCTCGGTAATGCATCATCACAATGAGCTCAATGTGATCAAAGTGTTTGATCACGGGATCATGCATTACGGAACGAGAAAAGTGACTTGCCGATATCGAGATTGAACGAGGTATTGGGATACCGACGATCGAATCTCGGGCAAGTAAAATACCGATTGACAAAGGGAATCGTATACGGGATTAATTGAATCCTCGACATCGTGGTTCATCCGATGAGATCATCGTGGAGCATGTGGGAGCCAACATGGGTATCCAGATCCCGCTGTTGGTTATTGCCCGAGAGCCGTCTCGGTCATGTCTGCATGTCTCCCGAACCCGTAGGGTCTACACACTTAAGGTTCGGTGACGCTAGGGTTGTGAAGATATGTATGTGCAGTAACCCGAATGTTGTTCGGAGTCCCGGATGAGATCCCAGACGTCACGAGGAGTTCCGAAATGGTCCGGAGGTAAAGAATTATATATAGGAAGTGCTATTTTGGCCATCGGGACAAGTTTCGGTGTTATCGGTATTGTACCGGGACCACCGGAGGGGTCCCGGGGGTCCACCGGGGGGGTCCACCTGCCCCGGGGGGCCACATGGGCTGTAGGGGGTGTGCCTTGGCCTATATGGGCCAAGGGCACCAGCCCCAAGAGGCCCATGCGCCAAGAGAGAGAAAAAAAGGGGAGAGTCCTACAAGGGGAAGGCACCTCCGAGGTGCCTTGGGGAGGATGGACTCCTCCCCACCCTTGGCCGCACCCTTCCTTGGAGGAAGGGGCAAGGGCTGCGCCTCCCCCTCTCCCTTGGCCCTATATATAGTGGGGAAAAGGAGGAGCAAACCAACCCTAATGCCCTGGCTCCTCCCTCCTCCCTGCAACACCTCCTCCTCCTCCCGTAGTTGCTTAGCGAAGCCCTGCCGGAGTTCTGCTGCATCCACCACCACACCGTCGTGCTGGATCTTCCTCAACCTCTCCTTCCCCCTTGCTGGATCAAGAAGGAGGAGACGTCTCCCGTCCCGTACGTGTGTTGAACGCGGAGGTGCCGTCCGTTCGGTACTAGATCATCGGTGAATTGGATCACGGCGAGTACGACTACCTCATCCACGTTCACTCGAACGCTTCCGTTGCGATCTACAAAGTGGTATGTAGATGCTATCCAATCTGAATACTCGTTGCTAGATGAACTCATAGATGGATCTTGGTGAAACCGTAGGAAAAATTTTAATTTTCTGCAACGTTCCCCAACAGTGGCATCATGAGCTAGGTCTATGCATAGTTCTTCTTGTGCGAGTAGAACACAATTTGTTGTGGGCGTAGATGTTGTCAATTCTTCTTGCCGTTACTAGTCAATCTTGATTCAGCGGTATTGTGGGATGAAGCGGCTCGGACCAACCTTACACGTACGCTTACGTGAGACCGGTTCCACCGACTAAACATGCACTAGTTGCATAAGGTGGCTGGCGGGTGTCTGTCTCTCCTACTTTAGTTGGATCGGATTCGATGAACAGGGTCCTTATGAAGGGTAAATAGAGATTGACAAATCACGTTGTGGTTTGAACGTAGGTAAGAAAACGTTCTTGCTAGAACCCTAATTCAGCCACGTAAAACTTGCAACAACAATTAGAGGACGTCTAACTTGTTTTTGCAGCAAGTGCTTTGTGATATGATATGGCCAAAGTTGTGATGTATGATGAATGATCTATATGTGATGTATGAGATGTTCATGCTATTGTAATAGGAATCACGACTTGCATGTCGATGAGTATGACAACCGGCAGGAGCCATAGGAGTTGTCTTTATTTTTTGTATGACCTGCGTGTCATTGAGAATCGCCATGTAAATTACTTTACTTTATTGCTAAACGCGTTAGCCATAGTAGTAGAAGTAATAGTTGGCGAGCAACTTCATGGAGACACGATGATGAAGATCATGATGATGAAGATCATGGTGTCAAGCCGGTGACAAGATGATCATGGAGCCCCAAGATGGAGATCGAAGGAGCTATGTGATATTGGCCATATCATGTCACGTTTATTATTTGATTGCATGTGATGTTTATCATGTTTTGCATCTTGTTTACTTAGAACGACGGTAGTAAATAAGATGATCCCTCATAATAATTTCAAGAAAGTGTTCACCCTAACTGTGCACCGTTGCTAAGGTTCGTCGTTCCGAAGCACCACGTGATGATCGGGTGTGATAGGTCCTTACGTTCGCATACAACGGGTATAAGACAGATTTACACACGCAAAACACTTAGGTTGACTTGACGAGCCTAGCATGTACAGACATGGCCTCGGAACACAGAAGACCGAAAGGTCGAGCATGAGTCGTATAGAAGATACGATCAACATGAAGATGTTCACCGATGTTGACTAGTCCGTCTCACGTGATGATCGGACACGGCCTAGTTGACTCGGATCATGTAATACTTAGATGACTAGAAGAGGGATGTCTATCTAAGTGGGAGTTCATTAATTAAATTTGATTAAATGAACTTTATTATCATGAACTTAGTCTAGATATTTACAATATGTCTTGTAGATCAAATGGCCAACGTAGTCCTCAATTTCAACGCGTTCCTAGAGAAAACCAAGCTGAAAGACGATGGTAGCAACTATACGGACTGGGTCCGGAACCTGAGGATTATCCTCATAGCTGCCAAGAAAGATTATGTCCTAAGAGCACCGCTGGGTGACGCACCTATTCTCCCTGCAGAACAAGACGTTATGAACGCTTGGCAATCGCGATGCGATGCTTACTCCCTCGTTCAGTGCGGCATGCTTTACAGCTTAGAGCCGGGGCTCCAAAAGCGTTTTGAGAGACATGGAGCATATGAGATGTTCGAAGAGCTGAAAATGGTTTTCCAAGCTCATGCCCGGGTCGAGAGATATGAAGTCTCCGACAAATTCTTTAGCTGTAAGATGGAGGAAAATGGCTCTGTCAGTGAGCACATACTCAAAATGTCTGGGTTGCACAACCGCATGACTCAACTGGAAGTTAATCTCCCGGAAGAAGCGGTCATTGACAGAATCCTCCAGTCGCTTCCACCTAGCTACAAGAGCTTTGTGATGAACTACAATATGCAGGGGATGGTAAAGACCATTCCTGAGGTATATGCTATGCTGAAATCAGCAGAGGTAGAAATCAAGAAGGAGCATCAAGTGTTGATGGTGAATAAAACCAAAGTTCAAGAAGGGCGAGGGTAAAAAGAACTTCAAGAAGGACGGCAAGGATATTGCCGCGCCCGGTAAGCAAGTTGCCGGGAAGAAGCCAAAGAATGGACCCAAGCCCGAGACTGAGTGCTTTTATTGCAAGGGAAGTGGTCACTGGAAGTGGAACTGCCCCAAATACTTAGCGGACAAGAAGGCCGGCAAAACCAAAGGTATATGTGATATACATGTAATTGATGTGTACCTTACTAGTACTCGTAGTAGCTCTTGGGTATTTGATACCGGTGCAGTTGCTCATATTTGTAACTCAAAGCAGGAGCTGCGGAATAAACGGAGACTGGCGAGGGACGAGGTGACGATGCGCGTCGGGAATGGTTCCAAGGTCAATGTGATCGCCGTCGGCACGCTGCCTCTGCATTTACCTACGGGATTAGTTTTAAACCTCAATAATTGTTATTTAGTGCCAAGTTTGAGCATGAACATTGTATCTGGATCTCGCTTAATTCGAGATGGCTACTCATTTAAATCCGAGAATAATGGTTGTTCTATTTATATGAGAGATATGTTTTATGGTCATGCTCCGATGGTTAATGGTTTATTCTTGATGAATCTCGTACGTGATGATACACATATTCATAGTGTGAGTACCAAAAGAATTAAAGTTGATAACAATAGTCCCACATATTTGTGGCACTGCCGCCTTGGTCACATAGGTGTCAAACGCATGAAGAAGCTCCATACAGATGGACTTTTAGAGTCTCTTGATTATGAATCATTTGACACATGCGAACCATGCCTCATGGGTAAAATGACCAAGACTCCGTTCTCAGGAACAATGGAGCGAGCAACCAACTTATTGGAAATCATACATACCGATGTGTGCAGTCCAATGAGTGTTGAGGCTCGCGGTGGCTATCGTTATGTTCTCACCCTCACTGATGACTTGAGTAGATATGGGTATATCTACTTAATGAAACACAAGTCTGAGACCTTCGAAAAGTTCAAAGAATTTCAGAGTGAGGTTGAAAATCAACGTGATAGAAAGATCAAGTTTCTACGATCAGATCGTGGAGGAGAATACTTGAGTCGCGAATTTGGCACACACTTAAGAAAATGTGGAATAGTTTCACAACTCACGCCGCCTGGAACACCTCAGCGTAATGGTGTGTCCGAACGTTGTAATCGCACTCTATTAGATATGGTGCGATCTATGATGTCTCTTACCGACTTACCGCTATCTTTTTGGGGCTATGCTTTAGAGACTGCCGCATTCACTTTAAATAGGGCTCCGTCGAAATCCGTTGAGACGACACCGTATGAATTATGGTTTGGGAAGAAACCTAAGCTGTCGTTTCTAAAAGTTTGGGGATGCGATGCTTATGTCAAGAAACTTCAACCTGAAAAGCTCGAACCCAAGTCGGAAAAATGCGTCTTCATAGGATACCCTAAAGAAACTGTTGGGTATACCTTCTACCACAGATCCGAAGGCAAGATCTTTGTTGCCAAGAATGGATCCTTTCTAGAGAAAGAGTTTCTCTCGAAAGAAGTAAGTGGGAGGAAAGTAGAACTTGATGAAGTGTTGCCTCTTGAACCGGAAAATGGCGAAACTCAAGAAATCGTTCCTGAGGTGCCTGCACCGACTAGAGAGGAAATTAATGATTATGATCAAGATACTTCTAATCAAGCTCCTACTGACATTCGAAGGTCCACAAGGACACGTTCCGCACCAGAGTGGTACGGCAACCCTGTCTTGGAAATCATGTTGTTAGACAACGGTGAACCTTCGAACTATGAGGAAGCAATGGCGGGCCCGGATTCCGACAAATGGCTGGAAGCCATGAAATCCGAGATAGGATCCATGTATGAAAACAAAGTATGGACTTTGGCTGACTTGCCCGTTGAACGGCGAGCCATAGAAAATAAATGGATCTTTAAGAAGAAGACAGACGCGGATGGTAATGTGACCATCTATAAAGCTCGGCTTGTCGCTAAGGGTTATCGACAAGTTCAAGGGGTTGACTACGATGAGACTTTCTCACCGGTAGCGAAGCTGAAGTCCGTCCGAATCATGTTAGCAATTGCCGCATACTATGATTATGAGATATGGCAAATGGACGTCAAAACGGCATTCCTTAATGGTTTCCTTAAGGAAGAATTGTATATGATGCAGCCGGAAGGTTTTGTCGATCCTAAGAATGCTGACAAGGTATGCAAGCTCCAACGCTCGATTTATGGGCTGGTGCAAGCATCTCGGAGTTGGAACATTCGCTTTGATGAGATGATCAAAGCGTTTGGGTTTACACAGACTTATGGAGAAGCCTGTGTTTACAAGAAAGTGAGTGGGAGCTCTGTAGCATTTCTCATATTATATGTAGACGACATACTTTTGATGGGAAATGATATAGAACTCTTGGACAGCATCAAGGCCTATTTGAATAAAAGTTTTTCAATGAAGGACCTTGGAGAAGCTGCTTATATATTAGGCATCAAGATCTATAGAGATAGATCAAGATGCCTCATAGGTCTTTCACAAAGCACATACCTTGATAAAATATTGAAGAAGTTCAATATGGATCAATCTAAGAAAGGGTTCTTACCTGTATTACAAGGTGTGAAATTGAGCTCAGCTCAATGTCCGACCACGGCAGAAGATATAGAAGAGATGAGCGTCATCCCCTATGCCTCAGCCATAGGTTCTATTATGTATGCCATGCTGTGTACCAGACCTGATGTAAACCTTGCCGTAAGTTTGGTAGGAAGGTACCAAAGTAATCCCGGCAAGGAACACTGGACAGCGGTCAAGAATATCCTGAAGTACCTGAAAAGGACTAAGGAAATGTTTCTCGTTTATGGAGGTGACGAAGAGCTCGTCATAAAAGGTTACGTCGACGCTAGCTTCGACACAGATCTGGATGACTCTAAGTCACAAACCGGATACGTGTATATTTTGAATGGTGGGGCAGTAAGCTGGTGCAGTTGCAAGCAAAGCGTCGTGGCGGGATCTACATGTGAAGCGGAGTACATGGCAGCCTCGGAGGCAGCACATGAAGCAATTTGGGTGAAGGAGTTCATCACCGACCTCGGAGTCATACCCAATGCGTCGGGGCCAATCAAGCTCTTCTGTGACAACACTGGAGCTATTGCACTTGCAAAGGAGCCCAGGTTTCACAAGAAGACCAGGCACATCAAGCGTCGCTTCAACTCCATTCGTGAAAATGTTCAAGATGGAGACATAGAAATTTGTAAAGTACACACGGATCTGAATGTCGCGGATCCGTTGACTAAACCTCTCCCTAAGGCAAAACATGATCAGCACCAGAACTCTATGGGTGTTCGATTCATCACAATGTAACTAGATTATTGACTCTAGTGCAAGTGGGAGACTGTTGGAAATATGCCCTAGAGGCAATAATAAAAGCATTATTATTATATTTCCTTATTCATGATAATTGTCTTTATTCGTGCTATAATTGTGTTAACCGGAAATCGTAATACATGTGTGAATAACAGACAACAAACATGTCCCTAGTGAGCCTCTAGTTGACTAGCTCGTTGATCGACAGATAGTCATGGTTTCCTGACTATGGACATTGGATGTCATCGATAACGGGATCACATCATTAGGAGAATGATGTGATGGACAAGACCCAATCCTAAACATAGCATAAGATCGCATAGTTCGTTTGCTAGAGTTATCCAATGTCAAGTATCCTTTCCTTAGACCATGAGATCGTGTAACTCCCGGATACCGTAGGAGTGCTTTGGGTGTGCCAAACGTCACAACGTAACTGGGTGACTATAAAGGTATACTACGGGTATCTCTCAAAGTGTCTGTTGGGTTACATGGATCGATACTGGGATTTGTCACTCCGCTTGACGGAGAGGTATCACCGGGCCCTCTCGGTAATGCATCATCACAATGAGCTCAATGTGATCAAAGTGTTTGATCACGGGATCATGCATTACGGAACGAGAAAAGTGACTTGCCGATATCGAGATTGAACGAGGTATTGGGATACCGACGATCGAATCTCGGGCAAGTAAAATACCGATTGACAAAGGGAATCGTATACGGGATTAATTGAATCCTCGACATCGTGGTTCATCCGATGAGATCATCGTGGAGCATGTGGGAGCCAACATGGGTATCCAGATCCCGCTGTTGGTTATTGCCCGAGAGCCGTCTCGGTCATGTCTGCATGTCTCCCGAACCCGTAGGGTCTACACACTTAAGGTTCGGTGACGCTAGGGTTGTGAAGATATGTATGTGCAGTAACCCGAATGTTGTTCGGAGTCCCGGATGAGATCCCAGACGTCACGAGGAGTTCCGAAATGGTCCGGAGGTAAAGAATTATATATAGGAAGTGCTATTTTGGCCATCGGGACAAGTTTCGGTGTTATCGGTATTGTACCGGGACCACCGGAGGGGTCCCGGGGGTCCACCGGGGGGTCCACCTGCCCCGGGGGGCCACATGGGCTGTAGGGGGTGTGCCTTGGCCTATATGGGCCAAGGGCACCAGCCCCAAGAGGCCCATGCGCCAAGAGAGAAAAAAAAGGGGAGAGTCCTACAAGGGGAAGGCACCTCCGAGGTGCCTTGGGGAGGATGGACTCCTCCCCACCCTTGGCCGCACCCTTCCTTGGAGGAAGGGGCAAGGGCTGCGCCTCCCCCTCTCCCTTGGCCCTATATATAGTGGGGAAAAGGAGGAGCAAACCAACCCTAATGCCCTGGCTCCTCCCTCCTCCCTGCAACATCTCCTCCTCCTCCCGTAGTTGCTTAGCGAAGCCCTGCCGGAGTTCTGCTGCATCCACCACCACACCATCGTGCTGGATCTTCCTCAACCTCTCCTTCCCCCTTGCTGGATCAAGAAGGAGGAGACGTCTCCCGTCCCGTACGTGTGTTGAACGCGGAGGTGCCGTCCGTTCGGTACTAGATCATCGGTGAATTGGATCACGGCGAGTACGACTACCTCATCCACGTTCACTCGAACGCTTCCGTTGCGATCTACAAAGTGGTATGTAGATGCTATCCAATCTGAATACTCGTTGCTAGATGAACTCATAGATGGATCTTGGTGAAACCGTAGGAAAAATTTTAATTTTCTGCAACGTTCCCCAACACGTCTGGCTTCTCGTCGAATATAAAGGGAATAATAAACATGGCAGGGAAAAAGTTCCAGAACCTAAAGTCTCATGACTGCCACGTGGTTATGAAGCAACTGCTTCCGGTTGCATTGAGGGGGCTTCTACTGGAAAACGTTCGATTAGCCATTGTGAAGCTATGTGCATTTCTCAATGCAATCTCTCAGAAGGTAATCGATCCAGAAATCATACCAAGGTTAGAGAATGATTTGGTGCAATGTCTTGTCAGTTTCGAGTTGGTGTTCCCACCATCCTTCTTCAACATCATGACACACATCCTAGTTCACCTATGCGAAGAGATTAACGTTTTGGGTCCTGTATTTCTACATAATATGTTCCCCTTTGAGAGGTTCATGGGAGTCTTAAAGAAATATGTTCATAACCGTGCTAGGCCAGAAGGAAGCATCTCCAAGGGCCATGAAAATGAGGAGGTCATTGAGTTTTGTATTGACTTTATTCCTGACCTTAAGACGATTGGTGTTCCTGAATCGCGGCATAAGGGCAAACTGGATGGAAAAGGCATGCTGGGAGGGGAACAAAAATATGTATGGACGGACATTCTCTCACTAAAGCACACTACACAGTTCTACTGAATTCCGCATTGGTGGCTCCGTATATGGATGAACACAAGAATTTGCTACGCTCCAAACATCCGGAGCGGTCTAATGACTGGATTACACGTGAACAAACCAGGAGTTTCGTCAGCTGGTTGCAGACACGTACCATGCATGACGCCTCTATTGAAGATGACCTGTACTTGCTGTCCCAGTTATCATCTTCGAATATAATGACTTTCAAAGGGTACGAGATAAATGGTAATACATTTTACACGATCGCCCAAGATAAGAAGAGCACCAACCAAAATAGTGGTGTCCGCTTTGATGTAGAAACCAAGACGGGAAAGGAAACATATTATGGTTATATACAGGACATATGGGAACTTGACTATCGACATGGTTTGAAGGTCCCTTTGTTTCGGTGCAAATGGGTAAATATGACACGAGGCGGGGTAACGGAAGACCCGCAGTATGGAATGACAACAGTGGATCTCAACAATCTTGCGGATGCAGACGAACCATTCGTCCTAACCAATGATGTGGCACAGGTTTTCTATGTGAAGGACATGTCTACCAAGCCGAGAAAAAGAAAAGATAAGGAAGCGAATGCATCGTACGATGAGCCAAAGTGGCACATAGTTCTTTCTGGGAAGAGAAACATCGTGGGAGTGAATGACAAGACCTACATGTCACAAGATTATGATAAGTTTGATGAAATTGCTCCATTCACAGTGAATATTGACCCGAGCATCCCGTTAAATGATGAAGATTTTCCATGGTTACTGCGCAAAGGGACACACGTGAAGAAAAAGTTTCACACCCAAAGATCTGGTATGTGATCGTCTTCACTATCATGACTTTCTTCTGTGTTTCACACCCAGGAGGGAATCTCTGTAATAGTTAGGGTAGTTATGTGTTTTGGCATTTGAAACACGAAGAAATTTTATGTGCAAACAAATTCTTTCATGCCTTTACTGATTTTTAAAGTTAAGTTATTCACAAACTAATGATTCACACAAATTTCAAATAATTCAAAATTTAAACTATTCAAATTTGAAAACTACGAACACTAACAGAAAGTTTGTAATTTTTTGTACCTAAAGCAAAAATATTCACAAAGAAACTCTAAATATAGAAAAAAACAACTCAAAAATAAATAAAACAAAAATAAATAAAGCAAAAAAAATAAGAAAATAAAAAAGCCCGCCTACTGGGCCAGAGCGGCCTGCATACGACTAGAAACCCAACGTGTTGTTGGGCCAGGATGCAGGCCCGCAAAGGCCCAGTAGACCCACAGGGCAGCACAGAACATGTAGGCCCAGTAGGCCTGCTTTGGAGAGGAGCTCGAGAGAGCTACCGCACGGGGGCTTATAAACCAGTGCGGACGACCCTCAGCTAGCGAGGTGGGACTAAACTTGCCACACCGCACCTGCGCCAGCGCACCCTCTTTAGTACCGGGTCGTGGCACCAACCGGTACTAAAGGGGCGACCTTTAGTACCGGTTGTAGCCACCACCTGGTACTAAAGGGGGTCGCTTCCCGCCGCTTGGGCTGGCTAAAATTGACCTTTAGTACCGGTTGGTGGATCCAACCGGTACTAAAGGCCCATCCTATATAAGAAAACACTTCAAAAAATTCAGTTTCTCATCTGCTGCTTCTCCTCTGCCCCGTCGCCCGCCACCCCCGTCTCCATATCCCTCGTCGCCGCCCCCGTCGCTGCCCCGTCCTCGTCCCCGTCCCCGTCGTCGCCGCCCCGGCCGTCCCCGTCCCCGTCATCACCGCCGCCCCGTCCCGGCCTGTCCCGCGTCGTCCCCGGCCGCCACGTCCCCGTCCTCGTCGTCGCCGCCCCGTCCCCGTCCCCGTCGTCACCGCCCCGTCCCTGTCCCCGTCGTCGCCATCCCCGTGTTCGCCGCCTGTCGCCGTCCCCGTCGCCGCCCCCCGTCGCCTCTCGCCTCGCCGGTGAGCACACACACACACACATACACTTTGTTTTTCTGTTTTTTAGTTATATATTTTTTCTTCTGTTTTTTAGTTATAGAAATATTTATAGAAATGTTAGAAATTTTTCTGTTTTTTAGTTATAGAAATAGTTATAATAAAGTTAGAAAATTTTCTTTTTTTAGTTATAGAAATATTAGAAATGTTATACAAATGTTAGTTATATAGAAATGTTATAATTTTTTCTGTTTTTTAGTTATAGAAATATTAGAAATGTTATAGAAATGTTAGTTATATAGCATTGTTAGAAATGTTATAGAAATGTTAGTTATATAGAAATGTTAGAAATTTTAGTTATCAAAATCCAATCATTAAAAAAATGTTACTTTTTGCGGGCATATAGTATTTGTTCTCGACGATGCCCGGCACGCATCCTCGCCGTCGACCCTTCGCGACGACGTCCGGCTGACCCATGTCCGGGACTGGGCTCCGCCGGGCTGGCACTAGGAGGTGCTGCCTGGAGGGGCGCGCCGCTTGATGAGGAACCCGGCCCCGGGTCCCGTCGTCGACCCTGATCTCCTTTGGTGGCGTTCGCGTGGGCCACTTTCGGTGCGGAGGGAGCCGGCCCCGCCGGAGGTGGTATGTCGCCGTGTCAGGGAGGAGGACGAGCACGTCCATCGCTACATGGTTGCGTTAGAGGGCGGCAGGTTCTCCAATACCTGGCAGGTTCTTCAGGGATCTCACTTGAGCTATGATCCTGTGAGGGTTCCTTCTCTTTGGATGTCCACCGCCCGCGCCGCAGGAACCGCGAGTGGCCTAGATTCTTCTGTAGTATTCGATCTTTATTAGCTACCTAGCCAGTGATGTATTCGATATATAATATTCGAGACGATGTATTCAAGATTATATATTATTCGAGACGATGTATTCGAGATTATATCTATTATTCGAGACGATGTATTTGTGATTATATCTATTATTCGAGACGATGTAATTTGAATACTAAATTGTTTTATATTTCTTTTGGATTAGTTAAATAAAAGCTATGGCGGACAATACCGGAAGAGAGGGAGAAGAGACCCTGTTCGATATCATACGCCATCCTCGCGGGCCAGATGATGATCACAATGAAGAAGATTATGACGGCTCCGAATTTCTAAACAACACCGACGACCGAATTGATGAAGTCATGAACTATGATTATGATGATGACGAAGAAAATGTTGATCTTGAAACAACAAAGACCGGCGAGGTATATATATTTATATAAGCAGGCATCTGGTGATCATCACATGTTTTAAATGACTTGAAGATATATTAACGAATCGATCTTTCTTCTTTCAGCCATCCGGATCGAGCCAATCTTCAGGCAACAAGAAACGAGGCCCGAACAAAAAGTTGAAGGAGGGCGTAAAGTACAATATCGAGGCCATCAAACCTAATGGCGAACCATTAGCGCCTAAGAAGATTGCGGACATGTTCATTCGTCAGTGCGGAGTTCTTGTGAAGGACCAACTCCCGATCTCCCTTCAAGCATGGAGAGAGCCAGCAAAGTCACGCCCAGATGTTACTTTTGTCGACGACAGACAAAAAGGTCTGCTTTGGGAAACTCTCATGGAACATTTCATCCTACCAGATCATTTCACAGATGCAGATGTGGAGAAAGTCAAGGACGCTGCTCTTAGGAAGATGGCGGTTGCATTCAACAACCACAAGAATCGTGTATGGGACAAGTACGTCAAGGGAGGAAGGAAGACTCCAGTATTCGAGGAAACACTAGAGAAGCAAAGTGCTCATTGGGACGATTTCGTGAAATTCAAGGATTCGGAATTAGCTAAGGAACGGTCGAGAATAAACAAGAAGAATGCCGAAAAAAGGATAAGTTCCATAAGCTGGGGCCAGGTGGCTACGCGGTGGCAATGCCTAAGTGGGATAAGTTTGAGAAAGAGATGGAGGATGCAGGTGTCACTCCGGTTACTAGGAGCTGGCCCCCCAGGTGCAGGACTTGGTTCTATGCGCATGGGGGGGGGAGTTGGACCCGAAGACAGGCAAAGTTTTGACGAAGGCATGTCTGAACGGAGCCGACGATAAGCTACTTGTTGCAATAGAAGAGGCTCGATCGGGGGTGTTCCAGCCCAACAGAGAGAACGACGAGCTTACGCGTGCCCTGGGAAATCCTGAACACCCGGGAAGAACACGAGGCAAGGGCGCTATTCCGTGGTATGAGGGGTTTTTGGACTGGAACACCAACTATAGAACCTGTGCGAGAAAGAAGATTGCGGAGGAGAAGAAGAGGAAGATGGAGGAGGAGCAGAGGAAGCTGGACTATGAACGCCTTCAAGGCCTAGAATCAGCGCACGCGGACTTGGTAGTCAAATTCCATCGGCAGCAGGAGCAGATCGACTCACTTAGCCAGCAAAGGGGGTCTCAGCAGCTAGCGGATGATCCAGCATTGGATAGCACCGCCCCATCCATGCCGAGAAGCAGCGTGGGTTTCGCCCCGGGCGACGCAATGCTGGATAGATACCCCGTGGATGACATCACGAAGAACACTAACTGCGAGCTACACTTCAAAATGAAGAACATATCCATGAAGGTGGCGGACGCCGTTGCTTTTACAAATCCCCCCGAGGCAACCTTCCATTGCAACCCGATTCCAGCGGGCTATGCTCGTGTCTTGGTTGATGAGGTGGTGAACCCATATTCGGGGCTACAGCTTGACATTCCTGAAGGTGACGACGAGCACACATTGGGAGAGGCCATACATCGTATCATCCTATGAAGAAAGGATTGCATCGTCTTTCGAAGGCCACCGACACCACGTCACCCGACTCCTCGTCGAAGTCCACCACTGAGTCAGCAGACTCCCGCTCCTCCAAGTCCACCAACACGTGAGGCCACTCCTCCTCCTCCAAGTCCGGCAAAGTGTCAGGCCACTCCTCCTCCAAGTCCAACACAGCATCAGACGTCCACTCGTCCTCCAAGTCCGGCACAACTTTAGGCCACTCCTCCTCCAAGTCCGGCACAACTTCAGGCCACTCCTCCTCGTCCAACTCAGCCACGTCAGCCGTCTCCGCCGCCTCAGCAATCAAGGAAGAGAGCCGCCGCAGCTATGGTGCGTAGCGGTACAAGTCGAGGTTGTACGGGAGGTACAGGCGGAGGCAAGCGATTTCAATATGGTCCAAGCAGCCTCGCGCCTCTTCCGCAGAGGCCTTATGAAAAGTCCGAGGAGGAAAACGCAGCCATATCGAAGGCCGAGGTGGAAGCCCATTTTGCACCGAAACCGCCACCGCCGCTAAGGGAGAAAGTGCGTGAGGAAAAGATTGACCACTTCATTCGTATGGCTAGACCACCAGCTCCCAAGCCTGTTGACACAGACTATGAGCGCCACCTCAGGAAGTTAAATCAAGCACGTCTACAGAAATAGGCGAGCTCAAGCTCGAGCAAATCAGCTGGCAAAAAATGCGGTAAAACCGTTCCCCAGCTGGGAGAACAGGCGGCGCAATCAATCCCCCCGCTTGTTGTGTCAACAACACATAAGAGTACACGCGCCCAATATTATTGTGGGCAAACCGTTAACGTTCCCCAGCTGGGCGATGTGGTAATAATCGAGGAGCATATAAGGCAGGCTGAAATCCTCAAGATCACTGTTGGACAATTCCTCGAGATCGAGCCCATGTCTTCGCTTAGAGAGGAGAAAATAAAACGGAAATATGTCCGGGGCCAATCTTTGGTCCAGCCAGACGAGGTCAAGAAGCTCCCAACGAGAATGTATGAATTGCATCAATGGTACATGAACATTACCAAGATTTCCAATCGAGAGTCCCTCATGGTGAATGTCAAGAAGGATCATTACTACCATGAGAAAGCTGTGGCCGTTGAGTATTCTGAACTGTTTCAGTTATACAATCAAGACACACTCGACAAATCTATCGTCAGTTGCTATTGTCTGTAAGTGATTTCTTTCTGTAATTTAAGTCTAAAGCTAGCTGTAGTGATCATTTTGATCAATCATTACCTGTAATTATCCTCACTATATTCTTTTCTGTGGTATTATGCAGGATGAAGATGTATGAAATGAAAAAAGGTGGGCGCTATGGCATTGGTTTCATTGACCCAAATACCGTTAATGAATACACATGGAAATTAGATGCATATTATGAAAAAAGTGTAGAGGACAGCATATTAGAGTTCTTGAAGCGCCTCAATACCAATGAAGATATACTACTTCCTTACAATTTTCAGTGAGTCACACTGTCTTGTACTACAAATTCTGTTTTTGCCTACTAGCTAGTTACATGTTATTGCTTACATATGCCTGCTTAATTAAGACATGCAAACGTGTGTGCATGCAGATTTCACTGAATCTTGTGTATCATTAAAGTTGATGAAGGAACAATTGAAATACTGGACTCACTACTAAAAAAAACTGACTACAACATCTTGTTTGGGATAGTCAACAGGTAATTTCAATCATTATTAACTATATATCTCGGCCTATTTAGTTCGTCATTTCCTGATATGAACTATTTAATAACCCCTTTATTCATTTTCTTTGTCGGCGGGCAGGGCTTGGGCAAGGTTCATCAGCGTCACTCCAGACCAATGGGAACGAAACCTGAAATGGTTTCGACCCAAGGTAAGTAATTAAGTAGTACTAGCTAGCTAGCTAGCTGCCATCTCTTTAATTATCATGCTTGATTAATTATTATCTGATCAAATTCCATTCTCGTAAAGGCCCTTGAGCAGGCGCATGGGACTGATCTGTGTGCATACTGCGTTTGCGAGAATATTCGCATGATGGCGTGCGAAAGGAGCAGATCTCAAAGACAGGAATGGATACGTTTGTCAGAACACTATTCACAATTTTTACACCATTATCGATATCTAGTCACACAACTAATACACATGCATATTGATCTCCTTCTTAACAGTTCACAGAGGTGCGGGAGAAGCTCCTACCAACGGAGCGTGTACAAGTACTTCAAGAGGAAATAGCGGGATTTTTGCTCGACCAGGTCATAGATCCGAACGGAGAATATCATTACCCGCTACCGCCCTCATGAACCACTTCCAATTGTCATCGTGCTCCGAAGGCACCAATTAGGCTAATGCCACTGGCTCCGAAGGCAACATGTAGGAGAAAGTGTATATAGCTAGCTAATTGTGTATATATATACATGTGTGTATGTGTTAATTAATATGGTGGTTTGTGAGACATTTGATGATATATATATGATCGGTTCTACTGGAAATTCTATTTATATATATGCATAACGTGTACAATGTGTAGTATCGTAAAATACCAGCAAACAAAAAAGAATTAAATGGAAAACACAAAATTAAATGAAAAAGAAATCATAAACCCAAAACCCCCCAACCTTTTAATACCGGTTGGTGTCACCAACCGGTACTAAAGGGCTCCCTGCCCCCGGAGCTGGCTCATGCCACGTGGTTGCCCTTTAGCACCGATTCGTGCTGAACCGGTACTAAAAGGGGTGGGGGTGGGGGGCTTTACTTCCCACACATTAGTGCCGGTTACAGAACCGGCACTAAAGGTCCTTACGAACCGGTGCTATAGCCCTGTTCTGCACTAGTGGGTGCCGGTCAGCCCGGTCGTTTGAGGCCCGTTTGAGACGTCTATCTGGGTTAAAAAAAAGTGATCAGTCAGTGACCGGGCGGCCCGCCCGGACGTATGAGGCGGGTTTGAGAGGTCCAGCTGTAGATATTCTAACCTCTCATCATGTGTCTTGTCTAGTGATAGCATGCATATTAGAGTTCTCGCTGCGGCTGCTCATGCAGCAGCAAAGGTAGATACCATCCTTTGCAAGTTTTCACATTTGAATAGGTGATATACTAGAGTTTCACTTGGACTGCTAGAAACATCCTTACTTTTTTTTGATTGGATGGTCGGGGACAACATTGCAGATGCTGCCACAAGCAATTTGCAAAAGAATCCACTTACACAGGGTTTTTTGAGGTACCGACAGGAGCACTGGCTTTTCTTATAGAAAGAGAGCGAAAAACACGGTATACATAGTGGCGCGCATTTTTTAGGAGCGTGGCAAAACTGCCTAAACCGCTACACACCCAATGCTAGCTTGCCAATCCCCACTGTTGGCATGGCTTCAGCGAAAGCCAACTCACATTGTTTAATTGCCTCGAAGGCGAACATTGCAACCTCATGGTGCGTCAGACGTAGTCCTGTGAAAACGCGCCTATTTCGTTCTTTCCAGATAGACCATAAAGTGTAGATGATCCTCCCGCTGTGCCGCCGGCGCATCTGCACTAATTGGTTTGCAAGCATCATGTCCTACCATTCCGACACGTTTCCTGGCTCAGGGAGGTAGCCCGAAATCAGTAAACCCTCGCTCGTCCATGTGTCTGGATCCAAACCACAAATGAGAAGGGGCAATCCTTGCAGAGGTTATTTTCCTTTTCCGGCTCCTGAAGGCAAAATAGACACCTAGATGTCCGCAGTGATTATTCTTCCATGGAGAGCGAGACAGGCGAAGAATTTGCACTTGGGCGAACCAACACTTACACAGATTTGAAGTCCGGGTTTATCTAGCGCGAGGGGGCCAATGCCCCCCCCCCCCCTCATCATATTATTTGCAGAATTGAATTAATAGTCCATATACATGTTATTATACATTTAAGTAGTCTAGCCTTACTTCTAAGGGCATCAACAATGCAAGCCGCTCGTGTAGGCGCTAACACAGACAAAAATAAATATGAAAAAATAAAATTGGCATCTAAGCGCTGGAACTGGATCAGGCAAGTTTCACTCGTATGGTTGTCACCCTATGGTCGATATGGTATGCCAGACGCAAGGTAGTATATGAGTCTATCTTTCAAAGCCCCCAACAAACAATCTTATTTGTAGATAACTCTGCAGAGCTGGGACAACTTGCTAATAGCCAGGAGCGCCACGGTGCAAGAGCAACTACATCTGCCCAGCCCGAGCGATGGTTACCTCCTCCTAATGGCGCCGTGATAATTAATGTTGATGGTGCTATCCCAAGATCGCATAATGGGGGAGCTGTTGCGGCAATATGTAGAGACTAAACGGGCCTATGTTTGGGATCTTCGGTCGTGGTCTTCCAAGGAATCAATGATCCTCTAATCCTGGAGACTTATGCTTGCCGTGAAACTTTAGCACTTGCAGATGATCTTGCCGTGCAAAATATTTGTGTGGCCTCGGACTGTCAAGAAGCGGTGAATGGTATCATCAAGGGTACATGAGGTCCAAATGCTGCCATAGTACATGAAATAATGAGTCGTTGCAACTGTTTTATTTCCAGTTCTTTTATTCATGTGTGTAGGAACTTTAATTTTGAGGCTCATAATCTCGTCAAGTTTGCTTGTAACCTAGGTGTAGGTCAAAATATTTGATTGGGCAATCCTCATGATCCAATCCTTGTACCTATGACCTTTGTTTTGGATGAATAAAGATGGTGAGTTTTCTCAACAACAAAAAAATCAATACTTGCATGGTTCAGGCCCTAGTTTAAGTGTTTAACTACTCCTGCCTGCTGCTGCGGGCTTGTCCTACTCCTAATTCCTAATTAACTATTGGCAGCTTCGTTAGAGATCGGTTCTTGCATCCTTGGTTAATGATCATAGTATAACAATTCATCCGGACAGGACATGAGACTAGGTGAGTTAGACGTTCGTCTAATTGCCAAACACTGACGCATAATCTCTAATTAATATTTGCTGACTGTTGTTGTATCACTTTAGTTTTATTTTATTCATCTTATGTATCTTGTTTCAATAATACAGATTTGAGTCATCATGAGGAGAAGATTGATTACGAGGATATCATTGAAGATTTCATTTCAAAGGATACTAAAAGAATGATGTTGTTCATATAAATATTATGCAATCGGGGGTTGAATAGGTATGAATTTTTATGTATCCAATAGTTATGTAAGACATTATATCGTTCTGGCGGTGCGTCTAGCACCGTTGGTGGGCGTGTGGAGCACGACGATTTTCCGACTGTCTACTACAATAAGTTGTGCCCGACTCCAGCGATGGAGGGGCGATGACGGCGGCGCGCCTTCGGCTCGCTTCAGTGCTAGTACTTGTTGCTAGGTGGTCTACGGATCTGGATGTAATTTCTATTATTTCTGGTATTCATTGTACTGCCATGATCGAAGATGAATGAATCAGAAATTTTCTCGCAAAAAAAATATCGTACCCATGATAATTGCTTGTTAGTTCATTTTTTCAGTGAGATAGGGCCCCACTCTTTTTGTTTGGCACGGGAACCCGGATTTTGCCGCCCGGGCCTGCTCGTAGAGATAGGACACATGTGCATACATGTTGTGAGCATCCACAATTATACAGTGTTTTTTTTCAAAAAAAGAAAGAAAAATCATGTACTTTCCAACCCCAGCTACGTGCTGACCAAGATTGCCATCAAAATTAAAGCGACTTCGTGGTCTCGTGGACGTGAAACGTTTGCTTGTGAGTGTGAAACTTTGCCACTGCTCAATCATCCGAAACGTCTTTCTTTCTTTCTTTCTCAGCCTTGGTGATCCAAGTTTCTTACCCTCTGCGGTGATTCTCGATTTCTCGGAGGCGATCGCGAGTAGGCAGATTGACTAAGAAACGCTACCAACCTAGGTTCGGATAAACCCGGAGGGACAAGGTGTGGCTTGTGGTGTTTGGGTTGCTGGTCGATATGATATGACCCCATTGACACGAGTTGAGACTTGGTAGGCTGCTGTCTCTGCGGAGAGCTGAGCTAGCACGAGGCAACGGAAACTTGTGCCGTGTGCACGTTTCTGAATGCAGGTAGGACGAGAGAACTAGAAGATCGTAGCGCATCCGGAGGTTGGCAGGTGAAAATTTGAGGTGATCTTCGATGAGAGGTCGGACGGGATGCAAGAAAAAACCGGCTCGTGTGGCTTGCGGTGCTTGGTCTGTTGGCTATGTCACCCGATTGACACGATGAGGTAGACCGTACACCTAATGGTTGAGTTAGAAATCGCAAATCGTGATTTTGGGCACTAGAAAGTGTGACTCGTCCATTTGAAGCCATTTGCAGTAGACTCGAACTCTTATCGTTATTTTGTGCACTAGAACATGTTGCTGCGTGAGTTGGTGGCTTTATGCCTGTCGAGTCGATGATGATGGCAAGCTCCAAATGGTTGGTACTGAATGGTCTTGATGATCCATTGGTGTTGTTGATATATACAACTGACTCTGATAGTGTGACAAGGATGAAACGATAAAATACGTAAAAAAAAGTACATTAAAACCTATCAAACTGAGATATAATGTTAAAGGTGTCGACATGGGGAACACAAGGATGAAACGGTACATAATTTGGACACACGGTTTACAAGACATTTCAATCTAAAAAAGCATGTACAAACTCTCCCATCCTTCCTGCATGGGTGAGGAAATCTGGTGATGATAAGTGGCACACATGTGCCAGCTTGTCTTCACCAGAGAAGTTTGTGAATAATCTTTTGCAAATGGTACCTCTTAATTAGTTATTTTGTTTCAATATGCAATTCTAATAAGATTTTCTTGTCATTTTAGAAAACCATGCTTAAATCATTTTAACTTCTAGAGAATGTGCCCCCACTCAAAATAAATTCTAAGCCCGCCCCACAATAGGTGGCATATTTTTGTGTTGTACTTTTCTTATTGTTTTTATTTTGTTTTTTGGTTTATTTCAATTATGTTTTATTTTATTTTCACTCTAGACACATTTTTGAAGGAAACGTGTAAACACCTTAAAATATGTGAACATCTATTCTATCACACGTGAATACCTTTTCTCGAGTGTATGAACTTCCAAAAAATGCAAATTTTTTGGCGTACTGTTTTTAACTGAAGTAAGTACTTTGAAAAAAATATGAAATTAATATTTGGGCTAGGACGGGCCGTGCCGCTCATATGGCCAGGTAAGGGCAACGCTGGGATTCATCGATCTAACCCTTACACATGTCCCGATCTAATGGCCTGCGAGCCACTGGCGCCTAGCAGTTGACCAAGGAGCGGCGATGGCATCCCAGTTGTAGGTCCATTATGTTGCCTTACCCTAGAACTTGTTGATGCGCGAGTCGATGATTTGAATGCCCTCGAGTTGATGATGGTGATCAGCTCCATATGGTTGGAATTGAACATATGGACTTTGCAGGTCTTAATGATCCATGAGTGTTGTTGATATATACACTTGGCTCTGGTAGTCCGATTGCTCATATGGATGGAGTAACCTATGGACCAAGGGAGGCCTTAATAATAGTCCAATCCGACACCACTTGCCATGCGATTTTAGTGGTTATAAATCCCGATGCTTCCAAATCCTAGGATGTGTGTGGATCCAAACTAGCAGCGCAAAAGTAATAACATCTAATTATGTTGGTTTTGTTATGTATGTGATGTATTCCGATTTGGATCTGCAAACGATTAAGCTCTACCCTTTCTCGACCTTAGTTTGAGTGATGCTTTATTTGTGAAATTTTGGTCCTATTCCATCTCCTTCTCACCCTTAAGTAGGGGCACCATTATGCTAACATCTCATACCACCATGTGATGCAACAACCATACGATGGTTGCTTTAATGTTGTTCAATACTATGTTTAGAAGCACATGGACATTCATGTATGGTCATGAGCATACCACACACCCCTCAATGAAGTAGATCAATGACAGACATTTGATGATACTAGTTCAGGTTCAATGTCTAGTTTACCATAATAGGGAGTACACGTGACATAAAAAAAGCTCAATGAAAATATACAATGAGATCTAATTTTAAAGGTATTCATGCAGGAGTGCAACAATGAAAACTGTATGTACTTTAGATGCATAGTCATAAGACATTTCAATCAAAAAGAAGCATGTACCAAGTCCCCCATCCTTCCTGCACGGGTGGGTGAGGAAATCTGGTGATGACAAGTGGCGCACATGCGCTACGACTTGTCTTCACGAAAGAAGTTTGTGAATAATCTTTTACAAATGGCACCCCTTAATTAGTTATTTGTTTCAAATATGCAATTCTAACAAGATTTGCTTGTGATTTTAGAGAAATATGATCAAATTCTTTAAAATTCTAGAGAATGTACCCCCACCCAAAATATATTCTAAGCCCACCCCACACTAGGCTGCTTGTTTTTGTGTTGTAGTATTTTCTTATTGTCCTTTTCTTTTTTTGTTTAATTCAATTATGTTCTTATCCTTTCGTTTATTTCAATTTGCACTAATTTTTTAGAAAATGTGTAAACACCTTAAAATATGCGAACATATATTCTTACGAAAAATGTATGAACACTTTGTGGCGTATATAGTGTACTTTGTTTTAACTAAAATAATTATTTTGAAAATATATGAAAATTAATATTCTAGATACATAAATATTTTGTATTATTTTCATTTTTTTGCCATCAAATGAATCATTTGATAACGTTTCTAACATTTACCAAATTAAAAGAATTTTTTGAATTATGGCATAGGTCATGCAATAGCTGTCACATTATGGTTCTCACTCAGGTGATGCTTTTGTAGCCTAGTAGAATGGGGGCGGGGACGATGATGGATGAGGGAGGTGCTATACGGGAAACCCTATTTGACGCATTTCGAATGCGTTAAATAGGTAGAGTTTTACATAGAATATGCCTGACTGGGCTAGCCCATTAACAAAACCATAGTGATTCGGGACCTGTAGTGGTACATCACTCTAGCGAGATGTTTTTTTAAATTGGTTTCTAAAAGCGTAAAAAACACTTTTCAATTTTTTTTGGTCAATTTTTGAAAATTTTCTAGTTCCCTAATAAAATTTGAAATTTCCCAATATTTTTTAAATTTTTGAACAAATTATAATTGTTTTTAAAAAATTCCAATTCCTGAATAAAATTCCAATCATTTTTTGAAAATTATTTTTTTGGAAATTTCCAATTTTATCATATTTTCTAACGAAATTATTTCCAAACATTTTTGAAAAATTGCGAGCAAAAGTTGAAATTTCTACAGTTTCTTAAAAATTGGGAACAAAATTTGAATTTTTTAAACATTTTTAAGAAAGGATAAAATGAAAAAGTCAGAAAAAACCGTAAAAGAGAACAAAACTAAAACCTTCTGGAAGGTTCCCAAAATCGGTTCCTTGAAGCGTCTACAATATATATTGGGCAAGCCCATTTTCACTCATTCGGATAACTCACCTTTGCCTGTGCGTTTGGTCGGCAATTTGGCACAAAGAGCGTCTAATAGGAAACATAGCTCAAGATGCTCATGATCGAACTAGCGGTGCACTTGTGAGATGTGAGCTTGTTTGTCGTGGACTTGTTATATGTAAATCACAGAGCATCGTTGCTTCAACGGGGGTGGGATGCTGTATTTCTTTCCCGGTGCAGCATGCACATGGTTGGAAAAGGGCACATGAATGAGCAAACCTGGCCATAGTCATGCTCATAGGGCCAGCCTGTGGTCATGGATTTTTGGCCCGGCATGGCACGAGAATAAAAGGGCCGTGCCGACATGCCCTAAGGCTGGCCTAGTACATCCCTTTCAAAATTTATGCTATTTAAAAGAAAATGAAACCTGGCATTTTCACTCGTTCCGATCGCTCACCTCTGCGTTTGGTCGACTATTGACTTATTTTTTAGCATCAGTACAGACACAAGCGCTCATATACACGCGCATACACTCATCCCTATGAACACACACACGCACACCCTACCCCTATGAGCACCTCCGAAAGACTGAGCCGACATATCATCTTAAGATTTACGAAGTCACCGTAGGCGCCTCGTCGTCGACGGGAACGTCTCCTCCCACTGAAAGCGCATCGCCGGAAATCCTGAAATAAATCCAGGAATAATGCGAGCACCAGGATTTGAACCCTGATGGGTTGGGATACCACTGTCCACCTGGGATACCATTGTCCACCTAAACAACTCAATCACAGGTTGATTCGCGGTCGACTATTGACTTGTACCATGCATTAGGGCTCAAACACGCATGCGGTAGCCACTAGGCCGTGCTTCGTTTTGTGTCAAAGGAGGGGATCGAACCAAGCTGATAACAGGGAGTCCCTAGCTGACGCTCGCTAGCGTCAAAAGGACGAGCTTCCGCGCAGGCGCGATCTAAATGGGCCAGCCCATTCGATGGAATCATGGCTAAGACGGTACTACAAATAAAAGAAAAATTAATCTATCACGGGGATTCGAACTTGTAACCAGGATATAGCGGGTCAGCGTTCTCATCCAGTTGAGCTACCAATTGTTCGTGGTTTGTAGGCCGCAAAAATATTTATGAACTCAATGCATTGGCAGATCCAGAAAAAATCAAACTTTTCATCCATGGAACATTTTTGTAAAAATACTACGAACAATTTAAATACACACTGAACTTCTTGATATATGCTGAACAATTTTAAAATACACATATTTCTGTGATATACTCAGAAGATTTTAGTAAATATACATTAAAACATTTTTTATGAATAAAGGATGGACATTTATTTAACTATGCATTGAACATTTTTGTGATATACGCTGAACATTTTATTAAATATACATGAAAACATTTTTTGTTAATAAAGGATGAACATTTTTTGAAGTACACATTGAACATTTTTGTGATATAAGATGAACAATATTTAAATAGACATTGAACATTTTTGTGATATATCACGAACAATTTTGAATTATACATTCAACATTTTTGTAATATACGCTGAACAATTGTTGAGTGTATATTGTTTTTGAAAAAACTGATTTTTTTCAAAACCTTGAACAATTTTTGAAGTTATGATTTTTTTTGTGGAATTTTGAACATTTTGGAAAATTAAGAATAAAAGTAAAACCTAAAAAGGATAAAAGGAAAGGAAAGGAAAAATAAAAGAAACAGGAGAAAAAGAAACAGAAACAAAAAAGAAAAATAAAAATAAAAAGGAAACAGAAAAAAACGAAAAACCAGTAAAAGGAAAAACAGAAAAAACCGGTTGAAGGAACCCTCTAGAAGGTTCCCAAAACCGGTTTGCGAGGCACTGCTTCAACGCTCAAAGTGGGCCGGCCCGTTTCGCGCTGCTCGCTCGCGCGCTTCAGCGAAAGGGCTGCAGTCGGACGCACGCGAGCGTCAAATAGGATTCGCCCTGATAACACGCATGCACTGGCCACTAGGACGTCACCGCAGCCGTGCCAAGCCCTTTTAGCTTTTTTGTGAGACATTCACGCTAAGCTTTATTCAAATTCCGGAACGTTTACATGTAAAAAATATAGCTCCCCAGGTTGATCCAACCATGCATGGCGACCAAACCTGAGTGTTAAAGCATGCTTAGCGGGATTTTGTGCCTCGAAATTCAAGCTCATGAACTCATGAACTATGGTACAGGAATTAAAACTTCTAACACGTTCTACTATTTCATGTACTATAGCACCATACTCCACCGACGAATTAATCTTGATGTCATTTACTACAGTCTTGCAATCTGAAGCAATTTGAATCTGATTGACATAGAGATCCTCTGCTAATGCTTGCCCTTCTCGGATTGTCAGAGCTTCCAGCGTAGTTGGTTCTGTGATGAACCTAAAAGTAATTGCTGAAGCTCCTAGGAAATTTCCTCCCTTGTCACGGCATACCACTGCTGCATCTGCATTAAATTTCGCATAACCTCCGACGGAGGCAACCAGACTGTAGGTCGAGCGCTTACATTCCTCGGCAAAACCGGAGCTTGCTTGTCAATGATCTGGAGATCTCTAAGAAAAGAGTCGACAAAAGAATTAGTTGCAAAAGGGCTCTCAAAGATATCTTCATGGATAGCTCTTACGTCTCGCGCGCCATATCGACCATAGAGTCACCACCATATGAATGAAATCCCCATGCGGTAGAATGTCATGCATAGTAAAAAGTCAATTCTTTGCATATAACGACAAATTGTGCACCATGGCTTCCACTGTTTCTTCCGAGCAAAGTGACCACACACACACACACACAGACACACACACACGCACACACACACACACACACTTCCGAGCAAAGTGACCACACACACACAGCAAAGTGACCACACACACACAACAAAGTGACCACGCACGCACGCACCCTAGTGGTTGCCATATCACATTGTTGTTTTTATCAAATACCATATTACGGTGTTGTAATAAGTCAGCCGTTGGTATAGATTCATGGCAAAGTCTCCACAGGAACACTTTAATCTTAGAGGGGATCTTTATATTCTATAGAGACGTCTGCGCTCTTCCTCCACTGCCGCATTAGACTGTCCACCGACTGGCTGTAAAAAAGATTCATTTTGCATCTTCAAGCCCAAAAAGAATTTCTAGACTGATTTCACCAAAAAAATACCTCTGTCATCCTCACCCCATGCCCAGAAACCCTACACTCTTCTAGTACAAAGTGGGATTTTTAGTATTATATCAGCGTCCATTGGCAAAAAAAACAGCACGAACCTTCTCCTCTCAGCGCCAGGCCTTTTAGCTGGCGTGCCAGGCCAGTCCGTTAGGCCGAGCCCTCGGACCAGAACAGCAGGGCCTACATGGGTCGTGGCGTGCCAGGCCTTTATATATGGCTGGGCCGGGCCGTGACGCCCATATGGCCAGGTGAGGGCAACGCAGGATCCATCGATCTGACCCTTACACGTGTCCCGATCTAAAAAAACTAGGCAGCGGCGACGGCGTCCCCGGTGGGATCTGGGAGGCAGCCGCGGCTGTGCTGGAGGCGGCTCGATCGCTTGGTGGCGGATCGGCAGAGGCTCATCGTCGAGCGATCAGCGGCGGGCTGAACCCATCCATCCTAACTGCTTGTCTCGCCGCCGTTCGAATCGCGTGAGGTCCAGCCTCCATGGTTGGTAGTAACGCTCACGCACCAGTGCATCACTATTCAGTCAGAACGAGATAAGAGCACACACTTTTCAAATTACAGCTCTGGGGCTGCCATGCCAACGGTAATTTAGTCCTGCTTTCTTCAACACAAAGCCAGTTTATTCTCTAAACAAAATTTGTGCTTGTGCTGTTGCATTGCGTTTCTATGCCTATAGCCATATGTGTGTGCTGTCATGTTTCTTACTACTAGTAGTAGTTAGCAGTCAGTCTATTTTAATTCTTAGCATGCACTTCATATTCTTCTACTAATATTTTTCTCTGAATTCATAAATTTGTCGCAGAGAAGCTGCAACCTGCAAAACCAAGAGAGGGCTGTTGTGTGTTGCGTCCTCGCCATGTCTGGACATCAAGGTTGGGCAGACCTGCCAGATGTTCTGCTTCATTCGATTGTTGCTCTGCTGGGCTCCTTCTCTGACCTTCTTGCCTTCGCCGCCACCTGCCGCTCATGGTGTGATGCCCTCTCCTCGTATCCATCGAAATCTACCTTCTCGACGCTCTTCCCACCTCTCCTCCTCCAACCTGATGTCCCAGTGCACTCTGCCCATAAACCGCCAAAGTTTGGTGGCAAATATCCATGTCGTGTCCTTGATCTAGCCAGCCAACACTCGCGCCTTTGCTCTCAGATTCCCCTAATTAATCTTTCTCGTCTAAGTAACGATCCCGAGAGTCCTCTGGATAGTTTCTGCTTCGTAGGTGCTTCTTATGGCCATCTCATCTTCTCCAGCAACAGATCATGTCTCATTGTTGATGCGTTTACAGGTGTTAGTGTTTCACCGCCACAGCTACCGGGCGACGAATGCACCGAGGTCTACTACGGTGCCCTCACGGCTCCCCTATGGTCACCCAACTCACATCTCCTTGTCACCAACGGATCCCACTGTTTCTTCTGGCGTGCTGCTGGTCATTCTTGGTTGAGGCCTTGTCCGTGCGATGGAACGGTCAAGCAGATCGTGACCTTCAGAGGCCAGATCTTTGGGATGGACTCTGGTGGCATGCTCTTTGCCGTGCATTTGGCACCTCAGATCTGCATACAAAAGATGATAGTAAGTTGGGAGGAAATCATGTCCACCATACGGCATCTTGCCAATGTATGCCTGGTGGCGTGTGGGGATATGCTTCTCATGGTCGGTTGTCGCGGATCATTTCCGGCGAGAGGGGATACCTTTGAAGCCTTCCGTCTCGACCAGTCAACTGGGCATCCAAAGTGGGTGCAGGTGGAGGAGTTGGGGAATTGGGCGATCTTCATCAGCACGGACAAAAGAAGCCAGCCATTATCTTTCATGAACCCGGAGAGGTGGGGAGGAAAGAGCAACCGAGTATATTGCTATTCCCATGATTCTGAACATTGGGCTGCATTTGAGCTGGGCAAGCCCGCCTTCGATCCAGACAACTTTGTTTCAATGAGCCAAGGCAGCATGGTGCAGCCTATGTGGGTTGTCCCCAGCATGTTCTCTCTGTGTCTCTGATGGATGTGCATTCTTTTTATGCATGGCTATATTTGCTAGCTGGAGCTGGAGCAGCTTCTTCTATAAGAATGTGTCAGAATGTATGAAATATGTCCATAGCAAAATCATGTGATCGTTGAAAGGAAATCTGTCATTGTTATTTTGGCATCACTTGATGTGTGGTTGGAGTATGGTATCTTGTACTCAGTTTCAGATTTTATGGCAGTGATGTGTTTGACTATGATCTGATGCATGTCATCTGTTTGTCTGTCCAAAATCTGAGCCGATTACTGTAACCGCTAATTCCAGTTTCTGGGTATTAGTGTTGGTTATAACGTTTTCATTTTTGTATTTCACATGTGCTTAAAGACAAAGGGTTTCATTCCTACTCCCTCTGTCCCATAATATAAGATGTTGTTACAACCAATATATGATTACATTGATTGTATTAACATCTATATTATATGGCAGAGGAGTAGATTGCATCGAAAGGTAATATATACTCCCCATCATACTTATAATATAAGGCAGATGAGTATAAGGTTAAATTCTTTATGACATCATACTTAGTACAGGGCTAAAAGTAAGTAAAGATATGTGCTTATTAATACTAATATACCGAGAGCCTTGTTACCCAGAGTAAATATGTATGCCGTATGTGGGGTTTATTCTAAACATGTTGGAACTACAAGTCTGATTGATCAGTTGAAACTGCTGCGATGGATATGCTATCTAATCTCTCCATACGGAGCAAAAGGAGTGAATTATGCTATCTACTCTCTCCATACGGAGCAAAAGGAGTGAATCTACAGTCTAAAATATGTCTATATACATCCATATGTAGTCCATATTGAAATCTATAAAAGGACTTGTATTTAGAAACAGATTGTTTCAGCGAAAATTCGTTTCAGGCACTATTCAATTTGTTTAATCCATTAACCAATTTCAAGTCGATTTACACATGGTGTCTAGCATACCTTTGTCAGGACCCATCTGCAACGTAGCTACACCTGAAGGCAAAGTTCAGCTAATTTGAATGGCCTCCACAAGCGCGCGAAGACAACTGAGCCGTCCATCACGGATCCAACGTTTCTCCCTTCACGCGTACCGTTTCTTGAGTTATGGTATGGCTGACACCGTGGATCGCGCATCGGACGGCTCCCCGACTCGGACGCGTCGCTGTTCACTTTCCGGCAAAAGGCTCGCAGCCTCAACTGCTCTGTATCCATTTTTTTCCTTTCTTTTCTGGGTTTGTAAGGCTATAAAGCCAGCGTTCTGGAGACGCGAGAACCATCTTCCAGTTTACTAGGGTTTCCCCCTTTGCGCCGCCAGTGTTCCTGGCCGGCTAGGTTCCTCTGTAAGCAGCTTGGACACTCTAATCTTTCCTCTGAAAGTGAATGAAATAGCCTAGTTCCTGCATATTTCTCTGAATCTAGTTCTTCAGACCACCTTGGGTCTGACAAGTGGTAATCAGAGCAAGGTTTTCTTCCTTGGTGGCGCGAGATCCGGTGCCGAAGTGGAGTTGGAGGAGCCGTAAAATCCTCCACTTCTCACCCGGGTCGTTAGGCGGCGGTGGTTCTCCGGTGGCGACTGGCGGCGGTGCGAAATTCGATACAGGTTTGGGTGCGGGAAGAGGTTGCAGAAACACACCGTCTCTGTAGTAAAATCCCTCCCTCCCTCCCAGATCCGGTGTACTCCCGGCGGCGCGGCGTTGGCGGCGGTGCAGGCGGCGGCAGGATCGAAGGCCAAGGCCGGGTTGCAGCTCAGGCTGTGGTAAAATTCCTCCCTTCGCTGGCTGATCAACTCACAGAGAGGTTCTTGGCTCCCTGCTAAGTATAAAAACCCTCCCTGTATCCCTTCCCCTCCAGTATGACGGGCCCAACGAGTTCTTCTTCCACGGAAAATCTGGAGCTGCAATCTTTACAGTTGGATGTCAAACAATTGCAGCAGAACAGGGAAACAGACAGACGTGACTTTGAAGACTTCAGAGAGCACATGGCCACTAACTTTCAGTCCCTGCAGAAAACATTGGGAGAATTACAGGGCTCACTATCCAACTTCATGGCTGGGTTCCCAAAACCTAGGGAAAGTCCTCCAAGCCCCCAAGATGTTGCACAAGGCAGTGGCCAGCAGCAAACACCTCAGGGCCCTCACAATGCACCTCCTATGGTCATACAAACCCCTCCAACTATGGGATCTGCAACTTTAGTAGACAAGCAGACAGGAAAAGAGCTCAACTTGGATGGCAGCAACAAGATCCCTTACAGACATCCACATTTTGCTGCTCCCAAAAATCCTGCTCATGATGCAAGAGCACCTACTGCAGTAAACCAGGGCCCAACTGCTCAACAGCCAATTCAGTTGGATGTGGAACTAGCTGAACAATTTCCTCAACAGGAAGCCAGGGGGAGGAAATGTGCAAAGAGAACAGTTACAGGATAACAGAAGAACTCTGGCACTTGTCAAGCCAGCCAAGTACAACATTCCTGAATTTGATGGAAGTGGCACTGACTCTTGGATTCAGACTATTGAACTTTATTTTGAGGCTGCTAGAACACCCCTGGAGCAGAAAACAGAAATTGCAGTCACATACTTGAAAGGACCTGCAATTGAATGGTGGAGAGGTACTGCAATAGTGGCTAACACCTTGCCCTGGTATAGGTTTTGTAGACTCCTGGGTGACAGATTTGCTGAGACCTCTGTCTGTGATAATGTGAGATCATTCCATGCACTCACTCAAACAGGGTCAGTAAATGAATATATACTCAAGTTTGAACAAGCTATGAATTTAATGCGAAGAGATAATCCTGCTCTCCCACAAGATTACTACAAAACCAGTTTTATTTCTGGCTTACATGACAACATTCAGCATTATGTCCAATGTCATGAACCTCAAGATCTACAGAAGGCTATCTGGTTAGCTCGAAGAATGGAACAAGCACAGCCACCTAAGAAGCAATGGCCCCAAACAGTGCAGTCTCCTGTTCGAAGACAGGTCCAGTTTGACCCCAGCAAACCAGCCCCTAACAATACTGCTAATATAATCCAACAAGCAAGATTAAAGGGCATCTGCTACAAATGCAAGGAACCTTGGTTCCCATGGCACAAGAAGGTTTGCAAGTTGGCAAGCCAAGCTCAAATTCAAGCTCTACAAGAGCAATGCCCTGATGATGCAGAGCTGGTTTACTACACTGCCAGTTCTGAGGAAATGGAGGAAATTGACACTGAAGAAACAGACAACAGTGCTGATCAGACACTGAAAATTCCAATGCATGCTCTGATGGGCCTGAGCGCCACCAAATACTCATTTACTGTTACTCTCATGTTTGGTGATACGCCAGCAACAACACTTATTGACAGTGGTAGTACAACTACTTTTGTTTCTCCAAGTATTGCAAACAGAATTCAGTGCAAACTTTCCCCTACAAGAAAAAGAAAGGTTGTAGTGGCAAATGGTGGAGTGCTCTGGACTGAATTCATGGCAAAACAGTGCAATTACACTATCCAAGGGACACAGTTCACTTCTGATTTCAGAGTCTTGCAGCTCCAAAGCTATGATGTAATACTAGGAGCTGACTGGATGAAAGCACATAACCCGGTGGAACTGGACTTTGAGGAAATGCAGGTAAAAATAACCATGCAAGGTGGCAAAAAGGTTATTTTCCAGGATGAGAGCTTGCCCAACATGGTTGTACCTGAGATGGACAGTGAGGAAGAACTAGAACAGGATCCAGTATGTGGAGCTGTCCTCCTTCTGAACTTTGTTACTGTGGCCCCTCCTCCTTCTACTCCCCCTACTACTCCTACTCCTCCTACTTGTCCTACTCCTACACAACCAGTGCATTCTCAAGTGAAACTGCTATTAAGTAAGTATAACAACATCTTCTCAAAACCCACTGGCCTTCCTCCTGTCAGAGCAATAGATCATACAATCCCTCTTGTGCCTGAAGCAAAAATAGTAAACCAGAGGCCATACAGGTTACACCACCACCAAAAAGATGCAATGGAACAAATCATACAACAGATGATTAAGGACAAGGTCATTAAGGACAGTGTTAGTCCTTATTCCTCTCCAGCTCTCCTAGTGAAAAAGAAGGATCATACATGGAGACTTGTCAATGATTTCAGAAAACTCAATGAACAAACAGTCAAGAACAAATATCCAGTGCCAGTAATGGAAGATCTACTGGATGAATTACATGGAGCCACTGTTTTCACTAAACTGGACTTAAGAAGTGGGTACCATCAGATCAGGATGATGCAACATGATATAGAAAAGACAGCTTTCAGCACTCATTGTGGGCACTATGAGTACTTAGTTATGCCTTTTGGGCTTACTAATGCCCCTGCTACATTCCAGAAGTTGATGAATACAATCTTCAAGAAGTATATGAGAAAATTTGTCTTGATCTTCTTTGATGACATCCTGGTTTTCAGTAAAAATCTGCAGGGACACATAGAACATTTAAAGGAAGTTTTTGAGACACTTCAACAACACCAGCTGTATGCAAAGCTCAGCAAATGCACCTTTGCTCAGCCACAAGTGGAATACCTTGGTCACATCATCAGAGGAGATGGACTTGCTACAGATCCTGTAAAGATTGAGGCAGTAATTAAGTGGCCAACACCTGAGAATGTCACTCAGCTGAGAAGCTTCCTAGGATTAACTGGGTATTACAGAAGGTTCATCCAAAATTATGAATTTATTTGCAAACCTCTGTTCAACTCACTCAAAAAGGACAGTTTCACATGGGGCACTGAACAACAACATGCTTTCAACACTTTGAAGCACAGAATGACAGAAGCCCCTGTCTTGGCCCTTCCTGATTTTTCCAAACCATTTGTTCTAGAAACTGATGCCTGCAACTATGGCATTGGAGCAGTCCTCATGCAAGGAGGCAGGCCAATTTCCTTCTTCAGCAAAACTATTGGCCCTAGAGCTGCTGCTAGATCCACTTATGATAAAGAGGCCTTGGCTATAATTGAAGCTCTAAAATATTGGAAACACTACCTTGCAGCTTCTTCTCTCATTATCAGAACTGATCAGCAAAGCCTCAAATATATTCAGGAACAAAAGTTGACTGAAGGAATTCAACATAAATTACTAGTGAAGTTACTGGGCTACAATTATAGAGTGGAATACAAACAAGGGCACAAAAACAGAGTAGTTGATGCTCTCTCTAGAGTGCAGTACAAACTGCACAGCCTCATTGCAAGCTCAGCTGTGCCTGCTTGGATTTCTGAAGTAGTTGCCAGTTACAACGCTGACAGTAAATGCAAGACTATCATGGCCCAATTGGTCACCAATCCCTCTACCTTGGATAATTACACCCTAAAGCAGGGCATTCTCAGATATAAAAATAGAATTGTTGTGGGCAGTGACACTCAACTGAGGACCAGACTGGTGTCTGCCCTGCACAATTCAGAGTTGGGTGGTCACTCTGGCCATAGAGCAACATATCAAAGGGTCAAGCTCTTGTTCCACTGGCCTGGCATGAAACAATTCATTGTTGACTTCATCAAGCAGTGTCCAACTTGCCAGATCAACAAACCAGAACACTGCAAGTACCCTGGTCTCCTGCAACCCCTGCCTGTGCCTGATTTTGCTTGGTGCCACATAAGTATGGACTTTGTGGAGGGAATGCCAGTTTCTCAAAACAAGGATATGATCCTGGTGGTCGTTGACAGATTCACCAAGTACAGTCACTTTATTGCCATGAAGCCCCCCATCACAGTGTAGACTGTAGCCAATGTTTTTGTGGAAAACATATTCAAATTACATGGCCTACCCTCTGTTATTGTCGCTGACAGGGACAAAATCTTCACAAGTCAGCTATGGCAGAGTTTGTTCAAACGAATGGGCATTAAGTTGCACATGAGCACATCTTACCATCCTCAGACTGATGGACAAACCGAAAGGGTGAATCAGTGTCTAGAGAACTACCTGACATGTATGGCCTTTCTCCAACCAAAGAAATGGTTTCAATGGCTGCCCTTGGCTGAGTGGTGGTACAATACATCCTATCACACCTCACTCAAGATCACCCCTTTTCAGGCACTATACAACAGAAAACCCAATATGATAGCTGAAGCAGCTCTTTACCCACCTGAGGACACTAGCAACCTTCCATCAGTCCTCACTGCTGAGCAAACTGCTGCTCACATCAAAGAAAATCTTCTCAGAGCTCAGAACAGAATGAAGCACTTTGCAGATAAGAAGAGATCCGAGAGAACATTACAAGTGGGTGATATGGTCTACTTGAAGCTCCAGCCCTACAGACATACTACACTGAGCATTCACAAGTGTTTCAAGCTGCACTCCAAGTACTACGGACCGTTTAAAGTCCTACAGAAAGTTGGTAATGTTTCCTATAAACTTCTCCTGCCAGACGACTGCAAATTGCATGATACATTCCACATCAGCCAACTGAAGAAACACATTGGCCCAGCAGCAATACCTAACGCAAAACTCCCCTTGCTTAACCCGGATGGCACAATCTTGCTCGAACCAGAACTACTGCTGGAGCGCCAACTGGTCCCTCGTAAACAAGGGGATATCGATATCCCTGTGGTCAGGTGGAAAATCAAGTGGAGCAACCTTCCGGTGGAAGAAGCAACTTGGGAGGACGCCACGTTTATCCAGCGAGTTTTTCCTCACTTCCAACCCTGAGGACAGGTTTGGTCTCATTGGGGGGGGGGGGGGTTGTCAGGACCCATCTGCAACGTAGCTACACCTGAAGGCAAAGTTCAGCTAATTTGAATGGCCTCCACAAACGCGCGAAGACAACTGAGCCGTCCATCACGGATCCAACGTTTCTCCCTTCACGCGTACCGTTTCGTGAGTTATGGTATGGCTGACACCGTGGATCGCGCATCGGACGGCTCCCCGACTCGGACGCGTCGCTGTTCACTTTCCGGCAAAAGGCTCGCAGCCTCAACTGCTCTGTATCCATTTTTTCCTTTCTTTTCTGGGTTTGTAAGGCTATAAAGCCAGCGTTCTGGAGACGCGAGAACCATCTTCCAGTTTACTAGGGTTTCCCCCTTTGCGCCGCCAGTGTTCCTGGCCGGCTAGGTTCCTCTGTAAGCAGCTTGGACACTCTAATCTTTCCTCTGAAAGTGAATGAAATAGCCTAGTTCCTGCATATTTCTCTGAATCTAGTTCTTCAGACCACCTTGGGTCTGACAACCTTATCTAAGCCAAAAACCATGGATTCTAGGAACAGCGCTGAGCTCAACGGATTTGAAGGATTTTTACAGCCAGAGTCCGGTCCTCGGCCATGTCGGCACCTCGAAATCCAAATCCCGTCCAACAGCACCCGACCAATGCCACGTTGGTGCTCCCACACTGCGTGGTAAGCGGTTTTGTTGTAATGCCATGAAAAAAAAAATCTCCCATCATTCCCAGAGCAAGAGGAATATTCAAAATGCGTTGAGCATCAATGGGCCAGAAGAGGCCCCGGACCTAAGGTCATCCCAAATTTTTATGAGCCATCACCCACTCTCCATATATGTCCTCTGTTGAAAGTAATCCCTGCCCAAAGACCTTGGGAATTAAGAAGGTATCCATTAGGGAAGTACTTAGCTCTTAAGACACTAACACATAATGAGTCTGGGCTCTTAACCTAGTGGTTCAACCTTTTTTCTTTCTCACGTGAAACAAAGACTTCACATGATATGTTTTTTCTTCTTCTGGGGATATGTTTCTTTCTTTTGTGACGGACACAAACACGCGGGCAAGAGAGGGGCACAACATAGCACTATACCATGAATTTTCTTGAAAAACTATGAAGACTTCAGAGTGCCTGTAGATGAGGCGAGAACCAGCTATCTTAACTGTAACCGTCTTTTGTGAACTTTTTTTGCATTTATTTATGTGATACTGGAATCACACAAGGCCAAAACCAAGCTACAAAGTCTTCCAGAATAAATTCAAAAATACTATTTACTTCTGCACGTTGCATTTCCCAGGACGCACCATGGAAATCGCAAAGAATTTGCATCTCCTTGCACTTGCACAAATATATGTGATACTCCTGAGGCGATCTAGTATCTCCTCAACCCACTGGCATCAGTATATCCCTGAAAGGAAAAAGAATGTCCCAGAAGTCTATAAATACATGTCGCTGTAAAGATGGTAATACCTTGGAAACAATGTACTTTTTTTTAAGGAAAACAACATTCTAGCACCACAATAAAAAATATATGGGCGTTCTTCCCAAGCAAACTTACATGATCAGATAATTTCTGTACTACCAGTGAAACTCATGGATATCTACGGACTCTATTCGCCTGATATGACCCTGAAAATGAGTTGCAGAAGGTAAGCCGTAAGCGCCTGTAGCTTTTGCTTAAATTTATTTCACTAATATGCTCAAATTTGATCTTGTTTGTGAATGGCAGATTCCCCCTAACCACCACCTAACTGTCATGTTACTCCATCAGTGATGGCTATGCATGATAGGTGCTCATGTACAACTGAGAAGGGCTTACCAAAGAAATTGCAAACTCTTACTCTCTTAGTATCTTAAATCTCTCCTATGTTACAAATGACGTGGTGTTACAACTTACAAATACAATTATATTGTGTTAAAGACCGCAAATTCACAATGATGCTGTCAAGTGTCAGCTTGAAACATCACTAGTCAAGAAGTAATCCAACTGCATGGTTCTGCTAGGTGTTCTACCAAAAGAAGTGGATACATAATTATTTCAAGAAAAAAATATAGATAATCATTGTAACTTATTAAAAGTTTAGGGTAATAACCGTACCATAAGGTCGATAATTAGAGCTTGGGCTTCGGCGTTGCTGTTCAGGCAGGTACCAACATGCTGGAATTAAGGAAAAACCGTAGGCATGAATTATCAGAACAGTACAGAGTGTTGCTGGAAATAAAAACAAAATAGCTAATTTTATTTAGGAAAACATTTAGGTGTCCAAATAAATATTTTTGTAAAGTCTACACATGCATACAAATAATACAACAACAACGACAACAAAGCCTTTCAGTCCCAAACAAGTTGGGGTAGGCTATAGTTGAAACTCATAAGATCAAAATCATGTCATGGTTCTGGCACATGACTTGGTTTCTATGTTACATAAATTTGGTAGCGAAACTTTTGAGTGACACCATTTCTACTAAGTTTCTAGCTATCCTGTGCTCGAATAATTTTGGTACTGCAGAAAAAACAGTAGGCATGTACTTAAACTTGCGTATATATATTAAATATGCCTGGATATTACCACAGGAAACTATAAAAAAATCTGAACAAAAAATAAATCTTAAATATCTGAAAGCACCCATCAAATCCCCCTCAGCAGTTCATCTACTGAAAAAAAATTTGGCGAGAAGTTCATCTACTGGTTCAAAAAGGACATGCCACAAAACACCGTTTCAACCTCAATCCTTTAAACTGGATGTTTTTTGTTAATTAAGCAACTGAATTTAGGTACTACCCTCATACTTTCAAGTGCTTACCCTTACACATTAGAGGTGCCACCCACTTATACCCTTAATATTCCAATGTACCAACTCCTCCAAAATGGTAATCCAAAGCTTTCACAGATTGTTCATCAGACTACTTGGTTGGAGATGTTGGAAACCAACAAGAATAAATATCTGCGTAATTTAGCCAACGAAGGTGCTCCTGACCAAGATGAAAGGGACAATCTGGCCAAGTCGTGCAGATGGTGATAAGGAAGCGATATGTCGAAAGTAGCAACAAGTGACCAGTAAGAAGGCGACGGACAACATCAGGTGACAAAAAAGGCTACAGAAAGGATCGAGAGGGCAAAGCCACATCAACAACAATGATAGGGGCACCGAGCTCGATTCAATTGAAAAGACCATGGGAAACCCCCCAAAAAGCGACTAAATGATTTACGGTGAAATGGATGAATTCCCCACCATGCAGACAGATTCAAAATGAGATGACTTGGATGGAGTCAGATGGATGATGGACACGATGGCAATGGACACAAAGATGCAGCAGCAGTGATTATGGACGAACATGCAGCACAACAGAGGAGAAGAGCAGGCAGAACTGAAGCAGCACACCAGCACACATATAACCAGCCCTACAAACCATCGGGCAAACATGACAGTAGAACCATGGCCAAAATGACCCAGTGCAGAAGAACCTCACCCAGCATCAACATCGCAGCAAGGCCCGACACCCAGTACAAGTGATAGCGTTGCAACTTGGAGTCAGCTCTTCTTCTGGTGTGTGGCAGCGGCTGAGACACACCAGCATCAGAAGGAAAGTTCCGGGAGCTGGTGATGATATATTGATATGCACGGGCGGGCGATGACGCTGGATAAAGAGCAGCAACAAGCTCTGATCTGGGGAAGCTGCCGACGACGGGAAGGGCTACCGCTGCAATGGGCCAAGCCTGCAGGGTAGCTTCTACCACCCAAGGGCGGGCTAATGTAGCTCAGCGACAAGTGGCAGTAGAAGAAGATAGCCGCCTGTTACCTAGAGGATACCGGGCAGCGCAGTCCAGACGAGTTAGAAAGCCACAACCTGGCATCAACAGATCCGGCCAGAACGGTGATGCAGATGGCCAAACCATGCCTCCAAGTCGACCAGATCAGACGAGGATGGAGATTGACAGCAATAATGATCTCAAGTCCGAACAAAATCAATGCCAGAAATGAGGAGAGGACAAAGGATACACACCTGGACAGTTTGGCCCGCGAAGACGACCTTGCTGTCGAGGAAGACGAAGAGAAGCTGCTGCTACCATAGGGATACGAGAGAAGCTCGCCAAAGGAACACATGGCCACATGAGACAAGAAGGAACGAGCTACCACTACATCTAGATAAAGATCGATGCCGCCACCAGGAGTGGAGATTGCTCCTCCCTGGACCAATGCAGCAGCGACGGAGAGTGGTGGCGCCAGGAGAGAACCTGGCACAAGGATACTACCTTTAGCAATAATTACCTCTAATATTTTGCATATTCCTTTTTCAAAAGCCAACTTAACGTCGAGAGGATCAAGATCGCCACTTTCATAATCAACAATAAGATCTTCCATGCATTCAAATGACCTGTACATAGTAAAAAAATGTCAAAATTTCTTGGATATAATGTCGATTTGTAGATATCTGCAGCATTGTTAGCACTTGGCACATAATTCCTTGGCGAGCCAGAATTTATTTAGTTCATGTCCTATATACTGTAGATTCTGATTGCATAGATTTGATCATTGTGACTTCAAACATTCTACTGGTGAATTACGCCATTGACCTTTGATGCTTCACAAGAAACAGATACGAGCAACTTTTGGTAGAAGTGTCAAAGAACTTTACTTGTTAACACCACTCTGTTCCTTCTGCGCTACCTCAAACTTCCCAAACCAAGGGAAGATGACATATTTGATGTACTCCAAACATGGGTTGCATACTGCTACTTTTGGAGGACAGACAGCCCTGCTTATTTTTCCATTCAAAGCGCACTGCAACATACAGAAGTGCAATTTCAAACAACCTTATTGTACCAAAAAAAAAAAAGAAAAACTGTGGACAGGAGAGCAATGATTGACAACTAGAAAATGTACAAGAAGCAACATCTCTGTCTACGTCCTTTTACATGGCAAGATTATCCAAAAAAACCCATGCAAAACTGAACTACTCAACCCATATTTAGAAGCAGGGCCAGCCCTGGAGCAGGGCAGTGGGTGCGAAATCCTAGGACCAAGCTATTTCGTATGTAATGCACTATAAAATGCAAGCTCAGCCTAGAGTTTATGGGCCCTACTTTGAAGTTTGGTCTGGTCCCTTCAAATACCAGGACCGGACCTGTTTAGAAGGACCAAAATACATAAGTTAAGAGGCACAGCTCCTGTACTGTAAAGAGTTTTCAGGCTCCTGTTAACATAAAATTGACAACCTCATGATACTGACCTCCAAAATTCTAGAACTGAAACAGTATAGGCAATTTTAGCTTGGAATGCAAAAGGTGCGCTAATATATATAGATAAAACCAGAGTTACCAATAAACGTTAACTTCTCTATTGCTGAATGAATATAACACATACCTCCTTATCGTGCATGAAGATGTTCCATTTTGGTTCCCTCATGTTATAAGGGTCCTTTAGTACAGTATAAGGATTATCTACTAAATTAGGTAGTGTATCTGTACTTCAAGTTAAGGATCTATCTCATGAAATACACATCATCATCCAAGCTCCAAACAACAAAGTAAAAACACAAAGATGCATCATACACAATCTGGACTGCAAAGAAAGGAAAAAAGCAGAATCAAGATACTGTGCAACATAATAGTTGGTTTGCTTTCCCTTTTTATGTCTTCACAGTACTCTCTGGTTAGCATGACAATTTCTTGCTGATCCTTGCTGAAGAGCCATATATCCGCCTGCAACTACAAACACAGAAGGATTTGAGTAGTTAATGCAGGATCAAGATTATATAAATATAAGCAGGCTGCTCATAAACACAAGTCGTTTGTATCAGGTGCAAATGGTTTTTTTATTCATTAAAATTCTCTATAATGGGATACTGAGATGATCACAAAGAAACTATGGTAACCTAAACATTTTTACAAGATCTAAACTAGAACTTAAAGGCATCTATTCGAAAGAAAAAATTGTGCTATACATTGCCGGTGGTACAGATAGGATACGTCATACCTTTTGCTACAAACTCTGTTCAAGTTACTTCATGTGAAAGTGCTAGCTTACAGTGACTATGTCGAGGAGTGGAATCCTGCCCCGTTTGCTACCAACTCTGTTCAGGTTTATTTCATTTCAGTTTGTTTCCTACAGTATATTACAACTAGTATATGTTTGTCTTGCTTCAGTTATGATGGAACCTTTGTTTTACTCAGTTGACTGCAAAATTCAGTTTTTGTATAAGCCATGACTTTACATAGAGCCAACAAAAGCAATAAAGGTTGAAAACACAAAAGGTGCCTAGCAAAAATGGAAGCTAACGAAGTAAAGTAATCTTTGTTTGACAGGATATGTTGAATTTATTACTAAAGAAACCAACCTTCTGACATAATAGAGCAGCAACTTGCATGCATGGGTAAAATATCTCAGCAACAGGCAGTCGCGGTTCATATGGGGCTGTTTCCGTGCAACATCTGCTCATTAAAAAATAAATTGGCTTGCTTGTTAGAAGAACGAGAAACTATCTGGCAACACAATGTTCAAGGGTTTGTAAGTGAAAAGGGACCAAAAATTAGCATAAAAAGGGGATACCTTGCCATTCTTTTTAGAGTGCATTTTCTGGAGACATCCAGGGCAAGTGGCCAGTAATCAGATGCATGCCTTTCCAACACATCTGAGAACCATACAAGCTCTACTCTGTCAAGATCCATGCCAGCTGCTTTCCACATCTCAATATTGTAGCAGCCAATTTTCCTTATTACATATTTATTGCTGCAAATCCTATGGTTCCGTTGGGCAAACCAATCTGCTATCAATATTTTAACTATGTAACCAGCTTTGACCATCTTGTTGACATAAATTGTCTTCAGAAGCCCCTGAAAGACAGAGCAGATATATGCAACCATTCCATTTGTAGATAATGTATTACAAATTTGGAAAAACTTGACGTAAGCAAATATCAGCAAAGAATGGCCTGAGTTGTGCCAAGATGAAACGTGCATAGTTAGCAATTCCCTAAAACATGAACCAAGTAAACCAGCAGTGCAAGAAATATATTCCTCATGGAAAAGAAAGCAACGGAAACCTGACACGCCCAAACATCTTTCTATTTAAGCTCAATTTAAATGGCAGTGTTTGGTTGCATGGATGAGGGTGCATAGGATGATCCCACTCTGGCTTTGAAGGATGAACCTTTGTATGATCGCTGGGACAGGGTTGGGTGGCATGGGAACGGATGGGTTCATAACTAAAAAAATTGTATCCAAGTCCCAGCATATATTTATGTGAACTTCATAAGTCATAAATCCATTACTGATGACTACACCAAGGACCAGGAGATTTCGAAGACTAAAGCTGAGAAGCGGATGAGGAAGGCTATGTCTTTCGTGCAGGAACATGGTGCAAGACCGACATGTACTGCAGCCACTGCTGATGATGATGCTGGTATCCTGATGATTTCTAGAGCATGGCGAAGGAAGAGATTCCTGCAAGTCCATGTGTTGGCTTTATTTTGGTTTGGCCTTTATATGGTGATGTGGCCACTTAAACTGCTAGACAAGTGATGAAGTACCATCAGGTTTTTGCCCGAAGCTTTGCCGTTGAGATCAATAGTAAGCAGCTTGATTTCTGATGAGGCCCGTACTCGTTTTTTTTTTCTTTCCATCCATCTTTGTTGTTGTACAGTTGATTGTTACCGTTCTGGGCAACAGAAAAGGCTGGTTTGAAAAATACTCCCTCCGTAAAGAAATATAAGAGCGTTTAGATCACTAAAGTAGTGTTCTAAGTGCTTGTATATTTCTTTACAGAGGGAGTATCATAATTCCAACCCCACTCATTAAAATCAAACGGTAATCATAAGAATTTGTTTGCATCTTTTGAACCCTCCGAAACTAATCTGATTAGAGATCCAAACTAAAAGTGCTTAGAAGCACAAAGCTACTCAGGCTAAATCAAGCTGGACTGCAGTGAGAATGGCCATATGGGCAGACAAGAGAAGAGGGGTGTGTGTGTGGTGTTTGACACTTGACAGGATAAGATGACAAAGTTTAGTATAACTCAAACCGGGACCATCCTTGTTTGTCGATAACAGGCATCTGGTAATGTAAAAAGCGGAATTTTTTTTGTAGCCATACCTGGGTTATGTCCATCCAGGGGGTTGGCTCAAACCAAACGTAGCAAATGGGGGCATTCTTCTTCTGGAGCAGGAGCCGGAATTCATCCGCATAGACGCACTGATCCCCGATGCTCCTCAGGGCCGCGATCCTCTCATAGCAACTCGGCTCCATTGAGTCCCTACAAAAGTACATGATAAATTCACATGTGACATTCCCACAGGCCACAGCTTTATGAAAGAGACATTGCAATCCATTATCCATGTCATCTCCAACCTGTCGATGCTGGCAGCCACATCAGCCCAGCTATCCATGGTGGGAGTCTCGGAGGTTTGCTCCGTAGAGTTTGTCTCCAGCATACGTTGTTGCCTAGAGCGACATCAGAAGACGACGATAAATCAACAGATTATTAGTACAGTTTTGCTGTTTTGGGTTTGTAAAGGAGGGCTTGAGATTCTAAGGGGGCATGAAGCGGATTGAAGTACCTCGCCATTCGGGTGGCAAAACCGACGCGGAGACGGGGCCGCGAGTTGGGAGGCATCGGCGGAGGAGCCGGGAGTTGAGGAGCCGCAGGCGATCGCCGGATGAGCCGGCAGAGGAGGTGGAGGCTAGGTCTCCCTGGCACCCGCGATGGCGCGCAGGTGCTCCGGTGAGAGGAAGACGAGGAACGGCCGCGACGGAGGGCGGCGGTAGCAGAGCTAAGCGGCAGCGGCGGCGCCAAGGGAGTTGTCGGAGAAGAGAACCAGAGGGCATTTGCGGGCTAGCAGCAGGGCCGGCCCCGATCCAGATCTGGGCAACCCGGCCCAATGAGCTGGCCCACAAAATCGGCGGACGAGCTGTTTTTTTTTCTCTTTAGTTTTTTAGATATTTAAAACCCTATTGAAAATATAATCATATATTTTAGAAAATTGCTCAGTACATGTTTATAAAAAAGTTCAGTGTATATCAATAAAAGTTCACCATGTATTAAAAAACTGTTCAATGTTCGATGTATACAACAAAAAGTTCCTCGTATAATAAAATGTGTTCGATGTACACAACAAAAATGATCATCTTATATAATTTAAAAAGTTCAGTTCATATTAGAAAAGTTCTCTGTGTATTAGAAAACTGTTCAATGTGTATTACAAAATATTCGATTTATACAACAGAAATGGCACCTTATTTCATAAAAGAACTTCAATGTGTACATGTAAAAGGTTCACCGTATACTAAAAAAAGTTAATTGCATGTTTAAAAATTCAGCATATATTATAAAACATATTCACCATATATTGCAAAACGTTTTTAATATACGATGAACATTTTTTATAAATAGATCCCCCTTTTCTCTTTCTTTCCTTGCCCAGTCAGCCCTGCTAACTTCTTCCTCTCACCTTTTAAGATTTATCTTTTGCCATCAATTTACTAACCACAAATTTATCTTTTGCATGTTGTTGTAAAATGGTCATGTGATGGTTAAAAAATATGTGAACTTCATATGCTATTCTAAGTTGTATTGAATTATAGTCACACATTGCTATATAATCATCCAATTATAGTCACACGTTATACAAATTTTTTATTTGATGCATATAGAACAAATCACTTTCAATTCTGTAATTTGCCACCCAAAAATTATTTGGTATTGAAACTTCACTGAGATTCCATGAGCCAATTCATGAGCAACCAAACAACCGATTTTGTATTCATGTCCATTACAATTTCCTCACTGAATTGAAATCAAAATCAATTCAATATAGAGCCTCCAATACATACGTCCAAATGCATCATACATTCGGTCTTACATGCTAGGGTGCCCACTACATGTGGACATCAAAAGTTGATGCAAGTAGCCCAGTGAAAAAGAACCTTTCCTTTGTATTCTTGCTGCGCACTACCCACCAACCTTTCCACACCAGGAGCTCATCCATCATAAAAGCTAAATCTCTCCTATTGCGAGTCGTACATCGAACTCGCCTATAGACGCGAGGGTCATGATCCTGGCCAGTTCATAGGTATTTTTTTTCTGTAGTTGGTTCTCCAATCAGTTTTGTTCTAGAAGTTTACTTCTGATTCTTATTTCATTTGGGTTTTCTTATTTTTCCTGTTTCTTTCTTTCCCTTCTCTTTTCATGTTTCTGTTCTTTCTTCCTATTCTGTTTATTTCCTTTTCCCTATTCTTGATTTGTTTAGTGTTTTCTTTTCTCCTTCCACTTTATGTTTTAGAAATACACTGTCATTTTTATAAATGTGTTATCACTTCTTCAGAATACATAGTTTTTGGCAAAAAATGTGTGAGAAATATTTTTGCACGATTTTTTTTCAAAATGCGTGAATATTTTCACAAAATTACACGGATTTTCAGAAACACACTAACAATTTCTGTAATTACAAGAACAAATTACATGTTAAATTATTGTCTATACACAATAAAAAATAGTTGCATTATGAACACTTTCCACATAGGGGATAATTTTTTTGAATATCTTAATATGTAACAGGTATTTTTTAATACCTGAAAAGACAGTTTCAAATAGAACGCGGTCAAATAAGTTTTTTAATACACGACGAACATTTTCCGCCTACACGATGAACTTTTTTCTGAATATGTGATGAATAACTTTACAATACGTGACGTACATTTTTTAAATACCCAAAAAACATTTTCAAATAGGTAATGACTAATTTTTGAATGCGTGATGAATAATGTTCCAATACAGAAAGAATATTTTCTACATACCCGACGAAAAGTTTTCAAATATGCAGTGATCTTTTTCAAATACAGAGTGATTGTTTTCAAGTACTTCATGACCATTTTTCATATAAACGATGAAATAAAATGAATATGAGGATTTATTTCTATATACGCAATGAACATGTCTTTGAATACATGGTGAAAAGTTTATACCATGACATGTTTTAAATATGTCTTAAACAATTTCTATATGTGTGGTTAAAAAATTCAAATGCACCACGAATATTTTTACTTTCTTTTTTGCGGGGCACAAATACTTTTACTCTGTTATTCTAAAATAGGTTCATTTTGGAATAAAGAAATAAAAACACAAAACCAACAAATGTTTCGAAGTGTAATATAATCTTACGCTCTAAACTAAAGATAGAAAAAAGAACTAGCTATAAGTTTTTGTGAGCTGGCTTATCAGACGTGGACGTGTACAAAAACAAAAGACGCGGATGCGGGCAACTGTGTGTTGCGACTCGCTACAAGCGCTATAGGACGTGTTTGGTTACATTCTGAATGGAGCCTGGCACAGTGAAGCTAGTTTAAGGGTCTATAGGCTCTGGGTCATGTTCTGCATGTTGTTTGGTCGTCTGCATTTATCCGAGCTCGCATCCTCCCTGTAGTGTAAATTGCACTAGGTCGAGTCTGCATCTGGGAAACGGTCAATTTAAGCATTCCTGGTGGGCCGTCCGAGAGCGTTTTAAGTTTTGTGCGAGCCATTTTCCACGTTTGTTTTGAGACAAGCCAGTTTCTACGTGCAAGTTAGGCAACCAAAACTTAGCCCGCCAGAGCCTGGTTGGGCTGTGGCGGTGCCAGGATTTTAACCATGTGTAGTCAACTCAATGTTGTGTAGTCAAGATATGTGTATTTCTATGAATTTTGCATTATTTTTTGCATGGTTTGTGCTTATATATGATGCTTTTTCCACAAACTTGTGTAGTCAATTGACTACACAGCCAACATGTGGCTTCGCCACTGTGGTTGGGCTTGATGTAGCCTATCAAACACGTCAATATCACCTCCAAGTCGCTCCTAGCGGCGGCTACAACAGTGACACCTGAGTGAGAACCATAAATAATTCAAAAACAAAATTATTTGATTTTATAAACATTCTCAAATGTTTATGCTCCTAAATATAAGCGTTCATATATTTTATAAATATTTATTTCATTTGAAAACGGTTCCTTTGGTGCCAAAAATATTCATACATTTAAAAACGTTCATACATTAGTGAAAAGCTATTCATGTGTGTTTGCATGCTTCATGAAAAAAAGGATGCTTACATGCTTCCTGACAAAAATGAGTGCATCGTAAAAACAAAAGAAAACATAAAAAAGAAAATAGATAAATAAATGAGATAACCCAAAAAAATACAACACAAAAGCAAGCAGACTACTATGGGGCAGACTTAAAATATGTTTTGAGTGCGGGCACATTCTATAGACATTAAAATAATTTAAGCATTTCTCTAAAATCACAGCTAAACTTATTAGAGTTGCAAATTTGGAGAGAAATCGGTTAACCTTACAAAAAATATCCCCAAACTTCTTGCTGATGACAAGTGACAAAACACATGAGAATACAACAACAGTTGTATTTGGAAATTAGCAACACAAATTTGATGCACTATACGTCTTACTACAGTAGGAGGATTGCACGATTCACACTTCGTGGATGCCCAGGGTGTTGTTTGTACAGATGCTCACATGTAGTTTATTGAAAACTGCCTTCACATATTTTTTTTACCAGAAGATGGAAATCTTCCTCTTTGCAGTTTTCCAACGTGGACGACATTTGTATTCACCGATCAATTAGATTCATGTGGAAAATACAAGTTCACGTCCCTATGCACTCAAACAGGTTCATTCAATGGTTCTGAAATGTTGATTCATGGAACAGTAGAAGATACACTTGTTCCTGATCTCAAAATGTCTTTTACTAATACTCCCTGCGTTCCAAATTACTCGTCTTGGTTTTAGTTCAAATTTGAACTAAAACCAAGACGAGTAATTTGAAACGGAGGGAGTATATGTGGCACACGCTAGTCAACTCCTACATGAAAACATGAATAAATCCAATATGGAATGTGGGTGCTATAGCTTTGATATTGCCCTGCTATTATTTTACATGCAAGATAAATGACAGATGTAGTGGTTGGTGAGGCCTATTAGTCCTATTCCCATGTACACCAGTCATCCATACATATAGCAGACTTGGCCTCGACTCCTACTCAATAGTAAGACAGGGCTGTAGTGCAAAATTGCTTGCTAGCTTTTACTAGTTAGGAGAACAAGAACGATGGAGGAGTATGACGAGGACACTGAGATGCACCTAATGTCGAGGATGTGTCTATTGGAATGGGATGCACCAAGAATTTAAGCATCAGATCCAGGCTACACCATGGTTCTTGTTTAGGGTGTCTACCATAGAGAGATTCACCAATCTCTGTTTCTTTCACATGCTTTTGTCTCATATTTATCATTTCATCTTTGTGTTGGACAAAGATGAATGATAGATACGAGACATAAGAAGCTGGCAGTTGTGGTTAGTGGTTATGGTACATGTTGCTCTTTTGGGATTTGTAAAAGTGAAGTTTGCTAGCCTTATGTGTGTCGTTCCATCGCCTAGGACTACTGGTTCAGATGCTGGATTGCTGGTTCATTGTGTGAGAGCTAGGATGCTATAGACTTTGTTAACCTACAACGTGGATGATAAACTGTAATATTAGGAACTTTGGTTTAACTTGGAATGAAATCAGGAGCGGGAGCTCGTCAATTCGAAAAATAAGTTCTTGTTCATCAAATCAACGGTTAATTAGTAATTTTGATGATTAATTCAGGACCCATTGTCGTCTTCTCTTAGCTCTAGCAATGACTTCACTTAGGACTCATTGTCGCCATCGTCGTCGCATTGCAGTTCATCCTGCCATTGTGAGGATATACCAGCCAGCTGCACCTGCTTTGGCTCCGGCCCTGACGGAACCGCTGTGTAGAGACTATGACTGACGGTGCAGTTCGATGTGCAGAAAGTGTTGCGACCTGCTGGAATGCAAACTCTGCAGGTCGACGATACTGCAGAATTGCCCAACTGGCTACAACAACGACTACAATAGATCATGTGATAGCAGCGATTGCGCCTACTTTTGTGCTGACATCTATTCTGATGCTGCCGAGAATAGGTGCAGGAGCGCCTGGACCTACTCTTCATAGGACCCAACCAGAAATGCCAAGGCTGCAGCCACAACACCGTCACAAGGTGATGCACCATTGTCTGCCCTGATGACTGCAAGGAAAAGTACGTTAATGGGTGTCATTGATTCCTGGATCCATAATATAAGAGTTTAGGATGGACAGTGCATGTACACATGTTTGATTGTCCTTGTACATCTATGTATGTATCACCACATTGCTTGGGTATTTATAAGTTTTACCATTGCTATTTTTCAGTTGTTTGGTGTCTTTCGTAATGTTCTACTCTCTCCATTCCTAAATATAAGTCTTTTTAAACTTTCAAATGGACTACAACATAAGGATGTATGTAGACATATTTTAGAGTATGGATTCACTCCTTTTGCTCCGTATGTAGCCACTTGTTGAAATGTTTAAAAAGACTTATATTTAGGAACGTAGGGAGTAGGTGTCAATAGCTCAAGCCATAAGAAGATCGATAGTGAGCGTGAGAAAGAAGTTCCAACTCGTGGGCCTCAAGCCTGGCCCACTCGACAGGTCGAGTTACCCTAATGGCTTGCAGCCTTGGAGGCCAAAACGGGGCTGTTAAGGGTTGTAATCTGCTTCAACTGTTTATAGCTATATAACGAGAGCGACTAACTGGTGTTTACCCCTTGTCTGGGAGTTTCAACGGGCAGTATTCAGGGTGTGGGAGCGCTCCAGCATGCTCCAGCAGTGTCACGTGTTGCGCCTGACCATTTCCTCACGAGGATGGTTTTTATTTTTTGCATTTTCCCCAATTTTTCTTGGTTTTCATGTTTTTATTTTTATTTTTTTGGCTTTTTAGTTTCACCAATTTGTTTTGGTTTACGTCTGATAGGAGCGTGTGCTTTCGCGTGAAGCATAATTAAGCTTCTCGCGCTGTGCTTCCCCAAAAGTGAAGCACAAATGTGCTTCCGTGTAAAGCATAATTGTTGTAAATGTCCGATTGAACCGGTACCGTTATGAGAAAAGCCGGACCGGTGATCAAACCGATGACGCCATTGATTCTGGTTTTCGCCGGTAAGACCATCGGTTCACCGGTTCGCTGTCTGGTTTTTTAGGTCATAAAAAATTGTTTTATGTACTAGTCTTGTAGAAAAGCGAGTTAAATAGGCTCAATTTCTTCCATTTGACACCAACTCATGGCCAGTTGGTTATTGGGCAAATAGGGCGTTTTGGACTGTCCTTCTAGACCTGGGTAAATAGGCTCAATTTCTTCCATTTGACACCAACTCGTGATGCAAGGTACCAGTTCAATCGGTGGTTTTATCTTAGGCTCGCTCAGTTCTTTCTGGTCTGATTGCAGGGCAGTCTATGTAGTTTAAAAAATCACAGGAGCGGGGTTTTTCGATTGGACCGGCAGCCCGCTCTGGTCTTCCACATCATGTGAAAGTATAGTTGTGCTTCCCCAGAAATGAAGCACAATTAGTGGAGTTTTGAAGCACATGCTAGTACGGTTTTGGAGAAAAATATTTGCCAAAAAAGTTTGTCGAAACCTATTAACATAGGATCTAGTTTTGAAGATCTCGATATGAAGAACACGAAAATGGTTCATGGCTTGTACGCACAGATCAAGAGATAAATCATTTAAAAAAGTTGAATCTACGGAAAAGAACACAAATAAACCCACCCATCTCTTCCTGTGGGAAGAAACCCGACCTAAACTCTCTAATTGCAAGACGAGGCGTGAGTGACATTTACAAGAGATACTCTTTAATTAGTGATTTCGCTATATGATTTATATTTCCTCGTCATTGTCATTCTTATTTGGATGGAAAGGAATTGTCTTCGGTTTGGACTGGATTCAGCCTGTAATTTGAATTAATGTGAGGGAGGTTGGAAGGAATACCACAAACATCATTTCCATCCAGATCATCAGAGTGGATCATCTAAGTTCCTCATAGACGGTATTCAGAGCTGTTGTCGAAGCATCTGCAGCACACCAAGTTCAAGGATCGGCGTAGAGAGCAAGCGATGGAAGAACTCACACCGAAGCGCGCGCGACCTACAACCTCCTCAAGGGCGACGTCACCGAGACCATTGATCGCCACCTCAAGGAGAAGCACAACGACATGATCAAGGCTGTGCGAAAGATGCTCGACGGAACGTCTACCACGCTGAAATCTGTAATCACCAAGCGTATTAGAGAGGATTTGGGCAACGATATGGTGCAGGTTCGTTTCAAATTGGAGAAGGGTTGGGTGCGAAGTCGGTCGGCCAGGCCCGTGGCGGCTCTTCACGGGCAGCGCCGCTCAGGCGGTTGATGACCAAGTCGCATACAAGGAACACGGGGGAAAGAACATAATATCTATGTACTTCCTCCGGTCAAGGGTGCGTTTACTCTGAAACCCCACCTTTCTGTAACGCCCCCGATGTAACTTGCCATATTTGTAATCCAACTCTTGCCATTTTCGGCTATGTGCTATGATATTCCCTCCGTGGTTGGGTTCTCTCCGTTTTGCATTTTGGTCATGTCATGCATTTCATATCATGTCATCATGTGCATCGCATTCGCATACGTGTTCGTCTCATAAATTCGAGCATCTTTCCCGTTGTCCGTTTTGCAATCCGGCGCTCCTATGTCTCCCGGCGTTCCCTTTTACATTTCTTCGTGAGCGGGTATTAAACATTCTCGGAATGGACCGAGGTTTGACATGTGGCCTTGGTATAGCACCGGTAGACCGCCTGTCAAGTTTCGGGTCAAACGGAGTTCGTTTGGTACTCCAACGGCTAACCGGGTAACCGTGAAGGCCTCGTGTGTGTTGCAGCCCAACACCCCTGCAAAACAGCCCAATAACCCATCTAAGCCACTCCCATGTCCTCCGCCGTTCGATCACGATCGCGTGGGCGAAAACCGCACTCCGTTTGGAGCTCCCTAGCTCCTTCTAGCTATAAAAACGTCTCCCCCATCCAAATCTGAGAGAGACCCCGAAACCCTAGATCCTTCCTCGAAATCCGCGCCCGCAGTGCCCCGCCGCCACTGTTCAGCCGCCGCCGCCGCCCGGACCAACCAGGGGCCGCCACTTGGCACCCCCTGACTGGCCAGCCGCCGCCGCGCAGCCGCCCCAGCCAACGGGACGACGCCACGTCACCCGGCGCCGCCCCACATCGCCGCCCGCACCGAGCCGGCCCGCCGGGGCCCAGGCGGGGCCCCCCGAGCCCGAGCCGTCGCCCGCCTCGCCCCGCTCCGGCCCGCCCGCGCCCGCCGCCCCGCGCCGGTCGCCGCCGCCGCCCCGCGCCGGTCGCCGCCGCCGCCGACTCCGCTCGCTGCCGCCGCGCTCGCCGCGCCGCCTCGCCGCCTCGCCGCGCCGCGCCTCCCCGAGCTCGCCGCCGCTCCGCGCCGCCTCCCCGAGCTCGCCGGCGACAGATCCGGGCACCCCGGCCCCGGATCCGGCCGCCCCGCCATCGCCGCCTCGTCTCCGGCCACCCCGCGCCGGCGAACCTCGAACTCCGCGCCAACCGTTGACTTCTTCCTCCCCTCGTTTTATTTCTAAGTCTTTAATTTTATCATCATCATGCCATATTCCCAGTGCCATAACTTTGCATCCGTAGCTCCGTTTCGCGCGTATAATATGTCGTTTTGTTCGTCGCGAGGAGTACATCATTTTGTTCCATTGTATCATTTTCATTTGAGGTCATCTTGATGCCCGTAATGCTGTTAGAAGAGGGCTAGTTGATGTTTATTGCTGGATCTTATCTGAACATGCACTTTTGTCATTTTTGCCATGATTGATGTGTACCTCCTATGAGGTTGAGCTATATATGTGTTTTGTAATATGCCATGTTACCTTTCCAGGGAATTTTGCTATGTATTTTTGTGATGCTTGAGGTGGCTAGAAATTGCATGCAAAGTAGGGATGGTGATATTGCTGTTTTCAGAGACTTAGTGATTTCACTAAGTCCCTGACTTTTGTTATTATCATGCCATGTGGCCATGTTGTTTCCGAGAGATCTATGCATAATTTGAGCATGATCAGTAAGGGAGTTTTGAATTTGAGTATTTTCTTAATCCATCCATGCCTTTGTTTGCAATTATGGAGTGCCATAGATTGAGTCATTCGAGCTCTACTTTTGCTTCAAAATGTTTCTGGCAGATTGTTTACATGTTATTCGATTTTGCCAAGATTGGTGTAGTTGATCCTTGCATGATATGATGTAATTCTTACCACGCCTAGTTACTATGCCATGTCTTCTTGATGTATGTATGCTTAGTTTATCATGCAATGCTCTGTAGTGAGTGCATCGAGCTCACGAACATGCCTAGTCGTTAACAGTTTTCTGCCATGTCCAGTTTTCTTCTAAGTCTGAAACCTGTAACGAAACTTGCTTAATTGACATGGGTGTAATCATATTTTCTGATCCTTTTTGGCTTATGGTCAGTAAGAGACTTTTGTCAAGTGCTATGAGTAGATTCATTCCATGCCTTACTTTGCTATGTTCTGAACCTGTAGCATGTTGTTTCGTTGCTCTGAACTTGTCATCCTGATGTTGTTTTCCTGACTTGCTGTTATTTCACTAAGTCTGTGAATCTGTTATTAGTTGTACTTTTGCCATGCTTGTTTGAACCTGTTATGATGTGAATTAGCCGAAGCTCAGTGTTCATCTTTTGTCGTGCATCTTGAGTAGATTACTGTCATATGCTTTGTTGCCATGTTTGGGTGCAGTAGCTTAATTATTTGTTGCTTGCTAAGTAGCATCATGCTGTTTATGGCAGATTCGTGTCATTCTTGTTTTGCTTGCCATTTGCAAACCGTGCATCCGTTTCCGGTGATCTTTATATCGATTTCAACCGAAATCACCTCATCTATCCAGTGGCATGCTTGGTTTGCCAAGATTATACCCTGTTCATCCTTATCTTTCCGGAGCATGCATACGCATTGCATATCACCTCTCGCATATCATGCCATGTTTTGCATCATGTTGATTGCGCATTGCATCGTGGTTGATATTGGTTCCTTTGCTTGTTCTCTTGTCTTGGGTAGAGCCGGGAGACGAGTACGTGAACGAGGATTCTGTTGAGAACGCTTACGAGGACCAAGCTTTCGACAACTCTGAGAACCTTGCAGGCAAGATGACCATACCCTCGAAATCACTTCTATCTTTGCTTGCTAGATTGCTCGCTCTTTTGCTATGCCTATGCTGCGATACCCACCACTTGCTTTATCATGCCTCCTATATTGCCATGTCAGCCCCTAACCATCCATGTCCTAGCAAACCGTTGTTTGGCTATGTTACTGCTTTGCTCAGCCCCTCTTATAGCGTTGCTAGTTGCAGGTGAAGTTGAAGTTTGTTCCTTGTTGGAACATGGACTTGTTGTTCCTTGTTGGAACATGTTTACTTGTTGGGATATCACAATACCTCTTATTTAATTAATGCATCTATATACTTGGTAAAGGGTGGAAGGCTCGGCCTTATGCCTGGTGTTTTGTTCCACTCTTGCCACCCTAGTTTCCGTCATGCCGGTGTTATGTTCCCGGAGTTTGCGTTCCTTACACGGTTGGGTGATTTATGGGACCCCCTTGACAGTTCGCTCTGAATAAGACTTTTCCAGCAAGGCCCAACTTTGGTTTTACCATTCGCCACCTAGCCTTTTTCCCTTGGGTTCTGCAGACTCAAGGGTCATCTTTATTTTTAAACCCCCGGGCCAGTTCTCCTTCGATTGCTGGTCCAAACTAGAGCCCTTTGCAGCGCCACCTCGGGGCAACTCGAGGGCTGGTTTTAGTTGTACGGACTGCTCATCCGGATGTGCCCTGAGACCGAGATATGTGCAGCTCCTATCAGGATTTGTCGGCACAATCGGGCGGCTTTGCTGGACTTGTTTTATTGCTGTTGAAATGTCTTGTAGTCCGGGATTCCGAGATTGATCGGGTCTTCCCGGTAGAAGGAATATCCTTCGTTGACCGTGAGAGCTTATCATGGGCTAAGTTGGGACACCCCTGCAGGGTATTATCTTTCGAAAGCCGTGCCCGCGGTTATGAGGCAGATGGGAATTTGTTGATGTCCGGTTGTAGAAAACCCGAAGTTGACCTTAACTAAAACACATCAACCGTGTGTGTAACCGTGATGGTCTCTTCTCGGCGGGGTCCGGGAAGTGAACACGGTTGTTGGAGTTATGTCTGACGTAGGTTGTTTCAGGATCACTTCTTGATCACTTCTAGCTTCACGACCGTGCTTTGCCTTCTCTTCTCGCTCTCTTTTGCGCTGTAGCCACCATATGCTAGTCGCTTGCTGCAGCTCCACCTCACAAACCCCCTTTCCCACCTTTAAGCTTAAATAGTCTTGATCTCGCGGGTGTGAGATTGCTGAGTCCCCGTGACTCACAGATATTATCACCTCAGTTGCAGGTACCAACGATGTCAGTGCTGATGACGCGACCGAGCTCATTTGGGAGTTCGACGAGGAACGTGGCCGTTACTATGTTTCTTTTCCAGATGATCAGTAGTGGAGCCCAGTTGGGTGATCCGGGGATCTGTTAGCATTTGGGGTAGTTTTCTTTCATTTTGGTACCGTAGTCGGACCTTGAGTGTAATCTGTTTGATGGATGTTATTTATGTACTTGTGTGAAGTGGCGATTGTAAGCCAACTATGTATCTTTCCCTTATTATTACATGGATTGTGTGAAGATTACCTCACTTGCGACATTGCTTTCAATGCGGTTATGCCTCTAAGTCGTGCCTCGACACGTGGGAGATATAGCCGCATCGAGGGCGTTACACTTTCCTCATCTCAATTACGTGAAATTTCTTGACCTGGATTTTCTGACTCGAATGGAATTGGTTTTCATGTGGAACTTCCTCGATTTGATGGAAGCAACCCAGGAATTAGTTTCATCCCTTCGACTTGTAATTTGAATTATCGTGAAGGAGGTTGGGAGTAATACATCACAAACACCATTTCGTTTAGATCATGTGAGTGAATCATCTAAGAGCAACTCTAGCAGACCCCGCATTTTGCCGAACTGTAAACTGTGTTTGCAGGTCGCACGGCGGTGCTTATGCAGGCTATGGAGCGCACCGAACGAGAGAAGCAAGAGGCACGGGTGGGCGAGGTGCAGCAAGAGCTCCAGGCTCTCGTGAAAAAGCATGAGACTTTGGAGCTTAACTCGAAGACGCGAGAGTCCGAGCTTGCCACAGCCCTTGAGGGTGCCAAGCATGCCAAGGCCGAAGCCCAAAAAGCCCTCCAGGAAATTGAGGCGATGAAGAAGCTAGCGGCGGTTAAGGCATTCATTATGCAAAGCAAGCATGTGAAAGTAAATTACTTGTTACTTACCCGAGTCCGAAGCTCTCCAGGAGCATTCGCAGATTTGCCCCGCATCGTGTCGGATGCCGCAAAGCACTACCGGGCCGAGGAAGGGAGCTCGACGGAGAAGGTGTTCTGGTCTCAGTATACTGAGGCCGAACACCCGGTGCCCTTAAGCGACCAGCTGAAGCAATTGGTCGAGCTCCATAAGGCAGCCGAGCAGGCCATGAAGGGTCTTATAGTCCGGCTATGGCCTGGAGAGGCCATGCCAAGGAGCTATTTCGGGCTGGTGAGGCGGCTTGCGGATGCCTGTCCTTGGCTTGAGGTCATCAAGCACTCCGTCTGCATCGAGGGTGCCCGCAGGGTGCTTGCCCGTGTTAAAGTACACTGGGGCAAGATGGACGCTGAGAAGCTGGTGAAGGATGGACCACCGCAGGGCAAGGAGCATCGCCGCCCTGAGATGTATTACGAGGGCGTCCTGAAGGGTGCCCGCCTTATGGCGGATGAGTGTTCCAAGGATGTAATTTTTGAGGGAACTTGCTCGTTTGATCCTGTATTTATGAAAACTTGTTTCATATGCGCTATGCAACACTAGTTTGAATTTAAAATATTACCTTCTGTGCGGCTGTTTATCAAATCTGAGAGATGGCCAGTCGTCGGCTTCTGCCTCCATGCCACGAGTGCTGGGGTGTTCAGGGTAAATCTGAGCACTCTTTTTCCCATTCTTGGGTCCTTCGAGGGAGGTGCTCAGCGCAACGAACAAGGCAATCGGACTATAATATTTTATCACTCTCACTTAGCCAGAGAATTCTATAATTTTAAATTTTAGCGAAGCCCCTAGTATTCGGAAGACCGAGTTCGGGGCGCTATACACGCCTAAGCCGGACAAAGCTGATTCCTCGCCCTAAGCGGCGTAAGTCTTTAGGGAATCGAAACCTCTCGATCAGCGACCAGCTCTCGCCTTATCATGACAGTCAGTTTTAGCTTTCTCTACTGAGGTGCTTAGCCCAGCTGAACCGGGGCACAATTGCAGTATTTCTCCCAGTGCTACCTTAGCCTATATAGCGTAACGTAAGGTACCAAAACATGGGAGCCGGGCAAACCCAACTATTGACCCAAGACATGATTCGGAGCTGATGCATATAATGCTATAAGTTCGGGGTGCCACACTTGTGAAAGTGTTCGGACTTCTAACGCCATATTATGGGGTGCTTAAGCCCCTGACGTATTGGCCGTACCAGAGTGTACAGTTGCTGGATGTCATGAATGAACATATATATATATATATATATATATATATATATATATATATATATATATATAAAGGAAGGAATAGAGAATGCTGTAATAGACTGAAGCTATGCATTATTTATTCGAAAAGGTGCATTAAAGCAGAACGATACAAGTAGTGCGATAAGAAAAAAATGGGGCAATTTGACATGTCCCCTACAAGGGCAAGCTGCGGAATGGTATTTAAAGCAGGTATTTCGCTCGTTATAGAGACCACCTGAGAGTTCCATAGTACGACGTAGCTTTCTGCCTCCCTGGTTGTTGTATCGTGTGTTCGGTGATTGTACTGCCGGACAGGGCTTCCAGAGCGTAAAGTCCTGAAAGAGAAAAAAATGACAAAGCAGGAAGCCCCTAGTGCGGTTGAGCCGCGTTGTGGGGCGTGCCGTAGTCGTGTCCCTCCCCCTATGCCCATGGTATTTTCAATGCGTAATTATGTATGCGTGGCGTAGATTTCGCCGTTTGGCTGAGGCTGGGGTAGGGGCCGCATTGCTACGCTTTCTTGGACGTGCCAGGCGGTCTTGTTGCAAATTACTTTGGGCGCGCTTGACGGTGTCCGGGCGTTTGATTGCCAGACTGGAGAATTGCCTTAAGAGGCTGCTTTGCGCTTCCGCTGCGAGGGCCGCAGTATGCTCCTCCGTTAGGAGAGAGCGCTCTGTGTTTTCATTGACTGTGATGACCCCCCGAGGTCCTGGAATCTTGAGCTTGAGGTATGCATAGTGCGGCACCGCATTGAATTTTGCGAATGTGGTTCGTCCGAGCAGTGCATGATAGCCACTGCGGAACGGGACTATGTCGAAGATTAACTCCTCGCTTCAGAAATTATCCGGGGATCCGAAGACCACTTATAGTATGACTTAGCCTGTGCAATGGGCCTCTACACCTGGTATGACGCTTTTAAAGGTCGTTTTTGTGGGCTTAATCCTTGAGGGATCTATACCCATTTTGCGCACCGTATCCTGGTAAAGCAGGTTCAGGCTGCTTTCGCCGTCTATAAGGACGCGAGTGAGGTGAAATCCGTCGATGATTGGGTCTAAGACCAATGCGGCAAATCCGCCATGACGGATACTAGTGGGATGGTCCCTGTGATCGAAAGTGATCGAGCACGAGGACCATGGGTTGAACTTTGGGGCGACTGGATCCAACACATATACGTCCCTTAGCGCACGCTTCCGCTCTCTCTTGGGGATGTGGGTTGCGTATATCATGTTCACCGTCCGCACTTGTGGGGGGAATCTCTTCTGTCCTCCGGTGTTTGGCGGCCGGGGCTCCTCCTCGTCATCGCTATGTAGCCCCTTGTCCTTGTGCTCGACATTTAACTTGCCGGCCTGCTTGAACACCCAACAATCCCTGTTGGTGTGGTTGGCTGGCTTGTCGGGGGTGCCCTGTATTTGGCACAAGCGATCGAGTATACGGTCCAAACTGGACGGGCCCGGAGTGCTTCTTTTGAATGGCTTTTTCCGCCGACCGGGCTTAGAGCCTCTGAATCCGGCATTGACTTCCGTATCCTCGGTATTATCGCTGTTGATGCGGCGCTTGTGTTTGTTGCGATGTGACCTGCCATTGCTGTCCTTGGTATCCGAAGTACCAGGGTTCTTTGATATGTTATTGCCGCGAGCCAGCCAACTGTCCTCTCCCATGCAAAAGCGGGTCATAAGTGTCGTGAGGGCCACCATAGATTTCGGCTTTTCCTGGCCAAGGTGCCGGGCAAGCCACTCGTCGCGGATGTTGTGCTTAAAAGTTGCTAGGGCCTCTGCATCCGGACAATCGACGATTTGATTTTTATTGGTTAGGAACCGTGTCCAGAATTGCCTGGCCGATTCCTCTGGCTGCTAAATTATATGGCTCAAGTCATCTGCATCTGGTGGTCGCACATAAGTGCCCTGGAAGTTGTCAAGGAATGCGGCTTCCAGATCTTCCCAACAGCCAATGGATTCTGCTGGCAAGCTGTTGAGCCAATGCCGAGCTGGTCCTTTAAGCTTGAGTGGGAGGTATTTGATGGCGTGTAGATCGTCGCCACGGGCCATGTGGATATGAAGGAGATAGTCCTCAATCCATACCGCGAGATTTGTCGTACCATCGTATGATTCGATATTCACGGGTTTGAAACCCTCTGGGATTTGATGATCCATTACTTCATCTGTGAAGCATAGCGGGTGTGCGGCGCCTTTGTACTGGGCTATATCACGACGCAGCTCGAACGAGTTTTGTCTGCTGTGTTCGGCCCGGACGGATTTACTTCTACTGTATCCAGCGTGACGGTTATCGTCTCTCGTAGTGGGGCACCCTCGCGATCCGTAGATCGATCTTTCTTGCTTTGTTTTGTCCTCCAATACGTCTCGCAGGTCTAGCGTATTTCCCGGTGCCTTGGCATTTTTATTCGAGTGGCGTCGGGGTGCGGGCTGAGCCTTTGGCTGAAATGCCTCTCTGTCGCGGCCACGAGGTGGCCGATCAGTCGCATCATACACTGGAGATGTAGGTTTTAATGCTTCCTCCTCTAAACGGGGTAGCAACCTGCGCTTTGGGTAACTCTTGGAGGGGCGTTCGAGTTCATATTCCTCGGTCGCAAGGATTTTAGTCCATCTATCAGCTAGCAAGTCTTGATCAGCTCTAAGCTTCTGTTGCTTTTTCTTAAGGCTATTTGCCGTGGCCATAAGCCGGCGCTTGAAGCGCTCTTGCCCGGCGGGATCCTCAGGCACGATAAATTCATCGTCATCGAGGCTTGCCTCGTCTTCGGAGGGAGGCATGTAATTATCATCCTCTACCTCTTTGTCTGCTGCTCTCTCATGAGGGCTGGCTTCTCCATCCTCCTGCACTGAATCTTGTTGGAGGGGGTTGTCATTGTCTTCGGCACTGTCCGGAGTGTTATTATCTCCTGTGCCGGTATCACCGCTTTTTCTTTGGCGAGACTTAGAGCGGCGCCGCTGATGTCGGCGCTTAGGTTGCTTCTTGGTGGGGTCATCCCCTACTATTCCGTCGCCATTGCCTTCTCTAGGTGTGTCCACCATATATATATCATACGATGAGGTGGTTGTCCAGTGCCCTGTGGGCAGTGGTTCCTGTTCGTCTCCTGCATCGTCGTCCATACCGTCGATGTCTTCGAAGTCAAAGTCTAGCATGTCGGTTAAGTCACCGACAGTGGCTACTAAGTGGATGGTGGGTGGGCGACGAATTTTTTCATCATCCGCATCCCAATCCTGCCAGTCATAGTCCGGCCAGGACTCTCCTGACAAGGAGAGAGACCTTAGAGAGTTCAGTATGTCGCCGAAGGGCGAGTGTTGAAAGATATCTGCGGAGGTGAACTCCATGATCGGCGCCCATTCGGATTCGATTGGCAAGGGCGCAGGCAGTTCGGAGTCCGTGGCCGGAGAAGAATCCGGCAACTTGGAGTCATGGCTTTCGTGAAGGGTAAGGTTTGTATTCGGCTCGATCACCGCTGAGACAGCGGCATCCGGTGCGGGGTCTAGCCACCCGTCCACGGATGGCGCGGCTGGCTCCATGAAGGTCGGAGCGGTTGCCGGTGCGATCTCTGGAACACTGTCCGACGGCAGAGCTAAATCATGCTCATCATGACGGTGCAGCGCACTCGACAGGTGCTCGAATCCGTTGAAGATCAAGTCTCCGCGGATGTCGGCCTTGTAGTTTAACCTTCCAAACCTGACCTGGTGGCCAGGGGCGTAACTTTCGATCTGCTCTAGATGGCCAAGCGAGTTGGCCCGCAGTACGAAGCCGCCGAATACGAAGATCTGTCTGGGGAGAAAAGTCTCACCCGGGACTGCATCGCTATCGATGATCGAAGGAGACATCAAGCCTAATGATGACGACGCAGAGGAACTCTCAATGAAAGCACCAATGTCGGTGTCAAAATCGGCGAATCTCGGGTAGGGGTTCCCGAACTGTGCGTCTAGGCAGATGGTAACAGGAGACAAGGGACACGATGTTTTTACCCAGGTTCGGGCCCTCTCGATGGAGGTAAAACCCTAATCCTGCTTGATTGATATTGATGATATGGGTAGTACAAGAGTTGATCTACCACGAGATCAGAGAGGCTAAACCCTAGAAGCTAGCCTATGGTATGATTGTTGTTGTTATTATGTTCTACGGACTAAACCCTCCGGTTTATATAGACACCGGAGGGGGTTAGGGTTACACAGAGTCGGTTACAAGGAAGGAGATCTACATATCCCTATTGCCAAGCTTGCCTCCCACGCCAAGGAGAGTCCCATCCGGACACGGGACGAAGTCTTCAATCTTGTATCTTCATAGTCCAACAGTCCGGCCAAAGGTTATAGTCCGGCTGTCCGGATACCCCCTAATCCAGGACTCCCTCACACGCTCTCAGGCTGACCATGGATAATGCGAGGAATGCGGGGGTTAGCCTGTCCACGGCGAGCTCCACGTGGCAGAGCGTGGTCGCCGTCAGCAGGGGGTTGTCCTCCTGGAGATGAGGAGGGGAGTTGGGGGAGCCGACAGTGCGTGCGACATCCCAGATTTCATTGATGAGCACATCGGCGTAAATGCCGGCCCCATCGATGCGGTGGAAAGCGATGTGGTGAGGGATGTGTTGCAGAGCTTTGACCTTGACGAGTACTAAGATGCAGGAGAAATCACTAGCGTGCAGGCAAGCATGCTCAACTCCGAGCAAGCCAGCGAACCCCGCAACATTAGCAGCGACACCCCTACGATCCCACAGCTCCAGGGGCATCTTTTCTAGGGAGAGGCTAACTATGTGACGGAAGGAGAACGTGAAGGCATTGTCTTCGGCATTGTGGGGGATGATGTCTATGCGACGGGTGGAAGTCTCTAAGGGGCTGGTGAGCAGCACGGCTCTCTGCTCAGACTCACGTAGGGAAATGGCGTACACGGTCCCCGTGGGGCAGCTGGCGAACCGAATGGCGGTAATGCCAAGCTGCTCACGCAGGATGCACTTCAGCCATCGAAGGAAGCTTGGCATTGCGAGGGTGATATTGATGATGCAAACGAGTGCGTTCTTGTCAGGAATCAGTGGGAAATGGACATCGAGGGAGGTGGGACGGGCGGGAACAACAGGTTCCATGACTGGAAGGAGGAGGGCGGGCTCCGGGGGGAGGACAACTAGGGTAGAGGAGAGCGGTTGGAAGGGGGGTTCAGGGCTGGCGGAGGATGTGGAGGAAAGCGGGGTAGAGCGGAGGGTATAAATAGGCCGGGCGAAAGTGAGCTGTTGCTGTCTAGAGCAAACCTGGCTAGAGCGATAAGAGCACTGGGTATGTATGTGTCCCACCTGGCGGCAAGACTAGCAGACAGTAGGGTCACGGCAGTCTCTCCGTCGATGAGAGTAAGAGAGACACTTGAAGCATCTGCGATGCAAATCTTTTGGTTTGGAGAAGATCTTAATGGTATTGGCTGGGCGCTGCGGCATCGGAGAGAGGGTGGTGTCAGCTCTGCCCGAGAGGAGAGCCTGCAGATAAGAATTATGACGGAGCACCTTCGTGCTATTGGGTTGGGGATCGCAACAGTTGTCAGGCTGGAGAGGGCTAGACTTAGGCCCTAGCGCCTGCGTGGAAGGAGAAGTGCTGGAATGGCTAGTCTCCCTGGCTGCCAGCGCATAGGGCGGATTCGTCGCCGTCAATCTCCATCCTTTTTCGATTTGGTCAACTTGAAGTTCATCTTCGTCCTAGTCAGGTTTGGTCTTCTGCATCACCGTGTTGCCCAGATCTGTTGACCCTAGGTTGTGGTGTCCTCCCTCGTCTGGACCGTGTTGACAGATATATTCTAGGTAACTGGGGGCTTGTCTTCTCCTACTACCGCTCATCACTGGCCTACAGGGGTGGTAGAAGCCAGTGCCCCTGCAGGCTTGGCCCATTGCAGCGATGGCCCTTCCCGGCGCCAGCGGCTTGCCCAAATCAGAGTTCGTCGCTTGTCTTCATAATTATAAGTAACTTTTGTGGATGGACAAGGAGAACAGTTTTCAGAACTGAGATAACTGGTGTTCTTTTCCTGACCTAAGGGCATTTCTAACCGATCCCCTAAAAATAAAAGAGGATCCGACGGAGTACCCTTTAGTGGAGTATTTTTACTTCACTAAGTTTTGACTGGGCCTAGACGATCCCCTATATATAATGGAGTAAACTTACATTTGGCTCATACATTTCGTCGAACACTTGCTATGCGACAATGTGACCATGCCGACAACGCCGGAGAGCACGTGGAACATGCCGGCCAACGCACCTCTGCCTGCACTGATCGTAACCGTAGTAGTACGGGCAGGGGTCACCGGGAAGGTCACCGACGAGCCTGGAGGTCGCCGCCGTCGACAGTGGAGCTTCTCGTGAGTCGCCGGACAGCCACAAGGAGGCCTTTGCGTCAAGAAAAATATATCCTTGGCTGCCTCCAGGACAGAGTATATTTAGGGACTGGATAGGCGGCGGAGGATAAATTATCTTTCTCTATTTGGTTTATGGGATCGGCTAGGTGCGGCTTAGAGGAGAAAACCGAATGTATCCTCCCTTATAGCCGAATAGGGGACTAGTTAGAGTTGGCCTAACTAGCTATCATTTCGGCTACTATTTGTATGCATGACTAGACTTTAAAGATTCATGCCGTCTGTTGGGGATATTACTACTGGGCGTAAACCGGCCTACCAGGGTCGGGTTAACTTCATCAGTAGTCCAAGAATGTTAAAGGGCCCAAAGCCCGTAGTCGGTTTAAGACCTGTAGCCGTAAACCGGCCTTGTATGTAAACTTGTACTGTAAGTTAGGAATAAGAAGAGACCAACCCGGATACGAGTATGAACCGGTGATTGGGACTCTGTGAACCGACGGGCGTCACCCGTGTATATAAGGGGACGACCCGGCAGCGGTTCGAGGACAGACAACAACAACTCGAGACTTAGGCGAAGCTTATTTGCGCCCTAGTCGTCGAAACTCCATCAATTCCATCACAACTAGACGTAGGCTTTTACCTTCATCGAAGGGGCCGAACTAGTATAAAACTCTCGGCGTCCCTGTGTCCGCTTTAACCCCTTCAAGCTAACCCGTCGCGATGGCTCCACGACTAAGTCCTTTCACCAGGACATCTGCCGTGACAAAACCACGACAGTTGGCGCCCACCGTGGGGCTATCGCACGATGGTTTCAAGTTCTTGGAGCGCCGCTTTGAAGGACTCGAGGGCTATGCTGTGGGCCGGATGACTAAGAGACGTCGCGGCAAGCTCTACATCGATGATGCAGGCTGGGGCCCCGAGGCCGGCTCAATTGAGTACGGGTACCGGGTCCCCTTTGGTGGCATACACGTCTTCATCGGCAAGATCGGTGAACCGGACCCTGAGCCGGACATCTGCACCGACCTCGTCGAGACGGCTCAGCGTGCGTGATCTGCCCGGGTTAAACCGGCCGTGAAACGTGCCTTCGTGGAAGTCATCCATGGAGGAAGTTATGAGGATGGATCAGAATCTGGTGGCGAGACCGTCGTTTACTCCGGTGATGAGTCATCAACCGGAGAAACTGAATCTCTGTATCAACTGCAAGATGGCCGGATTGGGGGCTGTTCCGATGGCGACAGTATTCCGGACTCCTCTGATCTGCCCAACCGGGTTGGAATATTCATGGCCAGTACACAGGCCGCGCTTCATTCTTCGACCGCTGCTGCGATGATCTCCGGTTTAGCAGCGGCGACGGCTGCCGGGGCAGGAGGCTCTGTGCGCCCACCGGCTCAAGTTTTATTGGATCTGTTCGATGCATTGGCTGCACTCATGGCAGAGGCTAATCCGGCGGATCAGGACGCTCGCAACGCGGAGATTGCAAAAGTGAGGGAGCAAATCACTCAGGCTAAGGCGGACTTAGCAGATGAAGATACCAGGATGACTGTAGAGTGGGCCGCTTTAGATGCACAGGCCTACAGGCTCATGTTGGACCAGAACGCGTCACAGGAAGTCATGAGGAGGAAGTACCGATCTCGTCTGCCTTCGGTCTTCGAAGCCAGAGACCTCTTCAACACCCCCGGAGCGGGACCCAGTAATCCGCCGGTGGTAAACCGGGCGGAAGCACCTGGGACGGGCGCACCGGTCCAGCCCCGTTTAATAGATCTGCCCCGTCACAATACTGGTGTACCTCAGGTTCTGCCTCCGGGTCACTACTCCAACCCGATGGACAACCTTGTTGCGGCTGCCGCACGGCTGGAGACCATTCCAATTGAAGGTGATTCGCCGCAAGCGGTAGAGACGCGCCGGGTCAAGGAGCTCCTTAGGACAGCTTTGGTCCAACAGGAAGCGTATTCGCACAGTCACGATCGGATCCACTCAACTCCTCGCCCGAGCCAGAGTTGTAGCAGGCATATGGATGAACCGGCTGTATCAAGTAATGCACGGCGAGGAGCGCCCCGCGGTAACAACCCAGCAGGAGGTGTCGATAATGCTCAAGAAGTGGTAGACCGGGCCCAAGCGCGCAGGGAGGCCGAGTTAGCGGCACAGTATCAAGATCGTCAGCTTACACCGGTTCGTCCTACCACCATGATCGAGCCAGGAGTTTCCTCTAGTGCTTTGGGAGTGCCTTGCCTTGTTCCCGCTTTACGCAATGTGCACCTGCCCAAGGATTTCAAGGGCCCACGCAAGGTTCCAAATTATACGGCGGATCAACCTCCCGAGACGTGGGTGGAAAGCTATGAGATGGCCATGGAGATGCTTGACGTGGATGAGGCGGCTTGTGCAAAGTATTTCACCATGATGCTCGAAGGAACAACCCGTACATGGTTAAAGATCTTACCGGCCAATTCCATCAGTTCATGGGCCCAGTTGCGAGCCCGGTTTATCAGCAATTTCAAGGATATGTGTAAGCAGCCGATGTCGATAGTGGATCTAGCTGCTTGTGTCCAGGAGGAAGGAGAATCAACGACGCATTGGGTGCACAGGGTCTCACAAGTTTTGCATTCGTCAGACCGCATCAACGCTGACACCGCGGTTATAACCCTGGAAGGCAATTGCCGGTTTGGACCCCTAAAGTTGAAATTAGGGCGGATGAAGCGCCATTGCACTGATATAGGGACTCTTATGGGCGCTTTGGTAAAGTATGCTGATTCTGATAGTACCAAGGATCCCGAGTCTGATGATGAGAAGACAGGGAAGGGAAAGAAGAATGGCAAATCCAAAGGTCAGCAACATCACCCGAGAGGTAATGGTGGCGGAGGCAAGCGCAAAGCGGATGGCAACATGGACTTTGTGGCTAATACCAACGCACAGGACAAGGGCCAACGGCGTAAGGGTAAACCGCCGAATCGCAGTGGAGTGCCTAACCCTAACCCGAATCGCCTAAACTATCTGTTAAACCAGCCCTGCCCAAAGCATGGGACGAAGGAGGTGCCATCAAACCACCTTTGGAAGGATTGTTACATTATGCAGGAGTTCAAAAGCTCTAATGCTTTCCAGTATGATCACGGCTCTGGCGGTGGCTCAGGATCCGGGCCGGGTTACGGCGGAGGAAATTCCGGTTCAGGATTTAATGGTAATCCGGGCGGACATAGTAATCAGAATAATCAGAGTAACCAGGGTGGTTACAACCAGCAGCAGCAACAATCGGGTTACCAGAGCAACCCAAAGAAGTTGAATAGTGGGCAGTACCATGTCTTCACCACTAGCTTGGATAAACGAGACCGGAAGATTCAGAAGAGGGCAGTCAACTCTGTTGAACCGGCTGTGCCCCGTTACTTACGCTGGTCCAATCAGCCAATCATATGGAGCAGAGAGGATCACCCACCCCGGGTTGATAACCCGGGTCAGTTAGCGTTGGTGGTGGCACCTCAGGTGGGAGGTTATAAGTTCACCAAAGTACTCATGGATGGAGGGAGCAGTATTAATATCCTGTACTATGAGACCTTCCGTCGTATGGGGTTGACAGATAAAAATCTTAAACCGTCCAATACGGTGTTTCATGGTGTGGTACCTGGCAAATCAGCATATCCGGTTGGTAAGATAGCACCGGAGGTGGACTTTGGAGATGATCATGATTCCAGGATGGAGACGCTGACGTTTGAGGTGGTAAAAATCCAGAGTCCGTATCATGCCCTGTTTGGGCGACCGGCCTACGCCAAGTGCATGGCACGACCTTGCTATGTGTATCTACAGCTCAAGATGCCGGGTCAGAAGGGGACAATTACGGTTCACGGAAGCCGTCGAGTTGCTTTGGAGTGCGAGGAAGGAGATGCGGCCTACGCAGAGTCGGTTTGTGCCACCGAGGAGCTGAAGTTCTACAAGGACAATGTTGATCCAGCTGATATGACTCCCTTGAAGAAGCCTACTACGGAGCATGATTCGGCCCTAAAATTCACATCGGCGGCTAAGACTAAGCTTGTTGACTTCGTGCCTGGCGATTCGTCCAAGCAGTTCAGCATCAGTGACAATTTGGATCCGAAATAGGAAAGCGCGCTCATCGAGTTCATCCATGAGAATCGGGACATCTTTGCATGGAAACCTTCTGACATGCCAGGTGTACCGAGGCGACTCGCTGAGCACACTATTAATGTGGATCCTAAATACAAACCGGTGAAACAGTTCCTCCGTCGGTTTAACGAAGAAAGGCGCAAGGCTATTGGAGAAGAGGTAGCCAGGCTCTTGGCAGCTGGTTTTATTGTTGAAGTTTTTCACCCTGAGTGGCTTGCTAATCCGGTGCTGGTTCTTAAGAAAAACGGCACCTGGCGTATGTGTGTGGACTACACGGACCTTAATAAAGCTTGTCCAGCAGATCCTTTTGCCCTCCCCCGTATTGATCAAATCATTGATGCTACGACGGGTTGTGAGCGTTTGAGTTTTTTGGATGCATATTCCGGCTATCATCAGATTAAAATGGCAGTTAAGGACCAGGAGAAAACGGCGTTCATAACACCCTTTGGAGCCTTTTGCTATGTATCTATGCCTTTTGGGCTCAAGAGTGCCCAGGCGACTTATCAACGGTGTGTACAGAATTGCCTTCACAAGCAGATTGGCCGTAATGTACATGCTTACGTGGATGATATTGTGGTTAAGTCAAGGAAGAAGGAGACTCTGGTTGATGATCTGAAGGAAACCTTTGATAACCTGAGGACGTACAAGATGATGCTCAATTCGGCCAAGTGTGTCTTTGGTGTACCGGCAGGCAAATTGTTGGGTTTTCTGGTGTCCAACAGGGGAATTGAGGCTAATCCGGAGAAGATTACAACCATCACCTCCCTGGCTAAACCGAAGTGTATCAATGATGTCCAGCGTTTGGCTGGCCGGATTGCCGCGTTGAGCCGGTTTATCAGCCGCCTCGGTGAGAAGGCGATCCCCTTGTATCAGATGTTAAAGAAGACGGATCAATTCGTCTGGAGTTCTGCTGCTGATCAGGCATTTGAGGACTTAAAGCAGCAATTGGCCAATCCGCCCGTGCTTGCCGCTCCCATTGACAAGGAACCATTGCTGATGTATGTCGCTGCCAATGCTCGGGCGGTCAGTGTGGCTATTGTGGTGGAGCGGAAGGAGACATGCAAGGAGTATCCGGTTCAGCGTCCGGTTTATTATATCAGCGAGGTGCTTATTGAGTCCAAGCAAAGGTATCCACATTGGCAGAAGCTAGTATATGGAGTTTTTATGGCAAGCCGGAAGCTGAAGCAGTATTTCCAAGGGCACCCCATCACAGTGGTCAGTTCTGCCCCCTTGGGCGATATCATCCAGAACCGGGAGGCGACTGGCGGGATCACCAAGTGGGCTATAGAGCTTGGGCCGCACGGGTTGAAATACGTACCTCGGACGGCGGTGAAGTCTCAAGCACTTGTTGATTTCATCAACGATTGGACGGAGCTGCAGGCCCCTGAAGAGAAACCGGATCACACATATTGGACCATCCATTTTGACGGATCACGGCAATTGGAGGGCTCGGGGGCTGGAGTCGTGTTAACTTCCCCATGAGGTGACAAGTTTTGTTACATTCTCCGCTTAATGTTCCCTTGTACTAACAATGCAGCTGAGTATGAAGCCTTGCTCCATGGTCTCCGGATGGCTAAGGAGATGAATCTAAGCCAGGTTAAGTGCTTCGGTGACTCGGATCTAGTGGCTCAACAGGTGTCTGGCACTTGGGATTCTAAAGACCCACTCATGGCTGCATATCGTCGTGAGGTGGATATCGTTGCAGGTCACTTCAAGGGCTATCAGGTGGACCACGTGGACCGTCGGAAGAATGAGGCGGCGGACGCTTTAAGCCGGCTGGGCTCTCAGCGTAAACCAGTCCCACCTAATGTTTTTCTTGATGAGTTGCACAACCCGTCGGTCAAGCTCCCTGGCGAAGCGGATTTGGCTATTCCTGATCCGGAGGCTCAACTGGTGGCAGCGCTTCACGTCATTCCGGATTGGACGCTTCCTTATCTTGCGTACATGAACCGGGGCGAGCTACCAGAAGATGAAACCTTGGCCCGACAGATAATCCGGCGATCTAAGTCCATGACTATTGTTGATGGTGAATTGCATCATTGCAGTGTATCAGGGGCGTTTCAACGCTGTGTGTCTCCTGAGGAAGGCTGTGAAATTTTGCCAGAGATCCATGAAGGAGATTGTGGTCACCACGCCGGTTCAAAATCCTTGGTGGCTAAAGCGTTCCGCCATGGTTTTTATTGGTTAACTGCTCATGCTGATGCGGAGGATCTGGTCAGACGGTGTGACGGTTGCCAAAAGTTTTCAAGACGCGCTCATGTGCCGGCTCAAGAATTGAGGATGATTCCAATCACTTGGCCGTTTGCAACTTGGGGGCTGGATATGGTTGGGCCTTTCAAAAGGTCCAAGGATAAGAAGACCCACCTCCTGGTGGCGGTTGACAAGTTTACAAAGTGGGTGGAGGCAGAACCTGTTAGCAAATGTGATGCGGCCACTGCGGTTCAGTTCATCAAAAAGGTGATTTTCCGGTTTGGCTTTCCACACAGTATCATTACAGATAATGGTACCAATTTGTCCAAGGGGGCTATGAAGGAATTCTACGAACGTGAGCACATCCGACTTGACGTTTCATCAGTGGCACACCCACAGTCCAATGGGCAAGCAGAAAGAGGTAATCAGGAGATCTTGAGAGGCATCAAGCCCCGGCTTATGGTTCCTTTGCAAAGGACCCCGGGTTGTTGGGTAGAAGAGTTGCCATCTGTGTTATGGAGCATCAATACCACACCCAACAGATCAACAGGATACACGCCGTTCTTCATGGTCTATGGAGCGGAGGCGGTTCTCCCTAGTGATATCCGTCACGATTCACCTCGGGTGGCGGCTTATGTTGAAGCGGACAACGAGACAGCACGACAAGACGCTTTGGACCGGTTGGATGAAGAGCGTGACATAGCAGCTGCCCGCTCAGTGATTTACCAGCAGGATCTTCGTCGTTATCACAGCCGCCGAGTCAGAACCAGAACCTTTCAAGAAGGAGATTTGGTGCTTCGGCTCATCCAAGATCAGAATGCTATGCATAAGTTATCCCCACCTTGGGAGGGACCTTTCGTGGTCAGCAAGAATTTGCACAATGGGTCATACTATCTGATCGATATTTGAGAGCGTAAAGACTCACGCAAATTAGAGGTGGAGACCAACAGGCCGTGGAACATAGCTCATCTTCGGCCTTACTATACCTGAGCCATCGGCTCTACTTATGTACATATTATGACAGTGTATATATTATCAATATAATAAACCGGAGCCTCAGCTAAAGCGGGGTATCTGTTCTTTTACATCATGCGTGGTTACATGAAGTTGTTCTATCTTAAAGCGGCCTCCGGTTTACCCCTTGAAAGATTTATAAACATCACTTGGGGGCTTGGTCGTGTCCGAACCAATGCAACACCTTTTGATAGGCGAAAGCCACCAGATCACTTGGGGACGTGGTCAAATCTGAACTAGTCACGCCTCTTGATCGGCCTAAGGCCATAGAATCACTTGGGGGCTTGGTCGAACCCGAACCATTGCCACGCCTCTTGATCGGCATATAATGCCACGGTTTCATTTGGGGACCTGGCTGACTTGAACCATAGCTACACCTATCGGGAGCTTGGTCATGTCCGACCATGGTAACACCATCTGATCGGCTCAGTAAAGCCCTTTTTTTGCAAACGGTTTTATCATTGCCTTTGCTTCCATATTTTTCTTAATAACTGTTGCTTTATCTTGATTGCGTTTCTTAAAACGACAAACGTTTTACACCGGTTCAAACTGTCAGTTGACGGAACACGGTCCATTTTTAATCCGGAGATTATTTGCCCGGTTTAACTTTTTTCTGTTAACATCCTATTATGGAGTAACAAGATATTTATTATCTCCAGGCACGGTTTACACTGTAAACCGGCATTGTATACACAGGAGCTATTCTCCTTAGACGGTGCAGGTTTATAAACCTCCGCTTCAAGATTGGTTAAGCCAACTTCATGCCCAACGATGGCAGGTATTTTGTATCGCAAAATTTGATCATATACCTCAATCTCCTTGCATATATATATGAAGGTCATAAACCGGCTGGCGGTACAACCGCCGTCGTAGTTTGAGATTTTATGATTGCAGAAGATATAGATTGAGGGTTTTGATATTTCAAACAAAAGTATCAGCACTGATGCACAAAGGCATCTCAGAAGCAGGAGTGTTGGCTATCCTATTACAAGGCAACATGGTGCCCAAATAAGATCACTGTTTTCTTGGGAGAATTTAAACCGGCCTCTGGTTCAAGCTTGGTCGCCGCCCTGATCTGATGGTTGTGGGTCTTCCTGCGCTGCTTCAGCTTCTTCTTCCCTACCCAGTGGCTGGAAATCAACAGTGGTCCAGTCGATTCCCATTAGGTGCTTGAAAGACAGCTTCCTCATGGATCAGGACGACGGTTCAATATCAGGAGCGTAAGTATGCTTACGGGTTGGAGGGATGAGATTCTCCGCTTCAGGAATCGGTGCAGACACTCGTTTATTCTGGTCGTTATATTGAGCTTGATAATGCGTCAAGTCTGCCTCCTCTACCAATTGGCAAGCCAGAGGGCGCACCGCCCAGTTTATCGCTCCGAGGTCCTCTTCATTGAACTCCGAGCCGTCTTCCTTCAAACTGGGATAGCCCTGAGCTGCTTCAACAGGATCGAAATCCGGCACCCATGCCTTGGCCCGGATTAAGGCATTGATGGCACCGGTTTGAGCAGCAGATTTCTTCAGCTCTACAATACGAGCAGGAAGCATTGACAACCTCTTCAGAGTATCTTGAATTAAAGAGGGCGCCGGATTGTTATGTGATGCAGTGGAGATAATCCGTTGCGCTCCGGTATATAGCTGTTCAATTAAGGTATATGCGGCCTTCAACTTCATCCGAACATCTGACCCCAAGTGACCAATGCGTGTACCTACAACATTATAAAGAGTTCACAAACCGGACCTATCATAGGAAGGTCAAATTATTACAGAAGTCAAAGGAAGCTTACCAAAGATGGCTGCAGTCATGGCATGTACTTGCCGCTTTACGCTGGTTAGCTCATCTACCACCGGTTTAAGGGCGGCTTCAGCAGTTTCAATTTTCTTGGTCAAAGCGGTCTTCTCAGTGGCCCAATCCGTCCGCTCTTTGTTGAAGCCCTCCTTCAGCTGTTCCATGACGCTTAGGGCGCTGGTCAACTCCTCTTTTGCCTTGGAGGTTTCATCTTGTTGGGATTTCAAATTTTCTTGAAGATTGGCGAGTTGGCTTTCCTTGGTTTTCAGCCCAGCCTGCATACAGACAGTCATATGATTTAACAAACGGTACAAGAATTGAATACCAACTCCATAACAAGTTATGCATTTGGTACTTGGGGGCTAATGCACATTTGATTTTCATCTATCAATTGATTACAAAGCCCCAAGCTCAATACAAGTATTCAACTTGGCACTTGGGGGCTAATGGCTATTTTCTCAAATAAGTTCTGAGGCTGTAATGTTATTTACTTAAGATCCCGGTTTAACTATGCTAAGTTGAACCGGCACTTGGAGGCTACATTAGCAAGTTCCAAAGTGTTCAGCCTTATATTTCACAAGTCCCGGTTTGAAAAGAAGATTACAAACCGGCCCTTGGGGGCTAGGAGAATCAGCAAAAAGATAAAATATCCAAGCAGGAAGAGGCATGGGGAAATTACCTCAAATTTCTCTTTCATCATATTTACTAGGCCAGCTTCAAAATCACGACTGGTATACAGCCAGTTCAGGTAGCCAGAATGAAGATCTTGGGCATTCAGAGCAGTATAAGTTGCCAAATCGACATTCCATTTGCCCTTGCTCATTGCGGCAAATTCCTCCTTGGCAGTATGCTTGGACAAAGCGACAGGATTGCTTGGTTCGGTATGGCCAACACCAGTGATAACAACTTCATCATCCTGGGCGTCACCGGTTTGAACTGGGGCTGTCGGTTTACCAGTAGTCTTGGATGGGATGGTGGATTTTTCAATCCGGACGGGGCTTTTAGGCCGGTTGGCAGGACCGGAGGCATCAACAAGCCTTTCTTCAGCAATAAATACCTCATCTTGCACTGGTGGGTCATTGGGCACGTCTTCACGGATGGCCGCTTCAACATCTGGGGTGTTGCCCGGTTCAGGGGCAGTTTCTTCTTCGGCCGCTTTATCCAGGCAAGCCTTCTTGCTCGGCCTAGGCTTGGTCCTGAAAGGAGTAACAAAGTCAAAAACAGTGTATATTACAAAGAACCATACCAGAAAATTATGACAAGTATAAACTTACCCAAGCACGGTTTTGAGTGGTGGCAGCTGAGTAGCTGATGATTCGCCAGAGGATGAATGGGAAGTAACCTGATAATCAGAATCAGACGGATTAAGCGGTTGACGAAAACAGCCCGCTTTAGGACGATTACTGATAAGCAAATTAGAGACCTCTGATCGGCGTTTCCGAACCGGGCTGTTCGGTAAACCGGCGGAGGTAACTACCTGGCCGCTGTGCCGAGTTGTGCGGCGAGCTTCGTGTTGTTGGGTCTTCATAAGAAATTTGGGGTCCAAGTAAGCAAGAGGATGAGAAAATTTAACTTTCCGGTTTGCCTGACGGATTTTTAGTGAAGGCAAAAGATTAGAATCAGAAGAAAGAGAGATTACCTCTGCAGACCGGCATGGCTAGCTTCGGCATCCTCCCGACAAAGATTATCATCAATAAAGCGTGTAAACAGTAAGCCAAGTGGATCAAGTTCTACCTCAAGGTCCAGATTACCCACATCGTCATCATCAGGCGGATCAGAGGATGCAGTGGTTTTCCTCTTATGAGCAGGCTTCTTAAGGACTTTGGTTTTTGGCCGGGTTGGTCTTTCCGGTTTGTCTGTTTTCTCCTGAGGAAGTTTCTTGCTCCAAAACGGATCATCGCCCTGTTTAAAACAACAGTGGATGTTAAAAAATATATACAGAAATAGCAATTACATGTTCAGTAAAAGGTGAAATTAAAAACTTACAGCTGGCGGTTTGTTGGTGGCGCAGAAAGGAAGCAGGCCGGTTCGTGCACAGATGTATTCCGGTTCGTTCAAAATTTTCTTCACAGCTTCTGTGACTTCATCGTCGGTGAGCTAGATGTTCATGTGTCGCAGTGGATCGTCAATACTGCCCGTATATTCGCACATCAAACCGGAGCGTCGACTGAGGGGCAGTATGCTCCATGATATCCAACAACGAGCGAGATCCGCTCCTGTTAACCCGTTGGCCATAAAGGCTCTAAGCTTGGACATTTGAGGAGCATATTTACTCCTCTCCTTGGTAGTTAACCTTTGTGGAAAAGGGTGCGTGTTGCTAAGCCGCTCTGGACGAAAGCCAGGCAAGGGATTTTCATTAGCAGGAGAGGTGTCTTTGCAATAGAACCATGACTGATTCCATTCTTGGGGATGGCTGTGCAATTTTGCGTGAGGGTAAGTGACCTCTTTCCTTTTCTGGATCGCCATACCACCCAATTCCATATTGGAACCATCAGCAAATTCTGTGCGGCGGTTTAGATGAAAGCAATCTCTGAATAACTCGACTGTGGGTTCCTCTTGAAAGAACACCTCACAGAGTACTTGGAAATGGCATGTGTTGGTGACAGAGTTGGGGCCAGTATCTTGCGGACGGAGTTGGAAATTGGCCAAGACATCCCGATAGAATTTTGAACCGGGTGGATTAAAACCTCGGGCTAAGTGATCTGTGAAAACAACAACCTCTCCTTCTTGAGGTGTGGGAGGACATTCTTTGCCCGGGACCCTCCAATGGATGCTGTTTTTGCTGCTTAAAGCACCAGTCAGGACCAAGTTGTTCAGTTGAGTCTCTATGACGCGAGAAGGAGCCCAGTTGCACTCATATACTTGTTTGGTCATGATGCAGTCTACAAAATAAGTGATTCCGGTTCAAAATTGTGTTGGGTAGACGTATACACCAGTATGAACAATGTTAAACCGGAGGTAATTATATCCAAACCGAAGTTCTGTGAAGCGGTGTCATATGGCTAAAGGGTTCACGGCGGTTCAACAAGGGGACTAATGGTAATGGTATATACCGGTTTATGAAATCTTTCTATACTAAGTTAAACCGCCTGATCTAAGCATTGAAAGCAGTTGAAGCTGCGGATGGCTAAGTGTGCAGAAACAGGTTTCACAAAGTTCGGCTACAGCAATGGATCTGAGGCAAGTTCAGAAAAACAGAAAAATATTCAAAGGCTTAAAGTAGAGCGGAAGTGAATCAATGGGCAGATATACAGATGAGATCTATGGATTTGAACATGAAGCTACAGGTGGGTGCGAAAAGCTACTGTTATTCAGAGCAGGGTTTCACAGATCCAGCAAGGAGTTAATACATGAATAGGAGCAGTTGATGAACACCACAAGAACGGGAAACCCTAGAACAGATCTAGGTTGAGAAGAACAGAGGGCTTACCGGAGCTGAGAAGGATGCGGAAGATCACCGCAGTTTTCTGGTACGTTCAGGTCGATGCAGCGGCCAAGGTTGGTGCTGGAGACGACGGCGGCGGCGGAGCTCTGAAGTTGGCGACGCGAGGAAGACGAAGAAGAGAAGGCACGAAGGGAAGAAAGGAAATGACCCTTCGGTCTTATTTATAAAGCAAAAAGGACATGTGTCAGGCGCGACAGACCAGGGGCCACGGAACGGAGCTGTCGCCTCGATTTTCACAGATTTATTAAATGAAGAGATATCATGGATACTTTCTTTATGACAGATGACGTCACTCCGGTTTAACAGCAATTGGAGAGGATGACATCACGGCGGTTCAACAATTACAAGAAGATGTTGAAGATGAAGATTTTTGTTAAGGATTGACATGAACTCGTTCAAATCAATCTGGGGCCTAATGTTGGGGATATTACTACTGGGCGTAAACCGGCCTACCAGGGTTGGGTTAACTTCATCAGTAGTCCAAGAATGTTAAAGGGCCCAAAGCCCGTAGTCGGTTTAAGACCTGTAGCCGTAAACCGGCCTTGTATGTAAACTTGTACTGTAAGTTAGGAATAAGAAGAGACCAACCCGGATACGAGTATGAACCGGTGATTGGGACTCTGTGAACCGACGGGCGTCACCCGTGTATATAAGGGGACGACCCGGCAGCGGTTCAAGGACAGACAAGAACAACTCGAGACTTAGGCGAAGCTTATTTGCTCCCTAGTCATCGCAACCCCATCAATTCCATCACAACTAGACGTAGGCTTTTACCTTCATCGAAGGGGCCGAACTAATATAAAACTCTCTGCGTCCCTGTGTCCGCTTTAACCCCTTCAAGCTAACCCGTCGCCATGGCTCCACGACTAAGTCCTTTCACCAGGACATCTGCCGTGACAAAACCACGACACCCTCTACTTGGGGTGGTGATGTTATGATTTCTCGTTGTGTGGCGAGATTTGATGTCAGGTGCTTCAGATCTATTCAAGAGTTCAACAACGACGAATGTGGCTCCAGGGCACTCGTCCTTAGGGACACATGCACAAAGACTTTCAGGCTTTCATCGACAAGGTCAAGCCAACTCTGGTAGGGGATCGGTGACAACGTGTCGGCGACTCGTTCTGATGGCGGTAGTGGTCGTTCGGTGGTCTGGGAATCTTGATGTATTTTCTATTATATTTGAGATGCTTTGTACTTCCGTAAACTTTGATAATAGATTTGGATCATATTCACAAAAAGAATGGACTTTAAAAAATATTTATTTGGACACCTAAATGTTTTCCTAAATAAAATTAGCTATATTGGCTTATCTGTAGTAATACTCTGTCATGTTATGGTAACTCATGCTTATGTTTTTTTTCTTAATTCCAACATGTTGGTAACTGCTTCAACAACAATGCTCAAGCCCAAGCTCTAATGACCGCCCTTATGGCACAGTTATACCCTAATTAACTTTTAAGCAAGTTACATTGATTATGCATGTTTTTGCTTAAAAATAAATGTATACCTTTTTTTGGTAGAACACCTATCAGAACTATGCACTTGGATTAGTACTTGACTAGTGAATAGTGATGCTTCAAGTTGATACTTAACATCATCATCTTTTTTTTGCGGGGTAACTTTAGGTCTTTTCACACAACATGGTGTACTATTTGTACGTTGTAACACCACGTTATCTGTAACATGGGAGAGATTTAATAAACTAATAAGAGAGTAAGAGCTTGCAATTTCTTTGGTAATCCGCAATATGTGAAACCATTTCAATATTTTAAACTCTAGGATCTGCAGTACATGAAAATCTAGATTAGCAAAAATTGACCTTTGTGTGAAGTAGTGAAATGAATTAAAAAATTGTATGGAGTATGAACTATGAAGTAGTGAAATAATCATCCCTTCTCAGTTCTACATGAATAGCCATCATGCATAACCGTCAATTAATGATGATGATATGGAGTAACATGACAGGGGATCCGCTTGTCAAAAAGAAGAATAAAGTTTTGCATATTAATAGTTTAGGCAAAAGGTATGGAGATGCTACTTGAGCGACATTGTTGGTGGTACTACTTGAGCACCCAGTCTCGAGCTCCGGGCGAAAGCCTTGATCTGACCCGAGTTGGTTATACCTGACCATTGCGACATCTTAACATCGTTACCTTCTTGAAGGCATTGCTCGGAGATGCTCGGACTGGTTATTCAGGGTGAAAACCTAGATTCTGGCCTTGCGTGCTTGGATCCCGTGATGGCAGCGCTTGAACGTCGCGCTCTTCCCCAAGGCCTTACTGTTGAAGAACTTTGTTATCTATGTGGTGTCATGAGATGGTTGGTGTGGATATTGTCATTATTGTAATTTGCTGATCACAGATCTAATAGCTTTGATTTTTTTCCCTCGCCTACACATAGCTTTGGTCTTGTATGACTTTGCTATTTGTTTGCATGTTTTTGTGTGCGTGCATTGGTGTTGGCTGTGTGCATCCTAACTATGTAGAGGCCAGATGTGTGCTTATTGTGTTTGTATCCTCTTGATGCTTCATTTTAAGCCAATAAAATTCACCCTCTCTAAAAAAAAGGTATGGAGATGTTTGCCGTCTGCAACTCAATTTCAGGGTCAAATCAGGCCATTGGAGTCTGCAGATATCCAGACGTTTCACTGGCAGAAGAGAGATTATCTGATCCTAAGTTTGCTTGTCAAGGTCCACAGGAGAGCACAGTGCAGTTTCCAGATTATTAATATTATTATTGCTGGCTAGAATGTTGGATGTTTGATGGTTCATGTTGAACGAAGTACATTGTTTCTGAGGAGTCACCATCTTCACTACGACATATATTTATAGAATCCTGGGACAGCCTTTTTCTTTCTTTCAGGGATATTTATAATGCCATTGGGAAGAGATATTGGATTTACTCAGGAACTTACATGTGCAAGTGCAAGGAGATGCAAATTATTTGTGATTTGGTGATTTCTGTTGGTTTGCCGAGTCCCCGATGGACGGCGCTCGGCAAAGTGGACTTTGCCTGAAGGGTTCAGGGCCGAGTACCCTTAGCCGAGATCTGGTTGCCGAGTGGGAATCGGCTTTCACCAAGTTTTCCAGGCACCAGAGAAGCTTGGAAATCGGAGTAGCGTGTGGAAGTAAATAGTACTATTTATTTATGGATTTTTTATGGAAGACATTATTGCTTGGCTTTGGCCTTGTGTGATTCCAGTATCACATAAGTGGAAAATAGTTCAGAAAAAGACATTTACATTTACGCAGGAGAACATAAGAACATATCGTATATATGAATGGTGTCTATATTTTACGCGAGATAGAAAAAAGTTTGAAGGACTCGTTTGATGGCTCGTTTATTCTGTCATTCATTGCCCCTAAAAAAAGCTCTCTCCTCCACAGTTCAAGATTCAACAAAAATTGCCCGGTCAAGATGAGTAATACACGAAAGTCAACTGGTAAACATGCATGGCGCAGATCTCGACTTGCAAGTTACAACTTGTACTAAAATTACATAGATAATCCATCCACGATGTATCTATCTCGACTTCTCGAGTGTCTCCTTGGGCGCCTACAAATAGCATCGATATGTATTAGCGGGTCATCACACATTTTATCCTGCATTTTCTTCTCTTGCTGATCCCACACAGATCTTCCTCCTAGCTAGCAAGCTTGCCCGGCCCTGCTGTGTCCCCAACAATGGCTTCACGTGCAGCCGTTCTTGTTCTCAAGGCGGCCGTCTTCGCCGCCGTACTCTCCATGCTGGTCCTGCCTTCCTCGGGGCGTTGTACGTCGCTGGGACCAGCACCGCCGCCACCACCGCAGGCGCCGGTTTCAGCAACTCCAGAGCCGCCACCACCGTCGGGGCCAAAGATAACTTGCGCGGATTGTATGCAGTGCCGGGACTTGTGCAGCAGCGACTGCGCTGCTATGAGCTGCCTCCGGGAATAAACACCGGCGAGATAGCTAGCTCGCTAGATGTGTTGCGTGCATGGTCGATGGTGTCTTGTACTCCATTTCCAAAAAAAAAAAGGTCGATGGTGTCTTGTACTCAGGTTGTGCACGATTCGATGTATCATGTACGCATCGAGGAATAAAGATACATGCTATGTAGCTTTGGATAAATCTATTTTCTGGAGTATTTCAGTTCAATCATACTGAACCTCTTCCTTCATTCGAGTTGGACAAGATAAACGCTAATATCAATTGGTGAGTATAATCATTCGGTGCCATGAATGCCATAAGACCACCAACATATCAGCCATTCGTTGCATATTTCCATCTGACGGCCAGTATTTTCCGATTGCTTAAGATTGCAAATCATTCGCACGGACATTGGTATGACAGACACCAGTTTTCGTACGTTGCATTGTCAGGACTTTACTTTTTCGTGTGTAGAAACCGTGTGTTTTATTCCTTACAGGGTTACAATCAGCTGGCACTAGCAGCTTGATACATGGAGGATTTTGGCGTAGCCAACAAGGTACCTTAACCTCCGTTCTTCCATGGATAGTTAGACAGTCGGCAAGCCCTATTCTGTTCACGATTAATCTTACATAGCGAAAGCCCACACAATTCTAGACAGCATTTAACCTCAGAGATGCGGTGACCATAAGGCGATTTATCTAGAGAGCTCCCTTTCAGTGGCATCGTCAGGAATTCAATAGCGTACGAATTTCAAGGAGAATTTTGATAAAGTGTCCTTCTGCCCCCCTCATTTCTTCCATCAATTTTCAAGGGCAACTTTATTTTTCAATGAAAATCATAAGAGCTTCCTGCCCAAATGCCACCCGCTACCCCAACAAGATGCATAGTTACTCCCCACCATACGATTTGCATTTGGCGGTCAAGAGTGTGGGGGCACCCTGCACGTACTATATCATGTGTCGATTGGTAATCGGAAGTTGGGCTCATGGAAGTTGTTAAGAAAGTACCAAGAAATACGCAACACATCTTCTTTGATTTACACGATCTCACTTGGGTACGCACGGAGGAGGGTGAGCTGGACAACGGTACACTCGAGAAAAGGATGAGAGAGCCGACAAGGTGTTAGCTCTGCGACAATAATGTACATTCATTACATAGTCGCTTAATTAGGCCAGTCCTAATATCTATGCGTGGAATCAGTCAAGATGATTATGTTAGTTATGAGTCAACGTGTAATTAACAACCATCGCTGCACAAATTCCGGACTTCCAACATGGTTCTCTAGTAAGTGGTGTGATTGGGTTTCGAATACCATGAGGGGAGGGCATGTGGGAATGAAGTTAATGACAAGATAGGAACTTATTTGAAAAATCCGAAAGGGCGGTGACAAGGAGATGCTTTATGTCCCCTTCTGTTTGACCTAGCTGTTGATCCTTTGGCCATCGAATTTGTGAAAGGAGTTTTAGGAGGGATTTTGAATCATGGAGTTATATACTCTAGTATGCCGATGATACATTTTTTCTGCAATATGATGAATATAGTGTTACAAAAATAAATTTCTTTCTGTGTGCATGTGGACAAATGTCTGGCTAACTATGAAATTGCCATTAATAAATCTAACATGTACCAAGAGACATTTACTTTTACTTTTGATATTCTACTTTTGAAATATTTGTGCATCCTTGTTTCTAATGTCAGAATTAAAAGTAGATGCTGGAAAGGGGTGGAAGATAAAATAGAAAAAAAAAAGATGTGGATGCAGGCAGGGGAAACTACTCAATATTGCTGTCAGAATCAATCTAGTGTGGGCTTGTCGGACTAATATGCCCTTGTATTTGATGTCCTTCTACTCCATTCTAGTTGGGGTTAGAAAATGATTGATTTCTTTGTAGCCAGATTGGTCTGTGTAGCTGATGAAGGTAAAAAAATAATATCATTTAGTCAATTGGAAAACTTGTTGTAAACCTAAAGATCAAGGGGGTTTAGGAACTCTACGTTTAGAGTGCATGAATAAAGCTCTGCTATCCAAGTGATTTTGGAATGTAGAAACCAAGTTTGGATTATGGCAAGATGTGTTGTTAAATAAATATGTGAAAAATAAATATATTTCTAGGATAAAAATTAGAGTTGGAGACTCTCGTTTCTGGACTAGCTTACTAAAAGTTAAAGATCCCTTTTATGAACATTGCAAGAAAATGATCGGGGATGGAAAGAATACAAGATATATAGTGGGATGGAGATAGAGCACTTAAAATCACTTTTGCCTGATTATGTAATCTTTGCTTTGATCATAAAATCTCTATGCCCGAGGTTCTTGAGAAAGGATAGGGTGAAATTTCTTTTAGGAGAGTTCTTCTTGGTGAGACTTTGGATCTATGGAGTAGTCTTAATGATAGATGTGAAGAATTAAGATACCAGGGGGCAGGGACAATGTAAAGTGGATGCTTCTTGCTGACAAAAAGTTTACTGTTAGATACCTACATAAAAAATTGATTGAAAATGAAGTCAGATTTCCTGAAAAGAAATGCGGAAAACTATAATACCTTCTAAAATTCGGGTTTTTCTCTGGCTAGTGGTCAGGAACAGTATTCTTACCAAGTATAACCTACTTAAGAGGGGTTGGAATGGGAGTAAGATGTGTGTGTTCAGTGTTCAAGATGAGTGTTTTTAAATGCTCAGTAGCTAGACTCATCTGGAGCCTAAAAAGTGTGGTTATGTTTCGATCTCTACTCATGTTAATTTGCAGGAATGCTTTGGAAGTTGGATGATAAGCTTCCCTAAACAGAACAAGAAACTTGTGATCGTTGACATTTGTGCTATTCTCTGGACTATATGGAGATGTTGGAGTGATATAATATTGAGCAGTTTTAATATGCTCCATCTTACCCTGCCTTTTCACATGACAGGTAAGAGTATGTAGTAGATCTGAGTCGTTGATCACATTAACTAGTTGTCGGATTAACTCTTACCTTCTTATATTACCTCATATGTAGAAAGCGGGGGTAAGAGGGAGCATGTTAAAATTTTCCTATAATATTTGAAATGAAAATATTTAAAAGGAAAACCAACAATGATCCAATGGCTATGATCAAACTAATGTGCCATTGAGTTACCAGGTGGTCCATTATGTAGATAAAGGAGGCTGCTCAGAGGGTGCTGACGAAGGGGAAGGCTCATTGTACAAGGATATCCACCCTTCCATTAAATATATGAGTACTATATCTTTGATGCTTATTAATTAGATGACTTCCATGCTTTCACAAATGAAAGATGAACTAATTTTTTTTGGATTGAAGTCCATGGACTCGATGAATTTAACAATGAAAGAGGTTTAAATGGATGGAGAAAACTCCATGTCCAACCAAGGATAAAAGAAGTTTCATCATAATTATTAAGGACAACCATTTTTATTTCAAATTACACAAAAATATTAAACACAACTGAAAAGCATAAGCACGCACACACAAGTTTTTTTTAGGAAAGGAGGATGACCCCGTCCTCTGCATCTGGGCGATGAATGCAGACACTTTATTAATTATTCACAAAGACCTTGCAAAGTAATACATCACTAAATCCGAAGCCACCATCTTGGTAACATCTGTCGCTACGTACTCCTATCCACTTGATGAAGGGGTGCCGAAAATCTGAACCGAATACCAAATAGACTTCGCACCAAATCCTATCATCTAAAGCCACTAGTAGAAAAGGGGGCAAAGGTTCAGGTCGGATAAGCCCATTAGTCCCGGTTCAATCTAGAACGGGACCAATGGGTGCATTGGACCCGGTTCGTGAGCCCAGGGGGCCGGCCGGGCCACGTGGGCCATTGGTCCCGGTTCGTCTGGGCCATTGTGGGACGAACCGGGACCAATGGTCCGGGATCCTGGCCCACCCCCATTGGCCCCGGTTGGAGGCATGAACCGGGACCAAAGGCCCCCCTTTTGTCCCGGTTCATGCCACCAACCGGGGCCAATGGTGGTGCCTATATATACCCCCTCGCGCAAGAGCAGAGCACACTGCTCTATTTTTTCTGGCCGAGGGGGAGAGGGCTTGGTGGTGCTCTAGCTCACCTCCTATGCACACAAGGTGTTCGATGGAATGCCCGAGCCACACTACTTAAGCTTTCTCCTCTCCAAGCTCGACCTCCAAGCTCCATTTTCCTCAATATTTGTCTAGGTTTAGCGTTCCGTCATGGCCCGTCCCCGTCTTCACTGCCGTCGATCACCCGCGCTGATCTCATCACCGGCACCACCGTGGTGAGCCTCTTGTTCTTATCTTCTTTCTGAAAGGAAAAATATTCTTACTTGTATGTTTAGATAGATACTTGTATCATTTTCTTACTTTTATTATTGCATCTTATATAGTGCGATGGTTTTGGTATCCGCCCCCGTCGGCCCTCGTCCTGTCTATGATTCGGATGTGGTATATATTATCTTTATAACTATTGGTTCATTTATTGTTTATGAAAATTATGCCGACCAACGTGACATAGATTTTATTTATCTAGGAGGTATGTGAACCGGATATTCCAACCGACCCTATTGTTGAGAGGTTAAATTTAGCTGAAGAAGAAAACAATTTCTTGAAAGAAAAAATAAAAAAAATTGAGGAGGAGAAGATGATATTGGAGTTGCATGTTGCGGATGTCGTCGATGATCACAAGATCAAGATGGATGCAATGCGCTTGAAGATTAGAAAGATTAGAAAATATGCCGTTCATACCGAGGCTTGTTATCATTATGCCGTTGGATCAATTGTTACCTTGGTTGCGATTATGATCGCGTTTGTTTTCGCATTGAAATGTTTTACATAGTTTCAATGTATGGTTTAATTAATAAGATGCTCTGGAGAGCTATATGTTGTTAGATGAGAACTATGTATGTACTTCGGTTTTAATGTGATGATGAACTTATATTAATTTGGTCACTTAATTATCTATTCATGATGTTCTGTAATGGTTTTTGACACACTTAATTATATATAACGCACGCAGATGAACCGGCAATGGATGTACGGTGACAGACACACCTCCGAGTACATTAAGGGCGTGCATGAATTTCTCAAAGAGGCTGAGGCAAACAAGCAGAATGGTTTTATGTGTTGTCCATGCCCTAATTGTGGGAATACGAAGTCTTACTCTGACCAGAAATCCTTCACACCCACCTGCTTTACAAGGGTTTCATGCCACACTATAATGTTTGGACAAGGCACGGAGAAATAGGGGTTATGAAGGAAGACAGCAAAGAAGAAGAGTACGATGACAACTATGTGCCCCCTGAATACGGTGATGCTGCAACGGGGGGAGCTGGTGAAGATCAAGAGGAACCAGATGATGTGCCCAATGATGCTGCAACGGGTGAAGCTGCTGAAGATCAAGAGGAACCAGATGATGTGCCCGATGATGATGATCTCCGCCGGGTCATTGTCGATGCAAGGACGCAATGCAAAAGTCAAAAGGAAAAGCTGAAGTTCGATCGATGTTAGAGGATCACAAAAGAGGGTTGTACCCCAATTGCGAAGATGGCAACACAAAGCTCGGTACCGTACTGGAATTGCTGCAGTGGAAGGCAGAGAATGCTATGCCTGACAAAGGATTTGAGAAGCTACGGAAAATATTGAAGAAGAACCTTCCAAAGGATAACAAATTGCCCGACAGTACATACGCAGCAAAGAAGGTCGTATGCCCTCTAGGATTGGAGGTGCAGAAGATACATGCATGCCCTAATGACTGCATCCTCTACCGCGGTGCATACAAGGATCTGAACGCATGCCCGGTATGCGCTGCATTGCGGTATAAGATCAGACGAGATGACCCTGGTGATGTTGACGGCGAGCCCCCCAGGAAGAGGGTTCCTGCGAAGGTGATGTGGTATGCTCCTATAATACCACGGTTGAAACGTCTGTTCAGAAACAGAGAGCATGCCAAGTTGATGCGATGGCACAGTGAGGACCGTAAGAAAGACGGGAAGTTGAGAGCACCCGCTGACGGGTCGCAGTGAAGAAAAATCGAGAGAAAGTACTGGGATGAGTTTGCAAAGGACCCAAGGAACGTATGGTTTGCTTTAAGCGCGGATGGCATTAATCCTTTCGGGGAGCAGAGCAGCAAGCACAACACCTGGCCCGTGACTCTATGTATGTATAACCTTCCTCCTTGGGTGTGCATGAAGCGGAAGTTCATTATGATGCCAGTTCTTATCCAAGGCCCTATGCAACCCGGCAACGACATTGATGTGTACCTAAGGCCATTAGTTGAAGAACTTTTACAGCTGTGGAATGGAAACGGTGTACGTACGTGGGATGAGCACAAACAAGAGAAATTTAACCTAAAGGCGTTGCTGTTCGTGACCATAAACGATTAGCCCGCTCTCAGTAACCTTTTAGGACAGACAAACAAGGGATACCACGCATGCACGCACTGTTTGGATGACATCAAAAGTATATACCTGGACAGATGCAGGAAGAATGTGTACGTGGGCCATCGTCGATTTCTCCAACCAACCATCAATGTCGAAAGAAAGGCAAGCATTTCAAAGGCGAGGCAGATCACCGGAAGAAGCCTGCCATGCGTACCGGTGATCACGTACTTGCTATGGTCAATGATTTACACATAATCTTTGGAAAGGGTCCCGGCGGACTAGCTATTTCGAATGATGCTGAGGGACGCGCACCCATGTGGAAGAAGATATCTATATTCTTCGACCTACCCTACTGGAAAGAGCTAGAGGTCCACTCTTCAATCGACGTGATGCACGTGACGAAGAACCTTTGTGTGAACCTGTTAAGCTTCTTGGGCGTGTATGGGAAGACAAAAGATACACCTGAGGCACGGGAGGACCTGCAACGTTTGCACAAAAAAGACGGCATGCCTCCGAAGCAGTATGAAGGTCCTGCCAGCTACGCTCTTACGAAAGAAGAGAAAGAAGTTTTCTTTGAATGCCTGCTCAGTATGAAGGTCCCGACTGGCTTCTCGTCGAATATAAAGGGAATAATAAATATGCCAGAGAAAAAGTTCCAGAACCTAAAGTCTCATGACTGCCACGTGATTATGACGCAACTGCTTCCGGTTGCATTGAGGGGGCTTCTTCTGGAAAACGTCCGATTAGCCATTGTGAAGCTATGTGCATTCCTCAATGCAATCTCTCAGAAGGTGATCGATCCAGAAATCATACCAAGGCTAAGGAGTGATGTGGCCCAATGTCTTGTCAGTTTCGAGCTGGTGTTCCCACCATCTTTGTTCAATATCATGACACACGTCCTAGTTCATCTAGTCGACGAGATTGTCATTCTGGGGCCCGTATTTCTACACAATATGTTCCCCTTTGAGAGGTTCATGGGAGTCCTAAAGAAATATGTCCGTAACCGTGCTAGGCCAGAAGGAAGCATCTCCATGGGCCATCAAACAGAGGATGTCATCGGGTTTTGTGTTGACTTCATTCCTGGCCTTAAGAAGATAGGTCTCCCTAAATCGCGGTATGAGGGGAGACTGACTGGAAAAGGCACGCTAGGAGCGGACTCAATAATATGTAGGGACGGGCATTCTTGGTCTAAAGCACACTACACAGTTTTACAGAACTCTACCTTGGTGACCCCGTATGTCGATGAACACAAGAATAGTCTGCGCTCCAAACACCCGGAGTAGTGCGACGACTGGATTACATGTGAACACATCAGGACTTTCAGCAGTTGGTTGGAAACACGTCTCAGAGGTGACAACACTGTTTGTGATGAGCTGTACTTGTTGTCCATGGGACCATCTTTGACTGTATTGATTTACAAAGGATACGAGATAAATGGGAATACATTTTACACGATTGAACAAGATCAAAAGAGCACCAACCAAAACAGCAGTGTCCGCTTTGATGCAACAACCGAGAAGGGAAAGGACACATATTATGGTTACATAGTGGACATATGGGAACTTGACTACGAACATGATTTTAAGGTCCCTTTGTTTAAGTGCAAATGGGTCAATCTGTCAGGAGGCGGGGTACAGGTAGACCCACAGTACGGAATGACAACAGTGGATCTGAAAAATCTTGGGTACACTGACGAACCATTCGTCCTAGCCAATGATGTGGCACAGGTTATCTATGTGAAGGACATGTCTACCAGACCGAGAAAAAGAAAAGATAAGGAAGCGAATACATCATACGATGAGCCAAAGTGCCACATAGTTCTTTCAGGAAAAAGGGACATCGTGGGAGTGGAGGGCAAGACAGACATGTCTGAAGATTATGAAAACTTTCAAGAAATTCCTCCCTTCAAAGGCAAGGCTGACCCAAGCATCCTGATAAACGATAAAGATTATCCATGGTTACGGCGCAATAAGCAAATGACACAAGCGAAGAAAAAGTGAAGACTTTCTCCCGCAACTATTATGATGATACCATGCCAACTTTGTAAGAGACGAGTATGATACCATTCTCCGTTTTGTACATGCACATGCTATGCCAACTTTTTCAGAGTTCATTTCAAATGCTTTAATGTCTTATGGTTTGGCCCTCGTAATACCATTAATCCCGGTTCACTCCTTGTCAACAATGTTCTCACCAAGAACACTCTCAAGAGGGCAACAAACTTGTGATTCACACAAATTTCAAAGAATTCAAATTTGAACTATTCTAATTTTAAAACTAATGGCACTAACAGAAAGTTTATATTTTTTCTAAAACTAAAAGCAAAAAGAATTAAAAAATAAAGCAAAAAACAAAACAAATAATGCAGAAAACAAAACAAAAAAACTGAAATAAAAATAAAAATAGCAACAATAAGTATTTTTTTGTAAGTAGAAACAAAATAAAATAAATAAAGCAACAAAGAAAACAAAAAACAAAAAAAGTGTTTTCAAATTTGAAAACTAATGGAAATAACAAAAAGATTATAATTTTTCTAAAGCTAAAAGCATAAGGAATTAAAAAATAAAGCAAAAAACAAAAGAAAATAAAATAAATAAAGCAACAAAAAACAAAAAAACAAAAAAGTGCCACCTACTGGGCCCCGACAGCCTGAATACGACTAGAAACCCATCCATGGGCCAGGATTCAGGCCCGCAGGAGGCCCAGTAGGCCCACAGGCATAGCAGTGACAACTAGGCCCGTAAGCCTGCAATGGAGAGAAGCTCGAGAGGGGTGCGGCAGTGGGGCTTATAAACCACTGCGCATCCCTCTCAACTAGCGAGGTGGGACTAAACTTTCGACACGGGCGCAACAGCACAAGGCCTTTGGTCCTGATTGGTGGCACCAACCGGGACTAAAGGGTGGCATTGGTCCCGGTTGGTGCCAGGAACCGGTACCAATGCCCCCCTTTAGTCCCGGTTGGTGCTACCAACCGGGACCAAAGGCCGCCGCTTCCCGCCCTTTGGGCTGCTGAAAAGTGGCCTTTGGTCCCGGTTGGTGGCACCAACCGGGACTAATGCTCACCTTTAGTCCCGGTTGCTGCCACGAACCGGGACTAAAGGCTCTGCTATATAAGTCCACACTTAGGAATTTTTCACTCTCATCTCGCAGTTGCCGCCCCCGACGCCGCCAGGCTGCCCCGACGCCGCCCGACGTCGCCGTCGCCCGCGCCCCTGCCCCGACGTGCGCTGCCCCGGCCCGCCCCCGTCGCCGTCGAGCGCGCCCCTTCCCCGACGCGCGCCGCCCCGTCCCGCCCTTGCCGTCGCTCGCCCCCTACCCCGAGCGCGCGCCCACTGCCCCGTCGCCATCCTCGCCGCCGACCCCGCAGTCCTCCTGGTCCGGCCGGCGCCCTCCCTAGCTAGCATTTTTTATATGTTTTTTTTCATATATATGCTTGTTTTTTTACGTATATGTACATATGTTATCTGTGTATATATATGTTCATGTATATATGAAAAAGATAGTTTTTTAGAAAAAATAGGATTTTTTTCTGTTCATAGATTTTTTTGGTGATATTAATTATTGTAAATATGCAAATGTTTGTATATTCATATGAACAATGAATTAGGCAATACTACTTCATGTATTTTTAAGAAGGAAGAAGAAGAAAAAGAATGTGAGAAAAAAGGAAATAAGAAGAGGAAGAAAGGAGAAGAAGAGGGGAGAGGAAGAAGAGGAGAAATAAATAAGAAGAAGAAAAAAGAAGAAAAAAAAGAGGAGAAGAAGAAAGGAATAGAGGAGAAGAAGAGAAAATAGTTTCTCTTCTTTTCCTCTATTCCTTTCTTCTTCTCCTCTTTTTTTTCTTCTTTTTTCTTCAATCTTCTCCTCTAGATATTCCTTTCTTCTTCTCCTCTTCTTATTTCTTCTTCGTTTTCTTATGTTTTATCGGGTCCGTCGTCGTCGATATAATACCCCTCCCGATAACTTCAACACGTGGGGGGTCGATATACCCCCTCCCCGATATTATTATTTTCCCATGTACGTATGTCGTCGTTGTCGATATAAACCCCGATAACTTCAACACATGGGGGGGTGTCGATATACCCCCTCCCGATAACTTCAACACGTGGGGAGGGGTAGATATACCCCCTCCCCGATAATATTATTTTCCCATGTACGTATGTCGTCGTTGTCGATATAAACCCCTCCCGATAACTTCAACACGTGGGGGGGGGGTCGATATACCCGCTCCCCGATAACATTATTTTCCCGTGTATGTATCTCATCGTTGTCGATATTACCCCCTCCCGGTAACTTCAACACGAGGGGGGTCGATATACCCCCTCCCGATAACTTCAACACGTGGGGGGGGGTCGATATACCCCCTCCCCGATAATATTATTTTCCCCCATGTACGTATGTCGTCGTTGTCGATACAAACCCCTCCCGACAATTTCAAGACGTGGGGGGGGGGGGGGTCGATATACCCGCTCCCCGATAACATTATTTTCCCCTGTATGTATCTCATCTTGTCGATATTACCCCCACCCGGATAACTTCGACGGTGAAAACTCTCGAGGAGTACACCCAAACTAACATACCACGTGTTGTCATGCTTGTGTAATAATTGCCATGTTGTAATATATATTTGCAGAAACAATGGAGCACGGACAAGACGAGCAAGCAAAAGAGACGTTGCGGGACATAATCTTAGACGGAGGTGATGTCATGTCGAGTTTTCTTAACGATAATGATGGTCTGGAAGAACAGCAGGGTGAAGAAGCAGGTCCGGAAGAACAACAAGGTGAAGAAGGTCCAGAAGAACAGCAGAGTGAAGAAGGTCCGGAAGAACAGGGTCACGGCTCCTGTGAACGAACAGAGTCCGGCCAGGTAAATATATTAGTTAAGCATGTGCCGAGACTAGCTAATTGATGCATTCATTGTTTTGGTATGTACACATATTAATTAACTCTCGTCTTTCTTCTTTTTTCTAGCCCTCCGGGTCGAGCACAACTTCGGTAAAGAGACGAGGCCCGAAGAAAAAGTTGCGCGAGGATGAAAGGTTTGAGATCACAGCAATCGCGCGCGATGGCCTACCGATTGAACCCATCCGGACAAAGGATGCATTTCCTGCTCAGTGCGGGGTTCTTGTTAGGGACAAGATCCCGATCAGCACCACCAATGGTTTAAGCCGGCTAAAGAAGACCCTGAGGTGTCTTATGTCAATGATATGCAGAAAGAGGATCTTTGGAATGAGCCGAAGGCAAATTTCACCCTACCGCCAGAGGAGGATCCGGAGAAGCCGGTTATAGAGCAATTAATTAAGTCTGCTGCTCTTAAGAAGATGGCAGAGCTATTCAGGAGGTGGAAGAATGAGCTGAAAAGGTTTGTCGACAAAAAAGAGACACCACAATTCATCGGCAAATATGAGAAGATCAGAGATCAATGGCCCGCATTTGTGGCCCACAAGACATCGGATAAGAGTAAGAAGATGTCGGAGACAAACAAGAAAAATGCTGCGAAGAAGATGCTTCACCATCGCACGGGGTCAGGTGGCTACCTCAAAGGCCGGCCTAAGTGGGCAAAGGCTGAGACTGATCTGCTTGATAAAGGGATCGAACCAAAGACAATGAACTGGCCAGACCGTTGTCGGACTTGGTTCTTCGGGGCTGGCGGATCCTTGGACCCTATAACAGGGATGTGCGTTTGGACGGACGAGCAACTTGACATACCCTTCAAGAACCTTCGGTACTATATCGATGCAGCGCAGAAAGGGACGTTCCTTCCAGACAGAGAGAACGACGAGCTCACAAAGGCCCTCGGAAATCCTGAGCACCCTGGACGGACACGAGGCACGCCAGGCTCCATTCCGTGGAAGGCTGGATTTCCGGGCACAGGCGGTTACAAATGCCACGAGAGGAGGAAGAAAGTGCAGCAGACCGAAATGCAGGCGCTTAAAGCAAGGGTACAAGGGATAGAGGAACGAGAAGCAAATCGCAGCAAACGACTTGCCGAAGCTTCCCCTGAAGCTACCCCACCATCTCAGCGGAGAAGCAGCGTGGCTTCCATCGAGCTGCTTCAGCCGGAGCATGTCTTGACGGCTCCTGGCAGCTATCCCGTGGATGCTATCACGGAGTCTCAAAATTGCCACCTTATGACGCAATGGATTAATATGAAGGTCAAGGCGGCTGTTGGCTCTGTTTTTCCTACCGAACCCGGCGTAACTTTTCACTGCCGGCTGATTCCAGAAGGATATGCTAAGGTGATGGTGGATGAAATAACAGAGGGATTTGAGGACCTCCCGCTTGACCACCCTACCGGAGAAGGGGAGACTCGGCTGGGTTCTTCTCTGAAGACTCCATGCCTATGGCGGAAGGAGCTCATAAACCTTCCGAACTGGACGCCTCCGCCTCTTCCTCCTCCTCCGGTGAGTCTGGGCACTCCGCCTCCTTCACGGCCTCCTCCTCCGGCGAGTGACGATCAGGGCACTCGGCCGGCTCCTTCTCCGGCGCGTGGTGGCACTCCGCCTCCTTCTTCGCCTGCGTCGGCGCGCCCGAGCAGTCAGCCTCCTCCTTCTCCGCCTCATCAGCAAGGGCGAAAGAGACCCGCCGCCGCTCCGGCAGCTGCTCCGGCGCGTTGTAGTCCTTCTCCTCCGCCTCGTAAGCAAGTAAAGAAGACAGCCGCTCCGTCGGCTATGCCGGCGTCTAGCAGTACAGCCAGAGGCGGGACGAAATACAGATTCAGTCCTTCTCTGAAGACTCCAGAGAAGTTACCATACGAGATGAGCCCGGAGGAGAACGCGAAGATCGCGCAAACCGAAGTGAAGGAATGGTTTGAAGGGTTGAAAGCACAGAGACATCCACCTTCGGAGGAGAAGGTAGATCTGGTGAAAGCGAAGCACACTCTGGCTGCCCTGGCAAAACCACCCAAGTCTCCGCCGAAAGGCAACTATGAGCGCATTATTGGAAAGACATGGGCCGAAGCGGAGAGGTCGGGAAGTACAGTCAGTGATCAAAGGATGAAAGAATGACGAGCAGCTGGGAAACAAATTGCCCAGCTCGGCGAACAAGGGAATCAATCATGCCCCCGCTCAAGGTGCCTAGCGACATCGTCGATCCGAGGATGGTGCCCGGTTATAGCAATCTTGGAGATTACCTGCCTGACGATGTACATTATGATTTCATGGACGTGCGGATACACAGATACGAGTACGGGAAGCCTCTCATCAAAGATGAAAGATCTCTATCAACGATGATGCAAAGATTGCATGATTGGTACTTGAAAATCCACAGAGAGTCTGGGGGAGGAGTACTTTGTATGTGAGAGTTAAACCGGAGCATGACCTCGTTGGAATTGATCTGTTGCCTACTCCATTTGAGGAGTTCTATCAGTTTTTCAATCAATTGACCCTCGATAAAGCAACGGTCACCTGCTACTGTCTGTAAGTACTACTACTTCTGTCATTAAGTCTCTCTATATAGCTCAACTCTTTCATTGCATGTATTTATAATTATCCTCACTATATTATGCAGATTGAAGATCGCCGAATTGAACAAAAGACAAATCAGTGATATTGGGTTCATTAACACATATCTCATAGATGCAACTGAGGTTAAATTTCATGCCGCTGATACCGAGGCCAACTTGCTACGATCATTCAAAATAAATGAAAACAAAGATATAATACTCTTTCCTTACAACTTCAAGTGAGTGTTACTGTCTTGTGCATATTCGGTTTCCCTTATATATTAGTCCAAGTTATAGTAATGTAATTGATGAGTTATGCATGCGTGCGCAGGTACCACTATATTCTCCTAGAGATTAGGCTTGAGCAGGGAGTAGTAACTGTCTTGGACTCTAAACGAAAAGATCCCCAGGAGTATGCGGACATGACTGAAATCCTCGAGAAGTAAGTTAAATCGATCATTATCCACCATATCAACAACTTTGTTCATTTCCTAATATCAAGTAAATGTTTTCTTTTGTTTGGCAGGGTTTGGACAAAATTCACCAAAAAAATCTCCGGGACTGCCGAAGATGCTGCAATTTAGATACCCAAAAGTAAGTACTATAATAGCATGTTTCGCGCGTCTCCTAGCTATTGATTACAGAGCTAGTTTCATCAATACCATTTGGCATTCTTGTTATCTGTTTGATTGACCTCTATTTCTTGTAAAGTGGTTGTGGCAGGACCAAGGGAATGATTTTTGTGGATACTACGTTTGCGAGTCCATCCGCCACACGACCTGTGAGCGGGGCGGGTACTCTGACGAACAATATGAAGTGTGTAAGAAGTAATATTCACAATTTTAGTTTATTACCATCATTTGTGTTGAGTTTCATTCATTCATTCATATATATATATATATATATATATATATATATATATATATATATATATATATATATATATGTATGTATGTATTGACCCCCTTCTTCAAATTAGATGTTTCGGCAGCGGGATGAACTCCTAGCACCAGATCGCATGCGAGCAATTCAAGAGGAATTGGCGGCATTCTTTCTTGACCACCTGATCGCTGAAGACAGAGAATACTATGTGGACCATGCGTTCGTAATTTAGGAGATTATATTTGTAAGAGATAATTATTGTATATATATAGCCGGTAGTGTCGGATGGATATACGAGAACTTGTTGTTCGACCAATCTCTCGGAGAAGGAGAGGTGGTCGATATCACTTCTCTCTGTATGCATATATGTTCATGACGATATTCTATTTCCTTCGTTTGCTTACTAGCTAGATAGCGTGTCTAGTCCTCTCTATACGTATGTATAGTACGTAGCGTTGACCAAGCACGGACATAAGAGAGGACACTTCTCTCTATTAATTAGCTATCTAACACAATATATGAAATACCTAAATTAACCCCCCAAAACCCCCAACCCCCCCCCCCCTTTCAAAAATAAAAATAAAAACCCCAGCCACAGAAATGCTGACGCGTGGAGGTCTATTGGTCCCGGTTGGTGCCACCAACCGGGACCAAAGGCCCTCCTGCCTGGGCTCACCACACAGGCCACATGGAGGCCCATCTGTCCCGGTTCTGGTTAGAACCGGGACTAAAGGGTCAGGGCATTAGTAACGACCCTTTAGTCCCGGTTCAGGAACCGGGACAAAAGGCGCTTACGAACCGGGACAATAGGCCCGTTTTCTACTAGTGAGCCGAAGGCCCCAACTAAGCCACAATGCCGGGTCTAGGGCACACACAGGTCCCACGCACTCTCAGAGGATTCCGCCGTCGTCTCCCACCTATCCATCTTCAGAACAGGAACTGACGCATCAACCTTGCCAGGCCTGCCGTCGATGCCACCACGACACCGGATAAGCCGTCCTCCTACGCGAGTTCGTCAACCCACATCAGACGTCGAGACTCCACTACACCACGCCACTGAGATCCACCCACCTTGCCACGCCATGATCCGCCGACAGAAATCGACGTGATTTTCACCGGGAGTCGCGCCATCCCGACCCAGTAACTGACCGGAGCTGGCCGGTGGCTCGCCGAGGAGATGCACGCAACCGCCGAAACACCGAGGACCACCACGATGCCGTCACCACGGCCCGAGCACAGCCCCGCCCACCACCGCCCCGATGATAGTACCAGCCGCCAGTCTGTGCCTTACGCAGCCTGCGCCACCAAGTGCCATCAGACGTGCCGCACAACCCGCCACCAACACCCGACGAGCCACACAACCTGCCACCAGACGGAGCCGCCAGGATCATAGTTGCTCAACCGCCACCCTCGTGCATCCATCCATGCGCCGTTGCGACAGCCAGCACTGGCGCCGCACCCTAGGCCGGGCAGATCGCCCCGCGTCAATCCTGCCACTTGGGGGGGGGGGGAGGGTGGGGATAGGGAAGAAAGCAACCCGCCGCCGCCCACGCTAGGCCGGCTTTGCCCGCCAACGCGCCTGGGCGACGACGAGGGGAGGGGAGGAAGAGGAGGGCCGTGGGCCGCTGGCGCGCCTGGGCGACGACGAGGGGAGGAAGAGGAGGGCCGTGAGCCGGCGGCGGCAGGAGACCTCCCCTATCGCCCGCGAGAGCGGCAGAGGAGAGCATCCAGTTTTTTCGGGGAGGAAGCGTCGATCCTAAACTCTCCCAACCTCACGCGCACACAAGTGATTATTCAGGAACTATACTAAAATGTATTTTAGCTGCAACGAAAAATATATACGTTTAATACTATATTTTTGTATCAATATTGCTAGCGTGTGCAAATAAGGAGGAACAAGTTGACATGGTCCGGGAGTTGATTCACCCTAACCTAGGCGGCCACATCTCTCAAAAAAAAAAAACTAAGCGGCCACATCTCTCAAAAAAAAAAAAAAAAAACTAGGCGGCCACAACCACAGTTTTTTGGGCATCTAATTAGCCTTTCTCTCTCTCGGAATGTTTCACCAGTAAAGTTTAGTTCTTCCTACTAATCAAAGTAAAGTGTCCAAAATCTACATTTCAATATCTACCAAAACAAGGCAGTTGTCAGGACTCTCGTATAATTCAGCTTTCTCTCCTCCACTTAGACTATCGAACCCAAATTGCCCGGTCAAGATGAGTAACTAATAATACTAATATATGAAGTCAACCTTGTAACATGCATGGCGCAGATCTCAACTGTTCAACTTGCAACTTGGTATAATTTACCAAGCTGGAAACAAAACGCATCTGTATATAGTTCAATAATAACATAATGGCACAAATCTGCACTCCCTAATTAAATTTGCAATTCTGGATGCCTATAAATAGCCTTGATGGTATGTCCACCAGCAAGTGTTCACATCTCATCCTGCATCTCCATCTCCCTTATTAGTCTTGGTTGCTGTGTCCACAACACAATGGCTCCGCGTTCAGGTGCTCTTGCTCTCAAGGCGGCCGCCGTTGCTGCCGTTCTTGCCATGCTCGTAGTCCCTTCCTTGGGGCGCTGTCATGGCTCTCCCTCGCCAGCACTGCCACCGACAACCTCCACACCACCACCTCCGGCGCCGTTGCCACCAACTCCGGCGCCGGCGCCAGGACCGATATCATGCAATAACTGTTATTCGCAGTGCTACTTGTCCTGCGACGCCTCCATTCCCTCGCAGTGCAGCTTATACTGCGACCGTGAAGATTCCTGCAACTCCTGCAAGACCGGGGCCATCGAGGAATGCAGGGCCAGAAAAAACTGCACCGGCAGCTGCGACGAGTGCAACGACGCACCCAACTTTTCATGCGCCTTCGCCTGCACCACCCGAAACTGCATCGGGTGTCATTACGGGGCGGGCCAGATGTGCAATAAAGCGTGCAGAGAGGAGTGCTCCGCACCCAAATGCGTACCCTAGAGGCCTGGAAACTAGCTAAAGCATGTGCGTCGCATGGTCAACGCGTCTTCTTGTGATGCTTCTATGTGCACATTGTGTATTAGATGCTATGGCATCGAATAATATGAGAAGTAGTACGTTTTTATCTGGAAGGAAAATCGTTGAGTATCATGAATACTTGGCCATGTACTGCACGCTTTCCTCTTGTATTCCACTCTAGAACTCATCCCGACCTCTCTCCCCCAAGGCGGCGGCGCCGCGCCGCCCCCAGGGAGTCCCCGTACACACCGCCCTCAGCCCTCCCCCTCCATCGCCTCCCACTACCGCCGCCGTCGCTGAGGATGCCGCGGGGCGAAGCCCCTGTGGTGAGGCGGCGGCGGCGGCGCAATCCTCGGCCGGCGGTAACACGTGGGGGCAGCGGCGTCCATCTCCCTCCTCCTCCAACGGCAGTACGCAGCGGGTTGGCGGTGGCCAGGAGATCTCCGGCGGCCGTTCGGCGGATGAGATTTTGGCTGCGATGGGATCTGATCTAGGCCCGAGGGGTTTAGATCGAGATCCACTGTGGCTGCGCCTTGTCTCGAGAACGGCAAGATGAGATCTCCCCTGGGTATTCTTCAAGGCACGAGGACATTCGGGTCTCTTGGCCCGGGCATGGTGGTGGTGGATGCCCTCTCCACCGAAGGTGGTTGGCCAGGCTGGTAGTGACGGATCTTGGATCCCACTATTAGCACCGGCGGCGAGTTGGGGAGACATAGTCGCTGGTGAAAACCGAGCCGACTCCGGTCATGGCGGGCGATGGCGGCGTCTACGTCGTTACCTTGATGAAGGCATCGTCAAGCAACTATCGTCAACCTGCTCGTGCCGCTCCAGGAGAAATCCTAAGATCACCGGATCGGACGATGGCGTCGCTGCGGTGTCGTGTTCCCTATTGGGGGCATCATTTGTGGAGCGGCGCCGGATGGAAGAGGCATGAGGTGGTGTGGCGTGCCTTCTCTCGCGTCGACGACGGCGGGTCTCGGCGGCATGGAGCAGCAGGGTCTCGCCGGTGGGCGTGTGATGATGGACGAGCGCAGGATGGTGGCGTTGTCTGGCGTCGTGATGGCGTCGACGACAGCTAGACCGGGCAAGGTAGATGCAGCAGTATATCACTGAAGATGGATTGGTGGCAGGTAGTTGCGGCGGCCTCATACCCAGCAGGCGTACTGGTTGAGGAGTGTGCCGGACTGGTGGGTGCCCCATACCCGGCAGGCGTCCTCTTTGGGACCTCAGGTCCTACATGTTAGGTTTGGCTGCGAGGTCTGTTTGGTATTAGGCCCAGACTATCAGCATCCCTACATCAACTGGATAGGAGTAGCGACAGATGTTGCCTAGACGGTGTCTTTAGTCTTACTATTGAATGACTTTGTAAGGTCTTGTGTGAATAATTAATAAAGTGGCTGCATGCATCGTCCAGATGCAGAGGCCGGGGGTCCTCCTCCTTTTCTAACAAAAAAGAATAAATTTCACTTCTCTAAGGGCATTCACCACATCTGTATCAATATCATTATCAATAGCACTGCATAGTGTGTGCTAATAACTTTTATGTCGGCTGTTGGATGAAACCGATCCGCCAGTAGAGATATGGCAAATTCTAGCGCTACATGGCCATTCGATCAACTCTCTACTAAACCTGGTCCCGCTAAGTGTATTATCTAGAAGATTCAATGGTTGGACTGAAGGCCGATATGATGGATACTATGCACAAACCACGAAACATAATTATACTTTATTCTAGACTCTTCTATACTTAAACCCTCCCAAGTTCCTCTTTTCTAACAACTGCCATTGATTTTTTTTTACTTTTGGGATATTTTCTTTGTGTTGAAGGCTATGGACGTCATGATAAATCACATTTATCTTGGCAATGCACCATTAGGTATTCATGTTTTTTCTATAAAATATTTCACTACGAAGTACAAAAATGAGAGAATTTGTAGACAAAATGTACTGCAAAATGGTCTTTAGACTTGAATCTACTATGCGAACGATCCTTCCTCGCCCGATATGTGCACGATGCTAAACGGAATGCACAGCTGCACTTTCATCACATGCATTAACGGCTGGATTTGGCATGTCAGGCAAAAATCAGCCGGAAAGTGTTCTTTGTATAGTGGGACTCTTGTAGACTTGCTGGCGCCCATACCATCAATGGTTGAAGTCCCAAGCAAGGTATGGAGCGTTGGAAGTTGAGAGAGCCCAGAATGGTTTGAGGACTATTGTTGGAGTTGCTCTTACTGTTTTTTAATCCATATAATACCAATATATAGCATCCAAATTTCTTCACATTTACCTGGTTTATTTAGCATCCAAACCGTGCTATGAGGAAATCTATAACGTCATCAGATTTTGGAGATTGTGAGTACAAATGTGCACAGTTTTTTCATCTGAGAGTCTTCCAACCAGACCAAACTTACCCTCCCTCTCTCTCATGTGTGTTTGCGAGAGGGGGGGGGGGGGGTGCAGGAAGAGAATACCTAAATGTTTGCACTATTTCTTTTAAATACACGTAAGGGAGATCTACCATTCCATTAACTATAACGAGTACTGTACATTTCTATTGGTAATTAGATGATCAGAATGATTGCACAAGGTAGAGAAAAGATTTGGGAAGTTCATGGACTTGGTCAATAGAAGAATAGAAGAGAACACGCTCGAGATGCCATGTATGTCCAAGCAAAAAAGATCATCTTTATTAAGCGCACTCGTCCTAATTTTGGAATAACACATGCAATTTGGACACAACCAAAAGCATAAACAAGCACAACTAAGTGGTTATATATCCAAGAACAAATGAAATGAAAATTATACTACTATATTTTATATGCGAGTTTTTCTGTTAAAATGCTAGCAGGTGCAAATAAGGAGGAACCAATCGCCATGACCTGAAGATGTTTGTCCCCTAGCCCGCTTGTCGGCCAAGACCGAAGTGCTTCGGAAAGACTTAGCTTTCTCTTTAAATTTTAATGTCTCACATGATGTCTGCAGGGTCAGTACATAAAAATCAGCTCTTGTTACTGATTAATCGAGAGTTTCAAACTTAAAGCTACATTTCAGTATCTTCCAAAACAAGGCAGCCGCCAAGACTCAAAGACAATCTCGAGCAATTCAGTTTTGTCTCTCCACTCAGATCCAACCCAAAGTGCCGGGTCAAGATGAGTAATATATATGAAGTCAATCTTTTTTTCTAAGGCCGGAAGTCGGTGCAGATCCAAACTTGGAATTTGGTGCAATGTATACCTAGATAGTACGTACGTACTAGTTTAGTTCTCCACTGAGAGTATCCAACCCAAATTGCCTGGTCAAGATGAGTAACATGTGAAAAGTCAAACTTGCAACATGCATGGCGCAGATCTCAACATGCAACTTGGTACAGTTTACCAAGCTACGAATAAAATTTATCTATACATTCATGGAGTAGTACATGACAATACTAATTAGCTATACCTAAGATTCCAATCTTGGGTGCCTGTATATAAATAGTATCGTATGTGCACCAGCAAGTCTTTACATCTCAAATCTCATCCTGCGTCTCCCTTCTCCTTCTCTCTTAGCCTTGCATTGCTTGCTGGCTCCGTAACACAATGGCTCCAGGTTCAGCTGCTCTCGCTCTCAAGGTGGCCGCCCTCGTTGCTGTTCTCGCCATGCTAGTCGTGCCTTCCTTGGGGCGCTGTCGTTCACCCGCACCGCCGCCACCAACTCCTACTCCCTCACCACCACCACCACCGCCAGCTCTCACACCACCACCTCCGGCGGTGCTGCTGCCACCAAACCCTGCACCAGCGCCAGCGCCGGGGCCGGTGATATCCTGCCCCGAGTGTTCTTATCAGTGCTGCTACACCTTCGTTACCGAGAAATGCAGCAGTACTTGCGACGCAGTTGGACCATCCTGCAACTCCTGCAGGACCCAGGTGTCCGTGCTCTGCAGCGCCGACAAAAACTGCACCGGCAGCTGCGATGAGTGCAACGACACCATCAACAATTCATGCATCAGCGCCTGCACTACCCGATACTGTGACGCCTGCACGAGGGGGCGGAGCGGGGAGTGCCGAGATAACTGCAGCGAGCAGTGCTCCCCGCCTAACTGCAGACCCTGGAGTCCTCAGAACTAGCTTAGATAGCTGCTCTAGCTAGCATGTGTTGCATTATATGGTCAAACGTGTCTGCTAGTTCATGCATTCATGAGTGTCATGACTCATGAGTCATGTGTATGAGAAGCTGTGACCATAAGCCAATAATATGGAAGCTGTCGTTGGGCCCGATCTTGGCACAATGGTTTGATGCTACAATCTGCGAAATGTGCTTTGGGTCCACATCTGTGAAGCAATCAACGGCTGTTATGGAACATCTGTGCGCCGAGTTGGACAAAATATGATGTCATGTCCATACTCCATAGCATCTCTCTTCTCTATCACGAAAATCTTATCTACGGCGCATTTCCCTTGTAATCTAATCTAGAATAAGTTGGACTTTTGTTTGCGCATTCGTTGCATGATCTTATTACTTTATCCCCCGGCCCACATACCATATTTGTCACTCTGACTAAGCCTTTATAGCCATCTAATTTTGCAAGTGGTAAGTACGGACTCATCATCGACGAGTACCTTCAGGGTACCTGCATGTGATGAGATATTCTATCACAGATGGTTGCCTCACCTTCAAAAGGAGGTAAAACAATGCAACATGGGGTTACTTACCAAATTCAATCGCCACCATGACGATAGGCAGCTCGAACGAGGACACAACTTTGTGTTGCAATTCCGCAAGGAACGGCAGAACCGCTACGATCAGAATGGTCCTAAAGATCGATTCGATGGATGGTGTATGACCCGAGTGCTAAGGAAAAACGTCCCGGCTCCCATGCCACAATGTCATAGCAATCCTTGGCTCCTTGCTAATGCCGAGGAGCATTCCTCAACTGTTGCCACACAATTTTTTTCTCCGTGGGATCAATCTTAAGTCTAAGTGAATGGTCTCTTGAAGACCGATGAAATCTTGATGCTCTCTGTGAATGTACTCTTCAAGTTTTATATGCGGCGGTCAGAGTCGCCAAAGCCCCTAAAATTCCATATGATGAATACTACATTTGATGGAGGGAACGATGGGGTGACAGCTGGAACTATATAAATAACTGACGCTGTGGTTGGTGAGTCATAGGAGTCCTAGTTATGGTTTACACGTACATCTGGCACCCATATATATTGGCCTTGGCCTTGGCTTCTACTGTATACTTCATAGCATCTGGACAGAGCTGCCGTACGAACTTTCTCCAATGTACGAACTTGGCCTTGGCCTAGTTATGGTTGGTGGAGTATTAGATAGTTTTTAGTCACAAAGAGGGAGTAGTGCGATGAAGAAGTTGAGAGACACCTAATGTCACAGTGATTTGCCTTTGGAAATGAGAAGCACCGAGAATTTAAGCGCCTCTTAACTTAGCACGCGCAGAAGCAACGATGGCTTAACCTACTTCCACTGCAGTCCAAGATATACGTTTATCGGGCTCATAACTCACCGGAGTAGTTGATCCCTTCTAGCATGAGTAAGAAACATCTGCACAGCCGGCGGCGAGCAACCGACTCTTCCGGTATATGTTCGTGTGTAATCACCAGATCGTGACAAAGTGATGAGACAAACCGGCCATCCCAATCTATTTCGTGTGTGTTCCTTCTGGGCTTCAACATAGATTCGTTCAAGCTAGTCGGTTAGTTAATTAGCAGCTTCGGCCATCGACAAGTAATGCTCCGCCTGTTGAAAAATCTCGTAGTAAAGCATCTCTACGTGAGCGCTGAAGAGGCGAAGCATATAGAGGTGCCTGGCCTGCTGCCCTGCCCCAGATTCATCGGTACCTCGGTTGCAAGTGACATGATTGACCGCCTCTTGCCGACGCATCTCTCGACTGTGTTCGGCTGGTGGTGTTGGGGTTAGTTGTACTTGTGCGACTCGCTCTGCTACCATTTTACGTTTCTCTTGACCGTTGTGTATAAGTGTTTTGTCATCACTTTGTATCAATTTTACCATTTGGGCTTTATATATAAAGCAGGTCGACTGTTTGCTGAGAGGGGGGGAGGGGGGGGGGGGAAGCGCCTTGACCATCACATTTTCTTATTGTTTTTAAATTGATTAACTTGTGCTACGGATTTCGTTTCAAGTGAAACCAAAGGATCCAGGATTATAGTTCATCACCTACAAAGCAGGTTAGCAAGCTTCACATTTACAAAGCACTAGGAAAAGAACAATGACTACCACTAGCTCTAGCTGTTCGGGTAGGTAGGTAGATAGTCTAAGGTATTCACAGCAACTCAACCGAGCGGTCCAAACGGTCGGCCAGGCGGACGTGCACGTCCGTTTTTCGATTTGGGTCGGCACGTGCACCTAACGGGGGCATATGCATTTTTGCCCCGTGACCGAATTAAACTTAATAAAACATAAAGGCCGGTCAACCACCAGCCAACGTCCGATTAAATATTAAACGCTAACCTTGCCTTTGCTCTTGACGTCGTCGTCGCCACCGGTGACGTCGATGAAGACGGGAGGCAGCCCAGCCCAACCGAACGCGGCTTGATAGGCTACCAGGGCAGCCTCCTCAAGCGTCTGCTTCTGCGGCGGCATTGCGGCGAGGCAGGCACGCTCGTCCTTCTCAAGGCGCAACGTCTCCTCGGCGCGGCGTAGCTGCTGCACCTGGCACATCTGTCGCTCGCCGTCGGCCCCCTCCTCGGTGAGCCAATGCGCCTCCAACCGCTCAAGGTGGGCCGCCTCCTCTTCGAGCGTGGAGGCATAGTAGCAGGGAGGCACACTCACCCACTCGCGGAGCTCGCCTGTCCATGAATAGGAATCCTCCAGCCAAGTTGGCGGCGGCGGCGACCGCTTCTGCGTGGGCGTGGGCTCATGCTCCGGCTCTGCCTCGGCCTTGGGCTCGATGAAGGGCAGCAGCGGCGGCGGTGGCGGGGTGAACCGCGAGGCCTGGACAGAGTCCCATGCCGCCGACAAGGCAAGTGCATGCTCCAGCCCATCCCAATGGGCGTCCTCCTAGAGCGACTCCTCCAGCATGCGCTCCAAGGCCTCCTCGAGGGCGGATTGGTACTCCGCCTCCTCCTCCTCTGGCAATACCTGTGGGGGCGGTGAAGGAACGTTGTGGTCGATGTGGACGCCATGGCGGCGCTACTCCTCATGCTCTAGCGCAAACCAGCACTCACGGTTGGGGGAGTCTGGTGCGTAGACACACATTGCGCGCTGCTCTGGCGTAAGGAGCTCGCGCCGCCGGAATGGGGATGCGTAGCGGGATCCAGATGCCAGCCATGCGGCAGGTTGACATCCGGATACTGCAGGGGAGGGCGGTACTCCCAGTTCCATCGCGCTGGGTGGACTGGTATGTACAGACGCACTCGACCCCCACCGCGTCTAGGCGCCGACGGCGTAAGAGAAAGAGCTCGTGCCGGCGCTGAACCTCCGCTTCCCCTTCCCCTTCCCGCCAAAGAAGCCCATGGGTTGCTAGGGTTTCGGGTTGGCTGGTTGGCAAGGGTTTTCTGGTCGCCAGCGAGGGAGCAAAGGTGGCCAGATGTGGACGAAAAGTGGATGAGGCTGGCCCCATCACACACTCCCATCAAAAAGGACGGGCACGCGGCCCTTCCAGACACTGCCAGACGGACCCTCGGTAGGTGGCCGCGTTATTACCTCATGCAGTGGTTGGCCGGTAGGTGGCCACGGCGAACATCGAGAGATGCGCGATGTGTACTCTTCGTGTCTGCACCGATGCATTTTATACCAAAATTTAGACCTGAAATGCGTCGACGCGGATACGAAGCGGACGCATTTTAGGTTTGGGTCACCGAGTTGGGCCGGCATTTTTGCGTGCCGCGACCCAAACGGATATGGGCCAACGAAATTGGTCGCATCGTTAGTGTTGCTCTCACCGCTGCGCCCACTCGAATCAAAACACCTGCCTATTGTATACAAGCTGTAGTCGCTCCATGTATACTACTCCCTTCGTTTCGAATTACTTGTCACAGGTATGGACGTACCTAGATGTATTTTAGTTCTAGATATATCCATTTCTGCGACGAGTAATTTGGAACGGAGGGAGTACGTCCGTGGGCCACAACCTACAGCCGAGTGATGGGTGAATGGGCAAGTAAACCTATGGCTTCGGCGAGTCTGCTACACGTCCGTGGGCCGTGCCGTCATTTGGGCGGCAGTTAGAGCATGTACAATGATTGATAAGACGATCTTATCTTAAGTCTTGCATGTAATTTAGAGATGACAAACAAAATTGTCTACAATGGGTCATCTCTTAGCTTTATCTTCAATAACTAGCTTTTTCTAAAAACATGGTGAGACATATTGTGCTAAGAGATCATCTCTTGTCTTCTCTTAAATAAGAGAATACAAGCCTTTTCTTATGAATTCTCTCTCCTCCATCTCATCATTTATCCTAGGTGGCACCCCTAAGATAGCACCATTGTATATGCCCTTAGGCTACACGGACCTAAAGGAATTGGTTAAGTTCGGGAGGATGCATGCACGCGTGACCACCAACATGTGAATGGTCTGACCGCATGTAGCCAATGGGATATCCAAATTTTGTTGGGTTTGACTTTAATGAGGAAGATCAATAGATTCATACACCATACGTGCGCTTTCTCTTTTTTTCTGGTCGTGCCTGATCTTTTTTGAGAGGCATATGCTATGGCTACAACAATTGGTTTTAGAATTTGTTTTACAAATGCAAGTACTCAGGCATGTACATGCAGTTTTATTGAATTTTATACAATGCCAAGCTACTACGTACTGTGAGCAAGGACCAACATTTAGTACTCGTACGTAGCAGTAGGTGCATGAGATATTTGATTGATGGAAGGTCACATACACCAGATCTATTGTTTCTTAAGTTGTAGTATTCCATTCCACGTCCCGGCCTCTGTGTGTGCCAATAAGATGCTCGCCGCTACTAACACACTCTATAAATAACAGCCTTGTACACAGGTGGTAGAACCAACACTCGAGCAACAATGGCACAAGTTAGATAGCATGCGGCATCATGCATGTGAACCAACCGAGTGTCATAGACTATTCCACAGCAAGAACTTTTTTCTGCGGGAATGAGACGCACTGGGAATTTTAGCTGATGCTCGTCAATTGCAGAACGTAGTGCATGAACTACTACTTGCACACCCCTCTGGAGTTGTGCGAGCATGAATTTACCCAGGCCGGCGACCGTCCCAAGAAGGGCGCACTAGTAGAAAAGGGGGCAACGGTCCAGGATGGGTTAGCCCATTAGTCCCGGTTCAATCTAGAACCGGGACCAATGGAGGCATTGGACCCGGTTCGTGAGCCCAGGGGGCCGGCCGGGCCACGTGGGCCATTGGTCCCGGTTCGTCTGGACCCTTTGGTCCCAGTTGATGGGACGAACCGGGACCAATGTGCCTGGCTCCTGGTCCACCACCATTGGTCCCGGTTCGTGGCATGAACCGGGACCAAAGGCTCCCATTTAGTCCCGGTTCATGCCACGAACCGGGACCACTGGTGCCGTCTATATATACCCCTCGCGCCGGAGCAGAGCACTGAGTGCTCTGTTTTTCTGGGCCGGCGAGAGGAGGGGCTTGTGGTGCTCTAGCTCACCTCCTATGCACATGAGGTGTTCGATGAAATGCCTAAGCCACACTAGTTAAGCTTTCTCCTCTCGAAGCTCGACCTCAAAGCTCCATTTTCCTCGAGATTTGTCTAGATTTAGCGGTCCGTCACGCCCCACCCCTGTCTTCACCGCCGTCGATCACCCGCGCCGATCTCATCACCGACACCACCGTGGTGAGCCTCTTACTCTTATCTTCTTTCTGAAAGGAAAAATATTCTTACTTGTATGTTTAGATAGATACTTGTATCATTTTCTTACTTTTATTATTGCATCTTATATAGTGCGATGATTTTGGTATCCGCCCCCGTCGGCCCGCGTCCTGTCTATGATTCGGATGTGGTATATATATTAATCTTTATAACTATTGGTTCATTTATTGTTTATGATAATTATGCGGACCAACGTGACATAGATTTTATTTATCTAGGATGTATGTGAACCGGAAATTCCAACCGACCCTATTGTCAAGAGGTTAAATTTAGTTGAAGAAGAAAACAATTTCATGAAGGAAAAAATAAAAAAAAATTGAGGAGGAGAAGATGATATTGGAGTTGCATGTTGCGGATGTCGTCGATGATCACAAGATAGAGATGGATGCAATGCGCTTGAAGATTAGAAAAATTAGAAAATATGCCATTCATACCGAGGCTTGGTATCATTATGTCGTTGGATCAATTGTTACCTTGGTTGCGATTATGATCGCCTTTGTTTTAATTAATGTATGGTTTAATTAATTAGATGCTCTGGAGAGCTATATGTTGTTAGATGAGAACTATGTATGTACTTTGGTTTTAATGTGATGATGAACTTCTATTAATTTGGACACTTAATTATATATAATGCACGCAGATGAACCGGCAATGGATGTACGGTGACAGACACACCTCCGAGTACATTAAGGGCGTGCATGAGTTTCTCGACGCGGCTGAGGCAAACAAGCAGAATGGTTTTATGTGTTGTCCATGCACTAAATGTGGGAATACGATGTCTTACTCTAACCGGAAAATCCTTCACACCCACCTGCTTTACAAGGGTTTCATGCCACACTATAATGTTTGGACGAGACACGGAGAAATAGGGGTTATGATGGAAGACGACGAAGAAGAAGAGTACGATGACAACTACGTTCCCCCTAAATACTGTGATGCTGCAACGGGGGGAGATGGTGAAGATCAAGAGGAACCAGACGATGTGCCCAATGATGCTGCAACGGGTGAAGCTGCTGAAGATGAAGAGGAACCAGACGATGTGCCCGATGATGATGATCTCCACCGGATATTTGTCGATGCAAGGACGCAATGCGAAAGTCAAAAGGAGAAGCTGAAGTTCGATCGCATGTTAGAGGATCACAAAAAAAGGTTGTACCCCAATTGCGAAGATGGCAACACAAAGCTCGGTACCGTACCGGAATTGCTGCAGCGGAAGGCAGAGAATGCTGTGCCTGACAAAGGATTTGAGAAACTACTGAAAATATTAAAGAAGAAGCTTCCAAAGGATAACGAATTGCCCGATAGTACATACGCAACAAAGAAGGTCGTATGCCCTCTAGGATTGGAGGTGGAGAAGATACATGCGTGCCCTAATGACTGCATCCTATACCGCGGTGCATACAAGGATCTGAATGCATGCCCGGTATGCGGTGCATTGCGGTATAAGATCAGACGAGATGACCCTGGTGATGTTCACGGCGATCCCCGCAGGAAGAGGGTTCCTGCGAAGGTGATGTGGTATGCTCCTATAATACCACGGTTGAAACGTCTGTTCAGAAACGGAGAGCATGCCAAGTCGATGCGATGGCACATTGAGGACCGTAAGAAAGACGGGAAGTTGAGAGCACCCGCTGACGGGTCGCAGTGGAGAAAAATCGTGAGAAAGTACTGGGATGAGTTTGCAAAGGACCCAAGGAATGTATGGTTTGCTTTAAGCGCGGATGGCATTAATCCTTTCGCGGAGCAGAGCAGCAATCACAGCACCTGGCCGGTCACTCTATGTATGTATAACCTTCCTCCTTGGATGTGCATGAAGCGGAAGTTCATTATGATGCCAGTTCTCATCCAAGGCCCTAAGCAACCCGACAACGACATTGATGTGTACCTAAGGCCATTAGTTGAAGAACTTTTACAGCTGTGGAATGGAAATGGTGTATGTACGTGGGATGAGCACAATAAAGAGGAATTTAACCTAAAGGTGTTGTTGTTCGTGACCATCAACGATTGGCCCGCTCTCAGTAACCTTTCAGGACAGACAAACAAAGGATACCACGCATGCACACACTGTTTAGATGACACTGAAAGTATATACCTGGACAAATGCAGTAAGAATGTGTACCTGGGCCATCGTCGATTTCTTCCGACCAACCATCAATGTCGAAAGAAAGGCAAGCATTTTAAAGGCGAGGCAGATCACCGGAGGAAGCCCGCCATGCGTACCGGTGATCACATACTTGCTATGGTCAATGATTTACAAGTAATCTTTGGAAAGGGTCCCGACGCACTAGCTGTTCCGAATGACGCTGAGGGACACGCACCCATGTGGAAGAAGAAATCTATATTTTGGGACCTACCCTACTGGAAAGACCTAGAGGTCCGCTCTTCAATCGACGTGATGCACGTGACGAAGAACCTTTGCGTGAACCTGCTAGGCTTCTTGGGCGTGTATGGAAAGACAAAAGATACACCCGAGGCACGGGAGGACCTGCAACGTTTGCACGAAAAAGATGGCATGCCTCCGAAGCAGTATGAAGGTCCTGCCAGCTACGCTCTTACGAAAGAAGAGAAAGAAATCTTCTTTGAATGCCTGCCCAGTATGAAGGTCCCGACTGGCTTCTCGTCGAATATAAAGGGAATAATAAATATCCCAGAGAAAAAGTTCCAGAACCTAAAGTCTCATGACTGCCACGTGATTATGACGCAACTGCTTCCGGTTGCATTGAGGGGGCTTCTACCGGAAAACGTCCGATTAGCCATTGTGAAGCTATGTGCATTCCTCAATGCAATCTCTCAGAAGGTGATCGATCCAGAAATCGTACCAAGGCTAAGGAGTGATGTGGCGCAATGTCTTGTCAGTTTCGAGCTGGTGTTCCCACCATCCTTCTTCAATATCATGACGCATGTCCTAGTTCATCTAGTCGACGAGATTGTCATTCTGGGGCCCGTATTTCTACACAATATGTTCCCCTTTGAGAGGTTCATGGGAGTCCTAAAGAAATATGTCCGTAGTCGCGCAAGGCCAGAAGGAAGCATCTCCATGGGCCATCAAACAGAGGATGTCATCGGGTTTTGTGTTGACTTCATTCCTGGCCTTAAGAAGATAGGTCTCCCTAAATCGCGGTATGAGGAGAGACTGACTGGAAAAGGCACGCTAGGAGCGGACTCAATAATATGCAGGGACGGGCATTCTTGGTCTCAAGCACACTACACAGTTCTACAGAACTCTACCTTGGTGACCCCGTATGTCGATGAACACAAGAACAGTCTGCGCTCCAAACACCCGGAGAGTGCGACGACTAGATTACATGTGAACACATCAGGACTTTCAGCAGTTGGTTGGAAGCACGTATCAGAGGTGACAACACTGTTTGTGATGAGTTGTACTTGTTGTCCGGGGGACCATCTTTGACTGTATTGATTTGGAAAGGATACGAGATAAATGGGAATACATTTTACACGATTGACCAAGATCAGAAGAGCACCAACCAAAACAGCAGCGTCTGCTTTGATGCAACAACCGAGAAGGGAAAGGACACATATTATGGTTACATAGTGGACATATGGGAACTTGACTACGGACAAGATTTTAAGGTCCCTTTGTTTAAGTGCAAATGGGTCAATCTGTCAGGAGGCGGGGTACATGTAGACCCACAGTACGGAATGACAACAGTCGATCTGAAAAATCTTGGGTACACTGATGAACCGTTCGTCCTATCCAATGATGTGGCACAGGTTATCTATGTGAAGGACATGTCTACCAGATCGAGAAAAAGAAAAGATAAGGAAACGAAAACATCATACGATGAGCCAAAGCGCCACATAGTTCTTTCAGGAAAAAGGGACATCCTGGGAGTGGAGGGCGAGACAGACATGTCTGAAGATTATGAAAGGTTTCATGAAATTCCTCCCTTCAATGTCAAGGCTGACCCAAGCATCATGATAAACGATGAAGATTATCCATGGTTACGGCGCAATAAGCAAATGACACAAGCGAAGAAAAAGTGAAGACTTTCTCCCGCAACTATTATGATGATATCATGCCAAATTTGTAACAGACGAGTATGTTATGCCAAGTATTTTAGAGTTCATTTGAAAACAGACGAGTAGGTGTATCTATGTTAATTTTTTTATTAAAGTTAATCACAAACTTGTGATTCACACAAATTTCAAAGAATTCAAATTTTAACTATTCAAATTTGAAAACTAATGACACTAACAGAAAGTTCATAATTTTGCTGACCTAAAAGCAAAGAGAATTAAAAAATATAGCAAAAACAAAATAAAGCAACAAAGAAAACAAAAAAACTAAAAAATTGTTTTCAAATTTGAAAACTAATAGCACTAACAGAAAGTTTATAATTTTTCTAAAACTATAAAGCAAGAAAGTTTAAAAGTTTATAATTTTTCTAAAACTAAAAAAGTTTAAAAGCTAAAAGAATTGAAAAATAAAGCAAGATGAATAATGATAAAACACAGTAATATTAAATAGCAGGAATTTTTTATAGTAAAGTTATTCATAAACTAGTGATTCACACAAATTTTAAAAAATTCAAAGTTAAACTATTCAAATTTTAAAACTAATGGCACTAACAGAAAGTTTATAATTTTTTTGACCTAAAATAAAAAAGAAATCAGTACAAAACTATAAGTATTTAGTTCTAAGTAGAAACCAGAAAAAACAAAAAAATGCCACCTACTGGGCCCCCACGGCCTGAATACGACTAGACACCCTACCATGGGCCAGGATTCAGGCCTGAGGGAGGCCCAGTAGGCCCACAGGCACAGATTGCAGTGTTATGCCAGAAAGCCTGCTTTAGAGAGGAGCTCGAGAGGGATGGCACACCGCACCTTATAAACAAGTGTGCCTCCCTCTCAACTAGCGAGGTGGGACTAAATATTTGGGTTCGGGGCAGCACAGGCCTTTGGTCCCGGTTGGAGGGATGAACCGGGACCAAAGGGGGCATTGGTCCCGGTTCGTAGCACCAACCGGGACCAATGCCCCCTCTTTAGTCCCGGTTGGTGCCACCAACCGGGACCAAAGGCCGCCGCTTCCCGCCCTTTGGGCTACTGAAAAGAAGCCTTTGGTCCCGGTTGGTGGCACCAACCGGGACTAAAGGGGGCATTAGTCCCGGTTGGTTTCACGAACCGGGACCAATGCTCTTGCTATATAAGCAGCACTTAGCAGTTTTCGACCAAATCCATCTGTTTCTTCTCGCCCCGACGCCTTCTGCTCCTCGTCGCCGTCGCCGCCGAGCCCTGCCCCAACGCCGTCAGGCTGGTCCACCTCGCCGTCGCCGCCGCCGAGCCACTGCCCCGACACCGTCGCCGCGCGCGCCGCCCCTGCCGGCCTGGACATCATCGCCGTCGCCGCGCGCGCCGCCCCTGCCCCGACCCCGTCGCCGTCGCCGCGCGCGCCACCCGTTCCCCGACCCCGTCGCCATCGCCGCATGCGCCGCGCCTTCCCCAACCCCGTCGACGTTGCCCCGACCACACTACGCGGCCTTCGGTCCGGCTGCCGGCGCCCTTTTCTCTTATTTTTTGCATTATTATAAAAATGTGTATATATGTATATGTTCTCTGTGTATATATGTTCATATATGCAAAAGTTAGATTGTAGAAAAACTTTATATATGCAAATTTTTTACATATATGCAAGTATATATGTATGTATATATGTATGTATGTGGATACATGAGGGGGTCGATATACCCCCTCTCCGATAGCATTTGTGTGCATTTTAGGTTAGTGTATATATATGTTGATGTATACATGCAAAAGATAGATTTTTAGATATGATGATGTTTTTTTCATATGTGCATTTTTTCATATATGTATTATTTTTTAAGTTGTTAGTAGATATCGATTTTAGGTTAGTGCATTTTATCACTGATTTTAGGTTAGTTGATCGATTTAGTGCATTTTATGTTTGTTGCATTTTAGGTTAGTGCATTTTATGTTAGTGGAGAGGAAAAAGTAAAATAAGGAAAATGAAAATAAGTAGAGAAAGAAGGAGAAGAAGAAGGAGAAGACGAGGAGAGGAAGAAGAGGAAGAAGAAGAAAAAAAAGAGGAGAAGAAGAAGGAATAGAGGAGCTTCTTCTCCTTTTTTTCTTCTCCTTTTTTTCTTCTTCTTCTTAATTTTTATCGGGAACGAGGATGTCGAGGATCGCCGAGGGGTCGAGGGTCGGGAACTAGGGTAGAGGGTCGAGGGTCGTTAAGGGGTCAAGGGTCGAGGGTTTCAGGGTCGAGGGTTCGAGGGTTCTAGGGTCGAGGGTTCCAGCAGGGTCGTCTAGGGGTCGAGGGTTCCAGGGGTCGAGGATCGCCGAGGGGTCGAGAGAGGTTTCCTAGTGTCAAAGTATTGAAGAAATCGACGGCTTCATCATTAGCCGGAAGTAACCAGGGCATGATGGTACGAAGTCCTCCAAAGTTATTCTGGAATGGAGTCCCGGATAGGATAATTTGCCTTTTTGTCCGAATTTCAGCAAAGGCCTTCCAAATAACGATATTTGGAAGGTTCTTGCTGAACTTTGTACCAAAAAGCGAATTATCCTATCTGGGACTCCGTTCCAAAATAACTTTGGAGAGCTTCGTACCATCATGCACCTGTTACTTTCGCCTAATGATGAAGACATGGTTTTGTTGAATCCTTTGACACTAGGCAACCTCCCGACCACTCGGCGATCCTCTCGAACATGAGAGGAAGAAGAGGATAAAAAAAGAAGAGGAAGAAGAAAAAAGAGAGGAGGAGAAAGAATAGAGGAGTTCTTTTTTTTCTTCTTCTTCCTCTTTTTTTCTTCTTCTTCCTCTTTTTTTTATCAGTAACGAGGGTCGTCGAGGGACATAGATGTAGTGTCGTCGTTGTCGATATACCCCCTCCCGATAGCTTCAACACGTGGTGGGGAGGGTCGATATTACCCCCTCCTTGAAGCGTTGTCGAGGCCACCCCAAACCCTTGAAGCGTTGTCGAGGCCACCCCAAACCCTAGAGAAGCAGCGCCGAGGCCACTAATTAATATATATGATTCCTTACTATGATTAGCTAGCTAGTTCTACGTTTGCCACTAATATATCCATTTGTCATGTTTGAATAATAATTGCCATGTTGTAAATATTTGTAGAAACTATGGACACTATCGCCCGAGACGAAGCAAGAGAAGCGTTGTTGAGGGACATAATCGCAGAAGGAAGTGATGCCGTCTCGTTGTATCTCAACGACTTCGATGTTCTACAAGAAGAGGGTGAAGAAGCTGGCTCCGGTGACCTAATGGCGGTGCAAGAAGAAGAACGTGATGACGGGTCCGGTGACCGAAACGAGTCCGGCGACCGAGCCGAGTCCGGCCAGGTATATATATTAGTTAAGCTTGTGCTGACTAGCTAATTGATGCATTCATTGTTTTGGTATGTACACATATTAATTAAGTCTTTGTTCTTTTTTCTAGCCCTCCGGATCGAGCACAACTGAGGTAAAGAGACGAGGCCTGAAGAGAAAGTTGAGCTCGGATGAAAGGTTTGAGATCATAGCAATCGCGCCCGACGGCCAACCTATTGAACCCATCCGAACAAAGAAGGCATTTGTTGCTCAGTGCGGGGTTCTGGTTAGGAACAAGATCCCGATCAGCATCCAGCAATGGTATAAGCCTAAGAACGAAGACCCTGAGGTGTCTTATGTCAATGATCTGCAGAAAAATGATATTTCGACTGAGCTGAAGTCAAATTTCACCCTACCGCCAGAGGATGATCCGGAGAAGCCAGTTAAACAGCAATTAATCAAGTCTTTTGCTCTTAAGAGGATGGCAGACCTATTCAGGAGGTGGAAGAAAGACCTGAATAGGTTTGTCGAGAAAAAAGAGACACCAGAATTCAAGGGCATATATGAGAAGATCAGAGATCACTGGCCTGCATTTGTGGCCCACAAGACATCGGAAAAGAGTAAGAAGATGTCGGAGACAAACAAGAAAAATGCTGCGAAGAAGAAGGTTCACCATCGCACGGGGTCAGGTGGCTACCTGGTAGCCCGGCCTAAGTGGGCCAAGGCTGAGAATGATCTGGTTGAAAAAGGGATCGAACCAGAGACAATGAGCTGGCCAGACCGTTGCCGGACTTGGTTCTTCGGGGCTGGCGGAACCTTGGACCCTGTAACAGGGAAGTGCATTTGGATGGATGAGCAAGCTGACATACCCTTGAAAAAGCTTCGGTACTATATCGCTGCAGCGCAGAAAGGGACGTTCCTTCCAGATAGAGAGAACGACGAGCTCACAAAGGCCCTCGGAAATCCTGAGCACCCTGGACGGACACGAGGCACGCCAGGCTCCATTCCGTGGAAGGCTGGGTTTCCGGACGCAGGCGGTTACAAAAGCCAGGAGAGGAGGAAGAAAGTGCAGCAGTCCGAACTGCAGGCGCTTAAAGCAAGGGTACTCGGGATAGAGGAACGAGAAGCAAATCGCAGCAACCGAACTGCCGAAGCTTCCCCTGAAGCTACCCCGCCATCTCAGCGGAGAAGCAGCGTGGCTTCCACCGAGCTGCTTCAGCGAGAGCTTGTCTTGACGGCTCCTGCCAGCTATCCCGTGGATGCTATCACGGAGGCTCAAAATTGCCACCTTATGACGCAGTGGATGAATATGAAGGTCAAGGCGGCTGTTGGCTCTGTTTATCCTAATGAACCCGGCGCAACTTTTCACTGCCAGCCGATTCCAAAAGGATATGCTAAGGTGATGGTGGATGAAATAACGGAGGGATTTGAGGACCTCCCGCTTGACCACCCTACCGGAGAAGGGGAGACTCGGCTGGGTTCTACTCTGAAGACTCCATGCCTATGGCGGAAAGAGCTCATCAAGCTTCCAAACTGGACGCCTCCGCCTCCTCCTCCTCCTCCGGCGAGTCAGGGCACTCCGCATCCTCCACCGCCTCCTCCTCCGGCGAGTGATGATCAGGGCCCTCGGCCGGTTCCTTCTCCGGCGCGTGGCGGCACTCTGCCTCTTTCTACGCCTGCGCTGGCGCGCCCGAGCAGCCAGCCTACTCCTTCTCCGCCTCGTCAGCAAGGGCGGAAGAGACCCGCCGCCGCTCCGGCAGCTGCTCCTGCGCGTCGTAGTCCTTCTCCTCCGCCTCGCAAAAAGCAAGCAGTAAAGAAGACTGCCGCTCCGTCTGCTCTGCCGGCGTCTAGCGGTACAGCGAGAGGCGGGAGAAAATACAAATTCGGTCCTTCTCTGAAGTCTTCAAAGAAGTTACCATACGAGATGAGCCCGGAGGAGAACGCGAGGATCGCGCGAACCGAGAAGGATGACTGGTTTCAAGGGTTGAAAGCACAGAGACATCCACCTCCGAAGGAGAAGGTAGATTCGGTGAAAGTGAAGCGCACTCTGGCTGCCCTGGCAAAACCACCCAAGTCTCCGCCGAAAGGCAAGTATGAGCGCATTATTGCAAAGACATGGGCCGAAGCGTCGCGGTCGGGAAGTACAGTCGGTGATCAAAGGCTAAAAGAACGACGAGTAGCTGGGAAACAAATTGCCCAGCTCGGCGAACAAGCAAAGCAATCGTGCCCCCGCTCAAGGTGCCTAGCGTCGATCCGAGGATGGCGCCCGGTTATACTATTCTTGACGATTACCTGCCCGACGATGTAGATTATGATTTCCTGGACGTGCAGATACACAGATACGAGTACGGGAAGCCTCTCATCAAAGATGAAAGATCTCTAACAACGATGATGCGAAGATTGCATGATTGGTACATGAAAACCTGCAGAGAGTCTGGGGGGAGGAATACTTTGTATATGAGAGTTAAACCGGAGCATGACCTCGTTGGAATTGAACTGTTGCATGTTCCATTTGAGGAGTTCTATCAGTTTTTCAATCAGTTGGCCCTCGATAAAGCAATGGTCACCTGCTACTGTCTGTAAGTACTACTAGTTCTGTCATTAAGTCTCTCTATATAGCTCAGCTCTTTCATTGCATGTATTTATAATTATCCTCACTATATTATGCAGATTGAAGATCGCCGAATTGAAGAAAAGACAAATCGGTGATATTGGGTTCGTTAACACATATCTCATAGATGCAACTGAGGTTGAAAAAAGGCCCGAAGATACCGAGGTCAACTTGCTACGATCATTCAAAAGAAATGAACACAAAGATATAATACTCTTTCCTTACAACTTCAAGTGAGTGTTACTGTCTTGTGCATATTCGGTTTCCCTTATATATTAGTCTAGGTTATAGTAATGTAATTGATGAGTTATGCATGCGTGCGCAGTTTTCACTATATTCTCCTGGAGATTAGGCTTGAGAAGGGAGTAGTAACTGTCTTGGACTCGAGACGAAAAGATCCCCAGGAGTATGCGGACATGACTGAAATCCTCAAGAAGTAAGTTAAATCGATCATTATCCACCATATCAGCAAATTTGTTCATTTCCTGATATGAAGTAATTGTTTTCTTTTGTCTGGCAGTGTTTGGAGAAAATTCAGCACAAATTCCCGGGACTCCCGAAGGAGCTGGAATTTAGATACCCGAAAGTAAGTACTATAGTACCATGTTCCGCGTGTCTCCTAGCTATTGATTCAAGCGCTAGTTTCATCAATACCATTTGGCATTCTTGCTTATCTGTTTGATTGACCTCTATTTCTTGTAAAATGGTTGTGGCAGGAACAAGGGAATGATTTCTGTGGATACTACGTCTGCGAGTCCATCCGCCACACGACCCGTGAGCGGGGCGGGTACTCTGAGAAACAATATGAAGTGCGTAAGAAATAATATTCACAATTTTTGTTTATTACCATCATTTGTGTTGAGTTTCATTCATTCATATATATATATATATATATATATATATATATATATATATATATATATATATATATATATATATATATATATATATATATGTATTGACCCCCTTCTTCAAATTAGATGTTTCGGCAGCGGAATGAACTCCTAGGACCAGATCGCATGCGAGCAATTCAAGAGGAATTGGCGGCATTCTTTCTTGACCACGTGATCGCTGAAGACAGAGAATACTATGTGGACCATGCGTCCATAATTAAGAGATTATATTTGTAAAAGATAATTATTGTATATATGTAGCCGGTAGTGTTGGACGATAGATATACGAGAACTTGTTGTTCGACCAATCTCTCGGAGAAGGAGATGTGGTCGATATCACTTCTCTCTGCATGCATATATGTTCATGACGATCTTCTGTTTCCTTCGTTTGCTTACTAGCTAGTTAGCATGCCTAGTCCTCTCTATACGTATGTAAAGTACGTAGCGTCGACCAAGCACGGACATAAGAGAGGACACTTCTCCCTATTAATTAGCTATCTAACACAATATATGAAATACCTAAATTAACCCCACAAAACCCCCAAACCCTCCCCCCTTTAAAAAAAACCAAAAATCCCAGCCACAGAAATGCTGACGCGTGGAGGTCTATTGGTCCCGGTTGGTGCCACCAACCGGGACCAAAGCCCTCCTACCTGGGCTCGGCGCACAGGCCACGTGGAGGCCCATCTGTCCCGGTTCTGGTTTGAACCGGGACTACACCCTTTAGTCCCGGTTCGGGAAGCGGGACTAAAGGCCCTTATGAACCGGGACAAAAGGCCGGTTTTCTACTAGTACCCAGCAACTGGCCGTATCTCCTGCACTCTGACTGCAACTGTAAAAATGAGCTACTCCGTGTGCACGGGAAGACCTAGTCAGTCGGTTAATATCTGTAGGGACACAGGGATAGCCTACCTTGATGATGGCTCAGCCAGAGACTCTTTCGAGTAAAAACAAGAGAAATACAATTCTTCCGTGCACGGGGAGTCCTGTGCACGGGAGAGCCCTTTGAATTGCTTGGAAATTCGAAGCCATGCATGGTACCAACATTTAGTACTGCTCGTAGTTCATCAGCTTTTTCTTTCACCACAAGTAAGCACAGTGTTCCAGCCATGGTCCACTATCCCAAGCTTTTTCATCATTCGCAAATTTAATTCTATTTTATCTTTTGAATCAAGTGTCTATCTTATGATCCATTTGCATATTTGTGTGTATGACGATGAGTACTTTAAAATGAGGCCACTTTTGAATATATTTTAACAAGTTTTAAAAATCAAATTATGAAATAAGGTGAAACACGATCGATTAAACACTATGAAAGTACACAAAACTATGAAGAGTTTTGTTAAACCCGCTAATAACCCGAAAGCGATGGTACACTCTGAAACACAATGCTGCAAAATGAAACTGGATATAAACTATTTGTATCTAGCATGGGAGAGCCCTTTGAATTGCTTGGAAATCCGAAGCCATGCATGGTACTGCTCATAGTTCATCAGCTTTTTCTTTCACCACAAGTAAGCACAGTGTTCCAGCCATGGTCCACCATCCCATGCTTTTTCATCATTCAAAAATCTTTTGAATCAAATGTCTAATTTATGATCCGTTTGCATATTTGTGTGTATGACGATGAGGACATTAAAATGAGACCACTTTTGAATATATTTTTAACAAGTTTTAAAAATCAAATTATGAAATAAGGTGAAACACGATCGATTAAACACTATGAAAGTGCATAAAACTATGAAGAGTTTTGTTAAACCCGCTAATAACCCGAACGCGATGGTACACTCTGAAACACAATGCTGCAAAATGAAACTGGATATAAACTATTTGTATCTAGCAACTTGCTAATCATTCTGAATCCACCCCTGCCGCTGCACGTAGTCCTTCGTGATAAGCCAAGCTTTGTGCTTGACAATGTTTCCATCCGGACCTCGCTTGACCTTAAACACCCACTTCTGTCCAATGGCACGGTGGCCGACGGGGGGAGTGAGGCGAGATCCCTTGTGTCGTGGCAGCAAATTGACTCCATCTCGGCCTCCATGGTGCTGCGCCACGCTGGCTCGTCCAGCGCCTCCTCGACAAACGCAGGCTCCTCTACAGCAGAGAGCCAAAGCGCACCGTACTCCCGCATGCACGTCGGCGTGTGGTCGATATGGTGCTCCACCTTTTTGTAACGGAGAGGCACCTCCTCACCGTCGTACGTCTCGTGAGTGGGCGGGGACGTCCAGCCGTCATTTGGTTTGTCAGGAGTGGCCGGCGTGGGCGCGCTGGGTCCAGGCAATGCTTACGTGCCCGGCGCACCCGGCGTGCCAAGTTATGGTTTGACATACACAAGCGTGTGTGGAGCTTGGGTTGTTGCTAGTGTGCTGGGAGTCGTTCCGTCAGGCGTCACCGAGTATGTGGTCGTCACTGGCACATTGATGCCCGTGTACTCCACCATGAACTCGCCGACGTGATGACGCTTGTCGTCGGCGGGTGGGTTGCTCCAGTCCGATCTTCTTCAAATTGTATGTCGCATGTGCCATAGAGCCGTTTGCCAGCCAGGTCATAGACCATATACTCCTTCGTGCCAGGATCATAGCCTGGAAAGACATCGGCGATAGAGCGATCTGAGAGCTTGCTGACTTCGGGTCCGACGAGCTTCACGTGTGCTACGCAGCCGAAAGTATGGAAGTAGTCAATCATCGACTTCCTCTGCCGTGATGCCTCGTAGGGTGTGATGCCCTGCAAACTTCTCGTAGGCGAACCTTTAATGAGTCTCCATGCGCCTCACCCTAGAAGGTGCTCGTCACGCCCATGCTCTTGATCATGCTGTGAGCCATCTCCACCACCAACTGATTTCGTCGTTCGACAACACCATTTTGCTTTGGTGAAAATGGTGTCGTCGTGTTCCTTTGGATGCCCAGCTCCTCACAGTATGGGGTGAACACATTAGAATTAAATTTAGCGGCAAGATCCATGTGGAACGCACCGAGTTTCGTGCTACTCTACGTATCCACAATGACCTTGATCTTCCCGAAGAAACGAAACACCTCGTCCTTGAACCTGAGAACCTCCAGCCACATGTATCTATTGTGGTCATCAACAATGAGAAAAAAATAGTTCTTACCTCTCATTGTCGCCAGAGAGATGGGGCCGCAGTGGTCGCCATAGACGTGGTCTAGTACGTGCTCCGAATCACGCAGGAACGGCGTGCAGTCCATGTTACCGTTCGTGCAGCCTTCGAAGAACTGGTCGATGTGTTGGATTGTTGACATGGCACACACCACCACCCTTTCGCGCCAAGATCGTGAAGGGCTCTGAATTGGAGGTGGCCGGAGCACGTGTGCCAGCGCCAGGCCTTGTCGATGCCGCCCGCCAGTAGACACACGGGCACAACCAAATTCAGAGCCACTATATACAATTGGTTGCTCGTCCATCGCACTCGCACCAGAAGTACGAGCATTCTGTTATTGAGGCAGAGCTCGCCGCCATCAATCATGGATTTGCAACTGTGCTCATCAAGTTGCCTAAGACTTACAATGTTCCTCCGGAGTTGCAGGATGTAGTAGACATCTGAGAGCGTGCGTTCCTCGCCGGTCTTGCACGAAAACAACACCACCCGCCCCCACAGATCCGCACCATGGAGCCATCACCGAAGCGCACCGTCCCGTGCATGGATTCGTCCACCAGCGTGAGCATGTCGCGGAGTCCTGTCATATGGTTGCTGGCGCCCGTTTCTAGATACAAACGGCCGTCGTTAGTGGCCATTGGCATTTCGCACTCCTCCTTGAGGAAGATCTCCTGTGGTACCGGCTGCGTCGCTACCGGGGTGACTGCGTTCGTGACATCCCCCACCTTGCAGGCAGCAAGCAGAAGCCTAGGCCGTTCGACACCGACCTGCGCCATGTGAGCCTGCTATTCCTGCTGCTCTTGGTCCTTGGCCTTCTTACGATACTCTCTCGCCCAGTGCCTTGGGCTCCTGTAGTAGCTGCAATCGCCCTTGCGCTTGGGCGTCGTTGTACCTCTGTTGCTGCGACCTGCGCCATGTGAGCCTACTATCACTACTAGGGAAAACCTTATAAACAGAATGTTACCAGTAGCGCCGTACAAAATCAAACGCTACTGCTACTTAGTAGCAGCGCGCGTAAATAAACCGCGCTACTGCTATGACTTTAGCAGTAGCGCATACTAGCAAAAAGCGCTGCTGCTATGTTTGAACTGGGCGCACATGGCTAGCCCAACCTAGCAGTAGCGACTATATTGGCCCAGCGCTACTGCTACTCTCCTTAGTTGTAGCGCGCTTACGTGTAAGGCGCTACTGCTAACGAAAATAAAATAAAGTGAAAAACAAGTAGAAAAGAAAATGAAAATGAAAGAAATAGAAAAAGGAGAAAGGAAAAAAATAAAATGTAAAGAAAAATAAAAGAAAAAAGGGAAAAAGGAGAAAGGATTAGCAGTAGTGGGTTTCAGGAAAAGCGCTGTACCTAACTTAGCTATAGCGCGTTTTCGAAAATGCGCTACCGTTACGTTTCACTTAAACAACGTCCCCCCCCCCCCCCCCGGCCACCACTTCTTCCCCAAATCCCTCGCCCTCGCTGTGGTCTCCCCAATTCGCCATCGCCCCACTTCGCCACCGTCTTCTGCCGGCGTGGACGCCCGCAACCTCACCGTCTCCCCCCGAGGCCGCCGTCATCCTCACCGCCGCCGCCCGAGGCCGCCCTCAGCCTCACTGCCGCCGCCCGAGGCCGCCCTCGACGTCACCGTCGGCGCCCTCCACCTCACTGCCGCCCGAGCCCGCCCAGGACCGCCGTTGCCCGTGCCCGAGCCCGCCCTCTCCGCCCCTGCCTCCGTCCCCGAGCACCTCCCCGCCACCGTCTCTCCCCTCCCTGTAAGTCCCCCACCCACCCCCCACTCCTCTCTCTCTCTCTACATTTTAGAGAAAAAATTAGTAGAGCAAAAGTTTGTTTGTAGCAAAAAATTTAGTTTAGAGCAAAGGATGTTGAGTAGTAGATGTTAGTAGGGCAAAAGTTTGTTTATAGCAAAAATTAGTTTAGAGCAAAAAATTTGGTTTACAACAAAAGTTAGTTAGGGCAGTAGGGTTTAATTAGGCTAGATGCTGCTTGTATAGTATATAGTGATACTAGTAGATGTTAATTAGGTTAGGGCAATAGTGGTACTAGTAGATGTTAATTAGATGTTTTTCAGTTAGGGCACTAGAGTTTTGCTAGGTTAATTAGGTTAGTAGTGCTGCTAGTAGTAGTGGTACAGTAGGTTAATTAGGTGATGTTAAATGAATAACCTAAATGAATGAAATTAGTAGTTAACTGAATTTTTTTCCTTTCATCATTAAAGAGCACTAAAGTTAACTGAATTTTGTTCTATTAGTAGTTAAATGATTTTTTTCTACACTTTGTTTTTGAATTAGCTTGTGAAATTTGGACATGTGGTTGCTCGTGTATATTTGGACATGTGTTGCGGTGTCGAAGAGGGATATTTGAACACTGTTTCCAGGGAATGATGCTGAGTGGCCTATGTTTTGCCTGAATGTTTATTCATTACTGTTACGGCAAATTTCAGGTTCTCGATTTGTCCACTTTTTAGCAAAGGTCATCCCGAAATTTTCCGTGAATTTCGGCATGACTTGTGCTACAAACTAGGACATATCGAGTGCCCGGGATTTGCTGCACCAGGAAGGAGTCAACATTCCTGCGAATCGATAGGCCTTTTTTATGTCATTATTCATTTTATTAGGTCTAGAATTAATTGACTAGATTTAATCATAGGAAACATGGCTAGCAACGATGAAGGATAGGGTTCTGGTGATTGCGACGACGCCTATCGGGCGGCAGATGAATTTTTTAGCCTTACCGATGATCAACCGATGTTATTGTTGGGCCCACCGGTGGCATCGGGGACTGAGACCGACACGCAGACCGGTGCTGAGACTGAGACCGGCACTGAGACTCAGACCGGCATCGAGACCGGTGCTGAGACTGAGACCGGCGCTGCCTCGTGGAGCGGAGCCGGTGTAGAACCAAAAGCAAAGAGGCAACGGGTTCCTAACAAACTCAGGACTACTAGACTGGTGGTCACGGAGGTGGATGACGGCAATTTTGAGCCAAAGGCGCCCGAGGAAGCGCGTCGATGCTACGGCAATCAAATAGGCTGCATCGTGCGGACAACCGCCACCATCAACGATGAGAAACTACAGAAGATAGAAAATATGAGGAGCTCCCTCCTAAAGAAGTTTCACCAGATATTCTTGTTCCCGGGCCGGAATGAGAAGGATTATAAAGATCCAGATGAGGAGCCGGCAATGAAGAAGATAAACAAACACGCCATGACCAAGTTTAGCGACGCGTTGGCCGCCTGGAAAAATCGAGTGAAAGCAAGGATCATCGACAAGAAGGAACCCTACTCCAAGATTGTAAAGGATAATCCGAAAATCACGGAAGAGCAGTTTCAAATATTCAAGGAGGCTTGCGAGGCCGAAGCTGCCAAAAAAAGTCTAAGTACAATAGGGACTTCAAGAGAGGAACATTGGGAGCCACCACCTCGGAAGCCGTGGTTACAGCGGAAAGAGGTCCAAATGGGCCAAGGAGGACGCGGAAGCCGCGAGTCTGGGCATCCCAGGCCCCTTGGCGGAGTTCACCGTCCCGCAGGAGCGTGATGTCCTCAGGGCCCGGCACGGTTGGGACCTAGTGAAGAAGGTTTACGAGACAACCGGTCATTACGGAGTTCATAAGACTGCTGGTAATTTTAGTTTCTGATCAGTTCGACTGCACACGTTAGTCATATTTGTAAACGATCCTTGTGCCTGTTGCAGAGAGAGCAGCACAGGATTGCGGCCGAAAGCGACTCGCCGTCTGAGGCATTGGCGAGGCCCAAGTGGGACACTCCATTCAACCGGGCGATGAACATATTGAAACAACAACCGGTGGATACTCGACCGTCGTATGGACGCGTGCACGGTGTCGGAGACGGCGCCACATGGAAGAAGTACTACCGTGAGACCACGGAGGAGAGAAAGGAAAGACGGAGGTTAAATGAAGAAAACATCGACAAGAGGGTTGATATTGCGGTTGAGAAGAAATCAACTCAGACAGTCGCAACAGCGGTAGCTGCCGCAAAACAGGTGGCTGTAGATATTTCTACTTTCTTGGTTTCGGCCGTTTTCAATTGGACCAGGCAAAATCCAGAAAAAAAATGCAGCAGACTTTCCCCTTGCTGACTTCTTGGCGGGGAGCATCTCGACTAGCGTTGCACCAGCACCTACAGCTGCACCTGCTCCCGCACCGGCTCCCGCACCGGACGTGCTCGGCGGTGCTTCGTCTTTGGCTGAGCTCGACACCCTCACGGTATCTGTCACACCGGCCCCCTTCGATATAAATGTATAATCTTCCTTTTTCGTTGCCTTTCAGATGTCTCACGTAGCAGACTTTTCTTTGCAGGCTGACGAAACCCCGTGCACCATATTGTACACCATCGGCGACCAGAAGGTGGACGTGGGGAAGGCGACGATAATGGAGCCGAATGAACCATTGTTCCACAGCCGGCCGATCCCCCGAACGTCTTCAAGGTTTCCGTGGCCAGTGTCAAACCGGGCCACAAAAATTTGCCTCCTCCAGTACTACTGGGGGATGACTACGAGACACCGCGGCGGCTTGGTGATTGTTGCAATGCTGGGTGGGTCCTGTTGTGGCCAAAGAGTCTGCTTCGTCTGGAGGCGGTCGGGAGCACCCCCACGAGCACGCAGCCTCAGCAAGGTATGAACATCAACACCCCACCTACCCAATTAGCGTCGGGTGTCGGGATGGGTGATAGCGGACGGGGTAAGGAGGAGGCTCCATTAGTCGCTAATGATGTCGCCACGGATGAGGATGAGGACGACGATGGCGCTGCTGAACAGTATGTCTATACTGGCGCCTCCTCAGGGTTTGAGCGTCATGAGTTTAGGAAGAGAGCGAGGAAAGGCAAAAAAGCTGATTCTATGATCCAGCCGCCTCAGCAGCCTCGGCTTCAGGACCGTATAGATATCCCAAATGCGGATAAATGGCATATCCCCGGTCAACCAATCCTACCTGCAACAGCGCTACGGGCCAGATTCGGCGATCTAAAGAGACTTCATGACGATGTGTTGCGGGTAGAGAAAGACCTAATCGCCTCGAAAGATCCAGGATACCCACTCTACGATGTTAGCGTTCCGCGGCAAATGTCGTACGTCAACAGCTTCCCCGCGGATAAGTTCTTCCTCCGATTCGATTACATATTCGACGTGTTTCACGTGAAGAAGCTGGATTTTACGTTTGTCCGCCTTTATGCCTTGCACATGAACTACATCATCGGGGTTGAGCAGATATCTCATATCTGTGTCGCTGACCCGTACTACATGCACGAGGGCTTCTTGGGAGTCTGCACAAAGCATCGTGAATACGCGAGGGATTACATCACCAGTTTCATGCTCGCCAATAAGGACAAGGGGGCGACTCTCGTGCCTTATCATCCCGTGTAAGTCATCTGCGCTGCTATCCTTCCTTTGATTCAATCATTCATTTGCACGGTGGAGGCTAATTAATTTGAGGACTTATTTTGCGCAGCGGCGGGCGCGCCGTCCTCATCATTCTCTACCCCCGATTCTCCCACGCTCTTTACTTGGACTCGTCGAAGAACATTCACAAAAAGGATTACACCCACATCAAGGATGTTCTCGACAGTGTTATGTATTACTACCAATCAATGGGTGGAGAGGTCAGGGACAAGAAGATAAGGGGCGGCAGGGTCGCCTTCGGCCATAAGACCGACTTCTGGTGCATCCAGCAACCGAACGATTCTCTTAATGATGGATTCTATGTCCTACACCACATGCTGGAGTACAGGGATCACCAGAACCTTCGCATGGCACCTACTTCCGGCGATGCCCATATTCTGCAATGGGCAAAGGACATAGGAGATATCGAGGATCATCGACTTTGAGCTGAGTTCTATAACATCCAGCGCGAACTTGCCCAAATCATCATGAAGGAGGTCGTCGGAAAAGCAGGGATGTTCTACGGAGAAGGAAAAATGTCGCGGGAAGACGTCCGAACATGGATAGCCTCTCAGCGTCTCGACCTGAAGCCTTTCACTAGGCTCGGGGACTATCTCCCTGACTTGGATGGATGGAACGACATGTTGGAGTGATTGTCGATATATGAAAATGTGTCCGTTTAGTCCAAACTTTCTGTATGACAAAACTTTGAGTTATGCACGGTGAAACTTTATTTGTGATGTAATTAAACCGTCCTCCTCCTCGACTAGCAAAAATCACACTAGTTAGGGCATTTTGGGGTACGATGAACTTTGTTATTTATGCTTATGATATGTTGTTTCTATTTTTGCCAAGTCTGTCTCTTTCTGTTGCTCAACTATATATGTTGCATATCATCGACTCATGTGATGATGCAGGTGCATAGATCATAGATGGAGAAGAAGTGCTACGCCAGGAGTATATATACGACAAGTGGCCGGAGTGTCAGGCCCAGGTGTACCGGTTTCCGGTTTCCGAACGACAGGCAGTAGTTAGTTTAGGTTCACGCTAATGCGAGAGAGGGATACAAACTCATGTTCTCAAAGTGATAGCTCTTCTCGCGTATATCATTGTTTAGATGGATGACGATGTATTTGCAGGTAATCGAGACTTGTATCGCTATTTTCGAGATGATGACGAGAGATCACTTTGTGTTGGATGATGATTATGATGATGACATGATTTGATGAGACTAATTGTCTGTATATGCTATGATTACATTTGTATGTGTATGATATGCTAAAGATTATTGTATAAAGCCTATTCAAATACAAAACAAATATGCAGGAAAAAACTAATAAATAAACTAGTAGTAGCGAGGAGGGAAATTTAGCAGTAGCGCCGTCTTACCAGTAGCGCGTCCCAGCAAACAGCGCTGCAGATAATATCAGTAACGCCCTTTCCCGAAGATCGCTACAACTATTCATGTATAGCAGTAGCGTGGGACAACAGGCGCTATTGCTATACGTTACCTGTAGCGCCTTATTAGTAGCGCCGGTACCCGCGCTACTGAGAGGCCCAAGACCCTCGCTGCTGCTAGGCTTTTCCCTAGTAGTGTATTCCTGCTGCTCATGGTCCTTGTCCTTCTTACGAGACTCTCTTGCCCAGTGCCTTGGGCTCCTGTAGTAGCTGCAATCACCCTTGCGCTTTGGCGTCGTTGTACCTCTGTTGCTGCGACCACCGACTTGGCCGCGACCTCCACCGCCTTGGAAGCCCTTTGGCTTTTAGTTACTGCGCCCATGCTGCTCTCCTCCTCCAGACGAGTTGCCACCTTGGTCAGGCTGCATGTGGCATGCAAATCACTCCTTTGTGGGCCCCAGAAGCTGGTACCTCCTCACTCGCTTTCTTCGACGACAATAAGGCGCCCGCAGAGCTCCTCCAAGGAGAGCTGTTTGGTGTCGACAAGTCACTCAATCGCCATGGCCATTTCATAGTAAGGCCGTGGCACCATCCATAGTACCTTTAGGGCAGCTTCGTGCTAGCCCACCGGATCACCGAGGACCTCGAGCTGGTCGACGATGGCCCAAAGCCGCATAATTTATGACTCCGTCGCTTTGGCGTCCTTGTACCGGAGTCCCTCGTACTCAGAGTGGCGCGTTCGTGCCCAACGTCCACGTCAACGCATGGTCTTGAGGGTGTCACGTTCTTGCTTTGCCATGGCCTTAGTGCCCAGCGTCCACGTGAACTCTAGTGGCACACCCCTTATCAGGGCAAGCATGGCGTCGTGGTCTTCACGATCCGTACCTTCACGGGTCTCAACCACAAGCCCCAACTCATGGCCCGCAACTGCAATTTTGTCATGAGGCCCCAATAGATATAGTTTGTTCCCATTAGCATCATTAGCCGCCATAGCCGTGTACGGCACGCTCGATGATTGGCACCCCTAACCCTACTTCCGTGGAGAACCGAACCAGGGTTTTCTTCGGCGCTGCTATTTTCGCTGCCGCCTTCTTCTCCTCCAGCTCCTTCTTTGTCTTCTCGTCGTTGGTGCCAGTCATCTCGGATCAAACACCGCCGGCGCCTTAGTATAAATCGAACACCAACAAGGCTCTGATGCCACTTCTTGTTGCTGAAGTTGGCAACCTCTATGACAGAGATTTATGAGAGAAAGAGAGAGTGCCAGAGGTGGAAGACAATAGGTTTGCCTTGCAAACTGCCACGACAGCTTTTCTGTTATTAAGCTAGCCCCAAAACGAGCTGCCGAAAACAAGAAGGAAAATGGTCGCCCACGACGAGCTTAAGAGCATCTCCAACAACCGCACAAAAATTCCGCGCTCAATTAAAGTTGTAGCGCGTCACTGTAGCACTTTTATTGCGTCGGAACCAACATTGCTTCAGCAAACGCCCAAAAATGCGCGCCCAAAAAATTACTCAGTGCAAATTGTGAAGCGCGCGCAATCCGGAGCCCAAAATATGCTGCGCGCGATAGCGTTTTTCAGCGCGTGCACAAATTTTTTTGCGCACGCCATATTTTACAACATCTGTTGAAGCTGTTCGGCGCCAAAAAATAATAAATTTATAGCGCGTGGAGGTTTTTTTGGGCGCCTGTTGGAGATGGTCTATTGATCGTGCCATCCCACAATACTCGCCACAATTGAACCCTACATGCCGGCGACGAGACGCGTGATCCATGCCATCCCATGGCGCTTTCTCGGACGTTTAAAAATCCTGCTAACTTCCTCACTGAAAACTACTGCATCTGTACGTGCACATGCACATGCTGACGGACTGAATTTTATTCAGTGACACTGAACTAAATGAATGTGTTCCAGCGGAAAGCCCTCGCCACGAGCGACTTCCGACAAACAAGTCAGGCTTGTGGCCAACACAGCTCTCATCGGCTTCAACTAAAGTTCCCAATGCCTCTCACTCTCATCACCTCAAGAGTTCTCACTGTGTAATAGTCTATGCTACTCGATGACTTCACACGCACGATTGAGTTCGGTTCCACAAAATGTACACGGTTGTATTATTTATAGACACGCTACGTATGTTGGCGGGCGAGCATGGGTCTGAGGAGCTCATGTAGACGCCAGGAGAGTAATGTGATGTTCCTTGAGAATAATAGATGTGTTGTATATGCACATGCATCTGCTGCTGCAAATACTAAATGCTAGCTAGTTCCAGCTCAAGGCAATAGCTTGACCTTCTAGAAAGTTCGGTAAAATCACATCTATGTCATATCCTTTTCTTCTCACTAAAGGGATCAGGCGGTCTCCGCACTGAGCCAGAGTGACAAGCTAACATGCATGAGCAATCAGCTAATGAGCAAAATAAAAGATATATACACTGTAGAGAAAGGTGCGGTAGCTTCCGGGTGCCCCTACACCATTGTGAAACAAAAATCTGTGCTCAAAAGAGCTCAAAACTTTGAATAATGAAATCTTTTTCTTCCGTAGAGCTCCTCAAATGGTTTTTTGGCATGAAATCTTGCAAGCACCTACAAAGTTTGAGCGTATTTAATCACATGAAGTTTCAGACTTTTTTATTTTTTTTCAATTGTTTTTAGTTTACTATTCATCAAGGGTGTAGGGACCGTGAGTTGAAAAACCACTCTCATTTATATAATTTTTCAAAAAAAAGGATAACCCATGGCCTCTGCATCGAATGATGCACACAACTATTTTATTAATTATTCATCAAGACCTTACAAAGTAATATATCAATAAGTCTGAAGCCACCTTCCTGACAACATCTGTCGCTACCCATATCAACTTGATGAAGCAGTTGCTCATTGTCGGGGCCGCCTGCCCAAACCTCGCACCTAAGCACAACATTTAAACCGGAGGCATCAACCAAGCCGCCCAACGGAGGGTCGGGGGCACAAACTGGTCCAATAGACTCTCAGTGGGCACCGCATGTGCATGCTGCCGAGGATTTATGGCACGGAAGTGCGGTGTCACGCATGTCCGTAGTGCCCGCTTTTTATTTTGGCTTGAAATTGTATGTCTGAAACAGGCTGGACTTATCAGTTTTAGATGTAAAAACGGTAAGTTTCATTGTTGAAACTTAAACTTTTTGAGGGATTTTCTTTTTAACTTTCCCTAGTGTTGGATTGAATTACAACGCGAATCACAAATCAAAACAAGCGCGCTGCCGGACTTGGCAGGTGAGTACCCCGCTCCCGCGTGCTCCTGCACATTTCCGTATTGTCTCCTACTCTTTCCGTCCCATAATGTAAGACGTTTTTTGACTCTAGTGTAGTGTCAAAAAACGTCTTACATTATGGGACAAAGGGAGTACTTTTTTGGGCCATTGTGAACTCTTTCTGATTAAACGCAACTACTTCTCTAAATCTAAATCAACCAACTTTTTTTGTTTTGTTCAACTCAAGTCAGTAGAGTGCAACTTTAGAATAAAAATATGCTAATCTCGAAACACGCTTTCGTCCCACTATATTAATATAGCAAACGCCCGATACAACAAAAAGCAACCCAGAAAGGACAGAAATGTTAGGGCAGCAGCAAACACAAAAAAAAAACCGAAAAAAAATGGAGACAACGACGGATCGACTAAGCTACGGGACCCGAAACCGTTGTGCGCTCCAAAAAGTACCAAGCAACACCTTCAAGAAGAAAACTGAACGCCGCTGCCCAAACTAGCGCACTGCTCCTAGGGTTTCCCCAGGCACACAGAGGGAAGTGGATGAAGGGTAGCCACGACAGCCTCCAGGAAGGAATGCTGCCACCTAAAGGCAGCACCGCGTTGGTGTCGGGTGTGCCGACAAGGATTTCTCCCGAAAGAATCCTATCCACAACCCTCAACCCCCAAGCGACCCGTTGCACAGGAGCCCCGCAATGACGAGGCCCTCGACATCATCCGACTCGCCATCGTTGTCTCACCGAAGCTAGCTAATATCACGAGGTTTGCAAGACGAAGGCGAGGAGTAGCTCGAATCAAGGTCAGTAGTACCGCTGCGGCGCCGGAGGGAACAACCTCCACCGCCGAAGACGGTAGACGACCGGACACGGCCACATGGCACACCAGTCCCATTTAGGTCCGGCCGGGCCCAGCAGGCCCGTTAAGCCCCCCATGCAGGCAAACCAGTCCCAAGAGGGTCCGGCCGGGCCTAGACCGATCACGTAAACCCCGCCGCCACGCTGCAACAGGCCGGCCGCCGTCGCCGCTGCACCCCTGCATGAGCTACACCACCGCCATCTGCAGAACGCGCTGCGCAAGGCGGGCCCACTCGCCCCGACCTAGATGGGGCCCAAAGAGCCCAGATTTGGGCCGAGGTGCGCATCCGGCACCGCCCGTCTACAACCTAGCATGTCTTCTTTTGCAACAATTATTTTTATTTCAGTCGTGCGACCAATTGTAATATTCGCACAAATTTTTATTCAAATACAAGTAGTACTCTAATAGTAGAATATTATTTTAGTTTTGTAGAATGCCAAACCATTAATGTTAGAGATGGGCTCAAAGTTTCTGTATTAATGATGTACATGTATATAGTGCGGCTATAAATAACCTATCCTTGTACATGTAACGAAACCAACACCCATGTGTCAATGGGAGAAGCTGGCACACATGATTCATGTGCACAAGTGGCATGGGACATTCCACACAGCATGATCTTTTGAGGGGATGAGATGCATCGGGAATCTTAGTTGAAGGCGGCAATTTGGATAGCAAGCTAGCTCAGTCACGAATCGGGCTCCCAACGTCATTCGTGGAGCCCGAGGTAGTTGATTCTGCGCTGCAAGATGGAGCACCCTGTGGTGCTGGGTGCACGAAAGTTGCTGCGACTGACTGGACAGAGACAAGTTGAGCGACCGTGTGCCATGGCGCATGACTGTTCTTTGCCTCATGATGTACACAGCGAGGTGGACCTGGTTGCCAGATTCTCTCGCCAAGTGCTTCTGTGGTTCGGCGCGTACGTATGCTTGTCACTGGTGGACCTATTGGCATTGAGAAAGAAAGAAAGCCAGGACCCATCCGGCATCTGCCGCGGTATCAATGTGCCAGCATCACGTACGCTGGGATCCTCACCGGAAAAAGCATCACGTACGCTGGTACGCATGAAATCAAAGGAAGATTTATATGGGAATTCAATTCAAAAAGGATGTATATGGAAATTAGCACACATATTTTATACACTCACTGGTGGAAAAAGGGACTTTGGTCGCGGTTCGCAACTGCCATTAGTCGCGGTTGCGCAACCGCGACCAAACAGGCGGGACTAAAGGCTCCACCCTTTAGTCGCGGTTGCTTAAGAACCGCGACTAAAGGCCCGTCCACGTGGGCGCCAGTTGGCCGTCGGGGCGGAGGACTTTTAGTCGCGGTTCTTCTGGCCAACCGCGACTAAAGACCGCCGCAGGTTTAGGGTTTTAGCCCCCCCCCCCTAAACCTGCCCCCCCTAAACCTGTTTTCTGTTTAATTTGTATTGTTTTATTTCTTTTATGCTTTATTTTAATTTTGAAGGAGTTTCACATATTCTACGCTACTACACACATGCATATGAATGTACAATTTCAAACAAATTTGAAATTAGAACCAAAAAGAATTCAAGAGGAATATACAGTATATATTAAATATCATCGGATGACCATATACAATTTTGAACAAGTTTCCATACATAATTTAAGGCATATAAAGTTCTACGTCCTCGTAATGGTGTTCTCCTTTAGGATGGAGGACTTCCCTCCTGAACCATCCAGCTAGTTCCTCTTGAAGTGGTCGGAAGCGAGCTTCTGGACTAAGCATCATCCGGAGGTTATTCCTCTGAGCATTGGTATCACTCGGAACCCGCTCAGAGGTGTATCTCCGGATCATCTCACAGACATAGTATCCACATAGATTGGTCCCCGCTGGCTGAATATCCCCAGCATTCTTAGCCTTTGACTTTTTGAATTCTAGCTCTTTTTTGAATTCACCGACCTTTGTATCTACGAACCGTCTCCAAACCCTACGAGGCAAAGAAAATTAAATGAACAAGAGAGTTATTAGTTACTTGATATTAGGAAATGAACGAAATAGGCCGATCAATATAGAGCGCAAATGACTGAAAATAATTACTTCTGCAGCATTTTTCTCAGGTCGCCCCAAAGCTTTGGATCCATATTCAGAGAGTCGTGGACGAGACATTCTGAGGTGTCAACTTTAATTACTAGCAGAATCCAGTGGAACCTGCGGACACGATACATGCACAGTACGTCATGGATAACTCATCGATTAGCCGGCCACATACCATGCATGGAGTAAACAAAAGAGAATGTGCTCAAGACAGAAACACTCACCCAAAATGGTAAGGAAATAGAATATCACTTTTGAGTTCCTACTTTGTAAGAAACTGCCACAGGTCTGCCTCCATGTCGTCGGGGTGATGCCGCAACACATATCCATTAACGATGTGTGGGTCAATGAACCCAACATCATGGATGTTCCTTACTCTGCATTCCTTAATCTTCATTCTGCATGTATAATAGCGGACACAACAATATAGTTAGGACATATATATAGTGCAGGCAATATGAACGAGATGGGGTAGAAATAAATCACTTACAGAATGTAGCAACTGATGATAGATTTGTCGAGCTCGCGCAGATTGAAAAGCTGGAACAATTCACTCAGATGAATTTGTACATAGTAATGTTTGAAGTGATGCTCATATCTAACTTCCGCATAAATATATTCGTTGGCGTTTTTATTTTTTATGTAACCCTTGTACCATTTCAGCAGACCTTTCATTTGTGGAGGTAGATCCTGTTCCTGCGCAGGCTCGACGAGAGGCCCATTCTTCACATATGTAATTACTACCTCCTTCACTGGCGCCTCATCAAGGCCTAACAGTTCACGAAGAGTAATACCTAAGTTGGCCGCTTGTTCTCTGGCACTCGTTGCAGTCAATCCAAGTGCTGCCCCAGCTGCTATGATATCGGGGTCATCCGGACCGGCGGCTTTCACTATAAGCGGGGCAATTGATTGTTTACTTTGTTCCCCGAGCTGGGCAACTCGTTTACTTTGTTCCGGATCGGGGTCATCCGCCCGCCCTTTCTTCTCCTTCAACATGAGTGCCTGCCTACGAAGTTCACATGCATAGTCCTCAGGCAGATTCTTCGCGGCTTGGGACGGTGTGCTCAAAAATGACTTAGCCCACTTCTTTTGCTCATCAGAAAATACTGGCTTGGGCTCGGGCTCTCTTTTCTTCTTGCAGTCCGCCTTCCATTTCTCAAGATCAGCAGCCGCGGCCGCGGCAGTTTCCTCGGCACTACGTTCCCAAGGCCTTGTGGGGAGAGGCTTCAGTGATGGCTCCGGTACCTTTGTGGTCTTAGGTACATAAGGGTCCGGGTTAATAATCCAGGACTGCTTCTGCTTCTTTGCCGGAGGTGGATTGGGGGGCGGCGTCTGATCACCCGCCGGACGAGGACTGGGGGGCGGCGTCTGATCACCCGCCGGACGTTGTGGACTGGGAGGCGTCGGCTGACGTGACGGAGGTGTAGGTGAACCGCCACCACCACCACCACCGCCGCCGCCGCCACCACCACCGCCGCCGCCGCCACCACCACCACCACCACCGTAGGGGGGTGGACTTGTTGTCCTTGGCGCCTCGCCTGGAAACTTGATAAACTTCTTTTGCCATAGAATGAAATGGCGCTTGACATCTCCAAGTCTTTTCTCCCCTTCAGGTGTAGCAATGTCAATCTCCAGGTCCTCAAACCCTTGGACTATGTCCTCCACCGTGACACGAGCATAGCCATCTTGAATGGGGTTGTTGTGGTGGAGTGCTCCAGGTAAACATGGTAAAGCACTGCCGATGGCTACCTTCATGGACATGTTCCCGATAGGATAATACAGATGACATTCTTTCCTCTCCTTTATATCGTCCACGGGGTAGCGAGGAGGCTCCGGTGCAGTAATTTCGACCACCAGAGGCTCCGGTGCAGTAATTTCGATCGTCGGTGCATCTGCACCAGCCGGTGGGGCCTCCGTGGAAGCCACGCTGCTTCTCCGCTGCTGGCTATCGAGATCCGCTGGATGATCTTCATGCTGCGCCCAAGCTGCATCTCTTTCGGCTACTAGTACACTCACGGTTTTCTTCATCACATCCATTTCCGATGCCAACCGCGCCACAACATCTGCTTCCCGATCGATCTTTCTCTTACGGCTTCTGTAACCGTACGGGTCATCGTTCTGGGGGAACCCTATTTTCCACGGAATGTGCCCCATGCCTCGTACACGTCCTCCGTGTTCAGGATTCCCGAGGGCTTTTGTCAGTGCGTCGTTCTCTCTGTTGAACTTGATCTTCCCCTCTTGAGCATCCCTCATTGCGTCAATAAGGGCTTGGGTGGGTTTCATTATTTTGCCCTGGTAAACACACTCCCCTGTCTCCGGGTTCAGCGTTCCCCCATGCCCGTACCACCAGCTTTTGGCCCTTGGGTCCCATCCCTCCGTACCTGGACGGATTCCTCGCGCCCTCAGCTCGTTCTCCATCTTCGCCAACCTAGGCTGCCAAAGGCGATACCCTCCTGGCCCCATAATATGATTGTACTCCTTCTTAGCCGCATTTTCCTTATTTTTTTTTGATATTTGAATGAACTGCTCCGATTTCTTTTGCTTCACAAATTCTGGCCAATCATGTTTCAGTTTCTCATATTGTCCTTTGAAATCCGGAGTCTTGTTCTGCTTGACAAAGTCATGGTTTAGATTTTGCTTGAATTTCCGGAATGCGTCGGCCATCTTATGAAGAGCGAACTGTTTGACTAGCCTCCTCCTCTCCTTGTTTTCCTCAATCTTGTTACCCTCCTCATCGAATTTGTTGTATTCCGGAGGTAGAACGAAATGTTCCATAAGCTTCTTGAAGCAATCTTTTTTTGTTCTCTTATCGACAAAAGTGAAACCAGCAATTCGTGCCTTCTTTGGCTCATTCCACTCCTGGACGGTGATCGAGACGTTGTCTCTAACAACGGCTCCGCATTGGCTGACAAACTTGATGGCGTTCTTGCGGGGCTCCAGCGGCCTGCCGGTTGCACTGTCGACAACCTCGATGGTGCATGTTTCCCCTTATTTCATCGTCTTGGTTGCGCCACGCTTTGACGACGTACTCGATTGTTTCGACGATCCGGCCGAGGGCTAAAATAAGAAAGAGAGTCGCGCCCGTTAGTACACACATATTTATTCAAATCAGTTAGTTTGTATCACCAGAGGCTCAATGTATATATATACCTCGGCGCCGGAGGTGGTTGCTACTTCCATTTGAAGATCGTCGTTTATCGACGTTTGTTCGGCATCATCTTGCTGACGGCGCCCTTCATCTTCACCGTCAAGGTTCAGATAAGAAGAGACATCATCTTCTTCTTGTCCGGTCGGCACATATTGAATATCGCCGTTTATGATGCCGAACATATGTGCTTCACCGTCCGGATCATAGTTGTCCATAATCGGGTCAGCTCTATCGTCCGCCATTATGTCAGTCCTGAAAACATGTAGTAAAAACAAATTAATTAAGTGAAGAAGGGGGGCGGTGGCGGTGGCGGTGGCGAAAGGGCGGTGGCAAAAGGAGGGGGCGAGGAAGGGGTGGGAGAGGGTGTCGCGGTAGAGCGCGAGACGGGGCGGCAGACGACGGCGCCACGGAGAGGGAGGCGAGGACAACACTTTTACGGTTTTTTGTTAATTATCAAGTTTTAAGTTACTTTTTTTCTTCTTCCTTTTTCCTTTCTTCTTCTTTCTTTCTTCTTCTTCCTTTCTTCTTCTTTCTTTCTTCTTTTCTTTCTTCTTTCTTTCTTCTTCTTCCTTTTCTTCTTATTCCTTTCTATTCTTTCTTTCTTCTTCTTTCCTTTTTCTTTTTTCTTTCTTTCTTCTTCTTCCTTTCTTCTTCCTTTCTTCTTCTTTTTTTCTTCTTCCTTTTCCTTTCTTCTTTCTTTTGGTTTTCATTTGGTTTTTATTTGGTTTTCATTTTTTTTCTTCCTTTTTCTTTCTTGTTTTTTCTTCTTCATTTTTCTTTCTTCTTTTCTTCTTTCTTTTTTTCTTCTTCCTTTTTCTTCTTTCTTTTTTTCTTCTTCCTTTGTTTTTCTTCTTCCTTTCTTTTTTCTTCTTCCTTTTTCTTTCTTCTTCCTTTGTTTTTCTTCTGTTTTTTTGTTTTCTTTTGTTTTTTCTTCTGTTTAATTTGTTTTTTTTGTGTTTTCCTTTTTACTTTTTCCTTTTTCCTTTTTTCCTTTTTCTTCTTCTTCCTTTTCCCTTTTTCTTTCTTCTTCTTCTTCCTTTTTCTTCTTCTGATCTTCTTCTGCCGGCGGAGGACGGCAGGGCCAGCGGGCGGCGGGCGGCGCGCGGAGGACGGCAGGCAGGGCCAGCGGGCGGCGGGCGGCGGGCGGCGGGCGGCAGGGCGTCGGGCGGCGGGCGGCAGGGCGTCGGGCGGCGGGCAAGGGCGCAGGGCACGGGCGGCGCGCAAGGGCAGGCACGGGCGTCGGCGGCGCTCACTGGGGACGGGGGCGGCGGCGCGCAGGGCTTCGGTGTCGGGGCAGGGCTTCGGCGTCGGCGTCGGCGTCGATCGGCGTCGGGGCAGCGCTTCGGCGTCGAGAGAGAGGAGAATGGGAAGTGGCAAAACTGCCAAGTGCAGTATTTATAGACGCACCTTTAGTCGCGGTTGGTAGCTTTAGTCGCGGTCCGCCACACCAGCCGCGACTAAAGCTAGCCTTTAGTCGCGGTCCGCCACACCAACCGCGACTAAAGGGTTTTGGCGCCGCTTTCGTTCCCGCGCAGGAAGAGCCTTTGGTCGCGGTTGGGGAGGCGGACCGCGACTAAAGCTAACCTTTAGTCGCGGTCCGCCACACCAACCGCGACTAAAGGTCTGTGCTGGCACTGGCGCGGTGCGTTGGGATGTTTAGTCCCACCTCGCTAGCCGAGAGGCTTCGACAGTGGTTTATAAGCGCGGCTGCGCTCACCACTTCGAGCTCCTCTCAAATGCAGGCTTACGAGCCTATTCTGTTACTATTAGCCTGTGGGCCTACTGGGCCTTCCTGCTGGCCTGAATCCTGGCCCAACAATGGGTTTCTAGTCGTATTCAGGCAGTGGTGGCCCAGTAGGTGGCTTTTTTTTTATTTTTTGCCTGTTTTTTGTTTTCATTTTTGCTTTATTTTGTTTTGTTTCTAATTACTTATTTATTTTACTTTATGATAATTATTTTTGCTATTAAAGTTTCTAATTACTTATTTATTTATGTTATTAAAATCTTAAAAATACAATTATATATCAAAAAAATCAGAAAATAAAACTAATTCATTTTAAATTCTTGTTTTTCTTCTGTTTTTTTCTTCCTTTTTTCTTCTATTTTTTTTCTTCTGTTTTTTTCTTCCTTTTTCTTGTTTTTCTTCTGTTTTTTTCTTCCTTTTTTCTTCTATTTTTTTCTTCTGTTTTTTTCTTCCTTTTTCTTGTTTTTCTTCTTTTTTTTCTTCCTTTCTTCCTTTTTCCTTTTTTCTTCTGTTTTTCTTCTGTTTGTTTTTTTCTTATGTTTTTCTTCTGTTTGTTTTTTCTTCTGTTTTTCCTTTTTTCTTCTGTTTGTTTTTTTCTTCTGTTTTTCCTTTTTTCTTCTGTTTTTTTCCTTTTTCCTTCTTTCTTCTTCTTCCTTTTTCCTTTTAAAATCAGAAAAATAAAACTAATTCATTTTAAAATCTTAAAAATACAATTATATATCAAAAAAATCAGAAAAATAAAACTAATCCCTTGAAGGTTTGACAAAAGGTTTGATACATCATTCAGTTCATCGACCAAATACAAAGTATGGTACAATAAATTATTACACATCAATTCTTCCCTTGTGTCCCTGCTTGCTTACGATTGTGCCGTATCCATGGAGCATCCTCATCATTTAACTTAATGCTTGGGTCGGTGTTCACTTTGAAGGGCGGAATTTCAGCAAACATATTATAATCTTCTGACATGTCTGTCTTGTCCTCCACTCCCACGATGTTTCTTTTCCCTGAAAGAACAATGTGGCGCTTTGGATCATCGCATGATGTACTGATCGTTTTCTTATCTTTCCGTTTCCTCGGTTTGCTACTCATGTCCTTCACATAGAAAACCTGAGCGACATCTTTCGCTAGGACGAATGGTTCGTCAAGGTAACCAAGATTGTTGAAATCCACCATTGTCATTCCGTATTGCTGGTCCACCTTTACCCCACCTCCTGTTAGCTTGAACCATTTGCACCGGAACAAAGGGACCTTAAAGGAGGGTCCATAGTCAAGTTCCCATATCTCCTCTATGTAACCATAATATGTGACCTTTTGCCCATTCTCGGTTGTTGCATCAAAGCGGACATCACTGTTTTGGTTGGTGCTCTTTTTATCTTGGGCGATCGTGTAAAATATATTCCCATTTATCTCGTACCCTTGGAAAGTCGTTATAGTCGAAGATGGTGTCTTGGCCAACATGTACAGCTGATCTACAACATCATTGTCATTCATTAAATGTTTTCTCAACCAACTGCCGAAAGTCTCCATGTGGGCCTTCCTAATCCAGGATTCAGGCTTCCCCGGGTTGTCCGAGCGTAAAATATTCTTGTGTTTTTCAAAGTACGGAGCCACCAAGCTGGAATTGGTCAGTACAGTGTGGTGTGCTTCAGTCAGAGAATGGCCGTCCATACATATCGTTGATTTCCTTCCGATCGTGCCTTTTCCACTTAGTCTCCCCTCGTGCCGCGATCGAGGAAGGCCAATCGGCTTAAGGTCAGGAACAAAGTCAACACAAAACTCAATTACCTCCTCATTTCCATAGCCCTTGGCGATGCTTCCTTCTGGCCTAGCACGGTTACGAACATATTTCTTTAATACTCCCATGAACCTCTCGAATGGGAACATATTGTGTAGAAATACAGGACCGAGAATGAAAATCTCTTCGACTAGGTGAACCAGGAGGTGCGTCATAATATTGAAGAAGGATGGCGGGAACACCAACTCGAAACTGACAAGACATTGGACCACATCGTTCTGTAACCGTGGTAGATCTTCTGGATTGATTACCTTCTGAGAGATTGCATTGAGGAATGCACATAGCTTCACAATGGCTACTCGAACATTTTCCGGCAGGAGCCCCCTCAAAGCAATCGGAAGCAATTGCGTCATAATCACGTGGCAGTCGTGAGACTTCAGGTTTTGGAACTTTTTCTCCGCCATGTTTATTATTCCCTTTATATTGGACGAGAATCCAGACGGGACCTTCATGCTGCTCAGGCATTCAAAAAAGATGACCTTCTCTTCTTTGGTCAGAGCATAGCTGGCACGACCTTGAAACCATTCCGGATGCCGTTCATCAGGGTCTTTCAAACGTTGCTGGTCCTGCCGTGCTTCCTTTGTATCATTTGTCTTCCCATACACGCCCAAGAAGCTTAGGAGGTTCACGCAAATATTCTTCGTAACGTGCATCACGTCGATTGCAGAGCGTACTTCTAGGACTTTCCAATATTCTAGCTCCCAGAATATAGATTTCTTCTTCCACATGGCTGCGTGCCCGTCAGCTCCCTTCGGAACTGATTGTCCGCCAGGACCCTTTCCAAAGATGACTTTCAAATCCTTGACCATATCAAATACCTCAGCACCAGTGCGTTCTGCAGGCTTCGGCCGGTGATCTGCCTTGCCGTTGTAATGCTTGCCTTTCTTTCTTACTGGATGAATTTTCGGAAGAAATCGACGATGCCCAAGGTACACGTTCTTCTTACAATTTGGCAAATGTACACTTTCAGTCTCATGTAAGCAGTGCGTGCATGCATTGTATCCTTTATTTGACAGTCCCGAAAGGTTACTAAGAGCAGGCCAATCGTTGATGGTTACGAAAAGCAACGCTCGTAGGTCAAATTCCTCTTGTTTGTGCTCATCCCACACACGGACACCAGGTCTGCCCCACAGCTGTAAAAGTTCATCAACTAATGGCCTTAGGTACACATCGATGTCGTTGCCGGGTTGCTTAGGACCTTGGATGAGCACTGGCATCATAATGAACTTCCGCTTCATGCACAACCAAGGAGGAAGGTTGTAGATGCATAGAGTCACGGGCCAGGTGCTATGGCTGGAGCTCTGCTCGCCAAAAGGATTCATGCCATCTGTACTTAGACCAAATCTTATGTTCCTTGCGTCAGCTGCAAAATCTTTGAACTCTCTGTCGATCTTTCTCCATTGCGTTCCATCTGCGGTGTGTCTCAACTCCCCGTCCGACTTACGGTCCTCTTTGTGCCATCGCAACAACTTGGCATGCTCTTTGTTCCTGAACAGACGTTTCAACCGTGGTATTATAGGAGCATACCACATCACCTTGGCGGGAACCCTCTTCCTGGGTTTCTCGCCCTCAACATCGTCACCAGGGTCATCGCCTCTGATCTTATAACGCAATGCAGTGCATACCGGGCATTCATTCAAATTCTCGTATTCACCGCGGTAGAGGATGCAGTCGTTGATGCATGCATGTATCTTCAGAACCTCTAAACCTAGAGGGCAAACAACCTTCTTTGCTTCGTACGTACTGGCGGGCAACTCGTTATTCTTTGGAAACATATTCTTCAACATTTTCAGCAAGTTTTCAAATGCCGAGTCAGCTACACCTGCCTGTGCCTTCCATTTCAGCAAATCCAGTGTGCAGCCCAGCTTTTTCAGACCATCATCGCATCCGGGGTACAACGACTTTCTGTGATCCTCTAACATGCAATCCAAATTCTCCCTCTCCTTTTCAGTTTCGCAGCGTCTCCGTGCATCAGCAATGGTCCGACCAAGATCATCAACGGTCTCATCACGTGCCTCTTCTTCACCTTCACCTTCCCCTTCACCTTCCCCTTCACCTTCAGCATCCTCCATGAAAGTATCACCGAAATCAGCAAGATAGCTTTCATCGATGAAACCATCCCCTTCTTCATCTTCTTCCATTATAACCCCTCTTTCTCCATGCTTGGTCCAACAATTATAGCTTGGCATGAAACCGTGCCGAAGCAGGTGCAGGTGAACTTCTCTTGAGGAAGAGTAACCCTTCTGATTCTTACAGTCAACACATGGACAGATAACAAAACCCTTCTGCTTGTTCGCATTAGCCACTACGAGGAAATCTTTCAAACCCGTAGTGAACTCGCGGGAGAGTCGGTTACCGTACATCCATTGCCGATTCATCTGCATTATTATAATATAAAATGTATAATTAACCATCATGCATTTGTTAAACTAACTAGCTATAAACAATAGAAATTAAACAATGAACAACACACATGCATATTTTATCAATGACACACATGCATGAAAGGTTCAAGTTGCTAACCGCGATCGAGGAGGAAAAAAATGAATGAGGAACCTCAAGTGTGGCTCTTGGGGCATTTCATCAAACACCTTGTGTGCATAAGAGGAACCAAAAGCAAACCTACACCCCCTTGTGAAGCTTGTGAAGAGAAGTGGCACCAAATGGCTAAGTGAGTGCGCTGAACTGGTATATATAGGGGAGGAGCTTTAGTCGCGGTTGGCCTGGCCAACCGCGACTAAAGGCCTTTGGGCACCTTTAGTCGCGGTTGTCTTGGCCAACCGCGACTAAAGCCCCTCACGTGCACCAGCTGGCCAGCGAGCGCCCTGGGCGCAGGCCTTTGGTCGCGGTTCTTCTGCCGAACCGGGACTAAAGACTTCATTAGTCGCGGTTCCTACAGTTCCGCGACTTATGGGGCTGGACGGAAGCCTCTTTTTCTACCAGTGACTGTACGGCTTAAATACTATGACGATAGTACAATCTCAAACGATGACTCTCAAACTGGACACCGTATCAGTATGTAGACTGGTGGGAACCGCTCCGCGGACGCTAATGCATTAACCGATCATTAGTAGCTAGTCGCAAATGTCCGATCACGTTCCGAACATAATTTAATGAAAATAAATAAATATTACATCCACCATGTTCCCAAATTTTCAAGGCCACACAATCAATTGTCTCTAATTTGGAATTCGGTCACTTGATTTTGACCTGGCCAACATTTTTTTCTCAAGGACCTTGTCTGATCCTGACTAAGGTAGTGCTCAAGGACAACGGCTCCGATGTTTAGTGGTCCGTGCCAAGGTGCCGGCTTTTCGGTAGGCGAATGTTCGGCGGTGGCGTTTCCTTCCTGGACGTTGGGGTGGTGCTCATGGATCGATAGGGTGTGCGGCCAGTTCTACGACGGGCAGCGCTACATCAGCGGTGGCACTTCTGCTTGGCTATGAGGCTAGCGACCGGGGGTGGGGGCGGGAGGCGTCATCCTGATATCGTCTGGCTTCAGCAATGGTGAGTCCTTGGTCTGGATCTATAGGATTGACGCTACCGGCAGTGGTTCCCCTTGTGGGTTGGGTCGGTCAGCTTGGTTTGCTGGAGGCACTTTTGAGGGCCCGAGCAAAAGCTCTGCGCTCCCGGGCAGGGGAAGGCGATGCCTACGGATGTCGCATCGCTTTTGGGGTCGTTGTTGTGGATCTCCACACGGTGCCAGGGCTTTGGGGTGTAAACCCTAGTCCGACCTCTCGGGCTCGACAGCAGTGGCGTGTGGCGTCATCACCCTCTTGACGGTATCGTCATGCAGCCCGAGTCCCTTTTGGTTGCAGTTGCCTAACGGATTCAGGCATGCCAAGTCCCTCACATGTAGAACCCTCGACTCTGGTGTGGGGTGGTTCCAGTGTTCTCCTATCATATACACGTGTCCCCATGGTCTCCGTTCTTAGTCCTTACTATCTCCTAACAGGAGCAGTGCTCCACGGCCCTTTCCGACGATAGCTCGATGTGTTCACCGCTACGGTGCACGGTGTTTTCGCAAGGCAGCATGGCTCCGGTCATGTTCAATAGTCTTGGTGGTATCTTGTAAGGTCTGACATCTAATGTTTTCACACTTGGGTGTTGGGTTAGCTGTACTTGTGCCACTCGCTTGGCTACCATTTCTTTTCTCTTGACCTCCATGTATGAGTGTTTTCTCACCACTTTGTATCAATTTGATCATTTGGACTTCATATATTAAGCGGGGTGAATGCTTGTTCACAGGGAGCGAGGGAGAGGCAGAGAGTGAGAGGGAGAGGGAGAGAGAGAGAGTGCATGCCTTGACCATCGCAATGTTTTTAATTGAGTAACTCGTGCTCCTGATTTCGTTTCAAGTGAAACCAAGCATCCAGGTTACAGTCCATCATCTACAGAGCTGCCTAGGAATCTCTATCGCATCCTAGTTCTCACACAACCAACCAACATCTGAACTGAACACATAGCAAAACTGACCTCTGCGTTGGAAGAACACACATCAGGCTAGCAAGCTTCACATTTACAAAGCACCAAGAAAAGAACAACGACTACCACTAGCTCTAGCTGTTGGGGCTGCTGTAGTCAGCCATGTCCCAGACTCCCAATCTCTTCTGTCTTGTATAAAAGCACAAGAAAGAAAAAAGACACCTGAAGATCGGTCAATCTCTTTTTGGTAGACACCCTAAACAAGAACCGGATTGTAGTCCGGATCTGACGCTTAAATTTTTGGTGCATCCCGTCCCAATAGATATATCATCGACATTAGGTGCCTCTTAGTGTCGTCATTGTACTCCTACAACGATCTTGTTCTCCTAGGTCCAAAGACATCAAGAATTTTTTACTACATATTTGTCTTACTATTGAGGAGTCTAGGCCAAGTCTCTACTATATATATGGATGACTGGTGTACATGTGCAAAGCGACTAATAAGCCTCACCCATCATTACATCTGTCATTCATATTTCATGTAAATTAATAGCGAGGACCAATATCAAAGCTATAGCACTCACATTCTGTATAGGGCCTATTCACATCTTCTACTATTCGATGAATCAACATTTGAGAACCATTATCTGAGCCTTTATGAGTGTATAGGGATGTGAATATGTATTGTTCACGCGAACCTAATTGAGAACAAAGAGGAAAATTCACGTGGATAATACAGGTTCACGTCCCTATACGGGTTCGCGTGTAGAAAGTATACTGAATTGCTGAAAAAATGTTACAACTAATATGAAAGATTTTGACTACAGAGCAGCCGGAAGTGGGGCGCTGCTTGAATCCCTCATAGGGAGGCAGGACAGTTCTTTTTCCTAGATGAAAACAATAGGTAGTTATCAAAACACCTACCTATTGTACACAAGCTGTAGGTGCTTCATGGAGTGGCACCCCGATGCAAGCATGGGGCATGGGCCACAACCTACAGCCGAGTGGCACACGTCCGTGGCGTTGTTGGGCGGCAATCGGGTGGATTCATGCGTGACGGCCAACACGTGCATGATCTGAGCGTATGTAGCCATCCAAATTTTCGATGGGGTACCGCCCCACGTAACAGTGTGCAAATGCTGATTGTATGATTGATGGTGAAGAGGATTGAAATAATAGAACCTCTCTTGGGCTGCCAAATGCTGATTGTCGCATTAATCCAGGGAGAAAAGGTTAATTTATGTACATCATCCATTTTAGTAGTTGTGTTTGAATTTAATGACGAAGGTCAGCAGGTTCTGAGACTATCCGTGTGGTGTCTCTATTTTCTGGTCATGCTGAGGTTGGAAACTTGGTCTGCTGAGGCTGCTCGCGAGATTGGTGGCTCAGCAATGGAGGGGTGCGCTGTCCTGCCTGCTGTGGGCACAAGGGGAGGCGTGGCAATCTTTTGGGACACAAGGACAGTCGACATTGCCACGCACTCAGTTGGCTGCTTCTCAATCACAGCAAAGGTCTCGGCAGTTCAATGCAGTTCTTCGTTCTGGTTGACGACAGTCTACGGGCCGGCCGACGACGCCCGCAAGGAGGCTTTTCTGGCTGAGCTAGTCCGTGCAGCCCCGCCCAGTGGAGACCCGTGGCTGATCACTGGCGACTTTAAAATCATCTACGAAGCCAGAGATAAGAACAACCTCAACCTGAACAGAAGAATTATGGGTCAGTTCAGACGAGCCATCGACGCCGCATGCCTGAAGGAGATAAAAATGCAAGAACAGACGTTTTACATGGTCAAACGAGAGAGAGAACCCGACCCTCGTCAGCATCGACAAAATCTTCTGCAACCCTGAATGGGACGATCTATTCCCTAACCACATGGTGATGGCTGCATCCACGGCCTGCTCAGATCATCGCCCCCTGATGCTCGCCAACACTGCACCCCCTGCGCACCGGCCACCGTTCAAGTTTGAATCCTTCTGGACGCGCTTCCCGCGCTTTCAAGAAACTGTGGAACGAGCATGGCAGCGCCCTGTGGCCAGCTCCTGCCCCATCGCCAGGATCAAGCTCAAGCTCAAGCGAACTGCGTTTGACCTCAGAATCTGGGCCAGATCCTTATTCAGCGACGCCAAGATTCAGTTACACCTGGCTGCAGAAATCATTCTTCGCCTGGATATTGCACAGGAGAAGCGTCAGCTCACGCCTGCTGAATTTCATCTTCGTAAGCTGCTGAAGCAAAGAGTGGTCGGGCTTGCAGCCATTGAGCGCGCACGCAAAAGACAGGCATCCAGGATCACTTGGTTAAAGGCAGGCGATGCAAAAACTGCATTTTTTCAGGCAAAGATCAATAACCGAAGACGGAAGAACTTCATTCACTCCCTGCAAACTGATTCAACGGCGGCCATCTTGCATGAAGACAAGGCTGAGGTGGCATACAAGCACTTCACCTCCCTCTTAGGCACCAAGCCAACTAGGAGCAGCTCTATAAACTGGGATGCGATTGACCTTCCACGCGTGCAAAATTCTGGGTTGGATAACCCCTTCACTGAACCTGAAGTGTGGGCTGCCATCCTCGCCTCCCCAGTTGACAAAGCGCCAGGGCCGGATGGCTTCTCAGGTGCCTTCTTCAGAGCATGCTGGAGCACAATCAAGCACGATGTCATGGCTGTTTTCGATCATTTCTACAGGCTGGCAGGGGGAAACTTCGCTGACCTGAACTCGGCCATGATTGCCTTACTACCAAAGAAAGACGGTGCGACGAGTATGGGCGACTTCAGGCCTATAAGCCTCATCCACTCCATCGCCAAGGTGCTCTCGATGAGGCTGTCTGCTGTCATTGACACGATCATCTCCCACGCGCAATCCGCATTTCAGAAGGCCAAATGCATCCACGACAGCTTCCTCTTCGTCCAGAATAGTGTTCGCGCTCTGCATCGCCGCAAAACTCCCACCTTGCTGCTGAAATTAGATATAGCAAAGGCTTTTGACAGTGTGTCATGGGAGTACATCTTAGAACTGCTAGAAAAAATGGGCTTCCCGGCGCGCTGGAGGGACTGGGTGGCACTGCTTCTCTCGACCTCGTCATCTACCTGCCTCCTCAATGGCGTTCCTGGTCGCCCCATTGAGCATCGATGTGGCTTGCGGCAGGGAGACCCGCTCTCCCCCTCCTGTTCATCCTCTGCATCGATCCACTGCATAGACTGTTAGAAGCTGCAACTAGAGACGGCCTCCTTCATCCTATCCCCGGTAGAACAGAGCGCATGCGCACCAGCCTGTACGCTCACGATGCAGCCATCTTCATCAACCCCGTACGACAGGAGATCGACGAGCTGCTGCACATCCTGCGCCTCTTTGGAGAGGCAACCGGGCTGCGCGTCAACTTAGGAAAGTCATCAGCCACCCCTATCGCGTGCGACGGAATCGACCTGCCCACGGTGCTGCAAAATTTTGGGGGCACGATTGCGTTCCTGCCAATTCGTTACCTTGGCCTGCCAATCACTACGGGTAGGCTCAGATTAGTGCACCTGCAGTTCATCCTGGATAGGATCCGCGCACGCCTTGCAGGCTAGAAAGGAGGCTCATGCCCTTCGCCGGCAGGCGCGTCCTGGTTTGCCGCGTCCTCTCGGGAATGCCCACTTTCGCCCTCACTGTGCTGCGGGCGCCCAAAAAGTTTTACAAGGAAGTAGACAAGACAAGACGAAGGTTCCTCTGGGCGCAAGACGAAGTAGCCACTAGTGGAAAGTGCAAGGTGCGATGGCAGGCGGTGACCGCGCCAGCGCGCGCAGGTGGTATGGGCATCCATGACCTGGCGAAGTTCGCCCGGGCCCTGCGGCTGCGATGGCTATGGCTTGCATGGATGCAGCCCTCCTGCCCCTGGGTGGGCACCGACTCCCCATGTGACGACGCCGATCGTGCCCTGTTTGCCACCTGCACGGCGGTCACCGTCGGGGACGGCTCTTCGGCTTCCTTCTGGCACTCTTCCTGGCTCAACGGCAGGCGGCTATGTCAGGCATACCCCGCAGTGTTTGCTCGCTCTGCTCGCAAGAACAGGTCTGTTAAAGAAGCCCTGCATCAAGACCGATGGGTGCTCGACCTCCGCAACGGCGACCATGGCGACATCATGCACATGGTGCTGCAGCTCGCCAGGGAGATCCGAAGCGCCGGCATCATGCTCCAAGCTGGCAGGGCCGACACCATCACCTGGACCCGTGGCAACTCCGGCAACTACTCCATGCGCTCCGCCTATGACGCCCAATTTGAGGAGCGCCCGACACTTGACTTCACCACCACCATCTCGAAGGTCTGGGCTCCTGATAAGATGAAAGCCATCCTCTGGCTGCTGCACTTAGACCGACTTTGGTGCAACGACAGGCTGCAGCGACACGGATGGATCAACAACTACTTCTGCCAGCTCTGCCTTCGTAACCTCGACTCCTCGACGCACTTGTTCTGGGAGTGCACCGTGTCCATCCAGTGCTGGAATGAGATGGCAACCTGGCTCGGCTGTCACTCTTTCTGTCACTCCATCTGGAGCGCCGGAAGGTCCACGGCCCAAAGGGTCCGCCTGATCATTGATGGAGCCAACCCTGGCACGAGGAAGGGCATCAGATCGCTGCTCACTTTGATGATCTGGCAAATCTGGCTAGAGCGGAACGCCTGCACCTTCAGAGGGAAAACACCATGCGCCAGCAGCATCATCGCGGCATGCCGCCGCGACATGGAACAGTGGAGGATCGCCGGAGCTAAATGCATAGCGCACCCCTTCGGGGACGTTCCGTGAAAATAACAATATGAGGCCCTCTAGCCAGCTTACTTTCCTGTTAGGCTGGCTATGTAATCTCTCCTTCATCCATCGATCGCTTGATCAGACCATGTGTTTTTCCCGCTCTCTCCTGCTATGAATGAAAGCCAGAAATGGCCACTTTCAAAAAAAAAAAATCTGGTCATGCCTGACCTTTTCTAGAGAGGCATATGCTATGGCTACAACAATTGGTTGCAGAATCTGTTTTACAAATTCAAGTACTCAGGCATGTACATGCAGTTTTATTGAATCTTATACAATGCCAAGCTACTACGTACTTTGACCAGGGACCAACATTTAGTACTCGCAGCAGTAGGTGCATGAGATATTTGATTCATGGAGGGTCACAGACACCAGATCTATTTTTTCTTAAGGAATATTACATTACGTCCCGGCCTCAGTGTGTGCCAATAAGATGCCTCGCCGCTACTACCACATCTATAAATAACAGCCTTGTACACAGGTGGTAGAACCAATACTCGAACAACAATGGTACTACTCCCTCCGTTTCTAAATATTTGTATTTCTAGACATTTCAACAAGTGACTACATACGAAGCAAAATGAGTGAATCTACACTCTAAAATATGTCCATATACATCCATATGTGGTTGTCCATTTGAAACTCTAGAAAGACAAATATTTAGGAATGGAGGGAGTAGATAGCATGCGACATTGATCATGCATGTGATTCAACCGAGTGTCATATGATATTTCCACAGCAAGATCTTTTTCTGAGGGAATGAGACACATTGGGAATTTTAGCTGATGTTGGTAACTGGGAGGACGTACGTAGTGCATGAACTGCTCTCTCCACACCCTTCTAGAGTTGTGCGAACATGAATTCCCAATCCCAATCCACCCCCTGCGAGGACACACACAGGCGCGGCCAAGTTCAGAGCCACGACATACAACCGGTTGCTCGTCCATCGCACCCATGCCAGAACTACGCACTGTCTGCCATAGAGGAGGCAGAGCTCGCTGCCCATGATCACGGTTTGCAACCGTGCTGATCGAGCTGCCGGCAGGGTTTTGGTTACCGCTCGAAATTTCAAGATTTACCATGGTTACCGCATATTTCGGTCCCCCTCGGTAAATGGCCATTTGAGCAATATTTTTTTAATTTTTTGAATTCAAACGCTCAATGAATAGTAAAGTATGGCAGCACTTGACAGCACGTGTGTAGACAACGTTTCAGTAGCTAGTAGCTCATTTATGATAAATATGACTTCAAGTGCTATCTATATCTATTTTGAAAGAATTGAATTCAAAATTCAATTATAAAATTCGTTCGAGCTGCCCGAGACTTGCAATGTTCGTCCAGAGTTGCGGGACGTAGTAGACATCCGAGAGCGTGCGGTGCTCCCCGGTCTTGCATGAAAATATCACAACTCCCCGCCTGCAGATCCCCACCATGGAGACGTCACCAAAACACACGGTCCCGCACACGGATTCATCCACCTGCGTTCATGTCATGGTGGAACGGGTGCCGTTCATGCCCGTTGGTATGACGCGCGCCTTGTTGAGGAAGATCTCCTGTGGCACCGGCTGTGTCGCCGCTGGGATGTGTCGCCGCTGGGATGACTACGTTCGTGACCTCCGCCCCCTAGCAGGCAGCGAGCAGAAGCCCAAATTATTCGATGCCGACTTGCGCCTTCTTGTGGTACTCTTTCTCCCAGTGCCTTGGGAGGTCGCACTAGCTACGATCGCCCTTGCGCATGGGCGTTGCTGCACCTCCGGTGCTGCGTCTACCACCTTGGCCGCGACCTCCGCTGCCTTTGACTTCTAGTTCCGTGCCCATGCCGCTCTCCTCCTACAAACGAGCTGCCGGCTTGGTCAGGCTGCCCGTGGAGCAAAAACCACTCCTCTTCAGTGAGGAGAAGGCGTCCCCGAGACGCTGGTGCCTCCTCACGCTCACGTTCTTCGACGACAAGAAGGCGCCCACAGAGCTCCTCCAAGGAGAAGTGTTTGGTGACGACAAGTGATTCGATCACCACTGCCATGTTATGGTACGACTAGGGCACCATCCGTAGTACCTTTAGGAGAACTTTGTACTCACCAAGGACCTCAAACTTGTCGATGATGGCCCTAAGCTGCATAATTTATGACTCGATTGCTTCACCGTCCTTGTACAGGAGTCCCTCGTACTCAGAACGGCACGTTCGTTCCCAGCGTCTGCACCAATGCATGTTCTTGAGGGTGTCACATGCTTGCTTTGCCATGGCCTTAGTGCCCAGCGTCCGCGTCAACTCTGGTGGACACCCCTTATCAGGGCAACCACGGCGCGCCGGTCTTTGCGGTCCGTACCTTTAACGGTCTCAACCACAAGCCACAACTCATCGCCCTACAACTGCAATTTAGTCATGAGGGCCCAGTAGGTGTAATTCGTTCGCGTTAGCATCATCTGGGGCATGCCGCCGCCACAGCCGTGCACGACGGCTCGACGACGTGCACCCCTAACCCACCTTCTGTGAAGAGCCGCGCCATGATTTTCTGCAGTGCTGCCATTTCCACTGCTGCCTTCTTATCCTCCAACTCCTTCTTTGTCTTCTCATCATCGCTGCCAGTCATCTCGGATCAGACACCGCCGACGTCTAGTATGGATCGAACACCAACAAGGCTCTGATGCCACTTATTGTTGCTGAAGCTGGCAACCTCGACGATAGAGATTTGTGGGAGAAAGAGAGAGTGCCAGAGGTGGAAGACAATAGGTTTGCGCTGCGAACTGCCACTGCAGCTTTTCTGTTATTAAGCTAGCACCAAAACGAGCGGCTGAAAACAAGAAGGAAATGGTCGCCGACGACGAGCTTACTGATCGTGCCATCCCAGATTGCTCGCCATGATTGAACCCTACATGCCCACCACGAGACGCGTGATCCATGCCATCCGATGGCGCTGCCTCGGAAGCGCGGGTGAAAATGCTGCATCTCTACATGCACAAGCACAGCTGACATACTGAATTTTATTCAGTGACACTGAACTAACTGAATGTGTTCCACCAGAAAGCACTTGCCGCGAACGAAGTCTGATTAACAAGTCGGGCCTGTGGCCAACATACCTCTCATCGGCTTCAACCAAAGTTCCCAATGCCTCTCACTCTCATCGCCTCAAGAGTTCTCAATGCGTAGTAGTCTATGCCACTCGATGGCTTCACATGCACGATGCACACATGATATCTAGCTTCTACCATTGCTGATTGAGTTCGGTTCCACAAAATGTACACGGTTGTATTATTTATAGCCACACTACATATCTTGGCGGGCGAGCTTGTGTCTGAGGAGTATATGTAGAGGCCAGGAGAGTAATGTGATGTTCCTTGAGAATAATAGATGTGTTGTATATGCACATGCATCTGCTGCTGCATATACTAAATGCTAGTTCCTGCTGAAGGTAATAGCTTGACCTTCTAGAAAGTTCGGTAATATCACATGCAAGTCATATCCTTTTGTTCTCACTAAAAGGATCAGGCGCTCTCCGCACTGAGCCAGTGACAAGCTAACATGCATGAGCAATCAGCTAATCAGCAAAATAAAAGATATATACACTGTAGAGAAAGGTGCGGTAGCTTCCCGGTGCCCCTACACCATCGTGAACAGTAAATTTAAAATTTTGAAAAAAACATAAGAAAAAAAGTCGAAATTTTGTGCACATGCTCAAATATTGTAGTTGCTTGCAAATTTTCATGGAGAAATATCATCCGATGAGCTCTACAAATGAGAAACAAAAATCAGTGCTCAAATCTTTGAATAGTGAAATCTTGTTCTTCCGTAGAGCTCCTCAAATGGTTTTTTGGCATGAAATCTTGCAAGCACCTACAAAGTTTGAGTGTATTTGATGTCATGAAGTTTCAGATTTTTTTCAATTGTTTTTTGTTTACTATTCATCGAGGGTGTAGGGACCGGGAGTTGAAAAACCACTCTCATTTATATGTTTTTTTAAAGGATGATGACCCCTGGCCTCTGCATCGAACGATGCACACAACTATTTTATTAATTATTCATCAAGACCTTACAAAGTAATATATCAATAAGTCTGAAGCCACCTTCTGGCAACATCTGTCGCTACTCATATAAAGTTGATGAAGGAGTTGCTCATTGTCGGGGCCGCCTGCCCAAACCTCGCACCAAAGCACAACATCTTAACCGGAGGCCTCAACCACTAGTATAAAAGGGGGCAAAGGTTCAGGCCAGAAAAGGCATTAATCCCGGTTTCGTTACGAACCGGGAGTAATGTGAGCATTAGTCCCGGTTCGAGCGGCGAGGGCGTCAGAAAGGCATTACTCCCGGTTCAAATGGGACCTTTAGTCCCGGTTCGTGGCACGAACCGGTACTAAAGGGTGCGATGCCCATTAGTACCGGTTCGTGGCACGAACCGGTACTAAAGGTCTAAGGGACTCTCAGCGGGCACCGCATGTGCACACTGCAGTGGATTTATGGCATGCAAATGCGGTGTCACGCATGTCCCTAGTGCCCGCTTTTTATTTTGGCTTGAAATTATATCTCTGAAACTGGTTGAAACTTATCAGTTTTAGATGTAAAAACCGTAAGTTTCATCGTTGAAACTTCAAACCTTTTGTGGGATTTTCTTTCTTACTTTGCCCTAGTGTGGGATTGAACTACTGTGCAAATAGCAAGGCAAAACGAGCAGGCCGCCGGACTTGGTAGGTGAGTACCCCGCTCCCGCGTGCCCTTGCGCATTTCCGTATCGTCTCCTACTTTTTTGGAGCATTGTGAACTCTTTCTGACTAAATGCAACTGCTTCTCTAAATCTAAATCAACCAATTTTTTTGTTTTGCCCAACTCAAGTCAGTAAAGTGCAGCTTCAGAATAAAAATATGCTAATCTCGAAACAGGCTTTCGTCCCACTATATTAACTAGTTGATACCCCACGCATTGCTGCGGGATTTTTTGTAGAGGATAATTAATGCGCTGATAAATATTTCAAATCATGAAAGGAAATATATATTTGTATATTTATTGAACCATCAAGGTTAGTAGATTTGAGAACAATTGAAGTAACATAAATAATCAACTCAGTAAAGTGCATATCACCCATAGACTTCACAATTCAGACTTAATAATTGCATATGTAACATGCATAGGGTCATTTTGAAATAGTAATAATGTGAGTTTGTCGGGATTACAATTTAAGCAAGAATGTAACTAATTTTATGTATAAAGGTAGTAGTGTAGCTCGTAGGTGCATCCTTTCTATGTCGTTCATGTTGCTGAAAACAACAATATTCTTGTGCAGCATTATTCTTGTGATTGCATGCACCTTGACGCTGTCATTTTTCCCTCGCATCTCCTAATTGCACAATAATTTCTTTATTGGTGGTTTCATCTTCTGAAAGTACAATGCTCATTTTAGCCAAAGAGTATCTATAAAAATAATCTTCATTTGAATTTCATGTTGAATATAAACCGATCGATTTATGCGGAACGCCTCCCTACTCGCCGCAAAGCTCGGCTATTCCCAAGGGTTGTGCAAACGACACGGTTGGATTACCCACGCCTGTATTGATGAGAATCCCGCAATGAGGGGACACGATCTCTGCTTTGACAAGACGTGTCAATGGAAACCGCATCTCGAAACGTGGAATAGTAGACGAAAACGGTTCGAAATAATGACCGGGTAGATGTGATGTCACATTTCAGAGAAGTTGTCAGCGGATTGGACTCGTAAAATATTATACTCTCTGCGGTGGTGTGTGGTGTTTATGTTACAGGTCCGGATACATTCTTTGGGTCCGAAGACTATTTTGGAAGGGAACCCGCCTTGCAATGTCGAAGACAATCTCCGCGTCGGACACCTCATCATTGAAGCCTGGTTCAGGGGCTACTGAAGGAGTCCTGGACTAAGGGGTCCTCGGGTGTCCGGCCTGTTAGCCATGGGCCGGACTGATGGGCCGTGAATATGCAAAGACCGAAGACTCTACACGTGTCTGGATGGGACTCTCCTTGGCGTGAAAGGCAAGCTTGACGGCCAAATATGAAGATTTCCTTCTCTGAAACCGACTTGATGTAAACCTAGATCCTCCCAGTGTATATATAAACCGGAGGACTTAGTCCGGAGGGGAGATACTCATTACCATAGTCATACAGGCTAGACTTTTAGGGTTTAGCCATTACGATCTCATGGTAGATCAACTCTTGTAATACTCATATTCATCAAGATCAATCAAGCAGGAACTAGGGTATTACCTCTATAGAGAGGGCCCGAACCTGGATAAACATTGTGTCCCTCGTCTCCTATTACCATCGACCTTAGACGCACAGTTCGGGACCCCCTACCAGAGATCCGTCTGTTTTGACACCGACAACCCATAATTTACACACACACACACACTCACACATGGGTACGGTCAATAAAAACGTAGTGCGATTTTTCCTAGGTTCTAGCGTGTGATTAGATGAAATAACATGGATTGATGCTCCCGATCCTTTTGAAATTAGCAGCAATAGTCATTCAACCGTTGCAACTAAAGCTCTCATGAGATTTGTTTTTTCATTCTCATGCTTGATTCTTTAAGCGGTTTCTAACTCTGGCGGAATTGTTGCCTGCTTGCCGTCTGGACATAAATCTGCTCCTCTGGTTCTTCCCTTCTTGATGGCCTCGGATGTGGATGTTCTGCAAGCACAACTATAGCCGACCCCCTATCCTATAACTCCTCAAATGTTGTCCTAAACTATAGCTCCTTAAACTTTAAGGAGTTAGGTAGTGGTGGGGCCTAACCGAACCCCTATAGTTAACTTCCTAAAAGCAATTTCTTTAGCTATCATAGATGCCACCCATTCTAGATTCAACGGCTGTGATTATTCTAAGCTCTAACGCAGGTAAAAGCATGTACTTGAACCATTCTCTATCAGGCTTATATCGAACGGCTCTTGTCCAGCAGGATCAGGCTAGCTCAGATCAAACAAGAACTCCACAGTACAAGCGCTAAGATACTGTTTTTGCACACGCAACCAGTTGCATTAATTGCGAGAAGAATCAAGCCTCAATCTTTACTCATTTTCTATCCAATCTTTAAGCACATCCATGTGTGTATGTCTGTATAGGGAGTGCTCTAACCCAAGCACATTCAATTAACAATGTTGACGCACCGAATGAACAATTAATTGGCAGAGGCGGTAATGTTCGATGTGGAGTATTGTCGTTGGCAAGAGGAACACAACCTGCTGCTGTACGTGCTGCAGGTGGCGCTGCGGTCGCACCTGCCGGAGGGGGAGCTACGAATGTACGTGGAGAGTTGTCTGGCAGCACCCACGCCTTCTGTGTTGCCCCGTAGTGCTGTCTTTTCCATCTGCTTGCACAATTACGGCCGGCCGATGGTGTAACCTATGCATTCTATCTGCGCCGCTACGTCAGTGATTTCGCAGGTAGAAGAGGAAGGCGGGGAGACAAACCAGCAAGACGAAGCAGCGATGCCCGCAGCCGCGGCAAGGAGACCACCATCGGCGAGGGCGGCCGGTGGTGTGGGGCGTTGGAGGTTCTATTTTCCCGGTCACCAGGGCGGCGGACGGGAGAAAGAGGCATCGCACACATCAGAGGAGAAGGAATCTTTTTTTCTTAGACCTTGTGGCCCACTCAAAACTAAGAGAGTTGGGCCCTTTTTGAAATTAACTGCTCAGTATTTTGAGTTAACCATATAGGAGTGTGGCTAGGTGCAGCTATGTCGTGGGGATGATTCTGACAGTACGAGAGATGGGTAGGGAAGACACTGGATCTCGCTAGGAACAAGTTTGACACATGGATTTTATCATGAACATGCCCCTCTCGGAATAGTAACAAGCCCTATATCATGTGCTCCTCGAGCTCTTCTTTCTCCGCGTATAGATGGGAATTACAAGGAATGCGAACCCCTGTCCAAGTGGAAGAGGACGGCTTATATAGAGTGTGCCAAGTCCCTCTACCTTCTATGTTACAAGGGATTTGATCATGACCATCATTTTTGTCTATTACAAAAGGTTACTGACATCATAATGTCAATAATGTATGCCTCATTAACTATGACGACGCCTCAAATGCCTCTCTCCGTCTGTTCCGCGATCTTTCCATCGGAGTGACGGGGGCTTGTCCGAGTGAAACAGGTCACCGACGTCGTTCGAGTGAATCTAAGTGTTCGTTTCATCTGAGTGGATTTCTTCCCTCAAGGTTACGACTGATACCAAGGCACGTTATGCCATGGTCCCATGGATTACGCCATATTAGGTCTTCATGGGCCTACCCCTTAGTAGGTAACCCCATCAGCTATTCCCTCAAAAGATAATATTTTGAGATGATAATCGTTTATACGGGATCGTGTAGAGTTGCCCTGAGGTCTCAATTGTGTCGGGGTGTGGGGGTGCTATTTCCTCACCATGTTCTAGTGCCCTCATGGTCAACCTGATGCTAATGCTGGCGCTTGTGAAATGTATCGTGCTCTTTTTTCTGTTGCAAGCTCACCGGGTTGATTGTAGTATGTATTTTATTTCTTACAAGTTGTCTTTTCCCACTTTGGCATTTTGTCTAGTTGTTTCGGTCTTTGGTCATGGACTTGCGAGGATGATGGAGTTCCCTGGTCCGCGGTGTCGCTAAGTGTCTTAGGTGTAGACGTGTAGTAGCAATATATATGTTGTTTTTAATCTATGAACTGTGAACTCTTTCTTACTTAACGTAACTGGTCTCTACATCTAAATCAACCAAAACTTAACCAAAATGTTAACGCCCACACGTGTGGGCGTTTGCACATCGCCCACACGCTTCCATGACCACTCATTTTGCCACGTATGAATAGATGACTTCAGCAGATTTTTTTTGGGGTTTTCGGCTTAAAAATGTTGTATGTCCTAAATAAAAAAGCGAACTAAAAATCCGTTTTCATCATTAAATCCGTCTCGACCAGATCTTCAAAACTAGACCCCATGTTGATATGTTTCGACGATTTTTTTTGCCAGAAGTTGCCATGATGTTTACACTGCAGTTGCCATAGGGCTTAAACTAAAGTTGCCATGTGGCAATTTTAGTTTGTAGATCATGGCAATTTTAGTATTTTGATGATGGCAACTCCAATACTTTGACCATGAAAATTATTTTTTTTATGAACCATGGCAATTTTACGTGCATGTATCTTGGCAATTTTAGTTTATGGTTCATGGCAAGTCTAGTTTCTTAATTCCCCGTTTTATAAATGTCAAAAATTACTTTTAAATATAGAAGAAAATAGCTGAAACATATCATGGCAACTTCAGTGTAAACATCATGGCAATTTCATATGGAATAGACATGTCAACTTTTAATCCAAAAAAAAATTCATCAAAACATATCAACATGGAATCTAGTTTCGAAGATCTCATCGTGAGGGATTTAATGGTCAAAACGGATTTTCAATCGGATTTTCGTTTAAGAGATAAAACATTTTAAAAACTGAAAATCCAAAAAGATTCTTATATGCATGCATACGATGACGTGGCAATCTGTTTACACTAGAGACGTGTGGTGCGTCTCCCTTGCTGCCACACGTGTGACAGTTAGTGTGACCCAAACTTAATTATGTGCAAGTCGAGTAGGTAAAGTGCAGCCTCAGACTGAGAATATGCTAATATAGTTGGTCTTCTTTTGCAGCAAATGTTTTATATTGCACCGTGCCATAAAAGTTACAATATTCACGTAAATTTTATTCAAATTTTAGTTTCATAGAATCCCAAACTATTAATGATAAAGATGGGCTCAAAGTTTCTTTATTCATCGTGCATGTAACTAGTGCGGCCATAAATAACATGCACTTGTACATGTAAGGAAACAAATACCACTGGGTGTCAATGGGAGAAGTTGGCACACATCATGCATGGGCACCAAGTTGCATCAGACATTCCACGCAGCAAAGATCTTTTCAGGGGATAAGAGGCGTCGGGAATCTTAGTAGAAGGCTGCAATTTGATTAGCACAGTAGGTGAGGCACAAATTGCGCATCCAATGTCATCCGTGGACCTAAAGGTAGTTGATTATGTGCGGCACGAGTTCCTGCGAGTCGTACGGCACACGAGCCAGAGATGACATGAGCGACTATGTGCCATGGTGGCGCGTGACTGTTGTGTGCATAATGACGTACGTACACAGCGAGGTGTCATGGTTTGAAGCGGCACGGCCCAGGGTGCTAATCAGCTAGGCGAGCACGTTCGCTTATTTTTTTCGCAAATACGTAAAAGGCTTGTGTATCATTGCATTGTAGGTAGAGTGTAGTAGTATTACAGGGTTGTTACAAGAGTAGAAGGCCTGACGAGCTAGTACGCATGGATGGCATCACTAGTAGAAAATGAAGTTTTAATTATTACAGGTTCGTAAGAGCCTTCAGTGCCGATTCTGCAACCGGCACTAAAGGGTGGAGACTAAAGCCCACCCCCTTAGTACCGGTTCGGCACGAACCGCCACTAAAGGCCCACCACGTACCGTGAGCTTGCGCCGTGCTATGGGGGACCTTTAGTACCGATTGATAACACCAACCGGTACTAAAAGTATTATTTTTTTATAAAAATTGGAAAAAAATTGTTTTTTTATTTTTACATTTCTGAATTATTTGATGTTTTAGTCTCTAATCATCCCTCTTAACTGCTCAAGTGTGGATCACTCATTCCAAATCATCTAACTTCCTGACCAGTCACCCATCCTCTCACTCCACCAGCCTGAGCACGCTTAACTTTGGAGTTCTATTCCCCCTATTTTCCAAGTCTGCACCTGTTGTTTTCCTGACAAATGTAAGTTGTCAATCCTATTAATCATCAGCAGTTTAGCTTGAGTATTAGGTCACAGGTTTCACCGTTTGAGTTTGAAACTATTATTCTAAAAAACAGTAATTATTTAGTAAGACTAATATTTCTTGAATAGCTTGACCATAGTTTGACCATCGTTTGACCAGATTTGACCAAAATTTAAAAATTGAAATAATTATTTAGTAACACTAACATTCTTGAATAATTATGTAGTAACATTAATACTTCTTGAATAAGTAGTTTGACTAGATTTAACCAAAATAAAAAAAAAACTGAAATTTGAGCATATCTTTTTTCCTTTTGGAATTTGAGAATTTTCTTGCTGAGCATTTTGATATATTGTACTTTTTTCCCGACATCGTATGCAAAAGTTATAGCCGTTTTACTTTTTCATAACATTTTTTGCAAAACATGTCCAAATTTAAGTTTTTTAATTTTCCTAACTAGTAGATGTAGTAATATAACCACATCTCGAAGAATTTTATTTTTAAATTTTATGATCATTTTCTTTTTTTTTTTCAAAACTGAAATGGCGATACGGGGGGGCTAGAGTTTGAAAATAGCCCTATAGTCCCGGTTTGTGTCTCCAACCAGGACTATAGGTCGGGCCCCTTTAGTCCCGGTTTGTGGCACGAACCGGTACTAAAGGGGATCATGGGTCCCCGGCCTGACGCCAGCCTGCCACCACCCCTTTAGTACCGGTTCGTGGCACGAACCGGTACTAAAGGTTCAACACGAACCGGTACTAAAGGTTCAACACGAACCGGCATTAATGCATAGCCGTTCGAACCGGGACTAATGATACCATTAGTACCGGGCCAAAATCGAACCGGGACTAATGTGTCTCACATTAGGTCCTTTTTCTGCTAGTGCATGTAACGGCAGCCACGATGAACAAGGATGTGGGTGCGCCTGCCTTAGAGGCCCTAGGCTACGTCTCGGGCATGATAAGCGCCAGTCCTATGGCGCCCGTGCGTGCCCACTGTCTTGCTTCTTCCCGGATGTCGTTGACGGCTCGGCTCATGGAAGGGGGGTCGCCGTCGAAGATGCAGCCGTTACGGTGCTTCCAAATTAAGCCACCAAGCCGTAAGGATGGCGATGCAGGCAAGCCCGCGTCGAAGACAGTGCGGCATGGCAGCGATGGTTGAGGTCAGCCAGGTCATGAAGTCGTCGTTTTGCCCCGGGTCGTGGCGGTGGAGTGGCACCAAGATAGCACCTCGTGTCATACCTGACGGGAGAAGGAGCAGCCCGCGAGGAGGTGTTGCATCTTCTCGGGCTCTTGATCGCAAAGAAGACAGGTAGGCTCGTGGGGTAAGTCGTGTCAAGCGAGGCGGTCGGCCGTCCAACATCGCCCGAGCAGGGCCAATCAGATGAAGAACTCATTGCGTAGTAACGCCCAAGATCGCCAGGTGATGCGCCAGTGGGGGTCTTCCGTGAAATCAGTGAATAAGGATTGGTAACATGGACGCACGGTGTAGGAGCCGAAGGTGGACCAGTGCAAAGATATTTTGTCTGGCTCGTTGGTGAGAGTGACCTGACGCAAACGCCGCCAATAGGAGACGTAGTAGATGGCCATCTCTGTGCCCAGTGCGCCCTGGATGTCCGCGATCCAGGCGCAGTCGTGTAGGCCGTCGCGCAGAGAGCGCCTTGCGCCGCCGCTTGGGGACCCTGGCATGAACAAGAGGCGTGATCTCGACGATGGACTGTCCATCGAGCCAGTGGTTCTCCCAGAATTTTCAATTGGCGACGGGAGTACGTTCGCTTGTGACCGGTGGACCTATCGTTTTGAAAGAATCGACTATATTTCCTTGAGGTCTTGGTTGCGCAGGTGGGGGCATTGTTTCCTCACAATGTTCTACTGCCCTCATGGTCAGCCTGATGCTTGCGCTAGCAGTTGTCGTCTTTCCATCTGGATTTTTGTGCTTTTGGATTCTGGGCGCTTGTGCCGTAGTCAAATGTATTGTGCTATCTGCGCTGTCTGCCATTGGAAGATCACCTGGTTGACGTAGTATGCATTTTTATTTCTCACAAGTTGTCATTTCTCACACTTGTATTTTTGTCAAGATTGTTTGGGGTTTTTGGCTTTGATGGAAAAGGCAGTGCCTAGGAGGCGCTTAGGCACGCCTAGGCGCTAGGCAACGGCCAAACGCCTCGCCTAGGGCATAAATGAGGTCTAGATAGGGTAAGCAAAGAATTGCCTACCAAGTAAGAAATCATGTCACATACTGCACTGACACGTCAAATGGGTTATATTTCTATGGCAGTAGACGGTAATTAACTTATTTATAAACCCTAAACTAATATCAACATCTATATAATGATCACAAATACACTATGAGTAAAAACTATATCACCACCTAGGCCGCGCCAAGGGCGCTTAGGCACCACCTAGGCACTAGGCAAAGGCCAACCGCCTGACTTACGCCTACCGCTTTTTCCATCTTTTTGGTCATGGAGTTATGAGGAGGGTTGAGTTCTCTGCGGATCTGGTCCGTGGTGGCGCAAAGTTACTGTCTTAGGTGTAGACGTCTAATAACATAGGTTACTGTTTTGTCTATTATCTCCTGCTTTTCTTGTGGCATTGTAAGCTCTTTTCTCTACATCTAAATCAACCGAAAAATTGATATGTGCAACTCGGGTCAGTAAAGTGCAGCTTCAGACTGAAAATATGCTAATATAGCACGTCTTCTTTTGCAGCAATTGTTTTACTTTCTGTCGTGCCACAAATTGCAATATTCGGTGCAAGCACCCGGCTCGTCTCCTCTCCCCTGCCGGGCGGCTGGTCCTGCTCAGTGAGGTTCTGGATACTCTCCCTACGTACGCGATGGCGGCCATGCTCCTCCCGCCGGCGGTGCTCAAAAAGTTGGACTCGCTGCGCCGCGCCTTCCTCTCGAATGCTGCCGACCGTGCCACCGGCGCGCAATGCCTCATGGCCTGGGAGCGGGTCTGCAGAACCAAGGAGGAGGGGGCCTTGGCGTGCGGGACCTCGCGACGCAGAACCGGTGCTTGTTGATCAAGATGCTGCACCGTCTACACGCGGCTCCCACGTCCTCGCGGTGGGCGATGTGTGTGTGGGCGGAGCATAACGGGCGCTCCCTGCTGTCGGTGTACTAGAGTAGGGGTACCCTAGTATCCCGAACTTGTGCGCGGGCAGTCGCACCGTCCCGCGGCAAGGCTTGCCGGGTGACCGCCAATATCCTCTGTGGTTTCTTTGGAACCATTCAAGAACAAAGTATTCAAGCCAAGAAGACAAGGCCCCGGCAAGAGGAGCTTGCCGGGAAGGCCACTCAAGGCACAAGACCCCGGTGAGAGGAGCTTGCCGGGAAGGCCAACCAAGGCGTCTCAAGAAACTTGCCGCGACGCGCCACACGTCCCGGCAAGACCCGGCGAGCGGCAAGCTCCCGGCCGCGGCAAGACAACGGCCGCGGCAAGGCGTTTGACGTGGCTAGCAACCACTCTGTACCCGCGCTCCATCACACTCACTAACGTGTCGCTCTGAGACCCTACCAGGCGTACGTGGCGGGAGGCTGTGCAGCCAGGGGTGCACTGTGGCAAGCGGCGCTGACAAGATTGCCATCGTGGCGAGCGGTGGCGTCCCTGACGGTCCCTTTTCTGCACTGTTTGGGCGACGTAGATAGGCATTTAATGCCTTTGTCCCCTGCCGTCAGGGTTAGGTATGATACACTGTGTAGGTAGCTGTACCTACCGCAGCACCCTTTCCATTTTTGCCCTTGCCTACGTTGCCACCTGTCGGTGACCCCTTGAGCATATAAAAGGAGGCCCATGCACAACGTAGAGAGGGGGACAGCAGAACATCCACGCTCGGTCTCGTTAGCTGCTTGTGTGTACTGTAGCACTCAACGCTCCCGAGCAAGAACTCAATACAAACCACAAAGCAGCAGTAGGAGTATTATCTCTCCGGAGAGCTCCGAAGCTGGGTAAACCGCTCGTGTGCTCCGCCTCGATCTGCTCTTCGTGCGACCTCCGCCCCCCGCCGAACCGAAAAGGGGCTCCGTCCCCATAGGTGCTCGCGGAGGCAGTTTCCCCGACACCTGCTCTCCGCCACAGGCTACCTATCGGCCGGGGAGCATGGCAAGTCTCTGTCCAAAATGCTCCCGCTATACCGCGGCCTGACGACGGTGGTGGTCCGCGACGGACGGCGGACGTCCTTCTGGTTCGATCACTGGCTGCCGTGCGGGGCGGTTTTTGCGGCCTTCCCTGCCCTTCTATCGCATGCTACGGATAAGGAGGTCACTGTGTGGCAGGTGCGTGCCCGCGGGCTTGACCGGGTGCTCGTCCCCAGGCTCACCACTGCCGGGGCAGCCGAGCGGGGCGCCCTCCTAGCGTTGATCGCTGGCGTTCGTGCGACCCCTGGCGACGACGAACGATGCCCGGTGCTGAGCTGGGGCGCTTGTGGGGGCATCTCCACGGCTGCCGTCTACGCCCTGCAACGCTTCGGTGGCACACGGGCTTCCTTCGCCGATTTCATCTGGGGGTGCGCTGCACCGTCCCGTGTCCGGTTCTTCGGGTGGCTCCTCGTTCAACGGAGGATTCACACAAGAGACGTCCTGCTCCGGAAGACCATTGTGACGGCCGAGGAGGCCGCATGCCCCATCTGTGCGCATGCGCTCGAGACGGATGATCACCTGGTATTCGATTGTCCCCTCGCCCGGTCGTTCTGGCTGACTGTGGGGGTTGATGTGGTCGGGCAGGGTTACCACATTGGTGCGCTCCAGGGCCTCGATGTGCGGGGGGTGGCTGGTGATGCTGTTCACGCCTCCTTCATTCTCCTATGCTGTTGGCAACTATGGAAACATAGAAATGCCGTGGTGTTTCAAGGCGCTCAGCCTTCCCTGGCCCGTTTGCTCGGGTGCTGCCGGGAAGACTCGGTCCTTTGGAAAGGCCGTTTGAATGTGGCCGACCGGCCGTGCGTAGATAGGTGGCTACGCGCGTTCTCGAGTGTAAGTTAGCCCCTGGGTTTGTGTGGCGCTTGTGCCACCCCCCCCCCCCTCCCCCTCTCACATATGTAAAACTCTTCCCCCTCCCAAGGGGGTGATGCAATAGAAAAAAGAAAAAGATTCAGGTGGAGGGCTTTGCCCTCCCCCGGTGACCTTCAAAAAAACTATTCACATAAATTTCTTTCAAATACATGGAGTACTTTAACAGGAGAATATTATGTTAATTTTATAGAATGCCAAACTATTAATGTTAGAGACGGGCTCAAAGTTTCTGTATTCATGGTACATGTAGCTGGTGCGGCTATAAATAGCATAGGCTTGTACATGTAATGAAACCAACACTCGTGTCTCAATGGGAGAAGTTGGCACATATCATGCATGTGCACCAAGTGGTATGGGACGTTCCACGCAGCAGGATCTTTTGAGGGAATGGGATGCACTGGGAATCTTAGTAGAAGGCAGTAATTTGGCTAGCAAGGTAGATCATGCACGGATTGGGTTCCCAACATCATACGTGGAACTGGAGGTAGTAGTTTCTGAGCGGCAAGAAGGAGAGAAGCCTTTGTTGCTGGGCGCACAAAGGTCGCTGCAACTGACTAGGCAGAGACAAGATGAGCGACCATGTGCCATGGTGACGCGTGACTGTTGTGTGCATAATGATGTACACGGCGCGTGGTTCGGCGAGTACATACGCTTGTGACTGAAGGACCTATTGATTTTCGGAAAGAAAGAAAACCTGGACATTATTCCGCGGTATCAATGTGCCAATGTCACGTATGAAAGCAATGAAAGAGGTATAAGGAAATTAGGAACGAGGATTTTATACACTGTACTTTTTATAGCACTATGACGGTAGTACAATCGATGTTTGACATTTCACAGCGTAATGCTTTGTTTGTTTCTTTCTGCAAGAGTTCACATGTAATTTACTTATTTAATGGAAGCTGAATTTTTTTCTGTTTGTAGTGCTGTGAAGTGGATGACGAGCATTCAACAAACCAGTTTGATTCAGGAAGACAGTATCAATTTTGTTAAATTATGATCTAAATTCTAACGTATTGGACTAGACGTAGTACATATGGTGTGGGCCTTTATATTGGTACCGACGCGTACGAGTACAACTCTTTAATTGTCCTACAAAGACTTCTATGTGTTGCCCTCAGATATACTCAATGTAGTCGCACCTAAAACGGTATGTCGTCTCGTGCTTGTAGTACTTCTTCATCACAGTGATTGCGTCTTCGTGCGTTCGTGGTTTTTTTCCGCAAGGGTTTTCATGTAAAAATCTGTGTCTCTCTATGTTATTTATTTCTCATTATTATCTAACAAGTGGTATACAGAGCTAAAGTTGCAGATACGAGATGAGAGATCGAGAGAATTAGGGCTGTGCGTGCCGTCGCCAGCGCGTGACAGGCGATCCGAGGCAGGATCGATTTTCCGCCTGCTGCACGGCTTACGAAGCCGAGTCCAACCCGCGTTCGGTCAATCGGCGCGTGGAGCTACAGTTGCGTCACATCAATCTGTACGCAGCAGTGGAGATCAATCTCGTCGTCCAAAGCACCGCGCTTGTCCACGATTGTTGCTGCCTCAACATCGCCGAGTAGCTGCTGCATCGTTCAAGCCCTGAGGCTGCTGCTGTTGCTTCGCATCACGTCAAGTCAAAAAAAAGTCTAAGTCAAATCGGTTTCAAGTACTAGTACTAGTGGGCGACTAGCACCCACGTGAAGGCTGCAGTGCTAGTTTTTTCTTCGTCAACTGCTACATCCACTGGCTGTACTGTCAGGTGCTATTTATCCTACGTTTTTGTCTGCTCTACAAATTAATTCTATCAAGAATTTTTCTACAGGCTTATATTACTTTATGTACACAGATTTATCTATTCATGGCTCTATGAAGTACGATTTTCCGCTACTGGACCGTGACACAAGGTTTACCCTATGTCAAGTCAAGATGCGGGCATTGTTGGCACAGTCCGACTATGATGAAGCACTGAATAGTTTTGGGAAGAATATAATTCAGGACTTGACTGATGAGGAGAAAAAAATTGATTGTAAGGCTTTGTCACAAATTCAACTCCATTTGCATAACAATATTTTGCAGGAAGTTTTGAGCGAGAAAACTGCCGCCGCTCTATGGTTAAAACTAGAAGGGATTTGCATGACTAAAGATCTCACCAGCATGATGCTTCTGAAACAAAAATTATTCCTGCACAGGTTAGCCGAGGGAGGTAATGTTTTGAATTATATTTCAGAATTTAAAGAGATAATATCTGATCTAGCTGCAATGGAGGTTAAGTATGAAGAGGAAGATACTGCTTTAATGTTACTTTGTTCGCTGCCAAGTTCTTATACCAATTTTAGAGACACCATATTATACAGTCGTGATACTCTCACGCTTAATGAAGATTATGAAGCTTTGAACTCTAAGGAGAAGATGAAATTAATGGTGCCTCATGATGATTCAAGTTCATCCCAAGCCGAGGGATTATCTATTCGTAGCAGGACAAAGGAAAAGAACTCACATAATGGAAACAAAGGCAAAAGTAAGAACGGCTGTAGGGGCCGGTCGCAATCCAGAGACAAGAAGTATTGCAGGTATTGCAAGAGAGACGGGCATGACATCTCTGAGTGTTTCAAGTTGCAGAACAAGGAAAAAAGGAAAGGTAACAAACAAGGTGAAAATTCTACTAACGTTACTCGTGATGATAGTTCCGATGATGCTCTTGTCGTTATTGTTGGATGTGCTGAGACCAATGATGAGTGGGTACTTGACACTGCATGCACTTTTCATATGTGTCCACATAGAGATTGATTTACTACTTTTGATTCCACTACTTCTGCTAGTTCCGTTTTGGGTTTTGATAATTCACCATGCAAGATTGAAGGCATATGTTCTATTCAAATCAAGATGTTTGATGGAACAATCAGAACTTTGACAAATATTTGATATATTCCGAAGATGAAGAGAAATCTTATTTCTATGAGTGCCCTTGATGCAAAGGGGTAAAAATATTCAGGTGGAGATAGTGTTTTGAAGGTCACCAAAGGTTCCCTTGTTGTGACGAAAGGTGACTTAAGTTCGACCAATGGTAACACTACTCCAGTTATTTCAAAGAATTCTGATTGTGATGCAGCTAACCTTTGGCATATGCGTCTTGGACATATGAGTGAACTTGGTTTAGCAGAGTTAAATAAGAGAGGTCTTCTTGATGGATATGAACCTGGTAAATTGAAATTTTGTGAGCATTGTATCTTCGGCAAGCACAAGAGGGTGAAGTTCAACACTTCGACTCATACATCCGAAGGTATTATTGATTATGTCCATTCTGATTTATGGGGACCATCTCGCAAGAAGTCACTAGGTGGTGCTAGTTACATGCTGGCCTTATTTCTTGAAGCATAAATATGAAGCATTCTCAACATTTAAGGAGTGGAATATTATGATTGAGAGACAAACTGAAAAGAAGGTAAAGATACTTCACACTGATAATAGTATGGAATTCTGTTCTAAGCAATTTAAGAATTATTGCAAGTCTGAAGGCATTGTCAGACACTACACTGTTCCTTATACTCCTCAACAAAACGGTGTTGCTGAGCGTATGAACAGGACCATTATTTCCAGAGCCCGTTGCATGTTGTCCAATGCAGGTTTGCATAGGCGTTTTTGGGCTGAGGCCGCTTCCACTGCTTGTTATCTCATTAACCGTTCACCATCTATTGCTCTTAATAAGAAAACTTCAATTGAGGTATGGTCTGGTTCACCTGCTGATTATTCACAGTTGAGAGTTTTTGATTGCACTGCTTATGCTCATGTTGATAATGGAAAATTGGAGCCTAGGGCTGTTAAGTGCATCTTTCTTGGTTATAAGTCTGGTGTTAAAGGTTTTAAATTGTGGAATCCTGAAACCCGGAAGGTTGTTATTAGCAGAAATGTTATCTTTAATGAATCTGCTATGTTACATGATATTTCATCTACTAATGTTCCCGTTGAGAGTGAACAGCAGCCTATTGTTTAGGAGCGTACTGTTCAGGTAGAGCATGTTATTGATTCAGGTGATACATCTGGTAATGAAATTGCTGATGCACATGATGAACCCGTCGTTAATGATCATGTCACTCCCACTCCAAATCAGCCTATTGTTCCGCCCAGGTGGAATCTTGCACGTGACAGAGTTACGCGGGGTATTAATAAACCTGACAGGTTAATTGAAGAGTGCAATATTGATTCTTTTGCTTTATCTGTTGCATAAGAAATTGAAGGTAATTCCGAGCCTTCTTCATATTCCGAGGCTATTATTTCTGGTGATAGTAATAAGTGGAAGACTGCTATGCATGATGAGATGGAATCACTTAAAAAGAATGACACTTGGGATTTAGTAAAATTGCCTAGAGAGAAGAAACCTATTCGTTGCAAGTGAGTTTTTAAGAGGAAAGAAGGTGTTTCTCCTAATGATGAGACAAGATATAAAGCAAGGTTAGTTGCTAAAGGTTATAGCCAGATTCCAGGTATTGATTATAACAAAGTCTTTTCTCCTGTTGTGAAGCATAGCTCTATTCGCACTTTACTCAGTATTGTTTCTATGCATGATCTTGAGCTTGAACAATTGGATGTTAAAACTGCATTTTTACATGGAGAATTAGAAGAGGATATTTATATGGAACTGTAAGTGCATCTAGTGCCCCTTAGTGATTTTGGTGTATTGAAGACTTATAGGTTAAGGATCTAATGTGTTTGTGAGTGTACACAGGTCTATAAGTCTATGAGGAGTTTTATACTTACAGAGAAAGTTGACCCCTAAAAATGAAGTTCTTCGACTGAAGACATTGATATACCGAAGACTTTCTGAAGACTTTGAAAGTGAAGAAATTGGTGTGACCTTGAAGATTTGGTATTCATTCTAGGAACATGAAGTGTGAAGACTTTTGTTTTTGTAGTTTCATTTTCTCTTTCTTAGGTCATAGGAAACACCGTACTGTTAAAGGGGATCGAGGAAATACTAAGGAAAAATTTCCATTTGATGCTCAACTCAAATCCTACACCTACCAATCCCTTCGAGTGAAGCCATTGGAAATCTCAGACAGTTCAGTCAATTTCTTCAGTGACAGAGACGCAATTCTTCTGGTCACTAAGGACTTTGCTCTGACTAAGGAGTTAGGAATTCGCCAGTGCGGATTGCCTACATAGTGAGGAACATGATAGCCCTGAGGAATTTATATCTCAAATTTCTGACCTTTGTTGTGCTACGCGCCAGCTGTCCCAAAATATCTTATCCATCCAACGGTCATATCATTGAAGGGCATTTATGTCTTATCATGTCGGGATGCTCCCTAGGCTATAAATAACCGCCCCCTACAACCACTAGCTGGTTGGCTGCTCCGAGAGAAACTGACACTTGTTATTTGAGAGCAACCCATCCTCCGAGGACTTTGAGCGAAAATCATCAAGTGAGGAAAATCCAAACCCAAACCAAAACACCTACAAACCCAAAGTGATTGAGCATCACTGAAGAGATTGATCCTGTTTGGATCCGACGCTTGTTACCTTTGAAGAATGTGCTTCTTCCAGACGGTTAGGCTTCATGGTCTAGAGCATCCAAGAGGAATTGTGGATCGCTGAGTGACCGAGTTTGTCAAGGTTCGGAAGTCACCTGAAGACTTACCACGAGTGATTGGACGAGGACTATGTGTCCTTAGTTCAAGGAGAATACGGTGAGGACTTGGTGTCCCGAGCTGCGTGCTCAGGACTGGGTGTCCGGGACTGTGTGTCCTCGAGTTTAAATACTCAGCTGCTCTAACCAGATGTACAACTGAGACAACAGTTGGAACTAGTCTACCAAATCTTTGTCTTCACCAAGCTTACTGGTTCCATTTCCTCAACTCCTTCATTCCCCCAGTATTGTGCTGCTTGTTTATCATATTTGTGTTTGAAGACTTTGACTGAAGACTTTCTCAATTTCCTCAGTTCAAATTCTTCAGTCTGTTTGTTTTCATCTTGTGTCATCCTGTGATTACGCTTTCTGTACACAGTCCTAGGCTTCATTTCATCATGATGACCATGCGTGTGTTCTGCTTTGTTTTCATCTGAGTACTTATTCCGCTGCTAGTAGTTCTTCGCTAAGAAATTTCCTCACTAGAAAATTCCTCAGTGAATAATTTTATAAAAATCGCCTATTCACCCCCTCTAGTTGATATAACGCACTTTCAATTAGTATCAGAGCAAGGTACTCCCTTGTTCTGTGTGATTTTGGTTTAACCGCCTGGAGTTTTAGTTATTTCGGCCGCAGGTATGATCAAGGTCTCTGCTGGGTGTCCTACCTTCGATGGGATGGACTACCCCTACTGGAAAAATAAGATGCGAATGCATCTTGAGGCAATTGATAACGATCTCACTACAGGAAACTGCTAATTTACCGTATGGAGGCGTCTTTGCCGTCTGCTTTTTGTCGGGCAGACGGCAAAGAAAGGGTTAGCCATCATCAACAGACGACAAAGAAATACTAACGGTGAAATAGACTTTGCCGTCTGCAAAAAAAATCACAGACGGCAAAGAGCTCACTTTGTCGTTTGCCAAAAAAATACAAACGGCAAAGATCTTTGCTGTATGTGTTTTTTATTACAGACGACAAAGTATGCTCTTTGCCATCTGCAATATAAAATTCACACAACAAATATCTTTGCCGTCTGCGTTTTATATTACAGACGGCATAGTACGCACTTTGCCGTATGCAATATAAAACGCAGACGGCAACGAAGAAACACATCTCGCGGATCGATCTCGTGGATCGATGAGGTGTCACAATCTAAACCAAACGTTGTATCCCAGATCTCTCTCTCCCACGCACTCACGTTCTCTCTCCAAACCAAATGGCACGGCCCCACCCACCACACCCATGCTCTCACCCACGAGACAAAGTCAGAAACCACTGCACGCCCATGTGCTTCGCCCCGAGATGCCCGTGCTACCCGCAACACCGCCGGTGCATCGCCGTCGCGTGCCTCTGCCGCCTCTCGCGCACCCCATCGCCCAGGCTGTCTGCCACCCGAGCTCGCACCTCCTCCCCCGATGCTCCTCGTCCAGGCGGACTCCAGCGCCGGCGGGCACCAAGCGCCGGCCAGGCGGACTCCAGCGCCGGCGGGCACCATGCGTCGGCCAGGCCGCCACCATCGACCTCCGCCGCCAGAGAAGGGCGCCTCCCCGTGCGCGTGCGGCGTCCCTGCCCCGAGTGCTTGTTTCTGGCCCGTCTCTCTTCTGCGGACCCCTCGCCGGACTCCGCCGTGGATGCTCCTCGCCGTTCCCGAGATGGCCTCCCCTCGCCTGACCCCGCCGTGGCCGAGCCTCCCCAACCTCCTCCTCGCTGAACTACGCGGTGGCCGACACTCGCCGAGACCCGCCGCAGCCATCCCTCGCCGGAACCGGACGTGGCTTCACCTCGACGGACCCCTCCGCACCTGAGCCACTCCTCGCGTGAACCCGCCGCACCTAAGCCACTCCTCGCCGGAACCCGCCGCACCAGAGCCTCCCCAACATCCTCCTCTTTGCCCCGACCACCAGAGTTCCCCTAGTAGTGGCAGCGATTGCCGGAGTTGGCTACTCCGGCGACCACCGAAGCAGCAGTTGCCGTCCTCTCTGCTTCCCTTCTTCCCCAGCTCAACGGAGTAGCAGCGGCAGCCTCTGAACGCTTCGACTAACATTATTTTTTTAATAAAAAAGTAACCTTTGCCATATGTGGTTTAGTATTGATGACGACAAAGAAAACTTTTTGACTGACAGCAAAGACCGTATGATTTGCCGTCTGTTATTTATAAGGTTGACGGCAAAGCAGATTTGGTTGACGGCAAAGTCTTTGCCGTCTTCCCGATGAAAAGCTAAGGACAAAGTATTCTTTGCCGACTTATCTTTGCCGTCTGCTTCCTGACGGCAAAATCTTTGCCGTCTAGATTTAGGTCTTTGCCGTCTGTGATCCACAGACGGCAAATTACATTTTTCCTGTAGTGTCTCTAGTATGTTGTGGAAAATGGTGTTCCCTCAGTCACACCTTCTCTGAATGCTGCTGATGTGAAGAGATTCAAGCAACTCGACTCTCAAGAGAAGAATACCATATGTGGCCATCTGAGCAAAGGACAGTATGGAAGAGTGGGTGCTTTGGAGACTGCTAAGCTTATCTGGGATAGGCTGTCCATAGTCAATGAAGGAGTTTCAACTCAGCGTGACTCTTGAGTTGATGTTCTTTGCAATCTCTTCAACCGCTTCAGAAGACTCGACAATGAAAATGTTCAGCAAACCTTCGATCGCCTCACTGACATCTCAAATGAGCTTCAAGCACTTGGGGCCATTGACATCACCGACCATGAGGTGGTGAAGAAATTGTTGAGATCGCTTGATTCCTCATTTGATACTTTGGCATTAATGATACAAGAGCGTGCTGATTACATGTCACTTGATCCCGCTGATATCCTCGAGAGGCTAAATACTCATGAGTTCCAGCTTGCTGAAAAGAGAGATCTCTATGGTTCGAGCTATGGCAGATCACGTGCACTGAAGGCCAAGGCAATATCAGAATCCGAAGATGAAGACTCTGGTAGTAGCCTTGGCGACCCTGAAGAACTAAGTCATGATCTAGCGCTACTTATGAAGAAATTCCAAAAGTTCTCAAGACATGGTCGATTTGGAAGACCCTTAAAGAGCAATGATTTCTCATCCAGTGACTACAAGAGAAGGCTTTGTCACAAGTGCAAGAAGCCTGGACACTACATTCAAGATTGTCCTCAGTGGGAAAAGGAATCAAAGAAGAAGAAATACAAAGATTACAGTTCTGATGATGCGAAGAAAAAGAAAAAATCCTCAAAATCTTCATCATCAAAATCCTCGAAGTCTTCGTCTCACAAGAAGTGCAGCTCCAAGAAGGCTCGGGCATTCATTGGCAAGGAAATGGACTCTGAGGCTGAATCTGAAGAATATGAGGAAGAAGAGGAATCTGATGATTCCGAGTCTGGTGTGGCGAGCCTAGCCCTTGCTAGTGCATTCGTCAGCAAGTCCATCTTCACGTCTGAAGAAAGTGATCTCACCAACAAGGCTGATGAAGGCAGTGATGACTACGCTCCCACCTATTGCTTCATGGCAAAAGGTGCCAAGGTACTCAAATATGCCTCCTCTGAATCTAGTGAGGATGAATCTGATGAAAATCTTAAGCCTAGCTACTCTAAACTTGCTAAGATTGCTGTGCAACAACAAAAGGCTTTTGAAAAGGTTCAAAACATGCTAGACAAAAGTGATGATATGTTGGGTGAAGAAATGGATCGCACTAAAGCCTTAACTGAAAATCTTGAAAGACTTCAGACCAGGTTTGACAACCTTCAAGGTCATCATAACACTCTCTTATCTGATCATGAGAAGCTTTCTTATGAATTTCTTCAAAAGAAGCAAGATCTCGAAAAGCTAAGAGTGAGTTATGAAGATCTTCAGAAGGAGCGCGGTTCATTACTTGCTCAACAAACCAGCGATGCTCAGGAAGAATTTATTCCTCCATGTTTGAAATGCATTGAACGAGAATCTGCTAATTCCTCACCTGAATGTTCAAATGCTTCTAATGTTACAAATTCTTCACCTGCCTCTGCTATCACTAATTCCTCATCCGAGGACATTGCTAGTATCGCTGATGATGCAGGGCTGAAGGAATTGTACATGACAGACATGTACAAAAGCCTCCATTCTCATATGGAGCTCGCAGAGTGATGAACTCTTTGCCACCCCTTCAGATGTGGGTGGTGAAGAAAAGGAACTAATCTCTTCTACAGGGTCAGGTCTCCAGACGTACTATAACGTCTGAAGAATTTGCTTGGGACCTGACAAATTGCCTGAAAGGACGCAGGCTAATCATGAAGAAATGAACTTTCATTTCACACGTCCTCCTACTGCTTTATTTGTCTTACTACTTGATGAGATTGATCTGATGAATTGTGATATCATATTCTTCACTGCTGAAGTATATGAGGTTCGTAAGTTGCACTAATTCATCTGCAGGATGATCAACCCAAAGCCACTGAGTGGGTCCTCGATAGTGGATGTACAAATCACATGACTGGTGACAAAAACCTATTGATGGATGCTCCCTTATCATCATCACATCTGAAGCATATCATCTTCGCTGACAAAAGCAAAAGTCAGGTAGTGGGTCTAGGTAAGGTTGCTATCACAAAGGATCGACACATGGACAAAGTCATGCTTGTTGAGTCCTTAGGATACAACATTATGTCTGTCTTAATGCTTTGTGATCTTGATATGGTTGTTGTCTTTGGCAAGTATCGTTGTGTTGTGATTATGGAAGCTAAAAATTCCAAAGTCTTCGAAGGCTTTAGGAGAGGAGACTTGTATATTGTTGATTTGTCTGCAGATTCACAACCAGCCGTGTGCCTACTTGCAAAAGCTTCAGAAGGATGGTTATGGCATCGACGACTTGGTCACGCAGGCATGAGGAATTTGCACACGCTTGCAAAGAAGAAGCATGTCATTGGCATTGAGAATGTCAAATTCCTCAAGGATCACTTATGCGGTGCCTGTGAAGCTGGAAAGATGACCAAGGCCAAGCATCCAGCGAAGACTATCATGACCACCACTCGTCCATTTGAATTGCATCACATGGATCTCTTCGTCCTAATCATTATTCTTCTGTTTCAAATGAAGCATCTCAATATGGCTTTGTTATTGTTGATGATTACTCTCGTTACACATGGGTGCACCTTGTCTCTTAGAAACATGAAGTGCAGGAAGTCTTCAAACGATTTTCCTCGAGGGCTTCAACCAACTTTGGTGTGAAGATCAAGCACATCAGAAGCGACAATGGCACTGAGTTCAAGAATTCGGGTCTCAATGACTATCTTGATTAACTTGGTATTACTCATGAGTTATCTGCTCCTTATACTCCTCGACAGAATGGCGTCGTGGAGCGCAAGAACAGGACTCTTGCTGAGATGGCTCGCGCTATGCTCGATGAGTACAAAACCCCTTGTCGTTTCTGGGTTGATGCAATTGATACCGCGTGCCACATCATCAACAAAGTATATCTTCACAAATTCTTCAAGAAGACTGCCTATGAACTCCTCACTGACAAGAAACCCAATGTGAGTTATTTCAAAGTCTTCGGTGCTAAATGCTGGATTAGAGATTATCATCACAACTCTAAATTTGCACCGAAAGCACATGAAGATTTTATGCTTGGTTACGGAAAGGACTCGCACACCTACAGAGTCTTCAACAATGTTCTTCACAAGATTGTTGAAACTATAGATGTGCGGTTCGATGAAACTAATGGCTCGCAAAGAGAGCACCTACCTTCTGTGTTAGATGAACCAGCACCTGAGGATTCTATCAAGCACAAGGCTACTGAAGATGTTATTCCTACCGAAGAATCTGTTGAAGAATTCATTCCAGAACGTGAAGAATGTCGAGCTGATGCATCTGAAGAAAATGCTGAGGAAATTGATGCTGAAGAAAATGCTGATCAAATTCCTCAACGAAAACCAGCTCATCCTCGCGTTGCAAAAGAAGTGCAAGTGGAGAAGATCATCGATGACATTAGAGCACCAGGTCCTCTCACACGCTCAAAAGCTTCACATCTATCTAACTTTTGTGGGCACTTTGCTTTTGTCTCTATCACAGAGCCCACCAAGGTAGATGAAGCATTTCTGGAGCCTGTGTGAATTCAGGCCATGCAAGAAAAATTACATCAGTTCAAGCTCAACAACGTCTGGGAACTGGTCAATCGTCCAGATCCTCGCAAGCATAATATCATTGGCACAAAATGGATCTACTGCAACAAGCAAGATGAAAACGGCCTTGTGGTGTGGAATAAGGCACGTCTAGTAGCTCAAGGCTACACACAGGTTGAAGGAGTTGATTTCGATGAAACTTTTGCACCTGTTGCTAGACTTGAGGCTATTCGCATATTACTTGCTTATGCTAACCATCATGATATCTTCTTATATCAAATGGATGTGAAAAGTTCATTCCTCAATGGTAAGCTTGAGGAAGAAGTATATGTTGCTCAACCCCCAGGTTTTGAAGATCCAAAGAATCCTGACAAAGTCTTCAGACTCAATAAGGCCCTCTATGGCCTCAAGCAAGCCCCACGGGCGTGGTATGATACTTTGAAGAATTCTTCATGAAGAAAGGCTTCACACCCGGTTCACTCAATCCTACTCTCTTTACTAAGTCTTATGATGGTGAACTATTTGTGTGCCAAATATATGTTGATGATATTATCTTTGGCTGTACTGACCAACGTTATAGTGATGAATTTGCCTATATGATGAGTGAAGAATATCAAATGTCGATGATGGGAGAATTGAAATTCTTCTTAGGTCTTCAAATTCATCAACAGCGCAATGGCATATTCATATCTCAGGAGAAATACCTCAAGGATGTCCTGAAGAAATTCGGCATGCGAGATTGCAAAGGCATCAAAACCCCTATGCCCACAAATGGTCAACTATGCATTGATGAAAATGGTACTGACTTCGATCATAACGTATACCGCTCCATGATTGGCTCTTTATTGTACTTATGTGCATCTAGGCCAGATATAATGCTTAGTGTTTGCATGTGTGCCCGATTTCAAGCTGCACCGAAGGAATCACACCATAAGGCTGTGAAGCATATTCTTCGATATCTAGCTCACACACCAACACTAGGATTATGGTATCCCAAGGGCTCGAATTTTGATCTCATTGGATATTCTGACTCTGACTATGCTGGTGATCATGTGGATCGCAAGTCAAGATCTGGTACATGTCATTTCCTCGGACGATCTTTGGTCTGTTGGTCCTCGAAGAAACAGAACTGTGTATCACTGTCTACTGCTGAAGCTGAGTACATTGCTGCTGGTTCTTGCTGTGCTCAACTGCTATGGATGAAGCAAACACTCAAGGACTATGGCATCAACGTGAAGAATGTGCCTTTCCTCTGACAATGAGAGTGCCATCAAGATTGCTCACAACCCAGTTCAGCACTTGAAGACAAAGCACATTCAGATTCATCATCATTTTCTTCGCGATCATGTGTTGAAGGGCGACATTTCTATTGAGCATGTGAAGACTGAAGAACAGCTAGCCGATATCTTCACTAAGCCCTTGGATGAGAAGAGATTTAGCAAGTTGCGGTGTGAGCTAAATATCTTAGAATCTTCGAATGTACTTTGAAAAAGCACTCATCCTAACACTTATGCAAAATTGATGACTTAGATGTGCAACACGTGAAGAAACGTTTTTCTTCAATCAATGAAGAATAACACTCTAAGTGTGAAGAAATTAATGAAGAATTTGATTCTCAGAACCCTACGACAATTGTACGCGGTGTCTGAAATCATCATTCTTATACGGTGGGTCACGCCACCACAAAAGTTGAAAATCTTCAATTTGAGTTTTTCCTCAACTTTTGAAATTCCTCAGTTGTTCAAATTCCTCAACTTTTCAAAATCTTCACTGTTTCCGTCAGTTTTCTTCATTGGCTATATATATATATATATATATATATATATATATATATATATATATATATATATATATATATATATATATATATGAGTTTGCGTCCTCTACAACATTCACTTATGGCTATTACTTCAAGTTGGTGTTTTTCTGCTAAGTGAATATGATCGGAACCCTTCCCCCTCTATGTTATACTCAATCCAATCTATTCACAAATTATTCATGTGCGTTCTATTTGAAACTTGTTCAAAATCTTCACTGTGTCCTTGTCAGCTGAAGATATTGCGAACGGAACTTTTAAACTAATCTTGTCCAAATTTTCGGTTTTACCGCTCAAACCGTTCTGCATCCCACGATGCATTATTCTACTCACCCACGATCTTACACGATCTCCACTACATTGTACGTGGGTGACACATGTCGTGCGAAGGAGAAGGGTCAGGGGCACATTCGTCCCGAATCTTTGGGCGAACAGTTTTTCACTGCTACTATAAATACCCCCTCACGCCTTCCTCACTTCTTTTACTCCGCTCGGACTCTCTCTCCCGGTCGAGCTTCTCAAACCCTAGCACCGCCGCTACTCCATCGTCGCCGGTGAGGAAGAGCTTCACTGCCTCAACCTCTTCGTCGTCGTACTCGCGCCTACCACGGAAATCTTCACCTCCGCCGCCACCGTAGACGTCTTCCTCCGCCGAGTTAGGGCGTGGAAGATATACACCGACGAACTTCACTGTTTCACCTCTCTGTTCGGCGTGTTCTTCATCCAGGATAATTAAAAGCTACTTTTACTGCCCTCTTTGATTCAAAATTTTTCTACAAAGTCTTCAAAGGTGTTTTATTCTTCAAATCTTCACACACTAAACACCTCACATGTCATCTGTTCTTGATTCATTTCCCTAAGCATCATTTTCTTCAAGATTCCTCAATTGTGTGGATCTTCGACCTATACAACTCTGGAACCTAAGATAAAGCGCGCTTAGTGAAATTCTTCAAGACGCATCTGGTCAAATTCCTCAAACTTGTTCTTTTTGAAAAACCCTCTGAGAACGCATATGACCTCTCCAAATTCCTCGCAACTATACTCTGTTCACAGGTACACATGTCCGCTGCTAAATCACTAGATTCTCATCAACTTAACCCAAGTCCTAAGAAGAAGCAGGTTGTCTTCAGTGTGCCGTCTGAAGAAGATGAGGCTGATGAAGAAAAACTTGCAGAAATCATCAGGGACAGACAAGAAAGGGCCGCTAGAGCCAAAGGCACACCTGTGCCCCTGCTGTTGGATCCAAGGGCGATCCTCGATTATATTGATCTCTCGCATAAGGACCAAAATACACCTATGCCTGACTTCAAGCTGACACCTGGCCAAAGTCACATGCTGACTCATTTCATCCAAGAGGAGAAATGGAAATATGATAGGGCCAGAGAGATCAAGAAATCGCAGTACAGAAAAGAGAAACTGCTGAAGAAAAATGTTGTCAAGATGACAACTGAAGAACTTGTCAAGATGCAGGCTGACATCAAAGCCCTCAGTGACAAATTTAACTCATACTATGCTGATTGGAAGGGAGCCAAAGTCAGGTTTGTGAAACTGACTGAGAAGTTCACCAATGTTGCAGCCCCATCACAACAAGACATTCCTCAAGCTGAATCTTCTGCTCAGCCAACTGAAGAACATGCCAGCACCGCTGATGATTTTCAGGCCGCTGAAGAAAATGCTAGTTCCAGGGCTGATGACTCGATCCCAGCCGCTGAAGAAATTGCTAGGGCATCCACTAGTGGTGCGCCTGAAGAAATTGAAGAAGCCAGGGCAACTGCATCAGTTGCGCCTGAAGAAATACAAACAGATTCCTCAGCTCCACCTGCACCTACACCAACTCCTATCCTTCCATCTGCATTAGATGTGAAGAAGACCAAGGCTGCAGAACGAGCTGCAGTGAAGAAAAGGAAAGCATCAAGTGCTTCAGAATCTTCAGCTTCAAAGAAGATGAAGCTCTTTTGAAAATCCCATTGATGCTGTTCCAATTTCAACCATGCCATCCAAGGACCTTGTTCCTTTTGATGAAGAATATGAGATCCCAAGCGGATCTGATAAAGAAACTCAATCTGCTCCTTCGTCAGAGCAGATTGATGAGGAAATTGAAGCGGACACGATCCCTTCAACCTCAGTGGTATTATCACCAATGCCTCAGTTTACTGCTGAAGAGGCTAGTGTTGAAGAAATTGATGATGAAGACGTGGACATTGGAAGCACAACGCCAGTGATGAATGATGATTTTTGGGATAGTTAGCACCCCAATTCTCCACTCTTCACCCCACTACAGCAAATTCCTCACTCCCCTGCACCAACAGTTCAAATGGGCTCTGAAGAAACTCATCCCACCTCACCTGTCTGTGAAGACATTCCAGCCCCTAGTGCTGAAGAAACTACTGCTGCTGAAAATGTGACTGCACCTGAGGAGGAACCAGAAATTCCTCAGACTGACGAACGTAAGATCACGATTCTTGAGGTGGTGATGCAACTCACTGACACTCCTCTGCCAAAGCCAAAGGATCCGTTCTCAAGAAATCAAAATTTCAAGGCTGAAGACTTCTTTGGCGAGCACGTATTCTTCACTGATTACAATCTATATGACTCTGCTCGCATAAGAAAGAGGTGTTTCTGGACTGCTAGTCAAGCAAATTTCTATTCCTCATTGCTGTTCAACAAAGACAAAGTATTCGACCATGCACATATTCCTCATGTGGATATGGAGTCTCTGCCATGCTTCGAGCCAGTTCTCAGTGTTCTTCACGACGCTGGGCTACTGAATTTCTGCACTGACATCTGTGATTGGAATGAAGAACTCATTCTTCAGTTCTACACAACGCTGCACATCACAGGCGACTCTGAAGATGTAAACTCATGGGTTCTGGACTGGATGACCGAGAACACTCATTATAAGGCACCAGCGTCTGAATTGCTTCGTGCCCTTCCTCTCAGTCCTCCCCTTGAAGATGCACGTTGTGTCTATAGTGAACCTGAGCTTTCAAATCACTACATACAAGTTCTGATGAAGCCTTTGAAGCCAGGGCAGGCCTCTAGAACCAATTTCCTCGTCAAGGAATTGCTCTATGTACCTCGGACTGTCTATCGCATACTGACGAAGACATTGAGTCCTATCAAAGGCCATGACTCAAATGATGAAGAAGTCGTTGGCATCATGAAGAATCTGCTATTCAACATCATTCATGGCGTTCCCGTCAACTTCCATGATTTCTTCACGAGGACTCTGGCCAATATTGCCATGTCACCGTTTGAGCTGAAGCCTTATGCGCCATGGATTATGAGATTCATCAGATCAAGGTCTTCACTCAACTACAAAGCCGACACTCTGAACCACTGCAGCTACTTGCCTCCTATTGAAGTCCTCAAAAGGACATTTTCCTCAGCTGATGAAAAAGGCAAGGCAACTGCCGTGATAGATGAAGGTATTCGTCCATTGGATGGTCAATTTCGCAAGGCTGCATCCTATTCCACCAATCATGACTCTGCCACACATAACTCTGCCGCCAACAATGCCAAGCAAAATCCTCAAGCCAAAGCACCCAGGGTGATGACTGATCGTGAGTTACTCCTCGGTCTTCATAAGAAGGTTGATCGCTATCACAAATTGGTCAAGCGTCAGTTTGGATCAATTCTTCACAACATGACTTCAACACACAATGCAGTGAAGAAAAACCACTACTACCTCCATGAAACCCTCAACCGCACCTGGGCTGTTCTGTCTCAAGTCGACAGCGTTGAAGATCTGAAGAAAATGGGTCTCAAAGAAGAGTTTGACTGGTCTGCACCTCCTCCGAAGAAATTCAAGAAGGTCAAGGTTCCTTCTTTGGTGGCCAGCTCTTATTCTTCATCGCGCAACACTGATGAACATGAAGAGTTGGAAGACACTGCGGCAGGCCCTACTTCAACAACCGACCCCGACAACACTGGCGCTCCTTCATCAACCTGATTATCTTCAGGGGCGTTAGTCCTCAGTTTCAATCCTTTTGGTCATTCGATGACAAAGGGGGAGAAATCTGAGTTAGTCTTCAAGCGGGTGTATTTTAACGCCCATATACAACGTTTTTTTGCTAAGTTACAACTCTCGTTCTTCCGAAACTTTTATTAGATCGAGTTGTAAACTTAAACCCGATGGTGGTATGATACTTCTTCTACGTTATTCTGCATGCTTATTCCTCATTAATGTTATTGCACGCATGCCGAATTAAATCAGTCACCATATTTCATTATGCATTTCAAATTATTCATATTATATGTCAAATGCGTGTATGAATTACAAGATATAGGGGGAGATCTCCATGATTCATCTCTTCAAGTGTGCATTGCTTCAAAAGCAAATTCCTCACTATGCACAACTTCAGGGGGAGTTCTTCTATATCTTGCAATCAAATTCCTCAGTATCAGCATTTACACTTCATATGTTTATTGTCATCAATCACCAAAAAGGGGGAGATTGTAAGTGCATCTAGTGCCCCTTAGTGATTTTGGTGTATTGAAGACTTATAGGTTAAGGATCTAATGTGTTTGTGACTGTACACAGGTCTATAAGTCTATGAGGAGTTTGATACTTACAGAGAAAGTCGACCCCTAAAAATGAAGTTCTTCGACTGAAGACTATGATATACCTAAGACTTTCTGAAGACTTTGAAAGTGAATAAATTGGTGTGACCTTGAAGACTTGGTATTCATTCGAGGAACATGAAGCGTGAAGACTTTTGTTTTCGTAGTTCCATTTTCTCTTTCTTGGGTCATAGGAAACACCGTACTGTTAAAAGGGGTCGAGGAAATACTAAGGAAAAATTTCCATTTGATGCTCAACTCAAATCCTACACCTACCAATCCCTTCGAGTGAAGCCATTGGAAATCTCAGACAGTTTAGTCAATTTCTTCAGTGACAGAGACGCAGTTCTTCTGGTCACTAAGGACTTTGTTCTGACTGAGGAGTTAGGAATTCGCCAGTGCGGATTGCCTACACAGTGAGGAGCATGATAGCCCTGAGGAATTTGTACCTTTGCCGTGCTACGCGCCAGCTGTCCCAAAATATCTTATCCATCCAACGGTCATATCATTGAAGGGCATTTATGTCTTATCATGTCGTGCTGCTCCCTAGGCTATAAATAGCCGCCCCCTACAACCACTAGCTGGTTGGCTGCTCCGAGAGAAACTGACACTTGTCATTTGAGAGCAACCCATCCTCCGAGGACTTTGAGCGAAAATCATCAAGTGAGGAAAATCCAAACCCAAACCCAAACACCTACAAACCCAAAGTGATTGAGCATCACTTAAGAGATTGATCCTGTGTGGATCCGACGCTTGTTACCTTTGAAGACTGTGCTTCTTCCAGACGGTTAGGCGTCATGGTCTAGAGCATCCAAGAGGAATTGTGGATCACCGAGTGACCGAGTTTGTCAAGGTTCGGAAGTCACCTGAATACTTACCACGAGTGATTGGACGAGGACTGTGTGTCCTTAGTTCAAGGAGAATACGGTGAGGACTTGGTGTCCCGAGCTGCGTGCTCAGGACTGGGTGTCCGGGACTGTGTGTCCTCGAGTTTAAATACTCAGCCGCTCCAACCAGATGTACAACTGAGAGAACAGTTGGAACTGGTCTACCAAATCATTGTCTTCACCAAGCTTACTGGTTCCATTTCCTCAACTCCTTCATTTCCTCAGTATTGTGCTGCTTGTTTATCATATCTATGTTTGAAGACTTTGACTGAAGACTTCCTCAATTTCCTCAGTTCAAATTCTTCAGTCTGTTTGTCTTCATCTTGTTTCATCATGATGACCATGCGTGTGTTCTGCTTTGTTTTCATCTGAGTACTTATTCCGCTGCTAGTAGTTCTTCGCTAAGGAATTTCCTCACTAGCAAATTCCTCAGTGAAGAATTTCATAAAAATCGCCTATTCACCCCCCTCTAGTCGATATAACGCACTTTCAGGAACAACGTGAAGGTTTTGTTATCTTGGAAAAGAAAAGCTTGTCTATAAGTTAAAGAACTCTTAATGGATTGAAGCAATCCCCTAGACAGTGGTACAAGAGATTTGACACCTTTATGCTCTCTCAAGGTTTCAAAAGGTCTAATTATGATAGTTGTGTTTATTTGAAAACTGTCAATGGATCAACTATTAATTTGCTCCTTTATGTTGATGATATGCTTATTGCTGCAAAGAGTATGTCAGATATTAATGAACTAAAGAAGCAATTGAGTAATGAATTTGAGATGAAGGATTTGGGTGCAGCAAAGAAAATTCTTGGCATGGAAATATCCAGAGATAGACCATCTGGAAAATTATATCTAAGTCAGAGAGGATATATTGATAAAGTTCTTCGTCGTTTTAATATGCATAATGCCAAGCCAGTAAGTACTCCGTTAGCTGCACACTTCAAATTATCATCAGCTTTATGTCCTAAGTCAGATGCAAATATTGTGTACATGTCTAGAGTTCCCTATTCGAGTGCAGTTGGTTCACTTATGTATGCCATGATTTGTTCTTGTCCGGATTTATCATATGCATTGAGTGTTGTTAGTAGATACATGGGGTCGGTGTCAAAACCGGTGGATCTCGGGTAGGGGTTCCCAAACTGTGCGTCAAGGTTGGATGGTAACAGGAGACAAGGGACACTTTATTTTACCCAGGTTCGGGCCCTCTCGGTGGAGGTAAAACCCTACTCCTGCTAGATTAATATTGATGATATGGGTAGTACAAGAGTGGATCTACCACGAGATCAAGGAGGCTAAACACTAGAAGCTAGCCTATGGTATGATTGTGTATGATGATGGTTGTCCTACGGACTACAACCCTCCGGTTTATATAGACACCGGATAGGGTTAGGGTTACACAGAGTCGGTTACAATGGTAGGAGATCTTGAATATCCTCACGCCTAGCTTGCCTTCCACGCCAAGAAAAGATCCTTCCGGACACGTGACGAAGTCTTCAATCTTGTATCTTCATAGTCCTGGAGTCCGGCTGAAGGTATAGTCCGGCTATCCGAACACCCCCTAATCCAGGACTCCCTCAGTAGCCCCTGAACCAGGCTTCAATGACGACGAGTCCGGCGCGCAGATTGTCTTCGGCATTGCAAGGTGGGTTCCTCCTCCAAGTTCTTCAAGAAGATTATAACACCAAAAATAGTGTCCGGCTCTGCAAAATAAGTTTCCACATATTGCCATATAGAGAATAATATTAACACAAATCAAATCTTCTAACGTATTCCGCAGTGCGTCATAACACTGTGACCAAGCCTTCTATATAAATTATTTTCATCGTTCCACCTCGGCGCGTTTAGCGAGGCGGTTTCCTTGGCACGTCTTGTCAAAGCAGAGATCGTGTGCCCTTTTAACGGGATTCTCATTAATACGGACATGGATAACCCAATCGTGCCCGTTAGCACGTCTTGCCTTAATTAAAGGCTAGTCCAAGACGGTTACGGGGAGGGCTCTTGGTATTCTGCCTCTTATAAAGAGACCAAGGCCCTGTTCCCCGCTTCTATTCTCAAAACGAGCTCGCCCGTCGCCTCGAGTTCCAACACCCTAGGCTTCCAAATTCCGGGCGCACCGGACCTTCGACAATGTCCGGCTCCGACCTCCAAGGCCAATGGATGCCCTCCTCTGTTACGGAGGAGGACGTATCAATGTTGAGGGAAGCTAAATTCCTGACCAGTGAGATTCCCCACAGGCTGCCTGTTCAAGGACAGGTGATCCCTGGCCCTCAGCCCGGTGAGAGCGTGGTATTCATATCCCACTTCCTTCGGGGATTAGGCTTCCCAATGGATCCCTTTGTAAGGGCGCTGATGTTTTATTATGGGTTGGAATTCCATGACTTAGCTCCGGAATCCATCCTCCATATCTCCTCGTTCATAGTTGTGTGCGAAGCGTTCCTCCGCGTTACCCCTCACTTCGGATTATGGCTCAAGACCTTCAAAGTAGAACCGAAGATAATCGAGGGGCGCCACGCAGAGTGCGGAGGTGCTGCTATAAAAAGAAATGCCGACGCTCCATGGCCCGAGGGCGCTTTTCAAGAGGAGCTTGTCTTATGGCAACAGGAGTGGTTCTACATCACCGCTCCTCGGGGCACCGCATGGGTGGCGCCTCCGGCCTTTCGCTCGGGTCTCCCACCACGGTTAGCATCGTGGATCAACACAGGGTTAGATCGGGGCTTGCCCAAAGACGTTCCTCTGCTGCAGGGCCGCATTAAGGATCTCTTGAAGGGAGACCTCAACCTGGTCAAGGTGACACAAGTCATGCTGATTCGCCGGACACTGCCCGGCCAACGTCGCCCTCTTCGCTTGTGGGAATTCAATCCAGAGGGACCGCGAGCTCTCCAGAATTTTATGGGCGTGACGCCTATGGAGATGTATAAACTGTTCTTCGGATCACAAGAAGTGAGTCCGGATTTGACCGAGGATGCTGGTTTAAGCCGCAATCGCCCGGATACTCAAGTAGGTGACCTTGCGCCCGGACCTTCTATCCGCATAATTAACTTGCTCTTTAACAACACTTCTCCTTTTAAGCAGGAGTCGATAGCGAAGGCGAAGCTGATCTGGTGTCCGGCTCCCCTTCCAGAAACCAGGCTGGATCATGTGCTAGTCAGGATGCTAGAGGTAGTGCCTTTGGAGGGAAATAAGGGGGCAGACAAGGAGACTGTGGCCTCTTCTAAAGAGACCATTCCGAAGGGGGGAATCGATAATTCCCCTCCTAAGGGAAAGAAAAGGGCCGCCTCTGACGACCCGGAAACCATAGCTTCAAAGCGGGGGAAAGAATCCTTATCAGAGGGCCTGACGCCGGGGAGCCCCTCGGCCGAAGTAAACCCTCAAAGGGAACAACTCTCCAGCGAGCCGTAAGTAGAAGAAGAGTTATTCTTTTAAGAGAAATCCTTGATTTATATCTGAGAAGTTTTAACCGAAACTTTACTTTGTAGTTCGGATCTCAGCCCTTCTCAGCAGAACTCGTCTTCGGGGGATCTTCTTCCGGAGATGATGGAGAGCGGAACGCCTCCTCCTTCTGTATCGCCTAGCAAGGCGGGAGACGCTGAAGTGTCGTCGCGGGGGATTTCTCCGGATCCGCTAGGGGCGGATGGCGGCCATGCAGCCCCCCGAGGTTCTCCGTGTCCGGCCTTTGAGGAAGGCCATGGGACGAGTCCGGCACCATCAGGTGTTCGGCCGGAGGATCTAAAGATTCTGCTGGGGCGAGCCTCTGTCTCAGAGGAGCATCGCGCGTTAATGAGCACGGTGATTGAAAAGATTTCATCCGCAGAAAGAGGACTGCACGAGGCCGTCAAGAGTTTACTGGCAGGCCTTGAGGTACGTTTTAAATAACGTACATTTGTGTTAATTGCGCATAAATAAAGTGCGCCCTGTGTAGATAGTAGCACCTGAGACTCTGTGTGTCGTAAAGATGTACGGCGCGCAGAGGATCTTAATCGCAGGTCCTTTAAGTGGCACCTTTATATGTAGGTGGCTGATTGTCCGAAGTCAAGCCGGACTCGTGAATTTGCCGAACTGAAGCAACAACTGGATGAGGCAGAAGCCGACATCATGCTTGTTAACAAGAGGCTTGATGGTGCTCAAGGTATTGAAATCATTGGGCGATTGTGAGTAAGAGGAGCTTTATGTCAATATCTTACCGTGTGTATGCTTGACGTAGATGGTGCGGCCGCCGTGGAAGGTCTTAGGGCCGAACTCGCCCGAGCAAAGGAACAAGCCAGAAAAAGCGATGCGGCTGCCGTGAAAGCCCTTGAAGAGCTGAAAGCCGAACAGGCTGCCCATTGCCGAAGCAAGGAGGAGGTGGATGATATGGCCGTAATGTTAAAAAATGCTACTGACCGTTGCAAGCTTCTTGAAGAAGAAGGTCGGGCGAGGCAAACGAGCTTAGAGAAGGCTGTTACTAACGCCAAGGACGCCTGCTCTGTAATGAGAGCGGCAAGGGAAGAGCTACGTCAAGACGGACTAATTGCGGATGGAAAGCCCTTCTTGCTGCGGAGAAAATTTTGTGACCCGAGGTTTGCCCCGTTGGACCGAGCGTGGAGTGTAGAGGACACCTATCTGGATTTGGCGGCTAGTGCTGCTGATGCGACCAAACACTTTCAAGATAAGAAGGGTCATGAAGTGGAGAAGCTCTTCTGGTCGCAATTCATCAATCCAGAGCGTCCACTTGCAGTGGACGATCGCCTGGCCCAATGGGCCGAACTGAATATGTTGTCCGGACTCGCCATGAAGTACGTCACAGATCATCTGTATCCGGGGAGATCGAAGCCGAAGAGTTATTTCAGCTTGGAGCAGCAATTTCTCGACGTGGTGCCACGTATCGATGCTATGAAGAGGTCGGCGTGCACAGAGGGCGCTCGACTGGCTCTTGCCCGTGTCAAGACATACTGGGCAGATATGGAGCCCACTGTTGTTGCGTCCCGGGATTCGGATAAAAGCTGAATACCTTCCGAGCACTATTTTGAGGAAGTCCTCGAAGGCGCTCGCATAATAGAGACGCAGTGCTCGAAGGATGCTATATTATGATAGCATATGTAATCATGAAACAGTATTTTGATAAATTCTAGGGGCATATTTTTAGACTTGTGCCTTCAAGTATTAGGAACACCTCCTGTTCCGCCGTTTAAATATATAAATTCTGAAAGATTGCAGTCGTTGGCTTCAACCCCCACGCACATAGTGCGGGGGTGCGCACAGAAGACGCATTTTCACACTTAACCCAATGTCTTGGTCCTACAAAGGAGGTGATAGCGCAGCGGGCTAGGCAACCGGACTATAATGCTTTAACACTTTCACTTAGCCATAGGAGCTTGACAGTGGGACTCTTTAGGTAGCCCCTTAGTGGCGACTGCGTTTACCCGAATTCGGGGTGCATACGTGCCTGACCGGGAAGCGGCCCCTCGTCAAAACGGAGGAATTCGATAAATTCCTATAAGTCATCGAGTGACGACCAGTCTCACGCTACATCATGACAGTCAGTTTTCGGCTTTCTCTACTGAGGTGCTCGCCCGGCCGAACCGGGGCACAATCGCAGTAGTTCTCCTGGTGCTACCTTAGCCGATAAAGCGGAATGTAAGGTAGCCGAACTCAGGAGCCGGGCAACCCAACATTTGACCAAAGACATGATTCGGAGCTGATGCATATAGTGCCAAAACTCGCGACGCCGAACACTCCGTAAGGTGTTCGGTCTTTGTGAGTGCGTGTGAAACAACACCCTTAAACAAAAGAAAAGAGCCCCTAGTGTCCAAGTACGAGCAAGAATTCTGGCGTGGCCACATGCCAAAATGCCAACCTCCTCCTTGGTTATAGCAGAAAAAACTAGGGGATGTATAGCCGCAAGAGACAGTAAAAAAGGTTTACGCAGGGTCTTAATCTAAAAAGAATCCCATAGGACGGGTCCCTACTGCACGTCTGCGCCTGTGTCTCCGCTGTGTCGTGTCCTGGGGCGCCGCACGATGTTCATCCGTAAAAGAGAGGAACTAAATTGAAAATGGGTCGTGCGGAACAAAAAGGATAATAAACAAAATATAAAGTAAAAAATATATAAGGTTGAGCTTTATTGTCTCTGCATACAGCCCCTAGTATGGGGGTATATGGCGTACGAAGCCTGCGTTGATGATGGACTTGTGCCGAACTCGTTGAGTCCGGGTCCGTGGCCTTTAATGACTTATATCGAAAAAGTCCTTTGGCTGGCGAGGCCACTTTATTGTGCGGCTGTTTAAGTGGCCGCACAATCCTCCGTTTGGAGGAGGCGTATTTTAGTGCGCTCCCTTCAAAGAGATGATGCCTCGAGGACCGGGCATCTTAAGCGTGAGAGATGCATAATGCGGTATTGCGTTAAAGCGAGCAAAAGCTCCGCGTCCCATTAGTGCTTGATAGCGACTTGAAAACGGGACTACATGGAAGGTCAGCTTTTCGCGACGAAAGTTATTGGCAGAGCCAAATATGACTACAAGCCGGAGAAAACCCATACAATGGGTGTCCGGGCCTGGTGCTACCCCTTAAAAGGAGGTTTTGCTGTGGCGGATTCTTGCTGGGTTTATGCTCATGCGGTGGACTGTATCCTGATATATCAGGTTTAGTCCACTGCCGTCGTCCATAAGGACATTGGTAAACTAGAATCCGTCGATTATTGAATCCAGTATCAGGGCAGTCCGGCCTGCGTTTTTGATATTTCTAGAATAATCTAGCTGATAAAAAATGATTGGCTTTAGTGACCAGTGGCGGGACTCCTGAGGGGTAGGTTTGATTGTGCGTACCTTTATGGGTGCCACACGTTTTCTTACGTGAAGTGAGTTCACTGTTTTGACTTCTTGCGGGAAGTTCTTTTATTTCCTGGTGTTCTGCCTTTGGGGTTCGTCATCTTCTTCACTTGGTGTATCGAGCCCCTTGTGTTCGGTGTTTAGCTTTCCGGATTGTTTAAAAACCCAACAGTCTCTGTGGGTGTGATTGGCAGGCTTCCCAGGAGTACTGTGTATATGACATATTCTGTCCAGGATTCTATTTAAGCTGGACGGATCATCCCTATTATCCTGAAGGGGTGATTTTGTCTGATTTTGCCGTGAGCTTTTGAATCCGGCATTGACTGCCGTGCTCTTCGGACTTTTTCCTTTGATTCGGCGACGGTCCTTATTTCGCCGTGGTTTTCCGTTTCCATCCCTGATTTCTGATGTACTTGGGTCGCTGGGGCTGCATCGTGCCAACCAGCTGTCCTCTCCTGCGCAAAAGCGGGTCATGAGGCTTGTGTGTGCGGCCATTGTTCTTGGCTTTTCCTGGCCGAGGTGTCTGGCGAGCCATTCGTCTCGGACATTATGCATGAAAGCTGCTAGGGCTTCGGCGTCCGGACAATCCATTATCTGATTCGTTTTAGTGAGGAATGTGTTCCAGAACTGTCGTGCTGATTCTTCGGGCTGCTGAGTTATGTGACTGAGATCGTCTGCGTCCGTGGGGGCGGACATAGGTCCCTTGAAAATTTGCTCCGAAAGCATCCTCGAGCTCTTCCCAACTTCCAGTTGTGTTTTCGAGAAGGCTTTTAAGCCAGTGCCGGGCTGGCCCTTTAAGCTTAAGGGGTAAATATTTTATGGCGTGGAGATCATCTCCTCTAGCCATATGTATGTGGAGGATATAATCCTCGATCCAGACTCCAGGGTCTGTTGTTCCATCGTACGCCTCTATGTTGACGGGTTTGAATCCCTCTGGAAATTCATATTCCAAGACCTCATCGGTGAAACATAGGGGGTGTGCGGCGCCCCTGTATTTGGGTGTGCCGGATTCTGATGATGGATTTTTTGCATTGCTTGTGAGAGCTTGCTTTCTTGGCCCGTAAATGGACCTGGCTGGGCCATGATGCGAGTCTTTAATTGGGTCGCATGCCGCATTGAGTGCGGCGCCGCTTGCCGTTTTATCGTGGCCGTGGGGTCGTCTATCCGACCGTGTGGCTTTTTTATTTTTTAAATGTGGGGGCTCTAGGGCCTCCTGGTCGAATTCGGGCAGTAGTTTTATCTTCGGATAGCTTTTGGTGCGGCGGCTGCCGCCGTATTTGTCTGCGGTCTTGATTACCTTGCTCCATCTTGTTCTGAGTGCATCTTCTACTGTCTTTAGCTTCCGCTTCTGCTTTTTCAGGCTGCGTGCTGTGGCAACGAGCCTTTCGTGGAGATTCTTCTGCTCCGTGGTTTCATCCGGCGTGAGATCGTCCGGAGTTCTGTTATGGCCGGGGGAGGGCTGTCTGTCCTCTCTATCCGTGTCGCCCTGTTCGGACGGCTGCTCTGAGGCATACTCGTCGTCTACCGTCTCATCCTGCTCTACGGCTGGGTCTTGATCGAGGCGGGGCTTGGCTCGGCGTCTACGTCGCCGCTTTGACTGCTTTTCGGAGGGTTTACCCATTTTTTCCGCCCCCTTTTTCCTCGTTGTCGTTTCCTGTAGGGGTATCCACCATGAATACATCGTTAGGTGGGGTGGAGGTCCAGTGCCCTATAGGTGCTAGTCCTAGTTCTTCTCCGTCTTCGTCGTCCATACCGTCGAAGTCTTCGGATCCGAAGTCAAGCATGTCGGTTAAATCATCGACAGTGGCTATTAAGTGGGTGGTGGGTGGGCTTTGAATTTCTTCGTCGTCCGAATCCCAACCTCGCAGACCATAGTCCGGCCTAGGCTCTCCTGATAAAGAGAGAGACTTGAGAGAGTTCAGGATGTCACCGAAAGGTGAGCACTGAAAGATATCCGCGGCGGTGAACTCCATTACAGGCGCCTAATCAGATCCGATCGGCGGGGGCACGGAAGCCCCGGAGTTCGGAGAAGAATCCGACTCCTTGGAGTCATGGGCCGTGCGGAGTGCGGGGCTGGCGTTCGGCTCGATCGCCTTTAAGATCGCAGCCCCCGAGGTGACGTCCAACCGTTCATCCTCGAAGAACGCAGCGGGCTCCGAGTCAAGGATCGGGGCCAGAGCGTGTGCGGCCTCCAGGGTACTATTCGGAGGCAGAGCCATATCATGCCCCTCGAAATAGTGCGGCGCGCTTGGCTGTGGCTCGAACCCGTCAAAGATCAAGTCTCCGTGGATATCTGCCGTGTAGTTTAAGCTTCCAAACCTGACTTGATGTCCAGGGGCGTAGCTTTCGATCTGCTCCAGATGACCAAGCGAATTGGCCCGCAGAGCGAAGCCGCCGAAGACGAAGATTTGTCCGGGGAGGAAAGCCTCACCCTGGACCTCATCGTTGTTGATGATCAAAGGAGCCATCGGGCCTAAAAGTGATGACACAGAGGAACTCTCAATGAAAGCGCCAATGTCGGTGTCAAAACCGGCGGATCTCGGGTAGGGGGTCCCGAACTGTGCGTCAAGGTCGGATGGTAACAGGAGACAAGAGACACTTTATTTTACCCAGGTTCGGGCCCTCTCGGTGGAGGTAAAACCCTACTCCTGCTAGATTAATATTGATGATATGGGTAGTACAAGAGTGGATCTACCACGAGATCAAGGAGGCTAAACCCTAGAAGCTAGCCTATGGTATGATTGTGTATGATGATGGTTGTCCTACGGACTACAACCCTCCGGTTTATATAGACACCGGATAGGGTTAGGGTTACACAGAGTCGGTTACAATGGTAGGAGATCTTGAATATCCGCACGCCTAGCTTGCCTTCCACGCCAAGAAAAGATCCTTCCGGACACGGGACGAAGTCTTCAATCTTGTATCTTCATAGTCCTGGAGTCCGGCTGAAGGTATAGTCCGGCTATCCGAACACCCCCTAATCCAGGACTCCCTCACATAGCTAATCCTGAAAAAGAGCATTGGAAAGAAGTTCAGTGGATTTTCAGCTACCTGCGAGGTACTTCTAATGCTTATTTACAGTTTGGGAAAACTAGAAATGGACTTGTTGGATTTGTTGATTCCGATTTTGCTGGTGATTTGGATAAGAGAAGATCACTCACAGATTATGTTTTCACCATTGATGGTTGTGCTGTGAGTTGGATAGCAACTTTGCAGTCTATTGTGGCTTGTTCCACTACTGATGCCGAGTATATGGCTATTTCCGAGGCATGCAAAGAAGCTATCTTGTTGAGAGGTTTATACACTGAGCTTTGTGGAGATTCATCTTGCCCTACCATATTTTCTGACAGTCGAAGTGCCATATATGTTACAAAGAATCCAATGTATCATGAGAGGACAAAGCACATTGATGTTAGATTTCATTATATTTGAGATGTTGTTGCTGAAGGCAATTTGAAGGTATGCAAGATAAGTACTTATGATAATCCTGCTGATATGATGACAAAGCCAGTTCCGACCAATAAGTTTGAGCTTTGCTCAGGCTTAGTTGGTATTTCTCACTAGTCCGATGGACTTTGACGAACAAGGTGTTTATACTGATTTGGATGGAGTTATTCACTTTCTTCGACTATTGGAGGGAATTTGGCTCAAGGTGGAGATTGTTAAATTGTGATCCAAATTCTACCGTATTGGACTAGACGTAGTACATACGGTGTGGGCATTTGCATTGGTACCGACGCGTACGAGTACAACTCGTTTACTTGTCCTACAAGGACTCTTATGTGTTGCCTCTCATATATACTCAATGTAGTCGCACCTAAGACGGTATGTCGTCTCGTGCTTGTAATACTCCTCCATTATAGTGATTGCGCCTTCGTGCGTCCATGCTTTTCTCCCGCAAGGGTTTCCACGTAAAAATCTGTGTCTCTCTATCTCGTTAATTTCTCGTTATTATCTAACAAATTTGCCTGCTCGCCGGGCGCAACGGAGCTTCTTTGTTCTGAGGGAGAGAAGGAGAGAGGGAGAGAGAGAGACCTTGATACAAAGTTGATACTGCTCCGCTGTTAGTTTACACTAAAGAATTAATAAACGATGAAATATTTGTTGAAGCACTAAAATCCAGCACAATCCACCTGACATCCATATATAGCAGAGCCTACACCATGGCAAGACAGTGTTGTAGTACAAACTTGTTCCCGTCTATTAACTGGCTTTTAGCTAGCAGAGAGGAAGCGAGGGTTTACAAAGTGTGTTGAGGACGTTGAAAGGCACACAATATCAGTGACGTGCCTACTGGGATTGGGACGCACCAAGAATTTGTGCGCCAGCATTTCTTCACAACCCAGTTAACAGGTATATTCAAGGTAGATCGATCTCTGATTTTATTTCTATTTTGCCTCATCTTCTTTCCCTACTTCTCGTCATGTCTCACATTAGTTCTTTCGGACGATATGGAGGCCTTAGCCTCCATTTTGGCAACATTTATTTGTGTGTGTGCCTGTGTGCATATATGTGCACATTCATCTTCCTTCTGTAATCGCAAAAGGCTGAGCCCCACCAAATTCATCGTCTCAAATCTCTATGGTTTCTCTTGAGCTAATTAACACAGTCGGAAGGTCTACGAAAATGTGTCCTAGGATTGCATTTTGGAATGCAAAAAAATTGAAACAAAATATATTGGACAAGCTAGTGGGAGCGCTGTTTTGGCTCTCAGATGCAGATGTGCTTGTTTCTTGGCCGTAGCAATATGGTACTAGACCTAAATACTTTATTTATCATATTTTGTACAATGTTTTGGAAATTTTAAACGTATGTATAGTTGAAATTTGAATTATATTCAATTTAATACAAAGTACAAATCTTTTTCAAACAATACCATGGTCACAACAAATAACATACTAAATACTCCCTCCGTCCGAAAATCTTGTCATCAAAATGGATAAAAAGAGATCTATCTAGATCTTGTCACCAAAATGGATAAAAAGAGATGTAGGATAAAAAGAGTAGTATCTTTCTAGATACATTTTTTTTATCCATTTTGATGACTAGTATTTTCGGACGGAGGGAGTAACAAATTGCAGAAAATCAAATTAGCTACATATTTGAGCATAGATGGAATGCCACTGGTCTACATATTTGAGCATAGGTGGAATGCCACTGGTATACCTTCCCGATGACCATGGCGAGCCAGGTGGGTAGCCAAATTAACAGTGTTGTGCATTAGTAGTGCAAGCCGCTGTTGCTCTAACTAGTAGTGGCGGGCAAGCCTGGGGCACCCGCCACTGGTAATTCAATCCTAGTGGCAGGCTTGTGTTTGCGCGTGTCACTGGTATTTGTCGAAAATACCAGTGACAGAGCCCTAAGCCAGTCTGCCACTAATTTGACCCCATCTATATGCTTATTTCTAGTAGTGTTATGAATAGACGTACATTCCTTTAGATATCAGTGTATAAAATGGCATGTATTCTCTCCGTAAAGAAATATAAAGTCGTTTAGGTCACTAGTATTTACTGGTAAGGTACACGTGCATTGCACGCATGAGATTTGGCAACCAAATTATGAATAAATACCACACTATAGCATGTAAGCTTTAAGTCATATATGCATGATGTAAATGTTCGTTTAATTCTTATAGTTCATCTCATTCAAAATTAATTAGTTTTTATAAAAAAGTTCATCTATTTTAAGATTCATGGAATTGTGCGTTGTAAAGCATAAAGTAAAAACAAATATAATGGCAATTCATCTAGAGTTTTTTTTGGACAATTATGATATGGAAGATTTTAGAACAAAGGAAAAGTGCTTCAGTTTTGAGATTTGTGCAATATGCTTAAGTTCAACCATGTAGTCTTCTAGATTGTACATGTGGCAGAATTTGATAGAATGTAGAAGATATTCAATGGACAGTAGTGTTCGGATTTGCCATCTCTGCACCGTCGGTTTGACTTCATGCAATGACCATTTTTTAAAGCTATTCACACACTATATAGGGGTATAGATAACTGCCATGTACGGTGGGACCAGTGAACGACGGGAAAAAAGTTTCAAATCCAGTGGCTTCCACCGACGTACGTTGGGCCTTAGACTTGCTGGACATGTGGTACAGATCACTGTTTACCCTTCAGACGACTGAGATCAGGTGACTTGCACATGGGCAGTCACGCCGTAACATGCGGGCACTAATCCAGCGTTCATTCTACTTCCAATGGAGGGGATTGATCCAAGGGAAAACCAGCAAACACAGTAGTTTCTAGCGTTGAGACGCACACACTTTAGTTTTATGCACATGCAACAATCTATTCACTAAGTGTTCTCCACATTGCAAATACATTTAGAATAATTACTAGTAGTAATTAAGAATGCTTAATTTTAATAGCAACAACAAGACTGAACGGACACATGTCCTATTTTTAACGAGTTTTATATATTACATTACATTTAAACGCATGATTTTTAATAACTTCAACTTAAAAAAATATTGAACAAAAACTAAGTGAGGTACCAGAGGGGTGACGACGTTCGCACACCGGCCAGGCTGGCAGCACATCCGTCGTGTTTCGTCCAGATAATTGGGGATGTTATATTGTGATCCAAATTCAAGTGTAAAGAGAAAGGCTAACTTCTGACGAGCGAGCGGACCGAGGCCCATCGCCGGTAGGCTTGGGCCGAAGTCGGGGATGTCATATTGGTAGTAATAGAATGGTTCATTATCTAAACTGAAGAACATTTCCCACCAGAAGATCAGTCCAACAATACCACCCATAAATAGCGCAATACTTCTTCGTGAATCTCCCCTATTTGAATATTGTACATCGTAACCACGAATAGGAATGAAACGGCAATAGCTCCTATATGAACTACTTGGGAGATCATAGCGGAGAAGTCGAGACCTAACAAAGATAAGTAAACCAGAAGTGTCGCAAAAGACTAGGATAGGAAACAAAATGGAATGTACCGGATTTTAAGCACGTACATACAACCATCAAACTAGAGACCAAACAGGGCTCAACAAAACAGAAAGTATCATGGTATACCATCCTCCCTTGAAATAGAAATTGAATGCTGGAGCAAGAAGACGCATTCAAGTCGATCTATTACAACCAGCGCGGTTGTTCTTATTTCATTTTCTTCTTCCAAGCCGACACTCTTCTTATAAAAGAAAGCACTCACTGAAGTACAATTTCCTACTCACCAACTTTTATTCAAATAAATAGATGTCTAATTTATTTTGAAATAAAATTTTGTTTTTCATTTTGTTTGCCCAATTGTGTTGTTTCTGACAAGATCTTTAAACGGACCAATATTGAATATATTTTAAAAATTAACTTTTTGACAACTAAATGAGCACACATCAAATTTATTTCATCAAAATTCATTAATTCGGTGCAAAAAATGTTGCATCCTATTTCGCAAAAAGTCTTATTGTTTCACTATGGCCTGCCATGTTCCATAGTGTATCATAATTCTACATTATGTATTAGTTTGTGTGAAACTGATTTTTACAAACCTCAAAGTTTGTAAATATTAGTGGGTTTTATTACAAAAAAAGTTACAATTTCATTATGGTATATCATCATATAGAATGCATCACAATGTTTCATCTTGTGTTAGTATGCTTTAAATTGTTTCATACGGTATGTACAAGTTGGTAAACAAGAGTAGTTTATGTTGAGTTTAATTTGGGGGAATTGTGTTCCAGAGCGTGCCATGAATAAGCTTAGCAAAACATCTCATTGTTTTGTGTTTTTTCAGAGTGTTTCACCATGTTTCAAATTTGAAGTTTAAAACTTGTTAAAATATATTCAAAATCAAAAGTGTATCGTCTTATAAAGTCCAAATCCTCATAAACACAAATATGCAAATGGGTCGTAAATTGAAATTTTGAATCTAAAGATAAAATAAATTTAAATTTGGAAAAAGATGAAAAACCTATGGATGATGGACCATGGATGTAACATTGTGCTTGCATGAAAAGCTGATGAACTATGGACAGTACGTACCATGCAGGCCTTCAAATCTGCAACCAATTCAAGGGGCTGGCCCATGCAGATGCAGGGGACTTTCTGTGCATATGTGAGAAATTGCTCTTGTCTTGTTTTTACTTGAAACAGTCTCTGGTTGGGCCTTCAAGGAATCAAGCTATAGGCAATCCCTGTGTCCCTACATATACTAACCGACTGACATGGTATTCTTTCAGCTCAGCTCATTTTCACAGTTTCATTCAGTACGACTCCAGGAGGTACAGGCAGTGGGCTGAGTATACACGAAGGATGTCCTAGTACCTAATATTGTGCGTGCATTTTTTTAGGGAGCCATCGACCGTCACCCTTGTCGAGGACCGGCATGGGTAAACTCATGTTGGGACAATTGCAGGAAGGTGTACAGAAGGCGGTTCATGCACTACGTGCTGACAAAGATAAGCATCAGCTAAAATTCCCAATGTGTCTCATTCCTTAAGAAAAGGTCTTGCTGTGGAATAGCCTATGACACGGCTGGTTCACATGCATGATGCACGCATGCGGCATGCTATCTAACTTGTACTACCATTATTGCCCGAGTGTTGGTTCTACTCATGTACAGGGCTGTTATTTATAGATGTGTTAGTAGTGGCGAGCATCTTCTTGGCACACCCCGAGGCCTTCCATCAATGGAATCTCTCATGCACCTACTCCAGCAAATACTAAATCCTGGTCCCTGCTCAAAGCAATAGCTCCATATTCTAGAAAATTCAATAAAACCAAATGTACCTGCCGGCGTACTTGCATCTGTATATTTGTTTAACAACCAATAGTAGCCATAGCATATTTCTCTAATAATAAAGATCAGGCACGACCAGAAAAAAAGGACATCACATGGATAAAATGTAAGAACCAGGAAGTTTTTGATATTGACCTTTTTAAATGAATCAAACCCCACTAAAATGGATGATGTACATAGATTAACCTTCTCTTCCGACTAGTGTGGGAATCATCATTATACATGGTACAACAGAATATTTTTAAACCTGAACATATATTAATTGGCATAAATCAAGCAATCAGTGTGTTTGCACACTCCGTCATGCAGGATGGCGCCCCACAGACAAGAAAATCGTCACTTTTTTTTTTGATGTGCAAGAGCAGGAGCACTGCCGATTTCATTAAAAGAGAGGAAAATAACAGGTTGCCAGTTTATACGGAAACCGACCAAACACCATTCAACAATGGCGAGCATTGTTGAAACTCGACCACATGATCGATCACATAAACACATGACAAACACGTGCGCAAAAAACTTTTTGGCCAAAGGCATGTCGTGACTTGTTCTTGTCCTCTTTATTGATTTTCTGGCTTTCTCCACAACTTATCATAACCTGGCTATGCATATATGTAAGAGCAGCCAGCAGACGCAGGAGAACCTAAACCTACTTGTATACGAGCTAACCAAGTAGCAACCGGACTCTAACCTGCACGTACGACTTAACACGCTGGCTAGCTATCCTAGCCGGATACAACTTCCTAACCTAGCACTAATACAAACCACTAGGACACGGACTACTTCCTAACCTAGTCGGGAGGCACGCTGCGCTGGCAAAATCACATTAGATGTGGTATTCGGCACTCCGGAAAATTATAGGTCCGAAGAAATTACATTCCAAGTGGCCCCATTCAGTAGTGGATACCACGCCCTTTTAGGGCGGGATGCATTCACGATCTTCCAAGCCATACCCCATTATGGATACATGAAGCTAAAAATGCCCGGGCCCAATGGAATCATCACTCTAGCTACTGATCCGGACATAGCGCTCCGCGCCAAAAACAAAACAGCCGCACTGACCCTCGAGGCATTATCTGAAGCCCTCGCGGCAAAGGAATTAACTGCGCTACGCCCCACGGTGGACAGGGACGATGTGATACTCGACAAGAGATCCAAGTCCACCTCTTTTAAACCAGCGGATGAAATAGTCAAATTCCAGGTCCACCCAACGGACCCTACAAAAACAACATCCATCGGGGCACAGTTCAAACCCGCTGTAGACGCCGCACTACCGGAGTTCCTGCGCGAGAATTGGGACATATTCGCCTGGCATCCCACAGACATGCCAGGAATCCCACGCAGGTTGGCCGAGCATAGCTTTAACATTTTAAAAGGATTCAAGCCGGTCAAGCAGACTCTTCGGCGTTTCTCTGAACCTAAGAGACAAGCCATGGGAGAGGAACTAGCCAAGTTATTGGAGGCCAGATTCATTAGAGAAATAAAACATACGGATTGGCTAGCAAACCTGGTGATGGTACCAAAGAAGGACAAATCCTGACGCCTATGTGTCGATTTTAAAGACCTCAACAAGGCTTGCCCAAAGGATCACTTCCCCTCCCTCGCATCGATCAAATTATCGACGCTACCGCAGGACACGACTCATTGTGCTTCCTCGACGCATACTCCGGCTACCACCAAATTAAGATGGCGGAGTTCGACCAAGCCGCAACGACATTTATCACGCCATACGGCCGTTTCTATTTCAACACAATGCCCTTCAGGCTCAAAAATGTCGGCGCAACATATCAACGCATATTCAGACATGTCTAGAAAAGCAGATCGGCAAAATAGTGGAGGCATACGTAGACGATGTGGTCATCAAAACTAGACACGTCGACTCTTTACACTACTAGGGAAAACCTTATACACAGAATCTTAGCAGCAGCGCGGCATAAAAAGAGGCCCTGCTGCTAAATAGTAGCAGCGCGGCTACGTAAAGCTCGCTACTGGTGCAAACTTAGCAGTAGCGCGTGACGCTTAAACCGCGCTGCTACAAAAATCCACCGACAGTACACAACGAAATAACTTTACCAGTAGCGCGGCGTCAGGAAGCGCGCTGCTGCTAATGCCATAGTAGCAGCGCGCTTTTTTGTCACTTCGCTGCTGCTAATTTTGAAATTGTGCACAGGGTTGGCCCGTTTAGCAGTAGCGCGTGACAGGAAAGCGCGCTGCTGCTACGCTCTTAGCAGCAGCACGCTTTTGTTCCCGCGCTACTGCTAAGACGCAGCACCCACCACCTTTTTCCACCTCCCCCTCCCCATCTCCTCTCCTCCCTTTCCCCTACCTCCCACATCCTCCCTCTCTCACTCTTCTTCTTCCTCAATACTTCTCCCCTCATTACTCTCCCTCTTCTACCTACCTTTCTCTCTCTTCATTACTCCTAGCTATAACTACACCACCTCCATTAATTCATCTCCTTTCTCTTTTTCCTCCCCCCTCCACTAGTTGAAGTTGTCTCCTCCCAAATTAGCTAGCTAGGTAGATGTAGCATTTAGTTAAGTGACCTATTTGCCCCCTAACTAGATCTTTCTTTGTCAAGAAGAGCTTTGTGCACTTTTGGCCTCCCTACGTCATCATCTCCACCGTTTGCTCGATCTCGAGATAGAGGTGTGATTAATATTTCATACTTTTGCAAAATGGAAATATGTTTATGTGTGTGTGATATGTTTATGGAAATTGTGTGTGTGGCATGAGGTGACGCCAAATTGTGCTTTTGAGTTGCCTATGTTTTGCTGAAATGTTGATTTATTTCCGTTTCGGCGAATTCCGGGCAAACTCTAGATCTATATATGTACTATTTTTAAGGAAGGTCATGCCGAATTTTTGTATACTTTGATGAATGCATGCATTTTTATAATCAATTTATTTATTATTACCATGCAGAGTTGACGATGGTCAGTGGAACGATGGTGGACAGGTGGTTGCGATCGGCGGTGCAGGACATGAAGGAAAATAACCGGACAGAGGTTTTATGCCCGTGTCGAAAATGCAAAGGAATAGTTTGGCTTGACCCCCATGACGAAGCACGGGTCGAAGCGCACCTGCTCATGACTGGTTTCATGGATGGCTATACTCGGTGGATAATTGAAGATGAGGATGATGATGTTGAGGATGCCGACGGGGCAGGCAATGATGACACGGGACAAGACGAAGAGATGATCGATAATGGTGGCGGGGAAGAGGCCGGACATGGCGGCGGAGAAGGGGCCAGACATGGCGGCGGAGAGAATGACATGGACTCCACGCAGTAGAGTTCGTCGGTACTAAGTTCAATCGTGCGGGACCCTCATGTTCAAGCATTGCTTCGCAAGGAGACGAGTACTGAGAGAGCTGCTTCTAGAGAGGAGGCTAAGATGGAGCAACTGGTGGTAGACTCGAACACTCCATTGTATGATGGTTGCAATCCTGAGGTGACCCGCTTGAGTTTCACGCTCCAACTCCTGAAGACGAAGGCTAAAAACAAATGGACCGACACTAGCCTCGATGAGCATCTGAAGTACCTAAAGGATGTTCTCCCCGAGGGTAATCTATGTCCTAGTAGTGTTGATGAGGCCAAGAAGATCGTGTGCCCTCTTGATCTGCCACACGTTAGATACCATGCATGCATCAACGATTGCATAATTTATCGGAAGGAGCACGCGGAAAAAACAAGTTGTCCGGTGTGCAATGATTCTCGATACAAGAAGGCCGGGAAGAAATGTCCCCAGAAAGTGGTATGGTATTACCGATCACTCCTCGTCTCCAGAGGTATTTTGTAGATCCCAAGGAATCAAAGCTAATGCGCTGGCACGCGGAGAGGAAGAAGCCCGACGATGGAGATGATCCGAAGCTGAGACACGTCAAGGATGGAAGCCAATGGAGAGCGTTGAACAGCTTCTATCAGTATTTTGAATGTGATGCAAGGAACATCGTGCTTGGCGCGTGTACCGATGGCATGAATCCGTTTGGCAACAAGAGCACCAACCTTATCACATGGCCCGTGTTTGTATGGATATACAACCTCCCCCCTGGTTGTGCATGAAATCGAAGTACATTCACATGAGCATGCTTATTCAAGGGCCGAAACAACCAGGAAATAATATTAATTTGTATCTAGGGCTACGTAAGGAGGAGTTAGACACGTTATGGAAAACACCGGCCAAGACATGGGACGCCAGCAAAGGCGAGTATTTCAACATGAGAGTCGCGCTGATCACGACAGTGCAGGACTATCTCGGTTACGGATATGTGGCAGGCCAGGTGTGCCATGGATATTGCGGATGCACGCGGTGCATGGATGATACGACGTCTCAGCAGTTAACGTCAAGGATAGATGGCGGGTCTGGGAAAATCGTGTACATGGGGCATCGAAGATGGCTCGAACAGGACGACCTGTGGAGAAACCATGGAGATCTATTCAATGGTCACGCTGAGCATCGAGGACCTCCATGTAAGCGGAGCGGTGCCGAAATCGATGAGCTGTTGAAAAACTGGAAGGAGTGCCCCGCGCCGGGAAAGACGATGAGAAAGGCGCCGGAGCCGCTGCTGAAGGTATGGAAGACGAGGTCTGTGTTTTGGGACTTGGAATACTGGCACAAACTCGATACACCTCATTGCCTTGATCAAATGCATATCTGTAAGAATGTCCTTGAGAGCTTGCTCGCAACACTGATGAACATGCCGGATAAGACCAAGGATGGGCCGAAGGCCAGAAAAGACTTGCAAGATTTGAAAATCAGGGAAGATCTGCACATGCCGCCCCGTAAAATGTCAGACGAGACAAAGACGGAGACAGAGGCACGGGAGAAGAAGGGCAAGAAAATAAAGAATGAGGATTATTGCCCCCCTTCTTGCTTCACCTTAAGTCAGGCTGAGATCAATCAATTCTTTAAGTGCCTTACCGGAGTCAAAGTTAGTTCCGGTTACTGTGGCAAGATAAGTAGATATCTAGACATGGACAAGAAAAGGTTCAGCGGGATGAAGTCTCATGACTGTCATGTGATGATGACGCAGATACTACCTGTTGCCCTTAGAGGGATAATGGACAAGCACGTCCGTGACATGCTTATTGGTTTCTGCAACTTTTTCGGCGTCATCTCTCGAAAGTCGATCAGTGTGAAGCAGCTCCGAAGGCTACAGGAAGAGATCATTGTGATACTGAATGAGCTTGAGGTTTACTTCCCGCCCGCGTTCTTTGACGTGATGGTGCATCTGTGTGTCCATATTGTGGATGACATAATAGACTTGGGGCCGTCATTCCTTCACAACATGATGCTGTTTGAGAGGATGAATGGGATCATCGAAGGATTCGTTCGTAACATGTCCTGTCTAGATGGAAGCATCGTCCAGGGCTATTTGACACAAGATGCATCTCTTTCTGTGAGAATTTTCTCTATGGCGCAGACCAGCTACCTGGTGTTAGTGTTTGTTTGCCTGTTAACAAGCACGATGGGAGGCTCGAAGGAGAAGGTCACTCCAACGGTCGTAGGGAACTGCACGTGGCATACTCAGATCGACGTAGCGACTTTGACAGAGCAAACTTGGTAGTGCTACAACACCTAGACGAGGTAGATCCTTTCGTGGCACTGCACAAAGAAATTATCGCAAAGAAGTATCGTGACCGGGGGGTATGCAGGACGGACGCCGAAGTTACTAGAGAGCACAACTCCACTTTCCTGCATTGGTTCAAAGAGCATATTATTGCTAATCCCCCGGAGGAGGGCTCTAAGGACGGATTGCTCATATACGCCTTAGCACATGGCCCCTCGCCCAACCTCGTAACCTATCAGGCATATGATATCAACGGATACACGTTCTACACGGAGGCCAAAGATATGGACAGTGATGATCAGAACTCAAGGGTGACGATGGAATGCATGACCGGCGGCGATAACGGCGCAACTGAACGATTTTATGGAAGGGTCGAGGAGATCTGGGAGCTTGACTACTCTGGACTGCACAACACGACGATGTTTCGTGTCAGATGGGCTCAGAATGTCGAAAGAGAAAGCCGGATTTTCACTACCAGGACTATAGCCGACGCCAAGAGCGCTACCGTGAACGCTATCGCAGAAAACGAGCCATGGGTACACGCTAAGCACGTGACACAATGCTTCTTCATAACCGACCCATGCAATCCCAGTCGTGTTGTCGTGAGAAAAGGCAAAAGAAACATCATTGGAATGGATGGAGTCGCCAACGAGGAAGACTATGATCAGTACGGCAACCCAATGAGGGAAGATGACGATGATGATGAAGTATACGTCAAAAGAAGAATCAACACTACATTACCAAAGAAAAATTGTTCTCCATGGAAAAGGCAAAGTCACAATGAGGGGCTCAATTATTCATCGACGAACAAGAAGGGAAATAAGCTGACTCAAAAACGAAAACGTCAGCGTTGAGGAATCGGTCAAATGATGTAATATATATATATATATATATATATATATATATATATATATATATATATATATATATATATATATATGTTCCTATTTTGTATACACACTTAGCCATTATTATGCAAGGGTCCAATGATATAATATATATGTTCCTATTTTGCATACATATTTAACCGTCAAATGATGCAATATATATCGCCTTCCCTTCGTTGAGGAAAAGAAAATGGGAAACTGGTTATAGCAGTAGCGCTTTACTGAAAAAGAGCTACAGCTAGTCAAGATAGCAGTAGCGGTTTCTGTATAGAACCGCTACAGCTAGTAAATAGTAGTAGGGCGCTTCGTGTAAACGCGCTACTGCTACGTCCACTTAACCCAAAATTTTCACTCTCCCTGCTTCATCCCTCCTCTTTTCCCCCAAATCCCCACTCTCTTCCCCGGCCCCGTCGCACCGCCGCGCCCGACCCCGGCGCGCTCGCCCCCGACCCCGGCGCAATCGCCCCCGACCCGTCGGCCCTCGCCTCCCTCCTCTGCTTCCTCCCCTCCCAACCTCGGCCGTCATCGGGCCTGCCTCCTCGCCCCTGCCTCCTCGCCCCTGCACCCTCTGTAAACCACCCCCCCCTCTCTCTCTCTTTGCTAGCTAGGGTTCTTCTGTTAATTTACTTAGGTTTTAGTTAGGGCAGTATGTTAATTAGGTTATCTATTTAGTTATGAATTTAGGTAGTTTCAAAATTAGCTGAATTTATATGCAAATTTGAATTGGACATGTGATATGTGGATATGTCATGTTTTGGACATGTCAAGTTTGGAATTTGAACATGTCATTTGGACATGTGATGTTTTGGTTCAATTTTGGTAAATGATCCGAGTGGCCTATGTTACGCTAGAATGTTGATTCATTTTCGTTCCGATGAATTTCAGGCGCTCGATATGTCCATTTTTTAGCAAAGGTCATGCCGAAATTTCCCGTGAATAAAGGCATGATTTGTGCTACATAGTTGGCATATCGAGTGCTGGCACATATATTTCTGTTTTATGTCATTTCTCATTTGTTCATACTTTTAGAAATAAATGAGGACACTTAATCATAGGAAACATGTCGAACAACGAAGAAACTGGGCCTTCTGACCAAGATGCATACGAGATGGATTATCAGGGTGAACAAGACTACCTCGACTATTTGACTGCTTAGCAAGGTTCGAAGGTCCGCCTCGATGATGGTACTGACGCCGACATCGACACCGACGGCGCCGGCACCGATGGCGGCGCCGAGACCGGTGGGGAAGGTACCGGCGGGGAAGATACCGGCGGGGAAGGTACTGGCGCCGATGCCGGTACCGAAAAGAGGAAGCATAAGAAGCAGAGGATACGAAAACCTAACAAACTAGGGATTGGACGACTTGTGATCACAAAGATGGCACCTGGCAAGTTTGAGCCGTTAGAGCCGAAAGAACCTCGCAAGTGCTATGGGAACCAAGTAGGATGCATCCTACGGGAATGCGCGAGCATCAACGACGATGACTTAAGGAGTAAAGAACATTTGACGCAGTTGCTCCTAACGAAGTTGCACAAGAGATTCAAGTTCCCCGACCGGGATGATAACATAGAACAACCGTGGGATGATCCGAAGATGAAAAAGATTAACAATCACACCATGGGCATGTTCAGCAATGATTTGGCCTCCTGGAAATCAAGGGTGAAACGAGCTATTGAGGCTGAGGAACCCCTGTCCAAGATTCTGGAGGAAAATCCGACACTTACGGAAGAGGAGTTCGAAAAGTTCAAGGACACTTGCGCTACCGAGGACGCCAAGGCTAAGGCTGCGAAATTCAAGAGCCTTCAGCAATGGAACACGGGGAATCATCGCCTCGGAAGCCGTGGCTACCTTGGTAAAAGGCCCATATGGGATAAGGAGGACGGGGAACGTGAAGCCGCGGGTCTCCCAGACCCCTTCGCGAAGTTCACCAACCCCTTGGAGCATGAATTCATCAGGGCCCGCTACAAGTGGGACAAGGAGAAAAAGGTTTTTTTACATGGACAAGATCACGAGGAAATTGATTAGACTACTGGAGAAGCATCACCAGCTTGCAGCCGAAAGCCCTACTTCTCCGATGAGGCCCAAGTGGGACACCCCTCTCAACCGGGCCTTGAACGAACTTAAGGGACTCCCTTTGGGCCAGCGGCCGCAATATGGTCGTGTGCACGGCGCTGGAGACGGCTCCACGTGGAAGGTGTTTTACAACGAGGGCCCGGAGGCCAAGAAGCAGAAAAAGAAGTTTAGTCAGGCGGACATCAACGCGAAGGTGAAGCTTGCGGTCGAGAAAAAAGTAGCTGAGGACGCAAAAAAAGCAGTCGATGACAAATATGAGTTGTTATAGCAGGCAGTCAATGTAGCTGTAACTGCCTACAGAAATGATTTCGCTACTAACTTGGTTTCAGTTAGCATCAACTAGACGAAGGAAAATCCAGACAAGACGGTACATGATTTCCCGTTGCCCAGTTTCGTCGGGAGCAACTCCATGAACAACAACATCATCGCACTATCACTTGCCCATGCAACCGGGCCTCCTCTCGCAGCCGCTCCTGCTCATAGCAGCCCGTCCTCAGTCTCTGGCGTGCTCGGTGGGCCTTCATCTTTGGCTGAGCTGGACGCCATCACGGTAATTACATGTCGCACCACCATATATATATAATATTCCATTTTTGTTGCCTTTCGGATGTTTTACGCCACAGACATATGTGTTTGCAGGCGAAAGAAACCCCGTGCACCATACTCTACTTGATCAAAGGCCAGAAGGTGGACGTGGGAAAGGGGATGATAATGGACCCCTTGCAACCCACATTCCACAACCAGCCGATCCCTGCTGGGCACTTCAGGGTTAGCTTGTCCAATGTGAAATCGGGGCATGAGGATTTGCCTCCTCCAGTACAGCATGTGGGAGCGGACGACGAGACCCCGCCGCGGATTGGAAGCTGCAAGGGTTGGGTGCTGCTTTGGTCGAAGAATCTTATTCGCCTGGAGCCGGCCGAGAGCACACCAATAACCACACATCAACAAGCATGTGCAGAGACCACCACCCTGCCTACGCAATTACCAGCTCCTGTAGTGTCGGGTGAGAGCGGCGGACGACATGATGAAGGGGGTGCAATAGTGCCGGCTGATGTAATTTGTCCTGTAGAACAGAGAATGGATGATGAGACGGATGTCGACCCTATGGATTACCTCAATACAAACGCGTATGACTGTGACATAGAATTGATGAGTCAACCATATGACGAATCGGGCTATCAGCTTGCTAATGAGGATATGGATGATATGCCCGGGCAGGAAGGTTGTAGCAGGGATTGCAAAAAGTCTCTCTTCATGAAATCCTCACAGGACACGCCTGAAGATGCCGCCTCAACACAGTCTCAACTATCCCGGCGCGAGGGTCGTACAGTACTTAGCCCGGGAACACTGGGGCAGGGGTTAAGGAAGGGTCTAGAAGGTGTGCCCAAGAAAAAGGAGAGAAAGAGATCGGGGAAGATAGCTGCCTCCAAACAAGCCAGAGCACATAGCAGCCAGACGATGCATTCTGAAGAGCGTGTACCCGTGAAAGGTGCGGCCACGTTCCATCTCACGGGCGAGCCGATGCTACCGCCGAAACCGCTGGAGGCACTATCAGGGGATCTCAGGAGACTGCACGACCATGTGTTGTCGACTGAGAAAAGCCTACTAGCCTCAAAGGATCCAGATATCCGACATACGCGGCTCGTGTGCCTGAGGGGAAGTGCTACGTCGAGACACGACCCGCGGAGGTGTTCTTCCTGCGGTTTGACCATATCTTTGAGATGTTTCTGACAAGGTGGCTTGATTTTACAATCGTCCGCCTTTTTGCGCTACATATGAGCTCCGTCATGAACAGTGAAGAACTCTTGCAAATCTGTGTGGCGGATCCATACTACATGCACGAGTCTTTCTTGAGTCTCGGCGACTTTGAGCATGAAACTGCTAGGGACTACCTCCAAAACTTCATGGTACAGAATAAGGACCGGGAAATTTTCCTCGTGCCTTATCATCCAAAGTAAGTCAGTTTCTAACAACCCACTACTAGAAAAAGGGCTATAGGTGGGATTGACACTAATGGCGCACCAGATAGGTGGTGCGCCATTAGAATATACTAATGGCGCACCACAATCTAGTACTCCATTAGTGTTGAAAGTACTAATGGCGCACCTTGCCTAGGGTGCGCCATTAGTATCCTTTTTTTTGGACTAGCGCGTCTGTCCAAACATACTAATGGCGCATCCTGGCACGGTGCGCCATTACTAGTTGTAACTAGTAATGGCGCACTGGTACCAGAGTGCGCCACTAATGCTGTTTTTTTAATTATATTTTTTATTCCTTTTGTTGGAAAACTACTAATGGCGCACTGTCCCGCCGTGCGCCATTACTAGTTCAAACTACTAATGGCGCACCGTTGGAGAGTGCGCCATTAGTATGATTTTTTTTCTTTTTTTTCGCAAAACTACTAATGGCGCATCATACAGAGGTGCGCCATTAGTAACCTGGATTACTAATGGCGCATTTACTGCTGGCCGCCATTAGTAAGTGGTCAGCAACAATATATTTTTGGCAGCCTCTCCTACCCACACTCACTTTCTCCCCACTCCATTCTCTCCACCTTCTCCTTGTCTCGGGTGCCTCCTCTTTTTCACCTCATTTCCACCATAGATTCATTGAAATTAAGTGGTTAAATTACCTTGTTTTGATAGGTAAGTAAGGGGGGAAGCTATATTTATGTTGTTCTTCCTACAACAATTTGCACATGCACTTTTTATGGCCTAGCTAGATCTATGTATGTTCGTGGTGTTGCATATGTTTGTGGTGTTGCATATGTGTTTGTGTTTGGAGGTGTACCGGTATTTGAAATGCGATAGTTGCCAATATTTTGCTGGAATGTTGATTCATTTCCGTTTCGGCGATAATTTTGGCATTAAGCATTCTTTTTGGTCCTATTTTTAGCGAAAGTCATGCCAAATTTTTTCTTGGTTCTAAAATATCGTTTTCCTCTACCCCGCAGGCAACCATGGTCCGCACGATGACCGAAGGCATCGTGAATAGGTTTTTGAGGTCCGCGAAGGCCGAGATGGTTCAAAAGAATGAGACGGAGATAAGATGTCCGTGTCGAAGATGGAAGCTGGAGAGCCTTATTGCGGACCCGGATTCCGGGCAGGTGCGGGACCACCTGCTTTTGCGTGGTTTCATGGATGGCTATCAGTGGCAAGGTGATGAAGATGACTACGAAGTCGTCCATGGGGGCCGGGCAAGAAATGAGGAAGGGCAGCAAGGCAACCACCGCGGCTCGGGCGGGCGAGAAGGCGAAGAATCCCCAGGAGATGATCACGACGGTGATGCTGTACACAGTCATCATGTAGAAGATGTAGGACATGATGATGAGGAAGATGGCGCCGGAGCAGACGACGGGCATGATCATGAAGATGATGATGCCGGCGGAGCATACGACGGTTGACCATCGATGGGCTGGGTGCAGGACCCTTATATTCAAGAGCTGCTTCTCAAGCAGACGGATAACACAAGAGCCGCCGCCCGAGAGAAAGCCAAGGTGGATCAACTTGAGTTAGACGCGGTTACTCCATTGTATGAAGGATGCAGGCCCGAGGATACCGGCCTGAAAGTAACGCTCATGGCTCTGGAGATGAAGGTAAAACACAAAATGACCGACGCATGCTTCGACGAGAACATGTCATTCTGGCACGAACGTCTTCCAAAGGGGAACAAGTGCCCGACCAGTTTGGAGGAGGCGATGAAAATCGTGTGTCCTCTGGATTTACCGCACGTGAAATACCATGTCTGCATGAAAAATTGCATCATTTATCGGGACGAGCACGCGGAGTCTACCATATGTCCGGTGTGTGGCGTCACTCGATACAAGAAGAGGAAGAAAGCTCCTCGAAAAGTGGTGTGGTACTTTCCGATCACTCCTCGTCTGCAGCGGTATTTCGCGGATCCTAAGGTAGCAAAGCTCTTGCGTTGGCATGCGGATAGGGAGGAGAAGAAGCGAGAAGATGACGCAAATGATCCGGAGATAGATAAAAAAGACAAGATGCTGAGTCACCCTAAGGATGCGATCCAGTGGCAAGCGTTGAATTTTGAATACCCAGAATTTGGGAAGGATCCAAGGAACATCGTGCTGGGCGCGAGCACCGATGGAGTCAATCCGTTTGGCAGCCAGAGAAGCACACATAGCACCTGGCCTGTGTTTGTGTGGATGTACAACCTTCCCCCCTGGTTGTGCATGAAGAGGAAGTACATTCACATGAGTATGCTAATTGAAGGGCCAAAACAACCAGGGAACGACATCAATCTGTATCTGGGGCTGCTGAAGGAGGAGCTAGACACGCTGTGGAAAACGCCAGCCAATACGTGGGACGCCGCAGAGAAAGAATATTTCCCTATGAGAGCCGCACTGCTCACGACGGTGCACGACTATCTCGGTTACGGATATCTCGCGGGGCAGGTAGTCCATGGGTTTTCTGGATGCGTAAGGTGCATGGATGACACAACGTATCGCCAGCTAGATAGAGATCCCGGGTCTTCGAAAACCGTGTTCATGGGACATCGAAGGTGGCTTCGCGACGATGACCCGTGGAGGAAACGCAAGGATCTGTTCGATGGTGAAACCGAACCCCGAAAACGCCCGTGTACGAGGAGCGGCGAGGAAATAGACAAGTTGTTGAAAAATTGGAAAGACTGCCCACTGCCGGGAAAGAAGCAAAAGGCGCCAGAGCCGGGAAAAAAGCGAAAGGCGCCAGAGCCGCTGCTGAAGGTATGGAAAACGAGGTCTGTTTTCTGGGACTTGCCGTACTGGAAGATCCACCGTGTGCCTCACAGCCTTGATGTCATGCATATCACGAAGAACGTGTGCGAGAGTCTGCTTGGTACCCTGCTCAACATGCCAGAGAGGACCAAAGATGGGCCGAAAGCAAGGGCAGACTTGAAATCAACGGGCATCAGGCAGGAGCTTCACGCTATATATGATTATGATGATGATGATGATGATGAGGCGAAGCAGGACACAGAAAGTCGTCTCAAAGGCAAAAAGGCCAAGAAGACCGGAAATGACTACCCTCCCGCGTGCTTCACTCTAAGTCAGGAGGAGATCGAGCAGTTTTTCACGTGCCTCCTAGGAGTAAAACTTCCTTATGGTTACGCGGGGAAGATAAGCAGATACCTAGACCCAGCGAAGCAGAAGTTCAGCGGGATGAAGTCTCACGACTGTCACGTGCTGATGACGCAGATACTTCCAGTTGCAATCCGTGGGATCATGGACGCGCATGTCCGTGAACCACTATTTGGCCTATGCAACTTCTTCGACGTCATCTCTCGGAAGTCGATTGGCGTGAGGCAACTCAGAAGGCTACAGGAAGAGATCGTGGTGATACTATGCGAGCTTGAGATGTACTTCCCGCCTGCATTCTTCGACGTTATCGTGCATCTGCTAGTCCATATAGTGGAGGATATCATCCAACTCGGGCCGACGTTCCTGCACAGCATGATGCCGTTCGAAAGGATGAATGGTGTCATCAAAGGATACGTTCGCAACATGTCACGTCCAGAGGGAAGCATAGCCAGGGGCTTTCTGACCGAAGAGTGCATCTCGTACTGCACGAATTATCTAGGCATCGAGAACCCCGTTGGTCTGCCCGTCAACAGGCACCTCGGCAGGCTCGCTGGATGGGGTCACCGTGAGGGTCGCCGCGAAATGCATGTCGACTTCGAGGGTCGACTCGCCGACTTTGAAAGAGCAAACCTAGTCGCGCTACAACACATAGACATGGTCGATCCTTGGGTGGTACTGCACAAAACCTTTATTAAGAAGACGTACAATGACCGAGGCCAACAGAGGACGGACGGAGACATACTCAAAGAGCACAACTCATGTTTCACGCGTTGGTTCAAGCATAAGCTTCTGTCATACCCTTTACATGAGGATTCTTCCGCGGAAGAACAACTCATATTCGCCTTGTCACAGGGCGCCGAGCACAACCTGATGACCTATGAGGCGTACGATATCAACGGCTACACATTCTACACCGAGGCCAAGGACATGAAGAGCGATAGTTATCAGAACTCCGGGGTAACGATGGAATCCTACACCGGTAACGACAAGGACAAATACTATGGAAGGATCGAGGAGATCTGGGAGCTGAGCTACGCTGGAGAGAAGGTCCCGATGTTCCGTGTCAGATGGGCCAAGAGCGTCCTAAAAGAAGACCGGTATTTCACCACCATGGTTATACCCGAAGCCAAATCCAAGACCGCGGGCGCAAACGTCACCGCGAAAAATGAGCCATGGGTACTGGCTTCCCAACTGGACCAATGCTTCTTCATTACCGACCCGTCAAAGACCAGTCGTGTTGTCGTGAGGAGAGGCAAAAGGAAGATCATCGGAATGGATGGAGTAGCCAATGAGCAAGACTTCGACAAGTACGGCGACCCGAGGATCGAACATGACGACGATGATGAAGTAGCAGCATACACCACAAGAAGAAGCAGGACCACCCTACCTAAAGGACGTCCGTTCCATAGAAGAACTCCATTTGCGAAAAAGAAGGGCAAGAAGATTGTTAACAGATAGCTAGCTAAGATCGATTGTATTTAAATCGTAGCCTTCATTTCTCGATTGTATTTCATGGGCACTTTTTAAACTATCATGAATATTTTTAAATTTCATGGACACTCGATCTCGATCCCCCTCCATCTCGATCGCTATCCCACCTCGCCAGATCCGGTCCCCCTCTCCGCTGAGCACCCCCCGGTCCACCGGCCGCCGCCGCCGACCCCCCGCACCATCGATTCCCCTACTCAACCGCCGCCGCCGACCCCCCGCACCCTCGATTCCCCAATCAATCGCCGCCACCGACCCCCCGCACCCCTCCCCTACTCAACCGCCACCACCGACCCCCCGCACCCCTCCCCTACTCAACCGCCGCCACCGACCATATTACTGTCTTATAAAAAAATTACTGTCTTATAAAAAAAATTACTGTTATGATTTAAACAAGTTTGAACATATTTAAACACAAATAAGTATCAAACAGCATTTTAAATGCATAAAAAAAATTTGTGGAGCCTAGGAATCGAACCCAAGACCTCCTGGTGTGAGAACTGGCACCTGACCAGTCGAGCTAGTAGAGTGAGCTTGATGTGGTTCAGGTCAGGTTGAATATAACCTGTTGGCTCGAGCAGAAAAAAAAAGTACTAATGGCGCACCAGGGTGAGGTGCGCCATTAGTGTGTATGTACTTATGGCGCACCGAGGGGTGGTGCGCCATTAGTATTGTGCCGCCCCCCATCCATAGTTCCTCCCCGGCGGCCCACCTCTCTCCCTCGCCCTCGATCCCCTCTCTCTCCCTCGCCCTCGCCCTCGATCCCCTTCCCCGACGCCGCTGCCCCGCCGCCTTCTCGACGCTGCCCCGACGCCGCTGCCCCGCCGCCTCGACGCCGCCCCGACGTCGCTGCCCCGCCGCCTGCCCTGCCCCCCATCGTCGTCTTCGAGGAAGGGCTCGGGGAAGCAAGAAGGCACCGCGGCCTCCTCGACGCCGCCGCCCGCCGCCTTCTCGACGCGCCGCCGCCCGCCGCCTTCTCGACGCCGGCACCCACCCGCCGAGCTGCTCCGCGCCCAGCTCGAGGAGCAGAGCATCGAGGTGATCCTCCATTCCGACCCCTCCCCCTCTCCGATTTGGTGCCCTGTTCAACTGAAACAAAATTATCGAGGGGTTTCCTACCAGAGATTTTGGGATTGCCCTCCCTCTTGCTTGTTCATATTTAGACTTATTCTACATGTGACAATCTTTGCTAACTTAATTGTTATCACTCTACACGATGTAAAGAATACACAGATAACGCATACATACATAACATACCGAGTAGTTCAGAAAGTGAACAAATAACGAGGTCTATACTCTCGCTTCGGTCTGGAGAAAAAATATACAGCATCTCATAGAATAGAGAGCATTTGGCTATTAGGCTACCACTCATGGGCTGCTATTATCAATTAGCTATTCCACGACATGTTATTTGTCCCGACATCTTTCTTATGGACAGCCAATCCGATTGTTGCGAAAAAAGCAACTCTGGGACTAGACATTTCATTGTTTTTTTTGCTCTTGACGACTTTTAATTAGACTTTCAGTTTCAATATGCCACATCCTTGCATAAAACTTAACTCTTTCATGTACCTGTTCACAAAACTTTGTTGTCAACATGGGTCCGGTGGGACCCGAAGCCATGCTAGGGTTAGGATTGGCTGCATGCTTAGAATAAATAACATCTGAGGTGATAATATTTCTCAAGGGATAGATTAGGATCAGATTTGAGGTCGTCCCTTTCTTGTCAGCACACTGCCTGTGTGCTGGTACTAATTTGGTCTTGTGTTGCAACTTCGCTGCAGTTCAATTTCAACCAATTTATCTTCTCTCCTGATATGCTTGATTGGAGTTCACCTTGGCCGTTGTTGTAGTCCCTGACTTGAAGCTTATGCCTCGTATGCTAATTGCCCAGTTCTTGAGTGTCACTCTACCTGTCCATCTTTCAAATATAATAATACACACGAAACACATATTACCAATTGAGAAAGGAAAAACAAAAAATAAGTTGGTATTCTTGTTTTAATTGTGAAAGTATTGAGAGAAAATATGTTCCCTAACAGGCTATCCATAAATGGACTTAAGTATAGTGCCATATCCTTGTTTAAAATTCAGTTTGTCATATCTCTGAAAATGCTATTGCTTTCTATTATGGGTACAAATCTGAAACGAATTTTGAGCAAGCATAGATGAAAGCATCCACCTTTGGTGATTGCTAGAGTAGAAATGGTTTGTAATTAGCTTTGGAAGTCGGTTAGTAACCTTTGGTGTATGCTTATATGCTTTACGGCATATTTGCTGTACTCACAATATAATATAAATGTATGAGCATACCTTCTGTCGTCAATGCAGACAACAGTTCCTTGTAATGTACATACTCTTCCTTCTTTGCTTTTGGAGGAATGTCATTTCCTTATATCTTGTGCTGATGCTACTTAGTATTTTCTCACATCTTGAAGCTGGAAAGATAATACTCTGTTTACCCTTTTTCATTTTTGCATATGGATAACTCTGTTTACCCGCCTTCTCATCTTGAGGCTAGTGTATGGTGTTTGCTTTATTCTGTCATCATTTGTAACTATGTCACAAATAAATTGTTCCTTCTTCTGTATTTGACAAGTAATGACTGTTGATAAGCTGAGGCATGTATTAAGCTGTTTCTTTGCTCTGAATTACTTGTGATGCCTCTGAATTACTTGTGATCACATTGAGAAAGACTTGTAAAGATGATGATCATTTTTTACAGAAAACAATTTGTGATGATTTTGCTAGTTTGCTGGGTTTTGTCTCCGACCAGTGTGTCATGATGAATTTGCAGGTACCCCGAGAGGCCCTTGAGTTTGCCGGAATGTCGATTAACTTCCGTTCCGGCAAATTCGGGTACTCCATATGTCCTATTTTCAGCAAAGGTCATGCTGAAATTTTCCGTGAATTTTAGCATGACTTTGCTAAAAATAGGACATATGGGGTACTTGTGACTAATGCATGGGCCGGGGTATCTTAGTAGTTAATTAAGTAGGATCAAGTGCCCCGGCGTACTTGTGACTAATGCTTAGGCTTTTAGGGTGCCTCGGCGTCGAAAAACCCTCAATGATAAAAGCTTAGATTTTAGGATGCCTCGGTGTCGACAAACCCTAAATGATGAGACCATGATCTTGTTCCTTGATAATAACCAACTTTTTTACCAAACTTTGTTTCTATTTAGAGAGAAACATGGCCCACAACGGTGAGGCCGGGGGTTCGGGCGGCAAGGCATTCTGGGAGCTGTCCCAGGAGATGGAGGAACAACCTCACTTGTATGAGGACACCGCCTTCCCCACCGATCCTGAGACCACTGATGGTGCCGCTGAGGATGACCCCACTGATGCCACCACTGATGGTGCCGCCGAGGATGCCACCCCTGATGATGGCGGCGCACGCACAGATGGCAGCCAGAAGAGGCAACGGAAGGACCGGCGCCCGACCGTGCTCCGCACCCTCAAGGAGGAAGTTGCTGAAGTGGACTCCGACGGGAATCCAACGGCGCCCGCACGAATAGTCAAGGGGTACTCGCTTCAGCTCGGGTGCATTCTCCAGAGCACCGTCTCGATCAACACCGAGAACCTGAGGCATCCTGACCGAGGGAATTTGCGCAACCTCCTCTTCACGAAGCTGCACGAACGATACAAGTTCCCCGCTGAATTTGAAAACAGAAGCCTCAAAGGGAATAAAGTGAACAATGCTGCCCTCACGAAGATGAGCAAGGCCCTGTCTACTTGGAAAAGCAATGTGAAGAGAATGATCGAGAAAGGTGAGAGTTATGAGAAGATCAAGGAGAAAAATCCTTCGAACACCGAAGATGACTACAACGACTTCAAGATCAATTGCTCGAGCACCGCACACTCCCAATCAAGTCAGTGGGGGAAAGAAATGCGGGAGCTGAACTTAGGGGAACACACACTCGGTCCCGGCGGTTATAGAGTGGCAGAGCCTATATGGGACAAGGAGGAGGCGGACCGTGCCGAGCAAGGCCTACCGCCCCTCTTCGATAAATACGGTGACAAGCAGACCAGGAACTGTGTCAGGGCCCGGTACAAGAAGGACCCGAAAACAAAGGAGCTTACCACGGATCCGAAGACCAGGGCGCTTGAGCTTGTTCTGGTAAGGAATACACCCCCGCGTAATTAGCTCCATATGGTTGCATTCTAATTAATGAAGCCAAATTTCTAAATGGTTCACATTCCTTCCGCAGGCGACAGAAAGCAGTAGTGCAGGGTCGACTAAGAGCAACCCTTGGGACACCACTCTAAATAGGGCGTTGAATGTAATGAAGAACAAGGATAAGCTCAGTAAGCCGACGTCAGCTGGTCGTGTGGCCAGCAAAGGCTTGTCGACAAAATGGGGGTCATACTATAACACTGGTGGGCGAAAGGAGAAAAAGACCAGCTCGGAAAGCCAGGCGCGCGAGGTTCAAGAACTCAAGGCACAGGTGGCGCGGATTCCGGACATTGTCCAAGAGCAAGTGCAACAACAACTCGGAGCGACGATCACCGCCATTGTGCCTACCTTGATCCAGGGGTTGAGTGCGTGGATTGCGGGCGGCCAACAGGGGCCGCCCCCGATTCCTAGCTTCACGACCAGCAACTCGCAGAACGCGATGGCGGGGCCATTGGTGTCTCCGACGCCGGCACGGGAGCTTAATGCACCCGGGTGTACACCGGCCGGCACCTCTGCAGCAAGCGGCCCCTCCGTCAACTGCACGCCTGCCGTTGGCGGTGCCTCGACATCAGCCGAGCTCGACGCCATCATCACGGTAACTAATTAAGCCTCTCTCGGCCGAGGACTTCATCTCCTTGCCTTTGACTGGGCATCCCTGACGTCCTACATGTTTTCGCAGGGCGCCGCCGATGTTCCGTGCACTCTCCTGCACTTCGTGAACAATGAGTTGGTCGATGTCGCCAAGGGCAAAATCCTTCAATCGGGCAACCCCTTGTTCCACGGTACCCAGATGCCACCCAACGTGTTTAGGGTTCAACTGGTTCGGGTGCTGCCAGGCTGCGACGAGTTGTTACCTCCGATTCGACCCGTCGGGGCCGACGATGATGACGTGATGACCCTCAGCGCCTGCCTGAGCTGGCCCCTGCTTTGGCCGAAGAGCCAGATTCGTTTGGGGCGGGGGACACCACCCCAAAGACAACACCGCCAGTCGTGCCGGCGCCAAGTCGGCCCCATGGCAAGACCGCCGCAACGGTGCGGGACATCCATATGCCACTGGATCCAAACATGCATATGGCACAGGATCAGAACGACGACGACGACGATACATTTGCCAATGTCGATCGGTACTTTGCCGATCATGGGTACAATGGCGACTTCATGGGGCCTCCTTCTCAAGAACCCAACCCAACAAAAGACGTGCGCGATCTAGCTGGTACCGCGGAGAAGCCAAGTTGCAACAGGCGTCGTCTGCCGTTCAGCTCTCAGGAGACGCCTCCAGCTGCCGACTTCACCGAGCCTCAGATAGGTGAGGTGCGAAATATTCTCAGCCCCAACACACTCAAGAAGGCGGTCTGTGAGCAGAACTCGGTCCCATTACAGGAGAAGAAGAAGGCACGCAAAAGAAAGACTAACAAGGGTGCGGGCCAGCCGGCACCGAGTACGATCCGTGCTCAGGACGGGCCACCTTCACCTGAGGATTTAATGAGGAGGGTGCATGTGGCGGGTAGGCCGATGCTACCGAGAAATATGCTCGATGTTGAAGCCGGTGCTATGCGGAGTCTGCATGACAGTGTTCTTTCTTTGGAGAAGCGGCGTCTCAGAGAGAAGGATGTGGCATACCCGGTTTTCGTGGCCAAGGTGCCAGAGGGCAAGGGCTTTGTGGATAACTACATCGGGGGTACGATCATCCTGCGGTTTGATGACATCCACGCTATGTTGAACCTTCATCCGCTGCACTACACCTTCGTTCGGCTATTTTCGCTGAGTATGGAGATGCGGATCATTCGCGACAAGACCCCGGACATCGTGATAGTCGACCCCTTCTACATGCGTGCCAAGATCTTGGGCAGCGCTGGGGACCGGCAAGTCGCGAGTTCTTACCTCGAAGGCGTCATTCTGGCAAACCCAAATAAGGATAACTTCCTCGTGCCTTACTTTCCCGAGTAAGTCCTCCCCTCAACCGCCCCGTAACATACGAATTCTTAGATTTCGATCGTTTTTCTTTTAACATTCCGTGTTTTCTGCAGTGACACACATTGCACGCTCATCCTCCTAAGCCCCAAATATTCCATGGCCACGTATTTCGACCCGGACCGTCAGTCGAACGTAGACTACACAAATGTCAAGAAGGTTCTTGATGATGTTCTCCCCGGCTACGCCCAATCTGGAGGCACCTTCAACAGGCCTATTCGTAAGTACGGCAAGCACGTGTTCTCCCACAATACGACGTTCTTCTGCGTCAAGCAGCCGCCTGGCGGTCAGAAGGGTGCCTACTACGCCATCCATCACATGCGGGCGATCGTACGGGACCATCATCAACTTCTGCTACCGAGTAAACTCAAAGATTGGGCCGCGAGCGTGTCGGCAATCCAGGACGCGGACATCAGACAAGAATTCTTTCGCATCCAGTCAGAGTTTGCGGAAATCATCCATCAAGATGTCCTTCGTACCTCGGGGCAGTTCTACCTCAGAAATCAACCGTCCAACAGTGAGATAGACGGAATGCTACAAATGCAGGCTGACAATGCCCGTAATTTCATGACTCCGACGATAGACGGCGGCTTCATCCACGCTCCGGTCCCTTGAGTCGAGTCGAAAGCAGTGATGATGTGTCTAGTTCTGAAACATCGATTGGCTCATGTTGTAATTAAACTTTAATGAACTTGTAGTATGTCTCTTTGGTTTCGAGAGTCGTTCAACTTAGATGTAATTGATGCTATTAATGTCTTGCTTTTCTCTTCCGATCGTTCTGTTGCATACTTATATATTGCTTATGTATTGTCTGTGAATTGGTACTAACGTTTCGTTTCGCTAGTGCATAGCGATGCCGTCGTATGTCGTGTACAAGGGTAAGGTTCCCGGAGTCTACGACGATTGGGAGGAGTGTCGGAGACAGGTTCACCGATTCAGCGGAAACAGTTACAAAGGGTACACCACTAGGGCCGAGGCCGAATCTAGATACGCCCGCTATCTAGCACGAGAGGGGAGGGAGCGTTGGAGGAACCGGATGAAGACGAGTTTCATCGTGATGATGCTCATCGTGATGACCGCAACTCTCTTCTATGTGATGGTAGTTTAGATGATCGATATCGACTTGTAATGTGAAGACAAACTCGCTACTCGCGGTCTCGAGACTTGTAATATAATGTTCTATCTTTGTTCGGTCTTTTCAATTCGGAGACTAATGTGATGAATTGTATTTGGAGACTAATATGATGAAATGTATTCAGAGACTAATCTTCTATTGTATTCGATGAATCTGTTGTTGATGTGTGTTGTCTATATTTTGTCCAATTATACATTTTGTAACCTGTGCAAAAAAACAGAAAATTAAAAAATAAAAAAACCTAATATTCGTACTAATGGCGCATCACATAACAGTGCGCCATTAGTATTCCAGAGGATACTAATGGCGCATCCTTATGCAGTGCGCCATTAGTATGCCGAGGTTACTAATGGCGCATCGCCCTGTGGTGCGCCATTAGTATACCAAAGCACCTGGCTATACATGGCCGTGGGAGGCATACTAATGGCGCACCATGTCCTATACTAATGGCGCACCTGTGGTGCGCCATTAGTAAGTATTACTAATGGCGTGCTACTAATGGCGCACCACTAATGCGCCATTAATGGCCAAATTAGGTGCGCCATTAGTAGCCCTTTTTCTAGTAGTGACCCTTTCATACATTTCAATCATTCCTTCTCTCTCTATGGGGAATAATTTGAGATGTCTTTTCCCCGCAGCAACGGGCGCGCCGTCCTTATCGTTCTTTATCCGCAAGTCTCCCACGCCGTGTATTTTGACCCTTCCAGAGACTACGAGAAAAAAGACTACACCCGCATAATGAATATTCTAGATGATGCTCTCCAAGGCTTCAGCTTTGGAGGTGGCCACATGCAGATCAGGAAACAAAGGAACAAGAAGATGGGTTTCGCGCATAAAACTAACTTCTCCTGCATCTATGTCCCAAAACCAAGCAAGAAGGATGGATTCTACATCCTCCATCTCATGATTCAGTTCAACATGGATCACCAAAAGCTTCGCATGAGAAGCAGAAATGATGATCATATCCACAAGTGGCTAGAATCTCATGGAGAAGCGGATTATAAACTTAGAGATGACTTCTTTCGCATCCAAAGCGACATTGCGACGATCATCATGAAAGAAGTCGTCGATGAGAAGGGGATGTTCCACCACGGCCCTATATCGCGAGCTGACGTCCGAACTCGCATAGGCATGCAACATCTAGACCTCACGCCGTTCAAGAAGCTATGGTCCATCCTCGATGATATGGAAGGATGGAACTTCTAGTGATTTATGATGCCGATGATGGTCATATGTGTCGGTTGAACTTGTATACTATTTGTAGCGATGAAACTTTGTGATGTCCACGATCCCTGTCGAACTTGCGTAACGTTACTTTGTTAGTTTGCGTACGATGACCTGCGTACCTCTAGTTAATTAATTTGTGTACTGTATGTTGCATCTAGTTGCTAACCCTTTCTTTTTCGGTGTTCTCTAGTATATTTTGTTGCATATATATCATTGTACATCCTCTTCATGAACATGCATCTCTAACATGTACCTAGTTTCTTGATGGCGAGATGGAACTGCTATGTCGTGTAAAAAGGGAAGGTTCCAAGGGTGTACAACGAGTGGCATGAGTGTCAGGCACAAGTGAATGGGTTCTCGGACGCCAGCCATAAAGGCTTCAAAAGCAGACAAGAAGGAGAAGCTAGTTACTTGAGGTTCACGCTAGCGCGAGAGAGGACTCGTAACCGCCATCTAATGTACTGCATAGTTCCGCTCTCACTCATAGTGATAGCTCTTCTCGCCTATACCTTTGTTTAGATGGATGACGTTGTAGTTGCAAGTATTCGAGACTTGCATGTATCGCTATTTTCGAGATGATGACAAGATACCACTTTGTGTTGGAGAATGATTATGACGAGACTATTTGTATGTATATGCTATGATTACATTTGTGGTCTTACAGGCATTTGTATGTGTATCATGATGACATTTGTATGTGCTAAAGATTCTTCTATAAAGCCTGTTCAAATACAAAACAAATATGCCGAAAAAATACAAAAAACAACTAAAATTAGCAGTAGCGAGTGGAGAAAAGTTAGCAGCAGCGCGGTTGTAGCAGTAGCGCGCACAGGGGAAGCGCGCTGTAGCTATTAGCAGCAGCAAGCTTCCTTTAAGCGCGCTGCTGCTACACTTGTGTAGCAGTAGCGCTGGTACACCCGCGCTACTGCTATACGTTAGCTGTAGCGCCTTATTAGTAGCGCCGGTCCCAGCGCTACTAATAGGCCCAAAACCCGCGCTGCTGCTAGGCTTTTCCCTAGTAGTGTTAATAGATGACTTGACGCTCACGTTCGACAATCTTTGAACATACGACATCAAGCTCAATCCGGAAAAATGCGTTTTCGGCTTACCCGCCGGAAAGCTCCTGGGCTTCATCTTCTCCAGTAGAGGAATTGAAGCAAATCTGGCTAAAATTCGAGCCCTGTCACAGTTGGCTATTCCAACGGACCTCAAACAAATCCAGAAATTAACTGGATGTGTGGCGGTCTTAAGCCGCTTTATCTCCCGATTAGGAGAAAAGGCACTACCCCTTTATCGCCTTCTTCGACGCACCGAACACTTCGAGTGGACGGATGCTGCCATGGCCAAATTGGAAGAAATAAAAGCCATACTGGCCACAACCCAATCTTGGCCGCGCCAAACATTGGCGAACCAATGCTGCTACATATAGCGACAACTCATCAAGTTGTAAGCGCAGTGCTCATCGTCGAACGAGAAACGGACGGACATAAATTCCCCCTTCAAAAGCCGGTATATTATGTATCCACTGTCCTCACTCCATGCAAATCACGGTATCCGCACTATCAAAAGATAGCATATGCGGTATTCATGGCATCCCAGAAACTAGGACACTACTTCCAAGAGTGTTCAATCACAGTGGCCTCAGAGGTACCACTCAACGACATAATAAACAACCGCGATGCCACGGGCCGGATTGCCAAATGGGCCATAGAGCTCCTCCCGTTCGCCATAACATATAAACCCCGGCGAGCCATTAAGTCGCAAGTATTGGCTGATTTCGTCGCCGAATGGACAGAAGCCGAACTCCCTATGGAGTACGGCGCGTACACTAATTGGATTATGCACTTCGACGGCTCTAAAATGCTGGCTAGTCTGGGGGCTGGCGTCGTCCAGACGTCCCCCACCGGAGATACAGTCCAATACGTACTCCAAATATTGTACACAGACTCCAACAACGCCGCCGAATACGAGGCCCTGTTACATGGTCTTCGGATGGCAGTTTCCATGGGCATTCGACGCCTGGAGGTGCGCGGGGACTCGAACCTTGCAAATCCCAAATAAATGGAGACTTCGATGCCAATGATCCGAAAATGGCGGCTTATCGCAAGGCCGTTCTCAAGATGTCAACTCGGTTCGAGGGGCTCGAATTCCACCATCTGGCTCGGGAAAACAATCAGGCGGCGGATATCCTCGCCCGTATCGGTGCTAAGCGCAACGCGTTCCCACCTAACATCTTCTTGGAAAGGTTGTTCAAGCCATTCGTGGTATGGGAAGGGGACACCGGTAACAATAGTCCGGACCCGGCCATAACATCAGAAACCGAACATTCTGACATAATCGGAGGCTCTGCCACCGAAATAACACCTTCAGCCCACGTAATAATGGCCGTCATCGCCCCGTGGACTGAACCATTCCTAGCCTACCTAACTAGGCAGGAACTTCCCGAGGACCAAAATGAGGCACGCTGCATAGTGCGGCGATCTAAAGCCTATAAGGTCCACGAGGGAGAGCTTTATATGAAAAGCACTACCGGAGTCCTTCAAAGGTGCATCTCCGAAGAGGAAGGGCAGAAACTCCTGGCAGAAATCCATGCTGGACTCGATGGCCACCACGCCGCATCCCGGGCCCTTGTAAGCAAGGCCTTCCGTACAGGATTCTATTGGCCAACGGCTCGAGCAGATGCACATGACTTGGTCCAACGCTGCGTCGGTTGCCAGCATTTCGCAAACCAAAGCCACATGCCGCCCACCGCTCTCAAAACAATACCCATTACCTGGCCCTTTGTGGTTTGGGCTTGAGATGGTCGGACCCCTTAAAGGGGGAACCCATAAGAAAAAAAACTTACCGGTCATGGTCGATAAATTCACCAAATGGATAGAGGCCAAACCCGTTAAAACGGCCGAATCTGGACCGGTGATAGACTTCATATCTGGGGTTGTACACCGTTATGGCATTCCCCACAACATCATCACTGACAACGGCACTAACTTTACAGCCGACGAAGTGAAGCTTTCGTGCAGCAAAATGGGCATCAAGCTCGACTACGCTTCCGTCTATCACCCACAAACTAACGGTCAAGTAAAGCAAGCAAATGGTCTTATCATGGGCGGCATCAAACCTAGATTAGTGCGGTCCTTAAAGGAGTCTAACACGCACTGGGTAGAGGAGCTCGACTCCGTCCTATGGGGGCTGCGGACCACGCCGAATCGCACTACCGGATACACACCGTTCTTTATGGTGTACGGCACAGAGGCGGTTCTACCCTGCGACATAATCCATGACTCACCTCGAGTGCGCATGTATGAAGAAAAAGAGGCCAAGCTTGATCAGCAGGACAGTTTGGACACCCTGGAGGAGGAGCGCGACGTGGCAAAAGCCCGTTCTGCATTCTATCAGCAACAGACTCGAAGATACCAAAGCAGAGAAGTACGGGCCAAAACTTATAACGTTGGCGAACTAGTTCTACGCCTGCCGGAGAAGAAAAAGAACAAGCTCAAACCCAAATGGGAAGGTCCCTTCATCATTGACCAAGTCCTGACCGGCGGAGCATACCGTCTGCGGGATGCGTCGGACAATCGACTTGAGCCAAACCCATGGAACGGAGCCAGACTCCGAAGATTCTACGCCTAGCGTCGGACTATACGTTCGTCTCTTTACCCATGTCCATTTTTCGCATATACATTATCTGTCCTTTCTCTCTCTCTTTCTTCCCCTCAAGGCCTTCAAAGGCCAACTTGTGTCTTGCTTAAACACTATTAAACGCGCTAGCCGCACTCCTTATACCTGGGGGCTTCTTACACAGAAGCTTAATTATTCTACTGGGCTATGTGCCCCACACATGTGTTACTCTTCCGCATGTACCTTTTTTCGCCATTATATGCATCGATATGACTTAAGTTTTGGCCAAGCTGGGTTGCCTGGCTCTTGTATTTATGCCCTACATTCCCGTTAAGTCAGCTAGGGCATAAGGGGAGCACCTCTATGATTGTTACTACCGGGTCAGCCGGATGTGTACCTCAGACTGGGTGAAGCCGAAAGCTAGCGTTTTTAAGGGAATATTCGGTCAGTGAACAAAAGATGACTTTTATTTATTTTTGATACATGCCCCCAGATGTTTTCTGCCTGCGTCTCTTCTCGCAGTCCGGACATGCGCATTAGGGCATGCGTACCCAGGTAAAGGAATCCCTAACGGAACTATTCTCCCTGGAAGATAATTCTTACTATCCATGTAATATAACATAACTAGTTGGGTACTTGTCTGTTCAAGCACTTATGACCCCTACACCTGGTTTCCATGCATGCCCCGGTTTCTCCATAACTGAGCGGGTATTCGGTTACTGATACGTCTCCAACGTATCTATAATTTTTGATTGCTCCATGCTATATTATCTCCAACGTACCTCAGACAAGGGTAGAGGGCGCGCCCCCTACCTCGTGGCCCCCTTTGCTCCACCGACGTACTCCGTCCTCCTATATATACCTACGTACCCCCAAACGATCAGATACGGAGCCAAAAACCTAATTCCACAGCCGCAACCTTCTGTACCCATGAGATCCCATCTTGGGTCCTGTTCCGGAGCTCCGCCGGAAGGGGAATCCTGCACGGAGGGCTTCTACGTCATCACCATAGCCTCTCCGATGAAGTGTGAGTAGTTTACCTCAGACCTTCGGGTCCATAGTTAGTAGCTAGATGGCTTGTTCTCTCTCTTTTGATTTCAATACAATGTTCTCCCCCTCTCTCATGGAGATCTATTCGATGTAATCTTCTTTTTGCGGTGTGCTTGTTGAGACCGATGAATTGTGGGTTTATGATCAAGATTATCTATGAACAATATTTGAATCTTCTCTGAATTCTTTTATGTATGATTGCTTATCTTTGCAGGTCTCTTCGAATTATCAGTTTGGTTTGGCCTACTAGATTGGTTTATCTTGCAATGGGAGAAGTGCTTAGCTTTGGGTTCAATCTTGCGGTGTCCTTTCCCAGTGACAGTAGGAGCAGCAAGGAACGTATTGTATTGTTGCCATCGAGGATAACAAGATGGGGTTTTTATAATATTGCATGAATTTATCCGTCTACATCATGTCATCTTGCTTAAGGTGTTACTCTGTTTTCTTGAACTTAATACTCTAGATGCATGCCGGATAGCGGTCGATGAGTGGAGTAATAGTAGTAGATGCAGGCAGGAGTCGGTTCTATGCTCAGTTCTGTCAATTGCCTCGGACGTGATGCCTATATACTTGATCATACCTAGATACTCTCATAACTATGCTCAGTTCTGTCAATTGCTCAACAGTAATTCGGTCACCCATCGTAAAATACTTATGCTCTTGAGAGAAGCCACTAGTGAAATCTATGGCCCCCGGGTCTATCTTCATGATATTAATCTCCCAACACTTTATTATTGCTTTGCTTTTTTACTTTACCTTTTATTTTACTTTGCATCTTTATACCAAAAATATTAAAAATATTATCTATCATCTCTATCAGATCTCACTCTCGTAAGTGACTGTGAAGGGATTGACAACCCCTAATCGCGTTGGTTGCGTGGAGCTATTTGTTTTGTGTAGGTACGAGGGACTCGCGCGTAGCCTCCTACTGGATTGATACCTTGGTTCTCAAAAACTGAGGGAAATACTTACGCCGCTTTGCTGCATCATCCTTTCCTCTTCGGGGAAATCCAACACAGTGCTCAAGAGGTAGCAAGAAGAATTTCTAGCATCGTTGCCGGGGAGTCTATGCAAAATTCAACATACCAAGTACCCATCACAATCCCTTATCTCCCGCATTACATTATTTGCCATTTGCCTCTCGTTTTCCTCTTCCCCACTTCACCCTTGCCGTTTTATTCGCCCTCTCTTTTCCGTTTGCCTTTTTCTCGCTTGCTTGTCATCATGGCAAGTCTTATATCTTCTCCGTTGTCTCCCGATAATGAAGTTCTAAATTTTAAACAAAGGGAGGGAGAAAATCTAAAAGATGCTTGGTATAGAATTTGCAATGCTCAAAATAGATCTACCAGAAAGCAATCTACTTCAGTTCTTCTCCGTAATTTTTATGTAGGTGCTAATCCTTGGTATAGATATATCCTTGATGCCATTATCGGAGGGAATTTCTTGGGTAGCCATACTTTGATAGATTTATTTGGCTCACCACCTCTTTTGGTCAATGGAACTATGTTAACTTTGGAGCATGTAATGCAAAGACTTGAAATTATTGAAAATAAAGTTGCTACCATTGATTTAATTGAAAATCTAGATAAAAATATCCACAATAAAATTACCCAATATGGACCTAAGGTAGGAGTAACTTTGAAAAATATTAAGGAGAAGGAACCCATAGTTAATGAAAGAATAAATCAAGGTTCCACTAGAATCGATAAACTTGAGGGTATCATTACCAACTTGGGAACCACTTTTTCTTCCGTAAAGAATACTCCAAGTCCATCTGCTAAAATTACCAAGCTTATGTATGTTCCTAAAAATAAGGGTGAATCCTCTAGTAAGGAAACTGCGGATCTTAAATCTATAAGTATTCATCCCGATCTTTTTGCTATCATTAAGGAACCTTTTGCTATGAATGAATTTTTCGATCTTGTGCCTAAAAGTTTGATAATTACCATAAATAAATAAATTTCTAATGAAGATAGATGCCTCATTGAAGAATTCCCTACCAAAGATGGCAACACCTAGATCTATCCTTGCTTTTATGCCTAGCTAGGGGCATTAAACGATAGCGCTTGTTGGGAGGCAACCCAATTTTCTTTTTAGTTTTTTTTTTGCTTTTGCTTCTGTTTAGGAATAAATAATCCAGCTCCCTTCTGTTTAGATGTGGTTTTATGTTTTAATTAGTGTTTGTGCCAAGTTAAACCTATAGGATCTTCTTGGATGATAGTTATTTGATCTTGCTGTAATTTCCAGAAACTTTCTGTTCACGAAAACAATTGCTAAACATCACCAGAACGTGATAAAATAGTGATTCCAATTGCTGCTGATCAATAAACAAATTTCCTAGGTATTCCTATTTTTGCTGAATTTTTGAAGTTCCAGAAGTTTGCGTTAGTTACAGATTACTACAGACTGTTCTGTTTTTGACAGATTCTGTTTTTCGTGTGTTCTTTGCTTATTTTGATGAATCTATGGCTGTAAAATAGTTTATAAACCATAGAGAAGTTGGAATACAGTAGTTTTAACACCAATATAAATAAAGAATGAGTTCATTACAGTACCTTGAAGTGGTCTTTTGTTTTCTTTCGCTAACGGAGCTCACGAGATTTCTGTTGAGTTTTGTGTTGTGAAGTTTTCAAGTTTTGGGTGAAATCTTTTGATGAGTTATGGAACAAGGAGTGGCAAGAGCCTAAGCTTAGGGATGACCCGGAAGGCATCCCCTCTTTCGTCTACTTCCATCGGTAACTTTACTTGGAGCTATATGTTTATTAACCACATGATATGTGTTTTGCTTGGAGCGTCTTGTATGATTTGAGTCTTTGCTTTTTAGTTTACCACAATCATCGTTGCTTTACACACCTTTTGAGAGAGCCATACATGAATTGGAATCTGATAGAATACTCTATGTGCTTCACTTATATCTTTTGAGCTATATAGTTTTGCTCTAGTGCTTCACTTATATCTTTTAGAGCACGGTGGTGGATTTGTTTTATAGAAACTATTGATCTCTCATGCTTCACTTAGATTATTTTGAGAGTCTTAAATAGCATGGTAATTTGCTTAATAATAATAATATGCTCGGTATTCAAGATTTGTAAAACTTTCTTTTGAGTTCGTTGGATACTAAGAAAAGTTTGATGCTTGATAATTGTTTTGAGATATGGAGGTGATAATATTAAAGTTGTGCTAGTTGAGTAGTTGTGAATTTGAAAAATACTTGTGTTGAAGTTTGCATGTCCCGTGCATGCACGTATGGTAAATGTTATGTAACAAATTTGAAACATGAGGTGTTATTTGATTGTCCTCCTTATGAGTGGCGGTCGGGGACGAGCGATGGTCTTTTCATACCAATCTATCCCTCTAGGAGCATGCGCGTAGTGCTTTGGTTTTTTATGGCTCGTAGATTTTTGCAATAAGTATATGAGTTCTTTATGACTAATGTTGAGTCCATCGATTATACGCACTCTCACCCTTCCATCATTGCTAGCCTCTTCGGTACCGTGCATTGCCCTTTCTCACATTGAGAGTTGGTGCAAACTTCGCCGGTGCATCCAAACCCCGTGATATTATACGCTCTTTCACACATAAACCTCCTTATATCTTCCTCAAAACAGCCACCATACCTACCTATCATGGCATTTCTATAGCCATTCCGAGATATATTGCCATGCAACTTTCCACCATACCGTTCACCATGACACATTCATCATTGTCATATTGCTTAGCATGATCATGTAGTTGACATAGTATTTGTGGCAAAGCCACCATTCATAATTCTTCCATACATGTCACTCTTGATTCATTGCATATCCCGGTACACCGCCGGAGGCATTCATATAGAGTCATAGTTTGTTCTAGTATCGAGTTGTAATCATTGAGTTGTTAATAAATAGAAGTGTGATGATCATCATTCAATAGAGCATTGTCCCAAAAACAGGAAAAAAAAAGAAAGGCCAAAAAGGAAAAAAGAAGGCCCAAAAAAAAGGGGCAATGCTACTATCCTTTTTTCACACTTGTGCTTCAAAGTAGCACCATAATCTCTACTCCTAATGGACGACTTGGTGAATAGTCTGCACGGTTTTTTTCGCTGGTTTTTTTCGTCATCCTCCCACCTCCGTTTTATTTTCGTCATCCTCCCACCACTTTCGTCTGGGTTTTTTTCGTCCCCCCTCCCACCACCCCATCGGTTTATTTTTTTCACTACTTCCTTTTAAACAAACACTTCCCTACCGTACAAAAAGACATAGATCTAACTTTACTAAATTACCCAAATCAAATGATCCATCTCATCAATGCAATTTGCTTTAGGAAACATATAATGGATGTGAAGGAAACAAATAACAGACTGCTCAAATCAACTGATCCATCCCATCAATGCAATTGATTTAGGAAACATATAATAAATTTTAAGGAAACAAATAACAGACTTTAAAGAAAAATCCAATTAACTAATCTGTACTCTTAAAGGCCCCTCGATTGATTTTTGTCCCTCGCTTCCTTTTCCAGCACTGATACAATAGAAGGAATTATAATCCACCTATTTGTTTTCCTATATATCCGTGCAGGCAACACAACAGAAACCGGTGAAAAAAACGCTCACCTCGCACGTCCCCCTGCCTGCAATCCCGAAACGCCGCTATCTCTGATTCCCAGGACGCTGCCGCCATGGATCCTCAGGGCCGCCACCGCCTCCCCGGATCTCCACACACCGCCACCTCCCCGGATCCACAAGGAGGACGCCACCGCCACGGATCCAGAGGGACGCCGCCGCGGTTCATAGTCAGTTGTTCATCTCCCGCTCCGTTCTCCACCGGTGTTGCTCCGCCTCGTTCTCTGACGTTGATGCCCCAGTATGTCCTCGCACTTCCGCCCCTGCTCGCACGCGCCCCGTGGCAAACCCTAGCCGCCGTCTCAGGCTTGCTTGCGCGGCCGTGTGGTGTGATGTTGGCGCCCCGCTTCACCGGCTCTGCGGTTTCCCCGTCTCCAACAGCCATTCTGACGAACACATCTTGCCGCTGCCAGCATTCGCCATCCCCCAGCAAAGCGGACATCCGCCTATCGGCAAGCTCTGCCCCTGCTGGCATCGTCCACACATGCCAAGTCCTTCTCTTCACCAAATGCCGCTAAGCTCTACCTTGTCTCAGTCACCCATCTTAACAAACAGCGTGAAGGTATACACAAAACTCACCTTTCTCTCTCTGTCCCTCTGTTTCTGTTTGATCAGATGCGTATTTAGGTTCAGTTTTCGGCATGTTGATCTGATGCTTGTCCGTGCTAGGTGCAGCAGCGGCAAAAGCAGCAAGATACTATGGTTTTGTGGTTCCGAAACTACACAAAAATTGGGGAGAACGTGTACCATCAGTGGTCAGTGAATACAACATGAATTATACAATTCGTTATTTGGTACAATCAGAGTATATTATTTGGTACAATCAGAGTATATTTGGTACTGCATCACAATTTTGGTTCTTTTGTTGTTGCTTGTATATTAGGTGTGTGTCTCAACTTGTACAGATCACTGGTCACTAAACTGGGAATTAACTTTCCCTGGTTAGTATCCATCAGTTCTTTCTACTTTCTGATGTACCATCATTTTTTTTCTTGCGTATTTTTTCCATCTTAAATGGTTTTGTAGAAACATACACAAGGGAGGGAGGAAGCATAAAGTACGGGACAAGGATCCAAGCAATGGAACAAAAAAGTTACTCGTCAATTTGATCTTGATCTTAAATTCTTAATGGTTGGCCCTTCTTTTATTTATCCAAGAACAAGTTATATTTTTAATTTTCCAGTCAAGTGAATCTTTTAATGACACTTGACTCATTTTTGGGAGCTGGATTCACTGAATGATCACGTACATGGCAGGGGCTTCTCTCTAAACTGAGCTTTAGAATGTGTCGCAATTAAAAGTCAAGGAATTTTCCTGGTGAATAAATTTTAGTAACTAGATTTTTCATATTGATCTTTATCCGCAAAGTGATGGGTGTGGACAAAAACATGTGGTGTTCCTACAGTATGTACTTTATCTTCCGATATGTTGCACACATAATAAAGTATAGTTTTAGTATATTAAAACCAGCCAGTCCATTCCTTTTTTGTATGAATTTAATATTTTTTTAGCAAGCAGACTTACAAAGGTTCATATTTGATGCCAATGATGTGGTGCTTACATTTTATATGATCTCCAACACTCCATTTGTGGTTTGCGTAACTAGAAAAAGAGAGCTAACCAGATGGTTAATCAACTCAGTTGTTGATTTGAGCTGATATGTAACTTTACATTTAAAAAGAGAACTACACCCTTATGAAAAACAGACCACACATTTTTGCATTTTTACATATACACTTTATTGTGTAAATGAGTTGTAGCATGTTGATAGATGCAGTTCATCAAATATGTGGATTCCCTAAACAATTATCTCGTTAAACAAGCCTGAAGTTATTGAGTTGATCTTTCTTTTAACCAGTTGATCTTCTATTATGGTTGTTGAGTTGATCTTTCTTTCAAAAAATGCAGTGAATGTCTATGGTATGATTACATGATGGCGCTTTCATCTCACATACATGTTTCTGGTTCTTTCCCTTGGTAGGTCTGACATGCTACTGTCGTTGTTCCCAAGTTCCCGCGGTCAGGCTATGGCCCCACCATCACCATGTAGTGTCGGTTCGTACCACGAACCGGTACTAATGAGGTTATGGCAGGCTGTTTTTAGTCCCACCTCGCTCCCCTAACAAGCCTTTTACCACCTTAAATATGTTATTTCTCAAACTATCATAAGCACTTGGTCTTCATTGAACTCTATGTGTAGAATTTGTGGCCTCAATATAAGTCTTCATCGGTTTAAAAATCGTTGATGACTCATATTGACAATTCAGATTGTACACACAAAGATCATTGATGATCAAAGTATTTTTTTGATGTTATAAGATCATATTGACAATTTAGACTGTAAATAAATATAAGATCATGATCTAAATGCTCCTATATTTTTTGCATTTAGTATGCAGCATTCAAAGCGACGCCATCAACTTTCAACCATTTCTGCGTTCATTTGCTATTTTTCATGCATTCAATGATTTGTTTTGAGAACTAAATGACCTGGAAATTGAAAAGCACTACAAATGAACTCTGAAAAAGTTTAAACTTGGCATGGTATCATCATTTCACCCACATAGATTGTTCAAAAAAGTAGAGAGGGTTACGGCAAAAACTGGATGCACTTCGTTCACAAACTGGACAATCTCTTTCGAAGTATTCAGGTTTCTGACGAAATTAAACTCATCTGTTACAAAGGCATTTTATTTTTTTAAACTTATTACAACTCTAGACTTTTTGTGCATTCAGTATGCACTATTCAAAGCGACGCCATCAACTTTCAACCATTTCTGCCTTCATTTGCCATAACTATTTTAAGCGCACCACCTTTAGTACCGGTTGGTGGCTCCAACCGGTACTAAAGGGTGACCGGTACTACATTTGCTTAGGAAGCTGTTTCTTAGTCCCACCTCGCCAAGAGAGAGGGACTAGGAGCGGTTTATAAGCCCTGAGTGCAGAGACAATGAAGAAGAGGCTCAATGCTCACGTTGCTTAGCTTCAAGCCTTCAGGAATATGGTAGATTGCACGGAGCTATGCGCAGTGCATTTTACACTATTCCGAAAGGCTTGAAGCAAATTAACGAGCATTGCACCTCTTTTTTATTTTTAATAACTTATTACAACTTCGGACTTCTTCTGTTATGAAAAGAAAAAAACTATATAAAAAAACTGCTCAGAAATAAATAGAACAAAATACATATAGCAGAAAAGAAAAAACTGCTCAGAAATAAATAGAAGAAAAAATAAAGTAGAAAAGAAAAAAATTATATTTGCTATTTTTCAATCGTTTACAAAATGACCGTGAAATTGAAAATCACTACAAAATGAACTCTGAAAATGTTGAATTTTGGCAAAAGAGATGAAAAACTAGTCATAAATAAATAGAAGAAAATAAATATAACAGAAAAGAAAAAAACTATACAAAAAACTACGCAGAAATAAATAGAAGAAAATAAAGCAGAAAAAAATATAAAAAAATTGGGGCGCTGCCCTGTGGGCCTGCTACATCACGGGCGTGCAATTACATGCCCTAAAGGCCCAGCAGACTCACAAGGCAGCGCGCAGAAATTAGTCCCACAAGCCTGCTGGGTTTATAAACCAGTGCGGCTGCCCTTCGCCCGGCGAGGTGGGACTAAACTTTGGGGTTGCAGCGCGAGGCCTTTAGTACCGGTTGGTGGCTCCAACCGGTACTAAACACCACCCTTTAGTACCGGTTAGAGCCACCAACCGGTACTAAAGGCCTGCTCTTCCCGCCTCTTTGCCTGGCCAAAGTTGGCCTTTAGTACCGGTTGGTGGCTCCAACCGGTACTAAAGGCATCTCCTATATATAAAACACTTGCGAAAATTCAGTTAGATCTCCACTTCTTTCGTCTCCCAACCTCTCGCGCGCGCCCGTCGCCCGTCGTCGTCGCCGCCGCCCGTCGTCCGTCGTCGTCGTCGTCGTCCCCGCCGCCGCCCGTCGTCGTCGCCGTCTCGCGCCGCCGCCCCGAACGCCGCGCGCCGCCGTCCGTCGTCGTTCGCGGTACGTCTCTCGCGCTCTCCCCGCCGCCGTCGACCGTCGCCGTCGCACACTTACGCCGCCGCCCCGTACGCCCCCGCCCGTACGTACGTCGCCCCCGCCCCGTATGCCGGCGCCCCCGCTCGTACGTACGGTGCGGCGGCGCACGGGGGCACACACACATATATACGTACACGTACATGCACACATACACACACACACACACTTTTTTTTACTTATTTTCTGTTTTTTAGAGAAGTTAATTAGATGATCGAATGTTAGATGAATTAGCTATAGATAGAAAATTGTCGAACTAGAGATTTGAACTAGTTGAATAATTAATATAACTAGTTTATTTTTAGTAAGAAAATTGTCGAACTAGTTTATTTACGTATATGAGATTTGAAGTAGTTCAATAATTAATATAACTAGTTTATTTTTAGTAAGAAAATTTAGGTATCTGAGAATTGATGATCTAAGTAAAATATTATTTGTTAATGCGTTTTTCTGTTTATTTAATTTTTTATATATAATTTGAGATGAATATAGTTAGATATAGGAAATGTTAGAGATGAATATAGTTAGATATATTAATGTCAAATGTTAGATGAATATATATTTGGCTAGATATATATAGGTGTTTAATGTTTCACCTATATGAACATAGGAAATGTCATCTGACGACGAAAAAGATTTCATTACGTGTGAACACTGTGAAGACCAGCGCGGCCTGTGCGACAAAAATTTCCTTGTTGATGGTAGGCGCTTCAGCATCAAGCTGGATGAGACAATCGAGGTTGATACAGTAAGTCACTTTGTCAATTATTATTTGAATTCAAAACTTATACTTTATTTGCTTCAACTTATAATTTTAAATTTTCACTATTCTACTAGCGCATCCCCTGCCATGCAAGAATTTTTGTCTTGGATAAGATAGGTTTTAGTGCTATAGATGATATGAAGGTAAAGAGAGTTTACTTGAAGACGGAGCATGGGTATACTTTCAACGTCAAATTATATAATGGAGACACATACACCCATTTTGAATGGAAAACTTGGCAAGCACTATGCAAGGCTTATGCATTTGAACCTGATATGGTTATCACCTTTGATATTCGTCCGGAAGATGATATTGAAGGTAATATAGACATCTGGGTCGATGTGCAAATGCCTCCAGTTCAACCATTATGTGTGTTTTTCTCAACCACATGCATGCATATGTTTATGTCTTTGATACAGTTTATTCAAAAATAGTTGACAACTAGTTTGTATTGTCAGCTTATTTTGGTTTAAGCAAACATGTCCGGCGCTTGGTAGACAGGACCTACTACTGCCCCGGGGCTGAAGTAAACTGCGAGGAGATAAGTCATTATGTTTCATGGCTTGAGGATCTTAATACTGTCAAGACAAATTTTTTTCCTGAACTTAGAAATGTTAATACTCAAAACGTGCGACCAATGGTGATCGTATTGAACTACGGTCACATCTATAATCGAAAGATGGTAAGATTTTAAATATTTGTCCTTAATTAATGCATCTTTTGCTTACATTATTTTTGAAGCTAAACTTTCATTTCTTAGTATATTATTACTATACGATGTTCTTCAACAGGGACTTTCGATGACAGTTGTGCCTCAGTGGATCGAGACAAAAGGTGCATGTCAATGGTTAGCTTACGACCAAGATTTCCTACATTGCACATGAGTGCATTCAGGATTTCTGAAAGCGAAGAATGCTTAATAGTGAAAGATTGAAGCAAAATTGTTAACGATCACGGAGAAGTACTAGGGGGCAGCAAGGAGAAGCGCAACCCAAGATTAGGAGACAGATTCATCTGCATGCTCCAGTATGATGAATCAGGAGAGCTATACATGTTCTATGCTATTCTACCTGAGAGGGAGCAGCAGGAGTAGCTACTAGTTCATGCTCTTAATTAGTACTTGTCTCATGTCTGTGTCCTGAACTTCGATGTTGGTGATGATTATTTTGAACTTGATGATATCTTTGCTTCTGTTACAAAGTGAATGTTTCCTCTTTAATTAAGCTAGCCAGCGTTGGTGATGATTATAGATAGCTAGCGGTAATGACTATGATGATTAAATAGTGGTAATTAGACGACTACGATGATTTTTAGGTAGCTAGATTTTATTTATTTATTAATATGCGATGATGATGATGATGACGACGACGACTACAACTCATTATAACGTAAAACAATCCTAAATTAAATTGATAACACAAATTTAATTGAAAAATACAAAATAAAACAAAAACCCACTAACATTTAGTACCGGTTGGTGTTACCAACCGGTACTAAAGGTCTCCCGGCCCCCGGAGCTGGCTCGTGCCACGTGATTGCCCTTTAGCACCGGTTCGTGCTGAACCGGTACTAAAGGGGGGGGCCTTTAGTGCCCACACTTTAGTGCCGGTTCCTAAACCGGCACTAAAGGGCCTTACGAACCGGTGCTATTGCCCGGTTCTGCACTAGTGTTGTCACGTATATGCCCATGGTCGTGTTGCTTTTCTGTTGATTTTAATTTTCAAAATTAACATATTATGTATCTGTTCATTCCTCCATGATAGTACTCTATAATTTACAAAAAAGAGAGCAACATAAGCTTTTATGACTTTTACAATGTATCATTTTCATATATTCCTCAACAACACGTCTAGATTCATGTAGATAATAGTTTGAACACGTCTAGCAATTTACATGTCTTCTGGGCAAGCGAAGCTATTTTCTTGATGATCCAAGCAGGTTGCTGATCAAATAGAAAATATGTAATTTTCTGGTTCAGTAATAAACGGGCAATTCAACTTATAGCTGGGGCAGCCTGATTTCCTCCTACACACGCCCGCTAGCAGCAGCAGTTACGACCAGGCGGTTGCGGAAGGTGATAGGTGTGGTGGTAGGCGGTGCTTGTGCTGTTGATGTTCGATTGAAAGGAAGAAGAGAGATTGGCTACTGATTTTTGGAGGAAGAAGAGAGATTGAGCGTGATGTTGCTGCCGTGTGTGGTCTTGGGAGAGGAATAAAAGAGAGTAGTACAGAGCTTTACAGAGATAGCAAAGGATTGATTGGCTACTGCTATTTGTATTGTTGTCGATGCTTGCACAATGTCACTGCTTATTATAATGGGTTATTCATCTTTGAAACAAAAACAATCATTTTCTCCCTTCAAGAGCTTAGTCATGACTTAGTTTTAGTTACTAGCCTCTCTTCATAATTATTTTTGGATTAAATTTAGCTTTTTATAAAGTTGTAAAGAATAGGACAATTTCATACATCCTGGCCAGTATGGTTGCTATCCACCTGGAAAGGAATAAGATAGCATCCATGTTGTCGTCCCTTGTTGTTAGTTTGGATTCCTATTTACTTTGTGTGTTGTTCCTTAAGAGCAACTCCAACGGGCCGACCCAAATGGACGGCGATTTTGTCCGCATTTTGTCCGTTTGGGTCGGCCAGGCGGACACGAACGTCCGCTTCCGTGTTTGGGTCGGCGCGTGCGCCCAACGCTGGCCCGACCCATTTTGATGGCACGAGAAAAAAAAGAATGCATGCATATTTAAAATAAAAACAACATTAATTAAACATTAAAGCCGGCCACGAAGGCCCGCGAGAGTCCGTGCGTCCATATTAGCATTTAAGAAAAAATAGAAACAAACTAAACTACGAGGCGGCGAGCTGCACTAGGCGTCGTCGTCGTCGTCCTCGTGGTCCGTGAGGTCGATGAGCGTGGGCGCCGGGCCGGCCCAGGGGAACGCCGTGTTCCAGAGGGCGTTCATGTCGGGCGCGGGCTGTGCTGGTGCGGGCTGTGCTGCCGCCTGTGCCGCCACGGCCTGGCGTGCCTCCTCCTCGGCATCGCGCTACTCGGCCTCGGCGTCGCGCTCGAGCATCTCGAGGTACTCGCCGTCGTGGAGCTCCTCGGCTAGCCGTCGCTGGCGCCAGTGCTCGAGGTACGTCGCCTCCTGTTGCGGCGTCGCCCCAAGCCAGACCGGCGGCGCCCTGACCCACTCACGCACCACTCCCGTCCAGGAGTAGCGCTGGACTGGGGACGGCTACAGCTCAGCTTTCACAGGAGGCGGCGGGATCACCGGCGGTAGGACGCAGTCGCCTGCCGCGGAGAGGGCCATGGCCGCCTCGTACGCCGCCTCCTCTTCCTGGCGGCCGCCACCCTGCGCTGCTCATCCTCCTCGCTCTCCCTGTAGATGGCCGCAAGGGCCTCCTGGTAGGCGGCGTTCGCCGCCTGGTCCTCCTCGTGGACGACGAGCGGGGACGGTGGCATGGTGCGGTGGACCTCGCGAATGCCGCGTCACCTCGCCTCCTTGTGCTCGAAGGCAAACCATCTCGCCCAGTTGGGCGAGTCGGAGGCGTAAGCGGGGTCTCGGCACTGCTCCGGCGTCAGGAGCGCCCGCCGGCGCCGCACCTCCTCCGCGTGCGCCCTCGCCGACCTCTCCGGATCCAGGTGCCAGTCGTGCCGACGCCGCTCTAGCCCACCAGCGCCGCACCTCCTCCGCGTGCCCTCTTCGGATCCAGGTGCCAGTCGTGCGACAGCGTGGTGTCGGGATAGGGAGAGGCACGCGGTGCTGTCAGTGCCACTCCGCCACAGGCATGTGACGCGCTGCCTCGACCGGCGAGCTAGCGCCGGCGGAGGTGGAAGGAACTCAGGGGGAAGGGACGGTGGGGCTCTTGCCCTTGGACTTGCTGCTGCCGGCGCCGGAGAACAGCCCCATCTGTGGTGGTTGGGTGGCTAGGGTGGCTAGGGTTTGCCGGCGCCGGAGGAGCGAGTGTGGCTAGATGGGGACGGGAGCTGGCTGGGAGTGGATGAGGACGGCCCGCCACACGGTCGGCTTGAAAAAGGACGACCGCCGTCACTGACGCGTGGGCCCGAGGTCATAAATTAAGTTGACCATGACGGTAGCGGGTAGTTGGACGACCGCTAGGTGGGGACACGGTGGACACCGAGAAGGCGCGCGTGGCGCCCGTTCCGCGTCCGCGCCAACGCATTTGGGGCACAAATTTGGGCCGCAAATCCGTCGGCGCGGACGCGAAGCGGCCTGAATTTGGGTTTGGGTCCGTGCGTTGGGTCGCCTCTTCTGTCCATGCCGACCTAAATGAACGGCCGCGGACGAAATGGGTCGCCCCATTGGAGTTGCTCTAATGCATGAATCAGTTGCAGTGTGGACCGGATTGACTTGTTATTTTGTTCAATTTGTAAAAGGGTTGCTTTGTGCAAATTCTTAACACAGTCATCATAATTGCATCTATAGCAACTACCTATTATCGAAATGATAGATGGCTCCAAGGTTATGGTTGTACTATGCTAAATTGTCAATTGCTATTACTAGGAATAAATACTCATGTATCTCTAAAAAGACTACTAATGTACTCCCTCTGTAAACAAAATGAAATTTATTTATGAACCAATTGTAATATTACCTCGGGTGAAGAATAACTTATACTCCACCCTGGATGATGAATAGTATTACCATGTATATATATATATAGTGTGTGTGTGTGTGTTGTGTGTTGTGTGTGTGTGTGCTTTAGACATGTCGTTTAATTATCTATTTGGTTTATTCACTAATATCTGATTAAATCAGGCATGTGCACGCGAGGAGGGAAGAGGAGAGAACCATTGACATTTTTCATGCTCTGGACGAACATTTTTATGCATAGCTTTCTTTTCCATGAGAACACATGAGCGTGGAGCTGTTGTTCTAGAGCCCGGGATGAATGGTGGGTCCAGTATAGAAACAGGAGGTACTAGCACTAAGATGGGAAGGTGGTTGCCGCCCTTATCCCTTGCTGCCGGCCGGCCACGGCGATGTTGATCACCGGCTCACTTAAAATACAAGTTGATGGATTTTGTGATAAGAGTGAGCGGGACGGAGGTTGGGTCTGATATGTTTACTTACAAATTTGCATTCTTGGCTTTGGGGGCGCCACAGGGGGCGCAATCCCTCCTTCCTCTTGATGGCAGTGGTGAAAACACATGAACACGGGGGAGGGGATCATGGCGGAGAGCGGGGCAAGCATTACGGGGGACTCCTCTTTAACGGTCTATGAGAAAGTATGGTGTGAAGGAGAGAGGGTGTCATGGTGAAAGTGAGGCGGACGTCACCCACTACGGCGGGAAACAGAGCGGGAAGGGGAGGGTCCGACGAGAAAAGGAGAGGGAGTGTCGTGGTGGTGGAGATTTGCGTTGGTTTCACATGTTGGAGATAACATCACGAATAGTCTGGATAGCAACATTTCTTTGTCACATATGGGCCGGATTTGGGGCACCCGGACCATCAACACGGTTGTAGTAGCCCGTTTGATGTCCAAACACATTCGGACGTATGAGGAAAAAAAAATAAGCTTATACGTTGAATACGACTTTAATTGTTTCTATGATTCATTTATATGCATTGTTGCCTGTAGCAGTCCGTAGCAACGCACGAGCGTTCTATTATTGTTTTTGCATGATGGATATGAGTTGATAAAACAGTATTTATTATACTTGATCATGCGAATGAAAAAAAACTTTCTTGATATTGTGCAAGAATTTCTTAAGCGCATCAAGTAGATTTTAATAATTTGTAATATATTTTTAGTTGGATCATCGATTTATGTGTATACATCGTCAATTAGCCTTTTTGTTATCAGTTTACATTACAAGTGAAGTGACTTCAATTATTATGCAATTTTGTCCATGCTATATTGTCTCTTCCTGTGATATTTTACATGGATTATTTTATATACCTTCAGCAAAATATTTCAGAAGCCCGTGGCAACGCACGGGCATACTACTAGTCTTCATGATAGAGAGTCTCTTGTTTTGTGACTTTCATATACTAGTGGGAATTTTCCATTATAGAACTTGGCTTGTATATTCCAACAATAGGCCTCCTCAAGTGCCCTATGTCTTCGTGAGCAAGCAAGTTGGATGCACACCCACTTAGATTCTTTTGTTGAGCTTTCATACATTTATAGCTCTAGTGCATCCATTGCATGGCAATCCCTACTCCTCGCATTAACATCAATCTAGCTCATTGATTAGCCTCGTTGATGTGAGACTTTCTCCTTTTTTGCCTTCTCCACATAACCCCCATCATCATACTCTATTCCACCCGTAGTGCTATGTCCATGGCTCACGCTCATGTATTGCGTGAAGGTTAATAAGTTTGAAATTACTAAAGTATGAAACAATTGCTTGGCTTGTCATCGGGGTTGTGCATGATGAGAGCATTCTTGTGTGACGAAAATGGAGCATGACTAAACTATATGATTTTGTAGGGATGAACTTTCTTTGGCCATGTTATTTTGAGAAGACATAATTGCTTAGTTAGTATGCTTGAAGTATTATTATTTTTATGTCAATATGAACTTCTGTCTTGAATCTTTCGGATCTGAATATTCATACCACAATTAATAAGATTTATATTGAAATTATGCCAAGTAGCGCTCCGCATCAAAATTTCTCTTTTTATCATTTACCTACTCGAGGACGAGCAGGAATTAAGCTTGGGGATGCCTGATACGTCTCCAACGTATCAATAATTTTTGATTGCTCCATGCTATATTATCTATTGTTTTGGACCATATTGGGCTTTATTTTCCACTTTTTATTACTTTTGCAACTAACCAATTAACCGGAGGCCCAGCCCAGAATTGCTGTTTTTTTGCCTATTTCAGTGTTTCGAAGAAACGGAATATCAAAGGGAGTCCAAACGGAATGAAACCTTCGGGAACGTGATTTTCTCACCGAATATCACTACAGGAAACAGGTAATTTGCCGTCTGTGGATCACAGACGGCAAAGACCTAAATCCAGACGGCAAAGATTTTGCCGTCAGGAAGCAGACGGCAAACTCAGAGGGCAAAGATAAGTCGGCAAAGAATGCTTTGCCGTCAGCTTTTTATAGTACAGACGGCAAAGTCTTTGCCGTCAGCTGAAGTCATGTTTTGCCGTCAGCCTATTAACCAACAGACGGCAAAATCCACGCTCTTTGCCGTCAGTAACGCTTCTTCTTTGCCGTCTGCCCTCAAACCCATCGCCCGGCGGCCTCCTCTGCTCAAGGCTAGAGGCCTCCTCTCCTCAAGGCTAGAACAGAGCAACAATGAGTAGGCTGGGCTTGGGTGGAGCTGCAGACGAACTGGCAGTACACGATGAGGTGGGCCATGGTGGTGACGTAGACGATGAGGCGCACCGCGATGTAGGCGTTCCGATCGACGTGGTTGGGGGAGGAGGCGGGCACCCGCTGTGGAGAGCAGAGGACCGGGGCGAGGCTGAGGAGAGCAGCGGGTGGCCTGTCGGGCCCAGCATGGCCCGCCCTCACCAGCACCGGCCGCCGCCCACCCTCGCACACGCCAGCCACGACACCCGCCCTCGCAGATGCCGGCCGCCGCCTGCACCAGCGCCTCCCCTCGCAAATGCCGGGCAAGGCTAAGGAAACCAGCGGTTGGCCCGTCGTGCTTCGACCTCTCTAGCGCCGGCCGCCGCCCGCCCTCGCCCACGCCGGCCGCCGCCCGCGACTCCCGCCATGCCGCCCGCCCGCGCACACACATTCCGCCACCCGCGCCAGCCGCCCCCCTCGCACGCGCTGGCTGCCCGCGCCAGCCGCCCCTCCTCGCACGCGCCGGCCGCCCGCGGCTGCCTCCCTGCTCGCCATCGCACTCCCTGGCCGCCCTGCCCGCGGCTGCCTCCCGGCTCACCATCCCCGTCGTGGGCAGTGGTGGGGTGTGCGTGCGTGTCGTGGGCAGGTGGGGGTGGGACGGGGGTTATTTTTTACTTAGTGGTGGAGTGGGTCATGTGGGTGGGGTGAAAAGAGAGATGGGGAGGGCCGGATCGAGCAGCACGAGGTGGTAGATGGCTGCCACATCATCGATCTGCGAGGTGGATCCGTGTGCTGTGCTTTCTTAGTTTGCCGTCTGCGAAACAAAATACAGACGGCAAAGAGCTCACTTTGCCGTCTGCGAATAAAATCACAGACGGCAAAGATTCTTTCTGCCAAAACAAACACAGACGGCAAAGAATCTTTGCCGTCTGTGTTTTCATAGGCAGACGACAAAGTGAGCTCTTTGCTGTATGTGTTTTTATTCGCAGATGGCAAAGTATATTTTGCCGTCAATTTTTCTTTGCCGTCTGTTGATGACAGCAAATCCTTTCTTTGCCGTCTGCCCGAGGAAAAGCTGACGGCAAAGACGCCCCCTGACGGCAAATTAGCAATTTCCCGTAGTGTATGATCCAGGAGACTTGGACCCCACGTCAAAAAAGAAGGGAAGCGGCCACGAGGGTGGAGGTCGCCCCCCTAGGGCGCGCACCTACCTCGTGGGCCCCCCTTTGCTCCAGCGACGTACTCCTTCCTCCTATATATACCTACGTACCCCCAAACGATTAGATACGGAGCCAAAAACCTAATTCCACCACCGCAACCTTCTGTACCCACGAGATCCCATCTTGGGGCCTGTTCCGGAGCTCCGCCGGAAGGGGAATCCACCATGGAGGGCGTCTACATCATGACCATAGCCTCTTCGATGAAGTGTGAGTAGTTTACCTCAGACCTTCGGATCCATAGTTAGTAGCTAGATGGATTCTTCTCTCTTTTTGGATCTCAATACAATGTTGTCCCCCTCTCTTGTGGAGATCTATTCGATGTAATCTTGTTTTTGCGGTGTGTTTGTTGAGACCAATGAATTGTGGGATTACGATCAAGATTATCTATGAACAATATTTGAATCTTCTCTGAATTCTTTTATGTATGATTGGTTATCTTTGCAAGTCTCTTCGAATTATCAGTTTGGTTTGGTCTCCTAGATTGGTTTTTCTTGCAATGGGAGAATTCCTTAGCTTTGGGTTCAATCTTGCGGTGTCCTTTCCGAGTGACAGTAGGGGCAGCAAGGCACGTATTGTATTGTTGCCATCAAGGATAACAAGATGGGGTTTTTATCATATTGCATGAATTTATCCCTCTACATCATGTCATCTTGCTTAAGACTTTACTCTGTTTTCTTGAACATAATACTCTAGATGCATGCTAGATAGCGGTCGATGAGTGGAGTAATAGTAGTAGATGCAGGCAGGAGTCGGTCTACTTGTCTCGGAAGTGATTCCTATATACATGATCATACCTAGATACTCTCATAACTATGCTCAATTCTGTCAATTTCTCAATAGTAATTCGTTCAGCCACCGTAAAATACTTATGCTCTTGAGAGAAGCCACTAGTGAAATCTATGGCCCATGGGTCTATCTTCATCATATTAATCTCCCAACACTTTATTATTTCTTTGCTTTTTTACTTTACCTTTAATTTTACTTTGCATCTTTATACCAAAAATACCAAAAATATTATGTATCATCTCCATCAGATCTCACTCTCGTAAGTGACCGTGAAGGGATTGACAACCCCTAATCGCGTTGGTTGCGTGGAGCTATTTGTTTTGTGTCGGTACGAGGGACTCGAACGTAGCCTCCTACTGGATTGATACCTTGGTTCTCAAAAACTGAGGGAAATACTTACGCTGCTTTGCTGCATCATCCTTTCCTCTTCGGGGAAATCCAACGCAGTGCTCAAGAGGTAGAAGTTACACTCCGGACTATCGGGTCCTGAGGTCGAAGCGAAAAGGTCCGCCATGACAAATGATTTACAATCCGGCTAGGACATTATACATGTCACTTAAATTACATAGTCACTTAGACTGACTAAATTCTTCTTCTATCCCATCCAACAGGCTCTCTAGCCTACAATCCTGTTGAGAATACTTTGCGGCTAATTCTACTTGGTCATACACCAGACTGACGGGGATCTCCTTCCCATCGGGCCCCACAGGTCCGACCTCGGCCATGTGGTTTGGGTCTGCCTTGGTATACCGCGTCTTCACCATGGCCCAGGCTTCCCTGGCACCTTGACGGCAGGCTGATATCTTCCACAATCAGAGGCGCCGCCACGCTCCCTTGAGCTTCTCTGCAAGCTCTCCAATGCCTTCTAGCAGGGAGACGGATGGCCACAAGGCCTGGGCAATACCCTGCATCACCTGCCGAACTTGTTCGTGCAGTTGTGAGAGCTCTGGTAGAAGATCACCCGCAGACCCGGGCATCTCCTCCGCGGGACGACCCGTTAGCATACCTGCAGACATAACTCTGTTAGCAGGCTTATTCGCCGAACTCCTTCAAAAGTTCGTTCAAGCACTTACTGAAAATGCCGCATCGAAGCTGTTTATTCTCCTTCACGGAGTGCGCCAGCTGGGCCCGAACATCTTTCAGTTCCTCGCCCAGCTGGGTATTGGCGTCTTGGAGATTGTTTTTCTCCTGCCTAACTTTCGTAAGCACGCGCTCGCCAGCCTTTATCCGTCGTATGACATGTTGCTCATCCGGATTCACTCTGGTGTCATCTACAATATCTGTTGTTAGATTTGCAGGCATGCCGCATACTATATGGTACCTATCATTCTTTGAAACAAGTGTTACCGGAGGGGGCCTTCTCGGACTCCTTCAATGCTGCAATTGCGGCCCGTAGCTGGGCCTTGCACTCTTCCAGCTCTTGAGACAATTGGGTATTCTTCTTTGAAAGAACCTGCACAAATAATTATCCTTAAATCAGTTGTGCCAACTGTTTCAAGTCTCAGGGGCTACTAATATATATAATCATCAAAATTTTCTTACCCGTATATCCTTCACATACTAGTCCATGGCTCTGGAAAGACCATTTTGAGCAGCACAGATGTACGCGTCTCCTGAGTTGAAGGCATCAAATGCCTCTTGGGAGAAACAAGCGTCACGGAGTACGGCCCGGCGACGCCTGTGATTCATGGCGCTCTCCACTTCGGAATTTGTAGCGGATATTTTATCTGCATCCTCTGTAGGAGGAGCATCCGGGGCGTGCCCCGTGTTAGCTTCCGCCTCTGTGTCCGGCCCTGGAGCCCGACTTGTAGAGGCAAGATCGGCGACCTCTCCGGATATAGTTCGGCGAGCGTTTTTCCTTCTAGGAAGCATGGGTGTTATTATGTTTTAAAAGACGATAACCACAGAGCGAGGCTTTGTATAATACCTCTGCGCCAGCGTCTCTGATGTGTACTACATAACCTTCTCCTTGTAGACCTTGTTGGGCCTCCAAGTGCAGAGGTTTGTAGGACAGTAGAAAATTTCCCTCAAGTGGATGACCTAAGGTTTATCAATCCGTGGGAGGCGTAGGATGAAGATGGTCTCTCTCAAGCAACTCTGCAACCAAATAACAAAGAGTCTCTTGTGTCCCCAACACACCCAATACAATGGTAAATTGTATAGGTGCACTAGTTCGGTGAAGAGATGGTGATATAAGTGCAATATGGATGGTAGATATATGTTTTTGTAATCTGAAAATATAAAAACAGCAAAGTAACTAAAGATAAAAGTGATCGTAAACGGTATTGGAATGCTAGGAAACAAGGCGTCGGGTTCATACTTTCACTAGTGCAAGTTCTCTCAACAATAATAACATAATTGGATCATATAACTATCCCTCAACATGCAACAAAGAGTCACTCCAAAGTCACTAATAGCGGAGAACAAACGAAGATAAGTGTAACAAATAGGTACGAAACCACCTCAAAGTTATTCTTTCCAATCAATCCGTTGGGCTATTCCTATAAGTATCACAAACAGCCCTAGAGTTCGTACTAGAATAACACCTTAATACACAAATCAACAAAAACCCTAATGTCACCTAGATACTCCAATGTCACCTCAAGTATCCGTGGGTATGATTATACGATATGCATCACACAATCTCAAATTCATCTATTCAACCAACACATAGAATCTCAAAGAGTGCCCCAAAGTTTCTACCGAAGAATCAAGAAGAAAACGTGTGCCACCCCCTATGAATAGGTTCATGGGCGGAACCGGAAAGTTGATCACCAAAACATACATCAAGTGAGTCACATGATATCCCATTGTCACCACAGATATGCACGGCAAGACATACATCAAGTGTTCTCAAATCATTAAAGACTCAATCCGATAAGATAACTTCAAAGGGGAAACTCAATCCATGACAAGAGAGTAGAGGGGGAGAAACATCATAAGATCCAACTACATTAGCAAAGTTCGCGATACATCAAGATCGTGCAAAATCAAGAACACGAGAGAGAGAGAGAGAGAGAGAGAGAGAGAGAGAGATCAAACACATAGCTACTGGTACATACCCTCAGCCCCGAGGGTGAACTACTCCCTCCTCATCATGGAGAGCGCCGGGATGATGAAGATGGCCACCGGTGAGGGTTCCACCCTCCGGCAGGGTGCCGGAACAGGGTCCCGAGAGGTTTTTGGTGGCTACAGAGGCTTGCGGCGGCGGAACTCCCGATCTATTATGTTCTTCGGAAGTTTTAGGATACGTGGGTTTATATGGGTGCAAGAAGTACGTCGGTGGAGCTTCGGGGGGCCCACGAGGCAGGGGGCGCACCCTAGGGGGCGCCCCCACCCTCGTGGCCACCTCCCTTCTTTCCTGACGTGCAATCCAAGCTTTTCCGGTAGCTTTCCTTCCAAAAATAATTTCTCAAGTTGATTTCATTCCGTTTCGACTCCATTTGATTTTTCTTTTCTTCGAAACACTGAAATAGGCAAAAAAATAACAATTCTGGGCTCGGCCTCCGGTTAATAGGTTAGTCCCAAAAATAATATAAAAGTGGATATTAAAGCCCAATATTGTCCAAAACAGTAGATAATATAGCATGGGGAAATCAAAAATTATAGATACGTTGGAGACGTATCAGTCTCCGTCCAGACCACCTTCCTTTTTAGCCTTCCTGGCTTCGGCGCCCCTTGTTGGCGATTCGCCACGGGTTCGGCATGGTGTACCGAGGACCTTCCCTGTAAAACACGGTACAGATACGGTAGGTGAAGTGCATAAAAAGGGATCCTTGCCAAAAGTTGGGACTCTGGTTTCACTTACATGCGAGTCTAGGATAGTCAGCTATAATGGCCACCATGGCATCATCACAGCTTAATTGATAGAATATCCTGTCGATCGGCTCCACAAATATGTCCGGATCCTCTTCTAGTCCGGGGTCGAGTGCCCGGTCGGGATCCTCCGGTTGTGGGGGTGGGATGTTGACCTCCCTTACGGCCTTTCGCAGTTCCTGCTATGAAATAGCAAGGTAAATACTTATTACAAAAAATTGGGAAGGATGGGAGTAAGAAGTGGCAGCTCACCCAGCTTGGAGGGTTGTACATGGAGAATCCATCCCGTGGCTTGATGCGGAGGAACTCCTCTTCCTCTCCCTTGTACAAATCGGACAGAATTTTTGCTAGGGCAACAACTGAGTCCGGCCCCTTACGGCCGCAGCGAGTGGTGTCATCTTCCCCGTTGAAATGCCACATGGGGTGGCCTCGATATTGAAGTGGCTGCACCCCCCGCATAATGCATATTGACATAACCTCGGTTATTGTCAGCCCTGATTGAGCCAGCAACTTTATTCGGCTCATCAGGTAAAGGACATCTCTATCATCTTCCTCCTGAGGGCTCCGTGGGCGCCATCTTCGGCGTTTCTTCAAAGGGGCATTGTCGAACTCGGGAAGACCGATCCGAATAGGATCCGGAAGGGGAACCTCCATATAAAACCACTCTGAAGGCCAGTCTTCAGACATCTTCTTCGGGGTACCGGATAGGTATCCGGTCCCGGCGATGCGCCATATTTAGGCTCCGCCCACTTGATATATTAAGCCCCTCTGTGTACGGGGCACAAGGCAGAATAGCCTCTTCCACAGCGCGAAATGAGCTTCGCAGCCCAGAAACAGCTCACAAAGAGCTACGTAACCAGCGATGTGTAAAATGGAAGCAGGGGTGAAGAAGTTATGCAACTGGAGGCCGTAAAACTCCAGGAGCCCTCGAAGGAACGGATTTATTGGAAATCCGAGTCCCCTTAATGAATAAGGGACGAGGCATACCCGATCCCCCTTGGAGGGGTTGGGGAAGCTCTCTGCTTGCTCCCCGCCATTATAGGTGGCGAGCCCGGCTCGAACGGGGACCATATATGCTGGGGGGAGGAATCCCTGGGTCTGTAGCTCCACTAATTGACTGTGCGGGACGGAACACTTTTTCCAATATCCGGGCTTAGGGCTACGGGAGCTAGAGGAGGAGCTGCGCTGGCCGGCCATGATGGGGATGGATTTTTTCGGGCGCGCTCCAATGAATGCTCGCTGAAGGAGGAGGGTGTGATTTGGATCTGAGAGTCCTTATCTCTTTAAATAGACAGTTTATTCACATAGCTAGGGTGGTAAATGAAAATACGCCCTAGCTCCTCGCATTCGCTCGACACGTGGAAGATGGCCATTATTGGACGTAGGAGTCAAGACGCGCAACATTTATGAGAAGCCGGACACTACTCACAGGTAGTCAGGATTTGGAGAATAACCCGCCTTGCAATGCCGAAAACAATCTGCGCGCCGGACTCATCATCATTGAAGCCTGGTTCGGGGGCTACTAAGGGAGTCCTGGATTAGGGGGTATCCGGACAGCTGGACTATATCCTTTGGCCGGACTGTTGGACTATGAAGATACAAGATTGAAGACTTCGTCTCGTGTCCGGATGGTCCTCTCATTGGCGTGGAAGGCAAGCTTGGCGATACGGATATGTAGATCTCCTCCTATTCTAACCGACTCTGTGTAACCCTAGCCCCCTCCGGTGTCTATATAAACTGGAGGATTTAGTCCGTAGGACAACAACAATCATACCATAGGCTAGCTTCTAGGGTTTAGCCTCTACGATCTCGTGGTAGATCAACTCTTGTAATACTCATATCATCAAGATCAATCAAGCAGGAAGTAGGGTATTACCTCCATCCAGAGGGCCGGAACCTGGGTAAACATCGTGTCCCCCGCCTCCTATTACCATCTGCCTTAGACACACAGTTCGGGACCACCTACCCGAGATCCGCCGGTTTTGACACCGACACCAGGGGAATCGGCCAGGAAATTCTGGACCCGGTTCCTAACTAAGAAGAACCAAATTGTCAACTGTCTGGATGCAGAGGCCTTAGCGTCATTTAAGCATAACATTCGAGACGAGTGGCTCGCTCGGCACCTCGGCCAAGAGAAGCCAAAATCCATGGCAGCACTCACGACACTTATGACCCGCTTTTGCACGGGCAAAGATAGCTGGTTGGCTCGTAGTAACAACACAGCAAGCAAACCTGGCACATCAGAGGCCAGGGATAGCAACGGAAAACCGCGACGCAACAAACACAAGCGCCGCAAATATGGTGAAAACGCCGAAGATACGGCAGTTAATGCCGGGTTTAGTGGCTCAAAGTCGTGTCAGCGGAAAGGGCCACTCAAAAATAACAAATCGGGTCCATCCAGTTTGGACCGCATACTCGATCGCCAATGCCAAATTAATTGCACCCTAGGGACGCCAGCCACCCATACCAACAGAGAATGCTGGGTCTTCAAACAAGCCGGTAGGGCAGGCGCCAAAGACAGAGAAGGGGGGTCTCAAAGCGATGATGGCGACGAAGAGCCCAAATCACCGAACACAGGAGGGCAAAAGAAATTTCCCCCACAAATCCAAATGGTGAACGTGGTAAACACCACCCAAATTCCCAACCCAGACCGGATACGCACCCTTAGGGATGCCGACTTAACGAAACTAGTCGTCCCACAATATAAACTAGGGCCGGTCACCTTCAACCGCACGGATCGTCCGGTTAACGCTAATCAGGGCAATCCAGCCGCACTAGTCCTCGACCCAATAATTGACGGGTTCCACCTCACAAGAGTCCTTATGGACGGAGGCAGCAGTCTAAACCTGCTTTACCAGGACATAGTGCGCAAGATGGGCATCGATCATTCGGTGATCAAACCCACTGAAGCCACTTTCAAAGGCATTATACCAGGTGTGGAAGCCAGCTGTACAAGCTCCATCGCCCTCGAGGTAGTCTTCGGATCACCAGACAATTATCGTACCGAAGAGTTAATCTTCGAAATCGTCCCTTTCCGCAGTGATTATCAGGCACTACTCGGAAGAACCGCGTTCGCTCGATTCAACGCGGTGCCACATTATGCCTACCATAAGCTCAAAATGCCCGGTCCACGCGGCGTCATCATGGTTAATGGTAAGGACGAACTTTACTTCGACACCAACGAGTACACCGCTGCCTTAACAGCAGAAGCAACGAGCAGCACCTTGCAGCCGAACCTCGAGTCGATGACCAGGCTCCCGGACACCGTCAAAGGACTCCGAACTACTTCGTGGAAGGATAGCCCGACTCATCCAGGGCTCAATTAAACACTCTGGTGAAGGCCAGGACAGGCCGCACTCAGCGGCTCAACCGCTCTCCGGCACGCAAACATTTCTTACATTTCGTTCGCAGGTTCACCTTTCCGCCGACCAGGACGGGCGATATGGAGGCAGCTCAAACGCGCAAGGGAATCCTTAGACATTCCCCCCGATGACCATCCGACTATACTCCGGATCCGCACACAGCTTATTCGCCCCAGGTCTCAGCAGGTTCCACAGTCATATTTCATTTTTATCACATTACCTGTTCTTATACGCATCGACGTACTATTCAAATACAACATATGGATTCATATGGCACTTATCTGCTGTTATTTCTTATTAAAGTTCTCTTGTCAAGTGGCATCCGTACACCATGATGTGCCTTCAAATATGCCAGGGGCTTCGTTTTACCCATAATACGGCAATAAAGTCCGAACACCTTCACGGAAGTTCGGCACCCCGAACCTATAGCATTATATGCTTAGCTCTGAGTCATGTCTTGGGTCAGTAGTTGGGTTTGCCCGGCTCCCACATTTTGGTACCTAACATTCCGCCATATCGGCTAAGGTAGCACTGGGAGAACTACTGCGATTGTCTCCCGGTTCTTCCGGACGAGCACCTCAGTAGAGAAAGCCGAAAACTGACTGTCATGATACGGCGAGAGCTAGTCAGCTGTTCGAGAGGTTGTAAAATCTTTAAGGACTTCTCCCGCATAATGCCATAACCAATGAAGCGTGCGATGGATCGGTTTTTTATTCTGATCAGGTGCTTATAGAGCCCCTCATGCGGTCTTCCGAACACCAGGGGTTGCGCCTACCTTCCTAAAGCTCCTACGGCTAAGTGAGAGCGATAAAGCCCTATAGTACGATTGCCTGGTTCGTTGTGCTGAACACCTCCTTCGAAGGACCCAAAACTGGGGTAAAGAGTGATCAGGTCTATCCCGAACACACCCGTACTTCTTACGTGGGGGCAGAAGCCGACGACTGGCCAACTCTCAGGATTATATAACAAGGAATAAATAATATAAATGACCTTGTTCAGACATTACAAAGGACATCATGATTTGCATTCATGGAAATATAATGTCCTTGGTACATAGCTCCACTGCAAGGCAGGATCCTTTCAGGACACTCTCATAATATAATTCGGGCTTGCGGTGCTCCTTCCCCTCTGGCGGTCCTTCGGTCATCAGCTTTTCAGCATCCATCTTCCCCAGTGCACTTTCGCGCGGGCGAAGGCCATTCGCGCACCCTCTATTCAGACCGACCGCTCGATGACATCGAGTCGAGGACAGACACTCACAAGCCGATTCATGAGCCCGAAGTAGGTGCTTGGAATCGGCTCCGCGGGCCATAGCCGGATAATCAGATCCTTCATGGCCAGTTCGTCCGCATTATGCAGTTCGATCATTTGTTTCAGTTGATCGACAAAGGGCACCAGATAATTCGGTGCCAAATACTGCGTCCAGAAGAGCTTATCTGCAGTGTTCCTTTCTTTGGCTCGATAGAATTGGGCGGCATCCGATATGCTACGGGGCAGCTCGGCAAATACCCCTGAGAAATCTGAATTCAAAATTAGAAACATAATTTTCTCCTCAAATGCTTGCTTTACATGAAAAAAGCCTTACCCGACGCGATCTTCCTCGCCTCTTGGATCCCCTGCAGGGCTCTTTGGGTTTCCCCCCGGGCATCGCTCGTGGCTTTGGTGTGTTCGGATTCTTTCTCCATTAAACTCTGCTCCAAGGTCTCGCACTTCTTCACGGCCTCTTGAAGCTATTGCTCAGCTTTAATAACCCTGGCCTCGTACTTCTCACGAAGAGCCTGCTCTGTGGTTGCCTTTTTCTCGGCCTCGGCCACAACCTTCTTAAGAGCCTCGACTTCGGTCACCATCCCTAGCGCAAATCATGAAGCCTATTTAACATACTGAAAATTCATTCGCAATAAACGCGAACAAGACTTGTGCATACCTTGTTTATCTCCCAACTGCATTTTCAACTGGCCAAGTTCTTCTTCGGCCCGCTCCAGACTTTGAATCAGTTCGGAGATCTCCGTAGTATGAGAGGCAGCAGCCGCTACAGACGCCTGCTTATAACATAAGAGAAAAAGATGTCATTCAATGAGTCTTCCTGCGAACATAAATTTGATCCTCTGTCCGGTTCTTTCTTTCACCGAACAGTGTATCAGGAGCTACTATCCATACCATGACACTCTTCGAAACCTCCTAAAACATACCTCAAAACCTTTTATAAGGATGATACAGGCTCCATTCAGTCCACTCTCAGCAGACTGAATCTTCTCAATCACCGCACCCATAAAGGCACGGTGTTCATCGACGATGGGGGCTCTCTTCAGCGCCACCAACAAAGCATCCGACACCTCTGGTTGGACAGAGGTTGCCGGTATGCCCCCTCCAGCTGAGAGAGGCTGCCTGCCTGATTTTGGAGCCGTATTGGTCTCTGGAACTACATCCGGCTGGGAGCCGAATTCAAGATGGCCCCCGTCGTCCGCTCCCATGGGAATCTTCTCCCCCATGTGTCCGGCCCCTGAAGTTTGACCTCCAGGCGCCGCCTTCACGGTCTTTTCCTCTCCTCCTTGGCCGGTGTCCCTCTGGGACGAAGCCTCGGTGGTATTCACCTGTTCGAAGGAAGGGGCCTTCGGGGGCGTCCCGCTCTCCATAGCATCCGAGCTCAGCGAATCCTCTGATGAGGATTGTTCGATACGGGACCTCGCCGGACTGCCAAAAAAATGGCTCAGGTGAAAATATTATGCCATGATGAGTCTGGACGCATAAACATACTCAGATTCAATATACTCACGAATTCACCACGGGCTGGGCCCTGGGATCCCATGTCGGGCCGCTGTCGGCGGCGGCAAGGGACTCCTCCGGAAGAGGAGCTTTTCCCCTTTTAGGAGACTCGGCCTCCAAGTGCGCGGAGGCCGTCCTCTTCTTTCTTCCTCCTGCAGGAGTCTTCAGAGCAGAACCCAGCCGAGTCTCCCCTTCACCGGTAGGGTGGTCAAGCTCGAGGTCCTCAAATCCCTCCGTTATTTCGTCCACCGTCACCCTAGCATATCCTTCTGGAATTGGACAACAATGAAAAGTTGCATCGGGTTCAGGAGGTCAAACAGAGCCGAAAGCCGCCTTGACTTTGAAGTTGTGCCATTGCGTCATAAGGTGGAAATGTTGAGACTCCGTGATAGCATCCATGGGGTAGCTAGCAGGAGCCGTTAAGACAGGCTCCAGCTGAAGCAACTCGATGGAAGCCACGCTGCTTCTCTGCTGAGATGGCGGGGTAGCTTCGGGGGTAGCTTCGGCAGGTCGCTTGCTGCGAACTGCTTCTCGTTCCTCTAGCCCTTGTACCCTTGCGTGCAGCGCCTAGAGTTGGGTCTGCTCCATTTTCTTCCTCCTCTCATGGCATTTGTAACCGCCTGTGTCCGGAAACCCAGCCTTCCACGGAACGGAGCCTGGCATGCCTCATGTCCGGCCAGGGTGCTCAGGATTCCCGAGGGCCATTGTGAGCTCATCGTTCTCTTTGTCTGGAACGAACGTCCCTTGCTGCGCTGCATCGATATACTGCTGAAGCTTCTTGACGGGTATGTTAAGTTGGTCGTTCGTCCAAACGCACTTCCCTGATACAGGGTCCAAGGTTCTGCCAACCCCGAAGAATCAAGTCCGGCAACGGTCTGGCCAGTTCAATGTCTCTGGTTCGACCCGTTTATGAAGCAGGTCATTCTCAGCCTTGGCCCACAACGGTCGGGCTTTGAGGTAGCCACCTGACCCCGTGCAATTGTGAAGCTGCTTCTTCGCAGCATTATTCTTGTTTGTCGCTGACATCTTCTTCCTCTTGTCCGATGTCTTGTGGGACACAAATGCGGGCCAGTGATCTCTGATCTTCTCATATCGATCGGTGAATTCTGGTGTCCTTTCTTGGTAAACAAACGATGTTTTCAGCTCATTCTTCCACCTCCTGAATAGTTCTGCCCTCTTCTTAAGAGCATGAGATTTGATCAATTGCTCTCTAACTGGCTTCTCCAGATCCTCCTTTGGCGGTACGGTCAAATTTGCCTTTAGCGTGGTCCAAAGATCATCTTTCTGCATATTGTTGACATAAGACACCTCAGGGTCTTCCTTCTTAGGCTTAAACCATTGGTGGATGCTGATCGGGATCTTGTCCCTAACAAGAACCCCGCACTGAGCACAAAATGCTTCCTTGGTCCGGATGGGTTCAATCGGTTGGCCATCACGCACGATTGCTGTGATCTCAAACCTTTCATCCGAGCGCAACTTTTTCTTCGGGGCTCGTTTCTTTACCGAAGTTGTGCTCGATCCAGAGGGCTAGAAAAAAGAAGAAAGACGAGAGTTAATTAATATGTGTACATACCAAAACAATGAATGCATCAATTAGCTAGTCAGTAAAGGCTTAATAATATATATATACCTGGCCGGACTATGTTCGGTCACCGGAGCCGTCATCACGGTCTCCTTCTTGCACCAGCATTCGGTCACCGGAGCCATCATAATCATGTCTTTCCTCCTCCATTGTTCGATCATCGTAGCCTTCTTCTTCACCCTGTCCTTCTAGACTATCATTGTCTTGAAGATACGACAAGACATCACCTCCGGCTAAGATTATGTCCCCCACCACCGCTTCGGTTGCCTCGTCTCGTCCGTGCTCCATTATTTCTGCAAATATTACAACATGGTAATTATTATACAAACATGACAGCAGGTGGAAATATTAGTGGCAAACGAAGACCTAGCTACCTAATCACAACAAGGAATCATATTAGTGGCATCGACGCATCTCTAGGGTTTGGGCTGGCCTCGGCAACACTTCAAGGGTTCGGGGTGGCCTCGACGACAACGCTCCTTTAACATGGTAAATTTGGGTGGCTTCAAGGGTTCGGAGAGAATCGTACCATCATGCCCCAGTTACTTCCGGCTAATGATGAACCCATGGAATTCTTCAATACTTTGAAACTAGGCAACTTGTCGACCCCTCGGCGATCCTCGACCCTCAACCCTCGACCGCTCGGTGATCCACGACCTTCTACCCTAGTTCCTGACCCTCGACCCACTCATGTCACCTTTGTCTAGTGTCAAAGGATTCAACAAAACCCCTCGGCGTTCCTCGACCCTCGACCCCTCGACGACCCTAGCCCCTCGAACCCTCGACGACCCTCGACCCCTCGGTGACCCTCGACCCTCTACCCAAGTTCCCGACCCTCGACCGCTCGGCGATCCTCGACACCGTCATTCCCGATAAAAAAGAAGGGAAAAAGAGGAGAAGAATAAGAAGGAATAGAGGAGTAGAAGAAAAAATAGATTTCCACTCCTCTATTCCTTCTTCTTCTCCTCTTTTTTATCTTCTTCTTCTTATTTTTTCCGACGTCCCCCCTCATGTCATGTCCGACGTCCCCCCTCACTTTAACAAAAAAAACTACCTTAGAAAAAATATTTGCTTCGCCGCGGGTGCTCGGTGCTACGTGGACTCGGTGGAAACACTTTATGAAAATGCTGGCCGGGCGGTTTTCTTTTCCTTCTTCATTTTTCCTTTGTTTTTTCTTATATGTTTGTTTTCATTTTCACTCTACATTTTTGTACATATGAAAAAAAAATGAAGTTTCTATATAAAAGTGCACAATTTTTATGAACAAATTACAACATCTAAATTAATATAACTACACATCTAAACTTAATTAGCAAAATGCATCTAAACTTAACAAAATTCATCACAATGAACATCAAAATGAACTCTAAATAAAATATAAAGACAAAATCATCATCATCCATCTACAGAGGGCGGCCGGCGACGAGGAGAATGAGCTCACTGGGGGCGGCGTGAGCTCAGTCTGCTGGGGGCGGTGACGAGGAGGCAGGGCACGGCGACGGTGACGAGGAGGCAGGGCACGGCGATGGCGACGAGGAAGCAGGGCACGGTGAAGGCGACGGCAGGGCAGGGGCGCGACGACGGGCGACGAGGTGGCGTACGGGGCAGGGCGCGCGTCGACGGCGCGTCAGGTCAGGGCAGAGGGGCGCGACGAGTGGTGTCGTCGGGGGCAGGGCGAGGCGAGAGCATCGGCGACGGCTAGCTCGGGCAGCCTGTCGGCGTCGTGGATGAATTCGTTGCCGTCAGGGGAGAGGAGGAGGAGAGATCGAAGTGGGGATGGGCGGTTCTGAAATTTTCCTAAGTGCTACTTATATAGCAAAGGCTTTGGTCCCCGTTCGTGGCACCAACCGGGACCAATGCACCCCTTTAGTCCCGGTTGGTGCCACCAACCGGGACGAAAGGTCTCTTTTCAGCAGCCCAAAGGGCGGGAAACAGAGATCTTTGGTCCCGGTAGGTGGCACCAATCGGGACTAAAGGGGGGCATTGGTCCCGGTTGGTGCCACGAACCAGTACCAATGCCGCCCTTTAGTCCCGGTTGGTGCTACCAACCGAGACCAATGGCCTTGTACTGGTGCGGTGCAGTGGGAAGTTTAGTCCCACCTCGCTAGTTGAGGAGCTCTGGCACCTGTTTATAAGCGCTGAGGTGCCATCCCATTCGAACTCCTCACTATTGTAGGCCTTCTGGCCTAAACTTGTCTCTGTTCTGCCTGTGGGCCTGTTGGTCCTGCTGCGGGCCTGAATCCTGGCCCAATGGGATTTCTAGTCGTATTCAGATCGTGGTGGCTCAATAGGTGGCATTTTTTTATTCTTTTTCTAGTTTTTTTTCTTCGTTGCTTTATTTTTTATTTTATTTCTACTTACAACAAAATACTTATTGTTCTATGTTTATTTATTTTATTAAAGTTTTTTTATTTTATTTTGTTTCTACTTATTTCTTTTATGAAAGTTTATTTTATGTTATTTTGTTTCTACTTATTTATTTTATTAAAGTTTATTTATTTTATTTTATTTTATTATTCTACTTATTTATTAAATTTTATTTTGTTTCTACTTATTTATTCTATTTTCTTTTTTGCTTTGTTATTTATTTTATGAAAATTCTTTTTTCATATTAATGTTTTCAACAGAAAATACTTTGATAATTTTAGTTGCATAAATTTTATATAATTTTAGTTTCAATAATACTAGAGGTTTATAAAAGCTTTTTAGTTGATTCCTTTAGTACCGGTTCTAAGGCTGGGGCCCCACGAGCACCTTTACTACCGGTTCGTGGCATGAACCGGTAATAGAGTTTTTTACGTGATTCTTTCTGTAGCTGTTTTTTAGCCCCACCTCGCCATGCGAGAGGGACTCGCTGCAGTTTATAAGGCCTGAGTGCAGAGACGATGAAGGAGAGGCGCAATGCTCACCTACACGTGGCTTAGCTTTAGACCTATAATTTTAGTTTAAAAAAACTAGAGGTTTATAAAAACTTTTTAGTTGATTCCTTTTGCTATTAGAGTTTTATAAAAGTTTTTTAGGTTATTTTCTTTTTGCTATTAAAGTATATTATAGTTTTGTTTTAGTTGATCATCACAGAGTATTTTAAATGATTATTTTTAGTTCATTCTTTTAGCTATTAGTTCATTATTTTGCTATTAGTTTTTTTTATTAGTTCATTCTTTGGGCTAAATGATCCTGAAATTGAAAAGCACTATAAATGAACTATGAAAAGGTTAAAAGTTGGCATGGTATCATCATTTCACCCACATAGCATGTGCAAAAAAGTTGAGAGGGTTACGGCAAAAACTAGATGCACTTCGTGTACAAAACGGACAATCTTTCTCGAAGTATCAGAGTTTCATACGGAAACTCATCTGTTACAAAGGGATTTCATTTTTTGAACTTATTTGAACTCCAGACTTTTTGTGTGCTGAAAATGCACCATTCGAAGCCACATCATCAATTTTCAACCCTTTCTGACTTCATTTGTTATTTTTCATGAATTTAATGATTTTTTTGAGCTATAAGACCCTGAAATTCAAAAGCATTTCAAATGAACTCTGAAAATGTTGAAAGTTGGCATGGTACCATTATTTCACCCACATAGCATGTGCAAAAAAGTTGGGAAGGTTACGTCAAAAACTAGATGCAGTTTGTGTACAAAACGGACAATCTCTTTCGAAGTATCAGGATTTCATACGGAAACTCATCCGTGACAACGGGATTTCATTTTTTGAACTTACTTGAACTCCAGACTTTTTGCGTGTACAAAATGCACCATTCAAGGCCACATCATCAATTTTCAACCCTTTCCGATTTCATTTGTTATTTTTCATGCATTTACTGATTTTTTTAGCTATAAGACCCTGAAATTCAAAAGCATTTCAAATGAACTCTGAATAGGTTGAAAGTTTGCATGGTATATCATCATTTTATCCACATAGCATGTGCAAAAAAGTTGAGAGGGTTACGCAAAAACTAGATGCACTTCGTGTACAAAACAGATAATCTCTTTCGAAGTATCAAGGTTTCATACGGAAACTCATCTGTTATAAAGTGATTTCATTTTTTTTGAACTTATTTGAACTCCAGACTTTTTGTGTGCTCAAAATGCACTATTCGAAGCCACATCATCAATTTTCAACCCTTTCTGACTTCATTTGTTATTTTTCATGCATTTAATGATTTTCTTGAGCTATAAGACCCTAAAATTCAAAAGCATTTCAAATGAACTCTGAAAAGGTTGAAAGTTCACATGGTATCATTATTTCACCCACATAGCATGTGAGAAAAAGTTGAGACGGTTACATCAAAAACTAGATGCACTTTGTGTATAAAACGGACAATGTCTTTCGAAGTATCAGGGTTTCATATGGAAACTCATCTGTGACAACAAGATTTCAATTTTTTGAACTTATTTGAACTCCAGACTTTTTTTGTTCAAAATTCACCATTCAAGGCCACATCATCAATTTTCAACCCTTTCTGATTTCATTTGTTATTTTTCATGCATTTACTGATTTTTTTGAGCTATAAGACCCTGAAATTCAAAAGCATTTCAAATGAACTCTGAAAAGGTTGAAAGTTGGCATCGTATATCATCATTTCATCCACATAGCATGTGCAAAAAATTTGAGAGGGTTACGACAGAAACTAGATGCACTTCGTGTACAAAACAGACAATCTCTTTCAAAGTATGAGGGTTTCATACGGAAACTCATCTGTTACAAAAGAGATTTCATTTTTTTTGAACTTATTTGAACTCCAGACTTTTTGTGTGCTCAAAATGCACCATTCGAAGCCACATCATCAATTTTCAACCCTTTCTGATTTTATTTGTTATTTTTCATGCATTAACTGATTTTTTTTGAGCTATAAGACCTTGAAATTCAAAAGCATTTCAAATGAACTCTGAAAAGGTTGAAAGTTGGCATGGTATCATCATTTCACCCACATAGCATGCGCCAAAAAGTTAAGAGGGTTACGGCAAAAACTGGATGCACTTCATGTACAAAATGGACAATCTCTTTCGAACTATCAGGGTTTCATACGGAAACTCATCTATTATGAAGGGATTTCATTTTTTTGAACTTATTTGAATTCCAGACTTTTTGTGTGTTCAAAATGCACCATACAAAGTCACATCATCAATTTTAAACCCTTTCTAACTTCATTTGTTATTTTTCATGCATTTACTGATTTTTTTGAGCTAAATGACCCTGAAATTGAAAAGCACTACAAATGAACTCTGAAAAGGTTGAAAGTTGGCATGGTATCATTATTTCACCCACATAGCACGTGATAAAAAGTTCAGAGGGTTACGAGAAAAACTAGATGCACTGCGTGCATTATATATATTTATGTGTGTCAAAAAGCATTACAGATTCACATGGATAGATAAGTGACCAAATTAATAGAAGTTCATCATAACACTAAAAAAAATTACATACATAGTTCTCATTGAACAACATATAGCTCTCCAGAGCGTCTAGTTAAACCATACATTGAAACTATGTAAAACATTTCAATGCAACAACAAATGCGATCATAATCACAATCAAGGTAACAATTGATCTAAGGCATAATGATACCAAGCCTCGGTATGAATGGCATACTTTCTAATCTTTCTAATCTTCAACCGCATTGCGTCCATCTTGATCTTGTGATTATCGAAGACATCCGCAACATGCAACTCCAATATGATCTTCTCCTTCTTAATTTTTTTATTTTTTCCTTTAAGTAATTGTTTCCTTTTTCAACTAAATTTAACCTCTCGACAATAGGGTCGGTTGGAATTTCCGGTTCAACTACCTCCTACATAAATAAAATCTATGTCACATTGGTCAGCATAATTGTCATAAACAATAAATGAACCAAATAGTTATGAAAAGATAATATATATACCACAACCGAATCATAGACAGGACGAGGGCCGACGGGGGTGGATACCAAAACCATCACAATATATAATAACAAGCAATAATAAAAGTAAGAAAATTAGACAAGTATCTATCTAAAGTAAGAATATTCTTTCAGAAAGAAGATAAGAACAAGAGGCTCACCACGGTGGTGCCGGCGACGAGATCGGCGCAGGCAATCGACGGCGGTGAAGACGGGGACGGGACATGACAAACCGCTAAACCTATGCAGTTTCATCGAACACCTCATGTGCATAGGAGGTGAGCTAGAGCACCCAAATGCCCTCCCCTCGCCGGTCAAAAAAACAGAGCAGTGTGGAGTGCTCTGCTGCGGTGATAGGGTATATATAGACAACTCATTTGTTCCGGTTCATGGCTGAAACCGGGACTAAAGCCCCGCCTTCTGTCCCGGTTCGAGCCACGAACCAGGACCAATGGATATGGGCCAAGAGCGAGGCCCATTGGTCCCAGTTTGTGCCAGGAACCGAAACAAATGGGCCCAGACGAATCAGGACCAATACCCACGAGGCCCCGGCCGACCCCCTGGGCTCACGAACTGGAACGTATGCCCCCATGAGTCACGGTTCATGACTGAACCGGGACTAATAGGCTGGCCAGACCCAAACCAAAGCCATGTTTTCTACAAGTGAGGCTTTTGCCCAAAGCCTTATGCCTAGCCATCTCTGACCCGAGGTGGAGCCAGGCCACAGCGAACCATGCGAGACCGAGCCGCAGCCCTACTCGAATTTCACGGCAGCAAGCCGGACCAACAGGAAAAGAATGATGCCCATGGCCACCATATTGGACCGCCTGCACATGCGCTCATATCATGCATGACTTTGGTGTGATCCATGCAACCTCCTGGACCCCGAGACCATTCCTTTACATCCATGGATGATGACGTGCCGACTGACAATGCCCTGACCGTGGAAAACTCGCCTACGCAATGACTCGAGACTGGGGGCTTGCTTGCTTAGGGTATCTCCAACGTTGTACCATAAATCAGACGCACTATCTGTCAGCAGACACACCCGGACGCATTTACGGATACAGATACAGGAGCCAATCACCCAACCTCACATCCATCCACATTCCAAACCAAAACTGAACTCAGAGGGCAAATTTTATCGGAACCGATCGAATTTCATGCAAAGTTCGACATATTACATTAAACAAACGTGGACATGGCATTGTCGGCTTTCTTATATACATAGCAAAAGTTATCCTAATCTAAATCTTCACCGGCCATGGGCACGTTTATGTCCCACGTCTTGCTCTTCACCGGACGTGCTCCCATGTATTACTCTTCCTCGTCGGAGTTCGGCGTGTAGCCATGGATGTCGAGGGTCGAAGTGAGTCGATGACGAACATGGAGGGTCCGGCCTCATGGTCGCAGCGGCCCGGCACAGTACTGCCGGTGTTGGCGCCGTTTCCTGCAATCACTTGTGCCACCTACGCGTCTACCTCCGCCGTGATCTGCTCAAACAGTAGGATTTAGTTCCACTATCATGGAGATAACAGAACAACAAAAGTAGTACTAGTACCTTGTTTGTTACCGCTATCTGGTATATGTATGTTGTGGAAGGTATACTTGCTTTATGGTGATGGCAGTGCGTATTTTTGTGTGTGCTGGATGCTCTTAGATGCTTAACCTGCAGATATATGGTGTGGCATATCAATCAGTAGTGGCTGCAGGAAGTGTAGAACCATGCATGTTTAGAAAGTGGTAGCAACGAAATAAAAACAAACATAATGAATCTAATTAAGCTCTCACCTGATCATTTATCTATGCCATATGAGAATATAATGATGCCATGCCCCGGCCCGCCCGCATCATTATGTATGGATGAAGGGCCAAGGGAGGCGCTTGTGTGCGGATGCAGCATCATCAAGATTCTCATCCAAAGTATGCTATCTATCTATGCATCTACATATCTCATTTGGAAAAAGAATACAAACTGCACCATATAGACCTAGAGAGAGAGAGAGAGAGAGAGAGAGAGAGAGAGAGAGAGAGAGAGAGATGCATGATGGATGTGAATCTTGATGATACCACGCCCGCAAACACCCACCATCAACCATCAACATATATCAACCCTTCACTATCACTGAAAGAAGTACTAGCTAACTAGCTGCGGCTGCATTAATCAGGAATGGATTCTATCCCAAAACCAATCTCTCCCTCGGCACTATATATACACCCCACTCCACTCTATCTATATACTTTTTTTTGGAGGGACACTCTATCTATATACTGCTACAGTTACTATATACAACAGTTAACTACTTCCTCCGATCTAAATTAATGTGGTAGTTCAAGTTCTAAAACCAGACACTTATTTTGAATCGGAGGAAGTAACTAATTAATTAAACTGTGATCTGGATCCAGCACAAGGGTGCACGTATATCTCTGTGGTCGGTGTTGCACCGTGATTGGCAAACGCTGTCCAGGTGACGTGGATGGGACCCACCCGCCTAGCATGGCACCTGTAACAACAATTTTCTATCTATCGCTTGCAGCCTGGCTGAATTTCATGTCCCCAGCATTATATTTGCAAATACCTTCTCCTTGTCTCAATATACATTTCGTCATCCGTGACGTCGACCACATCACGCCGTCTCTCTAATCTAGAGTTGTGTTGGAGAAAGAACTCGACAGGAGCCAGTACGTATGGCAGTAGCTACAATATCTGGTACAGTATCTAGTGCCATACCGAGTACTTGAAACATCGTGCCATTTTTATTATTTACATACACAGGTACATTATCTGGTGACATCCAAAATATTCCTTCATTCCGGTCTGCAACCTGAAGCACAGTCGTACTGCACGGCGTTCTGATATGAGTATGCCGTTTTGGGGCTAGCTACCTATTCTCTCTCGTGTGCTCTTAGCTTAATTTGGATGGATACGTGCACAGAATATATAGAAACTTTCAAACCCACCGCCAGTTGATCCCCAGCTTGCCATCACCTCCCACTGCCTAGAAAAGTGTTCTAAACAAATTTAGACAGCCCATCTGTCCATTCAACAAAACTTATCTCTGTTCGGCGAACGAGGCAAACTCACACTCGTTATGGCCGCAGCACCCAACACAATGACGGATCTAGAGGGTGGACAGGGTGGGCCGCGGGTTTGGGAAATAGCCTTTTTAGCAGAGCAGAAATAGTAAAGTAAATAAATTGATAACAATATTTACTTTCTTTGCCCACCCTGGCCAAAATGAGCTGGGTCCACCACTTGGCATGCATCAGGCTGGTCATAGTGGGGAGTAACTTATACTAGTGTCATATATATGACACTACTCTAAGTTACCACCTACATAGTGCAAAGTAACATATTAGTAGTAGTGTCATAGATGACTTCATTTATTAGCTTGTAGACTCATCCTTTCTCGAAAAGCGCTATGTTACAGTAACATATTATGTTACTCTAAACACCTTTCTTCTCATTACCTACATGCCACATAAGCAAAAAAAATTGAAGTGTACTATGTTACTATCTAAGTTATTCCTACTATGACTAGCTAGCCTCCTATCAATTATCTCGGGGTTCACATATGTCATGCGCTACCAGATTGCGATTGTCAGCTTCAACTAAAATTTCCAACAAATGCTCAAAAGATCTCGCTGTCATAATATTAAATGCCAATTACTTTTTGAGTGAAATGCATCATTAGTCAACTAATTCAAACTGGCTGCACAACCAAGAATTTGGGAAGTATCGCCATAAACTAGTTTAATTATTTGATCAAATAATCCACAAACCGGGGAGAAAAATCATCCATGTGTCTGTCACGTTGTCGCACCATGGACCTCTTGACAAACTGACCATGGACCTCTTGACAAACTGATTAATCTTTACTGCTGAAACCGCTCTTACTTCACATGCAAAATAAAATGACTGACACTATGGTTGCTGAAGCATTGGACTACTGGTTATTGTTCGCATGTACATCCGGCATCCATATATATTGGACTTAGCCCCGGCTTCTATTCCATAGCAAGACAAAGCTGTAGTACAAACTTCCTCCCATCTATTAGCTAGTTTTTAGCCACGATAATAATAGAGGGGGAAGAGTGTGATGAGGACGTTGAGAGACAGCTAACGTTGGTTACTTGTCTTTCGGAATGGGATGCACCAAGAATTTAATTGTATGCTCATGAAAGAAATAAAGTTCTTGGACAGGAATGACCCCAACTTTCGGCACCAAGGACGAATGCCCATGGTATGGTGCCATCATGGCACCATCCATGCCTGGTTTGAATAATTGTTGATGTTGTTTGCACGTTGCGACAAGTGTGACTATTTATCGTTTTTTAACCAAAATAATTATAGAAAACTCATAACTTTATGAAATGCAAATCCACTTTACATGATGAAATTAATTGGTCATACAAGGTCATGGATAAAAATCGGGGTCATTTAACGGATGGCGAAAAATGATGTGCTCACAAACGGACCCTTGTGGCCTACCCGGACACTCCGTTGAACATGGTATTTTTTTCTGAACATCCATGTAATGATCATAACTTTTCCCAAGAAGGGGACATGTCCATGGTAGTTATCTATGCCTGGTTGTTGTAATGACATTGCGACAGGTGTGGCCATTTATCGGCCATTTTTCACCGAAACAATTCCAGAAATTTTATAACTTCACGAGATACAAATCAACTTGGATGGTGCCATGATTGGCTCATACAACACTAGTAGAAAACATGGCTTTGGTCACAGCTCAATATACACATTAGTCCCGGTTGCATTACGAACCGGTACTAATGTGAGCATTAGTCCCTGTTCGAGCGGCTAAAGGCATTCGTCCCGGTTCAAATGAGACCTTTAGTCCCGGTTTGAGACACGAACCGGGACTAAAGGGTGCGATGCCCTTTAGTCCCTCGAATCGGCACTAAAGGGGTTCGTGTCTCAAACTCTACCACCCCCCCCCCCCCCCCCGCGCGCATGTATCGCCATTTCAGTTTTGAAAAAAAAGAAAATGATAAAAACTTCAAAAAATAAAATCCTTCAAGATGTAGTTATATTACTACATCTACTAGTTAGGAAAGTTTTAAAGCTTAAATTTGGACATGTTTTGCAAAAAGTGTAGGGAAAAATTAAAACGGCTATAACTTTTGCATACGATGTCGGAAAAAATGTATAATATATCAAAATGTTTACCACGAAAATCCGAATCCGATTTTGATGTCTGTAGGCCTGTTTGTAAATTTTTAGAATCCTCAAATTCTTAAAGGAAAAAAAGATATGCTCAAATTTCATTTTTTTTATTTTGGTTAAATCTGGTCAAACTATGGTCAAACTACTTATTCAAGAAGTATTAGTGTTACCAAATAATTATTCAAGAATATTAGTGTTACTAATTAATTATTTCAGTTTTTTTGAATTTTGGTCAAATCTGGTCAAATTGTGGTCAAACAATGGTCAAACTACTTATTCAAGAAATATTAGGGTTACTAAATAATTACTGTTTTTTTAGAATACTAGTTTCAAACTCAAACAGTGAAACGTGTGACTTCATGCTCAAGCTAAACTACTGAGGGTTAATAGGATTGACATCTTACTATTGTCAGGAAAACAACAAGTGCAGACTTGGAAACAAGGGGGAACAGAACCCGGAAGTTAAGCATGCTCAGGCTGGAGTAGTGAGAGGATGGGTGACCGGCCTGACAGTTAGATGATTTTGAATGATGAGGGTGATTAAAGATTAAAGGTTAAATTGAGCAGTGATGAGGGGTGATTAGAGATTAGATTGTAAAATAATTCAGAAATTTGAAAATTAGGGGGAAAATTAAAAAAATCCAAAAAAAATCGTAAAATTATCACCAATCGGGACTAAAGGTGAAGCTCCAGACAGCGGCCACGTGGAGGGCGTTTAGTCCCGGTTCGTATAAGAACCGGGACTAAAGAGGGGGCCTTTAGTACCCGACCCTTTAGTCCCCCTCTAGAACCGGGACTAATGGGCCTTTTTCTACTAGTGCAAGGTCATAAAAATATTGGGGCCATTTGATGTGTGTCAGAAAATGACGTGCTGACAAACGGACCCTTCTGACCTACCTGAACACCTTCTTCTTAACCTGGTCCTTTTTTGGACATCCATTAAATGACCCCAGCTTTTGCCAGCAAGGTGGCATGCCCATGGTAGTCATCCATGCCTGGTTGTAACGACTACCGACGCCGTTTGCACGTTGCGACACGTGTGGCCATTTATGAGCCTTTTTTCACTGAAATAATTTTAGAAAATTCATCACTTGACAAAATACGAAGCCACTTGCCATGGTGGCATGATTTGGTCATAAAAGGTCATGGAAAAATTTTGGGGCCATTTCACGGACGTGGAACAATTCATCCTTTGTGACAATAAGTTAGAAAAATTGTTTGAAGTTATTAACATAAATAATGAAGAAAAATATTTGAAAATAAATATTTTAACAAAAAATAATAACTCATATTTTAATATACAAACTACTCATAAAAGTCTAGTTCTTTCTTCTTTTTGAAAAGGAAGTCCATATCTCCTTTCTTCCCCAAGCAAAAAAAAAACAAAAAGTGATGAAAACTTACAAAATGATTTAACTTCAGTTACTTTACAAAAGTATGGGGCCCAAGAAAGAGCATATCAACATGTTTTGTTTTGTATAGTTCCTAGGCAACAATTGAGCAATTTAACTGTAATGATCAAGATTCTCATTAAAAGGTTAGCATTTTTTCTAAGAAAAGGGGGCATACCTCGGCCTCTGCATTTATAAATGCACACAAATATTTTTATTAAATGAAACAAGAGTAGCTCAAGAGTACTAACTAAAAGAAAGTAAAAAAGCTAAGAACCGTTCAGTAAATGAGATTGCATGAATCAACACACAATTATGAAAATAAAATTCACGTCCAATTGTGCATCATCTCCGCTGATCCATCTCTGTAGGCTCGTACTACAACCGGAGTTAGATGTGGCAAACAAACAATCAGCTGTTAGCACACTCATCCGGGACTTCCTTCTCGGTGCCATCGTCACCGAGCTGGATAGCGAAGGTAGGCCTAACATTCCTTATTCAGCTGTTAGCATTCTTTCTAAGAAAAGGGGGCATACCTCGGACTCTGCATCAACAAATGCACACAAATATTTTTATTAAATGAAACAAGAGTAGCTCAAGAGTACTAACTAAAAGAAAGTAAAAAAAAAGATAAGGACCGTTCATTAAATGAAATTACATCATTCAATACACAATTATGAAAATAAAATTCACGTCCAATTGTGCATCATCTCTGCTGATCCATCTCTGTAGGCTCGGCCATTTCACGGACGTGGAACAATTCATCCTTTGTGACAATAAGTTAGAAAAGTTGTTTGAAGTTATTAACATAAATAATGAAGAAAAATATTTAAAAATAAATATTTTAACAAAAATAAATAAATCATATTTTAATACACAAACTACTCATAAAAGTCTAGTTCTTTCTTCTTTTAGAAAAGGAAGTCCATATCTCCTTTCTTGCCCAAGCAAAAAAAAAGTGATAAAACTTACAAAATGATTTAACTTCAGTTACTTTGGAGGGAGTACAAACTTACAAAATGGAGGGAGTACAAACTTCCTCGCATCACATGGAGAGAACCATGGCAACAGCACATGGGCCAAAATATTAGGCCATTATTTTAGTACAGATCACATCATAATATATTTTCCCCTAAAGTAACATCATAATTATTTTATGAGAAAAGTCTAAAGCACCCTTAAGGAATCAATGGCTGGATCAGGTTTATATTGTTTAGTCTCCCATAGCGGTATAGGGTACGGTACAAAAGCTCTCTTTTCGTAGACGGAGGGTGTTGATGCCGTGACTGTTGAAACCGCTCTTACTTCACACGCAAAATAAAGGACTAACACTATGGTTGGTGAAGCATTGTTCTACTAGTTATTGTTTGCCTGTGCATCCGTCATCCATATATTGGACTTAGCCTCGGCTTCTATTCCATAGCAAGACAGAACTTTAGTACAAACTTCCTCGCATATATTAGCTTGATTTTAGCCACGATTATAATAGACAGGGGGAAGAGTGTGATGAGGACGTTGAGAGACAGCTAACGTTGGTTACGTTGAGACACAGCTAACGTTGGTTTTTTGTGTTTTGGAATGGGATGCACCAAGAATTTAATTGTCCGACCAAGATAGAAATTAAGTTCTTGGAAAGGCTTTGGCACGAGCCAAAAGCAACGACGATGTAACCCGCATGCACTGCAGGGTGCAGGCTGTGACAGAGGAGACTTATGGCCCATTTAGCTGGGGCTCACGGGAGCAGCTTATTGCCTCTCTGTGCTTCTCTTGTGTGACGGAAAATCTGCAGAAGAGCAAGCAGCCTACCCAATTTTGCACCCACATCCGTAAATGAAATGAATGTAAAAAAGCAACGCAATATGTTTGCCATTTCTTACTTTTTCCGTTCAGAATGTAACTGCAATAATTAATTAAGAAACAAAAAACGTATATCACTCATGTCTGCTGGAATGTGCCTGGGCAGCATGATTCACGTACTAATCAGAGCAAGATGAGTAGTAACTGTGGTATTCCTGCTGATTGGAGTTTGGGGTTTGTTGGCAATAAGCCATGTCCCTGCGGTGGTAACCGGCGTCGACGTGCCACGTCTGGTCCGTGGAGTGTGTGCGTGTGTGGCTGTGCGTGCGTGTGTGTGTCTGGGCATTGTCCGACTAGTGTATGGCCTGTGTGCGTGCGTGAGTGTGTGCGCGGGTGTGCGTGTGTTTGTGCACCAGACGTGCAGGACTAGGGCTAGTCTGCTGGCGAACGTGAAGGGCTGGACCAGTTGGTCTGTTGCGGGCACGCACACGCGTGGGCGCAGCCAGAGCGGGCCGGATCGAGCGCTCTAGTGGGTAGGGACGTGGGGTGCGTGCCCTGGCATGGCCCCGGGTATAAGACCCCTCCCGTGTGCGTTGTAACATAGTGTGGCTTGAGTTTGTGCTCAAGGAAAGAAGCCGTATGTGCGACGGGCGTTCGTGCGCGGAAAAAACCACCTGTGTCCGCAGAGTTCTCCTTCCTTCTCTTTCCTCCGTTCCAGCGCAGCAAGAGGGAAGAGAGAGAGAGAAAGAGAGAGAGCTAGGTCTAGCTAGGGTTTAGTCCCAACAGGGTTCATGGTAGTCAGCCAAATCGAATTGCACAGAACGATTTGTTGGTGTTTAAGCAATCAATGGATCCCGTGTTGTTCAGTCTGATTAATTCTGCTTTACCCAATTACTCCATGATTTAAAAATAGGTGTACAACTTCGGTCATTTTTTGGTCATATTTTCACCCATTTTTCATTCAAAATTCAAAATTTGGGTTGTCCTTTTCGTCCAAGATTTTTCAAAAAAATTGTGAAATTCGTCCATTTTGTTCAAGGGCGGTAAAATTAGCAAAACCAAACCCAAAATCTTGGTCTGCTCCTGGCCGGCTTATCCGTCTTTCCTGGCAGCTCTGGGCCTCTGACCGTAAAAAAATCTCCAGGCTCTAACAAAAAGTTCAGCCGGAATCAGACGTGGTAGCCAGACGGCCAACTTATAGCATATTCGCGGCCATTCTGCGACTCCTTGCCGCCCTCGTCAACCATCTAGAGCGCGAAGACGAGCAATAGGAATGCCCAGTCGAGCACGAAGACAACGGCGGACGTAGGACCACAACTCCATGAGGAAGTCAGTCATGCACCCTGGAAGATGGCGGTGAGAAGAGTGCCGAATGTACGTGCATTGTGCTGGGCTCCGGTGCCGGCGGTAGTTATGGTGAAGGAGCATGAGCCTAAGCAATCGGTCGTGACCAAGACGATGGTGAGCGTATGGAGGAAGACGAGAAGGAGGTCGCACGGGCCTGGACGAGACAGAGCAAGAGCATGAGGAAGATGCAACCCGACGTCGTGCCTAGCAGCAAGTAGTTTCAAAGCAAGAACACCGTATGCGCAGCCACTTGCGTGATGTCGGAAACTATAGTGGGTGCCAGTGAGAGTGAGTGATTACAGTAGTTACCTACACCACCAGGTTCCTTTAAACACTCGCTCTCAGTCAACTGAGGTTACGAGCTGTAAGAAGCACGAAGAGGATGCATGGTGAACTTTTACATTGTTGGGTGATGGGAGAGTAAAACAACCAGATAAATTAATTATCACAAAACACAAAAGGGGTGGCATCATCATATTATAACCCAACATGGTTGCTCCCCTTATGAGAAAGAAAGCTTGATGATATCTATGTGCGTCGTTTCTTGCCTGTAGCTACTTTTTATATGAAAAGTGCGACAGATTTTGGCTGACAGAGATGCTCTTAGTTCTCAAGCAAGATAAATCACTGATACCATGGTTGATGGAGCATTAAAGTCTTTTTTTAAGGATCATTAATTTTTTTTATCACATGTACTTCTGGCATCCATATATTACTTGGTCTTGCGTTCTACTCCTTATAGTAAGATGTATGGCTATATGTCCAACTTTCTCACATCTATTAGCTACTCCCTCTGTCCCATAATATAAGAGTGTTTTTCACACTAGTGTAGTGTCAAAAAAGCTCTTATGTTATGAGACGGAGGGAGTGGTTGTTACTCAAGAGAGTTATGGAGGGCAAGAGTGTGAGAGAGGAGTGTGAGAGACAACAAATTTCGGTGATGTGTCTTTGGGAATTGTTAGACTAAGCTAGTTGGCTGCATGGCTGCATAGTATAGGTCCTTTGCTTTTTCTGTTGAAATCATGTGTGTGCATGGTGATGTGACCGGCACATGCACGTAGCTGTGGGAGTCTAGTGCACGTACGCACGACTCTCTCATGTTCTCTCGTTTTTTTTCCTTTTTACCCTGTCTCCTCTCCCGGTGGGATTTGATCGCTGTGTGATGCGGTCGTGGGATGGCGCGGCCATCACGGATCATGGCGATCCCGCCGGGAGTGAGCGAGCTGTAACAGAATAACTAGAAGAAAATAGAACGTAGAAAAAGTTGTGAAGTTGCACAGCGCAAAAACCTCTCTCTCTCTCGTTCGTGAGCTAATCTTCCACCCTCCCTCAAGCTTGATCCGGCAACGACAATTGGCATCAGAGCCTGGTGTTTGATCCTGCTTCGGTGGCCGGCGGTGTCTGATCCGCGGCGGCGCATATGTCGGGCGACGAGTCAAACGGGAAGAGCAAGGCCGGTGCTAGATCGCCAACGCAGACGCCTTCGTTCAAGGCACCGGTCGCGCGCCTCACTGGCAGCGGGAGCGGCGAGTTCCGCGTGGTGGAGCGCGTCATGCGCGAGGAATCGGGGGCGTCGATGATGCTCACCTGCACCAATTACCAGGAGTGGGCACTCCTGATGCAAGTCAAGTTGCAGGTCGCCTGCGTCTGGACCGCGGTGATTGAAGACGGCACCGACGAGAACTACGACTGGCGCGCGCTGCAGGTTATCCTCATCGGCGTCCCGCCGAAGATGCTGCATGTGCTGGTCGTGAAGGACACGATGAAGGTGGCATGGGAGACCATCAAGACGATGAGGATGGGCAGCGCGCGCGCCCGCGAGGCCAAGGCGCAAGTGCGCCGGTGAGAATTCGAGGATCTCCGGTTCAAAGACGAGGAGTCCATCGAGGATTTCGGGTTGCGGCTCTCCGCCCTCGTCGCTGATCTCGAGCTGTTCGGCGACCCCGTCACCGAGCACAATGCCGTCCAGAAATTCCTTCAGGTGGTGCCGCGCCGTTATCGCCCGATGGCGATGGCGATTGAGTCTCTTCTTGATCTGAAGGCCATGACGATTCAGGAGCTCGTCGGCTGTTTCTCTGCGTGTGAGGATCACTATGATCTTGACGACGGCGCGTAGACTGCCGGGTGCCTCTTGCTCACACACGAGGAGTGGCTGGCCCGTGAAAAGGTGGGCGGCGGTGGTGGCTCGTCGTCTGGCGGCGGCGGTGGCAACACCGGCAAGAACAAGGCACACGCCAAGGCCAAGCCTCAAGGCGGCGGCAAGGGCACGTCGGGGAGCATGGGCGCGGGCAGCTCTGGCGGATCTGGCGGCAAGAAAAAGAAAGGCAAGTGCCATCATTGCGGCATTCCAGGGCACTGGAAGAAGGAGTGCCGAACCTGGCTCCACGAGCAGGAGCAGAAGGGCAATCAGGAGCAGGCCAATCTTGCTGAAGCCCACTCCGAGCACGATCAGGGCCTCTACATGGTCGTGGTCACCACCGTCGATGCTTTGCAGCTCGTGGAACCCCAAGAGGTGTACCTCAACGAGGAAAAAGTCATGCCCGTGCCCTCTCCGGACGGCGTGTGGTCCTTTGACATGGGAGCCAACAGCCATATGACGGGAGACAGGGGCGTCTTCGCGTCCCTCGACGAGACTGTGCACGGCACGGTGAGGTTCGGGGACGGATTAGTTGTGGCCATCCGCGGACGAGGCACAGTGGTGTTTCGCTGCCAGGGCGGTGACCAGTGTGCGCTCGCAGGCATCTTCTTCATCTCGAGCCTTCGCACGAACATTGTCTCAGTTGGTCAGTTAGACGAGGCGGGCTGCATCATCAGCATACAAGACGGGCTCATGGTCATCAGAGACCCAGCTCGGCGCACACTGGAAAGCATCAGGCGGTCCAGCAACCGTCTGTACACCGGCGTCCTCACTATGGATGCATTGGCCTGTCTGTTGGCACAAGGAGACGACCCGACCTGGCGTTGGCACGCACGCATGAGTCACCTTCACTTCCGCACCCTCCGAGCCATGTCCACGAAGCAAATGGTGCGTGGAATGCCCGTGATCGACCGGGTCGAGCAGTACTGCGACGGGTGCGCCCTTGGGAACCAGCATCGCACCCCGTTCCCGCAGTGCTCCGCATACCGTTTAGAGCGCGGACTAGAGCTCGTGCACATGGATCTCTGCAGCCCCATCGAGCCGACCACGCCAGGAGGTAACAAGTACTTTCTTTTGATCGTCGATGATTACAACCGTTACATGTGGCTAGAGCTCTTGAGGTCCAAAGACGAAACCTTTCAACGCTTCAAGAAAGTCCAGGCGCAGGCCGAGGCCACCGGCAACTGCAAGGTGCGCGCGTTCCGGTTGGACTGCGGTGGCGAGTTCAACTCAGGGGAATTCAAGGCGTACTACGAGGAGCTGGGTGTCAAGCATTATACGACCGCTCCGTACTCACCACATTAAATCGGAGTTGTGGAGTGGCGCAATCAAACGGTGGTCGAGATGGCGAGATGCATGATGAAGAGCATAGATATGCCGGTGTTCTTTTGGGCCGAGGCGGTGCGGACCGCGGTGTACGTGCTCAACCGCGCTCCCACTCGAAGCCTGGAGGGTGTCACACTGTATGAGGCGTGGCACGGCCGTAAACCCATTGTGCATCATCTGCGCAAATTCGGGTGCACGGTTCATGTCAAGCGCGTCGGCCCCGGAATCTCCAAGCTCAGCGATCGCTCGACTCCGATGGTTTTCGTCGGGTACGAAGAGGGCTCCAAAGCTTATCGCGTCTACAACCCAGCAAGCAAGAAGGTGCAGGTGACTAGGCCAGGCGGGGTGGAGGTGGACACCACACCGACTACGTTCAGTGTGGTTTACACCACGGACCCCGGCATCCATGACGTCGACTGCGGCACGCCTGGCCTCCCCAACACGCCGCGCTCACCAACGACCCCCTATACGCCTGCGTCGAGTGGCTCACCCTCTGACATGTCTACGCCTGGGGGGAGCGCGCTCGCGACACCATCATCGTCCGGGACGTCCACGCCTGGGTGAAGCGCGCTCGGGACACCATAGTTCGAGCCAGCGACGCCTGATGGGGGTCGTGAGATCCCCTGGGCCACGCCGCTCACCCAAGATGAGAACCGTCGCGATGTGGACACTAGCAACATCCGCTACCGGCATGTCTCGTGCATTCTCGATGAAACGGAAGGGGATGCGGTACGTGAGGCCATGGAGCACTGCCTTCTCAGTGCAGAGGAGCCAACCGACATTGTTGAGGCCATGGACAGCGGGGCCTGGAAACAAGCAATGGATGCAGAGATGGATGCGATCGCGGAGAATTCCACCTGGCAGCTCACACCTCTCCCACGCGGACACAAGCCGATCGGCCTCAAATGGGTTTAGAAAGTGAAGCGCGACCCAGACGGCAACATTGTCAGGCACAAAGCGAGGTTGGTGGCCAAAGGATACGCACAATGCGAGGGCGTGGACTTTCAGGAAGTGTTTGCGCCCGTGGCGCGAATGGAGACGGTGCGCCTCTTCCTTGCTCTCGCCGTGCACTGGGGCTGGGAGGTGCATCATATGGACGTCAAGTCCGCCTTCCTCAACGGCGATCTGGCGAAGGAAGTCTATGTCGCGCAGCCGCCGGGATATGTCGTATCTGGTCGAGAGGGAGAGGTGCTGAAACTGAGCAGGGCTTGGTCATGCACCGAGATCATGGTACGCCAAGTTGGATGAGAGTCTCTGCGCACTTGGGTTCAGGAGAAGCCCACTGGAGCACGCTGTCTATCGTCGCAGAGATGCTCGATCTTTTCTGCTTGTGGGAGTGTATGTAGAAGACCTGATAATCACTGGAACCGATTCAGTGCAGATCACAGAGTTGAAGGATCAGATGCAGAAGCTTTTCAAGATGAGCGGCCTCGGCCTTCTAAGTTACTACTTGGGGATCGAGGTAACTCAGTCTAGAGGAGAGACAACTCTGTGTCAACGAGGCTATGCTGAAAAGATCCTAGAAGAGGCTGGAATGACAGGCTGCAATCGTTGTCACACCCCCATGGAGTGCAGACTGAAACTGAGGAAGGAAGATGATGCAAAACCCTTTGATCCGTCCCTCTACCACAACATAATCAGTAGCCTAAGGTATCTTGTACACTCAAGGCCAGATATTACACATGTTGTTGGAATTGTTAGCAGATTCATGGAGAAACCAACTATCACACATTGGACAGCTGTTAAGCATTCATGGAGAAACCAACTATCACACATTGGACAGCTGTTAAGCAAATCCTCAGGTATGTGCAAGGGACCTTGAGCTATGGATGCCGTTATGGGCGTGGAGGGACTGGAGATATCCTAGGGTATAGTGACAGTGATCATGCAGGAGATGTGGGAGATCGTCAGAGCACATCTGGGCACATCTTCTTCCTCGGCAAGAACCCCATTACCTGGACTGCCCAGAAACAGAAAGTGGTGGCGATCAGCTCATGCGAGGCTGAGTATGTGGCTGCCGCTGCAGCAACTTGCCAAGGTCTCTGGCTCAGCAGACTGATTTCAGAGATGAAGGGAATTGATCCAGAGAAGTTTAAACTTCTGATCGACAACAAGTCAGCTATAGCTTTAGCCAAGAATCATGTCTATCATGATCGCAGAAAGCATATCGACATGAAGTTTCACTTCATCAGAGATTGCATTAATAAAGGGTGATACGTCTCCAACGTATCTATAATTTTTGATTGCTCCATGCTACTTTATCTACTTTTTAGGCAATATTGGGCTTTATTATCCACTTTTATATTATTTTTGGGACTAACCTATTAACCGGAGGCCCTGCCCAGATTTGTTGTTTTATGCCTATTTCAGTATTTCGAGGAAAAGGAATATCAGACGGAGTCAAAACAGAACGAAATCAACTGGAGAAGTTATTTTTGGAAGGAAACCCACCTGATAGACTTGGACCCCACGTCAGAAGAGCCACGTGGCGGTCACGAGGTGGAGGGCGCGCCCTCCCCCCCTGGGCACGCCCCCCTGACTCGTGGGGCCCCCGTAGCTCCACCGACGTTCCCCCTTCACCCATATATACCGTCGTACCCTAAAACATCCAGAACAGAAGATAGATCGGGAGTTCCGCTGCCGCAAGCCTCCAGAACCACCAAAAATCAATCGGGACCCCTTTCCGGTACCCTGCCGGAGGGGGGATCCATCTTCGGTGGCCATCTTCATCATCCCGGCACTCTTCATGACGAGGAGGGAGTAGTTCACCCTTGGGGCTGAGGGTATGTACCAGTAGCTATGTGTTTGATCTCTCTCTCTCTCATGTTCTCTCTCGTGTTCCTCTCCGGTGATTGAGCGGTCCAGCTCCACGAACGCGTCGACCGAACCAATCATGTGGTTCGTGGCGCCGGTGTCAAGGAACCAACCCTCACTTTGCTTGCCTCCTGCAAGCATGGGTGTGGTCACAGCTCTCTCCTCGTTGAGGAAGACGTAGCCGCACGCACATGCCGTGGTCAGGGAGCCATCTCCCGTCAACACAGTGGACCCCGAACACTTTGTTGTTGGGGTGTGGCTGACTTGAGTTTCCGTGCGCTCCTGCACGGAGTCGATGGTCGCCAGCATCATGGTTGGAGCATGGTCCGCCATATGCATCGTTGCCGCGCCAACTTGCGCGACCTCGTCGGGTCCCGAGTTCGGGGACGCCGTCCCTGGGGTGTGGCTCCCCCACACCCGAGCCTTCATCGCCTCCCAGTCGACAGGCCCCCAGAACGTCGTTGTCGAGGTGTGGCCTGTCACTGGAGTGATGGTTCCTGTGGACGGGTTCCGTGCCTCCTGCACGGAATGGGTGGTTGTCGGAGCCGTGGTCGCGAGAGACGCTGTGCTCTCCTGCACGGGCTCGACTCTTGCCAACTTCCTTGCCGGCCCGCCGTCCACGTCAGCTTGGACGAGGTTTGTCGTTGCCGCGGCTGCCTCGCCGGCTTTCCTCCCGCGGCAATCCCGGATCCAGTGACCCGGCATGTTGCAGTAGCGGCACTTGCCACCGTTGCCAGCGCCTCGCCCTGCCTGGCTTGGCTTGCGACCGCGGTTGCCGCCGCCGCTCTGGGCGCGGCCTCCGCCTCTGCCGCGACCTCTGCTTCCCGTGGGGGCACCTCCCCCACTGCCGGAAGAGATGTCGCGGCCGCGCTGTTGAAGCTGCGTCCCACTGCTTCCTGGTGAGAAGTAGTTTGCCGCCAGCACGGTTGTCGGCTTCATCGCCGCGCTCCTCGACGACCTTGAGTCGCCCTACCAGCTCCTCGATCGTCATGGTGGAGAAATCCACCAAGCTCTCGATGGACCAGGCCAGTTGCTTGTACTGCCTGGGGACGACGCGGAGAAACTTGAGAATCACCACCTTGTTGTCGATGGGATCTCTGAGCGCTGCAAGCTCGGTGATGAGACCTTGCAGCCGCAAGGCAAAGTCGTCGACTTGTTCACCGCCCTTGAACCGGATCTCCTCGTACTGGAGGCGCAAGGTATGGGCCTTCGACTCCCGTACGCGCTCCACGCTGATGCGCAGAGTCTTGATGGTGTCCCATGCTTCCTTGGCCGTCTTCTTGGCGCCAAGGGTGAGCACCATCTCCTCTAGGACGAGCGCAAGATCGCCTACATCGCCAGCCGGTCCTCCTCGTACTCGACATCGCCGGTTTCCACGGCTTTCCACATATGTCGTGCCTCCATGATGACTTTCATCAGGATGGACCAACTGGGGTAGTTGGTCCGCGTGAGGAGAGGGAAGGAGGCACTGTACATGCCCACGTCTCGCACGGAGCGTGGCGCACCCAGCTCACCTCCCGGCCTGCCTCGCAGGGCGAGCGCGTCCGCCGCACGGGTGTCCTCAGTCGAGATCTGCTCGGCGGTCTTGGAACCGTCGTCGGCGACGCCTCCTTTCGGCATATGATTCGGTATAACCTGAGGCTCTGATGCCAATTGTTAGCCCAGCTACAGTCTAGAGATGAACTAGCCGGATGTCTAGCTATACTAGCACAGGAGGACACGAACTGGGTGGTACACACACACAATCGAGTTGGAGCGGAGCTCACGTACTAGACTACTAGTACTAGTGGCTGAACAATGCTTCTACACTGAACACACACATATGGGAGAGCTCTTGAGGCTGATTGTTATTGCACGTTTACAAGTTTGACCATATCGAGGCTGAACACACACATATGGGAGAGCTCTTGATGTCAAACAAAAAGAATACCATATCGATATCGTTCGTCCGTCGCCTGGCTTCTCGCACGACCGCCGAAGCGAAACAAAGCCGCCGCCGCCGACGCTCAACTATCAGCCTCGATCTGCAGTTCTGCACTTGCACGTACACGGTACACGCTGAGTCGCCGGCCGGCCGGCCCGAGTTGCCGTCCCCAAGGAGTAAAACTGAAAAAGACGTGCGCCACTCATCAGCCCTAGGTTCAGTTCTGATCTTTCCTTTCTAATTTTCAAAGTATTAGTCTACTTTGCTTCCTTGTTTAAAAGGTACAAGTTAGTAATTAGGCTTACTCAATCTTGCTATATATAACCACTTCGTATGAATAAGTTTAACCACTCGTGAAACCCTAGGTTCAGTTTTGCTGGGAGCAGAATAAAACATATAGACTATAGTATTATACTGACTTGATGTACATCAATTTATGTATCATTTAACTATTTGACATTTATGGAAAGCTAATGGAGAGATATTTTGCAAAATCCACAACTGGTAGTATGCCTGAAATAGTTGATCTGGACAAGCTTACTCGGGATCCATCTAAAAGGAAGAGACTTACAGATTATAATATCAATCAGCATGAGGAGATTAGGAGAAAGTACCTGACATGGGGGGCTTATCAACCTTGTCTAGCCAAGTTTAAACCCAGGTGGATTGGTAAGAGTAGGCGGTATTTCAATCCTGAATGGTATGATCTGCATCGTAATTGGCTAGAGTACAACGAGGAAGAGGACAATGCATATTGCTTGTATTGCTATTTGTTTAGAGACAACATTAAAGGTAACAAACCTGGGCATGATGCATTTGTGGTAGATGGCTTTGTCAATTGGAAGAAGGCAGTAGAGAGATTTGCGACTCATGTTGGTGATCGTGATAGTTTTCATAATAAGGCCCTTAAGAATGGTGAGGATCTAATGAAAACAGAACAATCAATCCCTGTAGCCTTTCATAAACAGAGTGAACTTGAGAAAAATGAGCATCTTATCCGGCTAAATGCTGCAATCACTAGTACAAAAAGGGGATTTAGTCCCGGTTGGTAAGGCTCTTTAGTCCCGGTTTTTAAACCGGAACTAAAGGGTCGGTACTAATGCCTCTCCCCTCTAGTCCCGGTTCAATCCAGAACCGGGACTAAAGGACGCTGCCACGTGGAGCTCCACCTTTAGTCCCGGTTGGTAACACCAACCGGGACTAAAGGAAATTTTATGATTTTTTTTTGAAATTTTTTTTGAAATTTTTTATTTTCAAATTTCTGAATTATTTTAACCTCTAATCTCTAATCACCACCCCCTCATCACTACTCAATTTATCCTCTAATCTCTAATCATCCCTCATCATTCCAAATCATCTAACTTCACGAACGGTCACCCATCCTCCCACTCCCCCAGCCTGAGCACGCTTAACTTCCGGGTTCTATTCTCCCTCATTTCCAAGTCTGCACTTGTTGTTTTCCTGACAATAGTAAGATGTCAATCCTATTAACCCTCAGGAATTTTGCTTGAGCATGAAGTGACACATTTCACCGTTTGAGTTTGAAACTATTGTTTTAAAAAACAATAATTAGTTAGTAACACTAATATTTCTTGAATAATTAGGTTGACCATTGTTTGACCACAGTTTGACCATAGTTTGACCAGATTTGACCAAAATTCAAAATAACTAAAATAATTATTTAGTAACACTAATATTCTAGAATAATTAGTTTGACCATTGTTTGACCACAGTTTGAAATTTTTTGAATTTTTTTGCCTCTCCAGATCTTAAAAGCCCCGTATCTTTTTTTCTGTTAGGCTTTTGAGGATTTTGAAAATGTTTAACGGGGTTCCCCCGGTTAAATTTGGATGTAACTTTTCGAGTAGATGATTTTTCATATAAAAAACTTTTTCATCCGAGTTAGTATGCAAAAGTTATGCCCATTTTTACAAATTTCAGAGAGATTTTGCAAATAAAGTCAAAATTCACATTTGCAAATTTTCCCAACAACTAGACCACATATCACATGGGAAACTTATTTTCTTTTTTTTTGACAATTCCATCATTTTCTTTTATTTTTTTTAAAACTGAAAAGGCGATCCACGGGGGGGGGGGGGGGTAGAGTTTGAAAATGGGACCTTTAGTACCGGTTCGTGGCATGAACCGGGACTAAAGGTCTCAACCCCATTATTCCCGGTTCGTGCCTCCAACCGGGACTAAAGGTCTAATCTTTAGTCCCGGTTTGAGGCACGAACCGGGACTAAAAGTCATCACACCCTTTAGTCCCGGTTCGTGTCTTAAACCGGGACTAAAGGGCTCAGGTGAACCGGGACTAATGCCTTAGCCGCACGAACCGGGACCAATGCTCACATTAGTCCCGGTTCTAGACTGAACCGGGACTAATGGGCTGACCCGGCTTGGACCATTGCCCCCTTTTCTACTAGTGAATTGATGTATGCAGATACTTGTTGCATCAAGGATAACCGTTTCGGGGCCATGATGAGTCAAAAGAGTCTACAGATAAAGGAAACTATCGGGAGTTTATGGACTATACAATTATGCACAATGATGTTATAGCCAAGGCATTAAAAAATGCCCCAGTTCATAATCGGTTGTTGTCTTCAACAATTGAAAAGGGTATCATCGAGTGCTTTGCAGAAGAAGTAGTGAATTGTATTTTGAAGGAGCTTGACAATGGCGTGTTCAGCTTATTAGTTGATGAATGTTGCGATGTTTCCGACAAAGAGCAAATGGCAGTGGTTATACGTTATGTTGATACACATGGACTGTCAAATGAGAGGTTTGTTGGTGTTCTTCATGTGGAGGAAACAACATCTGCTTATCTCAAGTCTAAAATTGATTTTATAATTGCAAAACTTGGTTTGAGCCTACAACAAGTGAGAGGACAAGGTTATGATGGAGCGAGCAATATGGCAGGTGAGTTTAATGGTTTGCAAGCCAAGATTATGAGGGAGAACAGTTCAGCTTATTTTGTACATTGTTTTGCTCATAAACTTAACTTGGTTGTTGTGGCCATTGCAAAAAAGATATTTGATGTTGGAGATTTTTTTGATATGATATCATTGTTGGTGACTGTTGTTGGATCTTCTTGCAAGAGAAAGGATAAACTTAGAGAGAACCATCGAGAAGAAGTAAGGAAAGCGATTGGTAAGGGAGAGATTGCTACAGGTTCAAGATTAAACCAGGAGCTTTCTCTTTAGAGACCAGGTGATACTAGATGAAATTCTCATTATACCACTTTGTTGAGTTTGTCTAAGATGTTTCCCTCTGTGATAAAAGTACTAGAATATGTGGAGGAAGAGGGTTCAGATGCTACTAAGAAACGTCAAGCCAGTGGCCTTTTAAAATATTTCCAGTCATTTGATTCTGCATTGTTCCTACATATGATTATGATTATATTAGCTTTAACAAATGGGCTATCAAAAACCTTTTAAAGAAAGGATATGGACATTGTTAGTGCTATATCAGATGTGGAATCAGCTAAGCGAGAGCTAGTTAAGCTTAGATCTGAGCATGGATGGAATTCTCTCATGAGCAAGGTATGTTCTTTTTGCAACAAGAATGATATTTCTATTGTGGACATGGAAAAGGAGTATGTAAATCCAAAGAAGCCAAGGCAAAAGACTGGCATTAATAATGAGCATCATCACCGGGTCGACTGTTTTTTTGCTGTTTTGGATTTATTGGTAGAAGAACTAAACCGCATATTCAATGAGGTAAACAATGAGTTGCTTTGTTGTATGTCTGCTTTCAACCCAAGTTGTCAGTTTAGTCACTATGATGATGAGAAGCTGATGAAGTTGGCTAAGTTCTATCCTAATGACTTTAGTGATAACGAGCTAGACTATCTTGAGAAAGAGCTTTGCCTCTACATAGATAATGTACGCAATGATACAAGATTTTCTAGCTTGGAAACTATCAATGATCTGGCTAAGCTGATGGTGTCTACAAAGAAGCATCATTCTTATCCTTTTGTCTATCGGCTTTTAAAGCTAGTACTGACTCTTCCTGTTGCCACTACAACTGTTGAGAGATGCTTCTCGGCGATGAAGCTTGTGAAGAATGCTTTGCGGAATAAGATGGGTGATGATTATTTGGGCAATAGCCTTATTTGCTTTGTGGAAAAAGAAATGCTGGATACTATTCCTAATGAGGTGATAGTTAAACGCTTTCATGCGAAAAATCATCATGGGATGAAACGGATGGAGGTAATGTGCTGAAGCTTTTATTTTCATCTATCAATCTTTACATTGTCTCTATGTTTAAAAATGATTTTTTTTCATGCAGCTTGAAGGCTAGAAATCAGGGACATAACAACAAAAAGGAATGGCATACCCATATTTCTCAAGTTATTCTGTCTTAAGTGGTTAGTTTACTTTTATTTTGGCACTGAACATGTCATAGTTATGTGTGTGATGACATTATCTTATAATAAATTCTATGATTTTGCTTCTTCGACACCATATGTATGCTTGTGTGGTTGGTCCTTTAGATTATCTGCCAATTAGTTTGTATATATGTTTCTAAAAAAAATTGTAAACCTCTTTGCCCCCACTAGTTTTTCGTCCTGGCTCCGCCCCTGGTTGCAGAGCAGGAACGCCCTGTGCGCCGCCACTTGCCCACCAGCCATTGTTGTTGCTATCTGCCGTCACCGCAAGCTGATTTATTCTTGATCACTCCCAAGCAAACTGAAGCAAGGAGACTGTGAGAGGCAAGAAGATGGTGGTGACTTGAGAGTTTTGGATGAAGCAGAGAGTTAGCAAGTGTGATTAATATAGTCATTGGCGTGCGAAGGGAATTTCATTTGCTACCGTTGGAGGGAGAGGGGTTGGCTTAACGGCTAGCGAGGGATAGCGCGGCAAGAGAAAGAGAGACGTTGCGATCTGGGTATAGGCGATCTGGATTGATTAATTATCACAGAAACCAAGAGAAGGTGACATCATCATATCACACCATGTTCCAACTTGCAGCACTGGACTGCCCTTCTGATAAAGAAAGCTTGATTTTCTCCTTCGGTGCTTGTTTTTTATTGTTTGCATTCCGGTCAATGGCTCTGTGGGACCAGAGACCACATTCAAATGGGTGTTCTCCCATTTCTACAGTTGCAGTTTCTCTCATACAAACTCATCACTCCAAATCTGTGGTCATCAGAGCATGCATGCTCGTATATGGGTTCATTGCTATCCCGGGTGAGTTGGATTGTCCGCGCAATTACATCTTGTACTGTCGTCCTAGAGAGCAGCCGCACGAGATAACACCGATCAGTTAATGTGAGTAAAATCAGATCATTTGTCATAGGTTTTCTCTTCAAATGGTAACATGATCTTGTTATTAGTATAACTAGAACAGAGCGTCACTCTATAAACTGCAACGTTCAACTCTTCGGACTCCGCGGGGCACTCAGTTCATTTATTCTACTCCCTCCGTCTAGGTGTGCAAGTCATTTTAGGTTGCGCACCGTGACTAAGGTGGAGGGGAAAACAAGAGAAATTAATGTTATTTTGCTAATTAATAACATTGCATGCAATCAACTAACCACTGCATGTCGTGTTTGGTAGTCTCAAGTCATTTAAAGCATGCATGACCCACATCTCTTATTGGTTGATATGTCACGAAACAAGAAACGAGATAAGAGTTAATGTACTGCGCCTAAGTGTTTTGGGATTATTTAATTTTCGTAAAATGACTTACACACCTAGACGGAGGGAGTATACAAATATGCTGCCAAGGGCTAATCAAAGTTGGTCCCATTTTTTAAATCTTATTAGTAAAGTCCAGCTTAGAAGAGTCTGCCCAGAATGGAGAATTGTACAACTAATGCAGTCAGGGGTATCTTTATTTCTTATGTGCATATTAAGAGCATTGGGCGGTGATATTGTTAAATTATAAAGAAAAGTATGTTTTTGGTCCCTCAAGTTCCCACAAAGTATAGACTTGGTCCCTCAAGAGTTTTTGGTATACATTTGGTCCCTCAAGTCTCAAAACCGGATAAATTTGGTCTTAAACCAGATTTTGAGCTCGTCGACCAGGTTTGACTGCCACAAAACCGCCCGATGAATAGTAAATTTGAAAAAAAAACTTCAAAAAAATGACAAAATTTTGCTAGAGCCTGTCCGATGTCATTTCATGACAAATTTTTGGTCGTGCCTTGCACACGTAAGCATATTGAACCCCAAAATATTTCAGATTTTTTTATTTTGTTTTGATTTTTTTTCAAATTTACTATTCATCAGGTAGATATTTTTGTTTTTTTCCACGAGTTCCTCGATTGCCGAAAGAGCCCAAAATTTTGTTTGCATCTTGCAAATGTTAGCATATTTGACCCCAAAGAAATTCAGATTTTTTTGAAGTTTTATTCAAAATTACTGTTCATCGGGCGGTTTTGTGGCGGTCAAAACCGGTCAGCGTGCTCAAAATCTGGTTTAGGACTAAACATATCCGGTTTTGAGACTTGAGGGACCAAGTGTATACCAAAAAATCTTGAGGGACCAAGTCTATACTTTGTGGGAACTTGAGGGACCAAAAACATACTTTTCTCTAAATTATATATATGCATAATATCATTCAAGTTATTTTATAATTTCTTAGCGAGTGTATTGCATACTTATATACTTCAGCTGGGCCAGATGGAGTACTTCAGACTTTATATACATGTGTAAGGTGCTGGAATGTGTTGGTCGACAATACCTCAGCGCAACATGTCATTATAAAGTAATGAGTTGGGTAACACTAGTGCTACTTATACTTGAAATTTAAGATGCCATCAATCCCACACTGACATTCTCTTCCGTCCTTCATAGTATTACCGCTGATTATTGAGTATTTCTTTTGTACTTAAAATAGGATTCTCATACGTTGCCGCTAATATCACCAGTTTGTGGGAATTCTGTTCTTGATGGTGTTCTTCCTGAGTAAAGCCTGAAGGTCAAGTCTAATGGGAGTGACAACGCTGAGATGGATTATGAATTAGCTGATGGTTGCACTGAGTATACATATCACATGATTCTACATGGTACTACACTGAAGTTGATACTTTTTTGCAGGACTGGCCCCACTGGTAGAAAAAGAGGCTTCCGTCCAGCCCCATTAGTCGCGGAACTGTAGTAACCGCGACTAATGAAGTCTTTAGTCGCGGTTCGGCAGACGAACCGCGACCAAAGGCCTGGGCCCAGGGCGCTCGGTGGCCAGCTGGTGCACATGAGGGGCTTTAGTCGCGGTTGGCCAGGCCAACCGCGACTAAAGGTGCCCAAAGGCCTTTACTCGCGGTTGGCCTGCTTTAGTCGCGGTTGCCAACCGCGACTAAAGCTCCTCCCCTATATATACCAGTTCAGCGCACTCACTTAGCCATTTGGTGCCACTTCTCTTCACAAGCTTCACAAGGGGGTGTAGGTTTGCTTTTGGTTCCTCTTATGCACACAAGGTGTTTGATAAAATGCCCCAAGAGCCACACTTGAGGTTCCTCATTTATTTTTTTCCTCCTCGATCGCGGTTAGCAACTTGAACCTTTCATGCATGTGTGTCATTGATAAAATATGCATGTGTGTTGTTCATTGTTTAATTTCTATTGTTTATAGCTAGTTAGTTTAACAAATGCATGATGGTTAATTATATATTTTATATTATAATAATGCAGATGAATCGGCAATGGATGTACGGTAACCGACTCTCCCGCGAGTTCACTACGGGTTTGAAAGATTTCCTCGTAGTGGCTAATGCGAACAAGCAGAAGGGTTTTGTTATCTGTCCATGTGTTGACTGTAAGAATCAGAAGGGTTACTCTTCCTCAAGAGAAGTTCACCTGCACCTGCTTCGGCACGGTTTCATGCCAAGCTATAATTGTTGGACCAAGTATGGAGAAAGAGGGGTTATAATGGAAGAAGATGAAGAAGGGGATGATTTCATCGATGAAAGCTATCTTGCTGATTTCGGTGATACTTTCATGGAGGATGCTGAAGGTGAAGGGGAAGGTGAAGGTGAAGAAGAGGCACGTGATGAGACCGTTGATGATCTTGGTCGGACCATTGCTGATGCACGGAGACGCTGCGAAACTGAAAAGGAGAGGGAGAATTTGGATCGCATGTTAGAGGATCACAGAAAGTCGTTGTACCCCGGATGCGATGATGGTCTGAAAAAGCTGGGCTGCACACTGTATTTGCTGAAATGGAAGGCACAGGCAGGTGTAGCTGACTCGGCATTTGAAAACTTGCTGAAAATGTTGAAGAATATGTTTCCAAAGAATAACGAGTTGCCCGCCAGTACGTACGAAGCAAAGAAGGTTGTCTGCCCTCTAGGTTTAGAGGTTCTGAAGATACATGCATGCATCAACGACTGCATCCTCTACCGCGGTGAATACGAGAATTTGAATGAATGCCCGGTATGCACTGCATTGCGTTATAAGATCAGAGGCGATGACCCTGGTGACGATGTTGAGGGCGAGAAACCCAGGAAGAGGGTTCCCGCCAAGGTGATGTGGTATGCTCCTTGTTGGAAATATGCCCTAGAGGCAATAATAAAAGCATTATTATTATATTTCCTTATTCATGATAATTGTCTTTATTCGTGCTATAATTGTGTTAACCGGAAATCGTAATACATGTGTGAATAACAGACAACAATATGTCCCTAGTGAGCCTCTAGTTGACTAGCTCGTTGATCGACAGATAGTCATGGTTTCCTGACTATGGACATTGGATGTCATCGATAACGGGATCACATCATTAGGAGAATGATGTGATGGACAAGACCCAATCCTAAACATAGCATAAGATCGCATAGTTCGTTTGCTAGAGTTATCCAATGTCAAGTATCCTTTCCTTAGACCATGAGATCGTGTAACTCCCGGATACCGTAGGAGTGCTTTGGGTGTGCCAAACGTCACAACGTAACTGGGTGACTATAAAGGTATACTACGGGTATCTCTGAAAGTGTCTGTTGGGTTGACATGGATCGAGACTGGGATTTGTCACTCCGCTTGACGGAGAGGTATCACCGGGCCCTCTCAGTAATGCATCATCACAATGAGCTCAAGGTGATCAAAGTGTTTGATCACGGGATCATGCATTACGGTAACGAGAAAAGTGACTTGCCGATAACGAGATTGAACGAGGTATTGGGATACCGACGATCGAATCTCGGGCAAGTAAAATACCGATTGACAAAGGGAATCGTATACGGGATTAATTGAATCCTCGACATCGTGGTTCATCCGATGAGATCATCGTGGAGCATGTGGGAGCCAACATGGGTATCCAGATCCCGCTGTTGGTTATTGCCCGAGAGCCGTCTCGATCATGTCTGCTTGTCTCCCGAACCCGTAGGGTCTACACACTTAAGGTTCGGTGACGCTAGGGTTGTGAAGATATGTATGTGCAGTAACCCGAATGTTGTTCGGAGTCCCGGATGAGATCCCGGACATCACGAGGAGTTCCGGAATGGTCCGGAGGTAAAGAATTATATATAGGAAGTGCTATTTTGGCCATCGGGACAAGTTTCGGTGTTATCGGTATTGTACCGGGACCACCGGAGGGGTGCCGGGGTCCACCAGGTGGGGCCACCTGCCTTGGTGGGCCACATGGGCCCTAGGGGGTGTGCCTTGGCCTGCTTGGGCCAAGGGGAACCAGCCCCAAGAGGCCCATGCGCCAAGAGAGAAAAAAAGGGGAGAGTCCTATAAGGGGAAGGCACCTCCGAGGTGCCTTGGGGAGGATGGACTCCTCCCCACCCTTGGCCGCACCCTTCCTTGGAGGAAGGGGCAAGGGCTGCGCCTCCCCCTCTCCCTTGGCCCTATATATAGTGGGGAAAAGGAGGAGCAAACCAACCCTAATGCCCTGGCTCCTCCCTCCTCCCTGCAACACCTCCTCCTCCTCCCGTAGTTGCTTAGCGAAGCCCTGCCGGAGTTCTGCTGCATCCACCACCACACCGTCGTGCTGGATCTTCCTCAACCTCTCCTCCCCCTTGCTGGATCAAGAAGGAGGAGACGTCTCCCGTCCCGTACGTGTGTTGAACGCGGAGGTGCCGTCCGTTCGGTACTAGATCATCGGTGAATTGGATCACGGCAAGTACGACTACCTCATCCACGTTCACTCGAACGCTTCCGTTGCGATCTACAAAGTGGTATGTAGATGCTATCTAATCTGAATACTCGTTGCTAGATGAACTCATAGATGGATCTTGGTGAAACCGTAGGAAAAATTTTAATTTTCTGCAACGTTCCCCATCACTCCTATAATACCACGGTTGAAACGTCTGTTCAGGAACAAAGAGCATGCCAAGTTGTTGCGATGGCACAAAGAGGACCGTAAGTCGGACGGGGAGTTGAGACACACCGCAGATGGAACGCAATGGAGAAAGATCGACAGAGAGTTCAAAGATTTTGCAACTGACGCAAGGAACATAAGATTTGGTCTAAGTACAGATGGCATGAATCCTTTTGGCGAGCAGAGCTCCAGCCATAGCACCTGGCCCGTGACTCTATGCATCTACAACCTTCCTCCTTGGTTGTGCATGAAGCGGAAGTTCATTATGATGCCAGTGCTCATCCAAGGTCCGAAGCAACCCGGCAACGACATCGATGTGTACCTAAGGCCATTAGTTGATGAACTTTTACAGCTGTGGGGCAGACCTGGTGTCCGTGTGTGGGATGAGCACAAAGAAGAGGAATTTGACCTACGAGCGTTGCTTTTCGTAACCATCAACGATTGGCCTGCTCTTAGTAACCTTTCGGGACTGTCAAATAAAGGATACAATGCATGCACGCACTGCTTACATGAGACTGAAAGTGTACATTTGCCAAATTGTAAGAAGAACGTGTACCTTGGGCATCGTCGATTTCTTCCGAAAATTCATCCAGTAAGAAAGAAAGGCAAGCATTACAACGGCAAGGCAGATCACCGGCCGAAGCCTGCAGAACGCACTGGTGCTGAGGTATTTGATATGGTCAAGGATTTGAAAGTCATCTTTGGAAAGGGTCCTGGCGGACAATCAGTTCCGAAGGGAGCTGACGGGCACGCGGCCATGTGGAAGAAGAAATCTATATTCTGGGAGCTAGAATATTGGAAAGTCCTAGAAGTCCGCTCTGCAATCGACGTGATGCACGTTACGAAGAATATTTGCGTGAACCTCCTAAGCTTCTTGGGCGTGTATGGGAAGACAAATGATACAAAGGAAGCACGGCAGGACCAGCAACGTTTGAAAGACCCTGATGACCGGCATCCGGAATGGTTTCAAGGTCGTGCCAGCTACGCTCTGACCAAAGAAGAGAAGGTCATCTTTTTTGAATGCCTGAGCAGTATGAAGGTCCCGTCTGGATTCTCGTCCAATATAAAGGGAATAATAAACATGGCGGAGAAAAAGTTCCAAAACCTGAAGTCTCACGACTGCCACGTGATTATGACGCAATTGCTTCCGATTGCTTTGAGGGGGCTCCTGCCGGAAAATGTTCGAGTAGCCATTGTGAAGCTATGTGCATTGCTCAATGCAATCTCTCAGAAGGTAATCAATCCAGAAGTTCTACCACGGTTACAGAACGATTTTATCCAATGTCTTGTTAGTTTCGAGTTGGTGTTCCCGCCATCCTTCTTCAATATTATGACGCACCTCCTGGTTCACCTAGTCGAAGAGATTTTCATTCTCGGTCCTGTATTTCTACACAATATGTTCCCCTTCAAGAGGTTCATGGGAGTATTAAAGAAATATGTTCGTAACCGTGCTAGGCCAGAAGGAAGCATCGCCAAGGGCTATGGAAATGAGGAGGTAATTGAGTTTTGTGTTGACTTTGTTCCTGACCTTAAGCCGATTGGCCTTCCACGATCGCGGCACGAGGGGAGACTAAGTGGAAAAGGCACGATCGGAAGGAAATCAACGATATGTATGGACGTCCATTCTCTGACTGAAGCACACCACACTGTACTGACCAATTCCAGCTTGGTGGCTCCGTACTTTGAGAAACACAAGAATATTTTACGCTCGGACAACCCGGGGAAGCCTGAATCCTGGATTAGGAAGGCCCACATGGAGACTTTCGGCAGTTGGTTGAGAAAACATTTAATGAATGACAATAATGTTGTAGATCAGCTGTACATGTTGGCCAAGACACCATCTTCGACTATAACGACTTTCCAAGGGTACGAGATAAATGGGAATACATTTTACACGATCGGCCAAGATAAAAAGAGCACCAACCAAAACAGTGGTGTCCGCTTTGATGCAGCAACCGAGAATGGGCAAAAGGTCACATATTATGGTTATATAGAGGAGATATGGGAACTTGACTATGGACCCTCCTTTAAGGTCCCTTTGTTCCGGTGCAAATGGTTCAAACTAACAGGAGGTGGGGTAAAGGTGGACCAGCAATACGGAATGACAATGGTGGATTTCAACAATCTTGGTTACCTTGACGAACCATTCGTCCTAGCGAAAGATGTCGCTCAGGTTTTCTATGTGAAGGACATGAGTAGCAAACCGAGGAAACGGAAAGATAAGAAAACGATCAGTACATCATGCGATGATCCAAAGCGCCACATTGTTCTTTCAGGGAAAAGAAACATCGTGGGAGTGGAGGACAAGACAGACATGTCAGAAGATTATAATATGTTTGCTGAAATTCCGCCCTTCAAAGTGAACACCGACCCAAGCATTAAGTTAAATGATGAGGATGCTCCATGGATACGGCACAATCGTAAGCAAGCAGGGACACAAGGGAAGAATTGATGTGTAATAATTTATTGTACCAAACTTTGTATTTGGTCGATGAACTGAATGATATATCAAACCTTTTGTCAAACCTTCAAGGGATTAGTTTTATTTTTCTGATTTTTTTGATATATAATTGTATTTTTAAGATTTCAAAATGAATTAGTTTTATTTTTCTGATTTTAAAAGGAAAAAGGAAGAAGAAGAAAGAAGGAAAAAGGAAAAAAAACAGAAGAAAAAAACAGAAGAAAAAAGGAAAAACAGAAGAAAAAAACAAACAGAAGAAAAAAGGAAAAACAGAAGAAAAAACAAACAGAAGAAAAACATAAGAAAAAAACAAACAGAAGAAAAATAGAAGAAAAAAGGAAAAAGGAAGAAAGGAAGAAAAAAAAGAAGAAAAACAAGAAAAAGGAAGAAACAAACAGAAGAAAAAAATAGAAGAAAAAAGGAAGAAAAAAACAGAAGAAAAACACGAATTTAAAATGAATTAGTTTTATTTTCTGATTTTTTTGATATATAATTGTATTTTTAAGATTTTAATAACATAAATAAATAAGTAATTAGAAACTTTAATAGCAAAAATAATTATCATAAAGTAAAATAAATAAGTAATTAGAAACAAAATAAAATAAAATAAATAAGTTTTTTGTTGTAAGTAGAAACAAAACAAAATAAATAAAGCAAAAATGAAAACAAAAAACAGGCAAAAAAATAAAAAATATGCCACCTACTGGGCCACCACGGCCTGAATACGACTAGAAACCCATTATTCGGCCAGGATTCATGCCCGCAGAAGGCCCAGTAGGCCCACAGGCTCATAGTAACAGAATAGGCCCGTAAGCCTGCATTTGAGAGGAGCTCGAAGTGGTGAGCGCAGCCGCGCTTATAAACCACTGTCGAAGCCTCTCGGCTAGCGAGGTGGGACTAAACATCCCACCGCACCGCGCCAGTTCCAGCACAGACCCTTTAGTCGCGGTTGGGGAGGCGGACCGCGACTAAAGGGTAGCTTTAGTCGCGGTCCGCCTCCCCAACCGCGACTAAAGGCTCTTTCTGCGCGGGAACGAAAGCGGCGCCAAAACCCTTTAGTCGCGGTTGGTGTGGCGGACCGCGACTAAAGCTACCCTTTAGTCGCGGTTGGTGTGGCCAACCGCGACTAAAGGGTACCTTTAGTCGCGGTCCGCCACACCAACCGCGACTAAAGGTCTGTCCATATATACTGCACTTAGCAGATTCTTCTCTCGACGCCGAAGCCCTGCCCCGACGCCGATCGACGCCGAAGCCCTGTCCCGACGCCGATCGACGCCGAAGCCCTGCCCCGACGCCGATCGACGCCGACGCCGACGCCCTGCCCCGACGCCGACGCCCTGCCCCCAGTGAGCGCCGCCGCCTCCGCCCCGAGTGAGCGCCGCCGCCGCCCGTGCCCTGCCCTAGCGCGCCGCCGCCGCCGCCCCTGCCCTGCCCTGCCCTTGCCCGCCGCCCGCCGCCCCCCTGCCGCCGCCCGCCGCCCCTGGCCCTGCCCCTGGCCGCCGCCGCCGCCCGCGCGCCGCCCCTGCCAAAAAGGAAACAAGAAAAAAACAAGAAGAAAGAAAAAGGAAGAAGAAAAAAAAGAAAACAAAACAAAACCAAAAGAAACAAGAAAAAAAGGAAGAAGAAAAAAAGGAAGAAGATAAAAGGAAGAAGAAAAAAAGGAAGAAGAAAAAAAGAAAGAAGAAAGAAAGAAGAAAGAAAAAGGAAGAAGAAAAAAAGAAGAAAGAAAAAGGAAGAAGAAAAATAAATGAAAACAAAACAAAACCAAAAGAAAGAAGAAAAAAAAGGAAGAAGAAAAAAAAGGAAGAAGAAAAAAGGAAGAAGAAAAAAAGAAAGAAGAAAGAAAGAAGAAAGAAAAAGGAAGAAGAAAAAAAGAAGAAAGAAAAAGGAAGAAGAAAAAGAAAGGAAGAAGAAAAAAAGAAAGAAGAAAAAGGAAGAAGAAAAAAAGAAAGAAGAAAGAAAGAAGAAAGAAAAAGGAAGAAGAAAAAACAAGAAAGCAAAAGGAAGAAGAAAAAAATGAAAACCAAATGAAAACCAAATGAAAACCAAAAGAAAGAAGAAAGAAAAATGAAGAAGAAAAAAAGTAACTTAAAACTTGATAATTAACAAAAAACCGTAAAATTTGATAATTAACCAAATGGCGAGGGTTATACATGTGTGTTGTCCTCGCCTCCCTCTCCGTGACGCCGTCGTCTGCCGCCCCGTCTCGCGCTCTACCGCGACACCCTCTCCCACCCCTTCCTCGCCCCCTCCTTTTGCCACCGCCCTTTCGCCACCGCCACCGCCACCGCCCCCCTTCTTCACTTAATTAATTTGTTTTTACTACATGTTTTCAGGACTGACATAATGGCGGACGATAGAGCTGACCCGATTATGGACAACTATGATCCGGACGGTGAAGCACATATGTTCGGCATCATAAACGGCGATATTCTATATGTGCCGACCGGACAAGAAGAAGATGATATCTCTTCTTATCTGAACCTTGACGGTGAAGATGAAGGGCGCCGTCAGCAAGATGATGCCGAACAAACATCGATAAACGACGATCTTCAAATGGAAGTAGCAACCACCTCCGGCGCCGAGGTATATATATACATTGAGCCTCTGGTGATACAAACTAACTGATTTGAATAAATATGTGTGTACTAACGTGCGCGACTCTCTTTCTTATTTTAGCCCTCGGCCGGATCGTCCAAACAATCGAGTACGTCGTCAAAGCGTGGCGCAACCAAGATGATGAAACAAGGAGAAACATGCACCATCGAGGTTGTCGACAGTGCAACCGGCAGGCCGCTGGAGCCCCGCAAGAACGCCACCAAGTTTGTCAGCCAATGCGGAGCCGTTGTTAGAGACAACGTCTCGATCACCGTCCAGGAGTGGAATGAGCCAAAGAAGGCACGAATTGCTGGTTTCACTTTTGTCGATAAGAGAACAAAAAAAGATTGCTTCAAGAAGCTTATGGAACATTTCGTTCTACCTCCGGAATACAACAAATTCGATGAGGAGGGTAACAAGATTGAGGAAAACAAGGAGAGGAGGAGGCTAGTCAAACAGTTCGCTCTTCATAAGATGGCCGACGCATTCCGGAAATTCAAGCAAAATCTAGCCCATGACTTTGTCAAGCAGAACAAGACTCCGGATTTCAAAGGACAATATGAGAAACTGAAACATGATTGGCCAGAATTTGTGAAGCAAAAGAAATCGGAGCAGTTCATTCAAATATCGAAAAAAATAAGGAAAATGCGGATAAGAAGGAGTACAATCATATTATGGGGCCAGGAGGGTATCGCCTTTGGCAGCCTAGGTTGGAGAAGATGGACAACGAGCTGAGGGCGCGAGGAATCCGTCCAGGTACGGAGGGATGGGACCCAAGGGCCAAAAGTTGGTGGTACGGGCATGGGGGAACGCTGAATCCGGAGACAGGGGAGTGTGTTTACCAGGGTAAAATAATTAAACCCACCCAAGCCCTTATTGACGCAATGAGGGATGCTCAAGAGGGGAAGATCAAGTTCAACAGAGAGAACGACGCACTGACAAAAGCCCTCGGGAATCCTGAACATAGAGGACGTGTACGAGGCATGGGGCACATTCCGTGGAAAATAGGGTTCCCCCAGAACGATGACCCATACGGTTACAGAAGCCGTAAGAGAAAGATGGACCGGGAAGCAGATGTTGTGGCGCGGTTGGCATCGGAAATGGATGTGATAAAGAAAACCGTGAGTGCACTAGTAGCCGAAAGAGATGCAGCTCGGGCGCAGCATGAAGATCATCCAGCGGATCTCGGAAGCCAGCAGCGGAGAAGCAGCGTGGCTTCCACGGAGGCCCCACCGGCTGGTGCAGATGCACCGACGATCGAAATTACTGCACCGGAGCCTCTGGTGGTCGAAATTACTGCACCGGAGCCTCCTCGCTACCCCGTGGACGATATAAAGGAGAGGAAAGAATGTCATCTGTATTATCCTATCGGGAACATGTCCATGAAGGTAGCCATCGGCAGTGCTTTACCATGTTTACCTGGAGCACTCCACCACAACAACCCCATTCAAGATGGCTATGCTCGTGTCACGGTGGAGGACATAGTCCAAGGGTTTGAGGACCTGGAGATTGACATTGCTACACCTGAAGGGGAGAAAAGACTTGGAGATGTCAAGCGCCATTTCATTCTATGGCAAAAGAAGTTTATCAAGTTTCCAGGCGAGGCGCCAAGGACAACAAGTCCACCCCCCTACGGTGGTGGTGGTGGCGGTGGCGGTGGTGGTGGTGGTGGTGGTGGTGGCGGTTCACCTACACCTCCGTCACGTCAGCCGACGCCTCCCAGTCCACAACGTCCGGCGGGTGATCAGACGCCGCCCCCCAGTCCTCGTCCGGCGGGTGATCAGACGCCGCCCCCCAATCCACCTCCGGCAAAGAAGCAGAAGCAGTCTTGGATTATTAACCCGGACCCTTATGTACCTAAGACCACAAAGGTACCGGAGCCATCACTGAAGCCTCTCCCCACAAGGCCTTGGGAACGTAGTGCCGAGGAAACTGCCGCGGCCGCGGCTGCTGATCTTGAGAAATGGAAGGCGGACTGCAAGAAGAAAAGAGAGCCCGAGCCCAAGCCAGTATTTTCTGATGAGCAAAAGAAGTGGGCTAAGTCATTTTTGAGCACACCGTCCCAAGCCGTGAAGAATCTGCCTGACGACTATGCACGTGAACTTCGTAGGCAGGCACTCATGTTGAAGGAGAAGAAAGAGCGGGCGGAGAACCAGGAGAACAAAGCCTTGGAGGAGGCCGAGAAAACGGAATTAGAAAGTAAAAAAAGCGGGAAACGAGTTGCCCAGCTCGGGGAACAAAGTAAACAATCGATTGCCCCGCTTATAGTGAAAGCCGCCGGTCCGGATGACCCTGATATCATAGCAGCTGCGGCAGCACATGGATTGACTGTAACGAGTGCCAGAGAACAAGCGGCCAACTTAGGTATTACTCTTCGTGAACTGTTAGGCCTTGATGAGGCGCCAGTGAAGGAGGTAGTAATTACATATGTGAAGAATGGGCCTCTCGTCGAGCCTGCGCAGAAAGAGGATCTACCTCCACAAATGAAAGGTCTGCTGAAATGGTACAAGGGTTACATAAAAAATAAAAACGCCAAAGAATATATTTATGCGGAAGTTAGATATGAGCATCACTTCAAACATTACTATGTACAAATTCATCTGAGTGAATTGTTCCAGCTTTTCAATCTGCGCGAGCTCGACAAATCTATCATCAGTTGCTACATTCTGTAAGTGATTTATTTCTACCCTATCTCGTTCATATTGCCTGCACTATATATATGTCCTAACTATATTGTTGTGTCCGCTATTATACATGCAGAATGAAGATTAAGGAATGCAGAGTAAGGAACATCCATGATGTTGGGTTCATTGACCCACACATCGTTAATGGATATGTGTTGCAGCATCACCCCGCCGACATGAAGGCAGACCTGTGGCAGTTTCTTACAAAGCAGGAACTCAAAAGTGATATTCTATTTCCTTACCATTTTGGGTGAGTGTTTCTGTCTTGAGCACATTCTTTTTTGTTTACTCCATGCATGGTATGTGGCCGGCTAATCGATGAGTTATGCATGACGTACTGTGCATGTATCGTGTCCGCAGGTTCCACTGGATTCTGCTAGTAATTAAAGTTGACACCTCAGAATGTCTCGTCCACGACTCTCTGAATATGGATCCAAAGCTTTGGGGCGGCATGAGAAGAATGCTGCAGAAGTAATTATTTTCATTCATTTGCGCTCTATATCGATCGGCCTATTTCGTTCATTTCCTAATATCAAGTAACTAATAACTCTCTTGTTCATTTAATTTTCTTTGCCTCGTAGGGTTTGGAGACGGTTCGTAGATACAAAGGTCGGTGAATTCAAAAAAGAGCTAGAATTCAAAAAGTCAAAGGCTAAGAATGGTGGGGATATTCAGCCAGCGGGGACCAATCTATGTGGATACTATGTCTGTGAGATGATCCGGAGATACACCTCTGAGCGGGTTCCGAGTGATACCAATGCTCAGAGGAATAACCTCCGGATGATGCTTAGTCCAGAAGCTCGCTTCCGACCACTTCAAGAGGAACTAGCTGGATGGTTCAAGAGGGAAGTCCTCCATCCTAAAGGAGAACACCATTACGAGGACGTAGAACTTTATATGCATTAAATTATGTATGGAAACTTGTTCAAAATTGTATATGGTCATCCGATGATATTGAATATATACTGTATATTCCTCTTGAATTCTTTTTGGTTCTAATTTCAAATTTGTTTGAAATTGTACATTCACATGCATGTATGTAGTAGCGTAGAATATGTGAAACTCCTGCAAAATTAAAATAAAGCATAAAAGAAATAAAACAATACAAATTAAACAGAAAACATGTTTAGGGGGGGGGGCAGGTTTAGGGGGGGGCTAAAACCCTAAACCTGCGGCGGCCTTTAGTCGCGGTTGGCCAGAAGAACCGCGACTAAAGGTCCTCCGCCCCGACGGCCACCTGGCGCCCACGTGGACGGGCCTTTAGTCGCGGTTCTTAAGCAACCGCGACTAAAGGGGGGGGGGGCCTTTAGTCCCGCCTGTTTGGTCGCGGTTGCGCAACCGCGACTAATGGCAGTTGCGAACCGCGACCAAAGGCCCTTTTTCCACCAGTGCCCAGGAAACTATCTTTCACCACAATTATTTTTTTTCAATTTGCACGGTATGTTGTCCAAAGTAAAAAAATTAAGAGTGCGATACAAAGAGTATCTAGATTGTAGGCGGTGGAATTAGTCGCTGCCGAGAACTCAACCATATGTTGCCGGTGTAGTTATTCTGGCGTGGAACAGAAACTGATAAACTAGACCGAATCATGTGCACTTTGCGCGTCTGAAATCTAAGGCTGGTCACAATGGGTAGGAACATAAGGTAGTAACATACACACTTATCTAGACTATGTTACTACCTCCACAGTGGGTAGGAACATATAGGTAGGGTCATGCAACGATGCATTTATTAGCTTATAGACTCATTGTTTCTTGAAGTGTGTGATGTTCCGGTAACTTAGCTAGTTACCACAAGCACCTCACTCTTCATTAAATATGTGCCACATAAGCAACGTTGTATTGAAATATGTGATGTTACTCCTAAGTTCCACCCTATTGTGACCAGCCTAACAAAGGTAGAACTGGTCTTGATCTCGATGAACTAGCAAGATCAATGTTCTCGGTTTCCCTAACCGCACTTTTTGGGAACACAACGTGTCGTGGGAGATTTCGTCTTGCGGTTCACCTCGTCGACCAAAACACAGACTGAAGACGCACATAGGCAACTTTGTAATTTGTACTCCCTCCTTTCCGGTTTATAGGGTTTATCTAAAAAAAATCATGTTTCCAATTTAAAGGATTCATCTTCATCTCTTTTTGAGATTCCAAGGCGCATTAAATCTTTGCATGCAAGAATTAAAAAGGAACTTACCAATGCATGTAATTCTACTACTCATCTAGTGGCCAAGCATGCATGCACTGCAAATTAATCCCAATTAATGCATCAATTTAGTGTGGTTAGTTTTGTAAAGTACGAGTTATATTCCTCCACTCACCATGTGTCTTGGTTGATGAGATTTCATATTTAAGCCCAATAAACCGAGTGAATTGCAAAAAACCACCACATTGACGCCTAGGTTTGCAGAAAGGGTCTGTCTAAGACACATCTAGATGTGACATAACTATATTGGTGGTCTGTTTTTTTTTTGTCCTAGTTTTTTTATATCTTGTTGCTACATTATGTATTTGTGGGAGCTTAGATGTGACATCCTTAAAAAAAACATCTAGATGTGAATTAGACAAACTGTTGCAGAAAATACCGATTTATGAATTTGGGACAAAAAACACGGATTTTTAGACTAATCTTTTACAAAAAAAACATTGATTGGTGGCTTAGATCATTTTGATGACGATTATGACATGTGGGTCCCGCATTTGGTGACGTGGCACAATGTTTCACGGTAGACAAAGCTAGACTAGTCTTTTTCCAAAAAGACCCTCCCTACCAAAAACAAATGTTCATCCCCTACCCCGATCCAGATCGGGATCCCGATCCAAATCGCCACCGTCCTTCCCTCCTCGCGCCACAGAGAAGAGGAGGTGCGACCTCGACGTCGGGGGCTGCTGCTGCTCCGACTGGGCTACCTAGACCGCGCACTACTCTGCGCCGAGCAGGTCATCCGGGAGTGGCGCGAGGAGCTGCCGGAAGCGACGGCGGGAACCTGCCAGAGCTGCAGGAGGCACGCTCCCTCTTAGCCGCCAAGTTCGACGCGCACCGGGAGTGGCCCGAGGAGCTGCGGGACGAGGCGGCAGGGCTCGTCTATGCGGCCACCCGGTGCGGCGACCTGCCGGAGCTGAAGAGGCTCGCACCCTCCTCGCCGCCAAGTTCGACGTGGAACGGGAGTGGCCCGAGGAGCTGCGTGTGCGGACACGCCGGAGCTGTAGGAGGCCCGCACCCACCTCGCCTCCAAGTTCGGCTGGGGGTTCGCGTCCGCCGTTGCCGAGCTGCGACGCCGAGGTCGGGTTGCACGCCGCGCGTCGGGCCCAGCCTCTGGCGCCCTTGCTCGACGTCCGCAATAGCAGGCTCCCCTGCGCCTTGAGTATGCCCTTGTGCCGCGGCCGTGCCCTCTGCTCGCGTTCTGGCGACGAGACCCATCACCCATGGCCGGCATGCTGCTACTTTGCTCGGCTGTTTGGGCAGCCCAAATCCATGAACGAACTTGATTTCTTTTGTTTTGATTGAAGGGTGTCCATATAAAATTACTGGGACTGCTTTATAAATCTAGAAAATCCCTCGTCCAACAATGTCTAACGTGCAATGTTAAGGCACGTCATCAAATGCGGGACCCATATGTCATAATCACAGTTAAAATGGCCTAAGCTACCGATCAGTGCTTTTTGCAAAAAATTAGGCTAAGAATCAGTGTTTTTTGTCCCAAAATCGTAAACCAATGTTTTCTGCAAATCTAGACGTCAATGTGGTGGTTTCCTGCAATTCACTCCAATAAACCGGAAAGGAGGGAGTATGCACTAACAAGTCCGTGTCCATCGATCTGTCATCTGGTAACTGTAAATCAAATCCTCGATGCATCTCATTTCAAGAAGATCACGCCATTTGTGAAGAATTCCTGAACGGTCTTCTTCTAAGCCTAGAAGTGAAACGTAAAGGGACAAGCTTGCATTGCCTAGGCTTACTACAATGACAATCTCAACTCTTTGCCTCGTATTTATAAATGAGCACAGTACATGAGACTCGCTTGGGACATAGTTTGAAAATAAAATCATGTTCTTGTTTTCTCAACTGCTAGCTATAGCGATGTAAATTGTTTCGTTTTCGGTAGGATTCTGACTGTGCTCCCATGTGAATTTTCAGTTTATTAAGCCGAAGCTCTCCTATGTGCGTTTTCAATCTCTTGTCATCACAGTTGCAGGCTTTTGTAGATGCCGGTTGTACTCATGACCATGATAACAATGCGTCAATGCATCTGGTTAATCAAGTGGTAAAATCTGTGTACATCCCTCCATCTAGACCAGTCCATAAGTGCATGCATACTTCCATGCTCAATGGCTCTCACAGCATCTATAGCCGAGAGAATACCGATGGGAAATAATCCAGACGGTGAGGAGGCAGAAGAGAACAAGTGCCCAACAAGATTTCTAGGGAATAGGATGTATCGGAAATTTGAGCGGTACATTGTCTCAATACTTGGTGTACAGTACCGGCACATCCATCTCTTCAAGGCATCAACGGGCTAAATGTGCCACACAGGATTGTCCCACTGGGGTGCACTGGATGCCCCTTGTGAAACTGTTCCGATCAATTCAACCTGTGAGTATCTAGTGTCGGCTTTTAGGCGGTGTATAGCTATTCCAATTTCCGCCGCAGCCCGAACCGCCCATTTGGCGCCCAACATTTTGCAACAGATGTGCTATACGCCCCATCGATAGAAAGTCAGACTCAAGAGGCTTTGGTCCGCCGCCTTGTAGACAGGTTTTTCACCTTTGAGACTATCATTTTTTTTTTTAGGAATGACCTTCGAGACTATCTTTACCCCCGCCATTTCCATTTGCATGGTATTAAGTCCAAATTACAAATTCGAAAAGTAAAAAAGAAGTCCAAAATACATGAATCCCACAAAAAGAGTTCCAAGATAGTGCAAATTAATTTTTGGATTTCCGTCTCATTGTCTTGTGTCAGATATGTATTATGGAATAAATTGAAATATTATAGACTAAATAGACAACTACTAATATAGAAGTGCATTTTTTTGTAAATATCTATTGAATCTTAACAGAAATTAACACATCTAATAGATCCGGTTGTCGCCAAACACAAATCTACGCGCCGTCAGCATTACTAATGGCCGGCTGAAGCCATCATATATATGCCGACGGCCATTGGCATTCTTTTCTTCTTTTATTTTTCTATTTAAATATTTTCTATTTTTTAAAAAAGTTTGAATTTGATTAATTTAAATCGGACTTATCTAAACTTAACCTATACGAATTATATATCAATTTGGGGTAGAATTTTTCATACATTATGAATATCTGCTTTGTTTTTATTTTTAATATGTTCAAAATGTGACATCATGTACTTCTGCAAATAGGTCTTTGTACTTTGTAAAAATCACAAGTAATTCATACTTGCATCGACTTTGACAACTTTATATGTTTGGATCAGAATCTTGAAACGATTCCGTTGGTATACTATGTTTTTAAATTTGAATAAGTTAGAATTATGTTTGCTTTAAATTTTGCAGAAAACACCCTCTTGTTGTGACTTGTTTGTATATTTTCCATTCCTTTGACAAATAAGGAAAATTTATATTTATTTGCATCAGAAAGTTTCAAGGATTCAAAAATAATGTGTTTAATATGAAATGTTTAGTAATAACTTTGATACTTTGCTGCAAGAGAAAGTCAAAGGGGTAGCTTTTCCGGGTTAAATGGGTCAAGGTTAGGCCTCTACGGGGTCTTCGGAAGGTAGCAATCACACTAAAACTTGCATTGAGTCATAATTCATGTCTAAAAGTGTGTTGGGATGTTTAAACACCCTGTAAAAAACTCCAGAGTGTGACCCCCTTCACGGACAATACTAAAGCCAACACTTAGAGCGGGAAACTCGTAACATGTGTAGCCCAAAGGGAACACTACTGCAGGAATGCCTAGTAGTGGCGGGTGGGAAAAGTCCAGTAGTGGCGGGCAAGGCTCTCAGGGCCGCCCGCCACTGACCTCCCGCCACTGTTAGGCCATGAGTAGTGGCGGGCTCTAGGTCGTGCCCGCCACAACACTCCGTGTTCTCCGCCACATGAATTTTGCGCTGTTGTGGCGGTCCTTTTCTGCCACTCACCACTGCTATTGTTGCATGCCGACAAGATGGAATTACAACATATTGCACCTGGATCATATCATCAGATTGCATTTGATACATAAATTCTAGTTTGAACCATGATCCAATACACTCATCACATAGTGTTAAATTTGTACTGCAAATGTGGCATGTTCTTACGGTCGGACTTATGACACATAAGAAGAGCAACATTGAGAACTTTCTTCAGATCGGTCCATGACTTCTTAGGGTCTCTTCTGAAATCAAAGAAATAAGCTCGGCTGCCTGGGGCATCAGTGCGATGACGATCCAGTGTTCATTGCTGCGCAAAACAATTGAACAATGTAACATTAATGGGATTGACATCAAAGTACCCAGGTGTATATGTGCAAGCAAAAAGAAATGAACTTACGTTTCGAAGTAAGGCACGATAAAGTTGTGCTTGTGCCGAGGACTACAAAGAATGGTCTTGCGGAGGTAATTCTTCATAAGACGTTGGCCTTTATCAGAATCCACATTGGCCCAATGCATGAGATACGGATCAAGGAAGCCAACTTCCTCATTCTGGACTAATGGATTTGTTGTAGCATTCGAGAGCGACCAAAGCCGCATTAAAGACGGCTTGATTACATCCACATAGAAAATATTGTTGTTGACCACACTCTTAAATCCAAGATATATTTTATTAGCAGGGTACTCGTCGACAAATCCAAGGCCCTCTATAACGTTGGTGGTGTAATACATCTCATCCTTTCCTGACCTAGCTACTATGTCTTTGTGTGGAAGCTGAATTTCAACGCTTAGTGCACTCAACTTGTGTTGTGGCAACATCGGTTCACCGGGCTTAAACATTTGCATGAAGCACCGACAAACAGAAACATTCACCACATCTTCTCCGGGTGCCTTACTGGTGGTAGCTTCATTGGCTGATTTCTTCTTTTGTTTTCTGCCTTTTTTTTACGACGCTGAGCTGAGGGGTCCACAGAAGATGTATCTCGTACATCATAGACATTTTTTTTGGAATAGTCACACAACAAAATGTATGGAAATTTGATTCTCACAACATCTTTTCCCTTTTGAGGACATGGAAAAATTAATTTTGTAGCATGGTAAATTTACTTTTATTGTCGTGGAATTTCTTTGTTTTCCTTATTCCATGGAAAAAATTCTTTTTAATTTTTTCCATGTCTATTTTACCTTTATTGTCATGGCATTTTTAGTTCAGCATACATGGCAATTAACTTTTTATTTTGCCAGGGCAAAATTACTTCAATGGTCCATTGCAAATTTACTTATACTTTTGTCATGGAAATTTTATTAGAACACTAATGCACTATCTTTTTTATGTGGTATTTTTGTAATCTTTCATATATTAGACAGCAAAATTTATTATAATTTAATTTTTCATAATTCATGGCAAATGGAATCGTTGCAATTTTTGTTAGGTGCCTTTTGTTCATCTAGGGAAATATTTTCTTTGCTAGGTGACTGTGTTCATTTTCACCTACATTTTTGTTACTACAACGTGTAATACACCGTGGCGCCTTACGCCGTGCACCGTCACTAGTGCCATTTTTTTGGCCAGTTTTCAATTTTAAAGAACTCACTGGTCTTTTTGTGTCCCATACCATGGCGAAAAAATTTGGTCGGTACTGGTCTTCGGTGTATCCATTTCGATCATGTTCGTCTTCGTTCGTGTCGTTACAGATTTGATGTTTTCGATCCATAACTCTCATCAGCAATGGTTGCTGCTTTGATGTGCTGGTCCTTTGAGGCCTTAACACGTCGACTTTCCGACTAACTACGACAACAAGGTTTGCCCGGCTCCGCTGAGGAAAGGGCGATGACGGAGGTCCATGGAACATAAAAGCATATGCCTCATGTATGCTCTCCCTTGATCCATCTCTCCCCGCTCTAACCAAAAGTTCAACCGGAATCATACGTGGTAGCCAGATGGCACACGCTTGGGGTACTCGTCGGCCGCTTCCTTACACAGTGGTAAGTAACTGAGCTGAAGCAGGAATGCGAGCTCGAGGGAGGCCCACTCCAGCACGAAGATGGTGGTACCTAGGCCGCGTATGAGCCTGAGGATGGCCGTGTCATCTTTCTCTCGGACATAGGGCCACAACACGGTGAGGAAGTTGGCCATTCAGGTGAACGCAAGCAGCACCGCGGTGCCCCTGGAAGATGTTGGTGAGGACACGCCGCTGTGTGCGCGTTGTTGTGGGCTCCAGCACTGGCGGCAGCGGTGGTGAACGAGCCGGAGTAGCCAACCGTGGTGAAAAGGGCGGTGAGCGCGTGGAGAAAGACGAGGAGCACTACAACATGTACCTTATTCGGAGGCATTTTGAAACTCGAGCTTACATATTTGAAGGCATTCAGAATTTATGCTAGAAATGATCTAGAAGAGAAAGGCCTTATAAGGCAATTTTTTCAGAACGCCTCCAAACATTTCTGATAAGTGCCTCCAAAGATTATTTCTGGCGTTCCTTATTAGACCGCCTCCAAAACACTGTTTGGGCATTATCCAAAATCACCAAACTCTGTTTTTGAGGCGATCTTCTAGAATTGCCCTTATAGGCTATGAATATCCGAGGAGTTTTCTCAAAGTACCACTTGTACCAAGATTTTAGAGCGTTTTAGAAAATCGCCACCAGTAAAGCGCCTCCTAACGGCGTCAATGTTGTAGTCAAGTAGCAGCAGGCCATACACGGGATGGGACGTGATGGGGGCGGAGCGAAAGCATGAGGAAGATGCAGTCCGACGCCGCGCCCAGCAACAAGTAGTTGCCCGCCTGCCACTGTGACTGACGTGTGTCGATACCACACAAAGCTAGTTTTTTCTTGATCACTCCAAAGCTGCAAACTGCATTAAGGAATTGTGAGAGGCGAGAAGAGAGTTGTGAGTTGAAACTGGTAGTTGTGGATGGAGCGGACAGTTAGCCATCGAGATTAATATAGTAAATGACCCGCAAAGTGGTTTTCATTTGCGACCGTTGGACGCGAGGGGTTGGTTTATAACTAACGACTAGTGAATATGAGAGTGTGGGAAGAAAAAGCGAGACGTTGTGGTGTTGACTTGATTTTGAACCAAAGGGCCTTCTCTCATTTCTACGGTTTCAGTTTCTACTATGCGGGCTCGGTTTTCAGCTTGACGGTGTACTACATTTGAGTTGGGCTCAGAGATAACATATTGACCATACATATACGCACTCTCACTCATTGAGAAGAGCGAGGGCCAATCTCACGCGTAATTGTGCTGACTGCTAGGACCCCCTTTAATTTTGCATTGTAACCGCTATTTTTTATATGGAGGGTGTAGTGTGGATGACGGCTGAAACTTTTGTTACTTTACACGCAAAATAAATAGCTGACCCTATGATTGGTGAAGCATTGGGGCCTAGTTATTGTTCCCATGTACATCCGGCATCCATATATACTGGACTTAGTCTCGTCTTCTATTTCATAGCAAGACAGAGTTGTAGTGCAAATTTCTCGGCATCTATTAGCTAGTTTTTAGCAGCGATAATAATAGAGGGGGAAGACAAGATGAGGACGTTGAGAGACACCTAACATCGGTTATTTGTCTTTTGGAATGGGATGCACCGAGAATTTAATTGTCCGCTTATGATAGGGATATGGTTCTAGCGAGGACTTTGCACGAGCAAAAGCAACGGCGTTGCGACCCGCATGCATTACAGGCTGAGACAGAGGAGACTCATCGCCCATTGAACTCGGGCTACCAGGAGCAGCCGATGGCTTTCGTGTACTTCTATGGTGTGACGGAGTACCTACAGAAGAGCAAGCAGCCTCACAAAGAACTTCCTTGTCGATGTTACTACACACCAAAGCTGTAAACACCAGACCGTCAAGAAGTAAGACAGGTCACCGCACGCACTACTGGACTCGCGGGCTATGCCTACGGCCAAGGGCCGTCGGCATAGGCCCCATTGCCGTCGGCATAGATCTATGCCGACGGCTGCCGTCGGCATAGTCCCGTCGGCGTAGATGTCGTCAGCGTACTCTTGTCAGACCGTCGGCATAGTTTTGCCGTCGGCATAGGGTCCTATCCCGACGGCCTGACGTCAGCTGTCGGCATAGTATAGCCGTCGGCATTGTTTTCCGTCTGACGGCAACGGACGGCGCCGTCAAAAGCGGTGACGAGTCAGGCAATGCCACGTAGCAGAGCTATGCCGACGGCTATGTCGTCGGCATACCTCTGCCACGTGGCGGCCCGTGGTGCTCCTGGTGGCAAGGCTATGCCTACGGATCGGTGACGCGGATCGGTGACGTGGCACCTATGCCGACGGCTGCCGTCGGCATAGCTACGCCGCGGATCGGTGACGTGGCATGCGGAGATATGCCGACGGCCGCCCGTTTCGGCCGTCGGCATAGGTTTGACGGCATTAGCCGCCAGTCACGGGCGGGGCCGCCGGGCCCACATGTATGCCGACGGCTGGTTTATGCCGACGGCTGCTGTCGGCATGTCTTGATCTACGGCGACGGCCGGTCTGTGCCGACGGCTGCCGTCGGCTTATATCAGGGTAGCCCGACGGCCAGGATAAGCCGACGGCCAGGACGAGGTTGTCGGCATATCTCGAACTAGGCCGACGGCAGCCGTCGGCATTGATTTGGCCGTCGGGGTAGGTCAGTTTTCCGGTAGTGACGTCGGCCATCCAAATCGAGTTGGTGGGTGTTGCTTCCAGCCAGATTCGATAAAGCTGATCGGTTAGCTAATTGCCACCTTCGGCCATCAGCAAATAGTTCACCGCTTGATCAAAACTTTGTCGTAAAGCATCTCGACCCGGAGGAAGCGAATAATATCCGAGCATGCGCCAACATTGTCGGCCGGACAAACGGGTGACAATGTGGGCGAACAATCTGCTCCATTTTGCACACACTCCGTTTTTACTAAACGAGGAATACCCTCACCTGTGCATCCTTTGGTGCACACAACCATTTATTAAAATGTCTCAAGTAACAATCTTCAGAAAAACAAAAAGGAAATTACAACCCCGAATGCCACAACCGGCCAAATAGGATAAAATACCTACACATAATCTAGTATTGTATCATCATCCAAACTGGTTGTATGTATCATGTGCTACCATCCCCAATGGTTCCATCCATAAGTCATAAGTTCCCTCACATCCGAAAGTAATGACCACGTATGGATCCATAAGTCATAAGTCATAAGTTCTGTCAAAAACCATTTCGACAGTTCCAAATAGCTCAAAGTAATGCACAAACTCCCACACAAATTCGCGACATAGTATTAGGATCTACCCCACCTAGCCAGTTACCAAATAGATTTGATATGCTAGTTGTAGGAACATTAATAGACACATGAAAATAGCATGCCACAAAATCTTGGCGAACGGGCAGGCTAGAAACAGATGAAGAATTGTTTTCTCTTGGTCACAAAAATAACATTCTTTACTACCTTGTTATCTATGCTTAGAAAAATTGTCCTTGATGAGAATGACATCCTTATTCACAAACCACATGAAAATATTAATCTTTAAAAGGACTTTGTCTTTCCAGATATGCGGGGACTGAGAAACATGTCCAGTGTTAATCAAGTATGTGTACATTTATTTAACAGAGTACACACCCGAGGAAGCTAATCTCCACCGGAGAGAATCAAGCTCCTTGGATAAGGTGACATCTATTAGTCTTTGAACCAAACTAAGTCACGCAACCCATGTGCCCCAACCAAAGCACGTAACTGGATCTTCAAGGGTACCTACCCTAATGTTGTGCTTATATACGCCTCCTTACGTTGTACAACTATCTATAATTATTCTCTTCCTGTTTGGTGCGTCCAAAACAGAAAAGCTCCCTTTTGTGGAAATTAATTATGAGACAAAATAATAGTATCGTCAACATATTGTAGCATCGAAATTCCCCCATCCACGAGATGTGGTATTAACCCTCCTAACCGGCCTTTCTCCTTGACTATACAATTAAGTACCACCTGCATGTGTGGCAATATTAAATAAAACTAGGGATAGAGGATCCCCCTGACGCAATCCCTTCCGAGTCTTGAAGAAATGACCCCCGTCTCATTGACCATAACTCCGATGCTACCTCCTTGTACAAAGGTCATAACCTGCTTCCACCAAGTAGGATCAAAACCTTGTGACTTTGTTGGGGGAAATTTGGACTCGAAGAGGATTTGCTCCATCACCTTGTGACTTCCATGGAATTCCCCTTGGAAACTATCTTTCACCATGATCAGTTATTTTTTTTTAATTTGCACGGTATCTTCTCCAAAGTATTCAACAAGATACTAACGGTCAAAAATCAAAACCAAGAGAACATATTGCTAAGAAAACCAGGTAGGAGTACTACCTTAGCCTGATTTCGAGGAGTGCAAAGCCAATGCCTATCTCTCGCCGTCAAGTTCTAGATATGTATTAACAGTATAACTTGAAATATACAACGTAGTCAAGTTCTAGATATGTATTATTGGTATAACTTGAAATATGCAGCTATGCATGTTTCATAAATAACGATGGAAATTTAAACAAAATTAAGATCATGATACAAAGGGTATCTAGTGTCTGTTTCTAGGCGGTGGAATTAGCCACTGCCGAGAACTCAAGGACATGTTGCCGGTGTAGTTATTCTGGCGTGCAACGAAATTTGATAAACTAGACAGAATATATGTGCAATTTGTGCGTTGGAGATCTAACAACGGTAGAACTAGTCATGATCTTGATGAAGTAGAGAGATTAGTATTCTCAGTTTCCCATTCATGCTTGTTAGGAGCATCTCTTTGAACCACCCTTTTGGGAACACAACATTTTTTGGAGATTTCGTCTTCCGCTTCACCTCGTCCACCAAAACACAAAATGAAGATGCTGGTAGGCAACTTTGTAATTTGTACGCACTGACAAGTTCATGCTCATCTATCTGTGATTGAGTAACTGTAAATCAAATCCTCGATGCATCTCATTTCCAGGAGCTCTCACCATATGTGCAAGAATTAGTGACAGGTCTTCTTCTCAGACTAGAATTGCAACGTAAAGGCATAAGCTTGCATTTCCTAGGGTTACTACTAGGCCAATTTGAAGTTCTTCGCCTTTCTTTATAAATGAGCGCAGTATGTGACTCAGTGTATGTGCATGCCTGATGCAGACAACACTTGGTACATAGTTTGAAAATTAAACCATGTCCTTGTTTTCTCAACTGCTAGCTATAGCAATGTAAATTGTTTCGTTTTTCTACAGGATTCTAACATACCACATTTTTTAGCCGATTCTCTCATATGCGTTTTCAATCTCTTGTCATCACAATTGCAGGCTTTTGTAGATGCCCATTGTACTCGCAACCAACATAGCAATGCATCAATGCATGTGGCTACTCATATGGCAAAAATTGTGTCAATCCATCCATCTACACTAGTCTAGAAGTGCATGCGTACTTCCATGCTCAATAACTCACACATCTATAGCCGAGAGGATAACAATGGGAAATATCCTAGAGGGTGAGGAGGTAGAAGATAGCCAGTGCCCAACAAGATTGTTAGGGAATAAGATGTATCATAATTTGAGTGGTACATAGTCTCGATCCTTGGCATGTAGTACCAGCACACCCATCTCTCTCGGTCGCCCATCTCTCTCGGTCATCAATTGGCTAAATGTGCCACACAAGATTTAGTTCTTTCCTCATCATGTTTCAAATGAAGTTTTGTGATAGAACCATTCTTCTAAAAGACAAGTTCCGTTTTTCTAACATCGACATTTCACTTTGAGAGGCAGACCTACATTACATTGTCCCACCAGGGTGCACTATATGTCCCTCGTGAAATTGTTTCAATGAAATCAACCTGTTAGTATCTAGTGTCTACTTTCAGGCAGTGTATAGCTATTCCAATCTCCTCCACAGTCTGAACCTCCAAGGCCGGTCCTGACAAATCAGGAGCCCTGGTGCAAGTTGATAAAACGGGGCAAATGTAGCACACAGATAAGAGTATAAGACACAAAATGTGGCATGGAGTTTAAACAAAAGCACTCGAAGAGTGGTTGCTTATTGCATGTTGCCACATGGCCGTCAGAACAAAAATATCCAAATCCACGAGCAATCCTCTGTCATGCTTGCCCTTGGACACCCTCTGTGAATCCCTTTTGTACGTTTCAAATATGTATTTAGGGACTGAGGATACGGGGATTAAATGAAACCAAATCAAATAAAGATGAGCAAGTAAACCAAGGGATATGTAGGAGGATTTAACTAACCGATGCAAGTTGACGAAGGATTGGTTGGGAATAGACAGATCATGATCTCCTATTCTCCTCCTCGGATAATTCTGGCCAAACTGCTACAAATTGGAATGGGAGGGTGCCACGCAATCATCGGGTGAGTAGGGAAGAAAACGAGAAATGAGGGGTCGAGGAGACGAGGGGATGGGAGGCGGAGGGAGCATGCGACCTGGACAGGGGCGTGGACCGCGGGGACTACATCTCACTTAGCGCGAGTGCTTCTTCCGTCTTGCTGAAGGGATTCCTTCCAATCTTTAGTAATTGGGACGACCCACATTTCCTATTTTTTCGCTAGATTTCAATTGCATTTGCTGTGTCCATTCTCTGGGTTTTGTTTGGGAGAATATCATACGGAAACTAGCATTCGGTGGGAAACCGGTGAAAACCACGAAAAAACAATGTTTTTAGGTTTCAAAAAAATCTTTAAAAAATATGGGATGTTAAGAGTGTGATGTTCTATTGCGGTGTAAAATTTCAATTCAAACACATTACGGGACATGAGCTTTGAAAAAGACAAAGTCAGCATGGAATAGTACCAAATAGTAATGACACTATTCATTGATGAATTTTTCTTTTTATAGCTCATATCCCGTAATGTGTTTTTACTTGAAATTTCACATGACAATAGACCATCATTCTATTAACATCCAACATTTTTTCAGTTTTTTTTAAGTTTCAAACGTTGTTTCCAAGGAGTTTTCTTTGAATGTTGGTTTCCGATGGTATTCTCCCGGTTTTGTTTACCCCTGTTTTTTCTCTTTTAGATTTTTGTTTCTTCTCCTATTATCTTCGGTTTTTCCCCTTTTTCACTACTTTTCTTCGTTTTATAAACGTTTTTCTTTGGTTTTTCTATTTTCTTTGCTTTTTCATTGGTTTTCTATGTTTCTTTCTTGGTTCTCACGGGTTCTCGGGTTTCTCGGTTTCATTACTTTGCATTGGTTTCTTTTGTTTTTGTTTTCTTTGCTTTTCTTTCTGGTTTTCATTGGGTTTCTTCATTATTCCTTATTTTTGTCGATTTTATCGATTTCTTTTTTCTTCAGCACATGTTAACTCTTTTCAGTACAGATTCAACATTTTTTGATACATCAGAAATAATTTTATATATACATTTAACATTTTCTTAATACATCACTAACATTTTTTGAAAACTGTTTTTTTCGCATGACTGGGTTTTTTCATATACATTGTACATTTTCTGCATATATCTAATACATTTTCCTAATACAAGTTTCACATCGTTCAAATACAAGTTTAAATTTTTTTAACACATGGTCAACATTTTTTCTATACACATTAAACATTTTTTTCAAATGTTTGATTAACATTTTCTGAGTACAAGATTAACATTTCTCGAATACATGGTCGACATTTTGTCTATATATACATTTAATTTTTTTAAGTGGTTGATTAACATTTTCAAAATACAAGTTTAACATTTTTTAATAAATTATCAACATTTTTTCTGTACATATTTGAAGTTTTTCATATGATTAATGAACATTTTTTAAATACAAGTTTATCATTTTTAGTACATTTTCTACCTCTTTAAAATGCTTTATATTTTTTCAAATAATTTTTTAATGTTTCTTAAATTCTTGATTAACATTTTTCAAATACGTGTTCAACTTTCCACACACATCGTATATTTTTTGTATACATTTTCCGTATACAGGAGAAACATTTCCTATATACACATTTATCATTTTTCAAATACTTGGTTCACAGTTTTTTTATTTTTTATATAAAGTTCTTTTGTAATATATATTTACTTAGAATATTTGGAACTACGAACAAAAGTTTAAAAAGGGCAAAACAAAAGAAAAAACGAGGTTGTGGCTCCCGCTTGTATGGGCCGCCCCAACTCGTGCGTCCCTGGCGAGGGTTCCCGGCCACGCTATGTCCGTCTCACCCGGGAGCCCCTATAGGGCGCCTTCAGCGCCGCTGAACTCAATCGGCGCCCACTGCAGCTCCCTCGTGGGCCGGCCCAGTATCACGCAGCGCCAGCGTAAAAACTCTAAACTGAAAAAATGTTTCTACAGCGAGGATTCGAACTCGCGCCGCTAAACTGCCGCACGCTCACGCTAACCAGTTGAGCTACAGGGTTTTACTGACAGAAAATACCGCGAAAACATTAAGTAACAATTGTACCCGTGCTGTTCCAAAAAAAAACAAGAGCTGACGAACAATAAAAAGAAGTCTCACGAATTTGTTTTAAAAAATTTCATGTAATTAAAAAAAGTTCACGGAAAATGAAAAAAGTTCACGGATTTGAAAGTTCATGAAAATTTAAAAAGTTCACGGATTTGAAAAAGTTCATGAAAATTTGGAAAAAGTTCACGAAATACAACATAGTTCAAGAGAACTGAAAAAAAAGTTCATCAAAGTTTAAAATTTTCATCGAATTTGAAAAAATATATCATGAATTAAAGTTCACAGACCTCAAAATTAGTTCACGAATTTTAAAAAAAATATCCATTTAAAAAAAGTTCATCTAAATTGAAAAAAAGTTATCGATTTTGAAAAAGAATTCATCAAATTTGAAAAATAGTTCACCGGTTTTGAAAAGCTGTTCATCGGTTTTGAAGAAGTTTCACAAATTTAAACAAAGTTCGTCAAATTTGAAAAAAAGTTCATCAAAATTGAAAAAAGTCCCCCGAATTTGAAAATAGTTCATCGACTTCAAAGAAAATTCATCGAATTCAAAAAAAGTTCATCAAATAAAAAAACAATGTTCATTGAATTAGAAAAAACATTCATCAACAAAAAAAGTTCATCGAATTTGAAAAAAAGTTCACCTTTTTAAAAATAGTTCATCAAATTTGAAAAAAAGTTCACCTTTTTAAAAATAGTTCATGAAATTTGAAAAAACATTCATAAAATCCGGTGAACATTTTATATGGAATTATAGAAAGAAAAAGGAAAAATAAAAGAAGAAACAAAACGAATAAAGAATAAATAAAAAGAAGAAATAAGAAATAAAAAGCAAAGAAAGAGAAAGGAAAAGTATAATTAAAATTATAAAAGGAAGAATAAAAGATGGCAGAAGCTACAAGGGAACCGAAAAGGCAAGTTGGCAGGGTGGTTAGCTCGGGTGTCAGTCAAGCCCTCGGTGCGGTTTCGAATCCGTGGCAGCTCTCCTTTTTTGCACCGGTTTACATAAGGATAAAGGATGAAAATGGGCTTGGCCCATCGCGGAGGAGGGGTGTGCGCCCTGTACCGTTAAGCATATAACGGGCGCTACAGGCGCCGTTTAGGATTTGCCGTCTCACCCCAGCCGCCGTCCCACACTGGTCGCTCCTAGTTAGGCCCTAGACCTTTCGCTCAAAAAAAAAAAAGTTAGGCCCTAGACCTCCGCCACCGATCCCAGCCTCCGGACGGCGAACGTCGCTTCGATTAGGCCATGGCTCCGGAGACGAGCCTGTCTGTGCCCGATGTTAGCCTGCAGCGGCCAGAGCTTTCGGAGGTACCATGGGAGACGAGGCTCGCTCTGGCTGAACGACCATGTCCGCTGGTGGTGAACCCTGAACAGAGGGCCCTTATTGGTGACCTCTGCCCATCCCTATCTGTGTTTCAGCATGCAAAATTCTCATTCAGTTATGATTCCTCATGTTTAAGCCGCAAAATTCCTGCTCTTCGGGCACAGTAGTGTATATATATATATATAGAGGTACTAATTGCTTGTCTGCTCGCTCGTATGATTCCTGATGTTTAAGCTGCAAAAATTTCTTCAATTCGATGTAAACTAGAATCAAATTCCCGAAATATGCTTTGTTATTTGTTTGATTCTTCGATTAATAGCAGCGTAGTATATCTGCGACTGCGAGAGTTCTGAGGAGCAGCGCTAATATCTGAGAGTTCTTAATAGCAGCGCTAATGTATCAGCCCTGCTGTTCCTTCACATGTTTAGTACTCCCTCCGATCCATATTAATTGTTGCAGATTTAGTAGCACACTAAATCAGTGATGATTAGTATGGACTGGAGGGATGTGCTAAATCAGTGACGATTAATATGAGCCGGGGGAGTAGCATTTATTAAGTCTATGGTTTACAGAATTTGTAATCTTTCTAGTTCTTTCTCCTATTTGCTGGTTTCAGTTCCAAGTTCCAACATGTTTTTTTTTTCTATTGGCATGATGAACTGATGGCCTCTTCTTGTTGCCCTCAGAGCCAGCTATGAAAAATTCAGACAAGTATATGCAAGAAATCAGAGAGTATTGGAAGAAGATCGATGAGCTAAATGCAACCCTTCCTGAGAAGGATCAGTTCTTCACTGTTTCTATTCAACCTCGATGTCCAGAACCAGCTTCCTTTTTCACGTACTACAGACTCTATGCATTGGACAACACCAATCCAAGTGAAATTTCTATCATTATCATCTTCAATTAAGCATCTACATACACTGCTGTACTGCTGAATTTTATTTTCTGTACTTCTTTCAGCTCCCCTTACAAGCAAACGATTCACAGAGCCAAGAAAAGACTACCCGGTATTGACTATGCTCCAAATATTCTCATTCAGATATGTTGGCGACTTCCTGGGTGATCAGAGCATGCTAGTATATGGGTTCATTGCTATCCGGGATGAGTTGGATTGTCTGCGCAATTACATCTTCAACTGTCCTAGAGAGCAGGCGCACGAGATAACACCGGTCAGTTAATGTGATTTGAGTAAAATATGATCATTTCTTTAAGTTTTCTCTTCAAATGGTGACATGATCTTGTTAGTATAACTAGAACAGAGTGTCGCTCTGTAAGCTGCTCGAGTGCACACGCAGCCCAAACGTGTTCGAGTCTCAGACTCCGCGGGGCGCTCAGGTCATTTCTTCTATAAAAATATGCTGTCAAGGGCTAGTCCTAGTTTGTCTCATTTTTTAAAGCTTGTTATAATAATGCAGCTTAGAAGAGCCTGCCTAGAATTAAAACTGGTGTATGTAATAATGAATTGTACAACCAATGCGGTCAGGGTATTTGATTTGCTATGTGCATATTAAGAGCATTGAACGGTAATGAAACTAAGATATGATATTATTAAATTATGTGCATATCGTTCAAGTTGTTCTATAGTTTCTTAGCATGTGCATTACGTACTTATATACTTCAGATGATAGTCTGATATCCTGTAATCTACGAGGACGCATTATGTACTTATATACATCAGACTTTATATATGTGCAAGGAGCAGGAAATGTGTTGGCTGGCAACACCTCAACGCAACATGTTATTATAAAGTAATGAGTTGGGTGTGACAGTAGTGCTAGTTATACCTGAAATTTATGATCCCTGATTCCTACTGGCATTCTCTTTCTGTCATTCAAAACATTACCATTGATTTGAGCATTTCTTTTGTACTTAAAATAGGATTCCCGGACGTTGCCGCTCATATCTCCTGTTCGTGGGAACTCTATTCTCGATGGTGTTCTTCTTGAGTACAGCCTGAAGGCCAAGTCTAATGGCAGTGACAACGCCGAGATGGATTATGTATTAGCTGATGGTTGCATTGAATATACAGATCACATGATTCTGCGTGGCACTACACTGAAGTCGAGGCTTTTTGGCAAGCTTGGCCCAGTGGACTTCCATTATGCTTTCCTCAGGCAGGGCATCGAAGCAACAGTTGACATTGAGATTCCAATGGCTAGTCCAGGTTGGGGCGTGAAGGCAGTGACTGCATTTACAAGTGGACTTTCAGATGCAATTGTGCTGTATGTTGGGTCTACTAATTCTTCGCCTGCACAATCAGTGCTACCTATATCATCAGTTGTTACTGTTCAATTGGGTCATGAGCTAAAGCTTAAATTTGACATCACCTCTATGGATACTGTGCGCAAGGGGTGTGTGAGGAGGTTTGTGCCCCGGATAGCAGCGTCGGCGCAGTACCAAAGGCCTAATGTTGTGATGGATGGAGAGCCGGAACCAAAGACATATTCCCGTTTCCTCACTTTCATTTCACAGAAATGTTCATTTGACAGTGGTAAAGTATCGATCGGTGACGAGTTCAAAGCTGAGGTTAGAGTGACCTGGTCCACCATGGGGCCGTATTGATCGGTGGTATGTTTTCTTCCTGCACCAGTGGTCATGTTGTCTTATGAAATTTATTTTAACCTTCTGTGTCTTGATTTTCCTTCTTTCGTGTTAATGCCAGTTGTCTGACTGAGGTGAAAACTCCAGCACGAATCAATGAATGGATCATGTGTTGAGTGGAAACGGCAGATATCCTTGTTCCAGTTCAAGTTGTACCGTTGTTCTTCTTGTTAGTCATCACTTGGTAGACGGATCTTACTTTAATTAAATGTACCGTGCGCCATTTGGAGTACTCTGATCCAGCTTTACCTTTGTGTATATATGTTGTTGTGGTGACTCCTGATTTGTTACTCCGTACGTAGAACTGTCTTCTTGCTTTGACTGGTTCTCTCTCGTTGACATTGAAATCAAATATCGAAGGGTTGATTTTCCTTTTCTGAGTTGGAGAATGTTTGAATTTAAGGGTGTTAGTGTCTGCTTTTAGGCGATGGAATTAGCTGCTTCATATAGAAGTTGACGACGATCCCTTTCGTATCTATTCTGGCTTGCCGCAAATAAGAGGTGTTGTCTGGAGATTGATAGATCATGGATCACTAGCAAGAATCATGTCCATGTCGCCCTTTCGCATTGAGGTTTAACTATGATATAGTTGATCTTGATTTGGATGGACTAGAGAGGTCGATACCGCCTCCGGGACCATTGCTCTCCTCAATTTTTCCTTCATTTCTCTTTAGAAAAGAGACGCTTTGCTTGGCTTTAATGAACTGAAGCCCTTAAGGTTTACAGATTCAGCAGTAATAGAAAATGTAAGTGCTACTACAAACCCTCAAAAGAGCGGGTGGTTCAACAGCCCACACACCGATACAAACCCAAGGGGCCTATACTCAACTGCGAAACAAAATGGAGGTGATGATCGATCAGTGGACATTAAAAGTTTGGGTCGAACGTCTTGCCTGATAGGGCTGACGGCTTCGTGTTATAAAGACGGGAGATCGATCCCACAGGAACGTTACAGAGTCGGTTTGATGTTTACATGATCTTGAAGAACAAGGAAAGCTAGAAGGAGTCGGACCCAACTACCATAACAGAGAGGTCCTATGCTAGTACGTAACTAGAGTCCTAGTACATGACATAGTTTAACATCCTCCCTTAATCACAACCTTGACAAGTTGAGATTACGCTTGAATGATTTAAAGCTTCTAGTAGGCAATGCCTTTGTAAGACCATCTGCAATATGATCTTTTGAATGTACAAACCTTATCTCCAGTTGTTTGTTGGCAACTCTTTTTCTGACAAAATGGAAGTCTATCTCGATGTGTTTTGTTCTTGCATGAAAGACCGGATTTGTAGAAAGATATGTAGCATCAAGATTGTCACACCATAGACACGGAGATTGAGTTTGTCTTACACAAAGTTCTTTAAGCATGGACTGCACCCAGATAATTTCTGCTGTAGCATTAGCCAAGGCCTTATAATCTGCTTCTGTACTTGACCTTGAGACTGTAGCATGTTTCTTTGCACACCAGGAGATCAAATTTGGCCCATAAAATATTGCAAATCCTCCTGATGATCTTCTATCATCTGGACAACCCGCCCAATCTGAATTAGAAAAAGCACCGACAAGTGTGGAAGATGACTTGCTGAACGTTAGACCAATGTCTGGAGCATTTTTCACATATCTTAAGATACACTTTGCAGCTGTCCAATGAGCTGTAGTAGGTGCATGAAGAAACTAACACACTTTATTCACGGCAAAGGAAATATCAGGACGAGTAAGAGTCAAGTACTGAAGTGCACCTACTATACTTCTGTATCTGGTGCTATCCTCTTGATTCAATAGCTCTCCTTCTGCAAGTGACAACTGTTCTGTACTGGACAAAGGTGTTGGTGATGGTTTGCGGGCTTGCGTGCCAACTCTACTCAGAAGATTAGTTGCATATTTTCTTGAGAAAGATGAAGACCTTCTCTGGTTTTCTTCACTTCAATGCCAAGGAAGAAGTGCAAGTCTCCTAAATCCTTGAGAGCAAATTTGGAGTTTAGGTCTTTTAGCAGCCCCGTCACTGCCTCATTTGATGAGCTTGTAAAATGATATCATCAACATATATAAGAACAAATATAGATGTATTTGACTTATTGTAAATAAACAAGGAAGTATCTGACTTGAAAGGAGCAAAACCAAGTTTTTGCAGCTTTAAACTCAATCGAGAATACCATGCCTTCGGAGCTTGCTTCAGACCATATAATGCTTTGTCAAGTTTGCACAAATGAAAAGGTGCAATTTTGTCCTCAAAACCAGGTGGTTGTTTCATATACACTTTCTCTTCTAGGTGGAACAGAGGCTCCAAATGTCACTAACCAAAGCGTTTGGGGTCACGGGCGATGGAGAACAGTCCATGGAACTTGATCGCGAGAGGGACGTGACAAATTTGCTTAAAGTTCACCTTGAAACTTGATACAAATGGTCAGAGAAAATCGTAAGTTTCATATGCAAAGTCTTCAGTTTCAATATTAAAACATAAAATTTACTGTGGACTCGTGTGGGTTCCAACTACTTTGCGAACCGCAAGGAAAACAAGCGGCCATGTAGGGCTAGGCAGGTGCATGCTCCCTCACCTGCTTACCCCTGCGGATTTCCGGTCAATTCAATTTCCCAACTACTAGCCATTCATCGTATTTGATATGTTAACTACTTTTATTTTCCTTTGTGATTCTTTTTCCGATAAAATACATTTTTGTTGATTCATAATATAGTACCGAGGGCTACGATAGTAATGAACCACACCGGGATCTACATAACTAGGATACACAGAACCAACAACACAAACACACACACCCATAAGATACACCAACAAAGAGCTAAGCCATGCAAGACCAAATCTATACACCTCCAAACAGTTTCGCTCGTGCTACCTCCAGGGGACAGCTCAGCCAAACCCTAGCCGTCGCCGCCTCCGATCTTCCTTCCTCTTTCTTTCCTCGTTGCCGCCGAAGGAAGCCGGCGGACGGGGTTGGCGGGCCCGTGTACTTCCTCCATGAGGAGGCCTCCGGCAGATGCGCGACGATGAAGGAAATATGCCCTAGAGGCAATAATAAAGTTATTATTTATTTCCTTATTTCATGATAAATGTTTATTATTCATGCTAGAATTGTATCAACCGAAAACATGATACATGTGTGAATACATAGACAAACAGAGTGTCATTAGTATGCCTCTACTTGACTAGCTCGTTGATCAAAGATGGTTATGTTTCCTAGCCATAGACATGAGTTGTCATTTGATTAACGGGATCACATCATTAGGAGAATGATGTGATTGACATGACCCATTCCATTAGCTTAGCACCCGATCGTTTAGTATGTTGCTATTGCTTTCTTCATGACTTATACATGTTCCTATAACTATGAGATTATGCCCGTTTGCCGGAGGGACACTTTGTGTGCTACCAAACGTCACAACGTAACTGGGTGATTATAAAGGAGCTCTACAGGTGTCTCCAAAGGTAGATGTTGGGTTGGCGTATTTTGAGATTAGGATTTGTCACTCCGATTGTCGGAGAGGTATCTCTGGGCCCTCTCGGTAATGCACATCACTTAAGCCTTGCAAGCATTGCAACTAATGAGTTAGTTGCGAGATGATGTATTACGGAACGAGTAAAGAGACTTGCCGGTAACGAGATTGAACTAGGTATTGGATACCGACGATCGAATCTCGGGCAAGTAACATACCGATGACAAAGGGAACAATGTATGTTGTTATGCGGTGTGACCGATAAAGATCTTCGTAGAATATGTAGGAGCCAATATGGGCATCCAGGTCCCGCTATTGGTTATTGACCGGAGACGTGTCTCGGTCATGTCTACATTGTTCTCGAACCGTAGGGTCCGCACGCTTAAGGTTTCGATGACAGTTATATTATGAGTTTATGAGTTTTGATGTACCGAAGGAGTTCGGAGTCCCGGATGAGATCGGGGATATGACGAGGAGTCTCGAAATGGTCGAGACATAAAGATCGATATATTGGACGACTATATTCGGACATCGGAAAGGTTCTGAGTGGTTCGGGTATTTTTCGGAGTACCGCGGAGTTACGGGAATACGGGGAAGAGTATTGGGCCTTAATGGGCTTTAGTGGGAAGGAGCCAGGAGGTGGCGCGCGCCCCTCCCAAGCCCAGTCCGAATTGGACAAGGGGTTTGGGGCGCGGCCCCCCTCTCCCTTCCTTCTCCACTTCCCTCCTTTCCCCCCTTCTCCTAGTTGGACTAGGAAAGAAGGAGTCCTACTCCCAGTGGGAGTAGGACTCCCCTTGGCGCGCCCCTCCTAGGCCGGCCGCCCCCTCCTCCCTTGCTCCTTTATATATGGGGGCAGGGGGCACCCCATGGACACACAAGTTGATCTTCGTGATCGTTCCTTAGCCGTGTGCGGTGCCCCCCTCCACCATATTCCACCTCGGTCATATCGTTGCAGTGCTTAGGCGAAGCCCTGCGTCGGTAGAACATCATAATCATCATCACGCCGTCGTGCTGACGGAACTCATCCCCGAAGCTTTGCTGGATCGGAGCCCGGTTAGCGTCATCAAGCTGGACGTGTGCTAAGAACTCGGAGGTGCCGGAGTAACGGTGCTTGGATCGGTCGGATCGGGAAGACGTACGACTACTTCCTCTACGTTGCGTCAACGCTTCTGCTTCGGTCTACGAGGGTACGTAGACAACACTCTCCCCTCTCGTTGCTATGCATCACCATGATCTTGCGTGTGCGTAGGAATTTTTTTGAAATTACTACGTTCCCCAACAGTGGCATCCGAGCCTAGGTTTTTATGGTTTGATGTTATTTGCTCGAGTAGAACACAAGTGAGTTGTGGGCGATATAAGTCATGCTGCCTACCAGCATGTCATACTTTGGTTCGGCGGTATTGTTGGATGAAGCGGCCCGGACCGACATTACGCGTACGCTTACGTGAGACTGGTTCTACCGCCATGCTTTGCACACAGATGGCTGGCGGGTGTCAGTTTCTCCAACTTTAGTTGAACCGAGTGTGGCTACGCCAGGTCCTTGCGAAGGTTAAAACGGCATCAACTTGACAAACTATCGTTGTGGTTTTGATGCGTAGGTGAGATTGGTTCTTGCTTAAGCCCGTAGCAGCCACGTAAAACTTGCAACAAACAAAGTAGAGGACGTCTAACTTGTTTTTGCAGGGCATGTTGTGATGTGATATGGTCAAGGCATGATGCTAAATTTTATTGTATGAGATGATCACGTTTTGTAACTGAGTTATCGGCAACTCGCAGGAGCCATATGGTTGTCGCTTTATTGTATGCAATGCAATCACCCTGTAATGCTTTACTTTATCACTAAGCGGTAGCGATAGTCGTAGAAGCATAAGATTGGCGAGACGACAACGATGCTACGATGGAGATCAAGGTGTCGCGCCAGTGACGATGGTGATCATGACGGTGCTTTGGAGATGGAGATCACAAGCACAAGATGATGATGGCCATATCATATCACTTATATTGATTGCATGTGATGTTTATCTTTTTTATGCATCTTATCTTGCTTTGATTGACGGTAGCATTATAAGATGATCTCTCACTAAATTATCAAGAAGTGTTCTCCCTGAGTATGCACCGTTGCCAAAGTTCATCGTGCCCACACATCACGTGATGATCGGGTGTGATAAGCTCTACGTCCATCTACAACGGGTGCAAGCCAGTTTTGCACACGCAGAATACTCGGGTTATATTTGACGAGCCTAGCATATGCAGATATGGCCTCGGAACACGGAGACCGAAAGGTCGAGCGTGAATCATATAGTAGATATGATCAACATAATGATGTTCACCATTGAAGACTAATCCATTTCACGTGATGATCGGTTGTGGTTTAGTTGATTTGGATCACGTGATCACTTAGAAGATTAGAGGGATGTCTTTCTAAGTGGGAGTTCTTAAGTAATATGATTAATTGAACTTTAATTTATCATGAACTTAGTCCTGGTAGTATTAGCATATCTATGTTGTAGATCAATAGCTCGCGTTGTTGCTTTCATATGTTTATTTTGATATGTTCCTAGAGAAAATTGTGTTGAAAAATGTTAGTAGCAATGATACGGATTGGATCCGTATTCTGAGGTTTATCCTCATTGCTGCACAGAAAAATTATGTCCTTGATGCACCGCTAGGTGACGGACCTATTGCAGGAGCAGATGCAGACGTTATGAACGTTTGGCTAGCTCAATATGATGACTACTTAATAGTTTAGTGCACCATGCTTAACGGCTTATAATCGGGACTTCAAAGACGTTTTGAACGTCATGGACCATACGAGATGTTCCAGGAGTTGAAGTTAATATTTCAAGCAAATACCCGAGTTGAGAGATATGAAGTCTCCAACAAGTTCTATAGCTAAAAGATGGAGGAGAATCGCTCAACTAGTGAGCATGTGCTCAGATTGTCTGGGTACTACAATCGCTTGAATCAAGTGGGAGTTAATCTTCCAGATAAAATAGTGATTGACAGAATTCTCTAGTCACCATCACCAAGTTAGTAGAACTTCATGATGAACTATTGGGCCTTAATGGGCTTTTGTGGGAAGGAGCCAGGAGGTGGCGTGCGCCCCTCCCAAGCCCAGTCCGAATTGGACAAGGGGTTTGGGGCGCGGCCCCCCTCTCCCTTCCTTCTCCACTTCCCTCCTTTCCCCCCTTCTCCTAGTTGGACTAGGAAAGAAGGAGTCCTACTCCCAGTGGGAGTAGGACTCCCCTTGGCGCGCCCCTCCTAGGCCGGCCGCCCCCTCCTCCCTTGCTCCTTTATATATGGGGGCAGGGGGCACCCCATGGACACACAAGTTGATCTTCGTGATCGTTCCTTAGGCGTGTGCGGTGCCCCCCTCCACCATATTCCACCTCGGTCATATCGTTGTAGTGCTTAGGCGAAGCCCTGCGTCGGTAGAACATCATAATCATCATCACGCCGTCGTGCTGACGGAACTCATCCCCGAAGCTTTGCCGGATCGGAGCCCGGGGAGCGTCATCAAGCTGGACGTGTGCTAAGAACTCGGAGGTGCCGGAGTAACGGTGCTTGGATCGGTCGGATCGGGAAGACGTACGACTACTTCCTCTACGTTGCGTCAACGCTTCCGCTTCGGTCTACGAGGGTACGTAGACAACACTCTCCCCTCTCGTTGCTATGCATCACCATGATCTTGCGTGTGCGTAGGAAATTTTTTGAAATTACTACGTTCCCCAACAGTGGCATCCGAGCCTAGGTTTTTATGGTTTGATGTTATTTGCTCGAGTAGAACACAAGTGAGTTGTGGGCGATATAAGTCATACTGCCTACCAGCATGTCGTACTTTGGTTCGGCGGTATTGTTGGATGAAGCGGCCCGGACCGACATTACGTGTACGCTTACGCGAGACTGGTTCTACCGCCGTGCTTTGCACACAGGTGGCTGGCGGGTGTCAGTTTCTCCAACTTTAGTTGAACCGAGTGTGGCTACGCCCGGTCCTTGCGAAGGTTAAAACGGCATCAACTTGACAAACTATCGTTGTGGTTTTGATGCGTAGGTGAGATTGGTTCTTGCTTAAGCCCGTAGCAGCCACGTAAAACTTGCAACAAACAAAGTAGAGGACGTCTAACTTGTTTTTGCAGGGCATGTTGTGATGTGATATGGTCAAGGCATGATGCTAAATTTTATTGTATGAGATGATCATGTTTTGTAACTGAGTTATCGGCAACTCGCAGGAGCCATATGGTTGTCGCTTTATTGTATGCAATGCAATCGCCCTGTAATGCTTTACTTTATCACTAAGCGGTAGCGATAGTCATAGAAGCATAAGATTGGCGAGACGACAACGATGCTACGATGGAGATCAAGGTGTCACGCCAGTGACGCGTGACGATGGTGATCATGACGGTGCTTCGGAGATGGAGATCACAAGCACAAGATGATGATGGCCATATCATATCACTTATATTGATTGCATGTGATGTTTATCTTTTTTATGCATCTTATCTTGCTTTGATTGACGGTAGCATTATAAGATGATCTCTCACTAAATTATCAAGAAGTGTTCTCCCTGAGTATGCACCGTTGCCAAAGTTCGTCGTGCCCAGACACCACGTGATGATCGGGTGTGATAAGCTCTACGTCCATCTACAACGGGTGCAAGCCAGTTTTGCACACGCAGAATACTCGGGTTATACTTGACGAGCCTAGCATATGCAGATATGGCCTCGGAACACGGAGACCGAAAGGTCGAGCGTGAATCATATAGTAGATATGATCAACATAATGATGTTCACCATTGAAGACTAATCCATTTCACGTGATGATCGGTTGTGGTTTAGTTGATTTGGATCACGTGATCACTTAGAAGATTAGAGGGATGTTTTTCTAAGTGGGAGTTCTTAAGTAATATGATTAATTGAACTTTAATTTATCATGAACTTAGTCCTGGTAGTATTAGCATATCTATGTTGTAGATCAATAGCTCGCGTTGTTGCTTTCATATGTTTATTTTGATATGTTCCTAGAGAAAATTGTGTTGAAAAATGTTAGTAGCAATGATACGGATTGGATCCGTATTCAGAGGTTTATCCTCATTGCTGCACAGAAGAATTATGTCCTTGATGCACCGCTAGGTGACGGACCTATTGCAGGAGCAGATGCAGACGTTATGAACGTTTGGCTAGCTCAATATGATGACTACTTAATAGTTTAGTGCACCATGCTTAACGGCTTATAATCGGGACTTCAAAGACGTTTTGAACGTCATGGACCATACGAGATGTTCCAGGAGTTGAAGTTAATATTTCAAGCAAATACCCGAGTTGAGAGATATGAAGTCTCCAACAAGTTCTATAGCTAAAAGATGGAGGAGAATCGCTCAACTAGTGAGCATGTGCTCAGATTGTCTGGGTACTACAATCGCTTGAATCAAGTGGGAGTTAATCTTCCAGATAAAATAGTGATTGACAGAATTCTCTAGTCACCATCACCAAGTTAGTAGAACTTCGTGATGAACTATAATATGCAAGGGATAACGAAAACAATTCCCAAGCTCTTCGTGATGCTAAAATCGACGAAGGTAGAAATCAAGAAAACCATCAAGTGTTGATGGTAGACAAGACCACTAGTTTCAAGTAAAGGGCAAAGGAAAAAAGGGGAACTTCAAGAAGAACAGCAAGCAAGTTGCTGCTCAAGTGAAGAAACCCAAGTCTGGTCCTAAGCCTGAGACTAAGTGCTTCTACTGCAAAAGAATTGGTCATTGGAAGCGGAACTACCCCAAGTATTTGGTGGATAAGAAAGGATGGCAAAGTAAACAAAAGTATATTTGATATACATGTTATTGATGTGTACTTTACTAGTGTTCATAGCAACCCCTCAGTATTTGGTACTAGTTCTGTTGCTATGATTAGTAACTCGAAACGGGAGTCGCAGAATGAACAGAGACTAGTTAAGGGTGAAGTGACGATGAAAGTTGGAAGTAGTTCCAAGATTGATATGATCATCATAGCACACTCCCTATACTTTCGGGATTAGTGTGGAACCTAAATAAGTGTTATTTGGTGTTGAGCATGAATATGATTTGATCATGTTTATTGCAATACGGTTATTCATTTAAGTAAGAGAATAAATTGTTGTTCTGTTTACATGAATAAAACCTTCTATGGTCATACACACCAACAAAATGGTTTGTTGGATCTCGATCGTAGTGATACACATATTCATAATATTGAAGCCAAAAGATGCGAAGTTAATAATGATAGTGCAACTTATTTGTGGCACTGCAGTTTAGGTCATATTGGTGTAAAGCGCATGAAGAAACTCCATGCTGACGGGATTTTGGAATCACTTGATGCTTACGAACCATGCATTATGGGCAAGATGACTAAAGACTCCGTTCTCCGGAACAGTAGAGCAAGCAACTGACTTATTGGAAATAATACATATTGATGTATGCGATCCGATGAGTGTTGAGGCTCACAGCAAGTATCATTATTTTCTGACCTTCACAGATGATTTAAGCAGATATGAGCATATCTACTTGATGAAACATAAGTCTGAAAAGTTCAGAGTATTTCAGAGTGAAGTGGAGAATCATCGTAACAAGAAAATAAAAGATTCTACGATATGATCGTGGAGGAGAATATTTGAGTTACGAGTTTGGTCTTTAATTAAAATAATTTGGAATAGTTTCACAAACTCATGCCACCTGGAACACCACAGCATAATAGTGTGTCCGAACGTCAAAACCGTACTTTATTGGATATAGTACAATCTATGATGTTTCTTACCGATTTACCAATATCGTTTTGGGATCATGCATTAGAGACAGCTGCATTCACGTTTAAAAGGGCACCATCAAAGTCCGTTGAGACGACACAATCTGAACTGTGGTTTAGTAAGAAACCAAAGTTGTCGTTTCTTAAAATTTTGGGATTGTGATGCTTATATGAAAAAGTTTCATCCTGATAAGCTCAAACCCAAATCGGAGAAATATGTCTTCATAGGATACCCAAAGGAGACTGTCGGGTACACCTTCTATCACAGATCCGAAGGCAAGACATTCGTTGCCAAGAATGTATCCTTTCTAGAGAAGGATTTTTCTCTCGAAAGAAGTGAGTGGGAGGAAAGTAGAACTTGATGTGGTAACTGTACCTGCTCCCTTATTGGAAAGTAGTTCATCACAGAAATTTGTTCCTATGACTACTACACCAATTAGTGAGGAAGTTAATGATGATCATGTAACGTCAGATCAAGTTACTACCGAATCTCGTAGGTAAACCAGAGTGAGATCCGCACCAGAGTGGTACGGTAATCCTGTTCTGGAAGTCATGTTACTAGAACATGACGAACTTGCGAACTATGAGGAAGCGATGATGAGCCCAGATTCCGCGAAATGGTTTGAGGCCATGAAATCTGAGATATGATCCATGTATAAAAACAAAGTATGGACTTTGATGGATTTGCCCGATGATCGGCAAGCCATAGAAAATAAATGGATCCTCAAGAGGAAGACGGACGCTGATAGTATCGTTACTATCTACAAAGCTAGAATTGTCGCAAAAGGTTTTCGACAAGTTCAAGGTTTGACTACCATGAGAGTTTCTCACTCGTATCTATGCTTAAGCCTGTCCGAATCATGTTAGCAATTGCCGCATTTTATGAAATCTGGCAAATGGATAAAACAAAACTGCATTCCTTAATGGATCTATTAAAGAAGAGTTGTATATGATGCAACCAGAAGGTTTTGTCAATCCTAAAGGTGTTAACAAAATATGCAAGCTCCAGCGATCCATCTATGGACTGGTGCAAGCATCTCGGAGTTGGAATATACGCTTTGATAAGTTGATCAAAGCATATAGTTTTATACAGACTTGTGGTGAAGCCTGTATTTACAAGAAAGTGAGTGGGAGCACTACAACATTTCTGATAAATATATGTGAATGACATATTGTTGATTGAAAATAATGTAGAATTATTCTGCAAAGCATAAAGGAGTGTTTGAAAGGAGTTTTTCAAAGAAAGACCTCGGTGAAGCTGCTTACATATTGAGTATCAAGATCTATAGAGATAGATCAAGACGCTTGCTAAGTTTTTTCAATGAGTACATACCTTGACAAGATTTTGAAGTAGTTCAAAATGTAACAGTCAAAGAAAGAGTTCTTGCCTGTGTTACAAGGTGCGAAATTGAGTAAGACTCAAAACCCGACCACGACAAAAGATAGAAAGAGAATGAAAGTCATACCCTATGCCTTGGCCATAGGTTCTATAAAGTATGCCATGCTGTGTACCAGATCTATTGTATACCCTATACTGATTTTGGCAAGGGAGTACAATAGTGATCTAGGAGTAGATCACTGGACATCGGTCAAAATTATCCTTAGTGAAATAAGGATATGTTTCTCGATTATGGAGGTGACAAAAAGGTTCGTCGTAAAAGGTTATGTCGATGCATGTTTTGACACCAATCTAGATGACTCTAAGTCTCAATCTAGATACATATTGAAAGTGGGAGCAATTAGCTAGAGTAGCTCCGAGCAGAGTATTGTTGACATAGAAATTTGCAAAATACATACGGATCTGAATGTGGCAGACCCGTTGACTAAGATTCTCTCACAAGCAAAACATGATCACACATTAGTACTCTTTGGGTGTTAATCACATAGCGATGTGAACTAGATTATTGACTCTAGTAAACCCTTTGGGTGTTGGTCACATGATGATGTGAACTATGGGTATTGATCACATGGTGATGTGAACTATTGCTGTTAAATCACATGCTGATGTGAACTAGATTATTGACTCTAGTGCAAGTGGGAGACTCAAGGAAATATGCCCTAGAGGCAATAATAAAGTTATTATTTATTTCCTTATTTCATGATAAATGTTTATTATTCATGCTAGAATTGTATCAACCGGAAACATGATACATGTGTGAATACATAGACAAACAGAGTGTCCCTAGTATGCCTCTACTTGACTAGCTCGTTGATCAAAGATGGTTATGTTTCCTAGCCATAGACATGAGTTGTCATTTGATTAACGGGATCACATCATTAGGAGAATGATGTGATTGACATGACCCATTCCATTAGCTTAGCACCCGATCGTTTAGTATGTTGCTATTGCTTTCTTCATGACTTATACATGTTCCTATGACCATGAGATTATGCAACTCCCGTTTGACGGAGGAACATTTTGTGTGCTACCAAACGTCACAACGTAACTGGGTGATTATAAAGGAGCTCTACAGGTGTCTCCAAAGGTAGATGTTGGGTTGGCGTATTTCGAGATTAGGATTTGTCACTCCGATTGTCGGAGAGGTATCTCTGGGCCCTCTCGGTAATGCACATCACTTTAGCCTTGCAAGCATTGCAACTAATGAGTTAGTTGTGAGATGATGTATTACGGAACGAGTAAAGAGACTTGCCGGTAACGAGATTGAACTAGGTATTGGATACCGACGATCGAATCTCGGGCAAGTAACATACCGATGACAAAGGGAACAACGTATGTTGTTATGCGGTCTGACCGATAAAGATCTTCGTAGAATATGTAGGAGCCAATATGGGCATCCAGGTCCCGCTATTGGTTATTGACCGGAGACGTGTCTCGGTCATGTCTACATTGTTCTCGAACCGTAGGGTCCGCACGCTTAAGGTTTCGATGACAGTTATGTTATGAGTTTATGAGTTTTGATGTACCAAAGGAGTTCGGAGTCCCGGATGAGATCGGGGACATGACGAGGAGTCTCGAAATGGTCGAGACGTAAAGATCGTTATATTGGACGACTATATTCGGACATCGGAAAGGTTCTGAGTGGTTCGGGTATTTTTCGGAGTACCGGGGAGTTACGGGAATACGGGGAAGAGTATTGGGCCTTAATGGGCTTTAGTGGGAAGGAGCCAGGAGGTGGCCCGCGCCCCTCCCAAGCCCAGTCCAAATTGGACAAGGGATTTGGGGCGCGGCCCCCCTCTCCCTTCCTTCTCCACTTCCCACCTTTCCCCCCTTCTCCTAGTTGGACTAGGAAAGAAGGAGTCCTACTCCCGGTGGGAGTAGGACTCCCCTTGGCGCGCCCCTCCTAGGCCGGCCGCCCCCTCCTCCCTTGCTCCTTTATATACGGGGGCAGGGGCACCCCATGGACACACAAGTTGATCTTCGTGATCGTTCCTTAGCCGTGTGCGGTGCCCCCCTCCACCATATTCCACCTCGGTCATATCGTTGCAGTGCTTAGGCGAAGCCCTGCGTCGGTAGAACATCATCATCGTCATCACGCCGTCGTGCTGACGGAACTCATCCCCGAAGCTTTGCCGGATCGGAGCCCGGGGAGCGTCATCGAGCTGGACGTGTGCTAAGAACTCGGAGGTGCCGGAGTAACGGTGCTTGGATCGGTCGGATCGGGAAGACGTACGACTACTTCCTCTACGTTGCGTCAACGCTTCCGCTTCGGTCTACGAGGGTACGTAGACAACACTCTCCCCTCTCGTTGCTATGCATCACCATGATCTTGCGTGTGCGTAGGAATTTTTTTGAAATTACTACGTTCCCCAACAGACGATGCCCAAGGCACCATGCGTGGAGGTAGAATCTGGGTGCTGGGGCGGTGGCCACGCCACCACAGCTGTGAGGGTGGAGAGACCGTGGCGACTGGTGGCGGTGGATCAGGGGTTCCACTGCCAAGATTCGATATGTTGCTGGTGGTATCGACTCGAGCACTGGCAGGCGGCCCGGGGCGGTGGCTTTGCGTCTGGGGTGGCTATCTTTGCCGGCGAAGTTGGGGACCGGAGGTGCGTTGGGCATGGAGGGTTTGGGCAAGGCCCGGATGTGATGCCGATGGTGTCTGGGGTCATCTCAATCCGGCAATCGGCACGCACGGTATTGGGAACCTGGTAGGTTGACCCTGGATCACAAAGCGGTGGCTCTGGGCGGCGGTCCAACGGGTCTTTGCTTCGGTGTGGCGAGGACGGTCGGACGTAGTCGTTGTTGGTGGCGGAGAGGTCGACAACGTTCGGTGTCACCTTTTCATCGTCGATGAGCGTGTCTCTCCTTCCTGCAGTGGTGGACTCAGGCGACAATCTGCTCCCCCATCTCGGCTCCGGTGGTTTGGAATCCGGTCACGAGCCAGAGCGAAATCTCCGCTCGGCTTGACGATGCTGGCAGCACCGACGCATGAAGGTGTCACATCCTGCTTGGGGGCACCGTCATGGCCCTGATCATGTGCCCCCTCGAGCGTCTGGGGAAACCCTTGTTCCGGTTCACTGGAACAAATGGGGATAACGTCACGACGTCATTCCCTTCGTGAAGGCGCTTTGGTTGTTCACAGTCCTCGGTGCTGGATATTGGGGCGCCTCGATTCTTGATTGGGTTTCCTCTCAAGACATGGGCCTCGGGCGCAATGTAAGTCGTCGGCGCCTCCTGTGCATCTTCTTATTTAGGCCCGGCAAGGTCCTACAACCTACTTGTTGATCCTCTAGGCACTATGTGTGTGGAGGTACCTTGATCCAGTCAATTTTGTAGTCGTTGCTGTGATTTGGATGTGGCTTGCAACAGTAGTGATGCGGTCTGTTTGCTCTATACCATGTTTTCCTTGCTTTCTTGGCTGGAGATATGGCCAGGCGAGTTCCCTTACTCTCGATTGTAGTAGGTGTGTGGTGGACACGGAGGAATTGATCCCGGGCACCAGTGATCTCGGATGAATAGTAAAATCCGAAAAAATAGTAAAACAATTCAAAAAAATTTGAAATTATTTGTCAAGAAACTTTGATGTTTTTTCTACATGCGTACCAGTTTTCGTAATGAAATGACATTTGTGGAGGTCCCGGCAAAAAAAACAAAATCATGCTCCAAAAAAACTGTTTTTGGATACATTTTGGAGCATCAATTTTGTCTTTTTTGCGGAGACCTGCATGAATGTCATTTTGTCATGAAATTTTGCACGCATGTGAAAAAGATGTCAATGTTTGTTGCCAAAAAAATTCAGATTTTTTTGAAGTACTTAAATATTTTTTCCGTTTGTACTGTAGCAAAGGGTGCCTGTGAGCTCGAGCTCACAATAGCACTTTCCGTGTGTGGTTTCTTTCTTTTGTGATGTTGTTACACGTAGTAGTGTTCATGTATACTGGTGATATTCACATGAGTGGATTGTTGTGATGTTGTTACATGTAGTAGTGTTTATGTATACTGATGATGTTCACATGAGTTCTACACAAACACCACGATTACCTGCAAGTAGGTCCATAACCTCTCAAGCAATGAAGCACACTCTTACAAAGGGGCCCCACAAACTACCCCCGAGCCTGAAGTCACCACAATTTCTAGGGAGCTTATTAATTAATGCTAGTATGAGGGAACATTTTGCCCATCTAGGCCATGTTCTAAAGGTTCGTGTAACATGACAAACGAAACCAACACAAAGTGCTTAGCTACTTAGATGTGCATACCGCCAACCCTCATGTACGCTGAAATCCCATACATCAAGTAACTTAAAGTCAAATCCTCGATGCATCTCATTTTCAGGAAATCTCGCCGTGCAAAACTCCGTGACCAGTCTACTTCTCCGACTAGAAGCGGCGTGTCAGGTGACAAGCTTACATGCGAATCAACCTGTGGTTGAGTTGGTTAGGTGGACAGTGGTATCCCCAACCCACCAGGGTTCAAATCCTGATACTCGCATTATTCCTGGATTTATTTTAGGATTTCCGGCGATGCGCTTTCAGTGGGAGGAGACGTTCCCGTCGACGACGAGGCGCCTACGGTGACTTCGTAAATCTCAAGATGATATGCCGGCTCAGTCTCTCGGAGGTGCTCATAGGTGTAGGGTGTGCGTGTGTGCGTTCATAGGGATGAGTGTATGCGTGTGTATATGAGCGCTTATGTCTGTACTGATGCTTAAAAAAAAGTGACAAGCTTACATTTCCTAGACTAAATACAATACTGCTAGGTCAATTTGGAATTGTTTGCCAGATATTTATAAACGAGCAGTAGGCACATGAGGTGACTCGTCGGCATATTTTATATGTAAAATATTTAAAAAAATCGTTGGGATCCCGGCATTCCATATTTATGAATCCAATGCTCTCACGTGCATTGTCAATCTATTGTCATCACAACTGCAACTTTTTATTAAATGTCGGTTGTACTCACGACCTAAATAACAATACATGTGGCTACGGACGCATTAGTAAAGTTGGTGTCCCTCCATCCATCTACACCCAGTGCATAAATACATTGCATGCTTTCATGCTCGACGGCTCACAAGAAAACTTCAGCTGAGAGGATAACAATGGGAAAGGATTAGTCGCCGGTCAGGAGGTAGAATAACAGAGCCAGCACCCAACAAAATCATTAGGGAATAGGAAGCATCAAGAATTTGAGCGGTACAGTACACCAAGGAGACAGTGGTGGAGCGAGCGCCCAGCGACCCTGGGCAGTTGCCCGGGCTCGCTGCCACTCAGACGACAACGGTGGTCGTACCACAGTTGAAGGAGGGTCGGTGTGCAGTACCGGCATACACATCTCTCTTACTCATCTACCGACTCAGAGTCATGTTGGTGATACTAGAATAGCTTCGGAAAATTCGACGATATCCATGCTGGTAGTGATGCCTTTCCACCAAGTCGTGAGTCCGACGTAGCTACTCCAGATTGCCGCAGATATTGATAGGTCACGGACCTGCTATATGTGCAGTCCGAACCACCGCTTGGGCGCCCTGCATTTTGTACGAGATTTTGCCGTGCGCTGCACCTCGTCAGCTCAAACTCAGACTCAAAGGTTTTGCTCCAACGCCTTGTAAACTGTTTTTTCAATTCCTCCAAGGCTATTTTTCCAATTAGCACAGTACCAAGTCTAGCTTACGCAGTTCAAAAATAAGGAGTCCAAAGTACACAAGCCTCACGAAAATGAACAATCACAACCGAAAAGTACATTTAGCTGGGAATTATTTAAGCCCAACTTTCGCAGAGCGCAAATCATATTCTACGCTTGAGATGCACATGTTAAAAACACAGAGCATGATTTTAATTTTTGAAATGTGCTTTTCATATAGATATATTTTTAAAAATCACTTAATCACCGTAATCAGTAGAGCTACGAGTCATAATCTAACTAAAGTCAATGGAAACGATCAACACCAATAAGAGTTCAGACCTACTTACGAAAATGCACTTGCATCCAACCAAGGGCATCACCATCACATAGCAATAGCAACCAGGCAAAAGCCACATGGAAATCTCAGACACGATGGGATTTAAGGTACTTGAGTTACTGCAGATACCACGAAACGTTTGGCTGGCACTACTAGTATATTACTGCCAGCGAAAATCCTACACTTACGAAATTCTTGCACGGACTGATGTTTTTCTTTAGAAGTTTGCACGGACTGATGTCACGGACTCCTTCCTCGCCAACCAACACCCTTGATTTTAGCTGGTGGGACCTCTCCTCCCTAATCTTCTCCAACCACAACTCTCCACTGGAGTCCGTAACTGAAATCCCCTGAGATTATGTCCGTAAGTCTAGCATCTCTCTTACTGCCAGCATGAGGGGACGTTTTGCCCAGCTAGGAGGCCATGTTCTAAAGGTTCGGTTTGCATGGCCAATGGAACCAACACAGGGCGCTAGATAGCTGAGATGTGCACAACATTAAGCCCTTATGTCCACTCCAAAATCAGGCGCCGGTGATCCTGGAACAAGCTTACCACCCAATACCACCACCATTGCCGGCATCCCCGCCCTTGTTGCTGTCCCATCCACCACCACTCGCCTTGTCCCTAGAACTGCCGCCGCCACCGCCTTGGCTCCTGCTCCCTTCGGCCTTGTCCCAGGATCCTTCCTTCTTCCAACCACCTTCTAAAATGGCATGGGAGGGACACTTAGTGCTTTGATTGATTGTAAAATTAGCATAAGAAATGCCCAATAGACAAAGACATTGGACATACTAAAGCGGGAGAAAATTGATGGATGCCAGGGGGCAAAAAGGTGAAAGCGCTGAGGCTAAAGCAAAAGTGAGTCCTTTTCAGTCATTGAAGTCAAGGATCCTCAGTGGTCATACCTGAGCCTCCAGTTCCTTTTGATGAAATACAGCTTTCTCTTTCCCCATGATCCTCCTTCGGTACCAGCGGTAGTGTCGGCAGGAGGAGCACACCTCTGACCCAGGATAGATGATTTATTGCCACTAAGGCCAACTCCACCGCGCGACCCTATCCTGTCCGCTCCCGTCCGTTTGGGTAAAAGGGACAAACGAGACGGCCCAGCGCGCGGGTGCAAACGGATTTTTGTCCGCTTTGTGTCCGCTTTCGACCCATCCCCGGCCCAAGTTTGCGCCGGTTTTGGGGTGAAACGGACAGCGCGCGGACGGGCGGGACGCGCGCGCTTGTCCTCCCCTGGCCCGCCTGTCGATGGGAGAAACCAACCCCCCCCCCCCACGCCCATTTGGCGCCATTTCCCCCAAACCCTCCCACGTCCCTCCCGCCGCCCCCTCTCTCCCACGTCCATGGCCGACGCCCCGCCGAGTTCTGGCAGCCTGGCCGTCGACCCAACCGCAAAGGTGAAGAAGAAGGCGCCAAGGAAGCCGCGGTCGGAGTGCACGCCGGAGGAGATCGCCAAGTTGGACGCGGATTCGGCGAAGAGGAGGGAACGAAGAGCGTCCGTCAAGGTCAATGCCGCCCAGCGCGAGGAGCTGGAGGCCGCGCGGCGCAAGGCCGCTGCCGACGAGAAGGAGGACCTCGTCAACAAAGCGCACGCCATCCTCATGCTTGGCATGGGCCGTCCGGCGGGGTTCCATGCAACGGCCACCGGCCCGGCGAGCACAGGCTCGTCGGTCGCCCGGCCTACGCGCTGCCAGTCGCCGACGTCGCGCGCCGCGCCCATGTCACCCGGCTTTCCTCCGCCAAGGCACGACGGCCAGACCTGTTTCTCGGCGTCACCGGACATGGGTTTGTTCGCGCCGTCCACACCACGCCCCGCGGTCGTCATCGACCTCAACGTCACGCCTGGGACCAGCAGCGGCGGGCGGCCGTCCGTCGAGATGCAAAGAAAGCAGGCGCGTGCACCGTTCACGGGCACCATGCCGCCCCCCCCCCCCCCCCCCCCGCGTGTTATTTGACGGAATGCCAACCTCAACGCCAACGGTGGACGACCCCTTCTACAACCAGTACATGGAGGACGTGATCTTCCAGGGTGGGCATGGCCGTGCCTACGACCCCGAGGAGACCCAAAGTCAGGATGGCCGCGCCCAGTACGTGTCCGATGAAGAGGCCGACGACCGTGCTGACTACGACCATGGTGATTCATGGCATGAAGATGATGAAATCTATGTCGAAGGTGAAGATGAAGATGAAGGCAGTGATGTTGATATTAGTGGCGCTCCATTGTTCATCGACGAGCTCACCCAAAGAGCGGAAGCACAAAAGAAGTGGAAGAGCATTCGCACCGGTTCATATACATAAGATGAGGACAAGTTGATTTGCCAATGTTGGATGGAGATTAGCCAAGATCCAAGGACCGGCGCGCAACAAAAGGGCATTGTTTTTTGGACGAGAGTCCACAAAACATTCCATGAAAGGAAGATGTTTGAGCCCTACCAAGTTACAAGCAACCGTGGCATCGGTTCGATTCAAAAAAGATGGTTGTTCATCCAACAAGAGTGCAACAAGTATTGTGCCGCATTTGAGAGCGTTGAAGCACGGCCCGTGAGTGGTCTCGGCGTTGGGGACATGGTATGCTCTTCTCTTTCTAGCCCTTTCCTTGCTACGGCCATGAGACTTCGGCCGTGTATATGTTTGCATGTTCACTTGTTGTTGATCATGTGGTGTAGGCATTTCAATCTTTGGAGGCATTCAAGGCCCGGCACAATGACAAGCCATTCACTCTTACGCATTATTGGACGATCATCAACAATTGCCCTAAGTTAAAGGATCGATACCGTCAACTTCAAAGGAAGAGAGGCAAGAAGACGACCAAGTTCGCCGGAGGTGGGGACGACGAGGCGTTGAAGAGGCCGAGGGGCATGACCAACTCCAAGGTGGACGACATACGTGACGCCTCATCCATGGCCTTGCATGAGACTTTGCATGGCATGATGTCACATAAGGATGTGAGGGACGAGAAGAAGCGGCAACGAGCAAATAAAGCAATATCTAGACCTCCAAAGACAGAAGCTTGAGATGGAGGAGGCGGCCAAGAAGAGGAAGATAGACATGAAGGAGGCGGCCCGGCAAAGGAAGCTCGACATGGAAGAGGCCGCCCGGCAAAGGCAGCTCGACATCGAGGCCGACAACGTCAAGGCCAGGCAGAGGCAGCTCGACATCGAGGCCACCAATGCCGCCACCAAAGCGAAGGAGGTGGCCCTTGCGATCATGAGCGTGGACTTGTCGAAGATGAGCGACAAGACGAGGGCCTGGTTCGAGGCCAGGCAGAAGGAGATGCTCGACGCCGAAGGCCTGAACTAGGTCGTCCGATCGGCGTGGCCGTTCTTTTTGGAGGCTGGCATGGGTGCCGCCCGCCCGCTGGGCCGCTGGCAGTGTGCCGGCGAGAAAAAAATCATTTTGGAGGCCGGCTGTGTTGCTGGCCGCTGGCTGTGTTGTCGGCGAGGGCAACTATTCATTTTGAAGGCTGGCTGTGTTGCCGGCCGCTGGCCATGCCGGCGATGGACGTGTAGGCCGCTGGCTTTGTTGCCTCCGTGATGAACTAGGGTCGTGAACTAGGGCTTGGCTTTTGAAACGTTGTTTTTTTTAAATACACGCGGACAAGATGTGGCAAAAGGATGCGGCCGCGCGGTGGGCGCACGGCCACCGCATCCCAGGACACGCCCGGACACGACCCCAAATCCCTACCCAAACGAACAGAATCCGGACAAAACGAACGTCTGTTTGGGATCGCGCGGTGGAGTTGGCCTAACCCAGGATAGAGGATCCATTGCCAAAAGATGGCTTGTTTTGATAAACATCGGTCCCCACCACCAACAGACGGGGCGACACACGCAGGGCAAGGGAAGCGGGCGCAGCAGTCGTGGTCACCCTAGGGGCGGCCTCGGTACACGCGACAACGACTGTCGAGTGGCCAGCTCCACGGCTTACTCGGTTGTTAGCGTGCACCGGTTTGGATTATGTCGGGCACCTCTCCTTCTCTGTTGCTAGGCCGGTGGACGGTCGTTGCTTTTCGGTTCCGACCAATTTTGGTGTGCTGTTGGTGGCCTGTTAGCAGGTCTTTGGGGAGGCTGGTTCTCAGTGTGTTCGGGTTGGAGTCATGTTGCTCGGTTTGTCCTGTTTGGTGTTACCTTGGTTGGCATGCGTTCATCTGATGCTCCTTAACGAAGAGTGAGTTGCAGAAAACCATCACAATGACGCTTAGATTTGCAGAAAACACAGTTTTACGAATTTCTGTCAGAAAGCACTGATTCTCGGTCTAATCTTTTGCAAAAAATACTAATATGTGGCTTAGGCTATTTTAATGATGATTAGGTCCCACTGGACAGGGTGATGTGGCAAAAACATTGCCACATAAACACTTTGACTAGTCAATCCCCTTCTTCTTCTTCCCCCAACTCTCACCATCGCCCCCCAGATCCAGGCCATGGCGCCGGCCCGGTTTCCCGCCGTTGTGCCACCTCATCCTCCCCTGCTTCCTCTACCTTCTCATGCTGGCCTGGCCACCGCGTCGGTGTTGTCCGCCTCCCACGCGCTTGCCCACCTGCACTCGCTGCACAGCCTCGCCCACGGCAACGTCAGGTCCTCCAACGTGCTGCTCCGGCCGTGTTGAAGGAGAGATTTGCAATACAATGAACGTTGTATTGATGGGGTACAAGGGAAGGCCTCTACCTCAACTATACAAGACTAGGAGGTGGGCCACAACTCCAATACACGTGCAATACAAAACACATACTCAACACCCCCCGCAGTCGAAGCGTCGCCGAAGACATAGAGACTGGACCGAAACTCCTCGAAGACGGGAGTAGGCAATCCCTTAGTCATCACATCAGCAAATTGTTGCGACGTCGGCACGTGGAGAACTCGAACACGGCCAAGGGCAACCTGCTCGCGCACGAAGTGAATGTCGAGCTCAATATGCTTCGTCCGTCGATGGTGCACCGGGTTGGCGGAGAGGTAGACCGCGCTGACGTTATCGCAATAGACAAGAGTGTCCTTGTGAACATCACAAAGCAACTCTTGGAGCAGCTGATGTATCCAAGAGCACTCGACCACGGCGTTGGCCACAGCGTGATACTCTGCCTCGGCGCTAGAGCGGGAGACCGTGGGCTGCCGCTTCGATGACCAAGAGATCAACGACGGCCCAAGGTAGATGCAGTAGCCTGACGTAGAGCGTCGTGTGTCGGGACAGCCAGCCTAGTCAGCAACCGAGTAAACCACGAGGTCGGTGGAGGCGGAGGCCATCAGGGTGAGTCCCAAGGACATGGTGCCGCGTATGTAACGGAGAATACGCTTCGCCAGAGTCCAGTGAGAGTCACGCGGGGCGTGCATATGGAGGCACACCTGCTGAACAGCGTACTGCAGGTCGGGGTGAGTCAGCGTCAAGTACTGTAAAGCACCGACAATAGAGCAATAAAATGCTCCATCGGACGCGAGAGACCCCTCCAGAGCAGAGACCTTCGCCTTCGTGTCGACGGGAGTGGGCGCCGGCTTGCAGTTAAGCATATCGGCACGCTCAAGGAGCTTGTGGGCATACTTCTGCTGATGCAGAAAGAAACCGTCAGCCCGGCGGATCACCTCGATGCCGAGAAAGTAGTGCAGGGGTCCCAAGTCCTTGAGGGCGAACTCATCACGAAGACGAGCAGTCAGCCGCTGAAGGAGATCGGGGGTGGACGCCGTGAGGATGATGTCGTCGACATAGAGCAGCAGATATGCAGTGTCAGCTCCCTGATGATACACAAAAAGTGAGGCATCGGAGCGAGTGGACCGAAAGCCCAGAGACTGCAGGAAGGCGGCGATACACTGGTACCAAGCCCGAGGCGCCTGCTTCAACCCGTACAGAGGGGGGAGAGCAAGCACACGAAATCAGGGTGCTCGGTGTCGACGAAACCAGTAGGCTGCTCACAGAACACCTGCTCGGCGAGATGACCGTGCAAGAAGGCATTGGAAACGTCCAACTGATGCACAGGCCAGGCGCGTGAGACGGCCAGCTGAAGGACGGCACAGATCGTGCCCGGTTTCACAACCGGGGCGAAAGTGTCGGTGAAGTCCATGCCCGCGCGCTGCCGAAAACCACGAACCACCCATCGAGCCTTGTAGCGCTCGAGAGAACCGTCTGGGCGAGTCTTGTGGCGAAACACCCACTTGCCAGAGATGATGTTGGCACGAGGGGGTCGCGGAACAAGCTGCCACGTGCGGTTGCGCTGTAAGGCGTCGAACTCCTCCTGCATCGCAGCTAGCCAGTGGGGATCCCGAAGGGCAGCACGAGTGGATGTGGGGATGGGTGATGGCGTCGACGTCGAGGCGGTGCACACATACTCGTCGGCGGAGTAGCGCGTACTGGGCCGGAGCACTCCTGCTCGGGCACGGGTAGTCACGCCAAGTGGCGGGGTAGCAGGGCCGGCGGGTGCCGCGGAGGCAGGGGGCACGGCGGCGGTGGCACCCGGTGCGGCGGCGGAGGCCGCAGCGGCAGCGGCGGCGGGGGCCGCGACAGCAGGGGCCGCGGCGGCAGCAGCGTCGGCCGATCCCGCGGCGGCGGGCGAGGTCGAGCCCGTCGCAGGGGTGGCGGCGCCAGCCGGGGTGGCGGGCGGTGTGCCCACCGACTCGACCTCGTAAGAGGGAGTCGAGAACCCGGGAGGTGGCGGCAGAAGGCACCGGGCCGGGGGGCCGCCGGGGGGTGCCGCCGCGCATCGCTCCAGTTAGGGGGCACGAGGGCCGGTGCCAAAGAATCCGCAGCCGGAGGGACCTGAAAAAAGGGAACACCGTCTCGACAAAATACACGTGCCTCGAGGTGTACACGCGATGAGTGACAGGATCATAGCACCGGTAACCTTTGGTGTTGGGAGGGTAGCCAAGGAAGATGCATGGGACGGATCGGGGTGTGAGCTTGTGTGGCGTGGTGGACGCGGTGCTGAGATAACAGAGACACCCAAAGATGCGGAGACCATCATAGGACGGTGGTGTACCGAAGAGAAGGTGGTGAGGAGCGTAGTTCCACCGAGGACGACACGGACGAATGTTAACTAAGAGGGTGGCAGTGGCGAGGGCATTAGGCCAAAACCGAGCGGGCACGTTTGAGTGAAAGAGTAACGTGCGAACGCAGTCATTAAGAGTGTGGAGAATGCGCTCGGCGCGGCCGTTCTGCTGTGAAGTGTAGGGGCAAGTCAGACGGAAGATGGTGCCATGAGAGGCGAGAAGTGTGCGAAGACCAATGTTGTCAAACTCTTTTCCGTTATCAGTTCGGAGTGCAAGTATGGGACGACCGAACTGGGTGGTGACATAGGAATAAAAGGCGGTGAGTGTGGCTAAGGCATCGGATTTACGACGAAGAGGAAAAGTCCACACATAATGAGAATAATCATCTAAAATCACCAAGTAGTAGAGATAGCCCGTGTTACTCGCAACAGGAGATGTCCAAACATCACTATGAAGTAATTGAAACGGAAAAGTGAAAACTGAGGAGGACGCACTAAAGGGAAGGCGAACATGCTTGCCTAAGCGGCATGCCTCACGAGAGTGCTCGTCGAGCTTATTACATGAGAAAGAGAAACTCCTAAGAATTTGACGTAACACGGTGTGGTTGGGGTGACCCAAGCGAGCGTGCCAAAGGTCAACGCTGGTGGCAAAGGCGACAGGTGTGGAAGGGGAGGCGCCGGCGTGCACGGGGTAGAGCTCATCAGGACTGTCACAACGGTGAAGAACCATCCGGGTACGGGCGTCTTTCACAGAAAAGCCAACGCCGTCAAATTCAACAGTAAGTGGGTTCTCACGAGTAAGACGACGAACGGAAACTAGGTTCGTGACTATGTCTGATGACACAAGAACATTAGACATATTGATGGGTGTGGAAGTGGAGGGAAAACTAGCGCTACCGATATGAGTAATAGGTAAGGAGGAGTCGTTACCGACGGTGATACGAATGGGTGTGTGAACGGGAATGGAGGAGGTTAGGTTACCGGGATGAGCTGTCATGTGCGCGGTAGCACCTGAGTCCATGTACCGGTCGCCTCCACCGATAGAGCTACTCGGCGAGGGCGCGGAGTGCTGGGCGGCGAGGAGGGCGGGGTCCCATGGCGCAGGTACCGGCGGCGGTGAGAGGCCCCCGTAGGGCAGCGCCGAAGCAGGCGGGCCATAACCACCGAGGGGCGGGGGCACAAGGAGGGTGCCGTAGCCGGTGCCGGTCGACTGGTAAGGCGCGCCGATGAACCCCCGATGGCCCGCTGGGAGAGCCTGCGGGTGGTGCGGGGCCCAGCCGGCGGCGGCACAGGGAGGGTGCCGTAGCCGGTGTCGGTCGACGGGTAACACTAGCCTGGAGAGGCCATCGTCGGGGAGGGCGGAGTAGGGCCGCCGGCCATTGGCGGGGACGGCTGCATGTGGGTGACGCCGGATGCGCCGTAAGCGGTGACCGCGCCGTATGGCGCCGAGGCCGCACCGGAGGGCGCTGGTGGCGGGACGGCAGAGGCGGCGACGGACAGGCCGATCAATGCCATCGGTGGCGCTGCGGAGGAGTCGCGCGGCGGCGGCGGCGCTGGGTCGCGGCGGCGGCGCGGGCGGCGCTGGGTCGTGGCGGCGGCGCGGGAGGAGCGCGCGGCGGCGGCGGCGGTGGCGCGGGAAGAGTCGCGCGGCGGTGGCGGCTTGGAGCGGCGGCGGCGCGCGCGACGGGATGCGCGGGCGACGGCGGCTTGGAGCGGCGGCTTGGAGCGGCGGCGGCGGCGCGAGGAGAGGCCCGACGGCGGCGGCGGAGCGGAAGCGAGGAAAATAACCTAAAAACGGATACCATGTTGAAGGAGAGATTTGCAATACAATGAACGTTGTATTGATGCGGTGTTGGTGCACGTATATATAATACAAGGGAAGGCCTCTACCTCAACTATACAAGACTAGAAGGTGGGCCACAACTCCAATACACGTGCAATACAAAATACATACTCAACAGGCCGGACTATGCCGCCGCCGCGCTCTGCGACTTCTGCCTCGACCCGATCTATGCGCCGTCGTCCGTCCGCGCCATCGCAGGCGGCTACCGCGCCCCGGAGGTGGTGGGCGCGCGTGGATGTGTACTCCTTCGGCGTGCTCACCGCGGACCCCAAACCTACACCCCAGCAAGCTGCTCCCCTCAGTGCACCGCCCCCATTCCCCGGGATCTTGATCTCCACCACGGCGGGTAGCACCCGGCCTCGCCTCAATCTAATGAGTCACGGGGAGTAGCTCCTCCGAATTCTTCTGCCTCCCCAACCCCTTCCTTCACCATCAGTTCAGGATATGGCCACCGGAGTTCCCTGGGGCGGCGGGCGGTGGTGGGAAGCCAATTGCTTGCCGGAGCAGGAGTGCGGGGGCTCTGGGGAAGAGGCATGTGGCGGCGAGAACGAGCGGCAACCCCTGCCGCACCATGCGGCAGCGCCATCGGGCTGGCGTCAGTGGGAACCAGAGCGACGGTGGGCTGCACTATTGCGAAGTAGACCAGTCAAACAAGTCTATGTGGCTCTTTTTTCTTTTTGCCAAGTCAGCTTCTGACAAGCAGGACCCACATGTCATAATCATCGTTAAGATGGCCTAAGCCAAGTATTAGTGTTTTTTTGCAAAGATTAGGCCGGAAATCAGTGCTTTCTGGCAGGGATTCCTGAACAAAGGATGAGTGTAAGATAACCCAACATGAAGATAGTCATTGACAACGTATTTAGCAGATAATTACTGGAAAAAATCCTTCGGATAGTTCATCTGGCCTTTTGGTTACATTTCTTGGCTGCAGTTGGACTTTGTGCCAAGAATGCAACGGGTCATCTAGTTTTATAAATAGCGATGGAATTTTAAAAGGAATTAGCATGTTGGGTTGGATTTAATGCTCTACAAATATGTATTACATATTAACCGGGGTATCTCATCTTCAACCCATCCATCCTTGCCACGGATTCCATGGAGCCCAATTAAAAAACAAATTTAGAAGCTTTCCAGCGGGAAAAAAACTATGACTAAATATATTTTCATTTGTAGGCTACACAAAAAGAGACAATATAAATAAGATTATGTGCATTTTCAATCTCTTGAAATACAACTGCGAGCTTTTTTAAAGGTTCTAGATAACAAATTAACAATGCATGTGGCTTAGAGCATCTTCAGCCGTTCGCCCACATGGAGCTTGAAAAATCGTCGTCTAGGGGCGAACCGGCGCTAAAATCGTCTTGGGGGCGATTGGGTTCCCAGCCGCCGCCCCCAGGTCGCCCTCAGGCGCCGATGTCGACCCATTATGGCACAAATTTGCCCGCTTTTCAGCCCATTATCGGTGCAAAATCGGCCCGCTATCGGCGCAAATCAGCCCATATTCACGTGCTTCGGTGAAAATTCAACCGAAGTTATTTTTTATCACATAGTTCATCACAGAAAATCAATAAAAATCAAATAGTTCAAGAAATAGTTCAACAACAAATAGTTCAATACAAATTAAATAGTTCAACAACAAATAGTTCAATACGAATTATATAGTTCAACAAACTCATATATCATCACACGTCGAGCTAGGCGTTGCCCTTGAGCCTTCATAGGTGCTCCACCATATCCTATTGCAGTTGTTGATGCACCTGTGGATCTCGGATCTCCTAACGCATATTAAGAAAGGCCGTCCAGGTTGCTAGTAGCTGGTGATCAACTTGGGCTAGAGGACCCTGCCTGTAATATGGTTCAGTGTCAAACACTAGCTCTTCCTGCTCGCTCTCAATGATCATGTTGTGCAAGATGACACAGCAAGTCCTGATCTCCCACATTTGATCTTTTGACCAGGTCGACAACAGCAAATCGAGATTGGAGCACACCAAATGCCCTCTCGACATCCTTCCTGCAAGCCTCCTGAACCTTCGCAAAGTGGGAGTTCTTGCATCCTGGCACAGGGTTTGAGATAGTCTTCACAAATGTAGACCATCTCGGATAGATGCCATCTGCTAGGTAGTATCCCTTGTTGTAGTGACGCCCATTGACCTCGAAGTTCATCGGAGGAGAATGACCTTCAACAAGATTGACAAAGACAGGGGAGCACTGCAGCACGTTGATGTCATTGTGAGTTCCTGGCATACCAAAAAAGGAGTGCCAAATCCAGAGGTCATGTGTGGCCACTGCTTCAAGTACCACACTGCAACCGCCATTGGCGCATTTGTACATCCCCCTGCCAAGCAAATGGATAGTTTTTCCATTTCCAATGCATGCAGTCGATGCTTCGAAGCATCCCAGGAAATCCTCTTGCTACATTCTGTGCTAGGATCCGAGCAGTGTCTTCAGCATTGGGTGATTGCAAGTATTGCGGTCCAAACACTACCACCACTGCCCTGCAGAACTTACAGAAACACTCAATGGTCGTGGACTCGTCCATGCGCCCATAGTCGTTGAGTGAACCACCGGGAGCTCCGTATGCAAGCATCCTCATAGCTGACGTGTGAAGGAAATATGCCCTAGAGGCAATAATAAAGTTGTTATTTATATTTCCTTATATCATGATAAATGTTTATTATTCATGCTAGAATTGTATTAACCGGAAACTTAGTACATGTGTGAATACATAGAGAAAACAGAGTGTCCCTAGTATGCCTCTACTTGACTAGCTCGTTAATCAAGGATGGTTAAGTTTCCTGACCATAGACATGTGTTGTTATTTGATAAACGGGATCACATCATTAGAGAATGATGTGATGGACAAGATCCATCCGTTAGCTTAGAATTATGATCGTTTAGTTTATTGCTATTGCTTTCTTCATGACTTATACATATTCCTCTGACTATGAGATTATGCAACTCCCGAATACTGGAGGAACACTTTGTGTGCTATTAAATGTCACAATGTAACTGGGTGATTATAAAGATGCTCTACAAGTGTCTCCGAAGGTGTTTGCTGAGTTGGCATAGAGATTAGGATTTGTCACTCCGAGTATCGAAGAGGTATCTCTGGGCCCTCTCGGTAATGCACATCACGTCGTCGTGTTGACAAAACTCTCTCTCGACCCTCTGCTGGATCAAGAGTTCGAGGGACGTCATCAAGCTGAACGTGTGCTGAACACAGAGGTGCCGTACGTTCGGTACTTGGATCGGTTGGATTGTGAAGACATTCAACTACATCAACTGCGTTAATATAACGCTTCCGCTTTCGGTCTACGAGGGTATGTGGACACACTCTCCCTTTCTCGTTGCTATGCATCTTCTAGATAGATCTTGCGTGAGCGTAGGATTTTTTTTTTGAAATTGCATGCTATGTTACCCAACAGTGGCATCCGAGTCAGGTCTATGCGTAGATGATATGCACGAGTAGAACACAAAGAGTTGTGGGCGATAATAGTCATACTGCTTACCACGAACGTCTTACTTTGATTCGGCGGTATTGTTGGATGAAGTGGCCCGGACCAACATTACATGACCATGTTCATAAGACCGGTTCTATTGACATGCTTTGCACACAGGTGGCTGGCGGGTGTTTGTTTCTCCAACTTTACTTGAATTGAGTTAAACTACGGCCGGTCCTTATTGAAGGTTAAAACAGCACACTTGACGAAAAAATTGTTGTGGTTTTGATGTGTAGGTAACAACGGCTCTTGCTAGAAGCCCGTAGCAGCCACGTAAAACTTGCAACAACAAAGTAGAGGACATCTAACTTGTTTTTGCAGGGCATGTTGTGATGTGATATGGTCAAGACGTGATGAGATATAATTGTTGTATGTGATGATCATGTTTGGTAAAAGTTATCGGCAACTGGCAGGAGCCTTATGGTTGTCGCTTTATTGTATGAAATGCAATCGCCATGTAATTGTTTTACGTTATCACTATGCGGTAGCGATAGTCGCAGAAGCAATAGTTGGCGAGTCAACAACGACGCTACGATGGAGATCAATGTGTCAAGCCGGTGAAGATGGAGATCATGACAGTGCTTTGGAGATGGAGATCAAAGGCACAAGATGATGATGGCCATATCATGTCACATATTTTGATTGCATGTGATGTTTACCTTTTATGCATCTTTTTTTGCTTAGTACGGCGGTAGCATTATAAGATGATCCCTCACTAAATTTCAAGGTATAAGTGTTCTCCCTGAGTATGCACCGTTGCTACAGTTCGTCGTGCCGAGATGATACGTCTCCGTCGTATCTATAATTTTTGATTGTTCCATGCCAATATTATTCAACTTCCATATACTTTTGGCAACCTTTTATAGTATTTTTGGGACTAACATATTGATCCAGTGCCCAGTGCCAGTTCCTGTTTGTTGCATGTTTTTGGTTTCGCAGAAAACCCATACCAAACAGAGTCCAAACGGGATAAAACTTGATGGAGATTTTTTTTGGAATATTTATGATTTTTGGGAAGAAAATCAACGTGAAACGGTGTCCGAGGTGGGTACGAGGTAGGAGCGCGCCCTACCCCCCAGGCGCGCCCTACCCCCCCCCCCCCAGGCGCGCCCCTGACCCTCGTGGTCCACCCGAAAGGCGGTTGGTGCCATTCTTTTGCAGCAAGAAAACTAATTTCTGGATAGAGATTGTGTCCAAAATTCAGCCCAATCAGAGTTATGGATCTCCGGGAATTTAAGAAACGGTGAAGGGCCAGAAAATTGAACGCAGAAACAGATAGAGACAGGGAGACAGATCCAATCTCGGAGGGGCTCTCGCCCCTCCCACGCCATGGAGGCCATGGACCAGAGGGGAAACCCTTCTCCCATCTAGGGAGAAGGTCAAGGAAGAAGAAGAAGGAGGGGGCTCTCTCCCCCTCGCTTTCGGTGGCGCCGGAACGCCGCCGGGGGCCATCATCATCACCGCGATCTTCACCAACACCTCCGCCATCTTCACCAACATCTCCATCACCTTTCCCCCTCTATCTACAGCGGTCCACTCTCCCGCAACCTGCTGTACCCTCTACTTGAACATGGTGCTTTATGCTTCATATTATTATCCAATGATGTGTTACCATCCTATGATGCCTGAGTAGATTTTCGTTGTCCTATCGGTGGTTGATGAATTGCTATGATTGATTTAATTTTCTTGTGGTTATGTTGTTGTCCTTTGGTGCCCATCATATGAGCGCGTGCGTGGATCACACCTTAGGGTTAGTTGTATTTTGATAGGACTATGTATTGGAAGGCAAGAGTGACAGAAGCTTCAACCTAGCATAGAAATTGATGCATACGGGATTGAAGGGGGACCAATATATCTTAATGCTATGGTTGAGTTTTACCTTAATGAACATTAGTAGTTGCGGATGCTTGCTAATAGTTCCAATCATAAGTGCATAGAATTCCAAGTAAGGGATGACATGCTAGCAGTGGCCTCTCCCACATAAAACTTGTTATCGGTCTAGTAAAGTAGTCAATTGCTTAAGGGACAATTTCGCAACTCCTACCACCACTTTTCCACACTCGCTATATTTACTTTATTGCTTCTTTACTTACAACAGCCCCTAGCTTTTATTTTCACGCTCTTTATTATCTTGCAAGCCTATCCAAAAACACCTACAAAGTACTTCTAGTTTCATACTTGTTCTAGGTAAAGTGAACGTCAAGCGTGCGTAGAGTTGTATCGGTGGTCGATAGAACTTGAGGGAATATTTGTTCTACCTTTAGCTCCTCGTTCGGTTCGACACTCTTACTTATCGAAAACTGTTGCAATCCCCTATACTTGTGGGTTATCAAGACCTTTTTCTGGCGCCGTTGTCGGGGAGCAATAGCGTGGGGTGAATATTCTCGTGTGTGCTTGTTTGCTTTATCACTAAGTAATTTTTATTTGCTGTTCTTAGTTGTTTTCTATCTTCAGTTATGGGTAGGAAATGCAAAATACCAAAAACATTAGTTGTACCTGCTACACCAATGGTTGAAGAACCACTCAAAATCTATCACACTGCTGAAGCGTATTACTTGGATCATCTTCGATCCCTATGTGCTCGTGCTGAAACCCCAACTAGCTTAGTTGAGGGCAAATCTTTAGATGAGCATGCTTGTTATGTGCGACACCGTATATCTGAAAAAGGGAAATGTTTACTGGATCAAATTCATCGTCTGCAATGTTATGCTTGGAATTTATGTGAAATTTATGATTTTACTTGTTGTTCTGAAAACCCTAAGAGACACCTTCCCTACCAATGTGAGTTTAGTGATAATGGAATCGTATCTTCATATTCTAAAGGTGTTTATAGTTACTATGATGTTCAACAAATTGAAGAATTTGTTGCTTTTAAGGGTGCTTATGAAATTGCTTCTTTGATTGGAAAGTATGGTGCTACTCTTTACAAATCTGAAAATTTTGCCATACTTAAATATTGTTATGATAATTATGCTTCTAATGCCTATGTTAAACTATATACTGAGGAATACTCCACTGTCCAAGAAGAGACTAATATTTTGCAGGAGTCTATGGAAGAAGAAATTGATGAAACTGTGAGCTCATTGGATGAAAAAGATAAGGAGGAGAGCGAAGAACAAAAGGTGGAATAGCGGATTAGCTACCCGTGCCCACCTTCTAATGAGAGTAACTCTTCAACTCATACATTTTTTAATTTCTCTTCGTGCTTACCGAAGGATGATTGTTGTGATCCCATTGATTCTTTTGAAATATCCCTTTTTTATGATACTTGTTATGCTTGTGGCCAAGATGCCAATATGAATTATGCTTATGGAGATGAACTTGCTATAGTTCCTTATGTTAAACATGAAATTGTTGCTATTGCACCCACACATGATAGTCCTATTATCTTTTTGAATTCTCCCAATTACACTATATCGGAGAAGTTTGCTTTTATTAAGGATTACATTGATGGGTTGCCTTTTACCATTGCACATCATGATTTTGATGAGTATAATATGCATATGCTTGATGCTCCTACTTGCAATTATTATGAGAGAGGAACTATATCTCCACCTATCTATGTTTCCAACATGATAAAATTGCAAGAAACTGTTTATACTATGCATTGGCCTTTACTATGTGTGCATGAATTGTTCTTTTATGACATGCCGATGCATAGGAAGAGAGTTAGACTTTGTTGTTGCATGATATATGTTACTTTGTGCTCACTACTAAATTGCAAATCATTGCTAATTGAAATTGGCTTTGATATACCTTGGGATCCGGGTGGATTCACTACTTGAGCACTAGATGCCTAGCTTAATGGCTTTAAACAAAGCGCTGCCAAGGAGACAAGCCGGAAGTTTTAGAGAGTCATTTATTTTTGTTGAGTGCTTTCATATAGTTTAAAAACAACAAAAATAAAGAGGGGAACCCAAACCTTTTTCAAAAAGAAAAGCGAAAGTGAGAAAGACGAGCATTGTGAAAGTGGGAGACGTCCTTGAACTTTGTTCATGCTCACGGAAACTTTGTGAATCTTGATCACAGAAACATTTCAACAAAAATAAGTATCCTCTTGTACAATTCCATTGTATTATAAAAATAATGTGCCAAGTTTTGCCTTTAGGATGTTTACAATGCTTGTTGGTTTGTGCGGTGCAGGACACAAACTTTGGCTGTAGTGCGCATTTTTTAATGTTTTACTGGAACGTCAAATGGTTCTGATTCCGTTTGCACTCTCTTTCTGTACAAATTTTTTATTTTTCCTAATTTTTACAGAATTTTTTAAGTATGAGAAGTATGGTGAATGTTCAGATTATCACAGACTGTTCTGTTTTAGACAGATTCTGTTTTTGATGCATAGTTTGCTTGTTTTGATGAAACTATCAACTTATATCAGTGGATTAAGCCATGGAAAAGTTATATTATAGTAGACACAATACAAAAACAAAATATGAATTGGTTTTCAACAGTACTTAAAGTAGTGATTTGCTTTACTATACTAACGGATCTTACCAAGTTTTCTGTTGAAGTTTTGTGTGGATGAAGTGTTCGATGATCGAGGAGGTCTCGATGTGAGAAGAAGGAAGAGAGGCAAGAGCTCAAGCTTGGGGATGCCCGAGGTACCCCAAGTAAATATTCAAGGAGACTCAAGCGTCTAAGCTTGGGGATGCCCCGGAAGGCATCCCCTCTTTCTTCAACAAGTATCGTTATGTTTTCGGATTCATTTCGTTCATGTGATATGTGCAATCTTAGAGCGTCTTTTGCATTTAGTTTTCATTTTTCTTTTATGTACCATGCTGGTATGAGATGGTCCTTGGTTGATTTATAGAATTCTCTTTGCACTTCACTTATATCTCTTGAGTATGGCTTTATAGAATGCTTCATGTGCTTCACTTATATCATTTGAAGACTGCCATTTGTAGAATGCTCTTTTGCTTCACTTATACTTGTTAGATCATGGGCATATATTTTGTAGAAAGAATTAAACTCTCGTGCTTCACTTATATCCATTTAGAGAGATGACAGGAACTGGTCATTCACATGGTTAGTCATAAAACCCTACATAAAACTTTAGATCACTGAATATGATATGTTTGATTCCTTGCAATAGTTTTGCGATATAAAGGTGGTGATATTAGAGTCGTGCTAGTTGAGTAATTGTGAAATTGAGAAATACTCGTGTTGAGGTTTGCAAGTCCCGTAGCATGCACGTATGGTGAACCGTTATGTAGCGAAGTCGGAGCATAAGGTGTTTATTGATTGTCTTCCTTATGAGTGGCGGTCGGGGACGAGCGATGGTCTTTTCCTAGCAATCTATCCCCCTAGGAGCATGCGCGTAGTACTTTGTTTCGATGACTAATAGATTTTTGCAATAAGTATGTGAGTTATTTATGACTAATTTTGAGTCCATGGATTATACGCACTCTCACCTTCCATCATTGCTAGCCTTTTCGGTACCGTGCATTGCCCTTTCTCACCTCGAGAGTTGAGGCAAACTTCGCCAGTGCATCCAAACCCCGTGATACGATACGCTCTATCACACATAAACCGCCTTATATCTTCCTCAAAACAGCCACCATGCCTACCTATTATGGCATTTCCATAGCCATTCCGAGATATATTGCCATGCAACTTCCATCATCATCATATACATGACTTGAGTATTTATTGTCATATTGCTTTGCATGATCGTAAGATAGCTAGCATGATGATTTCATGGCTTCTCCGTTTTTTGATGTCATTGCTACGCTAGATCATTGCACATCCTGGTACACCGCCGGAGGCATTCATATAGAGTCATATCTTTGTTCTAGATATCGAGTTGTAATATTGAGTTGTAAGTAAATAAAAGTGTGATGATCATCATTATTAGAGCATTGCCCCAGTGAGGAAAGGATAATGGAGACTATGATTCCCCCACAAGTCGGGGTGAGACTCCGGACGAAAAAAAAGAGAAAGGCCAAAAGAAAAGAGAAGGCCCAAAAAAAAGAAAAAAAGAAAAAACAATGAGAGAAAAGGAGAGAAGGGGCAATGTTACTATCCTTTTACCACACTTGTGCTTCAAAGTAGCACCATGTTCTTCATATAGAGAGTCTCTTGAGTTATCACTTTCATATACTAAGTGGGAATTTTCATTATAGAACTTGGCTTGTATATTCCAATGATGGGCTTCCTCAAATGCCCTAGGTCTTCATTAGCAAGCAAGTTGGATGCACACCCACTTAGTTTCAGTTTGAGCTTTCATACACTTATAGCTCTAGTGCATCCGCTGCATGGCAATCCCTACTCCTCACATTGACATCAATTGATGGGCATCTCCATAGCCCGTTGATTAGCCGCGTCGATGTGAGACTTTCTCCTTTTTGTCTCCTCCACACAACCTCCACCATCATATTCTATTCCACGTATAATGCTACGTCCATGGCTCACACTCATATATTGCGTGAAAGTTGAAAAGGTTTGAGAAACATCAAAAGTATGAAACAATTGCTTGGCTTGTCATCGGGGTTGTGCATGATGTGAATATTTTGTGTGGTGAAGATGAAGCATAGCCAGACTATATGATTTTGTAGGGATGAGATTCTTTGGCTATGTTATTTCAATAAGACATAATTGCTTGGTTGGTATGCTTGAAGTATTATTGTTTTTATGTCAAATGATAGACTATTGCTTTGAATCACTCGTGTCTTAATATTCATGCCATGATTAGACATATGATCAAGATTATGCTAGGTAGCATTCCACATCAAAAATTATCTTTTTTATCATTTACCTACACGAGGACGAGCAGGAATTAAGCTTGGGGATGCTGATACGTCTCCGTCGTATCTATAGTTTTTTATTGTTCCATGCCAATATTATTCAACTTCCATATACTTTTGGCAACCTTTTATACTATTTTTGGGACTAACATATTGATCCAGTGCCCAGTGCCAGTTCCTGTTTGTTGCATGTTTTTGGTTTCGCAGAAAACCCATACCAAACGGGATAAAACTTGACGGAGATTTTTTTGGAATATTTATGATTTTTGGGAAGAAAATCAACGCGAAACGGTGTCCGAGGTGGGCACGAGGTAGGGGGTGCGCCCTACCCCCCCCCCCCAGGGGCGCCCCTGACCCTCGTGGTCTACCCGAAAGGCGGTTGGTGCCCTTCTTTCGCCGCAAGAAAGCTAATTTCTGGATAGAGATCATGTCCAAAATTCAGACCAATCGGAGTTACGGATCTCCGGAAATTTAAGAAACGGTGAAGGGCCAGAAAACGGAACGCAGAAACAGAGAGAGACAGAGAGATAGATCCAATCTCAGAGGGGCTCTCGCCCCTCCCACGCCATGGAGGCCATGGACCAGAGGGGAAACCCTTCTCCCATCTAGGGAGAAGGTCAAGGAAGAAGAAGAAGGAGGGGGCTCCCTCCCCTCGCTTCCGGTGGCGCCAGAACGCCGCCGGGGGCCATCATCATCACCGCGATCTTCACTAACACCTCCGCCATCTTCACCAACATCTCCATCACCTTCCCCCTATATCTACAGCGGTCCACTCTCCCGCAACCCGCTGTACCCTCTACTTGAACATGGTGCTTTATGCTTTATGTTATTATCCAACGATGAGTTGCCATCCGATGATGTCTGAGTAGATTTTCGTTGTCCTATCGGTGGTTGATGAATTGCTATGATTGATTTAATTTGCTTGTGGTTATATTGTTCTCCTTTGGTGCCCATCATATGAGCGCGCGCGTGGATCACACCTTAGGGTTAGTTGTATGGTTATAGGACTATGTATTGGAGGGCAAGAGCACTAGTAGAAAAGGGGGCAATGGTCCAGCCCGGGTCAGCCCATTAGTTCCGGTTCAGTCTAGAACCGGGACTAATGGGGGCATTTATCCCGGTTCGTGCGGCTAAGGCATTAGTCCCGGTTCACCTGGGCCCTTTAGTCCCGGTTCGTGCCACGAACCAGGACTAAAGGGTGCGATGACCTTTAGTCCCGGTTCGTGCCTCAAACCGGGACTAACGATTAGACCTTTAGTCCCGGTTTGAGGCACGAACCGGGTCTAATGTGGTTGAGACCTTTAGTCCCGGTTCGTGCCACGAACCGGTAATAAAGGTCCCATTTTCAAACTCTCCACACCCCCCCCCTTTGGATCGCCTTTTCAGTTTTAAAAAAAATAAAAGAAAATGATGGAAATGTCAAAAAAATAAAAGAAAATAGGTTTCCCATGTGATATGTGGTCTAGTTGTTGGGAAAATTTGCAAATGTGAATTTTGACATTATTTGCAAAATCTCTCTGAAATTTGTAAAAATGGGCATAACTTTTGCATACTAACTCGGATGAAAAAGTTTTTTATATGAAAAATCATCTACTCAAAAAGTTACATCCAAATTTAAAGGGGGAACCCCGTTAAATATTTTCAAAATCCCCAAAAACCTAACAGAAAAAAAGTTACGGGGCTTTCAAGATCTAGAGTGGAAAAAATAAAAAAAATTCAAACAATGGGCAAACTGTGGTCAAACAATGGTCAAACTAATTATTCTAGAATATTAGTGTTACTAAATAATTATTTCAATTATTTCAATTTTGGTCAAACTATGGTCAAACTATGGTCAAACAATGGTCAAACTAATTATTCTAGAAATATTAGTGTTAATAAATAATTATTGTTTTTTAAAACAATAGTTTCAAACTCAAACAGTGAAATGTGTCACTTCGTGCTCAAGCAAAATTCCTGAAGGTTAACAGGATTGACATCTTACTATTGTCAGGAAAACAACAAGTGCAGACTTGGGGCGAGGGAGAATAGAACCCGGAAGTTAAGCGTGCTCAGGCTGGGGGAGTGGGAGGATGGGTGACCGTTCGGGAAGTTAGATGATTTGGAATGATGAGGGGTGATTAGAGGATAAATTGAGAAATGGTGAGGGGTGGTGATTACAGACTAGAGGTTGAGATAATTCAGAAATTTGAAAATAAAAAAATTTCAAAAAAAAATTTCAAAAAAAAATCATAAAATTTCCTTTAGTCCCGGTTGGTGTTACCAACCGGGACTAAAGGTGGAGCTCCACGTGGCCGCGCCCTTTAGTCCCGGTTCTAGATTGAACCGGGACTAAAGGGGAGAGGCATTAGTACCGACCCTTTAGTCCCGGTTCGGAAACCGGGACTAAAGGGCCTTACAAACCGGGACAATAGCCCCTTTTTCTACTAGTGGAGTGACAGAAGCTTCAACCTAGCATAGAAATTGATGCATACGGGATTGAAGGGGGACCAATATATCTTAATGTTATGGTTGGGTTTTACCTTAATGAACATTAGTAGTTGCGCACGCTTGCTAATAGTTCCAATCATAAGTGCATAGAATTCCAAGTAAGGGATGACATGCTAGCAGTGGCCTCTCCCACATAAAACTTGCTATCGGTCTAGTAAAGTAGTCAATTGCTTAAGGGACAATTTCGCAACTCCTACCACCACTTTTCCACACTCGCTATATTTACTTTATTGCTTCTTTACTTACAACAGCCCCTAGCTTTTATTTTCACGCTCTTTATTATCTTGCAAGCCTATCCAAAAACACCTACAAAGTACTTCTAGTTTCATACTTGTTCTAGGTAAAGCAAACGTCAAGCGTGCGTAGAGTTGTATCGGTGGTCGATAGAACTTGAGGGAATATTTGTTCTACCTTTAGCTCCTCGTTGGGTTCGACGCTCTTACTTATTGAAAACTGTTGCGATCCCCTATACTTGTGGGTTATCACAAGACACCGCGTGATGATCGGGTGAGATAAGCTCTACGTTCACATACAATGGGTGCAAGCCAGTTTTGCACGTGCAGAATACTCGGGTTAAACTTGACGAGCCTAGCATATGCAGATATGGCCTCGGACCACTGAGATTGAAAGGTCGGACGTGAATCATATAGTAGATATGATCAACATAGAGATGTTCACCATTGGAAACTACTCCATCTCGCGTGATGATCGGATATGGTTTAGTTGATATGGATCATGAGATCATTTAGATGACTAGAGGGATGTCTGTCTAAGTGGGAGTTCTTAAGTAATATGATTAATTGAACTTTAATTTATCATGAACTTAGTCCTGATAGTATTTGCATATCTATGTTGTAGATCAATAGCTTGCGATGTAGCTCCCCATTTATTTTTGATATGTTCCTAGAGAAAAACAAGTTGAAAGATGATAGTAGCAATGATGCAGACTAGGTCCGTGATCTGAGGATTCTCCTCATTGCTGCATAGAAGAATTATGTCCTTGATGCACCGCTAGGTGACAGACCTATTGTAGGAGCATATGCAGACGTTATGAACGTTTGGCAAGCTTGGTATGATGACTACTTGATAGTTTAGTGCACCATGCTTTATAGCTTAGAACCGGGACTTCAAAAACGTTTTGAACGCCACGGAGCATATAAGATGTTCCAAGAGCTGGAATTGGTATTTCAGACTCATGCCCGAGTTGAGAGGTATGATACCTCTGACAAGAAATTTGCCTACAAGATGGAGGAGAATAGCTCAACCAGTGAGCATGTGCTCAGAATGTCTAAGTAATACAATTGGTTGAATCAAGTGGGAGTTAATTTTCCAGAGAAGATAGTGATTGACAGAGTTCTCTAGTCACAATCACCAAGTTACCGGAACTTTGTGATGAATTATAATATGCAAGTGATGACGAAAACGATTCCCGAGCTCTTCGCGATGCTGAAATCGGCGAAGGTAGAAATCAGGAAAAGCATCAAGTGTTGATGGTTGACAAGACCACTAATTTGAAGTAAAAGGGCAAAGGAAAGAAAGGGAACTTCAAGAAGAATGACAAGCAAGTTGCCACTCCCATGAAGAAGCCCAAAGCAAGACTCAAGCCTGAAACGGAGTGATTCTATTGCAATGAAAATGGTTACTGGAAGTGTGATACGTCTCTAACGTATCTATAATTTTTGATTGTTCCATGCTGTTATATTATCTGTTTTGGATGTTTAATGGGCTTTAATATGCTCTTTTATATTATTTTTGGGGACTAACCTATTAACCGAAGGCCCAGTGCAATTTTTTTTGCCTATTTCAGTGTTTCGCAGAAAAGGAATACCAAATGGAATCCAAGCGGAATGAAACCTTCGCGAGGATCTTTCTTGGAACAAACGCAAACCAGAAGACTTGGAGTTGATGTCTGGAACTCCGCGAGGCAGCCACGAGGCAGGAGGGCGCACCCAGGGGGTAGGCACGCCCCCACCCTCGTGGGCCCCATGGAGCTCCACCAACGTACTTCTTTCGCCTATATATACGCGTATACCCTAAAAACATCAGGGGAGCCACAAAACCACTTTTCCACCGCCGCAACCTTCTGTACCCGTGAGATCCCATCTTGGGGCCTTTTCCAGCGATCTGCCTGAGGGGGAATCGATCATGGAGGGCTTCTACATCAACACCATAGCCTCTCCGATGATGTGTGAGTAGTTTACCACAGACCTTCGGGTCCATAGTTATTAGCTAGATGGCTTCTTCTCTCTCTTTGATTCTCAATAAAAAGTTCTCCCCGATGTTCTTGGAGATCTATTCAATGTAATACTCTTTTGCGGTTTAGTTTGCCGTGAAGGGATTGACAACCCCTTTATCGCGTTGGTTGCAAGGTTCTTGATTGTTTGTGCAGGTACAAGGTGACTTGCATGTTGTCTCCTACTGGATTTATACCTTCGGTTCTCAAAAACTGAGGGATATACTTACGCTACTTTGCTGCATCACCCTTTCCTCTTCGAGGGAAAATCCAACGCATGCTCAGAGGTAGCAAGAAGGATTTCTGTAGCCATTCCGAGATATATTGCCATGCAACTTTCCACCGTTCCGTTTATTATGATACGCTCCATCATTGTCATATTGCTTTGCATGATCATGTAGTTGACATCGTATTTGTGGCAAAGCCACCGTTCATGATTTTCATACATGTCACTCTTGATTCATTGCACATCCCGGTACACCGCCGGAGGTATTCACATGGAGTCATATTTTGTTCTAAGTATTGAGTTGTAATTCTTGAGTTGTAAGTAAATAAAAATGTGATGATCATCATTATAGAGCATTGTCCCAGTGAGGAAAGGATGATGGAGACTATGATTCCCCCACAAGTCGGGATGAGACTCCGGACGAAAAATAAATAATAATAGAAGAGGCCATAAAAAAAGAGAAGGCCCAAAAAAATATGAGAGAAAAAGAGAGAAGGAACAATGCTACTATCCTTTACCACACTTGTGCTTCAAAGTAGCACCATGATCTTCATAATAGAGAGAGTCTCCTATGTTGTCACTTTTATACTAGTGGGAATTTTACATTATAGAACTTGGCTGTATATTCCAATGATGGGCTTCCTTAAATTGCCCTAGGTCTTCGTGAGCAAGCAAGTTGGATGCACACCCACTTAGTTTCTTTTGTTGAGCTTTCATACACTTATAGCTCTAGTGCATCCGTTGCATGGCAATCCCTACTCACTCACATTGATATCTATTGATGGGCATCTCCATAGCCAGTTGATACGCCTAGTTGATGTAAGACTATCTTGTCCTTTTTTGTCTTCTCCACAACCACCATTCTATTCCTCCTATAGTGCTATGTCCATGGCTCACGCTCATGTATTGCGTAAAGATTGAAAAAGTTTGAGAACATCAAAAGTATGAAACAATTGCTTGGCTTGTCATCGGGGGTGTGCATGATTAAATATTTTGTGTGATGAAGATAGAGCATAGCCAGACTATATGATTTTGTAGGGATAACTTACGTTGGTCATGTTATTTTGAGAAGACATGATTGCTTTATTAGTATGCTTGAAGTATTATTGTTTTTATGTCAATATTAAACTTTTGTTTTGAATCTTATCGATCCGAACATTCATGCCACAATAAAGAGAATTACATTGAAATTATGTTAGGTAGCATTCCACATCAAAAATTTTGTTTTTATCATTTACCTACTCGAGGACGAGCAGGAATTATATTATCTATTTTGGATGTTTAATGGGCTTTAAGATGCTCTTTAATATTATTTTTGGGACTAACCTATTAACCGAAGGCCGAGTGCAAATTGATGTTTTTTGCCTATTTCAGTGTTTCGCAGAAAACGAATACCAAACGGAATCCAAATGGAATGAAACGTTCGCGAGGATCTTTCTTGGAACAAACGCAAACCAGAAGACTTGGAGTTGAAGTCTGGAACTCCGCGAGGCGGCCACGAGGCAGGAGGGCGTGCCCGGGGGGTAGGCGCTCCCCCACCCTCATGGGCCCCACGAAGCTCCACCGACATACTTCTTTCGCCTATATATACTCTTATACCCTAAAAACATCAGGGGGAGCCATGAAACCACTTTTCCACCACCGCAACCTTCTGTACCCGTGAGATCCCATCTTGGGGCCTTTTCCCATGATCTGCCGAAGGGGGAATCGATCACGGAGGGCTTCTACATCAACACCATAGCCTCTCGGATGATGTGTGAGTAGTTTACCACAGACCTTCGGGTCCATAGTTATTAGCTAGATGGCTTCTTCTCTCTCTTTGATTCTCAATACAAAGTTCTCCTCGATGTTCTTGGAGATCTATTCGATGTAATACTCTTTTGCGGTGTGTTTGCCGAGATCCGATGAATTGTGGATTTATAAACTTGATTATCTATGAATACTATTTGGTTCTTCTCTGAATTCTTATATGCATGATTTGATATCTTTGCAAGTCTCTTCGAGTTATCGGTTTAGTTTGGCCTACTAGATTGATCTTTCTTGCAATGGGAGAAGTGCTTAGCTTTGGGTTCAATCTTGCGGTGTCCTTTCCCAGTGACAGCAGGGGCAGCAAGGCACGTATTGTATTGTTGCCATCGAGGATAAAAAGATGGGTTTTATATCATATTGCTTGAGTTTATCCCTCTACATCTATTTCATCTTGCTTAATGCGTTACTCCGTTCTTATGAACTTAATACTCTAGATGCTTGCTGGATAGCGGTCGATGTGTGGAGTAATAGTAGTAGATGCAGAATCGTTTCGGTCTATTTGACACGGACGTGATGCCTATATTCATGATCATTGCCTTAGATATCTTCATAACTATGCGCTTTTCTATCAATTGCTCGGCAGTAATTTGTTCACCCACCGTAATACATGCTATCTTGAGACAAGCCACTAGTGAAACCTATGGCCCCCGGGTCTCTTTCTTATTATATTAAATCTCTTTTATTTGCATCGCATCTCATTTACTATTTTGCAATCTGTACTTTCCAATCTATACAACAAAAATACCAAAAATATTTATCTTATTATCTTTATCAGATCTCACTTTTGCGAGTGGCTGTGAAGGGATTGACAACCCCTTTATCGCGTTGGTTGCAAGGTTTTTGATTGTTTGTGCAGGTACTAGGTGACTTGCGTGTTGTCTCCTACTGGATTGATACCTTGGTTCTCAAAAACTGAGGAAAATACTTACGCTACTTTGCTGCATCACCCTTTCCTCTTCAAGGGAAAAACCAACGCATGCTCAAGAGGTAGCAAAGTGAAACTGCCACAGATACTTGGCGGATAAAAAGGATGGCAAAGTGAACAAAGGTATATTTTTATATATATTGATGTGTACTTTACTAGTGTTTATGGCAACCCCTCGGTATTTGTTACTGGTTCAGTTGCTAAGAGTAGTAACTCGAAACAGGAGTTGCAAAATAAACAAAGACTAGTTAAGGACGAGGTGACGATGTGTGTTGGAAGTAATTCCAAGATTGATACGATCACCATCGCACACTCCCTCTACCTTCGGGATTAGTGTTGAACCTAAATAAAAGTCATTTGGTGTTTGCGTTGAGCATTAATATGATTAGATCATGTTTATTGCAATGCGGTTATTCATTTAAGTCAGAGAATAATTATTGGTCTATTTATATGAATAAAACCTTCTGTGGTCATTCACCCAATGTAAATGGTTTATTGAATCTCGATCGTAGTGATACACATATTAATAATATTGATGCCAAAAGATGCAAACTTGATAATGATAGTGCAACATATGTGTGGCACTGCTGTTTAGGTCATATTGGTGTAAAGCGCATGAAGAAACTCCATGCTGATAGGCTTTTGGAATCACTTGATTATGAATCATTTGATGCTTGCGAACCATGCCTCATGGGCAAGATGACTAAGACTCCGTTCTCTGGAACAATGGAGCGAACCACTGACTTATTGGAAATAATACATACTTTAAGGCTCACAACACGTATTGTTATTTTCCGACCTTCACAGATGAGTTGAGCAGATATGGGTATATCTACTTGATGAAACACAAGTTTGAAACATTTAAAAAGTTTAAAGAATTTCAAAGTGAAGTGGAGAATCATCATAAAAAGAAAATAACATTTCTATGATCTGATCGCAAAGACGAATATTTGAGTTACGAGTTTGGCCTTCATTTAAAACAATGTGGAATAGTTTCACAACTCACGCCACCTAGAACACCACAACATAATTGTGTGTCCGGACATCGTAACCACACTTTATTAGATATGGTGCGATCTATAATGTCTCTTACCGATTTACCACTATCATTTTGGGGTTATGCATTAGGGACAGTTGCATTCACGTTAAATAGGGCACCATCTAAATCCTTTGAGACGACACCGTATGAACTGTGGTTTGGCAAAAAACCTAAGATGTCATTTCTTAAAGTGTGGGGTTCCGATGCTTATGTGAAAAAGCTTCAGCCTTATAAGCTCGAACCCAAACCGGAGAAGTGCATCTGTTGGGGAACGTAGTAATTTCAAAAAAAAATCCTACGCACACGCAAGATCATGGTGATGCATAGCAACGAGAGGGGAGAGTGTTGTCCACGTACCCTCGTAGACCGAAAGCGGAAGCGTTAGCACAATGCGGTTGATGTAGTCGTACGTCTTCATAATCCGACCGATCAAGTACCGAACGCACGGCACCTCCGAGTTCAGCACACGTCCAGCCTGATGACGTCCCTCGAACTCCGATCTAGCCGTGTGTTGAGGGAGAGTTTCATCAGCACGACGGCGTGGTGACGATGATGATGTTCTACCGACGCAGGGCTTCGCCTAAGCACCACTACAGTATTATCGAGGTGGACTATGGTGGAGGGGGGCACCGCACACGGCTAAAAGATCAAACGAACAATTGTTGTGTCTCTAGGGTGCCCCCTGCCCCCGTATATAAAGGAGCAAGGGGGGAGGTGCAGCCGGCCAGGAGGGGGGCGCCAGGAGGAGTCACTCCCTCCCTTTTCCTTGTTGGACTTGGAGTGGAGGGGGAAAGAGGAGGGAGAGAGGAAGGAAAGGGGGGCGCCGCCCCCCTCTCCTTCTCCTATTCGTACTAGGGGGAGGGGCGCACGGCCCTGCCCTGGCCGCCTCTCCTCTTCTCCACAAAGGCCCACTATGGCCCATTAAGCCCCCGGGGGGTTCCGGTAACCCCTCGGTACTCCGGTAAAATCCCGATTTCACCCGGAACACTTCCGATATCAAAACATAGGCTTCCAATATATCAATCTTCATGTCTCGACCATTTCGAGACTCCTCGTCATGTCTGTGATCACATCCGAGACTCTGAACAACCTTCGGTACATCAAAACATATAAACTCAAAACATAAGTGTCATCGAAACGTTAAGCGTGCGGACCCTACGGGTTCAAGAAATATGCAGACATGACCGAGACCCGTCTCCGGTCAATAACCAATAGCGGAACCTGGATGCTCATATTGGCTCCCACATATTCTACGAAGATCCTTATCGGTCAGACCGCATAACAACATATGTTGTTCCCTTTGTCATCGGTATGTTACTTGCCCGAGATTCGATCGTCGGTATCTCAATACCTAGTTCAATATCGTTACCGGCAAGTCTCTTTACTCGTTCCGTAATACATCATCCCACAACTAACTCATTAGTTGCAATGCTTGCAGGGCTTAAGTGATGTGCATTACCGAGAGGGCCCAGAGATACCTCTCCGACAATCGGAGTGACAAATCCTAATCTCGAAATACGCCAACCCAACAAGTACCTCCGGAGACACCTGTAGAGCACCTTTATAATCACCCAGTTACGTTGTGACGTTTGGTAGCACACAAAGTATTCCTCCGGTAAACCGGAGTTGCATAATCTCATAGTCATAGGAACATGTATAAGTCATGAAGAAAGCAATAGCAACATACTAAACGATCGAGTGCTAAGCTAGCGGAGTGGGTCAAGTCAATCACATCATTCTCCTAATGATGTGATCCCGTTAATCAAATGACAACCCATGTCAATGGCTAGGAAACATAATCATTGTTGATCAACGAGCTAGTCAAGTAGAGGCATACTAGTGACACTCTGTTTGTCTATGTATTCACACAAGTATTACGTTTCCGGTTAATACAATTCTAGCATGAATAATAAACATTTATCATGATATAAGGAAATAAATAATACTTTATTATTGCTTCTAGGGCATATTTCCTTCAGCATCTTCATAGGATACCCAAAATAAACTGTTGGGTACACCTTCTATCACAGATCCGAATTCAAGATCTTTGTTGCTAAGAATGGATCCTTTCTAGAGAAGGAGTTTCTCTCGAAAGAAGTGAGTGAGAGGAAAGTAGAACTTGATGAGGTAATTGTACCTTCTCCCGAATCAGAAAGTAGTTCATCATAGAAATCAGTTCCAGTGATTCCTACACCAATTAGTGAGGAAGCTAATTGTGATGATCATGAAATTTTAGATCAAGTTACTACCGAACCTTGTAGGCCAACCAGAGTACGGTCCACACCAGAGTGGTACGGTAATCCTGTTTTGGAAGTCATGTTACTAGACCATGACGAACCTATGAACTATGAGGAAGCTATTATGAGCCCGGATTCCGCAAAATGTCTTAAGGCCATGAAATCTGAGATGGGATCCGTGTATGAGAACAAAGTATGGACTTTGATTGACTTACCCAATGATCGACAAGCCATTGAGAATAAATGGATCTTCAAGAGGAAGACGAACGCTGATAGTAGTGTTACTATCTACAAAGCTCAAATTGTCGCAAAAGGTTTTAGACAAGTTCAAGGTGTTGACTACGATGAGAGTTTCTCACTCGTATATATGCTTAAAGTCTGTCCGAATCATGTTAGCAATTGTCGCATTTTATGATTATGAAATTTGGCAAATGGATGTCAAAACTGCATTAGTTAATGAATTTCTTAAAGAAGAGTTGTATATGATGCAACCAGAAGGTTTTGTCGATCCTAAAGGTGCTAACAAAGTGTATAAGCTCCAGCGATCCATTTATGGACTGGTGCAAGCATCTGGGAGTTGGAATATATGCTTTAATAGTGTGATCAAAGCATATGGTTTTATACACACTTTTGGAGAAGCTCGTATTTACAAGAAAGTGAGTGGGAGCTCTGTAGCATTTCTGATATTATATGTGGATGACATATTGTTGATTGGAAATAATACAGAATTTCGGGATAGCATAAAAGGATACTTGAATAAGAATTTTTTCAATGAAAGACCTCAGTGAAGTTACTTACATATTGGGCATCAAGATCTATAAAGATAGATCAAGACGCTTGATAAGACTTTCGATGAGTTCATACCTTGATAAGATTTTGAAGGAGTTCAAAATGGATCAGTCAAAGAAAGAGTTCTTACCTGAATTGTAAAGTATGAAGTTGAGTAAGACTCAAAACCCGACCACGGTAGAAAATAGAAAGAGAATGAACGTCATTCCATGTGCCTCAGCCATAGGTTCTATAAAGTATGCTATGCTGTGTACCATACCTATTGTGTACCTTGCCATCAGTTTGGCAAAGGGGTACGATAGAGATCGGGGAGTGGATCACTGGACAGTGGTCAATGTTATCCTTAGTTACCTAAGAGGACTAATGAAATATTTCTCGGTTATGGAGGTAATAAAGAGTTCGTCGTAAAGAGTTACCTCGATGCAATCTTTTACACCGATCCGGATGATTCTGAGTCTCAATCTAGATACATATTAAAAGTAGGAGCAATTAGCTAGAGTTGCTCCATGTAGAGCACTGTAGACATAGAAAATTTGCAAAATACATACGGCTCTGAATGTGACAGACCCATTGACTAAACTTCTCTCATAAGCAAAAACATAATCACACCTTAGTACCCTTTGGGTTTTAGTCACATGGCGATGTGAACTAATCGCATAAAGATGTGAACTATTGGTATTAAATCACATGACAATGTGAACTAGATTATTGACTCTAGTGCAAGTGGGAAACTGAAGGAAATATGCCCTAGAGGCAATAATAAACTTGTTATTTATATTTCCTTATATCATGATAAATGTTTATTATTCATGCTAGAATTGTATTAACCAGAAACTTAGTACATGTGTGAATACATAGACAAAACATAGTGTCCCTAGTATGCCTCTACTTGACTAGCTCGTTAATCAAAGATGGTTAAGTTGCCTGACCATAGACATGTGTTGTTATTTGATGAACGGGATCACATCATTAGAGAATGATGTGATGGACAAGACCCATCCGTTAGCTTAGCATTATGATCATTAGTTTTATTGCTATTGCTTTCTTCATGACTTATACATATTCCTCTGACTATGAGATTATGCAACTCCCGAATACCAGAGGAACACTTTGTGTGCTATCAAACATCACAACGCAACTAGGTGATTATAAAGATGCTCTACAGGTGTCTCTGAAGGTGTTTGTTGAGTTGGCATAGATCGAGATTAGGATTTGTCACTCCGAGTATCGGAGAGGTATCTCTAGGCCCTCTCGGTAATGCACATCACTATAAGCCTTGCAAGCAATGTGAATGAGTTAGTTACGGGATGATGCATTACGGAATGAGTAAAGAGACTTGCCGGTAACGAGATTGAACTAGGCATAAGGATACCGACGATCAAATCTCGGGCAAGTAACATACCGATGACAAAGGGAATAACATATGTTGTTATGCGGTTTGACCGATAAAGATATTCGTAGAATATGTAGGATCCAATATGAGCATCCAGGTTCTGCTATTGGTTATTGACCGGATATGTGTCTCGGTCATGTCTACATAGTTCTTGAACCCGTAGGGTCCGCACGCTTAAGGTTCGATGATGATTTGTATAATGAATTATGTGTTTTGATGACTGAAGATTGTTTGGAGTCCCGGATGAGACCACGGACATGACGAGGAGTCACGAAATGGTTGAGAGGTAAAGATTGATATATTGGAAGGTAGTATTCGGACACCGGAAGGGTTCCTAAGTGTATCGGGTATATACCGGAGTACCGGAGGGCTTACCGGAACCCCCTGGGGAAAGATATGGGACATATGGGCCATAGGAGGGAGGCTAACCAGCCCACAAGGGGCTGGTGTGCCCCCCACAAGGGAGGAGGCCGAATTGGACTAGGGAAGGAGGCGCCACCCTCGTTTCCTTCTCCTAATCCCTCTCCTTCCCCCTTTCCACCTCCATGAGAAGGAAAAGATGGGGAGTTGAATCCTACTAGGACTAGGAGTCCTAGTAGGACACCCCCCTTATGGCGCGCCCCCTAGGGCCGGCCTCCTCCATCTCCCTCCTTTATATACATGGGCAAGGCACCCCTTGGAGACACACCAATAGTTTCAAGCCGTGTGCGGCGTCTCTCTCCATGGTTTACTCCTCCGGTCATATTCACGTAGTGCTTAGGCGAAGCCCTGCGCGGATCACATCACCATCATCGCCACCATGCTGTCATGCTGACAAAACTCTCTCTCGACCCTCGGCTAGATCAAGAGTTCAAGGGACGTCATCGAGCTGAACGTGTGCTGAACACGGAGGTGCCGTACATTCGGTACATGGATCGGTTGGATCGTGAAGACGTTCGACTACATCAACCACGTTAATATAACGCTTCTGCTTTTGGTCTACGAGGGTACATGGACACACTCTCCCCTTCTCGTTGCTATGCATCTTCTATATAGATCTTGCGTGAGCATAGGAATTTTTTTGAAATTGCATGCTACATTACCCAACATCGTGCACTTCGGAATTGAGGTGAATCCAAGTTTGCCGGTGCAATCCTTCTTGCACTTGAAGTAGCTGCCGAACTCCCGGATGGAATTCAGAATGCTGAAGAAAAGCTTTCGGCTCATCCGATAACGGCGCCGAAATACTTTGTCGTCGTGCAGTGGAGCGTCAGCGAAGTAGTTGGGGTAGAGCATGCAATAGCCTTCCAGACGATGTCGGTTCTTTGCTTTCAGTTGCCCCGCACCGAGCCACCTCGCCGCGGCTTTTCACTGCTCGTGAGCAGGCCGGCCAGGGCGGCGAGGACCATGAGATGCTCCTCGTCCTGGACGGTTGCATCGGCTTCCTCCTCCAGCAATGCCGCGAGCGCCTCCTCGTCATCTGAGTCCATCACCGAGCAAAAAAATCACCGAACACCTGGCGGGCGTGGTGGGCGCATAGCCGCCGGTATCCCGCCCTGTGCGGCCGGAGCACCGGAAAACTCGCCCAGGAAGGCGGTGGAGAGGTTGCCGCAGCGAAACCTTCTCTCTTTTCTGGCGGGATATTGCCTATCTAGCGGTGGTGGGCGGTGGGCGGCGCCGGGATCGGAAGGGTGGCGGCAGGGCACGCAGGGGTGGGGGCGAATCTGGATGATTGTCTTGACTTTTTGCCTGACAATGTGGCCCGAGCGTGGTTTTCCCTTCCACCGGAGCCCCTGAGTGCCTCCCAGTGCGCTGGGTTCGGCCTGGGATCGCTGGGCCGAAAAACGGGCCGAGCCGTCGGATTCCGGCGTCTTAGGGGCGCGACTGGGGTTTTTTTTCGATGCCGGCATGAAAAAAGTCGCCCTGTGGGGCCTGTTGGGGGCGCGGCCAGAGATGCTCTTACAGAGGTAGTACAACCTGTATCCATACGGGATCCAGCCATCTACACCCAATACATAAATACATGGGCGCTTCCATCCTCAATGGCTTACACAGCAACTTTGGTTGTGAGGATAACAATGGGAAAGGATCTGGATGTTGAGGAGGTAGAACAGAACCGATGATCTAATGCCCAATCACGCCAGCTTCGCCACCTTCAACCTGCATGTCCGCTGCGTCATCGAGCACATGCCAATGCAGTATTGGTCCATCGGAGGGGTGCAGGAGGTGTTCGGCGACAAAGTGCGCGTCGACCGGCTCAACAACCGCACGCTAGAGCGCGGCCACACCAAGACCTTCGCCTGCTGGGTCTGGGTGTGGGATATGGCGTTCATACCCACCAGGCACACCTACTGGAAGCTCCCCTGAGGCGCAGAACATGTGGAAGAAATGGAGGGCTTTTCACCGCTGGACCGCAGGGTGGCTCCACCACCAAGCGCAATGCGGTTCGACCTCCTCATCCATGTCGACCGCGTCGAAGACTGGTCTCCACGATCCCCATGCTCCTTCCACTCGGCGCAAAGCCGCTTGCCATCCTCCGGCTCCGATGACGACGATGCGCTGCAACGCACCTACCCAGGGACATGGACCATGCACGTGGAGGACGGTCAGCGTGAGGAGACGCACAGGCGGCAGGCCCGCGCCCCGGTGGTGGACACGGGCTGTCGAGGCCTGCCTCTTGGCGGCCCCAGGCGCGACTCCGACAAGGACGAAGCCGGCAGATGGTCCTGGAAGGGCACGTTGTTGGGGCGCGGATGTGGTCACCATGCCCAGGCAGAGGTCACGTCAAGGGAGCGTCGTGACCGCACCCGATCCCCTCAGACGCGCCACTGCTCCGGCAGCTCCAAGGGCCAGAGGCACAGGACCGCTCGCCAAGTGACTAAGAAGAATGCAAGCAAGGATCGGGTTGCCGCTGCTCCTCCACCACCCGCCCAGCCTAGCACTGACGCTCTCAACGACGACATCGACCATTTCTTCGCCAACGCTAAGAAGCTGCTTGCCGCCATTGGGTTGGCCAGTGCCAACAACACGCTCCTCGACACTGAGATAGAGGCCACCCTGGCGTCCCCACTCGAGTTCTCTGACAAGACAAAGAGGCCTGAAGAAGATGCGCTGACAGTGATCCCGGACTTTTTCGAGCCCACGCTGTCAGGGCCAAGCTGCAACTCGGATAGCTTCAACTACTGCACGCCCTCTGCAGCGACTACGGTGGAGGTTCATCTTGGAGAGGTAACCGAGCAGGTATGCCAATTGGAGCTCGAAGATGCAAGCCCTACTACCCGCCATCTATTCACCAACCCTGCTCCAGCACTGCTGTCGCTGCCGCCGTCCAAACGGCACTCCGCTCCGGCCAAATCCAGAGCGACATCGATGCCTCCTCCACGACAGAGCGCATGCCAGGCGGCGCAAAACAACACCGCCCTGGTGGCCCAGCGTGCCACGCTACGCTAGGTGAAGGGACTGGGTGTGCTGCGGCCAAAGGAGAAGATGACGACCAAGGCAGCTGAAGCCCTCATCCGCAGGTTCGACGAGCCACTCACTGACGATGAGATCAACGTCATCGCCAAGCTGACCAGGCTCAACAGGGAGGCGCTGCGCGTGGTTGTGGGTCTGGCAGGACCTGATGCCACTGTCGAGGAGGCCATAGTGTAGTCATGTTAGTTCGACATTGTCACTGTAGTAGTTTCCAGCGGCGGTCGAAAGTAGGTCGGCTTGACCTAGGTTTAGTTTCTCCCTGTATCAGTAGTGGTAGGTGGTGTAGTTGTCACCGTTGAGGTTTGGGGTCTATTGGTGGTCGGCGGCATCCCTGGGCTTGTTTGGCCGTGTACCTGTCTACTTTCAATGAATTTAGCTGTCGGAATTTGGTGTTGCTGTTTCTGGAGATGACAATAGTGCCCGATGAGTAACACAAGCTATGCAATCCTAAGCTGGAACGTAAGGGGTCTGAACTTCCCGGCAATGTGAATGGCAGTGCATGAGATCGCTGAAGCACAGCGAGCATCCATCATCTGCCTGCAAGAGACTAAGTTGGAAACTTGGATGCCCGGCATTGTAAGGGAGCTGGGAGGAATTAAGCTGGAGGGTTGCTGTCGTGGGTTTGTCACGGCAGATGTCCTAGCCAAAGGACTTAGTCGTGGATCCATCGCAACGGGTTAACTCGAAGGGGTTAAAGTGGACGCAGGGACACAGAGGGTTTATACTAGTTCGGCCCCTTCGATGAAGGTAAAAGCCTACGTCTAGTTGTGATGGAATTGATGGGATTTCGATGACTAGGGAGCAAACAAGCTTCGCCTAAGTCTCGAGTTGTGGTTGTCTGTCTTTGAACCGCTGTCGGGTCGTCCCCTTATATACACGGGTGACGCCCGTCAGTTCACAGAGTCCCAATCTCCGGTTCATATTCGTGCCCGGGTTGGTCTCTCCTTATTCCTAACTTATAATACAAGTTTACATATAAAGCCGGTTTACGGCTACAAGTGTTAAACCGACTACGGCCTTGGGCCCTCATCTACCTTCTTGGGCTTTAACACTCTGGGACTACTGATGAAGTTAACCCGGCCCTAGTAGGCCGGTTTACGCCCAGTAGTAATATCCCCAACATTAGGCCCCAGATTGATTTGAACGTGTTCATGTCAATCCTTAGCAGAAATCTTCATCTTTATCACCTTCTGGTAATGGTTGAACCGTCTTGACGTCATCTTCTCCACTTGCTGTTAAACCGGGGTGACGTCATCTGTCTTAAAGAAAGTATTCATAATACCTCATCATTTTAGTAAGGCTGCGAAAATCGAGCCGACAGCTTCGTTTGGTGGCCCCTGGTTTATCGCGCCTGACACATATCCTTTTACCTTATAAATAGGACCGAATGGTCATTTCCTTTTCCCCCTTCCTGTCTTCTCATCTTCGTCTTCCTCGTCGTCAGCTTCGAAGCTCCGCCGCCGCCGTGGCCTTCAACCTCGACCTTGGCCGCTGCATCGACCTGAACGCACCAGAGAACTGCGGTGCTCTTCCGCACTCTCCTCAACTTTGGTAAGTCCTCTGTTCCTTTTAACCTAGATCTGTTCTTGGGTTCTCTGTTCTATTTAACCTAGATCTGTTCTAGGGTTCTCTGTTGTTTTTAACCTAGATCTGTTCTAGGGTTCTCTGTTCTTGAGATGTTCATCGACAGCTCCTGCTCGTGTATTAGCCTCCGTATGGATCTGTAAAACTTTATCCTAAATGCCATGTAGCTTTCCGCGTCCACCTATGGTCTCGTGTTTAAAGTCCATGGATCTCATCTGTATATCTACCCATTGATTCACTTCCGCCCTATTTTGAAGCCGTTGAATATTTCTTCTGTTTTTCTGAAGCTACCTTAGATCCATTGCCATAATGCACCTTTTGTGAAACCTGTTTTTGCATACTTAGCCATTTCGGAACCTCAAATGCCTTCAATATTTAGATCAGGCGGTTTAGCTTCCCGTAGAAAGAGTCAATAAACCGGCATATACCATTAGTCCCCTTATTGAACCGCTAGGATCCCTTAGCCATAGTCAATCGCTTTACGGAGCTTCGGTTTGAATATAATTATCCTCGGTTTAATCCCGATCATATCAGTGTATATATTGTACCCAACACAATCTCAAACCGGGATTGCTTATTTTGTAGACTCCATCATGGCCAAGCAAGTATATGAGTGCAACTGGGCTCCTTCTCGTGTTACAGAAACACAACTGAATAACTTAGTCTTGACTGGCGCTTTGAGCAGCAAAAAGACCATCCACTGGAGGGTCCCAGGCAAAGAATGTCCTCCCACACCTCGAGAAGGAGAGGTTGTAGTTTTTGCGGATCACTTAGCCCGAGGCTTTAATCCACCCGGTTCGAAATTTTATCGGGACGTCTTGGCCAACTTCCAGCTTCATCCGCAAGACACCGGCCCCAATTCTGTCACCAACATATGTCATTTCCAAGTGCTCTCCGAGGTGTTCTTTCAAGAGGAACCTTCAGTCGAGTTATTCCGAGATTTGTTCCATCTAAACCGTCGCACAGAATTTACTGACGATTCTAACATGGAATTGGGTGGCATGATGATTCAAAAGCGGAAAGAGGTCACGTATCCTCACGCAAAGCTGCACAGCCATCCCCAAGAATGGAATCAATCGTGGTTCTATTGCAAAGACACCTCTCCTGCCAATGAAAATCCCTTGCCTGGTTATCATCCAGAACAGCTTAGCAACACACACCCCTTTCCACAGAGGTTGACGGCCAAAGAGGAGTAAATATGCTCCCCAACTGTCCAAGCTCAGAGCCTTTATGGCCAACGGTTTAACAGGAGTGGATCTCGCTCGTTGCTGGATATCCTGGAGCATACTTCCTCTCAACCAACGCTCCGGTTTAATGTGTGAATATAAGGGCAGTGTTGACGACCCTCTGCGGCAGGTAAACATCCAGCTCACTGACGAAGCAGTCACCGAAGCTGTGAAGAAAATTCTGAACGAACCGGAATACGTCTGTGCTCGAACCGGCCTGCTTCCTTTCTGTGCTACCAACAAACCGCCAGTTGTAAGTCTGAATTTTTCTCTTTCATTAATTCTGATGCTGTTACATCTGCTTAATACTTGATACCAATATCTGCGAAATCAGGGTGACGATCCGTTTTGGAGCAAGAAACTTTCGCAGGAGAAGGCAGACAAACCAGAGAGACCGACCCATCCAAAGACGAAGGTCCTTAAAAACCCTGCTCACAAACGGAGAACCACTGGGTCTTCTGATCCGCCTGCTGACGATGATGTAAGTAATCCGGACCTTGAGGTAAAATTCGATTTACTTGGCTTTCTTTTACACGCCTTATTGATGATAATACTTGTCAGGATGATGCCGTAGCTAGCCATGCTGATGATGCAGAGGTAATTATTCTCTCTTCTGACTCGAACTCTTTGCCTTCACTAAAAATCCGTCAGGCAATCCGGAAAGTTAAATTTTCTCATCCACTTGCTCATTTGGATCCCAAATTTCTTATGAAGACCCAACAGCAAGAAGTGCGCCGCACAACTCGGCATAGCGGCCAAGTAGTTACCTCCGCCGGTTTACCGAACAATCCGGTTCGGAGACGCCAATCAGAGGTTCCCAATTTGCTTGTCAGTACTTGTTCTAAAACGGGCTGTTTTCGTCAACCGCTTAACCCATCTGACTCCAATTATCAGGTTACCTCCCACTCATCCTCCGGCGAGTCAACGGGTACTCAGCTGCCACCGCTTAAAACCATGCTTGGGTAAGCTTACATTTATCATAACTTTCTTGATTTTGTAGCTTTCAACATATACTGTTTTTGATTTTGCTGTTCCTCTCAGGGCCAAACCGAGGCCGAGCAAGAAGGCTCGCCTGGACAAAGCGGCCGAAGAAGAAACTGTCCCTGAAACGGGCGCCGCCCCAGATGTTGAGGCAGCCGTTCATGAATATATGCCAAACGACCCGCCAGCACAAGATGAGGTTTTTATTGTTGAAGAGAGGCCTGTTGATCCTTCCGGTCCTGCTGACCAGCCTAGAAGTCCCGCCCGGAATGAAAAATCCGCAGATCCATCCAAAGCTACTGGTAAACCGACCGCCACAGTGCAAACCGGTGATGCCCAGGATGATGAAGTTGTCATCACTGGCATTGGTCATACCGAACCCGGCAACCCTGTCGCTTTGTCTCGACATACTGCCAAGGATGATTTTGCCGCAATGGGCAAGGGCAAATGGAATGTCGATTTGGCTACCTATGCTGCACTGAGTGCTCAAGATCTTCATTCTGGTTATCTGAACCGGCTATATACCAGTCGCGACCATGAAGCTGGCCTAGTGAACATGATGAAGGAGAAATTTGAGGTAACTTTCATATGCCTCTTCCTGCTTGTATATTCTTTTAGCCTTGCTAATTCCCCTATGTTGGGGAACGTTGCAGAAAACAAAAATTTTCCTACGGTTTCACCAAGATCCATCTATGAGTTCATCTAGCAACGAGTCATGGGGAAGAGAGATTGCATCTACATACCACTTTGTAGATCGCGAGCGGAAGCGTTCAACGAACGGGGATGAAGTAGTCGTACACACCGTGATCCAAATCACCGGAGATCCTAGCACCGAAAGCACGGCACCTCCGCGTTCAACACACGTACGGTCAGCGTGACGTCTCCTTCTTCTTGATCCAGCAAGGCAAAGGAGAGGTTGGGGAAGATGGCTCCAGCAGCAGCACGACGGCGTGGTGATGGTGGAACTACAGTACTCCGGCAGGGCTTCGTCGTGCTCAACGGAGGAGGAGGAGGTGTTGGAGAGGGAGAGGGAGGCGCCAAAGACCAGGGGTGTGCGGCTGCCCCCTCCCCTCCCCCCTTTATATAGGAGTGCCAAGGGGGGGGCGCCGGCCCTAGGAGATCCAATCTCCTTGGGGCGGCGGCCAAGGGGAGGTTTCCCTCCCCCCCAAGGCACCTAGGAGGTGCCTTCCCCCTGTGGGACTCCTTCCCTTTGAAACCCTAGGCGCATGGGCCTCTTGGGGCTGGTTCCCCTTGGCCCGTGTAGGCCAAGGTGCACCCCCTAGAGCCCATGTGGCCCCCCGAGGCAGGTGGCCCCACCCGATGGACCCTCGGGACCCTCCGGTGGTCCCGGTACAATACCGATAACCCCGAAACTTGTCCCGATGGCCAAAACAGCACTTCCTATATATAATTCTTTACCTCCGGACCATTCCGGAACTCCTCGTGACGTCCGGGATCTCATCCGGGACTCCGAACAACATTCGGGTTACTGCATATACATATCTTCACAACCCTAGCGTCACCGAACCTTAAGTGTGTAGACCCTACGGGTTCGGGAGACATGCAGACATGACCGAGACGGCTCTCGGGCAATAACCAACAGCGGGATCTGGATACCCATCTCGGCTCCCACATGCTCCATGATGATCTCATCGGATGAACCACGATGTCGAGGATTCAATTAATCCCGTATACGATTCCCTTTGTCAATCGGTATTTTACTTGCCCGAGATTCGATCGTCGGTATCCCAATACCTCGTTCAATCTCGTTACCGGCAAATCACTTTTCTCGTACCGTAATGCATGATCCCGTGATCAAACACTTTGATCACATTGAGCTCATTATGATGATGCATTACCGAGAGGGCCCGGTGATACCTCTCCGTCAAGCGGAATGACAAATCCCAGTCTCGATCCGTGTCAACCCAACAGACACTTTCAGAGATACCCGTAGTATACCTTTATAATCACCCAGTTACGTTGTGATGTTTGGCACACCCAAAGCACTCCTACGGTATCCGGGAGTTGCATGATCTCATGGTCTAAGGAAAGGATACTTGACATTGGAAAACTCTAGCAAACGAACTATGCGATCTTATGCTATGTTTAGGATTGGGTCTTGTCCATCACATCATTCTCCTAATGATGTGATCTCGTTATCAATGACATCCAATGTCCATAGTCAGGAAACCATGACTATCTGTCGATCAACGAGCTAGTCAACTAGAGGCTCACTAGGGACATATTGTTGTCTGTTATTCACACATGTATTACGATTTCCGGATAACACAATTATAGCACGAATAAAGACAATTATCATGAATAAGGAAATATAATAATAATGCTTTTATCATTGCCTCTAGGGCATGTTTCCAACAGTCTCCCACTTGCACTAGAGTCAATAATCTAGTTACATTGTGATGAATCGAACACCCATAGAGTTCTGGTGCTGATCATGTTTTGCCTTAGGAAGAGGTTTAGTCAACGGATCTGCGACATTCAGATCCGTGTGCACTTTACAAATTTCTATGTCTCCATCTTGAACATTTTCACGAATGGAGTTGAAGCGACGCTTGATGTGCCTGGTCTTCTTGTGAAACCTGGGCTCCTTTGCAAGTGCAATAGCTCCAGTGTTGTCACAGAAGAGTTTGATTGGCCCCGACGCATTGGGTATGACTCCGAGGTCGGTGATGAACTCCTTCACCCAAATTGCTTCATGTGCTGCCTCCGAGGCTGCCATGTGCTCCGCTTCACATGTAGATCCCGCCACGACGCTTTGCTTGCAACTGCACCAGCTTACTGCCCCACCATTCAAAATATACACGTATCCGGTTTGAGACTTAGAGTCATCCAGATCTGTGTCGAAGCTAGCGTCGACGTAACCCTTTACGACGAACTCTTCGTCACCTCCATAAACGAGAAACATTTCCTTAGTCCTTTTCAGGTACTTCAGGATATTCTTGACCGCTGTCCAGTGTTCCTTGCCGGGATTACTTTGGTACCTTCCTACCAAACTTACGGCAAGGTTTACATCAGGTCTGGTACACAGCATGGCATACATAATAGAACCTATGGCTGAGGCATAGGGGATGACACTCATCTCTTCTATATCACTCATCTCTTCTATATCTTCTGCCGTGGTCGGACATTGAGCTGAGCTCAATTTCACACCTTGTAACACAGGTAAGAACCCTTTCTTAGATTGATCCATATTGAACTTCTTCAATATTTTATCAAGGTATGTGCTTTGTGAAAGACCTATGAGGTGTCTTGATCTATCTCTATAGATCTTGATGCCTAATATATAAGCAACTTCTCCAAGGTCCTTCATTGAAAAACTTTTATTCAAGTAGGCCTTAATGCTGTCCAAGAGTTCTATATCAATTCCCATCAAAAGTATGTCGTCTACATATAATAAGAGAAATGCTACAGCGCTCCCACTCACTTTCTTGTAAACGCAGGCTTCTCCATAAGTCTGCGTAAACCCAAACGCTTTGATCATCTCATCAAAGCGAATGTTCCAACTCCGAGATGCCTGCACCAACCCATAAATCGAGCGTTGGAGCTTGCACACCTTGTCAGCATTCTTAGGATCGATAAAACCTTCCGGCTGCATCATATACAATTCTTCCTTAAGGAAACCATTAAGTATGCGGCAATTGCTAACATGATTCGGACGGACTTCAGCTTCGCTACCGGTGAGAAAGTCTCATCGTAGTCAATTCCTTGAACTTGTCGATAACCCTTAGCGACAAGCCGAGCTTTATAGATGGTCACATTACCATCCGCGTCTGTCTTCTTCTTAAAGATCCATTTATTTTCTATGGCTCGCCGCTCAACGGGCAAGTCAGTCAAAGTCCATACTTCGTTTTCATACATGGATCCTATCTCGGATTTCATGGCTTCTAGCCATTTGTCGGAATACGGGCCCGCCATTGCTTCCTCATAGTTCGAAGGTTCACCGTTGTCTAACAACATGATTTCCAAGACATTGTTCCCGTACCACTCTGGTGCGGAACGTGTCCTTGTGGACCTTCAAATTTCAGTAGGAGCTTGATTAGAAGTATCTTGATCATCATCATTAATTTCCTCTCTAGTCGGTGCAGGCACCTCAGGAACGTTTTCTTGAGTTTCGCCATTTTCCGGTTCAAGAGGTAACACTTCATCAAGTTCTACTTTCCTCCCACTTACTTCTTTCGAGAGAAACTCTTTCTCTAGAAAGGATCCATTCTTGGCAACAAAGATCTTGCCTTCGGATCTGAGATAGAAGGTATACCCAACAGTTTCTTTAGGGTATCCTATGAAGACGCATTTTTCCGACTTGTGTTCGAGCTTCTCAGGTTGAAGTTTCTTGACATAAGCATCGCATCCCCAAACTTTTAGAAACGACAGCTTAGGTTTCTTCCCAAACCATAATTCATACGGTGTCGTCTCAACGGATTTCGACGGAGCCCTATTTAAAGTGAATGCGGCAGTCTCTAAAGCATAGCCCCAAAAAGATAGCGGTAAGTCGGTAAGAGACATCATAGATCGCACCATATCTAATAGAGTGCGATTACGACGTTCGGACACACCATTACGCTGAGGTGTTCCAGGCGGCGTGAGTTGTGAAACTATTCCACATTTTCTTAAGTGTGTGCCAAATTCATGACTCAAGTATTCTCCTCCACGATCTGATCGTAGAAACTTGATCTTTTTATCACGTTGATTTTCAACCTCACTTTGAAATTCCTTGAACTTTTCAAAGGTCTCAGACTTGTGTTTCATTAAGTAGATATACCCATATCTACTCAAGTCATCAGTGAGGGTGAGAACATAACGATAGCCACCGCGAGCCTCAACACTCATTGGACCGCACACATCGGTATGTATGATTTCCAATAAGTTGGTTGCTCGCTCCATTGTTCCTGAGAACGGGGTCTTGGTCATTTTACCCATGAGGCATGGTTCGCACGTGTCAAATGATTCATAATCAAGAGACTCTAAAAGTCCATCTGCATGGAGCTTCTTCATGCGTTTGACACCTATGTGACCAAGGCGGCAGTGCCACAAATATGTGGGACTATTGTTATCAACTTTAACTCTTTTGGTATTCACACTATGAATATGTGTATCATCACGTACGAGATTCATTAAGAATAAACCATTAACCATCGGAGCATGACCATAAAACATGTCTCTCATATAAATAGAACAACCATTATTCTCGGATTTAAATGAGTAGCCATCTCGAATTAAACGAGATCCAGATATAATGTTCATGCTCAAACTTGGCACTAAATAACAATTATTGAGGTTTAAAACTAATCCCGTAGGTAAATGTAGAGGTAGCGTGCCGACGGCGATCACATCGACCTTGGAACCATTCCCGACGCACATCGTCACCTCGTCCTTCGCCAGTCTCCGTTTATTCCGCAGCTCCTGTTTTGAGTTACAAATGTGAGCAATTGCACCGGTATCAAATACCCAAGAGCTACTATGAGTACTGGTAAGGTACACATCAGTTACATGTATATCACATATACCTTTTGTTTTGCCGGCCTTCTTGTCCGCTAAGTATTTGGGGCAGTTCTGCTTCCAGTGACCACTTCCTTTGCAATAAAAACACTCAGTCTCGGGCTTGGGTCCATTCTTTGGCTTCTTCCCGGCAACTTGCTTACTGGGCGCGGCAACTTCCTTGCCGTCCTTCTTGAAGTTCGTTTTACCCTTGCCCTTCTTGAACTTAGTGGTTTTATTCACCATCAACACTTGATGCTCCTTCTTGATTTCTACCTCTGCTGATTTCAGCATAGCATATACCTCAGGAATGGTCTTTACCATCCCCTGCATATTCTAGTTCATGACAAAGCTCTTGCAGCTAGGTGGAAGCGACTGGAGGATTCTGTCAATGACCGCTTCATCCGGGAGATTAACTTCCAGTTGAGTCAAGCGGTTGTGCAACCCAGACATTTTGAGTATGTGTTCACTGATAGAGCTATTTTCCTCCATCTTACAGCTAAAGAATTTGTCGGAGACTTCATATCTGTCGACCCGGGCATGAGCTTGGAAAACCATTTTCAGCTCTTCGAACATCTCATATGCTCCATGTCTCTCAAAACGCTTTTGGAGCCCCGGCTCTAAGCTGTAAAGCATGCCGCACTGAACGAGGGAGTAATCATCGCAGCGTGACTGCCAAGCGTTCATAATGTCTTGTTCTGCAGGGAGAATAGGTCCGTCACCCAGCGGTGCTTGTAGGACATAATCTTTCTTGGCAGCTATGAGGATGATCCTCAGGTTCCGGACCCAGTCCGTATAGTTGCTGCCATCGTCTTTCAGCTTGGTTTTCTCTAGGAACGCGTTGAAGTTGAGGACTACGTTGGCCATTTGATCTACAAGACATATTGTAAATATTTTAGACTAAGTTCATGATAATAAAGTTCATTTAATCAAATTATTTAATGAACTCCCACTTAGATAGACATCCCTCTTCTAGTCATCTAAGTATTACATGATCCGAGTCAACTAGGCCGTGTCCGATCATCACGTGAGACGGACTAGTCAACATCGGTGAACATCTTCATGTTGATCGTATCTTCTATACGACTCATGCTCGACCTTTCGGTCTTCTGTGTTCCGAGGCCATGTCTGTACATGCTAGGCTCGTCAAGTCAACCTAAGTGTTTTGCGTGTGTAAATCTGTCTTACACCCATTGTATGTGAACGTTAGAATCTATCACACCCGATCATCACGTGGTGCTTCGAAACAACGAACTGTCACAACGGTGCACAGTTAGGGGGAACACTTTCTTGAAATTATTATGAGGGATCATCTTATTTACTACCGTCGTTCTAAGTAAACAAGATGCAAAACATGATAAACATCACATGCAATCAAATAAACGTGACATGATATGGCCAATATCACATAGCTCCTTTGATCTCCATCTTGGGGCTCGATGATCTCCATCATCATGATCTCCATCATCATGATCTCCATCATCATGTCTCCATGAAGTTGCTCGCCAACTATTACTTCTACTACTATGGCTAACGCGTTTAGCAATAAAGTAAAGTAATTTACATGGCGTTTCTCAATGACACACAGGTCATACAAAAAATAAAGACAACTCCTATGGCTCCTGCCGGTTGTCATACTCATCGACATGCAAGTCGTGATTCCTATTACAATAGCATGAACATCTCATACATCACATATAGATCATTCATCATTCATCACAACTTTGGCCATATCATATCACAAAGCACTTGCTGCAAAAACAAGTTAGACGTCCTCTAATTGTTGTTGCAAATTTTATGTGGCTGAATTAGGGTTCTAGCAAGAACGTTTTCTTACCTACGTGGAAGCCACAACGTGATTTGTCAACTTCTATTTACCCTTCATAAGGACCCTTTTCATCGAATCCGCTCCAACTAAAGTGGGAGAGACAGACACCCGCCAGCCACCTTATGCAACTAGTGCATGTTAGTCGGTGGAACCGGTCTCACGTAAGAGTACGTGTAAGGTTGGTCCGGGCCGCTTCATCCCACAATACTGCTGAAGCAAGATAAGACTAGTAGCGGCAAGAAAAGTTGACAAATCTACGCCCACAACAAATTGTGTTCTACTCGCGCAAGAAGAACTACGCATAGACCTAGCTCATGATGCCACTGTTGGGGAACGTTGCAGAAAACAAAAAATTTCCTACGGTTTCACCAAGATCCATCTATGAGTTCATCTAGCAACGAGTCATGGGGAAGAGAGATTGCATCTACATACCACTTTGTAGATTGCGAGCGGAAGCGTTCAACGAACGGGGATGAAGTAGTCGTACACACCGTGATCCAAATCACCGGAGATCCTAGCACCGAAAGCACGGCACCTCCGCGTTCAACACACGTACGGTCAGCGTGACGTCTCCTTCTTATTGATCCAGCAAGGAAAAGGAGAGGTTGGGGAAGATGGCTCCAGCAGCAGCACGACGGCGTGGTGATGGTGGAACTACAGTACTCCGGCAGGGCTTCGCCGTGCTCAACGGAGGAGGAGGAGGTGTTGGAGAGGGAGAGGGAGGCGCCAAAGACCAGGGGTGTGCGGCTTCCCCCTCCCCTCCCCCCTTTATATAGGAGTGCCAAGGGGGGGCGCCGGCCCTAGGAGATCCAATCTCCTTGGGGCGGCGGCCAAGGGGAGGTTTCCCTCCCCCCCCAAGGCACCTAGGAGGTGCCTTCCCCTTGTGGGACTCCTTCCCTTTGAAACCCTAGGCGCATGGGCCTCTTGGGGCTGGTTCCCCTTGGCCCATGTAGGCCAAGGCGCACCCCCTAGAGCCCATGTGGCCCCCCGAGGCAGGTGGCCCCACCCGGTGGACCCCCGGGACCCTCCGGTGGTCCCGGTACAATACCGATAACCCCGAAACTTGTCCCGATGGCCAAAACAGCACTTGCTATATATAATTCTTTACCTCCGGACCATTCCGGAACTCCTTGTGACGTCCGGGATCTCATCCAGGACTCCGAACAACATTCTGGTTACTGCATATACATATCTTCACAACCCTAGCGTCACCGAACCTTAAGTGTGTAGACCCTACGGGTTCGGGAGACATGCAGACATGACCGAGATGGCTCTCGGGCAATAACCAACAGCGGGATCTGGATACCCATGTTGGCTCCCACATGCTCCACGATGATCTCATCGGATGAACCACGATGTCGAGGATTCAATTAATCCCGTATATGATTCCCTTTGTCAATCGGTATTTTACTTGCCCGAGATTCGATCGTCGGTATCCCAATACCTCGTTCAATCTCGTTACCGGCAAATCACTTTTCTCGTACCGTAATGCATGATCCCGTGATCAAACACTTTGATCACATTGAGCTCATTATGATGATGCATTACCGAGAGGGCCCGGTGATACCTCTCCGTCAAGCGGAGTGACAAATCCCAGTCTCGATCCGTGTCAACCCAACAGACACTTTCAGAGATACCCGTAGTATACCTTTATAGTCACCCAGTTACGTTGTGATGTTTGGCACACCCAAAGCACTCCTACGGTATCCGGGAGTTGCACGATCTCATGGTCTAAGGAAAGGATACTTGACATTGGAAAACTCTAGCAAACGAACTATGCGATCTTATGCTATGTTTAGGATTGGGTCTTGTCCATCACATCATTCTCCTAATGATGTGATCTCGTTATCAATGACATCCAATGTCCATAGTCAGGAAACCATGACTATCTGTCGATCAACGAGCTAGTCAACTAGAGGCTCACTAGGGACATATTGTTGTCTGTTATTCACACCTGTATTACGATTTCCGGATAACACAATTATAGCACGAATAAAGACAATTATCATGAATAAGGAAATATAATAATAATGCTTTTATCATTGCCTCTAGGGCATATTTCCAACACCCTAGCCTCCAAGGGCCGGTTTGTAATCTTCTGTCAAACCGGAACTTTTGAAATATAAAGCTGCATACTTTAGAATGTGCTGATGTAGCCCCCAAGGGTCGGTTCAACTTAATGTAGTTAAACCGGGACTTTTATAATATAAACCTGAATGTCTCAAATTCCACTGATAATTTTTGAGCAAATAGCCATTAGCCCCCAAGTGCCAAGTTGAATACGTGTATTGAGCTTGGGACTTTGCGATGAGTTGACAGTTATAGATCAAATAGGCATTAGCCCCCAAGTGCCAAGTTGAATACTTGTATTGAGCTTGGGACTTTGATATCCATACCGTTTTGTTAAACCGTATAACTGTCTGAATGTAGGCTGAGCTGAAGACCAAAGAAAACCAACTCGCCGATCTTCAAGAGAACTTGAAATCTCAACAAGCTGAAACCTCCAAAGCAAAAGAGGAGTTGACCATCGCTTTAGGCGTCATGGAGCAGCTGAAGGAGGGCTTCAAGAAAGATCAGGCGGATTGGGCCACTGAGAAAAACATTTTGATCAAGAAAATTGAAACTGCTGAAGCTGCCCTTAAACCGGTGACAGACGAACTGGCCAACGTAAAGCGACAAGTGCATGCAATGACTGCCGCCATCTTTGGTAAGCGTTCTTTGACTTCTGTGATAATTTCGGTCTTCCTATGATAGGTCCGGTTTGTGAACTGCTTATCATGTTGCAGGCACCCGCATTAACCACTTGGGGTCAGATGTTCGAATGAGGTTGAAGGTTGCCTACACATTAATCGAACAGCTGTATACTGGAGCGCAGCGGATTATCACGACTGCGTCACATAACAATCCGGCACCTACGTTAATCCAAGATACTCTTAAGAGATTATCGATGCTTCCTGCCCGGATTGAAGAGCTGAAAAAATCTATTGCTCGAACCGGTGCCATCAATGCTTTAATCCGAGCAAAGGCATGGGTGCCAGACTTTGATCCCATCGAAACAGCTCAGGGCTATCCCAGTTTGAAGGAAGACGGGTCAGAGTTCAATGAAGAGGATTTGAGGGCAATAAACCGGGCAGTGCGCCCTCTGGCTTGTCAATTGGTAGAAGAGGCAGATTTGACCCATTATCAAGCCCAATATAATAACCAGAACAAACGAGTGGCTGCACCAGTTCCCGAAGCAGAAAATCTAATCCCGCCAATCCGTAAGCATACTTACGCTCCTGATATTGAACCGTCTTCACTGATCCATGATGAAGCTGTTTTTCAAGCGTTAATGGGAATCGACTGGACCATTGTTGACTTCCAGCCGCTGGGTAGGGCAGAAGAAGCTGAAGCAGCGCAGGGCGACCCGCGACCATCAGATCAAGGCGGCGACCAAGCTTGAACCGGAGACCGGTTTAATAGGCTGCCTTGTTATACTTTGCCAGAAAACCAATGATCTTTATTCGGGCACCATGTTGCCTTGTAATAGGATAGCCAATACTTTTGCTTCTGAGATGCCTTCGCGCATCTGATGTGATACGCTTGGTTGAAAGATCGAAACTGCCGATCTATACCTTCTGCAATCATAAAGTCTTTAAACTACCAGGGCGGTTGTACCGCCAGCCGGTTTATGAATTTCATATATATATGCAAGGAGATTGACATATATGATCAAATTTTGTGATACAAAATACCTGCCATCATTGGACGTGAAGTAGGTTTAGCCAATTTTGACACGACGGCTTGATAAACCTGCACCGTCATGGGAGAAAAACAAATTATGTATATATAATGCCGGTTTACTGTGTAAACCGTGCTTGGGCATAATAAACATTTTGTTACTCCAAAAAAGGATGTTAACAGAAGAAATCAAACCGGGTAAATAATCTCCGGTTCAAGAATAGACCGTGTTCCGCCAAATTGGCAACTTGAACCGGTGTAAAACGTTTGTCGGTTTAAAAACGCAACCAAGATAAAATAGCAGTTTATCAAAAAATGTTGAAGCAAAGGCAATGATAAAACCGTTTGCAAAAAAGAGGCTTTACTGAGCCGATCAGATGGCGTTACCATGGTCGGACACCACCAAGCTCCCAATAGGTGTAGTTGTGGTTCGAGTCAGCCAGGTCCCCAAATGAAACCGTGGCATTACGCCGATCAACTGGCATGGCAATGGTTCGGGTTCGACCAAGCCCCCAAGTGATGCTATGGCCCTTAGGCCGATCAAGAGGCGTGACTGGTTCAGACTTGACCATGTCCCCAAGTGATCTGGTGGCTTTCGCCTATCAAAAGGTGTTGCATCGGTTCGGAGACGACCGAGCCCCCTAGTGATATTTATAATTTTTGCAAGGGGTAAACCGGAGGCCGCTTTAAGACAGAACAACTCCATGTAACCACGCATGATGTAAAGAACAGATACCCCGCTTTAGCTGAGGATCCGGTTTATTGTATTCATAATATGTACATTGTTATAATATATACATAAGCAGAGCCAATGGCTCAAGTATAGTAAGGCCGAAGATGAGCTATGTTCCACGGCCTGTTGGTCTCCTCTTCTAATTTGCGTGAGTCTTTTCGCTCTCGAATATCGATCAGATAGTATGATCCGTTGTGCAGATTCTTGCTGACCACGAAAGGCCCCTCCCAAGGCGGGGATAACTTATGCATATCGGTTTGATCTTGAATGAGCCGAAGCACCAAATCTCCTTCTTGAAAGGTTCTGGTTTTGACTCGACGACTGTGATAGCGACGAAGATCCTGTTGGTAAATCGCCGAGCGGGCAGCTGCTATGTCTCGCTCTTCATCCAACCGGTCCAAAGCGTCTTGTCGAGCTATCTTGTTGTCCGCTTCAACATAAGCCGCCACACGAGGTGAATCGTGACGGATATCACTAGGGAGAATTGCCTCCGCTCCATAGACCATGAAGAACGGCGTGTATCCTGTTGATCTGTTGGGTGTGGTATTAATGCTCCATAATACGGATGGCAACTCTTCTACCCAACAACTCGGCGTCCTTTTCAAAGGAACCATAAGCCGCGGTTTGATGCCTCTCAAGATCTCCTGATTAGCTCTTTCTGCTTGACCATTGGACTGCGGGTGCGCTACTGATGAAACGTCAAGGCGGATGTGCTCCCATTCGCAAAACTCCTTCATGTCACCTTTGGACAAATTGGTACCATTATCTGTGATGATACTGTGTGGAAATCCAAACCAGAAAATCACCTTTTTGATGAACTGAACCGCTGTGGCCGCATCACACTTGCTAACGGGCTCCGCCTCCACCCACTTTGTAAACTTATCAACCGCCACCAGGAGGTGGGTCTTCTTATCCTTGGACCTTTTGAAAGGCCCGACCATATCTAGCCCCCAAGTTGCAAACGGCCAAGTGATTGGAATCATCCTCAATTCTTGAGCCGGTACATGAGCACGTCTTGAGAACTTTTGGCAACCATCACATCGTCTAACCAGATCCTCCGCATCAGCATGAGCAGTTAACCAATAGAAACCGTGGCGGAACGCTTTAGCCACCAAAGACTTTGAATCAGCGTGGTGACCACAATCCCCTTCGTGGATCTCACGTAAAATTTCACAGCCTTCCTGAGGAGATACGCAGCGTTGAAACGCTCCTGATACACTGCAATGGTGCAGTTCGCCATCGACGATTGTCATGGACTTGGACCGCCGTATGATTTGTCTGGCTAGAGTCTCATCCTCTGGTAACTCGCCCTGGTTCATGTATGCCAGGTAAGGAAGCGTCTAATCCAGAATGACGTGAAGAGCTTCCACCAATTGAGCCTCCGGGTCAGGAACAGCCAAATCCACTTCACCTGGGAGTTTGACCGACGAGTTGTGCAGCACATCAAGAAAAACACTAGGCGGGACCGGTTTACGCTGGGAGCCCAATCGGCTCAGGGCATCTGCCGCCTCATTCTTCCGACGGTCCACGTGGTCCACCTGGTAGCCCTTGAAGTGACCTGCAACAATATCCACCTCACGACGATATGCAGCCATGAGTGGGTCTTTAGAGTCCCAAGTGCCAGACACTTGTTGAGCCACTAGATCCGAGTCACCGAAGCACTTAACCCGGCTTAGATTCATCTCTTTAGCCATCCGGAGACCATGGAGCAAGGCTTCATACTCAGTTGCATTGTTGGTACAAGGGAACATTAAGCGGAGAACATAACAGAACTTGTCACCTCGTGGGGAAGTTAATACGACTCCAGCCCCCGAGCCCTCCAATTGTCGTGACCCGTCAAAATGGATGGTCCAATATGTGTGATCCGACTTCTCTTCAGGGGCCTGCAGCTCCGCAATCATTGATGAAATTGACAAGCGCTTGGGACTTCACCATCGTCCGAGGCACGTATTTTAAACCGTGCGGCCCAAGCTCTATAGCCCACTTGGCAATCCGGCCCGTCGCTTCCCGGTTCTGGATGATATCACCCAAGGGGGCAGAACTGACCACTGTGATGGGATGCCCTTGGAAATACTGCTTCAGCTTCCGGCTTGCCATAAAAACTCCATATACCAGCTTCTACCAATGTGGATACCTTTGTTTGGATTCAATAAGCACCTCGCTGATATAATAAACCGGACGTCGAACCGGATGCTCCTTGTCTGCCTCCTTCCGCTCCACCACAATAGCCACACTAACCGCGCAAGCATTAGCGGCAACATACAGTAGCAATGGCTCCTTGTCAATGGGAGCGGCGAGCACGGGCGGATTGGCCAATTGCCGCTTTAAGTCCTCGAACGCCTGATCAGCAGCAGAACTCCAGACGAATTGATCCGTCTTTTTCAACATCTGATACAAAGGGATTGCTTTCTCACCAAGACGGCTGATAAACCGACTCAATGCGGCAATCCGGCCAGCCAATCGTTGAACGTCATTGATACACTTCGGTTTGGATAAAGAAGTGATGGTCGTAATCTTCTCTGGATTGGCCTCGATTCCCCTGTTGGACACTAGAAAACCCAACAACTTGCCTGCCAGTACACCGAAGACACATTTGGCCGGATTGAGCATTATCTTATACGTCCTCAGGTTATGAAAGGTCTCCTTCAAATCACCAATCAAAGTCTCTTTATCCCTTGACTTGACCACAATATCATCCACATAGGCATGCACATTGCGGCCAATCTGCTTGTGAAGACAATTCTGCACACACCGCTGATAGGTTGCCTGGGCACTCTTGAGCCCAAAAGGCATAGATACATAGCAAAAGGCTCCAAAGGGAGTTATGAACGTTGTCTTCTCCTGGTCCTTAATTGCCATTTTGATCTGATGATAGCCGGAGTATGCATCCAAAAAGCTTAAACGCTCGCAACCCGCCGTAGCATCAATAATTTGATCAATACGGGGAAGGGCAAAAGGATCTGCTGGACAAGCTTTATTCAGATCAGTGTAATCTACACACATGCGCCAGGTGCCATTTTTCTTAAGGACCAGCACTGGATTAGCAAGCCACTCAGGGTGAAAAACCTCAACGATGAAGCCAGCTGCTAGGAGCCTGGCCACTTCTTCTCCGATAGCTTTGCGTCTTTCCTCGTTGAACCGGCTGAGGAATTGTTTCACCGGTTTGTACTTAGGATCCACATTAAGAGTGTGCTCAGCGAGTCGCCTCGGTACACCTGGCATGTCAGAAGGCTTCCATGCAAAGATGTCCCGATTCTCACGGATGAACTCGATGAGCGCGCTTTCCTACTTCGGATCCAAATTGGCACTGATGCTGAACTGCTTGGACGAATTGCCAGGTACGAAGTCAACAAGCTTAGTCTCAGCCGCCGATGTGAACTTCAGGGCCGGATCGTGCTCCGTGGTAGGCTTCTTCAAGGGGGTCATATCCGCCGGATCAACATTGTCTTTGTAATACTTCAGCTCCTCAGTGGCACAAACCGATTCTGCGTAAGCCGCATCTCCTTCTTCGCATTCCAAAGCGACCTTACGGCTTCCGTGGACCGTTATACTCCCTTTATGACCCGACATTTTGAGCTGCAAGTACACAAAACAGGGTCGTGCCATGAACTTGGCATAGGCCGGTCGACCAAACAGGGCGTGATACGGGCTTTGGATTTTTACCACCTCAAACGTCAGTGTCTCTGATCTGGAATCATGATCATCTCCAAAGGCCACTTCCAGTGCTATCTTGCCAACGGGGTATGCTGACTTGCCAGGTACCACTCCATGGAAAACCGTATTCGATGGTCGGAGATCTTTATCTGTTAACCCCATGCGACGGAAAGTCTCATAGTATAGGATGTTAATACTACTACCCCCATCCATGAGTACCTTGGTCAACTTATAACCTCCCACCTGAGGCGTCACCACCAAAGCCAGCTGACCCGAATTATCAACCCGGGGAGGGTGATCCTCTCTGCTCCATATGATTGGCTGCTCTGACCAGCATAGATATCTTGGCACGGCCGGTTCAACAGAATTAACTGCCCGCTTCTGGACCTTCCGGTCTCGCTTGTCCAAGCTAGTGGTGAATACATGATATTGCCCACTATTCAATTGCTTCGGGTTGCTCTGATAACCCGACTGCTGCTGTTGCTGATTGTAACCCCCCTGGTTATTCTGATTGTTCTGATTGTTACCGCCGCCCGGATTACCGTTAAATCCTGAACCGGAGTTCCCTCCACCGGAACCTGGCCCGGATCCACCGCCGGAACTGGGATCATACCGGAAAGCATTAGAGCTCTTGAACTCCTGCATAATGTAACAATCCTTCCAAAGGTGGTTTGCTGGCGCCTCCTTCGTCCCATGCTTAGGACAGGGCTGGTTCAATAGATAATTCAGCCGGTCCGGATTAGGACTAGGCGCTCCACTGCGGTTCTGCGATTTACCCTTGCGTCGCTGGCCCTTGTCCTGTGCATTGGTATTAGCCACAAAGTCCATGTTGCCATCCGCCTTACGCTTGCCTCCGCCGCCATTACCTGCTGAGTGATGTTGCTGACCCTTGGAGTTGCCGTTCCTCTTTCCCTTCCCTGTCTTTTCATCATCAGACTCGGGATCCTTGGTACTATCAAAATCAGCATACTTTACCAAAGCGGCCATAAGAGTCCCCATGTCAGTGCAATGGCGCTTCATCCGTCCTAACTTCAACCTTAGGGGTCCAAACCGGCAATTGCCTTCCAAAGTTATGACTGTGGTGTCAGCGTTGATGCGGTCTGATGAATGTAGCACTTGTGACACCTGGCGTACCCAATGAGTAGTTGATTCTCCTTCCTCCTGGACACAGGCAGCTAAATCCACTATCGACATAGGCTGCTTACACGTGTCTTTGAAGTTATTGATAAACCGGGCCCGTAACTGGGCCCATGAGCTGATAGAGTTGGGAGGCAAGCTCTTCAACCAGGTACGGGCCGTCCCTTCAAGCATCATGGTGAAATACTTTGCACACGCTGCGTCATCCACATCAAGCATCTCCATGGCCATCTCATAGCTCTCCACCCATGTCTCCGGAGGTTGATCCGCCGTATAATTCGGTACCTTGCGCGGGCCCTTGAAATCTTTAGGCAGGCGCACATTGCGTAAAGCGGGGACAAGGCAAGGTACCCCCAATGCGCTAGAGTTAAGCCCAGGCTCAATCGAAGTGGTCGGACGAACCGGCGTAAGCTGACGAGTTTGATGTTGTGCTGCTAACTCGGCCTCCCTGCGCGCTCGGGCCCGGTCCACCACCTCCTGGGCATTGTCAGCACTATCGACCGGATTGTTGCCACGGGGCGCTCCACGCCTCGCGTTACTTGATACAGCTGGTTCCTCCATATGCCTGCTATAATTCTGGGCCGGACGTGGGGTAGAATGAATCTGGTCGCGGCTGTATGAATACGCTTCCTGTTGGACCAAAGCCGTCCTAAGGAGCTCCTTGACCCGGCGCGTCTCTATCGCCTGTAATGAATCACCTTCAACTGGAATAGCCTCCAGCCGTGCCGCAGCCGCAACGAGGTTATCCAGCAGATTGGAGTAGTGACCCGGAGGTGTAGGCACAGCTTGCGGTACACCAGTATTATGACGAGGTAGATCTATCAAACGGGGCTGGATCGGCGCGCCTGTCGCAGGTGCCTCCGCCCGGTTTACCACCGGCGGATTATTGATTCCCGCTCCAGGGGTGTTGAAAAGGTCCCTTGCTTCGAAAACTGAAGGCAAACGAGATCGGTACTTTCTCCTCATGACTTCCTGTGATGCGTTCTGGTCCAGCATGAGTTTGTAAGCTTGCGCGTCCAATGCAGCTCGCTCTGCAGTCATCCTGACCTCTTCATCTGCTAAATCCGCTTTGGCTTGAGTGATCTGCTCCTCACCTTTGCAATTTCCGCGTTGTGAGCGTCTTGATCCGCCGGGTTAGCCTCCGCCATGAGCGTAGCCAACGCATCGAACAGATCTGATAAGACTTGAACCGGCGGGCGCACAGAGCCTCCTGCCGCGGCAGCCGTTGCCGCTGCTGAACCGGGAACCATCGCTGCAGCAGTTGATGAATGAAGCGCTGCTTGCGTACCGGCCATGAATATTCCAACCCGGTTGGGCAGATCGGAGGGGTACGGAATACTGTCGCCATCGGAACAGCCCCCAATCCGGCCATCTTGTAACTGATACAAAGACTCGGTTTCTCCGGTTGACGACTCGTCGCCAGAATAAACGACGGTTTCGCCACCAGATCCCGATCCATCCTCATAGCTTCCTCCATGGATGACTCCCATGAAGGCACGTTTCACGGCCGGCTTAACCCGGGCAGGTCACGCACGCTGAGCTGTCTCGACGAGGTCGGTGCAGGTGTCCAGCTCAGGGGCCGGTTCACCGATCTTGCCGATGAAGACGTGTATGCCACCAAAGGCGACCCGGTACCCATACTCAATTGAGCCGGCCTCGGGGCCCCAGCCTGCATCGTCGATGTAGATCTTGCCGCGACGACTCTTGGTCATCCGGCCCACAGCGTATCCCTCGAGTCCTTCGAAGCGTCCCTCCAAGAACTTGAAACCATCGCGCGATAGCCCCACGGTGGGCGCCAACTTTCGTGGGTTTGTCACGGCAGATGTCCTAGCCAAAGGACTTAGTCGTGGAGCCATCGCAACGGGTTAACTCAAAGGGTTTAAAGCGGACGCAGGGACACAGAGGGTTTATACTAGTTCGGCCCCTTCGATGAAGGTAAAAGCCTACGTCTAGTTGTGATGGAATTGATGGGATTTCGATGACTAGGGAGCAAACAAGCTTCGCCTAAGTCTCGAGTTGTGGTTGTCTGTCTTTGAACCGTTGTCGGGTCGTCCCCTTATATAGACGGGTGACGCCCGTCGGTTCACAGAGTCCCAATCTCCGGTTCATATTCGTGCCCGGGTTGGTCTCTCCTTATTCCTAACTTATAATACAAGTTTACATATAAAGCCGGTTTACGGCTACAAGTGTTAAACCGACTACGGCCTTGGGCCCTCATCTACCTTCTTGGGCTTTAACACTCTGGGACTACTGATGAAGTTAACCCGGCCCTAGTAGGCCGGTTTACGCCCAGTAGTAATATCCCCAACAGTTGCGTTGTTCTACCAGCCATTGGCACTAGGGGAGGGATTGATGTCCTATGAAACAAGAGCACTGTCAACTTTGTGACACATGTCGTTGGAAATTTCTCAATCACAGGAAAGGTTTCATTGCTGCAGGATGGATCAGAGTTTTGGCTGACAACAGTGTACGGGGCGGTAGATGATGCGCGCAAGGATGCATTTCTAGCTGAGCTCGCCCACGCTGCACCACCACAAGGAGAACCTTGGCTTCTCAATGGAGATTTCAACATCATCTACGAAGCCCGTGACAAAAAGATCCTCAACTTGAACAGAAGAATCATGGGCATGTTTAGGACAGCTATCGATAGAGCAGGTCTAAGAGAAATCTGACGATGGTTAGTATAGATAAGATGTTATGCAAGTTGGAATGGATGCCCTCTTCCCCTCTTTCATGCCGATGGCCACAGCAACAGCCTGCTCAGACCACTGCTCGCTGTTACTTGGAAACATGGCTGCCCCGCGCAGAAGACCAACATTTCGTTTTGAATCCTTTTGGCCGAGTTTCCCCCATTTTCATGAAACCGTCGATAGAGCTTGGCAACGGCATGTCAATCACACCTACCCCATCATCAAGGTGAAGAATAAAATGCAAAGGACAGCATATGATCTGAAAATTTCGGCCAATTCACTATTTAGTGATGCAAAAGTTCAGTTTCACTTGGGCTGTGAGGTGATTCTTCGGCTTGATGTTGCACAAGAGAGAAGAGGTTTAACCCAAAATGGATTCCTGCTAAGAAAGCAACTCAAGCCCAGGATACATGGCCTGGCTGCAGTGGAAAGAGCATGGAAAAGACAGGCCTCAAGGATCACCTGGCTTAAGGCGGGAGACGCACGCACGGCATTTTTTCAAGCGAAGATCAACTCAAGAAGAAGGAAGAACTTTATACGCTCTCTACAAACTGACACAACCATAGCCACCGCTCATGAGGAGAAAGCCTCAATTGCTCACAGCCAATGTGTGGTAGTAGCTGTCTTGGATCACAAACACGGAACTCAGTTCCTGGGTACGGTCCCAATGAGACAACCCACCATATACTACTGCATGGCCTCTCATTTCTATCTTTACCAAATCGTGTTCACACACTAAGCTCTCAACAGTAGGACATTCAACCACAGATTGGTTCGCGTACAACGGTTTTTCATGTGCGAGACTATCTTTCATCGCGCTGAAATTTTTCCACTTTATATTGTATCAAGCCTAAGTACACATTCCGAAAGATAAAGGTCCAAAGTACACGAGCCCGCAAAAAAAGTATCAAGGTAACGATGACGAACAGTCACAACCGAAGAGAACATTTTGTGAGGAATTATTAACCTCGACTTCTTTTTTCCGACAGAGTGCAAAGCATTTTCGAATGTCACTCTCTCACAATTTAGCTTCAGATAAAAATGTATGCTTTATAAATAATGACTGAATTTTAAAAAATAACACGTTGCATTGGATTAGATGCTCTTCAAAGATATATTATATATTAATCAGGGTATCATCTTCAAACACGTCCATCCTTACGACGGCACTGAGGCCACAAGCTCCGCATCGCCAAAAATAGGCATGAGGCCACAAGCTCCGCATCGCCAAAAATAGGCATGACGTACCGTGGCCGTTTAGGTCACGTGTTCCATGGTGCCCATAATTATAAAAACATATTCAAATTATTGCATGCCATATTTACCAAGCCGGTGCTCTCATGTACTCCCTTTGTTTCTAAATATAAGTAATTTTAGAGATTTTAATATAGACTACATATAAAGTAAAATGAGTGAATCTACACTCTAAACTACGTCTATATAAATCCATAGGTAATCCATATTAAAATCTTTAGAAAGACATATATCTCGAAACGGAGGAAGTACATTTCAAATCTCATGCCTTCACGCGAATCAACCTGTAGTTGAGTTGGTTAGGTGGACAGACCAAATGTTTGGTATTTGCGTCAAATGGGGATCGAACCTAGGTCGGCTGGGTTTTGATAGATGCCAACAACCAACTCACCAAACTTCATTTGCTTTCCTATAAATGGAAAATACCTATGTGACATTTTTAAACCCCACGCCAGCGAAAGAAAAGATGTTTGTTACCACGCAAAAAAAATATTTTTGTTTTGTTTTGCTTTGTTGGCCTTCTCTAGTCTATCATTTCGTACACATAATAACTTGCGGTATTAGGAATACATACAAACAATTTTATTGGTAAATTTGACACAAGGAAAAACAAGTTGTTGAAAATATGCCCGGGTAACTTCTATGTAAATATCACGGTATTTTTATGCACCGCGATCTTGATAATTTATGTGGAAAAACTACGGTAACTTTGACCCGGAAAGAAAAAATTGTTTTGGAACACATAATGTAACTTCTATTGAAATAATACGATAATTTATGAATCGCAGACCTGATAGTTTACGTACAAACATCATGATAGTTTCGATCTTGGAAAAAAAATAGAAACATATCTCCGGCAACTTCTGTGTAAATAACATAAAATGTCTTGCAGACCCATCAGTCTCGCCTCGATGAACGGTACGTGAAGGGCCCACATGCTCGTGGGCCATGAGAAATGGTCCGTGAGCCTGCTAACGGGGGTTTATTGAAACAACCTCGATAATTTATATGTAAATATCGCGGTAGTATATGCACAACGTAACTGATAACATACTTAGTCGAAGCACGATAATTTTTTGACCAAGGAAAAAATTGTTGCCCCCCCCCCAACCGGTAACTCCTGTGTACTAGCACAGTAATATACGCACAACAGAACTGATAACTTAGTTAGCCGAGATGTGGTAACTCAAGGAAAAAGTTATTGAAAAGCACCCTGGTAACTCATGCATACTAGCATGGTAATATACCCAGTAGAGATGATAACTTACTTAGCCCAGACATGGTAACTGTTTTTCACCCGGGGAAAAAGTTGTTGAAAAACACTCCCGGTAACTCATGTGTACGCATGGTAATATACGTACAAGTAGAGTTGGTAACTCACTTAGCTCGGGCGTGGTAACCTTTTGACCAAAAAAGTTGTTAAAAATATATCCTGATAACTCATGTGTAAATAGCATGGTAATATATGCAAAACAGAGCTGATAAATTACTTAGCCTAGGTCTGATAACTGTTTGACCGGAAAAACTCATCGGAACATACCAACATGAGACCTAGTTTCGAAGTTCTCACTATGTCGGATTTTTCTATGTGGAAATGACTTTTCGATCGCAACGGTTTGAGTAGCATGGTAATTCACGCATCACACACCTGATAATTTGCATACAAACACTGTGATAACTTTGACGGGGGTGGGGGTTATTGTAATACACCCGCGATAACTTCTGTATGAATAGTGTGGTAATTTATGCACAATAGGCCTAATAACTTATGTGCAACACGTTGATAACTTCTGACCCAGGAAAATAAAGTTAAAGAAACATGCCCCCAATAATTTATGTGCGAATAACATAGCAATTTACGTACCACAGACCTGATATCTTACGTACAAACACGGTGATAACTTTGACCCGGTAACTCTTGTGTAGATAACATGTTAATACATACACAACTGAGTTGATAACGTACCTTAGTCCAGGTGTGATAACTATTGACCGAGAGGGTGGGAGGGACTTATCTGAAAAACACCCTTTTAACTCATGTGTGAATAGAGAACCATTTCAAAAGAGCTGATAATATACACACAACAGAGCTGATAACTTAGTTAGCCCATGTCTGACAACTTTTTGATCCAAAAAGTTGTCGAAACATGCCAACATGAGATCAAATTTTGAAGGTATCATCGCAACGAATTTTTTATGTGAAAATGATTTTTCTATCGGAACGACGGTTTGATTTTACAAAATATTTCAAATTTTTTGAAGTTCGGTAGAATCTTCCTGACATTAGCATTTTTACTCCCCTAGGGCATGCGTGAATGTGCATGTGGGCAGAAGGTCAAAGGAACCATTTTTTATGCCTCGGTAAGTTATATCTAAAAAACGTGAGAACTTATGCTCAACTGACATGATAACTTGCGTAGCACATCCGTGATAACTTTTTACTCGAAGGAAGTTGTTGAAATATACCAACGTGGGATCTAGTTTCGAAGATCTCATTGCGACGAATCTTTTATGTGAAAACAGTTTTTCGATTAGAGCTACGGTTTGAGCTACAAAACAATTTAAAATTTTAAAATATGAAGAACCTAAAATGACATTGGCGTTTTTTGTCATCTAGTACATGCATGCATGGTCCGTGGGAAGGTTCGAAGACCATGTTTCATGCCCTGTAATTTCTATGAAAAACAGTTTGGTAACTTGTGTCTCACATACGTGATAACTTACCTAGTACATGCCTGGTAATTTGGACCTAAAAAGTCATCAAAAAATATACCAACATGGGATATAGTTTCGATGGTCTCGTCGTGATAAATCTTTTATGTGAAGACAGTTTTTCAATACTGACATCAGTGGTGAAGCTACGTTGAGGTAAAACCCGGCTGTGGCCCGCCCAGCATAGCACCAAATAGTGAAGATTAAGAGGCTCTTAATAGGAAAATTATTACTTAGCTTCAATCTAGCCTGTTTGGCCCGCCCAAGGATTTTAGTGTAGCTCCGCCACTGACTGACATCATCACTTCCGTTTTTCTGCATGTACGAGGTAGAAGCATCTAATTAAATAAACCTGATGGACACCGCACAGAGAAAAGGAAAACAACATCGAAGCTAGTATCAGCATGCATGCACACATGCATGCGTTCGCATATGTTGTTATGGTCCATCATTCAAATTTTAGCAGTCATTTTTATAATTGTCGGTTTGTAATCACAAACTAGGACAATGCACGTGGCTACTAAGGGCATCTCCAACATCAACCCACAAATATCCATAATGTGGGAGGACCAGTCCGGGGACACGGATGCGTGAAGCTGCCATCCAATGCTGCCTGCATACATTTCAAACACTTTGGCAACAAACCTGATAAATTTGTAAAAACGCAGAGGATTTCATACATACCGGATTCATGCAAACAAGGTGTATTTTCAATAGATTTCGAACATTTAGAACCAAAAAACCGTTCGGACCCGACCCTAAACCTATCCTACAACGACGGCCGGCGTCCAACCCCTTGACGTCCTCCATCCGCCATCTCCATCACCACCGGCGATAAGACCGATGAAGTGAAGCTGCGGCCTCCGGCGAGGAGGAGTAGAACACGGGAGATGGACCGGCCCACATGGGACACAAGGCGCTGCTGCCTCCCGTTCCTACTCATCTTCGGAGGAGTCCCTGCCTTGCCCATCATAGGTGGACGTGAGGTCCATGATGGAAATGATGGCGCTCACGCTGTCGTTATCCCATCAGGCCGCCGAATGGTTCATCTCGAGCGCGTAGGAGGCGCAACTGGTGTTGTTCTACTCCGCAATCTCCTGGAGATGCGCCACCGTGGCGGCCGCTTCTTAGTGAACGGCGACATGAGCGCGGACGGCATCGTAGATGGCACACTGCTCCGCGACCAAGCCGGAGTTCGCTGCGGCCTACTCACTTGTGTGCTCACTGTAGATCTGGCCCTTCGCCAGCCGATGCTGCTTCAGGAGGAACATATTATTGTTCCTCCTACGCCTACTGGAACACCGACATAGGTGCCGGCGCAGGTTACACCTCTCCGTCATAGAGGTGTTTTAGTGCGCCTACTCCATGGAGAAGCCGGTGTGCATGGGCGCAGGTCTGTGATACGTCCATTTTGCATCATGTTTTCTTACTGTTATTTATGATGTTTTTATCCATAATAATGTTTTTTGGAGTAATTCTAATGTCTTTTCTCTCATAATTTGCAAGGTACACACCAAGAGGGTGAATTTCGAGAGCTGGAAATCTGGACCTGAAAAAGCTACGTCAGGTTACCTATTCTGCACAACTCCAAACAAGCTGAAACTTCACGGAGATTTTTTATAGAATATTTAAGAATTATTTGAGCAAATAACTACCAAAGGGGGCCCACTAGGTGGGCACAACCCACCTGGGAGCGCCAGGGAGCCCAGGCGCGCCCTGGTGGGTTGTGCTCACCCAGGCCCACATCTGGTGCCCATCTTCTGGTATATAGGTTGTTTTTACCTAGAAAAAATAAAGAGAGGACTTTCGGGATGGAGCGCCGCCGTCTCGAGGCAGAACTTGGGCAGGAGCACTTTTGCCCTCCGGCGGAGCGATTCCACCGGGGGAACTTCCCTCCTGGAGGGGGAAATCATCGTCATCATCATCACCAACAACTCTCCCATCTTGGGGAGGGCAATCTCCATCAACATCTTCAACGCCACATCTCATCTCAAACCCTAGTTCATCTCTTGTGTTCAATCTTGTTACCGGAACTATATATTGGTGCTTATGGGTGACTAGTAGTGTTGATTACATCTTGTAGTTGATTACTATAAGGTTTATTCGGTGAAAGATTATATGATCAAATTCAATATGCTATTTAATACTCCTCTAATCATGAGCATGTTTATCATTAGTGAGTAATTACTTTTGTTCTTGAGGCCGCAAGAGAAATCATGTTACAAGTAATCATGTTAATTTGATATGTGTTCAATATTTTGATAGTATGTATGTTGTTGTTCCCTTAGTAGTGTCATGTGAACCTCGACTACATGATACTTCACCATATTTGGGACTAAGGTAATGCATTGTGGAGTAGCAATTAGATGATGGGTTGCGAGAGTGACAGAAGCTTAAACCCTAGTTTATGCGCTATTCCGTAAGAGACCGATTGGATCCAAAAGTTTAATGCTATGGTTAGAATTTATTCTGAATACTTTTCTCGTAGTTGCGGATGCTTGCAGGAGGGTTAATCATAAGTAGGAGGTTCGTTCAAGTAAGAACATTACCGAAGCACCGGTCCACCCACATATCAAATTATCAAAGTAGCAAACACAAATTAAACCAACATGATGAAAGTGACTAGATGAAATTCCTGTCTACCCTCAAGAACGCTTTGCTTATCATAAGAGACCGTTTTGGCCTGTTCTTTGTCTCAAAAGGATTGGGCTACCTTGCTGCACTTTTGTTACTACTATCGTTACTTGATCGTTACAAATTATCTTGCTATCAAACTACTCCGCTACTTACAATTTCAGCACTTGCAGACATTACCTTACCAAAAACTACTTGTCATTTACTTCTGCTCCTCGTTGGGTTTGACACTTTTACTTATCGAAAAGAGCTACAATTGATCCCATATACTTCTGGGTCATCTAGGCTATTTTCTGGCGCCGTTGCCAGGGAGTGAAGCGTCTTTGGTAAGTGAAATTTGGTAAGGAAACATTTATATAGTGTGCTGACATTTATTGTCACTTGTTACTATGGAAAACAATCCTTTGAGGGGTTTGTTCGGGGTATCTTCACCTCGTACGGAACCACAATTAGCTACCCCTCAACCTACTGCACCTACTGAAAATATTGAATATGAAATTCCTTCGGGTATGATAGAACAACTGCTAGCTAATCCTTATGCAGGAGATGGAACCGAACATCCTGATATGCACTTGATATATGTAGAACAAATTTGTGGATCGTTTAAGCTTGCAGGTTTACCCGGAGATGAAGTGATGAAAAAGGTTTTCCCTTTATCTTTGAAGTGAGAAGCATTGGCATGGTATACGCTATGCGATGATATTGGATCATGAAATTGGAATCGTTTGAAATTGGAGTTCCACCAAAAAAATTATCCTATGCATCTAGTTCATCATGATCGGAATTATATATATAATTTTTGCCTCATGAAGGAGAAAGTATCGCTCTAGCTTGGGGGAGGCTTAAGTCAATGTTATATTCATACCCCAATCATGAGCTCTTGAGAGAAATTATTATCCAGAACTTTTATGCTCGGCTTTCTCCTAATGATCAAATCATGTCTGATACTTCTTGTGCTAGTTCTTTTAAAGAATACTATTAAATTCCGGTGGGATCATTTGGAAAGAATTAAACACAAATCTGAAGATTGGGAACTCGGCGAAAGTAAAGAGTCAGGTATTAAACTTAAGTATGATTGTGTTAAATCTTTTATGGATACCGATGCTTTTCAAAAGTTTAGCATTAAATATGGACTTGACTCTGAGATAGTAGCCTCCTTTTGTGAATCATTTGCTACTCATGTTGAACTCCCTAAAGAGAGATGGTTTAAATATCACCCACCTATTAAAGAAGAAATTAAAGAACCGGTACTAGTTAAAGAAAAAACTATACTTTATAATGTTGATCCAGTTGTTCCTTCTGCTTATATAGAGAAACCACCTTTCCCTATTAGGATAAAGGAACATGCTAAAGTTTCAACTGTGGTTAACAAAAGCTATATTAGAACACCTAAACCTGATGAACAAATTAAAGTAGAACCTAGTGTTGCTATGGTTAAAGATCTCTTAGAAGAAGATATGGATGGGCATGTTATTTACTTATGTGAAGAAGCTGCTAGAATTGCCAAACCTGATAAAAAGGATAAACATGGACCTGTTGTTGGTATGCTCGTCATCTCAGTTAAAATAGAAGATCATTGTTATCATGGTTGATGTGACATAGGTGCTAGTGTGATGTAACATCCCAAATTTTCAATTTGGAATGTTATACATAGGTCATCATATGCATATCATATTTTATTTGCATTTTGGTTTGGATCCTAAAAATTCTAAGCAACTCAAGGACCCACGGAGAGAGTTGGGGATTTCATTATTTTCATATTTGAATTTTTTCAAATACTGAAAATACGATCATTTTGGTTTTAATTACTTTTCTCTCCAAAATATTTCAATATAAAAAGTAAATGAGAGGAGATAATATGAATTCTCCAAAATAAAGGAAATATTGGAGGAAAAATGTTAAAATCAAAGAAATAATTTTATTTGGATTTTATTGCTATTTTATTTGAATTAGAAAAATATGCATTTTTCAAAATTGCATTTTTAGGCCAAGAAAATGTTCACTTTGTTCTAAATATTTTACTTAGATGGCGAAAATTGTTTTTGGCATTTTTAGAATTTTTTATATTTATTTAGGATTTTATTTCGGCGGAAATATTAAAAAACGACTTTCGGACCGAACTGGGCCAAAGGCCAGCCGCGTCGCCCCCGACCCCGAGCGGGAGTCCCGCTCCTGCACGCGACGCCGTCGCCGCCTCCGACTCCCCGCCGCCTAGCCCCTCCCCCAAGCCGCCCTGCCCCCTTCCCCTCCTTAAATAGCCACAGCCCCGCCCCCACTTCGCCACCCCGATCGGCGCAGCCACAGCAACAGCAAGCAGCAGCCGCAGCTCCGCCGTGCCGCCGCCCGCCTGCCGCCGCCCGCGCCATCCCGAAACCGCGTCGGAGCCCCGCCGCGGACTCGCGACGCCGCTGCCGCCGTCTGGAATCCCGCCACCGCCGTTTGACCTCGCCGCCCGGTTTTTTGGTTTAGGTAAAACCGCTGGGTTTTTTAAACCCTAGATTTGTTGTTTTAGATCTGTTCGGTTTTTCCCGGTTTTCTCGGTTTAGTTCCGTTTGCGAACGTTCGTTCATTCGTTTGTTTTAATGAACGAATTCGCCCGTTCGTCTCTGTTAGCGGACGTTCGTCCGATAGATTTTTCTTTTTCTGTTTATTTTCGGCCAGGGACCTATCCGTGATTATTTTATCGCAGATTAGCCCCTGATCTTCAAAACCGTCATCGTTTCTAAACCGTTTGTCCAAATCCAGTGAAACCATCACCAAAATCTTCGTCTTGAGCCCCTCTTTCTGTTTAATCAACTTGAACAAGGTTTTGACAATTTAAAATTTGGTTTCAAGAAGATTTGAATTCGAGGTTCTTTTGACCGTAGTTTCAGTTCCGTAGGTCCGTTTCGATTGATTCTTTTTGCAAGCCGATTCTCTTCAGTTGAACTTTCAGTTTGGATCTTCTTGTTTGAAGTTTTACCCTTGCATCTATGCTTGAGTGCTTATGTACGCTATTGTTCGTTTGCGATAGAATTTCCGGAGTGCGAAGCGTGCTACTACGAGTCTCTCTAGGGTTTGCGGATTGTCAGCAAGGCAAGTAACACATTGATCATACCTCTTTATTACCCAGTTTTTATGCATTCGTTACAATCCTCAAACACTGCATGATTAGGATGTGATTAACATGTGGGTTTTGGGAAGTAGTTGATGAGGTAGAACCTATTGCATTTTATTATCAAACCCTTGGGAGTTACTTCTATGTTATGCTTATATTGTCATGATATGCTCGTAGACGTGGATTGGGTTTGAGTGTATCCATGACAGATGTGAGATTGTTAACTAATGGTTAACTTAAGGTGGCTACTTAAATACACATCTGGGTGGATTGGTTGCGGGCACCTGGAGAATCCAGTGTTGTCCTAAGATATCCCAGAGTACCCGTGTGATCATCCTATGGTTCTCCACCCAGGCTCAAGGGATCATAAGATTATTCATGCTAGAAAATTCCATGTGCAGCCATAAGCTATTATGGGCTCTAGCATAGTTGAGTATGTTGCATGATCTCTTCCAGTGGTAGGCTAGCAGATGTAGGGGATGTAGGTTGGTACTGTCTACCCAGGGTTAGAGTTAATGCTTCTGAAAGACTGTGTCTCGGTCATCCGTTTCTCAAACACCGTGTAGTGCGAGAAATTTAACGGAGGAGATCGAGTTTGTGGGGAAAAGTGCGCAAACCTCTGCAAAGTGTACAAACTAATCATGGTTAGCCGTGTCCCCGGTTATGGACATCTTGAGTATCTGGTTCTTGTATTATCATGTTGATCTCATCACTCTAATTAATTTGTTGGGTTATTAATACTACTTAAGTGGGATTGAGTTGGAGGAACCTTCTCAATGTTTAACAACCACCATGATAGTTAAAGAAAATATATTCCTTTGTTGCAGGGAAAATTTGGCTTTTCTCAAAACACTATAACCATAGAGCCTCCACCAGCCATATATGCATGTAGTGATAGCATTTATTCTGTTCATTGCTCTACTATGTTACATTGCTAGCATATTCCATGTGTTGACCCGTTTCGGGCTGCAACGTATCATGTTGCAGACTTTTCAAACAAAGAGTAAGGTGCGCTAGGTCATTGTCGTGCACTCAACTATGTTGTTGGAGTTGATGGACTCACTTTATCTTCCAAGCCTTCCGATGTTATCTTATTTAGATGGCCTTAAGCCATATTTATTGTAATAAGTTCTCTTTTGAGACATTCGATGTAATAAGTGTGTGACTGCACTCTGTTATAAATCCTTCAAGTATTGTGTGTGTCAGCATTACCGATCCAGGGATGACACTTATACACAGAGATTTGACCGTCTGAGGTCGGATCGCTACAAGATGGTATCAGAGCACACGCTGATTGTAGGACACGACCACTAAGTTAAGCCATAGGTCACTCCTCTCTACTCATTTATGCGTCCTCTCCCTTTTCTACTCTATAGGATGGCGTACTCAAGGAAGAAGTTTGCACAACCGGATGAAGCACACCTTTTGGACGACACCTGAAGGAAGTCACTAGGTATCTGAACATCGGAATACCAAGCTTCACCGGGACCTACACCGCCACTTTACCAGAAGAGGAGCATTGGATGATTCGATTTTAAGTTCCAGGAAGGACATTCACGCCAGTTATTGAGCCCATAGAGTTTTCCTTTGATGCACCAACCTAGAGTCTAGGTAAGAGCATGGCAGCCCACATCGCCATGGGACGCATCGGCGAAGTTTATCACAAGGATCTTAAGGATACCAACTACCAGATATGTGGGCACCGAGATGAGAATGGGAGATGATCAGTACCAGGAGGGACAGGTCCATTGCAGCCTTCATCCAGGAGTTAACCCAACACATTCATTGCCAGGAGAACCAGATGTGCGCAAGTATGATAGATCTGATGAAGGCGATGACCAGGAACATGGAGCTAGAGGAGGAACTCAAATCTACATGCGACGGATACGAGGAGGAAATCGCAATACTAGTGGAGAAGAATGACGACCTGACAAGGAGGCTAGGAGTATTCATGGGAGACCCCGCGCCAGGAGGAGATGACGACCATCCCGATGACATTCATTCTGAAGACTACATCATCATCGACGACACCGACTCCGACCCCGACAGTAGTGATGATGATTATGAAGACGAAGCTGGAGCAGATATCATGGAGTCTTCCACCGATCAAAATTTCTAGTAGACCACCATATGATCAGTAGTATTTCCCCCATGTATATAGGAGTAGTCCGAGCACTGTAACGATAGTTAGATCGATTGTATGCCCTTGCTTGAATTGATTTGGTGTGATATGATTGTGTTTGTGTCATGTGCATATGGGTAGTGCTTTCTCACTAGACCTCATTCTATTCTAGTCTATCCCCTCTAAACCCATCAGATGCCTCCGAGACGTGACCCCGGATTTGTCTTCCCACCGAAGCTCACCCAGTTGATCCAACAGCAGAATGCCTTGATGCAACTACTAGTCCAGAACCAAGGCAACAACAACAACAACAACAACCCACCGCCACCACCTCGAGTTAACAACTTATCCCGCTTTCTGAGGTTGCAGCCGCCGGTGTTCTCCAGTAGCACCGAGCCAATAGTTGCTGATGACTGGCTACGCAGCATTGGAAGGGAGTTGACCACCATAGGTTGCATAGATGTTGAGAAGGTGCGTTTTGCCGCACATCAATTGGATGGACCCGCAGCCGCATGGTGGGAGAATTACACAACCACTTTCCCTATAGCCAATGTCACTTGGGAGCAGTTTCAGCAGGCCTTTCGCACTGCACATATCTCAACTAGAGCTATGAGCATGAAGAAGCGTGAGTTTCGCAACTTACGTCAAGGAAACCGTACTGTGGGGCAGTACGTGGATGAGTTCAGCAAGTTAGCTCGCTACGCCCCAGATGATGTGGCCACAGATGCCGCGAAGCAGGAGAAGTTTATGGAAGGGCTGAATGATGAGATGAGTATGCGGTTAATGGTGGCAACATTTAACAACTACCGGGAGTTGGTAGATAAGGCTCTTATGATTGAACGGAAGCAGCAGCAGATTGAGAGCCGCAAAAGGAAGTATGGACAAGGGAAGTACAATTCAGGAGCTCAGCAGAAGCCTCGTTTTACCCCGAACTCGGGAGGATTTACTCATAACCATGGAGGCCACACTCACAATGGAGGATGTTCGCATAACCATAGTGGCCCCAAGAATGGAAATGGGAATGGAGCAAGCAGTAATCATAACCGTTCCAACCCAGCAACACCCTCCAAGAAGGATCTAAGTCACATTACTTGTTTCAAGTGCGGGAAGACTGGACACTACGCCATCGAGTGTTCTGAAGCAAAGAATGGTAACGGCAATGGAAGCTCTGGGAAGAAGCCCAACCCTTTCAACAAGAGACAAGTGGACCACGTTAACGTGGAGGAGGTTGAAGAGCAGCCAGATGCAGTTATCGGTAAGTTTTTGGTTAAGTCTTTTACCGCTCTCGTTCTTTTTGATACTGGTACATTGCATTCATACATTTCAAGGGGATTTGTGGACAAGTTTAAGTTACCCACCTTAGCCCTTAGGTCACCCATGCTAGTAAGCTCACCAGGAGCAGAGTATATGGCCAGCCGATGGTGCGATCGGATACCCTTAACCATTGGTACCATGTTTTCCCCTAAGACCTAATAAGTTTGGAGTCACGAGGATTGGATGTGATACTAGGTATGGATTGGCTGTTGAAGTATGGGGTAAACATTGACTGTGCAAGTAGGTCAATTCTGCTCACCACCCCGGAAGGAAAAGGATTAAATATGTATCCAGGCACGCGCCAAGGAGAAATCAAGTAAATTCCCTCTCAGGAATTGTTCAGGAGGAAGTGCCTGTAGTGAAGGATTACCCGGATGTGTTTCCAGAGGAGTTACCAGGCATGCCGCCGGATCGAGACATTGAGTTTTTGATAGAGCTGTTGCCAGGAACCGGACCAATATCGAAGGGACCATAGCAGATGCCCGCAAATGATCTGGAGGAGATTAAGAAGCAGATCAAGGAGTTATTGGATAAAGGTTACATTTGAAAAAGTTCGTTGATACGTCGAAGTCGTATCTACTTTTCCAAACACTTTTTCCCTTGTTTTGGACTCTAACTTGCATATTTGAATGGAACTAACCCGGACTGACGCTGTTTTCAGCAGAATTGCCATGGTGTTATTTCTGTGCAGAAACAAAAGTTCTCGGAATGACCTGAAACTTCACGGAGATTATTTTTGGAAATAATAAAAAATACTGGGGAAAGAATCAAGGCCAGGGGGCGCACACCCTGTCCACGAGGTTGGGGGCGCGCCTGCCCCCCTGGGCGCGCCCCCTGCCTCGTGGGCCCCCTGGAGCTCCACTGACCTCAACTCCAACTCTATATATTCATGTTCGGGGAGAAAAAAATTAGAGAGAAGGATTCATAGAGTTTTACGATACGGAGCCGCCGCCAAGCCCTAATCTCTCTCAGGAGGGCTGATCTGGAGTCCGTTCGGGGCTCCGGAGAGGGGAATCCATCACCATCGTCATCATCAACCTTCCTCCATCACCAATTTCATGATTCTCACCGCCATGCGTGAGTAATTCCATCGTAGGCTTGCTGGACGGTGATGGGTTGGATGAGATTTATCATGTAATCGAGTTAGTTTTGTTAGGGTTTGATCCCTAGTATCCACTATGTTCTGAGATTGATGTTGCTATGACTTTGCTATGCTTAACGCTTGTCACTAGGGACCGAGTGCCATGATTTCAGATCTGAACCTATTATATTTTAATGAATATATGTGAGTTATTGATCCTATCCTGCAAGTCTATAGTCACCTACTATGTGTTATGATCCGGCAACCCCGAAGTGACAATAATCGGGACCACTCCCGGTGATGACCATAGTTTAAGGAGTTCATGTATTCACTATGTGTTAATGCTTTGGTCCGGTACTCTATTAAAAGGAGGCCTTAATATCCCTTAGTTTCTAATAGGACCCCGCTGCCACAGGAGGGTAGGACAAAAGATGCCATGCAAGTTCTTTTCCATAAGCACGTATGACTATATTCGGAATAAATGCCTACATTACATTGATGAATTGGAGCTAGTTCTGTGTCACCCTAACTGTTGCATGAATAATCGCATCCGGCATAATTCTCCATCACCGATCCAATGCCTACGAGTTTTTCCTATATTGTTCTTCGCTTATTTACTTTTCCGCTGCTACTGTTACAATCACTACAAAACCCAAAAATATTACTTTTGCTACCGATATCACTACTATCATACTACTTTGCTACTAAATACTTTGCTGCAGATATTAAGTTATCCAGGTGTGGTTGAATTGACAACTCAACTGCTAATACTTGAGAATATTCTTTGGCTCCCCTTGTGTCGAATCAATAAATTTGGGTTGAATACTCTACCCTCAAAAACTGTTGCGATCCCCTATACTTGTGGGTTATCAAGACTATTTTCTGGCGTCGTTGCCGGGGAGCATAGCTCTATTCTTTGAGTCACTAGGGATTTATATCTGCTGGTCACTATGAGGAACTTGAAAGACGATAAGATAAAACCAAAATTTATCCCTCAACTACGAGGGGAGGTACGGAACTGCCATCTAGCTCTGCACTTGATTCACCTTCTGTTTTGAGTAAGCTTGCGACACCTAAACCTGCTTCTGCTATTAATTCTGATATGGTGCATGTTATTGATGATGCCACTTCTGCTATGCATGATACTTATGATGAAACTACTTCTATGCTTGCTACTACTATGCCACTTGGTGAATTTCTTGATGAACAACTTGCTAGGGCTAGAGAGAATGAAATTATTGAAACTGATAATATTGATGAAAGTGATAATGAAGATTCTCCCCCTAGATATGAATTGCCTGTTGTGCCTAAGGGTTATGTTATGGATGAAGAAACTGTTAGAGACTTTCTTGCTTGCAATGATAGAAGTGATCTTAAGAAAATATTAGCTAAGCTTAAAGGAAAAAACTCTGAATGCTAGAATGAAATATGACCCTGCTTATGCTACTTCACCTATCTTTGTTACTGATAAGGATTATGAATTCTCTATTGATCCTGATATAATTACTTTGGTTGAATCTGATCCTTTTTATGGCTATGAATCTGAAACTGTTGTGGCACATCTTACTAAATTAAATGATATAGCCACCCTATTCACTAATGATGAGAAAACTCGCTACTATTATATCCTTAAACTATTTCTGTTCTTATTAAAGGGCGATGCTAAGATATGGTTTAATTATCTTGATCCTGGTTGTGTGCGTAGTCCCTAGGATATGATTCATTACTTCTCTGCTAAATATTTCCCTGCTCATAAGAAACAAGATGCTTTAAGGGAAATATATAATTTTGTGCAAATTGAATAAGAGAGTCTCCCACAAGCTTGGGGGAGGCTTCTCCAATTACTTAATGCTTTGCCTTATCATCCTCTCAAGAAAAATGAAATACTTTATATCTTTTATAATGGACTAACCGATGCTTCCAGAGACCGCCTGGATAGTTGTGCTGGTTGTGTTTTCAGGGAAAGAACTGTTGATCAAGCTGAAATTCTATTGAATAATATGTTGACCAATGAAAATAATTGGACACTTCCTGAACCAACTCCTAAGCCAACTCCTAAGAAAAGGGGTATTCTATTTCTCAGTCCTGAAGATATGCAAGAGGCAAATAAATCCAACAAAGAAAAAGGTATAAAATCTGGAGATGTTAAGAATTTACCTCATGTTGAAGAAATACATGGCCTTAATTTACCACCTCTCGAAGAAATACATGGTCTTAATAACCCAACACAGGTAGTAAAGGTAAATTCTCTATATATATATATGAAAAAGCTGAAATCCTGCCTACTAAGTTTGCTAGCCAATGCTTAGATGAGTTTGATAATTTTATGGTTAAGCAAGAAGATTTCAATGCTTATTTTGGTAGACAACTGAAACGCAATGCTTATATGATTGAACACTTGGGTGATTATATGTCTAGAGTTAAGGGTGAACTAAAACTCACTAGTAAGCATGCGTCTATGGTTACCACTCAAGTAGAACAAGTACTTAAAGCTCAAAATGATTTGCTCAATGAATTGAATAGTAAGAATAATGACTTTGTTGTTAGAGTTGCAACTAGAGGGGGTAAAGTGAGTCGGGAACCTTTGTATCCTGAGGGCCACCATAAGAGAATTGAGCAGGATTCTCAGAGAACTAATGTTGAGGCACCTAGTCCGTCTAAAAAGAAGAAAAGGAAAAATGATAGGAGTTTGCATGCTTCTAGTGAACCTGTTATTGACACACGTGAGAATCCCAATGATATTTCTGTTTCTGATGCTGAAACACAATCTAGTAATGAACATGAATCTAGTGATAATGTTAATGATGATGTTCATTATGATGCTCAACCTAGTAATGACAATGATGTAGAAATTGAACCTGTTGTTGATCTTGATAACCCACAATCAAAGAATCAACGTTATGATAAGAGAGACTTTGTTGCTAGGAAGCACGGTAAAGAAAGGGAACCATGGGTTCAGAAACCCATGCCTTTTCCTCCTAAACCATCCAAGAAAAAGGATGATGAGGATTTTGAGCGCTTTGCTAAAATGATTAGACCTATCTTCTTGTGTATGTGTTTTACTAATATGATTAAAATGAATCCTTATGCCAAGTATATGAAGGATATTGTTACAAATAAGAGAAAGATACCGGAAGCTGAAATTTCCACCATGCTTGCTAATTATACTTTTAAGGGTGGAATACCAAAGAAACTTGGAGATCCAGGGGTACCAACTATACCATGCTCCATTAAAAGAAACTATGTTAGAACTGCTTTATGTGATCTTGGAGCCGGTGTTAGTGTTATGCCTCTCTCTTTATATCGTAGACTTGATTTGAATAAGTTGACACCTACCAAAATATCTTTGCAAATGGACGATAAATCAACTGATATACCTGTCGGTATTTGTGAGGATGTGCCTGTTGTGGTTGCAAACGTTACTATTTTAACGGACTTTGTTATTCTTGATATTCCCGAGGACAATAGTATGTCTATTATTCTTGGAAGACCCTTTTTGAATACTGCAGGGGCTGTTATTGATTGCAACAAAGGCAATGTTACTTTTCATGTTAATGGTAATAAGCATACGATACACTTTCGGAGGAAACAACCTCAAGTCCACAGTATCAATTCTATTGGAAAAATTCCATCGATTATTTTTGGAGGTTTTGAATTTCCTCTACCTACTGTCAAGAAGAAATATGATATCCTTATTATTGGGGACGTGCATATCCCCGTTGAGGTAACCTAGTGCCTTTCAAAATTTCTTCGGTTCCACGTTATTCGGAATGAGTTTGTTAACAAGACTTGATCAACCTTGTTAATGGATTCCTTTTGATGAGCATGAGATGGATGAAGTTAGAAAGCACAACCTTCTCTACCCTCCTTTTACTTTCTATAAATTAGATTAAATTAAGCGAAAATAGTATTTTCTGTCTGTTTTCTGATTTATCCGTGCAATAAAAAAACCCTGAAAATAAAAGTTCTCCAAATGCCCCGAAATTGAAATATGAGTTTTTCTGGAATATTTGAGAATATTAGGCACTGAGAACACAGCAGGGGGAGCAAGCACCTGGCCACGAGGGTCCAGGGCGCTCCCACCTCCGCTGGGCGCGCCCCCTGCCTCTTGGGCCCATGGTGGCTCCCCTCCACTTATTCCAGCCACCACACACTCCTTCCTCCCAAAAAAAATCACCAACCAGCTCAAGCACGAGTTTTAGCTCATCTTGCTGCCATTTATTATCTCCTGGCTCAAAGCTCCACTCACAAAACTGCTTTGGGGGATTGTTCTTTGGTATGTGACTCCTCCAATGGTCCAATTAGTTTTTGTTCTAGTGCTTTATTCATTGCAAATTTTTGCTACCTAGGTGACCCTGTTCTTGAGCTTGCATGTCAAATTTATATGGTCCCAAGTAGTTCTAATGCATGATATAGTCTCTAGGCATTTGTAGGAGAAGTTGTTATCAATTTTCTTGAGTTTGGTTCACTTTTATTTGAAGTTACTAAAAATTTCAGAAATTTTCAGAAAATAATGAAGAGATTTTTTAGGGGCCCTTCGAGCCGAAGCTCGAAGGACAAGCAAAGTGAAGAAGAAGAGAGGCCCAAATATAATCTCCCTTGCACCGCGGAAGTTCGGCCGTGTGAATGGCCTTGCGATGATTTCTTGAGAGCAGTCGGGATTTATGATGATTTTTATGAGTTAGCTGAGAATGCAGGCCTCACCGACTTCCTCCGCGACCAACGGGAACAGTATCTCCTACTCACTAATATTTTTGTGCAAAATTTTCATTTCCATGCTAGGAGGTCACCACCTTCGGTGGATTTCTATTTATATGATGAGTATAAGGAGATGCCCCTCTCTGAATTTTGTGAGGTTTGCAAGTTGCCTTTTTCGGGCAGTGTAGAGGAACCACATCGTAACGATGTGGAGGGGTTTATTGACACAATTGCTGTAGGGGAAACTAGGAAGGTTTCCGATGCAAGAATTACTAGCATCCATTTTTCTGTTCTACGTTATTTTGCAATATTTGCTAGTAGATGCTTGATTGGTCGTGGAAACTATGGCAACCTAAGTGCCCCTGATATTGTTCTTTTGTGCCATGCCCTTTTTTGTGATGACACATTTAGTATGGGCGCTATTGTTGCGAAGCGGTTAAATCTTAACCGTACTAAGGGCCCCATCTTGGGAGGCATCTTTGCCTCGCGCCTCGCTGCATACTTTAACATACCTGTCAGGCATTACGAGAAAGAAGAAAAGTTGTTGCCTCCTATTTTTCTAGACTACAAGAGTATGGTTGCACATAATTTCACTGTTAAGAACAGGAAAAAGGAGCTTAACTATAGACTGATATTTGATAGAAATCACCCTAAGACTATTACTTTGTCTGCTCCTTCCTTGTTTGACTTATCTACAGGCAAGTACCTTGTTCCTCTAGAGGCCATTCACGCCTACTGGAACCCCACATCAGCTACAGAGCCAGGTTCGGAACCACAATTTGTTCCTTCACGCCAGTATGTTTACCAGTGGGATCCGGAGGAGATGGCCAACCAGTGGCAACCCGAGGGTTCATCTCAGTACGACCCCAGTTACAACTTTGGATATCCGCCAGGCCAGCCGTGGCCATAGACCAACTTAGGACAAAAGCCTAAGCTTGGGGGAGTACGTATTTCTCACCGACATTACATTCATATTGACATGCTCATGCTAGTTGTCGGTGCTCATACTTTTTAACTGTAATATCCATGCTAGTTTATTTTCCTTTTTATTCTTTCTTCTTGTGTGTTTGAAAAACCTTAAGAAAAACCAAAAAAATAGTTATAGCTTCTTAGCTAGTTTGCTTATGCTTGTAGTAGTAATTAAAAGAAAACCCAAAAGGATTTCTCGTTCTTCTTTTGCTTGTTGGGAGATTTCCCGTGTAAATAGTTTTATTTCTTTTCTTTTCTTTGGGGGTCAAGAGGAGAAGACCATAATGAAATGTTGAAGTGGATCTTATATGCATTATTGTTGATTTAACCAAGAGCCCATATTGTCTTGTCTTCTCCTGTTTATTGAATGCCTGCAGATTCTAGCTTAGTCCAATGCACGTGCACTATTATTATTATTCACATCGTTCGGTCGTGCAAGTGAAAGGCAATTATGACGATATATGATGGACTGATTGAGATGAGAGAAGCTGGTATGAACTCGACCTCTCTTATTTTTGTGAATATGATTAGTTCATCGTCCCTGATTCAGCCTATTATGAATAAACATATTTGCAATGACAATTAGAGATTATAGTTGCTTATGCCATGCTTAATTAGCTAGGAGTTTATAATGGTTTATCTTGCGTGCCAACATGTTATTAAAATGATTGTGATGTGGTATACTAGGGTGGTATCCTCCTCTGAATGATTCGAGTGACTCGACTTGGCACATGTTCACACATGTAGTTGAAACAAAATCAACATAGCCTCCGCGATATTTATGTTCATGTGGATTATATCCTACGCATGCTTGCACTCAATGTTTATTAATTTTAATGCATGTTCATGACTGTTGTCGCTCTCTAGTTGGTCACTTCCCAGTCTTTTGCTAGCCTTCACTTGTACTAAGCGGGAATACTGCTTGTGCATCCAATTCCATAAACCCCAAAGTTATTCCATATGAGTCCACTATACCTTCCTATATGCGGTATCTACCTGTCGTTCCAAGTAAATTTGTATGTGCCAAACTCTAAACCTTCAAATGAAATTCTGTTTTGCATGGTCGAATAGCTCATGTATCAACTAGGGTTGTCTGTATATTCCATGCTAGGCGGGTTATTCTCAAGAGGAGTGGACTCCGCTCCTCACTCACGAGAAAATGGCTGGTCACCGGGATGCCCAGTCCCATGATTTAAGCAAATCAAATCGAAATAATTGCAAACAAAACTCCCCCAGGATTGTTGTTAGTTGGAGGCACCCGTTGTTTCGGACAAGCCATGGATTGATGTTTGTTGGTGGAGGGGAAGTATAAACTTTACCATTCTGTTTGGGAACCGCCTATAATGTGTGTAGCATGGAAGATATCGAGATCTCTCGGTTGTTATGTTGACAATGAAAATATACCACTCAAAATATTATTTATCTCTATTTCAAAAATTGAACTCTGGCACGTCTACAAATCCCTGCTTCCCTCTGCGAAGGGCCTATCTATTTACTTCTATGTTGAGTCATCATCGTCTTATTAAAAAGCACCAGTTGGAGAGCACTGCTGTCATTTGCATTCATTACTATTAATTTATATTGAGTATGACTATGACTGGATCTCTTTTACCATGAATTACAATGTTTAGTCAGTCCTTGATCTTTAAAGGTGCTCTGCATTTATGTTTTGCGGTCCCAGAAAGGGCTAGCAAGATACCATCTTGTTATATCATATTATGATTGTTTTGAGAAAGTGTTGTCATCCGAGATTTATTATTATTGCTCGCTAGTTAATTATGCCATTGATATGAGTAAACATGAGACCTAAGTGTTATTGTGAATATGGTTAGTCATAATCTTTGCTAAAAACTTGAATGCTGGCTTTACATATTTACAACAACAAGAGCAAACAGAGTTTGTAAAAGTTTTTCTTTATCACTTTCAGTTTGTCAACTGAATTGCTTGAGGACAAGCAAAAGTTTAAGCTTGGCGGAGTTGATATGTCTCCGTCATCTCTACTTTTGCAAACACTTTTGCCCTTGTTTTGGACTCTAACTTGCATGATTTGAATGGAACTAACCCGGATTGATGTTGTTTTCAGCAGAATTGCCATGGTGTTATTTTTGTGGAGAAACAAAAGTTCTCGGAATGACCTAAAACTTCACGGAGATTATTTCTAGAAATAATAAAAAAATACTAGCGAAAGAATCAAGGCCAGGGTTCCCACACCCTGTCCACGAGGGGGGAGCGCCTGCCCCCTGGGTGCGCCCCTAGCCTCGTGGCCCCCCTGGAGCTCCATCGACCTCAACTCCAACTCTATATATTCACGTTCGGGGAGAAAAAAATTAGAGAGAAGGATCCATCGCGTTTTACGATATAGAGCCACAGCCAAGCCCTAATCTCTCTCGGGAGGGCTAATCTGGAGTCCGTTCGGGGCTCCGGGTAGGGAAATCCGTCGCCATCGTCATCATCAACCTTCCTCCATCACCAATTTCATGATGCTCACCGCCGTGCGTGAGTAATTCCATCGTAGGCTTGCTGGACGGTGATGGGTTGGATGAGATTTATCATGTAATCGAGTTAGTTTTGTTAGAGTTTGATCCCTAGCTAGTATCCACTACGTTCTGAGATTGATGTTGCGATGACTTTGCTATGCTTAACGCTTGTCACTAGGGCCCGACTGCCATGATTTCAGATCTGAACCTATTATGTTTTCATGAATATATGTGAGTTCTTGATCCTATCTTGCAAGTCTATAGTCACCTACTATGTGTTATGATCCGGCAACTCCGAAGTGACAATAATCGGGACCACTCCCGGTGATGACCATAGTTTGAGGAGTTCATGTATTCACTATGTGTTAATTCTTTGTCTGGTACTCTATTAAAAGGAGGCCTTAATATCCCTTAGTTTCCAATAGGACCCCGCTGCCACGGGAGGGTAGGACAAAAGATGTCATGCAAGTTCTTTTCCATAAGCACGTATGACTATATACGGAATACATGCCTACATTACATTGATGAATTGGAGCTAGTTCTGTGCCACCCTATGTTATAACTGTTGCATGAATAATCGCATCCGACATAATTCTCCATCACCGATCCAATGCCTACGAGTTTTTCCTATATTGTTCTTCGCTTATTTACTTTTCCACTGCTACTGTTACAATCACTACAAAACCCAAAAATATTACTTTTGCTACCAATATCAGTACTATCATACTACTTTGCTACTAAATACTTTGTTGCAGATATTAAGTTATCCAGGTGTGGTTGAATTGACAACTCAACTGCTAATACTTGAGAATAGTCTTTGGCTCCCCTTATGTTGAATCAATAAATTTGGGTTGAATACTCTACCCTCGAAAACTGTTGTGATCCCCTATACTTGTGGGTTATCATTCGTCACCATGGGGAGCCCTGGTGCTCTTGGTGGAGAAGAAGGATGGTTCCTTGAGAATGGTTGTTGATTATCGAGCATTGAATGAAGTGACGATCAAGAACAAGTACCCACTGCCGATGATCAATGATTTGTTTGATCAGTTGCAAGGAGCCAAAGTATTTTCCAAGATCGATCTGCGATCAGGATACCACCAGCTGAAGATTCGAGAACAGGATATACCTAAGGCAGCCTTCACCACAAGGTACGGGCTATATGAGTATACGGTTATGTCATTTGGATTGACTAATGCCTCTGCCTATTTCATGAGTATGATGAATAAGGTGTTCATGGAGTTCTTGGATAAGTTTGTTGTGGTGTTCATTGATGATATTTTGGTATACTCAAAGAATGAAGAGGAGCAGAAGGAGCATTTGCGTTTAGTTCTCGAGAAGCTCGGGGAACATATTATATGCCAAGTTCAGCAAGTGTGAGTTTTGGTTAAAGGAAGTTGGATTTCTTGGACCTGTTATATCAGGAGAAGGTACAGCAGTAGACCCTAGCAAGGTTCAGTCTGTCACTGATTGGCTAGCACCCACCTCAGTCGTAGAGATCCGTAGTTTTCTTGGACTCGCGGGATATTATCGGAGATTCATTGAGAATTTCTCTAAGATTGCGAAGCCAATGACAGAGTTGTTGAAGAAGGACACTAAGTTCAAATGGACAGATGAATGTGAGGCAAGTTTCCAGGAGTTGAAGAAACGTTTGGTTACAGCCCCAGTGCTGATTCTGCCGGATATACGCAAAGATTTCCAAGTGTATTGCGATGCTTCTCGCTTAGGACTTGGAGGTGTACTTATGCAGGACGGAAGAGTTGTTTCATATGCCACATGTCAGCTTCGGCCGCATGAGTTAAATTATGCCACGCATGATTTGGAGTTAGCAGCTGTAGTTCATGCACTCAAGACCTCGAGACATTTTCTTATTGGAAATCGTTGTGATGTGTACACGGATCATAAGAGTTTGAAGTACATTTTCACACAGAATAAGCTGAATCTCAGGCAGAGGAGATGGTTGGAGCTTATAAAGGATTATGACATGAAGTTGCACTATTATCCAGGTAAGGCCAATGTCGTAGCAGACGCTTTGAGCCGGAAGAGTTATGCCAATACCCTCATAAGCGGAGGTTTACCAAAGGAGTTGGCCGAAGATCTCGGGGAGCTTCGTTTGGAGATAGTCCCTAGAGGGTTTGTTGCTGCTATGGAGGTTCAGTCAACATTATTGGGAAAGATTCGAGAAGCTCTGAAGGATGATAAAGGAGAGGATGAGTAAAGGAAAAGCCAAGGGTTTTCGTGAGGATGAGCACGACACCGTGTGGTTTGAGGACCGTGTTTATGTACCCAATAACGCAGAGATCAGGAAGTTGATACTTTAGGAAGCGCATGACTCGCCATACTCGATACACCCCGGAAACTCCAATATGTATTTGGATTTGAAGGAGCATTTCTGGTAGACTGGTATGAAGAAGGATACTGCCGAGTATGTAGCCATATGTGATGTATGTCAGTGAGTGAAGGCAGAACATCAGAAGCCAGCAGGATTACTGCAGCCTATGCCGATACCCGAATGGAAGTGGGATAAGCTTGGCATGGATTTCATCACTGGATTGCCCAGGACCCGATCGGGATATAATTGTATCTGGGTAGTAGTGGATAGTTTGACCAAAGTGGCTCACTTTATCCAAGTGAAAACCACCTATACGAGTGCGAAGTTGGCCAAGATATATATGACCAGGATCGTATGTCTGCATGGATTTCCGAGGACGATCGTATCAGATAGAGGAGCACAATTTACTCCAAGTTTTGGCACCAGCTGCACCAGACTTTGGGCACCAGGTTGGAGTACAGTACATCTTTTCATCCGCAGACAGATGTACAGACCGAGAGAGTCAATCAGATTCTGGAGGACATGTTGATAGCTTGTGCGCTGGATTATGGATCTTGTTGGGATGATAACTTGCCCTACGCAGAGTTCTCATACAACAACAGCTACCAGGCTAGTCTGAAGATGGCACCTGTCGAAGCTTTGTATGGAAGAAGGTGCAGGACATCGTTAATGTGGGATGAAGTTGGAGACCGTCAGTTGTTTGGACCAGATTTGATCAAAGAGTCGGAAGAGAAAGTTAAGTTGATACGAGATAGACTGAAGGTAGCTCAGTCCAGACAAAAGAGTTATGCAGATTCAAAACGCAAGGAGGTAGTCTATGAAATCGGAGACAGATATCTTCGTGTGTCACCTCTGCGAGGAGTTAAACTCTTTGGTGTTAAGGGAAAGTTAGCCCCGAGATTTGTAGGACCATACCGAGTTTTGGAACGTATGGGAGAAGTGGCCTACAAGTTGGAGTTACCCGAAGGACTGTCAGGAGTTCATGATGTGTTTCACGTTTCTCAGTTGAAGAAGTGCCATGCAGAGATGGTCGATATACCTCTGAGAGATACAGTGCCCCTAGAGGCAATTCAGTTGGATAGTGATCTGACCTATGAGGAGAAACCTGTCAAGATTCTCGAGTTTGCCAGCCGAGTTACACGCAGAAGGTTATCAAGTTTTGCAAAGTTTAGTGGAGCCACCATACCGAGGATGAAGCCATCTGGGAACGAGAGGAAGATCTATGGATAGACCACCCACACTTATTTTCTAGCCAACCCGAATCTCGAGGGCGAGATTCACCTTAAGGGGGGTAGGTTTGTAACATCCCAAATTTTCAATTTGGAATGTTATACATAGGTCATCATATGCATATCATATTTTATTTGCATTTTGGTTTTGGATCCTAGAAATTCTAAGCAACTCAAGGACCCACGGAGAGAGTTGGGCATTTCATTATTTTCATATTTGAATTTTCTCAAATATTGAAAATAGGATCATTTTGGTTTTAATTATTTTTCTCTCCAAAATATTTCAATATAAAAATAAATGAGAGGATACAATATGACTTCTCCAAAATAAAGGAAATATTGGAGGAAAAATGTTAAAACCAAAGAAATAATTTTATTTGGATTTTGTTGCTATTTTATTTGAATTAGAAAAATATGCATTCTGCAAAATTGCATTTTTAGGCCAAGAAAATGTTCACTTTGTTCCAAATATTTATTTAGATGGTGAAAATTGTTTTTGGCATTTTTAGAATATTTTTTGTATTTATATAGGATTTTCTTTCGGCGGAACTAATTTTTTTTAAAAGACTTCCGGACTGAAGAGGGCCGAGGAAATATTGGAGGAAAATTTTTAAAATCAAATAAATAGTTTTATTTGGATTTTATTGCTATTTTATTTGAATTAGAAAAATATGCATTCTGCAAAATTGCATTTTTAGGCCAAGAAAATGTTCACTTTGTTCTAAATATTTTATTTAAACGGTGAAAATTGTTTTTCGCATTTTTAGAATATTTTCCATATTTATATAGGATTTTCTTTCGGTGGGATTAATTTTTTTAAAAGACTTCCGGACCGAACTGGGCCGAAGCCCAGATGGCCCAGCCGCGTCGCCCCCAACCCCGAGCGGCAGACCCGCTCCTGCACGCGACGCCGCCTCCAGCGCCGTCGCTGCCTCGGACTCCCCGCCGCCTGGCCCTTCCCCCAAGCCGCCTTGCCCCGTCCCCCTCCTCAAATAGCCGCCAACCCACCCCCACTTCGCCACCCCGACCGTCGCAGCCACAGCAGCAGCAGCCGCAACCGCAGCTCCGTCGCGTCGCCACTCGCCTGCCGCCACAGCCGCACTACGCCGCCGCCCGCGCCATCCCGCAGCCGTGCCGGAGCCCCGCCGCCTCGCCTCGCCGCCGCCGCCATCCGGAATCCCGCCGCCGCCGTTTGTCCTCGTCGCCCGGTTTTTTTTGGCTTAGGTAAAACCGCCGGTTTTTTAAAACCCTAGATTTGGTTTTTTAAATCGGTTCGATTTTTCCCGGTTTTCTCGGTTTAGTTCTGTTTGCGAACGTTCGTCCGTTTTAACGAACGAATTGGCCCGCTCGTCTCTGTTAGCGGACGTTCGTCTGAAAGATTTTTTGTTGTTTATTTTCGGCAGGGACCTATCCGCGATTATTTTATTGCAGATTAGCCCCTGATCTTCAAACCCTCGCCATTTCTAAACCGTTTGTCCAAATCCAGTGAAACCAGCGCCAAAATCTTTGTCTTGAGCCCCTATTTCTGTTTAATCAACTTGAACATGGTTTTGACAATTTAAAATTTGGTTTCAAGCAGATTTGAATTCGAGGTTCTTTTGACCGTAGTTTCAGTTCCGTAGCTCCGTTTCGATTGATTCTTTTTGGAAGCCGATTCTCTTCAGTTGAACTTTCAGTTTGGATCCTCTTATTTGAAGTTTTACCCGTGCATCTATGCTTGAGTGCTTATGTATGCTATTTTTTGTTTGCGATAGAATTTCCGGAGTGCGAAGCGTGCTACTACGAGTCTCTAGGGTTTGCGGATCGTCAGCAAGGCAAGTAACACATTGATCATATCTCTTTTTTACCCAGTTTTTATGCATTAGTTACAATCCTCAAACACTGCATGATTAGGACGTGATTAACATGTGGGTTTTGGGAAGTAGTTGATGAGGTAGAACCTATTGCCCTTTATTATCAAACCCTTGGAAGTTACTTCTACGTTATGCTTATATTGACATGCTATGCTCGTAGACGTGGATTGGGTTTGAGTGTATCCATGACAGATGTGAGATTGTTAACTAATGGTTAACTTAAGGTGGCTACTTAAATACACATCTGGGTGGATTGGTTGCAGGCACCTGGAGAATCCAGTGTTGTCCTAGGATATCCCGGAGTACCCGTGTGATCATCCTATGGTTCACCACCCAGGCTCAAAGGGATCATAAGATTATTCATGCTAGAAACTTCCGTGTGCAGCCACAAGCTATTATGGGCTCTAGCATAGTTGAGTATGTTGCATGATCTCTTCCAGTGGTAGGCTAGCAGATGTAGGGGATGTAGGTTGGTACTGTCTACCTAGGGTTAGAGTTAATGCTTCTGAAAGAATATGTCTCGGTCATCCGTTTCTCAAACACCGTGTAGTGCGAGAAATCCAACGGCGGAGATCGAGTCTTGTGGGGAAAAGTGCGCAAACCTCTGCAGAGTGTACAAACTAATCATGGTTAGCCATGTCCCCGGTTATGGACATCTTGAGTATCTGGTTCTTGGATTATCATGTTGATCTCATCACTCTAATTAATTTGTTGGGTTATTAATACTACTTAAGTGGGATTGAGTTGGAGGAACCTTCTCAATGTTTAGCAACCACCATGATAGTTAAACAAAATATATTCCTTTGTTGTAGGGAAAATTTGGCTTTTCGCAAAACACTATAACCATAGAGCCTCCACCAGCCATATATGCATGTAGTGATAGCATTTATTCTGTTCATTGCTCTACTGTGTTACATTGCCGGCATATTCCATGTGCTGACCCATTTCGGGCTGCAACGTATCATGTTGCAGACTTTTCAGGCGAAGAGTAAGGTGCGCTAGGTCGTTGTCGTGCACTCAGCTATATATGCATGTAGTGATAGCATTATATGCAAAAACACTATAACCATAGAGCCTCCACCAGCCATATATGCATGTAGTGATAGCATTTATTCTGTTCATTGCTCTACTGTGTTACATTGCCGGCATATTCCATGTGCTGACCCATTTCGGGCTGCAACGTATCATGTTGCAGACTTTTCAGACGAAGAGTAAGGTGCGCTAGGTCGTTGTCATGCACTCAGCTATGCCGTTGGAGTTGATGGACTCACTTTATCTTCCAAGCCTTTCGTTGTTATCTTGTTTAGATGGCCTTAAGCCATATTTATTGTAATAAGTTCTCTTTTGAGACATTCGATGTAATAAGTGTGTGATTGCACTCTGTTATAAATCCTTCAAGTATTGTGTGTGTCAACATTACCGATCCAGGGATGACACTTATACACAGAGATTTGACCGTCTGAAGTCGAATCGCTACATGTGAGTGCTATTCTTTACACCTTATATCAAGAAATTATGAATGACATAGCACCCGCAGAGATAGAAGAAATAGATGTTACTATTAAACTTGCTAATAGAGACACTATATCACCCATTGGGATAGTTAGAGATGTTGAGGTCTTGTGTGGGAAAATAAAATACCCTGCTGATTTTCTTGTTCTTGGTTCCCCACAAGATGACTGTTGTCCCATTATCCTTGGTAGACCTTTCTTAAACACTGTTAATGCTAGAACTGATTGTGAGAAACAAACTGTCGGTGTTAGTTTTGGTAATGAGTATCATGAGTTTAATTTTTCCAAGTTTAGTACAAAGATTTATGAAAAAGAATTGCCTAGTAAGGGTGAATTAATTGGTCTTGCTTCCATTGTTGTACTACCTACTGATCATTTAGAACAATATTTGCTAGACCATGAGAATGATTTACATATGCATGAAAGAAATGAAATAGATAAGGTTTTCTTTGAACAACGTCCTCTACTTAAACACAATTTGCCTAATGAAACTCTAGGAGGTCTCCTCCACCTAAAGGTGATCTTGTGTTTGATTTAAAACAATTATCGGACACTTTGAAATATGCTTATCTTGAAGAAAAGAAGATATATCATGTTATTATTAGTGCTAACCTTTCAGAAAATGAAGAAGAAAGATTATTGAAAGTTCTGAGGAAGCACCGAGCTGCTATTGGATATACTCTTGATGATTTAAAGGGCATCAGTCCCACTCTATGTCAGCACAAAATTAATATGGAACCTGATGCTAAACCTGTTGTTGATCACCAACGTTGGTTAAATCCGAAGATGAAAGAAGTAGTAAGAACGGAAATATTAAAACTTCTGGAAGCAGGTATAATCTATCCTATAGCTAATAGTAGATGGGTAAGTCATGTTCATTGTGTTCCTAAGAAAGAAGGTATAACCATTGTTCCTAATGATAAGAATGAACTTATTCCACAAAGAATTGTTACAGGCTATACAATGGTAATAGATTTTAGAAAATTAAACAAAGAAACTAGAAAAGACCATTACCCTTTGCCTTTTATTGATCAAATGCTTGAAATATTATCTAAGCACACACATTTTTGCTTCCTTGATGGATATTCGGGCTTTTCACAAATACCAGTTTCTCAACCTGATCAAGAAAAGACCACTTTTACTTGTCCTTTTAGAACCTATGCTTATAGACGTATGCCTTTTGTTTATGTAATGCACCTGCTACCTTTCAAAGATGTATGATTGCTATATTCTCTGATTTTCGTGAAAAGATTGTTGAGGTTTTCATGGATGACTTTTCTGTTTATGGGAAGTCTTTTGATGACTGTTTAAGCAATCTTTATCGAGTTTTGCAGAGATGTGAACAAACAAATCTTGTCTTGAATTGGGAGAAGTGCCACTTTATGGTCAATGAAGGCATTGTCTTGGGTCATAAAATTTCTGAAAGAGGTATTGAAGTGGACCAAGCTAAGGTTGATGCAATTGAGAAAATGCCATGTCCTAAAGATATAAAAGGTATTCGTAGCTTCTTAGGTCATGCTGGTTTCTATAGGAGATTTATCAAAGACTTCTCTAAAATTTCTAGGCCTCTCACTAGTCTCTTGCAAAAGGATATTCCCTTTGTTTTTTATGATGATTGTTTAGAAGCCTTTGAAACACTCAAGAAAGCCTTAATTTTTGCACCTATTGTTCAACCACCTGATTGGAACTTGCCTTTTGAAATTATGTGTGATGCTAGTGATTATGTTGTTGGTGCTGTTCTAGGACAAAGAGTTGATAAGAAACTGAATGTTATTCATTATGCTAGTAAAACTCTAGATAGTTCTCAAAGAAACTATGCTACTACTAAAAAAGAATTCTTAGTAGTGGTGTTTGCATGTGATAAGTTTAGACCTTATATTGTTGATTCCAAAGACCATGTTGCTATTAAATATCTTATGGAAAAGAAAGATGCTAAACCTAGACTTATTTGATGGGTTCTCTTATTACAAGAATTTGATTACATATTACTGATAGAAAAGGAGCTGAAAACCTAGTAGCTGATAATTTATCTAGGCTTGAAAATTTGCCTGATGACCCACTACCTATTGATGATAGTTTTCCTAATGAGCAGTTAGCTGCAATAAATGTTGCTCACAATACTCCTTGGTATGCTGACTATACTAATTACATTGTTGCTAAATATTTACCATCTAGCTTTACATACCAACAAAAGAAAAAATTCTTCTATGATTTAAGACAGTAATTTTGGGATGACCCACATCTTTATAAAGAAGGAGTAGATGGTATTATTAGACGTTGTGTACCTGAGCATGAACAGGGACAAATCCTATGGAAATGTCACTCCAAAGCTTATGGAGGGCATCATGCTAGAGATAGAACTGCTCATAAGGTATTGTAGTCTGGATTTTATTGGCCTACTCTCTTCAAGGATGCCCGTAAGTTCTTCTTATCTTGCGATGAATGTCAAAGAATAGGTAATCTTGGTAAGCGTCAAGAAATGCCTATGAATTATTCACTTGCTATTGAACCGTTTGATGTTTGGGGATTTGATTACATGGGACCTTTTGCTTCCTCTAATGGGTATACACATATTTTGGTTGCTGTTGATTATGTTATTAAATGGGTAAGCTATTCCAACCAGTAGTGCTGATCACAACACCTCTATTAAAATGCTTAAGGAAGTTATTTTCCCGAGGTTTGGAGTCCCTAGATATTAAATGACTGGTGGTGGTTCACACTTTATTCATGGTGCTTTCCGTAAAATGCTTGCCAAGTATGATGTTAACCATAGAATTGCATCACCTTATCATCCTCAGTCTAGTGGTCAAGTTGAACTTAGCAATAGAGAAATAAAATTAATTTTGCAAAAGACTGTCAATAGGTCCAGGAAGAATTGGTCTAAGAAATTAGATGATGCACTTTGGGCTTATAGAACAGCATATAAAATCCAATGGGTATGTCCCCTTTTAAAATGGTTTATGGAAAAGCTTGTCATTTGCCTCTTGATTTAGAACATAAAGCATATTGGGCCATCAAAGAGCTCAATTATGATTTCAAACTTGCTGGCGAAAAGAGGTTATTTGATATTAGCTCTCTGGATGAATGGAGAACCCAAGCTTATGAAAATGCAAAATTATTCAAAGAAAAAGTTAAAAGATGGCATGACAAAAGAATCCAAAAGCATGAGTTTAAAGTCGGAGAATATGTTCTTTTGTACAACTCTCATTTTAGATTCTTTGCAGGAAATCTCCTCTCAAAATGGGAAGGCACATATGTCATCGAGGAGGTTTATCGGTCTGGAGCCATCAAAATAAATAATTCCGAAGGTACTAACCCAAAGGTTGTCAATGGGCAACGAATAAACCATTATATCTCACGTACGTCCATTAATGTTGAAAGTAATATTACCCAAACTTTGACACCGGAAGAACATATAGAAGAGCCCTTCTAGAACACTCCAAAATCATGAAAATAAGGAGGTATGTGATTTGGTAAGTAAACTGACTCTGAAAAATCCGCAAAAATATTTTTTATTAGTTTTAGAATATTTAAAAAAATTGGAAATAAAGAAACTTCCATGAAGCGTCCCCTGGTGGGGACAAGACACCAGGGCGCGCCAGGCTTGCCTGGTGGGCCCAGGTGGGTTGTGCCCACCTGGGACACCTTTCGGACCCCGTTTTTCTACCGTATGCTTGTCCTCCAAGGTTATATATATATATATATATATATATATATATATATATATATATATATATATATATATATATATACACTTCCCGAACCTGTTGATCACCGTATCACGAAGAAATCCTCTGCTCTCTTTTCTTGTTGTTTTGTGCGCAGTTTCAAAAATATGTCGTCCCAAGACTCCGAAGGAGAGAGCTATGTCTCACATCTCATTGCTGACACAAAGACCTATGGGGGCTTATCTCCCTATGGTCGAACTACAGATGATGAGGAGGATGCTCACTTGATAAGGATCGATGATTCAAGCTTAGAGGAGGAGGATGTTCCTTTACCTCAACCGGGAGATATGCACGTGGAGTTCAAGAAGTCAAGTCTCCCTAAAAGAGCTAGCCGGTCTAAAAACCAATCTATTCCTTCTCGTTTTCGGCAGAAAAGCAAAGGGGATTTATGTGACAAGATTTTGAAGCTCGAGTTGGAAGTCGATGATTTAAAGGAGGAAATTGCTCTCCTCAACTACAATATGAAAAAGCAGAAGGCACAATTGTCTTCACCACCATCTTCATCTTCATCACCAAAGGAGAACTGAGTATCAGGTATGGGCACTCCCCTTGGATTTTTTCCAAGCTTGGGGAGGTGCCCCGGTATCGTATCATCCCACTATCTTATTACTTTTACTTATTTTAATTCGATCTTTTTCTTTAGATGAATGAGAGTTAGTACGATCCTTTTTTCCTTGAGAGTTTGCTTAGTGATTTATCCTTGTAATCGTGTGCAAGTTATAGTATAAAGTTTAGTGTGAGTTTTTGCTTTCTTTACTCTCATGTTGCAAATAAAGAAAAGAGAAAGGAAATAATTAAAAGGAAAGAAATAAATCAATAAGATCATATACTAATCCTATGGTAGGTGATGGCACCACATAAGGAAAAGTAAAAGTAGAAAATTTTATTAGAGATTGACAAACATAGCATTAATTAGTCAATGATGCAACTCATGAAAGAATTAATATGGGAAGAGAAGATTCAAATATAAATATACTATCCTAGAAATCTTTTGTGATTGTGAGCCCTCATCAAAATATTATATGCCAAAACTGTTGACGTTGGACAAGGAAGACAACTTAATGATTTATGTTTGTTTATATTCACATAGAAGTCATATTGTCATAGATCCTTCAACATGTGGTGCTTTCCCTTATCTTTGCTAGCCAAAAATTCCGCACTAAGTAGAGATAGTACTTGTGCATCCAAAAACCCTTAAACCCAAATCTTATTTTCAAGTGTCCACCAAACCTACCTAGGGATTGAGTAAGATCCCACAAGTAAGTTGTTATCGCTGCAAAAAGGCAATAAAAATTGCTTCTAAAAGTGTAAGATCATTTAGTGTAAGAGAAAAGTGAGCGTTGCACGAACTTGTGATGGTGAAGAATAAAAGTGACAGACTGCATAATGACGGTCGCTATCACAAGGGGCAATGTAACATGACGTTATTTTGCACTAAGGGATTGAACATACAAACAAATAAGCGCATGGCAACCTCTGCTTCCCTCTGCGAAGGGCCTATCTTTTACTTTTATGTACTTACTTTTATGCAAAGAGTTAAGGTTTTTCTTTATATTCATTTTTATTTTTCTCTTTTGGCAAGAATCATGTGGTGAGGAAAGATCTAGGCACATATGTCCAGTTGAATATAAATAGCATGAGTTATTATTGTTGACATCACCCTTGAGGTGAATATGTTGGGAGGCGAAACTATAAGCCCCTATCTTTCTATGTGTCCGGTTAAAACGTTTTGCTCATGTGTACGAGGTGGGTATTAGCAATCATAGAAGACTATATGATGGTTGAGTATGTGAACTTGCCTAAAGGCTCCGACACGTGACCCTTCCTGAAAAGATGATGAATTATAGTTGCAAAGTTGACTGAGAACATAGTTTGTTGCTTTTTTATTGAGTTTTTGCTTTATACTTCGATTGTGTCATGAACTATTACTTATTCATGGGAAATATATGATAAAAGTTCTATGATAAAAGTCATATGTCTAAATTTGTTGTTGTTATAATAATTAACATGATGCTTCTATGTCTGTATTTTGTTTTTATCGACACCTCTCTCTCAAAGCATATGGACAAGTTTTTCGATTTCGCTTAAGGACAAGCGAGGTCTAAGCTTGGGGGAGTTGATACGTCCATTTTGCATCATGTTTACTTACTGTTATTTATGATGTTTTTATCCATAATAATGCTTTTTGGAGTAATTCTAATGCCTTTTCTCTCATAATTTGCAAGGTACACGCCAAGAGGGAGAATTCCGACAGCTGGAAATCTGGACCTGGAAAAGCTACGTCAGGCTACCTATTCTGCACAACTCCAAACAAGATGAAACTTCAGGGAGATTTTTTTATGGAATATTTAAGAATTATTGAGGCAAATAACTACCAGAGGGGCCCACCAGGTGGGCACAACCCACCTGGGCACGCCAGGGAGCCCAAGCGCGCCCTGGTGGGTTGTGCTCACCCAGGCCCACCTCTGGTACCCATCTTCTGGTATATAGGTCGTTTTGGCCTAGAAAAAATAAAGAGAGGAATTTCGGGACGGAGCGTCGCCGTCTCGAGGCGGAACTTGGGCAGGAGCACTTTTGCCCTCCGGTGGAGCGATTCTGCCGGGGAAACTTCCCTCCCGGAGGGGGAAATCATCGTCATCATCATCACCAACAACTCTCCCATCTTGGGGAGGGCAATCTCCATCAACATCTTCAATAGCACCATCTCATCTCAAATCCTAGTTCATCTCTTGTGTTCAGTCTTGTTACCAGAACTATAGATTGGTGCTTGTGGGTGACTAGTAGTGTTGATTACACCTTGTAGTTGATTAGTATATGGTTTATTCGGTGGAAGATTATATGTTCAGATCCAATATGCTATTTGATACTCCTCTAATCATGAGCATTTTTATCATTAGTGAGTAATTACTTTTTTTCTTGAGGTCACGGGAGAAATCATGTTGCAAGTAATCATGTGAATTTGATATGTGTTCGATATTTTGATAGTATGTATGTTGTTATTCTCTTAGTGGTGTCATGTGAACGTCGACTACATGATACTTCATCATATTTGGGCCTAAGGGAATGCATTGTGGAGTAGCAATTAGATGATGGGTTGAGAGAGTGACAGAAGCTTAAACCCCAGTTTATGCACTATTTCGTAAGGGACCGATTGGATCCAAAAGTTTAATGTTATGATTAGAATTTATTCTTAATTCTTTTCTCATAGTTGCGGATGCTTGCGGGAGGGTTAATCATAAGTAGGTGGTTTGTTCAAGTAACAACAGCACCGAAGCACCGGTCCACCCACATATCAAATTATCAAAGTAGCAAACACAAATTAAACCAACATGATGAAAGTGACTAAATGAAATTCCTGTGTACCCTCAAGAACGCTTTATAAGAGACCGTTTTGGCCTGTCCTTTGCCTCAAAAGGATTGGGCTACCTTGCTGCACTTTTGTTACTACTATCGTTACTTGTTCGTTACAAATTATCTTGCTATCAAACTACTCCGCTACTTACAATTTCAGCACTTGCAGACATTATCTTACCAAAAACTACTTGTCATTTCCTTCTGCTCCTCGTTGGGTTCGACACTCTTACTTATCGAAAAGAGCTACAATTGATCGCATATACTTGTGGGTCATCAGTCTGATGCAGTGTCGTCGAAGCCCGTTTCCATCGTGAGGTTGTCCTCGTCGTCGGAGACCTCGGGCGAGCTGGCCAGCAAGCCGGCCTCAATCGTCCTGGCACGGTAGCTCTGCCCGGAGGCAGCAAGGGCGGCCACCTCATGCTTCATCTCCATGGAAAAACTCTCCCGTAGAGCTTCATCGCATGCAGTCATGGCGAATGCAGTGCAAGGAAGGAGGATGGCGAGTGGCTTGTGTTGTGGCATGGAGTAGGCGGGTGTGGACGCCTTTAAATAGAGGATTCCGGTGAGGCCAGGCGTCCGAGTGCGTCAATGCGCGACGTCGGAGTGGGTTTCTCGGCTGGCAAGTCTGCTTAATGGCGGCATACGGACGAACGGGACATTGAACGTGTGTGGTAGATATACGTCCCGTCCCCACCAGTAACGCGTTGCCGGCATTGAACAGGCGCGGACACCGGGGACGCGGCGCGGGTGGCGCCCTCGACCAACGCGCCGCTTCAATGGCTTAAAAAATATCACAAACTTTTTGCAGGTTATATATCACGCATCTAGATGGATTTGTACATGATCATTACTACGTCGTACGGAAGATAGGAAGCATGTGGCCTTTAGGTGCAACCGGTGGGAGACGGTAGCACGGGATACATAAAATCGGTTTGGGTCGCGGTCCAATAATAGAACAGGGGTGTAGGCCTTATGTCCTATTTTTGTTGGTTATAACTATTTTATTGCTTTCTTTATTTTGTTTGAGATGTCGCTCTACTTTGATACTTTGTTTAGCTAAATAAGTCACTGTCCACATCACTTGATGCAGAGGCTAGGGGTATTCCTCCTTTTTGAAAAAAAAAGTAGCACAAATTTTTTACTGTCGCTACTACTATATCGGTGCCATGAGGGGACGTTTTGCCCAGCTAGGCAATGTTCTTCTAAAGTTCAGGTAGCATGGTAAACGAAACCAACCAACAGAGGAGGGTCCTCGACTGCTCAGATGTGCGTAGCGCCGACCCTTATGCACATGCCAAAATCAAGCACAGATGACTCTGGGACAACATTGAAATCTCTAGCGTCAGGTAACTTAAAGTTAAATCCTCGATGCATCTCATTCCAAGGAGATCGCGCCACGCAGAAATCCATGAACAATTTGCTTCTCCGACTAGAAGTGAGGTGTCAAGCGACGGGCTTGCATTGCCTAGACTTAATACTACTAGATCGATCTGAAGTTGTTTGTGAGATACTCCTATTTATAAACGAACAATATGTGCATGAGGTGACTCAGTATACATTTACATGCCTCATGGCATTGTTTTCTCAACTGCTAGCTATTCGGCATATTTATTATATGTAAAATATTTCACGTTTTTCTTTGAGATTCTGGCATTCCTTATTTATAAGGCAATGCTCTCACGTGCATTATCAATCTCAATAACATATGTGTCTACTGAGGCATTAGTAAAGTTTGTGTCCCTCCATCCATCTACACCCAGTACATAAATACATTGCATGCTTCCGTGCTCGACGGCTCACAAGAAAACTTTAGCCGAGAGGATAACAAAGGGAAAAGATCGCCGGTCAGGAGGTAAAACAGAACCAGTGCCCAAGAAGATCAGTAGGGAATAGGATGCATCAAGAATTTGAGCGGTACAGTATTCCTAAAAGTGACGGTGTACAGTACCGGCACACACATCTCTCTTACTCATCTACCGACTCAAAGTGTTGTTCCACCAAGTCATGTACGTGGTACCTGAACACCTTTGGCGAATCCAACGATATGCATGCTGGTTGAGATGCCTTTCCACCAAGTTGTGTTGCCGACGTAGCTACTCCGACTTGCCGCAGATATTGGTAGGCCACCGAACTGCTCTATGTGCAGTCCGAACCACCGCTTGGACGCCCTGCATTTTGTAGGAGATTTTGTCCTCGTCGGCTCGAACTCAGACTCAAAGGCTTTGCTCCAACACCTTGTAAACTGCTTTTCTAACTCCTCTTAGACTATTTTTCCAATTTGCACAGTATCAAGTCCAACTCAAAAATAAGGAGTCCAAAGTACACAAGTCTTGCAAAAATGAACAGTCACAACCGAAGAGTACATTTAGCTGGAAGTTATTTAAGCACAACTTCAGCAAAGTGCAAATCATTTTCTTGTGTCGCTCTCTCACAATCTAGTTTCAGATATGTATTACAAAATTGAAGTAATATATATTTGCATGTTTTGTAAATAGAAGCGATCAAATTTTAAAAGAAAATAATTTATTTAATTGCATTTTATTGAGAGCAATGCCTTGTGGTGTACTTTATTCATTTGAGGTAATGGTTACATCATGAACAAGAAAGTTCATGGGATCTCCATCCCAAAATAAAACAGAGTTTGAATCATAAGCATTGCCCAGCTAATCTATGTTGAACTGGATTTAGTGTTCTACAAATATGTGTTATATATTAACCGGGCCCAGCCAAAATAAAATAAAATAGCCCATAGAACAGAGTTCGGACATTTAGTTTGCAGGTTCCCTGGAGCGAGTTTTTAAAATAACACAGAAATTACATAGTTAGAAACCTCCAAAAATATCCATCGTGTTCTATTTGAATTTTTTCAGTTTCTGGAGTCCTTTTCGCAGTTCTTCATGACACCCATGTTTCTGGTTGTTCTGTGTGGTTTCCACGTATGTAAACTTGTTGTATGCGTTAGTTTTAATTGATATGTGGTTACAGCTAAAAAACACAGGGTGCAACGGTGTTGGGTGCTTCACAGGGCCAACCCATACACGCCAAAATCGGGTACAGCTGACTCTGGGACAAGGCCAAAATCTCTGGCGTGAAGTAACTTGAAGTTAAATCCTCGATGCGTCTCATTTCCAAGAGATCGCACCACGCGAAAATTCGTGACCGGTCTGCTTCTCTGACTAGAAGGGAGATGTCAAGGGGCAAGCTTTCATTGCCTAGCTAGACTTTTTTTTTAGGATAATTGCCTAGCTAGACTTAATACAACACTACTCGATCAATCTGAAGTTGTTTGCTAGATATTTATAAATGAACGGTACTACAGTAGGCAGATGAGATGATTTGGTATATATGTACATGCCTGCAACGTTGGTACATAGTTCGAACATGGCATCATGGCATTGTTTTCCCAATTGCTAGATATTCAACATATTTTACATGTAAAATAATATTTCATTTTCTCTTTGGCATTCTGGCATGCCATATTTATTAAGCCCATGCCCTCATGTGCATTACCAATCTCTTGTGATCACAACTGCAGTTCTTTTTATTAAATGCCTGCTGATAATAAAACATGTGGTTATCTAGGCACTTGTAAAATACGTGTCCCTCCGTCCATCTACACCCAGTGCATAAATACATGCAAGCTTCCATGCTCATTGAGTCAATGGATTACAAGACAGCTTTTAGCTGAGAGGATAATAATGTGAGAGGATCTAGTCGGTCAGGAGGTAGAACAAAACCAGCGCCCAATAAATCATTAGGAATAGGATACATCAAGAATTTGAGCGCTACGATATTCCAAGATACCACTGTGTGCAGTACCGGCATACGCATCTCTCTTACTACTCTACCAACTCAGAGTATTGTTCACCCAAGTCATGTTGGTGGCACCTGAATAGCTTCGGAGAATTCGACGATATGCGTGCTGGTTGTGATGCCTTTCCACCAAGCAGTGTTGCCGATGTAGCTACTCCGGCTTGACGCAGATATTGATAGGTCACCGACCTGCTCCATGTGCAGTCTGAATCACCGCTTGGACGGCCTGCATTTTGTAGGAGATTTTTTTCTCGTCGACTCAAACTCAGACTCAATCACTCAAAGGCTTTGCTCCAAGACCTTGTAAACTGCTTTTCTAAATCCTCCGAGACTTTGTTCCTAATTTGCACATTATCAAGTCCAACTCAAAAATAAGGAGTCCAAAGTACACAAGTCCCGCAAAAATGAAAATTCACAACCGAAGAGTACATTTAGCTAGGAATTATTTAAGCACAGCAAAGTGCAAATCATTTTCTGGTGTCACTCTCTAACACTCTAGTTTCAGATATATATTTGCAGAAGTCAAGTAATGTAGGTTTGCATGCGACTAGAAACAAATTTACTATTGAGCATGTTTTTCCTGCTAAGCCTACTGATTGCTTATTTAAAACTTGCATGTTCTTGCAGCAGTGGAGATTATCGATTAAGGAGGCGGATAGGGATGCGCTTGATTTGATGATTTCCAAGATCCGGTCTTCTGCTATCTCCCTATCTCCACCCCGTGCCGACAGCTAGGTGTTGCTGGTCTTATGTTTGGCGTCTTTAGTCCCTCCGGCCTGCGTGCCGCGTACTAGCCTGGGAGCCATGTACGCTACTTCCTTTGCTCGTCCTTGTTGGGTGATACTCTAAGTAACATCTGTGTTGTCCGATATGTCTGTTGAACTCTGCCTGGTGGCTTTATCTATAAAGCCAGGCTTCGGCCTTTTATCTAAAAGAAAAAACATCTTTGTTTGGGTTTTATTGAGGGGAATGCCTTGTGGTGCACTTTATTCATTTGAGATAATGTTTACATCCTGAACAAGAAAGCTAATGGGATCTCCATCCCAAAATAAAATAGAGTTTGAATCATAAGCATTGCCTAGCTAATCTATGTTGGATTGGATTTAATGTTCTACAGATATGCTTTATATATTAACCGGGGTATCTCATCTTCAACCGGACCAAAATAAAATAAAATAAAATAGCCCAAAAAAGAGAGAGTGGAAGTTTAGTTTGCAGTTTCCATGGAGTGAGTTTTTAAAAAGGGAAGTACTAGGCGCCGGTACACCGGCCTAAATTTGGGCCGGTCGCACCTTGTACGTCCGATTAAAGCCCTTTTAGCATCAGATTCAGGACGCTTTCGTCCCCACCACGCCATTTCTACCATGCAAATCACGCGAGCACGCGTAGCAGGCGCAAGTGCCATGAAAGAGCTACCTGGCCCGCCGGATCTCCGCCGCTAGTCGGATCTCCACCGCTCCCCGCCTCTCTCCGCAGCTCCAATTCGCCGTCGTCGAACAGCCTCCTCATCTCCCGTCAATCCAGCACCACCCCCTGCCGGATGCAGCTCTGCCAAACGTCGGTTCCAGCAACTCCTGCCAGCGCCGCCCATCACAGCACAATGTTGCCGCCGTCATCGACCTGCACCACCTGATTCCAGCAAAAAAACGCATCTAGCAACTGCTTGAAGCAAAAAATAATCCCTTATTCCAGCAAACCAAAAACTGGTTCCAGCAAAAAAAACAAAGGTTTCCAGCAAAACAACTTGAGCAACTAGCAACTGCTTGAAGCAAAAAATAATCCCTTATTCCAGCAACAATGTGTCGCCTCCCGCTTGATCGTAGCAAATAATCTCAACCAAAAAAAACTTCAAAAGTTGTCGTCACAGCAAAATCATTTTCCCGTTCCAGCAAAAAAATAGACTCGGTTCCAACAAAAAGATGAACTGAGCTGAGCAGAAGCCGGAATCGGTGATTCAGAAAGAACATGGTTCCAGCAAAAATTGTCACCGCTTGTAACATCCCCAACCAATGGTTCCAGCGAAAATCAAGCCGGAGGTTGAAGCTTAACCAACCAAAATCTCCAGTATTTGGTTGAAGCAGAAAAATTTACCGATTCCAGCAAAATCAAAAGATGGTGGTAGCAATTTTTATACTGGTTCTAGCAAAATCAAAACAAGGTGGTAGCAAAATTTAGGACCGGTTCCAGCAAAAAAAGAACATGGTTCCAGCAAAAATTGCCCCTACTTGTAACATTCCCAAACAGTGGTTCCAGCAAAAATCCAGCCCATGGTTAAAGCTTTACCAACAAAAATGGTCGCTGCCAGAGGTGGTAGCTGCCGTCGTCGCTGGTTGCAGCACTGGGGACATTTTGCCCAGCTAGGAGGCCATGTTCTAAAGGTTCGGGTTGCATGGTCAATGGAACCAACAAAGGGCGCTAGAGCGCTGAGATGCGCACATCGTTAACCCCTTATGTACAGGCAAAAATCACGCACCGTTGATCCTGGAACAAGCTTACCACCCAATACCACCACCATTGGCCAGCATCCCCCCCCCCCTTGTTGTTGTGCCATCCACCACCACTCGCCTTGTCCCAAGAACTGCCGCCACCACCGCCTTGGTCCCGCTCCCTTCGGCCCTGTCCCAGGATCCTTCCTTCTTCGGACCACCTTCTAAATGGCATGGGAGAGAGCCTTAGTGCTTTGATGGATTGTAAAATTAGCATAAGAAATGCCCAATAAATAAAGACATTGAACATACTGAAGTGGGAGAAAATTGATAGATGCGAGGGGCAAAAAACAGGTAAAAGCACTGAGGCTAAAACAAAAGTGAGTCCTTTTCAGTCATTAAAGTCAAGGATCCTCAGCGGTAGTGTCGGCAGGAGGAGCACCCCTCTTGCCCAGGATAGAGGATTTATTGCCAGAAGCTCCTCTACCAATTGTAGTACCGCCAGCAGGATGTCCCCGTTGACCGAGGATAGACATCGGACCCCACCACCAACACATGGGGCGGCACACGCAGGGTGAGGGAAGCGGGTGGCAGTCGTGGTCACCCTAGGGGCGGCCTCAGTACATCGCGTCAGGGTGGCCGGCTCCACGGCGTAGTCGGTTGTTAGTGTGCGCCGGTTTGGATTATTTCGGGCACCTCTCCTTCTCTGTTGCTAGGCCAGTGGACGGTTGTTGCTTTCCGGTTACGACCACTTTTGGTGTGTTGTCGGTGGCCTGTTAGCAGGTCGTTGGGGAGGCTGGTTCTCAATTTGTTCGGATTGGAGTCATGTTGCTCGGTTCGTCCTGTTTGTGTTACCTTGGTCGGCATGCGTTCATCTGATGCTCCTTAGTGGGCTACCTGAACAAAGGATGAGTGTAAAATAACACATCATGAAGATAGTCATTGACAACGTATTAAGCAGATAATTACTGGAAAAAAATCCTTCAAATAGTTCATCTGGCCTTTTGGTTGCATTTCTTGGCTGCAATTGGACTTTGTGCCTAGAATGCGGCAGGTCATCTAATTTTACATAGCGATGGAATTTTAAAAGGAATTAACGTGTTGGATTTGATTTAATGCTCTACAAATATGTATTACATATTAACCGGGGTATCTCATCTTCAACCCATCCATCCTTGCCATGGATTCCATGGAGCCCAATTAAAAAACAAATTTAGAAGCTTTCATGCGGAAAAAATACTATGACTGAAAATATTTTCATTTGTAGGCTACACAAAAAGAGACAAATACAGCCCAATAAAGAAGATCATGTGCATTTTTCAATCTCTTGGCATACACCTGCAAGCATGTATAAATGTCGGTTGTACTCACGGTCACGGACGTAAACAGTCAAGTCCTAGATAACAAATTAACAACGCATGTGGCTACTGAAGTAGTACAACCTGTATCCATCCGCCATCTACACCCAGTGCATAAATACATGGGTGCTTCCATGCTCAATGGCTTAACAGCATTCCCTCGAAAAAATGGCTTACACAGCAACTTTGATTGTGAGGATAACAATGGGAGAGGATCTAGACGCTCGAGGAGGTAGAACAGAACCGGTGATCTAATGCCCAACAAAATCATTAGAGAATAGGATGCATCGGGGATTTCAGTGGTACGAGATTTCTGTAAGATGCTTTTTTTCTAATATATAGCCTGGACACGAGGGGAACTTTTGGTTCCTGGGTACATATGTACCCTATATGCAAAAAAAATAGTAATTCAATAAAAAGTCAAAATTTTCTAGAAATATTTTTGATAAAAACTTGACCTTTCATTGTACTAGTGAGAAAAGTGACAAAAACATAAAATTCCTCTTTGACTTCTTTTCAAAAAAGACAAATTTCCGGTCAAAATAGCGTGAATAGTGACCTACAATAGCAAATAAATTTTGTCTTTTTCACTGTGAAGTCAACATAGTTTTCTTTTTTGTGAAAATGTGTATACTAGTGCGCAAGTAAGTCAACTTTATTCTAAAAATAGTTTCTTAACTATTTTGACTTTTTGTTTAATTATTAAAAATAAATCCCCATATAGGGTACATATGTACTCAGGAACCGTTGGGTATTTCCCGCCCGGACACTTCATTTAAGGGACACGCCTACATTGTCCCACTGGGATGCATTTGACGCCCCTGTGTATCTAGTCTCTTCTCTTCGCTTAAGGGGCACACGCCTGCATTGTTCCATTGGGATGCATTTGCTCGGCTGAAGCTTAGTCGCTAGAGAAGGAACTGCTTTTAGCTGAATCTATTGGTTGCCACTGAAGTTCTGATCATCTTTCATCTCAGATAGTATGCAGGTGGTCAACATCATGAAAGACAAAGTGCAGACTGTAGAATTTGTTTATTTATGAAACGGCAGGTGTTCTGCCGATGAATTGTAGAAACGATTTTTAACGATTGTCATTACCTCGCCGGGAGTTAAGTCTATCACTCATGAGTCTATTGTACCTTCGTTTAACATTGATAACAAATGAATAAAAATGTGCTTTACGAGTTTAATAAATACTATCTGCATTTTGCAAGTTAATAAAAAAATTATGCTCCCCTGTGCATTTGCAAGTTAATATAACTAATAAAAAAATGAATGTGTACAATGGTGCCAGTACATTGACCCCGAAGAAATTTGAGGAATACGTTCAATTGCTTCAGCTTCGGTAAATGCCATGGCTTGCGACATTTTGACATTTTCTTTATTTTCTTCATTTCCACAATGTTCACACATATCAAAAGTTATAGGACAACTTACATATTTCTTTTATTGCTAGCCCATAGAGGTGCATGGGTTGATGACTACTGTATTATTGAGTACATTCAATTAATATAGCAATGCACGTTTCGTAAATAGCGGTGGAATCTTGAAAGAAATTAACATGTAGGATTGGATTTAATGGTCTACAAATATGCACTACTCCCTTCGATCCATATTACTTGTAGGTACATCCGTTTAAGAGACAAGTAATATGGATCGGAGGAAGCATTCTATATTTACCGGGGTATCATGAATCCATCCATCCTTGCTACGCTGGCGAGCATTACAAGCTCCACACTATAGCCCATAGGGCATAGTTCCGTGAAGCCAAGCATTTTATGAATAACATAAAAATAATATTTAGAAAAATTTAAAAAGTTGAAGAGTACATAGAGATGTCCTCTATATATCCACAAACTTGAGTAAAAATATTTTCATTTGTAGGCTATGCAAAAGGAGACAAATACAGCACCACAAATGAGAATCTCTTTTCATCAAATCCTCCGGTTCAGTAACGAGCATGTACATGTGAAACAAAAAGGAGGATTCTAAAAAAAATGTGTTGTTTGCATGCATCTGCTTGTACTTTCTGCCTTCTCTCGTGTGTACTGCAGGACCAAACCCGCAAAGTCACCAGAAAAAGTCCATTACTCGACTAATAGCAGAGTTACGGTTCACGAATATAAGCGAATGGAAATGATCAACGCCCATAAGAGTTCAGAGTTAATCACGAACATGCACATTGCACATGCACCCAACCCAGGGCATCGCCATAACATTGCAACAAGCAGAAACCACATGGAAATCTCAGACAGGATGGTAGTTAAGATACTTTAGTTACTGCAGGTATAACCACACTAGTGGCAGCATGAGGGGACGTTTTGCCCAGCTAGGTCATGTTCTTATAAGGTTTGGGTAGCATCGCAAATGGAACAACCAAACACAAGGTGCAACCGCGATGGGACGTGCATAGCGCCAACCCTTATGTGCACGCCAAAATCAGGTACAGCTGACTCTAGGACAAGGCCGAAATCTCTAGCGTCATGTAACTTGAAATTAAATCCTCGATGCATCTCATTTCCAAGAGATAGCTCCACGCGGAAATTCATGACGGGTCTGCTTCTCTGACTAGAAGCGAGATGTCAAGGGGCAAAGCTTTCATTGCCTAGCTAGACTTAATACAACACTACTCGATCAATCTGAAGTTGTTTGCTAGATATTTATAAATGAACGCTAGGCAGATGAGGTGACTCGGTATATATTTACATGCCTACAACGTTGGTACATAGTTCGGACATGGCATCATGGCATTGTTTTCCCAACTGCTAGATAGTCAGCATATTTTACATGTACTTTAATATTTCATTTTCTCTTTGGAATTCTGGCATGTCATATTTATTAAGCTCATGCCCTCATGTGCATTATCAATCTCTTGTGTGATCACAACTGTGGGTTTTCTTTTATTCAATGTCGGTTGTACTCCCGACTTGAATAATAATACATGTGGCTATTGAGGCACTTGTGTCGCTCCATCCATCAACACCTATTGCATAAATACATGCATGCTTCCATGATCAATGAATCAATGGATTACCAGACAGCTGAGAGGATAACAATTGGAAAACATCTAGTCGGTAGGAATATAGAACAGAACCACCACCCAACAAGATCATTAGGGAATAGGAAGCATCAAGAATTTGAGCGGTACGGTATCCTTCAGAGACTCGGTGTGCGGTACCGGTATACAGATCTCTCTTACTCATCTACCAACTCAAAGTGCTGTTCCAAGTGCGCTCAAAAGGCTTTGCTCCAACACCTTGTAAACTTCTTTTTTTAACTCCTCCTAGGCTATTTTTTCAATTCGTACAGTATCAAGTCCAGCTTAAACAACTCAAAAATAAGAAGTCCAAAGTACACAGGTCCCGCAAAAATAAACAATCACAGCCGAAGATATCATTTAGCTGGGAATTATTTAAGCCCAACTTCAGCAATGTGCAAATAATTTTCTGGTCTCGCTCTCTCACAATCTAGTTTCAGATATGTATTACAAAATTCAAGTAATACAAATTTGCATGTTTTGCAAATAGCGGTCAAATTTTAAAAGAAATTGGCATGGTTGATTGGATTTTATTGAGGGAAATGCCTTGTGGTGCACTTTATTCATTTGAGGTAATGGTTACATCCTGAACAAGAAAGTTAATGGGATCTCCAACCCAAAATAAAACAGAGTTTGAATCGTAAGGATTGCCTAGCTAATCTATCTTGAATTGGATATAGGCTCTACAAATATGCGTTACTCCCTCCGTCCCAAAATAAGTGTCACGACTTTGTACTAACTTTAATACCAAATTGTACTAAAGTTGAGACATTTATTTTAAGACGGAGGGAGTATATATTAACCGGTGTATCTCATCTTCAACCCGCCCAAAATAAAATAAAATAAAATAGCCCGTAGAGCAGAGTTTTGACGTTTAGTTCGCAGGTTCCATGGAGCAAGTTTTTAAAATAACAAAGAAATTACATAGTTAAAGCCTCCAAAAAAATCCATCATGTGCTTAGATGCCCTCTTTAAATCCACAAACTTTGACCAAAGTATTTTTCATTTGTAGGCTACACAGAAGAGAAGAACATGTGGGGAAAAAACAGAGCAGGATTTTAATTTTGAAATGTGTTTTTCATATGGATCTATTTTTAAAAACCACATAGTCACCGTAGACAGTAGAGAATCTAACTAAGCCAATGGAAATGACAACACTCACAAAAAGCTCAGAGCTACTTGCGAAAATACGTCGCCATCACATGGCATTAGCAACCAGGCAAAGACCACATGGAAATCTCAGACACGATGGGATTTAAGGTACTTACAAGTTACTGCAGGTACCACGAAACGTTCTGCTGGCACTACTAGTATATTACTGCCAGCATAAGGGGACGTTTAGCCCAGCTAGGCCATGTTCTTCTAAAGGTTCAGGTTGCATGGCCAATGGAACCAACCAGCACAGTGTGCTAGAGCGCTGAGACGTGCAATAGCGCTAACCCTTATGTACACACCAAAATCAGGCACAGCTGATTCTGGAACAAGCTTACCACCCACTGCCACCACCATTGCCGGCATCCCCGCCCTTGTTGCTGTCCCATCCGCCACTGGCCGCCTTGTCCCAGGAACTGCCGCCACCGCCGCCTTGGCTCCCGCCCCCTTCGGCCTTGTCCCAGGATCCTTCCTTCTTTGAACCACCTTCTGAAATGGCATGGAAGACAGAGATTTAGCGCTTCGAATTGGATTGTGAGATTAGCATAAGAAATGTGAATAGACAGGGGCATTGAGCAGACTGAAGTGGGAGAAAATTGATGAATGCCAGGGGGCAAAAAATGGCAAAAGCACTTAGTGGTCATACCTGAGCCTCCAGTTCCTTTTGAAGAATTCCAGCTATCTTCATTGCTCTTTCCCCATGATCCTTCTCCGCCTGCGGATCCTCCAGTACCAGCGGTGGTGCCGCCAGCAGGAGCCCACTGGCCCAGGATAGAGGATCCATCGCCAGCAAATGGCTTGTTTTGACTCCAGGTGTTGCTTCCATCCTTTTTTCCTGCCTGATCATCTCCACCAGATGGTTTTGGAGCTCCCCAGCTATCGTTGTTGCCACTCCCCCAGCTGGACTTGCCCTTTGAGAAAGATTGATCCTCTTCAGTGCTTCCCTTTTTATCAGCATTCCAGGCAGAAGAGTGAGACCAGCCACCACCTCGGTCTTGACTGGAGGCCCTTCCCTCATTGTTGTCATTTCCATTGTTTCTGTACCCACCACCACGGCCTCTGTTTCCCCTGCCAGAGCCCCAACTGCCACCATCCCCGTCTCCTGACCCAAAGTTGTTGCCTTGATTGCGATCACCTCGACCAAAGCGGCCTCTACCCCTTCCTCTGCCACCATCGGAATCCCTACTGTTCCACTGATCTTCAGACCTTCCTCCACCTGATCCATCATTTGTGTTGCCTCCTCCATTCCATGAAGATCCACTGTCCCCAAACCTTCCCCTACCTCTGCCACGATTCCCACGTCCAAATCCACCCCTACCATATCCAGCATTATCATCACCATATTTTGGCTTGTTCCAAGCAGGTTCTTGATCTCCACTTGAGGAACTTGGTTTGCCCCAAGAAGACGAGCCAGCATTGTTCCAACCCCCATCATTCCCATTGCCCCCTTTAGTACTCCAGGGGTCAGCTTTTTCCTCTGCTGCAGTAGAAGACACCTTGCTTGCCCACGGATCAGTTTCTTGCTCTTTGCCTACCGAGAGAATCAAATACAAGCACCGCAAGGTGCCACAAGGAAAATATAATCAAAGTTTAGCCCAAATGTCAAGCAGGGTATCAAATATGATCAATTGATTTAGTCCCTAAGCACCTTTAGTAGTAGAACTGGTCTTGTTTGACCACGGATCATCTTGTTGTTTTTCACCTAAACATGAGAACAAAAGATAAGCTTGTGGTACATACATCAACTATCAAGCAAAAAAGAACAACTTTGCTTCAGAACTACCTGATGCAGCATCCTCCCATTTTGCCCCAGTGTTACAAGAAGACTCTTTCGCCTTCGTATTCCAGCCATCATTGTTCTCAGCACCTGCAGCCTTGCTTGACCAAGCATCAGTTTGTTGTTCTTGGCCTACAAGATACAGAAGTCAGCACATAACTATAGCTCGAAGCATCAAACCAAATACAAAATGGTCATTCCAATTATATCTTCATCACCTTTAGCAGTCACCTTGCTCGCCCAAGGATCACCTTGCTCGCCTACACAAGAGCATATAAGAGTGAAACTTGCAGCATATCGAGTACTTGTGCCACGATTTTAAATACTACCAATAATCAGCACATGCAATAGAAGTCATCTTGCTAAAGTCAAGGATCAACGTGTGCTTTACCAACACTCACAGTCAACTAGTCAATCAAGAGTAATAAAAGAGGCACAATTCTAAGCAGCATGAGATATTTACTTGTGTATTCCTGTTGAACATCATTAAAGTAGCATGAGATTAAAATATGTATGGCATTGACGGAATTCTTTATGGAAAATATCAAATTTGATGTATGTGATCCAGAACATAGAAGTACACATTTACCAACAATGATCATTAATAAAGCTACAACTCTGATTGGGGCTGCTCACCTCCAGACAGTTTTTTATCCTCCGAGGAGTTCCAAGCGGGAGTCTGATTTTCATCACATGGCTTGGTGCCTTCATTGGCACTCCAAGGCTGACTGCTTCCCCAGTTTGGTGTATCACTACTCCTTTCCTTTCCAAACTCAGAACTACCTCGATCTCCATTTCTCCAACCATTGTCTCTTCCTCCCCCTCGTCCTCCATATTGGCCCCTCCCTCTTCCCCTCCCCCGGTATCCACCAGAATCTCCACCTTCATTACCAACCTGTGTATCAGACCCCCAAGAGGGCTTTGCAGAACTGTCATTACGCCATGAGCCCTTCCAGCTTTCTTGGTCATTTCTGTCACCAGAATCCCAAGATTCCCGGCCCCGGCCTCTCCCACGTCCTCGCCCGAACCCACGGCCACCTTCGAAGTTTCCAGCAGGTCTGCTCCAGGTGCTATTCTGATTATCCCCCTCAGCTGCCTCTCCCTTGTTCCAGCTTGATGAACCAGCACCGCCAGAAATTTTCGGTTTACCCCAATCACTGCCACCAACTTGGTCTGATGAGCCAGCTTTGTTCCAGTTCCCACTTCCATTATTTGTTTCTTCAGACTTGGCACCTGAATCTTTTGGATTGCCCCATGCTTCATCTTGTCCTTGGCCCACAGCAACAGTATCCCAACCTCCAGAGCCACTGTTTTGGCCCGACTCTTTTGACTTCCCCCAGGCATCATCTTGAGCAACAGGCAAAGCAGCAGATTTAGCCCAGGCATCATTATCATCTGAGCCGACACAAATAGCAACAGCAGTATCCCAAGACCCACCCTTGTCTTCGTCTTTCGGAACTGTGCCTTTTTCTTGATCTTGGTTTGACTTGCTAAAAGGTTGGCCCCATCCTTGACCATCACCCTCCAACTTCTTCTCTGGTGACCATGATGACTTCTCCCAGCTATCTGCTTCTTTCGTAACTACTTCTTTGACCTTACTGCCCCAAGGATCTGTATCACCACCAGTTGCCATGTCCACCTGCTTGCACGCCTCACCCCAGTTGCCACTCTTTTCACTATCCTTGTTGACTGCTCCTCCACCCCAAGAGCTGCCACCAGCATCAAATCCACCACCTCCGGCTTCTTTACCCCAGGCATTGTCGGTGGAGCTTTCCTTTTGTGCAGTGCTGTTGTTCCATATATCAACAGCTGCAGATGTTGTTTTGTGACCCCATGGATCAGAATCACCATCAGCAGAAGATGTTGGTTTCTTAGACCAGGGATCAGCTTCTGTTTCTCCATCTGAAGATGTAGAAATTACTGAATCAGCAAAATTATAAAAATCTCAAGATAGAGGAAACTTTCCACATAAGATTTGTCACTCCTGCAGAAATATGATATTTTTTACTTCCTAGAAACTGAAAATCAAGATTATACTACAGATGAATGTACACGCTTTACAATGCACCATAACATAAAATCCTACTGTGTGCTTATCTTCAAGGCTCAAGGTGCATTCATTGATGCAAAAAAAAGTTACCAGTTACACCCATTAGAAACCAATATGCAAGACATTATTTGCTACACTACAGGCACAGTATTAATGTATCGCGGATTTTACGACATATATATCTACCCTCAGTCCACAGTTATCTGGACTCTACTGATAACACGCACAACACACAGAGGAAGCGTGATACCAACTGCTTTTTATAAACAGAAACTGAACCAGCCACCTTAGCTGAGCAAATCAGACAAAGGAAATAACCTTGATATTCTGGACTAAACTTATTTCTATAGCTAATATCATGACTTAGAATTTGAAGCCATACTTGTGTTGCTGGTTTTGTTTTATACCACATGATGCAGCTCAACAGTGACATAAAGAGAAGGCAAAATTGTCTGTTAACTGTGTGGGCATGTGCTCATCCAAATCTATAACAACCTAGAAAAATCCAGTGCCATCCAGTTTTAAAGCCCGAGTTTTCCTTTCCTCGGAAGCAAGTCCCCTATGAACTAACCCATGCAGTTTTTTATCCACTCACAGCTTTACCATAAATGATACTACTACTCCGTTTGAGCGACAAGTAATTCTGGACAGAGGGAGTACTCTGTAGCCTTATGATCAGATGAATCAGGGGACAAACAAGCTCTTGACATGAGTAGAGCATGGTGTTACACGTGCAACATCCAGTAAACCCTAGTAGATAGCATAGCTGATGGAGTGTGGTTGACAGATGATAAGAGGTGTAAAGATTATTCTAGAGGGTATAAGAACATCAAATAAGAACTTGCCTTTGAATAGTGGACAATTATTGTATGCATGACTACTTCATACATGTATCAACTTACACATAATATATCCCCAACTCCCTAGTGCAAAGGCGTAAAATGTAGGTTTATAAATTGCAATGCTTACGAATAATTGCTGCAACGCATGTAAATACCAGTTGTTATATTTTGATGACACAAGACATTGCTGCAACATACTCCCTCTGTTCCTAAATATAAGTCTTTGTAGAGATTCCAATATGGACTACATACGGAGCAAAATGAGTGAATCTGCACTCTAAACTACGTCTATATACATCCGTATGTAGTCCATATTGAAATCTTTAAAAAGACTTGTATTTAGGAACAGAGGGAGTACTATATAATAATTATATACGGAATATTTATCACAAGAAAGCAATACAAGTCTCTAATATATCCAAATACGGACACATAATGTGTAGATGCAACATATGTAAATGATCTGTGCAATATTAAAGATGGCAAAATAAAAACATGCCGGTCGAAGGGTTAGAGAAGTTGGAAAACTTGGCAACCCTTCTACAACATAATCATCTACTGCAACATTTTTTGATTAATAATCTTCTAACCAGAATGAACAACTTATACAGACAAGTTAATTTGTGATTTGTTTATGAGGAAATGCCCCTTTCCATCCTGCCTGTTAGTACAGTTGATCCGCACACAAACTAAATTGATATGTCTCATACCACTTCTTGCACCAATTCAAGGCCTTATTTAAATTACAGACTGGATAGCTGATGAGATGTCTGATATTCCGGCAAGCATTTCCAATGGATAAAAATGATGCAGTGATGAACTATCATTGTGATCAAACAACACAAAAATCAATGAAATTCCAAATTATACGAAAAAGGGAGGCTCCCAACCATGCTACCAAATAGGAAGGCGAAGGGTAGGCCTAACACTAGATATTACCTGCATTCTGGGCTGGTAACACAGAACTTGAAAAAGGTTGCCAAGAATCACTGCAGCAGATAATAAAACTATTATGTGACTGGTAATTAGTACTGATGCAAATAATAGGTACACAGGCCATTTATTCCTCCGAGCGATATTGTACAGATTCTGTAAATGTAGTGATCCCAACAAGAAAGAATTTAATACTCCCACCATTCCAAAACAGTGTATTATTTTTTCCAAACTCCAACATGTCCATGTTTGACTAGGTTCATAGAAAAAATATCAACATTTAGCAAATAAATAAATAAATATGAAATATATTTCATAATGAACATAATGATCTGAATTAGTATTGTAGATATCGATATTTCTCTATAAACTTGCTCAAAACATAGAGAAGATTGACTTCTCCAAAAAAATATACACCTTATATTTTGGAACGTAACTATATGAAAAATATAATTGCATATAAATGATAGCATTACACAAAAACAACAAAGTAAGTTCAACGGAAGGTTAAGGTTGCTACCCTTCCTTAGTAACCTTTTTCTCATGGTTGGTAGCAGTTACATTAGCAAGTCAACCTCACAACACCATTTTGATGGATGGGTAGCTCTAAACTGCTCCCATCCCCTAACCCAATTCGGCTTGTTTAAAAGAAACCAGCAAGGAACTGAAAAATATGAAACAAACCTGCCAAGAGATGCAAATCCATTGTCCCATGAGGTTTTAGCAGCTTCTGAAAATAAATTTAGAATCAATGTAAGTAACAAAAAGAATGTATTACAAGACCAAACTTATGACGTGCTATAATTAAAAAAAGTCTTCTACACCTTATAAACAGTTCTACATTCAGTTTTCAGTTTCTCACATCTTAAAAACTCAATCAGACTGGGCAGATGGTCTCATTATAGGCAGTAGGTCCACCGCAAATAGTTTTGGAGAAGATCGGCAACACTTTTCCCTTGTACACGCAATAGAAATAATCTAGCAAGTACAAATAACTGGTATACATATGAACACAAACTTACCGGTGAATGGTGTATCCTGAGTTCCAAAGTTACCAGATGGAGCACTGGACGAGTTATCCCTGGTGTGACATATAACACAATGAGAAGCAAATGTGGAAATGAAATTATACATCAATGACTACTCATGCAGTCACACGTCACTAAAACAAGCAACAATAAGTAAGAGAAGCTTGAAACATGATTTGTCTGCTTACCCTCTTTTAGTTGGGACTGAGAGAAACTCTGCTTGCACTGCAACATAATACAAAAGAGTAAGGCATTGTCCATAGAATGGCTCCAGTACAAGCATATTTACAAACTAACCTGTAACAATCTTCAGTAGAGAATCTAGCTTGACAGTTACATCATTTCTAAATATCCGAACTACACGGCAGAGATAACCCTTCAAAGGACCCCTTCGAAAACGCAGCACCTCTCCGACTTGGAAGAGTTGTTCTCTGGGTGCCCTGTAAGGCCTTTCATCTGTATGATCAAGGAAATCAGAACATAACTTAACTTCTGCTGACAAACATCAAACTTCAAACGACAATACATAGAAAAAAATCATGGAACACTTACTATTTCGTTGTTCATTTTGCTCGGATGATATGAAAGCTGACTCCGAGAACATGGGAACAGGGTTGTCCTGATACATCAAAAACAAAGTGACTAAAAGAACATTTCTGATTCATTGACAAGTGGACATAGTGCATTAAACATACCGAATTTGTCACGTCCCTCCTTTTCTTGACATTTTCACATGACCCACACTGAGCACAGAAAAATCCATTGTTCTCACTTTCGCTTTCATCATATATAAAAAGTATTCCCATATACAAGTGTTTAACAACTCCTTGCTTGCCCTGCAAGATAACATCAAACAGATCAAAAAGGTGCCAGACGGAAGGAATTGGTTTATTAAATAATTACAGGAACTGCAAAATCATAATTTGCAGCTATGGAGCATGTTAGTAGAACAAAAACTCATCTTACAAACTGCAAGGTTGGAACAATTAGCAGATGCTTGACAAAAGTACATTCAATACACCAATCATTTTAATCAAATGTTATCAATAGAAGAAAAATAATGCATAATTCCACATACTGCCCAGAAAATAAGACACTTCATAATAGCAGACTCCTGATTGAATGGAAATAAAAATTTCACCTGAACTGGTCCTTCCAGAACTTTAACAGTGTCATTCATGGATATAGACTTGTTCTGATGGTCAACAGCTGTAAACATTTTGTCTACAATTCCTTTCTTAATATCTTGCTTTCTAACTGTCACAGCAGATCCTTCAGGGCCACCTTTTAAAATCTACGAGAAAACCAATCATTCTTAGAATGGTACGACACAAAAATGCGGAACTCGAGAGTGCATGAGAAGAATACTACCTTAAAACCATCTTTCTCAACAGCAATAATCACTCCAAAATCTTTTCGGCTGCTCATTAGGAAATAGAAATAATTATTGCATCATGTAGCAAGTACTTACTCCTTCTGTTCAAAATTATTTGAAGTTCAAGCTTTGTCCCAAGTCAAAACTTAAAAGAAATTTGACCAAGTCTATAGGAAAATGTGCTAATAACTACAACATCAAATATATATAGTACGAAAGTACATTTTTATGATGAAGCTGATTTTGTGCTGTGGCTGTTGATACATTATTCTCTAGACTTGGCCAAACTTAAAGAAGTTTGACTTAGGACAAAGCCAGAACTTCAAATAATTTAGAACAGAGGGAGTAGTTGATAGTGACTAGTGAATAAAGACCAGAAAACAGAGACTCACCCAAAGGTTACAAGATCGTGGAGGTTGAATTGAGCATCATCGTCATCATCGTCACAGTTTTCAGTAGAAGTGGAACCTTTAAGATTTGATGCCTTGGAGCTTTTGTCTTTAGAAGATGCTGATTTCTTCATATCCGGTTCTCTGGGCACATTTCTTTTCTTATTATGACCATAGATGCCGGAGACCCAATCCATGTCATCGGCAGAACTTTTAATGCTTGGACTAGAAGAGAACTTGAGAATCTCGGTATCCGTTGGTTGTATCCCCCAGTAAATCAAAGAACTAAGTGCAACTCGCTTATACAGGAAACCATCTTTGAACATCAGACCATCAAGCACTTCAAAAACATCACCAGTCTGACGATCACGCTTACTTTCGATATGAGGTCCAAAGAACCTAGGATCAACAAGATCATGGAAACAATGGCAGAGCCTGATTAGAAACGAATGGTAGCAGAAGGCTACTGGGTGTGGGACAAAGAAACATTGGACAGAAGCATTTACTCTAGCTCCTGCGAGCTGATTAGTCGCGGCGCAGGAACTGCCGCACCTTTTAGGGGAATAGCACCACCCTGCAAAAGCCAACGCACATAACATGAGTTCCGTAGTGGTAATTCCAACTGTCAGCCATACAAGATGCAAAGGGGAAGCGAAAAGAAATACTCCCTCCGTTCATAAATATAAGATGTTTTGGGTATTTCAATATGGACTACATACGAACTGAAATGAGTGAACAAACACACTAAAAATGTGTCTACAGAAATCCGATTCAGAAAAAAGTTATAACACCTTATATTCATGATTGGAGGAAGTAGTTATTAACAAGCACATGAATAGAATTAAACATTCAGGTCACATGGTATCACAGGCAATGCACATTGCAAGGGCTCACGTGTCATAATTTCTATTGTGCTATAAAATAATATGAAAATCAAGTTTCTAGGACAAAGGTCTGAGCTTGATGCTAAAGCCCCCAATAAATACAAACTTAAATGCAGTACATAGTTCATCACTGCTGGCAAATGGCGACGCAAGAGTTACAGGAAGTAGAGACCAATACATAGTAAAAATCAGCAGACATAATCTCATGATTGAAAGGCAACAAGTTCAACAAAACAAGTTTGCAGCTACAGGAAGTATTATCAAACTACAAAATCAGATGGCATAAGCAGGCATAAATTGAACTCAAGCCAATAAAAAAGTTCCAGAGCTTTTACTGCAATAATGAAAATTTAGGATGCAGACAAAGGTGTAAGAGCATTACGAATTTTTTTGAAATAGCATGGAGATCAACTCTTGGTATAAGCTTTATCAGCACTTTTTTCCGCCCATCATCCGCACTGACAACCTAAAAGAAAAGGCATTGATGAACAAAGAATTTGAGAATATATTAAGATATCCCACACCCCTATTATGATACCTGTGCTAGATCTCCTTTATAGTTTCCACTTTTCATGCGCACCCATGTACCTGGAGAGACTTCAAATGGTTTTGCACGAGTTGATAGCAAGCTACGAACTTCAGCTACTGGGACAGTACTAGTTCGGTTTACATAAACATCGCAAAATCCTTTGCATGCCTGTAGCAAGAGGTGCCCATATGGTCAGTGGGTCATTTTGCAACCAAAAAATTCTGTACAGCATATAAATGGGCAAATCTTACAGGGGAAAAAAGCTTTATCAACTGTAGATAAATTTTGTTTTTCGAATATCCAATGAGAAGCATTTATTCTCCATTCTGACCTTCCAATTTTATTAATTTATATGGAAGAGAAAATTGAATTGGAGTGTGTGAGAAGTAGAAGGAAAAATGAATTGCAATGCACAGAGAAAACAAGACATTTTAGACCTTTAACAAATCTGATGTTGAAGTATCACCCAATATTATCTGATACCACATAGTGTAATGCATAGCTGGATATACATCATCTCATGTTGTTTAAATTGTTCTTAGGAGCATGGATATTTTTATTCTTTAATGGAAGGATCAAACTACGTACCTCAGTAACGTCACAAGCCTTCTCAGCTTCAACAAAAACAGATCCTCTCACATGATCAAGTGCGAATGCTGAGATAATTGGCACTTTGGTACCGAACTTTTGCAGATGAAGAAACTTCTGCATGAAGCAGAAAGCCATTTGGCGCTCCCGCCCAACCTGAAATGCAGCTACATAAATAAGTGTCCGGCTATTAAATGCTAGGACGTCATAAAGTCAAAACATCTAGCAATCACAAACCATGCATTTGACCCTCCAGATGATAGGATCTTTTACACCATCCATGGTAGACTCATCATCATCATCATATTGTTCAGTAGAGCCACCATAACCGGCATATCTCACACGATTAGAGTAACGGTCATTGATAAATTGCTCAAGTTCTTCACCGCTCAGCTCCTCTTCCTTTACATTTCCAAGAAATGGAAGAGGGTGTGACCTTTCAACTCTTGCACCTTTTGTCCTCCCCGCAGTAAAGAAACCTGCAATATTCATCAGTGGGATGACATCAGCAGAAGTTGCAAAAGAATTGTTTAGATGGTGAAGGTAAACTGATTGTTGGTGCCTAGAAAGGAAAAGAACCTACAACTCCCTGGTAATTGTTCAAAAGAAAACGTCAACTTTATAACCGGTCTATGGACCCTGTACATCAAAACCAGATATTTACAATCACCCCTCATGCCCCTCGCCTCCTCTCCTCTTTTTCACCCTCTCCCTTCCCTTGCCATTTTATTTTTCCCACTCTCCCCTTTTTATCTTTACTACAGCAAGCAAGGCGGGGCAGCAACCCAGGCACCTTTATACCTGATCGACCACAAGGTGACAACTTATAAAGTTATAAACATAGTCCTCACTATGCACCACAAAAGCCAGCAGATGAAACTAACTATAAATATTATTCACTCCTTGGTTACTCAAAAATTATAAACGAAAAAGATGTCACCCTTATAATCTGAGATTATTTCATATTTTTATGAAAAAACACCTTACAGAGAAACAAGGGCAAGTGCACAAACATGAATTTAATAATTTTGCCCCTTGTGTCCTTGTAAAAAGTTGCAAATCTGCAGAATGTTGATATGTGCCCCTAAATGTGTGCCATCATTGTAAAAGGAAAAGGCTCCAATGACCTCTAACATGTCTGACTTGGTAACTCACAACAAACTTCATGCAAGAAAACAACTCGATTAGGACCCACATCCAATGAAGTGCAAAAGCTAACATAGTTATGTATCTTAAAACCATTATTACAATGGTTCATGTAAAATCCAAACTGCTGTGGCAACCATCAACAACACATAATACAATATATATACAAGACATGCTCTATCCCTGATGGCTAATGCAATGGTCACCAACTCAATCGCACGTACTCCTTCTGTCCCATAATATAAGAATTTTTTTGACACTACACTAGTAAACTATGGTACACAAGCAAACTTACTTGCGTACCATTAAACTGTATTGTAAGTGAGCCTTCCTAACAGGTGGTTCAAGCAAAAGGAGAAGCAACAAATCGTAACCCCCCTTTGTAGTCATACCACGCCAATAAACATATCATCACTTCACTTCCCAAAATCGCTTGCTAGAAACCTTCCATTCCCAGAAGAAAAATACGATACCGCGAATCAATTGGCCACGCATCGTAACACCGAAAAAACGAAAACTTCTGGATATCTATTGGTTGGGATCCCATGACCGAACTCTACGACTTCTAAAATGCAACCGTGGGGGTAGGTTGAATTTTGCCGCGGTTATCTAGAGGTTACCGCTGTTAAAGGATGGGGAAACAAAAACCCCAACCAACGAAATCCCAACCAAAGACAAACTAAAAAACCCAATCAGCACATAGACCTAACAAGGACATCGAAGCACAACGAAGAATGCATTGCTCCGAACCCTAGACCCCAGCCGAACCAACTAATCGATGCCACCGAACCAACGCGGGCAGGGTTCGCCGCCTCGGGAAAGCCGATCCGTGGTCCCGTACCGTCGTCGAGGTCGTCCTGCAGCTCCTCCGCCTCCTCCTCCTCTTCCTCCTCCTCGTCCTCCTCGTACTCGTCGTCGACGCCGGCGGCGTCGTCGACGAACTGGAGGACGCCGGAGCGGACGCCGCGGCGGCGCTTGGCGGAGGAGGACGAGGGGCCCGCGCCCCCGCGGCCGGCGCCGCGCCGCTTGGAGCCGGAGGAGGAGCCCGGGTCGTCGGTGGCGATCTGCTTGCCCTTCCCCTTCACCGCCATTGTGGGGGCGGAGGGGATCAGAGCGAGTGTGTGGGGGGGAGGGGAGAGAGTGGGGAATGGGGTGGGGTGGGGTGGGGAGGAGGAACGGCAGGTGTCGCGGTGCGGTGGAGGAGGACAGGGTTTTAACCCAGGAGACCCCTCGGCGCCGTCTCCGAGGTGTGGCATTTTTCGGATGCCCCCCTCGATTTGTCTGTAATTGTGTTTTGGGGAAGGGAACAAGCGATGGTGGTAGGTGGCGCGGGCCCCGAGGGGTTCTCCCGCAATCCCAAAAGTTCAGAGGGGGATAAAAGCAAAACCTAAAAATCACCGCACCTCTTGAGCCGTCAGCTTCGATTTATAACGTGATCCTCGCAGGCTCGATGCACCTCCGTCGTCGGATTTTTACCCGTGTGTTATGAGCCGCCGATTAGAAATAATGTGCCTTAATATCCGAGCCCCTGTCGGGGCATTTTCGTCATTTCACCAGGAGGTATATAAAAGCCCTGAATGTTCGCGATGGAAAACCTAGTTGGCTCTTCTCCCTCTCTCCCAAACCCTAAACCAGTCGCCGCCGCCAGCCTTCCTCTCCTCATGATTCCTTCTCTCTCCCATCCCAAACAAGCTGCCGCCCCCAGCCTGCACCGCCGATCTCCTCTCACCCAACCCCGGCACCGCCTCCACCCTCTTTCCCATCGGCGCTTGCGCCCACCGCTGTTCTCTCACCCTTCTCGGACAGGTGAGGCGGAGGCTAGATCCACCACGCCGAGAGCACTACTTCCATTGTGGTCATGCAACTCTGTTCTGGGATAGGAGTGAGGAAGGTGGATCCCACCTCGCAGGAGGAGTCACATCATGGACTTTGCGGACATGGTGGCCGGACCCCTCACAGGTCCATTCTGGTTTGCGGGTGAGAGGGCATGGAGCTCCGACCTAGCCGCCATGGAGCACGTCATGGTGGGGGGCTTCTTCCTCGTATGACCCTACGAGGGACCTCCCAGCGTCCTCCTCCTCCCCTCCCCCTCCTTTGGATGCAAATTATGGTGCAAGTTAGCTTCTTTTCTTTGCCGCTGCTCAGGTTTCGTTCCTGATTTCACAAAATTAGCTTTGTTTTCAAGGTAGCACAATATTTAGTTTCCCAGATGCGCTAGATACATTTTGGCGAGAAAATTTCTTCTCCTGTTGGGTAGGATCCATAGCGGTCCTCCCAATTAAATGGTATGTGTATAAACGTTTTTTGAACAGTTGTTGTGATCTGCAGTTACCATATTCTGTACTGCCATAGTCTATGCCCCATCCCTGTGTGTTATGTTAGAATCTAAAACTGTTAGCACTATTTTTTGGAGCATGTTTACAAAGCTACTTAACTTCTTCTCATGTAGGGGTGCACCATGCAAACAGGGAAGGGGATTAACAAAGTAAAGAGATCATGAATATGATTTATTTTCTCATGATTTTTGAAGTATCCAATTGGATGTGTGTTTTGAATATGTACACCCTAGGGTGTCAATTCACCCTTTTGTATTCTCTGAATCAATGTGAATGTTGATTAGCTTTCAAGTCTTGGGTGTGTGCTTTGAATATGTACACCTAAGGTGTCCATTAATCCTTTTGTATTTTTCTAAATTAGTGTGAATGTTGATTAGCTTTCAAATCCTGAATCGTAGAATAAATTGGTGTGGTTCATGGGCTTTTTATTTCAGGTGATAAGAGTTGTGATTAACTCACTAGGGTAGCCATGTCTTAGTGATAAGAATGCTAGCAAGTTGGGCATGAAAGTGTTGCATTGATAGATAATTGTTGTTACATGGTTTCTTCATTTATTGATCGTTGTAGCTATATTCTTGGCTATGACTGAGGTGTGATGTTGTCTTAGGGATTTAATAGGACTAGGGTTGCGACTTCTGCTACAATGTGCACCGACGCCCGAACCACCTTCCCTGTGATGATATAGTACTTTGGTTCTATATGTAGGAGTAGGACTTTGATTTAGATTTTAGTTTCTCTATGGGGCTTTCCATATGTCTATTCAAACTTCAGATTGTTTTATTCTTTTCATAATAATTAATAAAACACCAAATGGAATTCGTTTTCGTGTTGTGCCCTGCAGGGGACTTGTGTGATGGTCGTCAACAATTTGAAGAGCTTTGTGTAATAATTCGAATGTAAGTAGAGTCCCTCTATGCATGTGTGCTTCTGTGTATTTCCAACTTATTCTCTATCTATGAAATGATTATATTAGCTTTGTAGTCTACCTTCATTTTTCATTTGTATCATGATGCATCAGTAATAATAGTACTTGGCCAATAAGTCTTTCCATGATACATGATCATTATGTTGTTACTCATGTGGCTTCTATAGTTACTCTGAGAATAACTTCAATCATGTTTCTCCAACATGCACTACACTAATATAGTATGTTCTGACTATCCTTAATTTCCAATATATTTCCGACAAATGATGTTGCTTCCTAATTTTTAGTATTACAGTATAGCTCGATAGGCATTCATATCTTTCTCTCGGCCTTTGGTTTGTTTTTTAACTTAGCTATATTCAAGGTTATGTTTTACAAGTATTACAGTGATGCATTTATATGATGGTTTACCCATTGATTAGACATGTGAAAGGCGGGCGATGCATGCTAAGCAGTGGGAAGCTCGAGCACGATCAACAGTTTCAGCTAGATCTATGCATCTCTAAGTCTCCCTTAGAATTTGTACTCAACTCAAAATACAAAATATCAAGTGTACATATTTTCTAGACATGAAATTGGTGAACGCTGACATGCCTGTTGCAATCAGATCGAATTATAGATCAAGAAGTTCAAGAACACTCTTGCAAAAGCATGGACCAGATATGTGCATCCTCTGTCTGGCATAGGGCCCGAGGACTTTGAGATCTTCGCTATGGCTGCAAACAGGACTTGCAATTCATCTACAACGAGGATTCGATGATTTTGTCAATTCCAGAAGTCATTAGGATGTAGGTTGATGCAATTGGAGTCCTCAGCCCCTCTAGAAGATAGATCGAGACAAGTGAATTAGTAGTTTAGATACATGTGAATTCGGCCATTTCTATACATATTTTCCTCTCATGTGTTGTGTGTTGGCATGATTGTAGGCTTACCATTTTAGTTTTTACTAGATGCTCTGATTAGTAAGATTACCAAAGTTATGTCTCCCGAAAAAAGAAAGACTAATCATGCTTGTTTCTATTTATTTGTGTTTATCTTGCGAGATTGAGGTGATGCAAACTTGAATTATGGATGAACTATTTATCCTTGCTTATTAAGGTGTCGTGAAAACTTTGACCTATGTGCTGCCTAAAATTTCTTATTTTGGCAAAATTCTCTACACATAGGTCATACTCGTATGTTCTTGATGACCGGTGTAGGTGGCTGGATGAGATTGGAGCGGGGTGTGTGGCAAGCTGCACTTCCTATCTAGTCGAGCTAATTGCAAGAACCCTCCATATTAAGGGACGAGTTTGCATAAATAACGACTTTATGATTTTCAGCAAAAAACACAACTTTTTTGGCAAGTGTGGTGGTATGCTTGAGGAGGGTTTTAACCTAGGAGACCCATGGGTGTCGTCTTCGAGATGTGTTGTTTCGGATGCCCCCTCGATTTGTTTGTAATTGTACTTTGTGGGGAGGGAACAAGCAGTGGTGGTAGGTTTGTTCATGAGCAAAGATTCTCTGTCAATCGAGTTAATTGCAAAAACCCACCACATTAAGGGATGGATTTGTAGAAAGAAGGGTTCTATGATTTTTTTGGCAAAAAACACAATGCCCATGGTATTTTTTTGCGTAAACCACTAATCGATGGATTAGGGCACTTTGCGCACGTTTATGACAGACGGGTCTCGTGCACCAGGAGCTGACTTGGCAAAAAAATGGCCCATGGGTACTTGGACTCGGCTTTTCTAGCCAAACCTCCAGTGCAGCCCATTCTACCAAAACACCCAACCACCTCCCATATCTCCCGTCGGCAACCACCTCCATCTTCTCTTGTCAGCGTCGTGGCACGGTCTCGCTCCACTTTCCTCTGCATCAATGTGCCTTGCCTTCCTCCATTGGCGCGGCTCCGGCGTCAGATCCGAGCATCCACAGCCCATCCATGATGAGCCGCCGCCACTTATGTCCTCTTCTCCCTACACTACGACGACCAGCAGAAGGGGCCCCCAACAGTGACTAATGCGCATGAGGAGACGACAAGTGCATACACACCAAAATACGCAGCACATGCAGGCATTGGCTGGGCTGAGACATAGGTATAGTGTTTGGTTGCATACACTTAGTGTAATTAAGAGTTAACAGCTACACTAGAGTGCCTCGGCAACTACGGTGGACGGCAGCCATGATGTCGCGTCCGACGCGACAAGCATAGAGTCGCGAGCAAGCAATCCCGATGGCGGCGTGGCAAACCCGTCGAGGACAAGAGGAACGACACCGACATCAGCATTAGTCTAGTAGGACAGGGGGGAGTATTCTGAGAGGAACGACGCCGATAACGACATTAGTGTAGTAATATGCGAGAGAAGAGGCTGATGAGTGTTATTTTTACACTACACTAACCTGAGTTTAAACCGAAATATTTCATTAAAAACGAGATATTCGCTCTGATATTGCTACTAATGACTAATGAATGCAAAATATTACAATATTGGATCTTTATTTTGTTTCCACGGGAAATGGGCTATTTATGGATGAAATCAATCCAACACATGGAAAGGAGTAAAGCGGAGATAGAGGAGATTAAGTGGGAGGTGCACCAGAGGAAATAGAGCAAAAGACGCCCATACGAGCGGGCGGTCGTATGGCGTGGTAACCGAGGTGTCTGATCCACCTAAACAACCTTTATAAAGGGGTTGACGCCAAATGAGCAACATAACATCGCAGAACAAGCTATTCATCGTCATCTTCACCATAGCCAACTCCATCAACCTTAGCCGCCACCATTTCCCATCTTCATAGCCACAACCTTCACCACCATTGTCGCGGTTTTGTCACGGCAGATGTCCTCATGAAAGGACTTAGTCATGGAGCCATCGCTACGGGTTAGCTTGAAGGGGTTAAAGCGGACAAGGGACGCAAGAGAGTTATACTAGTTTGGCCCCTTCGATGAAGGTAAAAGCCTACGTCTAGTTGTGATGGAATTGATGGGCTTTCGATCACCAGGGAGCGAATACGCTTTGCCTGGGTCTCGAGTTGTTGTCTGTTGTCCCTGAACCGCCGCCGGGTCGTCCCCTTATATACATGGGTCGACGCTCGTCGGTTTACAAAATCCCGAGGCCGGCTCATAAACGTGTCCGGCTCGGTCTCCACTCTTTCTACCTTACAATGCAAGCTACATATCAATACCAGTTTATGTCTACAGGCCTTTAAACCGGTTCTGGGCCCTGGGCCTTCATACAACATCACCGTCTGTCTTCATGGGCTTCAAGTATAACGAACTACTGATGGAGTTAACCCGACCTCTCCTGGCCGGTTTACGCCTAGTGGTAATGTCCCCAACATTAGGCCCCAGACTGATTTGAACTGGTTCATGCCAGTCCTCAATATTCAAGAAAACTTCGTCTTCGACATCTTCACACAATTTTGTAAACCGCCGTGACGTCATCTTCCAGGACCGTGATAAACCGACATGACGTCATCTGATTATTAAAAACTATGTATAACCCATCTTCATTAATGAGCCTCCGACAATCGAGGCGACAGCTCCGCCTTATATCCAAATTTCTGGCTCCTCGATTTTCGCGCCTGACGCCTATCCCTTGCCTTTATAAATAGGGCCGAGGGGTCATTTTCACTTTTCCCCCTTGTGCCTCTTCGCATAATCGTCATCCTCACGCTGCTCAACCTCTGGAGCCCCGCCACCACCGTCAACCCTCGCCTCTGCTTCAACTCCGGCCGCTACATCACCCTGAGCGTACCAGAGAAACGTGGCGCTTCTCTGCTCTTCCATCCGCGTCGGTAAGCTTTCTGTTCTTCCACCATAGATCTGTTTCTAGGGCTTCAGTGTTCTTCGGTGTTCGTTGGTGTTCGTCGGTGTTCCTCGTTTTATGCAATGACTCTTTGATTCAAACATGGATATTATTCTGCATAGTGATAGCCTTAGTTTCTCTTTCCATCTATGCATCTCATTTAAATAGAAGATCCCATCTGAACCCTCATCCATTGTTTCAGTACTTCTTCTTAGGTCTGAATACATTTTCCTTTTCTGATATGCGGTAGATCCAAGATTGTAATGCTAATTTGTGAAATCTGTTTTTCCTTCACTCATACATCTGTAGACTTGTATCTTCAATGTCAGACTAGGCGGTTTAACTTTTCGAATAATGATGACCCGGTATATACCATTAGTCCCCTTGTTGAACCGCCAATATACTTCACATTTACAGTCTTCGTTTAGTAAACTCCGGTTTATGATGAGCCAACTCTGGTTTAGCAACATGCTTACATCCTTATACCGCCGCATAATTGTCCACTGTAAGTCTTAAACCGGTAATTATCATGTTGTAGATCTTTCGTTGCCATGGCCAAGCAAGTTTATGAATGCAACTGGGCTCGTTCGCGAGTAACCGAAGAGTAGTTATACAATCTTGTCAAAATGGGCGCTTTAGCCAAGAAGGACGTCATCCATTGGAGGGTTCCTGGCCCGGAATGTCCTCCCATACCCAAGGATGGAGAGGTTGTTGTTTTTGCTGATCACTTAGGCCAGGGTTTCAGTCCTCCTGGTTCAAAATTCTTCCGGGATGTACTGGCCAGCTTTCAAGTGCACCCTCAAGACATCGGTCCCAACTCCGTGACCAACATCTGCCACTTCCAAGTTTTCTGTGAGGTTTATCTTCAAGAGGAACCTACAGTAGAACTGTTCAGAGATTTCTTTCACCTAAACCGCCGTACAGAATTCACAGATGGTCCCAACGCTGAATTGGGCGGTATGGCGGTTCAGAAGAGGAAGGAAGCTACCTTCCCTCATCCTAGGCTTCACAGTCACCCCAAAGAGTGGAATGCTACTTGGTTTTATTGCAAGGACACATCTCCTGCTGATGAAAACCCCCTGCCGGGTTACCGCCCTAAACGCCTTAGCAACACACACCCTTTTCCTCAGAGGTTGACAGCAAAAGAAAGGGCCATCTATGCTCCTCAATTATCAAAACTTAGAGCTTTCATGGTAAACGGTTTGACTGGAGTCGACCTCGCTCTTTGTTGGATAAGCTGGAGTATTCTGCCCTTGAGCCGACGCTCCGGTTTGATGTGTGAGTATACGGGGAATTTAAAGGATGCTCAGCGGCACATCGACATCCAGCTTACAGATGAAGAAGTCACTGAGGCTGTAAAGAAGATGTTGAATGAACCGGCAGAAGTCTGTGCCCAAACTGGACTACTCCCTTTTTGCACCTTCAACAAACCGCCAGCTGTAAGAATCATATAATCTTTTTATCTGAAATTGCTTCTGTCTAAATATTCTCTGACAATGCGATTACTTTATGACAGGGCGATGATCCGTTCTGGAACAATAAACCCCCGCAAGACAAACCGGCGAAGCCTCAAGATAAACCAGTCAAGCCGGTTCGTCCAAAAACCAAGGTGGTGAAAAACCCTGCCAAGAGAAGGACCACTGCATCCTCCGATCCACCAGCTGACGATGATGTGGTAACTCGGAACTAGAGGTAGAACTTGACTCACTTGGTTCATTTTTCGTTCGCCTTATTGATGATGATTATTGTCAGGACGACGTTGAAACCAGCCAAGCCAATGTTGTAGAGGTAATCACTCTTTCCTCCGATTCAGATCCTTTGCCAACACTAAAAATCCGTCAAGCAAACCAGAAAGTTAAATTTTCTCATCCCCTTGCTTACTTGGATCCGAACTTTCTTGTGAAGACACAATAGCACGAGGCTCGCCGCACAACTCGGCATAGCGGTCAAGTAGTTACCTCCGCCGGTTTACCGAACACTCCGATTCGGAAACGTCGATCAGAGGTCTCTTATCCCCTTGACACTTAACTCCCCAAAGCGGGTTGCTTTCGTCAACCTCTTAACCCATCTGATTCGAAATATCAGGGTACTTCTCATTCCTCTTCCGGCGAGTCATTGGCCACCAAACTTCCACCGCTAAAAACAGTGCTCAGGTGAGTCATATTCTTACTTATATCCTTGATATGTTACTTAATATATACTATACTGATCCTTATGTTTATTTTTCTCAGTGCCAAGCCCAGACCCAACAAGAAGGCTCGTCTGAATAAACCGACAGAGGAAGACACAGCTGTTGAACCAGAGAAGACTCCTGATCCTGAAGAGACCAACGTTGATGATATGCTGAATGACCCACCACTTCAAGATCATGACTCTGTTGCTGAACGAGTAGAAGTTGACACCATAGGCCATACTGACCAGCCAACCAGCCCTATCCATACTGACAAACCGGCCAGCCCTGCAAAAGATATTGACAAACCGGCAACTCTAGTAAAAGCTACTGAAGAAAAAGATGATGACATTATGATCACTGGCACTGGCCATACCGCCCCAAGAAGTCATGTCGCTTTATCAAAGCACACTGCCAAGGAAGAATTCTCTGCAATTGGCAAAGGCAAATGGAATGCCGATTTGTCAACTTACGCCCATCTGAATGCTCAAGACCTTCATTCTGGCTATCTAAACCATCTGTACACCAGCCGTGATTATGAAGCCGGTCTGGTAAATATGATGAAGGAGCGATATGAGGTAACTTCACAAGTGCTTTCTCCCTTATATTTAATTGCAGCTTATCAACGCCAGTAGCCCCCAAGTGACAATTTAAGATACCAATCTAAACCGGGACTTAGTAGAACTTTTATGCTTGCAACAATGCATCTGAACTTCAATGAAGTAGCCCCCAAGTGCCGGTTTAACTTTATAAAGATGAACCGGGATTTTGTAGAAGAAACTCCCGTAGTAGCATTCTTTGAACAAATATCCATTAGCCCCCAAGTGCCAAGTTGAATACTTGTATTATGCTTGGAACTTGCAGAAAATGTATGATGAAGAGCAAATATGCATTAGCCCCCAAGTACCAAGGGAATAACTTGTTATGTGCTTGATACTTCAAATATGTATTGTCACCTCATCATATAATTGTCTCCTTATAGGCTGCGCTGAGCAAGAACGAAAGCCTAACCGCTGATCTGCGAGAGAACCTCAAGTCGCAACATGCTGAAACTTCCAAGGCGAAAGACGAATTGACCAGCGCTCTAGGCGCTATGGAAAAATTGAAAGAAGGCTTCAACAAAGAGCGGATGTATTGGGAAACTGAAAAATCCACTTTGATAAAAAGAGCTGAGAAAGCAGAGGCCGCTCTTAAACCGGTGGTTGATGAACTGACCAGCGTAAAGCGGCAGGTTCATGCCATGACTGCAGCTGTGTTTGGTAAGCATCCTTGACTCCTGATTTCAACATATCCGCTCATGCTTTTGCCGGTTTACTAATCCTTGCAATGATACAGGAACTCGTATTAGCCACTTGGGATCTGATGTTCAGAAGAAGTTGAAAGCGGCCTATACTCTGATAGAGCAGCTATATACTGGCGCACAGCGGATCATCTACACTGCTTCCCACAATAGTCCACCTCCCACCTTGATCAAGGACACCTTAGAAAGGTTATCTATGCTTCCTGCCCGGGTAGACGAGCTAAAAAAGTTTGCCGCTAGAACGGGCGCTTTGGCCGCACTGACCCGGGCAAAGGCATGGGTACCTGACTTTGATCCAGCTGAGGCGGCCCAAGGTTATCCCAGTTTGAAGGAAGATGGAATAGAATTTGGCGAAGAGGATCTCCGAGACATAAACCGGGAAGTACGCTCATTGGCTTGTCAACTGGTTGAAGAAACGGACCTTTCATACTACCAAGCAAACTATGATGACAAGAACAAACGGGTTGCTGCACCCGTTCCAGAAGCTCAAAATCTCATCCCGACAATCCGTAAGCACACTTATGCCCCTGACATTGAACCGTCTACGCTGATAAGTGAGGAAGATGTATTCCAAGCCCTAACTGGGATCGACTGGGCAACTGTTGATTTCCAGCCGCTGGGTAGAGAAGAGGAAGTTGAAACGGCACGAGATGATCCGCAACCATCAGGCCAAGCTGGTGACCAATCATGAACCGGAGGCCGGTTTAGTCTTCTACATGCTGCAACATGTATTTGAGAAAACAATTATCCTTTTGGGCACCGGAAGGCCTTGTAATAGGCTAGTTAAAATACTTGTTCTCATATGCCTTTGTGCATATTTATCTGCAACTGATGCTTGTCGAATCTGATGGATTGAAGATATGATATTCATAATCCATAGCCATTTACTCAAGATGTTCCTGCAGATAAAACCTCAAAGTGCCCTAGCGGTTTACCCCTGGCAATATATATATGACCAAGGTTTGTAACCAAGGTTGTAAAAGATAACCAAACACAGAAATATACGTAATACCTGTGATTTTTTAGGCATAAGGTTGGCTAACCAACGTTGTAGTAAGGGCCATAACCCAACTTTTGGAGTAGAAAATAACTCCTGTTACATGAGGCCGGTTTATAATAGAAACCATTCTGGGTTATGATAAACACCGGTTTACTCCATACTGGTATTTCGATTCAAAACCAGACCGGGCTGATAGTCTCTGGATTATGATTTGATCGTGTAGTTGACAATCTAACCGGGTTGACAAAAACCCGTTTGAAAATATCATAAATCTTTTGAAAACAAAGAAAACTTAGCAAAGGCAAATAAAAACCGTTGTAGTTGAGGCTTTTCATGGGCTGCTAGGCCCCAAATTCGAGGCTTTTCATGGGCTGCCAGGCCACAGAGTTAAACCATTTTTGCAAAGCCTTTTAAGATGGTCCGCAATCCTTAACCAATCATCGTTTTAACTTGACAAGTTCAGGGTCTGTATTTTTAGAGTAACTTGTCAACGTTCGAAGGGTCATACCAGGTTTACCTGGGCGGTGTGACTTACTTAAAGAGGCAGGTTAACCCGGGGTTTTAGGTGTATACACCAGGCTTCCAAGCCATGGCTTGATAGCCCAATTACAGGCGTTGATTCTAAGTTCATTGCGATAGCAAAGAATCCCCAAGTAACGTTTTGAGCAGTGCTCAGTAGGTGCCTATGTTTGAGTTGTTGTTTTACAACACTCTCTTTGGCCCCGGATTGATTTGGCTCTAAGCCGATCAAGAGGTGTGACTGTGGTTCAGATACAACCAAGCCCCAAGTGATGCTGTGGCATTACACCGATCAAGAGGTGTAGCTATGGTTCGAATACGACCAAGCCCCCAAGTGATGTGATATCAAGCTTTTGAAGAGCTAAATCAAGGGGTAAACCGGATGCCGCTTTATAAACATAAGCTCCATGAATCCACACATGATGTAAGAAAACAACAGATACCCCGCTTTAGCTGAGGTTCCGGTTTATTATATGATCATAATATATACATTGTCATAATATGTACATAAGCAGAGCCTATAGCTCAAGTATAGTAAGGCCGAAGATGAGCAATATTCCATGGCCGGTTGGTCTCCTCCTCTGATTTACGTGAGTCTTTGCGCTCTCGAACATCAATTAGGTAGTATGACCCGTTGTGTAGATTCTTCCTGACCACAAAGGGTCCTTCCCAAGGGGGAGATAACTTGTGCATATCCGTCTAATCCTGGATGAGTCGAAGCACCAAATCTCCTTCTTGAAAGGTTCTCGTTCTAACCCGGCGGCTATGATAGCGACGCAGATCTTGCTGATAAATCGCCGAACGGGCGGCCGCTATGTCACATGCTCCTCATCTAACAGGTCAAGAGCTTCTTGTCGTGCCTTCTCGTTGTCAGCTTCAACATATGCTGCTACACGGGGTGAGTCATGACGTATATACCTAGGAAGAACCGCCTCCGATCCATAAACCATAAAGAACGGCGTGTATCCCGTCGACCTGTTGGGTGTGGTGTTGATGCTCCATAGCACAGAAGGTAGCTCCTCAACCCAACAACCCGGCGTCCGTTGCAAAGGAACCATAAGCCGGGGTTTGATGCCTCTCAAGATCTCTTGATTGGCCCTCTCCACTTGACCATTGGACTGTGGGTGAGCCACTGATGACACGTCAAGCCGGATGTGTTTACGCTGACAGAACTCCTTCATGGCACCTTTTGACAGATTGGTACCATTGTATGTTATAATGTTGTGTGGAAAGCGAAACCGAAAGATCACCTTTTTGATGAATTGAACCGCCATGGCTGCATCACACTTGCTAACTGGTTCTGCCTCCACCCACTTTGTGAACTTGTTAACCGCCACCAAAATGTGGGTCTTCTTGTCCTTGGACCTCTTGAAAGGTCCAACCATATCCAACCCCCAAGTCGCAAACGGCTAGGTGATTGGAATCATCCTCAATTCTTGAGCTGGTACATGAGCACGCCTTGAGAATTTCTGAGAACCATCACATCCTTTGACCAAGTCCTCGGCATCAACATGAGTTGTCAGCCAATAGAAACCGTGACAACGCCTTAGCCACCAAAGATTTTGAACCGGCGTGGTGACCACAATCTCCTTCGTGGATCTCGCGCAAAATTTCACGACCTTCTTCAGGGGACACACAGCGTTGAAACGCCCCTGTCACACTGCAATGATGCAACTCTCCATTGATAATAGTCATGGACTTGGACCGCTGGATTATCTGTATGGCCAAAGTTTCATCCTCTGGTAACTCGCCCCGGTTCATAAACGCCAGATATGGAATCGTCCAATCCGGAATAATATGAAGAGCCGCCACCAACTAAGCTTCCGGATCAGGAATAGCCAAATCCTCTTCACCGGGGAGTTTGACGGACGGATTATGCAGAACATCCAAGAAGACATTAGGCGGAACCGGTTTACGTTGGGACCCCCAGCGGCTTAAAGTGTCCGCCGCTTCATTCTTCCGCCGGTCCACATGATCCACCTGATAACCTTTAAAGTGACCTGCAACAATATCCACCTCAGGACGATATGCTGCCATGAGTGGGTCCTTGGAATCCCAAGTGCCAGACACCTGTTGAGCTACCAGGTCCGAGACACCGAAGCACTTAACTCGGCTTAGGTTCATCTCCTTAGCCATCCGAAGACCATTAAGTAAAGCCTCATATTCAGCTGCATTGTTAGTGCAAGGGAACATTAAACGGAGAACATAACAAAACTTATCACCTCATGGGGAAGTTAATACGACTCCAGCCCCCAAGCCCTCCAATTGTCTGGACCCATCAAAATGAATAGTCCAATAAGTGTGATCTGGCTTCTCTTCTGGCGCTTGTAGTTCTGTCTAATCGTTGATGAAATCCAGAAGTGCTTGAGATTTGATCGCCGTTCGGGGTATGTATTTCAACCCGTGAGGTCCGAGCTCGATAGCCCACTTGGCAATCCAGCCAGTTGCTTCTCTGTTCTGGATTATATCTCCCAAAGGAGCAGAACTGACCACCATGATAGGATGGCCTTGGAAATATTGCTTAAGCTTCCGGCTTGCCATGAAAACTCCATATACCAACTTCTGCTAGTGCGGGTACCTTTGCTTGGACTCAATAAGCACTTCGCTGATATAATAAATCGGACGTTGAATCGGATATTCCTTTCCTGCCTCCTTGCACTCCACCACAATAGCCACACTAACTACTCGAGCATTAGCCGCCACATATAGCAACAATGGCTCCTTGTCAACTAGAGCAGCAAGAACCGGCGGGTTAGCCAGCTGCCGCTTTAAGTCCTCAAACACTTCATCTGCGACGTTACTCTAGACGAAGTTATCCATTTTCTTTAGCATCTGATACAGAGGAATGGCCTTCTCGCCAAGGCGGTTGATAAACCGGCTAAACGCGGCAATCTGGCCTGCCAGGCGTTGAACATCATTGATACACATCGGTTTGGCCAAGGAGGTGATAGCCTTGATCTTTCCTGGATTAGCTTCAATGCCCCTGTCAGACACCAAAAAGCCCAAGAGCTTGCCTGTCGGTACACCGAAAACACACTTGGCCGGATTAAGCATCATTTTGTAAACCCGCAGGTTATCGAAGGTTTCCTTCAAGTCATCAATCAATGTCTCCTTCTTCCTTGATTTCACCACAATATCATCCACATTGGCATGAACATTATGGCCGATTTTTTTATGAAGACAATTCTGCACACACTGTTGATAAGTCGCCTGGGCACTCTTGAGCCCAAAGGGCATGGATACATAGCAGAAGGCTCCAAAGGGAGTGATGAAGGTTGTCTTCTTCTGGTCCTTAACTGCCATTTTGATCTGATGATAACCGGAATATGCATCTAAAAAGCTCAAAAGCTCGCAACCCGCCGTAGCATCAATGATTTGATCAATACGGGGGAGGGCAAAAGGATTTGCTGGACAAGCTTTGTTGAGATCTGTGTAGTCCACACACATACGCCAAGTGCCATTCTTCTTAAGGACCAGCACTGGATTAGCCAACCACTCCGGATGGAATACTTCAACGATAAATCCAGCCGCCAAGAGCCTGGCCACTTCTTCTCCAATAGCTTTGTGTCTTTCCTCATTGAACCGGCGGAGAAACTGCTTGACCGGTTTATACTTGGGATCAACATTAAGAGTGTCTTCAGTGAGTTCTCTCGGTACACCTGGCATGTCAGAAGGCTTCCATGCAAAGATGTCCCGATTCTCACGGATGAACTCGATGAGCGCGCTTTCCTATTTCTGATCCAAGTTGGCGCTGATGCTAAACTGCTTGGACGAATCGCCGGGCACGAAGTCAACAAGCTTAGTCTCATCAGCCGATTTAAACTTTAGGGCCGGATCATGTTTTGTAGTTGGTTTTTTCAACGAAGTCATATCAGCCGGATCAACATTATCTTTATAAAACTTCAACTCTTCTGTCGCACAAACTGACTCAGCATAGGCCGCATCACCTTCTTCACACTCCAGAGCAATCTTGCAGCTCCCATGTATGGTTATAGTTCCCTTGTGACCCGGCATCTTGAGTTGCAGATAGACATAGCAAGGTCGTGCCATAAATTTGGCATAAGCCGGCCATCCAAACAGGGCATGATACGGACTTTTGATTTTCACCACTTCAAAGGTCAAAGTTTCTGATCTCGAGTCATGCTCATCTCCAAAAGCCACCTCCAGAGCTATCTTACCAACAGGATATGCCGATTTACCAGGCACCACATCATGGAACACCGTATTGGACGGTTTAAGATTTTTATCTGTTAACCCCATGCGACGGAAGGTTTCATAATAAAGAATATTGATACTACTTCCTCCATCCATGAGTACCTTGGTGAACTTATAACCTCCCACCTGAGGTGCCACCACCAGTGCCAGATTACCCGGATTGTCAACCCGGGGTGGATGATCTTCCCTGCTCCACACAATCGGCTGCTCGGACCAGCGCAAATAACGGGGCACCGCCGATTCAACAGTATTCACTGCCCTTTTATGAAGCTTCTGATCGCGCTTGTCCAGGCTAGTGGTAAAGACATGATACTGTCCGCCATTCATCTGCTTTGGGTTGCTCTGGTAACCCGACTGCTGCTGCTGCTGTTGCTGGTTTCCCTGATTGTTGTAACCACCTTGATTGCCCTGATTGCCTTGATTGCCATGCCCACTCTGGCTACCATGAAAACCTAAACCGGAGTTGCCTCCACCATGACCCGGCCCATTGTCATACAGGAAAGAATTAGAATTTTTGAACTCTTGCATGATGTAGCAATCTTTCCAGAGGTGTGTGTGGATGGAATCTCCTTCGTCCCGTGTTTCGGGCAAGGCTAGTTCAATAGATAAGATAATCGGTCCGGGTTAGGACTTGGTGCTCCACTGCGCTGGGGCGGTTTACCCTTATGTCGCTGGCCTTTATCCTGCGTGCTGGTATTAGCCACAAAGTCCAAGCTGTGATCCGCTTTACGTTTACCGCCATTTCCATGACCCGTCGGGTTGTAGTGCTGCCCCTTGGCATTGCCGCTCCCTTTTCCCTTCCCTGTCTTATCATCATCAGACTCGGGATCCTTGGTACTATCAGAGTCGGCATACTTCACCAGAGCAGCCATGAGGGTTCCCATGTCATTACAGTGACGTTTGAGCCGTCCCAACTTCAACTTCAGAGGTTCAAACCGGCAATTGCCTTCCAATGTTAACACTGCGGTATCAGCGTTGATGCGGTCCGATGAATGCAAAATTTCCGAAACCCGACGCACCCAACGGGTCGTTGATTCTCCTTCCTCCTGGACACAGGCAGCTAAGTCCACAATCGACATGGGCTGCTTGCACATATCCTTGAAATTCTGAATAAACCGGGCTCTCAACTCGGCCCATGACCTGATGGAATTTGCCGGCAAACTCTTTAACCAAGTGCGGGCCATCCCTTCCAGCATCATGGTGAAGTATTTCACACATGTCGCATCATCCACGTCCAGCATCTCCATGGCCATCTCGTAGCTTTCGACCCACGTCTTAGGGGACAAATCGGCGGTGTAATTTGGCACCTTGCGTGGGCCTTTGAAATCGTTGGGTAGGCGCACATTGCGCAATGCTGGAACGAGACATGGTACTCCCAAAGAACTAGAAGTGACCCCCAGTTCCACCGACGTGGTTGGATGAACCGGAGTAAGCTGACGGGCCTCATGCTGTGCTGCCAACTCGGCCTCTCTGGGTGCCCGAGCCCGGTCCACCACCTCCTGAGCGTCACCCGCCGGGTTATTGCCACGGGGTGGATCACGGTTCCGTGCGTTACTTGACACCGCCGGTTCATCCATACGCCTGCTGTAACTCCGGCTTGGACGGGGAGTAGAGTGAATCCGATCGCGGCTATATGAATAAGCCTCCTACTGAACCGAAGCCGTTTGAAGAAGCTCCTTAACTCGACGTGTCTCAACCGCCGCTGGAGAATCGCCTTCGATCGGGATGGCCGCCAGCCGTGAAGCGGCAGCGACAAGGTTGTCCATCGGGGTAGAATAATGACCCGGCGGTGTTGGGACAGGCTGTGTCACAATGTCGTTCTGACGAGGCGGATTCATCAAACGTGGCTAAACCAGCCCCCTACTCCAAGCGCCTCCGCCAGGTTTGCTACCGGCGGATTACTGGTCCCCGCTCCTGGGGTATTAAAGAGGTTCCTAGCATCATAAATCGGATGCAGGCGAGATCGGTGCCTCCTTTTCAGGACTTCGTGCGACGCATTCTGATCCAGCATAAGCCGGTAAGCCTGTGCATCCAAAGCGGCCCGCTCCGCGGCCATCCTGGTATCTTCAGCTGCCAAGTTGGCTTTAGCCTGAGTAATCTGATCCTTCACTTTCGCGATCTCCGCATTGTGCGCATCCTGATCCGTCGGATTAACCTCCGCCATCAGCATTGCTAATGTGTCAAATAATTCGGACAGAACTTGAGTCGGCGGTGGCACAGGGCCTCCTGCCCCGGCCGCTATTGCTGCTGCCGCCCCGGAAATCATCGCTACTGCGGTCGAAGAGTGGAGCGCCGGTTGCGTACCGACCATGAAGATCGCAACCCGGTTTGGCAGATTGGAGGGGTCCAGATTACTGTCGCCATTGGAACAGCCCCTAATCCGGCCATCTTGCAGCTGATATAACGACTTGGTCTCTCCGGTTGATGACTTGTCGCCGGAATAAACGACGGTTTCACCACCATATTCCGATCTATTCTCAGATTCCCCACCATGGATGACTCCCACGAAGGCACGCTTCATGACAGGCTTGACCCGGGCAGATCTCGCACGCTGAGCCGTTTCGACGAGGTCGGTGCAGATGTCTAGCTCAGGGCCCGGTTCGCTGATCTTGCCAATGAAAACGTGTATGCCACCAAAGGGTACCCGGTACCCGTACTCAATTGAGCCGGCCTCGGGGCCCCAGCCTGCATCATCGATATAGAGCTTGCTGCGACAACTCTTGGTCATCTGGCCCACAGTGTAACCCTTGAGTCCTTCAAAGCGGCCCTCCAAGAACTTGAAACCATCGTGCGATAGCCCCACGGTGGGCGCCAACTGTCGTGGTTTTGTCACGGCAGATGTCCTCGTGAAAGGACTTAGTCATGGAGCCATCGCTACGAGTTAGCTTGAAGGGGTTAAAGCGAACAAGGGACGCAAGAGAGTTATACTAGTTCAGCCCCTTCGATGAAGGTAAAAGCCTACGTATAGTTGTGATGGAATTGATGGGGTTTCGATGACCAAGGAGTGAATACGCTTTGCCTGGGTCTCGAGTTGTTGTCTGTTGTCCCTGAACCGCCGCCGGGTCGTCCCCTTATATACATGGGTTGACGCCCGTCGGTTTACAGAATCTCGAGGCCGGCTCATAAACGTGTCCGGCTCGGTCTTCGCTCTTTCTACCTTACAATGCAAGCTACATATCAATACCGGTTTATGTCTACAGGCCTTTAAACCTGTTTTGGGCCCTGGGCCTTCATACAACGTCACCGTCTGTCTTCATGGGCTTCAAGTATAACGAACTACTGATGGAGTTAAAAGACGGGTTGGCCCTGAGGGGTACCCGCGCGAGCTTAATTGCGAGTGATGTGGAGTCGGGCGGACATGGAAGGTGCCCGCGAGATAATTACGAGGCGTGGCCGGGCATTCCTAGCCCTTGCCGCAAGTCCTCAAGACGGGGCAACGGGGTCACATCTTTCGTGAGTCTCTGCTTGTTACCACGCGTTCCTAATCCACTACGATTTGGATATTTGATCCGAGGGGCCTCTGGCCTGATAGCACTAACCATCACGTGGGCATAGTATGGGCGTTCTGCGTCGTATGCATCAGCCGAAGCTTAATAGACGTCAGTGACTGAGCGGCGCGCGCCGGGTTGGACTGCGTAAGTGCCTGCCTTGTTAAAGGAGGTAGCTAGGTCTGCTCACTGGCCGCCCTCGCAACGTGCAGGAGTTCCCGTGGAGATGGCCCATGACCCCTGGGGGCATAGGTTTAGTCCGGCGTGTTGGCCTCTCTATTAAGCCTAGGTCGGGTTGCGGCGTATTGTTTGGCCGAGGCCGGGCATGACCCAGGAAAGTGTGTCCGGCCGTAGTTAATCGAGCGTGGTGGGTAAGTTGGTGCACCCCTGCAGGGAAGAAAACATATATCGATAGCCTGTCCTACGGTAACAGACACTTGGAGTTGTATCCCGATCGATACAACTAGAATTGGATGGTGATGAGAATTGGATTGTGATTATAACTGGATAGTACGGCTCTGGGATTGCTTTCTCGCAGGGAGTCGAGAAAGGATCTCTGGCCGAGGTTGATAACACTATTGCTACTTTACTTTATGCTACTCTACTCCCTCATGTTGCTGCAAGATGGTGATTTTCAGAAGATGCTAGTCTTCGATAGGACTAGGCCTTCTCTCTATTCTGGCATTTCTGCAGCCCAGTCCACATATACAGCCTTCCTTTGTTAAATGTTGCATATGTAGTGTAGTTCCTTGCTTGCGAGTACTTTGGATGAGTACTCACGGTTGCTTTGCTCCCCCTTTCCCCCCTTTCTTCTTCTTTACGGTTGATGCAACCAGATGTCGGAACCCAGGAGCCAGATGCCACCGCCGATGCCTACTACTACGTGGAGACTGACGATGACCAGGAGTAGTTAGGAGGCTCCCACGTAGGAGGCCTTGCCTTTTGATCGTTGTTGCTTTTGTGCTAGCCTTCTTAAGGCAAACTTATCTAACTTATGTCTGTACTCAGATATTGTTGCTTCCGCTGACTCTTGTGTATTCGAGCTTATGTATTCGAGCCCTCGAGGCCCCTGGCTTGTAATATAAAGCTCGTATTATTTTAATTTGTGTCTAGAGTTGTGTTGTGATATCTTCCCGTGAGTCCTTGATCTTGATCGTACACATTTGCGTGTATGATTAGTGTACGATTGAATCGGGGGCGTCACAAGTTGGTATCAGAGCCGACTGCCTGTAGGTAGCCCCCTTTCCAACTCCTTGGCCGAAGTTGAGTCTAGAAACCGGAAACCGTTTTACTAACTTGGTTGTGTGGCTTATGGGCCCACGTCGCCAATTGGGTGGTATTAGGATCTTTTATTCCTCGACTATACTCTAGGACTCTGATCTCTCTCCTATTTGGGTTAAAATGGATTTACTAACGCCGACACTTAGGTTCTCGGACCCACTTCCTCCCGGAGAGCCCCGACATTACCGATGACCGCTTACTGCACCAGAAGATTCTGTAGTTACTCTCCGATGTTTTCCTGAGACCCTTGTGACCTCCGCCTTTGCAATTCCCTACCACCGTTATATTCATATGGATAACGACTTACGCGTGTCGTTCATACAATCATTCCCAATTGCTCTTGATGATTACAAGTTACCCCCAATACTATTCGTTGTTCCGAGAATCCTTGTGCTTCTGCTTTGCAGCTTCTTTCGCACTGCGAATAATTCCTTACACTTATCATGGATTCGTTCATCCCTAGTTGATCATGTGCTTCGCAATATCATTCCCATTGTTAATCGATCTTCTAAAATTTCTCTGCACCCCCTGTTGCTCTTGAAATTCATGCCTGCTTGCATTAGAATTAATTTCATATGTCTAGCAATATTCTTCAAAACTCTTTGTGGTTGTCATTCTGTTCCTATGGATTCAACGTGTGAGCGAATACTCGCAATCATCAATTCATCCTTGGAAATCTTCTTTCCGGCGCAGACATCGTTCCAGATATGAGCTAGTTCTTGCCCAATCCAGATTTGATCAGGTGCAACTCTAAGTCTATTCAACTTACTCATCTTTTGATCAGAGCGTCTGCTTCTGATCTTCTATTTTTGAAATCACGATTTCTTTGCATTTAAGCATCGAATTATTCAGATGTTTCTATAATTGGAAGCCTTTGCATTCTTTCTTCTTCTGGTTGAGTACCGATACTCACATCAGATCCTATGTGGACTGCCAGATCCTTTGTTGGATTTTATCTGACAACGTCCTTCATATTCAATAACCTTTTGGAGCCTTTCCTCATATACATAAAGCCTTTGGTAAATTGTATCCTCTGCCTTCTCAACCATGCTCTGGCTTCAAGCTTGTGTTATTTTACTTGTGGAGTTTGTGGTATATGTTCCCAAGATGCCCCTATGGGTTGAACCTATTCCTTCCTTAATCCATGTGAACCCGAGAGTTTTCACGAGTCACACTCTTCTGGTGTTTTGCCAAATATAATTTCAACACTACAACTTCATCAAAAAAGAGAAGTGAAGGGAAGGTTATGCATTGAAGAAGTGGGAGTCGACCTTGAACCTTTGTGTTCACGCCCATGGACCCGATGTGGAACTTATCATGGAAGCTTCTTGTAATCATAACTATTTTCCTTGATATAGTATCATCTAGTATCAGTGAATTGACCCTTCGCAACTGTGGTTCCGACCATGATTGTTCTTCTTTGGTCCCATTTCTTGGACAAGTTAAATCACTTGTCTTCTGCAGGTCAATACGCCTACCCAACCTCTATTATGATCTACCTTCGAGTATTACCCCTGGTATCTCGAGGATATCATGCCATTGCCCTACATCTTATGAACTTTTGATGGAGTACTACCTTACCTTGTCCTTGTCACTTCAAGGGTTCTGGGTTGTTTGTCAATCAAGAACACCGATAAGAGAATCGATTCCACATTCTGATTCAATAACTCTAAGTTATTTTCATTGCTTACGAGTTTAATAATCCTTCAAGTCATTCCTAGCCTGGCCGGCTATATCATTATCGTGCTAAATTTTAACTATGCTACCTGGTCCTTCCTGGAGCAGGATTTTCGATGACGAGCTAAGCTTATGTCGATCTTCCTCGTCATACCATTTCGCCATGAACAACAAGCTTGCTTTCGAGTTTGTGTCGTACCCATGGTACCAATAACCTTTCGCTTCATCATTCCTTTGACTTGATGTCATCGGCGATCGATTACATCTTCATGAAATCTCTCGACAAATGTGTCATGATCATCACCACACATTATGAGTTGTTCTAGGATATCAATAAAATTCATGGTGAGAAATACCATCCTTGCCCCTTGATGAATTGTTCCTGAGCCGATCGGCCACAAAATCATCTTTTTCTTGCTGAAATTGTATGACTTATTTTATAAGTTGTTTCGATGGATCCTTTGTGTATCTAAAGTCTGACCTTTACCTGATGACCATGTCAATGCTATCCCGAAGCACAACTATGGTACTCCGTTCACCAACAAGAACATTGGCAGCGCAATGCTAAATGTTTCTTGATCAACTATCCACACACCATTGTATGGGTAACACCACGAGTTTCCGCCCTTTTCCCTAGTTGGTTAACTACTTGTAGTCCTGTCATGATTATTCCGCTCTGCTTGCTCCTGCGAAGGAGATACCCCTAATACTCGTGTATACACCTCTTTCTTTCCATTGTTTTGTTTAACCTTCCTTGTGATCTGTACGATATAAGCAGTAATATTTTGCTGCTTAGGTAAACACCTCAATGCACAACTCTGTCAGTAAGACCCTGTTACTATGGATGATGACATTTCGGTAACCAGCGATGGACGAGAACTTTGCCTATTGGTCCCCTCGTTTCAACGAGCAGGAAAATGGTTCTCTTTGTCCCTCGCCCTTGGTACCAACATTGTTGCCAAAATAACTGACAGGCTATCCTCTGACATGCCTTGCTACCATGACCGTGCATTATGTCAATGTCCTTCCTACTTTTGAACCACATGGTGGGCCCATAACCCATAGTTCCACTGGATCGAAACCTGACTCTTATGTATACCCCTGTTTCTAAAAGTTTTTCCTCACGCTTGGTTTCGTATGTAATTCACGAGCCACCCTCCGAGAGATGATCTATTCCTGATGCTCTGAACCCCTTTCTCACACTCTGTTCATGTATCAATCGTTTGTCCATTCGCTTGAAACTTCCTATTGTACCTTCATACTTTGCTCCCGATGTTTTATTAATTTTCAACTCGAGAGATACTTCTGCCTCATTCCTTGAATTGTTCACCAGATAATTAACCCTATAAGGGTCAGTTCTCCCGAAGTTACTCTTTACCTTCCCCACTTAAATCTCGGGACGATATTTCTTGTAGTGGAGGAGATTTGTAACACCCCGAGAATCGTGCTATATTAATCTCCCTCTAACGGTGGCCATGTCATCATGATTACTATGCAAATTGCCACTTGTCCAAAATCGAAGTCAAATTCAAATTTAAATCACAAGTGAAATTATTATTTCCTCGAACAGTAAAACTAAAATGTTCACATTATTCTATAATTCCGTTAATCATTTTTTCGTGTTGAATCCAACCTTATTTGACCCACCAATTAATCCTTGGCAAAATATTAAAGTGTTTCCAACGACAACTATGGTGGGCTTTTAAATATAAAGAAATGCTTTTATTTTCCCCAAACCATTTGAACACTTTTGTGCTGTCTCAGAATATTTCCCACTAATTATGCGCCAAATTTCAAGTTGGCCTAAATTCTTTTGCTATGGGAATTAAGTAGAAAACAATACCGAAATATTGAAACAGAGAAAATAGAGAAGGGGCTAAGTGCACACTGTGCATTGGAAAGCCTAGTGCTACAGTAGCATGGCCCAAGCCCACCATGGCCTTCTCCTTCTTCTTTTGTACAGAGAGACAGAGCCATGGCCTTGGCCTCTGGCCGTCCGTCCACGCGTCCGATGAGCTCGTGTCGAGCATCCACGACACCCCGAGATGGATAAGACCAGCTCCCTCCTCCCCAAAACCCTAGTTGAAAGTGCAACTATCCCTAGGTGGTTTTGGTAATTCATAACAACATATAGCTCATTGAGCTAATGCTATTCCAAGACAATTATTTCAGGAAAGCTCAATGATTGGCATGGCATGGATGGTGAAAGTGGAACCCTCAAAATGCTAAGGACAAAGGATTGGCTCAAGCTCAAAAGCTCAAGACTCTTCATTTTACATTTTAGTGATCCAAGATCACATTGAGTCCATAGGAAAAGCCAATACTATCAAGGAGGGATGAGGTGTTGCTTAATGAGCCTTTTGCTTCATGTGCTTAATGATATGCTCCAAAATCCTCAGCTACTTTCTCATATCCACTCTTGACCTAAACCCAAAGCCAAACTCAGTCCTACCGATTCTTTCTATCCGGCGCCACCGAGTTTCACATGTCATAAGCCACTGCCAAACCCTAGCAAATCGGTTCTACCGATAGGGATCTCAGTCTTACCGAGATGGGATTGCAATCTCTCTGTTTCCTTTTCGTAACTTTTCGGTCTCATCGAAAGAGCGGATCGGTCCCACCGAGATTGCAATGTAAACTCTGTGTTTCCCTTTTGTAACATTTCGGTCTCACCGAAAGAGCAAATTGGTTCCACCGAGTTTACCTGACCAACTCTCTGGTTAGCTAATTACCAAATCGGTCTCACCGAGTTTGTGTAATCAGTCTCACCGAGATTACATTATGCCCTAACCCTAACCATATCGGTCCTACCGAGTTGCATGTCAGTCCCACCGAAAATCTCTAACGGTCACTAGGTTTACTATTTCGGTCCGACCGAGTTTGTTAATTCGGTTCCATCGAGATTGGTAAATTGTGTGTAACGGTTGGATTTTTTGTGGAGGCTATATATACCCCTCCACCTCCTCTTCACTCGTGGAGAGAGCCATCAGAACACAACTACACTTCCAACTCATATGTTCTGAGAGAGAACCACCTACTCATGTGTTGAGACCAAGATATTCCATTCCTACCATATGAATCTTGATCTCTAGCCTTTCCCAAGTTGCTTTCCACTCAAATCTTCTTTCCACCAAATCCAAATCCTGTGAGAGAGAGAGTTGAGTGTTGGGGAGACTATCATTTGAAGCACAAGAGCAAGGAGTTCATCATCAACACACCATTTGTTACTTTTTGGAGAGTGGTGTCTCCTAGATTGGCTAGGTGTCACTTGGGAGCCTCCGACAAGATTGTGGAGTTGAACCAAGGAGTTTGTAAGGGCAAGGAGATCGCCTACTTCATGAAGATCTACCGCTAGTGAGGCAAGTCCTTCGTGGGCGATGGCCATGGTGGGATAGACAAGGTTGCTTCTTCGTGGACCCTTCGTGGGTGGAGCCCTCCGTGGACTCGCGCAACCGTTACCCTTCGTGGGTTGAAGTCTCCATCAACGTGGATGTAGGATAGCACCACCTATCCGAACCACGGGAAAAACATCCGTGTCTTCAATAGCGTTTGAACTCTCCAAACCCTTCCCTTTACATTCTTGCAAGTTGCATGCTTTACTTTCTGCTGCCTATATACTCTTTGCATGCTTGCTTGAATTGTGTGATGATTGCTTGACTTGTCCTAAAGTAGCTAAAATCTGCCAAGAACTAAAATTGGGAAAAGGTTAAGTTTTTATTTGGTCAAGTAGTCTAATCACCCCCCCTCTAGACATACTTCCGATCCTACAAGTGGTATCAGAGCCTTGGTCTCCATTTGCTTTGATTTCCATAGCTTTTGGTGGTCTTAACCTTGGTTTCACAACCTAGGAGAGTATGGCGTCTAGTGCGGGAAATTATCACCGTAGAGGTCCTTACTTTGATGGCACTAATTTTGCTAGTTGGAAGCATAAAATGAAAATGCATATTCTTGGACATAACCCCGCCGTTTAGGCTATTGTGTGTGTTGGCTTGCAAGGTGACTTCTTCGATGGGAAAGAACCAAACCGCGAAGCTACCGCGGATGAGTTGAAGATGCTGCAATACAACGCTCAAGCTTGTGATATTCTCTTCAACGGATTGTGCCCCGAAGAATTCAACAAAATCAGCCGTCTTGAGAATGCAAAGGAAATTTGGGATACTTTGATTGATATGCACGAAGGTACCGACTCCGTCAAGGAATCCAAATTGGATGTGCTTCAAAGTCAACTTGACAAGTTCAAAATGAAGGATGGTGAAGGCGTCGCTGAAATGTACTCTAGGCTTGCTCTCATCACAAACGAGATTGCCGGCTTAGGGAGTGAAGAGATGACCGATAGATTCATCATCAAGAAGATCCTAAGAGCCTTGGATGGAAAATATGATACCGTGTGCACATTGATCCAAATGATGCCTAATTACAAAGATCTCAAGCCAACGGAGGTCATTGGAAGAATTGTTGCTCATGAGATGTCACTCAAGGACAAAGAGGAACTTCACAACAAATCAAGTGGTGCCTACAAAGCCTCATGTGAAGCCCCCACATCATCAAGTGAGAAACAAAACTTCAATGAAGAATTGAGCTTAATGGTGAAGAACTTCAACAAGTTCTACAAAAGTAGAAGCAAAGATAGAAGCTCCAAGTCAAGGTCCTACAATGACAAAAGATCTTCTAGTCGAGAGCGAAACTGCTACAATTGTGGAAGACCCGGACACTATTCCAATGAGTGTACGGCTCCCTACAAAAGAAGAGAAGATTCTCCAAAAAGAAGAAGCAAAAGAGAAGAATCACCACCAAGAGAGAGAAGGAGTAGAGATGATCGTTATGAACGAAGACACTCACGGAGAAGCAAGGATTCGGAAAGAAAGGAAAAATCATCAAGGAGCTATACAAAATGAAGACATCAAGCTCATGTTGGTGAATGGGTATCCGGCTCCGACTCCGACAACCACTCCGAGAGAAGTTATCACTCCGACTCCGAATATACTCAAGATGAAGGTGTTGCCGGTCTAGCACTTGTGTCAACCAACTCCTACAACATATTTGACTCACCAAATGAAGGGATTGGAAGATGCTTCATGGCCAAAGGTCCTAAGGTAACACACCCCGAGTATGTTGATTTTAATAGTGATGAAGATGACTTGTTAGGTGATGATGATTTACTTGTTGACAACTCTAGTGATGAATACTATGATGAAACGTCAATTAATCATGCTAATCAAGATAAAACGAATGACAATGATAAGGAGAAAATTGAGGTTTTAACTAAAGAACTAAACACTCTTAAGTTAGCTCATGAAACTATCTTCGAAGATCATCGAGAACTTTTAAGAGCTCATGAGAAGTTACGCTTTGAAAAGCTCAATCTTGAGCAAAAGCATGAGTTTTTAAAGGCAATCAATGATGATCTCCGCAAGAAGAGTTCTTCTTACATTGCCAAGCGTTTATTCTTATCCACTTACATGCCTCAAGTCAAATCTAGTAACAAGAGCAAGAAAGATTCTTCCTCTAGTAGTAACAATGATCATGTTAAATCCAATATTGTTGCTTCTAGTAGTTCTCTTGATTCCACTAATGATTCTCTTAGCCAAGTTACACTTGAGCAAGAAAATAGCTTATTGAAGGGAATCATAGAGAAAGGAGTGTACAAAAGCCTTGCCGGGAGTAAGCAATTCGAGGAAATTGTACGCAAGCAAGGAAGGCACCGGAAGAATCAAGGTGTTGGTTTTGAACGAAAGTTCAATGCCAATGGGGTTGAGTGGGAAGAAGATCAATACCCCAAGACAAAGTTTGTTCCAACAATAGAAGTATGATCCTACTTCTCTCAAGGGGACACAAGCTCAAGATGATCTTCCACCACAAGACTACGAGCAAAAAGGCAAGGACAAGCTTCAAGAGGAAATTGATGCATTTGAAGATGCTCCTAAGACCTTAGTCAAGTGGATTCCCAAGACTACTTCAAGCTCCACTTCATCAAGTACGACTACAACTCCAAGGATTCCCATCAAGATGGTGTGGATCCAAAAGAAGAAGAACTAGAGAGTTCTTGAGGGTGACTTCGCCAACATACTTCACTCTTATCATTTTAGCAAGAACAAGTGCAATCAACTTCCACATCTTGCACTAGTTCAAGGAGTCACAAACCCTCTTGTTGGTAAGTCAAGGTACAAGGTAACCTAAAAGTTTTCATGGACATCATCTTGTGTGTGCATCACTCTATGTCTATGGATATCCTCGTTTGTTCCTTGTGGGACTAACCCATGTAGGTATTGAAAGTGCAATTCACTCAAAAGGATAGCGCCAAGTGATCTACATCAACATTGAGCATCCACATCTTCAACATCTACATGAAGTCATCATCGACAAAACCCAAGGTTAGTTCATCCCTCTTAGGGGGGATATCACATCTAGGGGGAGCTTTACTCTAAGACTTGAGCTAAAGCAACTCTAATGATGTGAACACAACAATGCTTTATGTAAAAGTGGTAACCCCACTTGAGCTTAAATGATGAGTATGACCTATGATCAAGTGTTCTCACTTGACTCCTAAGTCAATATACACATATATAGATGACCTAGTCATCGCCAATTGCTTGATAGATGCTAGAATTGGTTGTGCATGCTTTGTCACATATTTAAATTGCCATTTTATTATGTGAGCATGTTGGTTGCATATTTTACTCATTCGAGGACATCCACTTGTTGTTTTGATTGTTTGGCTTTATTTTTCTTTTGCCAAGTGGATGGACAAGAATGCCTAAGAACCTCCTCTAGCTATCTATGCTTTTCTCGTCTCAAACTCTATTCATGCTACATCACAAAATTGATCAAGTCAGTTTCGAACCACTCTGTGTGAGGAGCACTCGGAGTCCCCGATTCGTCATAGACTTAAACTTCCAAAACCTCTTTGTGATTCTCGGTCTGACCGATACCCCACTTTTGGTCCTACCGAGATCACTAAGTTGATCCAAATTTTCGATCTCGGTGCAACCGATTTGAACCATTCGGTCACACCGAGTTGCAATAACTGTATACATTTTTGCATCTCGGTGCCACCAAGTTGTTCCACTCGGTCACACCGACAGGGTCGGGCTATATATAGACACGGGCAAAAATTTGGAAATTTCTTCGAACCCCTTTGCCCACGCGATAGCTCGCTCTGCCAACGTGGTCTCCGGATCGTCTCCTCGCCACCAGCCACCTCCAGTCGCTGGTCTCCGTCGCCGTCAACGGAATTCAACCCCGCCGTTGCCGCCGTAGCAAGTCTCCGCCGAACTAGGGTATGGACTCGATCTTTGTGCTATTCCCCAATCTGATTCCTAGCACATTGTGATCATATTGATTCTAGCCACGTTTGAAACAATCCTATCCAATCAATGCGTTCGTAGAATAGGTTTGATTCGAAATTCTTAGGGTTAGGTTTCCGCCGAAACCATCTCGGACGCACCGAGTTGAAAAACTCGGTCCCACCGATTTGGCTCATGCCATTGCACAAGTAAGACTCGGTCTGACCGAGAATTGCTAATCGGTGTGACCGATTTTGGAACTTTGTGAAACCCTAGCAGTCTCGGTGCCACCGAACTGTGACTCGGTCTGACCGAGTTCACTAGTTTAGGTTCCAAAACTGCTTCGGTATCACCGAGTTTAAAAATCGGTAGATCCGAAATGATTTCTGTGGGAAACTAAAACTAAGACTTTGAATCATTCTTTTGCAAAAATCTCTGCATTTTGTGATGCTCATCCACTCTACCTCATCTATAAACTGTTCACAGGGTCAGCTGTCAGCTTGTTCATCATGTCAGACCAGAGTGATAGCCAGAACATGTCAGAACAGCCAGTGCACATGAGTGAGGGCACTAGTCCCTCCAGTTCTTCAGATGAAGGCAACAGGAGCACTCCCAGTAATTTGCCAAAAGCTGCCACCAGACAAAGGAAGAAAAGAACCTCAGAATCAGAGGATGAGGACTATGTGGCAGAAGAGGAAGCAACTTCCAAGAAAGTTGTGCTCAAGAAGGAGTATGGCTCAGCTGCAGCCATTAAGCCAGGGATGAAAATCAAAAGGTCAGCAGGCAGGCAACCTATGCCAAAGGCCAGAGCCTCAACCAAGATTCCTGAGAAGCCTGCACCCAAAGAGTCAGTTGCTGCTGAAGGGAAGAAGGAAAGGAAAAGAGGCAGATGGTGCAAGAAAGTTGATCCAATGGCTGAATTTGAACAACATTCTTCTGAGGAAGAAGAGGATGAAGAAGAAGAGGTTGCTGCACCAGCACCTAAGATGCCTAAGCTGATGAGTGATGGAATCAAATCAGGGGCTACTGCATCCAAGCCCAAGGAAGCACCCAAGGCTGCATCAAAGGCCAAGACAGCTCCAAAGAGGAACATAAGGAGCATACCAGCTGCTGAGAAGAACAAGGCCCCAGTGCCTAACACTGCAGAAGAGGAAGAAGGACAAGTACTCAAAAAGTTAAAGCCCAAGATCCCAGACCACAATGATGCTCATCCTGTGGCTGAGGATATGAAGATCAGAAGAGACTCAGGGCTGAGAAAGTGGAGAGCAGAAGATCCTTATGCTACCAGAAGGAGAACTCCTGTTGACTACAGGTTCCACACGAAGGAACAGTAGGACTTCTATGAGACAGTCTTGTTGGATAAGAACCCCATTGTGTGTGATATGAGATGGGTTGACTGGGAATACATCAAGGACAATGAAGAGCACTATCCTGGAGTGCAAGACAGCTTCAAGGCATGTGGAGCAGCTGACTTTGTGGGGAGAAGCTCACAAAGTGGAATGAAGAGCTGATCATGCAGTTCTACTCCACAGCACACTTCTATCCAGATGGAAGGATTGTGTGGATGTCCGAAGGGACAAGGTATCAATCAACAGTTGCTGAGTGGGCACAGCTCATCAATGCCCTAGAGGAGCATGAGGATGACATAGATATATATGCCAAGAAGAAGATGGACCACAACTCCATGCCCAATATGTACAAAGAGATCCCAAACAAGGCACTTGACACTTTCAAGTTTGGATCAGTACATTATCTTCTGTCAGGGTTGCCAACCATCAATTGGATTCTGAGGCACACTCTGCTGCCCAAGTCAGGTGATCACAAGATGATCAGAGGCCATGCAATCAACTTGCTTCATATCTTTGATGTGCCACAAAAATTCAAAGTCATGAGCCTCATGGTAGAAACAATCAAGAGGACTGCAGCAGACCAGAAGAGGAGCTGTGGATATGCCCCTCAGATCTAGGAGCTGATCAACTCCAAGATGGGCACAGACATATACCTCTTGGACAAGGAACATTTGCCTATTCATCCAGACTTTGAGGACAATCAAGTTGTGATGAACAAGGATGAACCATCTTCAGCCCATGCACAAGCACAGAAGGAGAAGGCAAGGAAGGAGAAAGCTGCAAAGATGCCAACTCAAGAGGAGGCATCTGAATATTTCTTGAAAACCAAGAAAGAGCAGCTCAGTTACTTGATTGCATCCACCCTGAGGATAGAGAAAGGACTGGCCACCCTCACTCAGAATCAGGAGAGCTTAGAGAGGATCGTAGAACAAAAGTTCTATGACTTGGATGTCAAAGTGACAGAAATTCAGTCTGCAGTGGAGCAACTTCAAGATGACATGCAGGAGAGCAAAGGGAAGACTACCACTGATGCATTTGCCAGAGTACCACAAGCCCAGAGGTTGTCTGTAGTGCCAGTTCCTGACACAAGACCCACCACCTCAGCTCCAGCCACAGCACCAGCCCAACCAGCTCCAGCATCTACTTCAGCTACAGCTCCAACCACGTCTACAGAAGCCTTCGTCCTTGGAGTGATCCAGACTCCACCACCACCAGAAGATCAAGCCTGAGTGTCGATCTAGCACTATGCATTTTCTAGGAACTTTTTGGTAACTTGTTGCCAAAGGGGGAGAAAACTGGATAGATCATAGGCTTCGAGAGAGAGTGTTGCTTTTATTCTCTCTTGCTTTATTTGGTGGTTTTAAAAACATTGTTTGCTTTTGGTCGAGATACTTTGATATGCTTGTGAGACATTGATGATCATGTGTTTGATCATAAGCTACACTTATGCATGCTTGATATATCCTATCTATCTTATGTGATCATTCACTTTTCTTGGTGATGAGTGCATGTATTTCATTCTTATCACTTTGAGCGCTCCACCAAGATGTATGTGACATGGCAGAGTAACCCATGATTCTAACTCTTTGTGCATTTGCAGTCCAAAGCAAATTTTAAAATATGCACAAATTTAGGGGGAGCTCTTACTTATCACATACTTCTCAAAGCGACGATATAATTCATTCTTATTATCATTTGTCGAAGCTTTGATCTATATGTTGTCATCAATTACCAAAAAAGGGGAGATTGAAAGTGCAACTATCCCTAGGTGGTTTTGGTAATTCATAACAACATATAGCTCATTGAGCTAATGCTATTCCAAGACAATTATTTCAGGAAAGCTCAATGATTGGCATGGCATGGATGGTGAAAGTGGAACCCTCAAAATGCTAAGGACAAAGGATTGGCTCAAGCTCAAAAGCTCAAGACTCTTCATTTTACATTTTAGTGATCCAAGATCACATTGAGTCCATAGGAAAAGCCAATACTATCAAGGAGGGATGAGGTGTTGCTTAATGAGCCTTTTGCTTCATGTGCTTAATTATATGCTCCAAAATCCTCAGCTACTTTCTCATATCCACTCTTGACCTAAACCCAAAGCCAAACTCAGTCCTACCGATTCTTTCTATCCGGCGCCACCGAGTTTCACATGTCATAAGCCACTGCCAAACCCTAGCAAAACGGTTCTACCGATAGGGATCTCGATCTCACCGAGATGGGATTGCAATCTCTCTGTTTCCTTTTCGTAACTTTTCGGTCTCACCGAAAGAGCGGATCGGTCCCACCGAGATTGCAATGTAAACTCTGTGTTTCCCTTTTGTAACATTTCGGTCTCACCGAAAGAGCAAATCGGTCCCACCGAGTTTACCTGACCAACTCTCTGGTTAGCTAATTACCAAATCGGTCTCACCGAGTTTGTGTAATCGGTCTCACCGAGATTACGTTATGCCTAACCCTAACCATATCGGTCCTACCGAGTTGCATGTCAGTCCCACCGAAAATCTCTAACAGTCACTAGGTTTACTATTTTGGTCCGACCGAGTTTGTTAATTCGGTCCCACCGAGATTGGTAAATTGTGTGTAACGGTTGGATTTTGTGTGGAGGCTATATATACCCCTCCACCTCCTCTTCACTCGTGGAGAGAGCCATCAGAACACAACTACACTTCCAACTCATATGTTCTGAGAGAGAACCACCTACTCATGTGTTGAGACCAAGATATTCCATTCCTACCATATGAATCTTGATCTCTAGCCTTTCCCAAGTTGCTTTCCACTCAAATCTTCTTTCCACCAAATCCAAATCCTGTGAGAGAGAGTTGAGTGTTGGGGAGACTATCATTTGAAGCACAAGAGCAAGGAGTTCATCATCAACACACCATTTGTTACTTCTTGGAGAGTGGTGTCTCCTAGATTGGCTAGGTGTCACTTGGGAGCCTCCGACAAGATTGTGGAGTTGAACCAAGGAGTTTGTAAGGGCAAGGAGATCGCCTACTTCGTGAAGATCTACCGCTAGTGAGGCAAGTCCTTCGTGGGCGATGGCCATGGTGGGATAGACAAGGTTGCTTCTTCGTGGACCCTTCGTGGGTGGAGCCCTCCGTGGACTCGCGCAACCGTTACCCTTCGTGGGTTGAAGTCTCCATCAACGTGGATGTAGGATAGCACCACCTATCCGAACCACGGGAAAAACATCCGTGTCTTCAATAGCGTTTGAACTCTCCAAACCCTTCCCTTTACATTCTTGCAAGTTGCATGCTTTACTTTCCGCTGTCTATATACGCTTTGCATGCTTGCTTGAATTGTTTGATGATTGCTTGACTTGTCCTAAAGTAGGTAAAATCTGCCAAGAACTAAAATTGGGAAAAGGTTAAGTTTTTATTTGGTCAAGTAGTCTAATCACCCCCTCTAGACATACTTCCGATCCTACACTAGCATCCCCTTTTCTTCCCTCTCGCGCCCCCAGGTCTCCTGCTCGACGCTCGTGCGAAGCCATCACTGCTGCCTTCGTCGATCCCGCGGCCACCAGCCTCCTCTCGCCGCGCCAAGACATCCAGAAGCTCCGGCGATGTCGACTACGCCACCTGCAACACCAGGGCGGAGCCGAGGACCACTGCTGACGTTGCCTCGACCGATCCCCTCCTCCGGCGTTCGCCTCTGCCTCGCCGTCGATCCGCCGCCTCCAGCCCCCCCGACGCGTCTGAGCACGCCACCAGCTCCGGGGTGAGCTCGTGCATCTCCTCCCCCTCTTCGTTCACTCGCACACGCAACGTAGGCCTAGGTCCGTCGAGCCCCGCCGTAGCCGCCGTCAGTCGTCGCCGCACCCGTCGCTCTGGTCCACCTCCGGCCTTCCCAACCTCGCCATCAAACTCACGATGACCATCTCGTCCAGTTCCCCCTCCTCCCGACCTCGATCCATCGCCGTACAGCCCGGCTTCGCGCATCGGACGCCATGGCCAAAGCTCGCGTCGCCCGCGCGACCTGCCTCGCCTTGGGCCGCGTTTGGACGCGCCTGCCCGCCCCGTGCTGCTCCCCGCCACGCCCGACGCTGGCCGCCACATGCCTTGGCCGCGTCCAAGGCACGCACCCGCAACCGCCGCGGTCCCTGCTCCGCCTACTGCCATTGCTGTTGCGCTGCAGCTCCTGCTGTTGCTGTTGTGCCGCTGTAGTTGCTCTGCTTACCACTGCTGGTGCTCTATGCTCCGCTACCTTGGCCGCCTGTGCTCTCCTGCCGCTGCTCTACACTGCTACCGCTCTCTACGCTGCTACTGCTGCTGTTCGCTGATGCTTGCTAGCTAGGTGATGTTGCTTTCCTCCATGGCTAGTGTGTGTGTGTGTGTGTCTGTGTGTGTGTGCACCTTGTGTGTGTGGTGTGTGTTCGTGTGTGTAGCCGTCTAGGCCACTACTACCTGGGTCGGCCCCTGTTGAGATTAGGAAACAAATCCCCATTAGTGCTAATCCCCCTAAGTTAACTAAATTGATTGATTTGGTCTAGATGTAGTCTATGTCATGTGGGCCTATCTTATTTCTTAAAAAAAGCCTAATTAAAAGTATGTTTCAATGTCAAGTAGGCTCCACTTATACTATTCATTGGTTGACCGGTCAATTGTTGACTGAGTCAACCCAGCCCCTGGCCACATCGGTCATACATAATGGGTAGGTGTTGTTGTATACAAAAGGATTCACTATTTTTATTTTCGAATTAGAAAGAATTAAATTCAAGAAATCGTTTAAACTTTGAAACTTCATAGAAATTAAACCGTAATTCCGATGAAAATGTTTTCTATATGAAAGTTGCTCAGAAAAATCCAACAACTCCGAATATGCGGTCCGTTCATATGTCACATGCCCCTAGCATGCTGAACATGGAACTTTTCCCCTCCGGTCATCTATCTGACACAGGTCCGGAACCGGGAAAACATTCCCGGTTGACTTCCCCCTTCGTCGGTATCATGTAGCACCGTGTTAGAACACGTCTAGCTCTGTTTGTTGTCCTTTTATGCACTTGCTTGCTATGTATTCATTGTTTCTTCCCCCTCTTCTTTCCGGTAGACCCCGAGACTACCGGCAACCCCCAGTTCGACTACGGTGTTGACGACCCCTCCTTGCCAGAGCAACCAGGAAATCCACCCCTTTGATCATCCCGATATCGCCCATTTCCATTCTCTCATGCTTGCATTAGATTTTGCTATTGTTATTGTTTGATCCTATTCTGCTGCATACCCTGTTTATTGTAACCTGCTATTGTTACCTACCTGCTTATCCTAAACTGCTTAGTATAGGTTGGTTAGAGGCCCATCAGTGACCCCCCACTTGACCCGGCTGCCCCACTGGATTATCAGAAGACCCGATCAACGGGATCGAAGACCAGGCCCCGATACCTCACGTCACATCACGCCCCTTTGTTGCTCGACTCTGCAGAGTTACCATCGAGTGCCGAGGGTGGAACCTCATACATCACTCCTGATGAGATCTCTGTAGAGTAGCTATTCGGTCATGGTCATCGAGGGTGATTTCCTCCTTAACCACTTACGATACGACTCTGTCGTGCAACTCCTCAAGTGTGAACCTCGAGGGTGGTTCCTCTTACGTTCACCTTGATGTTTACATCGAGTGGGAATCCGACAAGGGTGATTCCTCAGGTTTTCCCCCTTGGTGTTAGACACACGGTTACTATGGTTACTATGACATTGCACCGGACCCTGTTACTAAAGATGGGTTGGCCCTGAGGGGTACCCGCGCGAGCTTAATTGCGAGTGATGTGGAGTCGGGCGGACCTGGAAGGTGCCCGCGAGATAATTACGAGGCGTGGCCGGGCATTCCTAGCCCTTGCCGCAAGTCCTCGAGACGGGGCAACGGGGTCACATCTTTCGTGAGTCTCTGCTTGTTACCGCGCGTTCCTAATCCACTACGATTTGGATATTTGATCCTAGGGGCCTCTGGCCTGATAGCACTAACCATCACGTGGGCATAGTATGGGCGTTCTGCGTCGTATGCATCAGCCGAAGCTTAATAGACGTCAGCGACTGAGCGGCGCGCGCCGGGTTGGACCGCGTAAGCGCCTGCCTTGTTGAAGGAGGTAGCTAGGTCTGCTCATCGGCCGCCCTCGCAACGTGCAGGAGTTCCCGGGGAGATGGCCCATGACCCCTGGGGGCATAGGTTTAGTCCGGCGTGCTGGCCTCTCTATTAAGCCTAGGCCGGGTTGCGGCGTATTGTTTGGCCGAGGCCGGGCATGACCCAGGAAAGTGTGTCCGGCCGGAGTTAATCGAGCGTGGTGGGTAAGTTGGTGCACCCCTGCAGGGAAGAAAACATCTATCGATAGCCTGTCCTACGGTAACAGACACTTGGAGTTGTATCCCGATCGATACAACTAGAATTGGATGGTGATGAGAATTTGATTGTGATTATAACTGGATAGTACGGCTCTGGGATTGCTTTCTCGCAGGGAGTCGAGAAAGGATCTCTGGACGAGGTTGATAACACTACTGCTACTTTACTTTATGCTACTCTACTCCCTCATGTTGCTGCAAGATGGTGATTTTCAGAAGATGCTAGTCTTCGATAGGACTAGGCCTTCTCTCTATTCTGGCATTTCTGTAGCCCAGTCCACATATACAGCCTTCCTTTGATAAATGTTGCATATGCAGTGTAGTTCCTTGCTTGCGAGTACTTTGGATGAGTACTCACGGTTGCTTTGCTCCCCCTTTCCCCCTTTCTTCTTCTTTCCGGTTGATGCAACCAGATGTCGGAACCCAGGAGCCAGATGCCATCGCCGATGCCTACTACTACGTGGAGACTGACGATGACCAGGAGTAGTTAGGAGGCTCCCAGGCAGGAGGCCTTGCCTTTTCGATCGTTGTTGCTTTTGTGCTAGCCTTCTTAAGGCAAACTTGTCTAACTTATGTCTGTACTCAAATATTGTTCCTTCCACTGACTCTTGTGTATTCGAGCTTATGTATTCGAGCCCTCGAGGCCCCTGGCTTGTAATATAAAGCTCGTATTATTTTAATTTGTGTCTAGAGTTGTGTTGTGATATCTTCCGGTGAGTCCTTGATCTTGATCGTACACATTTGCGTCTATGATTAGTGTACGATTGAATCGGGGGCATCACAGTGAGTTGCGAAACTATTCCGCGTTGTTTCAAATGTAGACCAAACTCGTAACTCAAATATTCTCCTCCACGATCAGATTGTAGTAACTTTATTTTCTTGTTACGATGATTTTCCACTTCACTCTGAAATTCTTTGAACTTTTCAAATGTTTCAAAGTTATGTTTCATTAAGTAGATATACCCATATCTGCTTAAATCATCTGTGAAGGTGAGAAAATAACGATACCCGCCGTGAGCCTCCACATTCATCAGACCACATACATCTGTATGTATGATTTCCAACAAATCTGCTGCTCGCTCCATAGTTTCGGAGAACGGTGTTTTAGTCATCTTGCCCATGAGGCACGGTTCGCAAGTACCATGTGATTCATAATCAAGTGGTTCCATAAGTCCATCAGTATGGATTTTCTTCATGCGCTTTACACCAATATGACCTAAACGCAGTGCCACAAATAAGTTGCACTATCATTATCAACTCTGCATCTTTTGGCTTCAATATTATGAATATGTGTATCACTACTATCGAGATTCAACAAAAATAGACCACTCTTCAAGGGTGAATGACCATAAAAGATATTACTCATATAAATAGAACAACCATTATTCTCTGATTTAAATGAATAACCGTCTCGCATCAAACAAGATCCAGATATAATATTCATGCTCAACGCTGGCACCAAATAACAATTATTTAGGTCTAAAACTAATCCCAAAGGTAGATGTAGAGGTAGCGTGCTGACCGCGATCACATCGACTTTGGAAACATTTCCCACGTGCATCATCACCTCGTCCTTAGCCAATCTTTGCTTAATCCGTAGTCCCTGTTTCGAGTTGCAAATATTAGCAACAGAACCAGTATCAAATACCCAGGTGCTAGTGCGAGCATTAGTAAGGTACACATCAATAACATGTATATCACATATACCTTTGTTCACCTTGCCATCCTCCTTATCCGCAAAATACTTGGGGCAGTTCTGCTTCCAGTGACCAGTCTGTTTGTAGTAGAAGCACTCAGTCTCAGGCTTAGGTCCAGACTTAGGTTTCTTCTCTTGAGCAACAACTTGCTTGCTGTTCTTCTTGAAGTTCTCCTTATTCTTCCCTTTGCCCTTTTTCTTGAAACCGGTGGTATTGTTGACCATCAACACTTGATGCTCCTTTTTGATTTCTACCTCCGCATCCTTTAGCATTGCGAAGAGCTCGGGAATCGTCTTATCCATCCCTTGCATGTTATAGTTCATCACGAAGCTCTTGTAGCTTGGTGGTAGTGATTGAAGAATTCTGTCAATGACGCTATCTTCCGGAAGATTAACTCCCAGTTGAATCAAGTGATTGTTATACCCAGACATTTTGAGTATATGCTCACTGACAGAACTATTCTCCTCCATCTTGCAGCTGTAGAACTTATTGGAGACTTCATATCTCTCAATCCGGGCATTTGCTTGAAATATTAACTTCAACTCCTGGAACATCTCATATGCTCCATGACGTTCAAAACATCGTTGAAGTCCCGGTTCTAAGCCGTAAAGCATGGCACACTGAACTATCGAGTAGTCATCAGCTTTGCTCTGCCAGACGTTCATAACATCTGCTGTTGCTCCTGCAGGAGGTCTGGCACCTAGCAGTGCTTCCAGGATGTAATTCTTTTGTGCAGAAATGAGGATAATCCTCAAGTTACGGACCCAGTCCGTGTAATTGCTACCATCATCTTTCAACTTTGCTTTCTCAAGGAACGCATTAAAATTCAACGGAACAACAGCACGGGCCATCTATCTACAATCAACATAGACAAGCAAAATACTATCAGGTACTAAGTTCATGATAAATTTAAGTTCAATTAATCATATTACTTAAGAACTCCCACTTAGATAGACATCCCTCTAATCCTCTAAGTGATCACGTGATCCAAATCAACTAAACCATGTCCGATCATCACGTGAGATGGAGTAGTTTCAATGGTGAACATCCCTATGTTGATCATATCTACTATATGATTCACGCTCAACCTTTCGGTCTCAGTGTTCCGAGGCCATATCTGCATATGCTAGGCTCGTCAAGTTTAACCTGAGTATTCCGCGTGTGCAATTGTTTTGCACCCGTTGTATTTGAACGTAGAGCCTATCGCATCCGATCATCACGTGGTGTCTCAGCACGAAGAACTTTCGCAACGGTGCATACTCAGGGAGAACACTTATACCTTGAAATTTAGTGAGAGATCATCATATAATGCTACCGTCAATCAAAGCAAGATAAGATGCATAAAAGATAAACATCACATGCAATCAATATAAGTGATATGATATGGCCATCATCATCTTGTGCTTGTGATCTCCATCTCCAAAGCAACGTTATGATCACCATCGTCACCGGCGTGACACCTTGATCTCCATCGTAGCATCGTTATCGTCTCGCCAAATTATGCTTCTGCGACTATCGCTACCGCTTAGTGATAAAGTAAAGCATTACAGGGCAATTGCATTGCATACAATAAAGCGACAACCATATGGCTCCTGCCAGTTGCCGATAACTCGGTTACAAAACATGATCATCTCATACAATAAAATTTAGCATCATGCCTTGACCATATCACATCACAACATGCCCTGCAAAAACAAGTTAGACGTCCTCTACTTTATTGTTGCAAGTTTCACGTGGCTGCTACGGGCTGAGCAAGAACCTTTCTTACCTACGCATCAAAACCACAACGATAGTTCATCAAGTTAGTGCTATTTTAACCTTCTCAAGGACCGGGCGTAGCCACACTCGGTTCAAATAAAGTTGGAGAAATTGACACCCGCCAGCCACCTATGTGCAAAGCACGTCGGTAGAACCAGTCTCGCGTAAGCGTACGCGTAATGTCGGTCTGGGCCGCTTCATCCAACAATACCGCTGAACCAAAGTATGACATGCTGGTAAGCAGTATGACTTGTATCGCCCACAACTCACTGGTGTTCTACTCGTGCATATAACATCTACGCATAAAACCTGGCTCGGATGCCACTGTTGGGTAACGTAGTAATTTCAAAAAAAATCCTACGCACACGCAAGATCATGGTGATGCATAGCAACGAGAGGGGAGAGTGTGTCCACGTACCCTCGTAAACCGAAAGCAGAAGCGTTAGCACAACACGGTTGATGTAGTCGTACGTCTTCACGATCCGACCGATCAAGTACCGAACGCACGGCACCTCCGAGTTCTGCACACGTTCAACTCGATGACGTCCCTCGAACTCCGATCCAGCCGAGCTTTGAGGGAGAGTTCCGTCAACACGACGGCGTCGTGACGATGATGATGTTCTACCGACGCAGGGCTTCGCCTAAGCACCGCTACGATATTATCGAGGTGGATTATGGTGGAGGGGGGCACCGCACACGGCTAAGAGATCCAAGGGATCAATTATTTTGTCTCCAAGGGGTGCCTCCCTTCCTGTATATAAAGAAGTGGAGGAGGGGGAGGGGGCCGGCCACCCTAGGCGCGCCCCATGAGGAGTCCTACTCCCACCGGGAGTAGGACTCCCCCATTCCAAGTGGGAGTAGGAGAGGAGAGGGAAGGAGAGAGAGAGGGGGAAAGGAAAGGGGGCGCCGCCCCCCTCCTTGTCCAATTCAGACTAGGGGGAAGGGGGCGCGCAGCTGCCCTTGGACGCCCCTCCTCTTCTCCACTAGGGCCCAATATGCCCATTAGTCTCCCCGGGGGGTTCCGGCAACCCTCCGGTACTCCGGTATATGCACGAAACTCCCCGAAACCATTCTGATGTCCGAACATAGTCGTCCAATATATCGATCTTTATGTCTCGACCATTTTGAGACTCCTCGTCATGTGCGTGATCACATTCGGGACTCCAAACAACCTTTGGTACATCAAAATACATAAACTCATAATATGACTGTCATCAAACTTTAAGCGTGCGGACCCTACGGGTTCGAGAACTATGTAGACATGACCGAGACACGTCTCCGGTCAATAACCAATAGTAGAACCTGGATGCTCATATTGGCTCCCACATATTCTACGAAGATCTTTATCGGTCAAACCGCATAACAACATACATTGTTCCCTTTGTCATTGGTATGTTACTTGCCCGAGATTCAATCGTCGGTATCTCAATACCTAGTTCAATCTCGTTACCGGCAAGTCTCTTTACTCGTTCCGTAATACATAATCTCGCAACTAACTCATTAGTTATAATGCTTGCAAGGCTTATAGTGATGTGCATTACCGAGTGGGCCCAGAGATACCTCTCCGACAATCGGAGTGACAAATCCTAATCTCGAAATACGCCAACCCAACAAGTACCTTCGGAGACACCTGTAGAGCACCTTTATAATCACCCAGTTACGTTGTGACGTTTGGTAGCACACAAAGTGTTCCTCCGGTAAACGGGAGTTGCATAATCTCGTAGTCATAGGAACATGTATAAGTCATGAAGAAAGCAATAGCAGAATACTAAACGATAAAGTGCTAAGCTAACGGAATGGGTCAAGTCAATCACATCATTCTCCAAATGATGTGACCCCATTAATTAAATGACAACTCATGTCAATGGCTAGGAAACATAACCATCTTTGATCAATGAGCTAGTCAAGTAGAGGCATACTAGTGACACTCTGTTTGTCTATGTATTCACACAAGTATTATGTTTCTGGTTAATACAATTCTAGCATGAATAATAAACATTTATCATTATATAAGGAAATAAATAATAACTTTATTATTGCCTAGGGCATATTTCCTTCACAAAGTACCAAACACGAATTAAACCAACATGATGAAAGTGACTAGATGAAATTCCCGTGTACCCTCAAGACCTCTCAAAAGGATTGGGCTACCTTGCTGCACTTTTGTTACTACTATTGTTACTTGCTCGCTACAAATTATCTTGCTATCAAACTATTCCGCTACTTACAATTTCAGCACTTGCAGACATTACCTTGCTGAAAACCAGTTGTCATTTCCTTCTGCTCCTCGTTGGGTTTGACACTCTTACTTATCGAAAAGAGCTACAATTGATCCTCTATACTTGTGGGTCATCAAGGCTATTTTCTGGCGCCGTTGCCGGGGAGTGAAGCGCCTTTGGTAAGTGGAATTTGGTAAGGAAACATTTATATAGTGTGCTGAAATTTATCGTCACTTGTTACTATGGAAAACAATCCTTTGAAGGGTTTGTTCGGGGTATCTTCACCTCGACTAGAACCACAATTTGCTACTGCTACCTCTTGAGCACTACGTTGGATTTCCTCAAAGAGGAGAGGATGATGCAGCAAAGTAGCGTAAGTATTTCCCTCAGTTTTTGAGAACCAAGGTATCAATCCAGTAGGAGGCTACGCGCGAGTCCCTCGTACCTACACAAAACAAATAGCTCAACGCAACCAACGCGATTAGGGGTTGTCAATCCCTTCACGGTCACTTACGAGAGTGAGATCTGATAGAGATGATAGATAATATTTTTTGTATTTTTGGTATAGAGATGCAAGGTAAAAAGTAAAAGGCAAAGTAAAAAGCAAAGCAATAATAAAGTGGTGGAGATTGATATGATGAGAATAGACCCGGGGGCCATAGGTTTCACTAGTGGCTTCTCTCAAGAGCATAAGTATTCTACGGTGGGTGAACAAATTACTGTTGAGCAATTGACAGAATTGAGCATAGTTATGAGAATATCTAGGTATGATCATGTATATAGGCATCACGTCCGAGACAAGTAGACCGACTCCTACCTGCATCTACTACTATTACTCAACTCATCGACCGCTATCCAACATGCATCTAGAGTATTAAGTTAAAAACAGAGTAAGGCCTTAAACAAGATGACATGATGTAGAGGGATAGTTTCATGCAATATGATAAAAACCCCATCTTGTTATCCTTGATGGCAACAATACTATATGTGCCTTGCTGCCCCTTCTGTCACTGGGAAAGGACACCGCAAGATTGAACCCAAAGCTAAGCACTTCTCCCATTGCAAGAAAAACCAATCTAGTTGGCCAAACCAAACTGATAATTCGAACAGACTAGCAAAGATAACCAATCATACATCAAATGAAAGTGTGTTATATCGACTAGAGGGGGGGGGGGTGAATAGGCGATTTTTATGAAATTCTTCACTGAGGAATTTGCTAGTGAGGAAATTCCTTAGCGAAGAACTACTTGCAGCGGAATAAGTACTCAGAATTAACATGACAGAATACACGCATAGTCATCATGATGAAATGAAGACAAACACAGAGTACAGAAAGCGTAATCACATGATAAGACAAGATGAAGACAAACAGACTGAAGAAATTGCACTGAGGAAATTTAGAAAGTCTTCAGCCAAAGTCTTCAAACACAGATATGATAAACAAGCAGCACAATACTGAGGGAATGAAAGAGTTGAGGTAATGGAACCAGTGAGCTTGGTGAAGACAATGATTTGGTAGACCAGTTCCAACTGTTGTCTCAGTTGTACATCTCGTTGGAGAGGCTGAGTATTTAAACTCGAGGACACATAGTCCCGGACACCCAGTCCTGAGCACGCAGCTCGGGACACCCAGTACTCACCGTATTCTCCTTGAACTAAGGACACACAGTCCTCATCCAATCACTCGCGGTAAGTCTTCAGGTGACTTCCGAACCTTGACAAACTCGGTCACTTGGCGATCCACAATTCCTCTTGGATGCTCTAGACCATAACGCCTAACCGTCTGGAAGAAGCACAGTCTTCAAAGGTAATAAGCGTCGGATCCACGCAGGATCAATCTCTTCAGTGATACTCAATCACTTTGGGTTTGTAGGTGTTTGGGTTTGGGTTTTGGATTTTCCTCACTTGATGATTTTCACTCAAAGTCCTCGGAGGATGGGTTGCTCTCAAATGACAAGTGTCAGTTTCTCTCGGAGCAGCCAACCAACTAGTGGTTGTAGGGGCGGCTATTTATAGCCTAAGGAGCAGCCCGACATGATAAGACATAAATGCCCTTCAATGATATGACCGTTGGATGGATAAGATATTTTGGGACAGCTGGCGTGTAGCACATCAACGGTCGGAAACTTGAGGTACAAATTCCTTAGGGCTATCATGTTCCTCACTTTGTAGGCAATCCGCACTGGCGAATTCCTAACTCCTCAGTCAGAACAAAGTCCTCAGTGACTAGAAGAACTGCGTCTCTGTCCCTGAAGAAATTGACTGAACTGTATGAGATTTCCAATGGCTTCACTCGAAGGGATTGGTAGGTGTAGGATTTGAGTTGAGCATCACATGGAAAATTTTCCTTAGTATTTCCTCGACCCCCTTTAACAGTACGGTGTTTCCTATGACTCAAGAAAGAGAAAATGAAACTACGAAAACAAAAGTCTTCACGCTTCATGTTCCTCGAATGAATACCAAGTCTTCAAGGTCACACCAATTTCTTCACTTTCAAAGTCTTCAGAAAGTCTTCAGAATACGAAAGTCTTCAGTCGAAGAACTTCATTTTTAGGGGTCGACTTTCTCTGTAAATATCAAACTCCTTATAGACTTATAGACCTGTGTACACTCATAAACACATTAGATCCTTAACCTATAAGTCTTCAATACACCAAAATCACTAAGGGGCACTAGATGCACTTACATAAAAGAATTGAGAGAAGATTCAAATATTGTTCATAGATAGACTTGATCATAAATCCACAATTCATCGGTCTCAACAAACACACCACAAAAACAAGATTACATCGAATAGATCTCCACGAGAGAGGGGGAGAACATTGTATTGAGATCCAAAAAGAGAGAAGAAGCCATCTAGCTACTAACTATGGACCCGAAGGTCTGAGGTAAACTACTCACACTTCATCGGAGGGGCTATGATGATGTAGAAGCCCTCCGTGATGATGGCCCCCTCCGACGGAGCTCCGGAACATGCCCCAAGATGGGATCTCGTGGGTACAGAAGGTTGCGGCAGTGGAATTAGGTTTTTGGCTCCGTATCTGATCGTTTGGGGGTATGTAGGTATATATTGGAGGAAGGAATACGTCGGTGGAGCTTCGAGGGGCCCACGAGGCAAGGGGTGCGCCCTAGGGGGGGCGCCCTCCACCCTCGTGACCGCCTCTATTCTTTCTTGACGGAGGGTCCAAGTCTCCTGGATCATATCTGATGAGAAAATCACGTTCCCGAAGGTTTCATTCCGTTTGGACTCCGTTTGATATTCTGTTTCTTCGAAACACTGAAATAGGCAAAAAACAACAATTCTGGGCTGGGCCTCCGGTTAATAGGTTAGTCCCAAAAATAATATACAAGTGGAAAATAAAGCCCAGTATAGTCCAAAACAGTAGATAATATAACATGGAGCAATAAAAAATTATAGATACGTTGGAGTCATATCAGGCACCCCCAAGCTTAATTCCTGCTCGTCCTTGAGTAGGTAAATGATAAAAAGAGAATTTTTGATGCGGAGTGCTACTTAGCATAATTTCAATGTAAATCTTCTCAATTGTGGTATGAATATTCAGATCCGAAAGATTCAAGACAAGAGTTCATATTGACATAAAAATAATAATACTTCAAGCATACTAACAAAACAATTATGTCTTCTCAACGTAACATGGCCAAAGAAAGTTTATCGCTACAAAATCATATAGTCTAGTCATGCTCCATTTTCGTCACACAAGAATGCTCTCATCATGCACAACCCCGATGACAAGCCAAGCAATTGTTTCATACTTTAATAATCTCAAACTCATAAACCTTCATGCAATACATGAGCGTGAGCCATGGATATAGCACTATGGGTGGAATAGAATATGATGATGGGGGTTATGTGGAGAAGACAAAAAAGGAGAAAGTCTCACATCAACGAGGCTAATCAATAGGCTATGGAGATGCCCATCGATTGATGTTAATGCAAGGAGTAGGGATTGCCATGCAACGGATGCACTAGAGCTATAAATGTATGAAAGCTCAACAAAAGAAACTAAGTGGGTGTGCATCCAACTTGCTTGCTCACGAAGACCTAGGGCATTTGAGGAAGCCCATCGTTGGAATATACAAGCCAAGTTCTATAACGAAAAATTCCCACTAGTATATGAAAGTGACAAAACAAGAGACTCTCTATCATGATGATTATGGTGCTACTTTGAAGCACAAGTGTGGCAAAGGATAGTAACATTGTCCCTTCTCTCTTTTTCTCTCATTTTTTGGGCCTTCTTTTTGGCCTTTTATTTATTTATTCCTCACTTGGGACAATGCTCTAGAAAATGATGATCATCACACTTCTATTTATTTACAACTCAATGATTACAACTCGATGCTAGAACAAAGTATGACTCTATATGAATGCCTCCGGCGGTGTACCGGGATATGCAATAAATCAAGAGTGACATGTATGAAAGAATTATGAACGATGGCTTGGCCACGAATACTATGTCAACTACATGATCATGCTAGCAATATGACAATGATGAATGTGTCATGAAGAACGGTATGGTGGAAAGTTGCATGGCAATATATCTCGGAATGGCTATGGAAATGCCATAATAGGTAGGTATGGTGGCTGTTTTGAGGAAGATATAAGGATGTTTATGTGTGAAAGAGCGTATCATATCATGGGGTTTGGATGCACCGGCGAAGTTTGCACCAACTCTCAATGTGAGAAAGGGCAATGCACGGTACCGAAGAGGCTAGCAATGATGGAAGGGTGAGAGTGCGTATAATCCATGGACTCAACATTAGTCATAAAGAACTCATATACTTATTGCAAAAATCTGCAAGTCATCAAAAACCAAAGCATTCGCTCCTAGGGGGATAGATTGGTAGGAAAAGACCATCGCTCGTCCCCGACCGCCACTCATAAGGAGGACAATCAAATAACACCTCATGTTTCAAATTTGTTACATAACGTTTACCATACGTGCATGCTATGGGACTTGCCAACTTCAACATAAGCACTTCTCAAATTCACAATTACTCTACTAGCATGACTTTGATATTATCACCTCCGTATCTCAAAACAATTATCAAGCATCAAACTTTTCTTAGTATTCAACGCACTCAAAAGAAAGTTTTACAAATCTTGAATACCAAGCATATTATTATTATTAAGCAAATTACCATGCTATTTAAGACTCTCAAAATAATCTAAGTGAAGCATGAGAGATCAATAGTTTCTTTAAAACAAATCCACCACCATGCTCTAAAAGATATAGGTGAGGCACTAGAGCAAAACTATATAGCTCAAAAGATATAAGTGAAGCACATAGAGTATTCTATCAAATTCCAATTCATGTATGGCTCTCTCAAAAGGTGTGTACAGAAAGGATGATTGTGGTAAACTAACAAGCAAAGACTCAAATCATACAAGACGCTCCAAGCAAAACACATATCATGTGGTGAATAAAAATATAGCTCCAAGTAAAATTACCGATGGAAGTAGACGAAAGAGGGGATGCCTTCCGGGGCATCCCCAAGCTTTGACTTTTTGGTGTCCTTGGATTATCTTGGGGGTGCCATGGGCATACCCAAGCTTAGTCTCTTGCCACTCCTTGTTCCATAATCCATCAAAAGATTTCACCCAAAACTTGAAAACTTCACAACACAAAACTCAATAGAAATCTCGTGAGCTCCGTTAGCGAAAGAAAACAAAAGACCAGTTCAAGGTACTGTAATAAACTCATTCTTTATTTGTATTGGTGTTAAACCTACTGTATTCCAACTTCTCTATGGATTATAAACTATTTTACTAGCCATAGATTCATCAAAATAAGCAAACAACACACGAAAAACAGAATCTGCCAAAAACAGAACAGTCTGTAGTAATCTGTAACTAACGCAAACTTCTGGAACTCCAAAACATCTACCAAAATAGGACGACCTAGAAAATGTGTTTATTGATGAGCAGAAATTGGAATCAATATTTTATCACGTTCTGGTAATTTTTAACAATTGTTTTCGTGAACAGAAAGTTTCTGGAAATTACAGCAAGATCAAATAACTATCGTCCAAGAAGATCCTATAGGTTTAACTTGGCACAAACACTAATTAAAAGATAAAACCACATATAAACAGAAGGTATATGGATTATTTATTCCTAAACAGAATCAAAAACAAAAAAAACTAAAAATAAAATTTGGTTGCCTCCCAACAAGCGCTATCGTTTAACGCCCCTAGCTAGGCATAATATTTCAACGATGCTCACATGAAAGACAAGAATTGAAGAACAAAGAGAGCATCATAAAGCACACGACAAACACATCTAAGTCTAACATACTTCCTATGCATAGGCATCTTATAGGCAAACAAATTATCATAGCAACCAAAAACTAGCATATGCAAGGAAGTGGAAAGAAACGATAGCAAGCTTAACATAACGAGAGGTAAATTATTATCATGAAAATTTCTACAACCATATTTTCCTCTCTCATAATAATTACATGTGGGATAATAAGAAAATTTAACAAAATAGCTATCACATAAAATATTTTCAAAACGATCCACATGCATGCAAAGTTGACGCTCTTCCAAAATAGTGGGATTAACATTAACTAAAGTAATGACCTCTCCAAACCCACTTTTATTAAAAAATTCATAAGATTGAATATTCTCCAAATATGTGGGATCTAAAGTTGACACTCTTCCAAACCCACTTTCAATATTATTGCAAACAATATTATCAATCTCATATTCATCATGGAGATTAAATAAATTTTCAGGATCATAAGAAGAATCACCCCAATCATGATCATTGCAAAAAGTAGTAGACATAGCAAAACTAGCATCCCCAAGCTTAGGGTTTTGCATATTATTAGCACACTTGACATCAAGAGAATTTATAGCAAAATCATTGAATTCATGATTTTCATTGAGGGAACTATCAAGCATGGGTGCAATAGCAACGATCTCATTTTAACATAAGGAACTATAGCAAATTCGTCTTCATAAATATTGGTATCATGGCCACAAGAATAACAAGCATCATGTTCATCAAGGGATATTTCAACCGAATCATCGGAATCATCATTATCCATAGATTCATGCATATCATTATTTTCTTCCAAAGCAACGGTCATTCTTTCAATAAATTCTTGGACATAGACATTATGAGCAAGGTTTTCAGTGCAATATTTAAGTATGATGGAATTTTCAGATTTGTTGAGAGTAAAATCATACTTTTCAATCAAAGAAGCAACTTCGTGAGCACCCTTAAAAATGACAAATTCTTCAATTTGTTCGATATCATAGTAACTATAAACACCCCTTGCATCAGAAGATAAGATTTCATTATCATTGAACTCACATAGGTAGGGAAGGTGTTTTTTAGGGTTCTTAGAGCAACAAGTAAAATCACACATTCCACAAAGATTCCAAGCATAGCATAGAAAACTATTTATATGATACCTTAAGAGTCTCCCTTTTTCAGACAAATGATGACGCACAAAATGAGCATGCTCATCTAAAGATTTCCCATCAACTAGGCTAGTTGGGGTTTCAGCACGAGCGCATAAGGATCGAAGATGATCCAAGTAGAACACTTTAAGTGGATCCATAATAGATTTTTAGCAAGCAAAGATGCAAGCAAATAGAAGGCACAAGGACACACAAACAAAGATACATACGGGAAGAAGGCGAACGGAAGAGAGGGCGAATAAAATGGCAAGGGTGAAGTGGGGGAGAGGAAAACGAGAGGCAAATGGCAAATAATGTAGTGCTAGAGATAAGGAATTGTGATGGGTACTTGGTATATTGACTTTTGCGTAGACTCCCCGGCAACGGCGCCAGAAATTCTTCTTGCTACCTCTTGAGCACTGCATTGGATTTCCCCGGAGAGGAGAGGATGATGCAGCAAAGTAGCGTAAGTATTTCCCTCAATTTTTGAGAACCAAGGTATCAATCCAGTAGGAGGCTATGCACGAGTCCCTCGTACCTACAAAACACAAATAGCTCAACGCAACCAACGCGATTAGGGGTTGTCAATCCCTTCACGGTCACTTACGAGAGTGAGATCCGATAGAGATGATAGATAATATTTTTGGTATTTTTGGTATAGAGATGCAAGGTAAAAAGTAAAAGGCAAAGTAAAAAGCAAAGCAACAATAAAGTGATGGATATTGATATGATGAGAATAGACCCGGGGGCCATAGGTTTCACCAGTGGCTTCTCTCAAGAGCATAAGTATTCTACGGTGGGTGAACAAATTACTGTTGAGCAATTGACAGAATTGAGCATAGTTATGAGAATATCTAGGTATGATCATGTATATAGGCATCACGTCCGAGACAAGTAGACCGACTCCTGCCTGCATCTACTACTATTACTCCACTCATCGACCGCTATCCAGCATGCATCTAGAGTATTAAGTTAAAAACAGAGTAACGCCTTAAGCAAGATGAGATGACGTAGAGGGATAGTTTCATGCAATATGATAAAAAAACCCATCTTGTTATCCTTGATGGCAACAATACTATATGTGCCTTGCTGCCCCTTCTGTCACTGGGAAAGGACACCGCAAGATTGAACCCAAAGCTAAGCACTTCTCCCATTGCAAGAAAACCAATCTAGTAGGCCAAACCAAACTGATAATTCGAAGAGACTTGCAAAGATAACCAATCATACATAAAAGAATTCAGAGAAGATTCAAATATTGTTCATAGATAGACTTGATCATAAACACACAATTCATCATTCTCAACAAACACACCGCAAAAAGAAGATTACATCGAATAGATCTCCACGAGAGAGGGGGAGAACATTGTATTGAGATCCAAAAAGAGAGAAGAAGCCATCTAGCTACCAACTATGGACCCGAAGGTCTGAGGTAAACTACTCACACTTCATCAGAGGGGCTATGATGATGTAGAAGCCCTCCGTGATGATGTCCCCCTCCGACGGAGCTCCGGAACAGGCCCCAAGATGGGATCTCGTGGGTATAGAAGGTTGCGATGGTGGAATTAGGTTTTTGGCTCCGTATCTGATCATTTAGGGATACGTAGGTATATATAGGAGGAAGGAGTACGTCGGTGGAGCTTTGAGGGGCCCACGAGGCAGGGGCGCGCCCTAGGGGGGCGCCCTCCAACCTCGTGACCGCCTCTCTTCTTTCTTGATGGAGGGTCCAAGTCTCCTGGATCATATCTGATGAGAAAATCACGTTCCCGAAGGTTTCATTCCGTTTGGACTCCGTTTGATATTCCATGTCTTTGAAACACTGAAATAGGCAAAAAACAACAATTCTGGGCTGGGCCTCCGGTTAATAGGTTAGTCCCAAAAATAATATAAAAGTGGAAAATAAAGCCCAATATAGTCCAAAACAGTAGATAATATAGCATGGAGCAATAAAAAAATTATAGATACATTGGAGACGTATCAGCTACCCCTCAACCTACTGCATCTACTCAAAATATTGAATATGAAATTCCTTCGGGTATGATAGGACAACTACTAGCTAATCCTTATGTAGGAGATGGAACCGAACATCCTGATATGCACTTGATATATGTAGAACAAATTTGTGGATTGTTTAAGCTTGCAGGTTTACCCAGGGATGAATTTATGAAAAAGGTTTTCACTTTATCTTTGAAGGGGAAAGCATTGGCATGGTATAGGCTATGCGATGATATTGGATCTTGGAATTGGAATCGATTGAAATTGGAGTTCCACCAAAAAAATTATCCTATGCATCTAGTTCATCGTGATCGGAATTATATATATAGGCCTCGTGAAGGAGAAAGTATTGCTAAAGTTTCAACCATGGTTATATAGAGAAACCACCTTTCCCTGTTAGGATAAAGGAACATGCTAAAGTTTCAACCGTGGTTAATAAAATCTATATTAGAACACCTAAACCTGATGAACAAATTAAAGTAGAACCTAGTATTGCTATGGTTAAAGATCTCTTGGAAGAAGACATGGATGGGCATGTTATTTACTTTTGTGAAGAAGCTGCTAGAGTTGCCAAACCTGATAAAAAAAGATAAACATAGACCTGTTGTTGGCATGCCCGTCATCTCAGTTAAAATAGGAGATCACTGTTATCATGGTTTATGTGACATAGGTGCTAGTGTGAGTGATATTCCTTACACCTTATATCAAGAAATTATGAATGACATAGCACCCGTAGAGATAGAAGACATAGATGTTACTATTAAACTTGCTAATAGAGACACAATATCACCAATTGGGATTGTTAGAGATGTTGAAGTATTGTGTGGGAAAATAAAATACCCTACTGATTTTCTTGTTCTCGGTTCCCCACAAGATTACTTTTGTCCCATTATCTTTGGTAGACCTTTCTTGAACACCGTTAATGCTAGAATAGATTGTGAGAAGCAAACTGTCGGTGTTAGTTTTGGTGATGAGTCTCATGAATTTAATTTTTCCAAATTTAGTAGAAAACTTCATGAAAAAGAATTGCCTAGTAAGGATGAATTAATTGGTCTTGCTTCTATTGTTGTACCACCTACTGATCCTTTAGAACAATATTTGCTAGACCATGAAAATGATTTACATATGCATGAAAGAAATGAAATAGATAAGATTTTCTTTGAACAACGTCCTCTGCTTAAACACAATTTGCCTATTGAAACTCTAGGAGGTCCTCCTCCACCTAAAGGTGATCCTGTGTTTGAATTAAAACAATTGCCAGACACTTTGAAATATGCTTATCTTGATGAAAAGAAGATATATCCTGTTATTATCAACGCTAACCTTTCAGAACATGAAGAAGAAAGATTACTGAAAGTTCTAAGGAAGCACCGAGCTACTATTGGATATACTCTTGATGATTTATAGGGCATTAGTCCCACTCTATGTCAGCACAAAATTAATATGGAACCTGATGCTAAACCCGTTGTTGATCACCAACGTCAGTTAAACCCGAAGATGAAAGAAGTGGTAAGAATGGAAATATTAAAACTTCTGGAAGCAGGTATAATCTATCCTATAACTGATAGTAGATGGGTAAGTCTTGTTCATTGTGTCCCTAAGAAAGGAGGTATTACTGTTGTTCCTAACGATAAGAATGAACTCATTCCACAAAGAATTGTTATAGGCTATAGAATGGTAATTGATTTTAGAAAATTAAACAAAGCAACTAGAAAATATCATTACCCTCTACCTTTTATTGACCAGATGCTTGAGTGATTACCTAAGCACACACATTTTTCTTCCTTGATGGATATTCTGGTTTTTCACAAGTACCTGTTTCTCAACCTGATTAAGAAAAGACCACTTTTACTTGTCCCTTTGGAACCTATGCTTATAGACGTATGCCTTTCGGATTATGTAATGCATCTACTACCATTCAAAGATGTATGACTGCTATATTCTCTGACTTTTGTGAAAAGATTGTTGAGGTTTTCATGGATGACTTTTCTGTTTATGGGAAGTCTTTTGATGATTTTTTAAGCAATCTTGATCGAGTTTTGCAGAGATGTGAACAAACAAATCTTGTCTTGAATTGGGAGAAGTGCCACTTTATGGTTAATGAAGGCATTGTATTAGGTCATAAAATTTCTGAAAGAGGTATTGAAGTGGACAAAGCTAAGGTTGATGCAATTGAGAAAATGCCAAATCCTAAAGATATAAAAGGTATTCGTAGTTTCTTAGGTCATGCTGGTTTCTATAGGAGATTTATCAAAGACTTTTCTAAAATTTCTAGGCCTCTTACTAGTCTTTTGCAAAAGGATATTCCTTTTGTTTTTGATGATGATTGTTTAGAAGCCTTTGAAACACTCAAGAAAGCCTTAATTTCTGCACCTATTGTTCAACCACCTGATTGGAACTTGCCTTTTGAAATCGTGTGTGATGCTAGTGATTATGCTGTTGGTGCTATTCTAGGGAAAAGAGTTGATAAGAAACTTAATGTAATTCATTATGCTAATAGAACTCTAGACAGTGCTCAAAGAAATTATGCTACTACTGAAAAAGAATTCTTAGCAATGGTGTTTGCTTGTGATAAATTTAGACCTTATATTGTTGATTCCAAAGTAACTGTTCACACAGACCATGCTGCTATTAAATATCTTATGGAAAAGAAAGATGCTAAACCTAGACTTATTCGATGGGTTCTCTTGTTACAAGAATTTGATTTACATATCATTGATAGAAAAGGAGATGAGAACCTAGTAGCTGATAATTTGTGTAGGCTTGAAAATGTGCCTGATGACCCACTACCTATTGATGATAGTTTTCCTGATGAGCACTTAGCTGCAATAAATGTTGCTCATAATACTCCTTGGTATGCTGACAATGCTAATTACATTGTTGCTAAATATTTACCACCTAGCTTTACATACCAACAAAAGAAAAAAAATTCTTCTATGATTGAAGACATTACTTTTTGGATGACCCTTATCTTTATAAAGAAGGAGTAGATGGTATTATTAGACGTTGTGTACCTGAGCATGAATAGGGACAAATCCTATGGAAATGTCACTCCGAAGTTTATAGAGGACATCATGCTGGAGATAGAACTGCTCACAAGGTATTGCAATCTGGATTTTATTGGCCTACCCTCTTCAATGATGCTCGTAAGTTCATCTTATCTTGTGATGAATGTCAAAGGATAGGTAATATTAGTAAGCGTCAAGAAATGCCTATGAATTATTCACTTGTTGTTGAACCATTTGGTGTTTGGGGATTTGATTACATGGGACATTTTCCTTCCTCTAATGGGTATACACATATTTTGGTTGGTGTTGATTATGTTACTAAATGGGTAGAACCTATTCCAACAAGTAGTGCTGATCACAACACCTCTATTAAAATGCTTAAGGGGGTTATTTTCCCAAGCAAGGTTTGGAGTCCCTAGATATTTAATGACTGATGGTGGTTCACACTTTATTCATGGTGTTGAGAACCATTGAATTGCATCACCTTATCATCCTCAGTCTAGTGCTCAAGTTGAACTTAGCAATAGAGAAATAAAATTAATTTTGCAGAAGACTGTCAATAGGTCTAGGAAGAATTAGTCTAAGAAATTAGATGATGCACTTTGGGCTTATAGAACAGCATATAAAAATCCTATGGGTATGTCTCCTTATAAAATGGTTTATGGAAAAGCTTGTCATTTGCCTCTTGAGTTAGAACATAAAGCATATTGGGCCATCAAAGAGCTCAACTATGATTTCAAACTTGCTGGTGAAAAGAGGTTATTTGATATTAGCTCATTAGATGAATGGAGAACCCAAGCTTATGAAAATGCAAAATTATTCAAAGAAAAAGTTACAAGATGGCATGACAAACGAATCCAAAAGCGTGAGTTTAAATTCGGAGAATATGTTCTTTTGTACAACTCTCGTTTCAGATTCTTTGCAGGAAAACTCCTCTCAAAATGGGAAGGCCCCTATGTTATCGAGGAGGTTTATCGGTCTCGAGCCATCAAATAAATAATTCCGAAGGTACTAACCCGAAGGTTGTCAATGGGCAACGAATAAAACATTATATCTCAGGTACGCCCATTAATGTTGAAAGTAATATTATCCAAACTTTGACACCGGAAGGACACATAAAAGAGTCCTTCCGGAACACTCTAGAATCGTGAAAATAAGGAGGTACGTGATACGGTAAGTAAACGGACTCCGAAAAATCCGCAAAAATATTTTTTATCAGTTTTGGAATATTTAAAATTTTAGGAAATAAAGAAACTTCCAGGAAGCATACCCTGGTGGGCACAAGACACCAGGTCGCGCCCAGGTGGGTTGTGCCCACCTGGGACACCTTCCCGTTTTTCTACCATATGTTTGCCCTCCAAGATAAAAAATCTATATATACTTCCCGAACCTGTTGATCACCGTATCACGGAGAAATCCTCTGTTCTCTTTTCCTGCTGTTTTCGGTCAGATTTATCAAGCCAGGCATTATTCTTCCTCCTCCTCCAACAACATGGAAGAAGATGCTTGGTTGATAAAGATCAAACTGAAGAGGGAGGAGCCCACGGACGCCGTCAAGAGAGACAAGGGCAAGAAGGCTACCGTAGCTCCATCCTCGGTGGCAGAACAAGCACTGCTAGCAGAAGAGGAAGATATCCTTAAGCCTTACCTAACTCACCTTAGTCTTGCTGAGATTGAAGCCTTTCGTATCATTGAAATAGTTCACGAAAATATTCTGCATCAAGAGCGTATCATCCATCTCCAGAGCGTCATCCGTCGATTGGAGAATCTCTTGATCCTTAAGGACAGGATCGCTTCATCACCAACATCATCTTCTTCACCACCAAAAGAGAACTGAGTATCGGGTATGGGCACTCCCCTTGGCTTCCGCCAAGCTTGGGGGAGGTGCCCCGGTATCGTATCATCCCACTATCTTTTTGCTTTTACTTATTTTAGTTCGATCTTTTGCTTTAGAAGAATAAAAGTTTAGTTCGATCTTTTGCTTTAGAAGAATAAAAGTTTAGTTCGATCCTTTCTTCTTTGAGAGTTTGCTTAGTGATCTATCCTTGTAATCGTGTGCAAGTTATATAATAAAGTTTAGTTTGAGTTTTTGCTTTCTTTACTATCATATTGCAAATAAAAGAAAAGAAATAAGGATGAAAAAGAGAAAGGAAATAAATAAAAGGAAAGAAATAATGAAAAAGATCATATACTAATCCTATGGTAGGTGATGACACCACATAAGGAAAAGTATAAGTAGAAAATTTTAATAGGGATTGACAAACATAGCATTAGTCAGTGATGCAACTCATGAAAGAATTAATAAGGGAAGAGAAGATTCACATATAAATATACTATCCTAGAAATATTTTGTGATTGTGAGCCCTCATCAAAATATTATATGCCAAAATTGTTGACGTTGGACAAGGAAGACAACTTAATGGTTTATGTTTGTTTATATTCACATAGAAGTCATATTGTCATAGATCCTTCAACATGTGGTGCTTGCCCCCTATCTTTGCTAGCCAAAAATTCCGCACTAAGTAGAGATACTACTTGTGCATCCAAAAACCCTTAAACCCAAATCTTATTTTCAAGTGTCCACCATACCTACCTAGGGATTGAGCAAGATCCCTCAAGTAAGTTGTCATCGGTGCAAAAAGGCAATAAAATTGCTTCTAAAAGTGTGAGATCATTCAGTGCAAGAGAAAATTGAGCGTTGCATGAACTTGTGATGGTGAAGAATAAGAGCGACATACTGCATAATAAAGGTCGTATCATAATGGGCAATGCAATGACGTTCTTTTGCACTAAGGGGTTGAGCATACAAACAAATAAGTGCATGGAAACCTCTACTTCCCTCTACGAAGGGCCTATCTTTTACTTTTATGTATTTAATTTTATGCAAAGAGTCAAAGTTTTCCTTCTATTCCTTTTTATTTTTTCTCCTTTGGCCAGCATTATGTGGTGAGGAAAGATCTAGGCACATATGTCTAGTTGAATATAGATAGCATGAGTTATTATTGTTGACATCATCCTTGAGGTGAATACGTTGGGAGGCGAAACTATAAGCCCCTATCTTTCTATGTGTCTGGTTGGAACGTTTTGCTCATGTGTACTTGCCTAAAAGCTCCGATACGTGACCCTTCCTGAAAAGATGATGAATTGTAGTTGCAAAGTTGACTAAGAACATAGTTTGTTGGTTTTTAATAGAGTTTTTGCTTTATACTTCGATTGTGTGATGAATTGTTACTTATTAAGTATATGATATAAGTCTTATGTTTAATATGGTTGCTGTTATAATAATCAATATGATGCTTCTATGTCCGTATTTTGTTTTTATCGACACCTCTCTCTCTCTCAAAGCATGTGGACATGTTTTTCGATTTCGGTTTTCGCTTGAGGATAAGCGAGGTCCAAGCTTGGGGGAGTTGATACGTCCATTTGCATCATGTTTTCTTACTGTTATTTATAATTTTTTTATCCATAATAATGCTTATTGGAGTAATTCTAATGCCTTTTCTCTCATAATATGCAAGGTTTACACAAAGAGGGAGAATTCCGGCGGCTGGAAATTTGGACCTGGAAAAGCTACGTCAGGCTACCTATTCTGCACAACTCCAAATGAGCTGAAACTTCACGAAGATTTTTTATGGAATATTTGAGGAATATTGGAGCAAATAACTACTAGAGGGGGCCCACCAGGTGGTTACAACCCACCTGGGCATGCCAGGGAGCCCAGGCGCGCCCTGAGGTTGTGCTCACCTAGGCCCACCTTCGGTGCCCATCTTATGGTATATAGGTCATTTTGACCTAGAAAAAAAATAAGGAGAGGACTTTCGGGACGGAGCGCCGCCGTCTCGAGGCGGAACTTGGGCAGGAGCACTTTTGCCCTCCAGTAGAGCGATTCCGCCGGGGGAATTTCCCTGCCGGAGGGGGAAATCATCGTCATCATCATCACCAACAACTCTCCCATCTTGGGGAGGGCAAATCTCCATCAACATCTTCAACAACACCATTTCATCTCAAACCCAAGCTCATCTCTTGTGTTCAATCTTGTTACTGGAACTATAGATTGGTGCTTGTGGGTGACTAGTAGTGTTGATTACATCTTGTAGTTGATTACTATATGGTTCATTTGGTGGAGGATTATATGTTCAGATCCATTATGCTATTTAATACCCCTCTGATCTTGAGCATGATTATCATTTGTGAGTAGTTACTTTTGTTCTTGAGGTCACGGGAGAAATCATGTTGCAAGTAATCATGTGAACTTGAAATGTGTTCGATATTTTGATAGTATGTATATGTGATTCCCTTAGTAGTGTCATGTGAACATCGAATACATGACACTTCACCATATTTGGGCCTAAGGGAATGCATTGTTGAGTAGAAATTAGATGATGGGTTGCGAGAGTGACAAAAGCTTAAACCCCAGTTTATGCGCTATTCCGTAAGGGACCGATTGGATCCAAAAGTTTAATGCCATGGTTAGAATTTATTCTTAATACTTTTCTCGTAGTTGCGGATGCTTGCGGGAGGGTTAATCATAAATAGGAGGTTTTTTCAAGTAAGAACAACACCTAAGCACCGGTCCACACCCACATATCAAATTATCAAAGTACCGAACACGAATTAAACCAACATGATGAAAGTGACTAGATGAAATTCCCATGTACCCTCAAGAACACTTTGCTTATCATAAGAGACCTTTTTGGCATGTCCTTTGCCTCAAAAGGATTGGGCTACCTTGCTGCACTTTTGTTACTACTATCGTTACTTGCTAGTTACAAATTATCTTGCTATCAAACTACTCCGCTACTTACAATTTCAGCACTTGCAGACATTACCTTGCTGAAAACCACTTGTCATTTCCTTCTGCTCCTCGTTGGGTTCGACACTCTTACTTATGGAAAAGAGCTACAATTAATCCCCTATACTTGTGGGCCATCACTTGTCTCATGTCTCATTTGTATTCTTCATCCCTGCAGGTACTCATAATCATGAAGAGCGAGTCACGGACATGCTAAGGGTAGGGAGACCATGAATAGTTATTCTGAACACCAGTGACAAAAAGGTTTAGTACGGTAACATAGATCCTATCCTTGGGGATTCAAGAGGTGCAGTCATTAAACGCCCAATGCTTTTGTCTGGTTATTACAACCTTAATTACCGGGACATCACCGCGCGACGAATAGGGCCTTCGGTTGGACATTCGACTCTTGATGCAGGACACACGTCGGTCAAGACGTAATTTGTACACATCCCCTATGATACATAGCAAGCATATCTTGATGGATGACTTCCAGAGCACAAATTAAGATCATGATGGTCCTGACACAAATATATGGTTGTAAGCATAAGTCCTCATACCCATGCTTATTTCTATTATAAGTGCTTTCAGTGTTAGCTTGATTTATGATCCGGTAAAAAGCTGAAATTTAATTCTCTAGCAAAAGCTTGTTTGAGACCCTAGTTTAAAGGGAACCTTACTCTCGTGGGTTCAATAACTCGGGGTCACCTTTGGGGGCAAAAGGCGAGAATTCTTTCTGCTCCCTTTACGGATCACTAAACGATGCCGGCGGCAGTGCCCGTATAGTAGGACACGGGAGAGGAGGCCGAGAGGAACGATGCCGGCGGCGGCGTCAGTGTAGTAGGACGTTGGAGAGGAGGCTGAGAGGAATGACGTCAGCGGCGGTGCCAATGGAGTAGGACGTGAGAGAGAAGGCCGAGAGAAACGACGCCAATGATGGCACCAGTGTAGCAGGACGCGAGAGAGGAGGCTCGGAGGAACGATTAGAAAGGTGAAACAGGTTAAAGAGTGTCATTGATTAAGACCACACATATACATATATACATTCTGCGAGTAAAAAGGTGTATATCTAGTAGTCTACGATCATCAAAATAGAAAACGTGCAACACAAGAGTCATATGAAACACCAAGATGAATATAGGGGTGAAAGAAAATTTCAAATGGTCGACCGAGTGTGAAGATTTTGTCAAAATCCATCCAAAAAACCTTCAAACATTAGCATGCAATTGAATGTTTATGGTCCATGGAATTCAGAACCAATCGTCTAAATGGAACCACAACGTTGATGTACATGTTTTTCATATAGAACATATCTCTAATCGAAGCATCCTTATGTAGGTTAGAAGGGAAGAAGATTAAGGGGTGATTAGAACATAACACATGAAAATCCGCGTACACCCATGTGCACCTATGCACCAACTCGCAACACGCATAATCCCAAGAGCTCTCCACGCCGGCTTCATTGCATCCGTCGGGGCTGGCTCTTTGGAAACACTTGATTTGAGTGTTCCACCACAATCAGGCCCACAGGAGCAAATCCTATATGACGCCTTGAGCGTCAGTTTCTTCATTATTTGCAAATGACATTGCCCTCTATTCTCTCGATCTAAATGGGCTGGCCCAAACGCCCACATGAAGCTCCCCTCTCCTGGTTCTCCTGGTTCTAAGAAGCCCTCCAACTTTTTGGGGGGAGCCTATAGGAATCCCCTCTCGTTAGGGTTTGGATCCTCTCGGCGGTGGCGATCCCTCGCGCCACCGTAGAGACTTTTCACTCCCCTCTCCTTCCCTCCATGCCAATGCTAGGGACCTTAGGGGTCTCGCTACCGGCGGGGGCAAGGTTTCTTTAGGGATCATACCGCCCGTGGAAACAAAAACCTCGGGCAAGGGAAGATGGAAGACGCTGCGTCGGGATCGGGAAGCGGCATGACGGATCTTGAAGCGATGATGGACGAACTGGGTTTGAAGGAAGATGATCTCCAGGATGTGGTAATTGAGTATGATGAGCTGCCAGTCGAGGCGACCCAGTGGATGGCCATCGCTAGGGTTTGATACGTCTCCAACGTATCTATAATTTTTTATTGTTCCATGCTATATTATATTCTGTTTTGGATGTTTAATGGGCTTTATTATACACTTTTATATTATTTTTGGGACTAACCTATTAACCGGAGGCCCAGCCCAAATTGCTGTTTTTTGCCTATTTCAGTGTTTCACAGAAAAGGAATATCAAACGGAGTCCAAACGGAATGAAACCTTCGGGAACGTGATTTTCGGAACAAACGTGATCCAGAGGACTTGGAGTCTACGTAAAGCAATCAATGAGGAGAGCACGAGGCATGGGGCACGCCTACCCCCCCAGACGCGCCCTCCACCCTCGTGGGGGCCATGTTGCTCCACCGACGTACTTCTTCCTCCTATATATACCTATGTACCCCCAAACCATCAGGGGCATCCACGAAAACCTCATTCCACTGCCGCAACCTTCTGTACCTGTGAGATCCCCTCTTGGGGCCTTTTCCGGCGCTCCGTCGGAGGGGGCATTGATCATGGAGGGCTTCTACATCAACACCATAGCCTCTCCGATGATGTGTGAGTAGTTTACCTCAGACCTTCGGGTCCATCGTTATTAGCTAGATGGCTTCTTCTCTCTCTTTGGATTTCAATACCATGTTCTCCTCGATCTTCTTGGAGATCTATTCGATGTAATCTTCTTTTGCAGTGTGTTTGTCGAGATCCGATGAATTGTGGGTTTATGATCAAGTTTATCTATGAACAATATTTGAATCTCCTCTGAATTCTTTTATGTATGATTGGTTATCTTTGCAAGTCTCTTCGAATTATCAGTTTGGTTTGGCCTACTAGATTGATCTTTCTTGCAATGGGAGAAGTGCTTAGCTTTGGGTTCAATCTTGCGGTGCTTGATCCTAGTGACAAAAAGGGAAACGACACGTATTGTATTGTTGCCATCGAGGATAATAAGATGGGGTTTATATCATATTGCATGAGTTTATCCCTCTACATCATGTCATCTTACTTAAAGCATTACTCCGTTCTTATGAACTTAATACTCTAGATGCATGTTGGATAGTGGTCGATGTGTGGAGTAATAGTAGTGGATGCAGGCAGGAGTCGGTCTACTTGTCAAGGACGTGATGCCTATATACATGATCATACCTAGATATTCTCATAGCTATGCTCAATTCTATCAATTGCTCGACAGTAATTTGTTCACCCACCGTAATACTTATGCTCTTGAGAGAAGCCACTAGTGAAACCTATGGCCCCCGGGTCTATTTTCCATCATATTAATCTTCCAACAGTTAGCTATGTCTATTGCCGTTTATTTTACTTTGCATCTTTATCATAAAAATACCAAAAACATTATCTTATCATACCTATCAGATCTCACTCTCGTAAGCGACCGTGAAGGGATTGACAACCCCTTTATTACGTTGGTTACGAGGTTCTTATTTGTTTGTGTAGGTGCGCGGGACTTGAGAGTGGTCTCCTACTGGATTGATACCTTGGTTCTCAAAAACTGAGGGAAATACTTATGCTACTTTACTGCATCACCCTTTCCTCTTCAAGGGGAAACCAACGCAATGCTCTAGAGGTAGCAGGGTTCATACCGAGAAGGCTTACAACCAGTACTGGTTTTACAGGAACATGCGGGTGGCATGGGTCTTGCCAAAAGAAGTGAAGATCATGCCACTTGAAGAGAACCTGTACACGCTGCAATTTGAATGCCTAGGTGATTGGGAGCGCGTAATGGAGGATGGACCTTGGAGCTTCAAGGGAAAAGCGGTGGTTCTGGATAAGTATGACGGATTTACGAAACCGTCGACTATAGAGCTCAACAAGATTGACATGTGGATACAGATCCATGATTTCCCAGATGGTTTTTCTCAAAAATCAAGGCTCTTGCTTCAACAGTGGGAGAGTTTATATATGCTGAACCAAGATCTCAAGACTTTGAAGGTAACTTTGCACGTGTGCGTGTGAAGGTAGATGTCACAAAGCCCGTAAAGAATGATGTTTCTTTGGTGGTGAAGATAAAAGATACTATCCATAGGGAGATTTATAAAGTGAAGTATGAACGGCTCCCTGACTGTTGCGCCGTTTGTGGATACATTGGTCACCTATTCAAGGAGTGTGGAGATGGAGTTCACGATCCAAAAGCACTGGTCTTTAAAGATCTGAAAGCGTCATGGTTTAAAGGCCCGGGGAGTGGCCCAGGAGAAGGACGAGGCAATGCTGAAGGCAATGGAACAAGGAGTGGCCGAGGAGGGGGCCGAGGTCCAGGCCGTGCGGGCAGAGGCCGGGGCCGGGCAACTGATCATAATATGTCAGCTCCTCGGGAGTGTTGGGGAACATAGTAATTTCCAAAAATTTCCTACGCACACGCAAGATCATGGTGATGCATAGAAATGAGAGGGGAGAGTGTGTCCACGTACCCTCGTAGACCGAAAGCGGAAGTGTTAGCACAGCGCGGTTGATGTAGTCGTACGTCTTCACAATCTGACCGATCAAGTTACGAACGCACGACACCTCCGAGTTCAGCACACATTCAGCCCGATGACGTCCCTCGAACCCCGATCCAGCCGAGTGTTGAGGGAGAGTTTCGGCAGCATGACATCATGGTGACGATGATGATGTTCTACCGACGCAGGGATTCTCCTAAGCACTGCTACAGTATTATCAAGGTGGACTATGGTGGAGGGCGGCACCGCACACGGCTAAAAGATCAACAGATCAATTGTTGTGTCTAGAGGTGCCCCCTGCCCCCGTATATAAAGGTGCAAGGGGGAGGCCGGCTGGCCCTCTATTGGCGCGCCAGGAGAAGGATTCCTCCTCCTAGTAGGAGTAGGACTCCCCTTTCCTACTCCTACTTGGAGGAGGAAAGGAAGGAGGAGAAGGAGACGGAAGGAGAGGGAGGAAAAAGGAGGAAAGGGGGGTCGGCCCCCTAGTCCAAATTGGTTTGGGCTAGGGGGGCGCGCGCCCTGCCTCCTCTCTTCAACCACTTGGCCCATGAGGCCCATTACCTCTTCCTCGTATTCCCGTAACTCCCCGGTACCCCCGAAAATACCCGAATCACTCGGAACCTTTCCGATGTCTCAATATAGCCGTCCAATATATCGATATTTACGTCTCGACCATTTCGAGACTCCTCATCATGTCCCCAATATCATCCGGAACTCCGAACTACCTTCGGTACATCAAATCACATAAACTCATAATGCAATCGTCACCGAAACTTTAAGCGTGCGGAACCTACGGGTTCGAGAACTATGTAGACATGACCGAGACACGTCTCCGGCCAATAACCAATAGCGGAACCTGGATGCTCATATTGGCTCCCACATATTCTACGAAGATCTTTATCGGTCAAACCGCATAACAACATACGTTGTTCCCTTTGTCATCCGTATGTTACTTGCCCGAGATTCGATCGTCGGTATCTCAATACCTAGTTCAATCTCGTTACTGGCAAGTCTCTTTACTCATTCCGTAATGTATCATCCCACAACAAACTCATTAGTTGCAATGCTTGCAAGGCTTATAGTGATGTGCATTATCGAGTGGGCCCAGAGATACCTCTTTGACAATCGGAGTGACAAATCCTAATCTCGAAATACGCCAACCCAACAAGTACCTTTGGAGACACCTGTAGAGCACCTTTATAATCACCCAGTTACGATGTGGTAGCACACAAAGTGTTCCTCCGGTAAACGGGAGTTGCATAATCTCATTAAGAACATGTATAAGTCATGAAGAAAGCAATAGAAGAATACTAAACGATCGTTTGCTAAGCTAACGGAATGGGTCAAGTCAATCACATCATTCTCCTAATGATGTGATCCTGTTAATCAAATGACAATTCATGTCCATGGCTAGGAAACTCAACCATCTTCGATTAACGAGCTAGTCAAGTAAAGGCATACTAGTGACACTATGTTTGTCTAGGTATTCACACATGTATTATGTTTCCGGTTAATACAATTCTAGCATGAAAAATAAACATTTATCATGAAATAAGGAAATAAATAATAACTTTATTATTGCCTCTAGTGCATATTTCTTCAGTCTCCCACTTGCACTAGAGTCAAGAATCTAGTTCACATCGCCATGTGATTTAACACCAATAGTTCACATCACCATGTGATTAACACCCATAGTTCACATCGTCATGTGACCAACACTCAAAGGATTTTCTAGAGTCAATAATCTAGTTCACATCGCTATGCGATTAACACTCAAAGAGTACTAAGGTGTGATCATGTTTTTCTTGTGAGAGAAGTTTAGTCAACGGGTCTGCCATATTCAGATCCGTATGTATTTTGCAAATTTCTATGTCAACAATGCTCTGCACAGAGCTACTCTAGCTAATTGCTCCCACTTTTAATATGTATCCAGATTGAGACTTAGAGTCGTCTGGATCAGTGTCAAAACTTGCATCGACGTAACCCTTTACGACGAACCTTTTTTGTCACCTCCATAATTGAGAAACATATCCTTATTCCACTAAGGATAATTTTGACCGCTGTCCAGTGATCTACTCCTAGATTACTATTGTACTCCCTTGCTAAACTCAGTGTAGGGTATACAATAGTTCTGGTACACAACATGGCATACTTTATAGAACCTATGGCTGAGGCATAGGGAATGACTTTCATTCTCTTTCTATCTTCTGCCGTGGTCGGGCTTTGAGTCTTACTAAATTTCACACCTTGTAACACACGCAAGAACTCTTTCTTTGATTGTTCCATTTTGAACTACTTCAAAATCTTGTCAAGGTATGTACTCATTGAAAAAACTTATCAAGCGTCTTGATCTATCTCTATAGATCTTGATGCTCAATATGTAAGTAGCTTCACCGAGGTATTTCTTTGGAAAACTCCTTTCAAACACTCCTTTATGCTTTGCAGAATAATTCTACATTATTTCCGATCAACAATATGTCATTCACATATACTTATCAAAAATGTTGTAGTGCTCCACTCACTTTCTTGTAAATACAGGCTTCACCGCAAGTGTGTATAAAACTATATGCTTTGATCAACTTATCAAAGCGTATATTCCAACTCCGAGATGCTTACACCAGTCCATAGATGGATCGCTGGAGCTTGCATATTTTGTTAGCACCATTAGGATTGACAAAACCTTCTGGTTGCATCATATACAATAAATCCATTAAGGAATGCAGTTTTGTTTATCCATTTGCCAGATTTCATAAAATGCGGCAATTGCTAACATGATTCGGACAACCTTAAGCATAGACACGAGTGAGAAACTCTCATCGTAGTGAACACCTTGAACTTGTCGAAAACCTTTTGCGACAATTCTAGCTTCGCAGATAGTAACACTACTATCAGCGTCCGTCTTCCTCTTGAAGATCCATTTAATCTCAATGGCTCGCCGATCATTGGGCAAGTCAATCAATGTCCATACTTTGTTCTCATACATGGATCTCATCTCAGATTTCATGGCCTCAAGCCATTTCGCGGAATCTGGGCTCACCATCGCTTCTTCATAGTTCGTAGGTTCGTCATGGTCTAGTAATATAACTTCCAGAACAGGATTACCGTACCACTCTGGTGCGGATCTTACTCTGGTTGACCTACGAGGTTCAGTAACAACTTGATCTGAAGTTTCATGATCATCATCATTAACTTCCTCACTAATTGGTGTAGGTGTCATAGGAACCGGTATCTGTGATGAACTACTTTCCAATAAGGGAGCAGGTACAGTTACCTCATCAAGTTCTACTTTCCTCCCACTCACTTCTTTCGAGAGAAACTCCTTCTCTAGAAAGATTCCAAATTTAGCAACAAAAGTCTTGCCTTCGGATCTGTGATAGAAGGTGTACCCAACTGTCTCCTTTGGGTATCCTATGAAGACACATTTCTCCGATTTGGGTTTGAGCTTATCAGGATGAAACTCTTTCTTATAAGCATCGCAATCCCAAACTTTAAGAAATGACAACTTTGGTTTCTTGCTTAACCACAGTTCATACGGTGTCGTCTCAACGGATTTAGATGGTGCCCCTTTTTTAACGTGAATGTAGCTATCTCTAATGCATAACCCCAAAACTATAGTGGTAAATCGGTAAGAAACATCATAGATTGCACTATATCCAATGAAGTACGGTTATGACGTTTGGACACACCAGGTGGCACGAATTTGTGAAACTATTCCACATTGTTTTAATTGAAGACCAAACTCGTAACTCAAATATTTGTCTCCACGATCAGATCGTAGAAACTTTATTTTCTTGTCACGATGATTTTCCACTTCACTCTGAAATTCTTTGAACTTTTCAAATGTTTCAAACTTATATTTCATCAAGTAGATATACCCATATCTGCTCAAATCATCTATGAAGGTTAGAAAATAACGATACCCGCCGCGAGCCTCAACACTCATCGGACCGCATACATCAGTATGTATTACTTCCAATAAGTGAATTGCTCGCTCCATTGTTCCGGAGAACGAAGTCTTAGTCATCTTGCCCATGAGGCATGGTTCGCAAGCATCAAGTGATTCATAATCAAGTGATTCCAAAAACCCATCAGCATAGAGTTTCTTCATGCGCTTTACACCAATATGACCTAAACGGCAGTGCCACAAATAAGTTGCACTATCATTATTAACTTTGCATCTTTTGGCTTCAATATTCTGAATATGTGTATCACTATGATCGAGATCCAACAAACTATTTTCATTGAGTGTATGACCATCGAAGGTTTTATTCATGTAAACAAAACAACAATTATTCTCTAACTTAAATGAATAACCGTATTGCAATAAACATGATCAAATCATATTCATGCTCAACGCAAACACCAAATAACACTTATTTAGGTTCAACACTAATCTCGAAAGTACAGGGAGTGTGCGATGATGATTATATCAATCTTGGAACTACTTCCAACACACATCGTCACTTCACCCTTAACTAGTCTCTGTCATTCTGCAACTCCTGTTTCGAGTTACTAATCTTAGCAACTGAACTAGTATCAAATACTAAGGGGTTGATATAAACACTAGTAAAGTACACATCAATAACATGTATATCAAATATACCTTTGTTCACTTTTCCATCCTTCTTATCCGCCAAATACTTGGGGCAGTACCGCTTCCAGCGACCAGCCCCTTTGCAGTAGAAACACTTAGTCTCAGGCTTAGGTCCAGACTTGGGCTTCTTCACTTGAGCAGCAACTTGTTTGTCGTTCTTCTTGAAGTTCCCCTTCTTCCCTTTGCCCCTTTTTTGAAACTAGTGGTCTTGTCAACCATCAACACTTGATGTTTTTCTTGATTTCTACCTTCGTCGATTTCAGTATCACGAAGAGCTTGGGAATCGTTTCCGTTATCCCTTGCATATTATAGTTCATCTCGAAGTTCTAGTAACTTGGTGATAGTGACTAGAGAACTCTGTCAATCACTATCTTATCTGGAAGATTAACTCCCACTTGATTCAAGTGATTGTAGTACTCGGACATTTTGAGCACATGCTCACTAGCTGAGCAATTCTCCTTCATCTTGTAGGCAAAGTACTTGTCAAAGGTCTCATATCTTTTGACATGGGCATGAGTCTGAAATAATAATTTCAACTCTTGGAACATGTCATATGCTCCATGGCGTTCAAAACATCTTTAAAACCCCGATTCTTAGTCGTAAAGCATGGTGCACTAAACTATCAAGTAGTCATTATACCGAGCTTTGCCAAACGTTCATAACGTCTGCATATGTTCCTGCAATAGGTTCGTCACCTAGCGGTGCATCAAGGACATAATTCTTCTGTGCAGCAATGAGGATAATCCTCAGATCACGGACCAAGTCCGCATCATTGCTACTAACATCTTCAACTTAGTTTTCTCTAGGAACATATCAAAATAAACAGGGGAGCTAAACGCGAGCTATTGATCGACAACATAGATATGCTAATACTACCAGGACTAAGTTCATGACAAATTTAAGTTCAATTGATCATATTACTTAAGAACTCCCACTTAGATAGACATCCCTCTAATCTTCTAAGTGATCACGTGATCCATATCAACTAAACCATGTCCGATCATCACGTGAGATGGAGTAGTTTCAATGGTGAACATCACTATGTTGATCATATCTACTATATGATTCACGCTCGACCTTTCGGTCTCAGTGTTCCGAGGCCATATCTGTTATATGCTAGGCTCGTCAAGTTTAACCTGAGTATTCCGCGTGTGCAACTGTTTTGCACCAGTTGTATTTGAACGTAGAGCCTATCACACCCGATCATCATGTGGTGTCTCAGCACGAAGAACTTTTGCAACGATGCATACTCAGGGAGAACACTTATACCTTGAAAATTTAGTGAGAGATCATCTTATAAAGCTACCGCCGAACTAAGCAAAATAAGATGTATAAAAGATAAACATCACATGCAATCATAATATGTGACATGATATGGCCATCATCATCTTGTGCCTTTGATCTCCATCTCCAAAGCATTGTCATGATCTCCATCGTCACCGGCATGACACCATGATCTCCATCATCTTGATCTATATCAATGTGTCGTCACATGGTCGTCTCGCCAACAATTGCTCTTACAACTATTGCTATCGCATAACGATAATGTAAAGCAACTATTTGGCGCTTGCATCTTATGCAATAGAGAGACAACCATAAGGCTTTTGCCAGTTGCCGATAACTTCAACAAAACATGATCATCTCATACAACAACTTATATCTCATCACGTCTTGAACATATCGCATCACAACATGCCCTGCAAAAACAAGTTAGACGTCCTCTACTTTGTTGTTGCAAGTTTTACGTGGCTGCTACGGGCTGAGCAAGAACTGTTCTTACCTACGCATCGAAACCACAATGATAGTTTGTCAAGTTGGTGTTGTTTTAACCTTCGCAAGGACCGGGCGTAGCCACACTCGGTTCAACTAAAGTTGGAGAAACTGACACCCGCTAGTCACCTTTGTGCATAGCACGGCGGTAAAACCAGTCTCGCGTAAGTGTACGCGTAATGTCGGTTCGGACCGCTTCATCCAACAATACCACCGAACCAAAGTATGACATGTTGGTAAGCAGTATGACTTGTGTCGCCCAGAACTCACTTGTGTTCTACTTGTGCATATAACATCTACGCATAAAACCAGGCTCGGCTGCCACTGTTGGGGAACGTAGTAATTTCAAAAAAATTCCTACGCACACGCAAGATCATGGTGATGCATAGCAACGAGAGGGGAGAGTGTGTCCACGTACCCTCGTAGACCGAAAGCGGAAGCGTTAGCAAAATGCGGTTGATGTAGTCGTACGTCTTCACGATCCGACCGATCAAGTACCGAACGAACGACACCTCTGAGTTCAGCACACGTTCAGCCCGATGACGTCCCTCGAACTCCGATCCAGCCCAGTGTTGAGGGAGAGTTTCGTCAGCACGATGTCGTGGTGACGATGATGATGTTCTACCAACGCAGGGCTTCGCCTAAGCACTGCTACAGTATTATCGAGGTGGACTATGGTGGAGGGGGGCACCGCACATGGCTAAAAGATCAACAGATCAATTATTGTGTCTAGAGCTGCCCCCAGCCCCCGTATATAAAGGAGCAAGGGGGAGGTCGGCCAGCCCTCTATGGGCGCGCCAGGAGGAGGAGTCCGCCTCCTAGTAAGACTAGGACTCCCCTTTCCTACTCCTACTAGGAGGAGGAAAGGAAGGAGAAGGAAGGAGAGGGAGGGAAAAGGAGGAAAGGGGGACAGGCCCCCTAGTCCAATTAGGTTTGGGCTAGGGGGGCCGCGCGCCCTGCCTCCTCTCTTCCACCACTTGGCCCATGAGGCCCATTACTTCTTCCTCAATACCCGAATCACTCGGAACCTTTCCGATGTCTTAATATAGTCATCCAATATATCGATCTTTACGTCTCGACCATTTCGAGACTCCTCGTCATGTCCCCGATCTCATCTGGAACTCCGAACTACCTTCAGTACATCAAATCACATAAACTCATAATACAATCGTCACCGAAACTTTAAGCGTGCGGACCCTACGGGTTCGAGAACTATGTAGACATGACCGAGACACGTCTTCGGCCAATAACCAATAGTGGAACCTGGATGCTCATATTGGCTCCAACATATTCTACGAAGATCTTTATCGGTCAAACCGCATAATAACATACGTTGTTCCCTTTGTCATCCGTATGTTACTTGCCCGAGATTCGATCGTCGGTATCTCAATACCTAGTTCAATCTCGTTACTGGCAAGTCTCTTTACTCGTTTCGTAATGTATCATCCCAAAACTAACTCATTAGTTGCAATGCTTGCAAGGCTTATAGTGATGTGCATTACCGAGTGGGCCCAGAGATACCTCTTTGACAATCGGAGTGACAAATCCTAATCTCGAAATACGCCAACCCAACAAGTACCTTCGGAGACACCTGTAGAGCACCTATATAATTACCCAGTTATGTTGTGACATTTGGTAGCACACAAAGTGTTCCTCCGGTAAACGGGAGTTGCATAATCTCATAGTCATAGGAACATGTATAAGTCATGAAGAAGAAATAGCAGAATAATAAACGATCGTGTGCTAAGCTAACGGAATGGGTCAAGTCAATCACATCATTCTCCTAATGATGTGATCCCGTTAATCAAATGACAACTCATGTCCATGGCTAGGAAACTCAACCATCTTCGATTAACGAGCTAGTCAAGTAGAGGCATGCTAGTGACACTATGTTTGTCTATGTATTCACACATGTATTATGTTTCCGGTTAATACAATTCTAGCATGAATAATGAACATTTATCATGAAATAAGGAAATAAATATTAACTTTATTATTGCCTCTAGGGCATATTTCCTTCAGGGAGAAGGATGGAATATCCAACGGGGATATAGCTATGGAGGATAGAGATAAAAATAGAAACAGAGGGGCTGCATCGGCGGACCCAAAGGCATTATTGCTGCTGCGAGCACCCTCGGACAGGCTCAAACAATCCTGCGCCGTCGCCATCCACTGAAATCCCACCCAGCCCGTCGTCAAAGCAGGAGGCGAAGAGGAACAAGACCGACACAATGACTAGTGAGAAAAATAGCGGAAAGAACACATCTCTGACCAAGAACAATGATGCGCGTTTGGCGGGCCTCCTAGGAGGGTCGCGCCTAGCGCAATGAGTCTTCTCTGTTGGAATTGCCGTGGGGCTGGCAAACCCGCGGCGGTTTGAGAGCTTTGTGATCTAACGAAGCAATATGCCCCCTCTGTATTATGCATCCTTGAGACTCAGATATAGGGTTCTAGAGTTGAGAATATGGCTGGTTCTTTAGGTTTTAATAAAAGTTATGCAGGTAGTAGCTCGGGAAGAAGTGGTGGTCTAGGAATTTTCTGGAATGAAGAAATAAAGCTTGAGATTGTTGGCTATTCCCAGTATCATATTGATGCAATTATTGATGAACTTGTAGATGTTAAAACAAGGGTAACCTTTGTCTATGGGGAAGCACAAGTCAACGAAAGATATAAGACATGGGATATGCTTAGGGGAATTGTTGGCACAAACGATATACCCTGGCTAGTCCTAGGCGATTTTAACGAGGTGTTAAATGCACACGAACATGGTGGAGTAGGGAATAGAAGCCAAGCACAAATAGACGCTTTCAGAGACGCTCTTGACACATGTGGTTGAAAGGATCGAGAAGAGGTGTCTAGAGGGGGGTGATTAGACACTAAGTACCAAAAGTTGCAGTTTTTGATATCCTTAAGTTTAGGTGGATTTTAGGCACAAGTTTAACACATACAATACATATCAAGCAAGCATGCAATGAGTATATGAGCAGCGGAAAATAAAGCATGCAACTTGCAAGAATGTAAAGGGAAGGGTTTGGAGTATTCAAACGCAATTGGAGACACGGATGTTTTTGGCATGGTTCCGATAGGTGGTGCTATCGTACATCCACGTTGATGGAGACTTCAACCCACGGAGGGTAACGGTTGCGCGAGTCCACGGAGGGCTCCACCCACGAAGGGTCCACGAAGAAGCAACCTTGTCTATTCCATCACGGCCATCGCCCACGAAGGACTTGCCTCACTAGCGGTAGATCTTCACGAAGTAGGCGATCTCCTTGCCCTTACAAACTCCTTGGTTCAACTCCACAATCTTGTCGAAGGCTCCCAAGTGACACCTAGCCAATCTAGGAGACACCACTCTCCAAGAAGTAACAAATGGTGTGTTGATGATGAACTCCTTGCTCTTGTGCTTCAAATGATAGTCTCCCCAACACTCAACTCTCTCTCACAGGATTTGCATTTGGTGGAAAGAAGATTTTAGTGGAAAGCAACTTGGGGAAGGCTAGAGATCAAGATTCATATGGTAGGAATGGAATATCTTGACCTCAACACAAGTGTAGGTGGTTCTCTCTCAGAACATGTGTATTGGAAGTGTAGATGTGTTCTGATGGCTTTCTCCACGAATGAAGAGTGGGTGGAGGGGTATATATAGCCTCCACACAAAATCTAACCGTTACACAAAATCTGCCAAACTCGGTGGGACCGAATCGTTAAACTCGGTCGGACCGATTTAGCAAACCTAGTGACCGTTAGGATTTTCGGTGGGACTGAGATGCAACTCGGTAGGACCGATATGGTTAGGGTTTGGGCATAACGTAATCTCGGTGTGACCGATTACACAAACTCGGTGGAACCGAATTTGGTAATTAGCTAACCAGAGAGTTGGTCAGGCAAACTCGGTGAGACCGATTACACAAACTCGGTGGGTTCGATTTTGGTAATGAGTTAACCAGAGAGTTTGCATTGTAATCTCGGTAGTACCGATTGCTCAAACTCGGTGAGACCGATTTTGGCAATGGACATACACAGTGAGATTACAATCCCATCTCGGTGAGACCGAGATCCCTATCGGTGAAACCGATTTGCTAGGGTTTGTGGCAGTGGCTATGACATGTGAAACTCGGTGGCGCCGGATAGAAAGAATCGGTGCGGCCGAGTTTGACTTTTGGTTTAGGTCATATGTGGATGTGGGAAAGATAGTTGAGGATTTTGGAGCATATCAGTAAGCACATGAAGCAAGAGGCTCACTAAGCAACACCTCATCCCTCCTTGATAGTATTGGCTTTTCCTATAGACTCAATGTGATCTTGGATCACTAAAATATAAAATGTAGAGTCTTGATCTTGAAGTTTGAGCCAATCCTATGTCCTTAGCATCTTGAAGGAGTTCCACATCCTTTAGTCCATGCCACTTAATTGTTGAACTTATCTGAAGCATACTAGGTAAAAGTGTTAGTCCAACAAGAGATATGTTGACATTAATTACCAAAACCACCCAGGGAGCACTTGTGCTTTCAATCTTCCCCTTTTTGGTAATTGATGACAACATACATCAAAGCTTTAGATAAAAATATAGAGAATAGCAAGTAAAGCTTTGGAAAGACATGTAACATGCATAGGCTCCCCCTACATGTATGCAATCATATGAATATTGAATATAGGAGCATGTGAATGCATAAGCATGACAGAGTAAGCAATGTGTTACATGTATCTTGGCTATATGCATCAGAGCAAATGGTGTGAGGATAAGAAATGTACCTTCATGCTCATGAGTCCTTCTTGCAAACAGTATGTACATCAGCAAGAACTTCTCATTCACATGACTGTGATGCATATACTTACCTTGTGGTCTTGAGTTGTCTTAGAATGGGATGAACCTGCGCAAACAAGGTTAGATAACACAGATACACCTACTGACAGAGCAAACAAGACAACCCACAAGAGAACCAAGACTGGGATGACATGTAGAGTGAGTACTGAGTACTATATTGGATATAGACATGTCCCCAAATATAAAAATATGCAATAAGATCAGAGATTTCCTTCCCTTAGATGTCTTGCTCCCCCTGAATCTAACATGAGATATTGGGAGAAGATAGGGAACAGAAAATCAGAGCAAATAGAAAATAAACAACAGGGCTTGAGCTAAAGCAAGCAAACAAATAAACATGTCTTTCCCCTATTAAAGACATGTGACATCTCTCCTCTTGAACACCAAGCATCTTGGGTCATTGATGATATTACTTTCTCTCCCCCTGAGTATTCTCTCTTTCTCCCCCTATAGGAAAGATTAAGCTTTGATGTGATCTCTCTCTCCCCCTTTGACATCAATTTCCAAGAAGGGTCTCCTGGACATGTGATACAAATGGGTTGGTCCTTGAGTCACAGAGCAAAGCAGCTTGTGTAACTTGATGCTGGTAGAGGACAAGAATCACTGAGTGGAGCTGGAGCAAATAGAAATCAGGAATAAGTGGCAAGTTGGTTTTCCTGTGATGAAATCGGTGGCTCCGAGTTGTGTGCTTCGGTTGCACCGAAAGGTTTCAGTTGGGCCGAAGAAAACAAACCGGTGTGACCGAGTTCATCAGAGTGAAACCACTTGTCACCTCAGCTCACTAGACAAGTAAGATCTCACAAGGATTTGCAAGGAATTAACTGAAAGATTTGCAATGAATTGGATGCAGAAAATGTAGAACAAAAAGGAAAGAAAAGAAACTAAAAGATCTAGATGAAGTTTTTTTGAAAGGGGAAACAAATGTGCAAGAGACAAATGCAATAACACAGAAAAGAACACAGGAGAACTTCATCTAGAGATGGTCGGCGACAAAGTCACCTATGTTAGAGTATATTGACTTAGGAGTCAAGTGAGAGCACTTGATCATAGGTCATACTCGTCGTTTAAGCTCAAAATGGGGTTACCATTTTTCGTTTAAGCATCTTGATGTATTCACATATTGTCGATTTGCTTTGACTCATGACTTGGAGTAAAGCTTCTCTAAGATGGAAAATCATACCTTGGGTGGTGGTGTTGATCTTGCACATGTAGTCGAACTTGTGTGGGTAGCTCAAGGTTGATGTAGTTCATCAAGAGTTGGGAGCACCACTTGGAGTTTGAGTTCATCTACCTACATGGGTTAGTCTTGCAAGCAAGAGCACTTGTGTATCCAAAATGACAATTATAGGATTTAACATAGAATTTGTCAAAGGATATGTTTGAATGTCTTCGTGCTTCCTTGTCTTCAACCACCATTGAGCAGATACTTGGTGATGTAGAGATTGATCAAGATGTGAGTGAGTTGCAATCTCATAGATTTAGATTCAACCAAGTACCTACACGGGTTAGATAACATGCAAGGTACAAATATATCCAAGACATATGAATAGCATCATAAGAGAAATATCAAGGATTAGTCATAGGCTCATCCCTCGCATGTATCAAATGGAGTTCCTACTCCAAGTTTGAAGCATCAATGATGTTCAATTCACCTATTAACCTGCAAAACACTTTCTCATCAAGTGGTTTAGTGAATATATCCGCCAATTGCTTATCGGTGCGAACATGCTTAAGGTTAATGTCCCCTTTGGCAACATGATCTCGAATGAAATGATGACGAACTTCAATGTGCTTAGTTCGAGAGTGTTGCACGGGATTGTGAGCAATCTTAATAGCACTTTCATTGTCACATAGCAATGGAACATGTTTCACATATATCCCATAATCTTTAAGAGTTTGGGTCATACAAAGTAATTGAGCACAACATGAACCAGCGGAAATGTATTCTGCTTCGGCGGTGGATAAGGATACTGAGTTTTGTTTCTTGGAAGACCAAGACACTAGATATCTACCAAGGAATTGACAAGTACCCGAAGTGGACTTTCTATAAACCTTGTCTCCAGCATAGTCCGAATCGGAGTAGCCAACAAGATCAAAAGTGGACCTCTTAGGATACCAAATGCCAAAATTTGGTGTATGGATTAAGTATCTCACTATCCTTATCACAGCCTTAAGATGACATTCTTTAGGAGCAGCTTGATATCGTGCACACATGCACACACTTAGCATAATATCAGGACGAGAGGCACATAGATATAACAATGAACCAATCATAGAGCGATAAACTTTTTGATCAACCGGTTCACCATCTTTGGTCAAATCAAGATGTCCACTAGTAGGCATGGGTGTAGTCATACCTTTGCATTCTTGCATATTGAACTTCTTGAATAAGTCTTTGGTGTACTTCGTTTGAGAGACAAAGGTACCTTCCTTAGTTTGCTTGATTTGCAAACCGAGAAAGAATTTGAGTTCACTTATCATAGACATCTCAAACTTCTCCGACATTAGCTTTCCAAACTTCTCACTAAAATGAGGGTTAGTTGAACCAAATATGATATCATCAACATAAATTTGGCACACAAATAGTTCTCCATCAACCCTTTTAGTGAAAAGAGTAGAATCAATTTTACCAATTTCAAATCCTTTTTCAGTAAGGAACTTGGTCAAGCATTTATACCATGCTCTAGGAGCTTGTTTAAGACCATAAAGGGCTTTGTGAAGTTTGTAAACATGATTAGGTTTCTTAGGATTGACAAAGCCGGGGGTTGTTTAACATAAACTTCCTCCTCAATTTTGCCATTTAGAAATGCACTTTTAATGTCCATTTGGTACAAGGTGATATCATGGTGATTAGCATAGGCAAGTAAGATGCGAATGGACTCAAGTCTAGCAACGGGAGCATATGTCTCACCATAGTCCATACCTTCAACTTGTGTATAGCCTTGGGCGACGAGACGGGCTTTGTTGCGAACCACTTGTCCATCTTCATCTTGCTTGTTGCGAAACACCCATTTTGTACCAATGATGTTGTGGTTGTTGTCGGGCTTCTCGACCAATGTCCATACTTGATTTCTCTCAAAGTTGTGTAGCTCTTCATGCATAGCGTTTATCCAATTCGGATCCTTCAATGCTTCTTCAACCTTCATGGGTTCAATTTTAGAAATGAATGAGTAATGTTCACAAAAGTTAGCTAAGCGAGTTTAAGAGCGAGTAATTCTCCCGGTTTGGATATCATTGTAAATTTGTTCGACGGGATGATCTTTGGCAATCCTTGCTCGAACTCGTGAAAGCTTTTGCTTGGGTCGGGGTGGAACATCCTCTTCATCTTGCTCTTCTTCTTGGCCTTCTTCATTGTTGACGTTGTCATTCTCTTGTCGTGGTGGAGAGGGAGGTTGTTGATGTTCATCTTGGTGTACTTCCTCGTTTTCTTCATCATGGTGTGTCCCACTTGTGGATGCTTCCGTATCAATTCTTGGTTCACCTTATCATGAGGTAGAACCTTCCACTTGGACGAACGAGGTACTCTCCTTCATTTCCGTTGGACGAATCTTGCCAATGGACAAGTCTTGAATTGCTTCCAAAGGGTCTTTGCCTCCTACATCAATTGGCAATTGCTCTATTTGCGAGCCGTTAGATTCATCAAACTTCACATCTACCATCTCTTCAACCTTTCAGGTGAAATTGTTGTTGACACGGTAAGTGTGAGAGTTTGAGCCATAACCAAGTAGGAAACCTTCATGAGATTTAGGAGCAAATTTAGAACGACGATGCTTATCAAGAATGTAGCACTTTGAGCCGAATACTCGAAAGTATCCAACTTGGGGTTTGTTACCGGTGAGGAGCTCGTATGCCGTCTTGCCGAGTAGCTTGTGAAGATACAAGCGATTTGTTGCATGACAAGCTGTCTCAACCGCTTCCACCCAAAAGTGCTTTGGCGTTTTGTACTCATCAAGCATCGTTCTTGCCATCTCGATAAGAGTCCGGTTCTTCCTCTCAACAACTCCATTTTGTTGAGGTGTGTACGTAGCCGAGAACTCGTGTGAAATCCCTTCTTCGTCAAGAAAGGTGTCCACATTTGCGTTCTTGAACTCCGTTCCATTGTCGCTCCAAACCTTCTTGATCTTCACGTCAAACTGATTTTGGGCCTTCGTAGCGAAGTTTTTGAAGATCTTTTGGACCTGCGACTTGTCATCAAGAAAGAACACCCACGTAAATCTTGAAAAATCATCAACTATGACTAGACCAAATGAGTTACCACTGAGACTCTTGTATGCATTTGGACCAAAGAGATCCATGTGAAGTAGCTCGAGTGGTCTTCTTGTGGTCATGATGTTCTTTGCGCGGTGACTTCCTCCAACTTGTTTCCCTGCTTGACAAGCACTGCAGAGTCTATCCTTGTCAAATACGACATCTTTTATTCCAAGGATATGATCACCTTTAACAAGCTTATCAAGATTTCGCATTCCAACATGACCTAGTCTTCTATGCCACAACCAGCCTTTAGAAGATTTAGCAATTAAGCAAGTTTTAGGTTGAGCCCTTTTAGTGAAATCAACAATGTAAAGATCTCCTCTACGTATACCGGTAAAGACCATTTTATGATTGTCTCTACGAAACACTTGGCAATCTACTTCAGTGAATAGGACATTGAAACCAAAATCCGCAAGTCTAGAAACTGAAAATAAATTGTATCCAAGGAATTCAACGAGCATGACATTTTGTATGGAGCTATCGTGTGAGATGGCCACCTTACCAAGGCCAACCACCTTACCCTTTGAATTATCACCAAAGGTGACATATTTTCGAGGGCCGTCATTTTCAGCAAGCTCACGGAACATCTCTTCATCTCCGGTCATATGATCAGTACATCCACTATCAAGGACCCATTCCTTTCCTCCAGCCATGTAGCCACGAAGATTTGCCATAAGACCAAAATGTCTTATTGCATCATCAAGTCATAGTCACTATCATCATCTTCATCATAGTTGTTGACACACGAACACATCCCGTGCACCCTCGACGCCGGGGGTGATGCACCGCAGCTCACGTCGAAGGAGACCCGACCGACAGCGCGATACGCAGGACAGTCGGCGGGCGCTTTTGCAGACCCGAAACCCCTCGCACCCGGGAGGGACCCTGTCAGGGATTGCAGCGGCTATGGGCTGCCCTAGGTCGATTCGCTCGCCCCTAGAGCCTCGTGGATCGCTGCCCTCCAACGCGAAGAACGAGAAAGAAAGATACAAGGGTAGGGGATAAAGATAGACGAACACAAAAGTGTGTAATAGTCTGATTGGTTCGATTGGTGTTGTTCAATCGGCCATCACCCCCAACATATATAAGAGGCGGCTGGATTTCCCGTACAAGCAAAGGATTCATCTAGGCTTTCCTTACAAAAAATTACATCAATTCTCGTCCTAGAGTCCTAGTTCTATTCCAACTCGGATTCAGTCTGAATCTGGCCCAACTTTTGTCTTCCTCTTTGCGCAGGGCGCTGAGCTTGCATATGACCTCCATCAAGATGGCCCAAATATGAAACTTGTGCGCCTTGATGATACGAACAATTCTTATATTTGACACTTTTCCAAATAAGACCATCTTGAATATTCTACGAAGCCATCTTTAATATCCAGTCGGACTCGGTCATGTAACGGACTGGATTGTTTGAGTCTCGTAGTGAACTTGCAGGCTGTATACTATCTCAGATGATAATGACTCCAAAACCAAAGTTCACCGTTTTGATGATGCGCACAACTTCCGTGTTGATCACTTTTCCATCCGAGGTCATATGGATTACCTTTCGGGTACATCTTCAGTTTCACTCGTATCCGAGCTCATCCACTCGGATATTAGAGTTTTTTGTCCGACTGGACCTTTTCACTCGGATGTTAGAGTCTTTCACTCGGAAGACAATCTTTCACTCGGATGACTATAATTTCACTTGGAATACAATCTTTCACTCGGATGACTATATTTCACTCAGAAGGCAATATCTTACTCGAACGTCAAGTTTTCATTCCGACGGTAATCTTTTCACTCGGAATAACTTCACTCGGATGATAATTTCACTCGGGTTACTATATTTTCACTCGGAAGCCAATATTTTACTCGATCGATAAGTTTTCACTCGACGTTTTACTCGATCGGTAGGTTTTCACTCGGATGGTAAACTTTTCACTCGGATTTCCCGACTGAAAACACAGCCTGATCTTGATTTGCCTCTCCAAGTTGCATACGACCTCGGATTGGGACAAATTATATATGAAAATCGATCGGCTCGATGATAAGAAACTTTTCCATGTTGAAGGTTTTTCAATTCAAGGCCATATTGAGGGCCGAATTGCTCACGCATTGCATCAGACACTCATCAACATGTGTCTGGTGTCAAGCGTAATATTTTGGTCTCTGGCCTGTCCAGACCGTATTAACTGTAACTTTTGCATGTGAACTCGGATTGAGATGATTTATATATCAAAATTGATTGCCTCGACGAGACGAAGACAATTCCATAAGAGTGCTCCTTCATCCGATGTCATCTTGAAGACGTGATTGGCCAAAAACCACTCGGAACATTGAATTATGCCACTTACAGTATAGTTTCGGTCCGTAAGATAAGGTCGAATGAATATAACCGAAACATCAAAGTTGTTCCACTCGGCGACGTGAATCTTTTTATGCTGAAAACCCGTTCACTCGAAACCATCTTCATTGCAATCTGTATCTTGCCAAAATCAGGTGTCAACACATGCCCCCCTGTTTTCTGGCAGAGCTTGCGTGCCAGAAAATACCTTGCTTAGGGTAATGTTTAAGCACGATGTCAACACTCCATCGGCTGTGCATGTTGAGTATGATAATTTTAATCGTCCATATGCTCATGTTTGTTGCTTCTTCAGTAGAGCCTCTTGGATAATAGTTGTCTGAAAACAACAATTGGATGTCACAAAGGCTTCCATGTAAGTTTCTTATGTCAATCCGGACCTTGCATTTGTCCAGGCGTTCCCTGGGAATATTAGAACCCTTCAACGAAGACGGTTGCCGAACGATTATGGCCATGCACCTCAAAGGAATACTGTCAACTGTTCGGCGACTCAACTCCTTATCAAGTACACCATCAAGCTGCGCCGAACAACGTCTGTCTCCTAACTTGAATCCTGCAAATAAATAACATTTGGAGTCGGGGCTCTTTTATGCACTAGACCCTTGATTGTTGGTCGACTCAATAATTAAGTCGGCCTCGCCAGTATTGGCAAACACTGAGCATCAGCTATAGGAGTAGGAAATCAACCATGGTGAACACCGTTAGCCAGATGCTGGGTTTTGCCAACACAATGAATTATGAGGGCGATATGCAAATATCGGCCATGCGTTCTTATCTCAAAAGTGCTCGGGAGTCCGTCCACCAAAGTGTGAATAGCCGAAACAAGTCAGATGTTTCGGCTGAGGATAAATTCCATAGCGTTGATTTTGATGGTACGATTGAAGAATATGGATGAGACGCCTCCTGGAGTCTCCTATATGAAAATTGTCGTCCTTGCCTACGGGCTTTACACTTGTACTCCCTTATTTCTGCTGGCTTCACAACAGGAGATGTGATGCCGCTTTTGACTCGAGGATTTCCCTTAGGACCCAGGCCATGTTCTTCTGCTCCAGCTCTTTGGCCCTAAGCCGTTTTAGCTTCTTCTGTTGCGAATATGGTAAGCCGAGTGGGCGTCCCGGCTGGGACTTTGGTTTATGCACTGGCAAATTCTTCCTGACTTTGGGCATCTCTGGCTTGGCCTGTCCAAACTTGACTATTGGATCCTTAAAATTTACTTGCTTCACTTTCTTGTCCTTAGCAGCCAACATAGGCTCGGCTGGCTTTTTGTCATTTGGAGTCGGATCTGAAATAGCACTCTTGCGGCCATCCTTTTCTTTCTTCACTTTTTTAACACTTGTTGCAATAGAAGGTCGGACATCATTTCTATTTTGACTGCTCCTCTTGGGAACCCATGCCATGTTCTTCTTTCTCAACTCATGTGCACTAAGTCTTTGTAATTCCTTCTCTTGCCAATGTGCTAAGCCGAGTGGGCACCTCGGCTGTGATTCTGTTTCAACCAATGCCAACTCTTTTTTGGCCTTGTGCACTCTCAACTTCTTCCCTTCAGATTTGGCACTTGATTGACTTGCCTTGTTGCCTTTTGTAGCCAATGTCAATACTTTAACTGGCTCTTTGTTATTTGAGAACAAATCTTAAGTAGCACACTTACGACCATCTTTCTTGACCTGGTACACTTGCTTGACCACCTCTTTCTTGTTCCTTGAGCTCCGGACCGATTCCTTATGATTGAAACGGTCTTTGACGTGTGATTGTTCATCAAATGTTGATCTTTTTGGAGCTGCATAATGTTGGCGAGATGATCTAAAATAAAATGGATAATTTGTCCTTGTATCATACCTGCCCCATGATGGATATGGATTTACATGAGCATAGGGAGGCATCCACGACATTGGCATTGGCGGCCCAAAAGCAGGATATGAAGTCTGCTTGCTCAACGTCTTCCTTTGCCAATTCAAGTCTTCAGATTTATGCCTTGGGGGTGACTTCGATGCTTTTGCTTCACTCGGCCGATAAGCACTCTTTGCCTCACTTATCTTTTGGTACTTTTCTAATAACTGCGAGAAAGTAACTTTCGGCTTTTTGCTTTTGTGCTTTCCATGGCATTTGCTTTCTTTGGTTGTGGGTGCACCGGTCTTTGAATTCTCTTGTTGCCCCCCAGTGCTAGATGTTACCATTGTAGCTTTGATGGAATTTCCGTCTTCAAGATTGTTCTTGATGCACTTTTTAACAATATCCTTGCTCGAAGACTTGACCCCATCATCATTGACGTGTACATGTCCACCTTTAGATAAATCAGCTGAAGATAGCCAAGTCAACATTTGATTGTCGTCAATATCAATCTGATCCGACTGGCCAAATGATCGCGCCTCAACAAACTCCAATCGTCCTATCTTGTCCAATTGCTCGACTTGATGGATCGTGTTGTAATCTTTGGCATTTTGCTCGAATGAACATTGCATTCACTCTTGTCTTGATGGCTCGACATCATGATCAATTATAATAATAGGATTAGTCAGCGATGTACCGATGATGTGATCAACCATGCCTGCACTGGACGTACACTCTTGGTCCATTAACCGATATTGTGATATCGGCTTCGACACAAAACAACTGAGCGGTGTCAATTTAACATCATCCGACTCAGCTATGTATTGATTTTTGTCCTCCTTTCCCGATGCACTTGAATCGGCTATCCTGGAGAACTTTAAACCTGGCTTTATATTCCTGCAATCAAAATAATTACAGAATATATGTCTCATCTGAGACCAAATGTTAGCCAGGCATGAAACAAACAAAGTTGTCCATATGAATATAAAGTTCAGTTGGCATGACGGGAACAACTTTGGTTGCGATAAGTTGTCACTATTAGCCTCTATGAATGATACCATGTGTTGACTAGCATGATTAGTAACAAGATCATTTCTAACAAACAGATTACTCATCTCGATTGGTCTTTCAAACTTAATTAGAATCTTACCAACGGGTGCATTAACAATATGACTTTGACCGAATCGAAAATTGAGTAAACTGTCGGTTAGGTGTACCTTTGTGAAGATTTTGGAAGGAGAAGATGGTTGCACCACTAGAACAGTACCTTGCTCCATTTTTGAATAATTCTCCAACACCTCTTCCTCTTCTTCTGGATCTCGTTCCTCATCACTCGGATTGCCTGAGCAGATTTCACTCGGATTGCCCGAGTATATTTCAGTCGGATTGCCCGAGTATATTTCAGTCGGATTGCCCGAGCATATTTCAGTTGGATTGCCCGAGTGGATTTCACTCGGTCGCTCTTTGTCAGTTGAACTTTGCTTGGCTGCATTTTCTTGTTCTTGATGTTCATCATTAACTGAACTGTGTTCGGCCATATTACTTTGTTCTTGATGCTCATCAATATCTTTAGCACAAAACTCATAGGGTAGCATGTAAGCTCCCTTATATCCAGAAAAATCGAGCAAGACCAATTTGCTGCGTTTGCCTTTCCTTTGCTCGGTGAAGCTTGCATCTTCTCTTTTGGTACACGCAACAATAACTGGCTTGATGCACTCGGCTCTAGTGGCTTTAGCCGGTGATGCACTCGTCTGGAATAATGCACTCGGCTGGCATGATGTACTTGGCTGGCACGATGCACTCGGCTGGCTCGATGCAATGCACTCGGCCTTAAATGTCTCGGTGCTCAATCGGGTTTCAATTGAATCCACCATTGTCTTGTGACTAAAGGAACCGTTCAACTCAGATGTACACGACTTAATCATATTTGACTCAGTTTTAACTAAATCAACGGTATTAGCTGAGTGAACCCTTTCTTGCTGATTTGCTTGCAAAACTTCTTTTTTGGCTTGCCTCAACATCACAGAGGAACCATCATGATTGCTGAATGGAAGAAGAGACTTGACATATTCTTGCAAATATTCCTCTCCACGCCTCTTCTTGTGTGCTTCATAAGCTTGTTGATATTCTGCTGGTAGTTCCTCAAGGGTAGGTGTAGTAAATTCGTTGACTCTATTCCGTGTGAGCTTTGGCTTGATCTTGTCCACTTGGGCCAGATATTTTTCTTTAAAATCAACCCTGCTTGGATCGGCTTGCCCCCCAATACTTTTAGGATCTTTCGTCAATGAATTGATGTTACCGAAATTTTGCGCTTGTATAGGGGGTGTATAACATGCTGCAATGATAGGTGAAGGCATGTGCATCGTTGTTGAATATTTTCTCTCGACAGTTTGATCAATCGGCAATACTTCGTCTTCTTTCAAAACCCTAGCTCTTATTGCCTCATAATCAGGAACCAATCCCTTGTCATGTTGCTCAAGGCAAATAGCACTAATCTTCTTATTTTGGGCTAAAATTTTCAATGCAGCCAGAGCCACCTCATCTCCTGCAATATTAGGCACATATGATCCTATAGAATCTCCATTCAGTTGGCCATGACCGTGAAGGTGAGCCGAGTCATGAATATTTTTAGTTCCATATGCCACTGAACAATTAATATCACGAGGTATAGCATATGATGTTTGAGGATAACCGGCCAAATAGCTAACGGAAGCATGGCCGATTCCCCCATCCATCGGCATGTTTGGGGATGAACCCGCATATTGCGAGTCGGCTGCCGATGGATAAAACTGCGAGACGCCCTCCTGTACATGAGGTGTCATATATTGATCACTCGAACAAACCGTGTTGTTCACCGGCATATTGAAAGATGTTGCCGATGCACGAAAGTTCATATTCATAAGTTGCATGTCGTGATTATTTAAATTCCAAGTTTCTCCAAAGGAATAACTAGTCGGCCTTTGCTCGTTAGGGCTAGCCGACATGACATGTCCATTGAAAGATCTAGCAATATCAACATAATGGCTATTTGCATCTACGTAAGGAGATTGATGATACATGTTACCGTTGTAGATTGCAGCCGCTCGATGACGCTCTCCTCGTAGCAAGAACAGGCTGGAGACTGTTCAAAGCTTCGTCCCCAGCGGAGTCGCCAAAAAGTGTGTTGACACACGAACACGTCCCGTGCACCCTCGACGCCGGGGGTGATGCACCGCAGCTCACGTCGAAGGAGACCCGACCGACAGCGCGATACGCAGGACAGTCGACGGGCGCTTTTGCAGACCCGAAACCCCGCGCACCCGGGAGGGACCCCGTCAGGGATTGCGGCGGCTATGGGCTGCCCTAGGTCGATTCACTCGCCCCTAGAGCCTCGCGGATCGCTGCCCTCCAACGCGAAGAACGAACGAAGAACGAGAAAGAAAGATACAAGGGTATGGGATAAAGATAGATGAACACAAAAGTGTGTAATAGTCTGATTGGTTCGATTGGTGTTGTTCAATCGGCCATCACCCCCAACATATATAAGAGGCGGCTGGACTTCCCGTACAAGCAAAGGACTCATCTAGGCTTTCCTTACAAAAAATTACATCAATTCTCGTCCTAGAGTCCTAGTTCTATTCCAACTCGGATTCAGCCTGAATCTGGCCCAACTTTTGTCTTCCTCCTTGCGCGGGCCGCCGAGCTTGCATATGACCTCCGATCAAGATGACCCGAATACGAAACTTGTGCGCCTTGACAAGACAAAAAATTCTTATATTGAACACTTTTCCAAATAAAACCATCTTGAATATTCTACGAAGCCATCTTTAATATCCAGTCGGACTCGGTCATGTAACAGACTGGATTGTCTGAGTCTCGTAGTGAACTTACAGGCCGTATACTATCTCAGATGATAATGACTCCAAAACCAAAGTTCACCGTTTTGACGATGCGCACAACTTCCGTGTTGATCACTTTTCCATCCGAAGTCATCTGGATTACCTTTCGGGCACATATTCAGTTTCACTCGGATCCGAGCTCATCCACTCGGATATTAGAGTTTTTCGTCCGACTGGACCTTTTCACTCGGATGTTAGAGTCTTTCACTCGGAAGACAATCTTTCACTCGGATGACTATAATTTCACTCGGAAAACAATCTTTCACTCGGATGACTATATTTCACTCGGAAGGCAATATCTTACTCGAACGTCAAGTTTTCATTCCGATGGTAATCTTTTCACTCGGAATAACTTCACTCGGATGATAATTTCACTCGGGTTACTATATTTTCACTCGGAAGCCAATAATTTACTCGATTGATAAGTTTTCACTCGATGTTTTACTCGATCGGTAGGTTTTCACTCGGATGGTAAACTTTTCACTCGGATTTCCTGACTGAAAACACAGCCTGATCTTGATTTGCCTCTCCAAGTTGCATACGACCTCGGATTGAGACAAATTATATATGAAAATCGATCGACTCGACGAGAAGAAACTTTTCCGTGTTGAAGGTTTTTCAATTCAAGGACGTATTGAGGGCCGAATTGCTCATGCATTGCATCAGACACTCATCAACATGTGTCTGGTGTCAAGCGTAATATTTTGGTCTCTGGCCTGTCCAGACCGTATTAACTGTAACTTTTGCATATGAACTCGGATTGAGATGATTTATATATCGAAATTGATTACCTCGACGAGACGAAGACAATTCCGTAAGAGTGCTCCTTCATCCGATGTCATCTTGAAGACGTGATTGGCCAAAAACCACTTAGAACATTGAATTATGCCACTTAGAGTATAGTTTCGGTCCGTAAGATAAGGTCGAATGAATATAACCGAAACATCAAAGTTGTTCCACTCGGCGACGTGAATCTTTTTATGCTGAAAACCCGTTCACTCGAAACCATCTTCATTGCAATCTGTATCTTGCCAAAATCAGGTGTCAACAATAGTATCCATGTTCAACATCATCTTGTGATTGATCAATTCCTAGAGAGGGTAATTCATTAGATAAATGATCATCACAATGGTTACCCTTATGAATTCTAATAGCTTCGGATATGATATCGCTAATGATTCCAACGTTTCCTTTAGCATGCATGAGATTGGTAAGCTCAAACAGACAATCACCAAAATTAGGATCACTAGAGTTCATCTTACTCAAAGCAATAGACTTATGGAGAATTTCGTCTAAATTCTTTAGAGAATAATCGGGAAATCGTTCCTCAAGAAATTTCCATATAGTATAGGCGCAATTAAGAGTAGGCAAACTAGCAATCAAATTTTTGGGCAATCCTCTAATGATGAGCTCGACGGTTCTAAGATTGTGAATCATGTCAATATCTTCATCTAGGGTGGGGTGCAAAGGATCAATATGAGGTGCACAAGGACAAGCAATGTACTTGTTCAAATGATATTCATTGAAAATCTCAAGCATTTCATTTTTCCACTCATGAAAATACTCTCCATGAATGGGCACTCTATGTCTAAGACTCCCTAAAGTAGACACATCCATCTTCCTCCAAAGGTGTTTAAACCAAGGCAATGGAGACCAAAGCTCTGATATCAATTGAAAGGATCGAGAAGAGGTGTCTAGAGGGGGGTGATTAGACACTAAGTACCAAAAGTTGCAGTTTTTTATATCCTTAAGTTTAGGTGGATTTTAGGCACAAGTTTAACACATACAATACATATCAAGCAAGCATGAAATGAGTATATGAGCAGCGGAAAATAAAGCATGCAACTTGCAAGAATGTAAAGGGAAGGGTTTGGAGTATTCAAACGCAATTGGAGACACAGATGTTTTTGGTGTGGTTCCGATAGGTGGTGCTATCGTACATCCACGTTGATGGAGACTTCAACCCACGGAGGGTAACAGTTGCGCGAGTCCACGGAGGGCTCCACCCACGAAGGGTCCACGAAGAAGCAACCTTGTCTATTCCATCACGGCCATCGCCCACGAAGGACTTGCCTCACTAGCGGTAGATCTTCACGAAGTAGGCGATCTCCTTGCCCTTACAAACTCCTTGGTTCAACTCCACAATCTTGTCGGAGGCTCCCAAGTGACACCTAGCCAATCTAGGAGACACCACTCTCCAAGAAGTAACAAATTGTGTGTTGATGATGAACTCCTTGCTCTTGTGCTTCAAATTATAGTCTCCCCAACACTCAACTCTCTCTCAGAGGATTTGGATTTGGTGGAAAGAAGATTTGAGTGGAAAGCAACTTGGGGAAGGCTAGAGATCAAGATTCATATGGTAGGAATGGAATATCTTAAACTCAACACAAGTGTAGGTGGTTCTCCATCAGAACATGTGTATTGGAAGTGTAGATGTGTTCTGATGGCTTTCTCCACGAATGAAGAGTGGGTGGAGGGGTATATATAGCCTCCACACAAAATCTAACCGTTACACACAATCTGCCAAACTCGGTGGGACCGAATCGTTAAACTCGGTCGGACCAATTTAGCAAACCTAGTGACCGTTAGGATTTTCGGTGGGACTGAGATGCAACTCGGTAGGACCGATATGGTTAGGGTTTGGGCATAACGTAATCTCGATGTGACCGATTACACAAACTCGGTGGAACCAAATTTGGTAATTAGCTAAATAGAGAGTTGGTCAGGCAAACTCGGTGAGACCGATTACACAAACTCGGTGGGTCCGATTTTGGTAATGAGTTAACCAGAGAGTTTGCATTGTAATCTCGGTAGTACCGATTGCTCAAACTCGGTGAGACCAATTTTGGCAATGGACATACACAGTGAGATTACAATCCCATCTCGGTGAGACCGAGATCCCTATCGGTGAAACCGATTTGCTAGGGTTTGTGGCAGTGGCTATGACATGTGAAACTCGGTGGCACCGGATAGAAAGAATCGGTGGGGCCGAGTTTGACTTTTGGTTTAGGTCATATGTGGATGTGGGAAAGATAGTTGAGGATTTTGGAGCATATCACTAAGCACATGAAGCAAGAGGCTCATGAGGCAACACCTCATCCCTCCTTGATAGTATTGGCTTTTCCTATAGACTCAATGTGATCTTGGATCACTAAAATATAAAATGTAGAGTCTTGATCTTGAAGTTTGAGCCAATCCTATGTCCTTAGCATCTTGAAGGAGTTCCACATCCTTTAGTCCATGCCACTTCATTGTTGAACTTATCTGAAACATACTAGGTAAAAGTGTTAGTCCAACAGGAGATATGTTGACATTAATTACCAAAACCACCCAGGGAGCACTTGTGCTTTCAGTGGTTTATCTGATATTGGATATACTGGTACTGATTGGACGTTTGAGAAGAAGGTGACAGGCGGGACATACACAAGGGTGAGGTTGGATCGAGGGGTTGCTAACCCAGCCTGGTTAATAGCCTTCCCATCAGCAAGGCGGGAGCATGGCACTGCGGCGTCGAGCGACCACGCCCCCCTCTACGTGAGCTACATTCGTGGAGCATGAAGACGGGCCCCGCGCTCTTTTAATTATTAAGTGGTTTGGGAACGGGACCCGGAGCTGTCGCCAGTGGTCCAGCATGCATGGCAGAAAAGCGTTGGAGATTCGGTGTTGAGTATAAGCGACAAACTGCAATCATTGTCGCATGATTTGAGCCAGTGGGACCGGAATCACTTTGGTAACGTGCGACGTGAGATTCAGCGTTTGAAGTCAGAGCTACAGGAGCTTCGTGTGATCCCAAACAGATATGGGCCAAGTCACTTGGAGATTAAAATAATTGATAGGCTAACTGAGCTTTATCATAGAGAAGATATCATATGGAGACAATGCGCCCGGCTGGAGTGGTGATAAGAACACATAGTTTTTCCACCTCAGGGCAAGCCGAAGAAGGAGAAAAAACCATATAAAGTCACTCGAGAGACCGGATGACCAGATTACAGAGAATGTGATAGAGATGGAGAACATGACCATATCCTTTTATCAAAATCTCTATACATCGGAGGGGCTGCATGATATGGAGGAGGTACTTGATACAGTTCCAACAAAAGTAACTCCGTCCATGAATGACATGTTAAATGCTCCTTATACACAATAGGAAGTAAAAACAACCTTATTTCAGATGTACCCAATGAAAGCAGCGGGTCCTGACGGATACCCAGTGCACTTTTTTCAGCACCACTGGGACACCTGCGGTGATGAGGTTACAAAGGCGGTTTTGAGGATAGTGGAGGGTATGGAGTCGGCTAAATGCATAAACGACACGATTTTGGTACTCATACCAAAGGTAAAAAAACCCAACCCTACTGTCCCAATTTCGTCCAATCAGCTTGTGTAACGTTTTGTACAAGATCGCTTCCAAGCTGATATCTAACAGACTTAAGGTATTTCTACCTGATATAATCTCAGAGGAGCAATCAGCTTTTGTCCCAGGCAGGTTGACTACGGACAACATTATCATGGCGTATGAGTGTTTACATTTTATGCAAAGGAACAAGGCCAAAAAAATCAGTCGTGTGCACTCAAGCTTGATATGATGAAAGCATATGACAGGGTGGAGTGGCCTTACTTACAGGCAATCGTGATAAAGCTAGGATTTACAAACCGTTGGGTTGATATTGTGATGAGCTTGGTCACCACAGTCAAGTTTTCCATTTTGTTCATTGGGAAGAAGCTCCAACAATTTATTCCTTCAAGAGGCATCAGACAAGGGGACCCGATATCTCCATACTTGTTCTTGCTGGCAGCAGAGGGCCTTTCGTGCCTGTTAAAATCTAAAAGTGAGTCATCCAATTTGCATGGACTACAGGTAGCTCCTACGGCGCCACCGGTAAGCCATCTCCTATTTGCTGATGACAACCTGCTGTTCTTCAAGGCTAACAATGTGTGGGCAAATGAGGTGCACCATGTATTGGACACTTACTGTCAAGCGACGGGGCAATGTATCAATTACTCCAAATCATCAATTTATTTCAGCAAAGGGGTACCTGACTCGGTCAGACAAGAAATCAAGGAAAGACTCAACGTCCCCAATGAAACACTTAATGAGAAGTACTTGGGAATGCCGTCAGACATAGGAAGCTCAAAGAATGGGGCTTTCAAATACCTCAAGGATCGCCTTTGGAGCAAGGTTCAAGGTTGGATCGAGCGAACTATGTCTTCGGCTGGCAAGGAAGTTCTTGTTAAAGCTGTAGCCCAGGCTGTCCCAGTGTTCTCCATGTCATGTTTCAAACTCCCTAGAGGCTTGTGTGAACATCTAAACATGCTCATCCGGAAGTTTTGGTGGGGTGCAAAAGATGGAAAGCAAAAATCGCATTGGGTTTCTTGGAAAACGATGACTCAACCCAAGGGAATGGGAGGCCTCGGGTTCAAAGATTTTGAACTTTTCAATCTGTCTATGCTTGCTAGGAAGGCATGGCGACTATTGCAAGATCTGGAGTCTTTAAGTGCTCGAGTACTGAAAAGTGTCTACTACCCAAACTCTAATATCCTCCATGCCGAATTGGGGGGGCCATCCAAGCCAGGTCTGGCGGGCCATTATAGAGGGAAGAGATGTATTGAAGCAAGGTTTGATAAAGAGAATTGGGAACGGAGCAGACAAAAACATATGGACGCAAAACTGGTTACCCAGAGAGGAGATGTTGCGACCCTATGGGAGTATTTCGCCAAACCCACCCCACCCTAGTTTCGAAGCTTATAACTAGTGTGACCGCTTCCTAGGATAGACAGCTTTTCCAAGCAACATTCATGCCAATGGATGCACGGGTTATAATGGGAATACCATTGTGCACCCGAAACATTACAGATTTTTGGGCATTGTTTCACGAGAAACACGGGACCTTCACTGTAAATCGGCATACAATATGCTAGTAGCGACCGGCAACCGAAGAGAAGCGTGGCTGGAGGAAGTACCAGGTCCTTCCAGCTCTAGGGCCGAGGAAGGGGCCTGGAAAATCCTGTGGAGAACAGAAGTTCCGGGCAAGGTACGGATGTTCCTGTGGAGATTGTCGAAGCACTCGCTTCCGACAAACAACATTCGCGCCCATCGCCATATGACTGATTCGCCCCAGTGCGGACTTTGTGGAGTTCGGGACTCTTGGCGCCATTCACTTATTGAGTCTACATCGTCGAGGAGTGTGTGGGCTCTCATTGATGAGGAGATCACGCATAAAATAATAGCTACATCGGAGCCAAAGGCAAAGCAATGGATGTTTACGTTGACGGAACTGCTATCGCGTGATGAGATTCACGCTGGTATCGGTGACACTATGGTCCATACGGCATGCAAGGCGTAAGGCTATCCATGAAGCTATCTTCCAGAGCCCTCATATGACCTATGGTTTCATCATGAGGTTCATAGCTGATCTGGGCATTGTCAAGGGGAAGATGCAGCAAGTTGTTGGGAGAGGTGTGACAACAAATCTGTCTTTCACACACCCAAGGAAGCCAGCACCAGGGTTTTGCAAGATACATGTGGATGGGGGAGTCTTGGACACTAGAGGAGGTTCGGGTGCGACTGTATGCAGAGATGAACAAGGGAATTTTATGGAGAGCTCAGCACTAGTGGTGCAAGGAGTAACGGACCCACCCACTTTTGAAGCAATGGCGTGTCGAGAAGCTTTGGCCCTAGCAGAAGATCTGGGAATCCAAAACTTTGTGGTGGCCTCTGACTATCAACAGGTGATCTCGGACATCAACAAAAGAGCTAGGGGAACTTATGAAGCAATTGTTAGTGAGATAAATATTAGATCATCTTCTTTTCTTTGCACTTTTGTATTTGAGAGTCGTGCTGTCACTGTAGAAGCACATTGTCTAGCCAAGTTTTCGTTTTCTAGAGGCCTCGGACGCCATGTTTGGTTTGGTGTGCCCCATGACCTCATATGTATCCCACTTTATGTGGACTTTCATGAATAAACTTGGACTTTACCCCTAAAAAAACTATTTTTTTGGGATCAGTTTTTGTTTATTTTTTCTTTCCTTTTATGTTTCTTTTCTTTAATCTCTTTTCTTTATTACTTTTAATCTTTTTTCCAAAATGCACAATCTTTTTCAAATTCAATGATTTTTTTATCAAAATCAATGAACTTTTTTCAAATTTGATGTATTTTTCATGGATGAACTTTTCAAATTTGATGATTTTTTAAAAACCAATGAACTTTTTTGAAATTCAATGAACTTTTTAAAACTTAATGAACTTCATTTTTCCAAAACCGATGAACTGCTCTCAAATTCGATGTTGTTTTTTCAAATTTGTTTTTTAAATAGATTTTTTTAATTCGTTTATTTAACTCGATGATTTTGTTTTCAAATTCGATCAATTTTATTTTGTACTACTTTCAGATATGTCAAACAACAAACACCTTGCAACTCACATATGCTTTCGGATAGCTTGGCCAGTTTGCCACCATTTAGGCACAAAAGGAGAATGTTGTAGAGATGCTTGAACTACTTGCATCTCACTCCAAATATAAGTGAATGCAATTTGATCTGATGTCAAACGCCTCCTACTCTCCTCAGAGATAAATTATCCACCTCAACTGACATATGGCGGAGCATGTGTACGTACAAGTGTAAGGTCACACTGAGTGGCCTTAAAGTAGTGCAGGGACTAAAACAAATAAAATTGTTGAAGGAGCACAACTCGTCATTCATTACATGCCATCTTCTTAGAAAATCACAGCCATGTCGTAAATACACTGACAATACTTTGGTTGCTGCTGGAACACCATAAATACTAGTAGAATGCCCGTGCGTTGCCACGGGCTTCTGAAATAATCACAGATAGAGACAACATATCACAGTCACAATTGCATAATAATTGAAGTCCACTTAACTTTGTAATGTAAGTGATAACAAAATAGCACATTAACAATGTATACATATAAAGTGATGATCCAACTAAAACTCTATTACAAAGTATTGAGATCTACTTGACGCACTTAAGAAATTGTCTCACAATATCAGAGAAGTTGTCTTTACCTTCATTTGCACAATGTTTGAGCAAGTATAATAAAAACTGCTTCATCAACTAATAGATACACTACGACATTTTACTATCAATATTTTCTATTGTATGATATTTTTTGTGTTCATGAGTATCAAACACAATATTTTTCAATTTGTGACAAGTGCTTACCGATCCGTTTGTATTGCCTCATGAAACTATTCTACGACATTCCATTTTGTAACATTGAGATCGAGCCACTTATGATCTTTGTTAAACTCCGGACTCTGTTCTCCAAGTTTCAGTCGCTTTTCAAGTCCTCGTAACTAATTTATATATGGAGAATAGTAGGGGTTAAGGCAAACAAAACATATGTTAAGAGGAACAAAAAACAATAGTAGTTACCGTAGTAGTAAGGTCACTCCATTCGATCCGAGAACCAAGTGAGTCCAATACTTGAATCTCACTTTTTTGGCATTGACGACTGTCAGATACCAATAAGTCTGAGGCATGTTAATTGGAATGAACAGTTGGTGTAAATATCATATAAATCATGTTCACAATTAGATATAAAAAATAATAAATAATTATACACATGGATTAATTAAAAAAATACATCATGATATGCATGGATAATGAGGCAATACTAACCATATCTTGTTGTAGATAAGTATTAACATGTTGTAAGAAGTGACGATATTTTGATGGGTCTATGTCTTTTTCTCGTCTTCTTTAATCTGGCCAGAAACGAACGTGCTAAGAATTTGTATCTTTTCACCCGCTCTGTGTCGTAGATGGTTGTGAGCCAGCATGCAATATATATAAGCATTTATCAAGTTTAGATTATATCTATGTTTTACTAGTATCGTTTATATTATTAATTAAAAAGTTTATGCAATTGGTCTTACACCATCGTGTAAGGATATATCACCTTCATAAGGCATTCCAAATCGTTGTTGATACTACGGCATCTTCAATGTCCACGAACATGGTTTTCTTGGGGGTAGACATGATTGTTTTGATGATTGTAATATCCCTAGGGGTACAAACATAGTCTGTCGGCATGATACAAAAACGAGCCAAATTAGTATAAAAATGAGACAAATTGGTTGAATACAAAGAGCAATATGACGAAGGAAAGATCGATAATAACATTGAAAAGAATACCTTGTGCGATGACATGTAAATTGGCATCCTTTTTTGATTTTTTATGAGATATCACCGCCTCCACATCATTTTGTTGTGAAAAACTCGGTGAATTTTTGACCCCTTTCAGCGTCGCCGCTTTGGAACCCTTGTTGATGCATTCTTTTTGTGCATCTCCAAAATCCATATCTATGTCTCCTATATTCTGAAAAATAATAATATGTAAAAAATAAACATTTTGTATTATCATGTATAAGACATAAACAAAGAATGATTAGCTATATACCTCTTCTCGTCGTGTTTCAGTCCGGTCTGTCATCGTTACATCAATGTGTATGTCGGAACCCATCACTTTTTATCTGTGATGAAATATAAATGATATTTGCTACTGCATCATATAAACATATATAATATACTCCCTCCGTTCGGAAATACTTGTCCTAGAAATGGATAAAATGGATGTATCTATAACTAAAATAAGTCTACATACAATCATTTCTAGGACAAGCATTTTCGGACGGAGGGAGTATAATAAAATTAAGAGTGAAACAAACATAGTTGTTTTATTTTGTAAAAAAGAAAAACCGTTTTTCATATTATTACAAAAAATATGTTGCATTTCTTTCGGAGAAAAACAACCAACTATAATGTTCATATATAAATAACATGTCATCTGAAATTTCTTAAATCATTTAAATCTATTTATATTGTTTTGAGAATTTTTATTTCTTTTATATAGGCTAAGGAAAATTGTCCGACAAAACTTAAAAACATGCAATCAATCCAACATAAACCAAGTATATTCGGTTTCTTTTCTCAAAATTTTAATTTTTTGTGATACTCTGAATATATAATAAGTATAAAAAACATTTATTCATATGATCCGATGTATATACTTCAGTGTATTTTTTCTTCAGAGAGCAAACGTCAAAGGCCCAAATCGGCTAACCAGCACGGCCAACCAGCACCCAACCCAGCAGTACTACTCCAAGTTATAAAGAAAAAGCAGTAGTATTACTAAAAAAAACCAACCAGCACCAGTCTCCTTCACTCTCTCCATTCCCGCCCAGTCCTTAGATCTCACCCACTCCACTCCCTCCGCTCTCCCCCCACAGCTGGCGACTTCATCTCCCGCCGCCGCCCCCTCTCATCCCTTCCCCTCCACTCATCCGACGTCGATCAGGTGCGCGCACAACCGGCTCCCTCGTTTCCCACGGCGGCGGCGGCGGCGAGGTGCATGAACGCGGCGTGCGGCGCGCCCGCCCCGACGGCGGCGGGGGTGGGCGAGTGGAGGAAGGACTGGCCGCTGTGATCCGGCGTCTTCGCCGTGCTCTACGACAAGTACGGGTACGCCTCCCCCTTCCTGCTAGCACCTCCCTCCCTCCCTCACTCCGCGCTTCCTCTGCGTGTGCGTGCGGGCTCTGTTCCGAATGGACTGCCTGGCTCGCTAGCTCGTCGGCTGGAAGAATCGATTCATCTCGATGCTCTGCCTACCTTTGCCCCTTGCCTTTTCCTCTTGAGGAGAAGAGAAGATGTTTTGTTCCTTGTTGTGGTTGGGCAATCTGTGGATTTCCTTTTTGTCTTGCGCGTGTAGCAGTTTTTCAGAAAAGTGGAGGCTCTAGCTAGCGTGGATACCTACCAGCGACATAGAACAGATAATAAGCACTACTTCGTTGTGTGGAGCTCATGTCGAATTCAGATTTCTGTAATCGTTCAGTTACTTAGGGCCGACCCAAAATTGCTTGCAGCAGCTTAGCTAGGGCCGACCCAAAAATCAGATTTTCTACTGAGTGGTTAGATCTTCCTAGCTAGGGATGAATGAGCTCTGACATGGTATTCCTACCAAGAATGGAAGAATACAGACATCTAGCTCTATGCATGAACATTCGAGAGCATTACCGAGAGAAACATACATACAAAGGCTTAAGCAACACTATACTTTATGATTGACGCACTGCTTTGTCAAATACCCTGCTTCTTTCATGATTTAGACACTTGTATTGTATCTGACAAGATTTTTAAATCCCTTCTATGTTTATTTCCCAGAGTTTGAAAGAACTCATACAAAATGACGGTGCCCTGCCCCATTGACATAGTTAATAACGCTATTGACGATCACCTAGCCAAGAGACTCACCGAACTGTGTGGTTTTGAGAACAAATTAGTTGTGGGAAGTGCTGAATATAAAAGAATAATTGAAATGAACCTGGTTAGCATACTTTGTAAGCTTTCTTGTTGCTTCTGTCTGGGTGAACAGTACTGACCACCGCCTGCTTTTTCAGGGAATAACCTGTCTTTATGTTGATGTTCCGGATTGTGAGATAATAATTTGGAGTCAGATGAATCCCGTGCGTACTTTACTTGGTTTCCCGACAGGAGACATGACTATTCTGCTGCTATATGAAGCACCCGTTGGCATTGCAATTTTCTCTTTTGATGGGGACTACCTCAATGATCCAGCAAAGGTTCTTATTTTTTCCTTGCTGATGCTCCTTAAGATTTGGCTGTCATCAATGAAAAACTCAAGATCATCTAATCGATTACTCTGCTTTTTCTACAGGACTTTTGGTAATGCTTGCCACCGCTTGTTAGTAACGATCCCATTTTTTAATCAATGATCCTGACTCCTTTCATGATTTAGACACTTGCGTTATACTGTATTTGACAAGGTTCTTAATTATCTTGTGTGCTTATTTCTCAGAGTCTAAAAGAATTCATATGAAATGAGACGGTGCCCTCCCCAGTTGACATAGCTAATAATGCTATTGACGATCACCTGGCCAAGAGGCTCACCGACTTGTGTGGTTATGAGAAGAAATTAGTTGTAGGGTGTACTGAATGTAAAGTAATAATTAAAAAGAACCTGGTTAGTATAACTTTATAAGCTTTCTTGTTGCTTGTCAGGGTGAACAATATAATGATCATGATTTGATTTTTCAGGGAATAACATGTCTGCATGTTGACGTGCCGGATTGTGAGATGAGAATTTGCACTCAGAAGAAGCCCATGCGTACTTTATCGCCTAAAAGACTATCAGATCCTACTGAAGATTCAACGATATTCTTACATCAACATGACATTAGTTGCAAGCTTGAGATGGTGAGCTTACCTCTTGTCCTTCCTTATTTCTCACAAGTTGATGTTCTCCCTTGTCAATGTTAGTACTTTATCTTCTTTCCTACTGTTCTCATCTTCTATAGCAAGCATTAATAAATCTCCTTTGGTTATGCGATGCTAAGATTTCCTGACTTATTGTGTACTTTATTTTCATAGACATACCGTACTGTAAGTTGACAATTGAGAACCTCATTTTGTTATATTCAGCGCTGTACCACCTTCTAGAAATTTTTAACCTTTATTTTTGTTTTTTCACCTAAAGCAAATGCTCCTCTTTATCCAGGTTAACGATTATTGTTAAGGAAGCTCATTGCTTGCATCAAATCAATTGCGTAAAAAGGAACATTTGAAGTTCTTGCGCCTTCTTCTTAAGGATTTTATGATTAAATATGGGATTGACACTGAGAATTGGATTCTGATCAAATTTGCAACATCTCTGAAGATTATCGTTTTATGCCCCTGGAGCATCAGGTATGTCTGCATGCTTAATTCACTCATCTTTTTGTGCAGTAGGAGTAGTTGCTAGAAATTTACCGAATTTTGTTTCCAGTAGATGCACTGAATTTCAAAGAAAGAGTACTCTAGGAGTACATGGAGTTGATGCACTCAATTTAGTTTGCAGTAGATGGACTGAAATTTACTGAATTTTGTTTGTAGTAGGAGTATTTGCAGTTCTGAACTGCTAGGAGTACTTGTAGAAGCACTTTGCTGGTGCACCGTGCATATAACTTGAGCAAAGTGCCCTATGAATTTATATGTACCTAGCACTTCTGTTCATACCCTCATCTGTTCATGGCCCAGGAGTAAAGGAAAAGGAACAAACATAAATAAGCTACTTCTATACCATTAATCCAGTGGGGTATATCATTGTTGCTTTGACCATCTGTACCATCAATTATTGAAGAACCAATGGCCACATTTCATTTTGATTAACAGTGACTAATTTAACTTGAGATGCAAATAACCAATTGGTATAACTGGAGTTCTAATACCAAGATACTCATCGGTCAAAAAAATGACATAGTAAACAAAAATAAATAACATTGATTGTGCCTGATTTGGGGCCACATCATAAATATTTCTCTAATGTAGAACACTCAAGTGGAGTCTAGTTTTACAAGAACGGAGTGAACAAGGCAGTGTGCAATATTTGTGCAGGAAAACAAAGCCGGGTTTAGATGTAGTAGATGATTGATTACAAAACAACAAAAGAATAATATACATAAGCAAACCAGCAAAACGATAAATAATGTCACATACAACAAAATTTGGCAACTTGCAAAGTCACAAATCCGAGACAATATTATTAATACTTGCCTTGTAGTATAAACATAATAAAGTTCAATTGCAAACATCGAAAGATAGGGTTATGTACAAAGACACCAAAGAGCACCAAATTACCTATAGCATAAGAGTAAATCCTCTCACATATTTAAGAGCGGACTTCAGCCTGTAAGGACTTCCTTATAGACGATGTTCTTCATCGAGGTCTGTAAGGACAAGGCAGGTCTTTTTCGCTTCTTAGATTTACCGCTTTGCTTCTTGGCATTCTCCTTCTCCTTCTCCTTCTCAATGAGGATCTTTATATTTCTCTTTGCGGTTGCTCGAGACAATGCGACATAGAGTTGACCATGGGAGAACACCGGATTAGGTAGGTACACGCCAACAATCGGAATCGTCTGGCCTTGAGCCTTGTTAATCGTCATAGCAAAGCTAAGCCTTACAGGAAATTGCTTCCTCTTGAACTTGAATGGAAACATATCGTTGTCAGATGGCCATAGGGGTATTCGAGGAAGGAATACCCTCCTACCTGCGTGTTGTCCGATCATGATTTCTGCGTCGATGGCGTTCCTCTCGAAATCTCGCACCACAAGCCTCGTCCCGTTACACAGACCATTAGCTGGATCAATATTCCTCAGAAGTATGACAGGGCAGTTGAGCTTCAGTTTGAGTGCATGCGGAGGCAGACCGTTGGGAGTCAATCCATTTAGGAACTCGGGAGCGTAGTAGCCATACGGGTCGTCTTCTGCACTGTCAAAGCTATGGTAGATTACTTCTTCTCCCCGAAAACGCTCTACCATGCGTATGTTTATCTTGTCGACGTTGTCGTTCGTGGTGGAGAGGATTGCGCGTGAAGTCATGTAATTCGGATCGGACATGTTGTCATCTAGTCTCGGAAACACATGGTCAATCAGCTTCTCCAGGTCGTCACCCTCGCCTGTAGACGGCACACAAATATCTTCAGGGAGTCGTATGTTCCCTTGATCATCAACTTCCTCGGTGCCATTGCCTACCCTTAGCAAGTAATCCGCAAACCAGGTGTCATTATGAGCCCTCATGTTGGTGACGAGCCTTAGCTGGCGCATACCCTTCTAGAGATGTGAACTTCGGAGGGTTGCATCGATTATCTGACCCCGGGACCCCCTCCTGACGACCGGAAGCACCTGCCTGAAGTCCCCGCCAAACACAACAGTTTTTCCTCCAAAGGGTCGGTCCCGTCTTCCCATGATATCGCGCATGCTGTTGTCCAGTGCCTCGACCGCCTGTCGCTTAGTCATGGTGGCCTCGTCCCACAGTATCAATGAGGCCATCCTCAGTAGCTTGGCGGTACCACTCTGCTTCGTGAAGGTGCATGAGGACCATCGTCGCAGCTCAATGGGATCTTGAACCTCGAGTGGGCAGTCCTGCCTCCAGGCATGATGGAAGCGGCGACGCCTGGCGTCGCGGTAGCGATAGCGATGTTTCCCTTGCTTCGAACCTTGGCGAGCAGCGCCTTGTACAGGAAGGTCTTCCCTGTACCTCCCGGGCCATCAACAAAGAACACACCCCCATCACCACGTTTAATAGAAGCTAGTATCTCGTCGTATGCAACCCTCTGCTCAGGGTTTAGCGACGAAGCCAATTTAGTGTCGTTGATGTCAAAATCGACGTTGGATTCCTCGATCACTTCTCTGGCCTCGCCCTCGGTTGGATCGAACGCATCGTCAATGCATGGAAGAGCGAAATCAAATATGTCTTTGCCCATGGACTGCAACATACCCCTAATGTCAAGCAACACCATCTGTTCCACCTCAATCGGGCACGTGTGTGATCGCCGATAGTCATCAGACATAGGCTCGAAGTGCCTATCCCATAAACCACGCACGTCGCCTGGCTCACAGTGCACCAAAATTGTTGCGAAGAGCCTCCTGAGCGAACATGGCATCGCCCACTGCTCTGCCTCGGTAAGACAGTCGTCGAGCGTGTTATCTGCCTCGATGAGTCCCAACCTTTCGGCAGCCTCTCTAAAGCTCCCGCATAGCATACCGTCCACGGTGAGTAGGTCCTCATAGGTTGTCTTGCCAGCAACATGGTTTAGCAGCACACGCAGATAGTATCGCTCCCCCTCGGTAGGATTGACAGACACAATTCGACCTATCTGATAACGCTCCACCCGCTCTTTCCAATACTTTTTACCCTTCTGCCATGTGAACCTTCCAGGAAAATCCTTGTACAATATATTCCTAGCCCATGGGTGGTTTTGGTTAGCTTTGAAATACTCTGTCAACATGGATTTAGAAGCATTCTCAGAGGCGACTACGTCGGTCAAGTGAGCTTGCTCATTGAATGCCACCCTGTGCATATTCGGGGGATGAAGAGGCAATTGTAGGACAGGCGGGTCATTGGCACACAAGGGGAAGCCAAATATCCTCCACATCGCCTCTGGAGGAGTAACCCACCTCGCATCTACGTATCTTTTGATCTCATCAATGTTACCATCGGCGTCGGGCTGGTCGATGCTGAAAGAAGCCCTATCATGGCCCTTGTATATGTACTTGTAAAGGTATTTGACGGCCTTTATGCTGGAGCAAACCTCAACATTGATGTGGCAATTGAACATCCGCAGAAGGTAAGGGTTATACGGCACAACACATCTGTTGTCCAACATTTTACCCTGGACCTTAGCCTGCCGACCATTATCTCGACGATGATAAACTGGGTATGAGTCCTTGCCCTGTGCTGTGTTTTCATTGAACGGCCGCGGGTATCTGCACTTGCACTCGTTCTGTTGCATGCACAGATTTTTGGGGTTGAGAGCACCACATGGTCCGTGCATCGTATGTTTCGCCACCAAGGTGTGGAGTTCAGGATACTTCTGCTTGTCTGGGAGCTCAGCAGAAATGAGTCGGTCGTACTGCTCCGAAACGACAAGCTTATAGGCAGAATCCATGATCAACAAAAAGTGTGCGTGGGGGAGGCCCCTCTTCTGGAACTCGACTACGTATACATCTGCGACAACAACACCCAGGATATTCTTCTTGAACAACATCTCTTTCATAGCCTCTAGCTTGCCATGGAACAGACGAGCCACAAGATCAGGTCGGTCTTGCGCTGTCTGACCAGGAAACAACTCATTCGTTATCTCTTCCCAGTTAGGGTTGCAGGTCATGGTCAAGAAGATGTCAGGCTTCACGTAGGTATGGACAATTGCCATGGCATCCATATGCCTCCGCTTCATGTCGCTGTCGCCACCTGGGTACGTTCCAGGGAGCACTATCCTTACTCCAACAGCGCTTGCCCGGGTCTCCCCGGATGTAATTGCATCAACAACTCCTTTATATAGGTCGGCACAAATCTTTGTCTGGTTCTTCCTATACCATTTCAACCTACAACTCTCAATCTTGATGTACATGTCCACCCCCCATTGCTGGAGCAATCGTGCTCCACAGAGTATGGGATTGAATATCCCAGGTCGTGTCTGGAGCATGTAACAGTAGTAGTCTCTCACCGAGATGCATAACCTGCTATTCCCCTCTGCACATGGATGAGTAACGCGGACATTAGGATTGATATGAGAAGTATACAATTCATCTAAACGACATAATACGCATAAGGCTTATCTGCATCCTCATCATCATCATCATCACGTCTACCTCTCGGTTGTTGCACAACCGGCCAAGGGACATCACGTTTAGGAAGTTTCGGGTGCCAACCGAGCTCCCCCCTTGGGTAGAAGAGTGGGTAAGAGAGCGGGTCATACGAGCCAGCCGTCACATGTATACTGTGCCTCTGGTTGCCATTCCCGCAAAGTGTAATCCTACGATCGAACCTCTTCGCTAGGTCAGTGCCCTCCACCCAAATTGCAGCGACCTCAGATGACAGAGGTCTGTTATATTTCCATTGGTCTAGTCTCTGGTCAGTGTTGAGGTCTATCCTGTAATCGTCGAGGTTGTCCCTGTGCGCACCCAAACTCCTAAACTGCTGGGAGTACGGGTTTTCCTTGAGTATGTCCACTAACTTCTTGACGACATCCTGGTCTAATTGCTCGGTGGCAGCCTTGCGATGGGTTAGGCCTGGGTCGTCGTCGTAGAAGTACAACTGTAGATGATCTGGACGTGATGTTGGCCCGAAGGAATGAACATTGTGGTAGATGGTGCCGTGCGCCCGAAACGTGTACACCCCAGACTTCATGTTTGTGTAGCTTTCATCAAGGCTGACGTCGAGGGTTGTGAAGTAGAAGTGGCCGTTGAAGAACCGTATGTTCTCTCGAAAATGCCTTGAGTCCGCATCCATGCTAGACCAAAGCCCCACTGCGACAGCAGAATCCCGGGGCCTCAGACACAAACTTCTTGGCCTTGCAGTGATCGCAATTTGCGGCGTGTTTCAGGATGTGTGTGTGGCCTGGGAGGTTTGAGTAGACATAGTCCAATGGATCATGGTCGACATAGGTATTGTGACTTGAGTCTTCCAATTCGTCGTGCTCCATGTCATCAGCATCTGAGCCTGTCAACAATGTTTATAATTAGTGTGATATTCCCAACAGGTGGATGTTGCTCAAGTGGGTGTACATACCTTCACCAGCAAACAAGTAATACTCATCGTCAAAGAGGTTGTCAAGGTTGGCATTATCATTCATGAGACGACTAAGGTAAGCGTCCATGTCGTCTGCTCAGGTGCGAAACCAATAAATGAGGGTTCAGTCTCAAGGGACGCAAGGAGAGTAAGGATGAGAGTGTTACCTTCACTTCTGATCGTGTACTTCGGTGTGCTAGATGAGGTCGAGGCACCGTGTGCTTCAACTCCGGCAGGTTGTTCGATCTCGGTCATGTCCGGTTTGGAGATGGATCTGACGGTTGGGGTCTTCACCCTACCTGCAAACCTTTCATTACGCCGATCTAGTAGAGCATTCCTCTCACCACGTGGTACCTGCGTACATGTTTTTTGCTTGCCAATTTTCTCCTGACGCTTCTTCGCCGCCATACTGCCCTTGCAAGCTCGCTCTCTTGTCCTACGCCGAGCTCTGGACTCATGACTCTGCTCGTCCGCTCCATTATCCGCTATTGTTACCGGATCACTGGTTTGCTAGTCGGTACTTTGTAGGTGCTCATTGATTTCGATGAGGTCGCCATCTACAGCACCATCACCGAAGGTTCTGCTTAGGTATGCACCTACAACATTATCGAATCATTATAAATATCTGATGAGTGATTACATGATGAGACATGATGGTCCACAGAGGATAACTACCATCGGTTTCCGTGTTGCTCATGTAGGTGGGGGCCGCATTGACAGCAGGAGCATGTTCTGTTTGTTCACTGTATTGTTGCGTGAGGGTTGAAAGCGTGAGAGTTGGACAATGTGCATGAGGTTTTGACAATGTGCTAGTTAGATCTGGACGTGGCATTGCGATCGATTCTGCACACGGGGTGTTTTTCTTTGCAGCATACTTTGCCTTTCTCTTTGCACTTGACTCCCCCCTCTCATCCAAAGTCATGGTTTTAGGGTGTTGCATGCGCCATTCTCGCAGCTTCTGATTTCTTTCTTGAAGGTCGATCGTTCCGTCACCCACTTTTTTTCAATAACTTGCTCGCCTCCGCGCGTTTCTCTGCTCAATTTGCTCGTTTGTTAAGACACCAGATGTGAGTGTAGTGGAATGAGGCAATACTGCACCATCATGTGAAAATGATGTATTGCTCGACCCAGTTGGGTTGGCTGGTAATACAGCAGTGTGAAAACATAATCAGAACTTCATTGGTCAACAAGAACGAAGCTAGTATAATCATAACAAATATCAATATCGACAATACAAAGTTTGTTTCATCTGTTGTTTTATTTTATAATGCTGGACAAAGATTCAAATGGTTGAGTTTAATGAAAATATATCAACCATATATTCTGAAACAGAGCGGGTATGTAATATAATCACAGTGCTGAAACAGAAAACATTCTAACCTGATATCGTAAGGGAAGGCAAATTTTCATGTAGATGCTTGACGACGGCCTCCTCTTTTTTCTTTCGATAAGTAGCTCGCCTCCGAGCGTTTATCTCTTCCCTTTTATCGTCAAGGTCCACAGAAGAAGGTTTACACCCATTAGTGATATCACTGAGAGCGGGCCGTGGAACATTTTGCACATCTATTTTGTATATTGAAGGTGGTACACTCGTCATTTATCTTCCAATACTAAGCTTATAGTTTGCGGAGGCGGGCTTATATATATCATCGTACTGCTGAAACATACAATATTCATACCTGATATCGCAAGGGCAGGCAGATTTTCATGTAGATGATTGACGATAGCGTCCTCTTTTTTCTTATGATAAGTAGCTCGCCTCTGAGCTTTTAGCTGCTCCTTTTTTTCGTCAAGGTCCACAGAGGTTGGTTGATACCCATTAGTGATATCACCGAGAGGGGCCCGGAGAACATTTTGCACAACTGCTTCAAGATCAACGGTAACCTCATTATCTTTCTTCCGATAAGCTGCCCGCCTCCGCGTGTTTATTATCTCCCTCTTTTCATTGTTATTATGTTGCATGCTAGCTAGTTAATTGTCATTGAAGGAGCAACATGTGAGACTTGTCGAACCAAAAAAGCATGATGTATTAATTGTTCATCTGTATTGATTAAAAACAAACATTCATACCTGACATTGTAAGGGAAGTTTGAATGTCACCATGGAGTTTGACCGCATCATCCTCTTTTTTCTTCCGATAAGCAGCTCGTCTCTTGGCATTTATCTGCTCCCTTTTTTTCGTCAGACAAGTTACCTTTCATAGTTTGTTTGGCGACATTCACTCCAGATGTTGTAGTCATGTAATCGGATGTTGCATCGGACACGGGTAAAACTTGTAAGGCATCACACATTGACGCATTAATCCCCACATGTCTTCCTCCATCTATATGAGACGCATCTAGAGCTACTGGAACAACACAAAAGCCATAAGCTGGGTTGATACCCCTGTGGGCATGATATACGGTTTACATAGAAACGCCGCCGTCAGTTAATACCATTTGAAGTTTGTGCTACATTTGTGGCACAAACTTGTGTGAGACAACTGGGAGGCACAAACGAAGGTTCTTCCCATTTTGCGGGGTTGTCTGCTTGATATAAAAATAACAGTTATTGGACAGAACGAGCCAGTGTACTGCTAACTGAAGAGTGTCAATTAAGCATTTTATGTTTAATACTCACCTGAAATCAGATGGGAAGGTCGTTGAACATTTGTGGTATCACCATCAGTGGGTTGGGGAAGAACCGGTTGTTCGGTCTGTTCAAGTATCCTCCGTTCTAAAGGATGTTCGTACAACCGTGGGTATAATAGATCACATTAAAAGCATAAACTTATGATTAATATATCCGCACAAACGCATACCTGGACTACTTGGATAAATCTCATGACCATTTGTCCCCTCCATATGATCTGCAATTACTCATCAGCAAAGCAGCGCGGGATAGTGCTTGACATGTATAGCAAGATTTATAGACGAAGTTACACCTGGAGGTACATCTGTCAAAGTCATTTGTTCCGCTGCTTTGCTTTGTGGATTCCCCATATGTACCTATGAACTATCAGGTGTGAAAAATAGAGATTCATCAGATCGTGCCAAAGTACTTCAAGATGGCTACTGGTTTGTGATATGATTTTTATGAATGGACTTTCTTATTTATGATATTGCAAACAGGTAAGTACAAATTGCCAACGGTTGCTGAAGAGCACAAACACTTGATGTGTGTATAGTACTTCATATATAGATTTTGGTTGTCACCATTTTTAGTAGGGATTTTGCTTAGTTACTTCATATAGACTTCATATATCTTACCTGTTTGCATTCAGTACTTCATATACACTTCGTGTGAAATTTCAGTACCTCATATAGACTTCATATAACTTACCTGTTTGCATTCAGTACTTCATATACACTTCATGTGAAATTTCAGTACTTCATATAGACTTCATATAACTTATCCGTTTGCATTCAATTTTCTGGGTAGACTGAGTCTCCTATGGAAGTATACTAAGCAAACATGATTTTTCACAACTGATTTTGCTTAGGTACTTGCCTGAATTACTTACCTGTTTGCATTCAGTTTTCTGGGTACCCAGATTTTCCTCTTGAAGTATAATAAGCACACCTGATTTTCCTCTTGAAGTATACATTCAGTTTTCTCATTAGCCTGAATTACTATTCCTGTCCTTTTCCAGCACAAGAGATCTACCCCAGCACCGCTTCCCCATATCTGGTGGTTCCTTTGGCTTCCTCCATGGCGGCTGAGAAGATGGGTCACCAATTTGCACCACTGTACCTCATGGCCAATTTGCACCAGCATTAATGAGGTCGCAGCCGAGGCCGTCCGTCGTCGTGCCAAGCTAAATTTGGAGGACACCAAGGGTCGTATACGTATTGATCTTCTCTCTGCCCCTGTATCACAGGCTAATGGGGATTCTCCCAATTCAGGTGGCATGCCTCTCTTCCAGGGCAGGGCGGTTAATTTGTCTATAATTATTTAGGACGCGCTTACAAATCCGGATACCTTTTTCCATTTTAGTTGGAAATGCAGTATTCAGTTGGGGAAGTGGATCAAACTATCAACTGGGAACTGGCAATGCCCACGTACAAAAAGTGTTTTATTAGATACTGCATGTCTGCTTATCTCTCGATATCCGGATGTCCAAGACGACCAACCTCGTGCGGCATCCTGAGATGTAATCCATCGGATGCCGTTTTGATCGAATAAAGTTTATTACGTCCAGGTCATGACCACAAAAAATCAAGTTTCTACAGAATGATTACCCAAGACAAACAGACGTGTTGGCCCCGGATGAGATCTAGGCAGCATACCTGATATTGAAAGCGCAGATGAGATCTAGGCAGCATACCTGATATTTGAAAGCGCAGATGAGATCTAGGCAGCATACCTGATATTTGAAAGCGCCCTGCCCTCGGACGGCGACGACGGCGTCGATCCAGTACGTCGGCGGCGACGCCCGTACGTGGGCGACGGCAGGGGATCAAACCGCCCCGCCCTGGAGGCGCGGCGGCGGTGTCTTGGACGGCGGCTTATCTACGAATCGAAGTCCCTCTGTGGTCGGACGCAAGGGTCGGCGGCAGGGAGATCGCAGACGGGGCGGCGGCGAAGGACATACTGGAGGGAATTCGATGTATCGTAGGGACGGGAATCGTGAGGTTTTCTTTTGGGCGCGTTTACCGGGTAGCGGAGACGAAAAAAACCAGCGAAAAAAAACGGTTCAAAGTGGTGGGACGAAAATAAACCATACAATTCAACCAACTCGTCCATCTCTACTCCTAATGGACGAATTGGTTGAATAGTCCCCCCCCCCCACTTTCAACCGGTTTATTTTTAACCGGTTTATTTTCAACCGGTTTTTCTTCGTCCCACCTCCCACCACCCCCCTCCCACCGGTTTTTCTCTTTCTCGTCTGGCCGACAATACTCAACGTATTTATGCTAATCAATCACAATTAATCCACATATGGTAAGGCTATAAACTCAGAAATCTCAAATATGATAATTATAGTAATAAATCAATCCATGTATGGTAAGGCTATAACTAAGGAAATTTATGGTAATCAATCCATTTATGATAATCAATCACAATTAATCCACATATGATAAGGCTATAAACTCAGAAATCTCAAATATGATAATCTCTACTCCTAATGGACGAATTGGTTGAATAGTCCCCCCCCACTTTCAACCGGTTTTTCTTCGTCCCACCTCCCACCAGCCCCTCCCACCGGTTTTTCTCTTTTCTCGTCTGACCGGCAATACCCAACGTATTTATGGTAATCAATCATAATTAATCCACGTATAGTAATAAATCAATCCAGGTATGGTAAGGTCATAACTCAGGAAATTTTGAATATGGTAATTATATGGTAATAAATTTAAATTACCCCAAAGGCTATCAATCCAGGTATGGTAAGGCCATAACTCGGGAAATATCGAATATGGTAATAAATTTAAATTACCACCAGGTATGGTAAGGCTATCGATCCAGGTATGGCACGCCCTCACCTGATCACCTATCACAATCTCCAGCCCCACGCACGCACCAAAGAACCCACCGGCACCAAACGCAGCTCCTCTCGATCCCCTTGAGTAAACGCCGCCACCGTCGTGCGATCTTCCTGGCACAGACGCCGTCGTCGCCTCCTTCCCACCTACGGCGTCCCCCACGTCCATGGTGATGGCGCTCGCGTCCTACACTGACCCTCCGCCTCATATAGGTTGGTCGTTGATGGAGTGGGATGTGCCGCTGCGGTTTGGGGAGGCGCAAGCACGATCTGGTTGGGATCTCAGTGTGGACTCGTTCTCTGCGATGAAGGATGGCGCTGCCTCCCTGGCAAATGGGATCGGAGGAAGGGGCTCTACGTCGTGAATGTCGGCGAGGCAGCGGGCGGCCGAAGGCGAGCCCGACGGTGAGCACGGGTGTTCGTCCCATGAAATAGGCGGCCACGGAGGGCAGATCTGAGGCCACCCCAATCGCCGGTGGCCCTTCCTCCCATCGCTCATCACCTCCATTCTCTCTCTCCTCTAAATCTTTGTCGCCCCTGCCTGATTCTGGCCGACGCCATCCGGCTCTCGCATCGACCACCACCAGCATGGCTGCGGACGAGGCGCAACCGCAGACGCCGCCGCCGCCATCCTCATCCACCTCATCCACCATCCTTCCCAGTCGTCGTCGGGGGCACCCGCCATCTGCGCTCTAGGCCACCCGCTCCCTCCTATACCCTCCCCCTGCCTGCCAGCCCCGTGATCCATCGAACAGATGGCAGGTACTACAGCGACCTCCTCCCCAGCGGATCCGGCCTCCTCCAATGGAGATCCATCCTTTGCACCGCCTTATTCTCATGCGTGCACGTCTATATCAACGTCTCATTCCACCTCACCTGAGCCTTACCTTCCCACCTCTGCTTCAGATCCACATCACTTTGCAAGGTATGTGCTTGATTGTTCCGAACTGGATCGATGGATTGTGCAAGGTACTTTGGGTGTCGTCATTGACGGCAATTGTCACGCCATGCTACCATCGAAGGGGTCCCTCATCGATGATTAGGGTCTTCCGAACTGCACGAGCTCCATTGAGAAGGATGTTTTTAATTCTGGTTTTGCCTACATGCTTTCTTTGCCTGTATCTACTTAGCTAATGTCTTCTTATAGATAGTAGCTCCTGAAGTGGTGATCAAAGTTGTTCACTATAAGGAAACAACCATGATAACAAAAGTGTATATTCCTTGACCTTTGACCTGAAGTACTTTTTCATTAGAAACTTGCAACCGCCAGGCATTGAAATTAGCAACAGCTTCGTACGTACTGAACTAATTTGCAGCAACACGTACTGAACTAAGTTAGGTTATGCTCATCGTTCCAACATGCTTAGTGATAACCACCTAGCAAGCTGATCAAACATGAAAAAATTGAAGTGCTACTGCTAATCGTACTATTCTGAATGTGAAAATCTATTTAATTGGCTCTTCTCTAAATCTCAGATCTTGCAAATTACAGTATAACCATAACAGTCATGCTTTGACTCCTATAGGGCCTTTTGCACTTTAATATGACTAATAATTTGCCTTAATATCACAGATTGTATTACTACCTTTCTAAGTGAATGACATTCAAGAAGGTCATTAAATAAAACCAAGGAATCCTTCTGGTATTGGAGTGTAGGAAAGTTGAGACTATAAAACCAAAAGGTTATATTTACGTTTATTAGAGAAGGTTCTTTACTTTTTATAGGAAAACACAAAATGTTGCGATGTAGAGTCTAGGTGGTGGGCCTCCTTGATCCACTTGGTGGATGAGGGCGACTCCGGTCCTGGCACCCATAGTGCCAGTGATCTAAAAATCATAGGGCCTGGATATAGCTCTAGCAGACGTATGCGGCTTGCGCATCGAGCCTGGTAACTATATGGTAATAAATTGAAATTACCCCAAAGGCTATCAATCCAGGTATGGTAAGGCCATAACTCGGGAAATATCGAATATGGTAATAAATTTAAATTACCACCAGGTATGGTAAGGCTATCGATCCAGGTATGGCACGCCCTCACCTGATCACCTATCACAACGTATTTATGGTAATACCCAACGTATTTATGGTAATTAATCATAATTAATCCACGTATAGTAATAAATCAATCCAGGTATGGTAAGGTCATAACTCAGGAAATTTTGAATATGGTAATAAATTTAAATTACCCCAAAGGCTATCAATCCAGGTATGGTAAGGCCATAACTCGGGAAATATCGAATATGGTAATAAATTTAAATTGCCACCAGGTATGGTAAGGCTATCGATCCAGGTATGGCACGCCCTCACCTGATCACCTATCACAATCTCCAGCCCCACGCACGCACCAAAGAACCCACCCGGCACCAAACGCAGCTCCTCTCGATCCCCTCGAGTAAACGCCGCCACCGTCGTGCGATCTTCCTGACACAGACGCCGTCGCCGCCTCCTTCCCACCTACGGCGCCCCCCACGTCCATGGTGACGGCGCTCGCGTCCTACACTGACCCTCCGCCTCATATAGGTTGGTCGTTGATGGAGTGGGATGTGCCGCTGCGGTTTGGGGAGGCGCAAGCACGATCTGGTTGGGATCTCAGTGTGGACTCATTCTCTGCGATGAAGGATGGCGCTGCCTCCCTGGCAAATGGCATCGGAGGAAGGGGCTCTACGTCGTGAATGTCGGCGAGGCAGCGGGCGGCCGAAGGCGAGCCCGACGGTGAGCACGGGTGTTCGTCCCTTGAAATAGGCGGCCACGGAGGGCGGATCTGAGGCCACCCCAATCGCCGGTGGCCCTTCCTCCCATCGCTCATCGCCTCCATTCTCTCTCTCCTCTAAATCTTTGTCGCCCCTGCCTGATTCTGGCCGACGCCATCCGGCTCTCGCATCGACCACCACCAGCACGGCTGCGGACGAGGCGCAACCGCAGACGCCGCCGCCGCCATCCTCATCCACCTCCTCCACCATCCAATATGAGGGGATGATAAATGAAAGATACTGATTATAAATTTTTAAGAGCCCGTGGCAACGCACGGGCGTTATACTAGTTAGGAGTAGAGATTGAGACAACCCTACAAACGGGCCCCGTATAGCCCTGGCCTAGATATATAGTTAGCCCAACACCGAAAATTGCAACTACAAATTCAAAGCTTTGTCCGTCTCTGGTGCAGCTGCTATATGGACTGGTCGGACGCAGAAGTGAGGTCAAATTTAGCCAGCTAATGACTGGCTTAGTGTTAGTGGCATATACACATCTCATATGAGTAGGATGCATTGGGAATATGAATTCAACAGCTATCTTCAGGGCGTCTACAGCGAGTGAGAAGACCACAAGCCTATCAGGCTGAGCAAGTTAATCTTGGCCACAGCACGCTCTTTGCCGTCCTGATCAGAGCTAGATATATATGTGAATAATCAGCCCTTGATGTCCCTTGGTGGGTGGCTGGGTAGAAGAAGCTTTAGGGCCAGTTCTTTTCACCTCGTAATTCTCCCGAATATGATTCTGGGATACTGCCCACAGAATCATCTGCCCCCAAAATTGTCTGTCCAGTTCTTTTCTGTAATTCTAGCATGTAATTGTTCTAAGAGTTGTTTGTTGAAATGTCTGTAACACCCTAGATAGAAGTGAGTGATGAATTAACACCTGATATTTGGTTTGTTCTGTTACTGAACTTGTTCAGAAATTGCATGACTCCCAAATAGAGATGACACTGACATAGCACTTGGATCAGATGGCATACAGTAGCAATCAAGAGAGGCAGTGGGAGGAGATGAGCTCAACAGCAACTGTTGAGACTGGCTTGGGCGGAGCAGGGGCGGCAGGGCGCGGATGGGATGGGGCGCCGTGGCCGGCTGGAGGCGGGGGGAAGGGGCGGCCGGGCGGGGACGAGTCGAGGAGATGGGGCGGCCAGCCTGGGGCGGCGTCGTATGGGCCTCCTGCTGGCGGATCTGACGACGCCGGGGCTGGGAGCTGGCTGGCGGCGCGCCAAACCCTAGCTCGAAATGGCTGGGACGATGGGAGTGCGGGGTGAACGAAGCGTTCGTGAGAAAATCCCCTGCTTTGTGTCGTTCGGTCAGGCTGCCCGAGTGGCACTGTAAACTAGTAAGATGCCCGTGCTACGCTACACGTAAGAAATGATTAGTAGAATATTATTTATTTCAGTAATAATCAAGAGATGACGGGAAAATATTTTTTTTTACTTTACGCCCGTGTTCGGCTTTGGTTCGAGGCTCCCAACACGGCCGAATCATCTCAAAAAGTGTCTGTCCGCGTCCCCACCGCGCTCGCCTGCACCTTGCCCAAGCTCGCACGCCCCCCTCCCCCCTGCCGCCGCGCCCACCTGCACACCCGCCTTGCCCGCCCGGCCGCTCTCCCGCGCTCGGGCGCGCCCGCCGTGCTCACCCAACAGGGTTGCTGCAACAGCGCCCGGTGCTGGTGTGGTTGAGGTTGCCAGCCCCGCGCTGCGCGTTGCTAGTCGCGTGGTTGAGGGAGCGCCGAAGGCATCAACACCTAGCATTGCTACTTGTGGGCGATGTGGGTGGGGAAGAGAGAAAAAGAAGACGAGAGAGAGAGAGGTGGGAGGTGGGTGGGTGTGTGACAGATGGGCCAGGCCGCACATGCAAAGGACACATTCGGATAACAGAGACACAGAAGACGTTTGGTTTGTGTCCGCTTCGGACCCAAATCATGAGCAAGTTTGATAAAAAATGGAGTCAAACAGATACAAAATGGATGATACGAGGTATACGATTGGGCCATCGTTTTTATCCGTTGGACCCAAGACAAATGGGTCGTGCATTAGCCGTGTAACAACTTACAATGCCTGCAGTCCATGCAGTTGTATCGTTCGCCCCAGCTCGAAAACCTGCTCCGTGCAACCCAATGGTGAATCCTACAAACGCATTACAGCAGCACACGCGGGAAAATATCAGATGCTCCCTAGCTTGGGTGCTCCCGGTGCTCCAAATTTAAGAAAACTTTTTTAAATGTTCAAAAAAAGCTGACAAAAAAATGTGAATGTTCATAAGGTATGTGACTACACCCCTAATTTTTTTTTGGTCCAAACTCGAAACGCACATTAACAAACAAAAATGTAAAATTCAGCATGAATAGCGTAAAGAAAATGACAAAAAGCAACATTGACACTGTTCAGATCCGGATTCAGTTTTTTTTCTCAATGTGCATTTCGAGTTTGGATCTGAAATTTTGAGGGGTTGTAGTCACATTCCTTGTGGATGTTCATATTTTTTTCGGACTTTTTTGCAACATTTAAGAATTATTTTTCTGAATTTGGAGCACGGGAATACACCAAGCTTGGGAGCACATGATACTTTCCCCGGCACACGCATGGTTCATCGAGCTGCCGCGGCCGACTCCTCCCAAGTACTGCCCGCTGTTGGCTTGCTCACAGCGTGCGCTAGCTTGACGACCCTAGTATCCGTTGCTAGTTTGCCCCTGTAATCAGTCCACGTAACAGAAGGGTCAGATTAAAACAAGAACACACTCACGCGAAAACACCATAACCAACTGGAGCTGGAAACTTGCAGAAAGGATCTTCAAACAATGAAGAATACAGTCACGCCCCTGAAGGCTCCAAAGACAGCCGCACGCATCTGGCCGCCGCCGTCGCGGTGGACGTTGCGAATCCATCCGTGAGCAGGAGAAGCACCTTGCAGGAATCTGCACTGCGTGAGACGCAACGGAAGCCACTACGAACGGAGGCAGCAAACTGATGAATTCTATCGGCGGGGAAGACACCCCGCGCTCCACCGCCCAGGATCTCCTTCTCCGGCGAGAAGGGCCACCAGATCCCGTCCAGCTAGCTACAAACCTGTCTCCAGAACAGCGGGCATCTGCAAGTCGCGGTGAACCAAACCTTAGCCGGAGCACCTGTACAACTCCTCACAAGCCCATTGGCAGCTCCAGGCGGAGAACCACGGAGGCGGGGACGGGGCCGAAGGACAAAAGGACGATGCCGTCACCGCCGCCTCAACAGCACCGACCAGACAACACAGACCCATAGGCTCCTCGCTGTCGCTAGCGAGACGGGGCAGTAGCGAGGACCACTTTATTGGACACGACGGCGCTGCCCAACCAACCCCTATCTACACGTCGGCGAAGTCCCGGGCTCCCCCACGCCTCCTGGCAGCCATCGAAGAGGAGCGGCGAGATTGACGGCGAAAGAACCAAAATCGCCTCCCGGTCACTCCCTCGACTGAGCGGAGAGGATAATGATGTTTCTCCATAAGCGAAGCGGGTTGCCTCCAGTGCGTTGGATAGAGATCCGATGGTCTAAAATGCTGTATAGGGAGAGAATTTTATAGTAGTACATGTAGGGTTGCCAATAGGGGCAAAAATGCTAGACATACAAAGACTTACACGCATCAAGATTAACCATCCTGTAAAAGCCTGTAAATCGTTTGTATGTGTAGCATTGCCGCCAATAGGGGTATTGGTTCAAAGCGAACCGTTTTGTTTTGAGGGAATGGCTAGAATTACGAGAATTGCCAAGTTTCGGTGATTCTAGATTGCACTGCAATTCTGAGACGATTTTGGATGATTCCTCAAGTAGATATGAGTTCTTTTATCATTTTGATTTTTCGGGCAGTAATTCTTCACAATTGAGCCAAAAGAACTGGCCCTTAGTTGGTCGCTACCGAGTAGAAACTTTGCTCTGCCTATAGGGCACAAAGCTCTGGTTACTGTTCAGCGCTTGGACGACATTCATCAAGGTGTACATGGACTTGTTGTTGCTCGACAGAGCTCCGCCACCACCTGTCCTGTGCTTGGGGTCCACATAGTCAACACAAGAACCAAACATAAGGCAGATGCCACATGCTAGTATGCCAGCAGCGAGCCAGTGCTCGAGGGGCTCGAACTGTGAAAGTTAATCTTGGCCACATTAGAGTTATTTACCCAAAACCATCACAGTTGGAGCTAGGGTAACAGATAAGTACCACATTTGAGCCATGTCACAAAAAACCACCAACTCTGGGACTAATTGATAACGCGGAGCACTGACGGGCTGATTTGGCCGCGGAAACAGCGAATCCGACAGGTCGGGCCCGTCTGTCGGGTCGACGTGGCATGCCTATGTGGACAATTTGCTACGTTGGACGAGGGTCCCACCTGTCAATGACTGGAGTGTTTATCTTTTTGCAATTTTCTTTTTATTTCTCTCTCCGTTTTCTCCTACGCATTTCAACAAACAGGCTATGGGTGTGTCTGTCGATGGCACCATGACCAGGCGAGGCCGCGCGGCGGCGCACTGGGGAGCCGGCCGATACAGCTACGGCAAGGAGACACTCGGGCGGCGCCCATGGTGGTCTTCCATGGTTGTCACGGCGGCGGTGGGCTCGAGCGCAAAGGACGCCGATGTGGTGCCAGGAAGCTGATGGCGGACTAGCCGTCGCGGCCGGAGATGCCCTCAACGGCGCGCCCCAGCACAGGCGCGGCCAGAGCCTTCCCGTGCACCGCCGCGGTGCCGACGGACGCCTTACAGCAGCTCCAGCGCCGCCTGTGCGTGCTCCACTGGCCGCCGGATGATTCTTCCGCCGTTAGCCCGAGCAGGATGCCCCGCACGGGGGACGACTCGGGGCGCGGCCCGATGCTTCTTCCGCCGCCAGCCACTAGTCTCGCCGCCGGTCGGCCGCCAGCCGCTAGTCGCGCCACCAGCCGCTGGTCGCGCCCTGGTCGGCCGCCCGTTGCTGGGCCCGACACTGTGATGGAGGCAGATTGAGTTCCAGCGGGGCGGCTCAGCAAGGATGGTAGGCTGTGGCGGCCGGGCGCCTCGGTGGTGCTGGGGTGGCTCGCCGGCGTTGAGCTTTGGCGGCGGCACGAGACAGGCTGGTCGGGGGTTTTTTTACAGGAGGAAGAGAGAGGGGAAGAAGAGATGCATCTGACAGGTGGGGCCTTGGGCCAGCTTAGTGAATTATCCACATAGGCAGGCCACGTCAGCCTGACAAGCGGGACCAACTTGTCAGTTTTGCTGTTTTCGCAGGCAAATAAGACAATCAGTGCTCCGCGTTACGCATTAGGCTCATTTTTGGTGGTTTTTTGTGACATGGTTTAAATGTGGTACTGACCTGTTACCCTAGCCCTAACTGTGATGGTTTTGGGTAAATAACTCGGCACATTACGCTCTTTGTCGTCCTGATCAAAGGTAAATATGTGAATAATCAGGCCTTGGTGCCCCCTCGTGGGTAGCTGGGTAGAAGAAGCTTTAGTTGGTCTTTGCTGGGAGAAAAAGGTTTAGCGGGTTGCTTCTTGTCCTGGTTAGATGCCATTTTTCAATTAATACAATGAAATCACCACTCAGTTAGATGGTCAAGTTGCCTGGGATGTAAAAACAGTTGGTATGAGTGTTAGGGCCAAGCATCCATAAAGCCAATCTTCCAAGTCTATATTGTTATCCTCTGTTTGAAACAATTGAAAAAGAGGCTGCTCTGTTAGAGCAGAGCAAGCATTATGTATACTACCTTGAAGAGATCCTTGAGATGGGTCTTGCCCTAGGCATCCTCCAGCACCAGTATCTCCTGCTCCTTGGGCTCCAGCAGATCAAAGATGTGGGTGTCCTGCACCACCTACCACCTGGTAGAACAAGACCTTGACGCCGCCGCCGATGGATGCAGCGAACTGGAGGATCTCCTCCATGGCGATGCTGAGCAGGCCCGACTGGTCCAGCATATGATCTGAAGTGGTAAGAATGGTGGGTACCTTGAAGAGGTGGTCCTTGGCGGTGGCGGCGCACGCGACGAAGCAGGCGTTGCCGGTGGTGGTCTGGTGGTGCAGGCGGTGGGCGAGGAGGGGGTTGAGCTTGTGGATGAAGACGTGGTGGTTGTCCTCGTCCTGCAGGTAGCACCAGCACAGCCTGTGCTCCCCCTTTGCGCTTGCCGGCGGCGGCCCTCCTGCAGGTACGCACGCAGAGGAGGAAAACAAGTAACATAGTTTTGATTTTTGAAGTTTGTGAACTGTTTCCAAAATCTGTGAACTTTTTTTGAATTCATTTTGCTATTTTTTAATTTTTTCAAAAGTCAACAGTTGACCGGTCAACTAGTCAACTACGGGTCAAATAGGATCGAGCGACTAGGGAGCGCTTTGCCTTCTAGGAACAGTCCATGGACGAGGGCGCGTGGTCGCTCCCGTCCAGTGGTGCTTTAAACACCCTGCCATACAGACCGAACCGTGTTTACACAGAAGAAAACTGCCTGAAAACAAATAATACTGATTCCAGCGAGCCTAATTAAAATTGGTGCGGATAACCAAATAAGTAGGTCCATAGTTTCTATCTGGCCTGCCAAACGCGACACACAATTTTGGACAACTACTTGTCGTGGGAGCAACTAAGAACGAGTACTCGTTCGAGAGCCCCATAAGGGTCATCTGAGGATGGCTGAGAGGGTGTGCAACCGCTGCCACGTGTTGCGCTTCTTCCAATTTTTGTTTTTATTTCTTTTCCACACGTGTTTTCGCTTTTAGATTTTTTTTCTCTTTTCGGCTTTTTGGTTTTTCACCTGTTTTTTAGCTTTTGGACAAAAAAAATTCAAAGAAAAATTCTTTTGCGTACATTTTTTGTTTCCGCAAGAGGCACGGCCGTGCCTTCATGAAGCGAAAAAACACTTTTTTTTCTTCCGCCGGAGACACGGATTTGCTTCTGCGAGAAGCGCGGTCATGCCTCTCGGAAACAAAAAAAAAATCATTTTTTCCCGTCCGTGAGAGGCACGTATTTGCTTCTTGTGGAGGCATGGTTTTGCTTCCGCGAGAGCCACGGTCATGCCTCACGGAAACGAGAAAAAACATATTTTTTTCCTTTCGCGTGAGGCACGGGTTTACTTCTCGTGGGGGCATGGATTTTCTTACGCGCAAGGCACAGTCGTACCTCTTTTTGAAAAGAAAAAAAACGTACTCCCGGTTCTTGTTTTTGTGAAAGAAAAGTTCGCCAAAACCTATCAACATGGGCTAACTCAAACGCCCACAGGAAGCTCCCCTCTCTCGGTTTATTTTGGATCTTTTCTTAATTTTTTCTTTCCTTTTCTAGTTCTTTTCTTTAATGTTTTTATTTATTATTTTTTATATTTTTTAAATGCACAATCTTTTTCAAATTCAATGTTTTTTTAATCAAAATGAATGAACTCTTGTCAAATCAATGATTTTTTTTAATATTTGATGAACTTTTTTTTTCAAAACGGACGAAGGGTTCTCAAATTCAAAGTTGATTTTCATTTTGTTTTTCTTTTAAAATTGATTTTTTCCAAATTAATTTTTTAACTCGATGATTTTGTTTTCAAATTAGATCATCTTTTTTTAAAAAAGGTCATGAACTTTTTGAATTTGGGAACTGTTTTCAGAATCCGTCAATTTTTTTGAATTCATGATTTTTTGCTTTATTTTTTTCCAAAAGTCAATGGTTGACCGGTCAACTAGTCAACATCAGGGCAAATGGGATCCAGTAACTAGGGAGGGCTTGCCTTCTTGGGTCGATCCACGAACGAGGGCGCGTGGTCGCTCCCTCCTTCTAGAGGTGTTTTAAACACCATGCCATGCATACCGAACCATGTTTACACAGAACAAAACTGCCCGAAAACAAATAGAACTGCATCCAGCAAGCCTAGTTGAAATTGTTGCAGATAACCAAATAAGTTGGTCCATGGCGCTTTAATCTGGCCTGCCAAACGCGGCACACAATTTTGGACAGCTACTTTTTGTGGGAGCAACTAACGAACGAGTACTCGTTCGGGAGCCATGTGTCGCGCTCCCTCTGAGTTTTGTTTTCTATTTTTATTTTTTCACACGTGTTTTCTAGTTTCTAGATGATTTTTTTCCTGTTTTTTGGCTTTTCGGTTTTTCACCGGTCTTTATTAGCTTTTGTACAATTTTTTTTGGAAAAAAGTAGTTGCGCGAAAACACCTATTTTTTTTGCTTCCGCGTGAGGCACGGCTGTCCCTCTCGTAAATGGAAAAAAGTGCATTTTCCTTTTCCTTTTCACTTTCGCAAGTGGCACCGTCATGCCTCTCGAAAACAAAAAAAAACGCATTTTTTCCTTCTGTGAGAGGCATGGTCGTGCCTCTCGAAAACGAAAAAATACATTTTTTTCTTGCACGCGAGGCGCGGTCGTGCCTCTCGAAAACGAAAAAATACATTTTTTTCTTGCACGCGAGGCGCGGTCGTGCCTCTCGAAAATGAAAAAAATGTGTCTTTTTTCTTTCGTGAGGGGCACGAATTTACTTTCGCGAGAGCCATGGTCATGCCTCATGGAAATGAAAAAGACGCATTTTTCCTTCCGCGAGAGGCACGAGTTGATTTGTCATGGAGGAACAGATTTGCTTTCGCAAGAGGCACAATCGTGCCTCTTTTCGGAAAGGAAAAAAACGTGACCTCGTTCAAATTTTTTGTGAAAAAAAGTTCGTCAAAACCTATCAATAAAGGATCTAGGCTTGAAGATCTTGACGCGAAGAATTCAATTGTGAAAACGGTTCGAAATTTAGACCCACGATTTAAGAGATAAAACATTTTGAATAAACGAATCTACAAAAGAAAGAAAAAACCCATATTGCGACAAGTGGCTACAACGAAGCACCCTTACAAGCGCTCAACATAAGAGCATCATCCTGTATAGCTCCGACGAACTGAGTTATACGGGACGGTCCAAAATAACCTGCTCAAGCAGATACCGCAAACGAGGCCCGCCCCGTAAAATTTTTAGAGGAGGCCCGTAAACCGAAGCCAAATCCGCAATATATGTGGGCGCCGACGGGGTTTAGGGTTCCTGTCCCACAAATCCTCCGCCGCTCTTCGTTGCAATTCTCCCCCTTCGGCATCAAATCCGCTCTGCTCCAGCCACGTATTCCATCCCATTTCTTCGTCCTTTCTCACTGGAAATGTTGTCTGCAGGCTCTAGCAGTGGAGGCGGTGGGGGTTTCAGCCACCGCGGTGGCTTTGGGTTCGCCGGCTGCAAGCGCCTCCACGACGACGAGGCCGGTGGCTCCCGCTTCCACCCTCTCGTGTCAGAGAGGCAAAGGGAGGCGACGCGCAAGCGCGACGCGAAGTCCCGCAGCGCCGGAGCAAGGTCGCGGGCCTGGAAGACCTTCCGGCGCTGCAGCCGGCTCTTCGACCCAACGATTCAGCGGCAACGCGGTCGAGCGAGCGTGGTTTGCGGCAGTGGCTGCCCCCGACGCCGGAGATGTGGTTGCGTAATTGCCGGCGTTGCCGGTTGGGAGAAGTACTAGCTCCAAACCTGGCTCTCCGGTTCGCCCATCCATAGTACGCTGCACGGAGGCGAGGCGCTGCCCGCCGAGGTCATCTCCAGTGACGAGGATGACGAGGGCGACAACAACGGCTCCGGCGAGGAGTAGACGGCGGCTTCGGCGATAGCAAATTCATCTAGCTAGTTTAATCTATGTTTTATCTAAGTATTATCTAGTTTTTGTGTATGTTTGTATGAACTCAACGAATTATGTGGCGCGAACTATCTAGTTTATCTAAGTTTAAATTTGCAATATGTTTATATCGCTTCTGTTCTGCGCGAGGTGGCGTGTTCCCGCAAATTGATTTTACAGGTTCTCATAACTGAAAATTAGGGACGAAGAAATACGGGATCCGTTGGAGATGGTCTAAAGTATACCTGGGCATATCTCGGGCTGGGCCGGGCTTCGGGCCGGGCCATAAAAAGCCCGCTGCTAAAAATCTAGGCCGAGCCCGGCCCGGCCATCGGGCCTACAAAATCAGGCCCGAGCCCGGCCTAAGCCCAAGAAAGCCCGACATGGCCCGGTCGGCCTGGCCCAACTATGGCTAAAAACATGTTTTGTGCAAGCCCGAGCCTGGCCCGATCTGCCTGTCGGGCTCAGTTTTGAGGCCCGAGCCCAGCCCGATGGCAGACTCGGCCCCAGCCCGGCCCGGGAATTTCGGGCCGGGCTGCCCATGGCCAGGTCTAGTCTAAAGCAACGGCCCGTTGCTGCCCTCGACCGAAACTGACAAACCTTCAACCGAAGCTCCGCCTCCCGCCCAAACGAACCTCTCCGCCCTTCGCCCCCGAAAGCCCAAACCAAGAAACACACCGCCCCGTTCTTGATTCCTGATCCCCTCCCTCGGCCGCGGGCGGCGATGGAGCTCTTCAAGGACGCGCGGTCCGTGCGGCTCAGGAGCCACCTGGGCACGTACCTCTGCGCGCTCGACGGCGTGGCCGTCTCCCACGGCCACCGCCGCAACTCCCGCGGCACGGTCTGGGCCGTGGAGCTCGCCGGCGACGACTACGTGCGCCTCCAGGGCCACCTGGGCCTCTACCTCGGCGCCACCGAGCTCCCCGCCGACGTCCTCGGCCGCGGCCGCGGCACCCGGGCCTGCTGCGGGGTCGTCCTGGGCTCGCCGACCTGCCCCAACGACAACGCCTTCCTCTGGTCGCCGCTGCGCGAGGGCGAGCTCCTCGCGCTGTCCGGGCCCTACGGCCGCCTCCTCCGCGCCAGGTTCGGGCACACGCCGCAGGACAACGCCGTCACCGTCGACCTGGACGCCGACCCGGAGGAGAGCTCCTGGGTCGTCGAGATCGTCCCGGCCGCGGAGGCGGCGCTGCTGCTGCTGCCGTCGCCGCCGCGGCCCTGCCGCGCCCACTCCTGCAACGCCCGCTTGGAGGCGGACACGTCGGAGTCGGACACGGCGTCCAGCGTCCTCGCCAGGGTGCGCTCCGCCAAGGTACTCGAACGAACAGAAGCCTGATCGATCCTATCTCATTGCTTGCTTCTTTTCTCCGGTTCTTGCGCAACCCGAAACAAATTTGTCGATTCCTTCAAGAAAGAATCACCTTCTTGAGTTGCCACGGTGGATTCATGCGTATTTGCAAGCCGATTCTTACTTTCTTGAACGCTTCGTCCTGAATTCTTCTCGGGGAAGAAGAGACTTTCTTTGATTCGTCGATTTTGCTCGTGATCGCGCAGGACATGACGAGTTCACTTGCTACGGTCGAGGAGGAGCCCCTGTCGATGCCGGCGCCGCGGCTGATCTTCTACAACACCGCCAGGGACGACGGCGGCGTGGACGAGTTCGACGAGGGGACGTGGAAGTACTTCTCGTTCAAGGAGCAGAGCCTGGCGGCGCTGCACCGCAGGCTGGAGGAGGAGACGCGGCGGCAGGACTTCGTCGTCTGCCGCAGGAGCGGCCCGGGGCTGTTCCCCGTCGTCCTGGACCTCCCTCCCGGCAACAGCCAGATGGAGTTCGTCCTCGTCCCGGCGCCCTCTCCTGCAGGTAAACAATGGGGTCGCTCTGCTTCTTTTGTTCTCTGTTTCCTGCTCTGGTTCAGCTTCTGAACATTTTGTTCTGAACTTCTGAACACTCTGAACATTTTCTTCTTCAGTATATATAACTGAAACCTGTGAAGAAATTTTAGTTACGTTTTTGTTCTTCTGTGTTTGCAGTGGCAGACGGTGTTGTTTAGGATGGATGTGGCCCAGCATCGGCTATAGGAAAAGACGGAGAGAACTTCAGGTTCGGTGCGGCGATATGCATTTTGCGGTGTATATAGTACAGTATATTCATTGGTACTGTGTGTAAAAGAACAAACTTGCTTCTACTGTGAAAATTCAGACACCTAGGATGGGGCCTTACCCGTTTTTGTTTTGTTCTGTAGTTCTAGAAAATGATATGGAGTTGGCTTGAATATAAATGGTAGATGGACATAATTACAGAAATGATATGGAGTACATAGTACCCCTGTACCGTAATAATATAAGACGTTTAATAGACTAAACTAGGCTACAAAAACGTCTTATATTTTGTTACGGAGGGTGTACCTTTTGTGGGAGAAGGTCGATGTTGTAATCTTTGGTGATCAATCTTTTGGATTTCAGCAATCAAAGTAATATTGGAGCGTCTTCTTGCAGAGTTGGTGATATTGTGCATTGTTCTCTTATCAGTGATTCAGTATCATGCGTGTGTGTTGATTGATTTCTGGTTATGTACATTGACAGTGCATATCCAATGCTGATGTGGCTCCCGCTGACTTTGATATGGTTGGAATTTTCAGTGAATAGTATAAAACTACCACTCTTCGGCTTAGGGTTTCAAAAACCTACCACACTTTTGTTTGTGGCAGATACCTACCACGTCAGTGATTTGCTGGTTCAAAAAACCCAATTGACCACTTGTCAGCCAAATCGGTTGAATGAATCATGTGTTATTGTCTCCCAATGACTGCACTCAAAGGTCATAAGCCCCCGAGCGCTCACCTGTTACAGTAAGACCACGTACGGACCCATGTTTTAGCCCTGAAATAACCTAGAAAAGGTTTGAAAAATTGCTCTTTTAAAAATGCAATTGCTCCGACAAATCCAAAATTTCCCAAAATAAGACACACACCCTGACCCGGATATGTTCCTTAATTTGTGGTGAGTTCCGGCCAACTAGTTCGAGAAGAAATTTGTTATACTAGTAGGTGGAGGCAAATTGAAGGCTACAACAAAGAAAACAATGATGAATTATTTTCCTTGGTCACAAAAGCAACATTTTTTGCGTCTGTTAATTATGTTGAGTCGTGTCTCCCACAAATGGCTACCAAACCTCAAGGGCTTCCCAATCTCCATTAGTTCGTTGATTTCCTTCTGGCACATGTAGAGTCATGAACTAGCATTTCATTAACGTGGATAGAGAATGTTTAGAGGGAATAAAATAAAATGGTTTCTAAAGAGCTTAGCTTGGAGTGAGATGTGTTTGGAAACTAAAATTACAAATATGAGATAATATTATAAAATAAAGTTGATACAATAGTTTACCCACCGGACATGGAGTTTGTGAGCACGAGCTCACATGAACCCTTTGTAATAGTGAGATACGAGCTCGTGCTCACAATAGCACTTACGCTTACCTACCAACATACTAGCAATATACAACGGGGAAAGCTTGGAACAATAAAGTTCAAATAGTTGTACGTCCATAAAACAACTTTGGCAAACTCGCGACTTCTTCACATATGTATATAAGCAATAACCAAAAGATCGAGCGTGGATATATAACACACCACATTAAACAACACAAGAACAATTTTTTTAGAGAAAAGGCATAGAGTCCATCAAATTAATGAAGCCATCAACCTGCTAGGATACAAATGAGCTGATTACAAAGGACAAAACTTGACCAAAAACTGAAAAATCACAGGCAGATCACACTCGAGACCAGGAGCTACAAGTAGCAAAGCAACAAACGCCATCACCTACACTAAGAAACCACAGTTAAGCCGCCAGAGCGCCTAAAGCAGCTAGAGCTGTAGAGCAGAGGCCAACCAGAGACACCTGGAGATAGGCTGAACCGCATGGAGAGAAACCTGGCATTGCGTCGGCCCAAAGGGGCCAATGTTGGAGAGGAGAACACAGTATCCCCTTTGTCCATGTCGTGTCACTACACGAGGACGCGGAACACCGGCCAACAACCCACGAGGTAATCATACAGGAGCCACTGAAGGATTGCGGACCAGCCAACTCGCCTCCCACACCATTGGCGACCTAGAGAGAAGCGCACCACCACCGCCACCAATCACCACAACTACAACCGCGCCATCCCTAGTCGATTCCCTAGGACGACACCTCCAAAGAGGAACGCGCTATTCGAACACCGCCGTCGCCCAACCCAAAAGGCCAAGGCTTTCACCTGGGAGCGTGGGAGGTTTGTATCCATGGTGTAGACCAAATAGCATTTCCTATTTATTTTTTGGTACTCGGCATCCATTCTACACATAGAGAGATTGACGCCACATGAAGATCCTTACCAATCAAACTCTTGGATTTCAACAATCAAACTAATATTGGATTGCCATCTTGTAGTGGTGGTGATATTTGTTATTTATATATATTGCTCTCAGAACAGTGACTCAACATAATGTGCCTACGTTTCTTGGCTTCAAGTTATTTAGTTTAATTGTTCTGTATGTTATACTCCCTATTGAGTTTTTCGGAAAAACACATCAAGTTTTGTGATTAAAGAGAGTGAATAATCCATTGGAAATTCACATCATGAGAAAGTCAAACTAACACATGTCAAGCAATGAACAAGTGCACTCACACCGGAAACCACATTATTCCTAAAGAAGACTCCTTGTATTAGCCCCACCTTGCGATATCTATAATCTTCCTGGCCTCCCAATCACACCATGTAAGGGCATCATATCATCATCGCTTCCATTAGTCACCCGCAACAACAACTGAATGCTAGTCTTGATATGAACCTGAGTCATCCCCAAAGCTTGTGCTATAGACAATGGTTGAATACATGCATGTATTTTGAGTATCTTGCTACCCCTGCTCCAACTACATCACTAGAGGCATCTAAGAGGACAAAGTGCCATCCCCTCGATCCGTCTGACTCTAGTAAGGACCCATTATTATTAATCTTGAGCATGTGTCCCACAGGTGGGTGTCAAACCTCGAGACCTTAGTTTGTGGGCCTGGTTTCACTGTCTAAATGGATTGCCTTTTGGCACATGTTAAATCAGGAGCCACATTCTTGAACAATCAAAATATAAACATCAATGGTATTCCACCTCACATTTTAATAACACATAGAGAGAACGTCTGGAGCAAAAAAAGTAAAGGTGTTCATTTCATAGAAAAAAGTTACATGCCATTTCACAAAAATGGTTCGAAAGAGGATGGCTCATAGCAGGATGTGTAGGGAATAAAAATTATAGACGGGTGAAGATATTTTAAATTAAACTCAAGTAAGTACTTACCTACCAACATAGGACACGATATAATTTGTGAAATCAGGAGCACTGGAGTCCAAATAATGATACAACCATAAAACATCATTCTCAAACTTGTGGCTTCTTCATGTACATGAAGGTGTATAATTAATAACCAAAACATGGAGCACGCCTAGCACACGACACTAGTGGCACAAGAACAATGTGTGTGTGCGCGCGTGTGCGGGGGGGGGGGGGGGGGGCTATGGAGAGGGAAAAGCATGTGCATGAAGCTAAATGGTACCAATGTTCCGGTATTGAGAGAGCCCAACTAGGAATATGAAGCGTTGGGAATTAAAGTTGGCAACACATCGATTAAAAAAGAACCAGATTATTGTGGTGTTGGAATCCATAATGCAAGCTAAGTACCATTGGCATTTCACCTTTTGGATTGGTTAACCTTTCTACATGTAGTATGATTGTCGTTGTAATATGATATTCGTATCCAGCAATCAATCTATTGGATACCAGTAATCCAATAAATGTTGGAACGCCTTCTTGCAGTGTTGGTGCTATTTGTTGTGTATATACTTCTATAATTCAGCACCACATGCCTCTGTTACTTTCTCGCAAGTTTTTGACGTTGGCGGTGCATAGCAATGCTAGTTTGTTTGAAATTGGCTTTGGTATGGATGGAATTTTGGTTGGTATATGTAATAGTTATACTAGTGTTGGATCGTTTAGAAAAATAAACATTTCATTATGTTATTGTTAAGCATTTCACCTTTTACCATCAAAGTAAGTGAATAATCCACATGAAAATTTCCATCTAGAGGAAGTAAAATTAGACTTATCTTGGGCAAAGAAAAAAATGCATTCACAATCGAAACCAGAATATTCCTCGAGGGACTACTTTGCATTAACCCTAGCTTATCATATAAAAAATCTATTATGTAGTTAGCTCAAACATAATTTCTCAAGGGAATGCTTTGCGTCAAACCTACCTTACAATAATGTGTCTAGCTCTTTGATTACATGCGCCAATGGTATGAAAAGACTGTGAAAACTTGAATTTGGCGTGGCGATATGCATCCTATGTTATATATTGGTTAGAACCGTGTTGTGACGCCCCCGATTCAATCGTACACTAATCATGCATGCAAATGTGTACGATCAAGATCAGGGACTCACGGGAAGATATCACAACACAACTCTACAAATAAAATAAGTCATACAAGCATCATAATACAAGCCAGGGGCCTCGAGGGCTCGAATACAAGTGCTCGATCATAGACGAGTCAGCGGAAGCAACAATATCTGAGTACAGACATAAGTTAAACAAGTTTGCCTTAAGAAGCCTAGCACAAACTGGGATACAGATCGAACGAGGCGCATGCCTCCTGCCTGGGATCCTCCTAACTACTCCTGGTCGTCGTCAGCTGGCTGCACGTAGTAGTAGGCACCTCCAGTGTAGTAGGAGTCGTCGTCGACGGTGGCGTCTGGATCCTGGGCTCCAACATCTAGTTGCGACAACCAGAAGAAAGGAAAGGGGGAAAAGGCGGGGGGGGGGGGGAAAGCAACCGTGAGTACTCATCCAAAGTACTCGCAAGCAAGGAGCTACACTACATATGCATGGATATATGTGTAAGGGGCCATATCAGTGGACTGAACTGCAGAATGCCAGAATGAGAGGGGGATATCTAATCCTGTCGAAGACTACGCTTCTGGCAGCCTCCGTCTTGCAGCATATAGAAGAGAGTAGACTGAAGTCCTCCAAGTAGTATCGCATAGCATAATCCTACCCGGCGATCCCCTCCTCGTTGCCTTGTTAGAGAGCGATCACCGGGTTATATCTGGCACTTGGAAGGGTGTGTTTTATTAAGTATCCGATTCTAGTTGTCATAAGGTCAAGGTACAACTCCGGGTCGTCCTTTTACCGAGGGACACGGCTATTCGAATAGATAAACTTCCCTGCAGGGGTGCACCACATAGCCCAACACGCTTGATCCCATTTGGCCGGACACACTTTCCTGGGTCATGCCCGGCCTCGGAAGATCAACACGTCGCAGCCCCACCTAGGCTCAACAGAGAGGTCAGCACGCCGGTCTAAATCCTATGCGCGCAGGGGTCTGGGCCCATCGCCCATTGCACACCTGCACGTTGCATACGCGGCCGGAGAGCAGACCTAGCAACCTCCATTACAAAGGAAGTCACGTTACGCGGTCCAACCCGGCGCGCGCCGCTCAGTCGCTGACGTCACGAAGTGCTTCGGCTGATACCACGACGTCGGGATACCCATAACTACTCCCGCGTAGATGGTTAGTGCGTATAGACCAAATGGCCAGACTCAGATCAAATACCCAGATCTCGTTAAGCGTATTAATTATCCGCGAACGCCGACCAGGGCCAAGCCACCTCTCTCCTAGGTGGTCTCAACCTGCCCTGTCGCTCCGCCACAAAGTAACAGTCGGGGGCCGTCGGGAACCCAGGCCCACCTCTACCGGGATGGAGCCACCTGCCCCTTCAGCCCCCATCTCCGAACAGTATCCCAGGTAATGTAACAGTGTAAAGTATATAGTATATGCCCGTGATCACCTCCCGAAGTGATCACGGCCCAGTAGTATAGCATGGCAGACGGACAAGAGTGTATAGCCACTGATGGAACACTAGCATCCTATACTAAACAGTAGGATAGCAGGTAAAGGTAACAACAGTAGTAGCAAGGACAGGCTATGCAGCAGTATAGGATTAACGGAAAGCAGTAACATGCTACACTACTCTAATGCAAGCAGTATAGAGAAGAATAGGCGATATCTGGTGATTAAGGGGGGGGCTTGCCTGGTTGCTCTGGCAAGAGAGAGGGGTCGTCAACTCCGTAGTCGTACTGGGTAGCAGCGGCGTCGGTCTCGGTGTCTAGCGGAAAGAAGTAACGGAGGGGAACACAATAAATAACAGAGCAAGCAAAGCATCACAAAGTGTAACATGGCATTACGCGGTGCTAGAGGTGACCTAACGTAGTAGTAAGTGATACCGGCGAAGGGGGAAACATTCGGGAAAGTATTCCCGAAGTTTCGCGTTTTCGGACAGATGAACCGAAGGGGGAAAGTTGCTTGTTTGCTATGCTAGGGATGTGTGGCGGACAAACGGGCTGCGTATCCGGATTCGTCTCGTCGTTCTGAGCATTTTTAATATAGAAAGTATTTTCATCTGAGCTATGGTTTATTTTATATTAATTCTTAAAGTTTTAATTCAATTTTGGAATTAACAGATTTTAATTAATTAGAAAAGGTAATTATTGGGTCAGCATGACATCAGCATGATGTCAGCAGGTCTACAGGTTGACTAGGTCAACCCTGGCACATGGGGCCCGTTCGTCATAGTCTCGGGTTAATTAACCATGGTCAAATAGTTAACTGAATGATTAGGTTAATCTAATATAGAGTTAATTAAGTTAATTAATTCTTTAATTGATTAGTTAATATTTTTATTTATTAATTTTCAAAGTTTTAAATGATTTTCTAAATTTATTATTAATAAAACCAAAAGGATTTATTGCCTCAGCATGACGTCATTCTGATGTCAGCAGAGTCAACAGTCAACTCTAACTAGGTTGACTGGTCAATGGAGTCAAAGGGGCAGTGGGGCCCATCTGTCATTGTCACCTCAGCTAACCTAAAAGTTTAGTTAAGACTAATTATGTAATTAGGTTAATTAAGCAAGGTTAATTAAGTTAATTAATTACATTACTAATTAATTAATTATTAGCTTTAATTATTTATTTTTCTTAAAAAAACGTTCCAGGGGCGTGGGGCCCCGGTGTCATAGACCCTAGTGGCTTAGCGGGTGACGGGTGCGGGCGTGCGTGCCCGAGGCCACCAGGGGGCGGGGAGCACTCGGGCGCCCAGGAAGGCGGGCACCGGCAGCCACGGCGTGGCCGGCCGGAGCCGTGAGGGCTAGGGCGGCGACCATCGAGGGGGCCGCGGGTACTGGGCGTCGAGTGCGGGCGCTTGGGCGCCAGCTCGCTTGGGCACACGCCCAGATCGAAGGGGGAGCCGCCGGCCACGGGCACGGCGAGGCCGGCCACCTAAGGCGGCAGTGGCGGGGCCAGGCGAGGTGAGGCAGCGCGCGAGCGCGGTGGGTGAACAGGGGCATGCGAGAGGAGGCGAGGTGGCGTGGCCGGGTGAGGACGGCGCCGGAGCGTGCGGCTTGATGCGGCGGTACGGGCGCGGCCGCGGAGTGCAGATGCAGCGCCAGCGTAGCGAGGCTGAGCGAGCGGCAACGAAGCGGGGCAAGCAGAGCGAAGGCGGGCGGCGAGCAGGGTAGGCATGTCGGACGGGGGCGACGGCGCGGGCAGGGGAGAGCTGGGGCAGTAGGGGCTAGGGTCACGGCGGCGACTAGCGGAGCGTTGGCCGGAGCTACGGGCCGTGGGGAGGACAAGCAGGAGCTCGTATCCGAGCTCGGGGAGGCACAGGGGGTGGTGGAGCTCACAATGGTGTTGTAGGGACAGGCAGTGTGCTCGGGGAAGCGGACGGGGAAAGCCGCGTTGACGGAGAAGACGAGGGCGATGGAGTCCGGCGAGGTGGAGGCGCGTCGGGCCCCGGGCGGCGAGGATCGGTGACGGGGGCGAGGTCCTGGCGGCGACGGACGGCGACGGGGCGCATCGTCGGGGTCCTCCTCCTCTCGATCCCGATCCAATCGGGGGAGAGAGGGGAGGGGTGAGATATTTTCGGGGGGAGGGGGGAGTGTGGGTGTCGGTGGGTTGGACCGAGGGGGAGTGGGGGGTTAATAGGAGTGGGGGCGACCAGGTGGGTGGCCCAATGGCCTGCTGGGCTGGAGCCCGGCGGGGGGGGGGGTGTTCGCCCCTTTCTATTTTGTTACTATTCTTTTGTTTTATTATTTTCTATTTTATTTTAAGTTCCCTTTTATTTTAGTTTTATAAAAATAAACACTAGCAACTAAGATTGTATTTATAAATATACTACTGCCACCTTAATTCTCAACCCAAAATAAAATAGTTTAATATTTTATAAAATTCAACAAGCATTTATTTAATTGTTTTAACTACTGTTTTAATTAGCTTAGAGCCTTTACATTTTATCCAAGTTTGGTTTCTCCACCATAATTACCTATGTATTATTAGGTTCAGTCCGAACATTTAAATTTTAATATTTGAAAACTTTTATTGTTTGCCTGATTTTGAATTGAATTTAAATCGGTTTCGAACTAACACGAGATTAGCGATAGTAATCGAAGTGACGCGGCATCATTAGCGGAGGTTCACTGTAGCTTAATTATCCGGGCGTCACAATTCTCCTCCACTACAAGAAATCTCGTCCCGAGATTTAAGAGGGGGACTAGGGGGTAAGGTCTGGTTACGAAATTCTAACAAACCCTCTCGGTCTTGGTTGCTCTTCTCGAAGTGGTTGATCCATTACATAGATGTCTTCATTTTTCTGCTTCAGGTCATTGAGATGAAGTCGGCATCCTTTCTTCGGAAACTCCATCGTATTTACGAATAGGTAACGGGACAGGTCGGCAATGACAGAATGTTATAAGGGTTGTAATTTGGGATTAACCCATGAATGAGCATATGAGTACCTCTCGAGTTGAACATTTAAAAGGCATCGAAATTAAAGTTGGGAGGCACAATAAGAAGTTTCAAGCAGCCAGGCAATCGTTCAATGCCTAGTCAGAAGGTGAAAGTGGTTTCAAAGCAACGGGATAATTATTGTGTCTGATGCCAGAATTGATGTTCACGCCGAAAGGCCGCCACATGCACGAGGTTGCCCTCCGCACCCCCTCCTGCGTCGGCGGGCCGTAAAGTTGCAGATCTGCGGCCCTTGTCGCGGGCGGCCGGATTTGGCTTTTCCGGCCGCTGGTGGCTGCGCCAAGTGATGGATTAGTCGGGGAGCACCTCGCGCAGCCCCGGCAAAGTCCCATCGCCGCATGCAGGTACGGGTTCGTCCTGTCGCCGCCGCCGTCAACGGTTTGCCAGCATGGATTCGGCCTGCCGTCCGCCGGGCTCGGCGCTTGCACAGCGGCTCTGCGGCTCGCCGATGCCACTCACATAGTGTGACGACTGCACGCGGACAGTGCTGCGGCTAACTTCGGGCACGCCGAAGCACCCCAGATGGGTGTTCTTCAAATGCGAAAACGACGGGGTACGTGTTGTTTTCATTCGGCTTTGGCACCGCATTCTTTGGTTGAATTGCGATAGCTCATTTTGAACATCATCATGTGTGTAGGAAGATGGATGCTCATTTTGGTTTTGGGAAGTCGAATACATTGATTTATTGACAGAAAGAAACTTAATAGACATTCGTGCACTCCTTAGTAGAATCGAAGGTAATGAAGCGGCTGCATGTGCAACTAGAGGGGAAGCAAAGTCTACTTCTTTAGAATCAAAGAAGAAGAATGAAGAATGCAAAATCAAGAATCCACAGATCAACAACGAATGCATGGAGAATATATTGGTCCAACTAGTGGGAGCAGTTATGGAAGTTGGAAATCTTCTAAAATGCATAATTGTGGTTCTTGTTTTCTTTGGTTTTGCTATTCTAGCAAAGATTTGGTGATGTCCTACGTATCTAATGTTGTTGAAAAAGCAAAGAAATGTATTATCTTGTGCCAAATTGAGGTGCAAATTTCGGATTAGCGGGCCGGCGGGAGCGGCGTCAGACCAGACCCCGCAAAGCCGACCCGTAAAAGAGCATATTCTGCGAATATCCTTTTATACGGGTCCATTTTGTGGGGTCTGCCTCTGCGGCCGTCCGTGCCGACCCGCAAAGCCATTTTTCCGCGAACTGCAAACGCATTTTGCGGGTCGGCTTATGTGGGGTCTGCTAGAGATGCTCTTATTCCGCAAGGGAACGCTTTGCATCAACCCTAGCTACTCATGATATCTACAATCTATCAAAGCTCTCATTCACACCTGTAACATCCAAAAAACCTCCTATATACATGCACATCAACTTCTATTTACCACACACAAATGCACGTTAAAAGATTTAAAACTGACTAAGTAATGAATCAACAAACCATTTGGTCCTTGAATGCATCAAGCTCCTCAAATACGGGCAACCTCCTCGTCCTGAATGGCGTCCACTCATTCATCGCAAGGTATAGTCTCTCCATGATCTCTTCGATGAAACTCAACCAAACATTAAAGGGAGATGAAACAGGTGTCGTCGGACAGAGCTCATGGGGGAGTTTCTCGGCTTGGGCAACCGCCTTGTTTTCGTCCAGCCCGGAGATTCTGGAAGTAGGTCAGTCACGAGTATATACTTGCATTGCCACCACAGTCTCCCTGCCTAATCATGCACAACCCGAGGTTTCATGCCCTGTTGGCATCAGGTACGATAGTTTGGGCCTTCCAATACACCAATTCAGCTGGTTCGTACTTTGTAGTTGCCTGGTGCATGTAAGATCAGCCAAGGTTACCATGCAATCACACATCAAAAGTGTCGGTAACTTTAGTGTAACTGAATATTGCAGTGACATGCCTAATTAGCAATCAACAATGGTAACAGGGGGAGAAGTAACCCATACCAGAATGCACAACAACTCTTGCTGGATTGAGACCTGGACTTCTTGCAGTGAGAGTGAGTCATCTTGGTGATTTTCTTGTTGAAGGCCTCGCTAAGGCATACCATTTTCAGCCCGAGGCAGTAGAGATTGTTGTACTATAGAAGGCCAACCACCGGTGGTGCTAATTATGTTTTCTCAATATCTCAACATGACATAATAGCGAACCAACTTATAGTTGGATGGTTAGAGGGACAGTGGTATCCCCAACTCACCGGGGTTCAAGTCTTGGTGTCGCATTATTTCTGGATTTATTTCAGGATTTCCGGCGATGCACATGAGACGTTCCCGTCAATGACGAGGTGCCTACGGTGACTTCGTAAATCTCAAGATGATATGCCGGTTCACTCTCTCTGTTAGATAATAACGAGAAATAAGCAGACAGAGAGACAGATTTTTACGTGGAAACCCTTGCGGGAGAAAACCACGGACGCACGAAGGCGCAATCACTATGATGGAGGAGTATTACAAGCACGAGACGACAAACCGTCTTAGGTGCAACTACATGTGGTATATATGAGGGCAATAAGAGTCCTTGTAGGACAAGTAAACGAGTTGTACTCGTACGCGTCAACGTCAATGGAAAGGCCCGCACCGGTTGTACTACGTCTAGTCCAACATGGTATAATTTGGATCACAATTTAACAATCTCCACCTTGCGCCAAATTCCCTCTAGTAGTCGAAGAAAGTGAATAACTCCATCCAAATCAGCATAAACACCTTGTGCGTCAAAGTCCATAGGACTAGTGAGAAATACCAACTAAGCCTGAGCAAAGCTCAAACTTATTGGTAGGAACTGGCTTTGTCATCATATCAGCAGGATTATCATGAGTACTTATCTTGCATACCTTCAAATTGCCTTCAGCAACAACTTCTCGAATATAATGAAATCTGACATCAATGTGCTTTGTCCTCTCATGATACATTGGATTCTTTGTAAGATATATGGCACTTTGACTGTCAGAAAATATGGTAGGGCAAGATGAATCTCCACAAAGCTCAGTGTACAAACCTCTCAACCAGATAGCTTCTTTGCAAGCCTCAGAAATAGCCATATACTCGGCATCAGTAGTGGAACATGCCATAATAGACTGCAAAGTTGCTCTCCAACTCACAGCACAACCACCAATGGTGAAAACATAACCTGTGAGTGATCTTATCTTATCCAAATCACCAGCAAAATCAGAATCAACAAAACCAACAAATCCACTGAACTGCTCTCCAATGCTCTTCTCCAGGATTAGCCATGATAAATCCGGACGAGAACAAACCATGGCATACATAAGTGAACCAACTGCACTTGAATAGGGAACTCTAGACATGTACTCAATATCTGCATCTGACTTAGGACACAAAGCTGATAATAATTTGAAGTGTGCAGCTAACGGAGTACTCACCGACTTTGCATTATGCATATTAAAACGACGAAGAACTTTATCAATATATCCCTTCTGACTTAGATACACTTTTCCAGACGGTCTATCTCTAGATATTTCCATGCCAAGTATTTTCTTTGCTGCACCCAAATCCTTCATCTCAAATTCATTACTCAAGTGCTTCTTTAGTTCATTAATCTCTGACATACTCTTTGCAGCAATTAGCATATCATCAACATAAAGGAGCAAATAATAGTTGAATCATTGACAGTTTTCAAATAACACAACTATCATAATTAGATCTTTTGAAACCTTGAGAGAGCATAAATGTGTCAAATCTCTTGTACCACTGTCTAGGGGATTGCTTCAATCCATAAAGAGATTTCTTTAACTTACAGACAAGCTTTTCTTTTTCAGGAATAACAAAACCTTCAGGTTGTTCCATATAAATATCCTCTTCTAATTCTCCATGTAAGAATGCAGTTTTAACATCCAATTGTCCAAGCTCAAAATCATGCATGGCAACAATACTGAGTAAAGTGCGAATAGAGCTATGCTTCACAACAGGAGAAAAGACTTCGTTATAGTCAATACTTGGAATCTGACTGTAACCTTTAGAAACTAACCTTGCTTTATATCTTGTCTCATCATTAGGAGAAACACCTTCTTTCCTCTTGAAAACCCACTTGCAACGAATAGGTTTCTTCTCTCTAGGTAATCTTACTAAATCCCAAGTGCCATTCTTTTCCAGTGATTCCATCTCATCATGCATAGCAGTCATCCACTTATTACTATCACCAGAAATAATAGCCTCAGAATATGAAGAAGGCTCAGCATTACCTTCAATTTCCTCTACAACAGATAAATCAAAAGAAACAATATTGCACTCTTCAATTAACCTGTCAAGTTTATTAATACCCAGTCTAACTCTGTCACGTGCGAGATTCCAACTGGATGGAACAATAGGCTGATTTGGAGTGACATGTTCATCATCAACAATGGGTTCATCATGTGCATCAACATTTTCATTACCAGATGTATCACCTGAATCAATAACATGCTCCACCTAAATAGTAGGATCCTGAACAATAGGCTGCTGTTCACTCTCAACGAGAATATTAGTAGATGAAACATCATGTAACATAGCACATTCATTAAAGATAACATTTCTGCTAATAACCACCTTTTGGGTTTCAGGATTCCACAATTTAAAATCTTTAACACCAGACTTATAACCAAGAAAGATGCACTTAACAGCCCTAGGCTCCAATTTTCCATTATCAACATGAGCATAAGAAGTGCAACCAAAAACTCTCAACTGTGAATAATTAGCAGGTGAACCAGACCATACCTCAATTGGAGTTTTCTTATTAAGAGCAATAGATGGTGAACGGTTAATGAGATAACAAGTAGTGGAAGCGGCCTCAGCCCAAAAACGCCTAACAAACCTGCATTGGACAACATGCAACGGGCTCTGGAAATAATGGTCCTGTTCATAGGCTCAGCAACACCGTTTTTTTGAGGAGTATAAGGAATGGTGTAATGTCTGACAATGCCTTCAGACTTGCAATAATTCTTAAATTTCTTAGAACAGAATTCCATACCATTATCAGTGCAAAGTATTTTTTACCTTCTTTTCAGTTTGTCTCTCAATCATAATCTTCCACTCCTTAAATGCTGAGAATGCTTCATATTTATGCTTTAAGAAATAAGGCCAAACTTTTCTCGAATAATCATCAATAATAGTCAGCATGTAACTAGCACCACCTAGTGACTTCTTGCGAGATGGTCCCCATAAATCAGAATGGACATAATCAAGAATACCTTCGGTTGTATGGATCAAAGTGTTGAACTTCACCCTCTTGTGCTTGCCGAAAATACAATGCTCACAAAATTTCAGTTTACCAGGTTCATATCCATCAAGAAGACCTCTCTTATTTAACTCTGCCAAACCAAGTTCACTCATATGTCCAAGACGCATATGCCAAAGGTTAGCAGCATCACAATCAGAATTATTTGAAATAACTGGAGTAGCATTACCTGAAACGGTAGAACCTCAAAGGTAATAAATACCATTGGTCGAACTTAAGTCACCTTTCATCACAACAAGGGAGCCTTTGGTGACCGTCAAAACACTATCTCCACCTGAATACTTGTACCCCTTTGCATCAAGGGCACTAACAGAGATAATATTTCTCTTCATATTGGGAATATACCGAACATCTTTCAAAGTTCTAATTGTGCCATCAAACATCTTGGTTCGAACGGAACCTATGCCTTCAATCTTTTCTTTATTCTGCAACTTGAAACACTCTGAGATGTCATGCCCGTCTCTCTTGCAATATCTGCAATATTTCTTGTCTCTGGATTGTGACCGGCCCCTGTGGCCGTTCTTACTTTTGCCTCTGTTTCCATTATTGGAGTTCTTCTCCTTTGTCCTGCCATGAACAGATAATCCCTCGGCTTGGGATGAACTCGAACCATCATGAGGCACCATTAATTTCATCTTCTCCTTAGAGTTCAAAACTTCGTAAACTTCATTAAGTGTGAGAGTATCACGACTGTATAATATGGTGTCTCTAAAATTGGTATAAGAACTTGAAAGTGAACAAAGTAACATTAAAGCAGTATCTTCCTCTTCATACTTGACCTCCATTGCAGCTAGATCAGATATGATCTATTTAAATTCTGAAATATGATTCAAAACATTACCTCCCTCGGGTAACCTGTGCAGGAATAATTTTTTACTTCAGATGCATCTTGCTGGTGAGATCTTTAGTCATGCAAATCCCTTCCAGCTTTAACCATAGAGCGGCGGCAGTTTTCTCGCTCAAAACTTCCTGCAAAATATTATTATGCAAATGGAGTTGAATTTGTGACAAAGCCTTACAATCAATTCTTTTCTCCTCATCAGTCCAGTCCTGAATTCTATTCTTTCCAAATCTATCCAGTGCTTCATCATAGTCGGACTGTGCCAACAACGCCCGCATCTTGACTTGCCATAGGGTAAACCTTGTGTCACGGTCTAGCAGCGGAAGATCATACTTCATGGATGCCATGAGTCTCTCGAAGGTGCTCATATGGATAGGGTGTGCATGTATGCGTTTATAGGAGTGAGTGTATACACGTATGTATGAGCGCTTGCGTCTGTGTGTTAAAAAACATGACATGATATTATGAAAGGAAGAGAACAAGACCACACCTTCATGTTTGGTGGAAAATCACTGCCCTGCCCTGGCCTACCCGGTGGTAAAGTCGTAAAGACCTGTCCACATAAATTAATTGAGCTAGATCCGACCCCTTTTCAAGCAGCTCCAATGGCTGCCATTCAAGATTTGAGAATCAGCAGTAGTCTGAAACGCCCCTGTGTCCCCCCCCCCACAAGAGCGAGCACCCAACCCTAGCTGCCGAGCCCCGCAGATCTCGTTCCTCCCTCAGTCCCCGCTAGAAGAAGCCGTCGGGCAGCCGCGGGGGCACATGCCTAGATCTAAGTTGTTGGCGGCGTGGCGGCGGCGTGGTGGTAGGTGGTGGTAGCGGAGCTTCAGGGTTGCCGGGGAGGGCTGGTGGTGCGACTGTCGGTGGCAACATGAGGGGTGGCTCCCGATCCAACCCGTACTTGCGCCCGTCCAGCGGCGCGTGGAAGGACCGGTGAGGGGCGGCTGGAGGCCCTCTGCTGGCGATCCGGTGGCTGCGTTCGTCTTCACGGTGTGATTGCAGGATTGGATGGCGCGATTGCCGGTGAAAACCGTGTTAACCTCGGTCATGGCGGACGATGGCGGTGCCTTTGGCGTCGTCCCCTTGTCGAAGGCATTGTTGGCTGCAATCGTCATTACCTTGGTCCAACTGCTCTAGGGGAAACCCAAGATTTGGGATTCCCAGATCGGATGATGACGGGGTCTTCGGGGCCAACGTTTTGGAGCCGATGATGGTTGGAGGGGACAAGAGGAGGTGTGATGTTGCTTCTACTGCGGCAACGACGACGGGTCTCAGCGGCGTGGCGCAACAGAGGCTCAGCGACAGACGCGTGTTGATGGACATGTGCAGGTGGTGACGATTATGGTTGGGAGGAAGGTGGCTGTATGCATCGCTTTGATGCAAAGGCCGAGGTATCCTTATTTTCGAAAGAAAAAAATCAGGGTTGAAGAATTGTAGTCCAATGTAGTCAGACAGAAAGAGAACTAAAGGCATCTCCAACGCCGACCAGTAAATGCTGGAGCCGGCCATCCAACATTATCCTCATACATTTCAAGTCGGGTTTAACAAATCAGACAAATCTGTTTTATTAACTCAGAAAAATAGCATTACGCCTAATCTTATAGTTTTGAGTGAATTACTAGCTTCAGCCAACTCATACATGTCCTTCCGCCAACTAGTGTGGGCTTCCGCCATCTACTAATCACTAATTCATTCAAAAATAAGCTCAGTGTACTAGTCATATTAACATAGTGTTTTGTTAGCAAACTTCCGCCAACTCAATGTATTCCCTTCATTCCTAAATATAAATCTTTGTGGAGATTTCACTATGGATTACATTCGAAACAAAATAAGTGATTCTACACTAAAAATGCATCTATATACATTCATACATGGTTCATAGTGAAATCTCTACAAAAACTTATATTTAGGAATCGAGGGAGTACATGATTTAGCTAGCTTCCGCCAACCAAAGTATACTAAACATGGTGCTTTAGCTAGTCTCCGCCAAACCTAGTGGGTAGTTTGATTTCTTCCACCAAATCTTGTGGCATTTTGAAAAACAAATTAATGGAAAAAATAGAAACAAAGTGATTAGTCGAATCAAACTTTAAATATTCTATCCACCAAACAATCATCTGGACGGATAGGAAAGAAGGGTACATGGTGAATTTTGGTTCGTCGTGTGGATGTCTGGACTCCCGCAAATCCACTTTTGTTTGTCTCCGATTTGTGGTAAAACGGACGTTGGGACTGGTCTGCAGACCGATGCAGGACATAGTTGAATGACAAACTATGTTCGGACAGTTGGGTCCGGACGCTCGTGGAAGATTTAAGGGTTCGTTTTGGAGATGTCCTAGGGGAATCACCTTTGGCATGAATTATATATGTAGGTGCCGTGTTGGAGCCGACTCTCTCAGCTCACCTCTTTTCTTTTTGTTGTTTCACACAACACACACAAGAACACAGGATATTTGGTGCCGTGCTGTCTCACACAGCTCACGGCTTTCTTCTCTGTATTTCTTAACCAGACAAACTAGATTACAACGCTTTAAGTAGCTAGCTTGCTCACGCTGCCAGGCCACAACGTGCCCGGCTCTTGTGCACACGACCTGCTCCACTAACCAACTAATCCATCACCATGTTAACACGACACGCTTCCACTAACACAAGCATGCATAACAACTTTCTTAGAGCATGTCTAGTAGTACCCCTAAACCCTCAAACCCTAAAAAATAACCGTTTTTTTCCGGGTTGCAACAAAAAAAGCAAAGACTAGAACCCCTAAACCCTCAAACCCTCAAAAAAAGTAAGGGTACAACCCTCAAACCCAATTCCAATCTGTAGAAGTGAGGGTTGAAGAGGGGCACTCGACCCCAACCCGCACTCCCTTCTCCCGTCGCGCGGGAGGGAAATTTCGTGTCCCCAACCTCCCGCCTCCTCCCTCCCAAGCCGCTGGCCGTTGCCCGCCGCCAATCCGGCCGGCCCCCGGGTCCCCTCGACGCACGCCGGCCGTCGCCGGCTGCGCCACACTCCACTACAAAAAAATACACTTCCGTGATGATACGTGTTTGTCACAGTAGGTCGCTTTTTTTGTCATGCATGTACATCCATGACAAATTTATGACAGAATCAAGATAGTCATACCTGTGCTGTCGTACAAGTGTTCCATGACATTACCAAAATTATTATCACGGAAGTGTCCACTTCCATGATGATAAATCGCGCGTCACAGAAGTGCTTTCGTCAAGGGTGACCGACACGTGGCATCCACCATAACGGAACACCGTTAAGCTATCGGGTCGGGTTTTGGATCCGATAACCCATTAACAGCCCCGACCAATGGGAAATTTCCACGTGTAAAATTCTTATTGGCCGGACGAAACACGTGTCAGCTCGTCAGTGGGTCAGATTGGCGCCTATGATACATCGACACATGGCACAACCCAACAAAGGGCCATTCCTGTGAAAAGGCCGGCCCGTTTGACTTGGTCAAAAGCTGGCGGGCCGGCCCATGGAAAGCCTGTTAACGGCCTGTTCGAATATAGCCCGTTTACAGCCCGCTATTTAACCCAAGGCCTGTTACGCCCTATCTGAATTAGGCCCAATAGCGTCATCTGGGCCATCCAATATGATTCCAGCCCGTTTTCACTTCTGGCCCATGTATGGCCCATGACGTCTTTCGGCCCATATGAGGCCCTTTGTTACTCTGGGCCTACTAACGGCCCGTGGTGAAACTGGCCCGTAATGAACAGTGTATCACTTCACACCCATTAACGGCCCGTGGTGAAACTGGCCCGTAATGAACAGTGTATCACTTTATACCCATTAACGGCCCGTTATTCCGTTGGGCCGTTTCCAGCCCATGTTATCTTTCGGCCTTCTTAGAGCCCATTTATTCTTGGGCTCATTTCCAACATTCGTTTACTTATGGCCCGTTACTGTCATTTTCTGCTTGTGAGCCAAATTGAGCCCGTCGTTACAGTCGGCCCATTTGTGGTCCGTTAATACGTTGGGCCGTTTTCATAGCGTCATCAAATACGGCCTATTAACGACGACCCGTTACGGTCGGCCCATGAACGGACGATTCCAACTCTAGACCGTTTACGGCCATAATGCGGCCTGTTATTGGCCCATGTTTGGCCAATCGATCATACGGCCCGTATAAGACCCATTGATGATACGGTCCGTAGAAGGCCCATTGTTTCTACGGCCCGTAGAAGGCCTACTATTTCTACGACCCGTAAAAGGCCCACTATTTCTACGGCCCGTAGGAGGCCTTGTGTCACTACAGTAAATATTATCCCATGGTTATTGTGGCCTAGTTTTAAAAAATAGGTTATTGCAGCCACTAGTTAACCGCGGAAAAAGAACTGCAATGACTACAAGCAAACAAATAAACAAGACAACAAGGAAATAAATAAGCAAGCAACGCTAGGCTATCACGCTATTACACATATTACATCCACTGGGCATCAAAATTCGCCACCAGTGCAAATATAGGGAACAAAGCAGCATATCATATACATTGGCCGTCAAAATTGGCCACCAGTGCAAATAAACGCGGCAGCAAAACAAGAGCATAACTGAAACAACTTCAGAAGAGCTCAAGAAACGTTATCCTGGGTATCCACCATGCTGGCAATAAGCTTAGCAAGATGATTAGCTTTGTCCTGTTTGGCGCTAAAATCCTCCAACGCTTGCTGTTGCACCAGAAAGTATGCATCTGAATGCTCCAGGGACTTCCGCAGTCCTTCCGCTTCTTGTCGCAACACAGCTGATCGATGTCTTTCAGCTTGTAGTTGAGACTCAAGAAATCAAACTGATTCAGACAGTGAGTTTGAATAGCTTGTGCAAGCGGTAGTGGCTAGTAACTCCAACCAATAAACCAAGACAGGATGTGTCACTATCCTGAACCTTATCTGCATTACTTCATTTACCGTTGCTTAATAAGGCACTCTTCCCCAATATTCTGTCAGCATTCTAAAAGAAGAAACAAGCAGACACATAACAAGTTTAGCATGTACTACTATATGAAACTCATTTCGGTGAACCAGTTCATTAGTAAGGTGGACAGGATTAAACTACCAAGTCTTCTATTGCCAAGTACTAGTACATAATAAAGGCATCAAACAAACATATATCTATGTCCTATGGTAGCAATGGAATCTTAAATTAGAACAATTGTTCTTTAGGTTTAGGCACTTGTTCTACATGAACAGAGTACAGTAAGACGCAAGAATATAATACTTAAAAACAGAAAATGAGCTCATAGACCCTACCACATTCTTGGTTCGGGACCAGTACAGAACAAGGCGTTCCCAGTCATCGTCCAGTAAATGTGTCTCAGGAGAACGTAAGGGAATTTGATGAGTTTCTTTGCCGGTGAAGTACGTTTTCTTCAGGTAATTCCGATACTACCACCAAGCATTCTTGAAGATAGCAGAGGTATTAGCACAGGTTACCTCATCCTGAGTTTCCAAATCGGTCCTTCTCTATAGAGAAAAATAGAAAATTTTGTTGTATTATAACCATCATGGAGGTAGGATGTATGGGACGAAGCAAAGTAATTGTCATGAATAACATTACTTACACATAACTCCTGGACAAACACCTGCAACTGGCATTTTCCTTCATCTTCAGTATGATATTTCCAAGATGGGAAGATACACACATACGATTTGACAACATCAAATGCGATAGATCCTAAACTACGACTAGCTGGTTGTGCTTCCTCCACAGGAATAGGCGTACTAACTGGTGGAGTTGGGGTTCGCCGTGATAGTACTGGCCCTTTGGGCACTGGAGCTGCCTTACTAATTGCTCTTGTTTGGGAGCTCTGTGGTGGAGATGGTGCTGTGTCAACAGGAACTGGGTTACTATCGGTTGGGGTTGGGGTTAGATTGGGTGAAGCTGGTTCTCTATCCATCGTAGTAGGGGTACAATCTGCGAGAGTTTGGGTTACGTGTGGTAGGGCTGGTTCTTGTGCATGTACAACCGGGGTGCTATCTCCACCAAGAGGTAGCACTGTTTTATTTGAAGACCGTGTTTTTAGTCCGCTAGATACTGGCATCACCCGCTCTAATTCAAATGGCTGATAAATAGGAAACATAGTTGAATGTACAGACATTGTATGAGAGACAGATGCAATAGATAGTGTGGAAAAAAGAGGGCATGAAATAGTTGACATGTATATTGTTTAACTCAAACGGATAGCATGACATAATTTCACATATATGATGGCTATCTAAACTGGATAGCATAGCATAACATAATTCAAAGATATGATGAATAACTAAATAGGATCGCATGACATAATTCACCTACATGTTATCTAAGTAATCATGATCGCATCATTTAATTCACATATGTGATTTATATGCTAAACAGAGGGCATTCGATATGATGTCTGAATTAAGAATATGGTGTTGAATATTGTGTATAGGATATATAAACTATGCAATGCAAGACACTGTATGCATGATGTGAACAGTGTAACCGTGCCAAGTTAGAGCATACACCTCAGTGGGGGAATAGGACTGGTCATCTGTCTCTGAATCCATCTGTGAGGTGATATCGGGACCCAACAAGAGATCTGCTTCGACAGGTAGCACTGTTTGCTCTGAAGGCCTTGTTTTCACTCCAGATTTTTCCATCTCCCACCCAAATGGCTGATTCACAGGAAGAGTAGCTTAATGTACAAACATTGTCGACAAATGGAAATGTAATGAAGAAAAGGAAGGGCAAGATATCATTCAAATATATGATGCCTGGTTAAACAGGATGGCATTGCACATTTCACATATATTATGGCTGGCTAAAATACATGAGACTGCATAATTCCCATATATGATATAGAAACTAAACAGGTGGCATTACAGAACATGTCTAAACTAAGCAGATGACATATATGATGTCAATAGTAGGCACTGCAAGGCAACATATGCATGATATGACTAACATCATCATGCCAAGGTAGAGCAAACACCTTGGGGGTAAATAGGAGTGGTCAGCGGCGTTCGAATCCACCTTAGAACAGATATCTTCCTCTGGATTACAATCTGGAGAGGGGTGGGGAGGGTTTGCCATTGAACCCACCATGGAGCGATGTCTGCATGACATTGTATTGCCGCGCAAAACTCTTCTCTTTTTGTCTACATGTTCATGAAGAAAATATGCCCTAGAGGCAATAATAAAGTTATTATTTATTTCCTCATGTATCATGATAAATGTTTTATTATTCATGCTAGAATTGTATTAACCGGAAACATAATACACGTGTGAATATATAAACAAACAGAGTGTCACTAGTATGCCTCTACTTGACTAGCTCGTTAATCAAAGATGGTTATGTTTCCTAACCATGAACAAAGAGTTGTTATTTTATTAATGAGGTCACATCATTAGTTGAATGATATGATTGACATGACCCATTCCATTAGCTTAGCACCCGATCGTTTAGTATGTTGCTATTGCTTTCTTCATGACTTATACATGTTCCTATGACTATGAGATTATGCAACTCCTGTTTACCGGAGGAACACTTTGTGTGCTACCAAACGTCACAACGTAACTGGGTGATTATAAAGGTGCTCTACAGGTGTCTCCAAAGGTACTTGTTGGGTTGGCGTGTTTCAAGATTAGGATTTGTCACTCCGATAGTCGGAGAGGTATCTCTGGGCCCTCTCGGTAATACACATCACATAAGCCTTGCAAGCATTGCAACTAATATGTTAGTTGTGAGATGATGTATTACGGAACGAGTAAAGAGACTTGCCGGTAACAAGATTGAACTAGGTATTGGATACCGACGATCGAATCTCGGGCAAGTAACATACCGATGACAAAGGGAACAACGTATGTTGTTATGCGGTCTGACCGATAAAGATCTTCGTAGAATAAGTAGGAGCCAATATGGGCATCCAGGTCCCGCTATTGGTTATTGACTGGAGACATGTCTCAGTCATGTCTACATTGTTCTCGAACCGTAGGGTCCGCACGCTTAACGTTACGATGACAGTTATTATGAGTTTATACATTTTGATGTAGCGAAGGTAGTTCGGAGTCCCGGATGTGATCACGGACATGACGAGGAGTCTCAAAATGGTCGAGACGTAAAGATCGATATATTGGAAGCCTATATTTGGACATCGGAATGGTTCCGGTTGAAATCGGCATTTTACCGAAGTACCGGGGGTTACCGGAACCCCCCCGGGGGGTTAATGGGCCTACATGGGCCATAAGGGAGAAGAGAGGGGCCGGCCAGGGCAGGCCGCGCGCCCCCTCCCCCCTAGTCCGAATAGGACAGGAAGGGGGGCGGCGCCCCCCTTTCCTCTTCTCCTTCCCCCTTTCCTTCTCCTCCAGGCGCACCCCTTGGGGACGGCCGCACCTCCCCCTCCCTCCTTTATATACGGAGGCAGGGGGCACCTTAGAACAGACAAGTTGATCTTCGTGATCGTTCCTTAGCCGCGTGCGGTGCCCCCCTCCACCATATTCCACCTCGGTCATATCGTTGCGGTGCTTAGGCGAAGCTCTGTGTCGGTAGAACATCATCATCGTCGTCACGCCGTCGTGCTGACGGAACTCATCCCCGAAGCTTTGCTGGATCGGAGCCCGGGAAGCGTCATCGAGCTGGACGTGTGCTAAGAACTCGGAGGTGTCGGAGTAATGGTGCTTGGATCGGTTGGATCGGGAAGACGTACGACTACTTCCTGTACGTTGCGTCAACGCTTCCGCTTCGGTCTACGAGGGTACGTAGACAACACTCTCCCCTCTCGTTGCTATGCATCACCATGATCTTGCGTGTGCGTAGGATTTTTTTTGAAATTACTACGTTTCCCAACAGTGGCATCCGAGCCTAGGTTTTTATGGTTTGATGTTATATGCATGAGTAGAACACAAATGAGTTGTGGGCGATATAAGTCATACTGCCTACCAGCATGTCATACTTTGGTTCGGCGGTATTGTTGGATGAAGCGGCCCGGACCGACATTACGCATACGCTTACGCGAGACTGGTTCTACCGCTGTGCTTTGCACACAGGTTGCTGGCGGGTGTCAGTTTCTCCAACTTTAGTTGAACCGAGTGTGGCTACGCCCGATCCTTGCGAAGGTTAAAACGACATCAACTTAACAAACTATCGTTGTGGTTTTGATGCGTAGGTGAGATTGGTTCTTGCTTAAGCCCGTAGCAGCCACGTAAAACTTGCAACAAACAAAGTAGAGGACGTCTAACTTGTTTTTGCAGGGCATGTTGTGATGTGATATGGTCAAGGCATGATGCTAAATTTTATTGTATGAGATGATCATGTTTTGTAATTGAGTTATCGGCAACTGGCAGGAGCCATATGGTTGTCGCTTTATTGTATGCAATGCAATCGCCCTGTAATGCTTTACTTTATCACTAAGCGGTAGCGGTAGTCGTAGAAGCATAAGATTGGCGAGACGACAACGATGCTACGATGGAGATCAAGGTGTCGCGCCGGTGACGATGGTGATCATGATGGTGCTTCGGAGATGGAGATCACAAGCACAAGATGATGATGGCCATATCATATCACTTATATTGATTGCATGTGATGTTTATCTTTTTATGCATCTTATCTTGCTTTGGTTGACGGTAGCATTATAAGATGATCTCTCACTAAATTATCAAGAAGTGTTCTCCCTGAGTATGCACCGTTGCCAAAGTTCGTCGTGCCCAGACACCACGTGATGATCGGGTGTGATAAGCTCTACGTCCATCTACAACGGGTGCAAGCCAGTTTTGCACACGCAGAATACTCGGGTTATACTTGACGAGCCTAGCATATGCAGATATGGCCTCGGAACACGGAGACCGAAAGGTCGAGCGTGAATCATATAGTAGATATGATCAACATAATGATGTTCACCATTGAAGACTAATCCATTTCACGTGATGATCGGTTATGGTTTAGTTGATTTGGATCACGTGATCACTTAGAAGATTAGAGGGATGTCTATCTAAGTGGGAGTTCTTAAGTAATATGATTAATTGAACTTAAATTTATCATGAACTTAGTCCCTGATAGTATCTTGCTTGTTTATGTGGATTGTAGATAGATGGCCCGTGCTGTTGTTCTGTTGAATTTTAATGCGTTCCTTGAGAAAGCAAAGTTGAAAGATGATGGTAGCAATTATACGGACTGGGTCCGTAACTTGAGGATTATCCTCATTGCTGCATAGAAGAATTACGTCCTGGAAGCACCGCTGGGTGCCAGGCCTGCTTCAGGAGCAACACCAGATGTTATGAACGTCTGGCAGAGCAAAGCTGATGACTACTCAATAGTTCAGTGTGCCATGCTTTACGGCTTAGAACCGGGACTTCAACGGCGTTTTGAACGTCATGGGGCATATGAGATGTTCCAGGAGTTGAAGTTAATATTCCAACAGAATGCCCGGATTGAGAGATATGAAGTCTCCAATAAGTTCTATAGCTGCAAGATGGAGGAGAATAGTTCTGTCAGTGAGCATATACTCAGAATGTCTGGGTATTGTAATCACATGATTCAACTGGGAGTTAATCTTCCGGATGATTGCGTCATTGACAGAATTCTCCAATCACTTCCACCAAGCTACAAAAGCTTTGTGATGAACTATAATATGCAAGGGATGGATAAGACGATTCCCGAGCTCTTCGCAATGCTAAAGGCTGCGGAGGTAGAAATCAAGAAGGAGCATCAAGTGTTGATGGTCAACAAGACCACTAGTTTCAAGAAAAAGGGCAAAGGGAAAAAGAAGGGGAACTTCAAGAAGAACAGCAAGCAAGTTGCTGCTCAAGAGAAGAAACCCAAGTCTGGACCTAAGCCTGAAACTGAGTGCTTCTACTACAAGCAGACTGGTCACTGGAAGCAGAACTGCCCCAAGTATTTGGCGGATAAGAAGGATGGCAAGGTGAGCAAAGGTATATGTGATATACATGTTATTGATATGTACCTTACTAGAGCTCGCAGTAGCACCTGGGTATTTGATGCTGGTTCTGTTGCTAATATTTGCAACTCGAAACAGGGACTACGGATTAAGCGGACACTAACAAAGGACGAGGTGACGATGCGCGTGGGAAATGGTTCCAAAGTCGATGTGATCGCGGTCGGCACGCTACCTCTACATCTACCTTCGGGATTAGTATTAGACCTAAATAATTGTTATTTGGTGCCAGCGTTGAGCATGAACATTATATCTGGATCTTGTTTGATGCGAGACGGTTATTCATTTAAATCAGAGAATAATGGTTGTTCTATTTATATGAGTAATATCTTTTATGGTCATGCACCCTTGAAGAGTGGTCTATTTTTGATGAATCTCGATAGTGGTGATACACATATTCATAATGTTGAAGCCAAAAGATGCAGAGTTGATAATGATAGTGCAACTTATTTGTGGCACTGCCGTTTAGGTCATATCGGTGTAAAGCGCATGAAGAAACTCCATACTGATGGACTTTTGGAACCACTTGATTATGAATCACTTGGTACTTGCGAACCGTGCCTCATAGGCAAGATGACTAAAACACCGTTCTCCGGTGCTATGGAGAGAGCAACAGATTTGTTGGAAATCATACATACAGATGTATGTGGTCCGATGAATATTGAAGCTCGTGGCGGATATCGTTATTTTCTCACCTTCACAGATGATTTAAGCAGATATGGGTATATCTACTTAATGAAGCATAAGTCTGAAACATTTGAAAAGTTCAAAGAATTTCAGAGTGAAGTTGAAAATCATCGTAACAAGAAAATAAAGTTTCTACGATCTGATCGTGGAGGAGAATATTTGAGTTACGAGTTTGGTCTACATTTGAAACAATGCGGAATAGTTTCGCAACTCACGCCACCCGGAACACCACAACGTAATGGTGTGTCCGAACGTCGTAATCGTACTTTACTTGATATGGTGCGATCTATGATGTCTCTAACAGATTTACCGTTATCGTTTTGGGGTTATGCTTTAGAGACGGCTGCATTCACGTTAAATAGAGCACCATCAAAATCCGTTGAGACGATGCCTTATGAACTATGGTTTGGCAAGAAACCAAAGTTGTCGTTTCTTAAAGTTTGGGGCTGCGATGCTTATGTGAAAAAACTTCAACCTGATAAGCTCGAACCTAAATCGGAGAAATGTGTCTTCATAGGGTACCCAAAGGAAACTGTTGGGTACACCTTCTATCACAGATCCGAAGGCAAGACATTCGTTGCTAAAAATGGATCCTTTCTATAGAAGGAGTTTCTCTCGAAAGAAGTGAGTGGGAGAAAAGTAGAACATGATGAGGTAACTGTACATGCTCCCTTATTGGGAAATAGCACATCACAGGAACCGGTTTCTGTGACGTCTAAACCAATTAGTGAGGAAGTTAATGATAATGATCATGGAACTTCATATCAAGTTACTACAGAACCTCGTAGATCAACCAAAGTAAGATCCGCACCAGAGTGGTATGGCAATCCTGTTCTGGAAGTCATGCTACTAGATCATGATGAACCTACGAACTATGAAGAAGCGATGGTGAGCCCAGATTCTGTGAAATGGCTTGAAGCCATGAAATTTGAGATGGGATCCATGTATGAGAACAAAGTGTGGACTTTGGTTGACTTGCCCGATGGTCGGCAAGCAATTGAGAATAAATGGATCTTCAAGAAGAAGACTGACGCTGATGGTAATGTTACTGTCTACAAAGCTTGACTTGTCGCAAAAGTGTTTCGACAAGTTCAAGGGATTGACTACTATGAGACCTTCTCACCCGTAGCGATGCTTAAGTCTGTCTGAATCATGTTAGCAATTGCCGCATTTTATGATTATGAAATTTGGCAGATGGATGTAAAAACTGCATTCCTGAATGGTTTTCTGGAAGAAGAGTTGTATATGATGCAACCAGAAGGTTTTATCGATCCAAAGGGAGCTAACAAAGTGTGCAAGCTCCAGCGATCCATTTATGGACTGGTGCAAGCCTCTCGGAGTTGGAATAAACGCTTTGATAGTGTGATCAAAGCATTTGGGTTTGTACAGACTTTTGGAGAAGCCTGTATTTACAAGAAAGTGAGTGGGAGCTCTGTAGCATTTCTGATATTATATGTGGATGACATATTACTAATCGGAAATGATATAAAATTTCTGGATAGCATAAAGGGATACTTGAATAAGAGTTTTTCAATGAAAGACCTCGGTGAAGCTGCTTACATATTGGGCATCAAGATCTATAGAGATAGATCAAGACGCTTAATTGGACTTTCACAAAGCACATACCTTGACAAAGTTTTGAAGAAGTTCAAAATGGATCAAGCAAAGAAAGGATTCTTGCCTGTGCTACAAGGTGTGAAGTTGAGTAAGACTCAATGCCCGACCACTGCAGAAGATAGAGAGAAAATGAAAGATGTTCCCTATGCTTCAACCATAGGCTCTATCATGTATGCAATGCTGTGTACCAGACCTGATGTGTGCCTTGCTATAAGTTTAGCAGGGAGGTACCAAAGTAATCCAGGAGTGGATCACTGGACAGCGGTCAAGAACATCCTGAAGTACCTGAAAAAGACTAAGGATATGTTTCTCGTATATGGAGGTGCCAAAGAGCTCATCGTAAACGGTTACGTTGATGCAAGCTTTGACACTGATCCGGACGATTCTAAATCGCAAATCGGATACGTGTTTACATTAAACGGTGGAGCTTTCAGTTGGTGCAGTTCTAAACAAAGCGTCGTGGCGGGATCTACATGTGAAGCGGAGTACATAGCTGCTTCGGAAGCAGCAAACGAAGGAGTCTGGATGAAGGAGTTCATATCCGATCTAGGTGTCATACCTAGTGCATCGGGTCCAATGAAAATCTTTTGTGACAATACTGGTGCAATTGCCTTGGCAAAGGAATCCAGATTTCACAAGAGAACCAAGCACATCAAGAGACGCTTCAATTCCATCCGAGATCTAGTCCAGGTGGGAGACATAGAGATCTGCAAGATACATACGGATCTGAATGTAGCAGACCCGTTGACTAAGCCTCTTCCATGAGCAAAACATGATCAGCACCAAAGCTCCATGGGTGTTAGAATCATTACTGTGTAATCTAGATTATTGACTCTAGTGCAAGTGGGAGACTGAAGGAAATATGCCCTAGAGGCAATAATAAAGTTATTATTTATTTCCTCATGTATCATGATAAATGTTTTATTATTCATGCTAGAATTGTATTAACCGGAAACATAATACATGTGTGAATATATAAACAAACAGAGTGTCACTAGTATGCCTCTACTTGACTAGCTCGTTAATCAAAGATGGTTATGTTTCCTAACCATGAACAAAGAGTTGTTATTTGATTAACGAGGTCACATCATTAGTTGAATGATATGATTGACATGACCCATTCCATTAGCTTAGCACCCGATCGTTTAGTATGTTGCTATTGCTTTCTTCATGACTTATACATGTTCCTATGACTATGAGATTATGCAACTCCTGTTTACCGGAGGAACACTTTGTGTGCTACCAAATGTCACAACGTAACTGGGTGATTATAAAGATGCTCTACAGGTGTCTCCAAAGGTACTTGTTGGGTTGGCGTATTTCAAGATTAGGATTTGTCACTCCGATAGTCGGAGAGGTATCTCTGGGCCCTCTCGGTAATACACATCACATAAGCCTTGCAAGCATTGCAACTAATATGTTAGTTGCGAGATGAGTATTACGGAACGAGTAAAGAGACTTGCCGGTAACAAGATTGAACTAGGTATTGGATACCGACGATCGAATCTCGGGCAAGTAACATACCGATGACAAAGGGAACAACGTATGTAGTTATGCGGTCTGACCGAGAAAGATCTTCCTAGAATATGTAGGAGCCAATATGTCTCGGTCAGGTCTGCATTGTTCTCGAAGCGTAGGGTCCGCACGCTTAACGTTACGATGACAGTTGTTATGAGTTTATACATTTTGATGTACCGAAGGTAGTTTGGAGTCCCGGATGTGATCACAGACATGACGAGGAGTCTCGAAATGGTCGAGACGTAAAGATCGATATACTGGAAGCCTATATTTGGACATCGGAATGGTTCCGGGTGAAATCGGCATTTTACCGAAGTACCGGGGGTTACCGGAACCCCCCCGGAAGAGAGGGGCCGGCCAGGGCAGGCCGCGCGCCCCCTCCCCCCTAGTCTGAATAGGACAAGGAAGGGGGGCGGCGCCCCCCTTTCCTCTTCTCCTTCCCCCTTTCCTTCTCCAACAAGGCAAGAGAGGGGGGAGTCCTACTCCCAGTGGGAGTAGGACTCCTCCAGGCGCACCCCTTGGGGCCGGCCGCACCTCCCCCTCCCTCCTTTATATACGGAGGCAGGGGCACCCTAGAACACACAATTTGATCTTCGTGATCGTTCCTTAGCCGTGTGCGGTGCCCCCCTCCACCATATTCCACCTCGGTCATATCGTTGCGGTGCTTAGGCGAAGCTCTGCGTCGGTAGAACATCATCATCGTCATCACGCCGTCGTGCTGACGGAACTCATCCCCGAAGCTTTGCTGGATCGGAGCCCGGGGAGCGTCATCGAGCTGGACGTGTGCTAAGAACTCGGAGGTGCCAGAGTAACGGTGCTTCGATCGGTTGGATCGGGAAGACGTACGACTACTTCCTGTACATTGCGTCAACGCTTCCGCTTCGGTCTACGAGGGTACGTAGACAACACTCTCCCCTCTCATAGCTATGCATCACCATGATCTTGCGTGTGCGTAGGAATTTTTTTGAAATTACTACGTTTCCCAACAGTTCAGCATGACTGTGTACAATATCTGACATGCATACGAAAAAAATATGGTGAGATTATGTAAGGAGAGCATGCAGAAATTTAGAGTGATGGTAACAACCAGTGGATCGATGTTTTACCATTGAACCAAAATAGCCCTAATGGATCGACGTGAATGTATAGTAATAAGTGATGCAACAAGTGTACAACCTCTTTGCCGTAGCCGTGTCGACCTCAACATCATTGGGTTGGTCGCTGAAGTAGTTGAGGCAGAGGTGGCTGTCGGAGGTGTGGAGGAAGATTTGAGGAATCTATAGACGACGTCCAGGGCACTACTCTGTTGTGATGGATCGTTCTGTCGTTGGAGCAGCTTCGGTGAGCCGTAAGACGTCAAGGCTGAAGCAGCACAAGACAGACATCGTCAATCTCAGTCGGATTCTAATAGCATCTCCAATAGATGATGTAAAATGGATGTAAAATTAACATCACCAAAAACCACCTGACTACAACAGATGAGGTAAAAACTGTTGACTCTGAACTTAACTGTCGAAATTGAAATTTACTTGGAATATGAATGCTACTGTCAAAACTGAACGCAATGGTAGCAGAGAGGCACTTGACATGTAGTTTAGGGAGGGCCTGCAGTTCATCTTCAACCTGCACCCCCCTGAGCCGCCATCCACCACCGGCTAAACCACCAGCCCCAGCGCCACCTCGCCGCCCTGAAACAACTCGCCACCGCCGCCCCGGCCAGCCCTCTAGGACCCCCGTCCCCCCCCGCCGTGAACCCTAAGATAGATAGTGGGGTACCTCTCCGGCGAGCCCCCGTCCCCGCTGCGGGTGGTTCTTCCTTGACTCCGGCGAGCCCCCCCAACCCCTGAAAATTGACTGACCCAAAAGTCGATTCAGTCGACTGAAGTGTGGCTTAATCGGAGCAGAGCAGCACCGCGAGCGAGGGGGAGAGCAGCAACAACAGCTGGGCGAGCGAGGGAGCGAGAGCCGGAGCAGCAGCAGCAGATCCGGCTAGTATGGACGCCGCCGCCGAAGGGGCCTCGCACTGGGGGAGAGCCGCCATGGAGATGTCGCCCGCGGCGCCTGCTTCAATGTAGCCGCTCCATGGGGGTGCGGGATGGAGCACCGTCGGCGCCGGGAGGTCGAGTTAAGGAGAAGGTGCGATGCGATGAGTGTTCAACCTCTTTGGTGGCGCCGAGTAGGCCTCGGCTTCATCCGAGGAGTGGTAAGGATGCTGCGGTTCCGGTGGAGCAGGTTAAGGCGGCGTTGTGAGGATGGAGCAGTCGCGATAGACGAGGCGATCGTCGGAGCAGCTCCTTGGAGGTGGAGGACGGGGCGGCTGAACCGGCGGGACGGCGAGATGGACAACGGATCCTCATCCGGGGAGGTGGATGACGGACGTCGAGCTGTTGCGGTGGACGATGTCATCGGGGAAGAGGCTCCGGCTGGGCAGCGGTGACGTGGCGGACGGAGAAGGGTGGGGTTTCGCGGCTGGAGCGGAGAGGTTATGTCGGTCTGGGATTTCGGATGGCGAAAAGGGGGTGATGGGAGGGGGTGAAGCATGACTTAGGAACACGCTTGTCCAAAATGTAGGGTGTGTTACAAAAGTACCCCCCACCGATTTGAACTAGCGGCGCTTTCGGCTCAGGGTTAGAAGGGGGATTTCGCGTGTTGGGATTTGGCAGCTGGAGGGAGTTTTCGCGCGTGTTGTAATTTCGGGATAGCAAGGCGCGGTTTGTGAAGGCGCCAGTTTTGGGAGCACGATATCTGAATTTTTGGGATATAACAAGACGCGGATTGAATTTTAGGGACAAGCCTAACGTGTCGTAATATTGTACTTGTACGTACCAAATCAATTCGCACTTCCCTCAACCAAAAATAAAACAAAAAAAATAAAACTATTCACACCACACAAAGAGAGAGTCTTGCCCCGTTTTACTATACAATGCTATTCAAAGCTACTCCCTCCTTCCATCTATATAGGGCCTAACGCGTTTTTCGATGCTAACTTTTGGTCAAATATTAGAACAATGATATATGACATGCAACTTACACAAAGCACACCGTTAAATTCGTCTATGAAAAGTTCTTTCAATGATATAATTTCCACATTGTGCATGTCATGTACTATTAATATTGTCAATAGTCAAAGGCGGTCCTGAAAATCTCATTACGCCCTATGTAGATGGAAGGAGGGAGTATGAATCCATGTTATGTCCGATTAAATTTTTCCGCTTATTGTCTAATGCATGTAACCTACTCATACCAACATTTTAGTGCATTCCAAATGTCTATACTAGCGCTGCAATTCAAACTAAATTTGATTTTGCTTCTCTATTTCAATAAGAATCTACAATCATGATTGTTGCCAACTTCAACCATCAAAGTTTCCTTGCTATCCGCCAGATATAAATCAGACGGCCTATAATGCAGGATGGCAGGCACACCATCATCAACAACTCCGTTTTTTTATAAGAGTAGAGATAAAATATGTTAAATGTAGTATACCATGTTCATAACCACACCATGTTTATCACCGTTATATATATTCACACATCCGTCGGTTTTAAACACTATGATAAATTCTTCAAATATCCGAATTCGCTTTTTATAATGAAGTATATATGATCTCTATTCGTCTTTTACACCCACACAACCCTCTTATCTTTGTAGCTAGCGCTAACTTTCTCTTGTGCATGCACACGCCCGCATCCCTCTCACCCTCCCTCAGCATTCTCTAGCTCCATTGCGCAAATTCGCCTTTTCACTTTAGGTCGTTCACCCACGGTGTGTGTAGGCCCCCCAGCTCCTTCTTTACGGCACACATCGATCGATATGCCTCTCTAGCCAGGTGTGCCTAGCACAAACACAAGCTTCCCCTCTTCTCTTGTCACCGCCCATGCCTCACTCCCACCACTCTTTTCATCGTTCTCGTACTCGCACACTCCTCCCCTCGATATAGTATGCCTCTCGTACCATCTCCTTCATGCATCCCTCTCTCTCTATCCTTCTCCTCATGCCTCATTTGCTTCTAACACACACATGCATGTATACCGATCGATGTCCCAACATATACCTAGATCGACTTTAACTACCCCCCCATTGATCGACGTACCTCACAACTTATGTCTCTTCTTTCTCTTACAGAGGGCGATTGATCTTCCTATGTAGTTACGTCTGCTTACCACAGCCACATCGTCCCCCCTCATCATTCGTGCATGCCTCCTGACCCGTCTCTCACACGCACGTGCACAGACAATAAGCAGCCATCTCCTCTCTTATTGATATTGCGGGCATGCCCTCCGTTTGTCTAGCAAGCCTATCCCACCATTTGTTAGAAGCAACTCCACTACCACCCCCTCCAACACTCTAGCTCTGTCTCTCTCCCAACCTTATTCATCTCCTGCACATATGCATGGATGCCGATCGATCTCCCTTAATACATGAGGCAGATCGATCTCCTTAATACATGAGGTAGGCCTCTCTCCTCCTCCACACATATACCAGCCATTATACCTCTATAGTTAATTGGGATTCCCTCTTCCCCCACCACACACCAATAGTCGAGCATTGCACGTAGGTATTCATGCCACATAGACAAACTGCACATGTCTCATCTCACGTTCCAGTAGGCCAGCCACTCTATATCTTTGACGTGGGCACACACAAATTCGATGGCAATCTTTATCGATCGCGCGCGCGCACACACACACACACATCATCCCTCTCTTCGATTCTATGGACACCTCAAGCCGATGATACCTCCACTCTCTTCTCGTGGATCGCCCTCTATATATATATGTTATATCCAGGACTATTTCACACATATTGCATATGTTAAATTTTTTGATTGACCCCCCCCCCAAAAAAAACTCTCAAGAACCCACACACTATATCTCTCTAGGATTGTATCTCTCTCACACAACCCCACATAGGTGGTGTACGTATACAAGAAGAGAGTAGGTGCACCGTGCACGTACTCACGCTTCGTGCCCAGCCACACCCGCGCGGGTACACGGTGGAGCTCATTTCTTTACGAAATGGCAGCCCACGTGCTAATTTGAACGCCTGTAGCGGTTGTTTACCTAGGGAGGTCGTGTAACATGCGTGCACGAAACAAAGTTCGAGTTCACGCGTTGCTGCGTTATTTTTAAATAAAGTTATAGCGCTCAATGGCACGTACACAGAATATAAAACGATTTTTATGGAGGAAAAGGTAGTCCGCTCTTCAAAGTATCTCACACAAGGCTCTGGTGGCCTCTCTCTCTCTCTCACCGTTGGTCACTGATCCGGCCGCATCCCGTCCGCCTGGGGAAAGGGAGTGCGGTGGCCTCTCTCTCTCTCACTGTTGGTCACTGATCCGGCCGCATCCCGTCTGCCGAGGGAAAGGGAGTGCGGTGGCCTCTCTCTCTCTCTCTCTCTCACCGTTGGTCACTCATCCGGCTGCATCCCGTCCGCCGGGGGAAAGGGAGGAAGTGCATCGTTTCTCCGTTCGACGGCGCCGAGGCAGCACGTCCCGATCTGCGGTACACGTCGTTCTCTCTGACCAAGCTCCGGCATGGCAGGGCCTACGTCACCTGCTCGCAGATTCCTCCCACCGCCGCTCACCTAGTTACATCCCGACGACCTCCAGGTATCCCCTCCGGCCTTGCTCCACTGCCCGTTTTCCCACGTCGCTGCATGTGGATCTTCCATAGTTCTTTGCCCAAAACATAGCTTGTCCGGCGTACTTTCCATATTGCATTCTCGTCCTCACCTCACACCGTTTTAGACAAACACAGTCGTGTTGTTATCTTCCCTTAGGACAAGAAATATGCTTCTTTTTTGTCATCACATGTGTCATCAACTGTTATTGGCCAGTAATTGTTTCCATTCTACCTCTTTTTTGCAAACAGGGCTATCCATTTCACCTCGTTGCTATTGCGACCTTTTGGTGAACTGCACAAATCACTTTTTTCTTAAGAGTGTTGCCGGGGATTCTGGCTCCTCGAGCACCTATGGGGATGGAGCCCCTTCTCGATTCGGCGGGGGGCGGAGGTCGCGCGAAGAGCGGATCGAGGCGAGGCACACGAGGGGTTTTTTACCCAGCTTCGGAGCTCTCCGGAGAGATAATACTCCTACTGCTGCTTTGTGGATTGTATTGAGTTCTTGCTCGGGAGCGCTGAGTGCTACAGTACCCTCAAGCAGCTAACGAGACCGAGCGTTCTTCTGCTCGTCCTCCGGAGCGATCTCCCCTACGTTGTGCATGGGCCTCCTTTTATATGTTCAAGGGGTCTCCAACAGGTGGCAACGTAGGCGAGGGCAAAAATGGAAAGGTGCTGCGGTAGGTACAGCTACCTACACAGTGTATCATACCTAACCTTGACGGCAGGGGACAAAGGCATTAAATGCCTATCTACGTCGCCCAGACGGTGCAGAAAAGGGACCGTCAGGGGCGCCACCGCTTGACACGATGGCGATTTTGTCAGCGCCGCATGCCACAGTGTACCCCTGGCTGCACAGCCTCCCGCCACGTACGCCTGGAAGGGTCCCAGAGCGACACGTAGGTGGGTGTGCTGGAGCGTAGGTACAGAGTGGTGGCTTTGCCGCGGCAAGCGCCTTGCCGCGGTAGTTGTCTTGTTGCATCCGGAAGCTTTTCGCCCGCCGGGTCCTGCCGGGACGCGTGGCGCGTCGCGGCAAGTTCCTTGAGACGCCTTGGTTGGCCTTCCCGGCAAGCTCCTCTCGCCGGGGTCTTGTGCCTTGAGCGGCCTTCCCGGCAAGCTCCTCTTGCCGGGGACTTGTCTCCTTGGCTTAAATACTTTGTTCTTGAATGGCTTCAAAGGATCCACGGAGAACCTTGGCGGTCACCCGGCAAGCCTTGCCGCGGGACGCTGCGACTGCCCGTGCACAAGTTCGGGATACTAGGGTACCCCTACTCTAGTACACCGACAGGAGCCCCCGGGCCTGGGCCATACAGGGTGCCGAGCGCTGTTGGGCCAGGCCCAAAACAGGGCACGGGCACGCGCGGCCTGGGTCACGTCGCACCTTGCTCCGTATCCACCGCGCCCTCCCCGAACGGCACGCGTCGATTGTGGCGTCGTGGGAGAGGTCGTGGGTGGTTCCTTTATTCGGAAAGGTGAAACGCCCGCCTCCTGGCGGTTCGCACCTTCCCCACGAACGGAGGGAGGCGTGGAGGCGTGGTCTTCGAGGCGTCCACTCCCCATGATCACGGGGTGGGGAGAGGTCGCCTCATCCGTCGCCTCAGTTCTGCACGCCTGCCACGCGGCCTCCATGCGCTTGGAGTGGCGAACGGTGGAGGCGGGAAACTGGGTCGTCACGGGTCGAGGCAGCGGGTCGGGCCCAGTTCCCTGCTCCTTCCGTGTCTTGATTGGCTGAGCGGGGCGGCCGAGCCCCCACCCCGCTCCTTTATAAGGAGCGGGAGGGGGGACGGAAAACCGCATTCTTTCATCTCTTCTTCCCTTCAGCTTCTGCTGGAGTGGCGGGTAGCGGTGGCGAGCGGTGCGAGGAGCGGGATATGCTCGGACTTCCAACGATGTTAGAAGGAGCAGTATTCCGTCTAGGCGACCGTGCCTCGCTCGCGCCAGCACGTTGGCGTGCATGTTGGCCTTGAGCATCCCGAGATCCGCCAGCTCGATTTGGGTCCAGCGAGCGTAAGGTACCGTGAGTACCACGACGCTGCCGGTCCTGCGCCTCCTGAGATGGGCGCGGTGCGTCTACGGACGCTCGGTCGTCGTGGGAGCCGGCTACGCCGCCGACGGGCAGCGCAGTCTTGTCCTTGGACCTGGCGGCACCGTGGGCTCCCTAGTTGACGCCTGTTCATCCGCCGGCGTCTTCCCCACCAGCCATTTGCTCCGGCTGCGGTGGATTCGACGTGGACGGAGCAGCCGCCTCCGAAGCCTTCTTCTTCGGCGGCATGTCGATGAAGTCGATGAAGATCTAGCTCGCGTGAACGCCGGATCAGGTTCACACAACCTCGACGTCCCCTACCTGGCGCGCCAAAGATGCCGGGGATTTTGGCTCCTCGAGCACCTATGGGGACGGAGCCCCTTCTCGGTTCGGCGGGGGGCGGAGGTCGCACGAAGAGCGGATCGAGGCGAGGCACACGAGGGTTTTTTACCCAGCTTCAGAGCTCTCCGGAGAGATAATACTTCTACTGCTGCTTTGTGGATTGTATTGAGTTCTTGCTCGGGAGCGCTGAGTGCTACAGTACCCTCAAGCAGCTAACGAGACCGAGCGTTCTTCTGTTCGTCCTCCGGAGCGATCTCCCCTACGTTGTGCATGGGCCTCCTTTTATATGTTCAAGGGGTCTCCAACAGGTGGCAATGTAGGCGAGGGCAAAAATGGAAAGGTGATGCGGTAGGTACAGCTACCTACACAGTGTATCATACCTAACCCTGACGGCAGGGGAAAAAGGCATTAAATGCCTATCTACGTCGCCCAGACGGTGCAGAAAAGGGACCGTCAGGGGCGCCACCGCTTGCCACGATGGTGATCTTGTCAGCGCCGCATGCCACAGTGTACCCCTGGCTGCACAGCCTCCCGCCACGTACGCCTGGAAGGGTCCCAGAGCGACACGTAGGTGGGTGTGCTGGAGCGCAGGTACAGAGTGGTGGCTTTGCCGCGGCAAGCGCCTTGCCGCGGTAGTTGTCTTGTTGCATCCGGAAGCTTGTCGCCCGCCGGGTCCTGCCGGGACGCGTGGCGCGTCGCGGCAAGTTCCTTGAGATGCCTTGGTTGGCCTTCCCGGCAAGCTCCTCTCGCCGGGGTCTTGTGCCTTGAGCGGCCTTCCCGGCAAGCTCCTCTTGCCGGGGACTTGTCTCCTTGGCTTAAATACTTTGTTCTTGAATGGCTTCAAAGGATCCACGGAGGACCTTGGCGGTCACCCGGCAAGCCTTACCGCGGGACGCTGCGACTGCCCGTGCACAAGTTCGGGATACTAGGGTACCCCTACTCTAGTACACCGACAAGTGTTTTGTGCAGTTGTACTAAAATGTCACACGGGCAACGTCTCTACATTTCAGTGCGACTGCACAAAGGGAGATTGGTTTTGCTCTATCCTCCTCATCCAACTCCGAGCCTATTCTTCTCCAACTAGTTAGTCTTAAGAGAGACCGCAAAGGTGACCGGCTTCTATTTGTGTGTTTATTGTTTCATCAACAGTCCTCTATTATCGTAATCACACTTGATATCTTTGAAACAGGGACACTCAGCTCTATTTTAGTGGAACTGCACAAAATGATCGGAATGTTGCATGCTCCAGACAGCTATTTTTATTCCCATCATGCCTTGTTGATTTAGACAGAGCTGGGGGGACGTTGCTGTCAATGAAAGCATGGATCAATTTTAATTTAACACCTTCTCACAACTTTGTCTTCAGTTGTGATGTAATTATTAGCTCTGATCTGCTAATAATTGACATGCATTAGCAAGGAAGTTAGTTATTTATTGTTTTCGAAAGAGCATCGATGGCAAGACACGCGAAACAAAAGCTGAAAGCCCACACCATTGTACAATTTCATGTCGCTGGAAAATTATTTGTATAGTACGTCAATTATGTAAACAAATGATGGAAGCTTGATAGCATTGCCAGAAGCCTCTTCATCATCCGGGTCCATGTGCCATGCACAAAATTATACTCCTTCGTTCCTAAATATTTGTCTTTTTACAAATTTCAAACGGGCATATTTTAGAGTGTAGATTCACTCATTTTGCTTCGTATGTGTACTCCCTACGTTCGTAAATATTCTATTCGTCTTAACAGAGATTTCAACATATTTTAGAAAGACAAATACTCCGGAGTATATTTAAGAACCAAGGGGGTAGTGCACAACCGCATGGGAGACTCAGCCCGGTAATTGCGCCACATTAATAATGAGTAATGAGCAGTCAAATCATAAGCCCCACCTTTCCCACTGTAAGCTGCTCTGAAGAAGCAACCATCAATACGCTCTTATTTGAATCCGCTCATACTACTCCATCCGTCACTATTTATACAGCACGCTTCAGAAAAAAAATCTGTGGGACCAAGGCGACTAGCGATCGGCCTGAAAAATAGCACTGGTAGTTATAGCACAGCGTCTATTACTAGAGGTAATAATGTGTACACACATGCATGCAGTGCTTCCACCTAGGGTACACACATGCATGCACTCCGTAATAGTACAGTACATGGAGAGAAAATTGTGGACTTGATTGCGGTTACCACGCCCTAATTAATTAAGCATTAAACCAAACGCGTCTAAAGTCTCTCTGGTGGTGGAAATGCATTGAGAGAAATGCATCATAATGAAGTGCGCCCTGTAAACTGTGACGGAGGGTGGAGTAGTATGAAGGTGCAAAACCAAGTACGCGTACTAGTACTGCGCTTGGCTCTTCGCCCCTTCATGAAGTCGAACAATGATGGTACTCCGCATGTTGGCTACTATAGTGTATGCCTGACACCGAATGGACTGATGCATGTCCACCGAGGGTAGGTTGCATTAGTCAAAAGGCATAAGCGAGCTTCACCTTGTCCTGCAAGCTTCTCCTCGTTCTGCAAGTTGACGGGACACACCAAAAAGTAGTGCTAGTCCATACTCCCTCCTTTCCGGTTAATAGGGCTTAATCTTTTTTGCGGGTAAATGAGAGAGCTTTATTCATATATAAGCATTCTTAGGACGATCAGTCAAGACACTGGTCACTAGGAAGCCAAAAAAAGAAGTAGGAAGCGAGGTGTTTCATCAAGCCAGCTCTCGGCCACATTCAAAGTGCAGCAAGCACGGTTCGCACGAAGATGCGCCGCAAGGTTTGCTGACCTGTTTACATGCTGAATAACAAAAAAAGAGGAAATATTACTGAGCGCTACTATTTGTAACAGGATATGAGCCAGAATTAAGCGAGGATTGTGGCGAGTGATCCATGCAATCAAATTCCATTATCACATGCGAGAACCCTCAAAGAGAACTAAATGTGTTGAAGATTGCTTTATCACATTTTAAAGTTATAGTAAGAGTGCAGACGCTCCTCCATCCGGTTCCTAGTAGTACTAGTATAGTACGTACCTTTATGGACTATAGTAGTAGTACTACTCCTAGTAAACTTTGCGCTTGGCTGTTCGGGAAGTCGAGCAATAATAGCACTAGTAGTATAGTGTAGTATGCTTCTGGCAATGTAACACTGAATTAACTGTTGCACGTCCACCGCCTGAGCGAGGGAGAGCTTGCATTTGTCAAAAGTTTCTCCTTGTCCTGCGAGCCACAGTGCGCAAGCTTCTCCCATCCTGCAACCTTCTCCTCGTTCGGCAAGTTGACGGGACACAGCAAAGTAATGCTAGTCCATGCCGCCTCCTCTCCAGTTAATATGGCTTAATTTCAAACGAGATAAATACACTGTCTGTCACTGTATATTTGTAAAAATACGGTCAGTGGACTTTATAATACGCTCATTGCGCTTAATATATATTTTCCGGTGTTTATACGGTCACTAGCTCACCCTGACTGAGTATGTGTGTGCATGCACGTGTAGGTTGAGCACTTGAGCGTGACCGTGTGTGTTCCGTCGTGTGCTCGGACATGCATGCATTAGGGCGTCGCGCGCGTTTTTGCGTCCGTGTGTACGTGTGACTGTTGCATACACGTAGGGGGAGTACGTGTAGGGGCCACTAAGGAGCAGTCAAATCACACAGTAAGTTAGTCGGAAGAAGCAACCATCATTTCACTCTTAAATGACACATACGCAATATAAAATGGAGCAACCGCGTGCACCCGGAAGCGGCGCGGGCCACGCTCTCTCGGGCGGCGCGGGCGACGCTCTCTCGGGCGGCGCGCCGCTTCAATGCCGGCGCCAGTGAGAGGTCGCGTCCGCTCTGGCCGGGCATGAATGCGGCACTGACCGTTTCGGGCGGGAAGCACGCGCGGGTGATGAAGAGGGTTCAGGTTGGTCAGGACCGGCCGTGGCAGCAGTACGGACGTGCGCAAACAAGAGATGTTGTACGTTAATATTGTTGCGTATATAATTAACAACGTAAATAATGTGCCGGTTGGACAAATATGATTGGAGATGGAGATGGAAATGGAATTTTACGTAAACACGGATATGCATGTCTATGTCTATGTGTGTGTGCGCGACGACTCTCGCGACCTGGAAGCGGGGGCGTGTTTTTGATCGAGTTTTTTTTCTTTCTTGATACGTTAGAAAATCAGTTTGTCTAATTCACATCTAGATGTTATTTAAGGATATCACATCTAAGCTCCCACAAGTATATAATATAGCAACAAGAAACAAAAAAACTAGGAAAAGACCACAAACAGAGTGGACATCAACTTATATGTGACATAACTATGTCACATCTAGATGTGTCCTAAACAGACACAAAAAAAATTGTCCGCCAGTTTTCGTTTCTTTTTTTCGGGAACGCGCGTATTCTATTTAAAACCACTGCTATGGAGAGATTTTTTTACTCCATTACAGCCTCTTGTTTGATAGAGTTTCTCGCAACTCGCTCTCTCACCCTCTCCATATCAAAACAAGATGACAGTGTCCACTCTATCTCTCTCCTCACCGGTGGTCACAGATCCGGCCGAATCTCGTCCGCTGCGGGAGGTGAGGAGGTGCAGCGTTGACGTTGTCGCCGTCGGCGACGGAGGAAGCCGATGCGCACATTCCTCTCGGAGCCGGCACTGGCGCGGCCGAAGATCCTCCGCGCCCTTGTTCGCTGCCGTCGTGTGGGCAGATCCCGCCCGCCCGCCTAAACGACACCTCTCCCACCTGAGGTATAACTTCTTGTATTGCTTCAGCTCCCCGGGTCGCTGCGTGCGGATTTTCTTCTATGCGACTACTCCCCAGCTCCCCATGCATAGTAGCTAGGGTTCGTCGGCTGGTCCAACATCACCTACTACTAGAGGAAATGACACTCAAAAAGTTGTCTTGATTTATGCCTCGGTGGAGGTATACATGTTGTTTCGACAAAAAGTACATGGTGGTTGTGCGGTCATTGTCCATATGGTGGTAGTACTATCACTGGTTAAATGAAGAAATGCTTTTTTCCTCGGGTATCCTGGTTTAGTTCCCATCAAGATAATTATGATGCTTCTATTTGTTGGTGTACTTTTCATTAATTCTTATTGACAATTGAGATGTCGTTGCTAACCCCTTTTTATATTTTTGGAAACAGCGATGCATGTCTCCATACCCGGGCATGTCTTCCTCAATTTTAGTGGAACTGCACAAAATTGGATGGCCATTGTTGTTCTGCCTCACTGTCCTCTGCCACGTGGTTCTTCCTTCCTCGAGCTTGATTACTGAGAAAAAACAGACCACAGTGGGGATTTGTCGAACTTCTTAGGTGCCTCACCCTAACTTGATGCCAAATGGATGATGCATCACCACGATGACCTATCGATGCTCATGGTTGCGTCGGCTGGTGAAGCTGATCGATTTTCGACGAAAAACAAGCTGTCTTCCATTAGTAGCTAGTCAAACTTTGTAATACTCTCAAACCTTTCCGATAATTGAAATTAAATTTATTTATTTGTACACACTCTCACATGTTTCCGATAATTTGGCCCATGTGTGGTTGTTCACTTAAGGGAGGGTAGTGTAACACACGTGAAGGACAGGAAGTGCGACCAGGATGCGTGGGCGTGGATCGTTAGTTCATCGGAAGTAGTACTAGTTTTCTTCACTGTACATTAAATAAAGAGTTTCGTTTCGTACTTACATAATTTAAAACGATTGTCATGAAGAGAATAAGAAAACCACTCCACTATATTTTAGTCGTATACACGAGAGTACTATATGGACGCAGCTTCACTGACTTAGTGCACCTGCCTTTGGATTTACGACAGGCGGGCCCAAAATGTGGCTGGCTCACCTGTCATACAGCCAAAAGCAGGTGCAGTGAAGGCACCAGAGCTCAGTCCGTACTATAGTAGTATAGATATAAGCGTGAGCCTCAGCGCTTGTTCGCTAGGGTTTGCACTCTCCACACGCTGGCCGCACTACATATATGTTACACGCTGGAGGCTCAGCGTTCATTTGCTAGGGTTTGCTATATTCACAGTCTCTCACCCTCTCTTCACCAGATCTAAACAAGACTGCGTTGGCCTCTTGTCTCTCTCTCCCTCCTCACAGCTGGTGAAGGAGGCGTCCGTATCCCGTCGCACCGGGAAGGGGAGGAGGTGCAGCGTTCACTCTATCGCCTTCGGCGAGGGAGGCAATCCACTGCCGGCTGCGCTGTTCTCTTTCACCCAGCGCCTGTGCGGGAGGGCCACCGACCCCTTCTTCCTCGCTGCCGTATGTAGTGTGGGCAGGTCCGGCCTCCTGTCGCATGCCTTGCCACATCCCGACGACCCTAAGGTATAAGTTTCTTTGAAACCGTCATTGCTCTAGCTGCATGTGGATCTTTTTCAATCTGTAGTCGAATCTAGGTCTTGGTTCAAAGAGGAAAGAAGGGTGCGGTGGGCTGGAGCAAGAATCTAGGACGTGGTTCAATGAGGAAAGGAGGGGCGGAAAGTAGTATAGACTGGCTATCCAGCCGCTTTGTAGGTCGAAAAGGGAAAAAGGGGGTAACCCAGTACACACATCTGTAAGGAACCGATCTCTTTGTTGAAAAGGGAAAGAAACTGGGGGGTCGGGTAGTTTGTGCACGACTAGATTTGCTGCCCTCACATAGGAAGAAGGTTCAAAGAGAACAAATATGGGACCAGCGCATATATGCTGCTTGGCTACATACTCTGCATCACCCATTTATACGTGTGGACGCACATGGTGCTGGCATGTCCCATGCAGCTATTTTGCTGTTGTTAATCTAAGAATGCCGCTGAAAAATTGAAGCAACGCCACAATTAAAAGTAAATTACATTTTTTAGCGAATGTTGTTTCAAGAGAATGTCTCTGCTAATATGAATCAATGCAACCGTTTTAAATAAATGATGAATTGAAGCTATTGTATTGTTGTCTTTTCCCATTAAGTAGTGAACAAAAATGGGACCAACCCAGACATGATGCTTGTTGGTTTGTTACAACAAATTCAGCATCACCCCCTTTATAAGCCAGTAACTGATGCTACTCTCAGAATTAACTACTGAATCTTATTTGAAAACTGCAACACTTGTTAGGGATTGGCGGGATTACCATTTTTGTGGCCACATGTTTCATCCTCCTTTATTAGCCAGTAATTGATTCCCTTTTTGCCTCTGTTTATACAGGGATATCTATTCAACGTGTTGCTATTGTGACATTTTGCTTCGCTACGCGTAACACTTTGCTTGATTTCAGTGCAACTGCACAAAACGAGATTGGATTTCCTATTCGTGTTGGCAGACTCGTATTTTATCTTGTGTGCGTCATGAAAGGTTGGTACTTGCCTTCATCCACATGATCGCGCAGTGTGTTTTGAGATGTTGTGCTACTTGTATTGGTACTATTTTAAATAAATGATGAATTTAAGCTATTGTATTGTTGTCTTTTCCCATTAAGTAGTGAACAAAAATGGGACCAATCCAGGCCTGATGCTTGTTGCTTTGTTACAACAAATTCAGTTTCACCCCCTTTATAAGACAGTAATTGATGCCACTCTCAGTATTAACTACTGAATCTTATTTCGAAACTGCAACACTTGTTAGGGATTGGCGGGATTACCATTTTTGTGGCCGCATGTTTCATCCTCCTTTATTAGCCAGCAATTGATTCCTTTTTTGCCTCTGTTTATACAGGGATATCTATTCAACTTGTTGCTATTGCGACATTTTGCTTCGCTACATGAAACACTTTGCTTGATTCAGTGCAACTTCACAAAACGAGATTGGATTTCCTATTCGTGTTGGGAGATTCGTATTTTATAGTTGTCGGTCTCATGAAAGGTCAGTACAGGCCTTCATCCACATGATTGTGCAGTGTGCTTTGAGATGTTATGCTACTTGTATTGGTACTGTTTTAAATAAATGTTGAATTGAAGCTATTGTATTGCTGTCTTTTCCCATTAAGTAGTGAACAAAAATGGGACCAACCCAGACATGATGCTTGTTGCTTTGTTACAACAAATTCAGCATCACCCCCTTTATAAGCCAGTAATTGATGCCACTCTCAGAATTAACTACTGAATCTTATTTCAAAACCAGAACACTTGTTAGGGATTGGCGGGATTACCATTTTTGTGGCCGCATGTTTCATCCTCCTTTATTGGCCAGTAATTGATTCCTTTTTTGCCTCTGTTAAATCAGGGATATCTTTTCAACTTGTTGTTATTGCGAAATTTTGCTTCGCTTAATTTTGGTGGAACAGCACAAAATGAGACCGGATTTCCATATATGTGTTGAGATCTCTATGAGATCTTCCTCATGAGTTGTTTCAAATCTTGGTCTTGAATGGTCAGTACCGACCTTCCTCCGAATTAACTACTGAATCTTAGTTCAAAACTGCAAACACTTGTTAGGGATTGGCAGGAGTACCATTTCTGTTAGGGACCGGCCGGAGTACATGTTTAAGAAATGTATTGTTCAGATAATGTCTCTGTTATTATATATCAGTTACAGACTTACAGTGTTTTACAAATGGTACTATCCTGCTTTGTAGTTCTTTCTACATGTTTAACCAAGGTATTGTTAAGATAATGTCTCTGTTAAAATGAATCAGTCGCATTGTTTTAGGAATGATACTTTTCTGCTTTTTCGTTCTTTATACATCTTGAAACAAGGCATTGTTAAGATAATGTCTCAGTTAATATGAATGAATCACATTGATTGAGAATTGCTACTCTCCTGCTTTGTTTCCCATTAAGATAAGGTAGATCAGTAAATGTTTTTCTTCTGGGAGTACAAGTCATCAACTGTTATTTCTCAGTAATTGTTTCCCTTATACCTTTTGTTGCTTAGAGGGATATCAAAATTAAAGCTCGGTTTTATTCCGACTTTGGTTTTAGTTCAACTGCACAAAAGGAGCCAATGTGTCCAAGGCAAACTGCTGCATTACTGGGTCCAGTTGGTCGTTCGACTTTGTAGAAAGAAGTAGTCACTGTTTGCGCTACATTACAGAAGGAATGGCCGAGAAGCTTTACAGAGTATTATTAGACACCAGTGACATGGCTAGTCTATAGAGACCATTGGCAATTTAACAACACGTGGAGTGCCTCCACGATCATAGGCATAACATATTTTGAATGGGAAAAGCTTGTCAAAGTTTAATCATTGATGTTAGCAAGAAGCGACAGGACTCCACGATCATAGGCATTACATATTTTAAATGCGAAAAGCTTGTCAAAGTTTAATCATTGATGTTAGCAACAAGACGTTAGTTTAACATATTGGAATTGGAAAACCTTGTCAAAATTTGCTCATTGATGTTAGCCAGAAGCGTCGAGTGTTTTTTCCTACTCCTGTGTTCAGTTTAGAAGTAAATAGTTACTCTGCTGAGATATTCCTGTGTTAAGAGTTTGTTCTGAATATTGTCTATGTAATGCCAGGCCTTGTGTTTGATTGCAAAGTTGAGCTTGGAATGTTGTGGCATGTGGCATCACCAGCTGTTCACCGTGCCTCCTGAGAATAATGCTTCGTATTGTTTTGCATGTCGATCTAATGCCAGTGATTTGCTTGTTAAGAAGATCATCCTCTTCTGTTGTTTCCGTGCTTAAGAAGTTCATCGTCTGATGTTTCATTCATAGCCTATACGACAAGTCGGGTAGGTTAAACGTGAAACCATATGATCTTCCAACCAACTCATGATATTAGGCCGTGATTGGATCGTCGTTTTCCAACCAAAACCGCTTGTAAAACTGACGCTTGTAAATTAAAGCAGATGGTCTCGGGCGAAGGCGCTTGGTTGGTCGATTTCGACTAGTAAAATATTGGAAGTACTTGACACACGATAAAAACGCTGAACGACACTCGGACGATTGCTAATCCAGCCTTAGCTGCTATTTCAGCCTTGCCCATGGATGGCATGATACGCACGTCGTGCATGTATCGTCTGCTAATGTCGTTCATATAGCAGTGCTCGTAAAATATACACTGGTCTCTCAAATTACACGCGTAACCTGCCAGTTTTACTTATAGACCATGGACCCTCGGTTTCATTACGCCTGTATTTTACGCGTTGTTTTCGATGACGAGTAAATTACACTTGTATGTTAATACAGGTTTGAAATAAACCAGAGCTCCCAAGCGCGGCCTTATCGTTTCATGCCGTTTCAGTTTCTCGGAGGTGCTCATAGGTGTCCGATGATCCTGGCTTCCTGAATGAGTAGCGGGCGCTGTACCAAACCATCCGTAGGGCCCGGGAGGCCCTCTCCGTTGTCCTTCGAGTTGTTGCGCTCGTCGTGCCGCCGAGCATTGTTAACATCGTCAACGAACATGAGAATTTAGGAGATGACTTTATTTTGACTGGATGACACTAGGGACCCACTAGGGCCATAGCCGTACGTACGCAAGTGCCTCCATATTATGTACAACTATATTTTTTTTGCTTTCTCCTGGTTTTCTGACATCACGGTCCCACACCATTGTCAACCTATGTAGTCAATATAAACAAGAGAATTACACAAGGTGCGGCCGACAGCTGGGACCAAGCAGCTCGAACAGTATTTGTGTTTTTTAGGCGTGAGCACTGTAGACTTTTTCTTGGCGATGATTTCATTGTTGTTCAGAGGAGAGCAAGGTATTAACTGGGCAGGCTGTGGCCGTCTAGTCCAGGCCAGATATCCAGCCCAGATACTAATTTTTTCAAGATGAAAATGGCTAGCCCAGCTATACGTCTTTTTGAGGAATACCCGCTGGGCTGCAAATCTTTCCTAGGAGGGATGCATTAGGCTTAACAGGAAAATGAGCTTTAAAAATAATAAATAGGATGTAATTATAAAAACTGGGCAGTAACTATAAAAAAATGCACCAAACACGAAATTAGTTTATAAAAGATTATTTATGAATTTCGAAAATTTTAAATTTTCATTGTTGCGCGCGCAATGTTTCGTTAGATTTTTACGTAATACAAATTTATATTTAATATGACTAGAAATTTAGGGATAAAAATATTTCGAAGCCCATCAAAATTTGAGAAATTTTATTGAATTCTGTCTTCAACGGTTGGTTGAAATTATTAATCACTGTCCTAGCTAGAAAATGGGTTGTACTTTTAACAAACTGTAAATGGGCTGTTGTAAATTCCATTAGAATTCCAAAATGGGCTGTACATTCTTACAAAACGTAAATGGGCTATAAGTGCTCTGCCACACACTTGTGGGCCTATTAAGTGACGCGTCCCCTAAAAAAATAAGTTGACGAGTATGCAAGGCTTGCCAACTTATTATAGTCAACACACGGTTCTAGCAGCAGTAGCCGTTGGATGTCTATCCAACGGATGTCGTGCTTCTTCTTCAATTTCTGATATTCTTAGCTTCGGCCGCCCAAAAAATGATTCCTCCCCCTGACATCTAGGGCGCAACATTTCGGAGGCTGACCTGTGGGCCTACTAAGTTGGAGCGTACCAAGGGCTTTGTCAACTTAGCCAATAATAAACGTTTCTAGCTTCAGTGACCGTACGATGTCCATCCAACGGCCGTAGTGCTTCTTCAACCTCTGGTCTTCTTGCTCCAGCCGCCCAAAGCAGCGCCGGTCGTGTCGCCTGCTCCTGCCTCCCGTAGACGGCTGTGCTGCTGCGAAGGCCTCACCACCCCCATACTACTTCCACCGCTGGCCAGGCCATCCCTCCACTCACCCACACCCCCTGTTTTTCTACGGCGACGACAGCCTCACACCGCAGCCGAACCAGTGAACCTTCGTACTCCTCTCCGCGCGGGCTTCCACTGCTGCGTCTTCCCCGGCTCCGCGTCATCCCCTTCCTAGGCCTCGCCGTTGTCCAGACCACTGCCCTGGTGCTCTCGGCGCGGCGTGGTCCACATGGTCAACTACCGACTTCCATCGGAAGAGAACTGTACGTGGAGAGGCTGACAGCTGGGTCCTGGCGGCCGCAAGGAAGTGCCTCCTTATTACATGCAAAATAATTATTCCTCCACCTTACAGCAGGGACCCACCGGACGGGCCACCTTATTTCATGAAAAAAATGTTGCCCCCCTGACTGCTCGGACCCACCGGACGGGCGAACGTATTTCGCGAAAAAAAACGTTCCCCCCGCTGTCAGCTCGGACCCACCGGAAGTGCCTCCTTATTACGCACAAAAAAATGAATACTCCCCCTGCTAGCTGGGACCCACCATGGTGGGAGGCTGACTTGTGGGCCTACTAAGTTGACTGGGACGGGGGCATTTGTCAACTTTAGTCAATATGAACGATTCTAGCTCCAGTGACCGTACGATGTGCATCCAATGGCCGTAGTGCTTCTTCAACCTCTGGTCTTCTTGCTCCAGTCGCCCAAAGCAGTGCCGGTCGTGCCGCATGCTCCTGCCTCCCATGGCCGGCTTTGATGTCGCGGAGGCCTCACCGCCCCCTACTATTCCCACCGCTGGCCAGGCCCTGCGGCGACGGCAGCCTCACACCGCAGCCAAACCAGTGAACCCTCATACTCCTCTCCGCGCGGGCTTCCACTGCCGCATCTTCCCCGGCTCCGCGTCGTCCCCTTCCTAGGCCTTGCCGTCGTCCAGACCACCGCCCTGGTGCTCTCGGCGCGGCGTGGTCAACGTGGTCAACGACCGACTTCCATCGGAAGAGTACTGTACGTAGAGAGGCTGACAGCTGGGTCCAGGCGACCGCAAGGAAGTGCCTCCTTATTACGCGCAAAATAATTATTCCTCCACCTTACAGCAGGGACCCACCGGACGGGCCACCTTATTTCGCGAAAAAGCATTGCCCCCTGACTGCTCGGACCCATCGGACGGGCCAGCGTATTTCGCGAAAAAAACGTCCCCCCCCCCCCGCTGTCAGCTCGGACCCACCGGAAGTGCCTCCTTATTACGCACAAAAAAATGAATACTCCCCCTGCTAGCTGGGACCCACCAAGGTGGGAGACTGACTTGTGGGCCTACTAAGTTGACTGGGACGAGGGCCTTTGTCAACTTTAGTCAATATGAACGATTCTACCTCCAGTGACCGTACGATGTGCATCCAACGGTCGTACTGCTTCTTCAATCTCTGGTCTTCTTGCTCCAGCCGCCCAAAGCAGCGCCGGTCGTGCCGCATGCTCCTTCCTCCCGTGGTCGGCTGTGCTGCCGCGGAGGCCTCACCGCCCCCTATTATTCCCACCGCTGGATAGGCCCTGCGGCAATGGCAGCCTCACACCGCAGCCGTACCAGTGAACCCTCGTACTCCTCTCCGTGCGCGCGCAGGCTTCCACTGCCGCGTCTTCCCCGGCTCCATGTCGTCCCCTTCCTAGGCCTCGCCGTCGTCCACCGCCCTGGTGCTCTCGGCGCGACATGGTCAACGTGGTCAAGGAACGGCTTCCATCAGACGTGGACTGCACGTGGAGAGGCTGACAGCTGGGTCCACGGCCGCAACAAGGAAGTGCCTCCTTATTACGTGCAAATAATGATTCCTCCACCTGACAGCGGGGACCCACCGGACGGGCCACCGTATTTCGCCCCCCTAACTGCTGGGACCCACCAGCTACATCTTCGCAGGCAAGGAAGTGCCTGACAGTCGGGACCCACTTGGTCGAAGCGTAAGTAGCGTTGTCATTCTGGTCGCGAACGTGTACGTACATATATACTGGTCGATGTTGAGGCGCGCACATAGCATGTACACGTACGTACAGCGGCCAGGGTGCAAGAAAGAAAATACGGCCACGTATGTGTACATACGGGCGGGGTCTCGAATGCCTACTCGCGCATACGTACGGCGAGGGCTCGTTGACAAGGCTGGGTCAGAATGGAGAAACAGCGTCATCGTCGTGTTCATGCGGAAGCAACGGAATGCGTCGTGTTCATCGGGAGGCAACGGAATGCGTGGTCGTGTTCATCGGGAGGGCTTGGACGGAAGAGGCAATGGAAACGAGGCCTGGCGTACCTCACAACGAAGGAAACGGACCTCCTACGGTCGAAACGGGGGTCCTGTTGATTGGGAGGGGTGTGGCGTACCGCACAACGGAGGAAACGGACCTCCTACGGTCGAAACGAGGGTCCTGTTGATCGGGAGGGGTGTGGCGTACCGCAAAACGGAGGAAACGGACCTCCTACGGTCGAAACGAGGGTCTTGTTGATCGGGAGGGGTGTGGCGTACCGCAAAACGGAGGAAACGGACTTGTGTTGGAGCGCTACGGTCGAAACGGGGGTCCTGTTCATCGGGAGGGGTGTGGCGTACCGCAAAACGGGACTCCACGGGATACTGTTCATCTACACCGTCGACCCCCTCCAGCCTCCACGAGCTACTGTTCATCCACCGTCGACCTCCTCCAGCCTCCACCGCGCGCTACTCCACCGGCTACTGTTCAACCACCCCTCCACTGTCTACTGTTCATCCAGCCCTCCACACCACGGGGTCCTGTTCAACCACCCCTCCACGGGCACCCCTCCATCGTCTATTGTTCATCCAGCCCTCCACACCACGGGGTCCTGTTCAACCACCCCTCCACGGGCACCCCTCCACCGTCTACTGTTCATCCTGCCCTCCATACCACGGGGTCCTGTTCATCCACCCCTCCACGGGCACCCCTCCACCGTCTACTGTTCATCCAGCCCTCCACCACACCACGGGGTCCTGTTCATCCAGAGGCAACGCCACCGCTCACTGTTCATCCACCCCCCCCCCCCGCCCGCAACGCTCACTGTTCATCCCATCGATCGGCTTCAGTTAGCAGCAGTAGCCAAGGAATCGCTCGATCGGGTTCAGTTGACAACCATCGATCGATCGCTCGGGTTTAGTTAGAGACCAACGCCTCGCTCGGGTTCAGTTAGAGCCAAAGCCTCGCACACACGTGCGTACGTGTACGAGAGAAACGCGCATCGCTCGGCCCCCGACCTCCCACCATAACCGGGAACTCCCCGAAATTTTCCTCCCCCTCGCTTCTACCATGGTTTTTTCCGTCATGGACGGCCCAAAGAATGTCATGCAGCTGCATCTCCGGCCCGCCCAGGACGAAAAGCCCATTTTCTGTCATGATTTTCTGTCATAGAAGTAGGAGCCCACCATATCTATGATGATACCGGGTTTTGTCACAATTATCGTCATAGAAGTGTCATATGTATGACAGAAAAATATTTCGTTCGGCACAAAATGTCACGGATTTGTCTTTTTTTGTAGTGCTCCCCGCCGCCGGATCCGCCGTTCCCCGCCGCATCCCGCCCCGCGCCCCGGCCCCCGGCCACCCCGCCCCGCGCCCCGCCCCCCGGCCTCCCGCCCCGCCTCCTCTCTTCCACCTCCCCCAGCCGCCACGCTCCGTCCCCCGACCGCCCGCCTCAGCCGTCGTCCCCCGTCCCCCAGCCGCCTCCCGCCCCCAGCGGCCACCCGCCCCCAGTGGCCCCCCGCCCCCCAGCAGCTAGAGGCAGGCCGGCCTCAGGCCTCCTCGAGCTCTCCTAGCCGCCGCGCCAGAGGCCAGGCGGGCCAGAGGCAGCCGCGCCGCCGCCCCGAGCTCCCCGCAGGTATGCCTACTTTTCTTTCTTTTTATTTTATTTTTTTCCTTTCTAATTCATTGTTGGCACTCACAATTTATTGTTTGTTGTATTGTGTAGATGGAGGTGAACAACGACGACATGGACTCGTTGTCCGATTCGTCGGGTTGGTCGTCATCCGACGATTCAGACATCGACGAGTTGTTGCAAGACGACGACGTCGAGATGATGAGCCTCCTCATCGACGTGCAATCGTTTGAAAACCGCGTGAAGCTGATGGATCAGAGGAGAGGGTCGAAGATGGGACGAGTCACCATCTACCGGAACCGCGCTCTCGGACACGAGCATTTGATGGAAGACTACTTCGCGGAGGTACCTACATACCCTCCTCGTCTCTTCCGCAGAAGGTACCGAATGCGGCGTAGTTTGTTTGTGAAGATTGTCACCGATTGTGAGGCCGCCTCCTATTACTTTAAACGTCGTAGATCCTCCGCCAGTATCATGGGGTTTAGTGCATACCAAAAGATATCGGCGGCAATGCAGGTACTCGCTTATGGCATACTCGCGGATTATACCGACGAGTATCTTCGCATTGGGCAAGATACAACCACGGAGTCAGTCCGTAGGTTTGCCAAGTTGGTCATCCGGTTGTACGGTGAGCAGTATCTTCAGGCACCAAACAAGGAAGATACAAAGAGATTAATGGAAATGAATGAAAAAAGGGGATGGCCGGGGATGCTAGGTAGTCTTGATTGCATGCATTGGAGGTGGAAAAATTGCCCAAAGGCATGGCACGGAATGTATTGCGGTAAAAGCCGTGATGCTACCAATGTGCTTGAGGCCGTAGCATCTCAGGACACATGGATTTGGCATGCATTCTTTGGGTTGCCGGGAACACTCAATGATATCAATATCCTCAATAGATCTCTTTTGTTCAAAAGATTAATTTCTGGGGATGCTCCAGCTTGCAACTACAAAATCATGGACAATGAATACTCAATGGGATACTATCTCACCGATGGCATCTATCTCGAATGGGCAACTCCTGTGAAGTCCATCAAGGAGAAAAATGGGGTGCCCTTAACAAGAAAAGAGGCTCATTTCACCAAGGCAAAAGAGGCAGCCCGCAAGGATATTGAGAGAGCTTTCGGTGTTTTGCAAGCAAGGTTTGCCATAGTTCGTGGTCCAGCTCGGTTTTGGGACAAAAAACCTTGGCGAACATCATGAAATGTTGTGTGATTCTACACAACATGATCCTAGAGGATGAGAGAGGGTTAAACCTCCCTTGTTTCTATGACAATGTTGGTACCCGTGTGCAACCGGAAAGAAACCCTTCTCGCATACACGCTTTTCTTCAAGCACATAGTGAGATTGCGGATGCAACCACTCATGGTCGGCTCCGGGATGATCTAGTAGAGCACCACTGGCAGTTGGATGGGCGGCGCATTGGCCCATGATGTATCTTTGTTTTACTTTTCTATGTCCTATTTGATTCGAACAATTAGTGTAATTTGCTCAAACAATGTTGTAATAATTTGAATGATTATTGTTTTATTCGGTGTTGTAATAATAACTAGAATGATTATTGTTTTATGTCAAATGTGATGGAATTTGTGATATGTCATATGATGAAATGTGATGAAATGTGTGATATATGAAATGACAGTTTTTAAAGGTTGGGGTTGAGGCAAAGAATAGAACCCTCAAATCCAACCCTTAAAGCAGTTTAAGGGTTGGGTTTGAGGGTTCTAGTCTTTGCCCCTGTTTTTCAACCCTTAAAAGTGTCAAAAACTGACACTTCTCAACCCTTAAAACTGCTATAAGGGTTTGAGGGTTCTACTAGTAATGCTCTTAGATAACTTGTGCAGCCCGTTAGCTTGAGATCTTTGCATGCAACAGCTTCTCACTGCATGTTGGAGTCTCACCATGCATGCTCTTCAAACTGAACCCACTAGGTGTACGCCTCGCATGTATCTCTCCACAGTCACAGTACTACATGCAAATACGAAAGTAAACATGCAGATACACAAGACATCAAGATTATTTCTGAAATGCCAGGCTCTCCAAAAAAATCATCATGCCATGTTTTTCTTTTTCGAGATAGAATCAAGACACGTTATCTCTCATATCATAATTTTTTTTCATTTTTGGTTATTAAGAAGAACAAACTCAACCTACATTACTATGAATGTTGTGAGATCCATTCAAATTTTGAGTCGGAGATTATACAAGCACTTTCCACTTGAAATAGGGGAATTTGAACTAGGCACAATTTTTATGGCACTCACGTTTTCTTGTAAAGTCATGGAGTAATTCACTTCTTCTATCTTTATTTTGGTGTGTTGAAGTCTTATAACCTGACCCCACATATGACACGACACAACCACAGGTTACCCATAAATAGCTTGCCCCATCCATGTAAAGCTTGAAGTGTCGTCCCGTGGCAAAGACCAAGAGTATGTCGAAGGAGCTGGAGAGGAGGATGCCCTTGAGTGCCAACAATAGCACTCCCAGTTAAGAATGGGATGTATCAGTAATATGGAGTTGACACTACCATGCGCATACCGTGCGAGTAGTAGCGAGACTTATCAATAAGCGTAGCTATGAAATTTGCATGCGCACATTTGCTTGTGCGGCTGGATAAGAATCATGTTGAGAGCAAAAATCAATTGCTACTGGGATCTATCTATGTACCGCTTTATCTCTGTGTTCACCATATGACATGTGATTGCCATGGTCAAACCTCATAGAAGTAACTACGGGTCTGCCGGGACATTCAACCAACTGTGCAGAATTGGAATTTTACTCTTAAGCATGAACTAAAGCTGCTACTCTTGAGTAGAAATGAAAATAAAGAGAAAATATGCAGCAAAGTTCAAGTCTTGGCTAGCTCAGACCTCCTTCTGATCAATGGTCTTGGGCTTTTGGCTAGCAGTTGGATACACGCCCTTATTTTCCTTTTGTTAGCTTTACTCCCTTTGTAACATACTGTTTATAGTAATGAAAATTTACCGTTGAACTATTTTTCTACAGTGTTCGCCTAAAAAAAATACTCTCTCCATCCAAAATTACTCCTACGGATGATCTCTGATTGGACCAGTCAAACACAGTTAGCCAAAAACTAAATAGTGGGTACTCTTGAGAGAGCTTAGAGTTTCACTTTCAGTTTTATTTTCAGTCTCCAACAAGTTGATTGAAAAGACAATTCGACCATTTTTCTAATTTCTTCGAAAAAGAATCATCTTCTTGAGTTACCAGTTACCACGGTCTATTCAAGTGTAATTGCATGCCGAGTATGCCGGTTGTTCCTACTTTCGTTGGTTCGTCGATTTTGCTCGGGATTGATTGACCAGGGCTACAGGAGGCGTCATGCGAGGAGGAGCCCCTGTCGATGCCGGCGCGGCGGCTGATCTTCTACAACATGGCCAGGGACGACGGCGGCGTGGACGAGTTCGACGAGGGGACGTGGAAGTACTCGTTCAAGGAGCAGAGCCTGGCGGCGCTGCACCGCAGGCTGGAGGAGGAGACCCGGCGGCAGGACTTCGTCGTCTGCCGCAGGAGCGGCCCGGGGCTGTTCCCCGTCGTCCTGGACCTCCCTCCCGGCAGCAGCCAGATGGAGTTCGTCCTCGTCCCGGCGCCCTCTCCTGCAGGTAAACAAATCGGGTCTTATCTTCTCTGTTTCCTGCTCTGGTTCAGCTTCTGAACATTTTGTTCTGAACTTCTGAACATTTGGTTCTTCAGTGAGTATAACTGAAACCTGTGAAGCAATTTTAGTTACGTTTTTGTTCTTTGTTTGCAGTGGCAGACGGTATTGTTTAGGATGATTGTGGCCTGGGACCGACTGTATGTATGTAGGAAAAGATGGAGAGAACTTCCGTCGGTGCGGCGATATGCATTTTGCGGTGTATATTCATTGGTACTGTGTGTACAAGAACATACTAGTTTCTACTGTGAAAATTCAGACACCTTGGATGGGGCCTTACCCGTTTCCGTTTTGCTCCTAGTTCTAGGAAGGATATGGTAGATGGACAGAATTACAGAAAGGTCAAGTATAGTACTACGTACTACCTCTGTATCAAAATATAAGACGTTTTTAGACTAAAGTAGCCTACAAAAACGCCTTGTATTTTGATACGGAGGGAGTACCTTTTTTGGGAGAAGGTAGATGTTGTAATCTTTGGTGATCAATCTCTTGGATTCCAGCAATGAATCTAATATTAGAGTGTCTTCTTGCAGAGTTGGTGATATTGTGCATTGTTCTCTTATCAGTAATTCAGTATCATGTGTGTATCTTAGTTGATTTCTAGTTATGTACATTGACAATGCGTATCCAATGCTGATGTGGCTCACGCTCGCTCTGGTATGGTTAGAATTTTAGTTGTTCTATTTATACATTGTATTGGTTTTTGGCCAAAAGCATTCCAATTCTTGTGACAAATTCAGTGAATAATCTACTTGCAAATTTCACAACCTGAACAAGTTACATAAAACATATCTTAAGTGAATAACTATTGTATTCACACATCAAACTACGATATCCCTCAAGGCAATGCTTTACATCAACACTATCTTATGATACCTACGATCAATCAAATCTTTCATTCACACCTATAGATCCAACCTGTTAGTGGGTAAGTAAGTTAGGTTTTCCATTTTTTCTTGTACGGTGGCCGTCTTACCACCTCTGCTCCACCTTTTTTCCCACAAAAAGTAGGCTGATCACCGGTCTCTTCATCATTATGATGCACACAACCATCTTTATTAAAAATGTATCATTCATCCATTGCAAATAAAGTAATATGATGAGCATAACCGGCCGATAATAGGTTACATAACACACACACATAACCTATATATTACTTACTCGCGAGTCAAATTGGTTGAATGAATCATGTGTTACTGACTAGCAATGGCTGCACCCAAAGGCCATAAGCTCTTGATCGTCCACACACTACAGTAAGGTCCACGTTTTAATCCTGAAAATAACCTCTCGCAACTCGTCAAGGAAAGAGACCTTATTCGTGTCATCTTGTGGCCAATAGACACAAGCCAACCACCAGTGGTTCACATAAGGACGGGGAGACTAGACCCATAATGCCATTGTCTGATAAGTAGACATTGCTCAAGCTAACCGTGCAACTATTCCAAGCCACAAAGCCCCTTGTCTCGACAACCAGAAGCGGAAATCACCATCGAAATACACGCCTAAAGCATCCACTACCAAAACAACAGAAGATACATCTGACAAATTAGTCTCCTGGAGGCACACGATGAATGTGCCTTTCTTAGCGACAAAGCTCTGATCAACCATGTGGGGGCCCGATAGTTCCACTTCACTGTTTCCTTCGTCGAGGATTGAATCAGGTCTGACCGATCAATGTTGTACAAACGAAGAGTACCCACTCAAATTAAAACAAGGATGAGATATCACATCTAGGAGCCTTTGCCTATAAAGTGGATCTTTTGAGAGCAATCATCCTTCTGATGTTGCTTGACACTCGAAAATATTCTTGGGTTAGAAGTACCAACGGCGAAAACGATCGATCAACTGTTTTTCTTCTCTTGCTCGAATTCCCAACGCATCCTATTCCCCAACAGAAATATTTTGGTGACGTGATGCCATTTGGTATTCCTCAATCGTCACCATTCTTACTTCTCCACATCTTCCTACTGGTATAATTCCTTATAAGTATTTATAGAGGAGAAATATTCACCGATGTACATCAAATTATTAATGATTCAACCACTCAAATGCTTAGGCTTTAGTGTTTCACCGACCATCTGATATACAAGATGTTTATGCACTGAAGAGTATCCCCAAGATACGAAGAGTTGTTGCCTTGCATGCAGGTTTCACATGGTTTATCCGACAATACGGACATGGTAATGGCGATATGCATGGGAGACTTTGCGCAAGTTTACAACTTCGACTATTTTTTTTATTTTTTAAGGGGTGTGATTTTCTTGACTGAAATATTCAACGACGGACTAATGCAACATAAATATTAGCACCAGGATTTGAACCTGGAGTCATATGCAAAGCCAGCCCCATGCACCTAGGGCCAGGGCCCGGGCCTTCGCAAAAATGCCCTTACCGTTGTAGACACACATGGTTGATTTGATCCGAGGTCAAGCCAACTAGTGACATATGTTTCTCTAGATGCCTTTGAAGTTTTAGACAGATAACTCTTTTGAAATAGTTTGGATTACTTACCACATGTGTTACGTGCTTAGACACACGACTCATTCGGCTCAACCATTTAAACAAGGAGAGCATCCAGGCCTAGTTTACATGATCGACCGAGCCAATCAGAAGGGATATCAACAAAATCACTAGCTAAGGTTTACTCCTTGAAAAGGTCACTTCCCACCTTCTTAGGTGCTGACAAGTGGCGCATTGTGTGTTCGCTACTTGTCGCAACCTAAGAGGTTTTCTTTTTCTTTCTTTATATTCGTATATTCAAAACGGTTTATATCTTGAATCATGCATCCAACTACCGAATCATTTTCACCGTTGGATTTCTCGCGTTGAGATATTCAAAACTAGATCCGTTGTTGATAGGTTTCGACGATTTTTTTCATGAAATAGCCTGGAAAAAAACCGGAAAGAAAAATAACAAAATCAAAAAAAGCTGACGACCGGAAAATGAATACCCAAAAAAAGGAAGAAAAGACTGGAGCCCGGAAGCACGATTGCGGCTTTTACTTTTGGGGGGAAGCTGTGACGCCCCCGATTCAATCGTACACTAATCATGCACGCAAATGTGTACGATCAAGATCAGGAACTCATGGAGAGATATCACAACACAACTCTACAAATAAAATAAGTCATACAAGCATCATAATACAATCCAGGGGCCTCGGGGGCTCGAATACAAGTGCTCGATCATAGACGAGTCAGCGGAAGCAACAATATCTGAGTACAGACATAAGTTAAACAAGTTTGCCTTAAGAAGGCTAGCACAAACTGGGATACAGATCGAACGAGGCGCAGGCCTCCTGCCTGGGATCCTCCTAACTACTCCTGGTCGTCGTCAGCGGGCTGCACGTAGTAGTAGGCACCTCCGGTGTAGTAGGAGTCGTCGTCGACGATGGCGTCTGGATCCTGGGCTCCATCGTCTGGTTGCAGCAAACGGGTAGAGGAAATGGGGAAAAGGGGGAAACAAAGCAACCGTGAGTACTCATCCAAAGTACTCGCAAGCAAGGAGCTACACTACATATGCATGGATATATGTGTAAAGGCCATATCAGTGGACTGAACTGCAGAATGCCAGAATAAGAGGGGGATAACTAGTCTTATCGAAGACTACGCTTCTGGTCGCCTCCGTCTTGCAGCAGGTAGAAGAGAGTAGACTGAAGTCCTCCAAGTAGCATCGTATAGCATAATTCTACCCGGCAATCCCCTCCTCGATGCCCTATTAGAGAGCGATCACCGGGTTGTATCTGGCACTTGGAAGGGTGTGTTTTATTAAGTATCCGGTTCTAGTTGTCATAAGGTCAAGGTACAACTCCGGGTCGTCCTTTTACCGAGGGACACGGCTATTCGAATAGATAAACTTCCCTGCAGGGGTGCACCACATAGCCCAACACGCTTGATCCCATTTGGCCGGACACACTTTCCTGGGTCATGCCCGGCCTCGGAAGATCAACACGTCGCAGCCCCACCTAGGCACAACAGACAGGTCAGCACGCCGGTCCAAACCTAAGCGCGCAGGGGTCTGGGCCCATCGCCCTGAGCACACCTGCATGTTGCGTGGGCGGCCGGAAGCAGAACTAGCCCCCTTAATACAAGAGCAGGCTTACGTTCCAATCCGGCGCGCGCCGCTCAGTCGCTGACGTCATGAAGGCTTCGGCTGATACCATGACGTCGGGATACCCATAACTACTCCCGCGTAGATGGTTAGTGCGTATAGACCAAATGGCCAGACTCAGATCAAATACCCAGATCTCGTTAAGCGTGTTAAGTATCCGCGAACGCCGACCAGGGCCAGGCCCACCTCTCTCCTAGGTGGTCTGAACCTGCCCTGTCGCTCCGCCACAAAGTAACAGACGGGGGCCGTCGGGAACCCAGGCCCACCTCTACCGGGATGGAGCCACCTGCCCCTTCAGCCTCCATCTCCGAACAGTATCACAGGTAACAGTGTAAAGTATATAGTATATGTCCGCGATCACTTCCCGAAGTGATCACGGCCCAGTAGTATAGTATGGCAGACGGACAAGAGTGTAGGGCCACTAATGGAACACTAGCATCCTATACTAAGCAAGTAGGATTGCAGGTAAAGGTATCAACAGCAGTATCAAAGACAGGCTATGCATCAGGATAGGAATAACGAAAGCAGTAACATGCTACACTACTCTAATGCAAGTAGTATAGAGGAGAGTAGGCGATATCTGGTGATCAGGGGGGGGGCTTGCCTGGTTGCTCTGGCAAGAGAGAGGGGTCGTCAACTCCGTAGTCGTACTGGGTAGCAGCAGCGTCGGTCTCGGTGTCTAGCGAGAGAAGAGGGGGGAGAAACAATAAATATTTAAGAAAACAGATGCATAGCGATGCATGACATGACAAGTAACGGTGTTAGGGGTGTCCTAACGCGGTATGCGGTTATACCGGTGAAGGGGGGAAACATCCGGGAAAGTATCCCCGGTGTTTCGCGTTTTCGGGCAGAGGAGCCAGAGGGGGAAAGTTGCGAGTTCGATAGGTTAGGGATGCGTGGCGGACGAACGGGCTGCGTATCCGGGTTCGTCTCGTCGTTCTGAGCAACTTTCATGTTGAAAATATTTTCATCTGAGCTACGGTTTATTTTATATGATTTTCTAAAGTTTTAAATCATTTTTTGAATTTTTTAATTAATTTAATTTAACATTATCCAGAATAGTGCTTGCTGACGTCATGATGACGTCAGCATGACGCCAGTAGTCAACCGGGCGTTGACTGGGTCAACTGACATGTGGGTCCCACATGTCATTCATTGTTTAGACTTAATTAGGGTTTAGGCCTAATTAAGTTTAATTAGTTAAACTAAACAGGATTAATTAAGTTAATTATTTAGTTAACTAATTAATTAATTAATTTTATTAATTAATTATTTATTATATATTTCTTTTTAATTCCTTTTTTTAAACCGTTCTGGGGGCTAGGCCCCACATGTCATTGGCCATTGGGACCGATCGGTGCTGGGCTATCGGGCATAGCCCGAGCGGGCGCGTGCCCGCAGGGCGCACCCGACTTGGGCGCCGTGGGGCGACTGGCAGACGCAGGTGCCAGCGCGCCGGCGTGAAGCTCCAGTGGCAGGCGAGGGGCGGCGCCATTGCGGCCCGGCGCGGCGACGCCGAGGCAGGGAGGCGGCGGGCGGCCAAGCACGCGACTGGGGACCGGACCGGGCGGTGGCGACGAGTAGGAAGATGCGGGGGAGGGCGTGGTCGACGGCGTTGGCCGGCGAGCAGCGGCATCACGTCGGAGCAAAACCATCGGCGCCGCGGCAGCAGAGCAGAAGCAGGGGCAGCGCGGCGCAAGGCCGCGGTGGGCAGCGGCAGCAGCGCTGCGATGCGCGGCGAGCAGGGGAGGAAGGAGAGGGAGGGCCGTGATGGTGCGGCAGTGTGGGCTCGTGCTGGTGGACGTGGAGCTCCGGGCGAGGCCTGGCGAGGCCAGGCAGGAGAGCAGGGGGCGCGAGGGCGCGACCATGGGCGCGTCCAGGGGCGCGGCCGTCGACGTGGTGAGCGCGGGCCGCGGTGAGCGCGAGCGGGGGAAGCAGAGGGGCATGGGAGGGCGCACCGGCGCAGAGGCTCACCGGGGGAGTGGGGTCTGGGGAGTATGCTCGATGGAGGCCGGGGAGGACCGTGGTGGAGGAGGACGGGGACGGCGTCGACGAGGAGGAGGCAGGCCGGCGGGGGGGGAGCTCCGTGCGCCCGGGAGGTCGATGGCGTCGCGCGGTGGAGATCGAGCGGCGCGGGCGCGCTGGTCCTTGCCCCCGATCTCGATCCAGATCGGGGGGGGTGAGGAGCGGCGATGTGGGGGGAAGAGTGAGGGTGGCGGTGGGGCTAGGGTTACATTGCGAGGGGGTCATGGGGAGTGGGGTGGGCCGGCCTGGCCAGCTGGGCCGGAGCCCAATGGGGGGGGTTCTTTTCTAATTTTGTTTTGTTCTCTTGTTTTCTGTTTTTGTGTTTTCTTTTTTTCTTTATTTTCTTTTCTGTTTTAATTCATTTTAAGTATTTAGGCATCATGTAAAAGTGTGGTACCTTCACCTTAAATACCTAGGCATTATTTGGCACACTCCGAACATTTTTGTTTTAATTTTTGGAAACTTTTATTGTTATCAATAATTTGAATTTGAATTTCGAACGGTTTCGAATTATTGCGAGGATAGCAACAGTAACCGAGGTGTCATGGCACGATTAGCGTGGGATTACTGTAGCATGATTATCCGGGCGTTACAAATCTCCTCCACTACAAGGAATGTCGTCCCGAGATTTAGGAGGTAGAAGGAAACAGTGCAGGGTATTCATCACGCAGGCGATCCTCGCGTTCCCAGGTGGCTTCATCTTCAGAATGGTGCGACCACTGGACTTTGAGGAACTTGATTGCCTTCTGGCGTGTGCGGCGTTCAGCTTGGTCGAGAATGCGGACCGAATGCTCTTTATAGGAGAGGTCCTGTTGCAATTCGAGCACTTCATGATCCACTGCTCGGATTGGGTCCTTGAAGCAGCGACGAAGCTGTGACACATGGAACACATCGTGAACCTGAGAAAGGTTTGACGGAAGCTCCAGTTGATATGCCACTTTTCCACGCCTCTCGAGAATAGTGAAAGGACCAATATAGCGGGGAGCTAGCTTTCCTTTGATCCCGAAGCGGTGTGCACCCTTCATTGGTGTAACTCGAAGATAGGCCTTTTCGCCAGGTTGATAGACCATGTCTTTATGATGGCGGTCATAATTACTCTTTTGTCGTGACTGAGCGGTCTTGAGATTCTCGCGAATAATGCGGACTTGTTCTTCGGCATGTTGGATAATATCCGGACCAAAGAGTGGACGTTCCCCAATTTCTGACCAGTTCAGAGGGGTTCGGCACTTTCGCCCATATAACACTTCGAAGGGGGCCATATTCAGACTAGCTTGATAGCTATTATTATAAGAGAACTCAGCATACGGGAGAGATTCCTCACATTTCTTGCCAAAGGAAATAACACAAGCTCGAAGCATGTCTTCGAGAACTTGGTTGACACGTTCAACTTGCCCTTGAGACTGCGGATGAAAAGCAGTACTGAATGATAGATGAGTTCCCATAGCTTCTTGAAAACTTGCCCAGAATCTTGAAGTGAATAAGCTGCCATGGTCCGAACTGATAACCAGTGGAATACCGTGAAGTGAAACAATTCTGGACATATAGAGAGTTGCAAGCTGACTAGCAGTGATAGTTTCCTTGACCGCCAGAAAATGTGCAACTTTAGAAAGCCGGTCAATGACGACAAGAATAGCATCATTACCTTTCTGTGATTTGGGAAAACCAATGATGAAGTCCATTTCAACATGGTCCCATTTCCATTCAGGAATACAGATAGGTTGCAGAGTTCCAGCAGGCCTTTGATGTTATGCTTTGATACGACGGCAAATGTCACACTTGGCAACATAGCGAGGAATGTCTTGCTTCATATTAGACCACCAGAATCTTCGACGAATGTCCTGGTACATCTTAGTACTACCAGGATGGATACATAGAGGCGTATCATGAGCTTCTTTCATAACTTTCCGAGTCATATTCAGGTTTTCCTTCTTACACGGCACCACTAGGCGGCCTTTGAAGTACAAGGCGCCATCACCAGCAATAGTGAAGTATGAGGGCTTTCCTTCCTTGAGGTCGCGCTTAATCTTGTGGACTTCAGAGTCATATCCTTGTATTGTCTTGATGGAGCTCACGAGATCGGGTTCGACAACCAGGGTATAGAGGGAACCCTGGGAAAGGACACGGAGGTTCATCTTCTGAAACTCCTTAGGAGGGGGAGCGAGTGCACCCGGAGGAACAATATGGAGGTTCAGCTTTCTGAATTCTTCAACAAGCGAGGGCTGAACTTTATGAACTTGGAGGTGGTTGCAGTAAGACTTGCGGCTCAATGCATCTGCCATCACATTAGCCTTGCCTGGTGTATAGGAAATACCCAAGTCAAAGTCTGCTACAGTCTCCATCCATCTCTGCTGACGGAGGTTCAGGTCTGGCTGAGTAAACAAATACTTCAGACTTTGATGGTCAGTGAATATCTCACAACGATTACCGAGAAGGTAATGCCGCCACTGCTTCAGTGCATGAATGACAGCAGCAAGCTCGAGGTCGTGAACTGGGTAGTTCTCTTCGTGAGGGCGCAATTGACGAGAGGCATAGGCAATCACTCTGCGCTCTTGCATTAGTACATAGCCTAATCCTTGACGGGAAGCGTCGCAGTAAATGACGAAGTCCTTCTTTGTATCAGGTGGAGCTAGCACTGGGGCAGAAGTCAACTTGTCCTTGAGTGCCTGGAAGATTTCCTGACACTTGTCTGTCCATTGGAACTTGACGCCCTTATGCAACAGATTAGTCAGAGGCCTGGCAATCTTGGAGGAGTTCTCGACGAATCGACGGCAATAGCTGGCAAGACCGAGAAAACTTCTGACTTGCTTGACATTCTTCGGAGGAGTCCAATCAAGAATAGCCTGAACTCGTTCAGGGTTAACGACAATACCATCCTTAGAGATGACATGTCCAAGATAGGTTACTTCAGGAAGCCAAAATTCACATTTAGAGAACTTGGCATACAGCTGATGCTCTCGTAGTTTTTCCAGCACAAGTCAAAGATGTTCAGCATGCTCTTCTTCGTTCTTTGAAAATACCAGGATATCATCCAGATAGACCACGACGAACTTGTCGAGGTAATCCATGAATGTATAGTTCATCAGACGAGAGAAGGTGGCTGGGGCATTGGTTAAGCCGAAGGACATGACAGTGTACTCGTATGAACCATAGCGAGTCACAAAGGCAGTCTTTGGGATATCCTCTTCACGAACACGGATCTGGTGGTAACCCAACCTCAAGTCGAGTTTAGAGAACACTGATGAACCAGCCAGTTGATCATACAGATCGTTGATCCGAGGAAGAGGATACTTGTTCTGAATGGTAGCTTGGTTAATAGGACGGTAGTCTTGGACCAGTCGGTTTGTCCCATCCTTCTTCTTGACAAAGAGAGAAGGTGCTCCCCAAGGAGAGCAACTTGGGCGAATGAAACCATTTTGAAGAGATTTGTCGATTTCCTCCTTAAGCTCAAGGAGTTCATGCGGCGGCATCTGGTAGGGTCGCTTGGCAATAGGAGTGGTGCCTGGTTTCAAGTCGATGACGAATTCGACAGCTCTAGCAGGGGGAATCCCTGGAAGTTCTTCAGGAAAGACGTCGAGGAAGTCACGCACGACGGGAATGTTTTCAATGCCCTCGAGTGGTGCAGCGTTCAATGCATTCAAGGCATAGAGCCTTGCCTCGGTATTCTGAACCAGACGAGCATTGTAGCTTATTATTTCATCGGAAGGGTGTAGCAGATGGACGGTCTTGGTGGCGCAAATGATAGAAGCCGTATGCGCTTTTAACCAATTCATTCCTAGAATGAGATCAATGCTATAGGACTTCAGCACGATGGGAAAGACAGGGAATTCCAGTCCTTCAATTTCAACGGGGACGTCGTTGCAAATCATAGAGGTTCGACATTGGCCCGCAGGGGTGTGTACTAATAGTGAAGCATTCATGTCTTCGCATTTAATGTCGTGCAAGCATGAAAAATCTTCAGACATGAATGAATGCGATGCACCTGTATCAAATAAAACGGATGCTGGTACTGAATTTACGAGGAGTGTACCCATCACGGTAGCAGGCTGGTCTTGAGCTTCGTTCAGATCAACGTGGTTGGCATGAACACGACCATAAGACTTGGCATTGTTGTTGCGGTTCTGGTTGTTTCCCCGGCCAGCTACAGGAAGGGCCAGTTGATTCTGATTGCAATCCCTAGCACGGTGACCTGGTTGGCCACACTTGTAGCACAGGCCATTATTGGGAGTGGGAACAGGAGCTTGGGGTGGTGGAGCTGAAAGTCTTGGCTGCCTAGCAGGAGCAGTAGGCAGACGAGGTGCAGCATAAGACTGCCTTGGGGCAGGTGCATTCGGTTGGTACATGCTGTTGGGAATCCATATCCTGCGCTTCTGCGAGGACGGGCCCGAAGATGAGCCCGTGTCACGGCTGCGCCTGTGAGAGCTCTGGTATTCATGCAGACCAGTTTCGACATTGATGGCCTTGTTCACCAAGGTGGCGAAATCAGCAAAGTCGTGCACTAGAAGTGCGAGCTTGATGTCAGATTGAAGGCCGTCACGGAACTTCTCCTGTCCGCGTGCATCAGTTGCAATGTCCTCTTCCGCATAGCGGGACAAGTCCAGAAACTCCCGCTGATAAGCTTCAACAGTTTTGTTGCCTTGGATGAGGTTGCCGAACTCACGCTTCTTCCGGTCCATGACTCCCTGAGGAATGAAGCGGGCACGGAAAGCAGCTTGGAAGTCTGGTCAGGTGATGATTGCCCCAACTGGCAGAGTACGCCTGTGGCTGTCCCACCATTGAGCTGCGGGTCCCTTCAGGAAGAAGGAAGCAAACGTGACATAGCTGGCAGGGGCTACATCAGCAGACTCCATCTCATAGGTGATGTCACAGAGCCAGTCATCAGCGTCCAGAGGCTGAGTTGAGCTGCGGTACACAGTTGGGTTCAGGCGCATGAAATCCTGCAGAGTTACTGTGTTTGGCTGCTGGTTCATATTGGGGCGAGGAAACTGAGCCATCATGTTCTCCATGAACTGGCGATTCATCTCAAGCTGTTGGATCATACCAGCCATGTACTCAGGCGGTGGTGGGAAGTTGCCAGCTCGACCACGACCACCTGGTCTAACCATCCTGCTAATATATAACAGGGGTAGTTCAGCAATTGAGAATATTTGCAAAGACAAGAATCATTCAAGACGAAACATGCATAATGAAAGCAGCACGATAGGTACCACATAATAGTCGGCATATCTTACAAAAGAGATCATGCATGGAGTTCGGTACACAGAGTTCAGTACATAGACTAAGACATCATAGGCGGCACGCAGGCTCGCGGCGAATGCATCTAATACTGCCAAACAAGCCTACATCAGTCCCACGCGACACTGCGGAGGTAGGTGTAGCCTGAAAGCTGGTAGTGTGGCAACGGGTACACCACGTCGGCAACCTGGGGTCCCCCGGTGCTTTGGTGCTGAACCCGACGCTCAGGCGGCAGAAGAGGACCAAGTGCGGGAGAGTAGCCTCCCACCTCTGGCCATCCGACACCCTGGGGCATCGCGGTCCTGGCTGGGTAGATAGCAGAACGCGGCAGCTCCCCAGATCCGACAAAGGGGTGTAACGTCGTCAAAGCACGATAGAGGTGCTGACGAGTGGTGTACAACTCGTGGCGAAGAGCTCGGTTAGCTCGATCCAGCCCATCAGCATGCAGAACAAAGTTCTGATGGTAGAAGGGCTCGCGGGTGACAGTGGAGTAGGCGGCAGTGTAGTAACCCTCCACACCAATATCAGATGCGATAGCAATGTTCCTGAAGGGGGAGGTGTCCAACTCCTGGTACTCCCAACAAAGGCGTGTCAGGGCAGCATAGGCAGCATCGTGAACTGCCATATCGATGGTCACTCCAACACCGTAAGCGGTGTGCAGCACAGTAGTGGAGTCATATTCCGGAGAGTAGAGGTGGACGGTGGCACGGTACTGCTCCTGGTTAAAGTCCTGGTACTCCTCGGTGATGGTGTACTCGGGGTGCCAGCGATAACCCAGATAGGTCATCATCTCAGCTAGCACAGCCGGTGATCCCGAGGCGCCAATGGCCGCCGTGTGGCGCACGACCTACCTCGTGGGTTCCATCTGAAAACAAAGATGTTTCAACGGAGTCAAATGACAGTGTGGAAATTGTTCAAAACACTATGCTAAGGAATAACTATGGCTTTTATCCAACTTTGGGGTGAATGTCGTCACAGGATCCTAGTGTCAGAGTTAGTAAATTCGTTTAACCCGAGTAGAAGAGAGTTTAGAGTCCCGGAGTAAAGGTCGAGGAGTAAAAGATCCTAGTACCACCCGATGGCGACGTGGGCCCGTAAGGCACACAGCCAAGTTAGTAAAAGTTTTTGCAATGTCTAGACTCGACTTCGGCCAAGGAGTGTGGAAGGGGGATTCCTACAGGCAGTCGGCTCTGATACCAACTTGTGACGCCCCCGATTCAATCGTACAGTAATCATGCATGCAAATGTGTACGATCAAGATCAGGAACTCACGGGAAGATATCACAACACAACTCTACAAATAAAATAAGTCATACAAGCATCATAATACAAGCCAGGGGCCTCGGGGGCTCGAATACAAGTGCTCGATCATAGACGAGTCAGCGGAAGCAACAATATCTGAGTACAGACATAAGTTAGACAAGTTTGCCTTAAGAAGGCTAGCACAAACTGGGATACAGATCGAACGAGGCGCAAGCCTCCTGCCTAGGATCCTCCTAACTACTCCTGGTCGTCGTCAGCGGGCTGCACGTAGTAGTAGGCACCTCCGGTGTAGTAGGAGTCGTCGTCGACGGTGGCGTCTGGATCCTGGGCTCCATCATCTGGTTGCAGCAAACAGGTAGAGGAAATGGGGAAAAGGGGGGAACAAAGCAACCATGAGTACTCATCCAAAGTACTCGCACGCAAGGAGCTACACTACATATGCATGGATATATGTGTAAAGGCCATATCAGTGGACTGAACTGCAGAATGCCCGAATAAGAGGGGGATAGCTAGTCTTATCGAAGACTACGTTTCTGGTCGCCTCCGTCTTGCAGCAGGTAGAAGAGAGTAGACTAAAGTCCTCCAAGTAGCATCATATAGCATAATCCTACCCGGCAATCCCCTCCCCGATGCCCTGTTAGAGAGTGATCACCGGGTTGTATCTGGCACTTGGAAGGGTGTGTTTTATTAAGTATCCGGTTCTAGTTGTCATAAGGTCAAGGTACAACTCCGGGTCGTCCTTTTACCGAGGGACACGGCTATTCGAATAGATAAACTTCCCTGCAGGGGTGCACCACATAGCCCAACACGCTTGATCCCATTTGGCCGGACACACTTTCCTGGGCCATGCCCGGCCTCGGAAGATCAACACGTCGCAGCCCCACCTAGGCACAACAGAGAGGTCAGCACGCCGGTCTAAACCTTAGCGCGCAGGGGTCTGGGCCCATCGCCCTGAGCACACCTGCATGTTGCGTGGGCGGCCGGAAGCAGAACTAGCCCCCTTAATACAAGAGCAGGCTTACGTTCCAATCCGCGCGCGCCGCGCAGTCGCTGACGTCACGAAGGCTTCGGCTGATACCACGACGCCGGGATACCCATAACTACTCCCGCGTAGATGGTTAGTGCGTATAGACCAAATGGCCAGACTCAGATCAAATACCCAGATCTCGTTAAGCGTGTTAAGTATCCGCGAACGCCGACCAGGGCCAGGGCCACCTCTCTCCTAGGTGGTCTGAACCTGCCCTGTCGCTCCGCCACAAAGTAACAGACGGGGGCCGTCGGGAACCCAGGCCCACCTCTACCGGGATGGAGCCACCTGCCCCTTCAGCCCCCATCTCCGAGCAGTATCACAGGTAACAGTGTAAAGTATATAGTATATGTCCGCGATCACTTCCCGAAGTGATCACGGCCCAGTAGTATAGCATGGCAGACGGACAAGAGTGTAGGGCCACTGATGGAACACTAGCATCCTATACTAAGCAAGTAGGATTGCAGGTAAAGGTATCAACAGCAGTATCAAAGACAGGCTATGCATCAGGATAGGAATAACTGAAGTAGTAACATGCTACACTACTGTAATGCAAGCAGTATAGAGGAGAGTAGGCGATATCTGGTGATCAAGGGGGGGCTTGCCTAGTTGCTCTGGCAAGAGAGAGGGGTCGTTGAGGGAGTCCTGGATTAGGGGGTGTTCGGATAGCCGAACTATATCTTCAGCCGGACTCCAGGACTATGAACATACAAGATTGAAGACTTCGTCCCGTGTCCGGAAGGTTCTTTCCTTGGCGTAGAAGGCAAGCTAGGTGTGCGGATATTCAAGATCTCCTACCAATGTAACCGACTCTGTGTAACCCTAACCTTATCCGGTGCCTATATAAACCGGAGGGTTGTAGTACGTAGGACGAATACATCATAACCATCATCATACCCATAGGCTAGCTTCTAGGGTTTAGCCTCCTTGATCTCGTGGTAGATCTACTCTTGTACTACCCATATCATCAATATTAATCTAGCAGGAGTAGGGTTTACCTCCATCGAGAGGGCCCGAACCTGGGTAAAATAAAGTGTCCCTTGTCTCCTGTTACCATCCGACCTTGACGCACAGATCGGGACCACCTACCCGAGATCCGCCGGTTTTGACACCGACATTGGTGCTTTCATTGAGAGTTCCTCTGTGTCGTCGCCTTTAGGCCCGATGGCTCCTTTGATCATCAACAACGATGAGGTCCAGGGTGAGACTTTTCTCCCCGGACAGATCTTCGTCTTCGGCGGCTTCGCTCTGCGGGCCAACTCGCTTGGTCATCTGGAGCAGATCGAGAGCTACGCCCCTGGCCATCAAGTCAGGTTTGGAAGCCTAAACTACACGGCAGATATCCGCGGAGACTTGATCTTCGACGGATTCGAGCCACAGCCAAGCGCGCCGCACTATCTCGAGGGGCATGATATAGCTCTGCCTCCGAACAGTGTCCTGGAGGCCGCATACGCTCCGGCCCCGATCCTCGATTCGGAGCCCGCTGCGTTCTTCGAAGATGAACGGTTGGACGTCACCTCGGCGGCTGCAATCTTAAAGGCCATTGAGCCGAACGCGAGCCCCGCGCTCCGCATGGCCTGTGACTCCAAGGAGCCGGACTCTTCTCCGAACTTCGGACCGTCCGTGCCCCCGCCGATCGAATCAGATTGGGCGCCTGTAATGGAGTTCACCGCCGCGGACATCTTTCAGTATTCACCTTTTGGTGATATTCTGAATTCTCTCAAGTCTCTCTCTTTGTCAGGAGAGCCCGGGCCGAACTATGGCCTGCGAGGTTGGGATTCGGATGACGAAGAAATTCAAAGCCCACCCACCGCCCACTTAAGAGCCACTGTCGACGATATATCCGACATGCTCGACTTCGGCTCCGAAGACTTCGACGGTATGGACGACGAAGGAGGAGACGAGCAAGAACCAGCACATGTAGGGCGCTGGAGCGCCACCTCGTCATACGACATATACATGGTGGATGCTCCAAAAGATGGAGATGGCGATGGAACAACGGAGGATGGCACTTCGAAAAAGCCTCCAAAACGCCGATGTCAGCGGCGCCGCTCCAAATCCCGCCACAGCAAAAACGGTGATTCCGGCATGGGAGATAATACTACCCCGGACAGCGCCGAAGAACACCAAAACCAGCAGGATTCGGCACAGGAAGATGGAGAAGACCGCCCTCATGAGAGAGCGGCAGAGCGAGAGGTCGAGGACGATAACCACATGCCTCCCTCCGAAGACGAGGCAAGCCTCGGCGACGATGAATTCATCGTACCATCAGACCCCGCCAAACAAGAGCGTTTTCAACGCAGGCTTTTAGCCACGATGAACAGCCTAAAAAAAGCAGCAACAACTTAGAGCTGATCAAGATTTGCTAGATGACAGATGGACTGAAGTCCTTGCGGCCGAAGAGCACGAGCTCGGACGCCCCTCCAAAAATATCCTAAGCGCTGGCCGCTACCCCAATCAGAGGAGGAAGCCCAAGACATGGTAGATCGGCCACCTCGCGGCCGCGACAGAGAAGCCCGTCGAACATCCAAACAAGCCATGCCCCGCAGCCGCTTTACCAAGGCACGGGAACACGAACCAAACCTGCGAGACGTCCTGGAGGACAAAGCAAGGCAAACAAGATCGATCTATGGATCGCGCGGACGCCCGACGGCACGTGATAGTTTTCACTCCGGACACAATAAATCCGGCCGGGCCGAACACAACAGGCACAGCTCCTCCGAACTGCGTCGAGACATAGCCCAGTACAGGGGCGCCGCACACCCACTATGCTTCACAGACGAAGTAATGGATCATAGAATCCCAGAGGGTTTTAAACCCGTCAACATCGAGTCGTACGATGGTACGACAGATCCGGCAGTATGGATTGAGGACTATCTCCTCCACATCCACATGGCACGTGGCGATGATTTGCACGCCATCAAATATTTACCCCTTAAGCTTAAGGGACCAGCCCGGCACTGGCTTAACAGCCTCCCCACAGATTCGATCGGCTCTTGGGAGGACCTGGAGGCCGCATTCCTCGACAACTTCCAGGGGACCTACGTACGGCCACCGGACGCCGACGACCTAAGCCACATAATCTAGCAGCCAGAAGAATCGGCCGTGCAATTCTGGACACGGTTCCTAACAAAGAAAAATCAGATAGTCGATTGTCCGGATGCAGAGGCCTTAGCAGCCTTCAAGCATAACATCCGTGATGAGTGGCTTGCCCGGCACCTGGGACAGGAAAAGCCGAAATCCATGGCAGCCCTCACGACACTCATGACCCGCTTTTGCGCGGGCGAAGATAGCTGGCTAGCTCGCAGCAACAACTTATCAAAGAAGCAAGGTAATTCAGCTACCAAGGACAAAAGTGGCTGGTCGCGACAGAATAAACAGAAACGCCGCATCAGCAGCGACAGCAATGAAGATACGGCAGTAAACGCCGGATTCAGAGGCCATAAATCCGGTCAGCGGAAAAAGCCATTCAAAAAGAATACCCAGGGCCCGTCCAGTTTGGACCGAATACTCGACCGCTCGTGCCAGATTCACGGCACCCCCGAAAGGCCAGCCAATCACACCAACAGGGATTGTTGGGTGTTCAAGCAGGCAGGCAAGTTAAGAGCCGAACACAAAAACAAGGGGCTAGACAGCGATGACGAAGAGGAGCCCAGGCCGCCGAACAACAACGGACAGAAGGGGTTTACCCCACAAGTGCGGATGGTGAACATGATATACGCGACTCATATTCCCAAGCGGGAGAGGAAGCGTGCGCTACGGGACGTATACGCGATGGAGCCAGTCGCCCCAATGTTCAACCCATAGTCCTCTTGCCCGATCACCTTCGATGGAAGGGACCACCCCACTAGCATCCGTCACGGCGGTTTTGCCGCATTGGTTCTTGACCCAATCGTTGACGGATTTCACCTTACAAGAGTCCTCATGGACAGCGGCAGTAGCCTGAACCTGCTCTACCAGGATACAGTGTGGAAAATGGGCATAGATCCATCAAGGATCAAGCCCACAAGGACGACCTTTAAAGGCGTCATCCCAGGTGTAGAGGCCAATTGCATAGGCTCCATAACACTTGATGTGGTCTTTGGATCTCCGGACAACTTCCGAAGCGAAGAGTTAATCTTCGACATAGTTCCGTTCCGCAGTGGCTATCATGCTCTGCTTGGACGAACCGCATTCGCTAAATTCAATGCGGTGCCGCACTACGCATATCTCAAGCTCAAGATGCCAGGCCCTCGAGGTGTAATCACGGTCAGCGGAAACACCGAACGCTCCATCCGTACGGAGGAACACACGGCGGCCCTCGCAGCAGAGGTACAAAGCAGCCTGTTAAGGCAGCTCTCGAGTCCGGCCGCTACAAAGCAGGACAAAGCAAAACGCGCCCGGAGTAACCCGCAGCAAGACCGACTGGCGCGTTCAGAGCACGCGTAGCAATACGGCCCCAACCCCAGCCATCGCTACATAGAGGAGCTAGTACCTCGAGTACATAATTACGCCCTTACAATTCCATGGGCATAGGGGAAGGGGCAGATAAAACGGCATGCCAACAATACGGCGTCAAACGTACTAGGGGCTGTCGGGTTCTTCTTTTCTTTCAGGACTCCATACTCTGGATACAGTGTTCGGCCTCGCTGCCGCACAGACGATACAGGACCTAGGAAAGCAGACAAAACAACGCCGCATCATGGAACTCTCAAGTGGTCTCTATTTCGAGCGATATATCTGTTTCTAAATTCCGTGGCCTGCGCCTGGTCAGGACATGTTAAATAGTCTAAATTTTTTTCGCACTACTTGTATCGGCTTGAATTAACAGCCTCCTCATAAATAATGCATAGCTTTTCGTCTATTTTTTGCATTATCTTCTTTTAATATACATATGTTTACTCAAATAACATGATCGCACCCGTACACCATGGTACGGCAAACCACGCCAGGGGCTTTATTACCCTTCTATCTGGTGTGAGAAGTCCGTCCACTTTCACAAGTGCGGCACCCCGAACTTATAGCATTATATGCATCGGCTCCGAGTCATGATTTTGGTCATATGTTGGGTTTGCCCGGCTCCTATGTTTTGGTGCCTTACGTTCCGCTCTATCGGCTAAGGTAGCAATAGGAGAACCACTGCGATTGTGCCCCAGATCAGGTGTGTGAGCACCTCAGTGGAGAAAGCTAAAATAGACTGTCATGATAAGGCGCGAGACCGGTCACTGTTCGAGAGGTTTTTCGAGTCCCTAAAGGCTTATGCCTCTTCGAGCGGAGAGCTGGTTAAGTCCGGCTAAAGGCGTGGATAGTGCCCCGAATTCGGCCTTCCGAACTAGGGGCTTCGCCGAAATTTAAAATTATAACGTTCTATGGCTAAGTGAGAGTGTTTAAGCATTATAGTCCGATTGCCTAGTTCGCTGTGCTGAGCGCCTCCCTCGGAGGACCCAACTATGGGAACAAGAGCCCTCAGGTTTATCCCGAACACCCCAGCACTAGTTGCATGGGGGCAGAAGCCGACGACTCGCCATCTCTCAGTTATTGATAAACAGCCGCACAGAAAATAATATTTTAAATTCAGAAAGCATTGCTTAAGCGCATATGAACAAGTTTTCAGCGCACAGGATACAAACGAGCGAGTTCATTGAAATATTACATCTTTGGCACACTCATCCGCGACAAGGCGAGCTCCAGCGAGAACTTCCTTGTAGTAGTTCTCGGGCTTGCGATGCTCCTTCCCCTGCGGTGGCCCGTCCTTCACCAGCTTCTCTCCGTCCAGCTTGCCCCAGTGTACCCTTACACGGGCAAGGGCCCTCCGGGCACCTTCTATGCAGACGGAGCGCTTGATGACCTCAAGCCGTGGACAGGCCTCCACCAGCCGCCACACCAGCCCGAAGTAGCTCCCAGGCAGGGCCTCTCCAGGCCACAGCCGAACTAGTAAGCCCTTCATGGCCTGTTCGACCGCCTTGTGGAGCTCGGCCAGCTGCTTCAGCTGATCGCTTAAGGGCACAGGGTGTCCGGCCTCAGAATACTGAGACCAGAACACACTCTCCGTCGAGTTGTCCTCTTCAGCTCGGTAGAATGCGGCGGCGTCGGATGCGCTGCGGGGAAGATCGAAGAACGCCCCTGGAGAACTCCGGATTCGGGTAAGTAATAGGTATTTCACCTTTATATTCCTACTTTGCATTAAGAATGCCTTACCCGCTGCTATCTTTTTCACATCCTCCAACTCTTGGAGGGCCTTTTGGGCTTCGGCCTTGGCACTCTTGGTGGCCTCAACAGCCGACGCGAGCCCGGATGCTTGTGTTTTTGCCTCAAGCTCCAAACCCTCATGTTTCTTCATGAGAGCTTGCAGCTCTTGCTGCACCTCGCCGACTTGGACCCCAAGCTTTTCTCGCTCGGCGCGCTCCTCGGCCGCTTTCTTCTCGGCCTCAGCCAGCGCCTGCTTCAGGGTTGCCACCTCGGTTGTGGCCCCTACAATAAGCAGTACAATCCTGTTATTTCTTTTTGCAATGAAGCCTCTCTATAGGCACCTTTTTTTCTAAGGGGTATTTCTTACCTTCCTTTTCCACGAGCTGCCTTTTAGCAAAGCTGAGCTCTTGCTCGGACCGCTCGAGGTCCTTTTTCAGGACTTCCACCTGCGCAGTCAGTGCGGCGGTGGACAGTAGGGAAGCCTGCATACGCATATTAGACTTTTTATTAGACTCCTGCGAAAATTGTTGGATCCTCTATTCGGCTATTCTTTCCGAACACCGAACAGAGCATCAGGGGCTACTGTCTATGCGGTAATGAATTTAGCATATTTTTTCCTTACCTGGAAGCTTGTTAGAAGGCTAGCGCAAGCTTCTTTCAGTCTGCTCTTGGCGGACTGAACCCTTTGGACCACCGCACTCATAACAGTACGGTGCTCCTCGTCGATGGTGGCGCCTTCAAGCGCCTCCAACAGACTATCCGGAGCCTCTGGTTGGACAGAGGTCGCCGGCTCAGACGGCTTACTCCTCTTGGAAGGAGTTCGCCCACCGCGAGCCAGGACAGTTGAGTCCGACGCGGTGTCCGGCACAAAGCCGGACGAGGAGCCCTGGGGGGTTTCATCCCCTTTACTCCTGGGGTCCTGAGGATTGCCTTGCGGCTCCTCCATGACCACCTCCTCCTGTCCTATTCGGCGGGACGCCGCTTCGGCGTCGTCCGCCCCGCTGGGGGAGACTGCGGGCGGGATAGAGTTCATGTCCGACGAATCCAGGGAGCCGCTCGATGAATCATCGAGTGCAGCTCGGGGCGGGCTGCGCAAATAGCATTCGACATTGGGGTAAGCTGCACACTTGAAAATACTATGAGTCATTCTGGTATGTGAATACTTACGATGTCGTCGGACGCTTGGTTCTGTCCGGCCACTCCTTTCCGCCCTCTTCGGCGTTGGGGCAGTAGTCCGGCGGAGGGGTCTTCCTTTTCCTCGACCCCTCGGCCTCCCCTGTTGGGGCGGCCTTCTTCTTTTTCGCTCCCCTCGATGGAGGGGGAGAGCTTCCTTGTTCCTCCTCCTCGTTTTCACGAGAGGAGGGCGTCGCAGACTCGCCAGATGACGAGCTCGACACCACCACATTGCGGGCACTCTTTTGAGTCCCGGTGGTCTTCTTCTTCTTGACCTTCTTCTCCGGCACCACATAGGGCGCTGGAGCCAGCAGCTTCTCTAAGAGAGCTGGGGCTGGGTCTTCGGACAGAAGAGCCGGACAGTTGATTGGTCTGGCTATCTTCAGCCACGCCTGTCAAAGGCAAAGGGAGTTTTTAGATCCCACATAGAGTTAATCTATGTAGAAAAGCTTAACGAACCTGTGAAAGGTATAAATAGCCTACCTCGCCAGCATTGCGCTGCGAGCTGTATCCGCCGTCCTTGGAAGCGGATGTGGGGCACTCGGCGCCTTTGGTTAGCACCTTCCAGACGTATTCATACGTCGTGTCGAAGAGCCTATTGAGGGTTTGGTGCTGCGTCGGGTCGAATTCCCACAAAGTGAACTCCCATTCTTGGCACGGGAGGATCCGGCGAACGAACATGACCTGGATGATGTTGACATGTCGGATGGGCTTGTTCATCAGGGACCGGATGCAAGTTTGCAGTCCGGTCACTTCTTCTTCGTTGCCCCACGATAGGCCCGTCTCTTTCCAGGACATGAGCCGCGTGGGGGGTCCGGATCGGAACTCAGGGGCCGCGACCCATTTCGAGTCACGTGGCTCGGTGATGTAAAACCAGCCTGCCTGCCAGCCCTTTAAGGACTCCACAAAGGAGCCATCGAACCAGAGTGCGTTGGCCATTTTGCCGGCCATAGCACCTCCGCACTCCGCCTGGGTGCCGGACACCACCTTGGGCTTGACGTTGAAGGTCTGGAGCCAGAGGCCGAAGTGGGGGCGGATGCGGAGAAAGGCCTCACACACGATGATAAACGCCGAGATATTGAGGATGAAGTTCGGGGCCAGATCGTGGAAGTCCAGGCCGTAGTAGAACATGAGCCCCCGGACAAAAGGGTGAAGTGGAAAACCCAGTCCACGGAGGAAATGGGGGAGAAAAACTACCCTCTCATGGGGCCCTGGGGTGGGAAGAAGCTGTCCCACCTCGGGAAGCCGGTGCGGGATGTCCTTGGACAGATATCCGGCCTTCCTAAGCTTTTTGATTTGACCCTCCATAACGGAGGAAGCCATCCACTTGCCACCCGCTCCGAACATCGCTGGAGCAGGTTGGGGAAGAAAGAGCGAACTTGGGCATTGGAGCTTGAGTGCGCAGGAGATGGATGGGCAAAGGAAGAAGAAGGCGTAGGTGAAAGAGGTGGATCTTTATCCCCTTATATAGGCTGATGCCGTTATGCGTCCCCGCCTACCTAATAAAACTCGCTTGCCGCTCACACGCCGTGGTAAATGGCGCGGTTGGGTTACCCACGTCCGCATTAATGAGAATCCCGTTAAAAGGGGCACACGATCTCTGCTTCGACAAGACGTGCCAAGGAAACCGCCTCATTGAACGTGCTGCGGTGGGACAACAAAAATAATCCATACAGAAGGCTTGGTCGCAGTGTTATGACGCACTGCGGAATACGTCGGCAGATTTGATTTGTGTTTGTATTATTCTCCATATGGCAATACGTGGAAACTTGTTTTGCAGAGCCGGACACTGTTTTTTGGTGTTTATTATCTTCTTGAAGAATTTGGAGGAGGAACCCGCCTTGCAATGCCGAAGACAATTTGCGCGCCGGACTCGTCGTCATTGAAGCCTGGTTCAGGGGCTACTGGGGAGTCCTGGATTAGGGGGTGTTCGGATAGCCGAACTATATCTTCAGCCGGACTCCAGGACTATGAAGATACAAGATTGAAGACTTCGTCCCGTGTCCGGAAGGTTCTTTCCTTGGCGTAGAAGGCAAGCTAGGCGTGCGGATATTCAAGATCTCCTACCAATGTAACCGACTCTGTGTAACCCTAACCCTATCCGGTGCTTATATAAACCGGAGGGTTGTAGTCCGTAGGACGAACACATCATAACCATCATCATACCCATAGGCTAGCTTCTATGGTTTAGCCTCCTTGATATCATGGTAGATCTACTCTTGTACTACCCATATCATTAATATTAATCTAGCAGGAGTAGGGTTCTACCTCCATCGAGAGGGCCCGAACCTGGGTAAAATAAAGTGTCCCTTGTCTCCTGTTACCATCCGACCTTGACGCACAGATCGGGACCCCCTACCCGAGATCCGCCGGTTTTGACACCGACAGTCGTCAACCCCGTAGTTGTACTGGGTAGCAGCAGCGTCGGTCTCGGTGTCTAGCAAGAGAAGAGGGAGGAGAAACAATAAATATTTAAGCAAACAGATGCATAGCGATGCATGACATGACAAGTAACAGTGTTAGGGGTGTCCTAACACGGTATGCGGTGATACCGGTGAAGGGGGGAAACATCCGGGAAAGTATCCCCGGTATTTCGCGTTTTCGGGCAGAGGAGCCAGAGGGGGAAAGTTGCGAGTTCGATAGGTTAGGGATGCGTGGCGGACGAACGGGCTGCGTATCTGGGTTCGTCTCGTCATTCTGAGCAACTTTCATGTTGAAAATATTTTCATCTGAGCTACGGTTTATTTTATATGATTTTCTAAAGTTTTAAATCATTTTTTGAATTTATTTAATTAATTTAATTTAACATTATCCAGAATAGTGCTTGCTGACGTCATGATGACGTCAGCATGACGCAAGCAGTCAACCGGGCGTTGACTGGGTCAACTGACGTGTGGGTCCCACATGTCATTCATTGTTTAGACTTAATTAGGGTTTAGGCCTAATTAAGTTTAATTAGTTAAACTAAACAGGATTAATTAAGTTAATTATTTAGTTAACTAACTAATTAATTAATTTTATTAATTAATTAATTATTATATATTTCTTTTTATTTCCTTTTTTTTAAACAGTTCTCGGGGCTAGGCCCCACATGTCATTGGCCATAGGGGCCGATCGGTGCTGGGATATCGGGCACCGCCCTAACGGGCGCGTGCCTGCGGGGCGCACCCGACTTGGGTGCCGTGGGGCGACTAGCAGGCGCAGGTGCCAGCGCGCCGGCGTGAAGCTCTAGCGGCAGGCGAGGGGTGGCGCCATTGCGGCCCGGCGCGGCGACGCCGAGGCAGGGAGGCGGCGGGCGGCCAAGCACGCGGCTGGGGACCGGACCGGGCGGTGGCGACGAGTAGCAAGATGCGGGGGAGGGCGTGGTCGACGGCGTTGGCCGGCGAGCCGCGGCATCATGTCGGAGTGAAACCATCGGCGCCGCGACAGTAGAGCAGAAGCAGGGGCAGCGCGGCGCAAGGCCGCGGTGGGCAGCGGCAGCAGCGCTGCGATGCGGGGCGAGCAGGGGAGGAAGGAGAGGGAGGGCCGTGACGGCGCGGCAGTGCGGGCTCGTGCGGCTGGACGTGGAGCTCCGGGCGAGGCCTGGCGAGGCCAGGCAGGAGAGCAGGGGGCGCGAGGGCGCGACCATGGGCGCGTCCAGGGGCGCGGCCGTCGACGTGGTGAGCGCGGGCCGCGGTGAGCGCGAGCGGGGGAAGCAGAGGGGCATGGGAGGGCGCACCGGCGCAGAGGCTCACCGGGGGAGTGGGGTCTGGGGAGTATGCTCGATGGAGGCCGGGGAGGACCGTGGTGGAGGAGGACGGGGACGGCGTCGACGAGGAGGAGGCAGGCCGGCGGGGGGGGAGCTCCGTGCGCCCGGGAGGTCGATGGCGTCGCGCGGTGGAGATCGAGCGGCGCGGGCGCGCTGGTCCTTGCCCCCGATCTCGATCCAGATCGGGGGGGTGAGGAGCGGCGATGTGGGGGGAAGAGTGAGGGTGGCGGTGGGGCTAGGGTTACATTGCGAGGGGGTCATGGGGAGTGGGGTGGGCCGGCCTGGCCAGCTGGGCCGGAGCCCAATGGGGGGGGGTTCTTTTCTAATTTTGTTTTGTTCTCTTGTTTTCTGTTTTTGTGTTGTCTTTTTTTTCTTTTTTTCGTTTCTGTTTTAATTCATTTTAAGTATTTAGGCATCATGTAAAAGTGTGGTACCTTCACCTTAAATACCTAGGCATTATTTGGCACACTCCCAACATTTTTGTTTTAATTTTTGGAAACTTTTATTGTTATCAATAATTTGAATTTGAATTTCGAACGGTTTCGAATTATTGCGAGGATAGCAACAGTAACCGAGGTGTCATGGCACGATTAGCGTTGGATTACTGTAGCATGATTATCCGGGCGTTACAGAAGCATATGCTGTGACTTTACTTTTCGGACAAGCAGAGTTGTGTTTTTCCCTTTTAAAAAAGTACAACTATGGTTCTCGTGGAAGCACAACTGTGTTTACGATGGAAGCACATGGTGTGTTTCTGCTGGAAGCAAATTCGTGATTCTACGAGAAGCATAGGCTGTGAATCTGGCAGACGCATGGGTTGTGCTTCTCGTGAAAGCAAATATGTGCTTCCACGAGAAGCATATATTGCATTTTCCCCTTTTTCGGGAACCACAGTTGTGCTTCTTGCGAAAGCACATGTCATGCCTCTTGCAAAAAAGCACTGCTTGCCGAAAAAAAATACAGTTTGGGGTCCAAACCCTAGGGAAAACTAGGCAAAACCGAAAAGAAAAAAAACATCCAAAACCCAAAACACGTATAAAAACCAATAATAAATGAAATTCAGAGAGAGGGACCAACACGTGAATCGGATATGTTGCCACTATTGCAGGAAGCGGGAGGGAAGACGAAGAGGAGTGACACCGATGATGGTGCCAGTGTAGCAGGACAGGAGATGAGACCGAGAGGAACGATTAGAAAGGTGAAGGACATTAAAGTGGCATTAAAAAAGACCACACAAATACATATGTACAATCCATGAGAGAGTTGTAGATCTACTAAACTATGGTTGTCGAAATGGAAAACGTGCAACACGGAAGTCATATAAAACCACAAGATGAATCAAGTGGTGAAAAAAAATTCAAATGGTCAACCGGGTGTGAAATTTTTGTCAAAATTCATCCAAAAATACCTTCAAACATGAGCACAAAATTGAACATTTACAGTTCATTAAATTCGGAACCGGTTGTCTGAATGGAACCCAACGTTGATGTGCATTTTTTTCGTATATGCATATCTCGAATGGAAGCATCGTTGTGTAGATTAGAAGGAAATGTTTTTGAAGGATGATTAGAACATAACAGGTGAAAAACCATGTACACCTATGTGCACGTGTGCACCAGCTCTCATCGAGCACGCATTGCGAGAGCCCTCCATTCATCCATCGGGGTTGTACTTTAAGCACTACTAGATCATTGACGGCGCACGTTGCCGCGCCCATCTATTTTGATAATAGAACGCTAGGTATTTGTAAATATATGTGGCATTACAGGATATGACAAGCTATAGATTTAATTTACAACAAGTAAAGAACCTTAAAGTTCTTGAAACAAATTTCAAACTTTGATGTGACCAAATACAACCGCTTACAGTATCTGCATGACAACAATATCATTGTTCCTACCAATGCTAACATCCCGCATTGCGTACCTGTCTATTCCTTAAAAATGGAGTAATGACTTAAGGAAGATCATATGATGTAGACAAAGTAAACCCATCAATATAAATAAACCCCGTTGTTTTACCCTTAATGGCAACAATACAAATACGTGTGTTGTCCCCTACTATGTCACTTGGATATAGAGCACGGAAAGATTGAACTCATCACTAAGCACCTCTCTCACTGAAGATAAACAATCTAGTTGGCCAAACCAAACGGATAGATCAGAGAGAAATACAAAGTTATAAAAATCATGCATAATGAAGTTCAGAAAAGATTCACTTACTTCTCATGAATATTCGGATCATAAACTCATAATTCATCGAATCCCAAAAAACACAAAAAAGAAGATTACATCGAATAGAACTCCAGGAAGATCGAGGAGAACATTGTATTGAATATCAAAGAGAGAGAAGAAGCCACCAAGCTACTAGCTATGGACTCGTAAGTCTGCATAAGTTCATAAGGTCACAGAACACGCAAATTGATCACCAAAACATACATCAAGTAGATCACGTAAATATCCCATTATCACCACAGATAAGCACATACAAGACATATACATCAAGTGTTCTCAAATCCTTAAAGACTCAATCTTATAAGATAACTTCAAAGGGAAAACTCAAGGGACAATTACATTTGAGCCCCTAGTTGTGTCACACCCATGTGTTTCGCCCCTAAATTCAAAAAACCCTCGTTTCTGTCCAAGCTCGTTTACTCCTCTTATGCTTTTGCCCTTTGACCGTTTGACCGCAACTTTGAAAACTTCATACCGAATTCATACTAACTCGGAAAAATGCAAATAAGATATCAAAATGATTGGAAAAACATCACCTATATGTGCATGTCATTTGCATTCATGACAAAAGTGATGAAAAGTCCCTATCTCAGTTTGAGCTCATATGATGTCAGCATGAATAGTAAATGATGAAAAAATTGAAAACAAATTCAAAACATATAGGTGATGTTTATCCGAACATTTTGATATCTTATATGCCTTTTTCTGAGTTAGTATGAATTCATTATGAAATTTTCAAAGTTACGGTCAAATGGTCAAAGGGCAAAACCATAAGAAGAGCAAACGAGCTCGGACAGAAACAAGGGTTTTTTGAATTTAGGGGCAAAACACACGGGTGTGACACAACTAGGGGCTCAAATGTAATTGTCCCAAAACTCAATCCCTTACAAGAAGGTAGAGGGAAAGAAACACCATATGATTCAACTATAATAACAAAGCTCGCGGTACATCAAGATCGTGCCAAATCAAGAACACGAGAGAGGGAGAGATCAAACACATAGCTACTTGTACATACCCTCAGCCCCGAGGGTGAACTACTCCCTCCTCGTCATGGAAAGCGTCGGGATGATGAAGATGACCACCGGTGATGGTTTCCCCCTCCGGCAGGGTGCCAGAACGGGCTCCCGATTGGTTTTCGTGGCGACAGAGGCTCACGGCGGCGCAACTTCCGATCTAGGTTTTGTCCTGGGGTTTTGGGGATTTATAAGAGGTGTTGGCGTCGGGAACAAGTCAAGGGGGCCCATGAGGCGACGACAAGGACGGGGAGCACGCCCTGGGAGGGAGCCCTCCACCCTTGTGGTGGCCTCAGGACTCTTCTCCGATATCTTTTGGTTCCAGTATTTTTTACATTTTCCAAAAATATTCTCCGTAAATTTTCAGGTCAATTGGACTCCATTTGATATTCCTTTTCTGCGAAACACAAAAACAAGGAAAAAACAGAAACTGGCACTGGGCTGTAGGTTAATAGGTTAGTCCCAAAAATCATATAAAATAGCATATAAATGCATATAGAATATCCAAGATAGATAATATAATAGCATGGAATAATGAAAAATTATAGATACGTTGGAGACGTATCAAGTACCATTGGCAAGTTCACCTTTTGGATTGCTCAACCTTTCTACATGGAGTATGATTGTTGTTGAAATATGATATCCATATCCAGTGATCAATCTATTGGATATCAGTAATTGAATGAATTTTGGAACACCTTCTTGCAGTGTTTGTGATATTTTGTTGTGTATATACTTCTGTAATTCAGCACCACATGCCTCTGTTACTTGTTCTCAAGTTCTTGACGTTGGCGGTGCATACCAATGCTAGTCTATTTTAAATTGGCGTTGGTATATGGATGGAATTTTGGTTGGTATATGAAATAGTTATACTTAGTGTCGTGGAATTGTCACGGCAGATGTCCTCTTGCAAGGACTTAGTCAAGGAGCCATCGCAACTAGGAAGCTTAAATGGGTTAACGAGACAAGGGACACGAGAGAGGATTTATACTAGTTCGGCCCCTTACGGTGAAGGTAAGGCCTACGTCTAGTTGGGTTGGTATTGCTGAGGTTTCGATAACCAGGGAGCGAGATACGCTATGCCCGGCTCTCGATGAGATGTTTCTTGCCCTAAGCCGCCAGCGGGTCGTCCTCTTATATACACGGGTTGACGCCCTGCGGCCTACAGAGTCCTGGCCGGCTCATAAACATTGTCCGACTCGGTGACTAATTAATTCTACCTTATAGTACAAGTCGTGCCATCATGGCGGTTTATCACTACGGGCCTTAAGTCGCCTATGGGCCTTAGACCCTTTATTGAACCACCATATTCATGATTGATCTTGGGCTTCATATGATAATCCTCATTGCGTAACCCGGCCCCTCCCGGGCGGCTTACACAAATAGTTATATCCCCGACATTAGGCCCCAGATTGATTTGGACCGGTTCATGTCAATCTTAAAATACCTTAAGAAAAAAGCCTTCTGCCTTTTGTCTGTGTAAAGGTTATAACCCGCCATGACGTCATCTTCTGGATCCATGATAACCCGCCGTGACGTCATCTTCCATTAAATTCTTATTTTATTCTGTCATATCTTTAATGGATCTTTATCATTACTGACCCTTGCGAAAATCGAGGCGTCGGAGTCATTGGATAATGATACCTGGCCTCCTCGTTTCTCGCGCCTTCTCAGTCAGACTTTCCTTATAAATAGGCACGAGCTGGGTCTTTTCCATTCTCCCCCTTCGGTCGTCTTCTTCCTCTCGTTGTCTCTCTACTGCTCGAGCTCCGCCGCCGCCGCAGCAGATCTTCTCGTCTTCGCCGACTCAGGCCGCTGCATTAACCTGATTTGACCAGAGAAACGCGACGAACCTCCGCAGCAACTCTGAATCTGTAAGTCTCTTCCTTCCTGGATATCGGATCCGCATTAGGACCTTCGTGTTCCTTGGTGTTCTTCGTTGTTCGTCATGAACCCTTCATAGATTTCATCACTACTGCCGTTTCTTGATCTTAGGATAGTATAAAACTGATACAGTAGCTATTTCGCACCCATTTTAAATGCAAACAAATTCCTTTTCTTTGTATAGAGGCTTTGTTTTAGAACTGATGAACTCATCTGTAGTAGTTTTAGGTCTAGAATATTTTCTTTCATGTACACCTGTTTGATCCAAAATAATATCCGCTAGCTGCGAAACTTGTTTGTGCAATACTTAGGCAAAATATGTTTCTGTCAGATCCATTTAGCCACAGCGACTCTCACCGCCGGCTTTTAAAAAGACAATGCTGAGTCACAGCCTTGCCACTCCTGGCGGTTTAAAATAACTTAATTGCCTCTGATATTCATAGCGGCTTAACTGACCAGATATAATTAGCCATATGTCATTAGACCCCTTCATAAGCCGCTCTCTTGAATAGAATTTAAAATGTTCTCATCCGGGTTAAACTGAGCCGGAAAAATACTATTTTGTCATAGGCTTCCATCTGTGTTATGGCACCCAAAGCTCCCAAAGCTCCTGTGACCTGTAACTGGGTCAAGTCCATTGTTACTGAAAGCACATTGTCTGAATTCGTGAAGACTGGCTATCTGCCCAAGAAGGAGGTCATCTCTTATCGTGCTCCTAACCCGTTAGAGGAGAAACCTCAACCCAAGGAGGGGAAAGTGATCATTTTTACTAATCACATGAGTCGGGGCTTTGCTCCACCCGGTTCCAAATTCTTCAGGGATGTTTTGCACTTTTTTGACCTTAAACCACAAGATATCGGGCCCAATTCTGTATCAAACATCTGCAATTTCCAAGTCTTTTGCGAAGTGTACCTTGGAGAAGAGCGCAACATATTACTTTTCAGAGAGTTATTTTACTTAAATCGCCAGAATGAGCGCGCCAATGGGCCCATCCTGGAACTTGGTGGTATCTCCATTCAGCGACGGAGGGACTGCCTTTTCCCATATGCTGAGCCGCCAAGCCACCCTAAGGATTGGAACCAGACATGGTTCTATTGCCAGGACACTTCTCCGGCTGATGAAAACCCGCTACCCGGCTTTCGTGCCCTGCGCCTTGAATCCAACCACCCTCTGCCAAACAAGTTATCTGCTGTTGAACGTCTACCACTCGCCCCCACCATAAAGAAAATCAAGGCTCTCTTGGGGAACGGCTTAGACGACATTGATTTAGTCCGAGTCTGGATCCCCTGGCGGGTGATTCCGTTAAGCCGCCGCCCCAGCTTAATGTGCACTTATTCAGGCAAAAAGGATGACCCGTTGCGTCATAGTCCTGATGACCTCCCTGATGATATGGTTGAAGCTATGACCCAATCTCTGTTGAAAGAGGGCTCAGTGGTCAGTAATGCCTTCGACTTACTTCCATTCTGCAAGAATAACCCGGCTCCTGCAGTAAGCCATCAACCTCAACAATTACACCCTTATTGTGAAATGCCTTGCTTTTACTCACAGTCTTTTAACATTATTCACAGGCAAATGACGATTTCTGGAAGGTCAAATATGACCATGAGGCTGCCAAACGAGCCAGAGCGGCCAAGAGAGCCGAGAGAAAAGCCGCCAAAACAGGGACCCAGAGGAAGAAGAAACCAAGTACTTGTGATTTATTTAAGCTCGATGACACCGCAGACGATGAAGAAGAGGTAATCCTTAACTCCCCTGACTCCTTTACCATTACCTTACTGACATTAATTCCTTTCAAGAGGACACGGGAAACAGCCAAGCAGTTGAGGAAGAGGTAACTATAATTTCCTTCGACTCCGAGCCTTTGCCGCGGCAGAAAATCCAAAGAGTGACCCGGAAAGTAAGATTTTCACATCCTTTAGCTTACCAAGATCCTCAATTTCTTTTGAAGCGACAGATTCATGAGAGCCGGAGGCAGACCCGGACCAGCAAAGACGCGGAACTCTCCTCCGGCTTACCTGATGTAACACGAAAGCGCCGTGCTGAGGTTATCTCTGGTTTACGCTCTTCTTTACCTTTGGCGGGTTTAATTCGTCAACCCCTCAATTCATCTGACTCAAACTATCAGGATACTTCACCTACCTCTGGAAAATCCATGCAATCCAACATGCCGGCTTTCAAGACTGTTCCAGGGTAATGTCAACTTATTTACCTTTATGCTTATCTTACTCATGTTTCTGTACTAACCCTTCTGACTTGTCCACAGCGTACAAGTGAAGCCCAGTAAGAGGGCAAAGAAAAATAAGCGGTCCAAAGAACCGGTTGTAACGGAACCGGAGCTCGGAACAGCCGCTCCTGATGTCTCTGCTCACGAGCCGCCGTCTGAACCATCTCACGACGTTCCATCGCCTACCTTTGACCCACCTGCCGAACAAGCTATCAATGACTCTGACAACCCGGAGATTCCCAGCCCGGCCAAGGCAGATGACCCGGAAGTTGAGATCACCAAGACTCAGTTTATTGAACTGGGAAGACCCACTGTACTGGCCAAGTGCTCTGCCAAGGAAGAATTCTTGGAACGCCGCAAAACCAAACTGGACGTCACAGATTATACTCAGCTGAGCATTGGAGAGATTGTCTCTGGCTACATAAGCCAAGTGCACAGCAGCCGTGACCTGGAAATTGACATGGTGAAACAGATACATCAAAAATCTAAGGTATAACTTTTTCTTGCTTTTCCTTATCCATACTTACTGTACCAGCCCCCAAGTCTATTGCTTATAAGAAAATATGCTGTAGACTTAAAATCTGCTTAGCACTGCTTGTCAGACGCTCGGCTTATCTTGCAACACTCGGAGGCCGACTTTAAGACAAGATATTTAAACCGGTGTAGTATTAATACTTTGAACTTGCGATATGCATTAGCCCCCAAGTGCCAAGTATCTTTGCTTGCAAAGTGCTTGGGACTTAATTTCCATGAACCGCCGTAGTAATTCAGAGTTCTTCAGCATACATTAGCCCCCAAGTGCCAAGTATCTTTGCTTGCAAAGTGCTTGGAACTTAATGTTATCTTATAATAATCCTGACTGTAAGCCGGCATTGATGCAGGCCACCATAAGTCAATTTGAGTCGGAGATTGCTGATCTGAAGAATCGCCTGGAAGCTCAAGAGGCTGAAATCCAGAAGGCCAACTCCAAGTTTGAGTTCAGTGTATCTGAACAAGAGAAGTTGAAGAAAGGCTTTGAAGTGGATAAAAAAGTATGGGCTGATGAAAAGGCCTCCTTGGTCACCCGGGCAGAGAAAGCAGAGGCGTCGCTTGCAGAAGCAACTGCCGAGCTATCCGGCTTAAAGCGCCATATTTCTCAGATGGTCTCAGCAATCTTTGGTAAGCTATTTCTGCAAATGTTAAATACTGCAAACATTTTGTTCGATGAGTATCTCAATTGTCATATCCGGCTTACCTGATGTTTGTTAATGCAGGCCCCAGGAGCACAAACCTTAACCAGAGCATGCTGATCAAGCTAAAGGCAGTTTACACCCTGGTGGAACAACTCTACACCGGGTCACAACGTGCCTTGGCCGTTGTGGCTTTGTCAAATGAGGTTCCCCATCTCCTGGCAGACGTGCTAAGGCGGCTCGCTGTGCTACCTCAACGGGTCCAAGAGCTAAGGCGGGCGTCCGCGAGAGCCGGAGCCATAGCCGCATTGAGTCGGACCAAGGCGTGGTTACCAGAGCTAGACCCGGCCGACATTGCCCTCGGGTATCCAAGCTTGAAGGAAGATGGCACCCAGTTTGAGGAAAAGGACTTCAACCACCTTCTTGAAGCAAATACACCCTGTAGCCACTCTAATTGGGAACGACACAGACCTCACCAAGTACCAGCCGGGTTATGACAGCCAAAATCAGAGGATCGCAATGCCACGTTACGATGCAGTCAGCTTGATTCCTCCAATTCGTAAGCATACCTTCGCCCCCGAAGTCGATCCGGCCGGGTTAATTGATGATGAAGCTGAATTTGAAGCTTTGAGTGGCATTGACTGGTCATCATCAACCTTCCAGGACCGGGCAGCCGACGGAGGAGTGGAGAGGGATAACCCGGAAGCTTCAGGCCATCAAAATGAGTGACCCGTCAGGCATTTTACTTTTATGCTTCATGGAAAACAATGCTGCATTATCCAGACTCGGGGAGTCTTGTAATAGGGTAGAAAAACACTTGATTTTGTCGTGCCTTCGCGCATGCTCGAGGCGCTCAACACTTTCTTAAGCCGCCATCATTATATGCTTCCGGTTTATACCGGTCTTCTACTTTTTCATGCTGAAAAAATTCACTTGCATTGCCCTGCGTATAGAACAATCACAAGTCCCTTGGCGGCTTACCGCATAAGGGGTCATATAATGTATTGATAACCCGGAGTTTGAAACAGAATATCATATAAAGGCCGGTTTTTAATTATATCCTTGAGACATAATCGTCACAGCATATCTGTGATCCTTTGGCGAGCTTGCCGGCTTATGTGACCTGAACAATGCGGGTAAGCTTTTAATCCTGAAACTTAGCACATATGATGTTTGCTATGTGCTGACAACCTTATTTGATCAATATTAAACCGATGGAACGAAGACCACCCCATAAGTGCTTTCAAAAGGATCTCAAAAGCAGTTAAATAATTATGATTGCAAAGTGTTATGAGAAATAAACAAAATTTAAAGGCTTCTGATTCGAATACGATCAGTGAATCGTTCCAAAGGGGTTAAGCTAAGATTCGGATACGATCATATAGCCCCCAGTGGCTTTGGCGATGCCGATCAAGTGGGTATCGACAGCTATGTTCTCTTTGGTTTGAGTACGACCTATGTTTGAACAGGAAGCCCCCAAGTGACCATAAGAGTTGTTTAATGACGCTGATTCGAATATGATCCACGTCAGACCCAAAGGGGTTAAGCTATGATTCAAATATGATCAGGAAGCCCCCTAGTGGGTTTGGCAGTATGCCGGTCAAGAGGGTATCGACAGCTATGTTCTCTTTGGTTCGAATACGACCTATGTTTGAACAGGAAGCCCCCAAGTGATCATGGCTAGATTCAGATATGATCATAAGCCGTACCAAGTGGAAGGCCGGATTCAAATATGATCCGCTCCCTGTTGGTTGTTTCAACATCATGACAAGGAAGACATGTAAACTTTTGAGGATGAAAAGGACAGAGGTCCTGCTTTATTGCTTTCATAATATATACATCGTCAAATATGTACATCCTGAGAGCCGGTGGCTCAAGTATAGTAAGGCCGAAGATGAGCGATATTCCACGGTCGGTGGGTCTCCTCTTGTCGGTGTACTAAAGTAGGGGTACCTTAGTACCCCGAACTTGTGCACGGGCAGTAGTAGCGTCTCGCGGCAAGGCTTGCCAGGGGAGCGACAAGAGTCTCCACGGCCCCTTCTGGGCCGGACGAAGGCCAAGTGATCGAGCCTAGAAGACCAGGCCCCGGCAAGAGGAGCTTGCCGGGCCGAGAAGGCGAGGTCCGACAAGAGGAGCTTGCCGGGCCAAGGCGACAAGGCCCCGGCAAGAGGAGCTTGCCGGGACGACTAAGCCGAAGCACCAAGGCCTCGGCGGGAGGAGCTCGCCGGGACGGCCAAGCCAAGGCACCCCAAGAGAAGCCCGCCGCGGCGCTCCGCGTGCCTCGGCAAGGCCTGACGAGCGGCAAGCTCTCAGGTGCGGCAAGACAACCACCGCGGCAAGCCACTTGCCGCGGCAACCCACCACCTCAGGCATGCGCTCCAGCTCACCTGCCCACGCGCCACTCTGGGGCTTCCCCAGAGGCACGTGGCAAGGCGCCGCGCAACCTGGGGCGCGCGCGTGGCATGCGACGTTGGCGGAGTCGCCCCCGTGGCAAGCGGAGGCGCCCCCAACGGTCCGCCTCAGCACTGTTCAGGCGATCCAGACGGGCATTTAATGCCTTTGTCCCCCGCCGTCAGAGTTAGGTGCGATAGCACTGTGCGGCCACTATTCGCACAGTTCCTTGCCATTTTTACCCTCACCTGCGTCGCTACCTGTGGGAAACCCCTTAGCATATAAAAGGAGGCCCATGCGCACGTAGGGAGGGGGGAAACCCTAGAGGAGGAGAGGGATCCAGACCCGAAGAAGGACACCCAGTAGACCCTCGTCTACGTCCAGCTCCAACTTACTGTAGCTTCTTGCGCTCCAGAGCAAGAACTCTAATCAACCAGACAAGCAGCAGTAGGGTTTTACGCATCCAAGCGGCCCGAAGCTGGGTAAAATCGTTGTGTGTGTGTGTGTTGCCTCGATCTGCTCTTTGTGCAACCTCCGCCCCCCGCCGAACCGACAAGGGGCTCCGTCCCCATAGGTGCTCGTGGAGGCCGATTCCCCCCAACATCTTTGGCGCGCCAGGTAGGGGGTGCGTCGAGGTTGTGTGAACCAGATCCGGCGTCCGCGCGAGCCAGACTCTCGTTGTTTGCGCCGGCATGGCGCCGAAGAAGAAAGCTCTGGAGGCGACCGGTCCGTCAGCGTCGAACCCACCGCCCATGGAGCAGACGGGTGGTGGGGAGGACGCCGGCGGAAGAACGGGCGCCGTCGAACCAGTTCTTGGTCCCGCGACGTCCGAGCTCGCCCCACGCCCCTCTCAGGAGGCGCGAAACCAGCAGCGTCATGGTACCCATGGTACCATACGCTCGCTGGACCCAGACCGTGCTGGTGGGTCCCAAGGCGCTCAGGACCGGCATGCGATCCAGCGTGCCGGGACGAGCGTCGCGCGGCTGCCTGGACCGGGTGCTGCTCCTTCTAACATGGTTAGGAGTTCGAGCACATCCCGCTCCTCACGCCGTTCGCCGCCTCTGCCCGCCACCCCAGCGGAAGCTCTCGCGCGAGCTCAGCTACTCCAAGACTACCCTCCAACGGCGGACAAGCTCGACGACTGGAGGGCAACCATCCAGAGCCTCATCGGTTTCGCCAACGGCGACACTCCGCGGCAGCATAGCGCGTCGCAGCCGCGGCCAGTCACCCAGGCGAGAACCGATGGCGCCAAGAATGGCGGGGGTGCGACCACCGTGCACTCCCCGCCCCAGAAGCCGCGGTCGCCGACTCGCCGGGCCTACCTGGACAACGACTCCACCGCGTCGTCGAACCCGCGAACTCGCCGCGACCAACGCCAAGTCCTTCACGAACGAAGGGAAGAAGATGCTCGAACCCGCATCGAGCGCAGAAGAGAGGCGCGGCGTCAATCAGACCAGCACGTTGAGCCCTCTGGAAACATGCCCGCGCCGGGGGAACCAGGCGAACTGCCGTATTCGGTAGGCTGCCCCGCGTTCACCCGCGAGCTGCGGCAAGTCCAGTGGCCCAGCACGAAGAACTTCAAGCCCGACGTGCCCGAGAAGTACGACGGCAAGTCGCATCCGTCATAGTTCCTCAGCATCTACACCATTGCGGTGCAGGCTGCCGGGGGACGGGACGATAAGATCCTTGCCAACTACTTCCCGCTGGTACTCAAGCCCAACGTCAGATCCTGGCTCATGCACTTGTCGGACGGCTCCATCTCCTCCTGGCCAGATCTATGCCATCAGTTCGTTGGCGCCTTCACGGGCGGCCACAAACCCCATGGCCAGGCGAGCGACCTTCATCTGCTTGTTCAGAAGGAGGGGGAGCCTTTGCGCAAGTTCATCCAGAGGTTCAGCCGCGTGCACTACAACATCCCAGACGTCCACCCCGCCGCGGTGATCAGCGCGTTCCACCAGAACTTGCGTAACCGCAGGATGCGGGAGGAGATGGCGATGTGCAAAATCAAGGAGGTCAGCGAGCTTTACGCCCTGGCCGACAAGTGTGCACGCGCTGAGGAGGGGAGGAAGCTCCCCGGAGAAAGTGTTGGAGAAGGAGAATCCGACAGTGAAGGTACCGCCCCGGCAAGGAGAGGCCAGCGGCGGAATGGCAAAAAGAAGAAAAACCCAGAGGTACTGGTTGTCGAGAGGTCCGGCAGCAAGGGCTCCGCCAAGAAAGCCCAGGCGGGAGGCCCCGGCAAGGAGATTGTCGGGTGCGCCAACTGCCGGGCGGTGGCCGCTGCCGATAAGCGAGACGGTACCGACAAGAAGTACTGCAAGATCCACCATACCAGGGGCCACGACCTCCAGAGTTGCAAGCAAGTCGAGCGGCTCGTCGACCTGCAGAAGGCCGAGTACGCACGACGCGACAAGGAGAGAGCCCAAGCAGGTGGCGGGGGATCCGGCACGAAGCGCCCCGGCCCGGGGGAGCGCCGCGGCAAGGACAAGCAGTGGCAAGCAGACAGACCTCCCCGGGGGCGCGACAAGGGCGAAGACGATGACGACGACGAAGACATGGAAGACCCCGAGACTAGCGAGCAGGAGTTTCAGAAAGCCACTGAGGTCTTGTGTGTGGACGGCGGTGCCTCCCTGCACACTTCCCACCACTAGCTTAAACGGTGGGTGCGGGAGGTCAATGCAGCGGAGCCGCCCGTCGAGTCACGCAGACCCCTGAGATGGTCCAGCACGCCTATCATCTTTGACATTGAGGACCACCCTGATCGCACAACCGCGGTCGGGTGCTTGCCGATGTTGGTTTCCCCAACGATCCGCAACCTCAAGGTCACTAAGATGCTAGTTGACGGCGGGGCCGGCTTGAATCTGATCTCCTCTGCTGTCCTCCGGAGACTCCAAGTTCCCGACAGCGAGATCGAAGAAACCGGCACATTCCAAGGAATCAACCCGGGAAGGAGCAAGCCGAAGGGAAAGATCACGCTGCCAGTGACATTTGGCAGCGAGCTGAATTTCAGGACTGAGAAGGTCACCTTTGACGTCGCCGACTTTCCGTTGCCTTACAATGGGATGCTCGGCCGACCAGCGCTCGCCAAGTTCATGGCGGCCTCCCACTACGCGTATAACATGCTCAAGATGCCTGGCCCGATAAGCGTCATTTATGTCCCCGGCGACAAGAAGGATGCCCTTATCTGCGCCGACCAAATATACCGGGACGCAACAGCAGCAACGGCCCGCGGCCCGCTTGCCGCTGGAGCTTCCGGGGGAAAGAAGAAGTCCAGCAAGTGCTCTGGCGCCCACTCCGGCAAGCGCGCCTCTTCGGAGTGCTGCGCTGCCGTCGAGGACGTGCCATCGAGCCCCGCCGGCATGAAGACCAAGTCCGGCAAGTGCTTTGGCGCCCACTCCGGCAAGCGCGCCTCTTCGGAGTGCTGCGCTGCCGTCGAGGACGTGCCATCGAGCCCCGCCGGCATGAAGACCAAGTCCGGCAAGTGCTTTGGCGCCCACTCCGGCAAGCGCGCCTCTTCGGAGTGCTGCGCTGCCGTCGAGGACGTGCCATCGAGCCCCGCCGGCATGAAGACCAAGTCCGGCAAGTGCTTTGGCGCCCACTCCGGCAAGCGCGCCTCTTCGGAGTGCTGCGCTGCCGTCGAGGACGTGCCATCGAGCCCCGCCGGCATGAAGACCAAGTCCGGCGAATGCCCTGGCGCCCACTCCGGCAAGCGCGCCTCTTCGGAGTGCTGCGCTGCCGTCGAGGACGTGCCATCGAGCCCCGCCGGCAAGAAGGCCAAGCCCGGTGAATGCTCTGGTGCCCACTCCGGCAAGCGCGCCTCTTCGGAGCGCTGCGCTGCCGTTGAGGACGCACCATCGAGCCCTGCCGGTAAACACAAGGAGACGACGGCTGCTCCACCAGCGACCAAGAAGGTGCCCGCCAAGGAGGACGGCACTGGTGGTACCTTCACCATCAGTGCCACTCTCGACCCCAAATAGGAAGGCGCGCTCGTTGCTTTCCTGCGGGCGAATGTTGATGTGTTTGCCTGGCAACCATCTGACATCCCCGGCGTTCCCAGGGAAGTGATTGAGCACCACCTCGCCGTCTGTCCTCATGCGCGGCCCATCAAGCAAAAGGTCAGGAAACAAGCGGTGGAGCGCCAAGAGTTTATCGCGGAGGAGATCAGGAAGTTGGAAGCGGCAGGCCTCGTCAGAGGCGTGCTCCATCCGACGTGGTTGGCCAATCCTGTTGTCGTGCGCAAAGCAAACGGGAAGTGGAGGCTTTGCATCGATTTCACCGATGTCAACAGAGCTTGCCCTAAAGATCCATTTCCCTTGCCACGCATCGACCAGATTGTTGACTCCACGGCCGGATGCGACCTGCTTTCATTCCTTGACGCCTACTCCGGGTACCACCAGATCTTCATGGATGAAGAAGACGAAGAGAAGACTGCGTTCATCACTCCATGCGGCACGTACTGTTTTGTGCGGATGCCTTTTGGACTGAAGAACGCAGGCTCGACGTTCGCGAGGGTTGTCCACACTGCTTTCGAGCCACAGATCCACAGAAATTTGGAGGCCTACATGGACGACATTGTGGTCAAGAGCAGAGACAAGGCAACCTTGGTTCAAGACTTGGAAGAGACCTTTGCGAACTTGCGCAAGATCAGCCTCAAGCTCAACCCCGAGAAGTGCGTGTTCGGAGTTCCCTCCGGCAAGCTTCTCGGGTTCTTCGTGTCTCAGCGTGGGATCGAAGCCAACCCCGACAAGATCAAGGCCATCGAGCAGATTGAAGCACCAACGCATGTCAAGGACGTGCGAAGACTTGCCGGCTGCGTGGCGGCTCTCAGCAGGTTTATTTCCAGGTCTACGGAACGCGCCCTGCCGTTTTTCAAAATCTTGAAAAAGGCAGGTCCAGTAAAATGGACTCCGGAAGCGGAGGCTGCGCTGCAAGACTTGAAGAAATACCTGTCCTCCGCTCCTATACTTGTCGCGCCTAGACCGCAAGAGAAGTTGCTGCTCTACCTAGCGGCAACCAATCAAGTGGCTAGTGCTGCGTTAGTTGCGGAGAGGGAAGCTGATGACGAGCCAGCAACCACGGCAAGCGCGTCCGACGGCAAGCAGGGGGCTTCCCCGACAAGCTCTGGCCCCGGCAAAGGCGGATCCGCGCAAGCGCAAGGGGAAGTGCAGAGGAAGAGGATGGTGCAGCGCCCAGTTTACTTCGTCAGTTCCCTCCTGCAGGGGGCTAGGTCGAGGTACTCTGGTGTGCAGAAATTGCTCTTCGGCCTCCTCATGGCCTCGAGGAAGCTGCGCCATTACTTCCAAGCACACGAGATCACCGTGGTCACTCGCTTTCCGCTTAAGAGGATACTGCAGAATCCCGAAGCAACAGGCAGGATTGTCGAGTGGGCACTAGAACTGTCAAGCTTTGGCCTCAAGTTCGAGAGCACATCGACCATCCAGAGCAGAGCATTGGCAGAGTTCATAGCAGAGTGGACGCCGACACCGGACGAAGAAATTCCAGAGACGAGCATCCCCGGCAAGGAAGCAACCAAAGAGTGGCTGATGTACTTTGATGGTGCCTTTTCGCTGGAAGGCGCCCACCGGACAAGCTTTTGATGGTGCCGGCGTGCTGCTCATCGCGCCCACCGGAGAGCACCTCAAGTACGTCGTCCAGATGCACTTTCCCAAGGAGCAAGCAACCAACAATACGGCAGAGTATGAAGGTTTGCTCGCCGGTCTCAGGATCGCGGCGGAACTTGGGATCAAGAAGCTCATTGTCAGGGGTGACTCGCAGCTCGTCGTCCGCCAAGTGAACAAGGATTACCAGTGCCCATTGATGGAGGCTTACGTTGATGAAGTGAGGAAGTTGGAAGAGCGCTTTGACGGCCTGCAAATGGAATATGTTCCAAGAGCAGAGAACGACATCGCCGACGGCCTGTCAAAATGCGCCGCACTAAAGCTGCCTGTGGAACCAGGGACTTTTGTGCTCAAGCTGACTCAGCCATCCGTGACACCATCGACTGGGCCAAGCAAGAAGAGAAGATCGGTCTCTGGTGACTATCTCCCGGCAGAGCTTCCCGAAGCCGCCGCCAAGAGGGTCCCCAAGATCGACGCCAAGAGTGCTGAGGAGCTGCCCGCTCCGGCAAGCCCCAGGGTTTGTCCCGACGAAGCAGGCGCTCCCGGCAAGCTTGCCGGGGAACGTCAAGCTCCGGCTCAGCCCCAAGTCCTCGCCATAGAAGCTGATGTTCCCGCAGCCGCCGACATGCCTTTGGTCCTCATCGTCGAGCCACAGGCTCCGACGTGGGCACAGCAGATCGTCCGTTTCCTCCAGACAGGAGAACTTCCCGAAGAACAAGAAGAAGCGGAAAGAGTAGCCCGGCAGTCCAGTATGTACCAGTTCGTCGACGACGCACTGTACAGAAGAGGACGCAATGGGGTGAAATTGAAGTGCATTCACCGGGAAGACGGACAGGAGCTGTTGGCGGAGATACACGGAGGCATATGTGGACACCACATTGGCGCCATAGCACTTGCCGGCAAAGCGTTCCGGCAAGGTTTCTTCTGGCCCACAGCCCTCCAGGATGCAACTGCACAAGTAACCAAGTGTGAAGCGTGCCAGTTCCATTCCAAGAAGATACACCAGCCAGCTCAAGCTCTCCAGATGATCCCTTTGTCCTGGCCCTTCTCGGTCTGGGGGCTCGATATCCTCGGCCCCTTCCCCCGAGCCGTCGGGGGCTTTGAGTACTTGTTCGTTGCCATCGACAAGTTCACAAAGTGGCCAGAAGTGGAGCCGGTGAGGAAGGTGACTGCCCAGTCCGCGATCAAATTCTTCAGGTCGATTGTTTGCCGCTTCGGGATCCCCAACAGGATCATCACCGACAACGGTACGCAGTTCACAAGCCACGCTTTCATGCAGTACACCCAAAACCTCGGCACCAAGGTCTGCTTCGCTTCTGTTGCTCATCCCCGGAGCAACGGTCAAGCGGAAAGGGCCAACGCCGAGGTACTGCGCGGGCTCAAGACCAGAAGTTTTGACAAGCTGCTCAAGCGCGGACGGAACTGGATCGAGGAGCTGCCGGCGGTTCTTTGGTCGGTCAGAACGACGCCAAATCGAGCCACCGGCCAGACACCATTTGCTCTAGTCTATGGAGCAGAAGCAGTTACCCCCACGGAACTCGTATACGGGTCACCTCGAGTGCTCGCTTATGATGAGCTTGAGCAAGAGCGGTCGCGTGAAGATGACGCACTGCTCCTCGAGGAGGATCGTCTCCAGGCTGCTGTGCGATCCGCTCGCTACCAGCAAGCTCTGCGTCTCTATCATTGCCGCAAAGTTAAAGCCAGGAGCCTCGAGGAAGGCGACCTTGTTCTTTGGCGCGTTCAGTCGGCCAAGATACACAACAAGTTGACGCCGAAGTGGGAAGGCCCTTACCGGGTGAAACGAGTCACGAGGCCCGGCGCAGTCCGCCTCGAGACCGAAGATGGTACTCCGGTGAGCAATTCCTGGAACATTGAGCATCTTCGCAAGTTTTACCCGTAAGGCGCGGTTGCCGGACCCCGTCCGGCAACCAACTCTTTGTACAAAAGTCTTGCCGCAGTTGCATGTAATCCTTTGTACAAAGCCAGGCGCAGACCCTGGCAGCAATGAAGCGCTGGCGCCCCCAAGTTTTAGCATGCATGCTGAGTCGAGTCTCGTCCTTGGTTAGGGTTGATAGTGCCTAACAGTCGCTAACCCCTAACTTAGAGGTCGAGTCCGCGTCTTTTTCCCGTCCTTTCCCTTTGGCTCGCAGGAGTTGCATACCCTTGCCGAGCCGCTCAAGGACGAAGAAGGGGAGAAGGGCGAGCCAGCACCCGCGCCCCGGCAAACCAGAGTTGCCGGGGGCTGCAACCTCAGATAAGTCTTTACATCCCTTATCATGCATTCTCTCGTGAGCTGCGGAATGCGAAAACCTTGCTTCCTCCTAAAAGCTGTCGTGCTCTCTTAAGCGACAAACCCCGGAGCGCGTTCCCGGGGCCCGCTTCTGATAGTAGCCGCGGCGGCAAGAGGAGGAAGCGAGGGGCCAGAACCCGCCTTCTCCCTGCCTCCGCCAAGAGCGTGAGGAGGGCCAAGAGGCGCGGGGAGACGGCAGGGTCCGTTGCCGGGCGGGGAAGTGTCTATCTTAACGATGCAAAGGGTTCGCTCCTTGCCGCGGGATGTACCCGCGAGACAAATGGTCCGGCAAACACTCCCTTTTCATTAAAAACATTCCACTGAGGTACAGCTCAGAGAGAATCAAATACATGAAAGATGGGATTACAAGATTTAAACACAATTAAGGCCCGAGGGCTTACAAGATAAAAAGAGATAAGGTGCCCGTAATCCCTTTCTTCTCTCTCTCCTCAGGAGGTAGGGCAAGGAGGCGAGAAGGGCAAAAGGGGCACCTAGGCGAGCTACGGGTGGCAGAAGACGCCAAGAGAGCATCCGGGCTCCGCCCCGGGGCTCCGGAGGCCGGATGGAGACGGCGACGCCGGAAGCGGAGCTCGAGAAGGAGGCTGCAGGACATCAGCACTCTGTCGAGGGCATTTAGCCCTCGTACTCCGAGTTGACGGCCTTGCCGCCAGCCTCTTCCGCAGCCTCGCCACTCCGGCCGCCCGAGAAGACGAAGCCCCGGCAAGAGGAGCTTGCCGAGCCGGAGAGAAGACCCCGGTGGCCGTCGCCGCGCGCGGGGGTGGTGACGGCGTCTGGGGCGAAGCTGGAAGACGAGGCAGCAGCCTTGTCGCCCGCCCTCTTCCTCTTCCGCAGCCTCCCTACGCCAGCCGCCCAAGGAGACGACCCCGGGGAGTTCACGGTGCCAGCGACGCGGATGATGGGGGTCGCCGGTGCCACGCGGAGCTGCGACCGACACCTAGTCGGACCCGTCATCCCGGCGACCGCTCCCCTCGTCGTCGCTGTCGCTCCCCTCCTCGCCACTCTCGCTCGAGGAGGAGCCTTCGCTGCCGGAGGAGCTATCCACGTAGCACCGGGCCCGGGTGCCGAGGTCCCCGAAGGCCTTGACGGAGAGGAGATCACCCTCCATCAGCTTAAAATGGAGGGTGAACCCCTCCATCAAGCTGTGGATCCGGGCGAACGTCTTCCACCCTCGGCCAAGACACACTACGCCGGGGGCTCGGGATTCGACGTGGACTCGCGTACCACTGATCCCGCAGCCCCTCATGCGCAGTCTCAGCGTCTCGTGTTGTTCCGCCTCCAAGACGTCCGCGAAGGGAGCCGGGAGGCGGAGGTGAAGGAAATATGCCCTAGAGGCAATAATAAAGTTATTATTTATTTCCTTATATCATGATAAATGTTTATTATTCATGCTAGAATTGTATTAACTGGAAACATAATACATGTGTGAATACATAGACAAACAGAGTGTCACTAGTATGCCTCTACTTGACTAGCTCATTAATCAAAGATGGTTATGTTTCCTAGCCATGAACAAAGAAGTTGTTATTTGATTAACGAGATCACATCATTAGTTGAATGATCTGATTGACATGACCCATTACATTAGCATAGCACCCGATCGTTTAGTATGTTGCTATTGCTTTTATCCATGACTTATACATGTTCCTTCAACTATGAGAATATGCAACTCCCATTTACCGTAGGGACACTTTGTGTGCTACCAAACGTCACAACGTAACTGGGTGATTATAAAGGTGCTCTACAAGTGTCTCCGAAGGTACATGTTGAGTTGGCATATTTCAAGATTAGGATTTGTCACTCCGATTGTCGGAGAGGTATCTCAGGGCCTTCTCGGTAATGCACATCACATAAAGCCTTGCAAGCATTGCAACCAATGAGTTAGTTGCGAGATGATGTATTACAGAACGAGAAAAGAGACTTGCCGGTAACGAGATTGAACTAGGTATTGGATACCGACGATCGAATCTCGGGCAAGTAACATACCGATGACAAAGGGAACGACGTATGTTGTTATGCGGTCTGACCGATAAAGATCTTCGTAGAATATGTAGGAGCCAATATGGGCATCCAGGTCCCGCTATTGGTTATTGACCGGAGACGTGTCTCGGTCATGTCTACATTGTTCTCGAACCGTAGGGTCCGCACGCTTAACGTTACGATGACAGTTATTATGAGGTTATGCATTTTGATATACGGAAGGAGTTCGGAGTCCCGGATGTGATCACGGACGTGACGAGGAGTCTTGAAATGGTCGAGACATAAAGAATTATATATTGGAAGCCTATGTTTGGACATCGGATGCATTCCAGGTGAAATCAGGATTTTACCGGAATACCGGGAGGGTTACCGGAACCCCCCCGGGAGCATAATGGGCCAACATGGGCCTTGGAGAAGAGGTGAGAGGGATGCCCTCATGGGCTGTGCGCCTCCCCCCTTCCCCTAGTCCTATTAGGACTAGGAGAGGTGGGTGCCCCCTCTCTCTCTCTCCCCCTTGGAGAATCCTAGTCCAACTAGGATTGGGGGGAGGAATCCTACTCCCAGAGGGAGTAGGACTCTCTGGCGCGCCCTGGCTTGGCCGGCCAGCCCCTCCCCCTTGACTCCTTTATATACGGGGGCAGGGGGCACCCCAGAGACACACAAGTTGATCTACGGATCGTTCCTTAGCCGTGTGCGGTGCCCCCTTCCACCAAATTCCACCTCGATTATATCATTGTAGTGCTTAGGCGAAGCCCTGCGCCGGTAACACATCAAGATCGTCACCACGCCGTCGTGCTGACGGAACTCTTCCCCGACGCTTTGCTGGATCGGAGCCCGGGGATCGTCATCGAGCTGAACGTGTGCCAAGAACTCGGAGGTGCCGGAGTAACGGTGCTGTGATCGGTTGGATCGCGAGGAGAACGTACGACTACTTCCTCTACGTACGACTACTTCCTCTACGTTGCGTCAACGCTTCCGCTTCGGTCTACGAGGGTACGTAGACAAACACTCTCCCCTCTCGTTGCTATGCATCACCATGATCTTGCGTGTGCGTAGGAATTTTTTTTTTGAAATTACTACGTTCCCCAACAGTGGCATCCGAGCCTAGGTTTTATGGTTTGATGTTATTTGCACGAGTAGAACACAAGTGAGTTGTGGACGATACAAGTCATACTGCCTACCAGCATGTCATACTTTGGTTCAGCGGTATTGTTGGACGAGACGATCCGGACCAACCTTACGCGTACGCTTACGCGAGACCGGTTCCCTCGACGTGCTTTGCACATAGATGGCTTGCGGAAGACTGTCTCTCCAACTTTAGTTGAACCGAGTGTGGCTACGCCCGGTCCTTGAGAAGGTTAAAACGGAGTCTATTTGACAAACTATCGTTGTGGTTTTGATGCGTAGGTAAGATGAGTTCTTGCTTAAAGCCCGTAGCAGCCACGTAAAACTTGCAACAACAAAGTAGAGGACGTCTAACTTGTTTTTGCAGGGCATGTTGTGATGTGATATGGTCAAGACGTGATGCTAAATTTTATTGTATGAGATGATCATGTTTTGTAACCGAGTTATCGGCAACTGGCAGGAGCCATATGGTTGTCGCTTTATTGTATGCAATGCAATCGCGATGTAATGCTTTACTTTATTGCTAAACGGTAGTGATAGTCGTAGAAGCATAAGATTAGCGAGACGACAACGATGCTACGATGAAGATCAAGGTGTCGCGCCGGTGACGATGGTGATCATGACGGTGCTTTCGAAGATGGAGATCACAAGCACAAGATGATGATGGCCATATCATATCACTTATATTGATTGCATGTGATGTTTATCCTTTTATGCATCTTATCTTGCTTTGATTGACGGTAGCATTATAAGATGATCTCTCACTAAATTATCAAGAAGTGTTCTCCCTGAGTATGCACCGTTGCGAAAGTTCTTCGTGCTGAGACACCACGTGATGATCGGGTGTGATAGGCTCTACGTTCAAATACAACGGGTGCAAAACAGTTGCACACGCGGAATACTCAGGTTTAACTTGACGAGCCTAGCATATACAGATATGGCCTCGGAACACAGAGACCGAAAGGTCGAGCGTGAATCATATAGTAGATATGATCAACATAATGATGTTCACCATTGAAACTACTCCATCTCACGTGATGATCGGACATGGTTTAGTTGATTTGGATCACGTGATCACTTAGAGGATTAGAGAGATGTCTATCTAAGTGGGAGTTCTTAAGTAATATGATTAATTGAACTTTAATTTATCATGAACTTAGTACCTGATAGTATCTTGCTTGTCTATGTTGTGTAGATAGATGGCTCGTGCTGTTGTTCCGTTGAATTTTAATGCGTTCCTTGAGAAAGCAAAGTTGAAAGATGATGGTAGCAATTACACGGACTGGGTCCGTAACTTGAGGATTATCCTCATTGCTGCACAGAAGAATTACGTCCTGGAAGCACCGCTGGGTGCCAGGCCTGGTGCAAGAGCTACGCCAGATGTTTTGAACGTCTGGCAAAGCAAAGCTGATGACTACTCTATAGTTCAGTGTGCCATGCTTTACGGCTTAGAACCGGGACTTCAACGACGTTTTGAACACCATGGAGCATATGAGATGTTCCAGGAGTTGAAGTTAATATTTCAAGCAAATGCCCGGATTGAGAGATATGAAGTCTCCAATAAGTTCTATAGCTGTAAAATGGAGGAGAATGGTTCTGTCAGTGAGCATATACTCAGAATGTCTGGGTATAACAATCACTTGATTCAACTGGGAGTTAATCTTCCGGATGATTGCATCATTGACAGAATTCTCCAATCACTGCCACCAAGCTACAAGAGCTTCGTGATGAACTATAATATGCAAGGGATGACCAAAACTATGCCCGAGCTCTTCGCGATGCTAAAAGCCGCGGAGGTAGAAATCAAAAAGGAGCATCAAGTGTTGATGGTTAACAAAACCACTAGTTTCAAGAAAAAGGGCAAAGGGAAGAAAAAGGGGAACTTCAAAAAGAATAGCAAGCAAGTTGCTACTCAAGAGAAGAAACCCAAGTCTGGACCTAAGCCTGAAACTGAGTGCTTCTATTTCAAGCAGACTGGTCACTGGAAGCGGAACTGCCCCAAGTATTTGGCAGATAAGAAGGATGGCAAGGTTAACAAAGGTATATATGATATACATGTTATTGATGTGTACCTTACTAATTCTCGCAGTAGCACCTGGGTATTTGATACTGGTTCTGTTGCTAATATTTGCAACTCAAAACAGGGGCTACGGATTAAGCGAAGATTGGCTAAGGACGAGGTGACGATGCGCGTGGGAAATGGTTCCAAAGTCGATGTGATCGCGGTCGGCACGCTACCTCTACATCTACCTTCGGGATTAATATTAGATCTAAATAATTGTTATTTAGTACCAGCGTTGAGCATGAACATTATATCTGGATCTTGTTTGATGCGAGACGGTTATTCATTTAAATCAGAGAATAATGGTTGTTCTATTTATATGAGTAATATCTTTTATGGTCATGCGCCATTAAAGAGTGGTTTGTTCTTACTTAATCTCGATAGTAGTAACACACATATTCATAATGTTGAAGCCAAAAGATGCAGAGTTAATAATGATAGTGCAACTTATTTGTGGCACTGCCGTTTAGGTCATATCGGCGTAAAGCGCATGAAGAAACTCCATACTGATGGACTTTTGGAGTCACTTGATTATGAATCACTTGGCACTTGCGAGCCGTGCCTTATGGGCAAGATGACTAAAACACCGTTCTCCGGTACTGTGGAGAGAGCAACAGATTTATTGGAAATCATACATACTGATGTATGTGGTCCAATGAATGTTGAGGCTCGTGGCGGATATCGTTATTTTCTCACCTTCACTGATGATTTAAGCAGATATGGGTATATCTACTTAATGAAACACAAGTCTGAAACATTTGAAAAGTTTAAAGAATTTCAGAGTGAAGTGGAAAATCATCGTAACAAGAAAATAAGGTTTCTACGATCTGATCGTGGAGGAGAATATTTGAGTTACGAGTTTGGTCTACATTTGAAACAATGCGGAATAGTTTCGCAACTCACGCCACCCGGAACACCACAACGTAATGGTGTGTCCGAACGTCGTAATCGTACTTTACTGGATATGGTGCGATCTATGATGTCTCTTACCGATTTACCGCTATCTTTTTGGGGTTATGCTCTAGAGACGGCCGCATTCACGTTAAATAGGGCACCATCAAAATCCGTTGAGACGACGCCTTATGAACTGTGGTTTGGCAAGAAACCAAAGTTGTCGTTTCTTAAAGTTTGGGGCTGCGATGCTTATGTGAAAAAGCTTCAACCTGATAAGCTCGAACCCAAATCGGAGAAATGTGTCTTCATAGGATACCCAAAGGAGACTATTGGGTATACCTTCTATCACAGATCCGAAGGCAAAATTTTTGTTGCTAAAATCAGAAACTTTCTAGAGAAGGAGTTTCTCACGAAAGAAGTGAGTGGGAGGAAAGTAGAACTTCATGAGATAACAGTATCTACTCCCTTATTGAGAAGTAGTACGTCACAGAAATCTGTTCCTGTGACACCTACATCAAATAGGGAGGAAGCTAATGATGATGATCATGAAACTTCAGATCAAGTTTCTACTGAACTTCGTAGATCAACCAGAGTAAGATCCGCACCAGAGTGGTACGGTAATCCTATTTTGGAAGTCATGTTACTAGACCATGATGAACCTACGAACTATGAAGAAGCGATGGTGAGCCCAGATTCCGCAAAGTGGCTTGAGGCCATGAAATCTGAGATGGGATCCATGTATGATAACAAAGTATGGACTTTGGTTGACTTGCCCGATGATCGGCAAGCAATTGAGAATAAATGGATCTTTAAGAAGAAGACTGACGCTGATGGTAATGTTACTGTCTACAAAGCTCGACTTGTCGCAAAAGGTTTTCGACAAGTTCAAGGGATTGACTACGATGAGACTTTCTCACCCGTAGCGATGCTTAAGTCTGTCCGAATCATGTTAGCAGTTGCCGCATTTTATGATTATGAAATTTGGCAAATGGATGTCAAAACTGCATTCCTGAATGGATTTCTGGAAGAAGAGTTGTATATGATGCAACCAGAAGGTTTTGTCGATCCAAAGGGAGCTAACAAAGTGTGCAAGCTCCAGCAATCCATTTATGGACTGGTGCAAGCCTCTCGGAGTTGGAATAAACGCTTTGATAGTGTGATCAAAGCATTTGGTTTTATACAGACTTTCGGAGAAGCCTGTATTTACAAGAAAGTGAGTGGAAGCTCTGTAGCATTTCTGATATTATATGTGGATGACATATTGCTGATCGGAAATAATATAGAACTTCTGGATAGCATAAAGGGATACTTGAATAAAGAGTTTTTCAATGAAAGACCTCGGTGAAGCTGCTTACATATTGGGCATTAAGATCTATAGAGATAGATCAAGACGCTTAATAGGACTTTCACAAAGCACATACCTTGACAAAGTTTTGAAAAAGTTCAGAATGGATCAGGCAAAGAAAGGATTCTTGCCTGTGGCACAAGGTGTGAAGTTGAGTAAGACTCAATGCCCGACCACCGCAGAAGATAGAGAGAAAATGAAAAATGTTCCCTATGCTTCAGCCATAGGCTCTATCATGTATGCAATGCTGTGTACCAGACCAGATGTGTGCCTTGCTGTAAGTTTGGCAGGAAGGTACCAAAGTAATCCAGGAGTGGATCACTGGACAGCGGTCAAGAACATCCTTAAGTACTTAAGAAGGACTAAGGATATGTTTCTCATTTATGGAGGTGACAAAGAGCTCGTCATAAATGGTTATGTCGATGCAAGCTTTGACACTGATCCGGACGATTCTAAATCGCAAACCGGATACGTATTTACATAAAACGGTGGAGCTGTCAGTTGGTGCAGTTCTAAACAAAGCGTCGTGGCGGGATCTACATGTGAAGCTGAGTACATAGCCGCTTCGGAAGCAGCCAATGAAGGAGTCTGGATGAAGGAGTTCATATCCGATCTAGGTGTTGTACCTAGCGTATCGGGTCCAATGAAAATCTTTTGTGACAATACTGGTGCAATTGCCTTGGCAAAGGAATCCAGATTTCACAAAAGAACCAAACACATCAAAAGACGCTTCAACTCCATCCGGGATTTGGTCCAGGTGGGAGACATAGAGATATGCAAGATACATACGGATCTGAATGTTGCAGACCCGTTGACTAAGCCTCTTCCACGAGCAAAACATGATCAGCACCAAAACTCCATGGGTGTTAGAATCATTACTTTGTAATCTAGATTATTGACTCTAGTGCAAGTGGGAGACTGAAGGAAATATGCCCTAGAGGCAATAATAAAGTTATTATTTATTTCCTTATATCATGATAAATGTTTATTATTCATGCTAGAATTGTATTAACTGGAAACATAATACATGTGTGAATACATAGACAAACAGAGTGTCACTAGTATGCCTCTACTTGACTAGCTCATTAATCAAAGATGGTTATGTTTCCTAGCCATGAACAAAGAAGTTGTTATTTGATTAACGAGATCACATCATTAGTTGAATGATCTGATTGACATGACCCATTACATTAGCATAGCACCCGATCGTTTAGTATGTTGCTATTGCTTTTATCCATGACTTATACATGTTCCTTCAACTATGAGAATATGCAACTCCCATTTACCGTAGGGACACTTTGTGTGCTACCAAACGTCACAACATAACTGGGTGATTATAAAGGTGCTCTACAAGTGTCTCCGAAGGTACATGTTGAGTTGGCATATTTCGAGATTAGGATTTGTCACTCCGATTGTCGGAGAGGTATCTCAGGGCCTTCTCGGTAATGCACATCACATAAAGCCTTGCAAGCATTGCAACCAATGAGTTAGTTGCGAGATGATGTATTACAGAACGAGAAAAGAGACTTGCCGGTAACGAGATTGAACTAGGTATTGGATACCGACGATCGAATCTCGGGCAAGTAACATACCGATGACAAAGGGAACGACGTATGTTGTTATGCGGTCTGACCGATAAAGATCTTCGTAGAATATGTAGTTGCCAATATGGGCATCCAGGTCCCGCTATTGGTTATTGACCGGAGACGTGTCTCGGTCATGTCTACATTGTTCTCGAACCGTAGGGTCCGCACGCTTAACGTTACGATGACAGTTATTATGAGTTTATGCATTTTGATGTACCGAAGGAGTTCGGAGTCCCGGATGTGATCACGGACGTGACGAGGAGTCTCGAAATGGTCGAGACATAAAGAATTATATATTGGAAGCCTATGTTTGGACATCGGATGCATTCCAGGTGAAATCAGGATTTTACCGGAATACCGGGAGGGTTACCGGAACCCCCCCGGGAGCATAATGGGCCAACATGGGCCTTGGAGAAGAGGTGAGAGGGATGCCCTCATGGGCTGTGCGCCTCCCCCCTTCCCCTAGTCCTATTAGGACTAGGAGAGGTGGGCGCCCCCTCTCTCTCTCTCTCCCCCTTGGAGAATCCTAGTCCAACTAGGATTGGGGGGAGGAATCCTACTCCCAGAGGGAGTAGGACTCTCTGGCGCGCCCTGGCTTGGCCGGCCAGACCCTCCCCCTTGACTCCTTTATATACGGGGGCAGGGGGCACCCCAGAGACACACAAGTTGATCTACGGATCGTTCCTTAGCCGTGTGCGGTGCCCCCTTCCACCAAATTCCACCTCGATTATATCATTGTAGTGCTTAGGCGAAGCCCTGCGCCGGTAACACATCAAGATCGTCACCACGCCGTCGTGCTGACGGAACTCTTCCCCGACGCTTTGCTGGATCGGAGCCCGGGGATCGTCATCGAGCTGAACGTGTGCCAAGAACTCGGAGGTGCCGGAGTAACGGTGCTGTGATCGGTTGGATCGCGAGGAGAACGTACGACTACTTCCTCTACGTACGACTACTTCCTCTACGTTGCGTCAACGCTTCCGCTTCGGTCTACGAGGGTACGTAGACAAACACTCTCCCCTCTCGTTGCTATGCATCACCATGATCTTGCGTGTGCGTAGGAATTTTTTTTTGAAATTACTACGTTCCCCAACAGGAGGCGACAGCGAGGCGCCCGGCGCAGCCTGATGATGAACTCGCAGGGGTCGTCCCCGAGATGAACCGCCGGGGGAAACGGAGCCGCCGGCGGAGGCGAGGCCGGCGCGCCGCCCCGCCCGCCTCGAGCGCCTCGGCCCCGTCCACGGCCTCGTCCACGACCTCGCCCCCTCCCCCTTCCCCTTACGGTTGGCTCCGCCGCCGTGGGTGCAAGGGGAGGAGGGGCGCGCTGCCTGGCGGCAACCCTTGCCACCACCGAAGAAGGACCAGGGTTCCCTTCCTCCATAACAGTTGGGGAGAGGGGGCCAGGGATCTAAGAGAAGGAAGAAGGAAGGAGTGCGGACCCTCGTCATCCCCTTCCGCTCCTTATAAAGGGGCGGAATGGGGGCTCGGCCGCCTCGCCCGACCAATCAGAGCAGAGGAAGGGCAGGCGACGGGGCCGACCCTCTACTTCGACCCGTGTCGGCCCGGTTTCCTGCCTCCACCACCGCAACCCCCAGCGCATGGAGGTCGTGTGGCGGGCGAGCAGGGCCGAGGCGACAAATGAGGCGAACTCTCCCCCCCACTCGAAAGTGGGGGCGGACGTTTCGCCTTTCCAAATAAAGGAATCGTGCCCGACGTGACGCATGCCTGCGGGCCTCAAGCCCCGCGCACGCCACCCACGTCACGCACGCCTCACACGCCTCGCCCCCCACGACGCCGCGATAAGCGCGCGTCACTTGGGGAGGGCGCGACGAGCACGGAGTTAAGGAGCAGCGCAACCCAGGCCACGCGTGCCCGTGCACTGTTAGGGCCTGGCCCAACAACGCTCGGCACCGTGTATGGCCCAGACCCGGGGGCTCCTGTCGGTGTACTAAATTAGGGGTACCTTAGTACCCCGAACTTGTGCACGGGCAGTAGTAGCGTCCCGCGGCAAGGCTTGCCAGGGGAGCGACAAGAGTCTCCACGGCCCCTTCTGGGCCGGACGAAGGCCAAGTGATCGAGCCTAGAAGACCAGGCCCCGGCAAGAGGAGCTTGTCGGGCCGAGAAGGCGAGGTCCGGCAAGAGGAGCTTGCCGGGCCAAGGCGACAAGGCCCCGGCAAGAGGAGCTTGCCGGGACGACTAAGCCGAAGCACCAAGGCCCCGGCGGGAGGAGCTCGCCGGGACGGCCAAGCCAAGGCACCCCAAGAGAAGCCCGCCGCGGCGCTCCGCGCGCCTCGGCAAGGCCTGACGAGCGGCAAGCTCTCAGGTGCGGCAAGACAACCACCGCGGCAAGCCACTTGCCGCGGCAACCCACCACCTCAGGCATGTGCTCCAGCTCACCTGCCCACGCGCCACTCTGGGGCTTCCCTAGAGGCACGTGGCAAGGCGCCGCGCAACCTGGGGCGCGCGCGTGGCATGCGACGTTGGCGGAGTCGCCCCCGTGGCAAGCGGAGGCGCCCCCAACGGTCCGCCTCGGCACTGTTCAGGCGATCTAGACGGGCATTTAATGCCTTTGTCCCCCGCCGTCAGAGTTAGGTGCGATAGCACTGTTCGGCCACTATTCGCACAGTTTCTTGCCATTTTTACCCTCACCTGCGTCGCTACCTGTGGGAAACCCCTTAGCATATAAAAGGAGGCCCATGCGCACGTAGGGAGGGGGGAAAAACCCTAGAGGAGGAGAGGGATCCATACCCGAAGAAGGACACCCAGTAGACCCTCGTCTACGTCCATCTCCAACTTACTGTAGCTTCTTGCGCTCCAGAGCAAGAACTCTAATCAACCAGACAAGCAGCAGTAGGGTTTTACGCATCCAAGCAGCGCGAAGCTGGGTAAAATCGTTGTGTGTGTGTCGCCTCGATCTGCTCTTTGTGCAACCTCCGCCCCCGCCGAACCGACAAGGGGCTCCGTCCCCATAGGTGCTCGTGGAGGCCGATTCCCCGACACCTCTTCCGACTTACGTGAGTCTTTGTGCTCTCGAAAGTCGATGAGGTAATATGACCCGTTGTTCAGGTTCTTGCTGACCACAAAGGTCCTTCCCAAGGAGGGGATAGCTTGTGCATATCGGATTGATCCTGGATGAGCCGGAGCACTAAGTCACCTTCCTGAAAGGTTCTGGATCTAACCCGGCGGCTGTGATAGCGGCGCAGGTCTTGCTGGTAAATCGCCGAGCAGGCTATTGCCAAGTCTCGCTCTTCATCCAATAAGTCAAGCGCATCCTGACGAGCTTGTTCATTATCAGCTTCAACGTAAGCCGCCACTCAAGGAGAGTCATGATGGATGTCACTTGGCAGGACCGCCTCTGCTCCGTAAATCATGAAGAAAGGTGTATAACCCGTAGACCTATTAGGTTTAGTGTTGATGCTCCAAATCACAGAGGGTAACTCCTCCACCCAACAACCCGGCGTCCGCTGTAAGGGGACAAAGAGCTGGGGTTTTATACCTTTCAAGATCTCCTGATTGGCTCTCTCTGCTTGACCGTTGGATTGAGGATGAGCTACTGCCGAAACGTCAAGCCGAATATGTTCTCGTTGACAGAACTCTTCCATAGCACCTTTAGAGAGATTAGTGCCATTGTCAGTTATGATGTTGTGTGAAAAACCAAAACGAAAGATCACCTTCTTCATGAACTGAACCACCGTGGCTGCATCACACTTACTGACCGGCTCTGCCTCAACCCACTTTGTAAATTTATCAACCGCCACCAGGAGGTGTGTCTTTTCATCCTTAGACCTTTTGAAAGGTCCAACCATATCAAGCCCCCAGACCGCAAATGGCCAAGTAATCGGAATCATCCTCAACTCTTGAGCCGGCACATGAGCTCGCCATGAGAATGTTTGACACCAGTCACATTTACTGACCAGATCTTCCGCATCAGCATGAGCCGTTAGCCAATAAAACCCATGACGGAAGGCCTCGGCCACAAGAGATTTTGAGCTGGCATGATGACCGCAATCCCCTTCATGGATCTCACGAAGTATTTCCTGTCCTTCCACAGGCGACACACAATGTTGAAATGCCCAGTGACACTGTGATGATGCAACTCACCGTGAACAATTGTCATGGATTTAGATCGCCGGATGATTTGTCTTGCCAAGGTCTCATCCTCTGGCAACTCTCCTCGGGTCATGTAAGCCAAATATGGCACTGTCCAATCCAGGATGACGTGAAGAGCCACCACCAGCTGCGCCTCCGGGTCTGGCACCGCTAAGTCTTCCTCTGTGGGTAACTTGACAGAAGGATTATGCAAAACATCTAGAAAGGTGTTAGGCGATACCGGCTTACGGTGAGATCCCAGCCGGCTTAGAGCATCAGCCGCCTCATTCTTCCTTCGATCAATGTGCTCCACTTGATAACCCTTGAAATGCCCAGCTACTGCATCAACTTCACGACGATAAGCCGCCATGAGGGGATCCTTGGAGTCCCACTTGCCTGACACCTGTTGAGCCACAAGATCTGAGTCGCCCAAGCACCTTACCCGGCTCAAATTCATCTCTTTGGCCATCCGAAGACCATGGAGCAAGGCCTCATATTCAGCTGCATTATTAGTACACGGAAACATGAGCCGGGGCACATAACAAAATTTGTCACCTCGAGGGGAAGTTAAAACAACTCCAGCCCCCGAGCCTTCCAACTGCCTGGATCCATCAAAGTGAATAGTCCAATACGTGTTATCCGGCTTCTCCTCAGGTGTCTGCAGCTCTGTCCAATCATTGATGAAGTCCACCGGGGCTTGAGACTTAATAGAAGTACGTGGCACATACTTTAAACCATGAGGCCCAAGCTCGATGGCCCACTTGGCGACTCGTCCTGTGGCTTCTCTATTATGGATGATGTCTCCCAAGGGAGCAGAACTTACCACGATGACAGGGTGACCCTGAAAGTATTGCTTAAGCTTCCGGCTTGCCATAAACACCTCGTAAACAAGCTTCTGCCAATGCGGATACCTTTGCTTAGACTCAATGAGCACCTCACTGATGTAATAAACCGACCATTGAACCGGATGCTCCTTGCCAGCCTCCTTGCGTTCCACCACAATTGCAACAATGGCAGCACGCGAGTTAGCGGCCACGTATAACAGCAACGGCTCTCTATCAATGTGAGCCGCAAGGAGCGGCGGCTCAGACAGTTGTCTCTTTAAATCTTCAAAAGCAGCATCAGCAGCATCACTCCAGACAAAAGTGTCCGTTTTCTTCAACATATGATATAGTGGTATGGCCTTCTCACCCAACCGGCTTATAAACCGGCTTAAAGCAGCGATACGACCCGCCAGTCGCTGAACATCATTGATGCATGCCGGCTTAGGCAAAGAGGTAATTGCCTTGATATTCTCCGGGTTAGCTTCAATGCCCCTGTTGGAAACTAGGAAACCCAAAAGCTTGCCTGCTGGCACAGCAAACACACATTTGGCCGGGTTAAGCATCATCTTATAGATCCGGAGATTATCAAAGGTTTCCTTCAGATCATCTATCAAGGTTTCCTTCTCTCTGTACTTCACCACTATGTCATCCACATAAGCATGAACATTGCGTCCAATCTGATTATGGAGAAAATTCTGTACACACCGCTGGTAAGTCGCCTGGGCACTCTTGAGCCCGAAAGGCATAGAAACATAGCAGAAGGCTCCAAATGGAGTAATGAAAGTCGTCTTCTCCTGGTCCTTAACTGCCATTTTGATCTGATGATAGCCAGAATAAGCATCCAGAAAGCTCAAATGCTCACAAGCCGTCGTGGCATCAATGATTTGATCAATACGGGGAAGAGCAAAAGGATCAACCGGACAATCTTTATTTAAGTCTGTGTAATCCACACACATCCGCCAGGTGCCGTTCTTTTTAAGCATGAGCACCGGGTTAGCCAACCACTCAGGATGAAAAACTTCAACAATAAACCCGGCCGCTAAGAGCCGGGCCACCTCCTCTCCGATGGCTTTCCATCTTTCCTCGTTAAACCACCGGAGAAATTGTCTGACCGGCTTATACTTTGGATCAATATTAAGAGTGTGCTCAGCAAGTTCCCTCGGTACACCCGACATGTCAGAAGGTTTCCATGCAAAGATGTCCCGATTCTCACGGATGAACTCGATGAGCGCGCTTTCCTATTTAGGATCCAGATTGGCACTGATGCTGAACTGTTTAGATGAGTCGCCTGGAGTAAAATCAACAAGCTTGGTTTCATCCGCTGATTTAAACTTCATTACCGGGTCATGCTCTGTGGTTGGCTTCTTCAAAGGTGTCATGTCCGCCGGGTCAACATTACCCTTATAAAACTTCAACTCCTCTGCTCCACAAACAGACTCGGCATAAGCAGCGTCGCCCTCCTCACATTCCAGGGCTATCTTCCGACTCCCATGCACAGTAATAGTGCCCTTGTGACCCAGCATCTTGAGCTGCAAATAAACATAACACGGCCGCGCCATGAACTTGGCATAAGACGGCCGTCCAAACAGAGCGTGATATGGGCTTTTGATCTTGACCACCTCAAAGGTTAATTTCTTAGCCCTAGAATCATATTCATCTCCGAAGGCTACCTCCAGCTCAATCTTGCCAACTGGGTATGCTGACTTACCAGGCACCACTCCATGAAAAATAGTGTTGGACGTCTTTAACTTTTTATCAGTCAACCCCATACGTCGGAAGGTCTCATAATAGAGAATATTGATGCTGCTACCTCCATCCATGAGTACCTTAGTGAATTTATATCCACGAACTTGAGGTGCTACCACCAAGGCTAACTGACCCAGATTATCAATCCGGGGAGGGTGATCTTCCCTGCTCCACACAATAGGCTGCTCTAACCACCTTAAGTAACGGGGGACTGCCGGCTCAACAGAGTTCACCGCCCTCTTATGAACCTTCTGGTCACGTTTGCATAAGCTAGTGGTGAACACATGATATTGTCCACTATTCAGCTGCTTTGGATTGCTTTGATAACCCGACTGCTGCTGTTGACCCCCTTGACCAGATTGCTGCTGGTTATAGCCGCCTTGATTTCCCTCAAAGACGGAATTTGAACTGCCACCCGAGCCATGAAAGCCGCCGGCACCTGAGCCGCCACCCAACCCATGATTGCCGTTGAACGTGTTGGAATTCTTAAAAGCCTTCATGATCGTGCAATCCTTCCATAAGTGAGTGGCCGGCCTTTCCCGGGTGTCGTGTATCGGACAGGGCTCATTGAGTAGCTGCTCAAGAGATGGACCTGACCCGCCAGACCGAGGGGGTGGCCTCCCCTTGCGCCTCTGATTGTTACCTTGTGCATTAGCGTTAGCCACAAACTCCGGGTTGCCATCGGCTTTATGCTTGTTACCTCCTTGATTTGTCGGGTTATGCTGCTGACCCTTTCCATTGCCGTTCTTTTTTCCCTTCCCCGTCTTTTGCTCATCAGACACGGGATCCTTGGTACTATCAGAATCGGCATATTTGACTAAAGCCGCCATCAGCTGACCCATATCATTACAATCACACTTGAGGCGCCCCAGTTTCTGCCTCAGCGGTTCAAATCGGCAATTCTTCTCCAACATGAGGACTGCAGAGCCGGCATCCATCTTGTCAGACGAATGTATTATCTCCTTGACCCGGCGCACCCAATGAGTGGTAGATTCACCCTCCTCTTTCTTACAATTAGTTAAATCCACAATAGACATGGATTGCTTGCAGGTGTCTTTGAAGTTCTGAATGAACCGGGCCTTTAATTCCGCCCATGAGCCGATGGAATTAGGTGGCTGGCTCTTTAACCAAGTCCGGGTCGTTCCATCTAACATCATGGTGAAGTATTTATCCATTGCTGCGTCACTGACCTCCAACAGCTCCATGGCCATCTCATAACTTTCAATCCACGCCCCGGGCTGTAAGTCGGCCGTATAATTTGGCACCTTCCGGGGTCCCTTGAAATCCTTAGGCAAACACACATAGCTTAAAGCCGGCACCAAACAAGGAACGCCGCCGGTTCTGGTGGCCACTCCTGCCTCAACAGAAGTCGTCAAATAATCCGGGAAGGCCTAATGAGCTGTTTGTTGTGCCGCCAGTTGAGCCGCCCGCTCGTCCTCCTGACGTATCCAGTCTTGCACCGGGTTATAACCGCCAGGGTGGTTATGGCGCTGGGCGTTGCTTGACAAAGCCTCCGACTCCATGTGCCTGCTATAACTCGGGCTCCGGCTTGGGCGAGGGGTTGAATGAATCATGTCCCGACTATAGGAATAAGCCTCTTGCTGATCCAGAGCCGTTTGGACAAGTTATCTGATCCTTCGTGTCTCCACCGCTGTTGGATCGTCACCGTCCACTGGAAGAGCCGCCAAACGTGTCGATCCTGCGATCAGGTTCTCCGTGGGGTTAGAAAAGTGACCCGGCGGTGTCGGTACATAGCGGGGTGGGGCCATACTCCCATGAGGATGTACCATCACCCGAGGCTGAGCCGGTTCTCCTGCTCCGGATGTCATGAATTGATTTGCTTCTGGCGGGTTACTAGGGCCGGCTCCGGGTGTAGTGAAAAGATTCCGAGGATCATAAACCGGAGGTAAACGGGATTGAGTTTTCTGGTGTCTCCTCCTCATCACCTCGTTAGACGCGTTCAGACTCATCGTAAGCTGGAAAGCCTCTGACTGGAGCTGTTGCGCCCGTGCATCCAAAGTCGCCCGTTCGAGGCCAACCTGGTGTCCTCAGCTGCTAAGGCCTCCTTGGCCCGAGCTATTTCCTCACGCACCTGTGCCACCTCTGCATTATGCTCATCTCGACTCGCAGGAATAACTGTGGTGGTTAATAGGGCCGTCAGCTTATCCATGAGATCAATCAGTACTTGAGCCGGCGGGCGCAGAGAGCCTCCTGCCCCAGCCACTCCTGGCCCGGGCGTGATTGCTGCCGCAGCCGTGGAGTTTTGACCGAGTTGAGTACCAGCCATGAAGACCCCTACGCAACTTGCTGGCTCAAAGGGGTCCGGAATACTTCTGCCATTGGAACAGCCCCCAAGCCTGCCATCTTGCAATTGATACAACGAATCCATCTCACCAATGGACGAATCACCATCGGAGTGGATGGCCGTCTCACCGCCATCTGCGGATCCTTCAGAAAGTTCTCCTCCGTGGATGCAACCCACGAAGGCACGCTTCACGACGGGTTGAGCTCGGGCGGGTCTCGCGCGCTGAGCCGTCTCGACGAGGTCGGTGCGGTTGTCCGGCTCAGGGCCCGGCTCACCAATCCGGCTGATGAAGACGTGGATTCCGCCGAAGGGGACCCGGTACCCGTACTCAATTGAGCCGGCGTCGGGGCCCCAGCCTTCGTCGGGGCCCCAGCCTTCGTCGTCGATGTAGATCTTTCCGCGACGACTCTTGGTCATCCGGCCCACTGCGTATCCCTTGAGCCCTTCGAAGTTGCCCTTCAAGAACTCAAATCCATCATGCGCTGGCCCCACGGTGGGCGCCAACTGTCGTGGAATTGTCACGGCAGATGTCCTCTTGCAAGGACTTAGTCGTGGAGCCATCGCAACTAGGAAGCTTAAAGGGGTTAACGGGACAAGGGACACGAGAGAGGATTTATACTAGTTCGGCCCTTTACGGTGGTGGTAAGGCCTACGTCTAGTTGGGTTGGTATTGCTGAGGTTTCGATAACCAGGGAGCGAGATACGCTATGCCCGGCTCTCGATGATATGTTTCTTGCCCTAAGCCGCCAGCGGGTCGTCCCCTTATATACACGGGTTGACGCCCTGCGGCCTACAGAGTCCCGGCCGGCTCATAAACATTGTCCGGCTCGGTGACTAATTAATTCTACCTTATAGTACAAGTCATGCCATCACTACGGGCCTTAAGTCGCCTATGGGCCTTAGACCCTTTATTGAACCGCCATCTTCATGATTGATCTTGGGCTTCATATGATAATCCTCCTTGCGTAACCCGGCCCCTCTTGGGCGGCTTACACAAATAGTTATATCCCCGACACTTAGTGTTGGATTGTTTAGCAAGAATAAACATTTCATTATGTTATTATTAAGCATTTCACCTTATTTAATTAAAATAAGTGAATAATCCTCATGGAAATTTCCATCTAGAGGAAGTCAAATTAGACATATCTTGGGCAAAGAACAGATGCATTCACAATCGAACCCAGAATATTCCTCAAGGGACCACTTTGCATCAACCCTAGCTTATCATATCAACAATCAATAATGTAGTTAGCTAGAACGTAAATTCTCAAGGGAATGCTTTGCGTCAAACTTACCCTAAAATAATGTGTCTAGCTCTTTGATTACATGCGTCAATGGTATGAAAAGACAGTGAACACTTGAGTTTGGTGTGGTGATATGCATCTTGTGTTGTATATTTAGAATCGTGTACATGAACATATTTGCTTATCCTATAAAAATGCAGACATCTAAGATGGATCCTACCTTTTTTGTTCTATAATTATGGAAGTGCTATGTAGTTTGCTTAAACAAAAATGGTAGATGAAAAAAAATCAAGATGGTCATTCAAAAAATTTGGTTCCAAAGAGGTTGGCCCGGTATGAGTCGGCAATTAAAATTATAGGTGGGTGAAGGTATTATAAACTGAAGTTGAGCGATTAGCTTACCTACCAACAGACGAGCAAGATAAAATCCAAGAAGCTAGGAGCACTAAAGTACATATAATTGCACTTTTATAAAACACTGCTCACAAACTCGTTGCTTATTCACGTATGTCAAAAGTGCATAAGTAATAACGAAAACACCGAGCACATCAGTAGCACTTTATCAGTTTGGGCCTTTCAATACACTGATTTAACAGCTTCTGGGTCATTCCGATATGTGTAAGCCCATCCTAGGTTGCCTTGAAATTTGAACATCTGAGAATTTTTGGAAACCCGATGGCAACTGAATGTGTAATGACATGCTAGATTATCAAAAGGATCAACATGGAGGAAACAACACTAAGTGTATGTTATAATTAGTGTTGATTCTTTCAGCAAAATTAATGAAATTTTGAGATTAAACCGAGGTTGATAATCCAAGTGGAAGTTTCACATCCCGAGAAAGTAAAAACTACACATATATTTCCCAAAGAATAATTGGATCAATGCATGAAAATAAATTATATTCTCAAAAGGAACACTTTGCATCAACCCTAGTTCACAATATCTTCAATCAATCAGAGCTTTCATTCACACCCGTAACATCCACATGACCTCTTATATATACATGCACTACTTACCACACACAAATACACTTTCAAAAAGATACAAGTGACTAGTAACATGATTAGTCCCTAAGTGTATAGCTCCTCAATTACGTGCATCAACTTTAGAAAAAGACAAGTTCGATTTTGTGTGACGATATGCATTTTGTGTTGTATATTCATTATAACAATGTATATGAACATGTTTCTATTGTGAAAGTTCAGACACCTAAGAAGATAACTACCTTATTTTTCATAAATTTTGGTTCCAAAGAGGTTAGATTGGAGTGAGTTGTTTCAGGAGTTAAAAAAGGGTGAAGATATTATAAACTGAACTTCAGTTGATAGCTTACCTACCAACATACTGACAAGATACAATTCGGGAAGCTAGGAGCACTAAAATCCAAATAACTGTACATCTACCAAACATCAGTAAAAAAAGGTGGCTTATTCACATACATGAAGGTGCATAAGTAATAACGAGCACATCTAACACACTTTATTAAGAAGCACAAGGACAATGGAGGAAGAAAGAGGGCGAGCCTTGAGCACGAAGATGAATGATAGCGATGTTTCCATATCGAAAGAGGTCTGTTGGGAATAGGAAGAACCGAGAATTAAAGTTGCAGAGTGTCCTGATATGAAACACAATAGCTATATGTAAGTTGATTGCATTTGTAATTTGGGTAAGTCAATTTTGTGAGAGAAGGAATGGTTAGAGGAGGAAGAAAACTGAAGGAAGAAGAAAGAAGGATGATGGTTGGATCTTATTCTAATGCCCCAAAAAATTGATTTGCCCAAACTAAATTTTCAGGCGACTTACATATGGCCAGTCCCAATAGGAAAAGAACTAGCTAATTGAGTGCCCATCTTTGGAATTCATAATTTAGGCCAAATAGCATCGCCAAATTCATTTTTGGTATTTGGCACTCATTCTACACGTAGAGAGATTGTCGTCACATGAAGATTGTTATCAAACTGTTGGATTCTACAGCCAAACTAATATTAAAGCGTCTTCTTGCAGTGTTGGTGATATTAGTTGTGTCCGTAATTCGACACCATGTGCATCTATTACTTGCTTGCAAGTTCTTTACATTGGCAGTGCATAGCCAATGGTGATATGGCACAACCTGGATTTGATATGGATGAAATTTCAGTTGTTCTATTATACTATGTTGGAATTTTGGCAGAAAAAATATATTCCAACCATTGTGAGTAAAGCAAGTGAATAATACACATGAAAATTTCACATCCCAAGCAAGTCAATTAAATCTATCTTGAGTGAGAAACACCTAAAACCATATTATTCCTCAAGGGAACACTTTGCATCAACCCTAGCTTGTGATCTTTATCTATCAGACGTCTCATTCGCACCATGCAAAGGGACATGATCGCCAGATGCATCCTAGACGACAAAGCCCAATCATCATGATTCGGTCGGACTCTAGGAAGGAACCATCACTATTTATCTTGAGGGTGTCTCCCATAGGTGGCTAATGGACCTCAAGGCTTCTGTTGGTGTGCTTGCCTTCTAGTCGAAACATTTTGTTGATTATCTTCAACAGTCCAAATATATCACATCAAGGGTATACAACCTCGTGATTTATTGACGTAGAGAGAATGTTTGGGGCAAAAAAGTAAAGGTGTTCCTTTCTTCACAAAAAGCCTTAGACTATTTCACAAAATTCGGTTTCAAAGGAGTTGGCTTAGAGCGAGATGTGTTGGGAACTTAAATTACCGACCGGTGAAGATATTTAAAATTAAAGCCGAGCCCGTACTTGCACATCTGACATGATACAGTTGGAGAAGCTAGGAGCATTAAAGTCCAATAACAATACGTCTATAAAGCACAGTTCGCAAACTTGAGCCTTCTTCATGTACGTGAAAAGTGTATAAGTAATAACCAACACATCGAGCACGACTACCACACCTCATTAAGCCACACAAGGAAAATGGGGAAGAAAGAGGATGAGCCATGAGCATGAAGCAACAACCAAAACATCAAGCATGGCTTGCACACCACATTAAACCACACAAGAACAATGAGGGAGAAAGAGGGCGAGCCATGAGCATGAAACTGAATGTAACATATATTTCAGGATCGAGAGAAGTCAGCTGGAAATAGGAAAGGATGGGAATTGAAGTTGCAGACCCTTGGTTTCAAAAATAGCTAGCCTGGTGAGTCCCCGGCGTTGAAATCCGTACTGTGGGTTAAAGAGCATTGCAGAGTTCACATTCTTTATTTTGTGTCCTTTGTACACATAGTGAGATTGTCACTTAAGGATAATATACAGTAACGAACCAAACTCTTGGATTCAACAATCCAACAAATACTGGGATGTCTTCTTGCAGTGTGTGTGTGTGTGCGCGCGCGCGCGCGTGCGTGTGCTGATCTCTTATGAGTATCCATCACCACATGTCTATTTTGTGAGTGTATATAGTGCTCACTTATCCGTATTCAGCACCACGTCTCTTTTACTTGTTCTCAAGTTCTTGATTTTGGCGGTGTTCGCTCAAGCTGGCTCCTGAATGATGAAATTTTAGTTGGTATGCAATATGTTACACTCAGTGTTGGGCTTTTAGCAAAAGGGAAAGGAATCATTTCAGTTTTTGCAATTAAAGCAAGTTAGTAATCCAAATGACAATATCACATCCTAAGGAGGTCAATTTAAACATATTCCTGGGCAAAGACCAACTGCATTCAAAACTGAAACCACATTATTCCGCAAGGGAACGCTTCGCATCAACCCTAGCTGCTTATGATATCTACAATCTATCAAATCTCTCATTCACACCTGTAACATCCACAAAACCTCCTACATACATGCACATCAACTTCTATTTACCACACGCAAATGCACGTTAAAAGATAAAAAACTGACGAAGTAACGAATCAACAAGCCATTTGGTCCCTGAATGCATCTAACTCCTCAAATACGGGCAGCCGCCTCGACCTGAACGGTGTCCAGTCATTCATCACAAGGTCTAGTCTCTCCTTGATCTCTTCGGTGAAACTCAAGCCAATATCAAAGGGCGATGAAGCATGTGTTGTCGGACCGAGCTCACTGAGGAGCTGCTCGGCTCGGGCAACCGCCTTGTCGTCATCCAACCCGGAGATTCTGCGAAGTAGGACGTCCTCAAGTACTTGCACTGCCTCCTCATGCCTGCCCTGCTTGATCAAGCACAGGCCGAGGTTGCACGCCCTGTTGGCATCAGGTACGATAGTTTGGGCCTTCCGATACACCAATTCTGCGGCTTCATAGTTGTTCTGCTGCATGTAAGCCCAGCCAAGGTTACCCTGCAATCGCAGAGGGAAAGTTTCAGTAACCTGAGTGTAACTGAATACTGCTGCAGTGACAGACCAAGGCATGCCTAAATAACAATCAAGTAAGAGTAACATGGGAGCAGCAACCCGTACCAGAATGCGGGACATCTCCTGCTGGATCGAGACCTGGAACTTCTTGCCGTGGGAGCGTGCCGTCTTGGTGATCTTCCCGTTGAAGGCCTCGCCGAGGCATATCATCTTGAGCTTCTGTTTCAGCAGCTCTATCTGCTCGTCAACTTTTCCACATTTCTGAAGATCAAAATGAGACATATCAGCTTAGAATTGATGCAAGAATCGACCCTTGAGCAGATTTCCCTGTGAGATATGCAACTGAGACGCACCTTGTAGAGGTCAATGAGCAGGTTGTCGAGGGACTCCTGGGCCTGCCTGGAGCAGAGGTGCCTGAAGGATCTGATGGCCTCTATCGCCTCCTCGGCGCGGTCCTGCTGCTTCATCACCACGGCCATGTCCTTGAGCGCGCTGTCCACCCTGTCCCCGGAGTTGATCGCCTTCCAGAACCACACGATCGACGCCTCCGCATCCTTCTCCACGAGCTGATCAATCCAAGCCGTTTCACCCAAGTCAGCAACTTAACGTTTGCAAGGAAAACAAATTCTTTTTTTTTTTGAGGAAAGGGATTTTTTTCTTGTTCAACTACTGATCACGAATTATGTATGGTGTAAATGAGTTTACTTTGATGTATCTGGAACATAATCATTCTCAGTAAGCACGCACGTCGATTCTCCGCGATGAACCACTGCCCGTTTGGGGCAACACGGAGAACCTTAGCACAGTGACCGATTCGGCGAACAACGATTTCTTTCGGCCAAGAGGAGCAAAGAAGATTTGGCGGCGAGAGCAAGAAAGCAAGAATCGCCAGTACTACTGTACTACGGAAACGTATGGACGTCTGTTTTCATGGTGGCCGTTATCAATTTATCATGATTGGGCAGCCGGTGCACAATCAAGGCTACTACATATACTATTACAGTTTCCGTTTTAACCACAATAAATCCGCTCGAGAGAGGGAGAGAGAACGCGGAGGCAGAATTTGCATGGGCAGGAAGGGAGCTGCGAACGATTAACCAACCTGGAGGTGCTTGGCCCGGACGTAGGGGCTGTCGCCGGCGGGCACCTTGTGGACGACGTGGAACAGATCCTTCTTCTCCCCGCCTCCGCCACCGCCGCCGCCTCTCCTCTTGGCGGGTGCGGGCGCGGCCATGCCGTCGGAGCTGATCCGGAGCGGAGGCTGAGTGAGAGGGAGAGAGAGAACAATGGGCGTAAGCGGATTGCTTGCCGGCTTGGCTGGTGGTTTGTTTCGCGGGTTGCGGGATCTGGAGGGTGGGAAGGGAGGGAGGAGGGGGGATGACGAGGCGGGCGGAGTGGATCTGGACGGGAAGGCGTCCGGGTTCGAGGGCGGGGGCTGGATGGCGACCTGGCCCCCATCCGGCGGTCGGGTGGGCACCACGCGTCCGCATCCGCAGTGACGTGCTCGCGGCGCCTTGGGCGAGCAGCGGGTGTGACGGGCGACTCGAAGCCTTTATTGTTACTGTTTGTTGGGCGTCTAACGAGCTCAACTGCGTCCCGATTGGCTGAACCTTCCAGGCGCATGTGCGATGTACTACCAGTATTCCATTTTCTTTTCCGAGACAACTGACATTCCTTTAATTAAAAAAGGAAAGAAAATCCAAAACATACTTTTTTTTTGAAGGCCAAAACATAATCTACTTTGAACTCAACCGCAGAAAAAAAACTCTACTTTGAACTTGTAGACGAAAGTTAATCGAACTCTGAATTTCTAATCCCAAAAATTATTACAACGAACTTTTCAATTCCGATCTATTTTGAACCTTCAGGGCATTTAACTGAAATTCGCTCATGTGGCAAGTCAAATACTAAGATCCTTGATCGCCTAGCTGGACATTAGCATGAATCGGACCGGCCCATTAGCGCAGTTGCTCGCGCTGCTCTGATTTTTTTTCTTTCTTTTTTCTTTCTTTGTTTTTCATTTTTGTAATGATAATATTTTTTAAAATATTTTGCAAGGACAATTATTTTTAACTACACAAAGCCACTTATCTTCTATAATGAGCGACGAAAAGTTACTGAGCGACAAAAAATACCCTAACCAGAGTGCTCACCGAAGGGCCCGCAACTAGCCACTCGCTCTGAAGTTTGCTTGTGACGATAGATGACGCGACCTTAATAAGAACATATAGGAGCGTTCATATATGTAAACACTTTTTTATAAATCTCTAAACATTTCTTGAATAAACATGTGAACGATTTCAAAATGCCAAAATGTTAGACGCAAATAATTTACGAAGTTCTATAATTGTTTTTGGAAAATGTGACACAATTTTTGAAAATCCAACATTTTCCGAAACATGTGAAACTTTTGAAATTCCGAACATCTTTTGACAAATGTGAACGATTTTTGAAATCACGAACCATTTTTAAAAATGTAATCAGAACTTAAATTTAATTCCAAACACTTTTTGAAAACACGAAACAATTTTCAATTTATAACTAAAAAAGGAAACATGAACATTTCTTGAACTTTTGAACAAATTATGAAATGTGGGAACATTTATTACAATTCTTCGTTTCACGCCAGATGGGCCGGCCCAATCGCGTCCGTAGGCAACAATCCCGGGATTTGGCTCTGCCAGGTCAACAATCCCTATTTGGAAACGCCCTCAAGGTTCAAAATAGCTCGTGATCGCGATTTCAGTGTGCTGATTTTTGGGATTAGAAGTTTATGGTTCAATTTAGCTTTTGTCTACAAGCTCAAGGTTTATTTTGGACTTTTTTCATTAAAAAATACTTACTTCCGATAAAGTAATATCACTGCTATATGTGCACCCTGACGTGATAACTTATGTACAAACACCAGGTAATTTCTTTGATCCGGTAGAAAAACAGCTGTCGGAAAACATACCACATTAACTACTTTGTAAATAACCCGATAATTTACGCACAACATAGTTGATAACTCACATACAAACACCATGATAACTATTGACTCCGAGAAAAAAAAAGTTGTTGAAAAACATATCATAGTAACTTCTGCGTAAAGAGCATGGTACTATACACACCACAAACATGATAATTTATGTACAAACACCGTGGTAATGCTTTGATATGGAGGAAAAAGTTGTTGAAATCTGCCCCGGTAAATTCTGTATAAATAGCATGGTCATTTAATCACCATAGATCTGATAACTTGCATAATAACATCATGATAACTTTGAACCTAGAAAAAAGTTGTTGAAAACATAACCCTGATAACTTTTATGCACATAACATGGTGATTTATGCACCGTAGACATGAGAACTTACGTAGAAACACCGCGGTAACTTTGACCCGGAGATTTTTATAATTGAAAGTATACCCTAGGTAACTTCTGTGTAAATACTTTGATACTATATGCACCACATACCTCATAACTTAGGTAGAAATTGTTGCGGTAGCCGGTAACTTTGACCCCATGAAAAATAGTTTTTGTAAACATATACCTCGATAATTTATATGTAAATAGCATGGTAATATACACACTGCAGACGTGCTAACCTATGTAGCCCAGGTGTGATAACTTTTTTACTCAGGAAAAAATGATAACCCCCCCCCACCCCCGACAACTCATGCATATGTAGCATGCTAATATACGCATAGCGGAGCAAAAAACTTACTTAGCCAAAGCATATTAACTTTTTGACCGAAAAATGTAGTTGAAACATAACAACAAGGGGTCTAGTTTCGATGGTCTCGTTGTGATAGACCTTTTGTAACATCCCAAAATTCTAAACTTTGGAATGTTATATTAAATAAATAATTGTGTCTGTTTGTTTGATTGTTTGTTTGTTTGTTGTGTGAAATTCAGTGGAAATTGAAACTTTTTGAAAGTTGAATGAGAGGGAATAAAAGGACTTTCCCAAAACTTTCGTCTTCCATGTTTGATCTTCGTGAATTCAAGTTCATTTCATCACAAAACTCTAGAGTGAAGATAATATGACTTCTTCCATCTAAAGAAATGAAAAGGGGTTTAAAAAAGATTTGAATTCCATTTGAAAAAAAATAGTCCAACTCGGAAACTTTATGACACTCAAGGATTTTCATGAGAGGAGATAATGGGACTTCTTCAAAATATATGAAATAGAGTGGGAGGTGATGAGGAGCACTTTTCAATTTCACTTGGTTCACTTTTGAAAAGTTTTACATTTGAGTTTCAAATCATTTCCATTTGTTCAAATAAAATAAAGGGAGAAGGAAATATGACTCCTTCAAATATCAGAAATAAAATATGGAAATGGATTATCAAACCAATAGAAGTTATTTTAACAACAGTTGAAATCATTTGTATCTCATGATTTATTGCATTTTGGAGTTTTCTGGGATATTCAAATATTATTTTCCACTCAAGAGAAATAAAGGAGAGAGGATAGAATGACTTCCTCAAACAAAAAGGAGTTGGAGAATTCATTAGAATATTATTTAAGTTTTTTTAGTTTATTTGGTATTTATTTTTCTTGGCAAAAAGTGCATTTACTGCATTAGATAAATTTTTTTCAAAATTATATGTGCTGGGATTAATGTTCATTATTCTATATATTATCAATAGTGATTTTAGGAATTAGTATGGTATTTTTATGAATTCGTTGGAATTGGTTTTGACCTCACAACGTTTTCTGTAAAAAAAACACGCACGCGCGCGCGAGCCCACTGGCCCAGCCATAGGCCAGCGAGGCCAAGGCCCAGCCGCAGCGCTAGGGCAGCCAGCGGCCAGCCAGGCAAGCGCCGTGAGGCCAGCGCCCCAGCGCCGCACGCACAAGCCGCCCGCTCCCTTCGCTCGCTACCTGCTGCTGCCGCTGATGCATGGGGCCCGCCCGTCGTCCCCAACATCCCGCTCCTCCCGCTGGATGAGCACGCACACGCACACGCACACGCCGAACCCGCTGGCCAAAGCTCTAGGGATAGAGCTTATCCCTCTCTCCCGGGCCCTCTCTCCACGCCTATAAGAAGCCCTCGACCCCCTCTCTCCATTCTGCCACTTCGTTTCGCCTCACACCACCCGTAGCCGACGCCCTCCCGCTTTGGATCTCGCCGGAGCCGGAGCTTCCTTGCCGAAGTAAAACGCCGCCAGTAAACCGCCCCGACCCTGTTCTTCTTCACCAAATTATTTCCCAAGTCCAGGAGCACCTTGTTGACATCTTCTTGTGCCCCTAGGACCGTCGGTGACGCCGCCCCGACGACCTGCGTCCTCAACGGAGCACGGAGCCGCCGCCCTCGCCTCGCCCGTCCCGGCCACCCCGAGGATCGCCGCCTCCACCACCGGATTCCCCACGCCGCGCCGGACCCCGACGCCTCCTTCCCCATCGCCGAGGAGCGCCAGAGCCGCCGCCTCCTCCATCGCCCAACGCCCACGCCGTCGTCTCCTGTTCGTCATCGTCGCCACCGTGAGCCAGTGCCTCGTTCGCTTAGTTTAGGTTTTTTTTATATTTGAATTAGATCAGTTAACCACGGGCTTTAGTAAACCGTTCGGTTTAGTCAAACCGATCTCTGGTTTAATTATTTTTCTAACCGTCACCGCTGTTTTGCCTAAGTTACGGCCGTTTGCCGCATAGCTTCTGCAGCAAACGCTGCTCAGCCACCCGGAAGCCGCCACGCGGCCAGGGGCCTAGACGCGAATAAAATTTTCACAGTCAAGTCCCTGAGTTTTCAGATTAGTCCCTGAACTTCGAATGGTTGTATCTTTTTAACCATAAGTCCAAATTCGATGAGACCAGCGGCAAAATCTTCATATTGATTCGATCTATCCAGTAGCATCATGTTTGTAAAATTTTTCCAAATTCAAATTTGAACTTTATTCAGATTTGAATTCGAACTTCAAATGGCCATATCTCCTAAACCGTAGCTCCGATTGATGTGATTCTTTTTGCACCGTGTCACCGTTGCCAAACCCTATCACTTGGACCAACTCACGATATTTTTCACACATTAGGATCTATCCATGATAGTTTTACTATTATTCCATGTATGCACTTTAGTACACATCACATCTTTGCACCCTATGTCACATGTTGTTTTGCACTTAGGATATTTCCGTGCTAGTTAAGTGTGTTGAATGTTCATTTGGTTTTCCAAGATTTTTGCTTTGCATGTTCTTCTTAGTTCTTTGAAATGATTGCTTATGTGAGTGCAATGTTTGACTTTATAGATTTTCATCGGAGAGTGACGAATAGTTCTATTAAGTAAATTTCTAAGAGCGATATAATATTCATCAACTATTACCAGGCAAGTTCACATTTGATCATTCTTTCAATTACCTATGTTTTATATTATGCACTTAGTCCTTTTGTGGTAGGATTGCATGGTAGGATTTATTGTTGCCATATGGGTATACCGTTACCTAGTAGTTCATTTGAGGTAGGTCTGATCTATGCAACCTTGTCACCATCGTGTAAGTTTATTTCTGCATCGCAAATGTAGACGTGGATTGGGAAGTGTTCATGGTGAGACATGAGTGACAAAGTAGTAATCAGGACCAAGACTTGTAAATGAACTACCTGGGCGGTATTTGGTTTGAATGGTGGCGAAGTACAGTGGTAGCATGCATGGTTAATCCATGGTGGTGCACCACTAGTGGTTGGCCGCCCAGGCTCAAAGAGATCAATCGTATTCTCATGTCTAGAAGCTTACGTGTGCAGCCACAAGCCAATATGGGCTCTGGCTTAGTTGAGTCGATAGTATGACCTCTTCCGGGATAGGCTAGTAGATGTAGAATGAGTAGGTGTACTGGTGTAACGCCCCAGATGTAACTTGCCATATTTGTAATCCAACTCTTGCCATTTCCGGCTATGTGTTATGATATTCCCTCCGTGGTTGGGTTCTCTCCGTTTTGCATTTTGGTCATGTCATGCATTTCATATCATGTCATCATGTGCATCGCATTCGCATACGTGTTCGTCTCATAAATCCGAGCAGCTTTCCCGTTGTCCGTTTTGCAATCCGGCGCTCCTATGTCTCCCGGCGTCCCCGTTTACATTTCTTCTTAAGCGGGTATTAAACATTCTCGGAATGGACCGAGGTTTGACATGTGGCCTCGGTATAGCACCGGAAGACCGCCTGTCATGTTTTGGGTCAATCGGAGTTCGTTTGGTACTCCAACGGTTAACCGGGTAACCGTGAAGGCCTCGTGTGTGTTGCAGCCCAACACCCCTTCAAAACAGCCCAATAACCCATCTAAGTCACTTCCATGTCCTCCGCCGTTCGATCACAATCGCGTGGCCGAAAACCGCTCTCCATTTGGAGCCTCCTAGCTCCTCCTATCTATAAAAAGGCCTCCCCCTTCTCTAATCTCGGGCAAAAACACCCACAAACCCTAGCAAATAGCCCCGCCGCCTCCGGACGCGTCCGTCCCGGACCGGACGAGCCGCCTCCGCCACCCGCACCAACCGGGGGCCGCCACGTGGCCTCCCGGCCCCCACTCCGCCGCCTCCCGCCGCCGGGCCCGGGGAGCCCGCAGCCGGCCCTCCCGGCCCGACCGGCTCCCGCAGCCGCGCCCCGCGCCGGGCCCGCCTCTCCGCCTCGCGCCTGAGCGGCCGCCGTCGCCGGCGCCCCGCCGCGCCCCGCGCCGGCGCTCGCGCCTCGCCGCCGGCCGGCCCAGCACCGCGCCGCCTCCGCCGTCTCCGCCGCGCCCGCCGCCTCGCGCCCGCCGCCGCGCCCGCGTCGTCATCGCCCTCGCCCCGCTGCCCCTCTCCGTCGCCGGCGTTTCCCGCGCCGGCCGGATCCGCCGTCGGAGCCGCCGGAATCGCCGGATCTGGAAACCCTAGCCGCGGTTGACTTTCCCCCTCTCGTTTTTCTCTAAGTCCTTTAATTTCATCATCATCATCGCATATTCATCATGCCATAACTTTGCATCCGTAGCTCCGTTTCATGCGTATAATATGCCGAACAGTTCGTATCGAAGAGTAAATCATTTTGTTCCATTGCGTCATTCTCATTTGAGGTCATCTTGATGCCCGAAATGCTGTTAGAAGAGGGCTAGTTGATGTTAGTTGTTGGATCTTATCTGAACATGCACTTTTGTTATTTTTGCCATGATTGATGTGTGCCTCCTATGAAGTTGAGTCCTACATGAGTTTTGTAATATGCCATGTTACCTATCCAGGGAATTTTGCCATGTATTTTTGTGATCTATGTCGTGACTAGCACAAGCATGCAAACTAGGTCACTTGATGTTGCTGATTTCAGAGACTTAGTGATTTCACTAAGTCCCTGACTGCTGTTATTTTCATGGCATGTATTCATGTTGTTTCTGAGAGATCTATGCATAATTTGAACATGATCAGTAAGGTAGTTTTGAACTTGAGTATTTGCTCAATCCATCCATGCCTTTTTTTGTAATTATGGAATACCATAGCTTGAGTTAATCAAGCTCTACTTTTGCTACAAAATGTTGCTGGCAGATTGTTTACGTGTTATTCGATTTTGCCAAGCTTGGTGTAGTTGATCTTTGCATGATATGATGTTATTCTTGCCATGTATGGTTACTATGCCATGTCTTCTTGATGTATGTATGCTTAGTTTATCATGCAATGCTCTGTAGTGAGTGCATCGAGCTCACGAACATGCCTAGTCGTTATTAGTTTTCTGCCATGTCCAGTTTTCTGCTAAGTCTGAAACCTGTAACGAAACTTGCTTATTTGTCATGGGTGTAATCTTATTTTCTGATCCTTTTTGGCTTATGGTCAGTAAGGGACTTTTGTCAAGTGCTTTGAGTAGATTCATGACATGCCTTTCTTTGCTATTTTCTGAACCTGTAGCATGTTGTTCCATTGCTCTGAACATGTCATCATGATGTTAGTTTCTGCTATGTTGTTATTTTCACCAAGTCTGTGAACCTGCTATCTTGTGCACTTTTGCCATGTTTGTTTGGACCTGTTATGATGGGAATTAGCCGTAGCTCAGTGTTCATCTTTTGTCGTGCATCTTGTGTAGATTACTGTGATGTGCTTTGTTGCCATGTTTGGGTGCAGTAGCTTAATTAATTGTTGCTTGCTAAGTAGCATCATGCTGTTAATGGCAGATTCGTGTCATTCTTGTATTGCTTGCCATTTGCAAACCGTGCATCCGATTCCGGTGAACTTTATATCGATTTCAACCGAAATCACCTCATCTATCCAGTGGCATGCTTGGTTTGCAAAGATTATGCCCTGTTCATCCTTGTCCTTCCGGAGCATGCATACGCATTGCATATCACCTCTCGCATATCATGCCATGTTTTGCATCATATTGCTTGCGCATTGCATCGTGGTTGATTTTGGTTCCTTTGCTTGTTCTCTTGTCTTGGGTAGAGCCGGGAGACGAGTACGTGAACGAGGAACCTGTTGAGAACGCTTTCGAGGACCAAGCTTTCGACAACTCTGAGAACCTTGCAGGCAAGATGACCATACCCTCGAAATCACTTCTATCTTTGCTTGCTAGATTGCTCGCTCTTTTGCTATGCCTGTGCTGCGATACCTACCACTTGCTATATCATGCCTCCTATATTGCCATGTCAGCCCCTAACCATCCATTTCCTAGCAAACCGTTGATTGGCTATGTTACCGCTTTGCTCAGCCCCTCTTATAGCGTTGCTAGTTGCAGGTGAAGATGAAGTTTGTTCCTTGTTGGAACATGGACTTGTTGTTCCTTGTTGGAACATGTTTACTTGTTGGGATATCACAATACCTCTTATTTAATTAATGCATCTATATACTTGGTAAAGGGTGGAAGGCTCGGCCTTATGCCTGGTGTTTTGTTCCACTCTTGCCACCCTAGTTTCCGTCATACCGGTGTTATGTTCCCGGAGTTTGCGTTCCTTACACGGTTGGGTGATTTATGGGACCCCCTTGACAGTTCGCCTTGAATAAGACTTATCCAGCAAGGCCCAACATTGGTTTTACCATTCGCCACCTAGCCTTTTTCCCTTGGGTTCTGCAGACTCAAGGGTCATCTTTATTTTAAACCCCCGGGCCAGTTCTCCTTCGATTGCTGGTCCAAACTAGAGCCCTTTGCAGCGCCACCTCGGGGCAACTCAAGGGCTGGTTTTAGTTGTACGGACTGCTCATCCGGATGTGCCCTGAGACCGAGATATGTGCAGCTCCTATCAGGATTTGTCGGCACAATCGGGCGGCTTTGCTGGACTTGTTTTATTGCTGTCGAAATGTCTTGTAGTCCGGGATTCCGAGATTGATCGGGTCTTCCCGGTAGAAGGAATATCCTTCGTTGACCGTGAGAGCTTATCATGGGCTAAGTTGGGACACCCCTGCAGGGTATTATCTTTTGAAAGCCGTGCCCGCGGTTATGAGGCAGATGGGAATTTGTTGATGTCCGGTTGTAGAAAACCAGAAGTTGACCTTAACTAAAACACATCAACCGCGTGTGTAACCGTGATGGTCTCTTCTCGGCGGGGTCCGGGAAGTGAACACGGTTGTTGGAGTTATGCCTGACGTAGGTCGTTTCAGGATCACTTCTTGATCACTTCTAGCTTCACGACCGTGCTTTGCCTTCTCTTCTCGCTCTCTTTTGCGCTATAGCCACCATATGCTAGTCGCTTGCTGCAGCTCCACCTCACAAACCCCTTTCCCACCTTTAAGCTTAAATAGTCTTGATCTCGCGGGTGTGAGATTGCTGAGTCCCCGTGACTCACAGATATTATCACCACAGTTACAGGTACCAACGATGCCAGTGCAGATGACGCGACCGAGCTCACTTGGGAGTTCGACGAGGAACGTGGCCGTTACTATGTTTCTTTTCCAGATGATCAGTAGTGGAGCCCAGTTGGGTGATCCGGGGATCTGTTTAGCATTTGGGGTAGTCTTCTTTCATTTTGGTACCGTAGTCGGACCTTGAGTGTAATCTGTATGATGGATGTTATTTATGTACTTGTGTGAAGTGGCGATTGTAAGTCAACTATGTATCTTTTCCCTTTATTTATTACATGGATTGTGTGAAGATTACCTCACTTGCGACATTGCTTTCAATGCGGTTATGCCTCTAAGTCGTGCCTCGACACGTGGGAGATATAGCGCCTATCCGTGGGTTAAGGGGAAATACTTCCGAAAGACTATGTCTCGGTCATCCTGTTCTCAAACACCAGGCAGTGCGAGAATTTCAACGGAGGCGACCGAGTCTTGTGGTGAAAAGTGCGCAAACCTCTGCAGAGTGTTAAAACCTAATCGATTAGCCGTGTCCCCGATTACGGACAACTTGAGCATCTAGTAGTGGAAATGCTGGGAGATCTCATCACTCTTAATTAAACAGTTGGGTTTTGAATGAAACTTTGGGAATTGATTGAGTTGGGTTTGCCAACTCATCCTATGTTATACTGTAGTGGTAGGATAATATCTTTTATTCTAGGGAAAAACTAGCTTTATGCAAAAACTAAACTTAGAGCTTTCCACCAGCCAAATTGCATGTACAAATAGGTTCATTATTCTTGTGATGTGACTTGCCAGTACATTCAATGTACTGACCTACAGGGCTGCAACGTCTTATGTTGCAGGAATTTTCTACGACGAGTAAGAGTTACGTTGTAGGGTTACGGTCTACACTCAACTTGCCGTTGGCGTTGATGGGACTCCACACCCTTATGTTTGTTTCCGCTGAGACTTATGAGGTATATATCAGTTTTACGTTATTTATACATGTGATTGCACTTTGATATATACATTGATGTACTGTGTGTGCCAGCATACCGATCCAAAGATGGCACAGATACACAGAGTCTTGACCGTTTGAGGTCGGGTCGCTACACCTTTTATGTGAAAATAAATTTTCAATCGGATCGATAGTTTGAACTATAAAACATTTTGAAGGTTTGAAATATGAGAATCTAAGATGACATCAACTTTGTTGTTCTCTACTGCATGCATACATGTGCATGTGGGTAGAAGGTTGGAGGAACCTTTTTTATGCCTAATTTTTCAGTGTAAACAATATGATAAGTTATGTACCACAGGCGTGAAAAATTACATGGCACATGCATGGTACTCCCTCCATTCCCTTATACAAGGCCATAAACTCAAATTACAGGTACCAAGGTAAAAATTAATGACTGCTTTGCAAGCCAACTTTTCTTCTCGTTAAAAGGGATCATTAATAGCCCTCATGCATGGAAGCAAGGAATGAGAAGGAAGTAGCACAACGTCATTATGACTGCATGCATGCAAGTATTAAACAAGTTGCTAGTTCGAGGAAACATCATTAATTTTTACCTTGATTACTGTTAGTGGCCTTGTATATATGCAAAATGTATTTTTCATAGTGGTCTTGTGTAAGGGAATGGAGGGACACTAGTGCAGAACCGGGCAATAGCACCGGTTCGTAAGGCCCTTTAGTGCCGGTTCCATAACCGGCACTAAAGTGTGGGCACTAAAGCCCCCCCCCCCTTTAGTACCGGTTCAGCATGAACCGGTGCTAAAGGGCAACCACGTGGCACGAGCCAGCTCCGGGGCCGGGAGCCCTTTAGTACCGGTTGGTAACACCAACCGGTACTAAAATGTTTGGGGGGTTTTTGGTTTTATGATTTCTTTTTCATTTAATTTTGTGTTTTCCATTTTAATTCTTTTTCGTTTGCTGTTATTTTATGATACTACACATTGTACATGTTATGCATAAACATTCTTATCCTACATATATAGGGTCGCTAAAGTAACATTCTTATCCTACGTGCCGGCCAGAGAGTAAGCGGCCAACTGCCTAGCCAAATCTACGCTCTTCCCACCTTCGTAAAAGTGCTACTAAATCTAGTAAAAGACATCCCGCTAGTTACGACTAACGCCTATAAAAGATCAATGATACAGTAAAAAGGGTGGGGCATGTAGGAGTGATTTTGCATGCAGATCGTAATCCCTTAATTTATTTTACTATTAACCATATTCTATGACCGATTGAGATGCATCGCATGCTGGTAGTAATGTATTGCTGCTGGTGCTAAACGCTTGTCCTAAAAGTAGTAATTCACCATTCAAAAATGTAGTACGGGATAGTAAAAGGCATTTATAATTTACTACTCCCTCCGTCCCATAATGTAAGACGTTTTTTTGACATAGTATTAAAAAACGTCTTACATTATGATACGGAGGGAGTACTATACAACAGAGAGTAGATTACTATCAATGTGTGTATGTTACTATGTGTTTCTAACTACACAGGGAGAGCACGACCTTGATTCCGGGACATGTGGGAGGTAATCCTTCTCAATTTTTTACCATGTTTAGCAAAGGGTTACGAGCGTGCAAACAAAACAAATCTTGTTGGCTTATTTGCCGGGGTGTGGGAGTGGTTCGTGCAGCCAAAGGTAATCTCTTTAAGGCTGTTACGATGGTTTCAACCCTTTTTACGGTGGATGGATTATTTATGGAGGCGTGTGTGTGTGTATATATATATATATATATATATAAAATTTCTAGTAGAACCAATCATATATATAGATCATCAATGTCTCACAAACCACCATACTAATTCACACATACACACATGTATAGCTATATACAATTTCTCCTACATATGCATGTTGTGTTCGGAGCCAGTGGCATTAGCCTAATTGGTGCATTCGGAGCACGATGACAATTGGAAGTTGTTCATGACCTGGTCGATGGGGGCGGTAGCGGATAATAGTATTCTCCCTTCGGATTTATAACCTGGTCGAGCAAAAATCCCGCTATTTCCTCTTAAAGTGCTTGTACGCGCTCCGTTTCTAGGAGCTTGTCCCGCACCTCTGTGAACTGTTAAGAAGGATATCAATATGCATGTGTATTAGTTGTGTGACTAGATATCGATAATGGTGCACAAATTGTGAATAGTGTTCTGACAAGCGTACCCATTCCTGTCTTTGAGATCTGCTCCTTTCGGACGCCATCATGCGAATGTTCTCGCAAACGCAGAATGCACACAGATCAGTCCCCTGCGCCTGCTTTAGGTCCTTTACGAGAATGGAATTTAATTTGATCAGATAATAATTAATCAAGCATGATAATATTAAAGAGATGGCAGCTAGCTAGCTAGCTAGTACTACTTAATTACTTACCTTGGGTCGAAACCATTTCAGCTGTCGTTTCCATTCGCCTTCCGTGACGCTGATGAACCTTGCCCAAGCCCTGCCCGCCGACAAAGAAAATGAATAAAGGGGTTATTAAATAGTTCATATCATGAAATGACGAACCAAATAGGCCGAGATATATAGTTAATAATGATTGAAATTACCTGTTGACTATCCCAAACAAGATGTTATAGTCACTATTTTCTTTGAGTAGTGAGTCAAGTATTTCAACTGTTCCGGCGTCAACTTTAATGATACACAAAACCCAATGAAATCTGCATGCACACACGTTTGCATGCCTTAATTAAGCGGGTATATGTAAGCAAAAACATGTAGCTAGCTAGTAGGCAAAAACAGAGAATTTGTAGTACAAGAAAGTGTGACTCACTGGAAGTTATAAGGAAGTAGTATATCTTCATTGTATTTGAGGCCCTTCAAGAACTCTAGCATGCTGTCCTCTACCTGCTTTTCATGATGCTTGTTTATTTTTCATGTGTATTCATTAACGATGTTTGGGTCAATAAACCCAATGCCATAGTGTCCACCTTTTGTCATTTCATACATCTTCATCCTGCATAATACCACAGAAAAGAATATAGTGAGGATAATTACAGGTAATGATTGATCAAAAGGATTACTACAGCTAGCTTGAGACTTAAATTACAGAAAGAAATCACTTACAGACAATAGCAACTGACGATAGATTTGTCGAGTGCATCTCGATTGTATAACTGAAACAGTTCAGAATACTCAACGGTCACAGGTTTTAGATGGTAGTAATGATCCTTCTTGACTTGCACCATGAGGGAATCTCGATCGGATCTCTTGGTAATGTCCATGTACCATTGATGCAATTCATACATTCTCGTTGGGAGCTTCTTGACCTCTTCTGGCTTGACCAAAGGTTGGCCCCGGACATATTTCCATTTTATTTCCTCCTCTGTAAGCACAGGCATGTCCTTGATCTTGAGGAGTTGTCCAACAGTGATGTTGAGAGTTTCAGCCTGCATTATATGCTCCTGGGTTATTACCACATCGCCCACCTGGAGAACGTAAACTGTTTGCCCACAATAATATTGGGCGCGCGTACTGTCACGTGTTGTTGGCGGCACAACAAGCGGGGGGATCGATTGCGCCAATTGTTCTCCCAGCTGGGCAACGGTTTTCCTGCATTTTTTGACAGCTGCTTGTTGTTTGCTCGAGCTCGAGCTCGCCTCCTTCTGTAGACGTTGTCGATGTAACTTCCTGATGTGGCGCTCATAGTCTGTGTCAACAGGCTTAGGAGCTGGTGGTTCAGCTATACGAATGAAGTGGTCAATAACTTCCACAGGCACTTTCTCCCTTGGCGGCGGTGGCGGTTTCAGTCCAAAATGGGCGTCGACTTCTGCCCGCACTATGGCCTTGGTTTGCTCCTCGGTCCTGTCGTAAGCCCTCTCAGGAAGAGGAGTAGTGAGGTTTGGACCATATTTATACACTAGTAGAAAAGGGGGCAACGGTCCAGGGTGGGTTAGCCCATTAGTCCCGGTTCAATCTAGAACCGGGACCAATGGGGGCATTGGACCCGGTTTGTGAGCCCAGGGGGGCGGCCGGGCCACGTGGGCCATTGGTCTCGATTCGTCTGGACCTTTTGGTCCCGGTTGGTGGGACGAACCGGGACCAATGTGCCTGGCTCCTGGCCCACCACCATTGGTCCCGTTTCGTGGCATGAACCGGGACCAAAGGCTCCCATTTAGTCCCGGTTCATGCCACGAACCGGGACCAGTGGTGCCGCCTATATATACCCCTCGCGCCGGAGCAGAGCACTGAGTGCTCTGTTTTTCTGGGCCGGCGAGAGGAGGGGCTTGTGGTGCTGTAGCTCACCTCCTATGCACATGAGGTGTTCGATGAAATGCCCGAGCCACACTAGTTAAGCTTTCTCCTCTCGAAGCTCGACCTCAAAGCTCCATTTTCCTCGAGATTTGTCTAGATTTAGCGGTCCGTCACGCCCCACCCCTGTCTTCACCGCCGTCGATCACCCGCGCCGATCTCATCACCGACACCACCGTGGTGAGCCTCTTGCTCTTATCTTCTTTCTGAAAGGAAAAATATTCTTACTTGTATGTTTAGATAGATACTTGTATCATTTTCTTACTTTTATTATTGCATATTATATAGTGCGATGGTTTTGGTATCCGCCCCTGTCGGCTCTCGTCCTGTCTATGATTCGGATGTGGTATATATATTAATCTTTATAACTATTGGTTCATTTATTGTTTATGATAATTATGCGGACCAACGTGACATAGATTTTATTTATCTAGGATGTATGTGAACCGGAAATTCCAACCGACCCTATTGTCGAGAGGTTAAATTTAGTTGAAGAAGAAAACAATTTCTTGAAGGAAAAAATAAAAAAAATTGAGGAGGATAAGATGATATTGGAGTTGCATGTTGCGGATGTCGTCGATGATCACAAGATCAAGATGGATGCAATGCGCTTGAGGATTAGAAAGATTAGAAAATATGCCATTCATACCGAGGCTTGGTATCATTATGCCGTTGGATCAATTGTTACCTTGGTTACGATTATGATCGCCTTTGTTTTAATTAATGTATGGTTTAATTAATTAGATGCTCTGGAGAGCTATATGTTGTTAGATGAGAACTATGTATGTACTTTGGTTTTAATGTGATGATGAACTTCTATTAATTTGGACACTTAATTATATATAATGTATGCAGATGAACCAGCAATGGATGTACGGTGACAGACACACCTCCGAGTACATTAAGGGCGTGCATGAGTTTCTCGATGCGGCTGAGGCAAACAAGCAGAATGGTTTTATGTGTTGTCCATGCACTAAATGTGGGAATACGATGTCTTACTCTAACCGGAAAATCCTTCACACCCACCTGCTTTACAAGGGTTTCATGCCACACTATAATGTTTGGACGAGGCACGGAGAAATAGGGGTTATGATGGAATACGACGAAGAAGAAGAGTACGATGACAACTACGTTCCCCCTGAATACCGTGATGCTGCAACGGGGGGAGCTGGTGAAGATCAAGAGGAACCAGACGATGTGCCCAATGATGCTGCAACGGGTGAAGCTGCTGAAGATGAAGAGGAACCAGACGATGTGCCCGATGATGATGATCTCCGCCGGGTAATTGTCGATGCAAGGACGCAATGCGAAAGTCAAAAGAAAAAGCTGAAGTTCGATCGCATGTTAGAGGATCACAAAAAAGGGTTGTACCCCAATTGCGAAGATGGCAACACAAAGCTCGGTACCGTACTGGAATGGCTGCAGTGGAAGGCAGAGAATGCTGTGCCTGACAAAGGATTTGAGAAACTACTGAAAATATTGAAGAAGAAGCTTCCAAAGGATAACGAATTGCCCGATAGTACATACGCAGCAAACAAGGTCGTATGCCCTCTAGGATTGGAGGTGGAGAAGATACATGCATGCCCTAATGACTGCATCCTATACCGCGGTGCATACAAGGATCTGAACGCATGCCCGGTATGCGGTGCATTGCGGTATAAGATCAGACGAGATGACCCTGGTGATGTTCACGGCGATCCCCGCAGGAAGAGGGTTCCTGCGAAGGTGATGTGGTATGCTCCTATAATACCACGGTTGAAACTTCTGTTCAGAAACGGAGAGCATGCCAAGTCGATGCGATGGCACAGTGAGGACCGTAAGAAAGACGGGAAGTTGAGAGCACCCGCTGACGGGTCACAGTGGAGAAAAATTGTTAGAAAGTACTGGAATGAGTTTGCAAAGGACCCAAGGAACGTATGGTTTGCTTTAAGCGCGGATGGCATTAATCCTTTCGGGGAGAGGAGCAGCAATCACAACACCTGGCCGGTCACTCTATGCATGTATAACCTACCTCCTTGGATGTGCATGAAGTGGAAGTTCATTATGATGCTAGTTCTCATCCAAGGCCCTAAGCAACCCGGCAACGACATTGATGTGTACCTAAGGCCATTAGTTGAAGAACTTTTACATCTGTGGAATGGAAATGGTGTACGTACATGGGATGAGCACAATAAAGAGGAATTTAACCTAAATGCGTTGTTGTTCGTGACCATCAACGATTGGCCCGCTCTCAGTAACCTTTCAGGACAGACAAACAAAGGATACCACGCATGCACACACTGTTTAGATGACACTGAAAGTATATACCTAGACAAATGCAGGAAGAATGTGTACCTGGGCCATCGTCGATTTCTTCCGACCAACCATCAATGTCGAAAGAAAGGCAAGCATTTTAAAGGCGAGGCAGATCACCGGAGGAAGCCCGCCATGCGTACCGGTGATCACGTACTTGCTATGGTCAATGATTTACACGTAATCTTTGGAAAGGGTCCCGGCGCACTAGCTGTTCCGAATGACGCTGAGGGACACGCACCCATGTGGAAGAAGAAATCTATATTTTGGGACCTACCCTACTGGAAAGACCTAGAGGTCCGCTCTTCAATCGACGTGATGCACGTGACGAAGAACCTTTGCGTGAACCTGCTAGGCTTCTTGGGCGTGTATGGAAAGACAAAAGATATACCCGAGGCACGGGAGGACCTGCAACGTTTGCATGAAAAAGACGGCATGCCTCCGAAGCAGTATGAAGGTCCTGCCAGCTACGCTCTTACGAAAGAAGAGAAAGAAATCTTTTTTGAATGCCTGCTCAGTATGAAGGTCCCGACTGGCTTCTCGTCGAATATAAAGGGAATAATAAATATCCCAGAGAAAAAGTTCCAGAACCTAAAGTCTCATGACTGTCACGTGATTATGACGCAACTGCTTCCGGTTGCATTGAGGGGGCTTCTACCGGAAAACGTCCGATTAGCCATTGTGAAGCTATGTGAATTCCTCAATGCAATCTCTCTGAAGGTGATCGATCCAGAAAACGTACCAAGGCTAAGGAGTGATGTGGCGCAATGTCTTGTCAGTTTCGAGTTGGTGTTCCCACCATCCTTCTTCAATATCATGACGCATGTCCTAGTTCATCTAGTCGACGAGATTGTCATTCTGGGGCCCGTATTTTTACACAATTTGTTCCCCTTTGAGAGGTTCATGGGAGTCCTAAAGAAATATGTCCGTAATCGCGCAAGGCCAGAAGGAAGCATCTCCATGGGCCATCAAACAGAGGATGTCATAGGGTTTTGTGTTGACTTCATTCCTGGCCTTAAGAAGATAGGTCTCCCTAAATCGCGGTATGAGGGGAGACTGACTGGAAAAGGCACGCTAGGAGTGGACTCAATAATATGCAGGGACGGGCATTCTTGGTCTCAAGCACACTACACAGTTCTACATAACTCTACGTTGGTGACCCCGTATGTCGATGAACACAAGAACAGTCTGCGCTCCAAACACCCGGATGTTGGAAATATGCCCTAGAGGCAATAATAAAAGCATTATTGTTATATTTCCTTATTCATGATAATTGTCTTTATTCGTGCTATAATTGTGTTATCCGGAAATCGTAATACATGTGTGAATAACAGACAACAACGTGTCCCTAGTAAGCCTCTAGTTGACTAGCTCGTTGATCAACAGATAGTCATGGTTTCCTGACTATGGGCATTGGATGTCAATGATAACGAGATCACATCATTAGGAGAATGATGTGATGGACGAGACCCAATCCTAGACATAGCATAAGATCGCATAGTTCGTTTGCTAGAGTTTTCCAATGTCAAGTATCCTTTCCTTAGACCATGAGATCGTGTAAATCCCGGATACCGTAGGAGTGCTTTGGGTGTGCCAAACGTCACAACGTAACTGGGTGACTATAAAGGTATACTACGGGTATCTCTGAAAGTGTCTGTTGGGTTGACACGGATCGAGACTGGGATTTGTCACTCCGCTTGACGGAGAGGTATCACCGGGCCCTCTCGGTAATGCATCATCATAATGAGCTCAATGTGATCAAAGTGTTTGATCACGGGATCATGCATTACGGTACGAGTAAAGTGACTTGCCGGTAACGAGATTGAACGAGGTATTGGGATACCGATGATCGAATCTCGGGCAAGTAAAACACCGATTGACAAAGGGAATCATATACGGGATTAATTAAATCCTCGACATCGTGGTTCATCCGATGAGATCATCGTGGATCATATGGGAGCCAACATGGGTATCCAGATCCCGCTGTTGGTTATTGCCCGAGAGCCGTCTCGGTCATGTCTGCATGTCTCCCGAACCCGTAGGGTCTACACACTTAAGGTTCGGTGACGCTAGGGTTGTGAAGATATGTATATGCAGTAACCCGAATGTTGTTCGGAGTCCCGGATGAGATCCCGGACGTCACGAGGAGTTTCGGAATGGTCCGGAGGTAAAGAATTATATATAGGAAGTGCTGTTTTGGCCATCGGGACATGTTTCGGGGTTATCGGTATTGTACCGGGACCACCGGAGGGTCCCGGGGGGTCCACCGGATGGGGCCACCTGCCTCGGGGGCCACATGGGCTCTAGGGGGTGCGCCTTGGCCTACATGGGCCAAGGGGAACCAGCCCCAAGAGGCCCATGCGCCTAGGGTGGGGAAACCCTAAAGGGGGGCGCCCCCTTGCTTGGGGGGCAAGCCCCACCCCTTGGCCGCCGCCCCCCTAGGAGATTGCATCTCCTAGGGCCGGCGCCCCCCCCTAGGGGGCTATATAAAGGGGGGAGGGGAAGGGGGCAGACACACCCTGGTCCTTGGCGCCTCCCTCTCCCTCTCCAACACCTCCTCCTCCTCCGTAGAGCTCGGCGAAGCCCTGCCGGAGTACTGCAGCTCCACCATCACCACGCCGTCGTGCTGCTGCTGGAGCCATCTTCCCCAATCTCTCCTTTGCCTTGCTGGATCAAGAAGAAGGAGACGTTACGCTGACCGTACGTGTGTGGAACGCGGAGGTGCCGTCCGTTCGGTGCTAGGATCTCCGGTGATTTGGATCACGTCGTGTACGACTACCTCATCCTCGTTCGTTGAACGCTTGCGCTCGCGATCTACAAAGTGGTATGTAGATGCAATCTCTCTCCCATGACTCGTTGCTTAGATGAACTCATAGATGGATCTTGGTGAAACCGTAGGAAAAATTTTAATTTTCTGCAACGTTCCCCAACAGTGGCATCATGAGCTAGGTCTATGCGTAGTTCTCTATTGCACGAGTAGAACACAATTTGTTGTGGGCGTAGATGTTGTTAACTTTCTTGCCGCTACTAGTCTTATCTTGCTTCAGCGGTATTGTGGGATGAAGCGGCCTGGACCAACCTTACACGTACGCTTACGTGAGACCGGTTCCACCGACTAACATGCACTAGTTGCATAAGGTGGCTGGCGGGTGTCTGTCTCTCCCACTTTAGTTGGAGCGGATTCGATGAAAAGGGTCCTTATGAAGGGTAAATAGAAGTTGACAAGTCACGTTGTGGCTTTCACGTAGGTAAGAAAACGTTCTTGCTAGAACCCTAATTCAGCCACGTAAAACTTGCAACAACAATTAGAGGACGTCTAACTTGTTTTTGCAGCAAGTGCTTTGTGATATGATATGGCCAAAGTTGTGATGAATGATTAATGATCTATATGTGATGTATGAGATGTTCATGCTATTGTAATAGGAATCACGACTTGCATGTCGATGAGTATGACAACCGGCAGGAGCCATAGGAGTTGTCTTTATTTTTTGTATGACCTACGTGTCATTGAGAAACGCCATGTAAATTACTTTACTTTATTGCTAAACGCGTTAGCCATAGTAGTAGAAGTAATAGTTGGCGAGCAACTTCATGGAGACACGATGATGGAGATCATGATGATGGAGATCATGGTGTCAAGCCGGTGACAAGATGATCATGGAGCCCCAAGATGGAGATCAAAGGAGCTATGTGATATTGGCCATATCATGTCACGTTTATTATTTGATTGCATGTGATGTTTATCATGTTTTGCATCTTGTTTACTTAGAATGACGGTAGTAAATAAGATGATCCCTCATAATAATTTCAGGAAGTGTTCCCCCTAACTGTGCACCGTTGCGACAGTTCGTTGTTTCGAAGCACCACGTGATGATCGGGTGTGATAGATTCTAACGTTCACATACAACGGGTGTAAAATAGATTTACACATGCAAACACTTAGGTTGACTTGACGAGCTTAGCATGTACAGACATGGCCTCGGAACACAGAAGACCGAAAGGTCGAGCATGAGTCGTATAGAAGATACGATCAACATGAAGATGTTCACCGATGTTGACTAGTCCGTCTCACGTGATGATCGGACACGGCCTAGTTGACTCGGATCATGTTATACTTAGATGACTAGAAGAGGGATGTCTATCTAATTAAGTGGGAGTTCATTAAATAATTTGATTAGATGAACTTTATTATCATGAACTTAGTCTAAAATATTTACAATATGTCTTGTAGATCAAATGGCCAACGTAGTCCTCAACTTCAACGCGTTCCTAGAGAAAACCAAGCTGAAAGACGATGGCAGCAACTATACGGACTGGGTCCGGAACCTGAGGATCATCCTCATAGCTGCCAAGAAAGATTATGTCCTACGAGCACCGCTGGGTGACGCACCTGTTCTCCCTGCAGAACAAGACGTTATGAACGCTTGGCAGTCACGTTCCGATGAGTACTCCCTCGTTCAGTGCGGCATGCTTTACAGCTTAGAGCCGGGGCTCCAAAAGCGTTTTGAGAGACATGGAGCATATGAGATGTTCGAAGAGCTGAAAATGGTTTTCCAAGCTCATGCCCGGGTCGAGAGATATGAAGTCTCCGACAAATTCTTTAGCTGTAAGATGGAGGAAAATAGCTCTGTCAGTGAACACATACTCAAGATGTCTGGGTTGCACAACCGCTTGACTCAACTGGAAGTTAATCTCCCGGATGAAGCGGTCATTGACAGAATCCTCCAGTCGCTTCCACCTAGCTACAAGAGCTTTGTGATGAACTACAACATGCAGGGGATGGTAAAGACCATTCCTGAGGTATATGCTATGCTGAAATCAGCAGAGGTAGAAATCAAGAAGGAGCATCAAGTGTTGATGGTGATTAAAACCACTAAGTTCAAGAAGGGCAAGGGTAAAAAGAACTTCAAGAAGGACGGCAAGGAAGTTGCCGCGCCCGGTAAGCAAGTTGCCGGGAAGAAGCCAAAGAATGGACCCAAGCCCGAGACTGAGTGCTTTTATTGCAAGGGAAGTGGTCACTGGAAGCGGAACTGCCCCAAATACTTAGCGGACAAGAAGGCCGGCAAAACAAAAGGTATATGTGATATACATGTAATTGATGTGTACCTTACCAGTACTCGTAGTAGCTCTTGGGTATTTGATACCGGTGCAGTTGCTCACATTTGTAACTCAAAGCAGGAGCTGCGGAATAAACGGAGACTGGCGAAGGACGAGGTGACGATGCGCGTCGGGAATGGTTCCAAGGTCGATGTGATCGCCGTCGGCACGCTACCTCTACATTTACCTACGGGATTAGTTTTAAACCTCAATAATTGTTATTTAGTGCCAAGTTTGAGCATGAACATTGTGTCTGGATCTCGTTTAATTCAAGATGGCTACTCATTTAAATCCGAGAATAATGGTTGTTCTATTTATATGAGAGATATGTTTTATGGTCATGCTCCGATGGTTAATGGTTTATTCTTAATGAATATCGTACATGATGATACACATATTCATAGTGTGAATACCAAAAGAGTTGAAGTTGATAACAATAGTCTCACATATTTGTGGCACTGCCGCCTTGGTCACATAGGTGTCAAACGCATGAAGAAGCTTCATGCAGATGGACTTTTAGAGTCTCTTGATTATGAATCATTTGACACGTGCGAACCATGCCTCATGGGTAAAATGACCAAGACTCCGTTCTCAGGAACAATGGAGCGAGCAACCAACTTATCGGAAATCATACATACCGAAGTGTGCGGTCCAATGAGTGTTGAGGCTCGCGGTGGCTATCGTTATGTTCTCACCCTCACTGATGACTTGAGTAGATATGGGTATATCTACTTAATGAAACACAAGTCTGAGACCTTTGAAAAGTTCAAGGAATTTCAGAGTGAGGTTGAAAATCAACGTGATAGAAAGATCAAGTTTCTATGATCAGATCATGGAGGAGAATACTTGAGTCACGAATTTGGCACACACTTGAGAAAATGTGGAATAGTTTCACAACTCACGCCGCCTGGAACACCTCAGCATAATGGTGTGTCCGAACGTTGTAATCGCACTCTATTAGATATGGTACGATCTATGATGTCTCTTACCGATTTACCGCTATCTTTTTGGGGCTATGCTTTAGAGACTGCCGCATTCACTTTAAATAGGGCTCTGTCGAAATCCGTTGAGACGACACCGTATGAATTATGGTTTGGGAAGAAACCTAAGCTGTCGTTTCTAAAAGTTTGGGGATGCGATGCTTATGTGAAGAAACTTCAACCTGAAAAGCTCGAACCCAAGTCGGAAAAATGCGTCTTCATAGGATACCCTAAAGAAACTGTTGGGTATACCTTCTACCTCAAATCCGAAGGCAAGATCTTTGTTGCCAAGAATGGATCCTTTCTAGAGAAGGAGTTTCTCTCGAAAGAAGTAAGTGGGAGGAAAGTAGAACTTGATGAAGTGTTACCTCTTGAACCGGAAAATGGCGAAACTCAAGAAAACGTTCCTGAGGTGCCTGCACCAACTAGAGAGGAAATTAATGATGATGATCAAGATACTTCTAATCAAGCTCCTACTGAAATTCAAAGGTCCACAAGGACACGTTCTGCACCAGAGTGGTACGGCAACCCTGTCTTGGAAATCATGTTGTTAGACAATGGTGAGCCTTCGAACTATGAGGAAGCAATGGCGGGCCCGGATTCCGACAAATGGCTGGAAGCCATGAAATCCGAGATAGGACCCATGTATGGAAACAAAGTATGGACTTTGACTGACTTGCCCGTTGAACGGCGAGCCACAGAAAATAAATGGATCTTTAAGAAGAAGACAGACGCGGATGGTAATGTGACCATCTATAAAGCTCGGCTTGTCTCTAAGGGTTATCGACAAGTTCAAGGGGTTGACTACGATGAGACTTTCTCACCGGTAGCGAAGCTGAAGTCCGTCCGAATCATGTTAGCAATTGCCGCATTCTACGATTATGAAATATGGCAAATGGACGTCAAAACGGCATTCCTTAATGGTTTCCTTAAGGAAGAATTGTATATGATGCAGCCGGAAGGTTTTGTCGATCCTAAGAATGCTGACAAGGTGTGCAAGCTCCAATGCTCGATTTATGGGCTGGTGCAAGCATCTCGGAGTTGGAACATTTGCTTTGCTGAGATGATTAAAGCGTTTGGGTTTACGCAGACTTATGGAGAAGCCTGCGTTTACAAGAAAGTGAGTGGGAGCTATGTAGCATTTCTCATACTATATGTAGATGACATACTTTTGATGGGAAATGATATAGAACTCTTGGACAACATTAAGGCCTACTTGAATAAGAGTTTTTCAATGAAGGACCTTGGAGAAGCTGCTTATATATTAGGCATCAAGATCTATAGAGATAGATCGAGACGCCTCATAGGTCTTTCACAAAGCACATACCTTGATAAGATACTGAAGAAGTTCAATATGGATCAATCTAAGAAGGGGTTCTTACCTGTGTTACAAGGTGTGAAATTGAGCTCAGCTCAATGTCCGACCACGGCAGAAGATATAGAAGAGATGAGTGTCATCCCCTATGCCTCGGCCATAGGTTTTATTATGTATGCCATGTTGTGTACCAGACCTGATGTAAACCTTGCCGTAAGTTTGGTAGGAAGGTACCAAAGTAATTCCGGCAAGGAACACTAGACAACGGTTAAGAATATCCTGAAGTACCTGAAAAGGACTAAGGAAATGTTTCTCGTTTATGGAGGTGACGAAGAGCTCGTCGTAAAGGGTTACGTCGACGCTAGCTTTGACACCGATCTGGATGACTCTAAGTCACAAACCGGATACGTGTATATTTTGAATGGTGGGGCAGTAAGCTGGTGCAGTTGCAAGCAAAGCGTCATGGCGGGATCTACATGTGAAGCGGAGTACATGGCAGCCTCGGAGGCAGCACATGAAGCAATTTGGGTGAAGGAGTTCATCACCGACCTCGGAGTCATACCCAATGCGTCGGGGCCAATCAAACTCTTCTGTGACAACACTGGAGCTATTGCACTTGCCAAGGAGCCCAGGTTTCACAAGAAGACCAGGCACATCAAACGTCGCTTCAACTCCATTCGTGAAAATGTTCAAGATGGAGACATAGAAATTTTTAAAGTGCACATGGATCTGAATGTCGCAGATCCGTTGACTAAACCTCTCCCTAAGGCAAAACATGATGAGCACCAGAACTCTATGGGTGTTCGATTCATCACAATGTAACTAGATTATTGACTCTAGTGCAAGTGGGAGACTGTTGGAAATATGCCCTAGAGGCAATAATAAAAGCATTATTATTATATTTCCTTATTCATGATAATTGTCTTTATTCGTGCTATAATTATGTTATCCGGAAATCGTAATACATGTGTGAATAACAGACAACAACGTGTCCCTAGTAAGCCTCTAGTTGACTAGCTCGTTGATCAACAGATAGTCATGGTTTCCTGACTATGGGCATTGGATGTCAATGATAACGAGATCACATCATTAGGAGAATGATGTGATGGACGAGACCCAATCCTAGACATAGCATAAGATCGCATAGTTCGTTTGCTAGAGTTTTCCAATGTCAAGTATCCTTTCCTTAGACCATGAGATCGTGTAACTCCCGGATACCGTAGGAGTGCTTTGGGTGTGCCAAACGTCACAACGTAACTAGGTGACTATAAAGGTATACTACGTGTATCTCTGAAAGTGTCTGTTGGGTTGACACGGATCGAGACTGGGATTTGTCACTCCGCTTGACGGAGAGGTATCACCGGGCCCTCTCGGTAATGCATCATCATAATGAGCTCAATGTGATCAAAGTGCTTGATCACGGGATCATGCATTACGGTACGAGTAAAGTGACTTGCCGGTAACGAGATTGAACGAGGTATTGGGATACCGACGATCGAATCTCGGGCAAGTAAAATACCGATTGACAAAGGGAATCGTATACGGGATTAATTGAATCCTCGACATCGTGGTTCATCCGATGAGATCATCGTGGAGCATGTGGGAGCCAACATGGGTATCCAGATCCCGCTGTTGGTTATTGCCCGAGAGCCGTCTCGGTCATGTCTGCATGTCTCCCGAACCCGTAGGGTCTACACACTTAAGGTTCGGTGACGCTAGGGTTGTGAAGATATGTATATGCAGTAACCCGAATGTTGTTCGGAGTCCCGGATGAGATCCCGGACATCACGAGGAGTTTCGGAATGGTCCGGAGGTAAAGAATTATATATAGGAAGTGCTGTTTTGGTCATCGGGACATGTTTCGGGGTTATCGGTATTGTACCGGGACCACCGGAGGGTCCCGGGGGGTCCACCGGATGGGGCCACCTGCCTCGGGGGCCACATGGGCTCTAGGGGGTGCGCCTTGGCCTACATGGGCCAAGGGGAACCAGCCCCAAGAGGCCCATGCGCCTAGGGTGGGGAAACCCTAAAGGGGGGCGCCCCCTTGCTTGGGGGGCAAGCCCCACCCCTTGGCCGCCGCCCCCCTAGGAGATTGCATCTCCTAGGGCCGGCGCCCCCCCTAGGGGGCTATATAAAGGGGGGAGGGGAAGGGGGCAGACACACCCTGGTCCTTGGCGCCTCCCTCTCCCTCTCCAACACCTCCTCCTCCTCCGTAGAGCTCGGCGAAGCCCTGCCGGAGTACTGCAGCTCCACCATCACCACGCCGTCGTGCTGCTGCTGGAGCCATCTTCCCCAACCTCTCCTTTGCCTTGCTGGATCAAGAAGAAGGAGAAGTTACGCTGACCGTACGTGTGTTGAACGCGGAGGTGCCGTCCGTTCGGTGCTAGGATCTCCGGTGATTTGGATCACGTCGTGTACGACTACCTCATCCTCGTTCGTTGAACGCTTCCGCTCGCGATCTACAAAGTGGTATGTAGATGCAATCTCTCTCCCATGACTCGTTGCTTAGATGAACTCATAGATGGATCTTGGTGAAACCGTAGGAAAATTTTTAATTTTCTGCAACGTTCCCCAACACCGGAGCAGTGCGACGACTGGATTACATGTGAACACATCAGGACTTTCAGCAGTTGGTTGGAAGCACGTATCAGAGGTGACAACACTGTTTGTGATGAGTTGTACTTGTTGTCCAGGGGACCATCTTTGACTGTATTCATTTGGAAAGGATACGAGATAAATGGGAATACATTTTACACGATTGACCAAGATCAGAAGAGCACCAACCAAAACAGCGGTGTACGCTTTGATGCAACAACTGATAAGGGAAAGGACACATATTATGGTTACATAGTGGACATATGGGAACTTGACTATGGACAAGATTTTAAGGTCCCTTTGTTTAAGTGCAAATGGGTCAATCTGTCAGGAGGCGGGGTACATGTAGACCCATAGTACGGAATGACAACAGTTGATCTGAAAAATCTTGGGTACACTGATGAACCGTTCATCCTAGCCAATGATGTGGCACAGGTTATCTATGTGAAGGACATGTCTACCAGATCGAGAAAAATAAAAGATAAGGAAACGAATACATCATACGATGAACCAAAGCGCCACATAGTTCTTTCAGGAAAAAGGGACATTCTGGGAGTGGAGGGCAAGACAGACATGTCTGAAGATTATGAAAGGTTTCATGAAATTCCTCCCTTCAATGTCAAGGCTGACCCAAGCATCATGATAAACGATGAAGATTATCCATGGTTACGGCGCAATAAGCAAATGACACAAGAGAAGAAAAAGTAAAGACTTTCTCCCGCAACTATTATGATGATACCATGCCAAATTTGTAACAGACGAGTATGTTATGCCAAGTATTTTAGAGTTCATTTGAAAACAGACGAGTAGGTGCATCTATGTTAATTTTTTATTAAAGTTAATCACAAACTTGTGATTCACACAAATTTCAAAGAATTCAAATTTTATCTATTCAAATTTGAAAACTAATGGCACTAACAGAAAGTTATAATTTTGCTGACCTAAAAGCAAAAAGAATTAAAAATATATAGCAAAAACAAAATAAAGCAACAAAGAAAACAAAAAAACTAAAAAAGTGTTTTCAAATTTGAAAACTAATGGCACTAACAGAAAGTTTATAATTTTTCTAAAACTAAAAGCAAAAAGAATTAAAAAATAAAGTAAAAAAACCAAAGAAAATAAATAATGCAGAAAACAAAACAAAAAAACTGGAAAAAAAATAAAAATAGCAACAATAAGTATTTTGTTGTAAGTAGAAACAAAATAAAATAAATAAAGCAACAAAGAAAACAAAAAAACAAAAAAAAAGTGCCACCTACTGGGCCCCCACGGCCTGAATACGACTAGAAACCCTACCATGGGCCAGGATTCAGGCCCGCAGGAGGCCCAGTAGGCCCACAGGCAGATAAAGTGACTTTAGGCCCGTAAGCCTGCATTTGAGAGGAGCTCGAAGTGGTCAGCGCAGCAGCGCTCATAAACCACTGCTGAAGCCTCTCGGCTAGCGAGGTGGGACTAAACATCCCACCGCACCGCGCCAGTTCCAGCACAAGGCCATTGGTCCCGGTTGGTGGGACGAACCGGGACCAAAGGGGTGCATTGGTCCCGGTTCGTAGCACCAACCGGGACCAATGCACCCCCTTTAGTCCCGGTTGGTGCCACCACCCGGGACCAAAGGCCGCCGCTTCCCGCCCTTTGGGCTGCTGAAAAAGGCCTTTGGTCCCGGTTGGTGGCACAAACCGGGACTAAAGGGTGGCATTAGTCCCGGTTTACGCCACCAACCGGGACTAAAGCCTTTTCTATATAAGCAAACACTTAGCAGTTTTCGACCAAATCACGCACTTCTCCCCCGACGCCCCCTGCTCCTCCTCGTCGCCATCGCCGCCCGACGCCCCTGCTCCTCCTCGTCGCCGTCGCCGCCCCACGCCGACAGGCTGCTCGCCTTCGCCGTCGCTGCCGCCACCGACGCCATCAGGCTGATCGCCTTCGTCGTCGCCGCCGCCCCCTATGAGCACAGCCCCCTCCCATCCCGCGCCCCTGTGCCCCTCTCCTGCGCGGCCGCCGCGCCTCCGCCCCTGCCCTGTGCGGCTGCCGTGCGCCGCCCCCTGCCCTGCGCTAGCGCCGCGCGCCACCCAGCCGCCCTGCCCTGCCCTGCCGGCGCCACCGCTGCCGCCATGCCCCTCTGCCCCGCCGGCGCCAACAATTTTTTTATTAGTTTAATTTTTTTCATATATATATATATAATGTATGTGTATGTATGTGGCTATATGTTTCTTTTCATATGTTGCAATATGTTTTTTTATTTTTATTAGTTTATTTTTTTGTTCATATGTGATGTATATGTGTATGTGGCTATAATGTATATGTGTATGTGATGTATGTGGCTAGAATTTGCTAAATATATATGTTAAAAATGTTTTATATATAGAAAGTTACAATTTTAGAAAAGTTTTATATATGCAGAAGTTACAATTTTAGAAAAAGAAGGATAAGAAAGAAGAAAATAAGAAGAGGAAAGAAAGAAGAAGAGGAGAGGAAAAGAAGAGGAGAAATAAATAAGAAGAAGAAAAAAGAAGAAAAAGAAGAGGAGAAGAAGAAAGGAATAGTGGAGAGGAAGAGAAAGTAGAATATTCTATTTTCTCTTCTTCTCCACTATTCCTTTCTTCTTCTCCTCTTTTTTTTCTTATTTTTTTCTTCGATCTTCTCCGCTAGCTATTCCTTTCTTTTTCTCCTCTTCTTTTTCTTCTTCTTCTTCTTCTTCTTCTTAATTTTTATCGGGAACGAGGGTGTCGAGGATCGCCGAGGGGTCGAGGGTCGGGAACTAGGGTAGAGAGTCGAGGGTCGTTAAGGGGTCAAGGGTCGAGGGTTCCAAGGTCGAGGGTTCGAGGGTTCCAGCAGGGTCGTCTAGGGGTCGAGGGTTCCAGGGTCGTCGAGGGTTCCAGGGGTCGAGGATCGCCGAGGGTTCTACGTTTGCCACTAATATATCCATTTGTCATATTTGAATAATAATTGCCATGTTGTAAATATTTGTAGAAACTATGGACACTATCGCCCGAGACGAAGCAAGAGAAGCGTTGTTGAGGGACATAATCGCAGAAGGAAGTGATGCCGTCTCGTTGTATCTCAACGACACCGATGGTACTCTGGAAGGATAGGGTGAAGAAGCTGGCTCTGGTGACCTAATGCCGGTGCAAGAAGAAGAACGCGACGACGGGTCCGGTGACCGAAACGAGTCCGGCGACCGAGCCGAGTCCGGCCAGGTAAATATATTAGTTAAGCCTGTGCTGACTAGCTAATTGATGCATTCATTGTTTTGGTATGTACACATATTAATTAAGTCTTTGTTATTTTTTCTAGCCCTCCGGATCGAGCACCACTGAGGTAAAGAGACGAGGCCCAAAGAGAAAGTTGAGCTCGGATGAAAGGTTTGAGATCATAGAAATCGCGCCCGACGGCCAACCTATTGAACCCATCCGAACAAAGAAGGCATTTGTTGCTCAGTGCGGGGTTCTGGTTAGGGACAAGATCCCGATAAGCATCCAGCAATGGAATAAACCTAAGAACGAAGACCCTGAGGTGTCTTATGTCAATGATCTGCAGAAAAATGATCTTTGGACTGAGCTGAAGTCAAATTTCACCCTACCGCCAGAGGATGATCCGGAGAAGCCAGTTAAAGAGCAATTAATCAAGTCTTTTGCTCTTAAGAGGATGGCAGACCTATTCAGGAGGTGGAAGAAAGACCTGAATAGGTTTGTCGAGAAAAAAGAGACACCAGAATTCAAGGGCATATATGAGAAGATCAGAGATGACTAGCCTGCATTTGTGGCCCACAAGACATCGGAAAAGAGTAAGAAGATGTCGGAGACAAACAAGAAAAATGCTGCGAAGAAGAAGCTTCACCATCGCACGGGGTTAGGTGGCTACCTGGTAGCCCGGCCTAAGTGGGCCAAGGATGAGAATGATCTGGTTGAAAAAGGGATCGAACCAGAGACAATGAGCTGGCCAGACCGTTGCCGGACTTGGTTCTTCGGGGCTGGCGGAACCTTGGACCCTGTAACAGGGAAGTGCATTTGGACGGATGAGCAAGCTGACATACCCTTGAAAAAGCTTCGGTACTATATCGCTGCAGCGCAGGAAGGGACGTTCCTTCCAGACAGAGAGAACAACGAGCTCACAAAGGCCCTCGGGAATCCTGAGCACCCTGGACGGACACGAGGCCGCCAGGCTCCATTCCGTGGAAGGCTGGGTTTCCGGATGCAGGCGGTTACAAAAGACAGGAGAGGAGGAAGAAAGTGCAGCAGTCCGAACTGCAGGCGCTTAAAGAAAGGGTACTCGGGATAGAGGAACGAGAAGCAGACCGGGAGAAACGAACTGCCGAAGCTTCCCCTAAAGCTACCCTGCCATCTCAGCGGAGAAGCAACGTGGCTTCCACCGAGCTGCTTTAGCCAGAGCTTGTCTTGACGGCTCCTGCCAGCTATCCCGTGGATGCTATCACGAAGGCTCAAAATTGCCACCTTATGACGCAGTGGATGAATATGAAGGTCAAGGCGGCTGTTGGCTCTGTTTATCCTAATGAACCCGGCGTAACTTTTCACTGCCGGCCGATTCCAGAAGGATATGCTAAGGTGAGGGTGGATGAAATAGCGGAGGGATTTGAGGACCTCCCGGTTCACCACCCAACCGGAGAAGGGGAGACTCGGCTGGGTTCTGCTCTGAAGACTCCATGCCTATGGCGGAAGGAGCTCATCAACCTTCCAAACTGGACGCCTCCGCCGCCTCCTCCTCCTCCGGCGAGTCAGGGGACTCCGCCTCCTCCACCGCCTCCTCCTCCGGCGAGTGACGATCACGGCCCTCGTCCGGCTCCTTCTCCGGCGCGTGGCGGCACTCCGCCTCCTTCTCCGCCTGCGCCGGCGCGCCCGAGCAGCCAGCCTACTCCTTCTCCGCCTCATCAGCAAGGGCGGAAGAGACCCGCCGCCGCTCCAGCAGCTGCTCCGGCGCGTCGTTGTCCTTCTCCTCCGTCTCGCAAAAAGCAAGCAGTAAAGAAGACTGCCACTCCGTCTGCTCTGCCGACGTCTAGCAGTACAGCCAGAGGCGGGAGAAAATACAAATTCGGTCCTTCTCTGAAATCTCCAGAGAAGTTACCATACGAGATGAGCCCGGAGGAGAACGCGAGGATCGCGCGAACCGAGAAGGATGACTGGTTTCAAGGGTTGAAAGCACAGAGACATCCACCTCCGAAGGAGAAGGTAGATTCGGTGAAAGTGAAGCGCACTCTGGCTGCCCTAGCAAAACCACCCAAGTCTCCTCCTAAAGGCAACTATGAGCGCATTATTGCAAAGACATGGGTCGAAGCGTCGCGGTCGGGAAGTACAGTCGGTGATCAAAGGCTGAAAGAACGACGAGTAGCTGGGAAACAAATTGCCCAGCTCGGCGAACAAGCAAAGCAATCATGCCCCACGCTCAAGGTGCCTAGCGTCGATCTGAGGATGGCGCCCGGTTATACCAATCTTGACGATTACCTGCCCGACGATGTAGATTATGGTTTCCTGGACATGCAGATACACAGATATGAGTACGGGAAGCCTCTCGTCAAAGATGAAAGATCTCTAACAACGATGACGCGAAGATTGCATGATTGGTACATGAAAACCTGCAGAGAGTCTGGGGGGAGGAATACTTTGTATGTGAAAGTTAAACCGGAGCATGACCTCATTGGAATTGAACTGTTGCATGTTCCATTTGAGGAGTTCTATCAGTTTTTCAATCAATTGGCCCTCGATAAAGTAACGATCACCTGCTACTGTCTGTAAGTACTACTACTTCTGTCATTAAGTCTCTCTATATAGCTCAGCTCTTTCATTGCATGTATTTATAATTATCCTCACTATATTATGCAGATTGAAGATCGCCGAACTGAAGAAAAGACAAATCGGTGATATTGGGTTCGTTAACACATATCTCATAGATGCAACTGAGGTTGAAAAAAGGCCCGAAGATACCGAGGTCAACTTGCTACGATCATTCAAAAGAAATGAACACAAAAATATAATACTCTTTCCTTACAACTTCAAGTGAGTGTTACTGTCTTGTGCATATTCGGTTTCCCTTATATATTAGTCCAGGTTATAGTAATGTAATTGATGAGTTATACATGCGTGCGCAGTTTCCACTATATTCTCCTGGAGATTAGGCTTGAGAAGGGAGTAGTAACTGTCTTGGACTCGAGACGAAAAGATCCCTAGGAGTATGCGGACATGACTGAAATCCTCAAGAAGTAAGTTAAATCGATCATTATCCATCATATCAGCAAATTTGTTCATTTCCTGATATCAAGTAGTTGCTTTCTTTTGTCTGGCAGGGTTTGGAGAAAATTCAGCACAAATTCCCCGGGACTCCCGAAGGAGCTGGAATTTATATACCCGAAAGTAAGTACTATAGTACCATGTTCCGCGCGTCTCCTAGCTATTGATTCAAGCGCTAGTTTCATCAATACCATTTGGCATTCTTGCTTATCTGTTTGATTGACCTCTATTTCTTGTAAAGTGGTTGTGGCAGGAACAAGGGAATGATTTCTGTGGATACTACGTCTGCGAGTCCATCCGCCACAGGACCTGTGAGCGGGGCGGGTACTCTGAGAAACAATATGAAATGCGTAAGAAATAATATTCACATTTTTTGTTTATTACCATCATTTGTGTTGAGTTTCATTCATATATATATATATATATATATATATATATATATATATATATATATATATATATATATATATATATATATATATTGACCCCCTTCTTCAAATTAGATGTTTCGGCAGCGGAATGAACTCCTAGGACCAAATTGCATGCGAGCAATTCAAGAGGAATTGGCGGCATTCTTTCTTGACCACGTGATCACTGAAGACGGAGAATACTATGTGGACCATGCGTCCGCAATTTAAGAGATTATATTTGTAAAAGATAATTATTGTATATACGTAGCCGGCAGTGTCGGACGATTGATATACGAGAACTTGTTGTTCGACCAATCTCTCGGAGAAGGAGATGTGGTCGATATCACTTCTCTCTGTATGCATATATGTTCATGACGATCTTCTGTTTCCTTCGTTTGCTTACTAGCTAGCATATGCCTAGTCTTCTCTATACATATTTTTAGTACGTAACGTCGACCAAGCACGGACATAAGAGAGGACACTTCTCTCTATTAATTAGCTATCTAGCTAACACAATATATGAAATACCTATATTAACCCCCCAAAACCCCCAAACCCCCTCCCCCCCTTTAAAAAAAACCAAAAACCCCAGCCACAGAAATGCTGACGCGTGGATGCCTATAGTACCATGTTCCGCGCGTCAAAAAAAACCAAAGGCCCTCCTGTCTGGGCTCGGCGCACAGGACACGTGGAGGCCCATCTGTCCCGGTTCTGGTTTGAAGCGGGACTAAAGGGTGAGGGTATTAGTAACGACGCTTTAGTCCCGGTTCAGGAACCGGGACTAAAGGCCCTTATGAACCGGGACAATAGGCCGGTTTTCTACTAGTGACATCGCTTGCCTCCGCCTGTACTTCCTGTACTATGACCTCGACTTGTACCGCTACACACCATAGCTGCGGGGTGTCTCTTCTGCGATTGTTGAGGCGGCAGAGACGGCTGACGGGGTTGAGTTGGACGAGGAGGAGTGGCCTGAAGTTGTGCCGGACTTGGAGGAGGAGTGGCCTGAGGTTGTGCCAGACTTGGAGGAGGAGTGGACGTCTGACGCTGTGTCGGACTTGGAGGAGGAGTGGCCTGACACTTTGCCGGACTTGGAGGAGGAGGAGTGGCCTCACGCGTTCGTGGACTTGGAGGAGCGGGAGTCTGCTGACTCGGTGGCGGACTTCGACGAGGAGTCGAGTGATGCGGTGTCGGTGGCCTTCGAAAGATGATGCAATCCTTTCTCCATAGGATGATACGATGTTTGGCCTCTCCGAGTATGTGCTCCTCGTCACCTTCAAGAATGTCAAGCTCTAGCCCCGAATATTGGTCCACCACCTCATCAACCACGACACGAGCATAGCCTGCTGGAATCGGGTTGCAATGAAAGGTTGCATCGGGGGAATTTGTATAAGCAACGTCCGCGGTTCCTGCGGCGCGGGCGGTGGACACCCAAAGAGAAGGAACCCTCACAGGATCATAGCTGAAGTGAGATCCCTGAAGAAACTGCCAGGTATTGGAGAACCTGCCGCCCTCTAACGCAACCATGTAGCGATGGACGTGCTCGTCCTCCTCCCTAACACGGCGACGTACCACCTCCGGCGGGGCCGGCTCCCTCCGCACCGAAACTGGCCCACGCGAACGCCACCAAACGAGATCAGGGTCGACGACGGGACCCGGGGCCGGGTTCCTCATCAAGCGGCGCACCCCTCCAGGCAGCACCTCCCAGCGCCAGCCCGGCGAAGCCCAGTCCCGGACATGGGTCAGCCGGACGTCGTCGTGGACGGGTCGATGGCGAGGATGCGGTCCGGGCATCGTCGAGAACAAATACTAGCTATATGCCCGCAAAAAGTAACATTTTTTAATGATTGGATTTTGATAACTAAAATTTCTAACATTTCTATATAACTAAAATTTCTATAACATTTCTAACAATGCTATATATAACTAACATTTCTATAACATTTCTAATATTTCTATAACTAAAAAAAAGAAAAATTTCTAACTTTTTTATAACTATTTCTATAACTAAAAAACAGAAAAATTTTTAACAATTCTAACTTTTTTATAACTATTTCTATAACTAAAAAACAGAAAAATTTCTAACAATTCTAACATTTCTAACAATTCTAACATTTCTAACTATTCTAACTATTCTAACTATTCTAACATTTCTAACTATTTCTAAAAATCAGAAAAATTTCTAACAATTTCTAAAAAACAGAAAATTTTCTAACTATTTGTATAACTAAAAAACAAAAAATGTATGTGTGTGTGTGCGCTCACCGGCCGGCAAGGCGAGCGGCGACGGGGGGCGCGCGGCGACAGGGACGTCGCTGAGCGCGGCGACGACGGGGATGACGACGACGGGGCGGCGACGACGGGGACGGGGACGTACAGGCCGGGGCGGCGACGACGACGAGGACGGGGACGACGCGGGACGGGCCGGGACGGGGCGGCGGTGACGACGGGGTGGCGACGATGGGGAAGGGGCAGCGACGGGGGCGGCGACGAGGGATATGGAGACGGCGGGGGCGGCGGGCGACGGTGTGCACAGGAGAAGAAGCAGAGGGAGAGATGAGAAACTGAAGAAATTTTGAAGTGTTTTCTTATATAGAACCCACCTTTAGTACCGGTTGGAGGCCCCCCCTTTAGTACCGGTTCGTGCCACGAACCGGTACTAAAGGGGGTGCGCTGGCGCAGGTGCGGTGCGCAAGTTTAGTCCCACCTCACTAGCCGAGGGGCGACCGCACTGGTTTATAAACCCCCGTGTGGTAGCTCTCTCGAGCTCCTCTCCAAAGCAGACCTACTCGGCCTACATGTTCTGTTTTACCCTATGGGCCTACTGGGCCTTTGCGGGCCTGCATCCTGGCCCAACAACGGGTTGGGTTTCTAGTCGTATGCAGGCCGCTCTGGCCTAGTAGGCGGACTTTTTTATTTATTTTTTTGCTTTATTTATTTTTGAGTTGTTTTTTTGTGTATTTAGAGTTTCTTTGTGAATATTTTTGCTTTAGGTACAAAAAATTACAAACTTTCTGTTAGTGCCCGTAGTTTTTCAAATTTGAATAGTTTAAATTTTGAATTATTTGAAATTAGTGTGAATCACTAGTTTGTGAATAACTTAACTTTAAAAATCAGTAAAGGCATGAAAGGATTTGTTTGCACACAAAATTTCTTCGCGTTTCAAATGCCAAAACACATAATTAACTACCCTAACTATTACAGAGATTCCCTTCTGGGTGTGAAACACAGAAGAAAGTGATGATAGTGAAGCCGATCACATCCCAGATCTTTGGGTGTGGAACTTTTTCTTCGCGTGTGTCCCTTTGCGCCGTAACCATGCAAAATCTTCATCATTTAATGAGATGCTCGGGTCAATATTCACTGTGAATGGAGCAATTTCATCAAACTTTTCATAATCTTCTGACTTGTCTGTCTTGTCATCCACTCCCACGATGTTTCTCTTCCCAGAAAGAGCTATGTGCCGCTTTGGCTCATCGTACGATGCATTCGCTTCCTTATCTTTTCTTTTTCTTGGCTTGGTAGACATGTCCTTCACATAGAAAACCTGTGCCACATCATTGGCTAGGACGAATGGTTCGTCTGCATACGCAAGATTGTTGAGATCCACTGTTGTCATTCCGTACTGCGGGTCTTCCGTTACCCCGCCTCGTGTCATATTGACGCATTTGCACCGAAACAAAAGGACCTTGAAACCACGTCGATAGTCAAGTTCCCATATGTCATGTATATAACCATAATATGTTTCCTTTTTCCGTCTTGGTTTCTGCATCAAAGCGGACACCACTGTTTTGGTTGGTGCTCTTCTTATCTTGGGCGATCGTGTAAAATGTATTACCATTTATCTCGTACCCTTTGAAAGTCATTATATTCGAAGATGGTAACTGGGACAGCAAGTACAGGTCATCTTCAATAGAGGTGTCATGCATGGTACGTGTCTGCAACCAGCTGGCGAAACTCCTGGTTTGTTCACGTGTAATCCAGTCATCAGACCGCTCCGGGTGTTTGGAGCGTAGCAAATTCTTGTGCTCATCCATATACGGAGCCACCAAGGCGGAATTCTGTAGAACAGTGTAGTGTGCTTTAGTGAGAGAATGTCCGTCCATACATATTATTTGTTCCCCTCCTAGCGTGCCTTTTCCATCCAGTCTGCCCTTATGCCGCGATTCAGGAACACCAATCAGCTTAAGGTCAGGAATAAAGTCAATACAAAACTCAATTACCTCCTCATTTTGACGGCCCTTGGAGATGCTTCCTTCTGGCCTAGCACAGTTATGAACATATTTCTTTAAGACTCCCATGAACCTCTCAAAGGGGAACATATTGTGTAGAAATACAGGACCCAAAACGTTAATCTCTTCGCATAGGTGAACTAGGACGTGCGTCATGATGTTGAAGAAGGATGGTGGGAACACCAACTCGAAACTGACAAGACATTGCAGCAAATCATTCTGTAACCTTGGTATGATTTCTGGATCGGTTACCTTCTGAGAGACTGCATTGAGAAATGCACATAGCTTCACAATGGCTAATCGAACGTTTTTCGGTAGAAGCCCCCTCAATGCAACCGGAAGCAGTTGCATCATAATCACGTGGCAGTCATGAGACTTTAGGTTCTGGAACTTTTTCTCTGCCATGTTTATTATTCCCTTTATATTCGACGAGAAGCCAGACGGTACCTTAATACTGAGCAGGCATTCAAAGAAGATTTCCTTCTCTTCTTTGGTAAGAGCGTAGCTTGCATGACCCTGATGTATGCTGTCTTTTCCGTGCATACGTTGCTGGTCCTCCCGTGCCTCAGGTGTATCTTTTGTCTTCCCATACACGCCCAAGAAGCCAAGCAGGGTCACACAAAGATTCTTCGTCACGTGCATCACGTCGATTGCGGAGCGGACCTCTAGGTCTTTCCAATAGGGCAGGTCCCAAAATATAGATTTCTTCTTCCACATGGGTGCGCATCCGTCAGCGTCATTCGGAACAGGTTGTCCACCAAGACCCTTTCCAAAGACCACCTTCAAATCCTTGACCATATCATGTACATCAGCATGCTTGCCTTTCTTTCTTACGGGATGCCTACTCGGAAGAAATCGACGATGTCCCAGGTACACATTCTTCTTACAATTAGCCAAATATATATTGTCGGTATCGTCCAAACAGTGCGTGCATGTGCGGTATCCCTTGTTTGTCTGTCCTGAAAGGTTACTGAGAGCAGGCCAATCATTGATGGTCAGGAACAGCAACGCCTTTAGGTCAAATTCTTCCCCCATGTGCTCATCCCATGCACGTACACCTGTTCCATTCGACAGTTGTAAGAGTTCTTCAACTAATGGCCTTAGGTACACATCAATGTCGTTGCCGGGTTGCTTAGGGCCTTGGATGAGCACTGACATCATAATGAACTTCCCCTTCATGCACAACCAAGGAGGAAGGTTATACAAACATAGAGTCACAGGCCAGGTGCTATGGTTGCTGCTCTGCTCCCCAAAAGGATTAATGCCATCTGCGCTTGGACCAAACCATACGCTCCTTGCGTCATCTGCAAACTCCTTCCCGTACTTTCTTTCGATTTTTCTCCACTACGACCCGTCAGCGGGTACTCTCAACTTTCCGTCTTTCTTACGGTCTTGTCTGTGCCATCGCATCGCCTTGGCATGCTCTTTGTTTTGGAACAAACGTTTCAAGCATGGTATTATAGGAGCATACCACATCACCTTGGCAGGAATCTTCTTCCTGGGGCGCTCGCCCTCGACATCACCAGGGTCATCGCGGCTGATCTTATAGCGCAATGCACCACATATCGGGCAAGCGTTCAAATCCTCGTACTCACCGCGGTAGAGGATGCAATCATTAGGGCATGCATGTATCTTCTGCACCTCTAACCCTAGAGGGCAGACAGCCTTCTTTGCTTCGTACGTACTCTCGGGCAATTCGTTGTCCTTTGGAAGCATATCCTTTATCATTACCAGCAACTTTCCAAATCCCTTGTCAGATACACTATTCTCTGCCTTCCATTGCAGCAATTCCAGTGTGGTGGCCAGCTTTTTCTTGTCACCTACGCAATTCGGGTACAACAATTTTTTGTGATCCTCTAACATGCGCTGCAACTTCTTCTTCTCCAAATCACTTGCGCATTTTCTCTTTGCATAGGCAATGGCCCGACCTAGATCATCAACGGGCGCATCTGATGCCTCTTCTTCAGCTTCTTCCCGCATTGTCGGCTCAGCTTCTTCCCGCATTACCGGCTCAGCTTCTTCCCCCATTGTTGTATCATCGTATTCAGGGAACCCATGGCCAGGATAGCTGTCGTCATCCTCTTCTTCTTCATTGTCTTCCATCATAACCCCTCTTTCTCCGTGCTTGGTCCAAACATTATAGTGGGGCATGAAACCGGACTTAAACAGGTGGACGTGAATGGTTCTTGACGTAGAGTAATTGTGACCATTCTTACATCCAACACATGGACAAGGCATAAAACCATCCGCCCGCTTGTTTGCCTCAGCCGCAAGCAGAAAAGTATGCACGCCCTCAACGAACTAGGGAGAGCATCGGTCATCGTACATCCATTGCCGGCTCATCTTCATTACACAACATCGAATAGACCAAATTAATACAAGTTCATACAACACTTAAATGCAACAAACAAATAACTCTCTAGCTAAAGCATTTAAATGCAACAACAAATGCGATCAAGATCGCAACTAAGGTAACAATGGATCCAACAGCATAATGATACCAAGCCTCACTATCGATGGCATATTTTCTAATCTTTCTAATCTTCAAGCGCATTTTCTCCATCTTGATCTTGTGATCATCGACGACATCGGCAACATGCAACTCCAATTCCATCTTCTCCCCCTCAATTCTTTTCAATTTTTCTTTCAAGTACTCGTTTTCTCCTTCAACTAAATTTAACCTCTCGACAATAGGGTCGGTTGGAATTTCCGGTTCACATACCTCCTAGAAATTTTTTTTATGTCAACTTGATGGGCATAATTTGTCATAAACACGAAATGCAACTAGTTTTAAAAGAGAATATATATACCACATCCGAATCATAACAAGGACGAGGGCCGACGGGGACGGATACCAAAACCATGGCACTATATGTATAACAAACAACGTACGGGTAAGATAATTATACGAGTAACTATATATCCAAATCACACAAAAATCAATTTTTATATAAAATTTCATGAACAAAGAGGCTCACCACAAGGTGGTGCCGGCGACGGGACGGTGCGGGCGATCGACGGTGGTTACGACGGAGATTTAGAAGGCACTAAGTAAACCACACCTACATATGCAAACTAAGTGTTATTTTTGACCTCAAATTGCATATAAATCAAATACTAGCACATATATATATTTCCTCCCAAATTACTAAACTCACAAATTAATCACTATATAAAGCATTGCAAGAGCTAATCTAGCAATGAGAGATGAAAGGAAAAAGTTGCTAACCTTTGTGATCATTTCAATGGATGGGGGCCTTCAAATCTTGACAAATTTTGGGTAAAATGTGTGATGAGCTCGAGAGGAAGAGGGGAAGAACAGAGAGGAGAAGGGAAAGGGGAAGAACAGAGCGAGCTCGGGTGGACGAAGGGTTTATGTAGGACGACCTTTAGTACCGGTTCGTGCCAAGAACCGGTACTAAAGGGGCCCCAGTCTGACAACATCCTGTCACCACTCTCATTAGTACCGGTTCGTGGCACGAACCGGTACTAAAGGTTCGCCACGAACCGGTACTAATGAAAGCGGCCCGGCTAGCCGTTGGAACCGGCACTAATGTATACATTAGTGCCGGCTCAAATACAAACCGGCACTAATGTGCTTCACGTTTGACCCTTTTTCTACTAGTGAGTAGCTTTTTTTACCCAAAAATAAAAGCCGTCGAAACATATGAACATGAGATTTGGTTTTGGAGATCTTGTCGTGACGAATTCTTTATGTGAAAGCAGTTTTCAATGGTTTGAGCTACAAAACATTTTGAATTTTCAATTATAATAAATCTTTGCTGACATCATTTGTTCGTCTTATATGCATGAATGCACAATTAAATTTAGTTGGAGACATCCGCATGCAAATTAGTATGAAAAACTAAAGACATCTGTTCACACGGGCGCATCCAAAAGGAACCAAAGATCGTTCGGTCATGTTCCTTAGAAATGTAACATTTATCAGATATCCCTTCCGTTTAGAAATTAGTTTACGGAGGAAGTAGTATTGTATTTCTTTCCTCACAATAGCACTACTCTACACTAAGGGCAAATCTTTTTTGCGGTGTGTTTCATTCCATTTATTGAGGGTAAAAATTACACAGTGCCAATCCTTGTGATGCGTACGCTATAAGGCGCGTATGAGGACGCATTTGAGCAGAGGGGGAGGGGTGTTTCTTAGCCCTCTACCATCGGCTTTTGCCCAAGTACATGCATCCTCTTGGTTGGTGTGGACCAGGTGGGCGTGCCATGGTGCATCAGCGAAGATACATGTGTTGCGATGTCTCCAAATCGTCCAAGCGGTTAGAGCGATCAATGAGGCGAGGCCCTTGCGATGGCTAGCCAGGGAGTCAGCATGTTGATGCCCACCATCCTTAGAAGCCTATAGATCCATCGTGTGGTTGAATGGTGAGGCGGTACCAGAAAAAGTCGTAGTAGTTTATTGTGTTATCAGACTAGACTATAACATAAAGGCGAGCATTGCAATGCATGTCCATCGTGAGATAAGAATGGCAAAAACTAAAGGTTAAGTATTAGAAATGAATACTGTATGCACTTTTAGCATCAATAATATCCAAGCCTCTCCACCATGAGGGAGAAAAACCCTAGATAACTCAATACCTGCATGAAAACCATGAGAGAACGTCTTTTATTTCTATGCATCATGCACATGGTTTAAGATGAATTAACACGTGCGTGAATTAACATCACTACTCCACAGATGCGAGAAGTCATATTGGAGTAATCCTGATTAAACGTCAAAAGGACTCTACAAGCAATGGTGTTATTCCTAGGTTGCAAAATTCACCGGATTAATTCCACACGTAACAATTGGATTCTGGTATAAGTCATGTGGATCTCTCGCATGGCTTGTCAGGGGAACAAGAGTGCTTGTGTTAGATTATGTGTAGTATCCAAAGACAAATTTATCATAAGTATGATATACACCATATACACCTAAGCAACAAATAAATTAAAGGATCAATGTGAGCAGTATGTTATGAGGGACAAGAAGATGAGGATGAATCTTAAGTGAGGAGCTGGGAGATGTATATATCAGACACAATGACATACCAACCCTTGATGCTCCTCTTGTCCTTGCAGTCCCCTGAACCCAACCCAAAGAGAGAGAGACACACCCATCAAGGGTCTTTCTACTTGTCCTATCTCTCTTCAAGAAGTTGATAGTTTAAAGGCTTTGTCGTATGCATTGAACTTTTGAGGGAACTTTTTGCACCATGTTGGTGCTAGAGTGTCACTTTATTATCTTAGAGTGTTTCGATGAGATCGCCAATGGAGATCCCCTATCTATAGTGTTTGATAGAAGTGACAAAGTTCCTCGTCCAAGATGGAGAAAACTTGGAAAGAATGGCCCAGTGACAAACCTGTACGATAAAGCATACACAAGGAGTTTGAGTTCCTTAGCAATGCACTGTGTATTTCACGAGTCTGCTCAACTATATGAGGATGGTCAACCATTTTGTGGTCATTTTTTTGCGGGGTAACCATTTTGTGGTCATGATACTGCACTATTACATTCTACTCACCGCCAACATTGGTTGTGCCGAATTTTTCTTCAAGCTCACCCACAAACATTTGGTATCACGCATATGTAAATATGCGCCCGCCAACTTGTGTCCAATCACGGTAATAATGACATATACAAAACAGACATCAACCACTTGGTACATGTTCATAACAACAAACATCATTTTGGTATGATATATCTTGAAGTGCACATCTATAAAGGGTTCGGTTTTAGAGCCGCCACAAATCTAGAAATAAAATAGTGAACAAAATATTGATTTAGATTGTTGGAATAGTAATTTTTGAATAAGTGTGATGAAATTTAATATCACAAAAAAAATTACGACCAGAGCTGGTAATATGTGAGATATTAGAGATGCAAGTCCATGCCAGAAATAAACTAGCACATTAACATATTTGCATATGGAACAAACACAAATACCAGTATCAACATGACAATTAGATATGTGTTGGTCACAAAGGCAACAGAAGCATGCTTTTAGCCGGTGTTCATGGTGGTGAAATCGAAGTGCTCCTCACCTTAGTAGTACGACCGAAATGGTTGTAGCCTAAGTAGTCTGATCAAAGAAGTTGTCATAGCCGAAGTAGTCGATTGACAAAGAGGGTGCATACACAGCAGCAGAGTAGTATGCACATAGGTGCGAGTATAGTGCTCCAATTTGTCAACCAGTAAACCAACTACAATAATGCTATGTTTTCCATAACCGACCCGAAATATTCATAGCTATTTATTATTTATCAAATAATAGAGGTGTGTTATTCTCAAGTCTTTTAGTTGTTAAATCTATTTTCTTTCATCCCCTGCAAGAAGTGGACATTAGGAAATTTAGCCACTGTGTAGGGACATTATTTTTGCATTTTATTTTAGCTAAACACGTTTGGACAGATTGCAAGAGTGACCCTCTTGTTCAGAGGTATGGGCTAGATAAGCGAGCTTGAGGCTTTGGCTCTCTACAATGGAGTTTTTTTTTTCTGAAATACATCACTTATGTTCTTCTATTAATTATGAAAGTGGAATTTACTTGCGATCCAACATACATGTGCAAGAATACAATATGCCCTATGGAGGTTGCCAGTCTATTCACATATGAAAAGACTCAAGTATTATGTTCACTGCACGTGATGCATGATAGAATCGCAACAGTTCCTTTTCCAAGAAAGTTGTTCTGGTAAGTGCACCGGAATCTCACGGAAGGGGAGATGGCCTCATTCCTGAGTCTAAATGCACGTTCCTCTGATTCCAGGACAAGAGGAAGTGCTTGAGTCTAAAATATTGAGCAGAGCCATGGTATCCAATGCAAATGCTTCAATTACAATTGCAGCATCACCAAATGAGAAACACCTCGTGCAGACTTTGGGACTGCAACAAATACTCAAATTTCCAATGCCTCCTATACCCATCAGATTTAGTGGAATTGAACTGTCAATGGCACTCTGGACACACGTTTGTTGCTCTCCTCTCCAACATTTTTCCCTAGTAACTATAGTAGTACATCTTTGTAATTGGTTGGCCTACCCATGTAGAAATCGATGTGTTATTTATGTTCACATATATGGTAGTGAATAAGTATATACCAAACCCTCATTTAGTGATTTCACCTATTTAATTTGGTGCTTTTATTTTACTTTGTCAGTTCAGTCCCAACTATGAGGAACGTTTCTATCTAGTTTTTTTACACTTTCTTCCTCCAAAGGTGGCACTCGTGAGAGAAATTGCCATTTACAATTTGGTCAGTATGATACCTAATCCTGTATACATAAGTAGTTGATCCCCACTATCTCAATTCTCTCAACACGCACACATGCCACAACACCACACATGCAACCCCATCACCCCACTAATTATTTCTCTTAACATACATGGGAAATGGTATTTATATTCTCTCTCAACATGCACATATCCAAACTCACCACACATGCCACACCTCATCAGTCACACTAATTATATATCTCTTACCATGCAAGAGAAATGCTACTTATATTCTAATTATATTTACAATTATATTATAATCAAATATAATATGTGTTGTTTTAGGATAAAAAATATTTATTTTGGATTGGTGGAATAAGTAGCTATTTTTTAATAAGTTTAATTGATATTTAATGGAAATGTGTGTGTCGTACACTCCCTTATCTTTGATTTTTGTTTATTTCTCCCAAATGAGACAATATATGGATACTTCTTGGGTCAATAAAACATTAGATTTTCACTGTGTGAAAATAAACCAGATGTTTTGCTCCCGCGTAAATATATAAAATGAGATTTATTTACATTAAGTTAATTTATATTAAGTATTTCTGGTGCACATAAAATTCTGAAAATTTTGTGAAAGTTTCAAGTCCATATATTTTTGGAGAAATAAAAAGGAGAAATTTCCATGTACTATATTTCGTTCATAGCACAAATCTCAATACAATGTTGCATGGTACAAATGAGGGGTGCAATACACCCATATTTCAAAAATCCACCCTCATTTAATATCATAACCATTGTGCTAGCATAACTGATAGGTGAGATGCTCCAGATGCAAATTTTTTTGTGTTGTAGTGGTGAGGCGAGCAATATAGCGAGTGGGCATGTTGTTTATCTCTTTGCTCAGGCTACAAGGAGAGGTAAAACGTACTTCCTCTATCCCAAAATAAGTGTCTCAACTCTAGTACAACTTTGTAATAAGGTTGGTACAAAGTTCAGAAACTTATTTTAGGACGGAGGGAGTACCACTTTACATGTTGGTGTCCCTACTTTTCCATTAACGAGAATATAACCCACGCGTTACTACTGGAACAATGCTAAAAATAGGTAGGCTGAAGACATGGATAATTAGTGAGATGAGATGAATAGTTGTGAGATTAATGATGATCATGTGGTAGCCACACGTAATATGTTGATATGAATAGCTGCAGTGTGGAGAAATTTTTAGCTTTGCTAAACCAAGTAATTTAACTAATTTGGTTGGGATAAGTTCTCCAACTGGCCTTCTTGTTTCATAGTCACGGCCTCATGGGCTAGCATAAGCGAGATTGAGGCTTTGGTTCTTGTGACGCCCCCGTTTCAATCGTACACTAATCATGCACGCAAATGTGTACGATCAAGATCAGGGACTCACGGGAAGATATCACAACACAACTCTACAAATAAAAATAGTCATACAAGCAATCATAATACAAGCCAGGGGCCTCGAGGGCTCGAATACAAGTGCTCGATCATAGACGAGTCAGCGGAAGCAACAATATCTGAGAACAGACATAAGTTAAACAAGTTTGCCTTAAGAAGGCTAGCACAAACTGGGATACAGATCGAACGAGGCGCAAGCCTCCTGCCTGGGATCCTCCTAACTACTCCTGGTCGTCGTCAGCGGGCTGCACGTAGTAGTAGGCACCTCCAGAGTAGTAGGAGTCGTCGTCGACGGTGGCGTCTGGATACTGGGCTCCAGCATCTGGTTGCGGCAACCGGGTAGAAGGGAAAGGGGAAAAGGGGGAGAAAAGCAACCGTGAGTACTCATCCAAAGTACTCGCAAGCAAGGAGCTACACTACATATGCATGGGTATATGTGTAAAGGGCCATATCAGTGGACTGAACTGCAGAATGCCAGAATAAGAGGGGGATATCTAGTCTTATCGAAGACTACGCTTCTGGTCGCCTCCGTCTTGCAGCATATAGAAGAGAGTAGACTGAAGTTCTCCAAGTAGCATCGTATAGCATAATCCTACCCGGCGATCCCCTCCTCGGTGCCCTGTTAGAGAGCGATCACCGGGTTGTATCTGGCACTTGGAAGGGTGTGTTTTATTAAGTATCCGGTTCTAGTTGTCATAAGGTCAAGGTACAACTCCGGGTCGTCCTTTTACCGAGGGACACGACTATTTGAATAGATAAACTTCCCTGCAGGGGTGCACCACATAGCCTAACACGCTTGATCCCATTTGGCCGGACACACTTCCTGGGTCATGCCCGGCCTCGGAAGATCAACACGTCGCAGCCCCACCTAGGCACAACAGAGCGGTCAGCACGCCGGTCTAAACCTATGCGCGCAGGGGTCTGGGCCCATCGCCCTGAGCACACCTGCACGTTGCGTACGCGGCCGGAAGCAGATCTAGCCCCCTTAATACAAGTGCGAGCTTACGATCCAATGCGGCGCGCGCCACTCAGTCGCTGACGTCAAAAAGTGCTTCGGCTGATACCACGACTCCGAGTGCCCATATCTTTCCCGCGTAGTTGGTTAGTGCGTATAGACCAAATGGTCAGACTCAAATCAAATACCCAGATCTCGTTAAGCGTGTTAAGTATCCGCGAACGCCAACAGGGCCAGGCTCACCTCACACCCAGGTAGCCCCGAACTGCCCTGCCGCTCCGCCTCAAAGATCCACTCGCGGGTACTCCTCGAGCCAACCCGACTTTGGTCACCACATGTATCATGTTTAAAGTATAGTATATATCCATGATCACCTCCCGAGGCGATCACAGCCCAGTAGTATAGCATGGTAGACAGACAAGAGTGTAGGGCCACTGATGGAACACTAGCATCCTATACTAAGCAAGTAGGATTGCAGGTAAAGGTAACAACAGTAGTAGCAAGGACAGGCTATGCATCAGAATAGGATTAACCGAAAGCGGTAACATGCTACACTACTCTAATGCAAGCAGTATAGAGGAGAGTAGGCGATATCTGGTGATCAAGGGGGGGGCTTGCCTGGTTGCTCTAGCAAGAGAGAGGGATCGTCAACACCGTAGTCGAACGGGGCAGCAGCAGCGTCGGTCTCGGTGTCTATCGAGAGAAGAGGGGGGAGAAACAATAAATATTTAAGCAAGCAGATGCATAGTGATGCATGACATGACAAGTAATGGCGTTAGAGGTGTGCTAACGCGGTATGAGGTGATACCGGTGAAGGGGGGAAACATCCGGGAAAGTATCCCCGGGGTTCCGCGTTTTCGGGCAGAGGAGCCGGAGGGGGAAAGTTGCGAGTTTGATATGTTAGGGGTGTGTGGCGGATGAACGGGCTGCGTATCCGGTTCGTCTCGTCGTTCTGAGCAACTTTCATGTTGAAAATATTTTAATCCGAGTTACGGATTAAAAGATATGATTTTCTAAAGATTTTATTAATTTCTGGAATTTAATTAATTATTAAATCCAACATTATCCAAAACAGTGCTTGCTGACGTCGTCATGACATCAGCATGACGTCAGCAGTCAACAGGGGCGTTGACTGGTCAAACTGACGTGTGGGGCCCAGCTGTCATTGACTGATTAGTCTAATCAAGGGTTAATTAATCTAACTACTGTTAAATTAAACTAATTAGTTAATTAGGTTAATCTAATTATGATTTATTAACTTAATTAATTCCTTAATTGATTAATTAATTAATTAAATACTTATTTATTTATTTAATTCTTTTTTTAATCGTTCTGGGGCGGGGCCCCCCAGTCAGTGGCCCGGGGGGGCCAAGCGGGCGCACGGGCGTGGGGCACTAGCGGGCGCCCAGGCGCGGTTCGGGCGACGGGCGCCAGCCCGTTTGGGCGCTAGCCTAGGCCAACGAGGGGGGGACGGCGAGGCGTCGCCGGCCACCAGAACGAGCGGTCGCAGCCGCCGGAAAGGAAGGGGGCGGCCATGGCGCAGCCAGGCGCGTGCGGGAGGGAAGGCAGGGGCGCCACGGGGCGCAGGGCGGCGACAGGGAGGGCACGGGCTTGTGCCCGCGCGGCGAGCGTGCAACGGCCGTGGCCGGTGGAGGGGCGGTCGCGGGGTGGAGTGTTGGGGCCGGCACCGTCGGCCGTGGCCGCGACCGTGTGCAGAGGAGGCGGTGGCGCAGGGGGTGAGCGCCGGCGGGGAAGCAGGGGGACGGAGGCGAGGGCGCCGTCGAGCAGATGCGGGGGCGGGGCGCGGGAAGAGGGCGAGTGCGGCCCGAGCGCGGACGGCGCGGGCACGGCGCGGTGTGCGTGCACCGGACGCAGCCGGAGCGCGTCAACCGCGGACGGCGAGGGGGGGGGGCGCACGCGCGGCCGAGCGGGCGCGGCCGTGGCCGTGGTGGCCGTGTGCGTGTACCGGACGAGGGATCCGCGGGGGAAGAAGGGGGGGACGACCACGGCAAGTGCTCGCGCGGGAGCAGAGCTCCAGGCAGGGGAGGCGCGGTGGAGAGGGGAGAGGAGGCCGAGGGCCTCACCGGGGTAGCGTGGGGTCTAGGGCGTGGGCCCGATGGAGCTCGGGGTGGGCGTCGGGGACGGCGTGCGGAGCGGGAGGAGTCTGGCCGGCGAGGGAGTCCGTCGGGGTCCTGGGGCGGGGCGGGGGCGAAGGCATTCGGCGGCGACGAGAGTCTCCCCCTCGATCCCGATCCAATCGGGGAGAGGGGAGATATTTTCGTGGGGGGGGGGATGGGGTGTCGGTGGCGGTTCAGGCCCAGGGGGAGTGGATAAGGGGAGTGGGGGGGAGGATGGCCGGCTGGGCCGGTTTGGGCCTGTCCAGTTGGACCAGTGGCCTGCTGGGTTCCTTTCTTTTTTTTCGGTTTGTATTTTCTTTTATTATTTCTTTTCTGTTTTAGTCACTTAAAATTGCTTAGGCCTTTTCTAAAAATGTGGTTACTTCACCACAAATACCTTTGTAATATTTAGCAACCACCGAACAATTTTGTTTTAATTTTTGAAAACTTTTATTGTTAACAGTAATTTGAATTTGAATTTGAACGGTTTTGTTCTGACGCGAGATTATCAACAATAATCGAGGTGACGTGGCATCATTACCAGAGGGTTACTGTAGCTTGATTATCCGGGCGTCACAATTCTCCTCTACTACAAGAAATCTCGTCCCGAGATTTAGGAGCGGTTATACGGGGGAGGGGATCTGGTTACGAAAGTCTAACGCTTCTTCTCGGTCATAGTTGCTCTTCTCGAAGAGGTCGATCCATAGCGCTGATGTCTTCATTCCTATGCATCAATGCATCATGATGAGGGTGTCGTCCTTTCTTCACGAGCTCCATCGTACTTACGAAAGAATAAAGGAGTTGGGAGAACAGACCTCTGCAAGGTTGACTAACTTGTAGATAACATCGGGGAAAGGTGGCGGAAAGCAACTCTCGAAGTGAAACTTAAGAAACTTTCGAGAGCAAAGTAAGAAGGTGCAAAATAGAAATTTCAAGCGCATAGGCAATCGTTCGTTGCCAGATACGAAATGTGAAAGGGGTTCGGAGCAATGGAAATAAGTATTGCGTCTGATACCAGAATAGATTACTAGGCAGGTGGCTCGCAATTTACTTACGAAACGAAGCGCAAGGGATAACTTCGAAACAACGATGTATAGGAGAGTCAGGTTTTGATCAAGTGGAACTGTGGGTTATGGGCCCACCATGTGGGTTAAAATTAGGAAGGCGACGACGTCTTGTATGACAATGTAAGCAAGGCATGTCAGAGGATAGCCTATAAGTTATGTCGGCAACAACATCAGTACCAAGGGCGAGGGATGAAGAGAACCATTTTCCTGCTCGTTGAATGAGGCGGACCAATAGGCAAAGTTCTCGTCCATCGGTGGTTACCGGAATGTCATCAACAATAGTACAGGGTCTCACTGGCAGAGTTGTACCCCGAGGTGTCTACATAAGCAGTGAATTATTACTGCTTAGATTATATAGATCACAAGAAAGGTCAAACAAGCCAATGGAAAGGAAAAAATGTGATCATCAGGTTAAACAGAACAATGGAAAGGAAATCTAAGCACATAATTCAAGGGTAAATCCTTCCCAAGGACAAGCAGAGCATGATATCCATGACAGGATATTATGAAGAAAACTCCTTAGGTAGGGGAGAGAAATTTCATGACATTACCCATACAACGGTGTTTGGATAATTGGGCAAGAAACATTTAGCATTGGGCTTCAAATGTTCTTGTTGAAAATCAGAGTATCACAGACATGCTTCGAGATAGCATTGACATGGTCTTCAAGCAAAGGTCAGACTTTGGAAACACAAAGGATCCATCAGGAATAACTTGTAGAATAGGTCTTACAATTTTCTCATGGAAGAAGGGTTAACCTTGTTAAAAAGGAAACTATAATGATAGGTCCTCCGGCCAGGTGTGCTGGGCATGACATCACCTTACCGGGTCATAAAAGATCAATGTTACCACTCTTGGAAATGTGTCCCAACCATCATAACTGATAAATTTCAATTCTGATTGGTGTCAGGACAACTCAGACTCAAGATGCCTGAGAAGAAAGGTGCAACACAAATTGTCGGGATGACATTGTAAGATTCTCGGGAATTGAACTATGGAAGCGAGTTCCGAACAAGAGTTCATCATTAATTCAAGGAGAGAATGAGGAGGTGGCTGATGGAATCAGCGACAATTCATTGAGATCTCCAAATGATGGATTTCCATAGTTGTGTGAACAAGGAGATAACATTTGCCGGACCAAATGATATAACGAGGTATGCTCGAGGAAAACATACCCAATTAAACATCAGTAGAAAGATGCAACCGAAATGTGGGCTTATAGTAGCATGATCAACATTAGAATGGTGGTTCAGCAACAGATAGGCTAAGAATGAATTATCGATCAGTAACTTCAAAGCAATAGGGTTGCTAGAAGTGCAAAATCCAAACAACACCGTTCACTTGTGGGTACCCCGGTTGGAATCAACACGAGGACCAAGAAAGAATGGTGATGGTGAGAAGTATCATTATAGCAAGAATTTCTTAAGAGGTGGAGCAATCCTCACAACATTCTTGACATCAAAGATGGTAATACTCGGCGGTAGATCATAACATAAGTTGGATAGCAAGGAACTCAAGGTACAACACAAAATAAGAACAAGTTTTGTGTTGGAGGGAACGCAATAATGTTGTGGATGATAACCCAATTCATCGAGGGAAAATGATGCTATTTCTCATTAAGAATTCCATAGATATCTTGGAAGACCTCAGAATGTTGATGATGATCACGACACCTTTGTCGAGAGGTTTCGAGAAGATGTAAATGATCGGCGATGACATCAAGTCAAAGGAATGATGAAGCGAAATGATCTTGGGACCAAGAGTAGAACTCAAACTCGAATTCAAGCTTGTCGTTCAAGGTGGAACGATAATACGAGGAAATCGACATAAGCTTAGCTCATCATTGAAAGTTGTGCTCCGGAATTAAGGACCCGGTAGCACAGTTAAAATTTAGCACGATAATGATATAGCCAATCAGGCTAGGAATGACGTGATTGATTTCAAACTCGTAAGTAATGTAGGTTACCAAGAGTTGCTTAATCGTGATGCGGACTTGAGGCAGTTATCGGTGTCTTTGAGTGTTTAATAACTCAGAGCCCATGAAAAATTGTAATCAGTGAGTAGGTAGTACTTGATGAAGAACTCATAAGAAGTTATGCAGTTCCAAGATAATCTCGAGATACCTGGGGGTAATACCCGAAGACGGATCAAAGTAGAGGTTGGACCAGGGTATTGATCCACAAAAGGCAAGTGCTTACACTTGCATCGAAAATGGTATTTAAAGGAGAACATGGTGGGAACCATGATTGCGAAGGATCAATTCACCGATACCAAAGGACATTATATCAAGGAAATAGTTACAAGAAGCTTCCATGATAGGTTCTACATCGTTTCCATGGGCATGAACACAAAGTTCAAGGTCGACTCCCACTTCTTCAATGCCTAACCTTTCATTCACTTCTCGCGTTCGATGAAGCTGCAGTGTTGAAAAAATTTTCTGGCGAAGCACCAGAAGAGTGCGACTCGTGAAAACTTTCGGGTTCACACGGGTTAGAGAAGGCATATGTTCAAGCCATCGGGGCTTCTTAGAACATGTACCACGAACTTCAGGAGTAATTAACACAAGCTCAAAAGTAGAGTATGGTTGACAAAGCAGAGGATACAATTTACCAAAGGCATTATGTACCCGTGGAAAGGCTCACAAGGTTATTGAAAATGAAGGACGATGTCAGATGAAATCCAACAATGGATCGGGCAATCCACAACGGAGCTGATGTGAGTATCGGTACTCAATCAGTCGAAGAAAGAATGCACGGGCATCATATTATAGGACATCTGAATAATTCAAAGCTTAAATGCAAAAGAATTAGGATTTCCGATCAAGGGATCAGAGGCAAACCCTCTGATTAAGGATGGATAAGTTGAGTAAGCTTAGGGTAAAATCGACAACAATTTGATTGGTCGAGATTCAGCTCATGTTTAAAATGACGTCTGAGCCGAAAGGATGAACTCTAGGATCTGATTGAGGATTGCGAGCATTCACAACATATTGAATCAACAGACTCAAAATGATAATGACGAAGGATGCCAATAAATTTAGGGACTTATGGAATTAACCATAATGTAAGCAAGCAGGAATTCCAAGAGCAATAGGCTACTGAGGATTTTGGAAGAGCCAATGGAATTTCGAATAATTTTGCGAAACACCTAAACAACTGGGGATGAGCGGATAATCGGTAAGTGCGAGGAATTATCCGTAGGGGTATTTACGAGGAAAGGAGCTGCAAGGCAGCAGACACAAAGGATTCTCGGAATATCCCAAGTATTTCAGGGTATCTTGTAATAACAAGATAAAATTGGAAATTAAGTTATGGACGACAAGTGTATGTAGCTTTCCATAGGGATTTATTGGTGGTATGGAATTGAAAAAGCAACGAGCACAAAGTTTCGAGATCTTCGGAGAGTATCTTCGAAATCCTTTGGTACACCAAGCAATCATCTAGAGTGAGGGGCTCTCCGGGAGGAAGTAGTTACGAGAACCTAGAGTCAGAGTTAGTAAAAATCATTTCACCCGAATAGAAGAGAGGTCAGAGTCCCAGAGTATAGGTCGAAGAATAAAAGATCCTAATACCACCCGATGGCGACGTGTGCCCGTAAGACACACAACCATGTTAGTAAAAGTTTTGCAATGTCTAGACTCGACTTCGGCCAAGGAGTGTGGAAGGGGGATTCCTACAGGCAGTTGGCTCTGATACCAACTTGTGACGCCCCCATTTCAATCGTACACTAATCATGCACGCAAATGTGTACGATCAAGATCAGGGACTCACGGGAAGATATCACAACACAACTCTACAAATAAAAATAGTCATACAAGCAATCATAATACAAGCCAGGGGCCTCGAGGGCTCGAATACAAGTGCTCGATCATAGACGAGTCAGCGGAAGCAACAATATCTGAGAACAGACATAAGTTAAACAAGTTTGCCTTAAGAAGGCTAGCACAAACTGGGATACAGATCGAACGAGGCGCAAGCCTCCTGCCTGGGATCCTCCTAACTACTCCTGGTCATCGTCAGCGGGCTGCACGTAGTAGTAGGCACCTCCAGAGTAGTAGGAGTCGTCGTCGACGGTGGCGTCTGGATACTGGGCTCCAGCATCTGGTTGCGGCAACCGGGTAGAAGGGAAAGGGGAAAAGGGGGAGAAAAGCAACCGTGAGTACTCATCCAAAGTACTCGCAAGCAAGGAGCTACACTACATATGCATGGGTATATGTGTAAAGGGCCATATCAGTGGACTGAACTGCAGAATGCCAGAATAAGAGGGGGATATCTAGTCTTATCGAAGACTACGCTTCTGGTCGCCTCCGTCTTGCAGCATATAGAAGAGAGTAGACTGAAGTTCTCCAAGTAGCATCGTATAGCATAATCCTACCCGGCGATCCCCTCCTCGGTGCCCTGTTAGAGAGCGATCACCGGGTTGTATCTGGCACTTGGAAGGGTGTGTTTTATTAAGTATCCGGTTCTAGTTGTCATAAGGTCAAGGTACAACTCCGGGTCGTCCTTTTACCGAGGGACACGGCTATTCGAATAGATAAACTTCCCTGCAGGGGTGCACCACATAGCCCAACACGCTTGATCCCATTTGGCCGGACACACTTTCCTGGGTCATGCCCGGCCTCGGAAGATCAACACGTCGCAGCCCCACCTAGGCACAACAGAGCGGTCAGCACGCCGGTCTAAACCTATGCGCGCAGGGGTCTGGGCCCATCGCCCTGAGCACACCTGCACGTTGCGTACGCGGCCGGAAGCAGATCTAGCCCCCTTAATACAAGTGCGAGCTTACGATCCAATGCGGCGCGCGCCACTCAGTCGCTGACGTCAAAAAGTGCTTCGGCTGATACCACGACGCCGAGTGCCCATATCTTTCCCGCATAGTTGGTTAGTGCGTATAGACCAAATGGCCAGACTCAGATCAAATACCCAGATCTCGTTAAGCGTGTTAAGTATCCGCGAACGCCAACAGGGCCAGGCTCACCTCACACCCAGGTAGCCCCGAACTGCCCTGCCGCTCCGCCTCAAAGATCCACTCGCGGGTACTCCTCGAGCCAACCCGACTTTGGTCACCACATGTATCATGTTTAAAGTATAGTATATATCCATGATCACCTCCCGAGGCGATCACAACCCAGTAGTATAGCATGGCAGACAGACAAGAGTGTAGGGCCACTGATGGAACACTAGCATCCTATACTAAGAAAGTAGGATTGCAGGTAAAGGTAACAACAGTAGTAGCAAGGACAGGCTATGCATCAGAATAGGATTAACCGAAAGCGGTAACATGCTACACCACTCTAATGCAAGCAGTATAGAGGAGAGTAGGCGATATCTGGTGATCAAGGGGGGGGCTTGCCTGGTTGCTCTGGCAAGAGAGAGGGATCGTCAACACCGTAGTCGAACGGGGCAGCAGCAGCGTCGGTCTCGGTGTCTATCGACAGAAGAGGGGGGAGAAACAATAAATATTTAAGCAAGCAGATGCATAGTGATGCATGACATGACAAGTAATGGCGTTAGAGGTGTGCTAACGCGGTATGAGGTGATACCGGTGAAGGGGGGAAACATCAGGGAAAGTATCCCCGGGGTTCCGCGTTTTCGGGCAGAGGAGCCGGAGGGGGAAAGTTACGAGTTTGATATGTTAGGGGTGTGTGGCGGATGAACGGGCTGCGTATCCGGGTTCGTCTCGTCGTTCTGAGCAACTTTCATGTTAAAAATATTTTAATCCGAGTTACGGATTAAAAGATATGATTTTCTAAAGATTTTATTAATTTCTAGAATTTAATTAATTATTAAATCCAACATTATCCAAAACAGTGCTTGCTGACGTCAGCATGACGTCAGCAGTCAACAGGGGCGTTGACTGGTCAAACTGACGTGTGGGGCCCACCTGTCATTGACTGATTAGTCTAATCAAGGGTTAATTAATCTAACTACTGTTAAATTAAACTAATTAGTTAATTAGGTTAATCTAATTATGATTTATTAACTTAATTAATTCCTTAATTAATTAATTAATTAATTAATTAATTCTTTTTTTAATCGTTCTGGGGCGGGGCCCCCCAGTCAGTGGCCCGGGGGGGGGGGGGGGCAAGCGGGCGCACGGGCGTGGGGCACTAGCGGGCGCCCAGGCGCGGTTCGGGCGACGGGCGCCAGCCCGTTTGGGCGCTAGCCCAGGCCAACGAGGGGGGGGGGACGGCGAGGCGTCGCCGGCCACCAGAACGAGCGGTCGCAGCCGCCGGAAAGGAAGGGGGCGGCCATGGCGCAGCCAGGCGCGTGCGGGAGGGAAGGCAGGGGCGCCACGGGGCGCAGGGCGGCGACAGGGGGGGCACGGGCTTGTGCCCGCGCGGCGAGCGCGCAACGGCCGTGGCCGGTGGAGGGGCGGCCGCGGGGTGGAGTGTTGGGGCCGGCGCCGTCGGCCATGGCCGCGGCCGTGTGCAGAGGAGGCGGTGGCGCAGGGGGTGAGCGCCGGCGGGGAAGCAGGGGGACGGAGGCGAGGGCGCCGTCGAGCAGATGCGGGGGCGGGGCGCGGGAAGAGGGCGAGTGCGGCCCGAGCGCGGACGGCGCGGGCACGGCGCGATGAGCGTGCATCGGACGCAGCCGGAGCGCGTCAACCGCAGACGGCGAGGGGGGGGCGCACGCGCGGCCGAGCTGGCGCGGCCGTGGCCGTGGTGGCCGTGTGCGTGTACCGGACGAGGGAGCCGCGGGGGAAGAAGAGGGGGACCACCACGGCAAGTGCTCGCGCGAGAGCAGAGCTCCAGGCGGGGGAGGCGCGGTGGAGAGGGGAGAGGAGGCCGAGGGCCTTACCGGGGTAGCGTGGGGTCTAGGGCGTGGGCTCGATGGAGCTCGGGGTGGGCGTCGGGGACGGCGTGCGGAGCGGGAGGAGTCCGGCCGGCGAGGGAGTCCGGCGAGGTCCAGGGGCGGGGCGGGGGCGAAGGCGTTCGGCGGCGACGAGAGTCTCCCCCTCGATCCCGATCCAATCGGGGAGAGGGGAGATATTTTCGTGTGTGGGGGGGGGGGGGAATGGGGTGTCGGTGGCGGTTCAGGCCCAGGGGGAGTGGATATCGGGAGTGGGGGGGGGGGGGAATGGCCGGCTGGGCCGGTTTGGGCCTGTCCAGTTGGACCAGTGGCCTGCTGGGTTCCTTTTTTTTTCTGTTTGTATTTTCTTTTATTATTTCTTTTCCGTTTTAATCATTTAAAATTGTTTAGGCATTTTCTAAAAATGTGGTTACTTCACCACAAATACCTTTGTAATATTTAGCAACCACCGAATAATTTTGTTTTAATTTTTAAAAACTTTTATTGTTAACAGTAATTTGAATTTGAATTTAAACGGTTTCGATCTGACGCGAGATTATCAACAATAATCGAGGTGACGTGGCATCATTATAGGGTTACTGGAGCTTGATTATCCGGGCGTCACAGTTCTCCACAGTTCACCCTATGCATTTCAAAACCGAACTGAAGTATCAAACCGAGAAAAATTGAACCTAGCACAAAAACTTGATTCGTCCACTTTTTGGTTTTCAGCATGGCACGAGATTACCGTAACATTCAGAACTTTGGTATCGATAATTACCGAAGCAAACATCGGTTAACTGAACTAACCACGCATAAATATGTTGCTTTTTTCTTTACTTTTCTCTATGATATACTCCCTCCGTCTGAAAATATTTGTCATCAAAATGAACAAAAAAATGTATTTAGAACTAAAATACATCTAAATACACCCCTTTTATCCATTTTGATGACAAGTATTTCCGAACGAAGGGAGCAATATGCAACAACTTGATTTTTTTTTTTTGAGAATTCGCAACACCATGATGTGTTGGGCACTTGCGCATGAGCTGTGCAAGCTTCCCACCACCCAGACCCCTTATAGGCATCTCACCATAGTCATCTCTAATAAAGTAGCGAGGTGGTACAATCTTGGTAGACACATGTACGCACTGCATACCAACACAAGTGCACAATTGCTGCTAGGTCTATTTCTCGCTAACTTCGATCTCTACCATGGACTTGCCTTTGGCCCATGGGTTCACGGGCAAGGCAATTAAAACAATTTTAGGAAGGTTCTATAAAATGGTTCGCACCGGATTTAGAAACTTCCAGAGTTTTTTTATATTTTATTTTTTTTTGTTTTATATGCTGTTTTTCCTTTTTTTTCTTTGGGGTTTGTGTCAGTATTCTATGATTTTCTGTGTCAGTTTTCACTGGGTTTCAGTCTTCTTTATTGGTTTTTCTTGTTTCCCCTTTTTCTTTTTTTATGAACAAATGCCTAGTTTTTTCATACACAATTAACAGTTTTTTGTTTAGATCAAGCACGTTTTTATACATATTTAAAATAATAATTACATGATTGATATTTTTTTAAATTTATGTTCTGATATCAACTACATTTTGTGTATACATCAGGAGCATTGCTTAAACCACGTTAAATATTATTCAAGTAGATTATTAACATTTTTCAGGTATATGTTTTCGAACATTTTTTTGATATGAGCTAACCATATTTTTTTAAACACATATTGAACCTTTTTTGGAATGATGTGAAAAACAACTGCGTGAACATTTGTTTACATTGTAATTTTTTTAAATGTCAAGAACACATTTTATGAAGCAGATGAAAACTTAAAAGATGCCGCATAATTTTTTTTGAACGATACGGAACATTCTTTCTGAATCTGGCGAACATTGTTTTACTGTAATCAATATTTTTATATGGCATGAACATGTTTTTAATGTTAGCAATGTTTTCTATAATTTGTGTGAACAACTTTTTTTTACACAATATTAACATTTTTTAATGTGCGGTAGAGTTTGTGAATTTTTTTCAGGAAATTAAGTTTTGAAATACATCAAATACATAGAAAATAGAAAACAAAAAAAAAACGTAATCTGGCTGTTATGTGGCGGCATGACTATTACGCACTGGCCCTACGGGTGTCTTTTTTTCTTCGCATTTCCTTGTTTCTTTCTTCGTTTTTATCAAAACATTTCTATGTCTTTCCTACACATTGTACATTTTCTCTATATATTAGGAATGTTTTATACAAATTCTTAACATTTTAAACCATGATTTACATTTTTCAATATATGTTTTATGTCTATTGTTTTTACACACGCGCGCGTGCGCACGCGCCCACACACACACACACACACACACACACACACACATATAGATATATATATATATAATTAATTGAGTGATATGTAATAAAATGAATTATATATAATACATTTTTACACACATTTAGGATTTTTCAAAATATGATTAAAATTTTATTAAATATATGTTTTGATGTCTATTTTTTTCATACATATCTTAAATTTTTTGGTACACATATAAAACATATTTATTTAAGTTTTAATTAGTTCAAATATATGATTACCATTTTTTGAAATACGTGTTTTTGAACATTCTTTGAATACGTTAAATAATTTACAAATACATAATTGAAACATTTTTTGTATGATACAAAACATGAAAATTGTGCGAGAATTTTTGCTATTGTATAAACCTGTTTTTTTAATATTACAAACCTATTTTTGAAAGTTGGGAATATTTTTTTGAATGATACAAGTTTTTCCTTTAACTACGAAGACATTTTTTTTAAATGCCACATACAATGTTTTCGAAACGCGTGAAATTCTTTCTAACGTCACAAACATTTTTTTTATTCTATCTATATTTTTAAAAATTGGACAGACAGAAAGTTTACATTGTGTTAACATTTTTCAAATCCGCGGAGAAAAAAATCGTTGGCACATTATGTTCTTAAAATATATGTATTTATATATTTTTCAAGAAAATAAATGAAAAGAGCGGAAAAAACAAACAAAAAATGTACATGTACCTCCGTGCTTTGGTGAGACAGGGAAAAGGTAAAACGTTGGTTAATATGGTATATACAAAAACTATACTTTTTTTACGTATATACATTCCAAGCCATATTTTAATATCATACCGTATTTATCAAAGTAGCAATACCATAAAAACTGAAAAATTTATATTTACTGAACCAAATAAACCGAACAAACCACACATGCATAGTTATCGCACCGCATTCCTGAGAGTATGAACTCGCGGGCCTCTCATTCCAGGCCAACTCGAAGAGGAGTCCTCTAAACTCTTGAGTACAGTCCAAGTATCCGATCAGAGTGCATCAATTGGGACGACAGGAGAGCTGAAAGGGAAAAGCCTCGGGAATTTATGGCGGGTTCTACTGACACTCAGATTTCCGATGCTTCCTGCCCATCAAATCTTATTGTGGATTTGAACTGCCGATCAGTCGATGGCACTCAAATACACTCAGATTTTGTTGCTCTCATCCCCAACCTTTTCCCTAGCAACTACTCGCTCTGTCCTCTAATATAAAATCGGTTTGCAAGTTGTTTTAGGTTGCAAAACGATCTTATATTATGAGATGGTGGGGCTACTAGTAAATTTTGATTGCGGGTTTCCCTAAACCCACAGAAATCGATGTGTTATTTATGGGCATGTCTACGTCAGTGCATAAGTGGCTACCAAACACTTATTTAATGATTACACCTATTTTAATGTGTTTTTTTTACCTTGCTGATACATATCCCAACTACGAAGAATCTACCATCTATAAAAAATATCACTTTCTTTAGCTAAAGATGGCATCAGTGAGAGGAAATGACATTTGCAATTTGGTCACTACTATACCAAATCTTGAATTGACACAACATACACCATTTAAGCATTTTCTCCAAAACCGACGAGGCTCGCTGGCCCGTTTGGATTACATGGTCTGGCACATGTAGGCATATTTGTGGAGGGCGTCTCCTTTGTGGCAAGGGACATGGAAGTGTATTAAAATAAACCTAATTAAATACCACCTATCACAATTTAAGTGTATTGCTAAGACCACATTCAAACTTTATAAACAAGTTCTTGATGATTATGTCCAAACGATTGCACCTGGTTATGGCGTCACCTTTAATTGGAGAACGAGAATCTACGCGGTGTAAAACAAACAGGTTAGCTAATTTTCTCGCATATTTAAAAGCTATAAACAGACACAAGAGCAAACTAGAACAATATGTCATTCTTTGAACACCTGCAGTTCTCATCCTTTCCTTTGATGACGAATGAACTTGACTTTGAAGGCATAATTTATGGGTGAATGGCCGACCCTACTTTTGATCACATGTGTTGACGTGTATATCAATTGTTTGATGTAAGTACTAAGAAGTACTCCCTCCGTTTATAAATATTTGTTTTTCTAAAAATTTCAAAAAGTGACTACATACGGAGCAAAATGAGTGAATCTACACTCTAAAATATGTCTATATACATCCGTACGTGGTAGTCCATTTAAAATCTCTAAAAAGACAAATATTTAGGAACGGAGGGAGTACATATTTCTCATGTTCAAGGAGATGAACCATACTTTCTACCAGAACACATATCAAGCATAGACAAAGTTCCAAGTCTTTGAGCCCTAAAGCAAGCATGAAAGGATGTACTCATGTGTTGCATGCAGTAGGCAAAAACTTCCAGGAATTCCAAACATCTTGAAAAAAAACTACTAGAAGAAATACTAACCCAAAATTACAACCATGCAGTGCAGTTCATCAAGCCACAATCTAATTGTTTCATGAGTTGGCATGGTGTTACCTATAATATATAATTCTGAGTTTGCCTTACTAACCAGCTGCACGCAATTTCCTGCATGCACTTCGTTCACTCGATGTTCAGTCGGCTCTTCCCATACCTCATATCAAAGCTAATTTCCCAGAAGTACAGGTTGTAATAAACTAATAACCTTATGTTCTTTTCCCAGTGAGTTGAATGAACTTCCAACTGTCGGAACAAATACTGTTTCTGTTCTTTTTTCAGCAACTCCCCTGAAGCTCTTCTCCAGTGCGCCAGTGCACACACCCTGCCGGCGCATGGCGCACGGCGGCCCTGACGGCGGTCGCTCCAGGGGTACTCTGCCAACCCGTATCATGTAGCGTCCAACTACAACTTCAGCAACCACACCATGGACGACTTGCCACACCACTAAACGGCTAACGCACACTAATTTGACGACCGAGTAGCCGCAGAATCGCTGAACAAATCCTTTTGTCCAGCCAGGCGTTTGGGGGTCACATCTCAGCGTCGAGTGATCCGAGTACGCCGCAGAGGCAACTCGCGACTACCGCAGCATCCACATCACTGCCATCGATGCGATTATCAGGGTGATTCGACAGATCCACCGGCAGATCATTGGAAGCCTCCTAGTCAAGCAGTACGTCCCCACACCCAAAGTCAGCAGCAATAATCTGCGCAAGAATCGGAAGTACATCTAACATCCAAACTAGAAGAAACTCAGAATCAGATCTGAATCCATCTGTTAAGGCCAAGCAACTTACCTATCGACAGGATCTCCTCCAGAATCGCCCGCGGAAAGGTGTATCCGAGGTTAATAGCGCGCCGTTAAAGTAGACGGTCCCGGGGGTGACAAAGAAAATCTTGTACCACGGGCACACCTTGCTGAACCCATGCCCCGCGCAGCCGCCGTCAGCTGTCTCCTACGTTATATATATTGGATTCGTATTTCCGTTCAGGTTGCCGGTACTCCCTTGACTTATACTGCCCGTCGAGATCACAGGAGCGCGCGAGCCCGTCTGCCATATTGCCGTTCTCAAGAGTCTAAACTCTATAGCAGAGTCCTAGTACCTGACCACTGTCCATCGGTTCCGACGGCAACCGAGCTGAACGGGAAAAGCCTCATGCATTGATGGGATACTCTACTGATACTCAGATTCCTGATGCTTCCTATGCCCATCAAATCTTGTTGTGGAATTGAACTGCCGATGGCACTCGATGCACTCAGATTGTTGCTCTCATCTAGCAACTAGTAGAGTAGTACTAGTAAATTTCAATTGCGGGTATCTCTACACCTGCAGAAGTCGATGTGCTCTTTATGGGCTACCAAAAGCTTATTTAGTGATTTCATCTACTCCATCTTTCAAGATAGAATCAAATCTATGAAGAATCCTATCAATTGTTTAAAATACTCCTTGGTAGCCCAGGAGTATTTAATCTATTGATTTTTTTTAGAGAAAAGGCCTTAGCCTGACTTTATAAATAAAGCCACACCGCAGCATCACAAACCCGAACATAAACTCGAACAGTTAGCGAAACATCGCAAATCCAGCGAACAGAGAGCCTGGAACAGGCGAACAAAGGTTCAAAGAGATACATGGCAATCAGCCATACACGGCGCACAGGCCGGAAGAAGAAAGAAGACTACCACCAGACGGACATAACCGCAGCGAAAGAGATCAGACGGTGGAACCCAGCCCTCAGATGTGGGATGCCGAAGCCCGAATTTTGGCGATGAGCACGTCCAGGGCATCCCGATCGTCATCTTTAGTCAATAATCTCCAATGCTGCAATAGAATACATGATTTGAAAAGAACGTCAGCAGGTTTAGATAGAAAGTTATACTCAATAGTAAACTTGTTCCTAATGGTCCAAAGAGCCCAGCATAAGGCACCCAAGCCAACCCAGAACACCCTCTTAGTGACCCCAACCAAAACTTTGGCTAAGATTCTAAACTCAGAGAAGGAAGAGGGATTCCAAGAAACCTGGAGCCAAGACCTGGCACAACTCCACACCAACTTAGCCAACACGCAGTGGAAAAAAAATGTGTTCCGTGTTTTCCAGAGCACCGCAGAGGTGACAGAATTCCGAGCCCGGTCCATTGCGCTTGCGGATCTGGTCGGCCGCAGGAAGGCGGCCTCTGAAGGCTTGCCAAAGGAAGATCTTAATCTTAGGCGGCACCTTGGACTTCCAGACGTAAGAGAATCTATTCGAGGGGGTACCACCGATATGCCTAGAATAAAGCGACTTAACCGAAAACCTGCCAGCCGATGAATGGGGCCAAACAACAGTATCCGGCGACTCCGAGAGCACAGGGAAGAGGGCAGAAAGGCTTTGCGAGTCTTCCAACTCTTCAGGAGACAGGGAACAGCGAAAAGCCAGATCCCAATTATTCTCAGCCACCTCCGCGATGGAGATGTCCGGCTTAGGACAATACGAAAACAAAACCAGGAAACTAACAGCCAGAGGGGCATCACCACACCACCAGTCACGCCAGAAACGAACCGAAGTACCATTACCCACGTTAAATTTAACATGATCCAAGAAAATAGGTCTGACTTTGACAAGGTTCTTCCAGAATTCATATCAGCGTCTAGCAGAGGCAAACATGGGGCTAGAGTGAGGGAAATACTTGGCCTTGAGAATAGAGTACCAAAGAGAATCGGCCCCACTAGTCATAATTTTCCACCACCATTTAATTAGCAAGCATTTGTTCATCACCAGCGTATTAATAATGCCTAACCCCCCAAGGTTTTTAGGCCTACACATAAGCTGCCACTTGACCAATCTATATTTCCGCTTAGTATCCGCAACGTTCCAATAGAATGCAACCCTGTGTTTGTCAAAGCCAGCATGAATGCCAGCCGATAGGAGATCAAAACCCATAAGGAACATAGGAAGGGAAGATAGACAGGAGTTAATTAAAGCAACCTTGCTAGCGTTAGTATTATATCTCCCGCGCCATGGAAGAACCCTGTTTCCCACTGAGGGAGTCCTGGATTAGGGGGTGTTCGGGTAGCCGGACTATACCTTCTGCCGGACTCCTGAACTATGAAGATACAAGATTGAAGACTTCGTCCCGTGTCCGGAAGGGACTTTCCTTGGCGTGGAAGGCAAGCTAGGCGATACGGATATTCAGATCTCCTACCATTGTAACCGACTTTGTGTAACCCTAACCCTCTCCGGTGTCTATATAAACCGGAGGGTTTTAGTCCGTAGGACAACTCCAACATACAACAATCATACCATAAGCTAGGTTATAGGGTTTAGCCTCCTTGATCTCGTGGTAGATCTACTCTTGTACTACCCATATCATCAATATTAATCAAGTAGGACGTAGGGTTTTACCTCCATCAAGAGGGCCCGAACCTGGGTAAAACATTGTGTTCCCTTGTCTCCTGTTACCATCCGCCTAGACGCATAGTTCGGGACCCCCTACCCGAGATCCGCCGGTTTTGACACCGACATTGGTGCTTTCATTGAGAGTTCCTCTGTGTCGTCGCTTTTAGGCCCGATGGCTCCTTTGATCATCAACGACGATGCGGTCCAGGGTGAGACTTTTCTCCCCGGACAGATCTTCGTCTTCGGTGGCTTCGCACTGCGGGCCAATTCGCTTAGCCACCTGGAGCAGATCGAAAGCTACGCCCCTGGCCATCAGGTCAGATTTGGAAGTTTAAACTACACGACTGACATCCGCGGGGACTAGATCTTCGACGGATTCGAGCCACAGCCGAGCGCGCCGCACTGTCTCGATGGGCATGATCTAGCCCTGCCGCCAAACGGTGCCCTGGAGGCCGCACACGCTTCGGTTCCGACCCTTAATTCGGAGCCTACTGCGCCAATCGAGGATGAGTGGTTGGACGCCACCTCGGGGGCTGCTATCTCAGAGGCGATCGAGCCGAACACCAGCCCCGCACTCCGCAAGGCCTGTGACTCCGAGGGGCCGGATTCCTCTCCGGACTCCGAGCCCTCCGCGCACCTGCCGATCGAATCCGATTGGGCGCCGATCATGGAGTTCACCGCCGCGGACATCTTTCAGCACTCGCCCTTCGGCGACATTCTGAAATCACTAAAGTCTCTCTCTTTATCAGGAGAGCCCTGCCGGACTACGGTCAGCAAGGTTGGGATACGGACGATGAAGAAATTCAAAGCCCGCCCACCACCCACTTCGTAGCCGCTGTCGATGACCTAACCGACATGCTCGACTTCGACTCCGAAGACATCGACGGTATGGACGACGATGCAGGAGACGACCAAGAACCAACACCTGTAGGGCGCTGGAAGGCCACCTCGTCATACGCCATATATATGGTGGATACTCCAGAAGACGGAGACGGTGATGGAACAGCGGGGGATGACACATCCAAGAAACACCCCAAGCGCCGGCGTCAGCGGCGCCTCTCTAAATCCCGCCAAAGCAAAAACGGTGATTCCGGCATGGGAGATAATAATACCCCGGATAGTGCCGAAGAACACCCCCTCCAGCAAGATTCAGCATAGGAGGATGGAGAAGCCAGCCCTCACGAGAGAGCGGCAGACAGAGAGGTTGAGGATGATAATTACATGCCTCCCTCCGAAGACGAGACAAGCCTCGACGACGACGGATTCATCGTGCCAGAGGATCCAGCCGAACAAGAGCGTTTTAGACGCAGGCTTATGGCCACGGCAAGCAGCCTCAAGAAAAAGCAGCAACAACTTAGAGCTGATCAAGATTTGCTAGCTGACAGATGGACTGAAGTCCTTGCGGCCGAAGAGTATGAACTCGAACGCCCCTCCAAGAGTTACCCAAAACGCAGGCTGCTACCTCGATTAGAGGAGGAAGCACCTACATCACCAGCGCATGACATGGCCGACCGGCCACCTCGTGGCCGTGACAGACAGGCCTTTCGGCCCTCCACCCAAGCCGTGCCCCGGCGCCGCCCAAAATATGCTAAGGCACGGGAAAACGCGTCAGACCTGCGAGAGATACTGGAGGACAAGGCAAGACAAACAAGATCGATCTACGGATCGCGTGGGCGCCCCACGACACGTGACGGGGATCGTCACTCCGGACAAAATAAATCCGGCCGGGCCGAACACAGTAGACAAAGCTCATTCGAGCTGCGTCGTGATATAGCCCAATACAGAGGCGCCGCACACCCCCTATGCTTCACAGACGAAGTAATGGATCATAAAATCCCTGAGGGTTTCAAACTCGTGAACATCGAATCATATGATGGCACAACAAATCCTGCGGTATGGATCGAGGATTATCTCCTTCATATCCACATGGCCCGCGGCGATGATCTACACGCCAACAAATACCTCCCACTCAAACTTAAGGGACCAGCCCGGCATTGGCTTAACAGCTTGCCAGCAAATTCGATCGGTTCTTGGGAGGACCTGGAAGCCGCATTCCTCGACAATTTCCAGGGTACCTATGTGCGACCACCGGACGCTGATGACCTAAGCCACATAATTCAGCAGCCAGAGGAATCAGCCAGGCAATTCTGGAAACGGTTCCTAACAAAGAAAAACCAAATAGTCGACTGTCCGGACGCAGAGGCCCTAGTAGCCTTCAGGCATAATATCCGCGACGAGTGGCTTGCCAGGCACCTGGGACAGGAAAAGCCAAAATCTATGGCAGCCCTCACGACACTCATGACCCGCTTTTGCGCGGGAGAAGACAGCTAGCTAGCTCGCAGTAACAACTTAACCAAGAACCTTGGTAATTCGGATACCAAGGACAAAAGTGGCAGGTCGCGCCAGAACAAGCAAAAACGCCGCGTTAACAGCGACAGCAACGAGGATACTGCAGTCAATGCCGGATTCCGAGGCTACAAATCCGGTCAGCGGAAAAAGCCGTTCAAAAGAAATACTCAGGGCCCGTCCAGTTTGGACCGAATACTCGACCGCTTGTGTCAGATACATAGCACCCCCGAAAGACCAGCCAATCACATCAACAGGGATTGTTGGGTGTACAAGCAGGCACGCAAGTTAAATGCCGAAAATAGAGACACGGGGCTGCATAGCGACGACGAGGAAGAGCCCAGGCCGCCGAACAACAGTGGATAGAAGGGTTTTCCCCCACAAGTGCGGACGGTGAACATGATATACGCAACCCACATCCCCAAGAGGGAGCGGAAGCGTGCACTACGGGACGTATATGCGCTGGAGCCAGTCGCCCCAAAGTTCAACCCATGGTCCTCCTGCCCGATCACTTTTGATCGAAGGGACCACCCCACTAGCATCCGTCATGGCGGATTCGCCGCATTGGTTCTAGACCCAATTATCAACGGATTTCATCTCACAAGAGTCCTTATGGACGACGGCAGCAGCCTGAACCTGCTGTACCAGGATACAGTGCAGAAAATGGGCTAGATCCCTCGAGGATTAAACCCACCAAAACGACCTTTAAAGGCGTCATACCAGGTGTAGAGGCCAACTGTACAGGCTCAGTCACATTGGAAGTGGTCTTCGGATCTCCGGATAACTTCCGAAGCAAGGAGTTAATCTTCGACATAGTACCGTTCTGCAGTGGTTATCACGCACTGCTCGGACGAACCGCATTCGCAAAGTTCAATGCGGTACCGCATTATGCATACCTCAAGCTCAAGATGCCAGGCCCTTGAGGAGTAATCACCGTCAATGGAAACACCGAGCGCTGTCTCCGAACGGAGGAGCATACGGCGGCGCTCGCAGCAGAAGTACAAAGCAGCCTTTTCAGGCAATTCTCCAGTCCGGCCTTCAAAAAGCCGGACACTGTCAAGCGCGCCCGGAGTAACCTACAACAAGACCGCCTGGCACATTCCGAGCAGGCATAGCAATGCGGCCCCAACCCCTGCCCTCACGAAATAGCGAAACCAGTACTTCGCGTACATAACTACGCTCTCAAAATACCATGGGCACAGGGGAAGGGGCATCATCACGGCACACCCAAAACACGGCTTAAACCGTACTAGGGGCTGCCGAATTCTTTCTTCATTTTCTCTTACTTTCAGGACTCCACACTTCGGACGAACCTGTTCGGCAATTCAACTGCCGCACAAACGATGCAAGAACCAGGGAAGCAGATAAGCCATGCCGCATTATGGAACTCCCAGGTGGTCTCTATTACGAGCAGTTTACGTGTTTTAAATACAATTCCACGGCTCGCCCCTGGACAGGACATGTTAAATAGTCCAATTTCTTTTGCTTATCGCACTATTTGTATCGTTCTGCTTGGATAGCAGTCTTCTTATAAATAATGCATAGCTTTTTGTCTATTTTTTGCATTACTCTATTTATATATATATATGTTCATTAATGACATGTTGCACCCGTACACTATGGTATGACAAAACACGCCAGGGGCTCCAGTACCCCTTAATATGGTGTGAGAAGTCCGAACACTTTCACAAGTGCGGAACCCCGAACTTATAGCATTATATGCATCGGCTCCGAATCATGATTTGGGTCAATAGTTGGGTTTGCCCGGCTCCTATGTTTTGGTGCCTTAAGTTCCGCTATATCGGCTAAGGTAGCACTAGGAGAACTACTGCGATTGTGCCCCAGTTGAGCTGGGCTGAGCACCTCAGTAGAGAAAGCTAAAACTGACTGTCATGATAAGGCAAGAGACCGGTCGCTGTTCGAGAGGTTTTTCAGGTCCTTAAAGGCCTATGCCGCTTAGAGGGAGGAACCGGATTCTGTCCGGCCAAGGCGTGGATAGCGCCCCGAACTCGGTCTTCCGAATACTAGGGGCTTCGCCGAAATTTAAAATTATAGAGTTCTATGGCTAAGTGAGAGTGTTCAAGCATTATAGTCCGATTGCCTTGTTCGCCGAAATTTAAAACATTTTTTTTATTCTATCTATATTTTTAAAAATTGGACAGACAGAAAGTTTACATTGTGTTAACATTTTTCAAATCCGCGGAGAAAAAAATCGTTGGCACATTATGTTCTTAAAATATATGTATTTATATATTTTTCAAGAAAATAAATGAAAAGAGCGGAAAAAACAAACAAAAAATGTACATGTACCTCCGTGCTTTGGTGAGACAGGGAAAAGGTAAAACGTTGGTTAATATGGTATATACAAAAACTATACTTTTTTTACGTATATACATTCCAAGCCATATTTTAATATCATACCGTATTTATCAAAGTAGCAATACCATAAAAACTGAAAAATTTATATTTACTGAACCAAATAAACCGAACAAACCACACATGCATAGTTATCGCACCGCATTCCTGAGAGTATGAACTCGCGGGCCTCTCATTCCAGGCCAACTCGAAGAGGAGTCCTCTAAACTCTTGAGTACAGTCCAAGTATCCGATCAGAGTGCATCAATTGGGACGACAGGAGAGCTGAAAGGGAAAAGCCTCGGGAATTTATGGCGGGTTCTACTGACACTCAGATTTCCGATGCTTCCTGCCCATCAAATCTTATTGTGGATTTGAACTGCCGATCAGTCGATGGCACTCAAATACACTCAGATTTTGTTGCTCTCATCCCCAACCTTTTCCATAGCAACTACTCGCTCTGTCCTCTAATATAAAATCGGTTTGCAAGTTGTTTTAGGTTGCAAAACGATCTTATATTATGAGATGGTGGGGCTACTAGTAAATTTTGATTGCGGGTTTCCCTAAACCCACAGAAATCGATGTGTTATTTATGGGCATGTCTACGTCAGTGCATAAGTGGCTACCAAACACTTATTTAATGATTACACCTATTTTAATGTGTTTTTTTTACCTTGCTGATACATATCCCAACTACGAAGAATCTACCATCTATAAAAAATATCACTTTCTTTAGCTAAAGATGGCATCAGTGAGAGGAAATGACATTTGCAATTTGGTCACTACTATACCAAATCTTGAATTGACACAACATACACCATTTAAGCATTTTCTCCAAAACCGACGAGGCTCGCTGGCCCGTTTGGATTACATGGTCTGGCACATGTAGGCATATTTGTGGAGGGCGTCTCCTTTGTGGCAAGGGACATGGAAGTGTATTAAAATAAACCTAATTAAATACCACCTATCACAATTTAAGTGTATTGCTAAGACCACATTCAAACTTTATAAACAAGTTCTTGATGATTATGTCCAAACGATTGCACCTGGTTATGGCGTCACCTTTAATTGGAGAACGAGAATCTACGCGGTGTAAAACAAACAGGTTAGCTAATTTTCTCGCATATTTAAAAGCTATAAACAGACACAAGAGCAAACTAGAACAATATGTCATTCTTTGAACACCTGCAGTTCTCATCCTTTCCTTTGATGACGAATGAACTTGACTTTGAAGGCATAATTTATGGGTGAATGGCCGACCCTACTTTTGATCACATGTGTTGACGTGTATATCAATTGTTTGATGTAAGTACTAAGAAGTACTCCCTCCGTTTATAAATATTTGTTTTTCTAAAAATTTCAAAAAGTGACTACATACGGAGCAAAATGAGTGAATCTACACTCTAAAATATGTCTATATACATCCGTACGTGGTAGTCCATTTAAAATCTCTAAAAAGACAAATATTTAGGAACGGAGGGAGTACATATTTCTCATGTTCAAGGAGATGAACCATACTTTCTACCAGAACACATATCAAGCATAGACAAAGTTCCAAGTCTTTGAGCCCTAAAGCAAGCATGAAAGGATGTACTCATGTGTTGCATGCAGTAGGCAAAAACTTCCAGGAATTCCAAACATCTTGAAAAAAAACTACTAGAAGAAATACTAACCCAAAATTACAACCATGCAGTGCAGTTCATCAAGCCACAATCTAATTGTTTCATGAGTTGGCATGGTGTTACCTATAATATATAATTCTGAGTTTGCCTTACTAACCAGCTGCACGCAATTTCCTGCATGCACTTCGTTCACTCGATGTTCAGTCGGCTCTTCCCATACCTCATATCAAAGCTAATTTCCCAGAAGTACAGGTTGTAATAAACTAATAACCTTATGTTCTTTTCCCAGTGAGTTGAATGAACTTCCAACTGTCGGAACAAATACTGTTTCTGTTCTTTTTTCAGCAACTCCCCTGAAGCTCTTCTCCAGTGCGCCAGTGCACACACCCTGCCGGCGCATGGCGCACGGCGGCCCTGACGGCGGTCGCTCCAGGGGTACTCTGCCAACCCGTATCATGTAGCGTCCAACTACAACTTCAGCAACCACACCATGGACGACTTGCCACACCACTAAACGGCTAACGCACACTAATTTGACGACCGAGTAGCCGCAGAATCGCTGAACAAATCCTTTTGTCCAGCCAGGCGTTTGGGGGTCACATCTCAGCGTCGAGTGATCCGAGTACGCCGCAGAGGCAACTCGCGACTACCGCAGCATCCACATCACTGCCATCGATGCGATTATCAGGGTGATTCGACAGATCCACCGGCAGATCATTGGAAGCCTCCTAGTCAAGCAGTACGTCCCCACACCCAAAGTCAGCAGCAATAATCTGCGCAAGAATCGGAAGTACATCTAACATCCAAACTAGAAGAAACTCAGAATCAGATCTGAATCCATCTGTTAAGGCCAAGCAACTTACCTATCGACAGGATCTCCTCCAGAATCGCCCGCGGAAAGGTGTATCCGAGGTTAATAGCGCGCCGTTAAAGTAGACGGTCCCGGGGGTGACAAAGAAAATCTTGTACCACGGGCACACCTTGCTGAACCCATGCCCCGCGCAGCCGCCGTCAGCTGTCTCCTACGTTATATATATTGGATTCGTATTTCCGTTCAGGTTGCCGGTACTCCCTTGACTTATACTGCCCGTCGAGATCACAGGAGCGCGCGAGCCCGTCTGCCATATTGCCGTTCTCAAGAGTCTAAACTCTATAGCAGAGTCCTAGTACCTGACCACTGTCCATCGGTTCCGACGGCAACCGAGCTGAACGGGAAAAGCCTCATGCATTGATGGGATACTCTACTGATACTCAGATTCCTGATGCTTCCTATGCCCATCAAATCTTGTTGTGGAATTGAACTGCCGATGGCACTCGATGCACTCAGATTGTTGCTCTCATCTAGCAACTAGTAGAGTAGTACTAGTAAATTTCAATTGCGGGTATCTCTACACCTGCAGAAGTCGATGTGCTCTTTATGGGCTACCAAAAGCTTATTTAGTGATTTCATCTACTCCATCTTTCAAGATAGAATCAAATCTATGAAGAATCCTATCAATTGTTTAAAATACTCCTTGGTAGCCCAGGAGTATTTAATCTATTGATTTTTTTTAGAGAAAAGGCCTTAGCCTGACTTTATAAATAAAGCCACACCGCAGCATCACAAACCCGAACATAAACTCGAACAGTTAGCGAAACATCGCAAATCCAGCGAACAGAGAGCCTGGAACAGGCGAACAAAGGTTCAAAGAGATACATGGCAATCAGCCATACACGGCGCACAGGCCGGAAGAAGAAAGAAGACTACCACCAGACGGACATAACCGCAGCGAAAGAGATCAGACGGTGGAACCCAGCCCTCAGATGTGGGATGCCGAAGCCCGAATTTTGGCGATGAGCACGTCCAGGGCATCCCGATCGTCATCTTTAGTCAATAATCTCCAATGCTGCAATAGAATACATGATTTGAAAAGAACGTCAGCAGGTTTAGATAGAAAGTTATACTCAATAGTAAACTTGTTCCTAATGGTCCAAAGAGCCCAGCATAAGGCACCCAAGCCAACCCAGAACACCCTCTTAGTGACCCCAACCAAAACTTTGGCTAAGATTCTAAACTCAGAGAAGGAAGAGGGATTCCAAGAAACCTGGAGCCAAGACCTGGCACAACTCCACACCAACTTAGCCAACACGCAGTGGAAAAAAAATGTGTTCCGTGTTTTCCAGAGCACCGCAGAGGTGACAGAATTCCGAGCCCGGTCCATTGCGCTTGCGGATCTGGTCGGCCGCAGGAAGGCGGCCTCTGAAGGCTTGCCAAAGGAAGATCTTAATCTTAGGCGGCACCTTGGACTTCCAGACGTAAGAGAATCTATTCGAGGGGGTACCACCGATATGCCTAGAATAAAGCGACTTAACCGAAAACCTGCCAGCCGATGAATGGGGCCAAACAACAGTATCCGGCGACTCCGAGAGCACAGGGAAGAGGGCAGAAAGGCTTTGCGAGTCTTCCAACTCTTCAGGAGACAGGGAACAGCGAAAAGCCAGATCCCAATTATTCTCAGCCACCTCCGCGATGGAGATGTCCGGCTTAGGACAATACGAAAACAAAACCAGGAAACTAACAGCCAGAGGGGCATCACCACACCACCAGTCACGCCAGAAACGAACCGAAGTACCATTACCCACGTTAAATTTAACATGATCCAAGAAAATAGGTCTGACTTTGACAAGGTTCTTCCAGAATTCATATCAGCGTCTAGCAGAGGCAAACATGGGGCTAGAGTGAGGGAAATACTTGGCCTTGAGAATAGAGTACCAAAGAGAATCGGCCCCACTAGTCATAATTTTCCACCACCATTTAATTAGCAAGCATTTGTTCATCACCAGCGTATTAATAATGCCTAACCCCCCAAGGTTTTTAGGCCTACACATAAGCTGCCACTTGACCAATCTATATTTCCGCTTAGTATCCGCAACGTTCCAATAGAATGCAACCCTGTGTTTGTCAAAGCCAGCATGAATGCCAGCCGATAGGAGATCAAAACCCATAAGGAACATAGGAAGGGAAGATAGACAGGAGTTAATTAAAGCAACCTTGCTAGCGTTAGTATTATATCTCCCGCGCCATGGAAGAACCCTGTTTCCCACTGAGGGAGTCCTGGATTAGGGGGTGTTCGGGTAGCCGGACTATACCTTCTGCCGGACTCCTGAACTATGAAGATACAAGATTGAAGACTTCGTCCCGTGTCCGGAAGGGACTTTCCTTGGCGTGGAAGGCAAGCTAGGCGATACGGATATTCAGATCTCCTACCATTGTAACCGACTTTGTGTAACCCTAACCCTCTCCGGTGTCTATATAAACCGGAGGGTTTTAGTCCGTAGGACAACTCCAACATACAACAATCATACCATAAGCTAGGTTATAGGGTTTAGCCTCCTTGATCTCGTGGTAGATCTACTCTTGTACTACCCATATCATCAATATTAATCAAGTAGGACGTAGGGTTTTACCTCCATCAAGAGGGCCCGAACCTGGGTAAAACATTGTGTTCCCTTGTCTCCTGTTACCATCCGCCTAGACGCATAGTTCGGGACCCCCTACCCGAGATCCGCCGGTTTTGACACCGACATTGGTGCTTTCATTGAGAGTTCCTCTGTGTCGTCGCTTTTAGGCCCGATGGCTCCTTTGATCATCAACGACGATGCGGTCCAGGGTGAGACTTTTCTCCCCGGACAGATCTTCGTCTTCGGTGGCTTCGCACTGCGGGCCAATTCGCTTAGCCACCTGGAGCAGATCGAAAGCTACGCCCCTGGCCATCAGGTCAGATTTGGAAGTTTAAACTACACGACTGACATCCGCGGGGACTAGATCTTCGACGGATTCGAGCCACAGCCGAGCGCGCCGCACTGTCTCGATGGGCATGATCTAGCCCTGCCGCCAAACGGTGCCCTGGAGGCCGCACACGCTTCGGTTCCGACCCTTAATTCGGAGCCTACTGCGCCAATCGAGGATGAGTGGTTGGACGCCACCTCGGGGGCTGCTATCTCAGAGGCGATCGAGCCGAACACCAGCCCCGCACTCCGCAAGGCCTGTGACTCCGAGGGGCCGGATTCCTCTCCGGACTCCGAGCCCTCCGCGCACCTGCCGATCGAATCCGATTGGGCGCCGATCATGGAGTTCACCGCCGCGGACATCTTTCAGCACTCGCCCTTCGGCGACATTCTGAAATCACTAAAGTCTCTCTCTTTATCAGGAGAGCCCTGCCGGACTACGGTCAGCAAGGTTGGGATACGGACGATGAAGAAATTCAAAGCCCGCCCACCACCCACTTCGTAGCCGCTGTCGATGACCTAACCGACATGCTCGACTTCGACTCCGAAGACATCGACGGTATGGACGACGATGCAGGAGACGACCAAGAACCAACACCTGTAGGGCGCTGGAAGGCCACCTCGTCATACGCCATATATATGGTGGATACTCCAGAAGACGGAGACGGTGATGGAACAGCGGGGGATGACACATCCAAGAAACACCCCAAGCGCCGGCGTCAGCGGCGCCTCTCTAAATCCCGCCAAAGCAAAAACGGTGATTCCGGCATGGGAGATAATAATACCCCGGATAGTGCCGAAGAACACCCCCTCCAGCAAGATTCAGCATAGGAGGATGGAGAAGCCAGCCCTCACGAGAGAGCGGCAGACAGAGAGGTTGAGGATGATAATTACATGCCTCCCTCCGAAGACGAGACAAGCCTCGACGACGACGGATTCATCGTGCCAGAGGATCCAGCCGAACAAGAGCGTTTTAGACGCAGGCTTATGGCCACGGCAAGCAGCCTCAAGAAAAAGCAGCAACAACTTAGAGCTGATCAAGATTTGCTAGCTGACAGATGGACTGAAGTCCTTGCGGCCGAAGAGTATGAACTCGAACGCCCCTCCAAGAGTTACCCAAAACGCAGGCTGCTACCTCGATTAGAGGAGGAAGCACCTACATCACCAGCGCATGACATGGCCGACCGGCCACCTCGTGGCCGTGACAGACAGGCCTTTCGGCCCTCCACCCAAGCCGTGCCCCGGCGCCGCCCAAAATATGCTAAGGCACGGGAAAACGCGTCAGACCTGCGAGAGATACTGGAGGACAAGGCAAGACAAACAAGATCGATCTACGGATCGCGTGGGCGCCCCACGACACGTGACGGGGATCGTCACTCCGGACAAAATAAATCCGGCCGGGCCGAACACAGTAGACAAAGCTCATTCGAGCTGCGTCGTGATATAGCCCAATACAGAGGCGCCGCACACCCCCTATGCTTCACAGACGAAGTAATGGATCATAAAATCCCTGAGGGTTTCAAACTCGTGAACATCGAATCATATGATGGCACAACAAATCCTGCGGTATGGATCGAGGATTATCTCCTTCATATCCACATGGCCCGCGGCGATGATCTACACGCCAACAAATACCTCCCACTCAAACTTAAGGGACCAGCCCGGCATTGGCTTAACAGCTTGCCAGCAAATTCGATCGGTTCTTGGGAGGACCTGGAAGCCGCATTCCTCGACAATTTCCAGGGTACCTATGTGCGACCACCGGACGCTGATGACCTAAGCCACATAATTCAGCAGCCAGAGGAATCAGCCAGGCAATTCTGGAAACGGTTCCTAACAAAGAAAAACCAAATAGTCGACTGTCCGGACGCAGAGGCCCTAGTAGCCTTCAGGCATAATATCCGCGACGAGTGGCTTGCCAGGCACCTGGGACAGGAAAAGCCAAAATCTATGGCAGCCCTCACGACACTCATGACCCGCTTTTGCGCGGGAGAAGACAGCTAGCTAGCTCGCAGTAACAACTTAACCAAGAACCTTGGTAATTCGGATACCAAGGACAAAAGTGGCAGGTCGCGCCAGAACAAGCAAAAACGCCGCGTTAACAGCGACAGCAACGAGGATACTGCAGTCAATGCCGGATTCCGAGGCTACAAATCCGGTCAGCGGAAAAAGCCGTTCAAAAGAAATACTCAGGGCCCGTCCAGTTTGGACCGAATACTCGACCGCTTGTGTCAGATACATAGCACCCCCGAAAGACCAGCCAATCACATCAACAGGGATTGTTGGGTGTACAAGCAGGCACGCAAGTTAAATGCCGAAAATAGAGACACGGGGCTGCATAGCGACGACGAGGAAGAGCCCAGGCCGCCGAACAACAGTGGATAGAAGGGTTTTCCCCCACAAGTGCGGACGGTGAACATGATATACGCAACCCACATCCCCAAGAGGGAGCGGAAGCGTGCACTACGGGACGTATATGCGCTGGAGCCAGTCGCCCCAAAGTTCAACCCATGGTCCTCCTGCCCGATCACTTTTGATCGAAGGGACCACCCCACTAGCATCCGTCATGGCGGATTCGCCGCATTGGTTCTAGACCCAATTATCAACGGATTTCATCTCACAAGAGTCCTTATGGACGACGGCAGCAGCCTGAACCTGCTGTACCAGGATACAGTGCAGAAAATGGGCTAGATCCCTCGAGGATTAAACCCACCAAAACGACCTTTAAAGGCGTCATACCAGGTGTAGAGGCCAACTGTACAGGCTCAGTCACATTGGAAGTGGTCTTCGGATCTCCGGATAACTTCCGAAGCAAGGAGTTAATCTTCGACATAGTACCGTTCTGCAGTGGTTATCACGCACTGCTCGGACGAACCGCATTCGCAAAGTTCAATGCGGTACCGCATTATGCATACCTCAAGCTCAAGATGCCAGGCCCTTGAGGAGTAATCACCGTCAATGGAAACACCGAGCGCTGTCTCCGAACGGAGGAGCATACGGCGGCGCTCGCAGCAGAAGTACAAAGCAGCCTTTTCAGGCAATTCTCCAGTCCGGCCTTCAAAAAGCCGGACACTGTCAAGCGCGCCCGGAGTAACCTACAACAAGACCGCCTGGCACATTCCGAGCAGGCATAGCAATGCGGCCCCAACCCCTGCCCTCACGAAATAGCGAAACCAGTACTTCGCGTACATAACTACGCTCTCAAAATACCATGGGCACAGGGGAAGGGGCATCATCACGGCACACCCAAAACACGGCTTAAACCGTACTAGGGGCTGCCGAATTCTTTCTTCATTTTCTCTTACTTTCAGGACTCCACACTTCGGACGAACCTGTTCGGCAATTCAACTGCCGCACAAACGATGCAAGAACCAGGGAAGCAGATAAGCCATGCCGCATTATGGAACTCCCAGGTGGTCTCTATTACGAGCAGTTTACGTGTTTTAAATACAATTCCACGGCTCGCCCCTGGACAGGACATGTTAAATAGTCCAATTTCTTTTGCTTATCGCACTATTTGTATCGTTCTGCTTGGATAGCAGTCTTCTTATAAATAATGCATAGCTTTTTGTCTATTTTTTGCATTACTCTATTTATATATATATATGTTCATTAATGACATGTTGCACCCGTACACTATGGTATGACAAAACACGCCAGGGGCTCCAGTACCCCTTAATATGGTGTGAGAAGTCCGAACACTTTCACAAGTGCGGAACCCCGAACTTATAGCATTATATGCATCGGCTCCGAATCATGATTTGGGTCAATAGTTGGGTTTGCCCGGCTCCTATGTTTTGGTGCCTTAAGTTCCGCTATATCGGCTAAGGTAGCACTAGGAGAACTACTGCGATTGTGCCCCAGTTGAGCTGGGCTGAGCACCTCAGTAGAGAAAGCTAAAACTGACTGTCATGATAAGGCAAGAGACCGGTCGCTGTTCGAGAGGTTTTTCAGGTCCTTAAAGGCCTATGCCGCTTAGAGGGAGGAACCGGATTCTGTCCGGCCAAGGCGTGGATAGCGCCCCGAACTCGGTCTTCCGAATACTAGGGGCTTCGCCGAAATTTAAAATTATAGAGTTCTATGGCTAAGTGAGAGTGTTCAAGCATTATAGTCCGATTGCCTTGTTCGTTGTGCTGAGCGCCTCCCTCGAAGGACCCAAACATGGGAAAAAGAGCGCTCAGGTTTATCCCGAACACCCCAGCAGTAGTGGCATGGGGGCGGAAGCCGACGACTGGCCATCTCTCAATTTTTGATAAACGGCCCCACAGAAAGTAATATTTTAAATTCAACAAGCATTTCTTAGCGCAAATGAACAAGTTTTCAAAGCACAGGACAACACGAGCGAGTTCATTCAAAAATTACATCTTTGGTACATTCATCCGCCACAAGGCGGGCACCCTTGAGAACATCCTTATAATAGTTCTCGGGTTTGCGATGCTCTTTCCCCGGCGGAGGCCATCCTTCACAAGCTTCTCGCCGTCCAGCTTGCCCTAGTGCACCTTAGCACGGGCAAGGGCCCTTCGGGCTCCTTCGATACAGACGGAGCGCTTGATGACCTCGAGCCTTGGACAAGCCTCCACCAGCCGCCGGACCAGTCCGAAGTAGCTCCCAGGCAGGGCCTCTCCAGGCCACAGCCGAACTATGAAGCCCTTCATGGCCTTTTCGGCCGCCTTGTGGAGCTCGACCAGCTGCTTCAGCTGGTCGCTTAAGGGCACAGGGTGTCCGTCGAGCTGCCTTCTTCAGCTCGATAGAAAGTGGCGGCATCAGTTATGCTACGGGGAAGATCTGCGAACGCCCCTAGAGAGCTCCGGATTCGGGTAAAGTAGTTTACATTTATATGTCTGCTTTGCATAAAAAATGCCTTACCCGCCGTTATCTTTTTCACCGCATCCAATTCATCGAGGGCCTTCTGGGCTTCGGCCTTGGCAGACTCGGCAGTCTTGACGGCCGCGGCGAGCTCGGACGCTCGCGTTTTCGAGTCAAGCTCCAAACTCTCATGTTTTTTCATGAGAGCCTGAAGCTCTTGCTGCGCCTCGCCGACTTGCGCCTCAAATCTCTCCCGCTCGTTGCGCTCGGAGGCCGCTCTCTTCTCGGCCTCGGACAGCGCCTGCTTGAGGGTTGCTACCTCAGTTGTGGCCCCTGCAACAAGTAGCATAATCCTGTAATTTTTTTGCAATTGCATTTATATATATATATATTTTTCCTATAAGGTATCTCCTACCTTCTTTCTCCTCGAGCTGCCGCTTGGCAAGGCCGAGCTCTTGCTCGGTCCGCACGAGACCCTGCTTCAGGGTGCCTACCTCCGCAGTCAGTGCGGCAGTGGCAAGCAGCGAAGCCTGCACACGCATATTGACTCATTTTTTGTTAGACTCCTGCGAAATTATTTGGTCTCTATTCGGCTTTTCTTTCCGAACGCCAAATAGAGCATCAGGGGCTACTGTCTATGTGGTAATATTGTTACATATTTTTACTTACATCGAAGCCTGTTAGAAGGCTAGCACAAGCTTCAGTCAGCCCGCTCTTAGCAGACTAAACCTTCTGGATCACCACACTCATAATAGTACGGTGCTCCTCGTCGATGGAGGCGCCGTTAAGCACCTCCAGCAGATTGTCCGGCACCTCCGGTTGGACGGAGGCCGCCGGCTCAGAAGGCTTGCTCCTCTTAGAAGGAGTTCGCCTACCGCAGTCCGGAACCGTTTAAGATTCCGGCGCGGTGTCCGGCTCAAAGCCGGACTTGGAGCCCTGGGGGGTCTTGTCTCCTTCACTCCTGGAGTCCGGGAGGTCGCCTCGCGATGCCTCTAGGACCACCTCCTCTTGGCTTGGAACCTGCTGGGACAACACTTCGGCGTCGTCCGTAGGGCGAGGGGAGGTAGCCGTCGGAAGTGAATTCACATCCGACGAATCCAGGGAGCCGCTCGACGACTCGTCGAGCCCGGCCTTGGGCGGACTGCATAATTATATTCGACATAAGTAAAAGCTACGCAACAAAGGAATGCTATGAGTTACTCTGGTATCCGAATACTTATGATCCCGCCAGGCGCCTGGCCCTCTGCGGCCACTCCTCTTCGCCCTTATCAGCGGCGGTGGAGTAGTCCGGCGGAAGGGTTTTCCCCTTCTTGGACCCTTCGGCCTCCCCTATTGGGGCGGCCTTCCTCTTCTTTCCTCCCCCCGCTGGAGGGGGAGAGTTTTCTTCTTCCTCCTCCTTGTTTTCACGGGAGGAGCGCGTCTCGGATTCGTCGGACGATGAGTCCGACACCGCCATACACCGGGAACCCTTTCGAGTCCGCGTGGCCTTCTTCTTGGACTTCTTCTCCGGCACCACGTAAGGTGCCGGAGCCAGCAACTTCGATAAACGAGCATCTGCTGGGTCTTCGGGCAGAGGGGCCGGACAGTCGATCTGTCTGGACTTCGCCTGCCACTCCTGTCAAAGGTGGGGGAGTTTAGATCCCGCATAGAGTCAAACTATGAAAAACTAACATCCTGTAAAAGGTGAAAATAGCTTACCTCGCCAGCGTGACGCTGCGAGCTGAATCCGCGGTCCTCGGAAGCGGATGCGGGAGCCTCGGCGCCTTTGGTTAGCACCTTCCAGACTTCTTCGTACGTCGTGTCGAAAAGCCTGCTGAGGGTTGGGTGCTGCGTCGGGTTGAACTCCCATAGATTGAAGTCCCGCTGTTGGCACGGGAGGATCCGACGGACGAGCATAACCTGGACTACATTGACGAGCTTTAGCTGCTTGTTCACTAGGGTTTGGATGCATTTTTGCAGTCCGGTCACCTCGTCTTGGTAGCCCCACGACAGGCCCGTCTCTTTCCAGGACGTGAGCCGCATGGGGGGTCCGGACCGAAATTCAGGGGCGGCGATCCATTCCGGATCACGCGGCTCGGTGATGTAAAACCACCCTGACTGCCACCCCTTCAAGGTCTCCACGAAGGCGCCCTCGAGCCATAGGACGTTGGCCATCCTGCCCGCCATGGCGCCTCCGCACTCTGCCTGGTTGCCACGCACCACCTTTGGCTTGACGTTGAAAGTCTTGAGCCAGAGGCCGAAATGGGGACGGAGGCAAAGGAAAGCCTCGCACACGACGATAAATGCCGAGATGTTGAGGACAAAGTTCGGGGCCAGATCGTGGAAATCCAGGCCGTAGTAGAACATGAGCCCCCGGACAAATCGGTGGAGAGGAAATCCCAGTCCGCTGAGGAAGTGGGGAAGGAATACAACCCTCTCATGGGGCCTAGGGGTGGGGAGGAGCTGCCCCTCTTCAGGAAGCCGGTGCGCAATGTTGTTGGACAAGTATCCGTCCTTCCTTAGTTTTTTGACATGGCCCTCCGTAACGGAGGAGACCATCCACTTGCCTCCCGCTCCGGACATGGCTGGAGAAGGTCGAGGTGGGAAGTGCGGACTTGGGTGCTGGAGCTCGGGTGCGCAGGAGATGGATAGGCAAAGGAGGAAGAAGGCGTAGGTAAAAAGGTGGATCATTATCCCCTTATATGGGCGGATGCGACTATGCGTCCCCACCAGCCTGATAAAACTCGCTTATCTCCCAAGCGCCGTGATAAATGGCGCGGTTGGGTTACCCACGTCCGTATTGATGAGAATCCCGTAAATAGGGGACACGATCTCTGTTTTGACAAGACGTGCCAAGGAAACCGCCTCGCAAAATGTGCTGAGGTGGGGAAGTAAAAACGATTCGAATAAAGGCTTGGCCGTAGTGTGATGTCACGCTATGGAATACGTCAGCAGATTAGATTTGTGTTAATATTATTCTTTCTATGGCAATATGTGGAAACTTATTTTGCAGAGCCGGACACTACTTTTAGTGTTTACCAAATTTTATGAAGAACTTGGAGGAGGAACCCGCCTTGCAATGCCGAAGACAATCTGCACGCCAGACTCGTCGTCATTGAAGCATGGTTCAGGGGCTACTGAGGGAGTCCTGGATTAGGGGGTGTTCGGGTAGCCGGACTATACCTTCTGCCGGACTCCTGGACTATGAAGATACAAGATTGAAGACTTCGTCCCGTGTCCGGAAGGGACTTTCCTTGGCGTGAAAGGCAAGCTAGGCGATACGGATATTCAGATCTCCTACCATTGTAACCGACTTTGTGTAACCCTAACCCTCTCCGGTGTCTATATAAACCGGAGGGTTTTAGTCCGTAGGACAACTCCAACATACAACAATCATACCATAGGCTAGATTCTAGGATTTAGCCTCCTTGATCTCATGGTAGATCTACTCTTGTACTACCCATATCATCAATATTAATCAAGCAGGACGTAGAGGTTTACCTCCATCAAGAGGGCCCGAACCTAGGTAAAACATTCTGTTCCCTTGTCTCCTGTTACCATCCGCCTAGACGCACAGTTCGGGACCCCCTACCCGAGATCCGCCGGTTTTGACACCGACACCCACCTTAGCGACTGCCGGAGCAAAGTCCTTAGCATGAAGCATGACAGGAGAAATTGGAAGGCCCAAATACTTGAAGGGAAAGGAGCCCAAAGAGCAATTAAGAAGCCTAGCCACACGCAAGGCTTCCCCGTCATCAACACCAGTAACTAAGAGCTCACTCTTGGAGAAGTTAATCTTCAGGCCAGAGACCGCTTCAAAGCAAAGCAGGATGAATTTTAGATTGGCAATACAAGCATCATCCAACTCAACCATAATGATCGTATCGTCGGCATACTGCAAGTGAGAGACCCCATCCGGAAGTAAATGGGAGACCACCGGACTGATATGACCGCACTGGGTCGCCCTAGCGAGGATGCAAGAGAAGGCATCGGCCACAAAGTTAAAAAGAACAGGGGAAGCAGGGTCCCCTTGACAGAGGCCTATGCCATTGGCAAAAAATTTACTAATATGCCCATTCACCGAAACGGCAGTATGGCCACCCAAGACCAACTGCATGATACGATGCACGTAAGCTCCGTCAAAACCTTTCGCGAGCAGGACCTGCTTAAGAAACGACCAACTAACCGAGTCGTAGGCTTTCTCAAAATCTAACTTAAGAATAATCGCTTTAGAACTCCGAGAGTGCAGGTCGTGCACAATTTCATGCAAAGAAAGGATGCCATCTAAGATAAAACGACCCTTAGTGAAAGCAGATTGGAAGGGGCTAATAACTCTATGAGCAACAGGGGACAGGCGGTTAGCAAAGCCCTTAGCCGGAAATTTGGCGAAGTTATTAATCAAAGCAATAGGACGGAATTGAGAAATTAATTCAGCACCCTTGACCTTGGGAATCAGAGAAATGACGACGTAATTCAAGCGGGAGATATCGATAGTGCCAAGGCAAAAACCCTGGATAACACTGCACACCAGCTGCCTTAACTGAGGCCAGAATTTCCGAAAGAAAGGAATAGAAAAGCCGTCTGGCCCGGAGGCAGCATTCGGGTTAGCAGAGTTAACTGTATCCCAAATTTCCTGATCAGAGAGGGGAATCAACAACGAAGCATTTAGCCGAGACTTTTAAACCCATGTTCCAAAGAGAAGGGGAGATCGAGAGGCCCGAAGGAGGTTTAACCCCAAGCAGAGTAGAGAAGAAATCTCGCACGTGATTCATAATAACAGATTGGTCCAAAGACCGCACACCATTGATGATCAGGCTGTTGATACCACATCGCCTCCTCCTACCGTTCGCGATGGCAAAGAAATAAGCAGTGGGGGAGTCGCCTTTGAGCGTCCAGTTGAGCGTGCCCCGCTGGCGCCAATAAACCTCGGCCTGGTGGTGCAACTGCATTAAGGCGGCCTCAAGGTTATACCGCACCGTCGAGCCATCCTCAGTTAGCCCAGTAGAATCGGCTGTCAAATCGAGAGCCACGATCTGGGCCTCAAGAAAAATCTTTGGATCGACGATCCTCCGCCGCAAGGTTGCGAGACCAACCTCTAAGAATTTTCCGCAGGTTGTAGGAACAGGAGTGCCAGTCATCCAGAGGGCTGAAAGAGCGAGTATGAGAGGAAAGTAGGCGGGATATCTTCGCGACCATCATATCAGTAAAACCATCAATGAGCAGCCAGGAGGCGTCAAATTGAAATCTAGCCGGGGGTCTAAGATTAACAGAGCCGTTGTCAACAATAAGTGGGGTAAGGTCAGACCCAACAATGCATTTGGCGCCAAGGGAAGCCCTAGGAAACAGGGAATCCCACCTGGGATAGATGAACACTCTATCAAGAACTGATCTAATGGGGTTAGCCCGGTGATTGGACCAAGTAAAGCGGGCTCCAACCCGGGGAAGTTCACGAATAGCGTTGGAGCTAATAATGTCGTTAAAGGTGTTCGCCAAAGGCCAGGAGAAGATATCATTACTTTTATCAGAAGGACAGCGAAGGAGATTAAAATCACCCTCGATAACCATCGGGAGGGTGCAAGATTCGATCTTCACAAAGAGTTGATGTCTACTGCACAACCTTCTTCTTGTAGACGTTGTTGGGCCTGCAAGTGCACAGGTTTGTAGGACAGTAGCAAATTTCCCTCAAGTGGATGACCTAAGGTTTATCAATCCGTGGGAGGCGTAGGATGAAGATGGTCTCTCTCAAGCAACCCTGCAACCAAATAACAAAGAGTCTCCTGTGTCCCCAACACACCCAATACAATGGTAAATCGTATAGGTGCACTAGTTCGGCGAAGAGATGGTGATACAAGTGGTATATGGATGGTAGATATAGGTTTTTGTAAACTGAAAATATAAAAATCAACAAGGTAGCGAGCGGTAAAAGTGAGCGTAAACGGTATTGCAATGATAGTGAACAAGGCCTAGGGTTCATACTTTCACTAGTGTAAGTCATCTCAACAATAACAACATAATTGGATCATATAACTATCCCTCAACATGCAACAAAGAGTCACTCCAAAGCCACTAATAGCGGAGAACAAACGAAGAGATTATGGTTGTTGGGGAACGTTGCAGAAAACAAAAATTTTCCTACGGTTTCACCAAGATCCATCTATGAGTTCATCTAGCAACGAGTGATCGGATGCATCTACATACCTTTGCAGATCGCGAGCGGAAGCGTTCAAAAGAACGGGGATGAGTTAGTCGTACACGACGCGATCCAAATCACCGGAGATCCTAGCACCGAACGGACGGCACCTCCGCGTTCAACACACGTACGGTCAGCGTAACGTCTCTTCCTTCTTGATCCAGCAAGGGGGAAGGAGAGGTTGATGAAGATCCAGCAGCACGACGGCGTGGTGGTGGATGCAGGGCGTCACAGCAGCAGGACTTCGCCGAGTACCGCGAGAGGAAGAGGAGTAGCAGGGAGAGAGGGAGGCGCCAGGGGAAAGGGTGCGGCTGACCCTCCCTCCCCACCCTTTATATAGGCCCCCTGGGGGGCGCCGGCCCCTGGAGATCCCATCTCCAGAGGGGGCGGCGGCCAAGGGGGGTGGAGTGCCCCCCAAGGCAAGTGGGCGCCCCCCACCCTAGGGTTCCAACCCTAGGCGCAGGGGGGTGGGCCTTGGGGGGCGCACCAGCCCACTAAGGGCTGGTCCCCCATCCCACTTCAGCCCATGGGGCCCTCCGGGATGGGTGGCCCCACCCGGTGGACCCCCAGGACCCATCTGGTGGTCCCGGTACAATACCGGTGACCCCCCAGATCACTCCCGATGGCCGAAACTGCACTTCCTATATATAATTCTTCAGCTCCGAACCAATCCGGAACTCCTCGTGATGTCCGGGATCTCATCCGGGACTCCGAACAACATTCGGGTTACTGCATATACATATCCTCACAACCCTAGCGTCACCGAACCTTAAGTGTGTAGACCCTACGGGTTCGGGAGACATGCAGACATGACCGAGAAGGCTCTTGGGCAATAACCAACAGCGGGATCTGGATACCCATGTTGGCTCCCACATACTCCTCGATGATCTCATCGGATGAACCATGATGTCGAGGATTCAATTAATCCCATATATGATTCCCTTTGTCAATCGGTATTTTACTTGCCCGAGATTCGATCGTCGGTATCCGAATACCTCGTTCAATCTCGTTATCGGCAAGTCACTTTACTCGTACCGTAATGCATGATCCCGTGATCAAACACTTTGATCACATTGAGCTCATTATGATGATGCATTACTGAGTGGGCCCGGTGTTACCTCTCCGTCAAGCGGAGTGACAAATCCCAGTCTCGATCCGTGTCAACCCAACAGACACTTTCGTAGATACCCGTAGTATACCTTTATAGTCACCCAGTTACGTTGTGACGTTTGGCACACCCAAAGCACTCCTACGGTGTCCGGGAGTTACAGATCTCATGGTCTAAGGAAAGGATACTTGACATTGGAAAACTCTAGCAAACGAACTATACGATCTTGTGCTATGTTTAGGATTGGGTCTTGTCCATCACATCATTCTCCTAATGATGTGATCTCGTTATCAATGACATCCAATGTCCATAGTCAGGAAACCATGACTATATGTCGATCAACGAGCTAGTCAACTAGAGGCTTACTAGGGACATGTTGGTGTCTATTATTCACACATGTATCACGATTTCCGGATAACACAATTATAGCATGAATAAAGACAATTATCATGAACAAGGAAATATAATAATAATGCTTTTCTTATTGCCTCTAGGGCATATTTCCAACAGTCTCCCACTTGCACTAGAGTCAATAATCTAGTTACATTGTGATGAATCAAACACCCATGGAATTCTGGTGTTGATCATGTTTTGCTCTAGGGAGAGGTTTAGTCAACGGATCTGCTACATTCAGGTCCGTATGTACTTTACAAATATCTATGTCTCCATCTTGAACATTTTCACGAATGGAGTTGAAGCCACGCTTGATGTGCCTGGTCTTCTTGTGAAACCTGGGCTCCTTGGCAAGTGCAATAGCTCCAGTGTTGTCACAGAAGAGTTTGATTGGCCCCGACGCATTGGGTATGACTCCGAGGTCGGTGATGAACTCCTTCACCCAAATTGCTTCATGTGCTGCCTCCGAGGCTGCCATGTACTCCGCTTCACATGTAGATCCCGCCACGACGCTCTGCTTGCAACTGCACCAGCTTACTGCCCCACCATTCAATATATACACGTATCCGGTTTGTGACTTAAAGTCATCCAGATCTGTGTCGAAGCTAGCGTCGACGTAACCCTTTTCGATGAGCTCTTCGTCACCTCCATAAACGAGAAACATTTCCTTAGTCCTTTTCAGGTACTTCAGGATATTCTTGACCGCTGTCCAGTGTTCCTTGCCAGGATTACTTTGGTACCTTCCTACCAAACTTATAGCAAGGTTTACATCAGGTCTGGTACACAGCATGGCATACATAATAGAACCTATGGCTGAGGCATAGGGGATGACACTCATCTCTTCTATATCTTCTGTCGTGGTCGGACATTGAGCTGAGCTCAATTTCACACCTTGTAACACAGGTAAGAACCCCTTCTTAGATTGATCCATATTGAACTTCTTCAATATCTTATCAAGGTATGTGCTTTGTGAAAGACCTATGAGGCGTCTTGATCTATCTCTATAGATCTTGATGCCTAATATATAAGCAGCTTCTCCAAGGTCCTTCATTGAAAAACTTTTATTCAAGTAGGCCTTAATGCTGTCCAAGAGTTCTATATCATTTCCCATAAAAAGTATGTCATCTACATATAGTATGAGAAATGCTACAGAGCTCCCACTCACTTTCTTGTAAACGCAGGCTTCTCCATAAGTCTGCGTAAATCCAAACGCTTTGATCATCTCATCAAAGCGAATGTTCCAACTCCGAGATGCTTGCACCAGCCCATAAATCGAGCGTTGGAGCTTGCACACCTTGTCAGCATTCTTAGGATCGACAAAACCTTCCGGCTGCATCATATACAATTCTTCCTTAAGGAAACCATTAAGGAATGCCGTTTTGACGTCCATTTGCCATATTTCATAATCATAGAATGCGGCAATTGCTAACATGATTCGGACGGACTTCAGCTTCGCTACCGGTGAGAAAGTCTCATCGTAGTCAACCCCTTGAACTTGTCGATAACCCTTAGCGACAAGCCGAGCTTTATAGATGGTCACATTACCATCCGCGTCTGTCTTCTTCTTGAAGATCCATTTATTTTCTATGGCTCGCCGTTCAACGGGCAAGTCAGTCAAAGTCCATACTTCGTTTTCATACATGGATCCTATCTCGGATTTCATGGCTTCTAGCCATTTGTCGGAATCCGGGCCCGCCATCGCTTCTTCATAGTTCGAAGGTTCACCGTTGTCTAACAACATGATTTCCAAGACAGGGTTGCCGTACCACTCTGGTGCGGAACGTGTCCTTGTGGACCTACGAATTTCAGTAGGAGCTTGATCAGAAGCATCTTGATCATCATCATTAATTTCCTCTCTAGTCGGTGCAGGCACCTCAGAAACGTTTTCTTGAGTTGCGCCATTTTCCGGTTCAAGAGGTAACACTTCATCAAGTTCTACTTTCCTCCTACTTACTTCTTTTGAGAGAAACTCCTTCTCTAGAAAGGATCCATTCTTGGCAACAAAGATCTTGCCTTCGGATCTGAGGTAGAAGGTATACCCAATAGTTTCTTTAGGGTATCCTATGAAGACGCATTTTTCCGACTTGGGTTCGAGCTTTTCAGGTTGAAGTTTCTTGACATAAGCATCGCATCCCCAAACTTTTAAAAACGACAACTTAGGTTTCTTCCCAAACCATAATTCATACGGTGTCGTCTCAACGGATTTCGACGGAGCCCTATTTAAAGTGAATGCGGCAGTCTCTAAAGCATAGCCCCAAAAAGATAGCGGTAAATCGGTAAGAGACATCATAGATCGCACCATATCTAATAGAGTGCGATTACGACGTTCGGACACACCATTACGCTGAGGTGTTCCAGGCGGCGTGAGTTGTGAAACTATTCCACATTTTCTTAAGTGTGTGCCAAATTCGTGACTCAAGTATTCTCCTCCATGATCTGATCGTAGAAACTTGATTTTTCTGTCACGTTGATTTTCAACCTCACTCTGAAATTCCTTGAACTTTTCAAAGGTCTCAGACTTGTGTTTCATTAAGTAGATATACCCATATCTACTCAGGTCATCAGTGAGGGTGAGAACATAATGATAGCCACCGCGAGCCTCAACACTCATTGGACCGCACACATCAGTATGTATGATTTCCAATAAGTTGGTTGCTCGCTCCATTGTTCCATAGAACGGAGTCTTGGTCATTTTAACCATGAGGCATGGTTCGCACGTGTCAAATGATTCATAATCAAGAGACTCTAAAAGTCCATCTGCATGGAGCTTCTTCATGCGTTTGACACCTATGTGACCAAGGCGGCAGTGCCACAAATATGTGGGACAATTGTTATCAACTTTAACTCTTTTGGTATTCACACTATGAATATGTGTATCATCACGTACGAGATTCATTAAGAATAAACCATTAACCATCGGAGCATGACCATAAAACATATCTCTCATATAAATAGAACAACCATTATTCTCGGGTTTAAATGAGTAGCCATCTCGAATTAAACGAGATCCAGACACAATGTTCATGCTCAAACTTGGCACTAAATAGCAATTATTGAGGTTTAAAACTAATCCCGTAGGTAAATGTAGAGGCAGCGTGCCGACGGCGATCACGTCGACCTTGGAACCATTCCCGACGCGCATCGTCACCTCGTCCTTCGCCAGTCTCCGTTTATTCCGCAGCTCCTGCTTTGAGTTACAAATGTGAGCAACTGCACCGGTATCAAATACCCAAGAGCTACTACGAGTACTGGTAAGGTACACATCAATTACATGTATATCACATATACCTTTTGTTTTGTCGGCCTTCTTGTCCGCTAAGTATTTGGGGCAGTTCCGCTTCCAGTGACCACTTCCCTTGCAATAAAAGCACTCAGTCTCGGGCTTGGGTCCATTCTTTGGCTTCTTCCCGGCAGCTTGCTTGCCGGGCGTGGCAACTTCCTTGCCGTCCTTCTTGAAGTTCTTTTTACCCTTGCCCTTCTTGAACTTAGTGATTTTATTCACCATCAACACTTGATGTTCCTTCTTGACTTCTACCTCTGCTGATTTCAGCATAGCAAATACTTCAGGAATGGTCTTTTCCATCCCCTGCATATTGTAGTTCATCACGAAGCTCTTGTAGCTAGGTGGGAGCGACTGATGGATTCTGTCAATGACCGCCTCATCCGGGAGATTAACTTCCAGCTGAGTCAAGCGGTTGTGCAACCCAGACATCTTGAGTATGTGTTCACTGACAGAGCTATTTTCCTCCATCTTACAGCTAAAGAATTTGTCAGAGACTTCATATCTCTCGACCCGGGCATGAGCTTGGAAAACCATTTTCAGCTCTTCGAACATCTCATATGCTCCGTTCTCTCAAAACGCTTTTGGAGCCCCGGCTCTAAGCTGTAAAGCATGCCGCACTGAACGAGGGAGTAGTCATCGGAACGTGCCTGCCAAGCGTTCATAACGTCTTGTTCTGCAGGGAGAACAGGTGCGTCACCCAACGGTGCTCGTAGGACATAATCTTTCTTGGCAGCTATGAGGATGATCCTCAGGTTCCGGACCCAGTCCGTATAGTTGCTGCCATCGTCTTTCAGCTTGGTTTTCTCTAGGAACGCGTTGAAGTTGAGGACTACGTTGGCCATTTGATCTACAAGACATATTGTAAATATTTTAGACTAAGTTCATGATAATAAAGTTCATCTAATCAAATTATTTAATGAACTCCCACTTAGATAGACATCCCTCTTCTAGTCATCTAAGTATAACATGATCCGAGTCAACTAGGCTGTGTCTGATCATCACGTGAGACGGACTAGTCAACATCGGTGAACATCTTCATGTTGATCGTATCTTCTATACGGCTCATGCTCGACCTTTCGGTCTTCTGTGCTCCGAGGCCATGTCTGTACATGCTAGGCTCGTCAAGTCAACCTAAGTGTTTGCATGTGTAAATCTGTCTTACACCCGTTGTATGTGAACGTTAGAATCTATCACACCCGATCATCACGTGGTGCTTCGAAACAACGAACTGTCGCAACGGTGCACAGTTAGGGGGAACACTTCTTGAAATTATTATGAGGGATCATCTTATTTACTACCGTCGTTCTAAGTAAACAAGATGCAAAACATGATAAACATCACATGCAATCAAATAATAAACGTGACATGATATGGCCAATATCACATAGCTTCTTTGATCTCCATCTTGGGGCTCCATGATCATCTTTGTCACCGGCTTGACACCATGATCTCCATCATCATGATCTCCATCATCGTGTCTCCATGAAGTTGCTCGCCAACTATTACTTCTACTACTATGGCTAACGCGTTTAGCAATAAAGTAAAGTAATTTACATGGCGTTTCTCAATGACACGCAGGTCATACAAAAAATAAAGACAACTCCTATGGCTCCTGCCGGTTGTCATACTAATCGACATGCAAGTCGTGATTCCTATTACAATAGCATGAACATCTCATACATCACATATAGATCATTCATCATTCATCACAACTTTGGCCATATCATATCACAAAGCACTTGCTGCAAAAACAAGTTAGACGTCCTCTAATTGTTGTTGCAAGTTTTACATGGCTGAATTAGGGTTCTAGCAAGAACGTTTTCTTACCTACGTGAAAGCCACAACGTGATTTGTCAACTTCTATTTACCCTTCATAAGGACCCTTTTCATCGAATCCGCTCCAACTAAAGTGGGAGAGACAGACACCCGCCAGCCACCTTATGCAACTAGTGCATGTTAGTCGGTGGAACCGGTCTCACGTAAGCGTACGTGTAAGGTTGGTCCGGGCCGCTTCATCCCACAATACCCCTGAAGCAAGATAAGACTAGTAGCGGCAAGAAAGTTGACAAATCTACGCCCACAACAAATTGTGTTCTACTCGCGCAAGAAGAACTACGCATAGACCTAGCTCATGATGCCACTGTTGGGGAAAGTTGCAGAAAACAAAAATTTTCCTACGGTTTCACCAAGATCCATCTATGAGTTCATCTAGCAACGAGTGATCGGATGCATCTACATACCTTTGCAGATCGCGAGTGGAAGCGTTCATAAGAACGGGGATGAGGTAGTCGTACACGACGTGATCCAAATCACCGGAGATCCTAGCACCGAACGGACGGCACCTCCGCGTTCAACACACATACGGTCAGCGTAACGTATCCTCCTTCTTGATCCAGCAAGGGGCAAGGAGAGGTTGACGAAGATCCAACAGCACGACGGCGTGGTGGTGGATGCAGGGCGTCACAACAGCAGGGCTTCGCCGAGTACTGCGAGAGGAAGAGGAGTAGCAGGGAGAGAGGGAGGCGCCAGGGGCAAGTGTGCAGCTGCCCCTCCCTCCCCCCCTTTATATAGGCCCCCTGTGGGGGGCGCCGGCCCCTGGAGATCCCATCTCCAGAGGGGGCGGCGGCCAAGGGGGGTGGAGTGCCCCCCAAGGCAAGTGGGCGCCCCCACCCTAGGGTTCCAACCCTAGGTGCAGGGGGTGGGCCTTGGGGGGTGCACCAGCCCACTAAGGGCTGGTACCCCTTCCCACTTCAGCCCATGGGGCCCTCCGGGATGGGTGGCCCCACCCGGTGGACCCCCGGGACCCATCTGGTGGTCTCGGTACAATACCGGTGACCCCCAGATCACTCCCGATGGCCGAAACTGCACTTCCTATATATAATTCTTCAGCTCCGGACCAATCCGGAACTCCTCGTGACGTCCGGGATCACATCCGAGACTCCGAACAACATTCGGGTTACTGCATATACATATCCTCACAACCCTAGCGTCACCGAACCTTAAGTGTGTAGACCCTACGGGTTCGGGAGACATGCAGACATGACCGAGAAGGCTCTCGGGCAATAACCAACAGCGGGATCTGGATACCCATGTTGGCTCCCACATACTCCTCGATGATCTCATCGGATGAACCACGATGTCGAGGATTCAATTAATCCCGTATACGATTCCCTTTGTCAATCGGTATTTTACTTGCCCAAGATTCGATCGTCGGTATCCGAATACCTCGTTCAATCTCGTTATCGGCAAGTCACTTTACTCGTACCGTAATGCATGATCCCGTGATCAAACACTTTGATCACATTGAGCTCATTATGATGATGCATTACCGAGTGGGCCCGGTGTTACCTCTCCGTCAAGCGGAGTGACAAATCCCAGTCTCGATCCGTGTCAACCCAACAGACACTTTCGGAGATACCCGTAGTATACCTTTATAGTCACCCAGTTACGTTGTGACGTTTGGCACACCCAAAGCACTCCTACGGTGTCCGGGAGTTACACAATCTCATGGTCTAAGGAAAGGATACTTGACATTGGAAAACTCTAGCAAACGAACTATACAATCTTGTGCTATGTTTAGGATTGGGTCTTGTCCATCACATCATTCTCCTAATGATGTGATCTTGTTATCAATGACATCCAATGTCCATAGTCAGGAAACCATGACTATCTGTCGATCAACGAGCTAGTCAACTAGAGGCTTACTAGGGACATGTTGGTGTCTATTATTCACACATGTATTACGATTTCCGGATAACACAATTATAGCATGAATAAAGACAATTATCATGAACAAGGAAATATAATAATAATAATGCTTTTATTATTGCCTCTAGGGCAAATTTCCAACAATGGTAGGGTACGAAACCACCTCAAAGTTATTCTTTCCAATCAATCCGTTGGGCTATTCCTATAAGTGTCACAAACAGCCCTAGAGTTCGTACTAGAATAACACATTAAGACACAAATCAACCAAAATCCTAATGTCACCTAGATACTCCAATGTCACCTCAAGTATCCGTGGGTATGATTATACGATATGCATCACACAATCTCAATTCATCTACTCAAACCAACACATAGAACCTCAAAGAGTGCCCAAAGTTTCTACCGGAGAATCACGACGAAAACGTGTGCCAACCCCTATGCATAGGTTCATGGGCGGAACCCGCAAGTTGGTCACCAAAACATACATCAAGTGGCACGTGATATCCCATTGTCACCACAGATATGCACGGCAAGACAGACATACATCAGGTGTTCTCAAATCTTTAAAGACTCAATCCAATAAGATTACTTCAAAGGGAAAACTCAATCCATTACAAGAGAGAAGAGGGGGAGAAGAAACATAAGATCCAACTATAATAGCAAAGCTCGCGATACATCAAGATCGTGCCAAATCAAGAACACGAGAGAGAGAGAGAGAGAGAGAGAGAGAGAGAGAGAGAGAGTGGTCAAACACATAGCTACTGGTACATACCCGCAACCCCAAGGGAAAACTACGCCCTCCTCATCATGGAGAGCGCCGGGATGATGAAGATGGCCACCGGTGAAGGTTCCCCCCTCCGGCACGGTGCCGGAACAGGGTCCCGATTGGTTTTTGGTCGCTACAGAGGCTTGCGGCAACAGAACTCCCGATCTAATCTCTGTTCTGGAAGTTTTAGGGTACGTGGATATATATGGGAGCCGGAAGTACGTCGGAGGAGCCACGGGGGCCCCACGAGGCAGGGGGCGTGCCCTAGGGGGGTGGGCGCGCCCCCCGCCCTCGTGGGCAGCCCATATCTCCCATGACGTGCACTCCAAGTTCCCTGGGTTGCTTTCCTTACAAAAATAACTTCTCCAGTTGATTTTGTTCTGTTTTGACTCCGTCTGATATTCCTTTTCCTCAAAACACTGAAGTAGGCATAAAACAGCAAATCTGGGCTGAGCCTCCGGTTAATAGCTTAGTCCCAAAAGTAATATAGAAGTGGAGAATAAAGCCCAATATTGCCTAAAACAGTAGATAATATAGCATGGAGCAAGCAAAAATTATAGATACGTTGGAGACGTATCAAGAGCTCATTAAGAAACAAAGGAGAAAGAGAATGATCAGCAGGCCCATATACCACGATAAACTCAATTAAAGTATTCAGTGCTTTAAGACAAAGTACATAACTGACCCAAAAGACCCCATGGTCATATGCAACAACATAAAAAATGTCTTTATTAGAACCTATCAAGATCCCACCCGAGTGACCCGAGGAAGGTAACACATGCCAGTCAAATCTATCCATGCCCACGATAGCAGAAAGTTCATTAGGGGAGAAGGATTCTTAAAAGTTTCATCCAGCCCCACGAAATCAATATTATTTGAGCGGATCAGATCTTTTATTTGGTCACGATGCCCCCTAGCACTGAACCCTCTAATATTCCAAAATAAAGCCTTCATTTATAAGACAGATTTTTAATGCGGAGACTCGACCTGCTAGGGGCCGTGCAGGTTTTAACTCTTTTAGAAGTGCCCCTCCTGGAAGAACTAGGCTGGGCTGGCCACTACCAGCTCCCACACCCGCCTCTGAACCCTGAGTATTACTAGAATCAACAGCGACGGAGGCAACGGCCTCTTTAGCTTTAGCAATGGCCGCCTGAGCCACCTCGTTAGCCCGAATAATTGCAAGGAGAGAACTAGGGGAACCAACATTAGAATCAACCACCACACCCACATCCGACATAATATTTAAAAGATAATTGTTCGAAAGAGATGGTAAAACCAGCCGAACCGGAGAAGAGCCAACGGAGTGGGTGGGATGAATACCAGGGGTAGGAAGATCCTTCGCCGCAGCCTGGTTTTCCGCCCGCTCCAAGATAGAACCGCCCGAGTTAGCCACCCGCCTACCTTTGCGAGCCGTGGACGCCGGCGACCGGATCGCTTGCGACCGAGGCACGGGGGAAGCCGGAGAGGGACCCGAGCGAGACATAGATCCGAGATCCTTGTCAAGGCGGCGGCAGACTCCAGTCATGGATTGTTTCGAGCCCAACGAGTTCCTTCTTTTAGCCGAGAATTTACGCACTGAAAACTTCTTCTTCCTCTGAGACTGGGCTCCCACCACATCACGAACAGGGGAGGCGGGCAGGTCCTCAATCCCGGAGCGAGTGGGGGAAATAGGATGAGCCGGGAGGTTGGAGCAAGCACCAGACATGGGAGTAGCCGACAAAGGCGGGTTCTTCAAAGAAACAACATCAGCAGCAGCACCCATATTGTCAATAGGAGGATTCTCCATAGCCTCATGGGGAGCCAAGCCAGAAGGAGTTTGAGATTGGAACAACTCCCATTCAGAATCAGCCAAGCCATCCCACTCAGATTGGGTGAAGCGTAGGTTAGAGCCATCACTCTGATTATTACCACCCATAGATCCATCCCCTTCCTTATCACGTTTATCCGAGGGATTAGAGGGAGGAGAAGGGAGAGGAGGGGTTGAAAGGCAACCGTCCCCTCCACCCGCACCCGGAGCCTAATACCACTGGGAGAGGGGAAAACATCAATCGCTCCATGGACACGACCCGGATCCAGACACCAAATCTTCATCCTTGCCGGGCCAACCTTGTTCGAAGATTCCAAATCCACCTCCACGGGCTTCCCAATCAGAACCCCAAACGCCAGGATAAAGGTAGACGAGCGGAGCCCAGCTGGTAAATCGTCAATCAAAACCCAGACCTGAGAAAGAGGACCAACCGTCGTACCACTGCAAGTAGCCAGCTTGACAGAGACCACCAACTGATTGAGGGGAAGAGTAAAGCTAGTGCACGAGGCAATCATTCGCAGGCACTCCTTGGAAGGAAACATGACCGAAAACTCATGCTCAGAGATCTGGGCAACTTGCCAATCCCACCCTGCCTGGTCCCAGATACGGAGCCCTTCGAGTAAAGTCTGGGGAGAGATCTTATGGTGCTTCACAGAAACAATAGCAGCATTCGAAAGCGAGGGGGCCACCTCCAGGACAGGCAGATCACTGTCAAACGCAAAGAAGGCACAGCCGGGGAGGCCAGAGCCAAACTGGTGTTGGGGAACGTAGTAATTTCAAAATTTTCCTACGCACACGCAAGATCATGGTGATGCATAGCAACGAGAGGGGAGAGTGTTGTCTACGTACCCTCGTAGACCGAAAGCGGAAGCGTTATATCAATGCGGTTGATGTAGTCGTACGTCTTCACGATCCGACCGATCCAAGCACCGTTACTCCGGCACCTCCGAGTTCTTGGCACACGTTCAGCTCGATGACACTCCCCGGGCTCCGATCCAGCAAAGTGTCGGGGAGAAGTTCCGTCAGCACAACGGCGTGGTGACGATCTTGATGTTCAACTGTCGCAGGGCTTCGCCTAAGCACCGCTACAATATGACGGAGGTGGAATATGGTGGAGGGGGGCACCGCACACGGCTAAGGAACGATCACGAAGATCAACTTGTGTGTCCATAGGGTGCCCCCTGCCCCCGTATATAAAGGAGCAAGGGAGGGAGGAGGCCGGCCCTAGGTTTGGGCGCGCCAGGGGAGTCCTACTCCCACCGGGAGTAGGATTCCACCTTTCCTAGTCCAACTAGGTCAAGGGGGGAAAGAGGGGAAGAGGGGAAGGAAGGGAGAGAGGGGCCGCGCCCCAAACCCCTTGTCCAATTCGGACTGGGCTTGGGAGGGGCGCGCGCCACCTCCTGGTCCTTCCCACTAAGGCCCATCAAGGCCCATTGCTTCTTCCTCGTATTCTCGTAACTCCCCGGTACCTCCGAAAATACCCGAACCACTCAGAACTCTTCCGATGTCCGAATATAGTCGTCCAATATATCGATCTTTACGTCTCGACCATTTCGAGACTCCTCGTCATGTCCCCGATCTCATCCGGGACTCCTAACTCCTTCGGTACATCAAAACTCATAAACTCATTATATAACTGTCATCGAAACCTTAAGCGTGCGGACCCTACGGTTCGAGAACAATGTAGACATGACCAAGACACGTCTCCGGTCAATAACCAATAGCGGGACCTGGATGCCCATATTGGCTCCTACATATTCTACGAAGATCTTTATCGGTCAGACCGCATAACAACATACATTGTTCCCTTTGTCATCGGTATGTTACTTGCCCGAGATTCGATCGTCGGTATCCAATACCTAGTTCAATCTCGTTACCGGCAAGTCTCTTTACTCGTTCCGTAATACATCATCTCGTAACTAACTCATTAGTTGCAATGCTTGCAAGGCTTAAGTGATGTGCATTACCGAGAGGGCCCAGAGATACCTCTCCGACAATCGGAGTGACAAATCCTAATCTCGAAATACGCCAACCCAACATCTACCTTTGGTGACACCTGTAGTACTCCTTTATAATCACCCAGTTACGTTGTGACGTTTGGTAGCACCCAAAGTGTTCCTCCGGCAAACGGGAGTTGCATAATCTCATAGTCAAAGGAACATGTATAAGTCATGGATAAAAGCAACAGCAACATACTAAACGATCGAGTGCTATGCTAATGGAATGGGTCTTGTCAATCAGATCATTCAACTAATGATGTGACCTTGTTAATCAAATGACAACTCCTTTTGTCTATGGTTAGGAAACTTAACCATCTTTGATTAACAAGCTAGTCAAGTAGAGGCATACTAGTGACACTCTGTTTGTCTATGTATCCACACATGTATTATGTTTCCGGTTAATACAATTCTAGCATGAATAATAAACATTTATCATGATATGTAAGGAAATAAATAATAACTTTATTATTGCCTCTAGGGCATATTTCCTTCAGTCTCCCACTTGCACTAGAGTCAATAATCTAGGTCACATCACCATGTGATTAACTCACATCACCATGTGATTAACTCACATCACCATGTGATTAACATCGATAGTTCACATCGTCATGTGATTAACACCCATAGTTCACATCGCCATGTGACCAACACCCAAAGGGTTTGCTAGATTCAGTAATCTAGTTCACATCGCTATGTGATTAACACCCAAAGAGTACTTAAGGTGTGATCATGTTTTGCTTGTGAGAGAAGTTTAGTCAACGGGTCTGCCACATTCAGATCCGTTATGTATTTTGCAATTTTCTATGTCTACAATGCTCTGCACGGAGCTACTCTAGCTAATTGCTCCCACTTTCAATATGTATCTAGATCGAGACTTAGAGTCATCCAGATCGGTGTCAAAACTTGCATCGACGTAACCCTTTACGACGAACCTTTTGTCACTTCCATAATCGAGAAACATATCCTTATTCCACTAAGGATAATTTTGACCGCTGTCCAGTGATCTACTCCTAGATCACTATTGTACTCCCTTGCCAAACTCAGTGTAGGGTATACAATAGATCTGGTACACAGCATGGCATACTTTATAGAACCTATGGCCAAGGCATAGGGAATGACTTTCATTCTCTTTCTATCTTCTGCCGTGGTCGAGTTTTGAGTCTTTACTCAACTTCATACCTTGTAACACAGGAAAGAACTCTTTCTATGACTGTTCCATTTTGAACTACTTCAAAATCTTGTCAAGGTATGTACTCATTGAAAACTTATCAAGCGTCTTGATCTATCTCTATAGATCTTGATGCTCAATATGTAAGCAGCTTTACCGAGGTCCTTTCTTTGAAAAACTCCTTTCAAACACTCCTTTATGCTTTGCAGAATAATTCTACATTATTTCCGGTCAACAATATGTCATTTACATATACTTATCAGAAATGCTGTAGTGCTCCCACTCACTTTCTTGTAAATACAGGCTTCACCGCAAGTCTGTATAAAATTATATGCTTTGATCAACTCATCAAAGCGTATATTCCAACTCCGAGATGCTTGCACCAGTCCATAGATGGATCGCTGGAGCTTGCACATTTTTGTTAGCACCTTTAGGATTGACAAAACCTTCTGGTTGCATCATATACAACTCTTCTTTAATAAATCCATTAAGGAATGCAGTTTTGTTTTATCCGTTTGCCAGATTTCATAAAATGCGGCAATTGCTAACATGATTCGGACAGACTTAAGCATAGATACGAGTGAGAAACTCTCATCGTAGTCAACACCTTGAACTTGTCAAAAACCTTTTGCAACAATTCTAGCTTTGTAGATAGTAACACTACTATCAGCGCCCGTCTTCCTCTTGAAGATCCATTTATTTTCTATGGCTTGCCGATCATCGGGCAAATCCATCAAAGTCCATACTTTGTTCTCATACATGGATCATATCTCAGATTTCATGGCCTCAAGCCATTTCGCGGAATCTGGGCTCATCATGGCTTCCTCATAGTTCGCAAGTTCGTCATGGTCTAGTAACATGACTTCCAGAACAGGATTACCGTACCACTCTGGTGCGGATCTCACTCTGGTTTACCTACGAGATTCGGTAGTTACTTGATCTGAAGTTACATGATCATCATCATTAGCTTCCTCACTAATTGGTGTAGCAGTCACAAGAACAGATTTCTGTGATGAACTACTTTCCAATAAGGGAGAAGGTACAATTACCTTATCAAGTTCTACTTTCCTCCCACTCACTTCTTTCGAGAGAAACTCCTTCTCTGGAAAGGATCCATTCTCAGCAACGAATATCTTGCCTTCGGATCTGTGATAGAAGGTGTACCCAACTGTCTTCTTTTGGTATCCTATGAAGACATATTTCTCCGATTTGGGTTTGAGCTTATCAGGATGAAACTTTTTCGTATAAGCATCACAACCCCAAACTTTAAGACAAGACAACTTTGGTTTCTTGCCAAACCACAGTTCATACGGTGTCGTCTCAACAGATTTAGATGGTGCCCTTTTTAACGTGAATGCAGTTGTCTCTAATGCATAAACCCCAAAATGATAGTGGTAGATCGGTAAGAGACATCATAGATCGCACTATATCTAATAAAGTACGGTTATGACATTCGGATACACCATTACACTGTGGTGTTCCAGGTGGCACAATTTTGTGAAACTATTCCACATTGTTTTAACTGAAGACCAAACTCGTAACTCAAATACTCTTCTCCACGATCAGATCGTAGAAACTTTATTTTCTTGTCACGATGATTTTTCACTTCACTCTGAAATTCTTTGAACCTTTCAAACGTTTCAGACTTATGTTTCATCAAGTAGATATACTCATATCTTCTCAAATCATCTATGAAGATCAGAAAACAACGATACTTGCCGCGAGCCGTAACACTCATCGGACTGCATACATCAGTATGTATTATTTCCAATAAGTCAGTTGCTCGCTCCATTTTTCCGGAGAACGGCGTTTTAGTCATCTTGCCCAAGAGGCATGGTTCGCAAGCATCAAGTGATTCATAATCAGGTGATTCCAAAATCCCATCAGCATGGAGTTTCTTCATGCGCTTTACACCAATATGACCTAAACGGCAGTGCCACAAATAGGTTGCACTATCATTATTAACTTCGCATCTTTTGGTTTCAATATTATGAATATGTGTATCACTACGATCGAGATCCAATGAACTATTTTCATTGGGTGTGTATGACCATAAAAGGTTCTATTCATGTAAACAGAACAACAATTGTTCTCTAACTTAAATGAATAATCGTATTGCAATAAACATGATCAAATCATATTTATGCTCAACGCAAACACCAAATAACACTTATTTAGGTTCATCACTAATCCCGAAAGTATAGGGAGTGTACGATGATGATCATATCAATCTTGGAACTATTTTCAACACACATTGTCACTTCACCCTTAACTAGTTTCTATTCATTCTGCAACTCCTGTTTCGAGTTACTATTCTTAGCAACTGAACCAGTACCAAATACCGAGGGGTTGCTATAAACACTAGTAAAGTACACATCAATAACATGTATATCAAATATACCTTTGTTCACTTTGCCATCCTTCTTATCCACCAATTACTTGGGGTAGTTCTGCTTCTAGTGACCAGTCCCTTTGCAGTAGAAGCACTCAGTCTCAGGATTAGGTCCAGACTTGGGCTTCTTCACTTGAGCAGCAACTTGCTTGCTGTTCTTCTTGAAGTTCCCCTTTTTTCCTTTGCCCTTTTCTTGAAATTAGTGATCTTGTCAACCATCAATACTTGATGCTCTTTCTTGATTTCTACCTTCATCAATTTCATCATCATGAAAAACTCGGGAGTCGTTTTCGTCATCCCTTGCATACTATAGTTCATCACAAAGTTCTACTAATTTGGTGATGGTGACTAGAGAATTCTGTCAATCACTATCTTATCTGGAAGATTAACTCCCACTTGACTTAAGCGATTGTAGTACCCAGACAATCTGAGCACATGCTCACTAGTTGAGCGATTCTCCTCCATCTTTTAGCTGTAGAACTTGTTGGAGACTTCATATCTCTCAACTCGGGTATTTGCTTGAAATATTAACTTCAATTCCTGGAACATCTCATATGGTCCATGACGTTCAAAACGTCTTTGAAGTCCCGGTTCTAAGCCGTTAAGTATGGTGCACTAAACTATTAAGTAGTCATCATATTGAGCTAGCAAAACGTTCATACCGTCTACATCTGCTCTTGCAATAGGTCCGTCACCTAGCGGTGCATCAAGGACATAATTCTTCTGTGCAGCAATGAGGATAAACCTCAGAACACGGATCCAATCTGCATCATTGCTACTAACATTTTTCAACACAATTTTCTCTAGGAACATATCAAAATAAACATATGAAAGCAACAATGCGAGCTATTGATCTACAACATAATTTGCAAAATACTATCAGGACTAAGTTCTTGATAAATTAAAGTTCAATTAATCATATTACTTAAGAACTCCCACTTAGATAGACATCTCTCTAATCTTCTAAGTGATCACGTGATTCAAATCAACTAAACCATGTCCGATCATCACGTGAGATGGAGTAGTTTCAATGGTGAACATCATTATGTTGATCATATCTACTATATGACTCACGCTCGACCTTTCGGTCTCCGTGTTCCGAGGTCATATCTTATATGCATAGCTCGTCAAGTATAACCTGAGTATTCCGCGTGTGCAACTGTTTTGCATCCGTTGTATTTGAACGTAGAGCCTATCACACCCGATCATCACGTGGTGTCTCAGCACGAAGAACTTTCGCAACGGTGCATACTCAGGGAGAACACTTCTTGATAATTAGTGAGAGATCATCTTATAATGCTACCGTCAATCAAAGCAAGATAAGATGCATAAAAAGATAAACATCACATGCAATCAATATAAGTGATATGATATGGCCATCATTATCTTGTGCTTGTGATCTCCATCTCCGCAGCACCGTCATGATCACCATTGTCACCGGCGCGACACCTTGATCTCCATCGTAGCATCGTTGTCGTCTCGCCAATCTTATGCTTCTACGACTATCGCTACCGCTTAGTGATAAAGTAAAGCATTACAGGGCGATTGCATTGCATACAATAAAGCGACAACCATACGGCTCCTGCCGGTTGCCGATAACTCAGTTACAAAACATGATCATCTCATACAATAAAATTTAGCATCATGTCTTGACCATATCACATCACAACATGCCCTGCAAAAACAAGTTAGACGTCCTCTACTTTGTTTGTTGCAAATTTTACGTGGCTGCTACGGGCTTAAGCAAGAACCAATCTCACCTACGCATCAAAACCACAACGATAGTTTGTCAAATAGACTCCGTTTTAACCTTCTCAAGGACCGGGCGTAGCCATACTCGGTTCAACTAAAGTTGGTGAGACAGTCTCCCGCAAGCCATCTGTGTGCAAAGCACGTCGAGAGAACCGGTCTCGCGTAAGCGTACGCGTAAGGTTGGTCCGGGTCGTCTCATCCAACAATACCGCTGACCCAAAGTATGACATGCTGGTAGGCAGTATGACTTGTATCGTCCACAACTCACTTGTGTTCTACTCGTGCAAATAACATCAAACCATAAAAACCTGGCTCGGATACCACTGTTGGGGAACGTAGTAATTTCAAAATTTTCCTACGCACACGCAAGATCATGGTGATGCATAGCAACGAGAGGGGAGAGTGTTGTCTACGTACCCTCGTAGACCGAAAGCGGAAGCGTTATATCAACGCGGTTGATGTAGTCATACGTCTTCACGATCCGACCGATCCAAGCACCGTTACTCCGGCACCTCCGAGTTCTTGGCACACGTTCAGCTCGATGACACTCCCCGGGCTCCGATCCAGCAAAGTGTCGGGGAGGAGTTCCGTCAGCACAACGGCGTGGTGACGATCTTGATGTTCAACTGTCGCAGGGCTTCGCCTAAGCACCGCTACAATATGACCGATGTGGAATATGGTGGAGGGGGGCACCGCACACGGCTAAGGAACGATCACGAATATCAACTTGTGTGTCCATGGGGTGCCCCCTGCCCCCGTATATAAAGGAGCAAGGGAGGGAGGAGGCCGGCCCTAGGTTTGGGCGCGCCAGGGGAGTCCTACTCCCACCGGGAGTAGGATTCCACCTTTCCTAGTCCAACTAGGTCAAGGGGGGAAAGAGGGGAAGAGGGGAAGGAAGGGAGAGAGGGGCCGCGCCCCAAACCCCTTGTCCAATTCGGACTGGGCTTGGGAGGGGCGCGCGCCACCTCCTGGTCCTTCCCACTAAGGCCCATCAAGGCCCATTGCTTCTTCCTCGTATTCCCGTAACTCCCCGGTACCTCCGAAAATACCCGAACCACTCAGAACTCTTCCGATGTCCGAATATAGTCGTCCAATATATCGATCTTTACGTCTCGACCATTTCGAGACTCCTCGTCATGTCCCCGATCTCATCCGGGACTCCGAACTCCTTCGGTACATTAAAACTCATAAACTCATTATATAACTGTCATCGAAACCTTAAGCGTGCGGACCCTACGGTTCGAGAACAATGTAGACATGACCGAGACACGTCTCCGGTCAATAACCAATAGCGGGACCTGGATGCCCATATTGGCTCCTACATATTCTACGAAGATCTTTATCGGTCAGACCGCATAACAACATACGTTGTTCCCTTTGTCATCGGTATGTTACTTGCCCGAGATTCGATCGTCGGTATCCAATACCTAGTTCAATCTCGTTACCGGCAAGTCTCTTTACTCGTTCCGTAATACATCATCTCGTAACTAACTCATTAGTTGCAATGCTTGCAAGGCTTAAGTGATGTGCATTACCGAGAGGGCCCAGAGATACCTCTCCGACAATCGGAGTGACAAATCCTAATCTCGAAATACGCCAACCCAACATCTACCTTTGGTGACACCTGTAGTACTCCTTTATAATCACCCAGTTACGTTGTGACGTTTGGTAGCACCCAAAGTGTTCCTCCGGCAAACGGGAGTTGCATAATCTCATAGTCAAAGGAACATGTATAAGTCATGGATAAAAGCAACAGCAACATACTAAACGATCGAGTGCTATGCTAATGGAATGGGTCTTGTCAATCAGATCATTCAACTAATGATGTGACCTTGTTAATCAAATGACAACTCCTTTTGTCTATGGTTAGGAAACTTAACCATCTTTGATTAACAAGCTAGTCAAGTAGAGGCATACTAGTGACACTCTGTTTGTCTATGTATCCACACATGTATTATGTTTCCGGTTAATACAATTCTAGCATGAATAATAAACATTTATCATGATATGTAAGGAAATAAATAATAACTTTATTATTGCCTCTAGGGCATATTTCCTTCAACTGGAGGACCGAGGGGGTTTCTGTCTGTTCGAGCAGTTGATCGTGAGGTGCCCATCAGAACGACAAATCAGGCAGAACGGAGGGTTGGTACAGCGAGATTGGAAATGACCAGGCTTGTGGCAGGCAAAGCAAGTGAGCGCAGATGGGTTGCTTTGGGATGCAGAGGAGGGGCGAGGATGCGGGAGGGATGGGGGAGGAGGCAGGATCCCCTCCCCCACCCCCGACGAGGAAGGAACCCCGGAGAGAGGACCGGAGGGCCGCCGCACCGCCCCCATGAAGGACCGAGGCGGCGGGCGAGACCCCATACCTGCGCCAGCCGGGCGAGGAGGAGGGGGGAACCGCGCCAGGGCAGGCGCGCCGCGCCCCGCGCCAAGCACAGGCGGGGAACCCGAGGAGGAAGAGACCCCACCACCGGAGGCCGCCGCCACCTCCCACGGATCCACCACAGGAGAGAGATTGATTTTTTACCTTGCCGATACAATCCCATCTATGAAGAATCTACCTACCTACCTATCTATTGTTTAGTTTTTTCACGTTCTTCATCTAAAGATGGAGACGGTGAGAGGAAATCCCATTAGCAATTTTCTCGCTATAGTAAGCTTGTTGCACGTATCATAATCTATAATGAAAACATTATGTATTTGATGCTTATTTCCCTTTTAATCATTTTTTACCGAATCATTTAAATGCCTCATGCCCAATATATGAACGGTGTTAAACGATCCAAAATAACAACACACCATAAAATAATTAGTATTATGATACGATGCAAAATATACCTGATCAGGGGTGTCGGATCCAAAATATACACACCATAAAATAGCTAGTATGACGATTATTCACAAAATAACAATCTGATGATACGATGCAAAATATACCTCTCTGGATTGTCGGACAAAATATCTCCCATGAAGTACTTCATAAATTTAACATCCACAAGACCACAAGATAACCTATATGATGATTATAAATGTTATTTGAAAACTTGATTCTTTTTATAAAACTTTCAAACTAATAATGACTGAATATTTATTTAACCATTGTGACGGTATAAAAAATCACACCATATACAGCCAAACTGAACACGTCGGATAAAAAAAAGAATTAAGCAATGTCCGATGCTAATGTAAACCAAATGACAAAAAGGCTAGTGATAATTACCAAAAAATGAACAACGCCCAACGCTATATATTAGTATTACTTTATTATTACTACCTCCCTCTGGGTTTATTGGCCTCCTTTATATTTTGAGCTAAACTTTGACCATCTATATTAACTACTAAAATATAAATTATATGTTATAAAAAATATATTGTTGGATTTGTATTTGAAAGAGCTTTCTGACAATATAAATTTTGTGACATATAATTTATATTTTATTAGTTATTAAATTTTTACGTCGAAATTTAGCCCAAAATAAAAAGGACCTAATAAATCCGGAATGAAGAAGTACTTGACTAAAGAGCCATCGATAGCAAAAGAAAAAAGGAAAGAGAAAGAACTGACACGCCCGACACACCTTGCCTCGTGCCTCCCCCTATCCTTCCACTGTCTCCCCACCGCTCCTAAAAGCAAAAGAACCAGCCGCTTCAGTCCTCGGTGCTCCCGGCGGTCGGCGAAGGAGACCCTGGGCGTACTGCTGCTGCTGCTCCGGAGGAACGCTTACCTGGAGCAGGAGCTCGACCTTCGCTTCCGCCTCTTCCGCTCCTGGGGCTGCCCTCCCGACGGGCGCGCCGAGTTCCTTCGCGCCAACGCCTCCGCCAGCGGCGCCGTCGTTGGCAACGCCGATGCCGCATCGATGCGCCGCCGTCCTTCTCTATGGGGACCGACCGCGTCGACCTCCCAAGTGTCGGGAGCACCGGATCCGTGTCACCAACACCCCCGACTTCCTCACCAACGATGTCGCGGGCCTCGCCACCTCCGTGCCAAGGAAGACCATGCAGGCTGACCGCTACGTGCACGCCGGCTAGTGGAAGGCAAGGGGGACTACACAGTCACCATGCGGGTTGGTTTCCGATGCTTTCCCATTGACTTCCGTTCATATTTTTCTATCCAGTGCATTCTTTAGTGATTCTTTAATATTAATGCAACATGAATACAATATATCTTAATCGATACTTTTAGTGGATACATGGTCGATGGCATAAGTCATTACTTACTGGTGAGACATCGCCCGTCTAGATGGCGAGGCTTTGATTGGACATACACATACCTCTATGTAGCCCAAATCGTTAGGGTCAAATTCTTCCATGATGAGGGCTGTGTACTCATCTGCTTGCTCCTTGATCTTGGAAAGTTTATTTGCTGATGCACTAAGGGCGATAATCTGCGAAAGTGTGTCATCATTTGCTTAATTAGTAGTGGAATATATGCTTCACATTTACACACTAAGACTATATTTTCAGTTTGGGCTCTTGTGACTGACCTCCTTAACATCCTCGGATGTGATTCTTCCATCAGCATTTTGTCAACCCTGAACAAAGTGCACCTATATATCAAGAGTGAAGGAAACCATGACAAAACATTTAGCAGGAGTGAAGTTCTAACATGTCGATGCATGTTTGGTGATGGTTGTCGAAACCCTGGTGACGGAGTTGCTCCTAGAACTCTTTCAGCTCCGCCTTGGTCAGCACTTCACAGTCCCTCTTCCTCGCCAGTGAATCGAACCTGCAAACTCGCTGGGCCCTTCCATCCCTCATCCCTGCACACACAATCAAAGTAATCACTACTTGAACTATACTATAAATTATATCCAAGGAATACTCACTGAAACTGTTCAAGTTACCTACCAATGCATTTCCCAAATCTGGAACGGAGCAGGACACCATCAACGTGTAGGTGATTGAACAATTTCTCCACAGCGGCCCAGCCGTCAGCGGCAACTTTGGCAGTCACAAACTGCAAGCCCTTGAGTGCCACTGCAGCGGTACTCTTTTGCTTCTGTCGTATCTCTTCCTCGTGTCAGCCACACAACCTCCGCAGGCACTGGCCTGACGCCTTGGACCGACACTGAATCACGTCGTACATCGAGCGTGATCTCGACAACCTCGTCGTTGTCTCTGAACCAGGTGGCCTTTGTGGCCTGTTGCTGCTTGAACCTTCTAAGCTTCCACTGTTTGTGCTTGGGATCAGTGTTGTAGTGTCATAATCAGTGGCTCGCTTGCCAGCTTCAGTGTCAGACATGTCCCTCTTTACCTACCTCTAGGACAACTTCTCCTCCCTGCTCAAAGGAGAAGTTGGTCACTAACTGTCATTTTCAGCGAATAAAAACTTGCAGCAGACGTGTCTCTACAAATAGAAAGGTAAATTAAAAATAGAAGTTACAAATGTACTTGTAATAACTTAAGAAACAAGAATAGAAATTACAAGAGAAGATCTCTCTTTCTATTTTCCAAGTGCTTAGATCTAGCTAGCTCAATGAAGGACTCATCTCTCCATGCACTACCGGATTCGCGGGCTATGCATACGGCCACGGGCCGTCGGCACAGGCCCCATTGCCGTCGGCATAGATTTATGCCTACGGCTGCCGTCGGCGTAGATGTCGTCAACGTACTCTTGTCAGACCGTCGGCATAGTATGGCCGTCGGCATAGGGGCCTATGCCGACGGCCTGACGTCAGCCGTCGGCATAGTATTGCCGTCGGCAGTGTTTTCCGTCTGACGGCAACGGACGGCGCCGTGAAAAGCGCCGACGAATCAGGCAATGCCACGTAGCAGACTATATGTATGCTTATTAACACATACTGTATGCTTAATAATAATAATACTATATGGGAAAAAAGAAAAAAAACTAACTATGCCGACGGCAAAGCCGTCGGCATAGCTGCGGCCAGGGTAGAACGACGGCTGCCGCGGATCGATGACGTGTCAGCTATGCCGACGGCTGCTGTCGGCATAGGTCCTGGTCGGTGCGCTCTGGATCGGTGACGTGTCAACCGTATCTATGCCGACGGCCACCCGTCACGGCCGTCGGCATAGATTTGACGTCGTTAGCCGGCCCTGATGAGTGTTGTCGGCGGGCCCGCATCTATGCCGACGGCAGCTGTAGGCGTAGTCTGAGATAAGCCGACGGCTGTGATCTGCCGACGGCTGCTGTCGGCGTAGACGGGGATAGCCCGACGGCCATTGTACGCCGACGGCCAGGACCTAGCTGTCGGCATATCTCGAATTAGGCCGACGGTGGTCGTCGGCATACATTTGGATGTCGGCTTAGAGCCCTGTTCCGGTAGTGATGGGGGGAGTTCGGCATCATCCACTGGAGTAAACAGAAATTGGACGGAACCCCAAGTGGAGAAACAAACATACACTAACTAACCATCAAGAACAGAAGAAAAAAGAAACTCTTTTTTTACCTCGAAGGGGAAAAGAACAAAGTCTATACCTTAAACCCGAGAGAGATTTCAGGCCCTAATTGGAACCGGGAGCAAAGAGAAGCCTTAATAAATATTCCCTCTGTCTCACAATATAAGGCATTTTGTGACACTTTCGAGACATAGGGAGTACAAACCAAGTTGCCTGGGACCTAAACGCACGAGGGAAAGAACCAACAACACTGGCACTTGGCACTGGTCACTGGTGTCTGCTCTACTCCTCTGAATGTGACTCGCTGGCCTCGCGACAAATGTCATAGGGGAAATTGGTTAGTGCATGGTTGCACTTCAGCTATAGGAAACTTAAGGGAAAAAACCAGAATATTCATATTTTTTCTCTTTGAATCAGATCTAGAGGTATTCTCCAAAAGAAACTTCGAAGAGAACAGAAACAACAGTAAAAAACTGTCGGCAACTCCAAAAGAAGATGGTGGTGACTGAGAGTCAGCGTCTGGAGATTTACATACATGTTCGTCGTGCATCCAGCGAATCGCATACAAGTTTAGTTCAGTTTGTTTGCGTCAAAATAGAAACCCTTCCAAGCTTCTAGCACTACCACTTTCCAAATTTTTTTGGCTACGTTGATATAACCAGTTTTCTTATATTTACTTATGATGTGTCTATAGCATTTCTGGTGACTTTTACGTGCAGAAAACTTCTTATGTGTGTTATGTCCTTTCAAGAATGCTCCTGTACTTACATGATGTGGGTTATTCAGGTTGTTATTTGGTGGCCAGATCTCATGAGAGGTGTTGTGTCAATTGCATTGGCCTACAATAAGGTAAAGTATTGTGTCTGATCTATTCCTTTGTCTTGTTCACACCAATGTTGCAGTGCATAAACTGTTGGAAATATGCCCTAGAGGCAATAATAAAAGCATTATTATTATATTTCCTTGTTCATGATAATTGTCTTTATTCGTGCTATAATTGTATTATCTGGAAATCGTAATACATGTGTGAATAACAGACAACAATATGTCCCTAGTGAGCCTCTAGTTGACTAGCTCGTTGATCGACAGATAGTCATGGTTTCCTGACTATGGAAATTGGATGTCATTGATAACGAGATCACATCATTAGGAGAATGATGTGATGGACAAGACCCAATCCTAAACATAGCACAAGATCGTATAGTTCGTTTGCTAGAGTTTTCCAATGTCAAGTATCCTTTCCTTAGACCATGAGATCGTGTAACTCCCGGATACCGTAGGAGTGCTTTGGGTGTGCCAAACATCACAACGTAACTGGGTGACTATAAAGGTATACCACGGGTATCTCTGAAAGTGTCTGTTGGGTTGACATGGATCGAGACTGGGATTTGTCACTCCGCTTGACGGAGAGGTATCACCGGGCCCTCTCGGTAATGCATCATCATAATGATCTCAATGTGATCAAAGTGTTTGATCACGGGATCATGCATTACGGTACGAGAAAAGTGACTTGCCGGTAACGAGATTGAACGAGGTATTGGGATACCGACGATCGAATCTCGGGCAAGTAAAATACCGATTGACAAAGGGAATCGTATACGGGATTAATTGAATCCTCGACATCGTGGTTCATCCGATGAGATCATCGTGGAGCATGTGGGAGCCAACATGGGTATCCAGATCCCGCTGTTGGTTATTGCCCGAGAGCCGTCTCGGTCATGTCTGCATGTCTCCCGAACCCGTAGGGTCTACACACTTAAGGTTCGGTGACGCTAGGGTTGTGAAGATATGTATATGCAGTAACCCGAATGTTGTTCGGAGTCCCGGATGAGATCCCGGACGTCACGAGCAGTTTCGGAATGGTCCGGAGGTAAAGAATCATATATAGAAAGTGCTGTTTTGGCCATCGGGACAAGTTTCGGGGTTATCGGTATTGTACCGGGACCACCGGAGGGTCCCGGGGGGTCCACCGGGTGGGGCCACCTGCCTCGGGGGGCCACATGGGCTCTAGAGGTGCGCCTTGGCCTACATGGGCCAAGGGGAACCAGCCCCTAGAGGCCCATGAGCCTAGAAGGGGAAACCCTAAAGAGGGGGGGCGCCCCCCTTGCTTGGGGGGCAAGCCCCACCCTTGGCTGCCGCCCCCCTAGGAGATTGCATCTCCTAGGGCCGGCGCCCTCCCTAGGGGGCTATATAAAGGGGGGATGGGAGGGGGGCTGCGCACCCTTGCTCCTGGCGCCTCCCTCTCCCTCTCCAACACCTCCTCCTCCGTAGAGCTCGACGAAGCCCTGTCGGAGTACTGCGGCTCCACCATCACCACGCCGTCGTGCTGCTGCTGGAGTCTTCTTCCCCAACCTCGCCTTTGCCTTGCTGGATCAAGAAGAAGGAGACGTTTCGCTGACCGTACGTGTGTTGAACGCGGAGGTGCCGTCCTTTCGGTGCTAGGATCTCCGGTGATTTGGATCACGTCGTGTACGACTACCTCATCCCCGTTCGTTGAACGCTTCTGCTCGCGATCTACAAAGTGGTATGTAGATGCAATCTCACTCCCATGACTCGTTGCTTAGATGAACTCATAGATGGATCTTGGTGAAACCGTAGGAAATTTTTTAATTTTCTGCAATGTTCCCCAACATAAACCCCTTGGTAACAAACAACTAAGCCAGAATCCTAATGTGCAGTGTGCACTTAATTTCTGTAATAAAACATTATAGATCTTGGTGTCCTGTAGGTAACAAAATAAACAACTAACCAAGAACCCTAATGTGCAGTGTCTACTCAATTTCTTTTAGTAAAACTTTATAGATCATGGTGTCATGTAGGTAAAAAATTATACTGCACAAATTGACAGTGTGATGGTGACAATTTCCGATCATAAGATGTGCAAATCGCAATGATGTAACCTGTGCAGGGGAAGGGCTGGAAGTACGCCGACAAGGCGCGATGGCAACCGATGTCCTTGAGACGGTGCGCTCACCAGGGGGAGGACGTGTTGGAAATATGCCCTAGAGCCAATAATAAAAGCATTATTATTATATTTCCTTATTCATGATAATTGTCTTTATTCGTGCTATAATTGTGTTATCCGAAAATCGTAATACATGTGTGAATAACAGACAACAACGTGTCCCTAGTAAGCCTCTAGTTGACTAGCTCGTTGATCAATAGATAGTCATGGTTTCCTGACTATGGGCATTGGATGTCAATGATAACGAGATCACATCATTAGGAGAATGATGTGATGGACAAGACCCAATCCTAAACATAGCATAAGATCGCATAGTTCGTTTGCTAGAGTTTTCCAATGTCAAGTATCCTTTCCTTAGACCATGAGATCGTGTAACTCCCGGACACCGTAGGAGTGCTTTGGGTGTGCCAAACGTCACAACGTAACTGGGTGACTATAAAGGTATACTACGGGTATCTCCGAAAGTATCTGTTGGGTTGACACGGATCGAGACTGGGATTTATCACTCCGCTTGACGGAGAGGTATCACCGGGCCCTTTCGGTAATGCATCATCATAATGAGCTCAATGTGATCAAAGTGTTTGATCACGGGATCATGCATTACGGTACGAGTAAAGTGACTTGCCGGTAACGAGATTGAACGAGGTATTGGGATACCGACGATCGAATCTCGGGCAAGTAAAATACCGATTGACAAAGGGAATCGTATACGGGATTAATTGAATCCTCGACATCGTGGTTCATCCGATGAGATCATCGTGGAGCATTTGGGAGCCAACATGGGTATCCAGATCCCGCTGTTGGTTATTGCCCGAGAGCCGTCTCGGTCATGTCTGCATGTCTCCCGAACCCGTAGGGTCTACACACTTAAGGTTCGGTGACGCTAGGGTTGTGAAGATATGTATATGCAGTAACCCGAATGTTGTTCGGAGTCCCGGATGAGATCCCGGACGTCACGAGGAGTTCCGGATTGGTTCGGAGGTGAAGAATTATATATAGGAAGTGCAGTTTCGGCCATCGAGAATGATCTGGGGGTCACCGGTATTGTATCGGGACCACCAGATGGGTCCCGGGGGTCCACCGGGTGGGGCCACCCATCCCGGAGGGCCCCATGGGCTGAAGTGGGAGGGGGTCCAGCCCTTAGTGGGCTGGTGCGCCCCCCAAGGCCCACCCCCTGCGCCTAGGGTTAGAACCCTAGGGTGGGGGGGCGCCCACTTGCCTTGGGGGGCACTCAACCCCCCTTGGCCGCCGCCCCTTGGGAGATTCAATCTCCCAGGGCCGGCGCCCCCCAGGGGGCCTATATAAAGGGGGGAGGGGAGGGGGGCAGCCGCACCCCTTGCCCTGGCGCCTCCCTCTCCCTCTCCAACATCTCCTCCTCCTCCATAGAGCTTGGCGAAGCCCTGCCGGAGTACTGCAGCTCCACCATCACCACGCCGTCGTGCTGCTGCTGGAGCCATCTTCCTCAACCTCTCCTTTGCCTTGCTGGATCAAGAAGAAGGAGACATTACGCTGACCGTACGTGTGTTGAACGCGGAGGTGCCGTCCGTTCGGTGCTAGGATCTCCGGTGATTTGGATCACGTCGTGTACGACTACCTCATCCCCGTTCCTTGAACGCTTCCGCTCGCGATCTACAAAGTGGTATGTAGATGCAATCCCTCTCCCATGACTCGTTGCTTAGATGAACTCATAGATGGATCTTGGTGAAACTGTAGGAAAAATTTTAATTTTCTGCAATGCTCCCCAATAGTGGCATCATGAGCTAGGTCTATGCGTAGTTCTCTATTGCACGAGTAGAACACAATTTGTTGTGGGCGTAGATGTTGTCAACTTTCTTGCCGCTACTAGTCTTATCTTGCTTCAGCGGTATTGTGGGATGAAGCGGCCCGGACAAACCTTACACGTACGCTTACGTGAGACCGGTTCCACCGACTAACATGCACTAGTTGCATAAGGTGGTTGGCGGGTGTCTGTCTCTCCCACTTTAGTTGGAGCGGATTCGATGAAAAGGGTCCTTATGAAGGGTAAATAGAAGTTGACAAATCACGTTGTGGCTTTCACGTAGGTAAGAAAACGTTCTTGCTAGAACCCTAATTCAGCCACGTAAAACTTGCAACAACAATTAGAAGATGTCTAACTTGTTTTTGCAGCAAGTGCTTTGTGATATGATATGGCCAAAGTTGTGATGAATGATGAATGATCTATATGTGATGTATGAGATGTTCATGCTATTGTAATAGGAATCATGACTTGCATGTCGATGAGTATGACAACCGGCAGGAGCCATAGGAGTTGTCTTTATTTTTTGTATGACCTGCGTGTCATTGAGAAACGCCATGTAAATTACTTTACTTTATTGCTAAACGCGTTAGCCATAGTAGTAGAAGTAATAGTTGGCGAGCAACTTCATGGAGACACGATGATGGAGATCATGATGATGGAGATCATGGTGTCAAGCCGGTGACAAGATGATCATGGAGCCCCAAGATGGAGATCAAAGGAGCTATGTGATATTGGCCATATCATGTCACGTTTATTATTTGATTACATATGATGTTTATCATGTTTTGCATCATGTTTACTTAGAACGACGGTAGTAAATAAGATGATCCCTCATAATAATTTCAAGAAGTGTTCCCCCTAACTGTGCACCGTTGCGACAGTTCGTTGTTTCGAAGCACCACGTGATGATCGGGTGTGATAGATTCTAACGTTCACATACAACGGGTGTAAGACAGATTTACACATGCAAACACTTAGGTTGACTTGACGAGCCTAGCATGTACAGACATGGCCTCGGAACACAGAAGACCGAAAGGTCGAGCATGAGTCGTATAGAAGATACGATCAACATGAAGATGTTCACCGATGTTGACTAGTCCGTCTCACGTGATGATCGGACACGGCCTAGTTGACTCGGATCATGTTATACTTAGATGACTAGAAGAGGGATGTCTATCTAAGTGGGAGTTCATTAAATAATTTTATTAGATGAACTTTATTATCATGAACTTAGTCTAAAATTTTACAAATATGTCTTGTAGATCAAATGGCCAACGTAGTCCTCAACTTCAACGCGTTCCTAGAGAAAACCAAGCTGAAAGACGATGGCAGCAACTATACGGACTGGGTCCGGAACCTGAGGATCATCCTCATAGCTGCCAAGAAAGATTATGTTCTACGAGCACCGCTGGGTGATGCACTTGTTCTCCATGCAGAACAAGACGTTATGAACGCTTGGCAGTCACGTTCCGATGATTACTCCCTCGTTCAGTGCGGCATGCTTTACAGCTTAGAGCCGGGGCTCCAAAAGCGTTTTGAGAGACATGGAGCATATGAGATGTTCGAAGAGCTGAAAATGGTTTTCCAAGCTCATGCCCGGGTCGAGAGATATGAAGTCTCCGACAAATTCTTTAGCTGTAAGATGGAGGAAAATAGTTCTGTCAGTGAACACATACTCAAGATGTCTGGGTTGCACAACCGCTTGACTCAACTGGAAGTTAATCTCCCGGATGAAGCGGTCATTGACAGAATCCTCCAGTCACTTCCACCTAGCTACAAGAGCTTTGTGATGAACTACAACATGCAGGGGATGGTAAAGACCATTCCTGAGGTATATGCTATGCTGAAATCAGCAGAGGTAGAAATCAAGAAGGAACATCAAGTGTTGATGGTGAATAAAACCACTAAGTTAAAGAAGGGCAAGGGTAAAAAGAACTTCAAGAAGGACGACAAGGAAGTTGCCGCGCCCGGTAAGCAAGTTGCCGGGAAGAAGCCAAAGAATGGACCCAAGCCCGAGACTGACTGTTTTTATTGCAAGGGAAGTGGTCACTGAAAGCGGAACTGCCCCAAATACTTAGCGGACAAGAAGGCCGGCAAAACAAAAGGTATATGTGATATACATGTAATTGATGTGTACCTTACCAGTACTCGTAGTAGCTCTTGAGTATTTGATACCGGTGCAGTTGCTCACATTTGTAACTCAAAACAGGAGCTGCGGAATAAACGGAGACTGGCGAAGGACGAGGTGACGATGCGCGTCGGGAATGGTTCCAAGGTCGATGTGATCGCCGTCGGCACGCTACCTCTACATTTACCTACAGGATTAGTTTTAAACCTCAATAATTGTTATTTAGTCCCAAGTTTGAGCATGAACATTGTGTCTGGATCTCGTTTAATTCGAGATGGCTACTCATTTAAATCCGAGAATAATGGTTGTTCTATTTATATGAGAGCTATGTTTTATGGTCATGCTCCGATGGTTAATGGTTTATTCTTAATGAATCTCGTACGTGATGATACACATATTCATAGTGTGAATACCAAAAGAGTTAAAGTTGATAACAATAGTCCCACATATTTGTGGCACTGCCGCCTTGGTCACATAGGTGTCAAACGCATGAAGAAGCTCCATGCAGATGGACTTTTAGAGTCTCTTGATTATGAATCATTTGACACGTGCGAACCATGCCTCATGGGTAAAATGACCAAGACTCCGTTCTCAGGAACAATGGAGCGAGCAACCAACTTATTGGAAATCATACATACCGATGTGTGCGGTCCAATGAGTGTTGAGGCTCGCGGTGGCTATCGTTATGTTCTCACCCTCACTGATGACTTGAGTAGATATGGGTATGTCTACTTAATGAAACACAAGTCTGAGACCTTTGAAAAATTCAAGGAATTTCAGAGTGAGGTTGAAAATCAACGTGATAGAAAGATCAAGTTTCTACGATCAGATCGTGGAGGAGAATACTTGAGTCACGAATTTGGCACACACTTAAGAAAATGTGGAATAGTTTCACAACTCACGCCGCCTGGAACACCTCAGCGTAATGGTGTGTCCGAACGTCGTAATCGCACTCTATTAGATATGGTACGATCTATGATGTCTCTTACCGATTTACCGCTATCTTTTTGGGGCTATGCTTTAGGGACTGCCGCATTCACTTTAATAGGGCTCTGTCAGAATCCGTTGAGATGACACCGTATGAATTATGGTTTGGGAAGAAACCTAAGCTGTCGTTTCTAAAAGTTTGGGGATGCGATGCTTATGTCAAGAAACTTCAACCTGAAAAGCTCGAACCCAAGTCGGAAAAATGCGTCTTCATAGGATACCCTAAAGAAACTATTGGGTATACCTTCTACCTCAGATCCGAAGGCAAGATCTTTGTTGCCAAGAATGGATCCTTTCTAGAGAAAGAGTTTCTCTCGAAAGAAGTAAGTGGGAGGAAAGTAGAACTTGATGAAGTGTTACCTCTTGAACCGGAAAATGGCGAAACTCAAGAAAACGTTCCTGAGGTGCCTGCACCGACTAGAGAGGAAATTAATGATGATGATCAAGATACTTCTAATCAAGCTCCTACTGAAATTCGAAGGTCCACAAGGACACGTTCCGCACCAGAGTGGTACGGCAACCCTGTCTTGGAAATCATGTTGTTAGACAACGGTGAACCTTCGAACTATGAGGAAGCAATGGCGGGCCCGGATTCCGACAAATGGCTGGAAGCCATGAAATCCGAGATAGGATCCATGTATGAAAACGAAGTATGGACTTTGACTGACTTGCCCGTTGAGCGGCGAGCCATAGAAAATAAATGGATCTTTAAGAAGAAGACAGACGCGGATGGTAATGTGACCATCTATAAAGCTCGGCTTGTCGCTAAGGGTTATCGACAAGTTCAAGGAATTGACTACGATGAGACTTTCTCACCGGTAGCGAAGCTGAAGTCCGTCCGAATCATGTTAGCAATTGCCGCATTCTACGATTATGAAATATGGCAAATGGACGTCAAAACGGCATTCCTTAATGGTTTCCTTAAGGAAGAATTGTATATGATGCAGCCGGAAGGTTTTGTTGATCCTAAGAATGCTGACAAGGTGTGCAAGCTCCAACGCTCGATTTATGGGCTGGTGCAAGCATCTCGGAGTTGGAACATTCGCTTTGATGAGATGATCAAAGCATTTGGGTTTACGCAGACTTATGGAGAAGCATGCGTTTACAAGAAAGTGAGTGGGAGCTCTATAGCATTTCTCATACTATATGTAGATGACATACTTTTGATGGGAAATGATATAGAACTCTTGGACAGCATTAAGGCCTACTTGAATAAGAGTTTTTCAATGAAGGACCTTGGAGAAGCTGCTTATATATTAGGCATCAAGATCTATAGAGATAGATCAAGACGCCTCATAGGTCTTTCACAAAGCACATACCTTCATAAGATATTGAAGAAGTTCAATATGGATCAATCTAAGAAGGGGTTCTTACCTGTGTTACAAGGTGTGAAATTGAGCTCAGCTCAATGTCCGACCACGGCAGAAGATATAGAAGAGATGAGTGTCATCCCCTATGCCTCAGCCATAGGTTCTATTATGTATGCCATGCTGTGTACCAGACCTGATGTAAACCTTGCCGTAAGTTTGGTAGGAAGGTACCAAAGTAATCCCGGCAAGGAACACTGGACAGTGGTCAAGAATATCCTGAAGTACCTGAAAAGGACTAACGAAATGTTTCTCGTTTATGGAGGTGACGAAGAGCTCGTCGTAAAGGGTTACGTCGATGCTAGCTTCGACACAAATCTGGATGACTCTAAGTCACAAACCGGATACGTGTATATTTTGAATGGTGGGGCAGTAAGCTAGTGCAGTTGCAAACAAAGCGTCGTGGCGGGATCTACATGTGAAGCAGAGTACATGGCAGCCTCGGAGGCAGCACATGAAGCAATTTGGGTGAAGGAGTTCATCACCGACCTCGGAGTCATACCCAATGCGTCGGGGCCAATCAAACTCTTCTGTGACAACACTGGAGCTATTGCACTTGCCAAGGAGCCCAGGTTTCACAAGAAGACCAGGCACATCAAGCGTCGCTTCAACTCCATTCGTGAAAATGTTCAAGATGGAGACATAGAAATTTGTAAAATGCACACGGATCTGAATGTCGCAGATCCGTTGACTAAACCTCTCCCTAAGGCAAAACATGATCAGCACCAGAACTCTATGGGTGTTCGATTCATCACAATGTAACTAGATTATTGACTCTAGTGCAAGTGGGAGACTGTTGGAAATATGCCCTAGAGGCCATAATAAAAGCATTATTATTATATTTCCTTATTCATGATAATTGTCTTTATTCGTGCTATAATTGTGTTATCCGGAAATCGTAATACATGTGTGAATAACAGACAACAACGTGTCCCTAGTAAGCCTCTAGTTGACTAGCTCGTTGATCAATAGATAGTCATGGTTTCCTGACTATGGGCATTGGATGTCAATGATAATGAGATCACATCATTAGGAGAATGATGTGATGGACAAGACCCAATCCTAAACATAGCATAAGATCGCATAGTTCGTTTGCTAGAGTTTTCCAATGTCAAGTATCCTTTCCTTAGACCATGAGATCGTGTAACTCCCGGACACCGTAGGAGTGCTTTGGGTGTGCCAAACGTCACAACGTAACTGGGTGACTATAAAGGTATACTACGGGTATCTCCGAAAGTATCTGTTGGGTTGACACGGATCGAGACTGGGATTTATCACTCCGCTTGACGGAGAGGTATCACCGGGCCCTTTCGGTAATGCATCATCATAATGAGCTCAATGTGATCAAAGTGTTTGATCACGGGATCATGCATTACGGTACGAGTAAAGTGACTTGCCGGTAACGAGATTGAACGAGGTATTGGGATACCGACGATCGAATCTCGGGCAAGTAAAATACCGATTGACAAAGGGAATCGTATACGGGATTAATTGAATCCTCGACATCGTGGTTCATCCGATGAGATCATCGTGGAGCATTTGGGAGCCAACATGGGTATCCAGATCCCGCTGTTGGTTATTGCCCGAGAGCCGTCTCGGTCATGTCTGCATGTCTCCCGAACCCGTAGGGTCTAGACACTTAAGGTTCGGTGACGCTAGGGTTGTGAAGATATGTATATGCAGTAACCCAAATGTTGTTCGGAGTCCCGGATGAGATCCCGGACGTCACGAGGAGTTCCGGATTGGTCCGGAGGTGAAGAATTATATATAGGAAGTGCAGTTTCGGCCATCGGGAATGATCTGGGGGTCACCGGTATTGTACCGGGACCACCAGATGGGTCCCGGGGGTCCACCGGGTGGGGCCACCCATCCCGGAGGGCCCCATGGGCTGAAGTGGGAGGGGGGCCAGCCCTTAGTGGGCTGGTGCGCCCCCCAAGGCCCACCCCTTGCGCCTAGGGTTAGAACCCTAGGGTGGGGGGGCGCCCACTTGCCTTGGGGGGCACTCAACCCCCCTTGGCCGCCGCCCCTTGGGAGATTCAATCTCCCAGGGCCGGCGCCCCCCAGGGGGCCTATATAAAGGGGGGAGGGGAGGGGGGCAGCCGCACCCCTTGCCCTGGCACCTCCCTCTCCCTCTCCAACATCTCCTCCTCCTCCATAGATCTTGGCGAAGCCCTGCCGGAGTACTGCAGCTCCACCATCACCACGCCGTCGTGCTGCTGCTGGAGCCATCTTCCTCAACCTCTCCTTTGCCTTGCTGGATCAAGAAGAAGGAGACGTTACGCTGACCGTACGTGTGTTGAACGCGGAGGTGCCGTCCGCTCGGTGCTAGGATCTCCGGTGATTTGGATCACGTCGTGTACGACTACCTTATCCCCGTTCCTTGAACGCTTCCGCTCGCGATCTACAAAGTGGTATGTAGATGCAATCTCTCTCCCATGACTCGTTGCTTAGATGAACTCCTAGATGGATCTTGGTGAAACCATAGGAAAAATTTTAATTTTCTGCAACGTTCCCCAACAGGACGGTGTTGACACCGGAGCTAGGGCAACACGCTGATATGGGCCGTGATGACCTCGAGACGGCGACCACCGGGGCGAGGATGTCGTGGACACCAGATCAGGGCAGCTCACCGGGACAGGGAGATCTCCTCGAGACGGCGGCCACTAGAGTGAGGACGGCGTGGACACCAGATCTAAGGCAGCTCGCCGGGACGGGGAGGTCTCCTCGAGATGTCGGCCACCAGGGGCGAGGGCAGTTCGTGGCCTGATGGCGGCGTTGATCACGGAGGTAGTGTATTTTCCTGGAGGTAGCATCGCCGGATGTCCAGCATCCCGTGCGGGGCAGACGCGGGGGTAGTCTGCCGGCAGAACATTTGCTGTGAACCGTTGATCTGATTGACACTGACAGACGTTGATGTAACCTATGTCCTTGAGACGGTGCGCTCACCAGGGGGAGGACGGTGTTGACACCGGAGCTAGGGCAACGCGCTGATATGGGCCGTGATGACCTCAAGACGGCGGCCACCGGGGCGAGGATGTCGTGGACACCAGATCAGGGCAGCTCGCCGGGACAGGGAGATCTCCTCGAGACGGCGGCCACTAGAGTGAGGACGGCGTGGACACCAGATCTAAGGCAGCTCGCCGGGACGGGGAGGTCTCCTCGAGACGTCGGCCACCAGGGGCGAGGGCAGTTCGTGGCCTGGTGGCAGCGTTGATCACGGAGGTAGAGGTAGTGTATTTTCCTGGAGGTAGCATCGCGGGATGTCCAGCATCCCGTGCGGGGCAGACGCGGGGGTAGTCTGCCGGCAGAACATTTGCTGTGAACCGTTGATCTGATTGACAGACTGACAGACGTTGATGTAACGTGGACACTTGGATGTGTTTAGGTTGTTTTAGGTTGTTTTGATGGGACGGGGCTGGTTATCCCGTGTGCACTACTCCATGTGGCCGTAGGGAAATTCATGTTTGCTTTTTTAATAGTAGTGTAGATGATTGGACGGGGCTGGTTATCCCGTGTGCACTACTCCATGTGGCCGTAGAGAAATTCATGTTTGCTTTTTTAATAGTAGTGTAGATGTAGAATATATAACAGCCGGCCGGTCAGGATTACATGGTCTGGCACATGCAGGCGTATTTGTAGAGGGCGTCTCCTTTGTGGCAACTGACATGGAAGTGTATTCAAATAATCCTAATTAAATACCGAGTATGCTACACACACAGGCAATTACGGGCTAGGATTAATTACATGCTGACATAGCAAAAGAGGATTGAGAGGAAGGAGAGTGAGGCGGCCGGGCCACCCCGGTGAGAATCGCAGGGGGTCGTAACAATCCCATAAAGGGCCCGTATGTCTAGGATTATTGTTAAATACCATCTAGTATATACCAATATGTATATATCCAATTCTAACCATGTACTCCCTCCGTTCTTTAATATAAGCCCTTTTAGATATTCTAATATGGATTACATACAGTAATAAATGAGTGAATCTATACTGTAAAATACGTCTATATACATTCGTATGTAACCATATTCAAAATTTTTGAAAAGGCTTATATTTAGAAACGAAGGGAGTAGTAGTTAGGTGGGAGCGGTTTGGCTAGGCCCGCACGTCAGTGGCATGGCATAATATCGGATAACCAGTAACCTACCGCTCCTCTCGAATGGGAAATGAGGAACAAAATAAGATAGAAAGACCCTGAGCAAATCGATGGAACTAAGCTGGAGGAGGACAAGACTGCCAGCCAACCCTCTCGCCCGGTCTGGCTTGCTGGCCCCGGCGGCGCTGGTCAATGCTAGGTATGCCCAGAATGCAGTTCTGGCGATGGCGCGGGGAATGTGGTCGTGGAGGTGGAACACAGGAGCGTCCGTGAGACGTGGTCATGCAGGAAGAGAAGCACCACAGCGGCCGCCCCGGTCGACGTCTCACATGCACCGTACATGCTTTGTTTCATGTTTCTGTTAGCTGAACAGAACAGACCGGCAGTGTGTACATGTTCACGCCTAGATCTCCCTTGTTTCTGTTAGTTATTAGGGATTTGTTTGGTATGCTGCATAGAACTTAACCAGCCCGGACGGGATGAAAATGGACCGTTTGATTGCGTGCAAGCAGGCATGGCTTACATCAGCATAAAACTTAAAGCACTTTAGAGCCTGACTCGCTGGAAACGCTCGTATTGGCCGTTTCCAGCGAGTCAGGCTAACTCATGCGCAAAAGCAAGACAGTGCATAGGGCACGGTGCAAAAGGACACGGGTGAAGATGACGGGAGAGGGAAATCGGTGGAGGCGGGATAACGTAAAATGTACCCTTATTCGGTAAGCGAACGGAAACCACACGGCAGGCGAGCTGGCCGCATTCCTCAGAGCCTAAACTAGTGTTCCTCTCATTCCAGAGAATAGTCCGGGTAGATGGCAGCAACACCGAATGGGTGAAGCGTCGTGCTGTCGCCGAGGAGAGAAGGGAGTGCCGGATAAATCTAACCATCCATCTACAGGGGTATTTTAGAACTTTTGTCTTATTTGTTTTGACTTTTATTCCAACCGAATCAACAGCATCAGGCCGCAGCGGTCGCACGTTTGTTCACCCATCGTGGTAGCGCGCGGCAGGAGACTTCGTCTTGTAGCCATCCGTGAATTCCTGTTAATTGCAGATTAATTGAACTATGGCGTTGTAGGAGGACTGCGCTCCTCCTCATACATCCATGATGCGCCAGTATCCCACGGCAGAGTCATCCCCCGACCAATTCGCGTAGGCGCAACTACCGGCGGCGGCCATTGATATGCACATCACGGGTGCATAACCTGGATTGTGAACTGATGTGGCCTAATCCTAATCCCCTCAGTGGTGATGACCCTGTGATCATCATGCCCCGCCACGCTGATCATCATCTCGATTTTGAGAATCTTCTTTTCACGAATGATATTGATTTGGATTAGGGTTCATGGCAAATTTTTGTTTGAAGTCTGCGTTCACACCCTTACAAGCAAGTTCGTACTGAATTGGAATCTCATTCTATTTAGTATTTCTGTAATAAATTGATATAAGAAATAAATAAATCACCCATGATTACGGTATTACCCCTAACATCAAGGTACTCCATATTTTTTTTTAGATAGTACTTCCTAGGATCTGTATTGGAGTACCATGTAAGATTAGCCGAAAGATTAAGATGGATGGATGGCTCACACTGATTTAAGGGTACCGTAAAAGAGCTCGTCGCCGAGAGTGCTACTTATACTCAATTTTCGGATGCCTCCTATGCCCGCCAGATCTTGTTGTGGAATTGACTGCCAATGGAACTCGACATACTCGATGCTGCTCTCTTCTCCAACCTTTCCCCCTAGCAACTATAGTACCAGTACATTTTGATTGTCGGTTGCCCTACACATGAGAGGTCGATGTGCTCTATTTATGGGCATGTATACGTCAGAGAATAACTAGCTACCGAACACTTCTTGAGTGAGTTCATGTATTAAAAGCAACTTCAACGTGCCGACCCATTTCATCTACGCGTGTTTATTTGGGTCGCAGCGGACAGAAAAGTCGGCCCAACGCGCCGACCCAAATGGACGCGCGTCTGCTTTCCGTCCGCCTGCTGACCCATTCCCGGCCCAAATTTAAGTCTGATTTGCGTCGGCACAGACATGAAACGGACGCGCGCGACGCGCGTCTACTACTCCCCCTAGCCCGCTAGTCGGTGACACATTGGCCATCCGCTTCCACCCCTATCGACAACAAGCCCTCACCCACCCCCCGCCTCCCAGTTCCGGTGACTCAATACCTCCCCCACGCCGTCACCTCCCACGTAGCCGCCACCACCGCCTCGCTGGTGGGCCACCACCCCCACTCCGACGCAACCGCGAGCACGAAGTCCCCACACCTCCGGTCGCCCCGGCCAGCTTCTTCATCTGACACCGCCCCGCTGACGCCGCCACGCTCGTCGGACGCCGCCAGACCAGCCACCTAGTCCAGGGGAGGCGCGCGTCTCATCGCCGTCCAGCTTATTCGTCGACGCCCGCAAGCTGTTCGACAGTTTGCCTCAAGGTACAAATGGACTCTGCCGACGAGTTTTTTTCCATAATTTTCTGTGCAACTCCGACGATTCCTCATCCAATGAGGAGGAGATGCTGGATGCTTTTTTTTAGTCCATGACCACCTTAATAGGCAGCGGCCGTTGTTCCGGGGCTCGATCCCGGGGCACATTCTCGCGTTGAATCACAACCGAGAGAGCGAACATTTGCTTCTTGGGAGGTACTACTTTGACACAACCAACCCGCTGTTCAAACACCAGAAATTCCGTCGGCGTTTTCGTATGGCTAGGCATGTTTTTAACTGTATTAGAGAGGGGGTGGTCGGATACGATAATTATTTCAAGTGCAAAAAGGATGCCCTTGGAAAGATTGGCTTCTCATCTTATCAGAAATACACTGTAGCTGTCCGCATGCTTGCGTACGGAGTGCCAGGTGATCTCATTGATGACTACGTCCATATGAAGGAGTCTACATGCCTAGAGTCCATGTACAGGTTCTGCAAGGCTGTGATTGCTGTGTTTGGCCCTGAGTACTTGAGAGAGCCGACTGCTGAAGATACAGCCCGCCTGTTGGTGATGAATTCCAGCAGGGGCTTCCTAGGGATGCTTGGAATCCTAGATTGCATGTACAGGGAGTGGAAGAACTGCCCTTCTGCTTGGCGAGGGCAGTATAGGCGCCATGTTAGGGCTTGCACTGTCATACTTGAGGCAGTGGCCTCACAAGATCTCTGGAGGTGGTACTCTTTCTTTGGCAGGACGGATCGCACAATGATATCCACGTGCTTCAACGCTCGCCGGTGTTTGCAAGGTTTGCTGAAGGCAACAACCCGCGGGTCAATGTTAACATCAATGGGCACAACTACAATAAAGGTCACTACGTAGGTGACGGTGTCTATCCTCAGTGGATCACTATTGTGAAGATAATCCCCAACCCTGTCGGAGGGAAGAGGAAAGTATTTGCCCAAGAGCAAGAGAGTGCTAGGAAGGATGTCGAGCGTGCCTTTGGTGTTCTGCAATCTCGATGGGGTATCGTTCGGTATCCAGCTAGAGCTTGGAGCACCAAGAAGTTGTGGGAGGTGATGCCTTCTTGTGTGATCATGCACAATACGATCGTAGAGATGAGCGGCCGGAACGTTTTTTCGATCATGGGTTTCGGTTCAGGGTGACAATGTTGTGCCTAAGCATGGAAAAGGAGCAGCAACGTTTACACAGTTCAGCCAATTTCATCATCAAATGCGTGATTGGAAAACTCACATTCAGCTGCAAAATGATTTGCTTGAACATATGTGGGCTCATGTTGGCAACTAATAGACATATCTTTTTTAAAAAATGTATTTGAGAGAATTTAATTTTTATTTGGCTTGTAAACTATGCTAAGTTTATTTGGCTGCGAAACTATGCTATTTTTGTTTGCTTATGAAACTATACAAAATGTATGTATATTTGTTGAAAAATTGTGGCCAGCAGGCCACGCCCGCAAATATAGGTCGACACGCCGCAAATATAGGTCGACGCTATTTTGTTTGCTTATGAAACTATACAAAATGTATGTATATTTGTTGAAAAATGGTGGCCAGCAGGCCACGCCCGCAAATATAGGTCGACACGTTGGGCGCATTGCCGACTCAAACCATAAACAGTGCAGGCGCCGAGCGGGTGGCCGACCCAAACGGTCAAAAAACAGACAAAATCGCCATCCATTTGGGTCGGTGCATTGGAGTTGCTCTAAATCTATTGGTTTTTACCTTCTCAGTTGAACGTATGATGAATCTATCTATCTAGTTTTTTTGTGTGGAGGAATTTCAAGAGCTTTGTTCAAATAAATGCATTCGCCGAACAACAGGCTGATGATGAGGAAGCTAGGAGTTATATCAATCCAACTATAAGTCGTGTCAATCGTTCAATAGCCCCCTCCTCCTCCGACGCCGCTGTTGTACCTCTCTGTCCGCCACACAGGCATTGACGGACCTCCGCAACGAGCATCGACGTGCCCGCTCTCCTTTCACGACGGCGTCATGCACCCAGGACCCGTCCGTAGCCAGGTACACTCCTCCCATATCGACGACGTCCATGGCGGACACAATGCGTCGTCAGGTGTTTGTTCAAATGCCATTGTGCTAATTTTTGATTGCCATGTTATTTTTTAGAGTATGAAGGATGGCAAGGTAGTCGAGCATGGAAGATGAGTTGTTGTGCGATGCGTGGTTGATCGTATCCGCGGATTTCGTAGGCAGACACAAAAGGGGGCTCTTCTGGCAGCGCATGAATGATTCGTTTGATGCACGAAAGCAAGTTTGCCCTACGACGAGCACATCATCCAACAATGCAATATGAGGGCATTATCTTATCGATGGTATGCCATCCCGATCACCGTCACCAAGTTAGGTCCACATGATAGAAGGATGGCCATTTAGGTCCATGCATTGTTGGATGTAATTGAAGAGGCAGTATGTGTGGGAGGACATGATCCATTCATGAAAAGCTTGTTGATCATTTGGTTAATCTCATTGAATTTGAACTATTATTGTACTAGACTTATTTGCATGTTATGTATGGATGATTTGTGCTATTTTGTATTTAAACTTTGATGAATACCGTCGGGTTTGCATGAATTTCGTCCGGTTTGTTGAAATGCGGTTTTAATTGTATACAAACAACGATGAATGGCCGGCTCCCGCATCTATGTTCACGGACTGGTCCTTCTAACCGCGAATAGACGGGGAAGCAATTTGTGAGTCAGCGTCAGAGATGCCCTAGGGCAATGGCAGAGTCCACCACCCAGCGACCCTGGGCAGCTGCCCGAGTTCTGTCTAAGAACTCCCATTGGATTATAGAAGGAGATGGAGAAACAATCATCAGTTTTAGTGGGAAAATGCCCATGAACCACATCCCTTTGTATTTTGACCCAGCTCCATGGACTGACTAGCTCCGCCATTGCCCTAAGGAATTATTACGCTCATAAAATCAACGGTCGATGATTTTATACTGCTCCAACCCCTCCGTAGGAGTACAGGGTACCATAAAAATCTCCTTGTTTCAGAGTTATGGGCTAGCATAAGCGAGCTCGAGGATTCAGCTCTCCACAATAATTTTTGTGGACGAAATACAGCGGTGCTGTGTTTTTTCTAATAACAATTAAGTAAAGTGGAATTTTCAAAGTTTTGGCACTGATGCGATCCAGCGTACATGTGCAAGAATACGGCGTGCCCATGGAGGTTGCCCGTCTATCCACAGACAAATAGCCTCAAGCATTCTGTTCACAGCACGCGACGCAGGGTAGAGTCACACGGCAGGCGAGCGGGCCGGTTCCTGAGAGTCTACACAAAGGAGTGGACTCTAAACTCTTGAGCAGAGTCCTAGAACTAGATGCGAGTGCATCAGTTACGACGGCAGCAGCGCCGGACGTCAAAAGCCTCGTGCAGGATCCAAGAGTGCCACTAATACTCTATTTTCCGATGCCTCTTATGCCCATCAAATCTTGTTGTGGAATTGAACTGCCGATTGCACCCGGCATACTCAGTTTGTTGCTCTCCTCTCCAACCTTTCAACTAGTCGGTGTGCTCTATTTATGGGCATGTATACGTCAGTGAATAAGTGGCTACCAAACGCTTATTTAGTGACTTCACGTATTTAGTTGCATTTTTACATTGTCTGTACAACCTCAACTACGAGGAATCTATCTATCTAGTTTTCTTTTTCACTTTCTTCCTTCAAAGGTGGCACTGTTGAGAGAAAAAACCATCTAAAACTTGGTCACTTGAGCAACAGTAACCAAAATATGCAAATTTTGTTGGGCAATAAGCCACGACGAGCATGGACGCGGTGCGCGTGTGTGTGCGCGCGCTCGGTCGCGTCGGGCTCGGCCCGTGGCAGGCGCGGGTGCGTGGTGCGTGCCCGTGTGTGTTGGTGTGTGTGTGTGCATGTCAGCGCGTGGCCGCATGGGTAGCTAGCGAGCGATCAGGAGGAGTGGACCGCGTCGGGTGCGTGCGTGGAGCGCGCGAGCCGGTGCGCGCGCGGGATGTGGCGAGTGGCAAATGGGTGGGTTCGAGCGCGGCCCGACATGTTGGAGCTCGCGGGTATAAAGTCCGATCCATCCCTATGTAATCGTTGAGGCAATCGAGTTCGAGCTCGAGGAGAAATAGAAAAAATCCCGTTTGTGCGGCGGGGGGGGGGGGGGGGCCTTCATGCGCCGGCAAACTTTCTGTGGTCTCCTTCCTCCTCTCCGATCGTGTCTCCGGTGATCGCCGTCACGTGCCGCAGCCTGCTGCACCAACAATTGGTATCAGAGCTAGGTGAAGAAGCAAGGAGAGGGAGATCGCCGGCGTCGATGGCGTTGGTTCCACACGGCGGAGGCGGCGCGGGCGGATCGGTGTCCATGGGGATGCCGGTGCTCGCACCGGACGGCTACACCGTGTGGGCGATCAAGGCACAGGCGATCCTTGATGCCCACACGCTGTGGAAGCGGTAGCGCCGGCAGGCGACGCGGCGGTGAACAGCAAGAAGTGCAAGACGGCGCGGGCGATGATCCTGTCGGGGCTGCCGGAGGACGTGCTGCTCTCGGTGGCGACAAAGCCCACCATCAGGGAGGGTATGGGACTCCCTGAAGGTGAGGTTCGTCGGCGCCGAGCGGGTGTGCGCGGCGAGGAGGGCGGCGTTGCGCGGCGAGCTGGATCGGCTGAAGATGGAGGACGGCGAGTCGCTGGACGTGTACGCACGTAGGCTTGCGGGCATGGCGGCGCGGTTCGCAGGCCTGGGTGAGACGCTGGGCGACACAGAGCTGGTGAAGAAGCTCTTCGACACCGTGCTGGACCGCCTCTTCCCCGTCGTCACTGGCATCGAGCAGTTCTGCGTCCTCGAGGAGCTGACGTACGACGAGGCACTCGGGCGGCTGCGCGCATTCGACGAGCGGGTGCGGCGCCGCGGGCTGAACAGCGGCGAGCGGGCGGACGGCCAGCTTCTGTACACGGCGGCGCAGTGGCGGGCGCGGGAGCGCCAGCAAGGCGGAATGCGGGACGACGACGACGCACGCAGTGTGGCATCGGGCAGCGGCAGCAACAAGCGAGTCCGCTGCTACAAATGCGGCAAACGGGGCCATTTCAAGCGGGATTGCCCGCAGCTGCGCAAGGCGGCGGGAGCGGAGCATGCGATGATGGCGGACGCCGGCGTCGAGGACGGGCCTCCTCTGAGCCATGGCTTAAGGGGTGTGTGTGTTGGGCAATAAGCCACGATGACTGTGGCGCGGTGCGCGTGTGTGTGCGCGCGCTCGGTCGCGTCGAACTCGGACCGTGGCAGGCGCGGGTGCGTGCGTGCATGCCCGTGTGTGTTGGTGTGTGCGTGTGCGTGGCGGCGCGTGTGTGCGCGTGGCCGCATGGGTAGCTAGCGAGCGATCAGGAGGAGTGGACCGCATCGGGTGCGTGCGTGCGCGATTGGAGCGCGCGAGCCGGTGCGCGCGCGGGATGTTTTGAGTGGCAAGTGAGTGCGTTCGAGCGCGGCCCGGCATGTCGGAGCTCGTGGGTATAAAGTCTGCTCCATCCCTGTTGAGGCAATCGAGTTCGAGCTCGAGGAGAAATAGAAAAAATCCCGTTCGTGCGCGGGCGGGCGGGGGGGGGGGGGGGGGGGGGCGTTCGTGCGCCGGCAAACTCTCTGTGGTCTGTGGTCTCCTTCCTCCTCTCCAATCGTGTCTCCGGTGATCGCCGCCACGTTCCGCAGCCCGCTGCACCAACAAATTTGACCCCTATATGTTTGCGGATGCATTCGCGGATAGGAGCCGATCACCCCCCATTTGTCCCCACACCCCCATTTGCTACGTGAAACACATCATACACAGTTCATCATATATGGATAAAACAAGCTACATTTGAATGAAAACTACCCTGCTTCTACTCATTGTTTCGGAGATGGACCGCCGGCCTTGTGGTCATTCGCAGCGGGGCGAAGCTCTGGTGCTTTCTCCTCATCGCCCTCCATGAATGGCCGCTCCCGCCTCATATTGGAGAGGTGGATAAGATGGCGGTTGGCCACTACCTCCCACTCGGACTGGTGTGACTCAAAGATGGCCTGGTTTTGGCCACAAGGATGCATGGGATAGTGATGAGCGCCGCGAATGCAACATCAGCCGATTACTCCGCCTCCAATTGTTGCTCTGCTGCATGGTGAGACGTCTATGCCTCCGTGTCATGGGCGAGCTGGAACTCCACCTCCGTCTCCTCTCTGCCAAATTAGAAGGGCTCCATGCCAGACGTCTCCTCCTCCGCCTCCTCCTATAGTACCTCCATATCCGCCTCCACATCATCCTCCTCCTCTGCAAGGTGTTGGACACCCCGTATCTCATCACCGCACATCGCCTGCATGATCAGTGGAGTTATTTACCCAAAACTACCACACTTGGGGTTAGGATAACAACTTGGTACCACATTTGAACCAGGGCACAAAAAACCGCCGAACTTGCGCCTAATGCGTAATGCGGAGGACTTACGCTCGAATTTGGTCAGGAAACAACAAAATCGGTAGATGGGGCCCGCATGTCGGGCTGAGGCGGCACGCTTGTGTGGACAATATGCTGAGTTGGATGACGGTCCCACTTGTCAATGACTCAAGTGTTTATTTATTTTTCACCTTTTTCTTTTTATTCCTTCCTCTTTTTCTCTGGGCATTTAGTCGAACAGGTTGTGAGTACTGGACCATGGACATCACTGGCATAGCCACCAGAGAGGACGTGTGCAAAACCAACGCCTGACAAGGCCGTCGCGCCGGAAGACCAGGTTGTGTATGTGGGCCGCATCCTGGAGGTTGCGGCCCGTCAGAGGTGGATGCGTACATAGCCGCTGCAGGATCTCGCCGGAGCTCACCGTGCGGCTGCTGAACCTCATGAGTAGCCACAGGGAGGCACACGAGAGCCACAGTGCGCTCGCGCGGCGCAGACATCAATGGCGGCCGAAGGCGGGGCCACGCGATCGCACGCGTGTAGGGCCACGCCTGGGGTGCATCCATGCGGCCGAGGTCAGCCATGGCTGACGACCAAGGTCACCACGGGACGAGCTGCTGATGGACCTCGCAGGATTGGTGCTGGGCGTGTGTCGGTGCATTGATGACCCACAAGTATAGGGGATCTATCGTAGTCCTTTTCGTTAAGTAAGAGTGTCGAACCCAACAAGGAGTAGAAGCAAATGACAAGCGGTTTTCAGCAAGGTATTCTCTGCAAGCACTGAAATTATCAGTAACAGATAGTTTTGGGATAAAATAATTCGTAACGAGTAACAAGTGTAACAAAGGTGCAGCAAGGTGGTCCAATCCTTTTTGTAGCAAAGGATAAGCCTGGAAAAACTCTTATATAAAGCAAAGCCCTCCCGAGGACACATATGAATTATTGTCAAGCTAGTTTTCATCATGCTCATATGATTCGCGTTCGTTACTTTGATAATTTGATATGTGGATGGACCGGTGCTCGGATCCTCTCCATACTTGGACAAGCCTCCCACTTATGATTAACCCTTTCGCAAGCATCCGCAACTATGAAAGAAGAATTAAGATAAATCTAACCATAGCATGAAACATGTGGATCCAAATCAGCCCTTTAAGAAGCAACACATAAACTAGGGTTTGAACTTCTGTCACTCTAGCAACCCATCATCTACTTATTACTTCCCAAAGCCTTTCGCGAGGCCCAAATCATGGTGAAGTGTCATGTAGTCAACGTTCATATAGCACCACTAGAGGAAAGACAACATACATCTCATCAAAATATCAAACAAATACCAAATTCACATGATTACTTATAACAAGACTTATCCCATGTCCTCAGGAACGAAAGTAACTACTCACAAAGCATATTCATGTTCAAGATCAGAGGGGTATTGAATATCATTAAGGATATGAACATATGATCTTCCACCAAATAAACCAATTAGCATCAACTACAAGGAATAATCAACACTACTAGCAAACCACATGTACCAATCTGAGGTTTTGAGACAAAGATCGGATACAAGAGATGAACTAGGGTTTGAGAGGAGATGGTGCTGGTGAAGATGTTGATGGAGATTGACCCCCTCTCGATGAGAGGATCGTTGGTGATGATGATGGCTTCGATTTCCCCCTTCGGGAGGAAAGTTTTCCCCGAGCATAGACCTCGCTTGTCCTCAAGCGGAAACCGAAATTGGTACTCATGTCCACATGTTTAGAGATAGCACTACTAGGGAAAAGCCTAGAAGCAGCGCGGGTTTTAGGCCTATCAGTAGCGCGGGCAGGAGCGCTACTGGTACGACGCTACAGCTAAAAGTTAGCAGTAGCGTTGGTCAACCCACGCTACTGCTACACCCACTTAGTAGCAGCGCTTTCTCCACGCGGCGCTACTGGTAATTACTAGTAGCGCTTCTCCCAGCCCACGCTACTACTATTATTTCGTATTTTTTTATTTCATGTTGTATTCATACACCTCTATACAAGTTTTCATACAGCAGCAATTTTGAGATTTTTTTTACATCATAATGAGTTATTACATCACTGGGTGAAAGAACCATGGACTAGTTTCAAGTGGATGGACATCCACTTGAAGCTAATCCGTGGTTCTTTCACGCAGTGATATAATAAATATCATCATCATCATCATCATCATCATCATATCATTAACAACTTATCATCATAATACATCATTATCATATAACACCTCCTCATGATCATCGTTTTCATCAATGAGACATCACATAGCAAGTTGGTCACTAGTCATAATCACAACTACTCCTCATCATCAACTCTAACACATTGTACCACATAATAAACATATTGTACCCCATAGGACCTACTACATTCTCTTAGGACCTACTATATTCTCTAAGGTAAAATAGCAAAAAACAAGATAGCCCCTCGCTCTCCATTATGGAGAATGGAGATTATTCTAACTCCAATTCTTGCCTTTCGCTTAATGTTGCTTCCAAGAACCTCCTTATGAATGTCCAAACATTTTTTCCATTCTTTGATTAGCATGTGTTCACCGGTTTCAGAAATCCAATATACACAGGTGAAATCCGTAGGATGACCTGGTTGTATGTTCAGAACTTCAAGGCGACCATTCTGATACATCAGATGAGGCACACAATCCATCGGGATTTTCTCGAAAAACTTAGTAATAACTTCGTAGTTAGCAATGATGTACTAGTTTTAGAAGTATGCAAAAGATGCACGGATGTCGTAATAGTAAAAAATCTTACCAGGATATCTCCATAGAAGTTATCGTGGTTCAACACGTGCACTAGTGGCACATATTCACCATAATTTGGAGGAGTTCGATAATAGGTATTGCAATTCTCAAAGAAAGTACAAAATGTGATCAAATGATTTTTCTCCTTATAAGTTAATTCGGAGCCATCAGTGTAGTGGGTTTTATCTACCATCTTCCGCACATTCTTTAAAGAATGAAAATAAGATCAATGGAAATAAGCCGCCAACTATTTTGAAATAAACAATATAAATTAGTTAATAACTATATTTGAGAAACTCACATAGCGGTAGAATCGGAAGCGTATCAACAAGGACCCAAATGTCCATATTGTTTTCCTCGATGTCAGGATCACCAAGATCCATGATGACAATCATACCCTCATAAAAACCATACATTTTGCAAAGTGCTTCCCAATTTTGGCAACCAAAATGGGTTACGCTCTGAGAATTGTACAAATTTACATCAAAATCCATATCATGATGGGTCCTTAGGTGTATTTTCTTTGTTTCAAAATTTTCATGGTCTTCAAAACCCATCCTCTCCAAGACAAAGCGTCTTGCATGGCATGGGATAAGCTAGTCGAATTGTAAAAGATGAAAATTAGACGTTGAAATAGTTGAAGTCGTGCTTAATTACGAAAAAAACACCCGTCGTCGTTGTGTACCGTTTCAATGTCGAAGGTCTCCTCGAGCTTAATGCTGAAGCGCCGATCTTCGTCCAGGTGAGGGCACCTGTCGGACAGACCTCGATCGTCGTGGCACCAGCTGCACTCCCCCAGGAGACTTTCATCATCCGAGTACGACATTTCCTACGTTCATAATTCAAAGATTAAACTTGTACAATTAAATATATGTACTAAAAACCTAAATTAGATCATTATTTTTTGAGAAAATCCAGGCCACTCGATATTTCCTACATATTCTAGCACAAGTCATGCCAGAATTCACGGAAAAATCCGGCATGACCTTTGCTAAAAAAGGACATATCGAGCGTCTGAAATTTGCCGGAACGGAAATTAATCAACACCCCGGCAAAATATAGGCCACTCGGAGGTGTAACCTGAACATGACCGGCCACTTGGGCAACCACATATCCTATTTGAGCAACACACGATATACATGTTTTTATCTACATCATATATATCTTATAGGACTCATATTGACATGAAGATTTGGCTGGTCTCACCTCGAGGTCGGAGGGGGTCGGTGACGGGGACGACGGCGGGGATGATGGAGGGGCTCCTTGATTCCTGAATAATTGCTTAAACTAAAAAAATAACAACAAATATGACATGTTCAACTAGTTCTATTAATTCAACTAGTTCTTACTAAATATAAACTTACTATAAATAGAAAAAAACTAGTTCTTTCTAAAAATAAAGTAGTTCAACTAATATTAATTTTCTTACTAAAAATATATTAGTTCTATTAATTCAACTAGTTTATTAATTTACTTACTAAACTAGTTCAACTAAAACTAAACTAGTTCAACTACTACTAAAAATCATTATCTATGAACCCTAAATTAACATCTACTACTACTAAAAAACATCTACTAACTAAGCAGAGAGAGGGGGTGGGGGAGGGGTGGGGGGCTTACAGAGAGGAGAGAGACGGTGGCGGGGAGGTGCTCGGCGACGGAGGTAGGGACGGTGAGGGCGGGCTCGGGATCGGGAGGCGGCAGTCCTGGGCGGGCTCGGGCGGCGGCGGTGAGGTCTTGGGTGGCGACGGTGAGGTCGAGAGCGGCGTCGGGTGGTAGCGGTGAGGTATTGGGTGGCGAGGGTGAGGTCGAGAGCGGCGGCGGGCGGCGGCGGTGAGGGCAGGCTCAGGCTCGGGCGGTGGCGATAGAGGAGTAGGGGAACAGGGGGAGAAAGGAGGGACTTAGCAAAATTTTGTGCCCGCGCCGGTGGTTAAGTCGAACTAGCATCTAAATTGTCAACATGAATCCTCGCCTGTACTATTGCAGCCACAAATCCTACACCTATAGTTCAATAAAGATCAAGTGCTCGAGATAGTTTGAGAAGTAACATATTTAAGGTGGTAAACACCTTGTTCGCTTAGCAGTATGGGAGTAAACTTAATTAGTTGCGGTGATACTTAGCAGCAGCGAGTTTTGAAGAAAAACGCTGCTACTAAGTACTTTAGCAGCATCGCGTTCAGGATAAGGGCGCTGCTACTATATCTAGCCTGGAGGCAACGCCGTGGCAATTATAGTAGTAGCCCTCGTTTCACCTAGAGCGCTTCTGCTACTCAGCTATTAGTAGCGCGGTTTTCTGAAGCTCGCTACTGCTAAGTAGTAGTAGCGTTTGTTTTTGAACCACGCTGCTGCTAAGATTCTGTGTATAAGGTTTTCCCTAGTAGTGTAGAGGTGTTGTTAAAATAAAATACGGACATGAAGGCATCATGATCATCTTTAGAATAGCAACATATTTTGTCATATAATTTCTTATGCCGAAGTAACAATTTGTTCACAAGGTAAAGTATGAAACAAGAACTTTACAAACAAGTGGACCCACTGTGGCCGATGCTATTCGTTCTCTGCATGGAACCCCTCTATGCACTCTTCCAGTATGCTACAGAGCAAGGCCTTCTAGCACCTTTGGCTCGTTCTGGCCTGCATCCGCGTGTCTCCATGTTTTCGGATGACGCTGTGCTTTTCATCAAGCCAACTGACCTTGAGGTCGCCACCTACAGGGCGATCTTGTGCCTGTTTGGCCAAGCTTCCGGTTTGTCTGTCAATATGGCCAAGAGTATGGTGCTCCCCATTAAATGTTCCCAGGACGAGATCGAGCTACTGTCCACTATGTTGGGATGCCCTACTGCTCCTTTTCCATGCAAATATTTGGGACTGTCGCTGACTCTTCGAAAGCAAAATACGGTGCAGCTCCAGCAGCTGGTGGATCGGGTGGGTGATAGCTTGCCTATCTGAAAGGCGGCGACAATGCCAAAAAGCGGGCGGCTACTTCTAATTCAGTCAGTGGTCTGTGCGATCCCAGTCCATTCCATGTTGGCGCTTGATCTTCTTGCAAAGACTCTTGTGGCCCTTAACAAGATTTGTCGAGGTTTTCTGTGGTGCGGTAAAAAGGATGCGAGAGAGGGCAACTGCGCCAACACTTGCGACGCAGTATGCATGCCCAAATGGGCGGGTGGTTTGGGGATTCCGAATCTGCAATGGCTTAACAAGGCCCTGCGAGCCAGATGGGCTTGGCTGCAACGGGCGGACAGATCCCGGCCATGGGCTGAGTTTAACATCCCTGTTCCGGCGGAGGCACTTGAGTTGGTTCAGGCGGCGGCATACACTACAGTTTGCGATGGCAAATCTACCCTATTCTGGGATGCTAGATGGATCAACAGATGGAGAGTTAAGGAGATTGCACCCACAGTCCATAGTTTGATTCTGGTCGGATAAAAAGATCAAAGTTGGTGGTCGATGCTCTACGCAATGATAGCTGGGCTGGCGACATTGGCCCCAACCTTTCGCCCTAAGCACTGGACGAGTTCTTGCGGTTATGGCCCCTGATCTCAAGAGGCCAACTTACGAACGACGTCAAGGACGCTGCAGGATTCACGGGGCATGTGGTCTCCTCGTCAGCGGCGTTCACCTGGAAGTCCAAGGCGCCCTTGCAATGCCGCTTTTTCTCTTGGCTAGCCCTCAAGAACAGATGCTGGACATCGGGCCGGTTCGCTCGCCGCGGATTACCTCACCAGGACTCCTGCCCACTTTGCAACCAACGTGAGGAAATCATCCAGCACCTCCTCGTTGGCCGTGTCTTTGCTAAACAGGTCTGGCATTGGATGGGGAACATCACGAGCAGGCCTGACTTTGAGCCCCAAGATGGAGAAGGCCTTGGCGATTGGTGCCTTCGTCAGGATCGCTGCTCAGCCCATCGGAAGTCCACTCGTGCTAAATGCCTGCTTGGGATGTGGATTATTTGGAAGCATCGAAACAGCATCGTGTTTAATGGTGATGTCCCGTCTCTAACCGCGACATTACTTAGGATTAGAGAGGAGGGTGTTCTGTGGGTTAGGGCTGGTCTCTTGAAAGGCAACACGGTAGGTTTTGAATTAGAGGATGGTGGGCCGGATCGTGAGTAGTGACTAGACCGTCCGGTGGTGTCGGAGAATCCCGACATGTAATTATATGTTATAACCGTGGATTTGGGAGTCTTCCCTCTTTCTTCTTTAATGAATGATATGCACACTCGTGCGTATTCGAGAAAAAATTGCAATTTATCATAACGTAGGAAAGAGTCAATATAAGATCTTTTCAGCAAGTTCACATACTCAACTAGTATTTAGTCTTTCATAATTGATAACACTCACGTGATACTTATGAGATCAAAGTTTCAATCGGACACAAAGAAAAATAGGGGCTTATCTTCGCCTCCCAACCTTTTACCTCAAGGGTAACATCAACAATAATATTTTATAAATACCTACATCCGAGTGGATATATATCTGGATCTTCCCCCAACATACAGTGCTTGCCAAAAATAAAAAGTGTAAAAAAGAATAGGTGATGATCACCATGACTCTTGCATTAAGGTAGAGGGTAAATAAAAGATGGCCCCTTGGCATAGGGAAGCAGAGGTTGTCACGCGCTTTTATGATTGGATGCACAAAACCTTAATGCGAAAGAACGTCACATTATATTGCCGCTTGTGATAAACAACTTTATTATGTAGTCTGTCGCTTTATTTCTTCCACATCACAAGTTCGTACACAGTTTATTTTTCTCACTCTAATAGATCATACATATTTGGAGAACAATTTTTATTGCTTGCATCGATGACAACTTATTTGAAGGATCTTACTCAATCCATAGGTAGGTATGGTGGACTCTCATGGAAAAACTGGGTTAAGTGATTTTGGATGCACAAGTAGTATCTGTACTTGGTGCAAAACATCCTTCAAATATTTCACTTAACTACCATTTTGTATTTCAAATAGTTTGGTTAATTTCCACGGGCTGCAGTTGGTCTCTGCGCCAATTGGCGCAACGCACTAGTAGAAAACAGGGCTTTGGTCACAGTGCAATATACACATTAGTCCCGGTTGCATTATGAACCAGGACTAATGTGAGCATTAGTCCCTGTTCGAGCGGCTAAAGGCATTAGTCTCGGTTCAAATGGGCCACTCTACCCCCTCCCCCCCTTGTATCGTCATTTCAGTTTTGAAAAGAACAAAAGAAAATGATAAAAACTTCAAAAAATAAAATCCTTCGAGATGTAGTTATATTACTACATCTACTAGTTAGGAAAATTTAAAAACTTAAATTTGGACGTGTTTTGCAAAAAATGTTATGAAAAAGTAGAACGGCTTTAACTTTTGCATACGATGTCGGAAAAAAAAGTATAATATATCAAAATGTTCAGCACGAAAATCCACATCCAATTTTGACTGTCGTAGGCCTGTTTGCAAATTTTTAGAATTCTCAGATTCTTAAAGGAAAAAAGATATGCTCAAAATTCAGGTTTTTTTTGAATTTTGGTTAGATCTGGTCAAACTATGGTCAAACTACTTACTCAAGAAGTATTAGTGTTACTAAATAATTATTCAAGAATATTAGTGTTACTAAATAATTATTTCATTTTTTTGAATTTTGGTCAAATCTGGTCAAGCTGTGGTCAAACAATGGTCAAACTACTTATTCAAGAAATATTAGTGTTACTAAATAATTTTGTTTTTTAGAATAATAGTTTCAAACTCAAACAGTAAAACGTGTGACTTCATGCTCAAGCTAAACTCCTGAGGGTTAATAGGATTGACATCTTACTATTGTCAGGAAAACAACAAGTGCAGACTTAAAAATGAGGGGGAATAGAACCCGGAAGTTAAGCGTGCTCAGACTGGACTAGTGAGAGGATGTGTGACCGGCCGGGAAGTTTGATGATTTAGAATGATGAGGGGTGATTAGAGATTAGAGGTTAAGTTGAGCAGTGGTGAGGGGTGATTAGAGATTAAATTTAAAATAAAAAAAGTAAAGAAAATCATTTTTTTTAAATTTCCTTTAGTATCAGTTGGTGTTACCAACCGGGACTAAAGGTGGAGCTCCAGACATCGCCACGTGGAGGGCCTTTAGTCCCGGTTCGTAACAGAACCGGGACTAAAGGGGGGCCTTTAGTACCGACCCTTTAGTCCCGGTTAAACCGGGACTAAAGGCTCTCTGAAACCGAGACTAACGGGCCTTTTTCTACTAGTGACGGGTCATCTAGTAACTATAAATGATTCTGCTGCACGGAAAATGTAAACCCCAACAATGTCCGCGCATATGTGCATAAGAGTATAGCTCAATTTGTCAACCAGCGAACCAATGCGGATTTTTTAACTTGGATCTACGTGCACTCGTAGCAATAAATAAAAAAGTAAAATAGTCAAATGCTTATGAAACTGTTTTGCAACAAACATTGTCTGGTATACTACACATGTGCAATGTTTCACGACAAAATGACTTCTGTGGACTTGTTGGTAAAACTGACGAAATTGCATCTACGAAACATGTGAATAGTAACTTTCATATAATATCACTTTGTCTTTGTTCACCCACAATACCACGAGTTCTTTGTGAAACTCTATGCATGATTAATATGCTAGACAATGTTTCCTGCAAAAAAGTTTCAAAATTATTTGAACTTCTTTTATTTTATTTTGTAATTCGGGCACATGTGCACCCATGTTCACCATTGTATATTCGACCAGCGAACCAGTTAGAATAATGCTATGTTTTTCGTAACTGGCCCGCAATATCCATAGCCATTTATTATTTTCATGACATAAGGAATTAACAAATAATAGAGGCATGTTATTTTCATGTCTCTTAGTTGTTGAATCAATTTTATTCATCATCTGCAAGAAGTGGACGTTAGGAATTTTTTGGCGGATTTTAGAATGACCTTATTTCAGAATTACGGGCTATAGCATAAACAAGCTTGAGCTTTGGCTCTCCACGTTGGAGTCTAAACTCCTTTTTTTAATACCAAATACAGCATTGCTTATTTCCTTTTTCATTATTTAAGAAATGTGGAATCACTAAGTTTTGGTGGTGACGAGATCCCGCGTACATGTGTAAGAATACAACATGCCCAATAGCTTCAACCATTATGTTCACAGCACGCAATGCAGGGTAGAGTCACAGAAGTGACCCTTGCCACAGGCACGCCAACCTCCAGGAAAGCACCTCACAGCAGGTACGCTTGCCACATTCCTGAGTCTAAACTCGCATTCTTCTCATTCCAGTCCAACGCAACCACATCCCTGCCGTCACTGTCGATGTGTTCTAAACTCTTGAACGGAATCCTAGAGCTACTCGTTCGGCGAGCAAGGACTTTTGTCCAACGCAGTGCATCCCTACTCGTTCAGCGGCATCAATTAGGACGGCAGCAGCGGCGAACGACAAAAACCTTGTGCATACTTGTAGGGTACCACTGATACTACATTTTCCGATGCCTCCTATGCCCATCAAATCTTGCCGTGGAATTAGGGATGCAAGCGGACGCGTACGCCACCGTCCGCGAAGAAGAAACTAAGCTAATCACTGCTACTTTAATAATCGCCCTAATTCAAAATGGATGGATGGCTTCGCGGGCGCGTCCGCCTGCATGCCTATGTGGAAATGAACTGCCGATTGCACCCGGCGTACTCAGTTTGCTGCTCTCCTCTCCGGCCTTTCCCCTAGTAACGAGTCGATGTGTTCTATTTATGGGCATACATACGTCACTGTCGATGTGTTCTATTTATGGGCATATGTATGTCAGTGAATAAGTTGCTACCAAACGCTTATTTAGTGATTTCACGTATTTAATTTGTTGCCTTTTTACCTTGTCGTCAGTACAATCCCAACTATAAGGAATCTATCTATCTAGTTTTTCTTTCACTTTCTTCCTCCAAAGTTGGCGCTGGTGAGAGAAAATACCATTTAAAATTTGGCTACTAAGAGCAACTGTAACTGAAATGTGCAAATCGTCCCCTATATGTCCACAGATGCGTTCGCGGAAAGGAGCTGGTCACCGCTCGTTTGATCACACCCCCCCCCCCCATTTGCAAATCGCTATTTTCATACTCATCCATGCAACATGAAACACGTCATACGTTAAAAGAAGCTACATTTGAATCAAAACTACCTTACTTCTATCATTATCTTCGGAGATGTAGATGACCGCCGGCCTCCTGGTCATTCGCGACGAGGCGAAGCTCTTGTGCCTCCTCCTCATCGTCCTCATATACGATTATCCGCTCCTGCCACACGTCGCCAAGGTAGATATGATGGCGGTTCACCATCACTTTCCACTCGGATTGGAGTGACTCAAAGATGGGCATGGTTTTCGGCCACGAGGATGGGATCAGTGATGAGCGCCGCGAATGTGGTAGCACCCGCTTGCTCCGCCTTCAACTATTGCTTTGCTACGAGGAGTGATGCTTCGAGCTCCGTGTTTTGGGCGATCTAGAACTCCACCTCTAGAAAGCAGCAGAAAAAAATACAGGTAATGTTAGCAGTAGCGCTTGTCAACAAGAAGCAGCAGCGCTGGCTAGTTGCCAGCGCAACAACTATCTAGCTGTAGCGCTGGTCCAAGCCAGGCTACTACTAGGCAAGCATATCAGTAGCATGTGTCCGACAAGCGCTACTGCCACAAGTTAGCTGTAGCGCTACTGCTATCCCAAAAACCAGCGCTACTGCTAGGTTTTTCTCTAGTAGTGTCTCGTCCATGCCAAATCCGCTGGGTTCCATGCCCGACGTCTCCTCCCTCGACACCACCATGTCCGCCTCCTCCTCTAGTACCTCGATATCCGCCTCCACCTCGTCGTCCTCCTCCGCAAGACATTGAGCGCAATGTATCTTGGTAGCGCACACCGCCCGCGTGATCTCCACGTGGTGCTCGGGCCTAAGCATTTTGTAATATGTGATCTTCTGGGAAATGGATGTGTATAAGGTTTACCCTTGCTGTTCGGCCTAAATATCTGGATTTGGTTCCTCGGGCGACAAGCCAGAGCGGTGGATGAGTGCGTACTTATCAAATCGACGGAGGAACCCGTATGACATATGGTTTACATTGGGGTCTCGCTCATCCTTCTGATGTGGAGGACGCTTCCAGGTGTTCTGTATCCACCCCTCATATAGTCTGGATATAAGGAGTGCGGACAACCCAGACATCTGGGTTGGGTTTAGAGGATCTGGTTGGGTTGCAGTTCTTTATCCTGGCCTCTGGCTTGGCTTTAGATGCTCTAATATACCTAATTTATATGATAATAAATTAATACAACTTACCCAGATACAACACTTTAGCATTACCTCCCAAATATGCAGGGGTATTTGTCGAGGATGTCTCTTATGCGGCAACTCGCAAGGAAGTGTATTTAAATAAGGAATGTGCTAACGACCAGTCGACTGGTCGCTAGCAACAGATCCGCACAACTCACAGGCCCAGGCATCGGTATTCAACGCGCAATGCATGAGGAGTAAACGAAGGAAGCAATTCTATTCTGATGATTAGAGTATGCATGTATGCATGTATGCATGTAAAACGAAATAGCTGATGTCAGCAATTATTTCATTTAAATTCAGAATTCAAAATGTTTTGTAGCTCTAACCGTCCCTCCGATTAAAAAACCGTTTTCACATAAAAGATTAGTGACGATGAGACCTTCAAAACTAGATCCCGTGTTGATATGTTTCGACGAATTTTTTTATGGGTCAAAAGTTACCAGGCCCAGGCTGAGTAAGTTATCACATCTGTGATAACTAAGTTACCATCTTGTTTATATAGAAATTATCGGGGCCTAAAAATGGTCATTTAACCTTTTCCCCACGTGCAAATGAATTAGAGGACAGAAAATATGATGCGATCCTATATCCCCCCCCCCCCCCCCTATTTCAAAACTTCAAAATGTTTTGTAAATCAAACAGTTAGTCCGATCGAAAAATCGTTTTCACATAATAAATCTGTCACGGCGAGAGCTTTGAGACTAGATACCATGTTGATATGTTCCGACAACTTTTTTCTCAGATCAAAAGTTACCACGACTAGGCTACGTAAGTAATCACGCATGTGCTACATATGTTACCATGTTTTTTACACAGATATTACTGGGTTATAACCTGGTTTCTCCAACCTTCTTATTAGCTCAGGTTAAAGTTATCGCGGTGTCTGTGCATGAGTTATCACGTATACGATGCGTAGGGTATCAAACTATTTACGCGAAGGTTATCAGGGGGATGTTTTTAAACAACCCCCTCGCTAAACTTATCAGGACCGAGGCACATAAGTTATCAGGTCTGCGGTTTGTGAGTTACCATGCTATTACACAAAAGTTATCGAGGGGATATTTCATCAACCCCTTCCCCCATGCCAAAGTTGTAAGTACCGAGGTACATAAGTTATCTGGTATGCGATGTTTGAATTACCATGTTATTCACATAAAAAGTTACCAGGGGGATATTTCATCAATCACGGTGTTTGATGAAGATTTTTTGGGGTCAAAAAGATTACCAGGGTGTTTGTATGTGAGTTATCAACTTTGTTGTGCATACTTTACCATGTTCTTTATACAAAACTTACCTGTTATGTTTTCAAACACTTTTCCTCCCGAGCCATAAGTTATCATAGAGTTTGTAATTAAGTTATCGGATATGTGGTGTGTATATTATCATGCTATTTACTTGAAAGTTACCGGGTTGTGTGTTTTCAGCACCCCCTCCCCCCTCACCCCGATCAAAACTTACCGCGATGTTTGTACGCAAGTTATTAGGGCGGTGATGCGTAAACTATCATCATATTTACAGAGAAGTTATCAAGGTTATATCTCGTCAAAACTCCTCCTCCCCCCACATGGAGGGAAAAGTTATCATGTTTGCGGTGTGTAAATCATGATATTCACAAAGGGATTAATGGTATATTTCATCAACCTTTTCTAGTTTAGAAGTTATCATCATGTTTGCATGTAAGTTATCAGGCCCGCGGTGCATAAATTACCAGGCTATTCACATAGAAATTACCGATTGGCTATTTCAACAACTTCTTTCGCCTCGGGCTAAAATTATCACGGTGTTTGTACGTAAATTATCACGTTTGCGGCCTAAAAATTACCGGCTTTCAGAGACGACCTACCACCTTCTCTACGTCAACATCTCCTACCTCTCGGACTGAATATTCTTTAGAAGAATCGTTGATCACATCACCAAAATCATCCACACCGTCATCCGGGTGTTGGCGGAGATACCTATTTTCCATCATAAAGTGGAACAACAAAGATAAACTAGAGAAAACTCATGGAATTAAAAGGGAAAAATGTATGTTTTATAGGAGATGCAGTACTAAATATCATGATGAAATAGTTTAGCTTTATCAAACTTAACATGTACATACACAGTATGGAGTGGTTAGTGGATTAAGGTCGTCCTTAGCTACATGTTAAGAACAGGTGCTGAGTTCGAGCCCCCCCGCATGCAATTTTTCTTGCCCAACCTGCTCTATTTTTGGATAGTTATTAGCACCTGCGAAAAAAAGGAAAGTGGTGAATCAACCTGTGGTTGAGTTGGTTAGGTGGACAGTGGTATCCCCAACCCACCACGGTTCAAATCCTGGTGCTCGCATTATTTCTTGATTTATTTCAGGATTTCCGACGATGCACTTTCAGTGGGAGGAGACGTTCCCGTCGACGACGAGACGCCTACAGTGACTTCGTAAATCTCAAGATGATATGTCCGGCTCAGTCTCTCGAAGGTGCTCATAGGGGTTGGGTGTGCGTGTGTGCGTTCATAGAGATGAGTGTATGCGCGTGTATATGAGCGCTTGTGTCTGTACTGATGCTCAAAAAAAAGGAAAGTGCGGGCGTGCACATAATTAATTCAGCGCGAAAAAGGGGAGTGGATAGTTATTAGCACCTGCGAAAAAAAGGAAAGTGCGGGCGTGCACATAATTAATTCAGCGCGAAAAAAGGGGAGTGCGGGCGGGCAGGTTATAATTGGCATGATTTCCGGGGGGGGGGGGGGGCGAGGGGATAGTTTTCGTAAGATGCCGCGTCATGCGTGGGGCTACAGTTAGTTTCCGTTAAAAAATCGTGATCGTGCGATCCAGATCCAACGACGCACGGGTCGTGCGGATCTGTAGCAAACCACCAGTCGGCAGGATTTTAGCATTGTCATTTAAATAAAGCTAATTCAATATTTGCTATCACAAATAAACACGGTCGAGCACATGCAGGGGTATTTGCGGAGGACGTCTCCTATGCGGCGACTGGCATGGACGTGTATAGGAATAAAGCTAACTTAATATTTACTACCACAAATAAGTGATTTACCAAGACCTCATCCAAACACAAACACTATTTAGAAGTTATTGATGATTATCTTCAAAAGATTGCACTTAGTTATTATTGAATCTCGTTTCGTCGTCAGCATGAGGAATTTTGTAGCTACCGACCAACATGTATAACTTCAACTCTAATCCTACATGTAGATTGTGAGAACAGTCTGTGTATATAGTCCCACACGTCAGTGCCATAAATCGGATAACCAGCAGCAAGCCTACATTCCTCCTTAATGACAAAGACAGAAGTGAATTGGAGAGAGTGACCCCGAACAGATCCACGGAACTGAGCTAGAGAGGAGGCCAAGGCTCCGACCCCTTCTGTAGCACCATCCCCGTTTATCACCTATCCCTTCAGTCACAACATGTATGAGCTGCCTATGTAGGAGTGAGAGACGTGCTAATTAAGTCAAATCCGCCTTGAGATAAAATAAAAAAAATGGCCCTTGCGTTGCCATCCATCGCAGTGGTTCTGTAGGGGTGAGAGGGGAGAGCACTCTCCATAATATATCCAGGTGGAAAAAAGTGAATTACTTCATATCTGTGAAGAAATGAAGCCAAATGCTTGGCGAAGCACTTCAATGCCAGTGTGAATCTATTAACCATGTATAGTGGGGTACCCCAACTAACCCCTATTATAGCAAATTGAGCTGAAGTTGCAAAACATGTCATATCTGTCCATGTTGTTGCTGTGGTAATAGGGTGCATAAGAATGTTTAGTATGACGAGAGCGTCAGGTGCCATTGTTGGTTAGATTTCTTTTTGACGGGAATATGAATTTGCTCATGGAATGATAGCGAAATCGTTTAGAGTCAAAATGAAATAAACTCAGGGGCCCTACTATTCCAAACAGAGGCATATTTGGAGCTGTAGCAAGATTTAGCCAAGCAATCAGCAACTACATTGGCTTAGCAGAATTCAATCATCCCGAAATTCTTGGATAGGTGGAAGCATTCCAAAATCATTGCAACATTGTGGCCATAATAATTCTCTGCATTCCTGACCGCCTCATAACTTTCGACTAGTCTGATTCCGTGACTACCATGCTACACCCCATAATGTCGGCCAAGAGTAAACCATTGCGAAGGGCTACAACCTCGGGAGCTTCGGCATAGACACGTAGGGATGTTTTATGTAGCAGCCGCAATAAACTGTCAGTCATCTTAGATCAAGAGTGGTATTGCTGAAAATTGGCATATCTACAGCTGCACCATAGGATCTTTTAACTAACATTTAGTTCCATGGCGGGTTTCTTTTTGCGGGATCCATAGCGGGTCTTGTAGCAACTCCTTTTAGCAGGGGTGTTGTAGCAATTAAGAAGCACAATTTTCATCAAGCGGCGGTAATGAATCAATTGGTTCTCGAAGAGATTGTTGTCCGTAGGTTCGTCAATCTGCTGTCGTGACTCTCGTTGAATAGAAAAGTGAACACGTCGGCAACAAATTACTATTGATGCTCTAAACACATTCTATGTACATGTAACATGATTGGATATATGAAATTCAACGCGATGAGATTGGAAGTGAAGAATCATGGCTAACGAAGATGCCTAGCTGCTAGCTGGTGAGGTGATCAAACGGTTTTCACTTTATCACAGTGTATTAACCAGTAGTGCTTTTCTGGACTTCTTAGTTGGTTGTGCTTGGTAGCGACCCGTGACAAAGTAAGATATTATCATGTTGTTCACCCGTTCCAGATAGTTGGTTTAGGCTCCGCCGTTGATTCACAAACGGCCACACTGATATAATGGAAAAAGTAAAGGAAAATATGTTCATGCAAGGATCTACGCCCCCATAGGACATGTACTTAATTAAGACCAGAGGATCATGCACAAATGTGTTCAATGACACATTTCAGGTCAAATATTATCAGAAAAGTATCGCCCCAGGATAAGCTAATCTGCCACGCCATTCAAAATAACGTCGCAGATGAAGCCAAGGGAGAAGACGGTTGATTCCGTAATCTCCATGCCGATAGGATTTAAGGTAGGCAGATCGGCTTACAAGCCCCTCTGAAGAGATCATTGGAACTGAGTGAGGAGGATGCCCAAGGGTCCAGTCTCTCCATAGAATCGTTCCGCTCTATTATCAATGTCCTATCAGTTGCAATCTGCAGCCCGGCTCGTGGCATAAGAGCAACTATAATAGGTGACATAGGCAGGACTGTAAGAGATGACACATCATAATTTTACCTAGTTGGAGGGGAGGGGAAAGGAGGGAGAAGAGAAACATACAGTAATTTATAGCCTGCGGTAGCACGGGCTTGAAAACACTTTGTGAAAAACAATATGGGCTATATATTAATGATATAGCATACAAGTATGACTAACTATTATATGAGTGGGATATTAGGTTGGCTATAGTTGACGTGGCAACTTCATATAGCCGGTTATTTTCTATACTATTAGCATTACTGGAAGGGAGTCGACTGAACTACAAAATACAACGGGGAAGCTAGCCCTGCTGCTGCTACCCATCAGGGGTTTGCCCACGGCGGTGAGAGAAATAAAGGCTGGAGACGATGACTAGAGGGGGTGTTTGGTGACTACGCACAACAAATCTCATAGAGAAAAATGACATACTATCTCTCTCTCAGTTTACAGGGCGTGCGCGTATCCCTAGGTCGTCAATTTGACCAATGTAATACAAGTCATATATTACAAAAAATATACCAATATAAACTTCAGATGTTCTATTTTCAAACGATATAATTTTTGTGTTATATAGTTTATATTAGGGTGATAAAATTGACAACCTAGGTATACGCGTAGGAGTTGTAAACTGAAATGGAGGTAGTACTAAATATCCTTGGAGAAATGAAGGCTACTGCCTACCGGGTTAAAGCACATTAATGCTAGTGTGTTACTATCAGTGCATCCTGCATATAAGCAACTGACACTTGCGGTAGCAAGATGAACGTATAGTTGGAAAACCTTGTGAGCTCCATCTATTTAGTTTGTTGTGAAGTACTGTATGAGACGATGTGGAAGACTGCAAGTCATGAGGGTGAGTGGTTAGGAAATGATATATCAGATGCATCGATAATTACAGATGATTAGATGAACTATATTGTCAAAAATTGTTGGTATTCCAAAAAACAATTGTACAAGATAATTCATAGTTCCTTAGTCGGAACTTATAGAGAACGAACATTCTCCCTCTTGCCTTCCGGCACGACACAGTATGAGCCGTATGATCATTGCTTGCGAAGGCACAGTCGCATGATCAAGGTGTATACGTGACCTCTACAAAACAAACTAAAATAACCTAGCTTCACTGAGGGTAGGTACGCCCTTCCATAATAGGCGCAATGACAGCTAGGAAATTGAATTCTCCAGCTCTCGATGTCAATCATGAATAGGTTAAATTAGCAAACACTCTAGATAACCATATTGTTATAGTAGAGCTTGTTTCCGGTAGCTTCCCATTCAGAGAGCTTGTGTTGTTCTTTTTAGGCATTTATTTCACCCAAATAAAAATTACATCGTTAAAAATTTAACACCATTAGCGTTAAAACCCAACTGAAAGCTTTCGGAAGCTTCACAAAACCGAAAGAGAGTGGCGCAGTAGATGGGCCAGCACATTTAATTCTATGGGTAGGCTGCAGTGGGTGCCATGTACGGAATGCATACATTATTTTTTTGTAAAATTTAAAAAATGTTGTACTATGCAATAAAACGCTCATGGAATTCAAATATTATTAGCTAAATATTCTTGTAATTTTTTTAGAACTACGCATACATTTAGAGAGAGATGTTGGTACAATTCAGTAACAATATTCATGGCATTTAAACATATTCAAATGTTAAAATATGTTCCTGATATTTTAAAAATATATTTGTAGTGTTTTGAATATTCAGGACACATAAAAAATGTTCACCCATTGTTTAAAAAATCATATGAGTTAAAAAAGAGAAGGAAAAAAATAGAAAATAAAGATAACAAATAGAAAAAAATGTTGACCGGAACAAATACAATAATACCCTACAGAACGCGGAAAAAGACTGAAGGTCCGGCTGCTGGGCCGTGGCAGGCGTCGGGGTCGCTAGACACGAGCAGCATAAGTGAGCCTTCGAGTTCTTCCGAGGGTGATTTTAGGTTCGGTTGAGTCACACACTGGTTTATTCCTCGACAGATTCAAGAAAGAAAATGTTGATGAGGGATGTAAGCGCATCTACAGTCGGACTTGTCAAATCTATCTTATACGTTCGGGCGGGCGGTCCAATCAGTGACCGGTCAGAAAAAGTGCCGGTCAGCATGGGCGTCTTAGACTCGTGACCAGCACCTCTCGTATCCAGCCCAAATGTGGGACATATATGGAGGCCTGGTGCGCCTGGCTGTGTCTGCCACGTCGGACTGACGTCCTGGTCCCTCAAATAATCGCTTGAAAACCCAATGGTCCAACGGACGTCTCCTTCAGTGGGGGTGTAAACGCCATGTGGCGCTCTGGCTCACCCCCCGAGGCCAAAGTCCAGCTATTTAAGCCAGCAGGCGTCCCCTACCCTAGCCATAACCTCTTTCGCCCTCTCCACGCCGCCAGTCCAAACACATTCCTCTTCGTCCCCACCTCCCTCTTCCCTTGCCGTCCGCCATGGCCTGGCAAAAGAAGACCATCTATGCAATGCTCACGCCGAAGCGCCGCTTCCAGATCGAGCAGGAGATCTGGACGAGGCGCGCCACCCGCATCATAGCCAGCCTGCCTAAGGACTCGCTGGAGGAGGAGGAGGAGGAGGAGGAGGAGGAGGAGGACGAGGAGTAGCATCTGGTTCTGATGGAGGAGGCGGATCCGGAGGAGGACGAGGTGGAGCAGCCGGAGGAGGAGCTGGCGCCGGCTCTGAGCTTCAACATGGAGGACGCGAAGGTAGAATTTGCGGTTGCCCAAGCGGCCGAGATGGTGGACAACATGCCACCATGGAGTCCATCCACGAGGATGCATATGTGGAGGCCAACCGGCGGTTCATCCGATGGGAGCGGGCGGCAACGGACGCATTTTTCGCTGACCTCGGCGCAGAGATCGAGGAAGAGACCGACGCGGAGTAGCTCCAGTTGCGGTTGCCGCCCATGTACCCGGAGCTGGGCATGGAGATAGTGGACATCTCCGACGAGGATTGGTGTAGTATAGGTTATTTGATCCACGTAGTGCGTGGATTTCCTAGTTTAAATGATTTGCATGGGCTTAAGGTTTGAAAAATAAGGTACCCGGACGCAGATGCTCGAATTTGAGGTGGGACCGATGACACATCCACGGACATGGGCTCAAATTTACTGTCCATCGACTGTAGATACTCTAAGAGCATCTCCAGCCGCGCCCTCAATAGGCCCTCCCCAGGCGTTTTTGTCGCGGCGGCGCCGAAAATATGGCCCAATCGCCCCCCAGAAGCCCATTTTTTGCCGACTCGGGCCGGAACTGGTGCTGGCGGACCCAGGCAGAACCCGGCGCCCTGGGGGGCGCCTGGGGCGCCGGCACAAGTGAAAAGGGCGCATGGGTCCGCCCTGTCGGCGAGTCGAACACCTCTTCCCGCTTTTCCCCACTTCCCTCCCATTTTCTCCTTTCCTCCCACCAATCTCCCTCCCGCTCGCCTCCCAGCCGGCCGCCATGCCACCGAAGAAGTACGTCGTCCCCCGCGCCGCGGCAACCGCGACCGCCTCCGTCGCCCAGCTGAAGCAGAGGAAGCCGAGGGCGTCGCCGTCCAAGCCACTAAGCATGCCAAACGGCGAGTGGAGGGCGGAAGTTCAGCGACGGAAGGCTGTCACCGCCCACCGGCGGAACAGGGCCATCGCCAAGAAGGCCCGTGACAACGCGGCACGCGCAGCTACGGGTGCCGCTTCGGCGGACCAAGCCGAGGCCGAGGCGACTCGCGCGGGGTTGATGAATCCACCCGGTAGCCACGCCCAGTACGCGCCCTGGGGCCAGCAAAGCGTCGGCTCTCCGTCACCGCAGCCATGGGGATCGCCCTCGCCGGGCTATGCCGACGGGGACGCGCACGGTGGGTTCAACCCAAACGTCACCTTCCCCCATGGACACCCGGCCCAGCGCACGCCCTCGCCTGCCTTCGCCGGCGTGCAGTACCCTCCATACAATTACTCGCCACCCGCCTACGCGTCCTCCCCGACACCCCCTCTACGTCGTTGCGTGCTGCCCTTCTCGCACCTCGGCGACACCGACGAGACCGAGGGCGACATGGACGACATCATCGCGGCAGGTTCGGCCGCAGCCGCCGCGTCTCCTGGGTTCGTCACCCCGGACAAGACGGTGGATCTCAGCGGCGGCATGGAAGGCGAGCTCGGGTACGTCTACAGCAAGGAGGAGCAGGAGGAGCAGGAGCAGGAGGAGGAGGAGGAGCCGGCGACTGTTCCGGCGAGGAGGTGTAAGAAGAAGAAGCGGGCGGCCAGGTCAGGCGAGCCGCACATCAAGTGGGCGTTCAAGGAGGAGGAATGCCTCGCCGAAGCATGGAAAGTCGTCTGCCTCGACCCGACCACCGGCATGAACCAGAGCATCGAGACGTACTGGGAGCGCATCAAAGCCAAGTTCGACGCAAGCTCGTCGACCCCTACTTCAAAGGCGTGTCTCGTAGGCGATGGCGAACAATTGGGGGCGTATCCAGGGGCATGCAACAAATTAATGGTGTCGGTTTCAAAACCGGCGGATCTCAGGTAGGGGGTCCCGATCTGTGCGTCAAGGTCGGATGGTAACAGGAGACAAGGGACACTTTATTTTACCCATGTTCGGGCCCTCTCGATGGAGGTAAAACCCTACTCCTGCTAGATTAATATTGATGATATGGGCAGTACAAGAGTAGATCTACCACGAGATCAAGAAGGCTAAACCCTAGAAGCTAGCCTATGGGTATGATGATGGTTATGATGTGTTCTGTCCTACGGACTACAACCCTCCGGTTTATATAGGCACCGGATAGGGTTAGGGTTACACAGAGTCGGTTACATTGGTAGGAGATCTTGAATATCCGCACGCCTAGCTTGCCTTCTACACCAAGGAAAGAACCTTCCAGACACGGGACGAAGTCTTCAATCTTATATCTTCATAGTCCTGGAGTCCGGCTGAAGATATAGTTCGGCTATTCGAACACCCCCTAATCCAGGACTCCCTCAGTAGCCCCTGAACCAGGCTTCAATGACGACGAGTCCGGCGCGCAAATTGTCTTCCGCATTGCAAGGCGGGTTCCTCCAAATTCTTCAAGAAGATAATAAACACCAAAAAATAGTGTCCGGTTCTGCAAAACAAGTTTCCACGTATTGCCATATAGAGAATAATACAAACACAAATCAAATCTGCTGACGTATTCCGCAGTGCGTCATAACACTGCGACCAAGCCTTCTGTATGGATTATTTTTTGTTGTTCTACCGCAGCACGTTCAACGAGGCGGTTTCCTTGGCACGTCTTGTCGAATCAGAGATCGTGTGCCCCCTTTAACGGGATTCTCATTAATACGAACGTGGGTACACTACTAGAAAAAAGCCTTCTAATGGCACACCGGTTTTGCCTACTAATGGCGCACTACCGGTGCGCCATTAGCATCACGCCACTAGAATTTTTTTCTAATGGCGCACCTGTGGTGCGCCATTAGAATCTGGTATTCTAATGGCGCACCGCTGGTGCGTCATAAGTATGGCCCACGGTGCGCCATTAGTATCTGGTATACTAATGGCGCACCACATAGGAGTGCGCCATTAGTAACAATTTTTTTTTAAATTTTTTGCAGAATTTTTTTTAAAAAAAATCAAATTTTCCAATTTTTTTTTGTTTTTTCTTAATCTCAGGTCACTATGGCTTAATCTTGGGTCAATATGCTTAATCTCAGGTCAAATCGCACTCCATGGTCAAACTTCCCAAAAGGTCACCCATCCTCACACTACTCCAGCCCAAGCACGCTTAACTTCAAAGTTCTATCCAACCCCAACAACAACTCACTTCACAAGCACTTGTTGATATATCTAGCATATCAATCCTATTATACCTTGTTGATGTCTAGGACTTTGTTCATGTTCATGACTATGATGAAATTTTTGAAAAATATTTCAAACTTCCGGCTCATATTACATATCATTTTTTGAAAAAAAAATTCAAAAAACCAATTTTTTTTTGAATTTTTTTGCCTCTAGATCTTGAAAGCCCCGTAACTTTTTTCTGTTAGGTTTTTGGGGATTTTCATATATAAAACTTTTTAATCCGAGTTCGTATGCAAAATTTATGCCCATTTTACAAATTTTCAGAGAGATTTTACAAATAAAGTCGAAATTTATATTTGTAAATTTTCCCAACAACTAGACCACATATCACATGGGAAACTTATTTTCTTTTATTTTTTTGACATTTTTATCATTTTTTTAATTTTTTTTAAAACTGAAAAGGCGGTCCACGAGGGGGGCTGCATTCGGTGGAAGCCGGGCAAACTACTAATGGCGCACCGTGGGGTGGTGCGCCATTAGTAGTTAAACTAGTAATGGCGCACCACAACCACGGTGCGCCATTACTAGTTTTGAAATTTTTTTTGAAATTTTGTTTGAATTTTTTTGAAAAAAACTTAGTAATGGCGCACCGGTGGACAGTGCGCCATTACTAGTTAAAACTAGTAATGGCGCACTGTCCACCGGTGCGCCATTACTAACAAAAAAATTATAAATTTTTTTATAAATTTTTTTACTTTTTTTTTCGAAACTTCTAATGGTGCACGGTGGGTGTGGTGCGCCATTACTAGTTAAAACTGACAATGGCGCACCACACCCATGGTGCGCCATTAGAAGTTTTGAAAAAATTAAAAAACAATTTTTTTTACTAATGGCGCACCGTGGGATGTGGTGCGCCATTAGTATTTGCACACTAATGGCGCACCGACACATGGTGCGCCATTAGTATTTACTAATGGCGCACCACATGTACAGTGCGCCATTAGTGTCCATCCCATCTATAGCCCTTTTCCTAGTAGTGGTAACCCAACCGTGCCCGATAAGCACGACGTGTGAGCGGCAAGCGAGTTTTATTAGGTAGGTGGGGACGCATAACGGCATCAGCCTATATAAGGGGATAAAGATCCACCTCTTTCATCTACGCCTTCTTCCTCCCTTGCCCATCCATCTCCTGCGCACTCAAGCTCCAACGCCCAAGTTCGCTCTTTCTTCCCCAACCTGCTCCAGCGATGTCCGGAGCGGGTGGCAAGTGGATGGCTTAGGAAGGCCGGATATCTGTCCAAGGACATCCCGCACCGGCTTCCCGATGCGGGGCAGCTTCTTCCCACCCCAAGGCCCCATGAGAGGGTAGTTTTTCTCCCCCATTTCCTCCGCGGACTGGGTTTTCCACTTCACCCTTTTGTCCGGGGGCTCATGTTCTACTACGGCCTGGACTTCCACGATCTGGCCCCGAACTTTTGTCACATCCTAGCTAGCTCATGCATTAGAGTGTGCATCATGTTTACTTTTGACAGAAATTTGAAATGGGGAAGGCAGAACCCCAGCACCCCTCCTGAAATCAACTAGGGTTTACTAAAAATATTTTCAATGAACCTGAAATGCCCTTCTAAAATGTTCACCCTCTTTGTCTTGGGTTAAAACCTCTGGTAAAAATGGTGCATATAATTCTAGGTCAACAGAAGGTCATTGATTTAATGCATAGGTATTTGAATTTGGGCATTTAAATTTTTTAGAATATTTCAAATGCTCAAATATCTCCAAACTAAAATGTTCCTGGCTGGAAATATTATAACTAAGGACCAGATGCAGTTTGGTGAATTTTGGAAGTGTCTAAGTATTTTTAATAAGTCCACAAAGTTACAGAAAAATAGAAAAGGAAAATAAAAAGGAAAAACTTACCTGGCGCCTGCCAACCGGCCCACCTGCCGGCCCAGCCCAGCTGCCGCGCCAGCGAGCTGCTTGGCTCGGCCAGGCAGGCACGCAGGTGCTCGACGCCGGCACCAGCGAGCGCCACGCAGCTCCCCGCCGCCCTGCTTCACCTCCTCGCCGCCCTGCTGCCCTAGACGCGCTCCACGTCGTCGCCCCGAGCCCCTGGACACGCCATTCGCCTCTGCCTCGCCTCCCTCGCTCCCCTTCGCCATGGCCGACGCCACCGCCGCCGCACCTACGCCGTAGGCGCGCTCTCCGTCGTCCCCGCGCCACCCGATCGTGTCCACGAGCTCCGCCACCCTCTTCTTCTTCGAGCAAGACGAGCCCCGAGCGCTCGCCCGCTCTGGAATCGCCCTCGACCCTGTCTTCCCCAACTCCGGCCGCCGAGATCGCCATCATCGCCCGCTCAGCTCCGACCTTCCCCGAGCCCGCCTCGACGCTCGCTGCATTCACCGTGAGTCTGGCCACCTCTCCATCCTCCCCGTTCCTCTTCCCGTGCCCTACAACGAGCGCACGAAGCTCGCCCGCACGCGCCGTCGCGGAGCTCGTCGCCGACGAGGCTCCGGCCACCCAACGGCCGCACCACCTTGTCCACTAGCCTCACCGCACACCCAGGGGCCCAACGCATCACTCCACGCGCCTCGCCGTGCCCCGTAGCCCCGGTTTCACTTTCACCCGAGCCCCGGCGTCGCCAAACTCGTCGCCGGCGCCAACTCCGGCCACCCTGACCCCAACCAACTCAACCAAGAGTTGCGGGTCAGCTCCAGCTTCACGTAGATGCCCTCCGCGCCCCATTTGGTGGCTGGAACGGCCAAATCCACTTGCTCCGCCACGTCTGGCCTCGCCGGCGGCTAGACGCCGACGAGTTGACCCTTGACCGTTGACGGGTGGCCCCTCGTTGACTCCCCTGAGTCAATGACAGGTGGGCCCCCCTGTTAACTAATTGGATTAGTTCTAATTAAAGTTAATTAGTTAAACTAACTACTGACATGCGGGTCCCACTGGTCAGTTTGACCTGGACGACCCCGTTGACCCCTGACGTCACGCTGACCTCATGCTGACGCAATTAATTAATTACTAGATTTATTCTTATACAGGAAAATCCAGAAAATAGTTCAAACTTCAAAAATTCATAGAAAATTATCTGTAACTCCAAATGCAAAGTTCTATATATGAAAAATGATCATAAAAATCCAAGCTATCCATTGGTGCTGGTTTCATGCATGTCAGAACAAGTTAAACCCACTGTTTAGGCATTACAAGATGATACACTAATATGATCTTAATAAATGAGTTTCCATTTGAATCTTTGGTTCAAATGGGTTCATTCCCTTCTGTTTTAACTTGCACTAGGACAGGACACATTCATATTGCCATGTCATAGCATGCATCATATTGTAGCATATCACCATGTATTGATTGTGTTCCGATGTGTTCATCGTGGTAGGTTCTGCCTCCGAGGATATCTCCGAGTATCCATCTGAAGGGCAGTATCCCACGACCACTCCATCAGGCAAGCAACTCGTTGATCATTCCGATACAAACCCATGTTCTCGCTTCTGCCCTTGTTTACTGCATTAAGATAACGCGCCTCAAACTGCTGTGTGTTGCGGTAGTTGAACCCACTTCCTTTGCATGACCTGTCATTGCCACAGTAACTAGATGAAACCCACTAGCATGTGTAGGAGTTGTTTGAGCCAATACATGTGTGTGTGTTCCTACCATGCTATGCTTGCTATGCTTAGAGTTGTGTCAGGTCTGGCTCATCGGGATGATGATCCGGAGTGAAAGATTGTATCGTTGTCAATGGTGTGGAAGTGTTGAACACGATTTGGTAAAGGAATCGATGGAAGGCCATGTAGGAGTACATGGTGGGTTGTTTCATTGAGGCCGTCCTTAAGAACTGAGATCTGTGTGTGTGATTTAAGACTCAACTACTACCACGCATTGGGCCCGAAACCAATGGACCCTCTCGGCTTCTTGATCACGCTTGTCCTCTGCCCAGGAGTTGCAAAGTAGTTTCTGGTGTTTGTAGCATGCTGGGGGCCGCACGCGGCGCTGACCGTCGGGGTGGGCTGTGTTGCGGTAGGCACGTGGCCGGGTCAACCGGGCGCCCGTTTGGTGTCTCGGAACCCTGTTCACATCGTTCGGGGCCGTTAGTGGAAACCTCGGCCGGACTCCCTGTGGATGGAACCCGAATAGGCGATAAACCTGGACTAGAGACTTGAGTGTTTAGGTAGGCCGTGGCCGACACCCTCGCTGGGCTTCCGCTTGAAGGTTGCCGAGTACATGTCGTGTAAACGGCGATAAGTGGTGAGAGCGTGTGTGAAGAAGTACACCCCTGTAGGGTATAAATCTATTCGAATAGCCGCGTCTGCGGTAAAGGACTACTTGGTCACCTATATAGTTCATAGATAAATTAAATGGATACTACTAAAAATCTCAAGATAAGTGTGAGTACCGCGGATGGCCCTCTCGTAGGATGGCGAGAGAGGATCCTCGGTGGAGTATTGTGTTGGTGATAGTGGACTCGTGTGCGACAAATGATTTACAAGTGGTGTCTATCGTAGGATAGCTTAGCCAAGAGTCAAAGCTGGCTTGCTGCAATAACCCCACTACCTTCTTGAGAATGTGCATGTATAGTAGGTTCCTGTTGTAAGACTTGCTGAGTACCTTCGTACTCATGTTGCTTTAATCATGTTTTTCAGACGACTGCACCAACCCCTCTGATGGGTTCTATGTAGACCTCGACGTTGACGAGTGACTTATCACCCAGGTGGTGATCCAAGACTTGTGAAGGATCGTTGTAGATAGACAGGCTTCGTCAAGCCTTCTTTCTTTCTAGTGTCTGTACTCAGACTACTTCGCTTCCGCATGTGCTTGTATGTTTGTATGACTTGAGTGTTGGGTCATGTGACCCCTATCTGTATGGATGATATGTATGGCTCCTCGGAGCCTTCTAAATAAAGTACTTGAGTCGTAGAGTACTGTTGTGATGCCATGTTGTATTTACTCATATCAGGCATATTGTGTGTATGATTGAAATGCTTGGTATGAGTGGGATCCGACTATCTAGTTGTTTATCCTTGGCAGCCTTTCATATGGGGAAATGTAAGTCTTGTGCTTCTGAGCGATAGTAGTCCGCTACAGCCCGGTTCACCGGAGTCCTGCTAGCCCAGCACTACTGCTTGGACACTTGACTGGCCGGCATGTGTTTCACGTCGTTCCTATGTCTGTCCCTTCGGGGAAATGTCACGCGCTGTTATTCGGAGTCCTGCCTAGCCTGCTACAGCCCGGGTTACCGGAGTCCTGTTAGCCCAGTGCTACAGCCCGAATAAATACGTTGATGACCGACATGCTCGATGTGATTCATGTATGTCTGTCCTCATAGGCTAGCGCCGCTTTGGGTTCACGACTAGCCATGTCGGCCCGGGTTCTCTGTCATATGGATGCTAGCGACACTATCATATACGTGAGCCAAAAGGCGCAAACGGTCCCGGGCCAGGTAAGGTGGCACCCGTGGGAGTACCGTGCGTGAGGCCGCAAAGGGATATGATGTGTTACACGCTGGATCGATGTGGCATAGGATCGGGGTCCTGACAGCGTTGGTATGATTTACAAGTGGTGTCTATCGTAGGATAGCTTAGCCAAGAGTCAAAGCTGGCTTGCTGCAATAACCCCACTACCTTCTTGAGAATGTGCATGTATAGTAGGTTCCTGTTGTAAGACTTGCTGAGTACCTTCGTACTCATGTTGCTTTAATCATGTTTTTCAGACGACTGCACCAACCCCTCTGATGGGTTCTATGTAGACCTCGACGTTGACGAGTGACTTATCACCCAGGTGGTGATCCAAGACTTGTGAAGGATCGTTGTAGATAGACAGGCTTCGTCAAGCCTTCTTTCTTTCTAGTGTCTGTACTCAGACTACTTCGCTTCCGCATGTGCTTGTATGTTTGTATGACTTGAGTGTTGGGTCATGTGACCCATATCTGTATGGATGATATGTATGGCTCCTCGGAGCCTTCTAAATAAAGTACTTGAGTCGTAGAGTACTGTTGTGATGCCATGTTGTATTTACTCATATCGGGCATATTGTGTGTATGATTGAAATGCTTGGTATGAGTGGGATCCGACTATCTAGTTGTTTATCCTTGGTAGCCTTTCATATGGGGAAATGTAAGTCTTGTGCTTCTGAGCGATAGTAGTCCGCTACAGCCCGGTTCACCGGAGTCCTGCTAGCCCAGCACTACTGCTTGGACACTTGACTGGCCGGCATGTGTTTCACGTCGTTCCTATGTCTGTCCCTTCGGGGAAATGTCACGCGCTGTTATTCGGAGTCCTGCCTAGCCTGCTACAGCCCGGGTTACCGGAGTCCTGTTAGCCCAGTGCTACAGCCCGAATAAATACGTTGATGACCGACATGCTCGATGTGATTCATGTATGTCTGTCCTCATAGGCTAGCGCCGCTTTGGGTTCACGACTAGCCATGTCGGCCCGGGTTCTCTGTCATATGGATGCTAGCGACACTATCATATACGTGAGCCAAAAGGCGCAAACGGTCCCGGGCCAGGTAAGGTGGCACCCGTGGGAGTACCGTGCCGCAAAGGGATATGATGTGTTACACGCTGGATCGATGTGGCATAGGATCGGTGTCCTGACAGTGTTGGTATCAGAGCCGGACTGCCTGTAGGTTCGCTAAGCCAAACTGGTCGATGTCGAGTCTAGAAATGCTTTAGTTATATGTAGGGGAATTGATTGTGGGAGGGAACGTAAGGCTCTTTTACTCCTTTACCTTATGCCCTCTATTCTGAGTCATTCTCTTCTCATTCTACGTGGGTTAAGGACTAGGCTCTTTTCTCTCTATCAGGTTCACGTGTTACTAAATCCGTAGTAACTTATAGGATTGTTGGATACAACCCAGTCCAGTTCTACTAAAGTTTAGTATGTTGCCAGTTGAACCAGAACCTTGATATGATGTTATTGAGTGGTTTCGCAAACTATTGTGGATGTCTCAAGTCTTTTTCTGAGCATTTACAGCCGTTATGCTGTCCAATTTCATCCAGAAATTCTAATGCCTTTGCACTATTTTGTGCTTTCAGATGGCTACCCGTCCCCAGAACCAAGTGGTTCGTCTGACCCGTTGCATTGGTATATGTGGTCATACCGCCATGTTGGTTCGAGTGATGGTTGAGGCAGGTTACCGATGGTACCCTGAATACACCGTCGAAGAGCAGTTTAGAGATTTTAACCAGAGCCAATATCTGTGCACGGTCAGGATATATCCATCTTATCCCGGAGCCACGGAACCACTCCACTGTTCTTATGGACTCGGGATCACTATTGGGATGTCCGTTCAAGATGCAGCCTACTCGATGATGACCATTATGCGAGCTAGAACTGCCTTGTTGAGCAACACTGAATTTCGCTACATGCCAGCATCCCTCCCTGGGGCGCATGGTTACCTTCAGGGCATGTACAGTGATGCATCCCATGAGGACTCACTCCTTTGCACCACTACTGAGATGTTGGAAGATAAGGACCGTGAAAACCGGGCCTTGCGTATGGAGCTCTTTAATGCTCGTGCTGATCATTGGGCCACCTTGACGAGGTTTGCACCTGCTGTGCAAGCCGGATACATGGACACGAGAGACTTGTACCCTGTGCGGGCTAGTCTGCCAGACTTCATGGAATGGCGTGAGGTGGGAGGCATCACCCCTCCTCGTGGGCCTCTTCTGCCGCCATCTGTTGGACCGAGGCCGCACCCAAGTCCCTATGGTCCACAAGCACCGCAGGACCGTCTGTTCCCAGATGACCATGTTCCGCTTCCAGGTCTGGGTGGTGACTTCTATGAGGACTTCTACGGAGCCGTCTGAGCTAGTAGTAGTCTCGCTAGTATTGTAATAGTTGTATGTCCACCGTCCTGCGTGATTGTGGAATATAACTTAGTTTGTATCAATTCCGGAGGTGTAGAAAAATAATGTATAGGAGCTTGGAATGCCTCCGATGAGATGTAACGTCTGTCGTCTTAGTTGTACTTCAGCTTGAGCTTGTACTAAACTATGTATGATGTGTATGACCGTTGGTATATATATGGCAGTTTCTATATTACCATGTCATACGGATGATCATCTCTGCATTCCTTGTTATCCATTACATTCCGCACTTCCTTGGCCAGATTTTGCCATCCTGGTTTAAATCGTTGTTTTGTTTTCCTAGGATGGTCAACACCCGCAGCAACCCTGCTGCTCCGGAGCAGGGAGAAGCTAGTGCACCTAGAGAGGAAAGTCTGCCTCAACCACCTTCTCTGGCCGAAGTGATGCTGGAGGCAGAGCGCAACAGGCGCGACACCAACCGCTTGTTAGAGCGGATTGAGCAGAACACTGCACGCCAGCAGAGGATCAATTCGGTGTCCATCAATGACTTTGTCAAGCTGTACCCGCCAAAGTTCAATCATTCCATCGAACCTCTCGATGCGGATGACTGGCTCCACAGCATCGCCCACAAGCTACGTTCTGCCAACGTGGCTGAAGATGATAAAGTCACCTTTGTTGCCTATCACCTCGAAGGCCCTGCCAGCCTTTGGTGGGAGAATTATGAAGCTATGCGTCCGGTCGGCCAACTCACTACTTGGGCTGATTTCAGTGCCGCTTTTCGTGAGCATCATATCCCGGAAGGCCTCATGGATCGCAAGAGGGAGGAGTTCTGTAACTTCACCCAGGGGAAGCTGACTGTGGATGCATACAGTCGCGAGTTTGGAAAGCTTGCACGCTATGCTCCCGAAGAGGTATCCACCGACGCCAAAAAGCAGGCAAGGTTCCGCAAGGGACTTAGCCCTGAGCTCCGTCGTGACCTTCGTCTGCATGAATGCACTTCTTTTCCGAAGCTAGTCAATAAGGCCATCAGTGCCGAGACAGGGCAGAATGATTTTGAAGCTTCACGCAAACACTCCCGTGACTATGGTTCTTCATCCGGCTCTGGATCTCAGAAGTGCCGGGTCTGGATCCCAAATTCTGCTATGCCACCCAGGTATACTCCGAGGCCATCCTTTGAGGCGCCTCGCCCCAATCAGCAGTATGTGCCACCCAAGACTTTTGGTGGCCCCACTGCCAATGCTGCTCCACGCCCTAATATGATAACTTGCTTCAAGTGTGGTGAGCCGGGCCACTATATCCGTGAGTGTCCCCAGAACAACCCCAGTAAGTTCGGAAAGTCTGTTGGCCGTGGTAAGTCAACAGCAAAGGTGCTTGTCGCCAAGCCAGCCACCACTGCTCGTGGCCATGTCAACTACGTTTCAGCTGAAGAGACTCAAGAGGACCCCAACGTCGTTCTCGGTACGCTCCTTGTTAATTGCCACCCGGCAACTGTTCTCTTTGATACTGGAGCATCTCATTCATTTATTTCTGAGAGCTATGCTCGATTGCACAACACTACCTTTAGTGACATGCCCACCTCCATGGAAATTCAAACTCCCGGTTCTAGATGGCAAACCTCTAGGATCAGCCATGGAAATGAAATTCTTGTCGACAGATTGGTTTTTCTCGCGTCACTAATAGCTCTCAAGTCTTCGGACATAAACATCATCTTGGGTATGGACTGGATGTCAGCTCATTACGCCAAGATTGATTGCTCAACTAGAACTGTCCAACTTACCCATCCATCGGGCAAGACAGTCAATGTTTTGACTCGAGTATCGGAGCGTCAGCTCTACTCTCTAAATGCCAATCCCCTTCCAGACCTCGAAGATATTCCGGTAGTCCGTGACTTCCCGGATGTCTTTCCAGAGGAACTGCCAGGTGTTCCACCTGATAGAGATGTCGAGTTCGTGATAGACCTTGTTCCAGGAACCGTCCCAATCTCTAGGAGACCTTATAAGATGGCACCCCTAGAACTAGCTGAGCTTAAGAAACAACTCGATGAGTCCTTGCAAAAGGGTTTCATCCGTCCTAGTTCATCTCCATGGGCTTGCCCCGTCCTCTTCGTCAAGAAGAAGGATGGAACGGATCGGATGGTTGTGGATTATCGACCTGTCAATTTGGTCCTATCAAGAACAAGTATCCGCTCCCCAGGATCAACGACCTGTATGACCAGCTCGCTGGATCCTCAGTCTTTTCCAAGATGGATTTGAGGTTGGGCTACCATCAAATCAAAATCAAGAACGGGGACATTCACAAAACGGCTTTCGTTACTCGTTACGGCCAATATGAGTACACCGTCATGTCCTTCGGTTTAACCAATGCTCCAGCCACCTTCTCTCGGTTAATGAACTCGATCTTCATGGAGTACTTGGATAAATTCGTCGTGGTATACCTCGATGATATACTCATATACTCCAAGAATGAGGAAGAACATGCCGAACATCTAAGGCTAGTATTGATGAAACTTCGAGAGCATCGCCTTTATGCCAAATTCTCCAAGCGCGAATTCTGGTTGCCAGAAGTGACCTATCTGGGCCATGTAATCTCTGGCAAGGGCATTGCTGTCAATCCCGAGCGAGTTCAAGTTGTCCTTGACTGGACTCCACCTGAAACGGTCAAGCAAGTCCGGAGTTTTCTTGGTTTGGCGAGCTATTGCCGCCGCTTCGTCGAGAATTTCTCCAAGGTTGCTAAGCCTCTAACTGAACTCCTCAAGAAAGATAAAAAGTTCGAGTGGACCCCACAGTGCGAGTTCAGCTTTCGGGAACTGAAAAGACGCCTGACATCTGCTCCCGTACTGGTACCACCAGATTTCTCTAAGGACTTTGTTATCTATTGCGACGCCTCGCGACAAGGACTAGGTTGCATACTCATGCAAGATCGTCATGTGATTGCCTACGCATCTCGACAGTTGCGTCCACATGAGGATAATTATCCCACTCATGATCTAGAGCTTGCAGTAGTAGTCCATGCACTCAAAACCTGGCGACACTACCTTCTGGGTAATCGTTGCGAAATTTACACTGATCACCAAAGTTTGAAATATATCTTCACCCAACCGGATTTGAATCTCAGGCAAAGACGTTGGGTCGAGTTGATCTCGGATTACGACTTAGGAATAACTTACACCCCAGGCAAAGCCAATGTCATGGCTGATGCACTAAGTCCTAAATCTTATTGTAACAACTTGATGTTACAACAAGGTCAACCACTTCTCCACGAGGAATTTCATAAGCTTAACCTTCACATTGTTCCTCGAGGATTCCTTTCCACCCTGGTGGCGAAACCTAACCTTACGGATCAGATCATCAAGGCACAAAAGGTGGATCCGGGAATTTCCTGTATCAAGAGAAACATCAAGAAGGGAGTTGCAGATTGTTTCTCCATTGATGATCAAGGTGTTGTGTTCTTTGGAAACCGTCTAGTGGTTCCCAAGGTACGCAACTTGAGGCGATTGATCCTTAAGGAAGCTCATGAATCCCCTCTCACCATTCATCCCGGTAGTACTAAGATGTATCAAGACCTACGCCAGAGGTTTTGGTGGACTAGGATGAAGAGAGAAATCGCTCAATACATTGCAACTTGCGACGTCTGTTGTCGTGTTAAAGCAGAGCATCAACGGCCTGCTGGCACCCTTCAACCATTGGAGATTCCTGAATGGAAATGGGATAAAATCGGTATTGATTTCATCACCGGGTTTCCCAGAACCAAAAGAGGGAATAATGTTGTCTTCGTTGTTGTCGATCGTCTTTCCAAAGTAGCCCACTTCTTACCTGTTCGCGAGAGCATAACCGCTAGCCAGCTAGCTGATTTGTACATCTCTCGAATAGTGTCTCTCCATGGTGTCCCATTGGAAATTAACTCAGACCGTGGAAGTCTTTTCACCTCTCGATTTTGGGAAAGTTTCCAAAATGCTATGGGGACTCGTCTCTCCTTTAGCACCGCCTTCCATCCTCAGTCAAGTGGTCAAGTAGAACGAGTCAATCAAATTCTGGAGGATATGCTCCGAGCTTCTGTCATCTCTTTCGGTATGAATTGGGAGAAGTCCTTCCATTCGCCGAGTTCGCTTATAACAACAGTTATCAAGCTAGCTTGGGTAAAGCTCCTTTCGAAGTTCTTTATGGACGAAAATGTCGAACGCCTCTTAACTGGTCAGAAACCGGCGAGAGACAACTCTTTGGCCCGGACATGATCCAGGATGCAGAAGAGCAGGTTCGCATTATTCGTGAGAAGTTGAAAACCGCCCAGTATCGACAAAAGAGTCAGTATGACCGCAAGCATAAGCCCATGGTTTATGAAGTCGGCGAGATGGCTTACCTCCGGGTTACACCTTTAAAGGGGACCCATCGGTTCGGTATCAAAGGCAAATTGGCTCCTCGTTACATTGGACCCTTTCACATTCTTGCCAAACGAGGGGAAGTTGCCTACCAACTGGAACTACCTCCGCATCTCTCCAGAGTCCATGATGTCTTCCACGTCTCTCAACTCAGGCGTTGCTTCTCGGATCCTATCCGTGGAGTGGACCACGAAACGCTTGATCTCCAAGATAACCTCACTTATCGAGAATACCCCGTTCGTATCCTTGATCAAGCCGAGCGTACCACTCGACACCACAATATCAAGTTTCTCAAGGTTCAATGGTCACACCATTCCGAGCAAGAAGCTACATGGGAAAGGGAGGATCGTCTTCGACTCGAGTACCCCACCTTCTTTCCAGAGGAACCTAAATCTCGGGACGAGATTCTTTTGAGTGGGGGTGAGTTGTCACATCCTAGCTAGCTCATGCATTAGAGTGTGCATCATGTTTACTTTTGACAGAAATTTGAAATGGGGAAGGCAGAACCCCAGCACCCCTCCTGAAATCAACTAGGGTTTACTAAAAATATTTTCAATGAACCTGAAATGCCCTTCTAAAATATTCACCCTCTTTGTCTTGGGTTAAAACCTCTGGCAAAAATGGTGCATATAATTCTAGGTCAACAGAAGGTCATTGATTTAATGCATAGGTATTTGAATTTGGGCATTTAAAATTTTTAGAATATTTCAAATGCTCAAATATCTCCAAACTAAAATGTTCCTGGCTGGAAATATTCTAACTAAGGACCAGATGCAGTTTGGTGAATTTTGGAAGTGTCTAAGTATTTTTAATAAGTCCTCAAAGTTACAGAAAAATAGAAAAGGAAAATAAAAAGTAAAAACTTACCTGGCGCCTGCCAACCGGCCCACCTGCCGGCCCAGCCCAGCTGCCGCGCCAGCGAGCTGCTTGGCTCGGCCAGGCAGGCACGCAGGTGCTCAACGCCGGCACCAGCGAGCGCCACGCAGCTCCCCGCCGCCCTGCTTCACCTCCTCGCTGCCCTGCTGCCCTGGACGCGCTCCACGTCGTCGCCCCGAGCCCCTGGACACGCCATTCGCCTCTGCCTCGCCTCCCTCGCTCCCCTTCGCCATGGCCGACGCCACCGCCGCCGCACCTACGCCGTAGGCGCGCTCTCCGTCGTCCCCGCGCCACCCGATCGTGTCCACGAGCTCCGCCACCCTCTTCTTCTTCGAGCAAGCCGAGCCCCGAGCGCTCGCCCGCTCTGGAATCGCCCTCGACCCCGTCTTCCCCAACTCCGGCCGCCGAGATCGCCATCATCGCCCGCTCAGCTCCGACCTTCCCCGAGCCCGCCTCGACGCTCGCTGCATTCACCGTGAGTCTGGCCACCTCTCCATCCTCCCCGTTCCTCTTCCCGTGCCCTACAACAAGCGCACGAAGCTCGCCCGCACGCGCCGCCGTGGAGCTCGTCGCCGACGAGGCTCCGGCCACCCAACGGCCGCACCACCTTGTCCACTAGCCTCACCGCACACCCAGGGGCCCAACGCATCACTCCACGCGCCTCGCCGTGCCCCGTAGCCCCGGTTTCACTTTCACCCGAGCCCCGGCGTCGCCAAACTCGTCGCCGGCGCCAACTCCGGCCACCCCGACCCCAACCAACTCAACCAAGAGTTGCGGGTCAGCTCCAGCTTCACGTAGATGCCCTCCGCGCCCCATTTGGTGGCCGGAACGGCCAAATCCACTTGCTCCGCCGCGTCTGGCCTCGCCGGCGCCTAGACGCCGACGAGTTGACCCTTGACCGTTGACGGGTGGGCCCTCGTTGTCTCCCCTGAGTCAATGACAGGTGGGCCCCCCCTGTTAACTAATTGGATTAGTTCTAATTAAAGTTAATTAGTTAAACTAACTACTGACATGCGGGTCCCACTGGTCAGTTTGACCTGGACGAACCCGTTGACCCCTGACGTCACGCTGACCTCATGCTGACGCAATTAATTAATTACTGGATTTATTCTTATACAGGAAATTCCAGAAAATAGTTCAAACTTCAAAAATTCATAGAAAATTATCTGTAACTCCAAATGCAAAGTTCTATATATGAAAAATGATCTGAAAAATCCAAGCTATCCATTGGTGCTGGTTTCATGCATGTCAGAACAAGTTAAACCCACTGTTTAGGCATTACAAGATGATACACTAATATGATCTTAATAAATGAGTTTCCATTTGAATCTTTGGTTCAAATGGGTTCATTCCCTTCTGTTTTAACTTGCACTAGGACAGGACACATTCATATTGCCATGTCATAGCATGCATCATATTGTTGCATATCGCCATGTATTGATTGTGTTCCGATGTGTTCATCGTGGTAGGTTCTGCCTCCGAGGATATCTCCGAGTATCCATCTGAAGGGCAGTATCCCGCGACCACTCCATCAGGCAAGCAACTCGTTGATCATTCCGATACAAACCCATGTTCTCGCTTCTGCCCTTGTTTACTGCATTAAGACAACGCGCTTCAAACTGCTGTGTGTTGCGGTAGTTGAACCCACCTCCTTTGCATGACCTGTCATTGCCACAGTAACTAGATGAAACCCACTAGCATGTGTAGGAGTTGTTTGAGCCAATACATGTGTGTGTGTTCCTACCATGCTATGCTTGCTATGCTTAGAGTTGTGTCAGGTCTGGCTCATCGGGATGATGATCCGGAGTGAAAGATTGTATCGTTGTCAATGGTGTGGAAGTGTTGAACACGATTTGGTAAAGGAATCGATGGAAGGCCATGTAGGAGTACATGGTGGGTTGTTTCATTGAGGCCGTCCTTAAGAACTGAGATCTATGTGTGTGATTTAAGACTCAGCTACTACCACGCATTGGGCCCGAAACCAATGGACCCTCTCGGCTTCTTGATCACGCTTGTCCTCTGTCCAGGAGTTGCAAAGTAGTTTCTGGTGTTTGTAGCATGCTGGGGGCCGCACGCGGCGCTGACCATCGGGGTGGGCTGTGTTGCGGTAGGCACGTGGCCGGGTCAACCGGGCGCCCGTTTGGTGTCTCGGAACCCTGTTCACATCGTTCGGGGCCGTTAGTGGAAACCTCGGCCGGACTCCCTGCGGATGGAACCCGAATAGGCGATAAACCTGGACTAGAGACTTGAGTGTTTAGGTAGGCCGTGGCCGACACCCTCGCTGGGCTTCCGCTTGAAGGTTGCCGAGTACATGTCGTGTAAACGACGATAAGTGGTGAGAGCGTGTGTGAAGAAGTACACCCCTGCAGGGTATAAATCTATTCGAATAGCCGCGTCCGCGGTAAAGGACTACTTGGTCACCTATACAGTTCATAGATAAATTAAATGGATACTACTAAAAATCTCAAGATAAGTGTGAGTACCGCGGATGGCCCTCTCGTAGGATGGCGAGAGAGGATCCTCGGTGGAGTATTGTGTTGGTGATAGTGGACTCGTGTGCGACAAATGATTTACAAGTGGTGTCTATCGTAGGATAGCTTAGCCAAGAGTCAAAGCTGGCTTGCTGCAATAACCCCACTACCTTCTTGAGAATGTGCATGTATAGTAGGTTCCTGTTGTAAGACTTGCTGAGTACCTTCGTACTCATGTTGCTTTAATCATGTTTTTCAGACGACTGCACCAACCCCTCTGATGGGTTCTATGTAGACCTCGACGTTGACAAGTGACTTATCACCCAGGTGGTGATCCAAGACTTGTGAAGGATCGTTGTAGATAGACAGGCTTCGTCAAGCCTTCTTTCTTTCTAGTGTCTGTACTCAGACTACTTCGCTTCCGCATGTGCTTGTATGTTTGTAAGACTTGAGTGTTGGGTCATGTGACCCCTATCTGTATGGATGATATGTATGGCTCCTCGGAGCCTTCTAAATAAAGTACTTGAGTCGTAGAGTACTGTTGTGATGCCATGTTGTATTTACTCATATCAGGCATATTGTGTGTATGATTGAAATGCTTGGTATGAGTGGGATCCGACTATCTAGTTGTTTATCCTTGGCAGCCTTTCATATGGGGAAATGTAAGTCTTGTGCTTCTGAGCGATAGTAGTCCGCTACAGCCCGGTTCACCGGAGTCCTGTTAGCCCAGCACTACTGCTTGGACACTTGACTGGCCGGCATGTGTTTCACGTCGTTCCTATGTCTGTCCCTTCGGGGAAATGTGACGCGCTGTTATTCGGAGTCTTGCCTAGCCTGCTACAGCCCGGGTTGCCGGAGTCCTGTTAGCCCAGTGCTACAGCCCGAATAAATACGTTGATGACCGACATGCTCGATGTGATTCATGTATGTCTGTCCTCATAGGCTAGCGCCGCTTTGGGTTCACGACTAGCCATGTCGGCCCGGGTTCTCTGTCATATGGATGCTAGCGACACTATCATATACGTGAGCCAAAAGGCGCAAACGGTCCCGGGCCAGGTAAGGTGGCACCCGTGGGAGTACCGTGCATGAGGCCGCAAAGGGATATGATGTGTTACACGCTGGATCGATGTGGCATAGGATCGGGGTCCTGACAACTTTATCCTCAATATCTCGGCGTTTATCATCGTGTGTGAGGCCTTTCTCCGCATCCGCCCCCACTTCGGCCTTTGGCTCCAGACCTTCAACGTCAAGCCCAAGGTGGTGTCCGGCACCCAGGCGGAGTGCGGAGGTGCTATGGCCGGCAAAATGGCCAACGCACTCTGGTTCGATGGCTCCTTTGTGGAGTCCTTAAAGTGGTGGCAGGCAGGGTGGTTTTACATCACCGAGCCACGCGACCCGAAATGGGTCGCGGCCCCTGAGTTCCGATCCGGACCCCCCACGCGGCTCATGTCCTGGAAAGAGACGGGCCTATCGTGGGGCAACGAAGAAGAAGTGACCGGACTGCAAACTTGCATCCGGTCCCTGATGGACAAGCCCATCCGGCATGTCAACATCATCCAGGTCATGCTCGTTCGCCGGATCCTCCCGTGCCAAGAACGGGAGTTCAGTTTGTGGGAATTTGACCCGGCGCAGCACCAAACCCTCAATAGGCTCTTCGACACGATGTATGAAGACGTCTGGAAGGTGCTAACCAAAGGCGCCGAGTGCCCCACATCCGCTTCCGAGGACCGCGGATACAGCTCGCAGCGCAATGCTGGCGAGGTAAGCTATTTATACCTTTCACAGGTTCGTCAAGCTTTTCTACATAGATTGACTCTATGTGGGATCTAAAAACTCCCTTTGCCTTTGACAGGCATGGCTGAAGATAGCCGGACCAATCAACTGTCCGGCTCCTCTGCCCAAAGACCCAGCCCCAGCTCTCTTAGAGAAGTTGTTGGCTCCGGCGCCCTATGTGGTGCCGGAGAAGAAGGTCAAGAAGAAGAAGACCGCCGGGACTGGAAAGAGTGCCCGCAATGTGGTGGTGTCGAGCTCGTCATCTGGCGAGTCTGCGACGCCCTCCTCTCGTGAAAACGAGGATGAGGAACAAGGAAGCTCTCCCCCTCCAGCGAGGGGAGCGAAAAAGAAGAAGGCCGCCCCAACAAGGGAGGCCGAGGGGTCGAGGAAAAGGAAGACCCCTCCGCCGGACTACTCCCCCAACGCCGAAGAGGGCGGAAAGGAGTGGCCGGACAGAACCAAGCGTCCCGCGACATCGTAAGTATTCACATACCAGAATGACTCATAGTATCTTCAAGTGCGCAGCTTACCCTAATTTCGAATGTTATTTGCACAGCCCGCCCCGAGCCGCACTCGATGATTCATCGAGCCGCTCCCTGGATTCGTCGGACATGAACTCTGTCCCGCCCGCAGTCTCCCCCCGCGGGGCGGACGATGCCGAAGCGGCGTCCCGCCAAACAGGGCAGGAGGAGGTGGTCCTGGAGGAGCCGCAAGGCAATCCACAGGACCCCAGGAGTAAAGGGGATGAAACCCCCCAGGGCTCCCAGTCCGGCTTTGTGCCGGACACCGCGCCGGACTCAACCGTCCTGGCTCGCGGTGGGCGAACTCCTTCCAAGAGGAGTAAGCCGTCTGCGCCGGCGACCTCTGTCCAACCAGAGGCGCCGGATAGTCTGTTGGAGGCGCTTGAAGGCGCCACCATCGACGAGGAGCACCGTACTGTCATGAGTGCGGTGGTCCAAAGGGTTCAGTCCGCCAAGAGCGGACTGAATGAAGCTTGCGCTAGCCTTCTAACAGGCTTCCAGGTAAGCAAAAAATATGCTAAATTCATTACCGCATAGACAGTAGCCCCTGATGCTCTGTTCGGTGTTCGGAAAGAAAAGCCGAATAGAGGATCCAACAATTTTCGCAGGAGTCTAATAAAAAGTCTAATATGTGTATGCAGGCTTCCGTGCTGTCCACCGCCGCACTGACTGCGCAGGTGGAAGTCCTGAAAAAGGACCTCGAGTGGTCCGAGCAAGAGCTCGGCCATGCCAAAAGGCAGCTCGTGGAAAAGGAAGGTAAGAAATACCCCTTAGAGAAAGAAAAAAAGAAAGAAAAGAAAGAAAAAGGGTGCCTATAGAGAGGCTTCATTGCAAAAAGAAATAACAGGATTGTACTGCTTATTGTAGGGGCCACAACCGAGGTGGCAACCCTGAAGCAGGCGCTGGCTGCGGCCGAGGAGCGCGCTGAGCGAGAAAAGCTTTGGGTCCAAGTCGGCGAGGTGCAGCAAGAGCTGCAAGCTCTCATGAAGAAACATGAGGGTTTGGAGCTTGAGGCAAAACGCAAGCATCCGAGCTCGCGTCGGCTGTTGAGACCACCAAGAGTGCCAAGGTCGAAGCCCAAAAGGCCCTCCAAGAGTTGGAGGATGTGAAAAAGATAGCAGCGGGTAAGGCATTCTTAATGCAAAGTAGGAATATAAAGGTGAAATACCTATTACTTACCCAAATCCGGAGTTCTCCAGGGGCGTTCTTCGATCTTCCCCGCAGCGCATTCGCTGCCACCGCATTCTACCGAGCTGAAGAGGGCAGCTCGACGGAGAGTGTGTTCTGGTCTCAGTATTCTGAGGCCGGACACCCTTTGCCCTTAAGCGATCAGCTGAAGCAGCTGGCCGAGCTCCACAAGGCGGCCGAACAGGCCATGAAGGGCTTACTAGTTTGGTTGTGGCCTGGAGAGGCCCTGCCTGGGAGCTACTTCGGGCTGGTGCGGCGGCTGGTGGAGGCATGTCCACGGCTTGAGGTCATCAAGCGCTCCGTCTGCATAGAAGGTGCCCGGAGGGCCCTTGCCCGTGTAAGGGTACACTGGGGCAAGCTGGGCGGAGAGAAGCTAGTGAAGGGCGGGCCGCCGCAGGGGAAGGAGCATCGCAAGCCCGAGAACTACTACAAGGAAGTTCTCGCTGGAGCTCGCCTTGTCGCGGATGAATGTGCCAAAGATGTAATATTTCAATGAACTCGCTCGTTTGTATCCTGTGCGGTGAAAACTTGTTCATATGCGCTTAAGCAATGCTTTCTGAATTTAAAATATTATTTTCTGTGCGGCCGTTTATCAATAACTGAGAGATGGCGAGTCGTCGGCTTCTGCCCCCATGCAACTAGTGCTGGGGTGTTCGGGATAAACCTGAGGGCTCTTGTTCCCATAGTTGGGTCCTTCGAGGGAGGCGCTCAGCACAGCGAACCAGGCAACCGGACTATAATGCTTGAGCACTCTCACTTAGCCATAGAACCTTATAATTTTAAATTTCGGCGAAGCCCCTAGTTCGGAAGGCCGAATTCGGGGCACTATCCACGCCTTTAGCCGGACTTAACCAGCTCTCCGCTCGAAGCGGCATAAGCCTTTAGGGACTCGAAAAACCTCTCGAACAGCGACCAGTCTCGCGCCTTATCATGACAGTCTGTTTTAGCTTTCTCCACTGAGGTGCTCACCCACATGATCTGGGGCACAATCGCAGTGGTTCTCCTAGTGCTACCTTAGCCGATAGAGCGGAACGTAAGGCACCAAAACATAGGAGCCGGGCAAACCCAACATATGACCAAAATCATGACTCGGAGCCGATGCATATAATGCTATAAGTTCGGGGTGCCGCACTTGTGAAAGTGGACGGACTTCTCACACAAGATAGAAGGGTAATAAAGCCCCTGGCGTGGTTTGCCGTACCATGGTGTACGGGTGCGATCATGTTATTTGAGTAAACATATGTATATTAAAAGAAGATAATGCAAAAAATAGACGAAAAGCTATGCATTATTTATGAGGAGGCTGTTTATTCAAGCCGAACGATACAAGTAGTGTGGAAAAAAAATTAGACTATTTAACATGTCCTGATCAGGCGCAGGCCGCGGAATTTAGAAACAGATATATCGCTCGAAATAGAGACCACCTGAGAGTTCCATGATGCGGCGTTGTTTTGTCTTCTTTCCTGGGTCCTGTATCGTATGTGCGGCAGCGAGGCCGAACACTGTATCCAGAGTATGGAGTCCTGAAAGAAAAGAAGAACCCGGCAGCCCCTAGTACGTTTGACGCCGTATTGTTGGCATGCCGTTTTATCTGCCCCTTCCCCTATGCCCATGGAATTGTAAGGGCGTAATTGTGTACTCGAGGTACTAGCTCCGCTATGTAGCGATGGCTGGGGTTGGGGCCGTATTGCTACGCGTGCTCTGAACGCGCCAGTTGGTCTTGCTGCGGGTTATTCCGGACGCGTTTTGCTTTGTCCTGCTTTGTAGCGGCCGGACTCGAGAGCTGCCTTAACAGGCTGCTTTGTACCTCTGCCGCGAGGGCCGCCGTGTGTTCCTCCGTACGGATGGAGCGTTCGGTGTTTCCGCTGACCGTGATTACACCTCGAGGGCCTGGCATCTTGAGCTTGAGATATGCGTAGTGCGGCACCGCATTGAATTTAGCGAATGCGGTTCGTCCAAGCAAAGCATGATAGCCACTGCGGAACGGAACTATGTCGAAGATTAACTCTTCGCTTCGGAAGTTGTCCGGAGATCCGAAGACCACAGCAAGTGTTATGGAGCCTATGCAATTGGCCTCTACACCTGGGATGACGCCTTTAAAGGTCGTCCTTGTGGGCTTGATCCTTGATGGATCTTTGCCCATTTTCCGCACTGTATCCTGGTAGAGCAGGTTCAGGCTACTGCCGCCGTCCATGAGGACTCTTGTAAGGTGAAACCCGTCAACGATTGGGTCAAGAACCAATGCGGCGAAACCGCCGTGACGGATGCTGGTGGGGTGGTCCCTTCGATCGAAGGTGATCGGGCAAGAGGACCATGGGTTGAACTTTGGGGCGACTGGCTCCATCGCGTATACGTCGCGTAGCGCACGCTTCCTCTCCCGCTTGGGAATATGAGTCGCGTATATCATGTTCACCATCCGCACTTGTGGGGGAAACCCCTTCTGTCCGTTGTTGTTCGGCGGCCTGGGCTCCTCTTCGTCATCGCTGTCTAGCCCCTTGTTTTTGTTTTCGGCTCTTAACTTGCCTGCCTGCTTGAACACCCAACAATCCCTGTTGGTGTGATTGGCTGGCCTTTCGGGGGTGCCGTGAATCTGGCACGAGCGGTCAAGTATTCGGTCCAAACTGGACGGGCCCTGGGTATTCTTTTTGAATGGCTTTTTCCGCTGACCGGATTTATGGCCTCTGAATCCGGCGTTTACTGCCGTATCTTCATTGTTGTCGCCGCTGACGCGGTGTTTCTGTTTATTCCATCGCGACCTGCCACTTTTGTCCTTGATGTCTGAATTACATTGCTTCTTCGATAAGTTGTTGCTGCGAGCTAGCCAGCTATCTTCGCCCACGCAAAAGCGGGTCATGAGTGTCGTGAGGGCTGCCATGGATTTCGGCTTTTCCTGTCCCAAGTGCCGGGCGAGCCACTCGTCACGGATGTTATGCTTGAAGGCTGCTAAGGCCTCTGCATCCGGACAATCGACTATCTGATTTTTCTTTGTTAGGAACCGTGTCCAGAATTGCCTGGCCGATTCTTCTGGCTGCGGGATTATGTGGCTTAGGTCGTCGGTGTCCGGTGGCCGTACGTAGGTCCCCTGGAAGTTGTCGAGGAATGCGGCCTCCAGGTCCTCCCAAGAGCCGATCGAATCTGCGGGGAGGCTGTTAAGCCAGTGCCGGGCTGGTCCCTTAAGCTTAAGGGGTAAATATTTGATGGCGTGCAAATCATCGCCACGTGCCATGTGGATGTGGAGGAGATAGTCCTCAATCCATACTGCCGGATCGGTCGTACCATCGTACGACTCGATGTTGACGGGTTTAAAACCCTCTGGGATTTTATGATCCATTACTTCGTCTGTGAAGCATAGTGGGTGTGCGGCGCCCCTGTACTGGGCTATGTCTCGACGCAGTTTGGAGGAGTTGTGCCTGTTGTGTTTGGCCCGGCCGGATTTATTGTGTCCGGAGTGAAAACTATCACGTGTCGTCGGGCGTCCGCGCGATCCATAGATCGATCTTGTTTGCCTTTCTTTGTCCTCCAGGACGTCTCGCAGGTCTGGTTCGTGTTCCCGTGCCTTGGTAAAGCGGCTGCGGGGCATGGCTTGTTTGGATGTTCGACAGGCTTCTCTGTCGCGGCCGCGAGGTGGCTGATCTGCCATGTCTTGGGCTTCCTCCTCTGATTGGGGTAGCGGCCTGCGCTTAGGATAGTTTTTGGAGGGGCGTCCGAGCTCGTGCTCTTCGGCCGCAAGGACTTCAGTCCATCTGTCAGCTAGCAAATCTTGATCAGCTCTAAGCTGTTGCTGCTTTTTCTTTAGGCTGTTCGCCGTGGCTAAAAGCCTGCGTTGAAAGCGCTTTTGTTCGGCGGGGTCCGATGGTACGATGAATTCATCGTCGCCGAGGCTTGCCTCGTCTTCGGAGGGAGGCATGTAGTTATCGTCCTCGACCTCTCGCTCTGCCGCTCTCTCATGAGGGCGGTCTTCTCCATCTTCCTGTGCCGAATCCTGCTGGTTTCGGTGTTCTTCGGCGCTGTCCGGGGTAGTATTATCTCCCATGCCGGAATCACCGTTTCTGCTGTGGCGGGATTTGGAGCGGCGCCGCTGACGTCGGCGTTTTGGAGGCTTTTTCGAAGTGCCATCCTCCGTTGTTCCATCGCCATCTCCATATTTTGGAGCATCCACCATGTATATGTCGTATGACGAGGTGGCGGTCCAGCGCCCTACAGGTGCTAGTTCTTGCTCGTCTCCTCCTTCGTCGTCCATACCGTCGAAGTCTTCGGAGCCGAAGTCGAGCATGTCGGATATATCGTTGACAGTGGCTATTAAGTGGGCGGTGGGTGGGCTTTGAATTTCTTCGTCGTCCGAATCCCAACCTCGCAGGCCATAGTTCGGCCCGGGCTCTCCTGACAAAGAGAGAGACTTGAGAGAATTCAGAATATCACCAAAAGGCGAATACTGAAAGATGTCCGCGGCGGTGAACTCCATTACCGGCGCCCAATCTGATTCGATTGGCGGGGGCGCGGGAGGTTCGGAGTTCGGAGAAGAGTCTGGCTCCTTGGAGTCATGTGCCATGTGGAGTGTGGGGCTTGCGTTTGGCTCAATGGCTTTTAAGATCGCAGCCCCCGAGGTGACGTCCAACCGTTCATCCTCAAAGAACGCAGCGGGCTCCAAATCGAGGATCGGGGCCGGAGTGTATGCGGCCTCCAGGACACTGTTCGGAGGCGGAGCTATATCATGCCCCTCGAGATAGTGCGGCGCGCTTGGCTGTGGCTCGAATCCGTCGAAGATCAAGTCTCTGCGGATATCTGCCGTGTAGTTTAGGCTTCCAAACCTGACTTGATGGCCAGGGGCGTAGCTCTCGATCTGCTCCAGATGACCAAGCGAGTTGGCCCGCAGAGCGAAGCCGCCGAAGACGAAGATCTGTCCGAGGAGAAAAGTCTCACCCTGGACCTCATCGTTGTTGATGATCAAAGGAGCCATCGGGCCTAAAGGCGACGACACAGAGGAACTCTCAATGAAAGCACCAATGTCGGTGTCAAAACCGGCGGATCTCGGGTAGGGGGTCCCGATCTGTGCGTCAAGGTCGGATGGTAACAGGAGACAAGGGACACTTTATTTTACCCAGGTTCGGGCCCTCTCGATGGAGGTAAAACCCTACTCCTGCTAGATTAATATTGATGATATGGGTAGTACAAGAGTAGATCTACCACGAGATCAAGAAGGCTAAACCCTAGAAGCTAGCCTATGGGTATGATGATGGTTATGATGTGTTCTGTCCTACGGACTACAACCCTCCGGTTTATATTGGCACCGGATAGGGTTAGGGTTACACAGAGTCGATTACATTGGTAGGAGATCTTGAATATCCGCACGCCTAGCTTGCCTTCTACGCCAAGGAAAGAACCTTCCGGACACGGGACGAAGTCTTCAATCTTGTATCTTCGTAGTCCTGTGTCACGACCGGTTTTCCAATAAAAATATTTATTGAGAAACCAATCTTTAGAATCCAGTTTGAGATAATACCTCCTCACTGGCAGACAAACTTTTGATACAATAAGCCAGTAGCATAAATATATTACAGGGTTGAGCTGACGATGCTCAACAATTTATTACAAGCGTGCCAATAATTATACATAAAGGCGATTAATGACACAAGAGAGTGGTGGCATACTACTGACTCGCAAACATGGTAGAGGTGGAGTAACACAGTGGGGAGTGGATATGGGATTCTCAAACTAACATCCCACCAAGCGTCGAGGTGAAGCTCGATGAATTTATTAGGGTAGCGGAAGCGGATATGAAACAGTGACCAACTCCAGGGTTGCACGAGACTGACTGGGACTCCTCTAGGCGTCGGATTCGCTATCGAACTCTTCATCCATGAGATCACCTTCATCAGCATCTGGCCAAATCAACAAGCCAGTGAGTACTTTGGAAGTACTCGCAAGACAGTTCGGACGTAAGATATAACAAATGTTAACATGAAATACATGGGTAAGTTAACCAGTACGATCAGACATAGAGGTGATAATGCTGGGTGCCAAACGAGTGTCTGAAAGACTCCTCGAGCGGAAAATGCAGAATAATAATACTGGTGCCAAACTAGTGTCTGAAAGACTCCTCGAGCGAAAAATGCGGAATAATAATACTGGTGCCAAACGAGTGTCTGAAAGACTCCTCGAGCGGAAAATGCGGAGTAATAATGCTGGTGCCAAACGAGTGTCTGAAAGACTCCTCGAGCGGAAAATGTGGAATAATAATGCCACAATCGGGCGTCTGAGCGACACCACATAAAGGGCTTTAAAAAGAAATGCCACAGTCGGGCGTCTGAGCGACACCACATAAAGGGCTTTAAAAAGAAATGCCACAGTCGGGCGTCTGAGCGACACCACATAAAGGGCTTTTGACTGATAAGGAAATGATATATTCATCATAAATAAATTCAACTCATGGAAATAAACGGGTTAGTACATCCACAAGGATAAACATTTAACCGGTCTTAGTGCTCATGTGTCCCACCGGGTAATCTGTCGCCAAACTGGCACATGACTGTTAGCAGGGGACTTGGAAAAAAGATAAGATGATTTAAGGATATAGAGCTCTGCAGAGTTTGTACAAAAAATTTCCCACAGTCGACGGATTTCCGTAGTCACTAGGACTAGTTCCGTTACGGTATTTCAGAGGAAAACACAGCAATCCAGTACACACCCATCCAACTCTTCGATGTCAGGAATCACCCTCGACATCGTCCAAGAAAAACTTTTGAGACGGGGACATCACAATCTCGAATAGCATGGGATCAAATTTATATACGCGCGCTCTAAGGGGTGCCCCCCTCTCGGTCCCAACCGGAAACACCCATGCCCCCTGACCGGATGCCTGGCTTTAATCCAGGGCCATGGAACCAGCATCCCGGCCTCTCCTTTTTGGTGTGTACCCAGAAAGCGGTTTGCATCCTACTAAACCATATCCCTTTCGGGAAACATGTGGTAGTACAGTGAAAGGAAATGGATTTGAACCCAACCGATACGGGTTGGTACTGAAGGTAACTTGCATGGCCTAAGACTGGCATGCTACAACACTGCCATCTTACCCATCTTCATGCCAACACATGGCCTTGCATACTCACGTCCAACGACGTGTGAAATCATCGGGCTTACTTGCTCCAACAAGGCATAATGAACGGTTCATCGGTATGCTTCCCACATGCCATGAAACTATCTATATGCAAACATGCCAAGACACTCATCATATCAAAAGTTCGAACATGCTTGCCTGGTTCAGAGTAGTCGGAGCCTAGCTCGGTGAAGTTCGCGGTCCCGTCACCTCCGTCGGTATCTACGGTACAGAGAAAACATGTGCGCTAACGTGAATACCGAGAGGTGCAGAAAAAGTATTGCAAATATTTTTCAAATAAATCTGATAAAAAACTAGACAAAATTTTGAAGAGAACAGAAAAAGAATCAATCAAAAATATGCTTCTGATAAAAAGTTATAAAGGTTTTTGCCCAGGGACTCATCTGTAATGAAACAGAAACTTCCCAGGGTTCTAACTGAGAAAACAGAAAACGGTTCGATAGGAAATGCGCAAGCGCAAGGGAGAAAACGTACTTTGCCCGAAGGCGTCAACAGAAAACGTTTCGCGAATAAAAGAACAGAGGCTGACATGCGGGGTCCGCATGTCAGGTTTGAAAAGGCTCGCCGGCGCCGAAGACGGCGGTGGACGCCGGCGTCGAACTACGGCGAATTAGGAGAAATGGAGGGTACCAAGAGCTTCAGTGTCTTCTTCCGCGTCGGTGGGTGGTGGACTCGTCCAACAGGGAGCACCACGTCGACGGCGACACTAACTCCGGCGGACGGCGGTTCGGGTGAGGATGGGGAACTCCGGTGGAGGGCTGCAAGCATCAAATTGAAGTGCGGGTCAGAATGAGGGATGCATGGAGAAGCTACTGGCAGGAGAATGGAGGTGGAGGAGCACACACGGGGGCGAATCGGGCTGGATCCAGTGGCGGGTCGCGGCGGTCGGAGTCGAGGAAGGAGACCTCCTCGGGGCTCTTCCAGAGGCCTGGCGTGCTCTAGGGGGAGTGCAGGGCTAGTGGGTGCTCGAGTTGAAGCTCGGGGCCTCTATTTATAGGAAGATCGACGGGGTGGCCGTAAACGGAGAATCTCCGGCGAGCGATTACGGCGGAGCAGTGGATTAGAGGGTGGCTTGAGCGGTCGGGCAGCATCAGTGGAGGTTACTGAACTCGCTCCGCTACTAAACGGAGCTGGCCCCGGCGTAATGGCGTCTGTCCACGGGGAGGTGACCGCACGGGCTCAACGGCGGCAGAGAGCGCGCGCTGTGCGCGTTGCGCCACGGCGACGGTGCTGCATGCGTGCGCTGGTGTGGAGATGGCCACGCGGAGCTATCAGCGAGGCTGTGCGGCGCGGAACGGCGTTGAGCCGCCGTTCTGCTCCCTGTTGGCTGCCACGGCGGTTCAGCCGCCGCGGGACACGCCGGCGTGGTCGGGTCAGAGCGCCACCGACGCCAGGAAGAAGCCAAGCGCGCGTGCGGGGCTCTGGACACGCAGACCAGGCGGCGAGCAACGTGCCAAGGGCACTGTGGGCGCGTGACTGAAGATGATCTGAAGAAAACAACACTGAAGACTGAATTTGACTGAAAGTGTTCAAACAGTGCATGCAAGGTGTTCGACAGAATGATCCAGGCATGTAGGGATTTTTCCCTGGGCTGATTTTTGGTGGAGTGATTTCTCATTGCTCCAGTAGGCTGCCTGATTTTTGGTGGAATTTTTGGAGAAGTGTAGATATGAATTTCACCAAATTTGACAAATCTGGTCCAAACTTGCAGGGAGTGTAAGTTGAAAAAATTGAAAAGAAGATGAGTGGATCAAGATGGTTCTGGGTTGTGGGTGCAAAGGACTAGCCAGTAGAGTTGGTTTGAAGTCAAATCTCAAATGAAAAAGGGTACTTGCTTTAAAAATCCATCAGGCTCAAAATAATTGACAGAAAAATATTTGAGAGATAAAACAAAATCCAAAACTTGTTTGGATGAGTTGGGATAGGGAATTTGAGTTGTTGACAAGGAGGGGAGAAGATGTTGGAGTGGTTTAACCTCATGGGTAAAATACAAGGTCATGGATGGTTTTCAATAGAATGAAAAACCCAAATCTTTTTCATAGAGTTTTTCTTAAAAAGAAAACTCCCAAAAATAAAATCTGAGATGGGAAACAATAGAGAAGGAGTTTTTAAGAAGGTCAAACCCAAGGCTTGAAGGAGAAAACAGAAATAGCAAACCCTAGTCAAGGAAAAGGAATTTTAAGAGGGTTGTTTTTCTGAAAGCCTCAAATCTCAAGGAAAATCCAGCAAGGATTCTGCAAAAACCCAAATGAAAATTTTGGAGTGTCACATCCTGGAGTCCGGCTGAAGATATATTTCGGCTATTCGAACACCCGCTAATCCAGGACTCCCTCAAATGGCATGGGGTCGTCGAGGAGGCCGCGGCTCGCCCCGAGAGCGGCGCCAGCGCTGAGGATGAGGTATGCCACGCCGGTCTCCCGCCTCTCTTCGCCGTGTGCGCCTGCCAACTGTTTGTTCCTCCTCGCAGTTGCTGCGCATGTTCGCCTTGTACCGTCAGAGCAATAGCGACAGAGAATTCAAGTACCTCCACGTTTACAAGTGCATTGACAAGTGCGAGAAGTGGGCGGAAGTTCGGCGCACCCTCGACAAGGCCAAGGAGACCTACAAGCCGGACGCGCCGACTCCTGGCGCGTCAGAAGGGTGGCCGGACGGCAACAAAGGTGCCAAGAAGGGGAAACACGTCGACGCGGCCACCGCTCGAGTGCAGGAGTCCATCGAGCACTGCCTCGCCGACGCGTAGGCTGCCGTCCTTTGTGAAGAGAAGACTGAGGCGCGGTGGTCGGCGTTGATGTCGAGCAGCGCCGTCAAGCTCGACCTACTCCGGACCAACGTCGCCACGAAGAAGAGAAACACCGACCTGGCTTTCCTGCTGGGCGGGGCGGACATGCTCCAGAGCACCGACGAGGCGGTCAAGGCGTGGTACTTGGTGGAGCGTGGCCTCATCCTGAACCAGCTTCCCTCGACGCCGACGCCCACGCCGCCGCCGCTGCCAAGCCCGAGCGATGATGCCGCCGAGACTTCCCGCAGCACAGAAGCCACGCTGACGCCGCCAAGCACGGAGACCCCGCCAAGCCCGCGCACGCCGACTCCGCCGACGCCGGAGGCCGACCTCGCCGTCTGATGCGCACGCGCGTCCTTTCTGCTTTTTGTACGCCGAACTTTCCATTCGATCGCCGAACTTGTGGCCGCTTGATCGCCGGATTTGTGGCGTCTATTTTGTGAGTGGGAATGACTACGTTTGAATTTGCCGCGGCTGGGGGGCAGCGCCTGGGGGCGTGGCTGGGAGGTAGGTCGCCCCCAAGGACCAATCTAGCGCCGGTTCGCCCCCAGGCCGCTCTTTTTCGGCGCCCTGGGGGGCTGAACACCTGGAGATGCTCTAAGCTGCTGTGGTGCATCTAGTCCAGACAAGATGATAGATATACCCCGATACACGGTTACTCCTTTCTTTTACCAAAAGATTAGGATACATAATCTTCATCATCATTATCGGTCTATCTCAAAGTGGATAGAAAGAGTGGAAAACAAAAGAGACCAGGTTCGTCGACGGATCAGGTGCAGGCATCAGCTGCATGCCAGGATATACTCTGCTCCTTTAGAAGCATCTACTTACTCGACTGACCCATTCCTTGCAAGTAAAACAAAACGATCTAAACTTCCATTCACGTACTTAGGTATACTCATTCATCATCGTAAGCTGACTAACAAAGAGTGGAAATGCATCGAGAATCGTTTTGAAAAAAAACTGAGCTGTTGGAAAGTTAAGCTCATGTCATACGGAGGACGATTAATTTTGATTAATTCGGTCCTTACCAGTATACCTATGTTTCTACTATCCTTTTTCCTGGTCCCGGTGGGTGTCAGGAAAAGGTTAGACTTCTATCGATCTCGATTCTTTTGCCAGAGTGATGAGCTTAAACGAAAATATAGGCTTGCTAAGTGGGATATAATCTGTAGGCCGAAGGACCAATGGGGTCTAGGAATTGAAAATCTGGAAGTCAAAAACATATGTCTCCTTAGCAAGTGGCTATTTAACCTTTCGTCAGAGACGGAGGCTACTTGGGCATAGATTTTGCGTAATAAGTATCTTCATGCTAAAACCCTGGCCCAGGTGACTGTGAGGCCTTCTGACTCGCCTTTTTGGAAAGGCTTGATGAGAGTTAAACAACTCTTTTTCAACAAGACAAGATTCATAGTCGGGAATGGAGCTACTACGAGGTTCTGGGAGGATACGTGGCTTGGGGAGACTCCCCTTGCACTTCAATATCCTACTCTGTACAACATTGTTCAACGTAGAGAAGCCTACGTTGTAACCGTTTTACAATCCACTCCCCTTAATATTAGTTTTCGGAGGACGCTAGTTGGAAATCGTTGGAAGGCCTGGCTTCATCTTGTAAGACGTTTGATGGATGTACAGCTGTCCCAGCAGCCAGATCAGCTGTATTGGAAACTTACTAAGAACGATGTGTTCTCGGTCAAATCCATGTATCTGGATGTCATAAACTCTAGCGTCATTCCTTCCTCGATGTACGTTTGGAAAGTAAAGGTACCCTTGCGAATCAAAGTGTTTATGTGGTTTGTGCATAAACAAGTCATTTTGACTAAGGATAATCTGGCAAAACGCAACTGGGTGGATTCTGCTAGATGTAGTTTTTGTGACCATAACAAAAATATCAAACACCTCTTTCTTGATTGTCTGTTGGCTAAGATTTTATGGCGATCGATTCATATTGCGTTTAATATTAATCCGCCCACCTCTATCAACATGTTATTTGGAACGTGGCTTGATGGGGTTGATTCCGATACAGCAAGGCACATTCATGTTGGCGTTTGTGCTTTATTTTGGGCAGTCTGGAACTGCAGAAATGATTTAGTTTTTAACAGATCAACGAACATTTTACAGGTTGTCTTCAGGGCCACAGCGTTCATCAGTATGTGGTCGCTACTTACTCCGACAAAGGCCAGGGAGCGATTGGTTACTGCGTCTACCCGATGGAAGATGGTAGCTCGGGATATTTTCAACCGGTTTGGATGGCGGTCATGTAATAGGATAGACATGTAGTGCTCCTATTTTATTTGCCAGCCGGTTGTGGCTTTTTGTTTTAGCTCTTATGAGCTTTTGTTTATTTTCACACTTCGAGACTTGAAGACTTGTTGCTGGATTATCATTTTAATAATATGAGCCGTATGCATCTACCTGATGCAGAGGCTGAGGTAAAACCCCTTTTCAAAAAAAAAAATCTACAGTCCCCGTGTAAACGCATGGGCAATGAGTGACGGTCTTCCGCTATCTTTTTGGATAGTGACGGGCTAGCACAAGAAAATTAGAGCATCCCCTTGACCCCACGGAGCTAGACTCTGGCGCAGGGCCATTGAACACGAACTGACAACGGCGAGTTCGGCGGAAGCACCGGTAAACATCGTGAGGCTCAGCCATCGAATTTCCGATGCTTCCCACTCCTATCAGGTCTTGTTGTACAATTGAACTAAATTGAATTGTTAACGGCTCTCAGTAAACTGACATGTTGCTCTCCTCTTCGAACTCTTCCCTCGGTAACTAGGAGTACACTTCAAGTGTAGGTTCCTCTATATACATGGCAGAAGTGGACGTGCTATTTATGGGCACGTATATTTTTTTTGCGGGGTAATGAGTTCTTTATTCAAAATAGATTGCTCCGGCACTGTCAGCCATAAGACTGGTGATCAGTAGACCAGGAGGATTGTTCATCCAACATTCCGTTACCTCCGTTGTCCAAGCATGTGAGTGAATAAGTGGCTACCATACACTTATTTAGTACTTTCAACTATAAACCAGCGAGTCTTCTTAGGGCATCTTCAAAGCGGACCCCTAAACCTCCCACAACTGTCTGGACCGTGGAAGTCATCCAACGCGACTTGTATCGGTTCGCACAGCAGTCCGGACGCAATTTCTCCTGTAAACCAAAGACAAACGTGAGAAGGTTTGCGGAAGTCCAGACCGCTCCCAAGCCCGCTTCTGTCTGCCCTGCCCCATCAAAAACCCGTCACCCGCCCCTCCCACGCTTTTCCCCTGATGCACGCGCCGCTTACCGCGCCGCATTCATGCTGGCCCAGAGCACGCGGAGGCCGACATTGATGTCGCGATGCGACCGGAGGGAGGGAGGGCGGCGCTGACTGACGTGACCTCTTGGTAGTCGTCGCTTCAATGTGGACGCAGGTTCCCGAGGAACCAACTCGCGCCATTGCGCCGCATTTAAGCGGCTGACCGGCCCTTCACTTGGTCCTCGTCACGACTATATAAGCCGTGCGCCGGAGTTGCATAGAGATGCACCACCCCCCTCTCAGAGCACCGCCCCCTCCCCTCCCCTCCCTCGCCTTCGTGCCCCGAGCCCCTCCCTCCCCCTCTTGAACCCAAGCTGCGGCAATGCCAAAGTCGTGGTGCTCCATGTCGGCAGGTGGAGTTGGTGGAAGCTCCTCCTCTTGCAAGACTTGGTGCCGCCGCAGACGCTCTCCGGGCCCGTCAGCGTCCACGGCGGCCGGCTCCTCCACCAAGGAGGAGATCACTAGTAGAAAAAGGGGCTTTCGTTCGGGCTTGGCCAGCCCATTAGTCCCGGTTCTTATACGAACCGGGACCAACGGGTGCATTCGTCCCGGTTCGTGAGCCCAGGTGGCCGGCCGGGGCCTCGCGGGCTTTGGTCCCGGTTCGTCTGGATTTGTCCCGGTTCTAGGAACGAACCGGGACCAATGAGCCTCGCTCCTGGCCCATAACCATTGGTCCCGGTTCCAGCCACGAACCGGGACAAATGATTTGCCTATATATAGCCCATCGCCAGCGAGCAGAGCAGTCCACCGTGCTCTATTTTTTGCTGGCCGGCGAGGGGAGGGCATTTGGGTGCTCTAGCTCAGCTCCTATGCACATGAGGTGTTCGATGAAGTGTCCGAGCCACACTAGTTAATATTTCTTCTCTCAAAACTCGACCTCCGAGCTCCATTTTCCCCGAGATTTTTCTAGGTTTAGCGGTCCGTCATGTCCCGTCCCCGTCTTCACCGCCGTCGATCGCCCGCGCCGATCTCGTCGCCGGCACCACCGTGGTGAGCCTGTTGTTCTTATCTTCTTTCTGAAAGAAAAAAATTCTTACTTGAGATGGATACTTGTCTAATTTTCTTACGTTTATTATTCCTTGTTATTATATAGTGCGATGGTTCTGGTATCCACCCCCGTCGGCCCTCGTCCTGTCTATGATTCGGATGTGGTATATATTACCTTTTTATAACTATTTGGTTCATTTATTGTTTATGACAATTATGCCGACCAACGTGACATAGATTTTTTTTATGTAGGAGGTGGTTGAACCGGAAATTCCAACCGACCCTAATGTCGAGAGGTTAAATTTAGTTGAAGAAGAAAACAATTACTTGAAGGAAAAAATAAAAAATTGAGGAGGAAAAGATGATATTGGAGTTGCATGTTGCGGATGTTGTCGATGATCACAAGATCAAGATGGATGCAATGCGGTTGAAGATTAGAAAGATTACAAAATATGCCATTCATACCGAGGCTTGGTATCATTACGCCGTTGGATCAATTGTTACATTAGTTGTGATTATGATCGCATTTGTTGTTGCATTGAAAGGTTTTACATAGTTTCAATGTATGGTTTAACTAGATGCTCTGGAGAGCTATATGTTGTTCGATTCTGAACTATGTATGTACTTTCATTTTAATGTGATGATGAACTATTATTAATTTGGTCACTTATCTCTATCCAGCTAAAAAAATCAGTAAATGCATGAAAAATAACAAATGAAGTTAGAAAGGGTTGAAAATTGATGATGTGGCTATGAATGGTGCATTTTGAACACAGAAAAACTATGGAGTTCAAATAAGTTCAAAAAAATGAAATCCCTTTGTAACAGACGAGTTTCCGTATGAAACCCTGATACTTCAAAAGAGATTGTCCGTTTTGTACACGAAGTGCATCCAGTTTTTGCCGTAAACCTCTCTACTTTCTTCCACATGCTATGTGAGTAAAATGATGATACCATGCCAACTTTCAACCTTTTCAGAGTTCATTTGTAGTGTTTTTCAATTTCAGGGTCTTATAGCTGAAAAAATCAGTAAATGCATGAAAAATAACAAATGAAGTCAGAAAGGGTTAAAAATTGATAATGTGGCTTTGAATGGTGCATTTTAAACACAGAAAAACTATGAAGTTCAAATAAGTTCAAAAAAATGAAATCTCTTTATAATAGACGAGTTTCCGTATGAAACTCTGATACTTCGAAAGAGATTGTCCGTTTTGTATACGAAGTGCATCCAGTTTTTGCCGTAAGACTCTCTACTTTCTTGCACATTTTATGTGGGTGAAATGATGATACCATGCCAACTTTCAACCTTTTCAGAGTTTATTTGAAATGCTTTTCAATTTTAGGGTCTTATAGCTCAAAATAATCAGTAAATGCATGAAAAATGGTGCATGAAAAATAACGAATAAAATAAATAAGTAATTAGAAACAAATTAATATAAACTTTAATAATATATATAAGTAGAAACAAAATAAAATAAAGTTTAATAACATTTATGAAACTAAAATTAACAAAGTATTTTCTGTTCAAAACATTATAAGCAACCTGTAGTATTATTGAAACTAAAATTATATTAAATTGATGCAACTAAAATTATCGAAGTATTTTCTGTTCAAAATCATGAAAAGCAAAAATAATTTTCATAAAGAACTTTTTTGTTAGAAACTTTAATAGCAAAAAGAATTATCATAAAATAAAACAAATAAGTAACTAGAAACAAAATAAAATAAAATAAATATGTATTTTGTTATAAGTAGAAACAATAAAAAATAAAGTAAAAAAGAAAACAAAAAACAGTCAAAAAATAAAAAATATGCCACCTACTCGGCCGCCACGGCATGAATACGACTAGAAACCCATCGATGGGTCAGGATTCAGGCCCGTAGAAGGCCCAGTAGGCCCATCAGTCATAGCAGTGACATTTAGGCCCGTAAGCCTGCAATGGAGAGAAGCTCGAGAGGGGTGCGGCAGTGGGGCTTATAAACCACTGCGCGCCCCTGTCAACTAGCCAGATGGGACTAAACTTCCGATGCGGGTGCAGCAGCACAGGACCTTTGGTCCCGATTGGTACCACCAACCGGGACCAAACGCCGCCGCTTCCCGCCCTTTGGCCCGCCGAAAACTGACCTTTGGTCACGGTTGGTGGCACCAACCGGGACTAAACGGTGCATTAGTCCCGGTTGGTGCCACGAACCAAGACCAATGCTCTTGCTATATAAGCAGGACTTGTGAAAATGTCACTTCTCATCTTGCAGTCGCCGCCCCGATGACGCCGACGACATCAACGCCACCAGGCTGCCGCCCCTGCCCCGGCCTCGTCGCCCCCTGCCCCGACCTCGCCGCCGTCTCCGTTAGCGCTGTCGCCCCTGCCCCGGCCTCGCCGCACCCTGCCCCGACCTCGTCGCCGTCGCCCTTGCCCCGACCTGTTGCCGTCGCCCCTGCCCCGGCCGCGCCGCCCCTACCCCGACCTCGCCGCCGTCTCCGTCGTCACCGTTGCCCCTGCCCCGGCCTCGCCGCATCCTGCCCCGACCTCGTCGCCGTCGCCTCTGCCCCGACCTCGCCGCCGCTCGCCTGCAGTGTGAGCGTCACCGCGTCGTTCCCCCTCCTCTCCCCCTTCCTCCCGGCGCCCCAACGCCGCCGCGCGCCCGCCCCAACGCCGTCGCCCGCCCCGACGCCGCCGACGAAGCAGGCCCCCTGTTCATATGCAAAAGTTAGGATTTTTGGTGATATTATTGTAGAATATGATGATGATATTGTATAATATGCAGATGTTTGTACGTTCATATGCAAAGAATTTTTATTTTGTCCATAGAAATTTTTTTTTGTTCATAGAATTTTTATTGTAATTTTGTTCATAGGATTTTTTATTGTAATTTTGTTCATAGGATTTTTTGGTCAGGTAATTTTGTTCACAGAATTTTCATTGTTTTTTCTATTGTAATTTTGTTCATAAAGTTTTAGGATGAAAAAAAATAAGACAAAGAAATATAAAGGGAGGAGGAGAAGTTTCGTTTAGTTTTAGGATTATTTTAGTTTATGTTTAGTTTAGGAAGAAGGAAAAGAAAAATATGAAGAAGTGGAGAAATAAATAAGAAGAGGAAAAAAAGGAAAAAAAAGGAGAGGAAGAAAGGAATAGAGGAGTTCTCTATTCCTTTCTTCTTCTCCTCTTTTTTTTTCTTCATTCTTTTCTTCTTCTTCTTCCTTTTCTTATTTTTTATCGGGTAGGTCGTTGTCGACATAACCCCCTTTCGACCATGATAACTTATACCACGGGAGCACCCCCGGCCCTCTCGCTCGGCTAAAACTCTCGAGGACACCCAAACCCTAGAAAAAAACGATGTCGGTCTCCTACCCCCTCCCGTCGCGCCCCTACCCGACAAACTCTCTCGAGGCCACCCAAATTAACCAAGTTAAAAGAGCGTTGTCGTCGAGGCCACCCCAAACCCTTGAAGCGTAGTTGAGGCCACCCCAAACCCTTGAAGCGTTGCCGAGGCCACCCCAAACCCTAGAGAAGCATCGAGGACAGGGCGCTAATATGATTCCTTATTGTGCTGCTAGCTAGTTCTACGTTTGCCACTAATATATCCATCTGTCATGTTTGAATAATAATTGTCGTGTTGTAAATATTTGCAGAAACTATGGATCCGCACCCCCGAGACGAAGCAAAAGAAGCGGTGTTGGGGGAGATAATCGCAGACGGAAGTGATGACGTCTTGTCGTTTCTCAACGACACATGCACCGATGGTCTGGAAAGACAGCTAGATGAAGAAGCAGGCTACGACGATGATCAAACAATGGAGGAGGAAGGACACCATGATGACGGCTCCGGCGACCGAATGAAGGGGAAAGGACACCGTGATGATGGCTCCAGTGACCGAATGGAGGGGGAAGGACACCATGATGACGGCTCCGGTGACCGAACGGAGTCCGGCCAGGTACATATATTAATTAATTAAGCATGTGCTGACTATATATCTAATTGATGTGCATTAATTGTTTTTGGTATGTACACATATTAACTCTCTTCTTTTTCTTCTTTTCTAGCCCTCCGGATGGAGCAGCACTTCGGTAACGAGACGAGGCCCGAAGAGAAAGTTGCGCAGGGATGAAAGGTACACGATCATCGAAATTGATCGCGCTGGTCAACCGATTGAACCCCTCCGGACCAAGCAAAAATTTAATGCTCAGTGCGGGGTTCTAGTGAGGGACATGATCCCGATCAACATCGGGCAATGGTTGAAGCCTAAGGACAAAGACTCTCAGGTGCTTATGTCAGTGATAGGCAGAAAGCTGATCTTTGGACCGCGCTGCAGGAAAATATCACCTTCCCGCCAGAGGAGGATCCGGAGAATCCGGTTAAAAAGCCAATGATCAAGGCTTATGCTCTTAAGAAGATGGCTAAGCTATTGAGGGGGTGGAAGAATGAGCTGAAATCATCGTTTGTCGACCAAGACAAGACTCCTGAATTCATCGGCCGATTTGAGAAGATCAAAGATCAGTGGCCCGAATTTGTCACCAAAAAGAAATCTGAGAGAGCAACGAAGATGTCAGCGACAACCAAGAAAAATGCTGCACAGAAGAAGCATCACCATCGCACGGGGTCAGGTGGCTACCTGAAAGCTCGGCCGTTGTGGGACAAGGCTGAGAATGACCTCATTGATAAAGGGATCGAACCAGAGACGCGACGCTGGCCAGACCATTGCAGGACTTGGTTCTTCGGGGTTGGGGGAAAATTGGACCCTGTAACAGGGAAGTGCGTTTGGACCGACGAGCAGCTAAACACACCCATCGTGAAGCTTCAAGAGTATATCGAAAAGGCGCAGCAAGGGACGGTCGTTCCGGACAGAGAGAACGACGAGCTCATAGAGGCCCTCGGGAATCCTGAGCACCCCGGACGGACACGAGGCACGCCAGGCTCCCTTTCGTGGAAGGCTGGATTTCCCGACGCAGGCTGGTACAAACGCCGGGAGAGGAAGAAGAAAAAGGAGTTGACCCAACTACAGGCGTTGCACGCAAGGGTACAAGCGCTAGAGGAGCGAGAGGCAGTTCGCAGCACGCGACCTGCCGAACCTACACCCAAAGCTACCCCGCCATCTCAGCAGAGAATCAACGTGGCTTCCACGGAGCTGCTTCAGGAGCATGTCTTCACGGCTCCTTCTAGCTACCCAGTAGATGCTATCACGGAGTCTCAGCATTGCCACCTTATGACGCAGTGGATGGAATTGAAAGTCAAGGCGGCTGTTGGCTCTGTTGCACCTCCTGAACTTGGCGCAACTTTTCACTGTCGACCGATTCCAGAAGGATATGCTAGGGTGATGATGGATGAAATCACAGAAGGATTTGAGGACCTCCAGCTTGACCACCCTACGGGTGAAGGGGAGACCCGGCGGGGTTCTTGTCTGAAGACTCCATGCCTATGGCGGAAGGAGCTCATCAACCTTCCGAACTGGATGCCTCCGCCTCCTCCTCCTCCTCCGGCGAGTCAGGGCACTCCGCGTCCTCCACCGCCTCCTCCTCCGGCGAGTGACGATCAGGGCACTCAGCCTCCTTATCCGGCCCGTGGCGGCACTCCGCCTCCTTCTCCGCCTGCGCCGGCGCGCCCGAGCAGCCACCAGCCTCCTCCTTCTCCGCCTCGCCAGCAAAGGCGGAAGAGACCCACCGTCGGCCCGGCTGCTCCAGCGCGTTGTACACTACACCATGACAAAAATTAGGAGGTCACCTTATCTGGCGGGAAAACCAGCCATCAGAGGCAGAAGAACTGCCGGGAATGCCTTTTGCCGACAAATACAAACTGCCCTCGAAAATCCTGTCGGGAAATACCATTCCCGGCAATTACAAGAAACCCCGGCAGTACCTCAGACCTACATTGCTAAGATTTTTGCCGGCAGTTAGAACAATTCCTGGCACCTAGATTTTTCCCGGCAGACTGACAATACAGGGCAGTTAGAAGAATTCCTGGCAGTGAATGTGCCCGAAAATATGTACACTGCCAACGCACAAATTCCCTTCGAATTTAACCTATCATTTCTCTCCACTCAGTTTTGTACCATAAGCTAGAATACAATATATACACAGAACATCACACATGTAGGGTAATTAAAATTGCATCATAACATATATATCTCAACATTACATCGTTTCTGCATACATACATATGTATACATTTGTAAGTTCACAAGTGTAGTACTGCATCACAGCACACATACAGGTTCACAAGTCCAGTACTACATCACATCATGTATACATGCATGCATTTGTAGATTCACGCGTCCAGTATAACATCACTAAATATAACATCTTGTTTCAGTTAGAAGGTGATTCCATCCTAGATTGCTACTTCATCACATAGATATTAAAATCCAAAAACCGAGTTAGATTCTAGTAAGAGGTCCTTTTAGATCGCAAAACACAGATCCATTAACTTGTGGGTGCAAAAGCAGACCTGAAAAGATAAGCAAACCAATTATGACATCTTAGAAGTATTTAATCAAAGCACAACCTGGTCACTAGACTGCATCGCTTCAACTAGATAGTAATTTAAGAACAACATAGTTGAAGTGATTAGCTAAGCTCTCATCAGAGATTTTGTCCAATGAATGAAACTCTCAAGTTCAATTTGACTTGTGATACATATACTGGTGAAATATCAACATCCCAAGAGAGAAAAGGCAGGTTCAGTTCACAGTACAGTAAGCAAGGTTAACTTGTACCACATGGCATTCATTCTCATATCTTCAAAGGGTAGTAGTTTACATATAAACTTAACTGAAAGGGTCAAAAGTTTGAAACACTTGCTCATATATCATATCTCCCAGAAGGTCAAAAAAGCATCCAACATGTAGTAAGATTACCAATCAGCCATGTCATGCTTATATATGGAAATATTTTCGTCCAGCATATAATACATATAAACTACTCCCTCCTTCCCGTAATGTAAGACGTTTTAGTGTCGAAAAACGTCTTACATTATGGGACGGAGGGAGCACTTATTCTCTGAATATCAAATAAATGTTTTAAAAATGCCTAGTAACAGCAACAAGACTAGTACATGTACAACATGACTAGTAGAGTTTTAAAAACACACCCTTTAAGGCCTATTTCTTTAAAGCAATACACCGGGAAAAAACTACCTAACTCAGAAGTAATTTAAGAAGCAATATTGAACAACATAGCTTACAGATGTTGCACAAAGTAACACATCCTCATTTATATTTCCAGACTATTCTTAAAAGACAAAAACAGAAATGAGTAGAAACTAGCCAGTCCGAAATAAAAATTACCAAGGAGCATACTAGAACACAGAAGCTTTCTGACCCAAAAGGATCTGCCAGGTGCTGTTCCATAATGACAAACAGCATAAAGTTTCTGTATGTTACAAGCCAAAGCATGAAGGACCAGTTTTTGGCATATTGCATATAGAACTATAAATGAAGGAGTACCAAGATTATTGTTACTTTCAGTTTGGCATTGTTCAGCTATTTCTTAGAGAGAGAAAATACTATATGTACTGATTAGATAGCCAATAGATGTCTTTCTTAATCCTAACAAGGTGCCAAGATACTACACCACCTAGTATTGTAGTATCTACTCATTATAGAGCCAATAAAAATTAAGAACAGAGATGATAGTTTTACTCAAGTAACAAACTCACCATTTTCCTTTGGTAGCAAGCCAAGGAAGCACTCTCTTGACGGTGACCGGCGATCACATCCACTTCCGCTCCCTAAAAGCACAAGAAGTTTCTTTCCGTTCTGTTTTGCACCACATCTCAGCCATCATTCACAATGCATCTCAAAAGCTTTGGACCCATCAAGTTTTCTATACAAAGATCAATAGATTATAGTGCTAAGTATAGGTCTGTTAGGAGAAAAGGTGAATTTAAGGCACATGGTATTCTGGTCAATTTGTTCACCCACATGTAAACTTTAGGAGAAAAGGCCAGCTACAGTCATGAAACACAAAATACTAACCAGTCTCCAAAACTAAGAAAATATTAAAATGAATACATGTTACACACCGCTACAACTACATCACATCATTAAAAAGCATCATCACATTCGTAATAGCAAGATACAAGCACTCAAAAATCATGTATATCAGGTTCATAAAAGCAAAATACACAACCCAGTCTAAGAAGCATGCATGTTATCTATTCATTACCTCTTAATAGAGACATATAAATATATCTTGTTATCTGTACTAATCCCATCTATTCATTACACAATTCCCCAACTTTGTTTCGTTAAATGTAGATAATTCAATTAGACCATGTACTTTCAGGGAGGGGGCGAGCAACAAAATCATATATAAAAACATCAGATATGACATGCAGTTCTCCAAGCTCCCAACCATCTTAGAAACGCAATGAAAGAAGCAAGACATCTGAGTATCTCGCAAACATACCAGGGCACAAAATATGTGATTAAGTATAACTAAAGAACCACATTTGGGAGCAAAATCTTCATGCTAGCTGACTCAAACTCAATTGACACGATGGCATCTAGCTACATCCGCATTTCCAGTAGCAGCTTCTAGTCAGAGCGAACTCGAGCAATGCATTATTGCACAACCCACAAAAGCCCATGTTCCTGTCACTTCTATTGGCTCCCTGTATATGCAGAATTGCAAGCAAAATATCAGAACAACTAGAATAATTGTTTGTTCTAAGGCAATGACGCCAGAATCAAAAGGGCCTTTTGCATCACTAGAAGCAGAACAGAGGAACAAAAAGGTAGAAGACGAAACAGAGGAACACATGGTGAGGAAAGCAGAACAGAGGTTGTGGACTCTGGACCTGCAGGTTTGCCCGAGATGGTAGTGGCACACCATAGGCAATGAGAGATGAAGGGCGGGTACAGGGCGCCCAAGGCCAGGCTCACCACGCCAGCGCGGCCACCATGGTGAACGAATCTGCGATGCCAACATCGACTGCGTGCTCTGGATGGAGGCCAGATCGTCAAGCGTTTCGTGGATGTCGCCTCCGAACTCGCCGCTTACCTACGGCAGCAGCGTCAATGGGGGATGCAGAGTCGTCGTCGTAGGCGGGGGATGCGAGGGCGACGGCACTGGGCGGCGGCGTGGGTGATGAAGGGATGGGGCGGCGACGATGAGCGGTGCAGTATGGATGAAGAAGATGGGGGCGAGGCACTGGGCGGCGGCGCGGCGGCGTAGGTGGGGGATCCGAGGTGGCGGTGTAGGTGGGGGATCCGGGGCGGCGGCGCTGCTTGTAGTGCAAGACGATGGTTATGGTGAGTGCGGCGGCTGAGGGAAAGGGAAAGACATTAGGGTTGTGTGGGGCTTCTAGTGACTTCTACTGTTCGCGTCTCCGCGGCTGTCTTGTGGGCTTTTGGGCCCGAAATTTACGCCCCCGCCAACGCGCATACCGGCAGTGCGTCCGCCCTTGTTTGCTTTTCGGGGCAGATTGCCTGACCCTAAAGATGCCGGCACATAGATTGCCCTTCTAAGTTAACTATTGCCGGCAGATAGCACGTCCTATATATTTTTTTCCGGCAGTTAAAGCTTTCCCGGCAGTGTAGCTGACTCGGATTCTTTACCTTTCCCCGCAGTTAATTGCTCCTGAAGTTTTTCATGGTGTAGTGGTAGTCCTTCTCCTTCGCCTTGTAAGCAAGCACGAAAGAAGACAGCCGTAGCCACTCCGTTTGCTCCGGCGTCTAGCAGTACAGCCAGAGGCGGGAGGCAATACAGATACGGTCCACCTCCCAAGCCTCTAGAGAAGTTACCGTACAAGATGACCGCGGAAGAAAACAAGAAGATCGTGGAAAAAGAAGTGAAGGACTTCTTTGAAGGGGTGAAAGCAAAGAGACATCCACCTCCGGAGGAGAAGGTAGATCCGGTGAGAGCAAAGCGCACTATCGATGCCCTGAGAAAACCACAAAAGTCTCCGCCAAAAACCAACTATGAGCGCATTACTTTAAAGACATATATTGAAGCGGAGCAGTCGGGAAGTATTGTCGGTGATCAAAGGTTAAAAGAACGACGAGCAGCTGGGAAAAAATTGCCCAAATCGACGAACAAGCGAACCAATCGTTCCCCCCGCTCAATGTGTCTAGCGACATCATCGCTAATGCTCCAGGGATGGTGCTCGATTATAGCAATCTTGGAGATTACCTGTCCGACGATGTACATTATGATTTCTTGGAGGTGGGCGAACACATATACGAGTATGGGAAGCCTCTCGTCAAAGATGAAAACCTGCAGAGAGTCTGGGGGACGAATACTTTGTATCTGAGAATTAAAGAGGAGGACGACCTCGTTGGAACTGATCTGTTGCATGTTCCATTTGAGGAGTTCTTCCAGTTCTTCAATCAAAAGGCCCTCGATAAATTAACGATCACTTGCTACTGTCTGCAAGTACTACTTCTGTCGTTAAGTCTCTATATATAGCTCAGCTCTTTTATTGCATGTATTTATAATTATCCTCACTATATTATGTAGATTGAAAATCGTCGAGCACAGGAAAGCAGAAATGTATGATATTGGGTTCATTAACATAAATCTCATAGATAAATTTCAGGTTACAAAGAACGCCGAAGAGGCTGAGGCCAACTTGCTCAAATCATTGTTAATAAATCAAAACAAAGATTTAATACTCTTTCCTTACAACTTTAAGTGAGTGTTACTATCGTGTGCATATTCGGTTTCCTTTATTACTCGAGCGAGGTTATAGTAATGTAATTGATGAGTTATGCATGCGTGCGCAGCTTCAACTATATTCTCCTAGAGATTAAGCTTGAGCGGAGACTAGTAACCGTCTTAGACTCGAGACGAAAAGATCCCCAAACCTATGCGGACATGACTAAAATTCTCAACAAGTAAGTTCAATCGATCATTATCACACCATAGCGGCAACTTTTTGTTCATTTCCTGATATCTCAAGTAATAATTATTTTTTTTGTCTTGCAGGGTTTGGAAACAGTTCACCGTAGAAGCTCCGGGACTGCCGAATGATCTGTGATATACATACCCGAAAGTAAGTACTACTAGCTAGCTAGTTGCGCGCACCTCCCGTTGATTCTAGCTACTTTCATCAATGCCATTTATAATGCTTCATTATCAGTTTGATTGACCTCTATTTCTCGTAAAGTGCTTGTGGCAGGAACAAGGGAATGATTACTGTGGATACTACGTGTGCGAGTTCATCTACATCGCGACTTTGAAAAATAAGCGGGGCTACTCTAAAAAACAATATGAAGTGCGTAAGCAATAATATTCACAATTTCATTTTATTACACCATCATTTCTGTTGAGTTTCATTCATATATATGTATTAACCCCGTTCTTCAAATTAGACGTGACAGATGCGGAATGAACTCCTACTACAAGATCGCATGAAAGCAATTCAAGAGAATTGGCGGGATTCTTTCTTGACCACGTCATCAATAAAGCCGGAGAATACCATGTGGAAGTTGAGTTCAAATGCTAGGGGATTGTAAGAGATCTTACATATTGTGTATGTATGTAGCCAGTAGCGCCGGATAGATAATACGAAAACTTGTTGTTCGACCAATCTCTCGGAGAAGGAGAGGTCGATCACTTCTCTCGGTATGCATGACGAACTTCTGTATTTAATGGTTTCCTTCATTTTCTTACTAGCTAGCATGTCGAGGGCCTCTCTATGTATAGTACGTAGCGTTGAGCAAGCACGGAGATAAGAAAGGACATTTTTCTCTATTAATCAATTAGCTACCTAACACAATATATGAAACACCTTAATTAACCATACAAAACCCCCAAATCCACCCCCCCTTTTCAGAAAAAAAACAAAAAATCCTAGCCCCTGAACAGCTGACGCGTGAATGCCTATTGGTCCCGGTTGGTGCAACCAACCGGGACTAAAGGGGCTCCTGCCTGGGCTCGCAGCACCGGCCACGTGGAGGCCCATCTGTCCTGGTTAGTATAAGAACCGGGACTAAAGGCCTAGGCATTAGTAACGACCCTTTAGTCCCGTTTCCCCAACCGGGACAGATGGGCCTTATGAACCGGGACAAATGGCCATTTTTCTACTAGTGGATCATCATCTCCTCCGGTGACGAGGAGGAGCAGGCACCGCCGCCGCAACCATAGGAGCCACCGCAGCAGCCACCCCGCTTCCTCAAGGAGGCCGCTCTGATGGACGAAGATTTCGTTCGTCAGATCGAGTTAATGACGGAGCGGTCGCTCCGCAACATGGGGCCCTCGCCGCCGGCATGCGTGAAAGAGGAGCCGGCCTCCCCGCCGCGCAACAACCTGAAGACCGAGCAAGCGTCCACGCTCATGCCGGTGAAGGAGGAGCCGACCTCGCCAACATCCAGGTCGGTCACTGCGTCAAGGAGGAGCGGCCTCGCCCCCGCACCACTTCAGCGTCCAGATCAGACACCGCGTCAAGGACGAGCTTGCGTCCCCACCGCGCAGCCGATACGACCGCGTCGACGCACCATTCTCCCCACCGCGTCGTAACCGCCTCGCCTTCAAGGAGGAGCTGCCGCCCGCGATCAAGAAGGCGCACGGCCGCCTCCTCCACTACCTCAGCGGTCCCTAGGCTCGAGGTCCGTCGTCTTCGAGGCGGAGCGTGCGGCTCGGCAGCAGGAACGGTACGACCGACGCAATGCCAGTGGCCGCTCCGCGTTGGCCAAGAGTGACGTGGTGCCGGACTAGGTGCGCAACGACCCTGACCTCGCCGCCGCATCGACGCTCGACCACTCCGTCACCACCGCGGAGGTGACCGCAAGACGCCGCCGCCGCCGCCTCGAAAGCGAACCCGCCAAGATCGAGAGGAGCGGTCGCTTAGCGACAACTCCGCGAACACTGGTCGCGGCAAGGTTGCCGCCAGGGCTCTGCAGGCCACGTCAGCTGTGGCTGCGGCTGCCCACTGCACGGTGCGGTAGGAGGTTGAGCGGCTCCTCCGCGAGAGACGGGCAGCCGCTGGGCAAGGTTGCCGCGGCCCTCCGGTGCCATTCAGCCGCTTGAGCGACCATGGCGACGACGAAGGAAAGGGCGGTGCGGCAGGGCAGGGCGGCCACGCGTACGAGGTGGTCGTCCGGTATAGTTTTTAGGGTTTGTTTTTTGGTTTTTTAGTTAAACGACCGAAATATCGTCCTTTTATGTAAATTATATCTGAACTTGAATGAAAACCATCCGGTTTGCACGAATTTCATCTGGTTGGTTTAAATGGCTGTCAAAATGTATGCGTCTGTTGTCGAATGGCTGCCTCCGGCATCCGTGTCCACGGACTGATCCCTTGTCCGCGGACGGACGAGGGAGGTTTTTTGCGAGTTGCTGTTCGAGATGCCCTTATGGTACAATTTACTACTTATTTTTTGGGAAATGGTACAGTTTTACTAGGGGCAATAGTATAAACCAGATCAACCATTGATTGGATGGGCATTTTTGTCATTTTCATTTGTAATAGTAAGCACTGTTTCCGATCTTGCTATGCAACGTCCTGACGTCGCTGTTATCCCATGACATGTGGCCTTGGCGAGACATTGGCCGACGGAAGGCTGACTTGCTACATCTATGCGACGGCGCTAACAATTGCCTCGGCAAAGTATTTTCTGCTTTATTTTCCAATTTAAATCACTTTCGGTATTCTAAAACCTTTTAAAAAATGTTTGAATTTGATTAATTCAAATCTGACCAATCTAAACTTCAACATATACAAGCTATGTATCAATTCGGGGTATACTTTTGCATAGATTATGAATATCCACTTTGAACATATTAAAACTGCAATCTCATGTACTTTTACAAATAGGTCCTTATACTTTGTCAAAATCACAAGTAATTCATACTTTAATCGATTTTGACAAATTATATATTTTTTCGGATCAGAATCTTGAAAGATTTCTGTTGGTATACTATGTTTTCAAATTTGAACAAACTAAAATCATGTTTGCTTCAAATTTGTAGAAAACCCCTCTTGTTTTGACTTTTTTTGTATATTTTGATCCTTGGTCAAATGAAGCAAATTTTACATCTTTTTGCATCAAAAATTTAATTTCATGTAATTTTTTCCAAAACCCTTCTATTTTGCAAAACAACCCCTAGAACTTGGCTGAAATGTAACTTTTAGGTCCCAAATTCTTTGGGCATATAATTTGTGTGTAACTTTTCACAACCTACATGAACTTGGCATTGGTCAACCCCTTTAGAAGCCGGCCAAAGTGGTAGAGCGTGCAGGGCCCACCTTCAGAGCGTTGAAATCCCTCAAAAACTTGCATTTGGCCCTAGCATATGTAGATAAGAGCCCTCCGTGTGCATGAGTAGAGCCCAGTCCGCGTAGTTGGTATGTGTCAACATGCGGTAGACTCCGGCGGAGCTCATCTCCCGGATCATCTGCTGATGCACCACCATCTTGCCGCCGCCGCAATTCCTGCTCCTACTATGTCCCCGCAAATAACGCTGCCTACGTGTGCGGTGGTGTCTCCGGGCAATGTCGGGCGTCTATGTCCCCGCACTCCTAGCGTCTTCGTTTTAAAAAAAAGAGGACGCGTCTAGCTGGCGGATGGGCGCCCGCTAGACCGAGCGGCCGGCTAAAAAAGGAAATACCCTGTCCCCCGCGAAACAGAAAAGGAAAGCCACCAACCCGACCGATTCGACCGGCCATCAAAATAAATCGATCGAGCGGCCACCAACAGAAACCGCTCCGCGTGGCCAGCTGTCCCCACGCCCCGCTCGCCCCCACGCCACCGCTCGCCCCCACGCCTCAGCCCCACCCACGCTGCCTTCTTCTTCTTCTGCACGCCAGAACCAGATCCAACGCAATCGCCCCCAGCCCTTCTTCCTCCTCCGACACAGCCGCCATGGGAGCCCCGAAGTAGGAGGAGCTGCTTCAAGATCTAAAGGGCAGGGTGGTCAGAGCCATACCAGGCAGTAAGATCGAGCAGGTAAGCCCCCTCTGCACCTCTTCACTTCCCCCTTTCTTCTACTGCATAAGCATATGTATAGGTATCTAAACACCCTTCTCCATGGATCCATGGAGAATATGCTTCAAAAAAGAGGTGAATCTGGCACATCACACCAGATGTTAAATATGCTGGATGTGTTAAACATGCCAAAAACTACCACCTGGATGTGTTAAAACAAGCCAACTAAAAACGAGTTCTCTGGCCAATTAAAACATGATTAAAGCCAACTTGTAGTTATTGTTTGCAACATGAACAAAAAATTGACTGCCCAATGCTTTGTTGAACATGTGCAACGAAAAATTCATAAATGTGCAACTGAACATGCAACCCAGCCAACTGAACATGTATCCTGGCCAACTAAACATGTATCCTGCCAACTAAACATATATTTGGCAATACATGTTTCTGAGTGAACACTTTGAAAAAAATGTAGTATATGTGGAAATAAAAAACATGTTTTCTGGCCAACTAAACATGCATGTTGGCCAAAAACTGCTGGCCAACTAAGACATCTATTCTAGCCAACTAAGACATCTATTCTAGCCAACTGAATGCTTTAGCTGTCCAACTGAACATGCATGTTGGCCAAAAAACTGAAATAAATGCAACCTGGCCAGCTGAGACATCTATTCTAGCCAACTAAAAGCATTGAATGTCCAACTGAATATGTATGCTGGCCAAGTGGAAATCCTGGCAATTGAGACGTCTATTCTAGCGAAAACCAGAAATCTGTAGTGCAACAGTAAAAACACAGGAACTTTTGTCCATGGCTAATGAAGCCACAAACCATAATAACATATTCGCACACATAATCTTGTCCCACGCATATATTCTGGTCCCACACCTATTGCAAACCATATTAATATGTTCAAATATACCAGATCTAGAAACATAAACAGCGATGAAAAACATATAACTATAATCTGTCCTCCAATTCTTCTTTCTTCTTTCACCTGGATTTTCCTTCTCAAATGTAGCATCCAATTATGTGCAGAAAAAATCTGAAAAGAGCTCCTTGCGAAACGGAAACCTACAGATCATTGCAACAAAACAAAAAGGGAAAAAGTAAGAAAAACTCTGTAGCAAAAAGAAGTCGTGCTCTTGCCAGTTATTTACTGCAAACTGTGCAACTAACATAACAACTCTATGCAAACAAAAAAATTCATAACTGTTGTAATAAAGATTATGCTATGGTCATGTTGCTTTTGGAACTAAGATTGTCACAAAATGGTCTAAGTTTTTTGGTTGTTTGAAACATAGTTTTTCTGTGGTTACCAACTGATGACATCAATTTCTTCTTTTTTATATATGTGCAGGGAGTGTGCGGCAGCATCCAAAAACAAGGGAGAAAAATGCTTGATCTCAATGAGTTGCCTCCAGATCTCAATGAGCTTCCTCATGATATGGATCAGCAGCAACCCAGCATACAACAAGGAAATTGGACAGAAAATGGTCGATCTGTTTACTACACGCAGGCAAGTCGTGATGGTAACCCTACGGGCCATGACAATGTGGCAGGCCAGTCATCAGCCCATGGTGCCCCTGTAGTGGTGTCTTTGCAGTCAGAGAGCCATACTGTTGATGACACAGGAACCGAGGCAAATGTTCCTGGTCCAACCAGGACTGAGCTAGGAGCTGGGGCTGTTGACGGAGCTGTGCAAGTAGAAGAAGGAGAGCATGAGGCTGGTTCTCAACCTATGGAACCCTATGTTGGCATGAGGTTTGACAGCCTTCAAATTGCTAAGGATCACTACAACAGATATGCACTACGGATGGGTTTCTTTATCAAGATGAACACCTCTAGACGGACACCCCGCACCAATGAATTGATAAAACAACAGTTTTGCTGCAACAAGTTCAAGAAGCCCAAAGCTGATGATGGAGGAGCTGAGGCTCCTCCTTTCCTGGACCCTATTCCAGATCCAAAATCTGTTAACAGTGATGATGAGATGGAAGAAGAACCTCCAATATTTGCTGAAGAGGAGGCTGGTACTAGTAAGAAGAAGAAGAAGCGCAAACGCGAGACAATAAAGCAGACTGAATGCAAGGCGAAAATGTTGGTGAAGCTGATAGATGGGCGATGGGAGGTGACGCACTTTGTTCGTGACCAAAATCATCCGCTCGTGAACAAAACTTCATTGTCCAAATACTTGAGATCCCACCAAGGCATCTCACCTGATGAAAAAAAGTTTCTGCACATCTTGTATAACTACAACTTGACTACAGGTGTGGTGTTTTTCTATATCCCTTGAAGAATCAAGTTTCCCTCTAGGCAGTCTAGTGTGCAAATGTTATGGTACTACTTTGCAACTGAAATGGCTTAACTGTGCAACTGCTGTCCAACTTCCCATGCTTTTTGTATATCACTTTTGGTGCTTCTTGTGCAATTAGATTGTCTTTACTGTGCAACTACACAATGTCCTGTATGCAAATACTGCAAAGTGTTTTTAAAAAGGCGCAGCTAGGTGTCCATTTCCTGCAATTATCTTCTGTGCCAACACATGTCCTATTAATGTGCACCTGGATGTGCGCATTCGTGCAACTAAAAAAATGATATACTATTTGTTTTTGTATTATGCAGGACGAATGATGCATGTAATGGCAGAGTTATATGGATCTGAGATGATGGTGCCGTTCGGACCAAAGGCAATAACAAATCTTTGTACAAGTTTCCGTAGAGATGACACAAAAGAGGGTGATCTGATTGAGACAATTGCGCACTTCAAGGATATACAAAAAACCGATCCAGACTTCTTCTATAAGGTGAAATATGATGAAGAGGACAGAGTTGTCAACATATTTTGGGTGGATGGCTTAGCTCGAAAAGCTTATGCGGAGGCGTACCACGATTGCATATCGTTTGACACCACCTACATGACCAACATGTACAATATGCCGTTCGCGGCCTTCATAGGAATAAACCGACATGGGCAATCTTTCATGCTGGGTTGCGCGTTTGTGAGGCAGGAGTTGGCATCGAGCTTTGATTGGGTCTTTGGAGCATTCCTAGAGGCTATGGATGGCAAACCTCCTGAGAACTTCATCACCGATCAGGATGGTGCAATGAGGCAGTCAATAAAGAGCATCTTTCCAACCACCGTGCACCACTGTTGTCGATGGCACATCATGAAAAAGGCTCAGGAAAAGGTTGGTTGGCTGCTGTCCCGGAATCCAGGACTCTCTGATGATTTCAACAAGTGTGTTGACTTCAGCTTCACTATAGACGCGTTTGAGCAGAATTGGGCTGGGTTAATGATGAAGTATGAGGCTATGACACACACGCACTTTGAGAAATTGTACGAATACAGGTCAACTTGGGTGCCGTGCTACTTCAAACACAGCTTCTTCCCCTTCCTCCAGTCTACACAGCGTAGTGAGGGGTTCAACGCCGTCCTGAAAAGATATGTGAACCCACACAACTCAATGTTGAACTTCATCAAGCAATATGAAAAAATCTAGAACCACATCCTTGCCAAGGAAGGCTGCAATGATTACAGGACAGAACACCTTGAGATTGAGTTGTGGTCCAACTTCCCAATAGAGAAGCAAGCTTACAAAACCTATACTAGGGACCTTTACCGCAAGTTCAGAGAAGAGTTTGAGCTGATTGGACGTTAAAATGCATTCCAAGTTGGTGCTGATGTATTTGAGCTCAGACCGAACCAGGAATTTGTTGCCAAATATGGTTCTCGAAACTACTTGGTGCAGGCAAGGGTGGAGGAGGGTTCCTATTTGTGTGAGTGCTATAAAATGGACAAAGACGGCATCCTCTGTTGCCACATCCTCAAGGTGTTCACCCATGTTGGAGTTGATGTCATACCGGAAAGGTACCTGCTAAGACGGTGGACACCTACTGCTGTACCTAGTGCGCCAGGGACTGGTTATGATCAACCGGATGAAATGCCTCCTCAATCAAAGAAGCAGATAAGGGAGAGGAACATGATATATGATTTTCAGAAACTAGCAAAGTTTGCGAGTGGTTCTGATCCAGCACAAGCTATTGTATACAAGCATATGCGTGCAGCACGTACCGAGATCGGCCACCTGAACAAGTCCAAGAAAAAGAAAAAAACGACTCCTGCAACAGGGCCATCAGATGAAGGCAACCCTCGAGGACCTCCTCCACCTCCAGGCAGCAATCAGGGGACTCATCATCCAGGTAATTACCTGCCCCAACTCCTGATCTAACTAGGTGTGTAACTTCAGTTGCACACATCATTATCCCCAGTTGCACACACCATGGTAACCACTTGGATAGAACATCCTTCCTAGTTGCGCACGATGTGTTGGTTCAAGCATCCAAGATAACACAACTAACTTATTTTTCATGTTCTGGATATAGGTGATGTCAACCCTCAAGGACCTCCCCCTCCTAGCTGTACACGGCATCCTCCGCCACCTCCTCCCCCGCGTGCTCCTTCCAATGGCCCTACAGGCAGCACTCAGGAGGCTCATCATCGAGGTAATTACCTGCCCCCAACTCCCCATCAAACTAGGTCTGTAACTCCAGTTGCACACATCATGGTGCTCGGTTGCACCAAACAGGCTACCTAGTTGCGCACGCTGTGTTAGTTCGAGCATCAAAAGATAAACACAACTGACTTGTTTGTCCTGTTCTGCCTATAGGTGATGCCAACCCTCAAAGACCTCCTCCCCCGCTAGGCCCAACTACCAGTGCCCTTTGTGGTACTCCCAATGGACCTACAGGCAGGACTCAGGGGGCTCACAGTGCCCTTTGTGGTACTCCCAATGGACCTACAGGCAGGACTCAGGGGGCTCATCACTCAGGTTAGTACCTTCACCGAGTCCAAAACAAAAACTAGGTTGAGTGACTTTAGTTGCACATATCATAGTGCCTAGTTGTGTGCGCTGTGTTAGTTTGAAGATCAAGCTAAAAATCTAACTTGTTTTTCATGTTCTGCCCCATAGGCGACTACAATCCAAGTATCATGACAGGTCGTGCTACTTCAGGTGTTTTCTTCAACTTAACTTGCACACAGCAACCAGTTAGTTGCACAAAAATGTGCTGTGTGGTTGCACAGAATATCATTGCTGGTTGCACAATAACAAAAAAATACTAAACTTTTTATATGATTAATACACAGGTGATCGTGACGGTCCTACTGCCCCATTGGAGGCTGCATCCCTTGCACAAGCTTCTGATGATTTTGTGCCCAGGGATCCTCCAAGGTCTATTGCAAAGGGTAAGGCGAAGAGTCGACGGTACAAATCAGCGCTGGAGCTACACCCAAAGAAGAAAAACAAATGCAGCCAGTGCCAATCTACAGAGCACACTGTTGGCCTGTGTCCACTCAGGCTCCTGTGATTCTGTTTCCTCATTTATAACTTTGGAACAAAAAAGAAAAAGAATGATGTTTTTTAGCAATGTTGGGACCAAAAGTGGACACATTCAGCATCTATGATTCCTCTTTATCTAATTTATGCTGCTTGAATTAGTTCATGCACTGTGTAAAAAAAAGTTGCTATTTGTGCCTTTGTTGGCAACTGGTTAAATATTTAGTTGTTGAACAATTGTATATCCAGTGCTCCTAATGTATCAACAAAAGTGATGATATTGAGTACTTCCTTGGGGTCGTAGTGTGCAACTAGAAAATCCGCTTAATAAAATTGTACAAACCAACAACTTCCTCCATGAAGCAGGAAAAAGGAAAAAATAGTACTGACCTACTCCTTGTCGTATCTAAGCAACTTCCTCCATGAGGCGGTGTTGTGCGCGCTGGTGACCCAATCATATGCCAGCTTCTTCCTGATGTGGAGTACTTCATTGGGGGCGTAGTTGGGCAGTTGGCTATCATTCCACTCGGTGGCATTAAGCAGTGCGAACAACCCGCACTCATTACTGCAATGGGCGAAAAAAAAATTGTCACATAAAATTAAAAGCAAAAAAAGGTAATGCACTCTATGCAACTGCTTATGTCGTACAGTGCAACTGCTTATGTATTACTGTGCAACTGCTTCTATTCTAATGTGCAACTGCTTGTGTTCTGCTGCAACTCATTACGTGCCACTGTGCAACTGCTCATGTGCCAGTGTGCAACTACTTATGCGCCACTCTGCAACTGGCTAGATAATCCATTAGAAACTCAACATTGAGAAGGAATGAAATTCTTATTTTCTTACTTGTCGAGCTGCTTCGGTACGTCAATGTCAATAATCTGGAAGTGCTCGATGCTGGGCTTTGGGTAATGCTTCCTCCATAGCTGGCGTACTGCCCCCGCGATGGTAGAGGCGGTGGTCATCAGGACAATGTTGTCTAGCGTCCTACTTGAGTCAAGAACTTCAAAGCGTCCGTCCCTCAGATTGACATTGAAGACCCAATAATGCCTCCCTCCCTCCTTATTGGTTACATCAGCGCACTCGAGCACTGGCAGCATGATCTGCGACCGTGAACGATTTCAGACAAAAAAAACAGGCTGTAGCTAAGAAAAAACAGTAAAAGACTTGGTCAAGTTAAAAACAGGTTGCAACAAGTATCTGCCAACTAACAGATGTGTCATTTGCAACAGTGGACATGCTGTGGGTGCCAACTAAAAAAAGATTGATCATGTGGGCACAACACTCACCAAGTCTTTCTTGTCGAGACAGTTCTTATAATCAAACTTCTTGTTTATCTCGTTCACATTGTGGATACCTTGCTGTAAATTTATCTGCTGAGATTATAAAACATGGCCCAAAACTCCTTAGTAGGTGAAAGGCCTCCCTCAAATGGTCAACGAAAAAAACTGCTACAGAACAAAGATGAGGGTAAAAAGAAGGTTTTGGAAAAACTTACAGAAAACCTCAGTGGCATGACAACCTTCTTTGACCCTTCTGGTAAGTTATCCATGATGTGTATGATTCCAGCCTCAATAACAATTTTTGACAACCATTGAACCGGCTTCATTGAATCAACTAACTCCTTTAAAGAAATGTAGAAAGAACCATACCTGATTATCTCAGGGCTGATTTTTTTTGAAAGCAATAAAAAGACAAGTTAGCTCGAAGGGTCACAGCAGCAAAAAAAATGTGTATGAAATTGAAAACAGAACAGTGTGCAACTAAAATCCCTGTTCTGTGCAACATGCTGTCCTTTCTGTGCAACTAAGTGGCTGGTCCTGTGCAACTGAAAAAGATGTGTATGTAGGCTGTGGGGAGTTAGTTTACCTGGTAGCTTCATCATTTGCTCCTTCGTGATGCCTGACCCAATACAAGAGGGCAGCGTAAAGTTTGTTCACTGCCTCATTGGTGCTGAAAGTCTTTTTTTGTTGTAGTCGATGAATGGAGACCTTTGAGATGCTGCGGGCCTTATTACCCTCCTCTGTCTTCATGCAATAGGTGGTCCTGAAGAACTGCTCGTGCCAGCTTCTGGTTCTGCGCATATCGGGGTGTGGCAATTCTCTGGTGAACCAACATCTAGCTCTTGAGCTATTGCCTTGCCAGCATCAGCAGCAGCACATCCTTCATTCACAGCTGCTGGGTTCAACTCACACTCATCAATGCTAATCACGCCGGCTTTCGCTGTTTCTGCTGCTAGAGCAGGTGCTGGAGCACCACCATCTATGCCGAGGTCAAAAGATGGTGCATCGCAAAACCCGTCACCATGATAAGACTTTGATCTTCGTAAGGGTTCAAGGACCAGGGGATCTCCTTGCGGCACAAACACGGGTGCATCGTTCACTGACTTGGTTCGCAATAGTATTGTAGTTGGCGGCCTTGGAGGCTTGCACCTACTTATAATGTCGAACATCTCCTCTTGTGTTAATGGTTGCTGAAAGTCAGCTCTTGGGGACGGCACTTTAATAGTTGGATCACCTCCTTTTGTGTTTGGCATTGAAGCATCTCTATGAGTAGGCACCTTGGGGCTTGCAGTTGCAGTGCTGCCTTCCTGACCAGCTGTGGTAGTTTTGACTGTGACCATGCTGCTGACTGACACATCAGTTGGCACACTAGTATCTGTAGTTGGCATCTTTCCAGTCTGAGTTGGCAGCAACCTAACAGAACTTGGCACCCCTGCATCAATGGCTGCGGCTCGCAGTTCTCTCTCGTCTCTGTACCCTAAATCTTTTGTGGCCTGTTCCCTCTTTGTGCCCCTGGCAAACTTGACAATCTTCTGCTTAGGTGGTTTTGATGGGACTGTTCAAAGGGGAGTCTTCCCCTTGATCTGTTGAACTTCTCTGACATTGGTTGGCTCTCTGCTCACTACAGTTGTCCTTGACAATGATGCAGCCAACTGGGCAGTAAACCTTGTGCAAAACTGGATATCAAATAAGCCAACTAACATTTTTCTGCCTAGTTATTACTTGCCAACTGTGACAAGCTCAGTGAGATAACTTATTCTGAAAAAAAGCGTCCCTAGTTGAACATAAGGGGAGACACATGAAAACAATCACATCCACAACAAAAGGCTTGCACATTGAGAAAAAATAAAATGGAAAATTGGCAAGCATTGGTACTAATTTGCACAAAACAAGGGGTCCTAGTTGCCCAAAGCAGGAGAGTAACACATAAAACCACCACAGCCACCACAACGCTGGTGGATTGGGTACATTATATTGGAAAACTGGCAAGCATTGGTGCTAAAATTGCACAAACAAGAGTCCCTAGTTGCACACAGCAGAGGGGGAAACAGCCAACTAGTAAAAGTGTATAACATATGCAACTAAGTAAAACCAACTAAGTAGAGCTACTGGCACAAGTGTATAACATATGAACAGCCAACTAGTAAAAGTGATGCAGCCAACTGAGCAGGCAACTTGTGCAACTGAACACCGTATAGACAACCACCTAGTACAAAAACAGTGAGCCAACTGACCAAAACAACTGCTGCAACTGCAGAGCATATTGACAGCCAAGTACTATATGGACGCAGCCAACTGAGGAGAATTTTGTGCAACTAACCACTTTAATCTCTGAACACCAACTACAAAATCAGCCAATGCATTGCACACAACATTACGCACATCTAATACAACTTACAGAATAACTAAGAATCATGAACAGATCTCAAATCTCTGCAAAATTGAACGGAACATGAACTAAACAGCCGAATCGCCCTAAAATCGCGCAAAGCCACCCCGTGCCGTGAACTACGCCTCCAACGATTCCCCCGCGAGGAGAACCACCCGCAAGCCGTCGCCAAACTGAGCACTCCGCCGCGACGCCCCGTTCGGTGGAGAGGATGGCGAGGAGGAAGACGAAGACGAAATGGGGAGAGAACTCGCTGTAGCGAGGGATTTCAGGCCACCTTGTAGATCCCGACCACCGTTGGGCGGGTGCTGCGAGATGGGAGAACGGAACTCAACGTGACCAAAATCGATGATAAGCGGGGGTAGTTCGCGCCGTTCCCGAACCCTAAAAAGCATTCCCCTCGCATTTCGGCACCATCCGCGCTCCGCGAGATAGAGAAAGGGAGAAGAAGCATGTAGAAGTGGAGGGAGAGCATACCTCCGGCGGCGAGGAGCACCAGCGATTCCCCGGCGAGGAGAACCACCCGCAAGCCGCCGCCAAATCTGAGCACTCCGCCCGCCACGCCCCGTTCGGTGGAGAGGATGGCGAGGAGGAAGACGATGAAGGAATGGGGAGAGAGAGCACGCTGCGGCGAGGGATTTCAGGCGCAGATTTCGAAAACCGCCGCCCACGACCCCCACTACTCTCTCCTCTACCGCTTACAGGTGGGCCTCCCACGTCCGGATGCGGACAAAACCGCCCACGACCGCGGTGCGCGACCAATCCAGACCAGGTGGCACCTGGCGGATCTGGGAGCGATCGCTCGCGCGATCGAACGGCCACGGGCCGGCCGCCCGTTTCGGTCAGTTAGTGGCCGGCCACTTTTTAGATTTTAGGAAAAAAAAATCTGGCGAGGCCGTGCACGTGTGCGGTGGTGTCTCCGAGCCATGTCGGACGTGCGAGCCTTTGCGGCCGGTCGACATGGTCGCCGTTACAACCTGACGATCTGATGCCACGTGTTGCCGGTGAAGCTTGCCGGAGCACCTCTCTCTCTCTCTCTCTCCCAACTCGATCACTCTCTGAAGAAAAACGAGATAGGAGAGATTTGTGCAGTGCAAGTTCTGCTGCTTTTCTGTTCTTCTCCTCCTTTTATTCAGTGATGCTAAATCGTGCTGTAAAGCTCGCAACATACTCCATCTTACCTGTGCCATTCCACGGGCGCAGTCGTGCAGCAGGCCTACTACCTATCGCGCGCAGCACACATCCAAACGTGCGCTTGTGCGGTTGACTGAAAACATAACAGAAAACTGAAACTACTGGACAGAAACGCCACCTATCGATTTTGACTGCCATGGCAGCGAAAATAGGCAGCGTTATTTGCGGAACTGAATTATCCCAACACTAGTTCCCTTTGTCAGCAAGTTGAAGAGGTGAATATCCAAAAAGGAAAAGCAGGCTGAAGGGGTGAAATGATCGTGTGCAAGTACAAAACATTCCATCGGGGTTCCGTGGTAATCTATAATGAACAGATGTATATACTTGGGGCCTGACTTTCATGATGTCACAGCTTCCATTCCCCATCATGGGCCTAGACACTAGACGCATGCTACCTGCACAAGGAGTGACTGCATGGAGTTCTCCTGTAGCGGCGATGAACAGAAAGAGGCTCGTACAAGGCGGAATGTTAAGCCTACTACTCAAATTTCTGATGCCTCCTACTCCTATCAGATAATTTTGTGTAATTTAACTGAATTATGGATGGCAGTTGGTACACTCATTTGTTGCTCTCCTCCACTGTCTTCCCCTCGGGAACTAGCAGTACACTTCCGAGTGTTGGTTCCCCTACACATGTGGAAGTCCACATCCTATATATGAGCACCAGATGACTCATTGATTTGAACGGCGTAAAAGCCCAATTTAGACTAGGATTTATTTGCAAGTAAAGGCTTAACATTATAGGTAGTACTGTCATGCCAACTGTTGCTGCATGTAAGAAACAACATGTCAAAATTGAGAAGGCCTGGAGATAAAACATGTGAGTGATCAGTGTCAGCTACATTGATCATACTTTACTAACACAGGTCCGAGACAGTTGTAAGCATAAAGACAGGTGATACTCTGCTCACACACACCGAAACATAGACATCACACTGCTGTTCTCATATCTCCCCAAACTGAGCCCTCCTTCCCCAAACAGATCGTTCAAGGTTTCAAGCCGTCGGATAACACAGGTTCCTCCCTGAGCAGATCCTTTTGCGTGCAACTCTCTCCTCAACTCCCAGAGATGAGCCCTTCGATTTAGAGTTCCTTTCTGCCGGTAACAATACTGTTGATAGATGCATCTATGTCTCGTTTGAAAGAGTTCTAATCAGAGTGAGTCTCCTATGCATAATACTGTACAGAATCATTCCGTACTGAACTATTAATTATCGTTTACCATTACAGAAGCTTAGAGAAAACTACAGAAGCATTTGAGACAATTTCTAAGCTCCTAATTTCTCTCTAAAAAAAGAATATAAACTCAGTATTTGGCACAGTGAATAGTACATTGAACAAGGGAATTTGGTTTGCCATAGCTCTGTTTGGGGAAGAAGAGCTCGGTTTGGAGATGTGCCGATGGAACCACACTAAGTAGAGTTGGGAACCAGGCTATCTATATTCGGGCCATTGTTCTCGGATTGGAGGGCTTTGTTCGTTCAATTGCACGATTGCACGAAATTGATTGTTGCACGGTAAATCCTTCGAAATATAGTAACTTACTGACCAAGAAAAAATTGAAGTATCTAAAAAATTCTCTTGCTAATTAATGATTCTTCGCATGCAAGTGGAACGTGCATGAATTAAGTGTCAATACAACATAAAAGCGATTTTGCATCATGAGCATGCGTGAAGTGACAAATCAACACTTTTGTTTGTTGAATCTGCTGCAGGCAGAAGGACAAGCCCAACATTTTTGTTAAATGACGATCCAAATTCTACTACCGTATTGGACTAGACGTAGTACAAACGGTGTGGGACTTTGTGTTGGTACCGACGCGTACGGGTATAACTCGTTTACTTGTCCTTCAAGAACTCTTATGTGTTGCCCTCATATATACCCATGTAGTCGCACCTAAAGATGGTTTGTCGTCTCGTGCTTATAATACTCCTCCATCATAATGATTGCGCCTTCGTGTGTCCGTGGTTTTCTCCGGCAAGAGTTTCCACGTAAAAATTCGTGTCTCGTTTATTTTTGTTTTATCTAACAATTTTCACTATAACGGTAAGGTGTAGTTGTGTACGCATACATAAGTGTGTAAGGGTCTAGTTCTTCGGTTTTTCAACCACCAAAAGATTTGTCATAATGCTTTATATGTTTTCATAACCACCAATAAAGTATTGATAAAGTAATAGACGTGTTTTATTTCACATCCTTCAGTTGGTGAATCAACTTCCTTCAATCATTTACTTTTTTTTCTTTGGAAAAGGGGGATTCTTCGGCCTCTGCATCAGAAAGATGCATACGGCCATCTTATTAACCAAATAAAGTAGTGCCAGCATGGTTCCAAAGGTCTCCAAAAGAAATAAAGAAGCACAAAAAGCTCACACAGAGCTAATAAGGGCTAGAAACACCAACTAGCCAAGATAAGACACCACAACCGGCTGGCTCAAACTAGATAGGGAAACTAATTGCCTATCCTATTACATGACCGCCATCCAAACCGATTGAAGATATCCCGAGCTACCATCTCCCAGCGGAAAGACCCAGTAACCAAATGCTCCTTGGCCTCCGTCTGGGTGAGTAGCGACCACGAACGTATCAGTGCCGTAGTTCGGAATATGACCTGCAAAAAATGTATACATGATATTCTGTTAAAAACCAAATCATTTCTGCAAGTCCAGATAGTCCACAGCAAAGCACAAACTCCAACCCGAATATGTCTCGCTAAGTCAGGCTCAATCCCATTAAGCCATGTCCCAAATAACGCATTAACAGAATTCGGTGGATTGATGTTAAAAGCAATGTGGACCGTCTGCCAAAGGACCTTGGCCAACGGGCAATCAAAAAAGAGGTGTTTGATAGTCTCATCCCGATCGCAGAAACTACACCTGGTAGGTCCTGTCCAATTACGCTTTATCAAGTTGTCCTTAGTTAAAATAACTTGTTTATGGACAAACCACATAAACACTTCAATTTTCAAAGGAACTTTGACATCCCAAACATGCTTGGACGTAGGAATGGAGTTCGAATTAATAACATCAATATACATTGATTTAACCGTGAATACTCCAGACTTAGTCAATTTCCAGCGTAATTCATCGGGTTGTTGTGAAAGCTGGACCTCCATCAGTCTCCTAACTAGACGGAGCCATTCTTCCCAACGATTGCCCGCTAGCGTTCATCTGAATTGAATATTAAGGGGGATAGATTGAAAGACCGATGCGACGAAGACCTCACGTCGTTGAACAATGCGGTACAGAGACGGATATTGGATGGCCAAGGGTGTCTCGCCAAGCCAAGTGTCCTCCCAGAAACGTGTACTCGTGCCGTTTCCAGTAACAAACTTCGTCCTATTAAACAGGGACTGTTTGACTTTGATCAGGCCTTTCCAGAAAGGCGAATCGGTCGGCCTGACTGTAACCTGGGACAAAGTTTTTGTCTGGAGGTACTTGCTGCGAAGGATTTGAGCCCACATAGCATCATTCTCCGATGAGAGCTTCCACAACCACTTGCTAAGAAGACATTTATTCTTAACTTCTAGATTCTCAATACCTAGACCCCCTTGGTCTTTCGGTCTACAGATGATATCCCATTTAGCAAGCCGATATTTTCTTTTAAGCTCATCACCCTGCCAGAAGAAACGCGATCAATAGAAGTCCAGTCTCTTCCTAACACCAACTGGGACCTCAAAGAATGATAGGAGAAACATTGGCATACTCGTGAGCACCGAATTAATCAGGATTAATCGGCCTCCGTATGACATGAGCTTACCCTTCCAGCAACTCAGTTTCTTCTCAAATCGGTCCTCGATGCACTTCCACTCTCTGTTTGTCAGCCTACGATGGTGGATTGGAATCCCCAGGTAAGAGAAGGGTAACTCTCCCAACTTACACCCAAACAATTGCCTATAAGCATCCTGTTCGTCTTGGGCCCTACCAAAACAGAACAGCTCGCTCTTATGAAAGTTAATCTTTAACCCGGTCAATTGTTCAAATAGGCATAACACAAGCATCATATTTCTCACCTTGGCCAAGTCATGCTCCATAAAGATGATTGTATCATCAGCGTATTGAAGGATGGATACACCTCCATCAATAAGATGAGGTACCAATCCACCTACTTGACCATTTTCCTTAGCCCTTCCTATCAAAATTGCTAACATATCCACCACAATGTTAAACAAGATAGGGGACATCGGATCTCCTTGTCTTAGGCCTTTATGTGTCTGGAAGTAATGACCTATGTCATCATTAACTTTAATTACCACACTACCTTTTTGCGTAAATGATTCTACCTGTCGGCGGCAGGCTTCATCAAAACCTTTCATACGCAATGACTGTTGGAGGAATGTCCATTTGACCTTATCATACGCTTTCTCGAAATCCACCTTAAAAATTACTCCATCTAATTTTTTAAAATGGATTTCATGGAGTGTTTCATGCAGGACGACCACCCCTTCAAGGATATTTCTGTCCGGCATGAAAGCGGTTTGGGACTGTTGCACCACAGAATGCGCAATCTGTGTGAACCTGTTAGTCCTGACCTTTGTGAAAATTTTGAAGATAACATTGAGGAGACAGATCGACCTGAATTGCTCAATTCTCACAGCATCCGTTTTCTTGGGAAGCAGTGTGATAGTCCTAAAATTCAAGTGAAATAACTGAAGCTGTCCAGAGAACAGATCATAGAACATAGGTAGTAAATCCCCCTTAATGATGTGCCAGCACTTTTTATAGAACTCTGCCGGGAATCCATCCGGTCCGGGAGCCTTATTGTTTTTCATCTGTGCAATAGCATCAAACACCTCCTTCTCCGAGAATGGGGCAACCAGGATATCATTATCGGCAGCCGATAGCTGAGGCACATCCTCAGTCCTGGACTCATCGAGGGACACACAATTATCCTCCGGAGGTCCAAATAACTGCTTATAATAGTCGGTAATATATGTTTTTAGGTTATCCGTTCCTAAAATAGTGCCCTCGTCTTGCTCAAGCTGAAAGATACATTTCTTTCTGTGCTTGCCATTAGCTATCAAATGGAAGAATTGAGTATTCGCGTCCCCTTGGACCACCTTGCGGACTTTAGCACGCAAAGCCCACTTCAATTCTTCTTCGCGGAGCAGTTCTTTCAACCTCTTCTCCTCCTCATTTTTAACCTGAATCTTAGCTGGCGATAAAATAGTGGATTCAGCTTGGATGTCCAGGGCCTGTATAAGAGTAAGGAGTCTATCCTTTTCAATCTTATACACACCATTGAGGTGCTTAGCCCAACCCCATAAGAAACTTCTCAAATGCCTAATCTTATTCTGCCAACACTCTATCGTAGTCTTGCCTCCTCCACCTCTATCCCATTCCCTAGCAATCAAGTCCAAGAACCCCTCACGTTCAAACCATGACATCTCGAAGGAGAAGGTGTTCTTGTTACCCACGTGATTCGCCCCCCCTGAGTCCACGAACAATGGGGTGTGATCAGATATTCCCCTAGAAAGAGCTTGCACCGTAACAAGAGGGAACTTTTGTTCCCACTCCACGCTCGCAAGAACTCGATCAAGTTTTTCATAGGTTGGGTTTGGTAGAGCATTAGCCCAGGTAAACTTCCTACCAGAAATCTCTATCTCTCTCAGATCCAAGCTTTCAATAATGGTATTGAACATAAACGACCATCTGCCATCAAAGTTATCATTGTTCTTCTCCTCTCTCCTCCTGATGATATTGAAATCACCTCTAACTAAAATTGGAAGCTATTTTGACCCACAGATTCGAACAAGGTCCGCTAGAAACTCCGCTTTAAGCTCGGGTTGTGCGGCACCATAAACCGCCACCAAAGCCCAGTTAAAACCATCTATCCTAGATCTGACTCGAAACTTCACCGCGAAGTCGCCCATCACTACACTTCGGACTTCAAGCGAATCGCATCTCACACCTAGTAAGATACCACCCGATCTACCTCGCGGAGGGAGGCAATGCCAATCGAAGTCAATACCACCCACAAGAGAAGAGAGAAACTGAGGTGCAAAGTTATCTCTACCCGTCTCCGATAGAGCAACAAAATCTAACCTCTGCTCTAAAGCTGCCTCAGCTAGGAATCTTCTTTTAGCCAAGTCCTTCAGACCTCTGCTATTCCAAAAGATTCCTCTCATATTTCTTCATGGAATTTTTTAGTGGTTCGAATCCTAGCACTCCTACGTACTGCGGAATCGGGATAGATCTTCCGTTTCCACTTACGCTTAGGTTTACTAGGCTCTGCCGCCCGGTCCTCATAACCGGGTTCACATATATTACTAGCATCTTTCTCTAGGGGTACATCATCTTCCTCAGAGTCATGATTGGGGGGTGCTAGATCCGCACACAGATTATCGAGCACTCTAACCCCTAACGCATCAATCTCATCATCATTCATTGGTTTAACTGCTGCAAGATTACGAATAGTCTCTAAGGCACGTTCCGCCTCCAAATCTAATAGATCATTCACCGAATTGGTAATCTCACTATCCGTAGCACCTAGTGAAACTCCTAATTGGTTTGCATTATTTATAATCTCCTCATTAGAGAAATGCAATAAGGAATTAGATAAGTCGACGGACATACCAGAATATAAAGCAGCCTCCTGGAGCTTGGCCGCCCTCATAGCGCACCGCTGCTGCATATCGTCCACCTCCGGGATGTCGAGGATGCGAGCACTCATCCGTCTCCCCTCCGAGATAGGGTCCGGGATCCCGCCAAACGCGACAACCTCCTCCCTAGTAAAACCTGGCACAGAGTCCCTCAAAGGCTCTACCAAGGTTACCAGAGAAGGCGTCGTCTGTGGGCTCCCGAGCCCCTCAGATGGGTACCCCATCCCAGGGACCCCAGCCATGGGAATGAGCGAAGAGGGGATGACGGGGGCCGCATGCCCGCACCCTCCTCCCACCCCACCTGCCGGCTCAAACGAATGAGCCATCGGCGAAGGAGAAGCGGTCCTCCTGACCGTCAGGGAAGAAGGAGGAGCCAGGGCCTCCTGCCCCAGCACCCCCCAACGCAGCTGCTGCCGCGGTGGTTACCGCCACCACCGGAGTAGCAGGAGCCGAGGCCGCCTGCCTCGGGCTCCCACTCCCAGCACCGGCCGACCCCCTCGGGGCCGGCGTCACCGACGCCACCGAAATCAGGATGGGGATGGGAGAAGGCAAAGCCACCTGGCCCGGACCCCCCCGACCCATCTCGCCCGCAGTCGCCGACACCGGAGTCGCGTCCACGTGAGGCGCCAGGACAAGAGAAGCACCCTCCGGCCTCCTCTCCGTAGCTCCAGCCAAAGTCCTTGCCGACCGTCCAGCGAAAACAATCCAGCATCCCCCTCGAACTCCAACGGAGGGAGCGTGTGCTCAAGATAATCATCAGAATCTTCCCGGTCACTCCATAGTCTAGGAGATGCCGAGGCTGGCTCAAAGGACCCAAATCGCAGAGTAGTCATGGGCACCGCTGGTGATGTTGCGGGCTCAACCCCGGTCCCATCCCCAGGCAACTGAGTAGCTGGGTGAGTAGCATTACACCCCTCCCGCGTGGGCTCATCTGACGGTGCCCCCTTGGCCCCTGCATTGCCATCACTATCGTGCATGTCAACATCGTTACCATTAACCGCATCAGCAAATAAATACGTGTCCTCAAACTCGATCTCTAGCGGGAACACCTCTCCCCTATAGGTCCAGTTGACCTTATCAGGCACGAACTCAATATCGAGAACACTCACTAAAAGACGGGCCACCCCATGGGCACGTGTGAAAGCCATATCCACTTTTTCTGTCTTCCCAACCATGATGCCCATACTCACCACCACTCGAGCATCCTGCAGAGGCTTAGATGGAGCCCCTATAAATCGCACCCAGATCTGCGTAAGCGGCTTTCCCTTAGGCTCAACCTGCTTCCACTCGTGGAACTTCAGGATACACTTAGTACCGAGGACTCTGCACAGGCCAAAGCTCAACAATCTCTGCAAATCATCCACTGTTGGGAAATCAACCTTAAAGACCCTGTCCTCGATGAGCACCAATTCCCATCTAAAATCCCCAGGAGCCAGCTCCTGAAGCCTCCTCACAATCTGTGCCTCAGTCACCTCGCCCTGGGTCGCTTTCACAATCCCAGTAGTCAAGCTCAGGGAATCCTCCGGGACCTCTCTCGCCGCCGGGGACTCAAAAAACATGAGCTCAACACAATATACTCCATAAATATTCAGCGTCGGAGGCAGGTCACGCAACAACGGGCACTCCCCCGAGTCATGTGCAGGCGTGCCACAAGACTCACACAGCTGGGCCACACACTCAGCAATGAAGTGGCCCTTCTCACCTCAACGGTAACAAATCATCCTCTCCTTCTTGCGTGCATATTTGGACACCCTCTTGGCATCAGACCTGTCGGTAGCCTCATCCACCGTCCCAGCCTCAGGAACCTCAACACTGGCCAAGGCGTTCACCACCTCCATCACCTGGGAAGGAAGCTCAGTAGAAGTATGGTCAGACTCCACTGTAGACGCCGCAAGATCAACTGCCCTGGGCGGGGGCGGTCGGCGAAATCTCCCACGGCCACCACCCCGACCACCACGATGGCCATGAAAGCCTCCTCTCTGTCTGTGATCCGGGCCAGAGGCCCCCTCGACAAAACCACCTGCCGGGCCGAGAAACGGTCTCTCAGCAGACCCGTCGCTTTGCCAGGCATATCCACGACCTCCTCCCGTGGAAGAGGATCCCCGGTGCTGTCCATCGCCATACGCGTTATACCCATCGTCACCCCACTGACCACGAGGCGCCGATTGAACATCCCCACTAGCTGCAACCTGCGGCGCCTGTGCCTGCTTCAACACCGGCACTGACGAGTTGTGCGCCTGCCTTGCCACGAAGTGCGGCGGTCTAGCCCCGGCCTGAATCGCCACCGGTCGCTGGCCATTAGAGGCTGGAGGAGGCGGCCTCGGGGTCGGGACACCGCGTCCCGCGATAGCCACAGGGTTCGGCACCAGCGGCCGAGGTCCTCCCCGACCCGCAGCAGGCTGCGGCAACACCGACGTGGTTGGCCGAGCACCGGCAGCACTAAACCCGCGGCCAGCAGAGCCATACACAGGCGCGCCACCAGCAAGAGGCGGTCTTGTGCCGCCGACGTCCGGCGCCACCCGACCGATTCTAGCAGCCGGAAGCGGAGGCGCACTGCCCCGGCCAGCCCCGAGCGGCACACCCGCGCCGCCGCGACCTGTCCCCGCTGGCAGACCACCACCGCCGCGGCCGCCTCCGGCCGGCAACGTTGGCCCCCCACGACCCGCGGCGCCCGGAGCGGCAGACTTGGCAGGGGGCACACCTCGACCGGCCATGCCGCGGAGAGGGGGGATGCGCCTAGCACGCCCCACACCACGGTCATAGAAACTCGGCCGACGCCCACCACCGCAAACCCTAGGTATTTCCGATCGAATCCACACAGGAGAAGCGTCGATGCATGGGGGTGTAGACGTACGTGCCTGGTCACACCGGGCCTCATACCCGACTAACACAGGCCCAGCAACGGTCGGGCCCGGTTCACTCAGAACCGGCCCACCCCCAGGCAAACCGAAATCGCGGCCCAAGAGCGCATTCAAACGCGCCTCCCGCATGCCAGCGATCCCGACCGGCCGCCCTGCCGGCAACTGCGCCGTGGCCGCCGCCGATCGCTGGGATTCAGCACCAGAATGACTTGATCTCTTCTTCCTCTTAACTTTAATCCACGAATCCGGCCGAATCAAGTCAAAAAGGGTGAGTTTTGGAAGACTAACCTTCGGAAGGGGTCCTTTCCATGGCCGGACAGCCGTCGCCGCCGTTCTCCGGTGTATGACGCGACGCACCATCTCCTTTCTCTCGTCCGCGTGTAGCCCAACCCTCGCCGGATCGTCTACCGGCAAGACCCTGTCCACCGTTGAGGCAACCTCATCCTCATCATAGCCTGAATGGAAGAACTCACAAGATAGATCAGATGGCGTCGGCGTTGGTGGAGAAGACGCCGGATCATCCCCATCCTCGTCCGCCTCGTCGTCCTCAGATCCGGCCAGTGCCCAGAACCGGCCACCAACCCGCTGATGAGCCACCGGCCCCGGGGATCGAGGACCGGTGATCGCCGCACCGCGTCCCTCGGGGTAGTCCGCCTTGTCGCCCCCAGTTGCTCCTCCTTGAGGAGGTAGTCCAGGATAGTTTGGCACCTCCCCCTCTTCTCCAGAGATTTGAAATATCGCCTTACAGCGGCATCATATTCTCATGAATTCCTATGTGGATTAAAGAACTTGGCAACCTACGGGTTTTGAAGGTTGCAGTGAGGGAAATATATTGTCTTGAAATTCTCAGAGGATTGCCTGCCCTCACTACTCTGTCGCTGTATCTAGAGACGGCACCCCTTCACATGATCATCTTTGACACGGCAGCCCAATCAATCATTTACTAAAGGCGCCAATGCGACCCTCTCTCCCTACTGCTCTTCATCATCAGGATATACCCCACCGCACGTCTCTTGCAGTTGGCCGCCGAGAGGGGGGACTTGCACCCCATGGGGGGAGGGCGAGGAGAGCTGTTTCGTTCATCTCTTTATGCGGGCGACGACGCCATCTTTGAAGCCCCTATTAAGGAGGACATCCACACTCATGCTACCATCCTCAACGATTTTGGGGTGGTCATCGGTTTGAGGACGAATTTCCGCAAGTCCCTATTTGCGCCTATAGGTTGCGAGGAAATTGACCTCGACGATATCATGCAAAGAAGTCCGGCGAATAGAGCTTCCTTCCCGGCTTCCCAATGCGCTACCTTGGGCCACCTTGTCCGTTAAGCGCCTCAAGAGGGTTCACTTCCAACACTTGGAAGATACGGCGGCCGTAAAGCTACCTCCGTGGCAGGAGAAGGATCCGCCGAGTATGATAAATAACCTTCTTCATCACCATTAGCCCATCTCAAGAACAGATTCGTAGAAGGATCACATGCACGCATGTGCTGCATGCCAGTATATACGAGGCGCCTTTTTGAAGGATCTACCTACTCGAGTCACCCATTTGCTCCTAGCAACAACGAAGGGGATCTACGCTCCACGTTATATTTGACCGGGGCTTTCCGTCTTGAACAGAGCCACCAGCAGGTCTACTGGCTACACGCTCGAAACGTTGTGTGGCATGCATGGAAAGCCAGGAGAGCGCTTCGCGTGGCGCCATTATGCAGCCCTACTCTTTGTAATTTGTGAATGGGTAACGACGGTGAGTGCACCAGTGCATGGGGAAATCTTTGTGTTTTCTCCATAGAGGAAAGCTAAAGGACATGGCCTCTTTCCTAGCTCCTTTGTCAGCAAGCCGAAGAGGTGAATATGCAAAAAGAAAAAGCGTGCTGAAGGTGAAATGATTGTGTGCAAGTACAAAACATTCCCTTTGGGGTTCCCGGGCAAATCTATAATGAACTCATGTACTTGTCATTTCGCATTTTTCCATCGCGTACTAATCCGAGAGGTGTATGTCACCACTTGACCGAACGAGAGGCGTTTCTGAAGTATATATTGATGACCTTTATTTAGGAGCATCATAAAATTTCTCTTGTTAAATTATTATTAGGGTATTATTATTGGTCGATGGTTCTAAAGCCGGAAGTAACTGCCAAAACAACAAAATTAATGATATGTAGGACAAGTTAATAATTTTAGAGTAAATTCCATTCTTTTCACCCTCAAGATTCACCCAGGCGACAAATGTTACCCAATTTTGAGAAAATCCTCAACCTATACCACCATTTTCACCTTCGTCCCACATTTTCTTCCTAAGCGAATTTCTCCAATTGAGTTGTGACTAGGCGCGAATCAACCTATGGTTGAGTTGGTTAGATGGACAGTGGTATCCTCAACCCACCAGAGTTCAAATCCTGGTGCTCGCATTATTCCTGGAGGTGCTCATAGGGGTAGGGTGTGCGTGTGTGCGTTCATAGGGGTGAGTGTATGCGCGTGTATATGAGCGCTTGGGTCTGTACTGATGCTAAAAAAAAAAGTTCTGACTAGGCCTGTCACGTAGGTGTTTTTTTTTTAATTTTCTGTTGGGTTCATTTCGGGGTTTTCCACTTGAGTTCTGACTAGGCCCGGGCAAAACCAGTTCAGTGCAGCGCCTGGTCCGGTCCGTGCCGCACTCGAGCTATGCCACACCCTAGTCCGCATCGCGCAGCACACGAACCACACCCTGATCCTCTTCGCCCCCTCCAATCCCTAGTTCCCAAATCACCCTAGCCGGTTGGCCGCTGTAGTCGTATAGCCTCGCCATCGTCATCGAGCCTTACTGTCGTTGCCATCGTCATCAAGCCTTCTGTCGTCACCATCAACTCTTTCACCATGTCCTCCTCCAGCTCGATCCGGTTAGGTTTGCGCAGCCGCCCTGTTCTAGTGCCACTGATTCCTTGCCCTAACTGGGGCACGGTGGTCAAGTTTTACCTCTCCACCACCAAGGAGCATGATGGATGGCCGTTTACAAGTGCAAGAAGCACAATGTAAGTCGCGATTTGGTATTTGTCTATGATTAGATGGAAAGTTCTGTTTTTTCTTTGTGCTTGATAGGTAATTTGTGATTACTCACGCTAGAGCTAGAGTATGTGGAGCATCTTGTTAATATACGCATCCTGTTGTGTGATGATGTTGGTGGTGCAATTGACGCAGGAGAGGACATAACGGAAGTATTTGAGCTTGCAAGAGGTTTGGGACATCCCGTTCGGCCGCCATGCCTCTCCGCACAAAAAGCCCGCAAGTTGCCGTTGGGCTCACCGCATCGTGCGTAATAGGGCCACACGTTTTTTTCAAGAGTACGCCAAAAGCGTACCATATTTTTATAGAAGGGAGAAAAAGTTGATTACAAGAGACCGTGCAAGACGACGAGTCATCAAGACGGAAACTCCGAGTCCATACAAGGGGGACCAAAGCCTACTCTCTCACAAACCTAGCTAGACCCTCGACTTCTACTCCTGCCAATTTCCATTGCTTTATCTCTTCTAGGGTTTTGAGCACTAGAGCCGTGTCCGACCTGATTTGATCATCTCTCTGAAACACCCTAGCGTTCCTTTGCTTCCAGAGGTGCCAAGCGGTGGCGATGACGAAGGAATCAAAACCTCTCTTGACCTTTTCATGAAAGGATGCACGTGTCCTCTCCCACCACGCCAAGAAAGTGTCATCATGGTTTGGAATTTGGATGTTAACTTGTAGGGCCTCGAAGCATCGTTACCATAGTTGTCTCGCGTAGACGCACTGAGTGAGGATGTGATCCGCAGTATCCTCCTCCTGCTCACATGTAAAGCAATACGAGGTGGTCTCTTGCAGCCCGTGCCTAGCTCTACGGTCCGATGTCCAGAGCCGATATTGGGAGGCCAGCCATGCGAAGATTTTGCATTTTAGTGGCGCCCAGCTACTAAACGGTCACGCCGCTGATTTCAGCGGCCTTGCCGCACATCCCGCATAACTATTTTATGAAATTTGTACCCAAGTTCCGAAATAAATTGACACTATTTTTTCTAGTTAAGCATTTTCTCCAAAACTGACGAGCTAACCCGTTGTTGGGCCTATTTGGTCTTAAAGATACATGCATATTTCTCCACGGCGCCTCCTACGAGGCAAAGCATGTAGATGTGTATTTACCCAAACTAAAGAGTGTCCCCTCCCCTCCCCATCGTGCCCCCCCCCCCGGCGTGGGCGACCGAGGGGCTCCCTCCGTCGCTGCCGGTGGTAGGCGCCGGGCTTAGCCTGTGCGTGCGCCGGCGGCGGCGGAGGTACTCTTCCCTCTCGCGGGTCAAAGGGTGACGCGGGACTCCCTGGCTCGAGGTTGTGATCCCGATCTGGGCTGCGTCGGCACCGATCTGGTTCATGATAGCCCAGATCTGGACTTCGGCGGTGTGGCGGCTGGCCGGCGTCCTATCGGCGGCTGTGGTGGCAGTGCTGGCGCTGCTCCTCCCTATCTAGGGCGGAGGGCCTTGGATCCGGGGCGGCGGCCCCAAGGTGGGCCTCCCTGTCCAGTGGCGTGGCGGGCTGCCGATGATCGGTGGGATGGCCGGCGATCCACCGACGGGTTGGTGCCGCAGCTTGTTGCCTCGGCGGCCAATGGCGTCGAGCTGCTTCTTCCTCCAATACTTGCATCGTGCACTCCGTCGTAACGGACATGACTGCGCTGCTTGCCGGTTATCGGATGGGGCGGAGCGGGAGGTGGAGATTCAGATTGGGATAATCCATGGTCGGCTCCTGCCGGCCGTGACGGCGACGACGCCCTAGGGTGCCGTTTCTCTTCCTGGAGACGTCGTTCGGGTCCGCCTCACATTTTCCCACTCCATGATTTCTCAGGTGAAAACCCTAGGGCGGCGACGACGCTCATGGCGGCGTGTCCTTCTTGAAGGCGCCGTCGAGAGAGCTAAGTGGTCGTGGGCACGACTCGTGTTCGTGGGCAGCTGCAGTTGGCGTGCCCCTCTTCCTCCAGGAGGCATCTGCTTCGGGGAAAACTCTGGATCTGGGCCTCCTAGGTCGGATGATGACGGAAACTATGGTGTCGTTCTCCCTCTTGAGGGCATCGTTTTGGAGCAGGTGCTGATTGCAAGGGCCTGGAGGCGGAGCGGGGTTTCATTTTCCGCATCGATGACAGCGGGTCTTGACGGCGTGGCGCAGTGGAGGCTCGGCGTCCGATGCAGATTGACGGACTCGCGCAGGAGGGCGACGCTATCTGGCGTCGTGGTGGCGTCGATGGCAGAGAGGCCTAGTAAGGTCGACGCATCAGTTCTGGTCTGAGGATGGATCGATGAAAGATGGAGGTGACGGCCCTTGCAGCGTGCGGTGCTTACTGGGAGTGTGCCGTACTGATGTGTGACCCAGTCTAGGTAATGACAGGAAGTTTCCCTCCATCCATATGAAATAGGCAAGAAAGAAAGAACACAATCAGATGGAGTGCCCTGATAACAAGACGAAATCTGATGTTTTGTGTAAAAGGCGTTATATTACTCAGAAATCATTTTTTTGTTCAACGGCCTAATCCAGTACCTAGTCGCAGCTAAATCTATAAACGATGGTTGGAAGCTAGCAAATTAAACTCATTGGTGCAGATTACTCCAGAGTTGCACTCTATCATAAGCGTGCTACATCATTTCTTTGCCTTCGTGGAGTCTAAACTCTAGTGTCTGCGTGGAGTTAGGCTGAAGCAGCTGACAGAAAGCACTTTGCGCTTAGGACGACGGTACTTGTGCTACTCAAATTTCCAATGCCTCCTACTCCCATCAGATTTTATTGTGGAACTGAATTCTCAAAAACAATGAATTCTCGATGTCACTCCGGACGTCATTTGCTCTGCTTTCCAACCCCCCCCCCCCCCCCACCCCACCCCAGGAACGAGCACTGCACATTCAGTGTTGGTTCCCCTACACACAGAAGTCGACATGGTTTTCATAGGCCTAACGTCTATTTAGTCAGTGATTTTACCTATTAATTTCTTGCCTTTTTTCTCTCGCCGCGCTACAAATTGGTGAGAGAGAATACAGTTTATATTTTTCTCACATATACAACAAATTTAAGAAACAAATTGATACAATATATCTCATCTAAGTATTTCCCCCCAAACTGCCTAGGCTGGCCTTCAGGTGCGCAAGACCGAACCGAAAACCCAAAACCGAACCAAAATTTCAGTTTTTCATGTTTCAGTTTCAGTTTTAGTTTTGAAATCTGAAAACCATTTGCATTTCGGTTTTTCGTTAGAAACCAAAAACCGTTTGGTTAAACAGAATTAACCGAAATTGCGGTTTTTTGTGTTCAAAAGCATAATGGTCTGCTATAGTACAATACTTTCTAGACAATTTATCGCTTCAGTTTACATGATTAGCCTGACTGTTTATCCAACGTCCCTTCTTTATCCTTTTCTAATTGTTTTCCTCATTATGATATATATCCTATATTTATACAAGAAAAAGTTATGTGTTGGCTCAAAAATTTCGAGTCAACTTTGGTTAATTTGGTTATAACCGGAACCGAACCGAAATTAAATGGTTATTAACGAAACCGAAGCGTATCTATGTATAAAACTGTATGAACTGAAGTATAAAAACCATAAAAACCGAACCGAATCAAAGCGAAAAAATCAGCGTGCCGGGTTTCATGGCTTGACACATATGGGCATATATCTGCAGGTGTTCCTATGTGGCAAAAGGCACATATTCGTGATTAAATCTTATCAAAAGCATAACATCTAAGAAATATAGAGAGATTATTAAAATTTTGACTAAATGCGTCATTGGTCCATCAACCCAAAGTAGTTGCACACCTTAAGCAAAGAACACGGGACTGATCAATTTAGTCCATATAGTTGTCTATTTGATCAAATAAGACCAAATCCAATTTGAAAAAAAACTGTCCAGGTGTCTTCCACGTTAGCATTCCCTTCGATTGTTGGACCAGCTTTCTTTCCTTCTTACTCACCCTAAGGCGACTAGGGCATAGTTCACCTCCAATTCCATCGGCCAGCTCGTGAATTCTCCTTCCCTTCGCTTGCCGCTCCAGCGTCTGATCGCAGGGAGAGAATCCCGGTGCCTCGGCTCTATCTAGTAGTTTTGGTTATCGTGTTTAGCCCTCACAGAGACGTTGCTTCGACGGATGGCAGCGCTTCATCTTCGAGTTGGTCTTTTGGGCTTTGACCCTCCTAGAATTTGTTTGCTAGGACGGACAAAGCTCTGGCCTAGATTCCTACCATCTCCTTCGGCCGGCGAGGTTAGGGTTTCAGGCCATGCATTTGCGATGGCAAGATCTGATGTCAGGTGCTTCAGATCTTTTTAAGGCTCCAATGACGGCGACTACAAATCCATGGCGCTCGTCCTAAGGGGCACATGCACGAAGACTTCCCGATTCTCATTGACAAGTTCAAGCTGATTCCACTATTGCCGCGGCGATAGCGGGTCGTTCTAGCGGCAGAAGTAGTCGTTCGGTTGCTCCAGAGACGTCGATGTAATTTTTATTATGTTCGGGGTACTTTGTATCGGTGAACTTTTATAATAGATCAAAGTATTCAAAAAAAAAACTTTCTTTCGTGTTCCTCAAAAGTGGATGCAATAGAAATTAGGCTCTGTGTGGGGGCAAATTTAGCCCAGCCTGATCAGCAAATTGAACTTTTTTTTCAAAGAAAACTCTATCAAGCACCTGATTGTAGCCAGATTGATGTAGGATCCTTAGAGTTACGTACATCAAGAGCAAACTGAACTCGTTGGTGTGGATTACTTTGAGTTTCAGAGTTATGAGTTCACACAAGAGAGCGCCTTCATGGAGCCTAAACTCTAGAGCCAGGACGTGGCATGGGACCCAGATGCGTCGAGTTCGGTGGCAGCAGCGGCTAAGAGAATGTGGTTCGCGCGTAGAACAACGGTGCTTCTGCTACTAAAATTTCCAATGCCTCCTTGTCCCATGAGATCTTGTCATCGTGGCACTCTGCACGCTCGTTTGTTTCTTTGCTCTCCAACTATTTTTTTCTGGCAACTAGCAGTACATTTCAAGTGTTGGTTCCCTACACACGCAGAAGTCGACATGGTTTTAATAAGCATGTGCCCGTCAGTGAATAAGTGGCTACCAAACACCTATTTAGTGATCTTACTATTAACCGGTTGCCTTTTAAAGAAAAATCTTGTGACGGCCTTTTTTAATGGAAAGAAAAAACTAAAGATGGGATTGGTCAGAGAGAATACTATTAGCGAGTAATATACCAAATTCAAGAAATAAATTGATACAATATATCCACATATTTATTGGTGGCAGAAGGCACATGTGCATTTTTTTACAGAAATATTCACAACATGTTTAACTATATTTATGGAAAAAGCTAGGTAGGAAAAGTAAAATATTCTATCGTCAATCTGGTGGACCATCTCTTTATCAATATATCATTGTCGTTTGATCTATATAATAACATCTAATTCGATTGGACCCTTTAGATCTACATAATCATTGTAAAAGAGATCACAACCAGTTGCTTCTAAAGCAATAGGCTCACACAGCTGCCGCTTCCTGATTGTCTACTAAAATAATTTTGGCCTAACTCCAGTGAGGGAGGGATGATGATGCCAGCTCGCCTCTGGCTCGCTTCAGTGCGTTTAGTCATCGCTAGGTGGTCTACAAATCTGGATGTAAATTTACTATTTTTGTTTTTTGTTTACTGCCATGATTCGAAATGAATAGATTGTTAGTTTTCCTGAAAAAAGAGATCACAAGCGTTAGATCTTTATAGCATGAGCAGTTCTACAGTGTCCCTTCTTATCTCAAGAGATGTAAGAGTCGTAATGAATCCTACCCTATCAAGCACATTTAAGATGGTCCCTCTTACTTCTGAGGAGGTAAGAGCACATAATTAATCTCAATCTTGAGGGTTTTCGGAAGCATATAAAGGCACATGGGCCGAGAGGCGGGTGAATGTAGCACTAGGGGGGCCACGCACCCCCCACCCACCCTCTAGTGCATGGGTGTAATGCATGGGGGGCATAGGAAGAGCCCTTGGCTTTGTTGGTTAACCCTGGTACCGTATGGATATGAACCTTTTGCTGATTGTTTTCCGGATTTTTTAGGGTCCAATTAAATTTATTTTCATGTAAAGTCCAAAAACAGCAGCTAGTGCTGGACACTGAATTATTAGGTCCTGCCCTTCCTAGTGGGCAGCGGGCCACGTCGGGGATGCTAGGTACAAGCATGTGGCATAAGCAAGATATGTTCATTTGGATTCTGCCAAGGCTGGGCCTTCCAAAACCGTGAGCGCCAATCTTTTGGCGAGTGCATAGAGGGAGCATCTAAGGCTGGTCATAGTGGGAGTAACATAGGTAGTAACATACATGCCACATAAGCAAAAAAGATGATGTGTCAGGTAATTAATGAAGAGAGAGGCAAATAGAGTAACATAATATGTTACCATCACATAGCGGTTTCCAATGCAAAATGAGTCTATAAAGCAATAAATGAGATGATGCATGACACTACATATATGTTACTACCCACTATAGAGGTAGTAACATAGACTAGTAACATATGCATGTTACTAGTCGAAGTTACTCCCCACTATGACCAGCCTAACTAAGTGGTACTCCTTTGAGAGGAACCCAATGAGCTCTTTTGATGGGCTGGGAGCGTGCCATTTGGTATGCCTGCCCATCGCTACGTGTCGCACGCCGGGAGGATGCATGTTTTATTGTCTCTTTTTGGCATGTATTTTTTATCGGTCTTTGGATTATGATCAGTTTTTCCTACATTTTTCTCAAAAAAAGAAATTTATTTTTTCTCGTGTGAGGCATAACTTGCTTTCAGAAAAAGGAAAAGCTGAGTTATGTTTCTCGGAGAAGCAGAACTATTCTTTCTGGAAAGGACTCAACTGTGCTGGCCGAAAAAGGGAAAAACGGAGGCTATGCGTCCACAAGAAGCACAACCGTGCTTCCCAAAAACGGAAAAGCACAGACTATGCTTGTTAGAAGCACAGTTGTGCTTCGCGAAAAGGGAAAGGCACATGTGTGCTTTCAAAAAATTGGAGAAAAAAACAATTGTGCTTCCTGGTTCTGTTTCTCAAGTTTTTTTTCTATTTTTAATCTATTTTTCCAGCTTCCATTTTCTAAATTCTCATTTTCTGTTCATGTTTTTATTTGTAAAAAAAAATTTGTCGAAACCTATTAACATGGGATCTAATTCAAAGATCTCGACAGAAGAAGTTTAACGGCGAAACCACTTCATAATTTGAAGGCATGTTTCAAGAAATAAGCCATCTTGGAAAGAGTAAATATACGCAAAAAGGAAAACTCCGGCTTGTAATAAGTGACGTGCGTGTAGTGCGCCACTTGTCATCACCAAGAAGATGAAAGTGAAATTTGCAGCGTATCCCTTAATTTGTGATTTTTTAGACTCCTTAATTAGTGACTTTTTAGACTCCTTAATTAGTGATTTTAGTGAATTCATCGCCCGCATTTCACATGCAAGTTGGCGCACTACCTAAACCTCCACGAGAAAATTGGCGTTGTTCCAAAAATTTGGGCCCCATCCAAACGGGAGCACATCCTCCGGGTCAGATAAGGCCAAATATTTAGCGGGGCAACTGCCGGCTAGCATCCAAACAGCCCTAGCCTTTGAGGTCTCCAGAATGTTCATGCAGGATCTATGACGCCGTGGGGAATTTACCATGTATATGATGGATTATGGATGGGCTTAGGCCCATGTAAGACAATAATTCCTGATTAATCTCTAAGACCTATTTGTGCATGGCAAGTGGTGGGAAACATGGAAAGTTTAGTACCATACTGCTACACTAAGAAGAGTGAGACCTCTTTATAAGGGTTGCTCTACCACTTGCTATTGGGAGCCTGAGAATAGGAGTTGTACACACACGCTCCTCCCCCTTCGCCACCCGCCTCGTAACGACACGCAAGCGCGCGCCGCGGATTGCGGGTTGCGCGTTGCAGGAATAAGCCGAGTCGAAGCTTACTTTTGCCGCTCAGGAATGGTTGCCGGTTAGAAATGGTTAATTAATATTGGATTAATTAACAAGTTGCTTACGGAAGTGTTACTGTCTAAGACATTCACTACTAGGAAAAGGCTAATTAGTGGCGCACCTATTTTGGTCATTAATGGCGCACTACAGATGCGTCATTATTATCACGCCATTAGTAACAAAATAGTAATGGCGCCTCTGGTGCGCCGTTACTATCTGGCTTAGTAATGGCGCACCACATAGAAGTGCGCCATTACTAACAATTTTTTTTCAATTTTTTTTTCAGAAAATATTTTTTCAATCTCGGGTCATTAATGTCCATATCATCCCCTATCTCCTCATTCATGTGCTGGCCATATATATGATGTTCATAGATGTTTCGGTTCTATGTACTGTACATGTTAGCATGCTTAGGTATCGGTATGAGATGTATACCGTATTTGCCATGTTTATTGCTTACTCATGGATTAGATTAGTCGGAAAAGTGCTAATATTTCTAACAATCCAAAAACCTTATTTAGGCACTTTTCGACTCATGACTTCGCCGCTACTCTGAAAACAAAAAAGTTTATTGGGACACATTTTGAGCGTTGGCAGATCAGGACCACCTGGTGGCTCACAGCAATGAACGTGTTCTGGGTTGGTGATGTGTCTCCCATGGTAACGATTACTCCTGAACAGGAAAATGCGTTTAGGGAGGCAACCACCATCTTTGTGGGAGCCGTTTTTATTATGATCGGAGACAAGCTTGTGGACGCGTATCTCCATATGCGTGTTGCCAAAAACTTGTGGGATGCGCTCGAAGCTAAGTTCGGTGCAACTGATGCCGGGAGCGAGCTGTATGCTATAGAGCAGTTCCATGATTATGAAATGATTGATAACCGTTTTGTATTGGACCAGGCCCATGAGATACAGTGCATCACTAAGGAGCTAGAGCTCCTGAAGTGTGAGTTACCGGACAAGTTTGTCGCGGGTTGCATTATTGCAAAACTCCCTCCTGGATGGAGGAACTTTGCTACTTCTCTCAAGCACATGAGACGTGAATTCTCTGTCGAGGATGGCATTGGTCATCTAAGTGTTGAGCAATACTCGAGAGCAAAGGACTCACACGTAAAAGGGGCAGAGCGTTCTTCTAGCACCAATCTGGTGCAGAAGAACTTCAATACTACCTTTAAGAAGGGTAAGAAGAAAGACAAAAAGAGAGATGGCTGCTTTACTTGTGGTTCAGAGGAATATTGGGCAAACAAGTGCCCAAAAAGTACAAGAAGCCAGGACAGGACGCCAAGTCTTTCAATGTCACTGTGAGCAACAATGATGGGGCATCTGGGTATGGTAATCTGTTTACCGTACTTTCAGTTTGTCAATCCACCGACCGGTAGGTTGACACCGGGGCCAATATTCATGTGTGTGCTGATGTGTCTTTGTTTTCTTCTTACTAGATCGCACGAGATTGTTTCGTCCAATGGGGAATGGCTCGCATGCTTCTGTTCATGGTGTTGGCACGGTAGATCTGAAGTTTACTTCGAGAAAGATCGTGCAACTGAAGAACGTGCAGCATATCCCCGCCATCAAGAAGAATCTCATTAGTGGCTCCCTTCTATGTAAAGAAGGATTTAAGTTAGTATTTGAGTCCAACAAAATAGTTGTATCTCGGTATGGACTATTTCTTGGAAAAGGATATGATTGTGGTGGTTTGTTCCGCCTTCCCTTGGAGGATTTCTGTAATAAAGTCGTGAACCAGTTCGTTCTAATGTTAACGAATCTGAGGTTTGTCATTCACGTCTTTGTCACATAAATTTCGGTTGTATGACACGGCTAGCTAAGATGGATCTGATCTCGAGTTTCACTTTAGCCAAAGGCTCTAAGTGCCATGCGTGTGTGCAGGCAAAGCAACCTCGTAAGCCTCACAAGCCTGCGAAGGAGAGACACCTGGCACCATTAGAGCTCATATATTCAGATCTCTGCGAGATGAATGGTGTGTTGACCAAAGGTGAAAAGAAATACTTCATGACTTTGATTGATGATTCCACTAGATTATGTTATGTGTATTTGTTAAATACAAAGGATGAGGCTCTACACTACTTTAAAATTTAGAAGACTGGAGTTCAGAACCAACTTGAGAAGAAAATAAAACAAGTCCGGTCTGATCGTAGTGGAGAGTACTTTTCTAGTGAGTTCGATTTATTCTATGGGGAACATGGTATTATTCATGAGAGGACACCTCCCTATTCACCACAGTCAAACGGGGTTGCCGAACAGAAAAACCGTACTCTAATAGATTTGGTTAATGCCATGTTAGATACATCGGGTTTATCCAAGGCATGGTGGGGTGAGGCTGTATTGACATCATGTCATGTCCTGAATAAAGTTCCCGCAAAGGATAATGAGACTACTCCCTATGATCAATGGAAAAAGAAAAGAACTACACTCTCTTACTTGCGCACTTGGGGCTGTTTGGCGAAAGTCAATGTGCCGATCCTCAAAAAGCGTAAGCTTGGTCCGAAGACCGTGGACTGCGTTAATTTGGACTATGCTAATATAGCGTTGTCTATAGATTTCTTGTAGTGAAATCCGAGGTACCTGACCAGAAGGTCGGTACAATTATAGAGTCTAAGGATGCTACATTCTTTGAGGATATTTTCTCCATCACACATATGCAAAGCAGTTCTAGACTGGAATCTAATGAGACTCCTGACCCTGCCATTCTGATGGAATATTAGTTGGGAAACGTTGCATGAAAAACAAAAAAATATTCTATGCACACGCAAGATCTATCAAGGAGATGCATAGCAACGAGGGGGAGAGTGTCTCTATGTACCCTCGTAGACCGTAAGTGGAAGCGTTTAGTAACGCGGTTGATGTAGTACAACTTCTTCACGATCAAACCAATCAAGTACCGAACGTATGGTACCTCCTCGTTCAGCACAAGTTCAGCTCGGTGACGTCCAGGCCTTTTTGATCCAGCAAGACGGCAAGGTAGTGGATGAGTTCCGACAGCACGACGGCGTGGTGATGGTGATGATGCTATCTCCGCAGGGCTTCGCCTAAGCACTACAAAAATATTACCAAGGGTGTAAATGGTGGAGGGGGGCGCCGCACACAGCTAAGAGATTGTCGTGGTTATGTGTGGCGCCCCCTCCCACACACACACACACACATACACACACACACACACACACACACACACACTATATATATATATATATATATATATATATATATATATATATATATATATATATATATAGGTGGGGGAGAGGGGAGAGGCCAGGAGGCGCCCCAAGTAGGGCCGAATCCTACATGGGGTCTTCCCCAAGTCGCGCCCCCGTTCCTTATATTAGTGCGGGAGGAAAGCAGGAGGAGGTGGCGCCCCCTTTCCTTTCTCTTACGAGGAGGGAAAGGCAGGAGGGGCCACCCCTCCTCTTTCCTTCCCCTAAGGCCGGCCGACCAGGGAGAGGGGTGCGCCCGCCCCCTAATGGACTGGTCTGTCCCCCCCTTGGCCCATTAGGCCCATACACTCCCCGGGGGTGTCTGGAACCCCTTCTGGTGACTCAATGACTACCCGGTGCACTCTTCCGGTGTCCCAATATCATCGTCCTATATATAAATCTTTACCTCCGGACCATTCCGGACCTCCTCGGCATGTCAGTGATCTCATCCGGGACTTCGAACAACATTCGGTCATCAAATCATATAACTCATATAACACTGTATCGTCAACGAACATTAAGCGCGCGGACCCTACGGGTTCGAGAACTATGTAGACATGACCGAGACACTTCTCCGATCAATAAGCAATAGCGGAGCCTGGATGCCCATATTGGTTCCTACATATTCTATGAATATCTTTACCGGTCGAACTGTTATGACAACATACGTAATTCCCTTTGTCCATTGGTATGTTACTTGCCCAACATTCGACCGTCGGTATCTTCATACCTAGTTCAATCTCATTATCGGCAAGTCTCTTTACTCGTTCTATAATACATCATCTTGCAACTAACTCCTTAGTCACTTTGCTTGCAAGGCTACTTATGACGTGTATTACCGAGAGGGCCCAGAGATACCGATTGATAAATCCTAATATCGATTTATGCCAACTCAACAAACAACTTCGGAGATACCTGTAGAGCATCTTTATGATCACGCAGTTATGTTGTGACGTTTGATAGCACACAAGGTATTCCTCTATTATCTGGGAGTTACATAATCTCATAGTCGAAGGAATATGCATTTGATATTTAGAATGCAATAGCAATAAACTGAACGATCGATATGCTAAGCTAACAGATGGGTCTTGTCCATCACATCATTCTCCTAATGATGTGATCCCGTTATAAAATGACAACACATGTCTATGGTTAGGAAACCTTAACCATCTTTGCTCAATGAGCTAATCTAGTAGAGGCTTACTAGGGAGACGGTAACTTTTTATTTATTCACACATGTATTTAAGTTTCCGATCAATACAATTCTAGCATGAATAATAAACATTTATCATGAATAAGGAAATATAAAATAACAACTTTATTATTGCCTCTAGGGCATATTTCCATCAGTCTCCCACTTGCACTAGAGTCAATAATCTAGATTACATTGTAATGAATCTAACACCCATGGAGTCTTGGTGTTGATCATGTTTTTCTCGCAGAAGAGGCTTAGTCAACGGGTCTGCCACATCCAGATTCATATGTGTTTTGCAAATTTCAATGTCTACAATGATCTGCATGGTGCTATTATAGCTAATTGCTCCCACTTTCAATACATATCTAGATTGACACACATAGTCAACCCGATCAGTGCCAAAGCTTGCATCGAAGTAACCCTTTACGACAAACTCTTTATCACCTCCATAACCGAGAAACATTTCCTTAGTCCTCTTAGGTAACTAAGGATAATTTTGACCGCTGTCCAGTGATCCACTCCTGGATCACTATCGTACCCCCTTGCCAAACTCATGGCGAGGCACACAATAGGCCTAGTACACAGCATGGCATACTTACAAAACCTATGGCTGAGGCATAGGGAATGACTTTCATTCTCTCACTATCTTCTGCCGTGGTCGTGCTTTCGATCTTACTCAACTTCACACCTTGTAACACAGCCAAAAAACTCTTTCTTTGACTGATCCATTTTGAACTTCTTCAAAAGTTTGTCAAGGTATGTGCTTTGTGAAAGTCCTATTAAGTGTCTCAATCTATCCCTATAGATCTTGATGCCCAATATATAAGCAGCTTCATCGAGGTCTTTCATTGAAAAATTCTTACTCAAGTATCCCTTTATGCTATCCAGAAATTGTATATCATTTCCAATCTAGAATATGTCATCCACATATAATATCAGAAATGCTATAGAGATCCCACTCACTTTCTTGTAAATACAGACTTCACCGTAAGTCTGGCCATATTCTTTGATCACCTCATCAAAGCATATATTCCAAATCCGAGATGCCCGCACCAGTCCATAGATGTATCGCTGGAGGTTGCACACTTTTGTCAGCACCTTTAGGATCGACAAAACCTTCTCGTTGCATCATATACAACTCTTCTTTAAGAAATTCATTAAGAATGCAGTTTTGACGTCCATTTGCTAGATTTCATAATCATAAAATGCGGCAATTGCTAACATGATTCAGACAGACTTAAGCATCGCTATAGGTGAGAAAGTCTCATCATAGTCAACTCCTTGAACCTGTCGAAAACCTTTCGCGACAAGTCGAGCTTTGTAGACAGTAACATTACCATCAGCGTCAGTCTTATTCTTGAAGATCCATTTATTTTCTATGGCTTGCCGATCATCGGAAAAGTCCACCAAAGTCCATACTTTGTTCTCATACATGGATCCTATCTCAGATTTCACGGCCTCAAGCCATCTGTCGGAATCTGGGCTCATCATAGCTTCTTCATAGTCCTAGGTTCGCCTTGGTCTAATAACATGATTTCTAGGACAGGAATACCGTACCACTCTGGTGCGGATCGTGCTCTGCTTGACCTACAAGGTTTAGTCATAACTTGATCTAAAGTTTCATGATCATTATCAATTGCTTCCTCTCTAGTTGGTGTAGGCATCACGGGAACGGTTTTCTGTGATGTGCTACTTTCCAATTCGAGAGAAGAAACAATTACCTCCTCTAGTTCTACTTTCCTCCCACTCACTTCTTTCGAGAGAAACTCCTTCTCTAGAAAGGAGCAATTCTTAGCAACAAAAATCTTGCATTCGGATCTGTGGTAGAAGGTGCACCTAATTGTTTCCTTAGGGTATCCTATGAAGACGCACTTCTCCGATTTAGGTTCGAGCTTATCAGGCTGAAGCCTTTTGACATAAGCGTCGCATCCCCAAACTTTAAGAAACGACAGCTTAGGTTTCTTGCCAAACCACAGTTCATACGGTGTCGTCTCAACGGATTTAGATGGTGCCCTATTTAATGTGAATGCGGTTGTCTCTAATGCATAACCCCAAAACGATAGTGGTAAATCAGTAAGAGACATCATAGAACGCACCATATCTAATAAAGTACGGTAATGACGTTCGGACACACCATTACGTTGTGTTATTCCAGGTGGCGAGAGTTGTGAAACAATTCCACATTGTTTTAAATGAAGGCCAAACTCGTAACTAAAATATTCGCCTTCGCGATAAAATCGTAGAAACTTTATTTTCTTGTTACGATGATTCTCCACTTCACTCTCAAATTCTTTGAACTTTTCAAATGTTTCAGACTTGTGTTTCATCAAGTAGATATACCCATACCTACCCAAATCATCTGTGAAGGTCATAAAATAACGATACCCACCATGTGCTTCAACACTCATCGGACCACATACATCGGTATGTATTATTTCCAATAAGTCATTAGCTCACACCATTGTTCCGGAGAATGGATTTTTAGTCATCTTGCCCATGAGGCATGGTTCGCAAGTATCAAATTATTCATAATCAAGTGATTCCAAAAGTCTATTTGCATGGAGTTTCTTCATGTGCTTTACACCAATATGACCTAAACGGCAGTGCCACAAGTATGTTGCACTATCATTATCAACTTTGCATCTTTTGGCATCAATATTATGAATATGTGTATTACTATGATCGAGATTCAACAAAAATAGACCATTCATCATGGGTGCATGACCATAAAAGATATTACTCATATAAATAGAACAACCATTATTCTCCAATTTAAATGAATAATCATCTCGCAATAAACAAGATCCAGATATAATGTTCATGCTCAACGCGGGCACCAATTAACAATTATTGAGGTCTAAAACTAATCCCGAAGGTAGATGTAGAGGTAGCGTGCCGACGGCGATCACATCGACCTTGGAACCATTCCCAACGCGCATCGTCACCTCGTCCTTAGCCAATCTTCATTTATTCCACAGCTCCTATTTCGAGTTACAAATATGAGCAACCGAACCAGTTTCAAATACCCAGGAGCTACTACGGGCATTAGTAAGGTACACACCAGTATCATGTATATCAAATATACCTTTGTTCACTTTGCCATCCTTCTTATCCGCCAAGTATTTGGGGCAATTCCGCTTCCAGTGACCCTTCCCTTTGCAATAGAAGCACTCAGTTTCAGGCTTGGGTCCAGCATTGGGTCTCTTCCCGGGAGTGGAAACTTTCTTGCCATTCTTCTTGAAGTTCCCTTTCTTCCCTTGCCATTTTTCTTGAACTAGTGGTCTTGTTAACCATCAACACTTGATGCTCCTTCTTGAATTCTACCTCCGCGGCCTTAAGCATTGCGAAGAGCTCAGGAATCATTGTGTTCATCCCTTGCATATTATAGTTCATCACGAAGCTCTAGTAGCTAGGTGATAGTGATTGGAGAACTTTGTCAATCACTATCTTATCTGGAAAATTAACTCCCATTTGATTCAAGCGATTGTAGTACTCAGACATTCTGAGCACATGCTCACTGGCTAAGCTATTATCCTCCATCTTGTAGGCAAAGTACTTGTCAGAGGTCTCATACCTCTCAACACGGGCATTTGTCTGAAATACCAATTTCAGATCTAGGAACATCTCATATGTTCCATGGCGTTCAAAAATGTCTTTGAAGCCTCGATCCTAAGCTGTAAAGCATGGCACACTAAACTATCAAGTAGTCATCATATCGAGCTTGTCAAACATTCATAACGTCTGCATCAGCTCACACAACAGGCCTGTCACCTAGTGTTGTATTAAGGACATAATTCTTATGTGCAACAATGAGGATAATCCTCAGATCACGGACCCAGTCCGCATTATTGCTACCATCATCTTTCAACTTAGTTTTCTCTAGGAACATATGAAAAATAGGGGAGCTATATCGCGAGCTATTGATCTATAACATAGATATGCAAAAACTATTGAGACTAAGTTCATGATAAATAAAGTTTAATTAATCAAATTACTAATGAGCTCCCACTTAAATAAAAATCCCTCGAGTTATCTAAGTGATACATGATCCAAATCAACTAGCCCATGTCCGATCATCATGTGAGATGGGGTAGTCATAAATGGTGAACATCTCTATGTTGATCATAACTACTATATGACTCATGTTCGACCTTTCGGTCCCCAGTGTTCCGAGACCATGTCTGTACATTCTAGGCTCGTCAAGTTTAACCCAAGTATTCTGCATGTGTAAAACTGTCTTACACCCGTTGTATGTGAACGTAGAGTCTATCGCACCCGATCATCATGAGGTGCTTCGAAACGACGAACTTTGACAATGGTGCATACTCGGGGAGAACACATTTATCTTGAAATTTAGTGAAGGCATCATCTTATAATGCTACAGCCGTTCTAAGCAAAATTAGATGCATAAAGGATAAACATCACATGCAATCAAAATATGAGACATGATATGGCCATCATCATCTTGTGCTTTTGATCTCCATCTCCAAAGCATTGTCATGATCTCCATCGTCACCGGCTCGACACCTTGATCTCCATCATTGTGTCGGGGTCGTCTCGCCAACTATTGCTTCTACAACTATTGCAAACGCATAGCAATAAAGTAAAGTAATTACATGGCGTATGCACTTCATACAATAAAGAGACAACCCTAAGGCTCCTGCCGGTTGTCGATATTACAAAACATGATCATCTCATACATCAACATATATCACATCATGTCTTGACCATATCACATCACAACATGCCCTGCAAAAACAAGTTAGACATCCTCTACTTTATTGTTGCAAGTTTTACGTGGCTGCTACGGGCTTCTAGAAAGAACCGTTCTTACCTACGCAAAAACCACAACGGTGATTCATCAAGTTTGCTATTTAAACCTTCTTCAAGGACCGACCATAGTCAATTTTGATTCAACTAAAGTAGGAGAAATAGACACCCGCCAGCCACCTTTATGCAAAACTAGTTGCATGTCAGTCGGTGGAACCGTATCATGTGTGTGGACATGTAAGGTTGGTCCGGGCCGCTTCATCCCACAATACTGCCGAAGCAAAATAAGACGTTGGTGGTAAGTAGTATGACTATCACTGCCCACAACTCTTTGTGTTCTACTCGTGCATATCATCTACGCATAGACTTGGCTCAGATGCCACTGTTGGGAAACGTTGCATGGAAAACAAAAAAAATTCTACGCACACGCAAGATCAATCAAGGGGATGCATAGCAACGAGGGGGAGAGTGTGCCTACGTACCCTCGTAGACTGTAAACGTAAGCATTTAGTAACGCGGTTGATGTAGTCCAACTTCTTCACAATCCAACCGATCAAGTACCGAACGTACGACACCTCCGCGTTCAGCACACGTTCAGCTCGGTGACGTCCACGCCTTCTTGATCCAGCAAGACGGCAAGGTAGTGGATGAGTTCTGGCAGCACGATGGTGTGGTGACGGTGACGGTGATGCTATCTCCGCAGGGCTTTGCCTAAGCACTACGAAAATATGACTCAAGGGATAAACGATGGAGGGGTGCGCCGCACACGGCTAAGAGATTGTCGCGGTTATGTGTGGCGGCCCCTCCCACATATATATAGGTGGGGGAGAGGGGAGAGGCCAGGAGGCACCCCAAGTAGGGTTGAATCCCACTTGGGGTCTTCCACAAGCCTCACCCCCTTCCTTATTTGAGTACGGGAGGAAAGCAGGAGGAGGTGGCGCCCCCCCCACCTTTCCTTTCTCTTACGAGGAGGGAAAGGCAGGAGGGGCCACCCCTCCCCTTTCCTTCCCCTAGGGCCGGCCGGCCAGGGAGAGGGGCACGCCAGCTCCCTAGTGGGCTGATCTGTCCCCCCCCCTTGGCCCATTAGGTCCATACACTTCCCGGGGATGCCCCGAACCCCTTTAGGTGCCCCGATGACTACCCGGTGCACTCCGAAACTCTTTCGATGTCCGAATATCATCGTCCTATATATCAATCTTTACCTACAGACCATTCCGGAGCTCCTCGTCATGTCCGTGATCTCATCCGGGACTCCGAACAATATTCAGTCGTCAAATCATATAACTCATATAACACTATATCGTCAACGAACGTTAAGTGTGCGGACCCTGCGGGTTCGAGAACTATGTAGACATGACTGAGACACTTCTCCGTTCAATAACCAGTAGCGGAACCTAGATGCCCATATTGATTCCTACATATTCTACAAAGATCTTTATCGGTCGAACCATTATGACAACATATGTAATTCCCTTTGTCCATCGGTATGTTACTTGCCCGAGATTCGATCGTCGGTATATTCATACCTAGTTCAATCTCGTTATCGGCAAGTCTCTTTACTCGATCTGGAATACATCATCTTGCAACTAACTCCTAAGTCACTTTGCTTCCAATGCTTCTTATGATGTGTATTACCGAAAGGGCCCAGAGATACCTCTCCGATAGTCGAAGTGACAAATCCAAATCTCGATCTATGCCAACTCAACAAACACCTTTGGACATACCTATATAGCTTCTTTATGATCACCCAGTTATGTTGTGACATTTGATAGCACACTAGGTATTCCTCCGGTATCCGGGAGTTGCATAATCTCATAGTCGAAGGAATATGTATTTGACATTTACAAAGCAATATTAATAAACTGAATGATCAATATGCTAAGCTAACGGATGGATCTTATCCATCACATCATTCTCCTAATGATGTGATCCCGTTATCAAATGACAACACATGTCTATGGTTAGGAAACCTTAACCATCTTTGATGAACGAGCTAGTCTAGTAGAGGCTTACTAGGGACACCATATTTGTTTATGTATTCACACAAGTATTTAAGTTTTCGATCAATACAATTCTAGCACGAATAATAAACCTTTATCATGAATAAGCAAATATAAAATAACAACTTTATTATTGCCTCTAGGGCATATTTCCTTCAATATGATGAACACGAAAGTGATGAAAGTTCATCAGAGGATGACGAGGAATCTCCTGTTAGGAGCAAGAGGCAAAGGACTGCAAAGTCTTTTGATGACGATTTCCTCGTGTACCTCGTGGATGATTCCTAGTTCCATTTCAGAAGCTTATGCATCTCCGGATGCGGACTACTGGAAGGATGCGGTTTGTAGCAAGATGGATTCCATCATGGCCAACGGGACATGGGATATCACTGATTGTCCTTATGGTTGCCAACCATTGGATGTAAGTGGGTGTTCAAGAGGAAGCATAGGCCTGATGGTACTGTTGAGAAGTACAAGGTTAGGCTTGTGGCCGAGGGTTATACCCAGAAAGAAGAAGAGGATTTCTTCGATACTTACTCAGCTGTGGCTAGACTGACAACCACTCGAGTGTTACTCGCTTTGGCTGCCTCGCATGGTCTTCTCGTTCATCAGATGGACGTTAAGACGGCTCTCCTCAACTGAGAGCTAGACAAGAAAATTTACATGCAACAGCCATATGGCTTTGTAGTAAATCGTCAGGAAAGAAAGGTGTGCAAGCTAGTGAAATCTTTGTATGACCTAAAACAAGGGCCTAAGCAATGGCATGAGAAGTTTAATACAACTTTGACATCTCCTAGCCTTGTTGTTAACGCAGCTGACAAATGTGTATACTATCGCTATGGTGGAGGCGAAGGAGTAATATTGTGTCTATATGTCGATGACATACTGATATTTGGGACCCACCTCCAAGTCATTGAGGAGGTCAAGGCTTTTCTATCTCATAAATTTGAGATGAAAGACCTGGGCGTGCCTGATGTTATCTTGAACATCAAGCAACTGAGAAATACTAAGGTTGGAATTACACTTTTGCAATCCCACTATGTTCAGAAGATTTTGAGCCGTTTTGGATATTCGGACTGCAAACCTTCTGCAACACCATATGATCCTAGCGTGCGGATTCGAAAGTTCGGAGGCACGACTGTAGATCAATTGAGATATTCTCAAGTGGTTGGTTCACTCATGTACTTAGCTTGTACTACTCGTCCTGACATATCATTTTCTTTGTGCAAACTGAGCCAGTTTGTTCCCAATCCGGGAGATGTGCATTGGCATGCTGTTGAGTGAGTGATGCGTTACTTCCAAGGTACTGTGAACTATGGAATTCACTATTCTGGGTACCCGACGGTACTTGATGGGTATAGCGATTCGAATTGGACCGGATATCTGATTCTGATGAGATGAAAGCCACAAGTGGATATGTCTTCACACTTGGTAGTGGTGTTGTTTCCTGGAAGTCTTGCAAGCAGACGATCTTAATGAGATCGACTATGGAAGCAGAACTCACAGCATTAGACACATCATGCATTGAAGCAGAATGGATTCAAGAGCTTTTGATGGATTGGCCAGTGGTTGATAAACCAGTCCCGACTGTCCTTATGAATTGTGACAATCAAACTGTGATTGCCAAGGCTAAGAGTTCAAAGGACAACATTAAATCCACAAAGCATATAAGAGGAAGATTAAAATGTGTCAGAAAATCAAGAAACTCCGGAGTGATAGAGTTGGATTATATCCAGACTACTAAAAATCTGGTAGACCCTTTTACGAAAGGGCTATCACAGATTGTGATAGAAAATTCATAGAGGGAGATGGGTATGAGACCCACGTAAGTTGCCATGTGGGTAACCCAACCTATGTGATCGGAGATCCCGTGAATTAGGACCTAGGAAAACAATCCAGCTGTCAACTGAGGAGAGTATCCTTAATTAACCCACTCCATTGGAGATGCAATAATACTCTCAATTTTGTAAGGCAAGTTTACTTTTGTCTTAATGTGTTCCAAAGCTTATGTAAGTAAGATGCTAACCTACAGAACATTCTTTGGAGGAACACACCTATGTGAGCCCAACTGCTGGTCACAGTCTATGAGATTGGGTGATCTCTAGGAAGCTCATGAGAAGGTACGAAGTATGACTAATAAGCTCCACCCGTTGGGTTTAGCCTTCGACAGCCGCGTATCAGCTGGCAATACGCAAAACTTCTGCACGTCAAACCGACAATTCAAGGCATAGTCCATTTTTCAATTGTGAAGAAGTCTAATCCTATTGCTCTAGGTGAAAGTTCAACTTAACAGTCTTCACTAAAAATTCTGGTATATCAAACATTGTTTGGAATAGTTGACAAACTTATGTGCCTCGAGATCTGGTGGGGGATTGATGGATTATGGATGGGCCTAGGCCCATATAAAACAATAATCCCTGGTTAATCTCTAAGGCCCATTAATGTGCATGGCAAGTGGCGGGAAGTGTGGGAAGTTTAGTACCATACTGCTACAGTAAGAAGAGTGAGACCTCTTTATAAGGGTTGTTTTACCATTTGCTATTGGGAGCTTGGGAATAGGAGTTGTACACACGCGCTCCTCCTCCTCCACCGCCCGCCTTGCCTCGTCACGACGCGCACGCGCCGCGGTTTGCGGGAATGAGCCAAGCCGAAGTTTATTTTTACCGGTCAGGAATGGTTAATTAATCTCGGATTAATTAACACGTTGCTTACGGAAGTGTCAATGTCCGAGACGTTGGACCCTGGGCTGTTCGCATTGCACCCCTAAAGCATTGGTGAGAAAGAATACCATTTAATTCTTTCCCACTAATATACCCAATTTAATAAGCAAATTGACAAGTTAAGCGTTTCCCCCAAAAATGGCGAGTCTGGCTCGTACATCAAGCTTACGTGGTCTAAAACATATAGATGTATTTGTGGATTCCATCTCCTGCGTGGAAAAAATGAGGCAGTGACTATCACAAATTAAGTATATTTCTAAGATCTCGAGATCCCATCTAAACTTTACTTTTGGATAAACATAAGCTTTATTATCTCTATGTTACATTGTTTATTACTCTCCTAAGTATATTTCTTTGCCCCTCTAAACTCTCTTCTGTGTCCCTAAGTATATTTCTTTGCCCCTCTAAACTTTCTTCTTTGCCCCTAAGTATATTTCTTTGCCCCTCTAAACTCTCTTCTGTGCCTCAGTATCACTAATGCATATAGTCATGATTATTACATTGTTTATTACAAGTCATTAAAATGTAGCCTAATCAAATGGTGTAACATTCACAGAAAACATACACTCCAATAATGAACATCAAAACCAAGACAGACACTCCATGGTAAGCAACTCTAGATGTTTGCCATCAACAAAGACTGATTCAGGGGAGGCGGGGGGGGGGGGGGGGGGGGGGGCATCCCATGAACTCATGCTATTGGGGCGCACTTGTTAGTTCATGTTTTTTCTTTTTCTCCTTATTACGAGAGCTATATGGCCATATGAATTTTTCAAAAAGATATATTGTCCAGTTTCTATTTTAAACTATACTAATGATCTAGAAATTTTTACGAGTGTTGTAAATTTTCTTTATATGTTAATTGATGGTTCTAAAGTACGCTCACATGCAGAACCTGCATGAGAAACTGCCAAAGTAACTAAGGAGATGTGCAAATATATTTCAAATAACTAACAAGATCCATAGCTAATTATTAAATTCATGACATATGTAATGATCAAATATTGTCAAAAAAGTGTTATTCTCGTGTCGTTCAGTAAGTGAATCGACTTTATTTCATTTTTGAAAAGGGCATGTAAGAGAGTTTAGCCACAACTACCACATTTAGCTCAGCCAAATCAGCAAAAGTAGAACTAGTTGGGGGCAGATTACCACAATGGCCACGTTATATCAGCGCAACGAGCCAGAAAAAGCAAGCAAGACCAAGCCCTAACCCCGGTACAACTTAGACTTAGAGCAGGTCCCGATTTTCGAGCAGTAGTCGGCAAAAAGAAGGAAGCTCTAGCACCGTAGTGGCGACTGCTACCCAAATTTCCAGTGCTTCCAATTCCTATCAGATATTGTTGTGGAATTGAATGGTCGATGGCACTTGGCAAACTCATTTAGTTGCTCTCCTCTTTGGTGGTTGTTACCTTACTCATGCACAAGTCGATGTGCTATTTATAGGCATGTACACACCAGAGAATAACTACCATCAAACGCTTATTTGCTGGTTTTACTTATTAACCCATTGCCTTGCTTTCATCTCTTCAGTACAATCCCAACTATGAAGAGCATAATTAGGGCATCTCCAATGCTATCCCCTAAAATAGATACACTATCAGTCCATGGACAGAGTCCGAACGTGTCCGTCGATATGATACGGGAGTTGGCATGCAACCATATTACCTCAAATGTCCGCATCTATTAGCTTTAAAAATAGCGACAACCTTTCGTCAACCTTTTGCCAAATAGCAGCGGTTACATACTAACCACTTGAAGAAAAAAAAATGGTGATATGCAAACATATCATTAGTAGCTTCCGCCCAAAAAAACTGCATATCATTTGTACCTTCCGCCAAAAATGCATATCATTAGCATTGCATTGGTAGCAAAATGCATTAGTAGCTTTCGCCAAATAGCAGCAAAATGCATTAGTAGCTTTCGCCAAAAAAGGTGCATATCCTTAATAGTTTCCGCCAAATGGTACTAGCCTTCCGCCAAACTGAGAAATGTAGCAGTGGCCTAGAAGACATACATGGTGGCTTTTGTCCACACGGATGGAACCTCTAGAAATTCATGTGACCATATGACATTATCCCAAAAAATAGTCATTGTCACTTGGTATTATATAAACTTCAGTTTCTCTTCCTATAGATGGCACATGTGAGAGAAAATATGATTAAAATAAATTCTACCAAAGTTCAGAAATAAATTGACATAAAATTTTCCATTTGGGCATTTTCTCAAACTGACGGGCTAGCCTGCCCGTCAGGTCTATTTGGTCTTAGATATACATGCATATTTCTCCACGGCGTCACCTACATGGCAAAAGGTGTGGATGTGTGTTTACCCGAAACTAACGAAACTACAATTATCACATATCAAATGTATTGCTAAGACCTCATCCATACTAGTTAAACAATTCGTTCTCGATGATCGTCTCCCAGCCAGTAAACAAAGAATCATGTTCCGTCTGCCGACATGCAGAAATGTTGTGGCTATCTACAAGCCTGTATAGCTCTAGTTCTAACGCTACAAGTAGCTAAGGCGAGAGCAGTCCAGATAGGCCCACATGTCACGTGCAATGACAGGAAACGTCCTTCCGTCCATATGCAACGGGCAAGAAAGAAAGAACACAATATGGAGTGACGTGACAACAAGACGAAATCAAATTTTCTTTTCGGGGAAAAAGGGGTTATATTACTCAGAAATCAAATTTTTGATCAACGGCACAATGCAGTACCTAGTCGCAGCCAAATCTATGTACGATGGTCGGAGGTACGGGCTAGCAAATTAAACTCGTTAGTGGAGATTACTCGAGGGTTACAGGCTAACATAAGCGAGCAGCAGCCTTGCGTTTGCCTTCTTGGAGCCTAAGCTCTAGAGCAGGGTCGTTGTAGATTATGCTCCTGTGCCGAGATCACTGGCAGCAGCAGATGAGAGAAAGTAGTCCCCGCTTAAAATGACCGTACTTTTGCTACTCAAATTTCCAATGCCTCCTACTCCCATCAGATTTTATTGTGGAATTGAATTCTCAAAAACAATGAATTCTCGTTGTCACTCTGCACGCTCATTTGCTCCGCTCTCCAACCTCCCCGCAACTAGCACTGCATATCCAGCGTTGGTTCCCCTACACACACAGAAGTCGACATGGTTTTTATAGGCATGTATACGGGAGTGAATATGTGACTACCTAACGTATATTTAGTGATCTTACCTATGTTACCGAAAAAGGCTTTCGCCCCACTTTATATATAAAACAAATCACACATTACAACCGGCCATACAACAGGAAACGGAAAATAAAACGACAGGATACACAACTCTACAGAACAGCTAACGAGCTCCGAAGGACCGGTAGGACATCGAAGCCCACAACGACTTCAGATCAAGTCATCAACGACTGCGACAAGGGAGAATTTCACCGCCGGAGGAAAGCCACACTTTGTCCCTCCCAAGGACAAACTTGTTGTCCCGTCGCTGCCTCCGAAGAGGGCCCCTGCCCTCTCGTCCTAGATCGAAGGACGCCGTCCGGTCGGCAGGCAGAGCAGCTCACCCCTGAGCACGCATGGGCAGGCCAACCAGCTGCCGAGGATAGGACAACAGCCGTGGCGACCTCACCTCTAAAGGACACCCATACATCGCCACCGTCTCCGGCCAAGACCCAAACGCACACCGCAGCTGCCGAGCATGGACAGTACTGAAGACCGGCAGACCACCACCACACCGAGCCCCTGACCACGAAGAGCTCCCAAGGCGGCGCCTTCAAAAAGAAAGTGACGCCGATGCGCCGCCGCCGCCCAATCTGAAGATTTTAGGCTTTCGCCCGGGCCAAGAGGCGGAGGGCCAGGTGTAGGTCTCGATGTTGCCCACAAGAAGGAGAACAGCGCCATGGGCGTCGCCAAAATCGTGACCGGCCTCGCTGGTCAATGGTTTCCCCCGACCCAGAGCCCGCACCCACCGCCCCTCCGACCAGCAGAACGGGAGACCCAAAGGGCGCCCAAATCCCGGCCGGACGTGGAGGACAAAGCACCAGTGAGGCCACCATCTTCAGATCAGAACCATGCTAGCTGCCGCCCGGCGCAGCCAAGGACGGCACCCCGCAGAGCCAGCGCCACCTCCCGTCGAAGAGGAGGGTGCGCCCTCTCCAGCAGTGGCCGCCGCCACCCACGACACCCGCAGATCGGTCAGATCGGACGCGCCCGACCTAGCCCGCACCACCACCAGATCGGCCTCGCAGCCGAGCCCCAGCCGCCACCACTGCAGGGCCGCGCCGCCACCTCCCAGCGCAGCAGCTACCAGATCCACACGACCCCGCCACCGGAAAGCTCGCCGGACCCGCCCCCTCCCCCCCCCCCCCCCCCCGCGAGCAGCTGACCCGCGCGGCCGCGCCGCCGGGATCCCGATAGGGGAGGGAGGGGAGAGGCCCCGCCGCTGCCAGCACCGCATGGGCTTTGCCCGGCGGACACTCTCCGGCAGCGGTGAGGAGGAGGAGGGGATGGGGCAAGGGGCCTCTCGCCGGCGGCGGAGATGGGGCTCCAGAGACGCGCACGTGGGGCACGTCGCGGGAGAGGGGGAGGGGGGTTGGCTAGACTATGCGCTTCGGACAATTTTTTTTATCTTACCTATTAATTTCTTGCCTTCTTTTCTCTCACTTGTCACGCCTTTTTGTTGCTCTGCTCTCAGCATTTCCAACCGCTTTGCCTACAGCAGGCCTTAAAGAAAAGGTAAATATGGGATTGTTGAGAGAAAGTACAGTTTACTTTATTTTTGTCACCAATACACTAAATTTATGAAACAAGCTGATACAATGTATCTCATCTAAGCATTTCCTCCAAAACTGTGTGGGATGGCCTGCCTATCGGGTTTCATAGTGTGACAAATATAGGCATATATCTTGGAGGTGTTCCTACATGACAAAAGGCATATAAGAAAAATAGAGAGATTATTAAAATTTTGAATAAAACGAGCGTTAGTTCGTCAACTCAAAGTAGTTGCACATCTTAAGCAAAGAACCCGGGAGCTGATTAATTTAGTGCATAAACTTGTCTATTTGATCAAATAAGGCCAAACGGATTTGAAAAAGAAAAACCATGCAGATTGCTTCCACGTTAGCATTCCCTTCGGTTGTTGGATAACCTTCCTTTTGTTGTTACTCACGCTAAGCTGGCTAGTACAAAGTTCACCTCCCACTACTAGGCAAAACCCTAATAGTAGCGCGGGGTAATGGCTTAGCAGTAGTGTGGGGGCCCGCGCTACTGCTAGCGCACTACAGCTTGACCCCGCACTACTTTCACTTGTGTTAGCAGTAGCATGGGATAGAACCCGTGCTACTACTAAATAGCAGCAGCGCGGGGTGTTACCCGGCGCCACTACAATTCCTGCCGTATTTTATTTGTTTATATTTATACATTGTTATACAAACTTTTATACAGTAGCAATGTAGAGGCTGTGGAAGAAACGCAGATTAGATTAAAGTTGATGGATCCATGTGACCAAGTTGAATTAGTAGGAAGATATGATGTTGGGACGGCACACAAGTGTCGAATGAAGGCAATGTCTATCAAGTCCAATTTGCATTGTGGTGCATATAGGGAGGTTGTTGCATCCCCGTAGTAAGGCAATGCCTATCAAGTTTGCATTAGGGTGCATATAAGGAGGTGGTTGTATCCCCGGAGTAAGGCAATGCCTATCAAGGCCAATCTGCATCGGGGTGCATATAAGGAGGTTGTTGCGGTAATTGGACTTGATAGGCATTGCCTTCATTCGGCACTTGTGTGCCTGCCTAACGTCATATCTTCCTACTAATTCAACTTGGTCACTTAGATCCATCCACTTTAATCTAATCCGCACCTTAGTTCCAAACACCTCAGGTGATTTGACTTTCCAGGATGCAACAACCTCCTTGTGTACACCCCAATGCAAATTGGACCTGATAGGCATTGCCTTCATCCGACGCTTGTGAGCCGTCCCAACATCATATCTTCCTACTAATTCAACTTGGTCACTTGGATCAATCCACTTTAATCTAATCTGTGTTTCTTCCACCCCAATGATATAAAAACTCATCATCGTCATAATGATATAACATTACATCATTATCGTAGTCATATAACAACTCATCATCTGTAGTCATATAATAACTCATCATCGTCATAGTGATATAACAATGTCTCACCATAATGATCATCATAAGTTAACTACTGCTAGCTAATTGTTATCATTGTGGGTAAATAACTTTCTAATAACATGACAAGTACTGCGACCTACTCCTCTCTCTTAGGTAAAATAGCATAAAACAGAAAAACCACTCCATCTCCATTATGCAGCATAGAGATCCACCGGTCTCCAGTTTGTAGCCTACGCTCATTCACTATTGTTGTCCATCATTTGATTTCGAGTCCTTCGGCACATTTGAAAGTCTCCGTCCCTGATCGTACGCTAACAATTGTCATCTGACCTTCGGCATACATCAGTGGACTAGTGACACAATAGTAAAATAGTAACATAGTTAGGAATATAATTTACTTAAGAAGAATGTATGAAAAAGATGGACTAGTGACACAATAGTAAAAAAATATTACCATGATTTTTTCAGGAACGTTACCACAGCTCAACTCATGGACTAGTGGCACATATCCACTAAATTTGGCCAGCTCCAAAAATTTTCTTGAAAGTAAAAAAAACATTAACAAAAGAGGAAAGAGAATTCTTCTCTTCCTATGTTAGATCCGAGCCATAACTGTAGTAGGTCTTGTCTATTATCTTCTGTGTATCTCTTGGAGAAAGGAAATAAGTTGTCAACTATAAATAAACAATTTTAGTCGGGATGAATCGCTACTAGGGAAATGCCCATATACAGGAGTTTAGTAGTACCGGTTTTTATAAGAAAACACTACTACTACTTATCAGTAGCGCTTGTACACGGTAAGTGCTGCTACTATGCACTTACCAGTAGCGCTGTGTTCATAAAACTCGCTACTACTACAACTGCTAGACCTTTGCCGGCCGGCCAGGCATAGTAGTAGCGCTTTTATGTAGAAAGCGCTACTACTATTGAACGTAGCAGTAGCGCTTTCTACATAAAAGTGCTACTACTACGGGTTCCTTATCCAGACCCATGACCTGCGCTTGACCTCACTCCCCCTCACACACTCTCACTCGTGCGGCTCTGCCGGGCGCCGTCGCTGCCACCGTCCCCCGCGCCGGTCTTCTCCTGCCGACCACCCTCGCCCGCCGGCCACCCTCCCCCGCGCCATCCTCCTCCTGCGCCGGCCGACCTCCAGCACCGGCCCTCCTCCCCCGACCCCCCCCCCCCGCACCGGCCGTCCTCCGCCGAGAGGTACTCCTCCTCCCTCCTCCTCCCTCTAGGTTAATTAGGTTAACTAAGTGAACTAAGTGAGCTAGCTATAGGTTAATTTGGTTTACTAACTAGGTTATAATTAGATGTTTTGTAATGTTTGGTTAACTAAGTAGATGTTAATTAGGTTAGGGCAGTAGTGGTACTGTTAATTAGATGTTTTTTTAGTTAGGGAAGTAGGTTAGGTAACTAAGTAGATGTTAGTAGTATTTAGTTTAGAGAAAAAATTCAATATAGTTTTTTACTGTTTTTAGTAAGTGTTTAATAGAATTGGTAAGAAAATTAATAGAACTAGTTGAACTAGTTTAATTTTAGTAAGTACTAGTTTATTTTATTTATAGTAAGTGCTTACTTGAACTAGTTGAATTGATAGAACTAGTTTATTTTTAGTAAGAAAATTTAGGTATATGAGATTTGATGATCTAATTAAAATTTTACTATAGAACTAGTATATTTTTAGTAAGAAAATTAATAAAACTAGTTTATTTTTTAGTTAACGCAATTATTCCCGCATCGACGTCGATGATGCCTATCCCGCATCCTCATCATGGACTCGGCGGAGGACACCTGCTTGATCAGAGGGGCCATGTCCAAGACTGGGCTCCGCTGGGCTGGTACTGGGAGGTGCTACCTTCCGGGGGGTGCAGCTTGGTGAGGAGCCAGCCCGTCGTTGACCCGAACCTTCTTTGGTGGCAGTCGCGTGGGCTAGTGAAGATGCGGAGGCTTTCGTCCCCCGCGGAGGTGGTACGTCACCATGTCAGCGAGGAGGACGAGTACGTCCATCGCCACATGGTTGCGTTGGAGGGCAGGTTCTCCAATACTTGGCAGGTTCTTCAGGGATCTCACTGGAGCTATGATCCTGTGATGGTTCCTTCTCTTTGGGTGTCCACCGCCCGCGTCGATACCCGTCGTTCGCTAGGATTTTAGCTGTATTAGTAATGTTATATGTATGATACTATTCGAGATGTATTAGTGATAATATTCAAAGATGTACGGACGCAAGAGATGATTTTGTTTTGCTTATTGAATGCATGCTAATTTGAATACTTATTTATTTTACGATTTGGTTTTGCTTATTGAATGCTCAAATTGGATAAGTACTCCTACTTTGAATGCTCAAATTGGACCCCACTATGCAAGGAGTATGCATTTGATTAGTTGATAGCTTATAGGGCTTTTGTTTTTGCAGAAATCAAGGAGCCCCTCCATCATCCTCGTTACCGACCCCCTCTGACCTCGAGGTGAGACCAGCCAAATCTCCATGTCAATATAAGTCCTATAAGACATTTTGAAATGTTTTTTTATATTTTGAACCATTGAAATGCAATGACCATCAAGTTTGAATGCTCATATGATGTAGATATAAACATGTATATCTTGTGTTGCTCAAATAGGATATGTGCTTGCCCAAGTGGCCGGCCATGTTTGTAGGTTACACCTCCGAGTGGCCTATGTTTTGCCAGAGTGTTGATTAATTTCGCTCGATATGTCCTTTTTTAGCAAAGGTCATGCCGGATTTTTCGGTGAATTCTGGCAAGACTTGTGCTAGAATTTGTAGGAAATATCGAGTGGCCTGGATTTTCTACGAAAATAATTAAACGATATTTCGGGTTGACTTGAAGTCTGTCAAGGCTCCATACGTGACAGTCAACAAATGAGTGAGGGAGAAAGTCTGCATTATATATGAGAGAAGAAGAATCCCGACTGTTGTCGTGGGGGTTGTTTTTCCTTCTTCTCCTTGTGCCAGACCTTTGTTATGCACTAGGGGAAGGAGGAATAACGACCATCACCGACGGTCGAAAAATCAGTGAGGGAGTGTATCCACCATATATGAGAAAGGATGAAGAATCCCGACTGTTGTCGTGGGGGTCGTTTCTCCTTCTTCTCCTTATGCTAGAACTTTGTTATGCACTACGGGAAGGAGGAGTAACGACCCTCACCGACGGTCGCAAATATCATAGAGGAATCAGTGAGTGGGAGTCTCCTCCACATATGAGAGGATGACAAATCCCAACTGTTGTCGTGGGGGTCGCTTCTCCTTCGTTCCCGTGTGCTAGACATTTTGGTGAAATGCACTCGGGGACGAAAGGAGGAGCGACCATCACCGACGGTTGAATATATACACCACATGATTTGAGAATTTTCAAAAAAAGACTCGGCAGACCAATAGTCAACCCGTGATGAATAATAATGATCTAATTTAGTTTTTGTAGTACATATTTTTAATTGTACAAGTTTAATCTGTGAAATTTATGAACCTAGGAAATGTCGTCATCGGACGACGAAAGACTCCCGGGGGAGTGCGACTGGTGCAACAACGTCCGGGGTCTGTGCGACAGGCCTCACCTGGACGAAGGTCGGCACTTCAGCATTAAGCTCCAGGAGATCTTTGATGTTGAAACGACACGTGACGACGACAAGTTTTTTTCGTAATTAAGCACGACTTCTACTACTTCAACGTGTAATTTTCGTATTTTACAATTCGACTAGCTTATCCCATGCCATGCAAGACGCTATGTCTTGGAGAGGCTGGATTTTGAAGATCATGAAACTATGGAAACAAGGAAAATTCACTTAATGACCCATCATGGTATGGATTTTGAAGTAAATCTGTACAATTCTGAGAGCGTAACCTATTTTGATTGCACGAATTAGGAAGCACTTTGCAAGATGTATGGTTTTTATGAGGGTATTCTTGTCACCATGGATCTTGGTGCTCCTGACATCGCCGAAGATAATTTAGACATTTGGGTCTTTGTTGATACGCTTCCAATTCTACCGCTATGTGAGTTTCTCAAACATAGTTATTAAGAAATTTATATTGTTTATTTTAAAATACTTGACAACTTATTTTCATTGACAGCATATTTTCATTCTTCAAAAAATGTGCGGAAGATGGTAGACAGAACCTACTACACCGATGGCTCAGAATTAACTTATCGGGAGAAAAATCATCTGATCGCATTTTGTACTGATCTTGAGAATTACAATATCTATTATCAAACTCCTCCACATTATGGTCAATATGTGCCATTAGTGCACGTGTTGAACTACGGTAACATCCATGGAGATGCCATGGTAAGATTTTTTACTATTACGACTCTGTACATGTTTTGCATAAATTCTTCTAAAACTGAACTACATTGCTAACTACGAAGTCATTACTATGTTTTTCAACAGAAAATCTCGAATGATTGTGTGCCTCATCTGATGTTTCTGAATGGTCGCCTTGATGTTTTGAACATACGGCCAGGTCATCCTACGAATCACACCTGTCCATATCAGATTTCTAAAACCGGTGAAGACATTAAAATCAAAGAATGGAAAAAATGTATGGTCAGTCGTAGGGAGCTATACTTGGAAGCAACATTGTGCGAAAGGAAAGAATTGGAGACAAGATAATCTCCATTCTCCATAACGGAGAGTCAGGGCCTATCTTTTTTTATGCTATTTTACCTAAGAGAAGGTAGTAGGTCCTAGCTAATACTCATGATCATGTGCTAAGAACAACTAAGTAGGATTGATTAGATGACTATGATGATGATCAGTATGACTTGTTATTATGGTATCGAGTAGAAGTTGTATGATCCATGATGATGAGTATGATTTGTTATTATGATACCAATGATGAGTTATTTATTATTATGATCGATGATGCATGATGCTAAGTTGTTATATGAGCATGATGAGTTATTATATATATCATTAGGTGAAATGAATATGGATTAGATTCAAGTGGATGCAACATGTGGTGCACATCGAAAGTACTACTAATCCAAACTAGATCAAGTTTGGATTAGTAGTACTTTCGACATGCACCACATGTTGCCTCCACTTGAATCTACTCCACGTTCATTTCACCCACTGTTATATATAATAACTAATCATGGTCACAAAATCATATGATGAGAGTACTATATATAAAACCACAACGAAAATAAGCTGTATTTTTAAAAATACAGGAAACGTTAGCAGCAGCGCTTTTGAGAATAAACGCTATTGCTAATTACTACTATCAGTAGCGCTTTCCCAACAAAAGCGCTATTGCTAACTAGGTATAGCAGTAGCGCTCCCTTTCCAGTGCTACTGCTACTAGTTAGCTGTAGCGCCTTAGTGGTAGCGCTCGTACAAGCGCTACTGCTAGCTATAAAACAAACGCTACTACTAGGATTTTCCCTAGTAGTGAATAACAACTATTTGTTAATAAGCAATATAGATTATTTAACAAATTAGTTTAACAAACTCACATCGAGGTAGAATTGGAATCATGTCCACATCCAGCCAAATGTTTTTATCATGTTCAGCATCATCTTCAGGAATGCCAATATCGAAGGTTATTTTTTTAATGTCCTCCTGAAATCTATAGGCCTTGGATAATCCTTTCCAATTTTAACAATCAAAATGTGTGTGACCTACTTAATTTATGATCTTAGCCTCAAAAACGAAACAATAATTCATTTTAAGGTGAGCTTTCTACATGTCCACCTTTTCCCTCTCTTCGAAATTGAGCTTCTCTAAGAAATATGGTCTTGCATAGCAGGGATACACTAGGCTAATTATAAAAAACAGAAATTACACGTTACAGCAAAAAAAATCTTAAGTCATGCTTAATTAAGAAGAAATACTTTCCGTTGAATTTACATACAATAAAACTTTTGAAACCCTCCTTAAGTGTGAGGGTGAAGCATCTACCGTTTTGCAAGTGAGGCCTCTCGCACTACCCCCGCCGTCGGTACAGCAAACGCACTCGGGGATCCTATCATCGTCGTCCATTTGTTGTGTTCATAATTGAAGGATTAAAAATCAACGACAAATAGTAGGAACTCAACACACATCATTATTCAGCACGGGTTGACTTTCGGTCTGTCGAGTCTCCCTTGAAAAACTCTCATCTCTAGTGGTGTACATGGTGGGCACTCCCTCTCTGATATTTCGACGGTCGGTGATTCTCGCTCCTCCCTTCTTTCCCGAGTGCAATACCAAAAGGTCTAGCACAGAGGAAAGAAGGATAAACGACCCCCACGACAACAGTCAGGATTCTTCCTCGCTAACATTTCGACCATATGTTGTGGTGTATATGGTGGACACTCCCTCTTTGATATTCTGACCGTCGGTGATGGTCGCCAACCCCCCCCCCCCCCCCCACCTCTCTCGTGCATTACCAAGGTATAACATGAGAAGAAGAAGAGGGAAACGACCCGCACGATAATAGTAGGGATCGTTCCTTCAAGAACAGACTGAAAGTCACACAAGGAGCCCCAATAGACTGAGAGTCAATCATCAGCATGAGTCAATTAACATTACATATATCGAGTAATGATATAAAAAATGGCCTATGTTTTACTAGAATGTCCTTTAATTCCCATTTCGGCAAATGCCGGGTACTCGATATGTCCTACTTTCTAGCAGAAGTCATGCCAAAATGCACGATTTTTTTTTGGCATGACCTGTGCTAAAAACAGGAAAATAGAGCGCTTGATATTTGCCAAAACGAAAATGTATCAATATTCCGGCAAAACATAGGCCACACAGAGTTCCCTACAATAGAAAGAGACAAATGTGTCCATCTATAGCACCACATACATAGCAGCTCAAGATCAACATGTCCATACACATACACATGTCCAAATAGTACCGAGTATCAACACTGAAATGATCTATAACCTAAAGATCATGTGCATTAGTACAAAGTATCAACACTGAAATAGTACAAAGTACCAACATCTGCATCATACTGATTAGCCCACTTACAAATTTTATTGCAAGAGAACTGCTAATGGAAATTGATCAAACTAAGCTTATATGGGAACTAGGATCTCCCAGGTATCTGTATTATTTTTTATAATTATCTATAATCACCAAAAACATCAACATAAATAGCTGAAAACCAAAAGTACTCAGTTTTTCAAATATCAAGACAAATTCTTGTTTTTATTCCTGTGGCCAAATAGCTGAGCCAAAATGGGAGAATGACCACTTGAAATGACCATGGGGACGTGCCCTACAAAACATCTCATTTAAACTTTCTCTAATTCGCCATCTGATCCATTGAAATTTGGGATTTGTTTCAGTTCACAATCAACCTAGGGTTCGTCCCAATGGACCTAGGGTTCGCCACCAGGTTCAGCAGGAAGAGCAGTTCGCCGAGGCTTGGGCGGGATCAGGAGGAAAAGTAGATGAGGAGGGACGAGGGTGGGAGAAGAATACCTTCGAGGTGGAGTTAGGGAGGAAGAGCTGGGGCACCGGGACTCGGGCAGGATCAACTGGCGACGAAGCAGCGACGAGGCAGGGTCACTGGGGCTCGGGAGGAAAACGGCGACAACACAAGGTTGGCGACGACAGCGTGGGCGAGGTGACGATGCTCGAGCGGAAGAGTCAAGTGTGGCAGTGAGAAAGCAGACGGCTGGGAGAGACGGTAAGAGGAGCTTAGTCGTAGCGCGGGGCACGAAACCCGCGCCATTTCTAAGCCAGATATATTTAGCGCCAGGCACTAGGCACTTGTTGCTGCTATATGGGGCCCACCTTCTGGACTCTTGTATATACAGTAGCAACGCGTGTTTATTTAGCCCGCACTACTATTATTATGTTAGTTGTAGCGCAGATTTTATACCCCACGTGTCTACTATGGCTAGCCCCAGGGTGTATAGTGGGGACCACTTAGCAGTAGCACGGGTTACCAAAAAGCGTGCTACTGCTAAAGTTTACTTGCAACACGTGGTTTTGGGGCGTGCTACTGCTAAGTAATAGTAGCGCCGACTACCTACCCCGTGCTACTACTACTGATCTACGTATAGGCTTTTCCCTAGTAATGTCTCCTTCAAGCTCCACCAGCAAGCTCGTGAATTCTCCTCAACTTTGCTTGTCATTCCAGCGTATGGTCGTTCGTAGGAAATCCCGGTGCCTCGGCTCTAGCTAGTAGTTTGGTTTCGGGTTTTTTCGTTCTCATAGAGGCAGCGCTCGGATGGATGGTGGTGCTTCAGCTTCCAGTTGATCTTTCGCGGTTCGACCCTCTACGAATTCGTTAGGAGGAACAGAGCTCCGGCGTAGATTCTTGCCATCCCCTTTTAGGCGGGGAGGTTAGGGCTTCTCATCATGCATGTGCAATGACGAGATATGATGTCAGGTACTTCTGGTCATATTAAGGGTTCAACCACGGCGACTACGACTCCATGGCACTGGTCCTTATGAGCCTGTGCATGAAGACCACCCGGTTGTCATTGACAAGTTTAGCCGACTCCGATAATGCAGCGGCAACAACGGCGCACAAACGGGTAATTCTGTCGGCGGTCGTTCGGTGATCTATAGACCTTGATGTAATTTATAGCTTGGCCCTATTTAAGAATTCATCTGATTAACCAGTTAACTTGTCGATTAATTCCTACTCATATGTTCACCGAGTAGCTGTTAAACTGATAAATCGGCCGATTAATTTATTAAATGGCCGATTAACTTGCCGATTAGCCAATTATTCCCCTACTTGCCAGCGAACCGAGCAACTACCAGTTAACGATTTTCTCAACACTTGCTTGGGTTACTTTGCACATTTTTGTGAACTTTTATAACGGATCTGGATATTTCAGAAGAGAAAAGACTTCGTTTCCTAGATTCTCAGAAGTGGATGCAATGGAAGTTTTAGCCAACTGTGTGGCGGCAATTTTAGCTCAGCCCGATCAACAAATTGAAATTTTTCTTTTGAAAGAAACCTCTTTCAGTCACATTTTCTTCAATAACGACATCAGGCACCCTGCTTGTAGCTAGCCAGATAGAGTTGGGATGTTTAGAGTTATGGCATAGCAAACTGAACTTCTTGGTGGGGATTACCTTTAGTCCAAGAGCTACGGGTTGAGAGACTAGAGATAGAGCCAGCCACGCCTTCATGGAACCGAAATTCTACATGAAGGTCAAGGCAAAGGAACCCGAATGCGTCGAGTCTGGTGGCAGCAGCGGCCAAGAGAAAGTGGTCCGCGAAAAGAACAACGGTGCTTCTGCTACTCAAATTTCCAATGCCTCCTAGTCCTATCAGATCGTGTCGTGGAATTGAATGGTCGATGCCACTCTGCACGCACGCTTGTTGATCTGCTCTCGACTAATTTTTCAAACTAGCAGTAAACTTCCAGTGTTGGTTCCCCTACACATGCAGAAGTGGACATGGTTTTTATAGACACATGTGTACGTACGTGAGTGTCTCAGTGAGTAAGTGGGTACCGAACACCTATTTAGTGATCTTGCCTTTTTTTTTTATCTTGTCACGGCTTTTTGTTGCTCTGGTCCGAGCAGTTCCAACCTACCCCCCCCCCCCCCAACAAGGCCATTTTAAATGGGAAAAAGAAAATCCTCAAGATGGGATTGTGAGAGAGAATACTTTCTAAATTTTTAGTGACTAATATACCAAATTAAAGAAATAAATTGATAAGGACAATATATCCCTTTCTTTATGGCACTACTAGGCGCCGGCGCACCGGCCCAACTTTGGGCCGGTCATACCAGCATCGTCCGATAAAATAACGCGTAGCCATGCAATTCCCTCATCTTCTTTCGTCAGGCATCTTCTTTTACAAAAAAATTTCATCGCGCCTCCGTGGATAAGCTATGCGCCCGGCCTTGAAGCACCGCCCGGCGCACTCGCCTGTTGCTGCACTCCCCGCCGGTCGCCGTCGTCACTGCCGGCCGCAGTGTTGCTGCCAGTCGTCGTCATGGTGGAAGCAAAAATATAGCTGGATCCAACAAAAACAGAACATGATGGAAGCAAAAAAATTGAAGCTGTTTTTAGTTAAAAAAGATGATGGTAGCAGAACAATTTGCTACATTCAGCTTCCAGTGATGATAGCACTCGGGTGGCTAGTTGGTGCATCTCTGAGTCTCCCGCTCGCCGGGGTCAGAGTGCCAAGCAACAAAAAACGGAAGCAGCAAAAATCTTCCAGCAAAAGTCTTCTCCGCGGGTCAAAGTCCACTGGTCGGTTGAAGCAAAATCAAAATCGCTTCCAGCACAAACAAACTTAGGTTCCAGCAAAAACGACATGAGCATTTGAGAGCTCTGCAATCGTTGAAGCAAAAATATATCTCGGTTCCAGCAAAAAAATACATCGGTTCCAGCAAAAACAAAATTGATTCGGCAAAACAAAAACACATCCGCAAAAAATGGCCTCCCCTCTTGCAACTCCCCTAGTAGCCGGTCGCAGCTCCGACGTGCACGCTTGCAGCTCCCGACATCGAACGGCGTTGGATGCAGCACTCTTCACCGTTGGATGTAGCTTCCTCCGGCAAGACATCGACCTTGTAGCACATACAACAGCTGGTTGTAGCAAATCAGGGCACCGGTTCCAGCAAAAAACAAAGATGTTCATAAAAATCGAATGGGGATGATAGCAAAAAAATGAAAGGGGTTGTAGCAAAATAAAAAGGTGGATCCAGCAAAAAAATACCTGGTTCCAGCAAACTCCCTTGGTTTCAGCACGAACTCGCCGCCGCCGTGGCCAGTTGCAGCTTGGCCATGGTGACTGGCGCACCCTGGCTGCGGCGGCCATGGAGTGGGCGCACATCCAGCTGCTGGCGGAGGCGAACAAGGCGACAAGTGCACCCGTGGCTGCGAGCGGCCATGGAGAGGGGGTGCATCCCGCGCCGTCGACCCACACGACGCGCATCGAGTCGCCAACGGCCATGGCGACGAGCTTGCCACATCGGCGGCGACCACCGGAAACGAGCAAGATAGAGAGTAGTTGGAGAGATAAAGAAGATAAGATGATCGAGAGAAGGCAGCCACAGTGAAATCTTATCTTCCCCACCGTTGCGCGTGTGTACATGGGGCCCATGGCACGTGGGCCAGCAAGGACGCTTGGAGAAGCCTTGCACAGGCTGCGTCGTGCGTGGTCTGTTCGATTGGGTTTAATCGAACAGTGAGCATGAGTCCGGCGTAATCTTCGGCCGGCGCGCCGATCACCAACGTTTCCCTTTCTTTATTGCAGAGAGATACAATATATCCCATTGAAGCAGTTCCTCTAAAACTGGCGTGGCTAGCCTGCCCGACAATGTTAAATGGTGAGATACATATAGAGGGGCGCCCTTAAATTGACCACATTCAAACATGTTGGGATTGTTTGAGAACTTACACCATGTACCTTTTTTTGCAAGGTAAAAGGGAGTTTTATTTTATATTGATAGGGTTACAATTCAGAGGCAGTAATTGCTCTATACAAGGAGATCCTTGACCAAGCCACATGGTTGTGGCCCGTCCATCACGACTATATAATCCCAGACGATCAATTACCCTATTTTGCTCTCTCGTAACCTTCTGGGGAATAAACTCCCGGGTACCTATTGAGGTCTTGAGTTATAGTAATTGGCTTAGGGACATGTGGTATTTTTTTCACCCATTACAACGCACATGTTCTTTTGCTAGTATAGCCTACATGGCAAAAGGCACATGCATGTTCATTTTTGTCCCACAGAATTATTCACAACATGTTTAACTATATTTATCTATTTTATACTAATAGGATAGTTTAAAAAATAGATACGAAAAGGTGAAATATTCTATCCGGTGAACCATCTCTTTATCATTATATCATAGTCGTTAGATCTATATGATCACATCTAATTCGATTATATCCTTTTAGATCTACATAATCATTGTTAAACATATCACATCCCTTAGATCTTTATAGCATGAATAGATTTGCAATGACCCTTCTTAGCTCCTTTCATTGTTGATACTTTTTTTCGAAATGCGGTCCCTTAGGGCCAGATTCATTAAAAAAATATAATAGAATTGCCTGGTTAATTAACGGAAACCCGGGCGAAAACCGTTACAACACACCCATAAAGAAAGGCACCCGGCCAAGCTGGCACCAACAAGACCACACACACCACTGAGGAGAGGACACTGTCGAGGTTGCCTGCAATGTCATCACCATCACCTCTCCCCGAGTAGGTCACTCCGACTTCGCCGTTGATGACCCATTAAGACCCATCCGAATAGACAACAGAAAAGGACCTCATCGGCCATTGCCAAACAATCGACCGCAGACATCGAGGACATGCAGCTCTGATTTTGCTGATGCGCCTCACTGGAGAAAGTTGCAAGCCTCGTACCGACCTGGTCCAGCGCAACCTCCGGAGAGCACCGTCCGCTGAAGCCGCCCTTATGGAGTCATCGTTGTCGTAGGGGTCCCGCCACACGCACCCCCGACTTCTCTGCCACCGCAGGGAACAAACATAGGTGCATCCATTGGCGAACAAAACCTTCGACATCAGAAGCCCAAGCCGCGACCCAGCTCCACATACCACCATCATCGTCGCCGCACAAGTCGCAACGCCAACCACTCACATCACCGGTTGGACACCAGCCAATCACAATGTGGTGAGCGTCCATCCTATGGAATGTGTGGACAGGAACAAAGAGCTTCAAGGCGACACACCAAAGGGGGATGCGACGAGGACGGCGCCGTCGCCTAACCCGACACCGGGCCTTAGGCTTTCACCTGAAGGTGTTGTACCGAGGGAAGGTGGTCGGAGATCTCCATGGCAGCGCCTCCAAGGAGAGGGAGACGCCTGCGGGTGCCGCCGCCACCGGCCGGTCAACCATCGGGCAGACCTTCACCCAAAGCATCTGCCAGAAAATATTTCTTTTAAGCACGATGTCAACACTCCATCGGCTATGCATGCCGAGGACGATAAATTTTTATCGGCCATATGCTCAGGGTTGTTGTTGCTTGGGTAGAGCCTCTTCATATAACAGATGTCACGAATTCCTTCAAGTAAGTTTCTCATGTCAATCCTGACTGGTCCTTTATCCAAATAATCCATGGGGATAGAAGGACCGTTCGGCGACACCAGCTGTCGAATAATTATGTCCATGCTCCTTAAAGGAACCATCAACTATTCTGTGACTCAACTCATTATTGATCAAAAATGCTTCATCAAGCCTCCGCCGAACAACGTCTGTCTCAGAACTTGGATCCTGTAGATTAGAGATATTTTCTCGAGCCGGCCATATGACTCGCACTAGATCCGTCAGTGGCCGAGTCAACTCTAGAGTCGGCTGTAACTCCTCTTGGACCGACTTTAATAGTAAGTCGGTTGTGAACTTGCCCTACACAAGTCGACCACACAAAGCATCGGTTGTAATAACCAGATGTGTATTGTACTAACGCGTTTGGCGAGTCAACAAGTTCAACATTTGTGCGATTCGTCGATGCATATAAAGATGACATCTGTTGGACAGTTGGCAATGAATCATTGTGAACCTCTATTCACGCAACCCTGTAGTGACTAGAAGTCCTGTAGCACGAATAGCAAAGCATATTCGGCCTGATCTTCGTTCTCCTTAGTCAACATTGCCTCGCTCCCCAAGTCAACAGACCTTTGTTCATTTCGGTGACTCACTTTCTCCGGATCCTGCAATCAACCAACAACAGGAGTCGACAACTTTTGCTGCACTAGACCCTCGTATAGTGGCCGAATAATTAGTCGGCCTTCTAGTGTTGGCAAAACTAAGAATTGGCTTTGGGAATATGACATACACCACAACAAACACGATTAGCTGGATGCCAGCTTTGTCAACACAATGTACTCTTAGGGCGATATGCAAATATCGACCAAACATCTTATCTCATAGGACCTGGATAACCCGTCCACCAAAGTGTGAATAACCGAAATAATTTAGATGTTTCAGCTGGGGATAAGCTCCGGGACGCTGGCTTTGATGGAACGGTCGAAGAACATGGACGATGCGCCGTTTGGAGTCTCGTATAGTGACATGAAAATCGTTGTTTTCGCCTACCGGTTTTACGCTTGTCCTCCCTTACTCCTGCTGGCTTCACAACAGGAGCTGGCACATCATCCTTGCCTTGACGGCTTCCCTTGAGGACCCATGCCATATTCCTCTTCTCCAACTCTTTGGCCCTGAGCCGCTTCAGCTTTCTTTCTTGCCAATGTGATAAGCCGAGTGAGCATCCCGACTGTGATTTTGTTTTGTGCACTAGCAACTCTTTCCTGACCATTGGCACCTCTGGCTTGGCCTGTCCAGACTCGATGATTGGGTCCTTGAAAGTTACCCGCTTCACTTCCTTTCCCTTAGTAGCCAACGTAGACCCGGCTGGCTTTTTGTCGTTCGGAGTTGGATCTGAAACAGCACACTTGCGGCCATCCTTTTTTACTAGGTACACTTGGTTGACCACGTCCATCTTCTTTGCTGACTCCCAGACCGATTCTTTTTGGTTCAGTCGGTCTTTCACATGTGGTTGTTGAACAAATGATGATCCTATCAGAGCTGCATAATTTTAGTGATGTGGTTTAGAATATGATGGACGGTGTGCCCTTGAATTATACTTGTTCCATGATTGATCTAAATAATAGAAAACATGGGGAGGTATACATGACATCGGCATTGGTGGCCCAAAAGGAGGATATGGAGTCTGTTTGCTCAACTTCTTCCTTCGCCAATCCCGGTCCTCAAATTTATGCCTTAGGGGTGACTTCGATGCTTTTGTTTCACTCGGCCGATAAGCACTCTTTGCCTCACTTATCTTCTGATTTTTTTCTAATAACTGCGCGAAAGTGACTTTCGGCTTTTTACCTTGGTGCTTACCATTGCCTTTGCTTTCTTTAACTGTGCGTGCATCGGTCTTTGAATTTTCTTGTTGCCCCCCAGTGCTAGATATCGCATTGTAGCTTTGATGGAATTCCCATCTTCAAGATTGTTGTTGATGCACTTTTTAACCATATCCTTGCTCTAAGACTTGACCCCATCATCATTGGTGTGTATCTGTTGACCTTTAGGTGAATCGGCTTGAGATAGCCGAGTCAACATTTGATCGCCATCAAAACCAATCTGATCCGACTGGTCATATGATCGTGTCTCAACAAACTTCAATTGTCTCGATTGTGCGGCTTGATGAATCACGTTGTTGTCTTTGATATTCTCTTCAAACAAACATTGCATTTGTTCTTGTCCTGATGGCTCGACATCGTGATCAATTATAATAGGATTAGTCGACGATGCACCAACGATGTGATCACCTATGCCCGGACTGAAGGTACACTGCTCGTCCATTAACTGATACTGTGATACTAGCTCTGAAACAAATCAACCGAGCAGTGCTGGCTTAGCGTCATCCAACTCGGCTATGCATTGATTTTCATCCTCTTTTCCTGATGCTTTTGAATCGGCTTCGAAGGACTTTGGACCTGGCTTTATGTTATTGCAACCAAAATAATTACAGAATATACATCTCATCGGAGACCAAATGTTAGCCAAGCATGAAACAAACAAAGTTGTCCATATGAATACAAAGTTCAGTTGGCATGACAGGAATAACTTCGGTTTTGATAAGTTGTCACTAATAGGCTCTATGAATGATACCATGTGTTGACTATCATGATTAATTAGTGACAAGATTATTCCTAACAAATAGTTTACTCATTTCAATTGGTGTTTCAAAATTAATTAGAATCTTACTAACAAGTGCATCAACAATATGATTTTGACCGAATCGAAAATTGAGTAAACTATCTGCTAGGTGTACCTTTGTGAAGACGTTGGAAGGAGAAGATGGTCGCACCACTGGAACAATACATTGCTCGACTTTTGAATAATTCTCCAACGCCTCTTCCTCTTTTTCTGGATCTCGTGCCTCATCACTCAGATTGCCTGAGTATATTTCACTCGAATTGCCCGAGTATATTTCAGTCGGATTGCCCGAGTGGATTTCACTCGGACGCTCTTTGTCAGTTGAACTTTGCTCGGCCGCATTTTCTTGGTCTTGATGTTCATCGTTAACTGAACTGTGTTCAGCCATATTACTTTGTTCTTGATGCTCATCAATATCTTTAGCACAAAACTCATAGGGTAGCATGTAAGCCCCCTTACATCCAAAAAAATCAAGCACATCCAATTTGTTGCGTTTGTCGTTCCTTTGCTCAGCCAAGCTTGCATCTTCTATTTTGGTACACGCAACAATAGTTGGCTTGATGCACTCGGCTTTAGCCGGTGATGCACTCGGCTGGCACGATACAACGCACTCGGCCTTAAACGTCCCTGTGCTCAATCCGGTTTCAACCGAATCCACCGTATTAGCCGAGTGAGTCCTTTTTTGCTGGTTTGCTTGCAAAGCTTCTTTTTTATCTTGCCTCAAAAGTGTAGAAGGTCCAACATGGTTGCTACATGGAGGAAGACACTTGACATACTCTTGCAAATATCCCTCTCCACGCTTCTTCTTGAGTGTTTCGTAGGCCTGTCAATATTCTACTGGTAATTCCTCAAGGGTAGGTGTAGTAAATTCGTTGACTCTATTCCCTGTGAGCTTTGGCTTGATCTTGTCCACTTGGGCCAGATATTTTTATTTAAACTCAACCCTGCTTGGATCGGCTTGCCCCCCAATACTTTTAGGATCTTTCGGCAATGAATTAGTGTTGCCGAAATTTTGCGATTGTATAGGGGGTGTATAACATGCTGCAATGATAGGTGAAGACATGTGCACTGTTGTTGAATATTTTCTCATGCCAATTTGATCAATCGGCAACACTTCGTCTTCTTTCAAAACCCTAGCTCTTATTGCCTCATAATCAGGAACCAATCCCTTGTCGTGTTGCTCAAGGCAAATAGCACTAATCTTCTTATTTAGGGCTAAAAATTTTAATGCAGCCAGAGCCACCTCATCTCCTGCAATATTAGGCATATATGCTCCTATAGAATCTCCAATCACTCAGCCATGACCGTGAAGGTGAGCCGAGTCATGAATATTTTTAGTTTCATATGCCACTGACCAATTAATATCACGAGGTGTAGTATATGATGTTTGAGGATAACCGGCCAAATAGCTAATGGAAGCATGGACGATTCCCTCATCCATCAGCATGTTTGGGGATGAATCCGCATATTGCGAGTTGGTTGCCGATGGATAAAACTGTGAGATGCCCTCCTGTACATGAGGTATCATATATCTATCACTCGAACAAATCGTGTTGTTCACCGGCATATTAAAAGATGTTGCCGATGCACGAAAGTTTAGATTCATAAGTTGCATGTCGCGATTCTGTAAATTCCTAGTTTCTCCAATGGAATTACTAGTCGGCCTTTGCTCGTTAGGGCTAGCCGACATGACATGTCCATTGAAAGATCTAGCAACATCAACATAATGGCTATTTGAATCTACTTAAGGAGATTGATGATACATGTTACCGTTGTAGATTGCAGCCGCTTGATGACGCTCTCCTCGTAGCAAGAACAAGCTGGAGACTGTTCAAAGCTTCGTCCCCAGCGGAGTCGCCAAAAAGTGTGTTCGCACACGAACACGTCACCGTGTACCTCCAACGCCGAGGGTGATGCACCGCAGCTCGCGTCAAAGGAGACCCGCCGGAAGCGCGGTACGCAAGACAATCCGGCGGGCGCTTTTGTACACCCGAAACCCCACACGCCCGGGAGGGACCCCGTCAGGATGCGCGGCGGTTATGGGCTGCCCTAGGTCGACCTGATCGCCCCTAGGGCCTCGAGGTTCGCCGCCCAACAATGAAGAAGAACGAATGAAGAACGAGGAAGAAGAAGAACAAGGGAGAAGGAAAAGTAAAGGTAAAAGTAGTATATTGATTTGTTCGATTGTGTGTTGTTTCAATCGGCCGTCACCCCCAGCATATATAAGAGGCGGCTGGACTTCCCGTACAAGCAAAGGATTCATCTATGTTTTCCTTACAAGAAAATTACATTAATTCAAGTCCAGAAACCCTAGTCAAATTCGGATTGGTTTTATCCGAACTTTCCAAAACTGTTCGGTTTAAACTGGCTGTACCTTACGGGTCCTTTTTGTGGTGGTAAACGATCTCAGATGGAAACAAGTCCAAAAGAAATCTTGACCATTTCGACGAGACGAACAACTTTCATGTTGAACGTTTTTTCATAAGAGCTCATCTCGAGGGTCAAATCGCTCGCGCAAAACAGCTAATTATTCATGCAGCTCATGAGACATACCCACATATGTGTCTGGTTCCGGGCGTCATATTTTGCTCACTGGAGGGTCGCGTTGTGCGGGCTCTAACTTTTGCATACGACCTCCGATTGGGACGATCTTTATATCAAAATCGATTGTTTCGACGAGACGCACAACTTCCATGTAGAACACTTTCCCATCCAAGATCATCTGAATAACCTTTTGAGCCCATCTTCAACTTTTCGTCCGATTGACCATCACAGCCTCCACCCCGGCAAGCTTTCCACCCGGGTAAGCTTTCCATGCCGGCAAGGTTTCTACCGGGCAAGCTTTCACACCGGCAAGGTTTCACCCCAGCAAGGTTTCTACCCCGGCAAGGATTCCTCCCCGGCAAGGTTTCGCCCCCGGCAAGATTCCACACATGAACGAGTTTTCTGCGCAGGCAAACTTTCCACGCGGGCAAGCCTTCACACACCGGCAAGGTTTTACCCCGGCAAAGTTTTCTCCCCGACATGTTGTTTTATGATCGTGCCACTTTTGAGCGTCAACAGCATCTTGGACATCACCCCCACGCATCGCAATCCGCTGACCCGCTCACCTCCCGCACAGCAACCGAGTTGTCACCGCATAGGAGCCACCACAAACCTCGTCGGCAGCCAAGCCGGGCCATCATCTGGCACCCACCACCACTTCACCACCACGCTGCAACTGACGAGCACCACCAGAGTCGGGAGGGAGGGCTGCCACCCTGTCCCGAACTCGCCGAAACCAGCCCAGCACACCCGCATCGCCAAATCCATCACCGGAACCCCAAGCCATCGTGAGAGTGCCGGATCTGGCCGACTCCTCCCGGATCTGACGAGCCGCCCCACCAGAAGCTTCCTCCAGACGCCAGCCGAAGTAGTCGAGGGAAGAACACCTTCGCCCCATGCAGATGCGGGGAGATCACCTCTGACAGAAAGGGAGGCTACCACACCCCCTGGCCGCGGCGAGGATCCATCGACCGAAGCCCATCCAACGGTCGACAGCGCTGCAGCCCCATGCAGCACAACAGATGGGTCGAGCCTCCCCCACCGCATGCGCCTCCCGTCGTGCGAGAGAAAAGGAAAGCCCCGCCAGCTTAGAAGGGATCCATACACCCATTCATCATATCCTTAGGGTTTAGACCACAACTTATGATATCGAGGTAGATCAACTCTGTACTTTCATACCTTCGTAATATAAACAAGAGCAGGACGTAGGGTTTTACCTCCATAGAGAGGGCTCGAACCTGGGTAAACCCCCTGTGTGTTCTTCTCCTGTTACCCATCAATCCGATCTAACAGCTAGGGCCCCCTACCCGAGATCTACCGGTTTTGACACCGACACATATGTAATACTATTTTCCAAAATACCCCATATAGAGAAGATATTAACTAATTTTGCACCATAAAATTAATTCTAGAAATGATTGACATGCAAGATAATAGAATATTTGAAATCTACACATTTTTCTGAGGGATTTTCATATATAACATGTTAGATTTGGAGTTAGGGTTTGAAAGATATGAATATTTTTAAAAGCATTTGAATTTGCACAAAAAAGAGAAGTGAAAAAGAAAAAGGGGCCCTGGCTGGGGTCAAACCCAGGACTCCTAGGTACTCGACTGAGGTGCTAGACACTGGGCTAGCTGTGTGGATGTGAAACATTAGGGATCTCACGGGATATGGACGCGTCTAGGGAGCAGTCGTTGGCTCTAGCAGTCCCGAGCGCTCTCCTACAAATGGTAAGTTTTTGTCCCCACCCAATCCCAAAAGGAAAGAAAGGGGGAGAGCAACCCAGTACAAAAACCACCTGATCCCCAACGCCCCCTTTCTCTTCCTCCTTCCTTGTCTCACCAATCATGTGATGCACACCAACACATCTCCAACTGCCTCGCCCACCATCTTTGTCCCCATGAAAGGAGCAGCAGGAACACACCATGGGAGTCTTCCCTATCTCAGGGGCTATCATTGAAGATCTGTCAAGATGAAGAATAAGAAGATCTGATCTACGCAATTTTTGAGGGGAAAAGAGAAGGAGAGAAGGGGGGGGGGGCGTACCATGTTGCTGTAGATCTTCAACTTGAAAAGGGGAGGAAGAAAGGTGACATGTTCCTCTTCTTCTTCTTCACCTCGAATTCAACTTCTCCAGTCCTTCTTCATGTTGACTGCAACTGCTCCAAAAATAGTCCGACCAAACTTCTACAAAAACACACATAGAACCCCAAGAACACACAAACAGGGAATTGCATATTGTGCAACTTTTGTGTTGGTTGCGACCAACTATTTCAGGTAATCCAGCCAACTTTTGTTTCATACTCCCTCGGTTCCTTTATATAAGGTGTATTTATTTTTTGATAAAATTCCTGAATGTAAAGTGCATTTCTCCTAATTCCTCATAATTTCCTTGTTAGCCCTCCAGAAAAAAGAAAAATATCTCTCTCTTGATTGTCTGTATCTCTCCTTGTAGGAAAAGAAGAAAAGTATCTCTATGTCGATTGCATGTATCTCTTACTTTTCTGAACTAACTGATTTACTTACCACTAATCAACAAATTTTCCAAGGGTAATTTCGTCCTAACATGTCTATAGTTCTATGGCTTGGTCACCGTGCCAAAAATTACACACCTTACATAAAGGAACGGAGGGAGTATTGTGCAACTCACACACTGACACAGGAGACAAATGGATATACTACTATAAAAAAACTAGTGTATATAGGCCATATGTTCTGGTTTGTTGCACATAGTCTACTAGATATATCTATAATGCAGTAATGTTTTAGTTCACAAGGCAAACAATGGCTAAAAATCTGAAAAATAAATAGTAGCGGATTGCTTCTTGGTAATCACTTCTTCTGTTAAAATTTGTTTGCTAGAAGCTTATCCGCCCAACACCTGATTAGCAGACAGAAACAAAAGAAAAAGAAGATGTTTTACTGCTTGTAAGATTGTTGATGCATGAAAAAACAAAAACTTCACGAGAAGACATGGACTCCATGTTCTATGCCATCTTGGCCACAATTGGAAGAATCCCCTGTGTGAAACTATGGAAAAACTGAAAAAATGTATGCGGTGGCAAATCTGATAATATATTGGAACTAGATAGGTTTGTGGTGTGCAACTTGGCTCCACTCTGTGCAACTTGAAAATGAAATTGTGCAACTGCCGGAAGTAGTTTGGATGTTTTTTACTTGAATAAAAGTACTTCCAGATTTGTGTCTATTGTGTGCAGCTGGAATACAACCTTTGTGAAAAGCTTGGAAACATGAAAAAGATGTGTAATATAACAACGAAAAACAATTCCCATCATGTGTGTTATTTGTGCAACTTGTGTGTGCATGTGTGCAACTCAAAAGACCCTTGTGAGCAACTGAGAGAATTTACTTGGATGTTTAGTTTGATAAAAAAGTGCGGCCAAAATTTGATTTGTTTATTTCAAACGGATGCTGATTTGTTTGCTTGTTCCCCCTTCCACAACCTTTGAGAGAAAAACGTATAAGCATCTATGCAACTATCATGGGTTGTTGTGCCAGACTGGTATGCTTAGTTGTGCAACTATCAGAACAAACATGTGCAGGTAAAAAATATAGGAAGGAAGCAAAAAAGTTTACTCACTTGTAGCTTGCCAAGCACACCAGACGCCTTCAAGTCCATCTTAATGATCGTGGCAATTAGATTGCTATCCCATGCCATTGGTTGGATGGGGCAAATTGCTTACATGCACGTCTAAGTGAAATAATTAAGGCAGGAAACTTGTGTGGTTCTGTCTAATTGAAATAGTGAATCTAAAAAATGACAACTAGGGTTCATGTGCAACTATGCCTTGTATGGATACCAACTACTATAAGGTTCATGTGCTACTACGAACTGTATGGGTGCCAACTTGAATCAGTTTTGTGCGCGAAAGAAACTTGCATGATAAATGGAGCCAACTATTATGAGGTTTGTGTGCAAGTACAACTACTAGAGATGCCAACAAAACATGTGACTATGGAAAAACAAGATAATTAAAACTGCCAACTAAGTATAGCCATAGTGTGCAAGTTCCTCTGGCTCATGTCCAACCAGGGATACTACAATGGCCAACTAGTACTACAAAAATGGCAAAATTGGATAAACTCCAATGGCCAACTGGGCTAATTAAGCATCAAAGAGAAAACTACTCCAAGCAGCATGCAACACATGCATATCCTTTTAGGATCCTTCTAATTTGAGGACTCAATATGAATTGCATGTAGCCAAGTACTAGTAAGCAGAAGGAGATCTACTCCAGCTCCAAAATATATACTTAAACATCAAGGTCCGGTGTGTGTGCACTTTTAAGTTTTCAGGTCCGTATATAACCCAAAGAAATGGTCTACGCAGTGAAACGAATCATTTTTCCACTTACGGGTGGCATAGTGGGTAATTATTGACAACTTTAGAGGCAATTTCGATGACATACCGCCGGAAGCAATAACTTATTTTTTTTTATGTTGTACTTTTCATATACTTCCATTCTCTATTATCTAGATCACCATTTAAATAAAGGCTCATAACTCATCTGCATAATTTCAAATATGAAGTTGCTTACCAACATCTTTATTATTATTAGGTATAGGTATATAGATATAGATATAGATACAAAGGTATAGATTAAGGGTCAAATGAAAGAGAGAGGCTGGATTTGTGCTGACGTTGTAGAAGTGACACCGAAAGTAAAGAAAGAAAGAAAGAAAGATAGGATGGATGCGTTTTGTGAGGGGGGAATCACGCACGCCCACACCAGACAAACAAACAAGCAAGCAAACAATTGAGCCATCTCCATCTCCATCGGCTGGAACAGTGAGCGAGTGGTAGTGGTAGTGATAGGGGGGAAGGGAGGGACCTAACTGCAAATCCTCCTCTGCTCTGCTCCGCTCGCTGTCTGTCGCTGCTGAGCTGAGCTTCTTCCTTCCCCCACCGCAACAGCAGCCGCAGCCGACGGAAGGCAACCACCGCACCGCAGCGAGGAGTCCCTTCCCTCCCCTTCCTTTGGTCCCGGATCGATCTGGCGCAGCGAGGGCCTGCCGGGAATCGATCGACCCAGGACCAGGACCAGGAGGGAGCGGTGAATTAAATTGAATTCAAGAAAGAAAGGGCAGGCCAAGCCGGGGCTGGGGGCGGCGATGAGCGCTTCTCGGTTCATCAAGTGCGTGACGGTGGGGGACGGCGCCGTCGGCAAGACTTGCCTCCTCATCTCCTACACATCCAACACCTTCCCCACCGTAAGCTGCTCCCTTCCCTTCCCTTCCTTCTTCAACTACTCCACCCTACATACATGTACATGTACATGGATGTATAGATAGATAGATAGATAGATAGATAGATCCCCTTCTTCTTAGAACAAGACAGATGGATGGATGGGTGGATTCCCCACTTTTAGAAGATGAATCATGATTACCTCCTTTGTTTTCAGTTCAACCGATGCTAATCCTTCCAAATACTAGGGAAAAAGAAGATTCGTTGATAGATTGTGTTGGAGGTTGATGAGGAGGGAGGGAGGGAGGGAGGGTGAATCTGACTTAACCAACTAGAGTACCCTACTATGCTAATGCTAGCCTCACTCAATTTACTAGCTACTTTTCAAATGCTTACTATATATCCCTGCTAGTCTCCTCCGACTCCAGGTGAGGAGTTTATCTCCACCAACAATCAAATCAAATCAAATCAATTGCTGTCACATGAAACCGGGCTTGTTCGGTTGCAACAAAATTGAAGTGGATTGGGGTGGATTAAATCCCATACAAGTCAAAATCTTACTCATTCCCTCCCTCCCTGTTTCTAGGCGCACAAGTACGTAGATTATTTTTTCTACTGCGTTCGTTCCACTTCATCTGCCACCCAATATGATGAATAGCTGAAGCAACTGCCTATTCATATCCAATGTACAGCAAACAAACACGTTTGCATCTTGTACTACTAACTCGTGCCTTATCCTCCATTTCTACATTACATTACAGGACTATGTCCCAACAGTCTTCGACAACTTCAGCGCTAACGTCGTGGTTGACGGGAGCACCGTCAACCTCGGATTATGGGATACTGCAGGTTAGCTTTTCTTTTCCCGACATTTATGTTATGTGCACACATGCTAATATCAACATCCTCATTTCCATCTTCTAGTCTCTGTTTGTGTGTTCAATAAATCACACCCACCAGAATAATTAATGGGAAAAAATGCGATGAATTTAACAGGACAAGAGGACTATAATAGACTACGCCCACTAAGCTACCGAGGTGCCGATGTCTTCCTGCTCGCCTTTTCTCTTATCAGCAAAGCAAGCTACGAGAATGTCACTAAGAAGGCAACCCATCCTCCTTTGATCCTCTCTGTTTCCTTGCTCCCACTGTCGATGACTTGTTCTAGTTTCATAAATTGTTTGTTATCTTGCTTATGAGATATGACATGTGCTTGTAATTTTCCAGTGGATCCCTGAGCTACGGCACTATGCTCCTGGTGTGCCCATAATTCTTGTTGGGACAAAGCTTGGTATATGCCCCCATTCGTCTCCTATCTCTGTTATGCTTCTGCAAAGTATCACATTTCTCTGTCATTCTTGCCGGAACTATGCTTGGTGTGCCCTTTTATGTCCTATTGCATTGCTTCTGCTTTAAGTAGTCTGAAAGCCCTGTCTAAGTATAGGCATCTTTGTTTTCATGAGTTCACTTGTACTGTCACTGATGATGGTCTGCAGGCTTATGATATTTCAATATCATCTTTACCCATCTTTGCGTGTTGAAATGCTGCTAACTTGGTTGAACGGAAAGCAAGCAAGCTATTTGAATTTTATGGAGGCATGCTTGCTGCCCAATACATTCTAATACAGCAATATGGCATATATCCCTTCAAGCAAGTAGTTTTTTCTGCTACTAAGAACCAGCTGAGAGATTGTTGTTGGTCCTTAAAAAAGAAAATGACAGACTCGTGTCTTTTAGTATTGCAGGAGATACTTTGTGTTAATTCGAAAACTTGAGATCCTTATAATTAATGTTGACTTCCCCGGTGTGAAATTAAGACTTGATGTGATGATATTCGGGTTATCTCTGATAAAGGTGTGATGATACTCGTGTACCAAATTAGTGAATGTTGCAGAGACCAGAATGCTATTTCCTTTCTTATGCCAGTGACTAGACATCAGTTTGAGCTCAAGATTAGTTTCTATCTTGTTGTAGTCCATATTCTTTGGCTCAAGTCCAATATACGGAGGCCTGTTTTCTTTACCTGATTTTATTCAGTTTTCAGTATGACAGAAATTCTTGATGTTATTACCTCTTAGAGCCCTGCACACGTTCTTGTCAAATTCACGACGGTTTAGTCAATTTGAGAACACGTGGAACACAGTGCTGTTGTAGCCACTTGAGATTGAGTTGCATTGCTTTGTACCTGATGCCCAATTACAGTTGACTGTAAGAAATGCTGTCTAATAAGAAGTGACATTATTCCACATGTTTCGGCCTATTGCTGCTTTCTTGCTACTTGTTGCTGTAAGAAATGTTGTATAACTCAGCAACTATGTTGATGTTAATAGATCTGCGGGATGACCAGCAGTTTTTCGTCGATCACCCTGGGGCTGTTCCTATTTCCACCGCTCAGGTACCCGGAAGCTTTATCTGTTTTTTTTTCTTGAGAAAATAAATAGCATATGCGTATGTTCTGTTGCTTCCTTGCATAAGATAGTGATCTCATCTCTGTGGCTAATGATTGTAGGGTGAAGAGCTGAAGAAGGTAATTGGCGCGACGGCCTACATCGAGTGCAGCTCAAAAACACAGCAGGTAAAATGACTGCATCTCCTAGTAGTGAAGAAGAAGGCTAGTTGTAGTGTTGGGTTAGTGATTTGGTTGCACGGTGCAGAACATCAAGGCGGTGTTTGATGCCGCGATCAAGGTGGTTCTCCAGCCTCCGAAGCAGAAGCGGAAGAAGAGAAAGTCGCAGAAAGGATGCAGCATCTTGTAAAACTAGCTCAAAATGGTAGAGTGAGCTGAGGAGCCGCCCTTTGTTTTGCCGTGTCTCGCTTCGATCAAAGGGATCATAATTGCCTCGCCTTGCCTCTCCTTGTTGTTGTTGTTGTATAATTTAGTTTGGCTTGATAAGGAATATATGTAGGCTTGACATAATTTTTACTAAGTTGCAGCAGCAGCTCATGATGAACTTGGGTAGTGTGCTATATATACACGATGAACATGGACTGCTCAATCCAATCCTAGTACTTACTGAAATATACTACTAGCTGCTTATTTGTTCGTTTGTGCTTTTTGCATTTTGGATTTGCAGTGGCAAATTTAGATGTATCCCAAATGTTTTGGAAAATGATCACACTCATCACTGACTGACAGACTATTTGAATAGCAAAATTACAAGTCCGAGTAATACTAGTATCTTCTGGGGTGTCTCTGCTAGCTTAACAATTCAGTTGGTACAGACAGTTTATTCATTACTAGACTAGACTAGACTGGAGGAGGAAAAGCAGAGTGGCAGCAGCTAAGGCAAAGGATGTGTCTCCGGCGGTGGGTCGTCTGGTTTGTGGGTGGCCGGCGGAGGTGGTGCAGGAGAGGGTGACGTCGGGGTCGCTGAAGCAGCCGTGCTGCTGGGCGATGCCCCTGCCGGCGGCCTCCAGCCGGAAGCTGGAGTTGGGGCTGCCGCTGCTGAAGAGGAGGCACCAGAAGCCGCCGCGGTCGACGCCGGCGCCCACCTGCGCGTGCTCCCTGCCGCGCACCACGGTGGCGTTGGCCATGTGGAGCGCGTCCCCGCCGACGCCGTCGGAGCTTTGGCCGCTGCAGCCGAGGATGCGGCCGGAGACGACGTCGACCGTGGGCAGCTCGACCCCGCAGTTGGCGGCGTAGACCTCGGTGATGTCGGTCTCCGGCGGGTGGCAGGGCGGCGCCAGCGTGCCGTCGGCGGCGCAGGCGGTGGCGGGGGAGAGGGCGAGGCAGCGGGCGATGCACTGCAGCGCCATGCAGCCGAGGCCCCTGGTGGTGCGGAGGGCGGGTAGCTTGGCGGCTGCCCGGTCGGCGTTCACCAGCGCCACCAGCGCGTTGGCTGGGTTTGGGTTGCCCCCTCCGCCTTGAGCGCCTCCTTCTGCACATCCCTCCCAAAGGATGGAATAGAATAAATGAGCCAAGCACATGCACCGCGCATACTGTAACAAGAAGAAGAGAGGGAGGAGGAGGAGGAGATGCATCGATCGGGAAGAATATGTATGTAGTGTACCGTACCGTGGTGGATGGTGGGTGTGGCGAGAGGCAGCATGGATATGGTGCAGAGACCAAGCATGGCGACCACTGCTACAGCCGCCGCTCCTTGTCCTTGCTTGGAGTTGGAGATCCCAAGCCACATTGTCATTCAGTGTTAAGAAAAAGAAGAGGAAGAGGAAGAAGAAGAAGAAGATAGGTAGATCGATGACAAGAAAGAAATAAAGAAGGAAATAAGCAGCAATGGTGGACGGACACGGAAAGAAGAAGAAGTACAAGAAGAAGAAGACGACGACGAAATTGGGGAAGAGATTGGCGTGGATGAGATGAGATGAAAATGAGATTGGAGAAAGTGAAGGCGGAGCGGCTGCTCTGCTCTTGCTCTGCTCCACGGAAAGGAAACGAAGAAAAGTCAAGAGGGCTCATCAATTCACCTTCCCGTACACTGGTACACAGTACACACGCAAACGCAACGCCATTGATCCTATCCGTCTGTGCCGTGCACGGAAAGGCTTGGGCAGGCAAATAAATTAGAGGCTCCTCCATTACCGCTGTCTCTACTGTAGTACTCCTACCATGCATGCATGCTGCAGTGAAAATGAAATGAGGGGAGGGCCGGAGGGGGGAGGGGACCAACACAACACCTTGTGTTATTCGCAGTCTCTTTTTCCTACTACTGCTGTCTACAATAGTAGGAGTATTACCAAGAGGCCGGCCATGCTTCAACTTGCTTCCTTTTTGTTGGGACTGGACAACAACAATGCGCTGCACAAATTCACCGACACGGCAAATATGCACACTACACAGCCCCTTTCACTTGTGATGAACTTTGAGGACAGCTTCAACCAACAAGTAAGCAGCGGAATAACACAAACAACATGCACAAGTGACACATGATTTAACGTGGAAAAACCTCCTCAACTTGAAGAGTAAAAAACCACAGCTGTGGACCGACCGGTCCACACAACTTCACTATGAGAATGATGAGTACAAAGTCTTCTCTAGAACCTTTAGAGAGATTTACAACACACTCTCCACGTTGCCAACCGGCAACAGCAACAACAACCACAAGAGGCAAGATTTCAGCAAAGCAGAGTTTACACAGCTTCTGTACCCTCCAGTGTTTTGCAAACTGCTCTTAAACCGCTGAACCAAACAGCACCAAATTTGGCAGACAAGTAGACACACGAGTTCCTGAGATCCCCTCCGAATTTCAGCTCAATCGGACACCGTTTGCCTACCCAAACTGTTCGTCTCCCAAAACTACTCTGTTCTGAAACTGCAGCAGTCAGAGCTGACAAAACCACTCTCAAATCTGATGCTCCACTGACCCAATCCTCAAACCAGCTAACCAGATCGAAGCACTCAAAGTAAGGAACGAGCTCACCAAGTTTGGGGTCGATCCAAGCACGTTTGAGCCTCCAACCACCAGCTTGAACACTGTCTAGTCATATGCAGCAAATCTGGACAGAACCTCTGCTTCTTCTTCTTCCTCTCTCTCAGGTTGTGTTTTCTCTTGTGTGCTCTCTCTCACTCCAACGAATGGCAGCCACCACCAGCAAGAGGTGGGTGGCTAGGGTTTTCTCCTTGCTCCCTTCACCAGGAAACACTCACAACCGTTGGATGCAGAACAGATCAACGGTTCATATGTGTTGGACTTGTGTGGGCTGATGTTGGGCTGCCAACACACCTCCATGTGGAGGGACTTAGCCCAACAAACTCCCCCTCCCGACATCATGGAGGGTCTCACTGCCTTCCGGCAGCCATGCCAGCGAGCCGGCGGCATACTTCGAGCTTCTTCCTTGTCACCACTTTAGTCAACATATCAGTCCCATTATCATCGGTGTGAACCTTCTCAAGTTGCATTTTCTTGGAATACAACACATCTCGAATCCAACGATAACGGACTTCTATATGCTTAGACCTTGAATGAAAACTTGCATTCTTACTCAAGTGGATACCACTTTGGTTGTCACAAAACAACACATACTTGTCTTGCTTAAAACCAAGCTCACAAGCCAACCGTTTCAGCCACAATAGCTCTTTGCTCGCCTCTGTTACTGCAATGAATTCAGCTTCAGTTGTATTCAATGCCACACACTTTTGCAGCCTGCTTTGCCATGACACCGCTCCCCCTGCATAGGTAACCAAGTAACCTGAAGTAGACTTCCTTCTGTCAACATCTCCAGCCATGTCAGAATCTGAAAAAGCAATCAGCTTGGCCTCACTGTCATCGAAGCAAAGTTTCAGATTTGTGCTGCCCCGAAGATATCTCAAAATCCACTTCACGGCTTCCCAATGAGGTCTTCCTGGATTGGACATAAATCTGCTCACAGTACTAACCGCATGAGCAATGTCAGGCCTTGTACACACCATAGCATACATCAAACTCCCAACCGTTGAAGCATAAGGAACATGGTGCATTTCCTTTTTCTGCTCATTAGTGGTAGGACATTGCTTTCTGCTCAACTTGAAAATGGGCTGCTAGTGGACAACTCACAACTTTAGCATTTTCCATCCTGAACTTCTGAAGTACCTTCTCAATATACTTCTCTTGAGACAAGTACAACTTGTTGCAATTTCTGTCTCGCTCAATTCTCATTCCGAGAATGTTCTTTGCTGGACCTAAGTCTTTCATAGCAAAACATTTGCTCAACTCCTTCTTCAACTTAGCAATCCTAGAGACATTCTTGCCAACAATCAGGATATCATCAACATAGAGCAATAATATGATGAAATCATCACCCGAGAACCTCTGAATAAACACACAATGGTCTGAGTTACACTTCTTGTAGCCTTGATCCCCCATGACAGTTTCAAACTTCATGTACCATTGTCTTGGTGCTTGTTTTAGGCCATAGAGACTTTTCTTCAGCTTGCACACATAGTCTTCTTTGCCTTTCACAAGAAACCCCTCAGGTTGCTCCATGTATATTTCTTCCTCCAACTCACCATGGAGGAATGCAGTCTTCACATCCATTTGCTCAACCTCCAAGTTGAGACTTGCTGCCATGCCAAGGATTACTCTTATGGATGTCATCTTCACAACCGGAGAAAAGATCTCATCATAGTCAATGCCTTTTCTCTGGCCGAATCCTTTTACAACTAGCCTGGCCTTGTACCTTGGATGTGATGTGTGCTCTTCTTGCTTGATTCTGTAGACCCACTTGTTCTTCAAAATTTTCTTGCCCTTGGTCAACTTCACCAACTCATAAGTATGATTCTTATGCAAGGAATCCATCTCTTCTTGCATAGCATTTTCCCATTCCTTCTTGTGCTCATCTTCCATTGCATCTGCAAAGCATTCAGGTTCTGAACCGTCAGATAATAACACCACGTATTGATCTGAGGGATACCTGCTGGAAGGAATTCGACCCCTGTTGGATCTTTTGAGTGGAGCAGCTGGTGGACTTTCTGGTGCTGGTGCTTCCTGCTGATCCGGATCATCAATTTCAGCATCATACTCTTGTTGCTGCTGTTGGGGAGCATCTTTTTCACCTGCACAACCATGTACATCATCTTGTACATCTTCTGCATCTGCTTCAACTTGCACAGGAGCTGGAGCTGCAGGAACTGGGTCAGAATCAATCATATCTTGCTGCTGCTGAGGAGGAACCTGCCCCTTTGTCTTCACAATATCCTCAATTGTTTGGTCTTCAACAAACACAACATCACGGCTTCTCACAACTTTCCTTGCTATAGGGTCAAACAGCTTGTAGCCAAACTCATCACCACCATAACCAAGAAATATAGACTGTCGTGTCTTCGAATCAAGCTTTGACCTTTCATCTTGAGGAATATGAACAAAGGCCTTGCACCCAAAAACCTTCAGGTGGTCATATGAGACGTCCTTGTCACACCAGACCCTGTTAGGAACATCTCCCTGCAAAGGATAACTTGGCAAGAGATTAATAAGATAAACTGCAGTCATCAAAGCCTCACCCCAAAAGTGTTTGCGTAGCTTTGCACTTGACAACAAGCATCTAACTCTCTCCACAATTGTCCTGTTCATCCTCTCAGCAAGACCATTCAGCTATGGTGTCTTCGAGGGAGTAAATTGATGCCTAATACCCTGCTGCTTGCAATATGCATCAAATGGCCCAATATACTCTCCTCCATTATCAGTGCGAATGCACTTGATTTTCTACTCAGTTTCTCTCTCAACCGAGGCTTGGAATTGCTTGAATACACCTAGCACTTGATCTTTGGTCCTCAAAGTGAAGGCCCAAACTTTCCTGGAAAAGTCATCAATAAAAGTCACAAAGTACTTAGCACCACCAAGAGATCTTACCGACATTTTGCAAACATCGGAATGTATCAAGTCCAGCTTCTCGGGCTTCTTGTGAGGAGGTAGAGTCTTGAAGGCAACTCGGTGTTGCTTCCCTGCTAGACAATCTGAACATTTCTTGATGTGAACTCCTTTCACACCCTTCAACAATTTTTTCTTCACTAGCACTGTCATCCCCTTCTCACTCATGTGCCCAAGTCTCTTGTGCCATAAAGCACAATTATCATCCTTCTCTAGTGCATTGACGGAAGCACTAAAGAGCTTAGCATGAACATGATACAAAACTAAGACCATTTTACCTCTTGCAACAATCATGTTGCCTTTGGTGAGCTTGTACTGCCCTTTTCCAAAACTGCTCAAGTAATCATCTCCATCAAGCAAACCAACCGAGATAATATTGAGACGAAGTGCCTCAACATGCCTCACAAATTTGAGGACTAACCTTGTACCATTTGCGGTCTCCAAATGAACATCTCCTTTTCCAATGATGGCTGCTCTATCATTGTTCCCCATCTTCACAACACCAAAATCACCTGATATATAGTTAGTGAAGAGCTCTCTGCGAGATGTAGCATGAATGGTAGCACCGCTGTCCGGTATCCAAATCATCTCGTCACCATCCACAAGGTTGACGGTTTCATCAGAAACAACAGTGATCCTCTCCTCAACAGTGGAACCAAATCTTCCCTCATTTTCTTCATGCATAACAAGCATGATGTCCTCTTCTACTACAGTAACTCGGTTGCCCTCTGTGTCACTATCACTGTCAACTTGCTTCTGATCTTGCTTCTTCTTTTTCTTCTTGTCTTTCTTCCACTTGTCACATTGCCACTTAATGTGGCCCTTCTGATGGCAGTGATGGCACTCATAATCAACATACTTACTTTTTGATTTGCTCCTACCTTTTTCTGCTCCTTTACCTGGACCTCTGCTCTTGCTTCTCCCCCTGGACTGGGTGACTAGCACCTCTGAATGTGAGGAAGAACTAGCTTCAGCCACCTCTCTGGACTCTTCATTTAGTACCCTGGTTTTCACAAGATTCCAAGTGACAACTCCATTAGGTGCTGAATTGCAAACCGTGACCTTAAAGGTCTCCCAGCTGTCCGGTAATGAGCCTAGTAGCAGGAAAGCTCTCACTTCATCTTCAAATGTTATTCCCATTGAAGAAAGCTGATTTATAATGCCTTGGAATGTATTCACATGATCTGCAATTAAAATGCCCTCTTTGTACCTCAAGCACATCAATTGTTTGATCAAGAACATCTTGTTTGTACCTTCTTTGCGGGCAAACAACTCTTCCAATTTCTGCCATAAGGTGCGTGCATGTGTCTCATCAATGATATGGTTCAAAACATTATCATCGACCCATTGCCGAATGAATCCACAAGCTTGGCGATGAAGTACCTTCCACTGACCTTCCTCAATGCCCTCCGGCATCTCAGTGGAGAACACTGGCTTCCAGTATTCTTTCACATACAATAAGTCCTCCATCTTGCCCTTCCATGCTTGATAATTTGTACCATTCAAAGATATCATCCTGCTGGTATTCACTTCCATCTTTCACCACAAGAAACTCAGCAATTTGCACAAGCAAACCAAGGATCTGATGCCACTTTGTTGGGACTGGACAGCAACAATGCGCTGCACAAATTCACCGACACGGCAAATATGCACACTACACAGCCCCTTCCACTTGTGATGAACTTTGAGGACAGCTTCAACCAACAAGTAAGCAGCGGAATAACACAAACAACATGCACAAATAACACAAACCACGGTTGTGGACTGACCGGTGCACACAACTTCACTATGAGAATGATGAGTACAAAGTCTTCTATAGAACCTCTAGAGAGATTTACAACACACTCTCCACGTTGCCAACCGGCAACAGCAACAACAGCCACAAGAGGCAAGATTTCAGCAAAGCAGAGTTTACACAACTTCTGTACCCTCCAGTGTTTTGCAAACTGCTCTTAAACCGCTGAACCAAACAGCACCAAATTTGGCAGACAAGTAGACACACGAGTTCCTGAGATCCCCTCCGAATTTCAGCTCAATCGGACACCGTTTGCCTACCCAAACTGTTCGTCTCCCAAAACTACTCTGTTCTGAAACTGCAGCAGTCAGAGCTGACAAAACCACTCTCAAATCTGATGCTCCACTGACCCAATCCTCAAACCAGCTAACCAGATCGAAGCACTCAAAGTAAGGAACAAGCTCACCAAGTTTGGGGTCGATCCAAGCACGTTTGAGCCTCCAACCACCATCTTGAACACTGTCTAGTCATATGCAGCAAATCTGGACAGAACCTCTGCTTCTTCTTCTTCCTCTCTCTCAGGTTGTGTTTTCTCTTGTGTGCTCTCTCTCACTCTAACGAATGGCAGCCACCACCAGCAAGAGGTGGGTGTCTAGGGTTTTCTCCTTGATCCCTTCACCAGGAAACACTCACAACCGTTGGATGCAGAACAGATCAACGGTTCATATGTGTTGGACTTGTGTGGGCTGATGTTGGGCTGCCAACACACCTCCATGTGGAGGGACTTAGCCCAACACTTTTTACCGCCAAACACACGCATCACTTGTTTTCTTCCTTCCTCTTCCATTCCATTCCATGTCGAGTTTGTTGAATTCTACTTATTCGAATCGAATCGCCCACAAATGTTGAACCACACCATCCTGATGAATTGCTCCTTGACGAGTCCGTCGGTGCATGCATTTGATTAATTTCCTCGGACGTCGCAGGATTCTGCTCAACAATGTCCTTGCATAGGATCACCGGTTTTCCCAAATAACAGACCAAAAATTCAGAATAAAATAAATTACAGACTGTGGCACACCCCGTCACTCTTATCCTCCACAATCATCTTGTGCATCATCACATAAGCTGTCATCGCCTCCCACGGCATCTCTGCATTCCATCTTGTCTCAATATTCTTTGTGATGTTGAGTCAAGTGCACCATTCAACATTTGCATGTTTTGACACTATGATATAATTACTACATATGCTGATGAAGCAGGGAGCAGAGGATCGCGGTGGCAAGTTGCCTCCCTCCTTGAGACCCTTTCTCGCATCGATTCTTGTCCGGATGTCCATCTGGGAAGTTGATCCGAACCAGGGCCCCTGCCACTGCATGCATATTCTCTGCCGGCGTGCGATAGGACTCCGAGCATGTAACTGTGGCATCTCTATTGCTTTGCTCATCTTTATTCTTTTCCTCGATAGGCCGGCCTTGTCCTCGCCCGACATGCTCTTTCCAATCGGATGGCGAGTTCGCAACAGCGCGTCGGCCTCTTCTAGCTCGGATGGCCTTCGCTCCAAGTGTCGATTTTCTTTAGAACTGTGTTTATGATTGATAGGATTTTTACCCAGGCTGCATCATGATCAAGATCATCGAAGACCGCCTGGTCAAGCACTTTGATCTCCTGATCACTGAATACTATCTCGCCGCATTCCTCCTGACTCGTATCCGGCGTGCCTACCATGCAACATGACTGGACCGAGGTTGCCTGCCACAGACGGGGATGTGTTGTGACTGGTGGGCAACTAATTTGCCGACTCGCCCATCTCCTCGTCGGTGTACTCCTTGTTCCTCTCGAGGACGTTGGTTATGTTCTCCACATTGGTGATCAAGTAGGTGATGGGTGGTCAAACAATTGGGTGCCCGTCGACAAGCCTTGAGTTTCCTTTTTTCCTCACATAGTGTATTGGTTCTCTCTACTGTGATGGCGGACGTGATGTGGCCTAGCCCAGAGGAGGTACACGACTATCTCGACGAAACATTGCTCTTCGGCACGGTCCGCGCCTCTCTCTGTTGCGTTGTGGCTAGGTAGTGGGGAGCCCTTGGACGGTGGTTGTGCCTCTTCTAGTTCTTCAATTACTTGGTGTTGGATATCTTTGCACTCTTACGGTTCTACCTAGTGGTGTTTGAAGGAAATATTCCCTAGAGGCAATAATAAAGTTATTATTTATTTCCTTATTTCATGATAAATGTTTATTATTCATGCTAGATTTGTATTAACCGGAAACTTAGTACATGTGTGAATACATAGACAAACAAAGTGTTCCTAGTATGTCTCTACTTGACTAGCTCGTTAAACAAAGATGGTCAAGTTTCCTAGCCATAGACATGTGTTGTCATTTGATGAACGGGATCACATCATTAGAGAATGATGTGATGGACAAGACCCATTCGTTAGCTTAGCATTATGATCATTTCAGTTTTATTGCTACTGCTTTCTTCATGACTTATACATGTTCCTCTAACCATGAAATTATGCAACTCCCGAATACCGGAGGAACACTTTGTGTGCTATCAAACGTCACAACGTAACTGGGTGATTATAAAGATGCTCTACATGTGTCTTCAAAGATGTTTGCTGGGTTGGCATAGATTAAGATTAGGATTTGTCACTCCGTGTATCGGAGAGGTATCTCTCGACCCTCTTGGTAATGCACATCACTATAAGCCTTGCAAGCAATGTGACTAATGAGTTAGTTACGGGATGATGCATTACGGAACGAGTAAAGAGACTTGCTGGTAACGAGATTGAACTAGGTATGAGGATACCGACGATCGAAACTCGGGCAAGTAAGATACCGATGACAAAGGGAACACTGTATGTTGTTATGCGGTTTGACCGATAAAGATCTTCCTAGAATATGTAGGAGCCAATATGAGCATCCAGGTTCCGCTATTGGTTATTGACCAGAGATGTGTCGCGGTCATGTCTGCATAGTTCTCGAACCCGTAGGGTCCGCATGCTTAACGTTCGATGATGATTTGTATTATGAGTTATGTGATTTGATGACCGAAGTTTTTGTGGAGTCCCGGATGAGATCACGGACATGACGAGGAGTCTCGAAATGGTCGAGAGGTAAAGATTCATATATTGGAAGGCTATATTCGGACATTGGAAATGTTCCGAATGATTCGGGTATTTTCCAGAGTACCGAGGAGTTACGGGAATTCGTCGGGAGAAGTAATGGGCCTTATTGGGCTTTAGTGGAGAGAGGGGAGAAGGGCCAAGAGGTGGCGCGCGCCTCCCCCCTGCCCAAACCGAATTGGACAAGGGGTGGGGGCGCGCCCCCCCTTTCCTTCTCCCTCTCCCTCTCTTTCCTTCTCTCCTAATCCGAATAGGAAAGGGAATCCTACTAGGACTTGGGAGTCCTAGTAGGACTCCCTATGCTTGGCACGCCCCCTAGACCGGCCACCTCCTTCCTCCCTCCTTTATATACGGGGAGGGGAGCACCCCAAAGGCACTCAAGATTGGTCTTAGCCGTGTGCGGTGCCCCCCTCCACAGATTTCTACCTCGGTCATATCGTTGCAGTGCTTAGGCGAAGCCCTACACTGGTAGCTTCATCATCACCATCACCACAATGTCGTACTGACAAAAATCTCCCTCGGCCTCAGCTGGATCAAGAGTACGAGGGACATCACCGAGCTAAACGTGTGCAGATCGCGGAGGTGCCATGCGTTCGGTACTTGGATCGGTTGGATCGCGAAGACGCTCGACTACATCAACCGTGTTGTCATAACGCTTCCGCTTTCGGTCTACGAGGGTACATGGACAACACTCTCCCGCTCGTTGCTATGCATCACCTAGATGGATCTTGCGTGTGCGTAGGAATTTTTTTTTGAAATTACTGTGTTCCCCAACAGTGGTATCAGAGCCAGGTCTATGAGTAGATGTTATATGCACGAGTAGAACACAAAGAGTTGTGGGCGATAATAGTCATACTGCTTACCAGCATGTCATACTTTGATTCGGCGGTATTGTTGGATGAAGCGGCCCAGACCGACATTACGCGTATGCTACGCGACACTGGTTCTACCGACGTGCTTTGCACACAGGTGGCTGGCGGGTGTCAGTTTCTCCAACTTTAGTTGAATCGAGTGTGGCTACGCCCGGTACTTGTTGAAGGTTAAAACAACATACTTGACGAAAAATCGTTGTGGTTTTTGATGCGTAGGTAAGAACGGTTGTTGCTAAGCCCGTAGCAGCCACAGAAAACTTGCAACAACAAAGTAGAGGACTTCTAACTTGTTTTTGCAGGGCATGTTGTGATGTGATATGGTCAAGACGTGATTATATATAAATTGTTGTATGAGATGATCATGTTTTGTAACAGTTATCGGCAACTGACAGGAGCCATATGATTGTCACTTTATTGTATGAAATGCAATCGCCATGTAATTGCTTAACTTTATCACTAAGCGGTAGCGATAGTCGTAGAAGCAATAGTTGGCGAGATGACAACGATGCTTCAATGGAGATCAAGGTGTCAAGCCGGTGACGATGGTGATCATGACGGTGCTTTGGAGATGGAGATCAAAGGCACAAGATGATGATGGCCATATCATATCACTTATATTGATTGCATGTGATGTTTATCCTTTATGCATCTTATTTTGCTTAGTTCGGCGGTAGTATTATAAGATGATCTCTCACTAAATTTCAAGGTATAAGTGTTCTCCCCGAGTATGCACCGTTGTGACAGTTCGTCGTGCCGAGACACCACGTGATGATCGGGTGTGATAAGCTCTACATTCACATACAATGGGTGCAAGCCAGTTTTGCACACGCAGAATACTCGGGTTAAACTTGACGAGCCTAGCATATGCAGATATGGCCTCGAAACACTGGAGACCGAAAAGTCGAGCGTGAATCATATAGAAGATATGATCAACATAGAGATGTTCACCATTGAGAAGTACTCCATCTCACGTGATGATTGGACATGGTTTAGTTGATTTGGATCACGTGATCACTTAGATGATTAGAGGGATGTCTATCTAAGTGGGAGTTCTTAAGTAATATGATTAATTGAACTTTAATTTATCATGAACTTAGTCCTGATAGTATTTGCGTATCTATGTTGTAGATCAATAGCTCGCGATCTAGTTCCCCGTTTATTTTTGATATGTTCCTAGAGAAAAATAAGTTGAAAGATGTTAGTAGAAATGATGCGGACTAGCTCCGTGATCTGAGGATTATCCTCATTGCTACACAAAAGCATTATGTCCTTGATGCACCGCTAGGTGACAGAACTATTGCAGGAGCAGATGCAGACGTTATGAACATTTGATAAGCTCGATATGATGACTACTTGAGAGTTTAGTGCACCATGCTTTACGGCTTAGAACCGGGACTTCAAAAATGTTTTGAACGACATTGAGCATATGAGATGTTCCAAGAGTTGAAATTGGTATTTCAGACTCATGCCCATGTTAAGAGGTATGAGACCTCTGACAAAGTACTTTGTCTACAAGATGGAGGAGAATAGTTCAGCAAGTGAGCAGGTGCTCAGAATGTTTGAGTACTACAATTGCTTGAATCAAGTGGGAGTTAATCTTTCAGATAAGATATTAATTGACAAAGTTCTCTAGTCACTATCTCCAAGTTACTAGAACTTCGTGATGAACTATAATATGCAAGGGATGACGAAAGTAATTCCCAAGCTCTTCGCAATGCTGAAATCGATGAAGGTAGAAATCAAGAAACAGCATCAAGTGTTGATGGTTAACAAGACCACTAGTTTCAAGAAAAGGGCAAATGGATAGAAGGGGAACTTCAAGAAGAACGGCAAGCAAGTTGCTACTCAAGTGAAGAAGCCCAAGTCTGGACCTAAGCCTTAGACTGAGTGCTTCTACTGCAATGGAAATGGTCACTAGAAGTGGAACTGCCCTAGATACTTGGCGGATAAGAAGGATGGCAAAGTGAACAAAGGTATATTTGATATACATGTATACTTTACTAGTGTGTATAGCAACCCCTCGGTATTTGATACTGGTTCAATTGCTAAGAGTAGTATCTCGAAAAGGGAGTTGCAAAATAGACAGAGACTAGTTAAGGGCGAGGTGATGATGTGTGTTGGAAGTGATTCCAAGGTTGATAAGATCACCATCGCACACTCCCTTTACCTTCGGGATTAGTGTTGAACCTAAAATAAATGTTGTTTGGTGTTTGCGTTGAGCATGAATATGATTGGATCATGTTTATTGCAATACAGTTATTCATTTAAGTCAAAGAATAATTGTTGTTCTCTTTACATGAATAAAACCTTCTATGGTCATACACTCAATATAAATGGTTTATTGAATCTCGATTGTAGTGATAGACATATTCATAATATTGAAGCCAAAAGATGCGAAGTTATGATAGTAAAACTTATTTGTGGCACTGCCGTTTAGGTCATATTAGTGTAAAGCGCATGAAGAAACTCCATGCTGATGGGCTTTTGGAATCACTTGATGCTTGCGAACCATGCCTCATGGGCAAGATGACTAAGACTTCGTTCTCTGGAACAATGGAGCGCGCAACTGACTTATTGGAAATAATACATACTGATGTATGCGGTCCGATGAGTGTTGAGGCTCGCGGCGGGTATCATTATTTTCTAACCTTCACAGATGATTTGAGCAGATATGGGTATATCTACTTGATGAAACATAAGTCTGAAACATTTGAAAAGTTCAAAAAATTTCAGAGTGAACTGGAAAATCATCGTAAAAGAAAATAAAGTTTCTACAATCTGATCGCGGAGACGAATATTTGAGTTACGAGTTTGGTCTTCAATTAAAACAATGTGGAATAGTTTCACAAACTCATGCCACCTGGAACACCACATCATAATGGTGTGTCCGAAAGTCATAACCTACTTTATTGGATATAGTGCAATCTATGATGTCTCTTACCGATTTACCACTATCGTTTTGGGGTTATGCATTAAAGACAACTACATTCACGTTAAATAGGGCACCGTCTAATCCGTTGAGATGACACCATACGAACTATGGTTTAGCTAGAAACCTAAGCTGTCGTTTCTTAAAGTTTGGGGTTGCAATGCTTATGTGAAAAAGTTTCAACCTGATAAGCTCGAACCCAAATCGGAGAAGTGCGTCTTCATAGGATACCCAAAAGAAAATGTTGGGTACACCTTCTACCACAGATCCGAAGGGAAGATCTTTGTTGCTAAGAATGGATTCTTTCTGGAGAAGAAGTTTCTCTCGAAAGAAGTGAGTGGGAGGAAAGTACAACTTGATGAGGTAATTGTACCTTCTCCCGAAATGGAAAGTAGTTCATCACAGAAATCAGTTCCAGTGATGCCTACACCAATTAGTGAGGAAGTTAATGATGATCATGAAACTTCAGATCAATTTACTATCGAACCTCGTAGGTCAACCAGAGTACGTTCCGCACTAGAGTGGTACGGCAATCCGGTTCTGGAAGTCATGTTATTAGATCATGACGAACCTACGAACTCTGAGGAAGCGATGATGAGCCCAGATTCCGCAAAATGGTTTAAGGCCATGAAATTTGAGATAGGATCCATGTATGAAAACAAAGTATGGACTTTGGTGGAATTGCCCGATGATCGGGAAGCCATTGAGAATAAATGGATCTTCAAGAGGAAGATGGACGCTAATGGTAGTGCTACTATCTACAAAGCTTGACTTGTCGCAAAAGGTTTTCGACAAGTTCAAGATGTTGACTACGGTGAGTTTTTCTCACTCGTAGCGATGCTTAAGTCTATCCGAATCATGTTAGCAATTGCCACATTTAATGAAATCTGGCAAATGGATATACAAAACTGCATTCGTTAATGGATTTATTAAGGAAGAGTTGTATATGATGCAACCAGAAGGTTTTGTCAATCCAAAAGGTGCTAACAAATTATGCAAGCTCCAGCGATCCATCTACGGACTGGTGCAAGCATCTTGGAGTTGGAATATACTCTTTGATAAGTTGATCAAAGCATATAGTTTTATACAGACTTGCGGTGAATCCTGTATTTACAAGAAAGTGAGTGAGAACACTATTGCCTTTCTGATATGTATATGTGAATGACATATTGTCGATCGGAAATGATGTAGAATTTTCTGGAAAGCATAAACGAGTGTTTGAAAGGAGTTTTTCAAAGAAAGACCTCGGTGAAGCTGCTTACATATCGAGCATCAACATCTATAGAGATAGATCAAGATGCTTGATAAGTTTTTTCAATGAGTACATACCTTGACAGGTTTTTGAAGTAGTTCAAAATGGAACAGTCAAAGAAAGAGTTCTTGCCTATGTTGCAAGGTGTGAAGTTGAGTAAGACTTAAAGCCCGACCACGACAGAAGATAGAGAAAGAATGAAAGTCATTCGCTATGCCTCAGCCATAGGTTCTATAAAGTATGGCATGCTGTGTACTAGACCTATTGTCTACCCTGCCCTGAGTTTGGCAAGGGAGTACAATTTTGATCTAGGAGTAGATCACTGGCCAGCGGTGAAAAATGTCCTTAGAGGACTAAGGAAATATTTCTCTGTTATGGAGGTGATAAAGAGTTCGTCGTGAAGAGTTACGTCGATGCAAGCTTTGACACCGATCTGGATGACTCTAAGTCACAATCCGGATACATATTGAAAGTGGGAGCAATTAGCTAAAGTAGCTCCATGGAGAGCATTGTAGACATAGAAATTTGCAAAATACATACAGATCTGAATTTGGCAGACCCGTTGACTAAACTTCTCTCACAAGAAAAACATGATCACACCTTAGTACTCTTTGGGTGTAGATCACATCACGATGTGAACTAGATTACTGACTCTAGTAAACATTTTGAGTGTTGGTCACATGGCGATGTGAACTATGGGTGTTAATCATATGGTGATGTGAACTATTGGTATTAAATCACATAGCGATGTGAACTAGATTATTGATTCTAGTGCAAGTGGGAGACTGAAGGAAATATGCCCTAGAGGCAATAATAAAGTTATTAGTTATTTCCTTATTTCATAATAAATGTTTATCATTCATGCTATAATTGTATTAACCGGAAACTTAGTACATGTGTGAATACATAGACAACCAGAGTGTCCCGAGTATGCCTCTACTTGACTAGCTCGTTAATCAAAGATGGTTAAGTTTCCTAGCCATAGACATGTGTTGTCATTTGATGAACGAGATCACATTATTAGAGAATGTTGTGATGGACAAGACCCATTCGTTAGCTTAGCATTATGATCGTTTCAGTTTCATTGCTACTGCTTTCTTCATGACTTATACATGTTCCTTTGACTATGAGATTATGCAACTCCCGAATACCGGAGGAACACTTTGTGTGCTATCAAACGTCACAACGTAACTGGGTGATTATAAAGATGCTCTACAGGTGTCTCCGAAGGTGTTTGTTGGGTTGGCATAGATCAAGATTAGGATTTGTCAATCCGTGTATCGAAGAGGTATCTCTGGGCCCTCTCGGTAATGCACATCACTATAAGCCTTGCAAGCAATGTGACTAATGAGTTAGTTACGGGATGATGCATTACAGAACGAGTAAAGAGACTTGCCGGTAACGAGATTGAACTAGGTATGAGGATACTGACGATCGAATCTCTGGCAAGTAACATACCGATGACAAAGGGAACAACGTATGTTGTTATGCGGTTTGACCGATAAAGATCTTCCTAGAATATGTAGGAGCCAATATGAGCATCTAGGTTCCGCTATTGGATATTGACCAGAGATGTGTCTCGGTCATGTATACATAGTTCTGAAACCCGTAGGGTCCGCACGCTTAACTTTTGATGATGATTTCTATTATTGATTTATGTGATTTGATGACTGAAGTTTGTTCGGAGTCCCGGATGAGATCACGGACATGACGAGGAGTCTCAAAATGGTTGAGAGGTAAATATTCATATATTGGAAGGCTATATTCGAACATCGGAAATGTTCCGAGTGATTCAGGTATTTTTCGGAGTACCAGGGAGTTACAGGAATTCGCCGGGAGAAGTAATGGGCCTTATTGGGCTTTAGTGGAGAGAGGGGAGAAGGGACAAGAGGTGGTGCACGCCTCCCCCCTTCCCAAACTGAATTGGACAAGGGGTGGTGCACGCCTCCCCCCTTCCCAAACTGAATTGGACAAGGGGTGGGGGCATGGCCCCCCTTTCCTTCTCCCTCTCCCTCTCTTTCCTTCTCTCCTACTCCGAATTGGAAAGGGAATCCTACTAGGATTTGGGAGTCCTAGTAGGACTCCCTATGCTTGGGACGCCTCCTAGACCGGCCGCCTTCTCCCTCCCTTCCTTATATACGGGGGAGGGGAGCACCCCAAAGGCACTCAAGATTGGTCTTAGCCATTTGCGGTGCCCCCCTCCACAGATTTCCACCTCGGTCATATCGTTGCAGTGCTTAGGCGAAGCCCTGCGCCGGTAGCTTCATCATCACCGTCACCACACCGTCGGGCTGACGAAACTCTCCCTCGGCCTCAGCTGGATCAATAGTACGAGGGACGTCGCCCTGAACGTGTGTAGATCGCGGAGGTGCCGTGCGTTCGGTACTTGGACCGGTTGGATTGCGAAGACGTTCGACTACATCAACCGCGTTGTCATAACGCTTCCGCTTTCGGTCTACGAGGGTACGTGGACAACACTCTCCCGCTCATTGCTATGCATCACCTAGATGGATCTTGCGTGTGTGTAGGAATTTTTTTGAAATTACTGCGTTCCCCAACAGTGTTGACTGCTTGTCGTAGCTTGTTATCAGCTTCTCCTTGTGTTGTTCCTTGTTACTGCTTATGGGTATCGTAGCAAAGCGGCATGAAAAAGAAAAGAAAATAAGATGTTGACATTGAATATCCAACTCTGCATGTACTATTACTCGAGTTAAGCTAGTTCCTCTGTGTGGTTGGCGAGGATGCCTCCCATGGGGGTGTGGTCTAGACTGCCTCATATTTGGCCAACAAAGCAAAGCAAAGCAGTGAGGAGACCTTTACACTCCCATTCCACCTTCCTCCCGCGTCTTCGTCCTCGAGATCATGTGCTCTAGCCCCCTTGCGAATCCCATACACATGCCAAAACCCAGTTCCACTACCTTAAATGGCTGGCGGTTGCCAACAGAATCCGCCCGCCATTGAGGGCCAAGCCCTTGGTCTGCCATCTCGAGTGGCGGTCATCCACTAGTAGAAAAAGGATCATCTGTCCCGGTTGGTAAGGGCCTTTTGTAACGCCCTCGATGAGGCTATAGCTCCCACGTGTCGAGGCACGACTTAGAGGCATAACCGCATTGAAAGCAATGTCGCAAGTGAGGTAATCTTCACACAACCCAGGTAATACATAAGGGAAAGAGATACATAGTTGGCTTACAGTCGCCACTTCACATAATGCATAAATAAACATTCATCATCCAGATTACACTCAAGGTCCGACTACGGAACCAAAATGAAAGAAGACTACCCCAAATGCTACGCAGATCCCCGAATCACCCCAACTGGGCTCCACTACTGATCATCAGGAAAAGACACATAGTAACGGCCACGTTCCTCGTCGAACTCCCACGTGAGCTCAGTCGCGTCATCTGCACTGGCATCGTTGGAACCTGCAACTGTTGTGGTAGAATCTGTGAGTCACGGGGACTCAGCAATCTCACACCCGCGAGATCAAGACTATTTAAGCTTATAGGTAGGAAAGGGTTGTGAGGTGGAGCTGCAGCAAGCGACTAGCATATATGGTGGCTAACAACGCAAAAGAGAGCGAGAAGAGAAGCAAAGCACGGTCGTGAAGCTAGAAGTGATCAAGAAGTGATCCTAGAACAACCTACGTCAAACATAACTCCAACACCGTGTCCACTTCCCAGACCCCACCGAGAAGAGACCATCACGGTTACACACGCGGTTGATGTGTTTTAATTAAGGTCAACTTCGGGTTTTCTACAACCGGACATTAACAAATTCCCATCTGCCTCATAACCGCGGGCACGGCTTTCGAAAGATAATACCCTGCAGGGGTGTCCCAACTTAGCCCATTATAAGCTCTCACAGTCAACGAAGGATATTCCTTCTACCGGGAAGCCCCGATCAGTCTCGGAATCCCGGACTACAAGACATTTCGTCAGCAATAAAACAAGTCCAGCAAAGCCGCCCGATTGTGCCGACAAATCCTGATAGGAGCTGCACATATCTCGGTCTCAGGGCACATCCGGATAAGTCAAGCTACGAGTAAAACCAGGCCTCGAGTGTCCACGAGGTGGCCCCGCAGGCTGCTCGGTTCGGACCAACGCTCGAAGGAGGACTGGCCCGAGGGGGGGGGCTAAAATAAAGATGACCCTCGGGCTCGCGAAAACCCGGGGGAAAAAGGTGTAGGTGGTAGGCAAATGGTAAAACCAATGTTGGGCCTTGCTGGAAGAGTCTTATTCAAAGCGAACTGTCAAGGGGGTCCCATAAATCACCCAACCGTGTAAGGAACGCAAGATCAAGGAACATAACACCGGTATGACGGAAACTAGGGTGGCAAGAGTGGAACAAAACACCAGGCATAAGGCCGAGCCTTCCACCCTTTACCAAGTATATAGATGCATTAATTAAATAAGAGGTATTGTGATATCCCAACAAGTAAACATGTTCCAACAAGGAACAACAAGTCCATGTTCCAACAAGGAACAAACTTCATCTTCACCTGCAACTAACAACGCTATAAGAGGGGCTGAGCAAAGCGGTAACATAGCCAATCAACGGTTTGCTAGGACATGGATGGTTAGAGGCTGACATGGCAATATGGGTGGCATGATATAGCAAGTGGCAGGTATCGCAGCAAAAGCATAGCAAAAGAGTGAGCATCTAGCAAGCAGAGATAGAAGTGATTTCGAGGGTATGGTCATCTTGCCTGCAAGGTTCTCAGAGTTGTCGAAAACTTGGTCCTCGTAAGCGTTCTCAACAGGTTCCTCGTTCACGTACTCGTCTCCCGGCTCTACCCAAAACAAGAGGACAAGCAAAGGAACAGAAAAGTCCCTTACTGAGCATAAGCCAAAAAGGATCAGAAAATATAATAACACCCATGTCAAATAAGCAAGTTTCGTTACAGGTTTCAAACTTAGCAGAAAACTGGACATGTCAAAAACAGATAAAAAGTAGGCATGTTTACGAGCTCGATGCACTAACTACAGAGCATTACATGATAAACTAAGCATACATCCATCAAGAAGACATGACATATAAGCTAGACATGGCAAGAATAACATCATAGCATGCAAGGATCAACTACAATAAGCTTGGCAAAATCGAATAACATGTAAACAATCTGCCAGCAACATTTTATAGCAAAAGTAGAGCTCGATTGACTCAAGCTATGACACTCCATAAATACAAACAAAGGCATGGATGGATAGAGCAAATCCATATGTTCAAAACATCCTTAATGATCATGCTCAAAAGAGGCATCGATCTCTCTGAAACAACATGAACACATGGCATAAAAATAACAGCAGGCAAGGACTTGGTGAAATTACTAAGTCTCTGAAATTAGCAACATTATGTACCCTAGTTTGCATGCTTGCGCTAGTCACCACAAAGATCACAAAAATACATGGCATACACCCCTGTAAAGATGGCATGACATATTTCAAAACACATGCAGGACTCAACCTCATAGGGTGCACACATCAATCATGGCAAAAATGACAAAAGTGCATGTTCTGAAACAGATCTGAAACTAACATCACATAGCCCTCTTCTAAAAGCATTTCGGTCATCACGATGAGCTCAAATGAAAACGGTGCAATGATACGAAATGATGTACTCATCGAGGCGAACAATTTGACATGCTATACGCCCAAAACGGAGCCACGAGTGCAAAGTTATGAGGCGATGAACATGCAACAAAATATCCACAGAATAAAATACTTAGACGAAACTCGGGGCTCGGGAAAGTCAACCTCCGGTGGAACTGGATCTGGGGTCCGCGGGTTCGCCGGAGAACGACCGGAGGGAGGTCGGGGAGGCCGGATCCGGGGCTCCTCCGGTCGGATCTCGCCGGATCCGGTCCGGGGCGAGGCGGAGGAACGACGGGGAGGCGCGGACGGGCGCGGGCGACGACGCGGAGCGGCGGCGGGCGGCGGCGTGCGGCGGTGGGCGGCGGCCGGACGCGGCGGCGCGGGCGGCGGGGCCGGCCGCGGGGCGCGGAGGCGGGGCGCGACCCGGGTGGCGACGGGGAGGGCCGGCCACGGGCCAGGCGGGCCCGCGGTGGAGGCGCGACGGTGGGGCGGCCCGGGTGGCGAAGTGGCGCGCCCCGATTGGGCGGCGGCGGCGGGATTTTTGTCCAGCCGGACCGGACATGTCCGGCGGCGCGGGGTGGAAGAAGACTAGGGTTAGGGGCGGATTTGATCCGGAATTTCGGGAGAGGGGCTATATTTATAGGTAGGAGGGGCTAGGAGGCTCCAAATTGAGCACGGTTTTCGGCCACGCGATCGTGATCGAACGGCGATGGACATGGGAGTGACTTAGATGGGTTATTAGGATGTTTTGAAGGGGTTTTGCGCTGCAACACACACGAGGCCTTCACGGTTACCCGGTTAACCGTTGGAGTATCAAACGACCTCCGAATGACCCGAAACTTGACAGGCGGTCTACCGGTGCTATACCAAGGCCGCTTGACAAACCTCGGTCCATTCCGAGAAGGTTTAATACCCGCTCACGGAAAAAGGTAAAAGGGTACGCCGGGGAACATAGGAGCGCCGGATTGCAAAACGGACAACGGGGAAAATGCTCGGATTCATGAGACGAACATGTATGCAAATGCGATGCACATGATGACAAGATAATAAATGCATGACAAGGAAAAATGCAAAATGACGGGAAACCCAACCACGGAGGGAATATCATATCACATTGCCGAAAATGGCAAGAGTTGGAGTTACAAATATGGCAAGTTACATCCGGGGTGTTACAACACTCCACCACTACGAGAGGATCTCGTCCCGAGATCTAGGACTGAAAGAACTCCGGATATTCGGAACGGAGGTGGTCCTCGCGCTCCCAGGTGGCTTCTCGGTCTGAATGGTGAGAGCACTTCACTTTCAGGAATTTGATTGACTTGTTGCGAGTCTTGCGCTCATTTTCTTCAAGAATAGCAACGGGATGCTCATGATAGGACAAATCTTCTTGAAGATCAATCTCTTCGAAGTTGATGGTGCGCTCAGGCGTCTTGAAGCACTTGCAAAGCTGTGACACATGAAACACATCGTGCACATTTGCAAAGTTGGAGGGAAGCTCAAGTTGATAGGCGAGATCGCCTCGTTTGCCGATGATCTTGAAAGGGCCCACGTATCTAGGGGCAAGTTTCCCCTTGATACCGAAGCGACGAGTTCCTTTCATTGGAGAGACGCGGAGGTAGACATGGTCTCCGATCTCGAATGCCAAATCCCGGTGTTTGCTATTGTAATAGCTCTTCTGGCGCGATTGTGCGGCTTTGAGATTCTCACGAATGACCTTACACATATCTTCAGCCTCTGAGATCAGATCGTTGCCAAGCAGTTGACGTTCGCCCGTCTCCGACCAATTGAGAGGAGTACGGCACTTTCTGCCATAGAGAATCTCGAATGGGGCTTTGCCCGAGCTGGCTTGAAAGCTGTTGTTGTAAGAGAACTCAGCATAAGGAAGACAATCCTCCCACTTCATGCCGAAAGAGATAACACAAGCTCTGAGCATATCTTCAAGAATTTGGTTGACACGCTCGACTTGTCCACTAGTTTGAGGGTGGAAAGCTGTGCTGAAGCGAATATTTGTGCCCATGGCCTTCTGAAAAGAATCCCAAAACTTGGAGGTAAAGATGCTGCCACGGTCTGAAGAGATCAATTGTGGAATGCCGTGCAAGGAGACAATTCTGGATGTGTAGAGCTCTGCCAGCTGCGCTGCTGTGATAGACTCTTTGATAGGAAGAAAATGAGCCACTTTAGTGAGCTTGTCGATGATGACGAAAATGGCATCATTTCCACGCTTGGACTTTGGAAATCCAGTCACGAAGTCCATTTCGATATGATCAAACTTCCATTATGGAATAGCAAGAGGTTGGAGGAGACCAGCTGGTCATTGGTGTTCTGCTTTCACCCTTCTGCAGACATCACATTCATTCACGAATTGAGCAATTTCTCGCTTCATTCGAGTCCACCAATAAGACTGCTTGAGGTCATGGTACATCTTCGTACTTCCAGGATGAACTGACAGAAGAGAATTGTGCGCTTCGTTCATAATGACTTTACGAAGATCACCCTTTGGAACCACGATCCGGTCCTCGAAGAAAAGAGTATCTCTGTCATCAACGCGATAGCACTTGTATTTGGAAATGCCCTTGTCAATACCACGTTTCACCTTCTTCACCATGGTATCCATCAGTTGTGCCTCACGAATTTGATCTTCCAAAGTAGGAGAGACGATGAGGTTTGCAAGAAAACCTTGAGGAACAACTTGGAGATTCAACTTGCGGAAAGCTTCACAAACATCCGGTTGAAAGGGCTTGAGGATTAAGCTGTTGCAATAAGCCTTCCTGCTCAAAGCGTCTGCAATCACATTAGCCTTGCCTGGAGTATATTCAATACTCGGATTATACTCTTGAATCATTTTGACCCATCGAGTCTGCCTGAGGTTGAGGTTGGGCTGAGTGAAGATGTACTTGAGACTCTTGTGATCGGTGAATATGTCCACTTTAATTCCCAACAGGAGATGTCTCCATGTTATTAGCGCGTGGACAACTGCCGCCAACTCAAGATCGTGAGTGGGGTAGTTCTTTTCGTTGGGCTTCAACTGACGAGAGGTATAGGCTACAACTTTCTTCTCTTGCATTAAGACAGCACCGAGGCCTTGAAGAGAAGCATCACAGAAAACTTCATAAGGCATGTCTTCGTCAGGAGGAGTCAAAACTGGAGCAGTGACGAGTTTCTCTTTGATAGTGTTGAAAGCCACGTCACACTCAGGAGACCAGACATACTTCACGTGCTTCTGGAGGAGGTTGGAAAGAGGCTTTGCAATCTTAGAGAAATTCTCAACGAATCTTCGGCAATAGCTTGCAAGTCCAAGAAAACTGCGAAGCTGCTTGACATTCTGAGGAGGTTCCCAATTCAAAACTGCAGACACCCTCTCTGGATTAATAGCAATGCCCTTGGCAGAGATGATATGACCAAGGTAAAGAACTTCATCAAGCCAGAATTCACATTTGGAGAACTTCGCATAGAATTTATACTCTTTGAGCCTGTCGAGCACCAATCGCAAATGTTTGGCATGATCCTTCTTATTCTTGGAGAAGACCAATATATCATCGAGATAGACCAAGACGAATTCATTGGTGTAGGGGTTGAAGATGAAGTTCATCATTCGAGAGAAAGTTGGAGGAGCATTGACAAGGCCGAAAGACATGACAGTGTATTCATAAGAACCATAGCTTGTTCTGAATGCTGTCTTGGGAATATCTTCTTCACGAATGCGAATCTGATGATAACCCATGCGAAGGTCAAGCTTGGAGAACACCTTAGCACCTTTAAGTTGCTCAAATAGCTCATGGATGTTGGGAAGTGGGTACTTGTTCTTGATTGTCTTCTTGTTCAATGGACGGTAATCGACGCAAAGTCGGTCTGTGCCATCCTTCTTCTGGACAAAAAGAACACCACAACCCCAAGGAGAAGAACCCGGTCTGATCAAACCCAGACGCTCTTGTTTATCGAGTTGTTTCTTCAATTCCTTCAACTCTTTTGGTCCAAGCTTGTAAGGACGCTTGCAAACGGGTTCCGTGCCAGGCTCAAGATCAATAACGAATTCAACTAGCCGGTGAGGAGGCATACCCGGAAGCTCTTCTGGAAAGACATCTTGGTACTCACAAACGACTGGAATCTGAGAGATAGCATCCAATTCGCCCTTCTCATTGAGAGAAAACAACCGAATGGTATCATCACGAGCGGCATAGATGATCACATCGTCAGAAGAGTGAGTCAATTTTATTTCCCTGGCAGCACAATCAAGCTGAGCCTTGTGCTTATAGAGCCAGTCCATCCCGAGAATAAGATCAATATCAGAGTCGCCAAGAACCATTGGAGAAGATAGAAATTTATAGTCGCCCATCTTGATACCGACATTCGGAACCACCAGACTAGAGCTCAAATGCTTGCCCGGAGAAACGATATCCATGGGTTTACCCAAATTTGAAGAAGTGAACTCATGCTTGGCAAAAAATGGTCTTGACATGAAACAATGCGATGCACCAGTATCAAATAAGACTTTTGCAGGAATATCATTAACTGAGAGATTACCCATGATCACTTCAGAAGAATCCTCCGCTTGAGCTGCATTCATCATGTTGACCTTGGCATGCTTAGGATTATGTTTGACCACTGCATTGTTGGAAGATCTCACAGGAGGAGGAGGCGGAAGGCGCCTTTGGTTGAAGCACTTGTTCGCATAGTGACCCTTTTGCTGACATTTGTTGCAAGTCACCTCTGAGAGCGGACGATGATAAGGGGCATTTGGCCTTGGAGCTTGATTCTGAGACTTGTTCTGATAGCCAGGGTTGGGTGGGTGGGAAGATCCACAACCACCAGAGTTCTTCTGCTGGTAAGGCTGACGGAACGGAGGAGGAGGAGGCAACCAAAACTTCTGTTGCTTAGCTTCCACAAGTGAGGAAGAAGAAGACTGAACTGCGTCTCTGACTCTCTTCTTAGATGCCTCACACTTGAGCTGAGCCGCTTCTTGTTTCAATGCCATGTTGTAGAATTCATCATACTTTAACGGCTCAAAAAGCACGAGAGCAAGTTGCATATCTTCTCTGAGACCACGCCTGAATTGGTAGATCATACTCTTCTCATCAGGGATGTCCTGCTTAGCAAAGAGAGAGAGCTTCTGGAACTGAGTGTTGTATTGATACACGGACATGTTGCCTTGCTTGAGATTGCGGAACTCCTCACGCTTACTCTCAACAACACTTTCTGGAATGTGATGAGCTTTGAAGTCACGGCGGAAATCATCCCAGGTAATCACACGACCTCCTCTGGAATCTGTGTATTGTTGGAACCACTCAGCAGCTTGATCCTTGAGTTGAAAAGAGGCAAACTTGACAAAGTCCTCAGGTCTGACATTGCTGCACTCGAAATGCTTGCTGATATCCACTAGCCAATCATCGGCGTCTGTGGCCTCGACACAGTAGCTGAAGGTCTTTGGCTGATTAGCAAGGAACTGATTGGGTGAAGCGAAATGCGGCTAATTGTTGCCTTGGCCTTGATTTCCTTGATTACCTTGCCCTTGGTTGCGATCTTGTAAGAGCTGAATCAGAATCTGAGCGTTGGCATTTGTGGCAGTCATCAAGGCTTGCCATGCCTCCGGAGGCGGAGGTGGTGGCGGAGGGTTAGCCTGACTTCCTTCATTGTGTTCCGGATTCTGACGCGTTGGCGGAGCCATCCTGAAGAGGGTGACATCCATTAGCATCTTGAAAAAGATATATTCAAGCTGAATCAAAGGAACGAAATTGCAACATATAGTCTTCACAATAAACATCCGAACGAGAATGAACGAATGAATTCCAAAGTAAATCATCACACTTCCATAAGTTGAGAAGCCACTTAGAAAAAGGTATGGAATAAAATCAACAAGGTACGGATGTGAACAAATACTTGGTAAGGATTACCCAATCACGAACCAAATATCTGCGGGAAGAAATAATAGAGCTACATGAATTCCCACTTATAAACTCCCGAAACTTTCTGGTTATGCAATCAGGTGTTGGGGATACAGGGGACACAAAATATATCACCCAAACTAACAATACCTAGATACAGCTGTATCCATCCTTCAACACATAACCAAGAAATTCTTAGAAATCATCTACCTCAACCTTCGAAAAGAATCCGTTATACGAGTCATGGCAATACTCCCGCACACGCCTCAGTACTGGGCTATCAGGGTTATCTCACCAACAACTGTACAAAAGAGATTTTCGATGTCGGCGTACTAAACTCAGGTATTCCAGAACTGTAACGATAAAATTATGACGACAACACCTCGGAGCTCAACTCCTCGGGACACCTCCACTAAACCCCTGCTGACAGGAGGCACCAAGACAATGTTGTCATCACAAAACCATCGGAACGATTCTAAGATACCCACGTGATCCTAAATTTTTTTTAGTGAAATTTGAGAAGAGAAGAGTCAAAACTCTACGTCAGGATGCCTTACCAGAGCGATGAGGAGACTGGGAAGTAAAAAGAATTCCTAAACTCTCCGATATATAATTCCTAAATGACTCAAAACATTTTTCTAGACACAACTCGGCCACTAAAAACGATCAATCAGTGGGGGCTCCTAAGGTCGGGGAAGGCTCTGATTACCAACTTATAACGCCCTCGATGCGGCTATAGCTCCCACGTGTCGAGGCACGACTTAGAGGCATAACCGCATTGAAAGCAATGTCGCAAGTGAGGTAATCTTCACACAACCCAGGTAATACATAAGGGAAAGAGATACATAGTTGGCTTACAGTCGCCACTTCACACAATGCATAAATAAACATTCATCATCCAGATTACACTCAAGGTCCGACTACGGAACCAAAATGAAAGAAGACTACCCCAAATGCTACGCAGATCCCCGAATCACCCCAACTGGGCTCCACTACTGATCATCAGGAAAAGACACATAGTAACGGCCACGTTCCTCGTCGAACTCCCACGTGAGCTCAGTCGCGTCATCTGCACTGGCATCGTTGGAACCTGCAACTGTTGTGGTAGAATCTGTGAGTCACGGGGACTCAGCAATCTCACACCCGCGAGATCAAGACTATTTAAGCTTATAGGTAGGAAAGGGTTGTGAGGTGGAGCTGCAGCAAGCGACTAGCATATATGGTGGCTAACAACGCAAAAGAGAGCGAGAAGAGAAGCAAAGCACAGTCGTGAAGCTAGAAGTGATCAAGAAGTGATCCTAGAACAACCTACGTCAAACATAACTCCAACACCGTGTCCACTTCCCAGACCCCGCCGAGAAGAGACCATCACGGTTACACACGCGGTTGATGTGTTTTAATTAAGGTCAACTTCGGGTTTTCTACAACCGGACATTAACAAATTCCCATCTGCCTCATAACCGCGGGCACGGCTTTCGAAAGATAATACCCTGCAGGGGTGTCCCAACTTAGCCCATTATAAGCTCTCACGGTCAACGAAGGATATTCCTTCTACCGGGAAGCCCCGATCAGTCTCGGAATCCCGGACTACAAGACATTTCGTCAGCAATAAAACAAGTCCAGCAAAGCCGCCCGATTGTGCCGACAAATCCTGATAGGAGCTGCACATATCTCGGTCTCAGGGCACATCCGGATAAGTCAAGCTACGAGTAAAACCAGGCCTCGAGTTTCCACGAGGTGGCCCCGCAGGCTACTCGGTTCGGACCAACGCTCTAAGGAGCACTGGCCCGGGGGGGGGGGCTAAAATAAAGATGACCTCGGGCTCGCGAAAACCCGGGGGAAAAAGGTGTAGGTGGTAGGAAAATGGTAAAACCAATGTTGGGCCTTGCTGGAAGAGTCTTATTCAAAGCGAACTGTCAAGGGGGTCCCATAAATCACCCAACCGTGTAAGGAACGCAAGATCAAGGAACATAACACCGGTATGACGGAAACTAGGGTGGCAAGAGTGGAACAAAACACCAGGCATAAGGCCGAGCCTTCCACCCTTTACCAAGTATATAGATGCATTAATTAAATAAGAGGTATTGTGATATCTCAACAAGTAAACATGTTCCAACAAAGGAACAACAAGTCCATGTTCCAACAAGGAACAAACTTCATCTTCACCTGCAACTAACAACGCTATAAGAGGGGCTGAGCAAAGCGGTAACATAGCCAATCAACGGTTTGCTAGGACATGGATGGTTAGAGGCTGACATGGCAATATGGGTGGCATGATATAACAAGTGGTAGGTATCGCAGCAAAGGCATAGCAAAAGAGCGAGCATCTAGCAAGCAAACAGATAACAAGTAGGCATGTTTACGAGCTCGATGCACTCACTACAGAGCATTACATGATAAACTAAGCATACATCCATCAAGAAGACATGGCATAGAAGCTAGAAATGGCAAGAATAACATCATAGCATGCAAGGATCAACTACAACAAGCTTGGCAAAATCGAATAACATGTAAACAATCTGCCAGCAACATTTTATAGCAAAAGTAGAGCTCGATTGACTCAAGCTATGGCACTCCATAAATACAAACGAAGGCATGGATGGATAGAGCAAATCCATATGTTCAAAACATCCTTACTGATCATGCTCAAAATAGGCATAGATCTCTCTGAAACAACATGAACACATGGCATAAAAATAACAGCAGGCAAGGACTTAGTGAAATTACTAAGTCTCTGAAATCAGCAACATTATGTACCCTAGTTTGCATGCTTGTTCTAGTCACCACAAAGATCACAAAAATACATGGCATACACCCCTGTAAAGATGGCATGGCATATTTGAAAACACATGCAGGACTCAACCTCATAGGGTGCACACATCAATCATGGCAAAAATGACAAAAGTGCATGTTCTGAAACAGATCTGAAACTAACATCACATAGCCCTCTTCTAACAGCATTTCGGGCATCACGATGAGCTCGAATGAAAATGGTGCAATGAGATGAAATGATGTACTCATCGGGACGAACAATTTGACATGCTATACGCCCAAAACGGAGCCACGGGTGCAAAGTTATGAGGCGATGAACATGCAACAAAATATCCGCAGAATAAAATACTTAGACGAAATTCGGGGCTCGGGAAAGTCAACCTCCGGTGGAACTGGATCTGGGGTCCGCGAGTTCGCCGGAGAACGACCGGAGGGAGGTTGGGGAGGCCGGATCCGGGGCTCCTTCGGCCGGATCTCGTCGGATCCGGTCCGGGGCGAGGCGGAGGAGCGACGGGGAGGCGTGGACGGGCGCGGGCGACGACGCGGAGCGGCGGCGGGCGGTGGCCGGACGTGGCGGCGCGGGCGGCGGGGCCGGCCGTGGGGCGCGGAGGCGGGGCGCGACCCGGGTGGCGACGGGGAGGGCCGGCCACGGGCCAGGCGGGCCTGCGGTGGAGGCGCGGCGGCGGGGTGGCCCGGGTGGCGACGTGGCGCGCCCCGATTGGGCGGAGGCGGCGGCGGGATTTTTGTCCGGCCGGACCGGACGTGTCCGGCGGCGCGGGGTGGAAGAAGACTAGGGTTAGGGGCGGATTTGATCCGGAATTTCGGGAGAGGGGCTATATTTATAGGTAGGAGGGGCTAGGAGGCTCCAAATTGAGCACGATTTTCGGCCACGCGATCGTGATCGAACGGCGATGGACATGGGAGTGACTTAGATGGGTTATTAGGATGTTTTGAAGGGGTTTTGCGCTGCAACACACACGAGGCCTTCACGGTTACCCGGTTAACCGTTGGAGTATCAAACGACCTCCGAATGACCCGAAACTTGACAGGCGGTCTACCGGTGCTATACCAAGGCCGCTTGACAAACCTCGGTACATTCCGAGAAGGTTTAATACCCGCTCACGGAAAAAGGTAAAAGGGTACGCCGGGGAACATAGGAGCGCCGGATTGCAAAACGGACGACGGGGAAAATGCTCGGATTCATGAGACGAACACGTATGCAAATGCGATGCACATGATGACAAGATAATAAATGCATGACAAGGAAAAATGCAAAATGACGGGAAACCCAACCACGGAGGGAATATCATATCACATTGCCGAAAATGGCAAGAGTTGGAGTTACAAATATGGCAAGTTACATCCGGGGTGTTACACTTTTTGTCCCGGTTGTTGAACCGGGACTAAAGGGTCGTTACTAATGCCCTAGCCCTTTAGTCCCGGTTCTTACACGAACCGGGACAGATGGGCCTCCACGTGGTCGGTGCGGCAAGCCCAGACAGGAGGGCCTTTGGTCCCGGTTGGTGGCACCAACCAGGACCAATAGGCATCCACGCGTCAGCATTTCAGGGGCTGGGTTTTTTGTTTTTTTTGAAGGGGGGGGGGGTTTGGGGGTTTTGGGGGGTTAATTTAGGTGTTTCATATATTGTGTTAGCTAGCTAATTAATAGAGAGAAGTGTCCTCTCTTGTGTCCGTGCTTGGTCGATGCTACGTACTATATACGCATAGAGAGGACTAGACACACTAGCTAGCTAGTAAGCAAACGAAAGAAACAGAAGATTGTCATGAACATATGCATACATAGAGAAGTGATATCGACCACCCCTCCTTCTTCGAGAGATTTGTCGAACAACAAGTTCTCGTATATCTATCCGACACTACCGGCTACATATATACAATAATTATCTCTTACAATATAATCTCCTAATTATATATGAACACAGGACCCACATATTATTCTCCGTCTTCAGCGATCATTTGGTCAAGGAAGAATGCCGCCAATTCCTCTTGAATTGCTCGCATACGATCTGGTGCTAGGAGATCACCCCGCATCCGAAAGATCTAATTTGAAGAAGGGGGTCAATACATACATATATATATATATATATATATATATATATATATATATATATATATATATATATATATATATATATATGAATAAATGAAACTCAACACAAATGATGGTAATAAAATAAAATTGTGAATATTATTGCTTATGCACTTCATATTGTTCGTCAGAGTACCCCCGCTCATAGGTCGTGTGGCGGATGGACTCGCAAACGAAGTATCCACAGAAACCATTCCCTTGTTCCTGCCACAACCACTTTACAAGAAATAGAGGTCAATCAAACTGATAAACAAGCATGCCAAATGGTATTGATGAAACTAGCGCTTGAATAAACTAGGAGATGCACGGAACATGCTACTATAGTACTTACTTTCGGGTGTCTAAATTGCAGCTTCTTCGGCAGTCTCAGAGCTTTTTTGGTGAATTTTCTCCAAACCCTGCCAGACAAAGAAAACAATTACTTGATATCAGGAAATGAACAAAGTTGCTGATATGGTGGATAATGATCGATTTAACTTACTTCTCGAGCATTTGAGTCATGTCCGCATACTCCTGGGGATCTTTTCGTCTCGAGTCTAAGACGGTTACTAGTCCCTGCTCAAGCTTAATCTGTAGGAGAATATAGTGGAACCTGCGCACGCACGCATAACTCATCAATTACATTACTATAACCTTGACTAATAAGGGAAACAGAATGCTCAAGACAGTAACACTCACTTGAAGTTGTAAGGAAAGAGTATTATATCTTCGTTTTCATTTATTACCAACGATCGTAGCAAGTTGGCCTCGATATCTTCGGCATGATATTTAATCTCAGTTGCATCTATGAGATTTGTGTTAATGAACCCAATATCACCGACTTGTCTTTTCTTCAATTCGGTGATCTTCAATCTGCATAATATAGTGAGGATAATTATAAATACATGCAATGAAAGAGCTGACCTATATAGAGAGACTTAATGACAGAAGTAGTACTACTTACAGACAGTAGCAAGTGACCGTTGATTTATCGAGGGGCTTTTGATTGAAAAACTAGAAGAACTCCTCAAATGGAACATTCAACAGTTCAATTCCAACGAGGTCATGCTCCTCTTTAACACTCAGCGTCAAAGTATCCTTCCCCCCAGACTCTCTACAGGTTTTCATGTACCAATCATACAATCTTCGCATCATCGTTGTTAGAGATCTTTCATCTTTGACGAGAGGCTTCCCGTACTCGTATCTGTGTACCTCCACCTCCAAGAAATCATAATGTACATCGTCGGGCAGGTAATCTCCAAGATTTCTATAACCGGGCACCATCCTCGGATCATTAGCAACGATGTCGCTAGACACCTTGAGCGAGGGGCACGATTGGTTCGCTTGTTTGCCGAGCTGGGCAATTTTTTTCCCAGCTCATCGTTCTTTTATCCTTTGATCACTGACAGTACTTCCCCACCGCTCCGCTTCGACAAATGTCTTTGCAATAATGCGCTCATAGTTGCCTTTCAGCGGAGACTTTGGTGGTTTTGTCAGGGCAACCAGAGTGCGCTTCGCTTTCACCGGATCTACCTTCTCCTCCGGAGGTGGATGTTTATTTGCTTTCACCCCTTGAAATAAGTTCGTCACTTCGGCTCACGTGATCTTCGCATTCACTATCAGCGCTAAACTATCGCTAAGTGGAAACATGTGGAAGAGAGACTTGAGAAATGGCTAGCCATTTGGAAAGCCAAACTCTTGTCATATGGGGGGCGATTGATTTTGATCAATTCTGTCCTCAACAATATGGTTCTATACATGTTGTCATTCTTTCACTTACCTAAAGGGGTTCTTCAACGTCTGGATTACTTTAGATCTAGATTTTTTTGGTAATGTGATAATGAATCCAAGAAATATCGGCTAACTAGGTGGACTGTATTATGCCGCCCAAAAAGTCAAGGGGGACATGGAATTCAAGATCTTGAGATTAAAAACGTTGCTCTTCTGAGTAAATGGGTTTACAAATTACTCAATGAGAATAAAGTGTGGCAGCAAATCATTCGTAACAAATACGTGGGGTCCAAAGCCATTTCTCAAGTTCATTGGAAACCCAGTGATTCACATTTTTGGTATAGTGTCATGAAGGCCAAGGAATTCTTTTTTCTGTTTGGTACTTTATCAGTTAGGGATGGTTCTTAGGTTTGATTCTGGGAAGATACCTGGCTAGGCGCCACCCCACTTTTGGTGCAGTACCCTAGCCTATACAGGATTTTCAGACATAAATTTGTCATGATCAAACAAGTTTTGAGACAAGAAAACCCCGATATTTCTTTTCATAGGGACCTCTTTGGCCCTCGACTGGCAGCATGGACCGAATTACTCTCTCATCTGGAAGACATTCAATTGACAAGCGAGTCGGACAAGTTTTGATGGAAACTACATCAAAACGATAGTTTCTCAGTCAAGTCCTTGTACGAAGTGATGACTCACGGCAAAAAACATCTCAAAGAGTGAAGATATTCCTCGGGCTTTTAAGCAGAGGGGTCATCTTAACAAGAGATAATCTGGCATGACGTAACTGGCAAGGTAGCAAGACATGTGTCTTTTGCCAACATGATGAGTCTATTAGACATTTATTTTTTGAGTGTAAGTTCGCTTGTGCAGTATGTGCCATAGCTCAAGTAGTTTCAAATCTATACCCCCATGTAGTGCACGCAACATGTTCGACAATTGGTTGCGGGGTATTTATAAACAATTTTCTGCACATATTCTTGTGGGGGCGGCTGCCTTATGTTGGGCATTGCGGCTTACCAGGAATGATGTGGTTTTTAATAATAAATGTGGTTCTTCTCTTGTGCAGGTTATTCATGCATGTAAGCGATGGCTCCGTACTTGGTCTATCCTGTAGAAGTTGGAGGATAGAGACATTTTTATGATGGCGTCTACATGGTTAGAGCGTATGCCAGTGAGGTTTTCTCCCACCATGGATGGCGGTGTAATCTCCGTATTGGATCTGCCCCACCATAGGCTGGATTAATTTATTTTTGCTACAAAACAATGTTTATTTTTCGGTCGTTTGGACTTGTTGGTTGTGTGCATCATGTTATGCAGAGGCCGGGCATTCTTTAGATACGGTTGCTTCACCTTGATCAATCAATTCAATGAAATGTCCTTTATAAAAAACTATGTATGCACTATTAGAGCATCTCTAGTAGATACCGGAAACTGGGCTGTCCGCAATAATAATCGTCGGTTTGCAGGATCCATCCCATATCCCCGGCCTGAACAAATACTCCAAATCGGGTCGTCATGGCAAAAAAATTGTGGGATCTCGCATCCGCGAGCCCAATTCGTCCATATGTGCGGGATTTCGCCTGTTTTTGGAAGCTCCCCTTTACCTTGGTGCGAACTACTTCCGCTGGCTTCCATTTCCTGCTTCCACTCCCCGTCACCGCACATCCCGACCCCTTGGTGCTGCCTGCATCTGGCCCGCAACGCCTGAAAGCACTGTAGCCCGGCGCCGCATCCACTCCACTTAATTTCGACGGTGGAGCTGACCATTTTGTGTCCTCGGCTCAAGTCCTCCGCCGGCGCCATGGATCCGCCCGGGAGCTCGGCGTGCGGGCTCGTGGCTTGTGGATCCGGTTGGTTCCGGCGATTGTGAGCGGTGCACATCGAGGGAAGAGGGCAACGCGGCGCTGCTTCAGCCGGCGCAGAAAAGAAAGGGGCGGCGCGGCTTCGGGCGGCGGGAAGAAGAAAGGGGCGGCGTGAGGAAGCTTCAGCCGACGTGAACGCGGCTTTGCTTCATGCGAGGTATGTCGAAATCCTGTCGGTTCGTGCCTAATTTTGGCAAGGAGTAGGTTAGGGTGAAACTCATGCCTATTTTTGTGCATCTTGTAGATGGATTGGAGTTTGTCCTCGTCGTCTTCACCTGATGATCCGGACGTAGAAGATTTGATCCTCGACAATGATGACAACAACCTAGTGATTTTGCATCTCGTCGACAATTTTGAGGCGGGGCCAAAGAAAAAGTGGAGCAGATCGCTGGTCGGCCGGCTATGCATTCCCCGTAACCGAGCTCTCGGAAACAAGATGCTCATGAAGGACTACTTCGCCGAGGTACTGACATATTCGGCTCACCTCTTTCGTAGGAGATATCGAATGCGTATGTCACTTTTCATCTGCATCATCGAGGCTTGCGAGCAAAATTGTCATTTCGTCACCCAGCGTATGGATGTCGCATGTTTGATTGGTTTTAGTGCATATAAAAAAATTGGCGGCGATGAGAGTGATTGCATGTGGTGTTCCGGCCGACTATGCGGATGAATATCTTCGCATTGGCGAAGATACCACCATCAAAAGTGTCTGTCTCTTTGCAAAGACAATAATCTGGGTTTTCGTCCCGGGGTATCTTCGATCTCCAAACGAAGAAAAGACAAAGAATCTCATGGCAATGAATGAAGCAAGAGGATGGCCGCGCATGCTAGGTAGTATTGATTGCATGGATTGGAGGTGGAAGAACTGCCCGATGGCTTGGGAAGGGCAATACACCGGCCACAATCATAAACCCACCATCGTGCTTGAAGCCGTGGTTCACATGCTCTATGGATTTTGCATTGCTTCTTTAGTTTGACGGGTCCTCTCAATGATATCAACATTTTGCAGCGATCTCGTTTATTTTCTGAGCTTGCCAGTGGCAAATCTTCGGCTTGCAACTATACCGTCAATGGCCATGACTATACCATGGGGTACTATCTTGCCGACGATACTTATCCTTCATGGTAAACATTTGTGAAGACCATTAGTGACCCCAAAATCAAGAAGCACAATTTTTTTTCTGAAGCACAACAAGATTGCCGAAAAGATATTGAAAGGGCATTTGGAGTGTTGCAAGCTCGGCTACCATTATTCGAGGTCCTGTTCGTTTTTGAAATAAGAAATCCCTTTGAAACATCATGTCTGCTTTTCTAATTTTACACAACATGATCGTCGAGGATGAGAGGGATTTGGACTTGGAGTACAACTATGAAAATGTTGGTACCCATGTGAAGCCTGGCAGGGACACAAATGAGATCAGTGCATTTCTTGAGACCTACTAGAAGATCGAGAACCATGATTCACACAACCAGTTCCATGATCTTATTGAGCATCGGTGGCAGCTCTATGGGGCGAGATAGATCCCCATTTGTATGCATTTCTATTCATGTGAGATTTGAACAATTTGGTGTTGTAATAATTATTCGAATTCGAACATTTGTTGTAACGATGATTACTGTTGTATTATGAGTTGCTTTTCACACCATTTATATATTCATATATTGAATTTACATTAAGATATAATTCGGTTAACATTATTGAAATGTGCAATTTGTTTGATGTCATGCAAAATTTACGGTGCGCGCAAGCGCTCCAGCGGAACAGATCATGCAAAACATTTGCGGGACGCGTTTGCAGGATTTGTTCCACGAAAGCGCTCGTCGCACCGTAAAAAAGATTTATAGGAGCCCTTAAACATGCGGTTGCGGGATCGACTAGAGATACTCTTAGTTGAGTTGTTGTAAGGAGAAAAGAAAAGAAAAGGTGTCCGTGTGGGTGCAGTGGCGGTGATCTAGGTCATATTTGGCCAACAAAGCAAAGTTCACCCGTGTCCTAGTGGCTAAATTTCTTGTTTTGACCCTTTTCGCGTACTTTAGCATGATCTGACCCCAGTCTGAATTTTTTTCGGGATTTGACCCTTTTGGCTACCGCTGCCGGCCTTGGCGGTAGCGTTACACAGGCTACCACCGCCCACCCCGGCGGTAGGTGCCCTTGACGGCCGTTTGGCGGTTAACGGCTGCTGACGTGGCAAAGGTACCTACCGCCACACACTCTGGCGGTAGGCATAAACAACCTACTGCCAGGGACCTTGCGGTAGGGTCTTGGATAAGGTTGTGAGGGGTGGGGGCTGTGCTCCCCCACCCACTCATTCACCCCCATTCCCCATTCTCACTCTTTCGAGCTGAAGCTCTCTCTCCCTCTTCTCCCCCACCAAAGCACCCACTAGACCCCCCTCCATTGCTTGAGATTTGTCCGGTGGATCCGGGGCATTTGCATCGCCCAAGGTACCTCTCCCCCCCTTCATTTGGTTGGTTGAAATCATGTATTTTGCTCATTTTGTTGCAAACCCTAGTTCATGGTTTTGTTGTGGTGAGATCAATGTATATGATGCATTTAGGATAATGTTTGTGCTTTGATAATGTATTATGTGACTAGCATTGTTTGGGTACTAAGACCTATCATTTAGGGTTTTGTTAGGGTTAGGTTTAATGTTATGGTTAGGGTTAAGGTTATGGTTAGGTTTATGCTTAAGTAAATGCCTATAACGACCGTTATAGTAGTTACCCCTCGAATTGTAGCTCGATCTCATCCCATGGTTATAGTTTTTGTCAAGAGACGGTTGGGATTTTTTCCTTGGATGACCGTCATAGTAATCCCTCGACTTGTAGGATGGGATCGATCATCTTTGTTGAGACTTCTGCGGAGGCGGCAGCGAAGCGTGAACATGCAGTCATTGAGGAAAAGATGGACCCGTGGGTCGAATCCGTCGATGCGTTGAATGCGGCTTGTAGAGAATTTTCAAAGTACTATGTGTCCAAGTGCGACGATCAAAAAGTTAAGTTCTACCAAGCTAAAGAGAAATACATAAGCAATCTCAAGAAGGAAGAGAAATTTCATACACGTGCTCTCGCAAGGCAAATTGCATTGTGTGGAACAAGGGATGAAGTGCATGAGATGGACTTTAAAAAACCCTGGCCAGATCATTGACTGGCTAGTTAGGCAACCATCATCGGCAATAGCTATTCGGGCTTCTCGTTGGGCTTGGGTCCGTGAAAAAATGATGTCATTTGTTGCAACCCGGGGCCATACGACAAATATGTTGTGTTGATGGACGAATAAAGGGGGTTGAAGCACATGATATCGTAGTGTCATTTAGACTATAATGGCATGTACCCTTACCATTTATGTAACCTATGTCATTGGAACTTCTACTTATGTTATGTAAGCTATGTCATTTGAATTCGTTCTTATGTTATGTACCTTATGTTATTTGAACCCATGAGAAGTTTGTGTCTTAGGTTACTCTAAATAAGATATGTTTTTTGTTGCCTTATATCATTCAATTTAAGTTTTGTTTTGTTCAATTTCCTGTAGCATCGAAAAAAAACCCGATGGTGCAGATAGCATATGAGAAGTGTGAAGGAGAACGACGCCGTAGGATGATGATGGAGCTTAAAAACGGATTAAGAGTTGTGAAGAGGCAAACGCAGCTATGCGTGATTTTAACAAGTATGTGTTCTGTGACTTCTCTGAAGAGGTCGAGCTAGAGAAAGGGAAGATAGTTCAGGAGTTGCTGGAGAAGGAAGATGAGTGTAGATGGACTTTGGCAATGGAGATAGAGTTCTCCGTAAGCATTGATGAATTCCAGGAGGTGGACATGGCAATGCCTGGGCAGATCATTCGATGGGCAATCGATCAAGGAGTGTCGCGTACATTAGGTTTCCATAATCATACTTAAACAAAATGAATACATTAGATTTGTCATAATTGTAACTAATCAAATCGTGAATGGTAAAATTTTGTACCTAATAAAAACCACAATTGACGCATCATCATACTTGCTCTTAGACATATCCCACAAGAACACTATTTCTTAACCACACATGTTAATTATTAGTTTATTTTTCTTTTCTAGCCGGAAAATCTTCCTATCTATTCATCATCTGTCATGTCAATACAAGGAACATCAGAAATAACAAAAATTATATCCAGCTCCAAAGACTACCTAGCCACATGTCAATAATTAGTAGTTAGTTGAACTATAAATAACAAACACATGTTACGGCTGATTTTAAAATAGTACAATAAAATGGGTAACATCTACATAACATAAAAATAATCAATCAACTCTTTGGTAAGACCCAATACAAAGAAGTTAAGAGGGTGCTTGGATCCAAGAGACTATTTTTAGTCTGACTAAAAATAGTCTTTTTTAGAGGCTAAAGTTCCAAGCACCCTTGACTAAAGAGAGGCTAGGACTAGTCTTGAGGCTAAAAATTTTTAGTCATAGAAAACCTACTAAAATATGTATTAGCCCTCTCTCTCCTCATTTAATACCTCTTCTTTAACACATGCAAATTCTGGATTAGAGGGTTTTGACGATAATAAATGCTCAATAATCTCTTTAGTATTTGAATCCAAGCATGGGTGAGGCTAGCAAGTTTTAGTCCCACTACTTTTAGTCATGAGACTAAAACGTATCCAAGCACCCTCTAAACCATTAATTGTGGACGATCTCTGCAAGAGAGATTGCATCCAGTAAACAGGGAATCTTGTTCCGTCTTTCTACGTAGAGAAATCTACCGATCATAATGAATATACAAAGAAGTTAAACCATTAATTGTGGACGATCTCTGCAAGAGAGCTTGCATCCAGTAAACAGGGAATCTTGTTCCGTCTTTCTACGTACAGAAATCTACCAACCATAATGAATATAGCTTCAACTTTAACCCAAGTGAGCATAGCTCAGATGCTTAGTTTCATTGTGCTGAAATTAACCCATTAGGAATCAAGTCCTCGACTTGGCACTGGTACTCGTGATTTTGAATTTATTCCAATATTATCATCGACAACAAGGCGCCTATGATGACTTCGTCAATCCCAAAATGTTGTGCCGGCTCAGTATCTCAGAGGCGCTCATATTTGTGCCGGCTCAGTATGCCGGAGGTTCTCATAAAACGTGTGTGCATTTTTTTAGAGGGATAAGTGTATGCGCGTATATATATATATATGAGCATCGGCATTTGTATTGTGTTTTTATAAATAATCTAACTGCACATAAGGTGAGAACAGTCTGGGCGGGCCCACACGTCAGTGGCACAACGGAAGGGTCCGTCCGTCCATCTGGAACGGGAAAGAAAGAACAGAATCAGATGACTAGCGAGCGGAGGAAGCTATAGCCGGCAAGGCGAGTGCAGCGCGGGGGCCCATCGGCTTCCAAAGCTAGCAGCTCGGAATCAAGCCGGCCACGTTCCCGAACCAGCTCCGCTCTCGCCCCCATGCATGGTCCTACAAAAGCGCGGCAGCTGATTTGCTTTCACCCCGCAAAGAAGAGAGAACAAAGCCGCGAAGAAGCAAGAGAAAGCAAAGCAAAGCGAACCGAGCCAAAGCGCCACGAGCATCGATCAATGGCCGGAGGAAAAGAGGATTGGGGGATAAGAATGTTTGGCAGGCAGGGATTCACAGATTCCCTCCCCTTCCAAGTCACGTAAAAAGGCGCATTTCGCGCGATCTAAGTGCGCATTAGACGCGCACTTGCGGTGGTGATATGCTTAATGCTTTGCTTACCCCCCTTTCCATAACACCGCATTTGATCTCGCCTGCCTGCCTTGCCATTGTCACTGTCACTGTCATCATGCCGCTGTGCTCTCCTCTTCTTCTTCTCCCTTTGCTTTTCTCTATTGCTCCCACCAGCTTCATATAGTGGCCGGTAGCTCAACGACGTCGTTGCTGGGTTCGTTCCGTTCACTGTCTAGAGAGAAACAACATTGCCGCATTGGGTTGTGGTGTGGAGAGGAGGAGAAAGTTGAGAAGGAGAGGGGAGCCTCTCTCTATATGGGAAGACGGCCGGATAGGTCGCTAGGGGCATCGGCGTGTTGCGGGCGGGTGGTGGTCGTCGTCTTCATCGTGTGTGTTGCCCTTCTGGTGGTGATGGTGGCGACGACGAGTGGTGCTGGCGTGAGCTTAGGTCCGGCTGGAGCCGGCGGCGGAGTGACGACGACTAGCTCCCCGGCGCGGAAGTCGGGTGGCAGACCAGCCGGCGATGACGCCTACCGAAGCAGCAAGAGGAGGATTCCGAAGGGGCCTGACCCTATCCACAACAGGTAAACTTTGATCGGTTCGTGTTTGATGCATATGGATGCACTTGTTGTTTTACTTGGCATGCATGCATTCTGCCTATCTACTTACATTTTCATCTGTTTTTGGCAAAGTTTATAGTTTTCTAGGACATTTGCTAGCACATTAGAATTTTCAAACTATCGACTGATCTGGATAAATGACACGGCCTGAAATACTCTGCTCCTTGATACTCTGCTCTGTTGTTCTTTACACTTGCAAGCACTCTGCTCATTTGTTTCTCCGGAAGAGACTCTGCTCAGTTGTCTGCTCTGCTGTCATGCAGTGAACAAGAAGCAGAAGTCTAGAGATGATTTGAAAGTTCTACCGCATAAAATAGCAATGAAAAATTTAAACACAGTTCTTATACTTCTCCCGGTTAAGGCCACAAAAATCTGTAGTTCTTGTTAAGATTAAAAATATGCCTATGTGGATTATAAGGTTTCCAATGAGTTGTTGCAATAAAGAGGTCTTGGTATGATTTGGCATTTCGTGAGCAGAATAATAAAAAGGAACAAAGCAAGCATACACTCTGAGCCAAGCACATCATTTCCGAAGTCGCTTTACTGACAAGAAGAGTGCCAGTGCTGCATACTTCATTCCCATCAGAGACACCTAAGATTCCATTACTAGAACCTTATCTCCCTGCTTTTGATGATTTACCTAGGTAAACTAAGATCAGGCATCACACCTAGATGATTGGGAATATCTCAGTGGGTCTCACAGATCACTGCATGAGAGGGACGTAAGCTCTAAATTAAACATAACTAAGCAGCCCACTAACTAATCGTCACCTTCTGCTTTGGTTGCCACCTCCATGTCTGATAGAACTGTGCTTTCAGGCGTGCCGGGAAGACGACCATCGCGCCACGCCGGAGAGACTAGCACCGGCGGGATGACGACCATTCACCGGTGGTCTTATCGGCTTCCTCCGGCAAACGTTGCTGCGACGGGGAAGCAGGATGGGTTCCTTGGCTTGCTGGAATGAGGCGGAGAGATCAGCTCTCCTACAATGTGGATTTTGGTAGTGGGGGTAATGTACAAAAGTTGCGATCTTCCCGCAAAAAAATCTGTCATTTTTTTGACCGAGATTGATCGACCGATCTACCTTTCGCATATCCTTTCGAGTTTTCTTTTGAATCCGTGGTGATTTTGCCCAAAAAATTGTTTCTATTTGTGTTTGTATTTATCTGCCCGAGCATGTACGCAGATAAGCAGATTGCTCTGCTGCGTCAGTAAGTGAACTCACGGATGAGCTCCCTATATGCCACTAGCACCTATGTAAATCATGTTTTGTGGTTTGCAATAACAACCAGAGATTTGTCGAACGACATGCTTTCTACTTCAGTAGTGTATGATTTTTTTTTTTTTTTTTGCGGGGGAGTAGTGTATGATTTTGCATTGCATGCATGGCCGCGTGGCACAGATATGCATGGGACATGAATCTTCTTGGCCTGGAAAGCATGAGAGAAGTATAACATGAGAGGCAGAGAAAGAGCTAAAGCTTCGCATCGATGCGTACGGCTCGCGTGTGCATGCGGGGTGTGAGTCTGGTGGTGCTTTTATTTTACTTTTACTTCTTTTCTTGCAACCGTGTATTTTGAAGTAACCGAGGAGGGAAAGAAGAAGAAAAGAGTAGAAAGGCACGTATGGGCGTGGATGTGCACGTCGTATCGGGTTCAGGCTTTTTTTTTTCTTTTTGAGGGGAACAGGTTTAGGCATTTTGAAGTTTTAAAAAATAAAACAGCTCGAATACGACAAATGCTATAAGATGTGGACTTAGCATTTTGATGCAAACATATGACAAATTCGCCCGTACAAAGATGAGCTAAGAGCACGACACCGACTCTCGAACCACACACAATCGTTCGGACCGTGTGGTCTGGATGTGTTTTGCCATTCAACGCGGTCCAGCATCGGCCCACTGCCGGTTTGGATGTGCATTTTCCCACAAACCGCTTCTGACTACCCTGGCCCACTAAAATCCTTCTCCGTGCTTTTCCGCTCGACGCCAACTACCCGCATTCATGCCGCTGTTAGAGCAGCCGCTACGCACTTATGTCGTATCAAAGTAGAGGCGACCACTCACTGCCGGCATTGAAGTGATGCGCCGACAGAGAGAGCGGCGCTCCGGCTGAGAGAGCGCCGCTCGCTGCAAGCCCGGCTGAAGACACCTCCTCGGCACATTCAAACAGCTATAGACTGACCACATACCTTCATTAAACCTGCGCAGGTGCCGAGAAATCTACTCCAGTCACACGTCTGTTTACGAGCCGGCCATCATTAAACACAACCCAGGTTAGCTTCTCGCGCCCGCCTGCTATTTAAATGAGGCCAGACGCTGGGCAAGAACTGCACCATACCTCTGCTCCCCATTTCCTCCTTGCACCATATTCTCCACACTCTCTGTGCCATCTGGCGAGCAGGAAGAGGAGTTTTCAACATAAAAGCCGGCTTGGTGGCCCGCCGAGCCCGCCGGATATAAGCTAGGCAACTCGCTGTCCACCTTCCTCGCCGCTCCAGGCCATCAGTACAATGGGCGCGGCTAAAGGTGGGTGCATGGAGGGGCAAGTGGCCGCTCCAACCCGGCGCGTGGTTCAACAACTCGCCGGTCCAAGCCAACACACAGCAGTGGTGGCACCAGGAAATGAAGGTTGGGTATTCACCCAATTTTTTTTGCTCTAAATATAGTATATGAACCAATCAACAGACCACTAGCAATATATGAACAAAACAACACTAGCATAACGACAGTAGCAATATTTCAATGTATCAGCCCATAACGACATGAATACATAAGTACCTTTTGATTGATAAAGTGATGGTATCCTTCTTACAATATAACTTTGCGGTCGCCTTTCTGGAAGAGATTGATGACATTTTCATCCTTCACTTGATTAAAAAATTCTCTCTCAACAAATGTAACCAAACAACTGTTCAAATATTCATCACCCATTTTGTTCCTTAGTTTATTCTTCACATAGCTCATTGAAGAGAATACCCTTTCAACACTAGCAGTATCTACTGGGAGAATCAATATCAACTTAAGAAGCTTGTAAACAATAGGTTATTGTTCATGCTTGTTTGTCTCAACAAGCATAACTGAAAGCTGGCACAGATTTTTGAGGTTTTGAAATCTTTCATCTCTACGCACATTAGTAACATACATGTTTAATTGTCATGGAAGTCTTGCCAGTTCATCACTTGTAAAATCGGAAGCATAAAACTTTGTAGCAAGCCTAACCAACTTCTCTTGGTCATAAGCAGCAAATAGATGAAGTGGACAAAATGCTGACATGCAAGAAAGTTGCTTCGTGTTTACCTCATCAAACCTGTCATTCAGCACTGATTTGCCTATCAATGACACCCACAAACATATCAACCTTGAAGCGATGGTAATTGATCACACCATTACATAAACCCCTTTTAGGCCGGCCAACGGGAAAGTAAGGACCCTCCATATCAACAACTTTGATCTTATGCTTTGTACAAAAAGATGTGACCTTTGTGAGAAAATCATCCCATCCAGCATCGGTCTCATCAGATTTCCAATCACTAAAAGAAATTACGATATCGGGGGATTTGACTTTGAATTCAAAAGCAGGCACCCTTTAGAAAACCTCCATAGATGAGAAAGCAACAAGGAACATTTTGAGGCAGGCAGATCTGCCTCAACTAGAGCACATGCCTCACAACAACTACGTGACATGATTAATTTTGAGTGAATGTCCGTGAGCTGAGTTACGGATGAAAATTTTCCTTAAGAATACAAGAAATCAATTAAGTATTGGCCTAAACTGCCAATCATTCACAAAAGGAAAATAGCCAAGCGGTTGTATATAGTCAATATTCCGGTACTCGGTAAAGCTAGCCTATTGGACAAGATGAGACATAGGGTTCCGATTGCAGATAAGAGGGCTTTCAGGATTCTCAGCCCTTCACAAACTGATGCGAAGAATGCAGCAAGAAGTCCCTCCGAGGAAGAATGCGAACCAGATGGGTACAATCGCAGGATGGCAACACATAGTTACTAAGCATAGAGCCCCGGGGTAGTATAGGCAATGCTCCAATTCCCCATGCATCCCAATTCAGTGCATCATAGTGCTACTCAATGTCCTCATCAACCCTTCCCCGCTCTCATCCTCTGAGACAAAAACATGAAAAACTAAAGCACAATATGAAGAACTGTTTCAAGTCTTGTGAGCTATAAGTAAGAAGGAAGACGACAGGTGCCTTACTTAAGAACGCCATGCAGAAGCGTCTGGGACTTTAGTTCTTCAACCACAGTTAGCCGGTTATCCCACTCAGGTATCCGTACACTGGTAGGGAACCAATAAACGCTCTGAGACGTGCTTCCATACACCCCCAATAAATTCCCTAAAAACGGTAGTTTTGTCCATCCTTAATTATCTAAAACTGATCAAGATTAGTTAGTAATTGGGGGCCACCAGCTACCTCCAGCGATCTTCCTAGTTTGCACGGTGCATCTGCCCCTCTCTCTCAACTAGAGGGCGTATGCATGAGTGGAATCAACATCTACATGATGGAAGACATGTAGATATGCATGTTTTTCCTATGAATTAACATGTGAAGTTGGAAATTGTTATGATTGTACTTTTGTTCCACGTCTATTATTTATTTCAAGAATGTTCGTTTTCACTTGTGCACGTTCCTCACAAGAAGGAAACATTATTAATATGATACAACAAATCAACAATGTTTCCGTGGATTGCCAAGCGGCACGGCTGTTTACTCTTTTCCACATGTAATTTCCTTTCAGTTTACTGACACGATAGGCAGGAAAGTGTCGCTCATGCCAGAAAAGACGCTGTCCTAGGACATATCCGGCACATACATAAGATGAGTTGAGCTCCGATCCTTCACAGGTTGAGAGACATATAGAGCAGATAATTTTTTTCTTTTTTGAAATGAAACCGCAAACCAGAAACTGACTGTTTTTTTTAATGAAGACAAAAGATACGCCTCATCTATTAATTAAGATGAGAATAGAGTTTGAGTTACCAGACACCACAATACACGAATATGTTACTCTCCTGATATAATTGTTCCAAATTTCTTCGCACCCACTGGGATCCAAAGCTTCGCCTCACATTTGATGTTCTGATCAACATTATCCATGGTGCTATTTTGGCGAAATACTTGGGTGTTCCTTTCCTTCTATACGGTACAATTAATGAGAATATTGAGGGATAGCATGGCCTTTCTATTGGGGGCGGAGACACCGGATCGGTTGACCCACCATTCTTCGACCGATATTTCTAGGTGCCGCACTGTATGGTCAATGCTCGGAAGATTAAGCCATTCATTTGCTAAGTTCCGAAGGAGAATTGTGAAACGACACTCGACGAAGAACTACATCCTGGATTCTTGTACTCTCTTGCCACATCATCTGTGAAACTGACTATTGGATACCCACATCATCTGTCAGTTAACATGCTTACAGAACATGTCAGGTCTCTGAGGGGTGATGCTTGAATTCCCAATGCATCCCATTTCGATCAGTGTATATTACCGAAGGAAAACACTAGCAAGTTTGTACTACTTTCTTAGATCTTGCAAGCTACGTGGGGTAAGAAAGAGACCAAAGGCTGATGGCGTACACATGCCATAAGCGTTACCCGGACTTCGGTTCTTCACCAACCACCAGCTAGGCTGACTATTTATCTTGGGAGAAATTTTAAGGTTCTCTTAAAATCATACATAGTCCATTTGCACTTTGGTTGGCCTCAGTTCCCTCTCTGCTCTAGTAGCACAGGACATCATCAACTTTGTGTGATCTAAATTCCAATATCCATGTGTCCCGTCTGAAATCACCCCACGACAGTGTTGCCGTGTTAGGGTCGTGACTATAGTGATGCCGTGTCGATGCAATCGTGCCGTCGTGGATGACGCGGTAGACGCCGTCGTCATGACGCGGTCTAGCCTTTGTCGAGGTCGCATCTTGCAGAAAAATCTGTCAGAGGGCGCTAGTGGTCTATCTATGGACGAGGCTGCAGCGGTGTGTCGACACTTCTTCGCCGTGAGGGACGCCTCCAAGAGACGCATCACTGTCGACACACCACTGTAACGCCATCGCCGACACTTCATCATCAAGGTCTTCGTCAACGTGGTCTTGACCAACATCGCTCACGTTCATGTACGTGTACTTTTGCAGTTAGTGTGTGTAGTACGTGTGTAGTGTGTAGTTGTTTTACCGAAAAAGGCTTTCGCCCCGCTTTATAAATAAAGCAAACCGCCAAAAGCACATACAAGGACTAGTTCAAAACACACACACCCAAGTCTCACAATAAAGATCCAGAGGTACTGCTGAGGGCACAGCTCAACAAGCCCAAAACACATACGAAATAAAAGACAAGGCTCAGCCGGGGCCAAGGCCGGAGCCGGAGCCGGAGAGCAGCAGACGACTAATCAGGCTCAGGAGGAGGCGGCGGAGGGGGCGGCGACAGGCGGACGGCCATCGAGCGGAGGTCGGCGATGAAGGCGGAGATGGCGTCCCGATCCCGAGGGCGGCTAAGCGGCCGCCAGAGTTGCAAGTAACCAGACAGTTTGAAGAGGGCGTCAGTAGAACGTCGAAGAGGGGAGCGCTGAATCACAAGTGTATTGCGAATAGTCCAGAGCCTCCACGCGAGGACCCCAATCTCAAGCCACCTAATGTGGCGAGAGGGCAGCGGGGAGGCCTGTAATTCGGCGAAGAGGTCGGCGAAGTTGGAGTGGCACCAATCCCCACCAACCGCCTCTCTAAAGCAGTTCCAAACGAACTTAGCAGACACGCAGGAGAAGAAAATGTGGTTCGAGTCTTCGGGGGTATCACAAAGTGGGCAGAGGCCAGAGACCGGGCCATTGCGCTTGCGAACCTCAACTCCCGACGGAGGCCGACCATGGATCCATTGCCACATGAAGATCCGGATTTTAAGGGGCAGGCGAATGGACCAAACCGTCTGGAGGGGCGGCGGGGTAGAGGAAGGGGCGATAGCCGCGTAGAGGGACTTGGTGGAGAATTGACCCGAAGGCTCAAGGCGCCACCGAACCTCATCCGGGCCAGCATCGACAGTCGGTTCATGGAGAGCAATACAATCAAGAAGCTCATGCCAGGCGGCCACTTACGGAGGCCCAAATGGCCTTCGAAACGCGAGGCGCCCTAAGTCAATAAGGGCCTGATGAACTGAGATTGTAGGAACGACTGCGATGGAGAAGAGGTCGGGAAAGCGGGCCGCGAAGGGGGCGTCACCTGCCCATCGGTCAAACCAGAACAAGGTCGCTGCTCTCGATCCAACCGAGATGGAAGTCCCAATGCAGAGGACGGGGAGCAGTTGGATGACCGACTGCCAGAACTAGGACCCGCCCGACCGTTGGCAGAAGGCCAGAGGTTGGCCACACAATTATTTATTTTGGATGATGTCTAGCCACAGACCGCCATGCCCTTGTGAGATGCGCCAAAGCCAGCGGGAAAGGAGGGCAATGTTCATGCGCTTCGAGCACATGATGCCAAGGCCTCCCTGCTCCCAGGGCTTGCAGATGTCGGGCCTACTAACCATATGATACTTCTGCTTGTTATTGTCCCCATCCCAATAGAAACGAGATTGAATTTTAGCAATCTCGTGATGGAGGGTCTCGTCGAGGCTATAGAAGCTCATAAGGAATAGGAGGAGACTAGAGAGCGAGGAGTTGATGAGAATCGTCCGGGCCGCCTTCGAGAGCCATCGACCTTGCCAAGGCTCCATGCGCGTTTGCAACTTGGTAACCGTAGGGCGAAGGTCCGCCACAGTGAGCCGGGAGTCACTAATGGGCGTTCCCAAGTAGGTCGTTGGGAAGGAACCTAGGCGGCAATTGAGGCGGTTGGCGATGCCAAGGGCCTCAGCCGGAGAATAGCCCATCACCATCACATCACTCTTGTCGAAGTTGATCTTAAGACCAGACATTTGTTGGAAGCAGAGGAGGCGGAATTTAAGGCTAGCGATGTCCGAATCCGAGCCTTCAACCATGATGATGGTGTCGTCAGCGTACTGGAGCAGGGAGATGCCAGTACCACCAGTCAAGTGGGGGTGATCCCACGAATATGACCTGCGGCCTTAGTCTTGTCCAGGATGGCCGCAAGAGCATCAACCACCATATTAAACAGGAACGGGGAAAATGGGTCACTCTGCCTCACCCCACAGTACGTGGGGAAGTAAGGGCCGATCTCCCCGTTGATGCTGATGGCCGTGCGCCCACACGAAACCATCTGCATAACCCGTGTCACCCAACGGTCATCGAAGCCTTTTCGCAGAAGAACTTCCCAAAGGAAGGGCCAGCTAATAGTGTCATAGGCCTTATGAAAATCGATCTTCAGAAAGACCGCCTTGAGGTGCTTGGAGCGGACTTCATGGAGGAGTTCGTGAAGGACCAACACCCCATCCAGAATATAACGGCCTTGGATGAAAGCCGATTGGTTGGGGTGGGTAATATGGTCCGCGAGCAGGGTCACCCTATTGGCGTACCCTTTAGCCAGAATTCGGAAGATCACGTTAATCACCGTGATTGGGCGGAACTGGCGGATGTCAGAAGCACCAGGAACCTTGGGGATGAGCGATATCGCCCCGTAGTTAAGGCGCCCGAGATCGATGGACCCAACGTAGAACTCGTCGAAGATGGCTATGACCTCCGGCTTGATCACATTCCAGAAGCTCTGGAAGAACTGAACTGGAAGGCCATCCGGGCCAGGGGCCGAGGTGGGGTTTCAACGCAGTACGTGTGTATTTTCCAAGTTAGCGTATGTTCACTTTCTAAGTTCACCAAACACACCCCCCAAAAAAAAGAGATGTGAAGCATTACAACTTCAAGTTTGAATTTTCTACAGAGAGATGTCAATTACATATTGGTTCAATGTATTTATACACGGAGCAAGGCTAGCACTTGTGTTTTGCAAACTATTAAGCAGGTCATTGATCGTGTGGTTTCTCCCCTACATACCTAGTTGTAATCAAGGGGCAAAACAGTAATCCACTTGGCCTTGAGTATTAACTGGAGGATATATTTCAGAATTGTAGACCATTATCCTGTCACTGTATGGTAGAAGGAAACACTAGTGTAAGTGTGGTGTAGATAAGTTGTGGCAAGCTTGTGCGCCAGGAACTCTGGCACATCACGCCCGACATGAACCATCTCCTGCACTATAACTATCTAACAGACTAGCGAACAGGCTGCTTTTATGTAGACACTTGCCAACTAAAATTTCTGAAGCATCCCATTCTTAAAACTTCCCACCACGTAGCCATAGATGTCATCCTCATCAGTTACCACCTTCTTCCGCCTCGTACTCTTCAGTCTAAAAGAACAAGGTGGCAAACATTACAATTTAGAGTGTTAACTTGGCTACAGGAATGAATCTGCTACATTAGATCCGACTTGCATATATATGGAGCAAAGCACTTCAGTGCTTTACCAACTAGTTGTCCCCTTATTTATTGTGTACCTTCTCCCCTATGACATACCTTTGCTGTGAGCCAGCAACTCGTTCGAAAATCAAACGGTAAAAGAGGATCGCAGGTAATATATACATAACACGTATGCACACTTTTATTTTTGCGATGGAACACGTATGCACACTTGATCTGCCCAGAAATAAGTCGGGGTGACGAACCAACTTATGATTGAATGGTTAGGAGTACAATGATATTCTTAGCTCACCAGAGTTTAAATTCTAGACTTGACGTTGGTGCTCGCATTTTTTTGAGTTTATTTAAGATTTTCCGGCGATGTTCATTTAGTGGAAGGAGACGTTTCCATCGACTAGGATGCGCCCTGTGGTGATTTTGTCAATATCAAAATGATATGCTGACTCGTTTTCTCGAAGATGCTCATAGGGATAAGGTGTGCGTGCGCGCATCATAGGGATGAGTGTACGCTAGTGTATGTGAGCAACTTCGATTGTACTGTGTTAAAAAAAGTGGGCCCGTGTTTTTCTTTTCTAATAACAGAACTCGGTACATGTCATAATCTGGCCCGATCCGGCTCGAGCCAACTTGCGAGCCCGCCCCCACAAATTGCTACGATGTGGGCCAGCCCGAGGGATGGGACGAGGGGCATCTGTGGCATTGGCAAGCGGTGGCGCAGCCTCAGCGTGGCGTTGGGGACTGTGGGGGCAGTGTGTGCAGCGTCAGCGAGCATGGAGCCCGAGCGATGTGAGCTAGGAGCGGGAGGCAATCTGGTCGTGGATGTAGTCCATCAAATTCAGCAACTGAAACGAAATCTTGAAACGATGAAACAAGAACTTCCATTATTTGAACTCTTAATTAGTTTAACCACATTTGTTATTCATCAAAGCCCAACACAAGAGTTAAGAACCGTTGAGTTTACATTTAGTGCCATTGCTAGCAGTTACCATGGTTTTAGGTACCGCCTGAGAAAAATGGTTACCGGCGGATACCGAGCTTCTCACTGCCCCACGAGAAAGACGTATCGCGAGCAAAAAATTACAATCTTTTTAAATTTTTACATCCAATGTACAATAAAATAGAATAGCATCTTTGAATTTTTACGTCCAATGTACAATAAAATAGAATAGCATCTCAATAATAGAACAGACACGACTCGAACTCAGGATCTCTTTGCCCAATGCGTGAAGACGTTCCGTGAGATACTATCACTTTTCTGATCAACACATGCTCAAGTCTTATCTATATGTAGTCTAAAAGAATCTAAATTCAATAATAAATTTCATCCGAAATATGCTCGGTATTTCTCACTAAACCTGGTAACCGAGATTCTGCGCACCCCCCACCCCACGAGAAAATTCGTCCATTCGGAATCCAAAACCTTGGCAGTTACACAATTTTAGGAAAGAACCAAACTGAGGTAGGATTAAAACGCTATAAGAGTAACTCTAACGATTCATAAAACTTTGTGTGATATGATCAATTCCCAAAAATTAACTCCAAAACCCACCCAAAAATATAACAAATATGATGTTGACAGTCGGTGTGGTGAAGACGACTCATACTGTGTTACCCGACAGTCGACACTAGGGAGACTTCTAGCTCGCAGCCGCTACTAGACTTCTGGCCATCTCCCTCTGCCAGCCGTCCTGCCGCCACGTCGCTGGGCCCTGCTGCCTAAGGTTGCGGGTGTGGCGTGGGGTTGAGTTACCTCTCCTTCATATGGTGACACCTAAGGCCGGTGGACGTGGCCGGAGCTGGCAGTGAGCAGATGTCAGGCGAGGGACCTAGAACTTGTTTGTGGCGACAAAGCTCATCCTCGGGGCATGTCCGTGCCAGAATTGCGAGGGTGGAGGCCCGGGGAGCTTTGGGTTTGGGGATTAATTGCACAGAAACGACGATATCAGGTGGCACTCGCTATTTTGGGCTTGGAGGTGGCCGTGATGGTTCAGGCATGGTTGGAACAGCGGTCGCGGTCGTCGACGATGGCAGCGGATGGGCGTGGAGTTCTTCTAGGCTGGAGGAGATGTGGTGTGGTGTTGTGTGTTGGTGTTGGGTAGTAAGCGGTGAAGGCTTTCCATGCATGAGAAAACTTCTCTCTTCTACACCGAAATTCAACTAACTTCAGCTAATCAGATTCATTGAAATCATTTGTGGTGCTCTCTTTTAGTATAAATGCATGGTTCATAATTTGAAAACTCTGCTCTCTTTTATCTTGGCCTGCCAAGATTTTCTTTGTTGCATCCTTGAAAGTTATATGAAGTAAAAAAATCTAATAAAGGCAGGATTAAAACACTACAATTACAGGCATTTCTTTGAAACAGTAATCTTTATACTCTAGCATGTTAGCCGTGTGCCCATGTATGTCCACGCCGGCCGGCATAGAACCAGTCTAGCTTTGTTTGCTGCTACTTGAGTAGTTCTGCTAGAGCTGGGCGTCCATAGCCGACTGCATGCCACATTCCTAGTGCTTCCCATTCTTGAAGCGGTCTCATGGCTGAGACGTTGCCTAGCTGGTATTAGTGCTGCCAGTGAATGGCATCCTCCTCGCTCTCCCTCCCCCTCTCCCGGATAGTGCTGCTCCTAGCAAGAGATGGGAACTGGCAAGCTTTACAATTTTCTAGTGTGGATCATACAGCATGAAAGAGCCAGCTAGCTATTTATGGGAAGCAAGGTGCAGTTGCATTAAAGCACGTAGAAATGCAGGACGACAAATATATTTCTATTCACAGTTTTTTGGGAAAATAAAGAAATGAGCATGGCCACTCATTTAACGGCTTGGATAAGGTAGTTGAAGTACTTGGATAGTCCAGTTCTCTTTCTCCAAGTTAAATCATATCTCTTGAGATCTTTTTTGTCATAACTTCCTTATAAAGCTACCTGGGGCTGTAGGTGATGCGATAAGCTTGGAGAAAGGTAGTTGAAGTAGAAAATAAGAATATTTAGTTGTCGAATTTAGTGGAGAAAAGACAGAATAGATGTAGCGGAAAAGCCAACGGAGGTTCTTCGATACGTGTAGAGATGCATGAAAGGAAAGGTCTAGACTTTCTTGACAGCAAGGTTGCTCAACGACCGAACCCCCAATGCTGAAACATGGCAATTTGTCACCTCGGCCATTAATATTTTCTCCTTTTAGTCATAACCTTGTACTCCTACTCAACATCAAAAGAAAAACAAACTTAAATAAACTCTCAGAAGAATCCTAACACGACTACATTGCAAAAGGGCGAAAAATAAGAATAGTACATTCACTAGCTAGGTATTCCTCGGCAAACTAGGGCATAAAGGGAAACCAGAAACACATCTGGACGCCATTGTTGCCTCCCCAGCGGGCAACCCGGGCAAACAATAGCTGCCGGGCAACCTCCACATCCTCAGACATCCCTCCCCTCGCTGCCGGGCAACCCGGGCGAACAATAGCGGACGTCAAGTCAGGCCTACTGTCGGCAGGTGCTGTATAGTGGCTTTGGCGAAGGTGTCATGTTTTTTCTGTTGTTGCTGGATCGAACGTGGTCAGTGATGGGATGTGAGATGGTATGGGATGTCTTGTCTCCGCTGTCTTCTCCAGAGGTATCCGGTTATGGAGGCATTGGTAGTGGGACAAGCGATGATGGTAGAGATGGCTTCAACGACGAGTATGTGCACTCTGATGGAAAAACAAAATCTCAGGTCGACGTGTGTATACATCATGCCCTTGCTGAAGGTAGTGGGTTGAAACTTGGCTTTGAGGATGAAAATCCTGAGATCAACCTTGGTTTGGAATCACCATCATCGACGCCCATGCAGCGATTCCTTCTTGAAGGCATAACCTAGGAGTTGTGTGGTTCTCTAGTGGAGTTACTATCGCAAGGCATAAGACCTCGTGTTTTTCTGTTTCGGTGTTGTTCAGCTATTGGATTTTGGATAATAAATAATATATGACTGTGTGCATTACCCGATGCAAAAGATGGGGTTATCCTCCTCGAAAAAGAATACTAGCTACGAAATGGGACAGATTTCTTCATGGGGCAAGATCCTCTGGGACTTGTGTATAGGAAACGGGACATTTTCTAATAAAGCAGTCCAATGCACTATGAAGCTTTACCAGGAACAGGCTAAAATTCCCTATGCATCTCATTTTCATTATATTCTCCATGCAACTAACGTCATCCAATGATGCCCGGACAACATTCGCCAGTCTCGTAAGCCACAAATGAGAAATAGGCAATGACCCTACGACCAACAGGACTAGTAGTTCGATTTGAAGCTGTATGGGAAGAAACTTGCCTCTATTTATAAACTAATAGGATAAAGCTCACGATGTGGCTTAAAGTATAGGTACATATCTGCCCCAAGTGAATGGGCATAGCATCGTGCTACATGCGTGCTTGTGTTCATGGTGAACAGATGGTGATGCAGGAGGGTACAATGCTTGTTTTATCTATAAAGCCGGGCGAAAGCATGTGTCGAGAAGAGTGTACAATGCAAGCAGGTATGTCAAAATAAATGCTTGCGACTACCAGATCAACATTTCATTGGCTCTAACATGTCCGCATCAAGCTAATTATATATACAGGTTCCAGTAAGTTACTAATTAACTTGAGGTAGGTCAAACGAAAATATAATCAATCCAACAAATCGTGAACAAGTCAAATATTTGCTCTGTACTGGCACCGCGATGCTAGCATTCTGCATCCATCCTGTCCTCGAAGCAATGCTCTCCATAATCTCCTCTACTTGAGTGCTTTGGTGTTGACATTGCTTGCTCCAGGACCACCATCCACCAATCATCCAGGGCTCAACTTTGTTGTAGCTTGAGCTGTTGGTATGTTTCTCAAGTGTGATTGTTCCTGATTTTTTTTTTAGAAAAGGAGGATGACCCCCGGCCTCTGCATCTGGGCGATGCATACGGCCATTTTATTAATTATTATCACAAAACCTTGCAAAGCCATACAACAGCAAGACTAAAGCCACCGTCTAAGCAACAACTGTCGCTACACCTATCCAATTGATGAAGGGGCGCAGATAGTCTGGGCCTAATACCAAACAGACATCGCAGCCAAACCTAAACATCTAAGATCTGAGGTCCCAACCAAGACGCCTGCCGGGTATGGGGCACCTACCAGTCCGGCGCACTCCTCAACCAGGACGCCTGCCGGGTATGAGGCCGCCGCAGCCACCTGCCACAAATCCATCTTCAGACCTGTACTGTTGCATGTACCGTGCCAGGTCTCTCTGCCATCGATGCCACCACGACGCCCGACAGCGTCGTCCTCCTGCGCGAGTCCATCCTCGCACAGCGAACTCCGAATCTGCACTGCGCCACGCCGTCAAGATCCGTCGCCATCAGTGTGTAGAATGAAGCACCGCTCCACCAACGAATCCGTTCTCTGGTCCCTCGATCACGTGTGTACCTCCAAAAATGACGCCCCCAAGGGAGGAACGACACCAGAGCGCCGCCGTCATCCGATCATCCGATCTAGGGTTTCCCCCGGAGGTAGCAGAGAGTGGCCTTGAACTTCTCCACGGCGATGCCTTCAAGAAGGGAACGACGCAGATAGCGCCGCCACCGCCGGCCTTAGCAGAAGCCGAAGGTAAGTTTTCACCCAGAGCAGTTCGAAGGAATCCAACTCTCGTGCACGGGCCGCCGTCACCACCAGCACCACTACTGGAGTACCGGCAGATCAGCGAGCCACCGGCACCACCGCATCCAGATCGCCCGCCACGCCGGGCCGCCGCCATCCCCCGGGCCGTCCGGGTCAGAGACGGAGCTGCCGATCGCGCACAGGGACCGCCGCCGCCTGCACACGCCGTAGCGCCGCCGAGATCCCAGCGCCCGCCACCGCTTGTTGACGCCAACCGCCGCCCGAGCACTGGCGCCACCATGGAGCCATCAGATCGGGAAGGGAGACGTCGCGTGCCGACCACCCTCGCGGACCCCGCCACACGCCCGAGCGCCAGCGCCACCATGGCCCCATCAGATCGGGAGGAGGAGGAGCCCGCGCCTCGCCGCCCGCACAGACCACGCCGCCGCCATCGCCGCAGCGCCACCAAAGGGGAGCCCCGCAGATCCGCCGGCGACCCGACCTGCCGCCGAGCCGAGTGCCGCCGCGAGGGCCGGCCGTCCCGCGCCGCCCAGGAGCCTCGCGAGGAGGGAGGGAGCTCCGCCGCCGCCGACGCACGCGCGGGCTTTGCCCGGCGGCGTCCCCTGGCGGCGGCGAGGGAGAAGGAAGGCGAAGGAAGGGAGCGGCGGCGGCGATCTAGGGTTCCGCCCGGGCCGCTCGCGGGAGCGGCACGGGGGACGGGGGGCGAAACAAAGAAATGTCCCATCCATTGTTCCTGATAGTTGTCGTGCCTAGTAGTAATGTGATCGGTGCTTCTGAAAATGCATTTTCTCCTTTGATGAGCAGCTTGTTTTTTAAGTTTCCTGCAACTGATGTCAACCTGTCAGCATCAAATTTGTTGCAGTACAATCTCCACACGTCCTCCCAGTAGAATAAGATTGAAGGGGAACTATAAGTCTCCAGTTCCAATATCCATCAGTCTTACAGTTGCAGTTATATACAAGAATCTACTTAAATTTAATATATTGTTGCGAAACAAGATCAGTACTGCTTGAAGAACATGGTGAAGAAAAGTTCATTAGCAAAACATGGCCGGAGCCTGGAGTATATCAATCTAAATTGCACCAGAAACAATAGATTGCCAGCTTATTTGCTGTCTTTATTTTACAGAAGCAGCTGAAGATGGAGACATTCAGCTCGAAGAGTTTGTACAATATGCAAGCAAGTTTGTGCAGGTGTCAGAGTTAGCCTGTGATCAAGAGCAAGCGGTAAGAAAACTAAACTAGCACGAAATGCATCTATCAGCATGTATACCTACGGTTTTCAAACGGTAAACAGCGGTGGGGACTAAAATGGCTCACCATAAGAGAACATAATTCTTGGTATGGTCCCGATGCTATGCATGGTACGCAACGATCGAATCAAAAGGCTTGAAGGAACAGAGTTCTATAAACAAGGCAAAACCACAAAAGTACCAACCAAAATCAGAATACTAATTGATACTGTGAAAATTGTGAAGCAATGTCATAGGATCATTCAACATCAACCTTCCAAACTGAAGGTTACAAAAAATACAGGGAATAACCAGGGAGCAAGAGGCAAATTATTACAAGCAAATGAAATGGGTTTCAGCTCTGGACCATTCAAAGTGAAGCAAATAAAATCCTAGTGTTATATTTTGGAATATAGTGAGTAGTAGATAATAAGCGTCGTGAAGAAATAATGCTCGATTGAAACCTGCATGGGCACTTATTTGTACAATCAAATTTCCTAAAGTCTTGATTCCATTCCCGTAGCCTACAAAAAATAAAAAAATGTACAAAAATGATTATAGTACGCCCAAGATAACTATGTTATCCGCATCATAAAGAAGTGATGCATTGGTAGGTAAATCCACTAGTGTGTGAGTCACCTATCCACATACTACGCCCCCCTCTAGACTATAAAAACAATACTCTTTTGTGTGCACACTCGTGGCAACACTCTTGAGTGTGCTAGCTTTTCTAGGGAAAGATGTTGGAGAGGAAAAGAAAGAGTACGCCAAGCAGAAGTGACGATGAATATCTGATGGGAATAGGAAGGATCGGGAGTTTAGGTTATATGGAAGTTGATTCTCTAATCAGTCCGTAGGAGAGCCTCTCCTGCTGGTCAAGGCGCTGCTGCTGCCGTCAGCTTGCGCCTAACCACCCCAAGTCCTTAGCCACACGTTCCCAAGCCTTAATTTGAAGATCCGGGCATGAGAAACCCACTCCATTAAGCGCCTACTAGTTTTTTTTAAGAAAACTTTCTATCTATTCATCAATTGTCAAGATAGTATAAAGAACACAAGAAGTAAAATATACATTCAGGTTCGTAGACCATCTACATAGCGATTACTAAAAACACTGGAGCGAACTAAAGGCGCGTCGCCGTCATCGCCCCTACCTCGTTGGAGTCGGACAAACATTGTTGTAGTAAACAGTTGGATAGTCATCGTGCTAAGGCCCCATAGGACTAGCATACCAGAACAACAACCACCGTTGATGAAGAGAAGCATAGATCAGAAGGATCCAACTTATAGACACACAGACATAGACGAACAAAGACCGGATCCAGTCAGATCCACCGAAGACAAATGCCTACTCTTTCTCAGGTTACATGTTGCATAACATTGACATCGCCTCATTCTATTGAATTAATACTTCGACCAGCTACTCCCAAATTTCAAACTGATGGAGAGAGACGGACATTATATTCCAACACCTCCATTAACATTTAGTTCTTTTTGGCTTTTTTGTCCCTACATGAGGGATCAATGTAAGCCGCAGTCCATTGGTATGTTCTTGAACTCAAGACTTCCGAGCTCAGATGCCATTTTGAATTTATACATCAACCAATTACTCCAAAAGTTCAAACTAATGAAGAGAGGCGGATAATATATTTTAACAGCATCATTCGGTTACTGCAGCAGGCAAAGATCGCCCCGTTAGCCGTGGGGAACATGTTGGACATGGTGTTCACCAATATTAGTCTAATCAAGGCTGTCGTCTCTTTCGTCCACACCGTCTAGTACTCTGAGGCACCTTTATCATCCCGCTCTCCGCCTTCTTCCCCGGGGAGGTTGCCACCATGGATTCATTGCTTCAATATTATATGAGTTGAAGAACAAACATACCATTGCCAGTTTCGCTCAGTTCATTTACCTGTGTCCCTTGAAGATGCCTTCGCTACTGGTGCTGGCGGCCATGGACAGAGCAACAACTTCTTACTCGGCAAGCCATATATGACATATGGCGTGCCCGCAACGGTGTCGATATAGGTGCACAAGTTGGTAGACTAAAAAATCCAGCCTAAAATAAGGGAAACACTTTCTTTCCGTAGTCTGATACTAGGCTATCATCAGACTAGTTGATATCCGTCGATTCTATTTGAATCTCACGGTCATAGTTTTGTTTTATCTCGTTGCTTCATGTGCAAAAAGGAAATCCTTCACTAACCACCCATAGACACCGCAAATATTCCTAGATCTCTTGCTGCCTCTCCCTCCCAACCCGCCTCGCAGGCCCCTTCCTCACTGACAACTGCACCGCACGTGCTCTCTGATTTCGCCCTCTTCGTCGAGGATCACAAGTACTCACCGCACAGATCTCCTTTCTCCCCTATCCTCGGACACACCTCCACTGAGCTCGCCGTCAACCACACCGACCGGCTTGTCCTTTACGGTGTCACCGCACACTAGATACTGGAGTACCAACCGTGGCCAAAGAATCAGCAGTTACCTCCTTTTCTTTTTCCCTCTTCTAAGTTGCTCTCTAAAATAAAGAATAAAGGTATCACATTGCACCCCCCCCCCTCCCGTTTTGATTATTCTCAATTTGATAATTTCTGCAATTAGGTTTCTAATATTCTGTGTGTACATTATTATTGGTAGATATTAGCTGATTTTGGGTGTGAAGTTGTTTGTATAAGATGACTAAATCATCAATAAATCTATTTCGATTTTGTGTTTAGATCGCCCAGACTTAGCTATGTCGGTGGAAATTTTATATATTTTCTGTTTTCAAAATCTTGTGATTCCAACATAGATGAGTAATGATTAGATACAGTATTGATGCTTCTTACCTATAGAGATTCCAAAGTATATTACATATGCTTCTACTATATAGATAGTTTTCTTCTATAGGTAATTTTTTTGGTTGAATTAGGGAAGTAGGTGGTAGAAACGTGCATCTCCATGTTGCTGGGTACTTATTTAATTTACATTTCGATGTCTGTGCTTCAGACTAATTAAGATGAATTGTATTGGCATGACACATTTTGTTCTTCCTTCTAGGACGGTTAGGAGAGCCGCATATCAATGGGAGGATTTTCTTCTTCCCTTTTGCCTCTTCACTTGCTATGTTCAGAGATGAAGCGGGCACACGCGGCCGGTTGCATGAATCAGCCTCCATACCATCCTCATCCAGCCTTCGTCCTGACTCTTCTCATCACATAGGAAGTATGTTGAGATTGCACCCATACCATGATTCGAGCTTTCGATGCTTCGTACATATAGTACTTATGCATCATCGGTTCATACTATTTGCTTCATGTTTGCTTCCACTGAGTCCAGTTTGCTTCATACGTAGTACTCCCTCTGTCCCAAAAAGTTTGTCTTGGATTTGTCTAGATACGGGTGTATCTAACACTAAAATGTCTCTAGATACATTCGTATCTTGACAAATCTAAGATAAATTTTTCGAGACGGAAGGAGTACCATTCAACTTCTGCTTCTGCATTGGGTCTCGTTTTGGTTAGTCTCCATACCTCACACGTTCTTGTAGGCGGCATGTACTTACTTAATCGATGACAAAATCGTGTTGCTTGAATTTCACATATATTATTGGCACGATGCATGTCGCCCCTTCCTTGTCTTTAATTTGCATGCCCGTGCAGAAATCCTTTTTACCCCCCATTTAAAAAATATATCTGCTTCCACTATGTAGAAATTATGTTGAGATTACGTCAATATGATGCATCCAATTTTCATGATTCATTTGTATCATACTTGTGCTTCTTCACGTTGCACAGTTTGCTTCGTATGGTTCATTTCATGGTGCTTCGCACTTCTGCATCTACATTGTGTTCAGTTTGCTTCATTTGCATGCTTCATATTGTTTCTTAGACATTATCTTTGTATCCAAATCAAACTTCTCATGCTTCCTTAATTTCTGCATGGCTAATTAACGAGAGTGGAAGATCATGCTTTCCCGACGGTGAGCATGTCACTGTCATCGATGGTGGGCATGGAGTCCGACCTGAGATCGAGTATTTCCAGTTCCCAAGGTTTTGTCATCGTTTTGGAAGCAAACTAGCAAAACATACACTCGGTTGTCCAAGGTCAAGCGTGTCATTCCCTTGTTGGTGATAGTGTCACTGCTCTTCACCGAACTCTTGTGTCTCACGATGTTGACACCAACAGATTTGTGGGGCAAAGAGAGTGACTGAGACTAGGTCAGACACGGTTCATGGCCACGGGCATGTGTCGTGCCTGTTGATTACTTTCTATATATTGATCTGATAAGCCGCTACAAAATTTTATAGGGGTATACAACAGTATATATTGGAGCTATCCTATCCTATATCCTAATATGAGGTATACAACAGTATATATTGGAGCTAGCCTATCCTATATCCTAATACAACTTCTATACGTGAATGTACTAGTCCGAGCCGGACATAGTCACCTCATCGTGGTTAATCCAAAAGGTTTGGCTACTGGAGCTGAACTGGTACACCGCCGGATCAAAGTAGAAGTTTTTTGTCTAGCGTGCGGTAGAGAGGAGACGCGGTGTATCACATATTTTGGTGGTGTCCGCATTCAGCACTATTTTGGAAATTCTTACACTCGTAATTGGGAGCTCCGGTGGCGATCCCACTGGCATCAGTAAGTTCCCAGAGTGCACTTCTGAATTGGATGCTTTCTTGGTTCACTGAAGCTACTGGGGATGAGATAGAGCTGATGGTGCAGGGGGTGTACACTCTATGGCTAGCAAGAAATGATGCTTGGGACGGAAGGAAGATTGCTAATGCACAAGGAGTGGCAAGATCGGTGATGGGTTATATACAGGTACGGGAGATTGTGCATCACAAGAAGGCACGAAATCGAAGCTTGTTCTGCGGGATAAATGGCAACCATCCCAGCAGGCGTGGACCAAAGTGAATGTGGATAGAGCCTTGTCGAAGACCGGCGAGCGAGCTGCCGGTGGCATCGTCTACAGAGACCATAAAACCCTTTATCAGTCGCGGTAAGACTAGTCACAGTAGGAGTAACTTCAGCAGTAACTTCAAGTCCAACTCAGCAAATTTGTCTATGTGGCAATGAGTTAATGAAGAGAGAGGTAGTTTTAGTAACTTAGCTAGTTACTGTAACATCACACATATCAAGGCAAGATTAGTCTATAGCATAATAATGAAGTGTTGCATGTTACTACACATATGTTACTTCCCACTATAGAGGTAGTAACATAGAGTAGTAACATGCCCATGTTACTACTTTATGTTACTACCCACTGTGGCTAGTCTAAGGGCGCCCCCTCGCGTATGCCACGTCGATTGCTTGTTACTGGAGCGATCGATGTAAATTCAGGGTGTGGTAGTTTCCTTCGTCCAGAAGAAAGAGAGAGGAAGGAAATATCTCCCCAGATACGCCCTCCCGTGACGCAAGCCTCGATGCCCTTCCTTCCTCGCACGCGACCTCTTTTCGTCTTCTCCGTCCCACGTCATTCGAGGTGCCTAGAAGAAAAACAGAGGAGAAAATCAATCGCTTTAAGCATACCGACGCACGCGACCTCTTTTCGTCTCGGGTGGATTGCTAGGGTTGCCGCCGCCGCCTCCTCGCCCATGTCAGAAGGAGCTGCAGGGTGGCCTTGTCAGAAGAAAGCGTCGATGGCGTGGACGCCGCGGAGGATGACCAGCTGGCCCCACGGAGGATGCCGTCCGGGCGTCCCGCCTCATCGACAACGAGATCCTCTTTGGCGAGGAGTGGAGGAAGGTCTGGCAGCTGCGATCCGGCGACTTGGCCGTGTTGTGCGACAAGTGCAGGTACGCCCTGCTTTGGTTTTCTTATTGTTGTAGACATGCTCATGTGCCACTGTGACCAAGCCGTGCAAGAACTATGCTGATCGAGGCCGGCCGAGGCGAATGACCTCCATCGATCATCGTGAATCTTCCACTGGTGGCGAGCCATGTCCCTCCAACCTCGCCGACCCTCCAAGCCCCGTAGATTTCGCTCTCTCATCTTCACATAAATGATACATAATCTACTGATTTGACTTAGACTAACTGTCCATGGTACGACTGCAACCTGTATGTGCATCTTTGAATTTACACATGTCTGACATTTACATATTTTAAAATCCCCTATAGGAGGAGGGCATGATGTGGGATTTGAGGAAGCGTATGTAGAGCAAAACGATGAAATCCATCAGGCAAGAATTGTTTTGTTGTTATATTTTTCTTTTGAATAATTTTCTGATGCTTAGACTTGGACCTTGTTCATGCATATACTTTTCAATATGAGGGATTCCAAGGATGAAGAGGTGGATAAATTAGTTGCTTTAGTTACTAAATATCCTGTCCCGGCGGCGGTCCGGACTGGATCCCACCATCATCACCAGCAGCCACCTCGTCCCGTCCCGCGCGTGCTGTCAGTCTGCGGGCGAGGAAGAGAACACCGGCGAAGAGGACGAGGACATCCTCCTCGATATGTAAGCCACTATTACTTTGCTCGATCTGGACCTATCTGATTGTTCTCGGCTTTGATCTAAGTATGACGCACCTGGTTCGGTGCTTCTTGGTGATGATCCAGGGAGCTCGCCGCGTGCATGAGATCGTCCACCAGCAGAGGACCAAAGAACCAGGCCTGCCGAGAACGCCACTGCGCCAGCACGTTTGCCGCACCCCCGTCGACCGTGCATCCTCCTCGGCTCAGTTTTGTCTTCGTTAGGCAGGTCAGAACTCATGCTTCCTCTCTCGATCTCCACTTGATTTTATGCTGCTATTGTTCTTTGTGCATGTGTTACTACTACATGTGCTGCTGCATATAATGTTGCTAGATGTGTGTGATGCAAGTTGTATTGCTGCTTGTGCTGCTGCTATTCTCGATCAGTTGCCATCTCTGTTCTCAGGTCCTATTCCTATTTTGGTTTCTTCTTCTTACCTCTACTACATCTTCAGATTTTGTTTCTTACCTCTATTTGGCTCTTTGCTGGGTATTTGTTTCTTGGATTTTAGCTTTATTTTTCTTTGCTTCGTCTTCACCTGATTAACTATCCTTTTTGTACTGCTTATTTTGTTTTGGAGGTACCTATCTTTGGTGTTGATTGTCGCTCACATTCCTGTCAACACTTTGGTTAGTAACAGAGTTCTATCAAAATAATTGTATTGTAGACTTGTACTGGTAGTTACTAAATCAGTGCAACCTTAGGTCTGTAGGTTAAGAAAACGAGCCCAAAGAAGTACTGCGTCCAGCCAAACAATGGCATTATGGCACCGTGATCCACATTCGTTGTTCTCGGTAAGTTGACGGACTGCATTAGCCAATCAGTATGTGTGTTTTCCTCGATTTACTCTCAGTTCGTCCTTGTCCTATTGTGATTGTTCCAGTACTTCATGATGATGAGGTAGGCGACCATGATATACTAGCATTTTATTTAAATCCCAATGGGAGCAGGTCAATGAATCATAGGTGTACCAACATTTAAGCAAGCAAGTTTTACTCATTTTCATTCTAGCACATAGTTGTGCAGTCAGAACAATTTGCTCAAAGCAGGTTTTACTCGCTGAGATTGTTATTTACTTCTTTTTAATAGTTCACCATGGTGTATACATCTTTGGTCCTTCAATATATCTTACGCTCCGTTTGGATGTTAGCATTCAGGCCTGGTATTGGGTATTGGCATTCGTGTGGGCCGAATATCCCGAAAGCCACCGTTTGGTTGGCCTTGGCATTCGTCTATGGCATTTGGGATCGATATCGAGCAAGGCTTTGCTAACGCAAAAAACGCCCAACCCAATTCAGCGGGTAAGTGCTCGACATCGGTAGGTATTGGAAACCAGGATCGTTCCTCCCATCCCCACTCGAGACAGGTCTCGCCCGTGGCCGTGAGTGCCCAGGAACAGCGGTGGCGCACGCACCCCATCCCGCCCACCTCTACCCCGAGATCCGATGGCCGGCCGGCCTCCACCGCGAGCTCCAGTGGCCAGGCGCCGGTAGCCTAGCCGACCACCTCCACCCCGAGCTCCTGCGGCCGGTGCCACCCTCCTCCCCTGCCTCCACCCCGAGCTCCGACGGCCGGCGTGCCTCCACCCCAAGCACCACCGGCCGGCGCCACCCTCCCGCCCCGCTTCCACACCGAGATTCGGCGGCCAGGGTGCATCCACCCCGAGCTTCAGCAACCAGGCGCAGGTAGCCCATCTCGCCAACCTCCACCCCAAGCTCTAGCAGCCGGCGCTACCCTCCCGCCCCGCCTCCACCCCGAGCTCCGAGGGCTGGCGTGCCTCCACCCCGAGCACCACCGGCCGGCGCCACCCTCCCGCCCCGCTTCCACATCGAGATTCGGCGGCCAGAGTGCATCCACCCTGAGCTTCAGCAACTAGGTGCAGGTAGCCCATCTCGCCCACCTCCACCCCAAGCTCCAGCAGGCGGCGCTACCCTCCCACCCCGCCTCCATCTCGATCTCTGGTGGCCAGCATGTCTCCACTCAATTTCTCATTTTGATCATCCAAACAACATTTGGCATTCAAACAAAAATATTGGCATTCAATCTCAATATGAATATACTCTGATATTGGTATTCAACCCAATGCAATGCCAAGGCTCCCAATGCAAACATCCAAACAGAGCATTAGCATTCCTGATGAAATTTGTGATGCAATTTTATTCTTCAACTGCATTTTGTCTTGGCCTATTTATGCCTTATGTCATCATTTTGCACTATCATGCATGTGTTGTCCATCTTCTATTATCACTCAATATATGTGTTGAAAACTTTTCATTTCTTAATTCAACCATGTTCTTCTCACTTGTTTCAAGTTCTATCCCCACTTGATATATTAAATTTATTGTTGCTATCTGATCATATTTTGTCTGTCGACATCTATGAACTTTCTATTTACTATGGTCTTTCTTTCCTATTTAGATGGTCATATTTTTTCCTTATTAATTGGAATAAAATTTCCTATGCAGTGTGTAATTTCTTGAATTTGGGAGGTGGTATCCATTATGTTGTAACTTCATTGTGTTATTGTTCTGTACGTACTGTGTACCAAGTTCTCTTTAGCATTTCTGCAAGTGTCATCAACAAAGCAATCTGGACCTTATGTAGAAGATATTACCCCCCTTATGTTGTCCAGTGATGCCAAAGGATAACACACTGATCTCGTTTATTTATATTTGTGCAGCCCTTGGCTTTAATTGCGAAGTTGGTGAAGGAGGAGAAGAATTTTGTGTTCAAGAGAACAATAAGCTTCCAGAGGAACTGGTTCGTGGGTTATACCTGAGTATGCGGACATTTTTTTACTTGTGTTAATTGACCCTACCACTAGGCATTAAATTCAATAAGACAAGAGTTTCTTGCTTCTATTAAAGAAGGCCAACGGGTCCTTCCCCTTCTGTCTCCTTACTTTTGTAAGGATTAGATTCAAGATTTTTTGTGTGCCTTTGGCTTGTGAGAAAGCATTGCTGATAATTTGTGCTAAATGACCACCTCATAATTCCACCCAACCCCCAACCCTATTTCTTTTAGTTAGGTTTTGATGCTATGGACGTATTTGGTGTCAATTGGATTCAGAGTTGCTGTACCGGGCATAAAAAATAGAAGATGACATATGGACACATTTCTAGTGTAGATAGAAATATATTGGTGGTGCATTGTCACATGTATGCTACATCTGTAATCCAAGCTTTGGTTACATTGTGGTGGTGCATTGTCGCCTCACATTTCTGTCAGGCTTTGGTTAATAACAGCTTGTGTATTCAGGTCATACCAGTTTTTTGGTCTTTGCATTTGTATTTTTTTCCTTTAGCAAGTCATTGCCTTTTTGCTAAGAGTTCATTACCGAAAGATCTGAAGTCGAGATCTCAATTTAAAGTAGCGCTTAATTACTGACAGTAAAATAATTCGTCATCATGAGATTTTTCTACTGTCTGTTTGCCATCAGTTTTAAGGCCATGCCATCTTATTATTCTTAGATCACCGCAATACACAAGTTGGTGGTTCACCGCTAGTTTAGCGTTAGCTGGCCGATGGACATTTTTTCAATGTAATTTTAACAGTATCAGTCACAGTAATGACTGAATTAGATAATGATCTCATTGTAATTTGTCCTGTTACTGTTTAACTAGCTTACTAACTTTTATGTATTATTATAAGTTATTTTTTTCCTTTCGCAAGGTCTGGCTGTTTATTCTTGCAGGTCTTAAGCATCTTGTTCGGGGATCTTTTCCCGAAGGTTATGGATGCCACTTTCTTTTGCTTTTGCTTGGCATATTTTGTCTATTCGTACGTGTTTGATAGCTCTGTGTACTTCATCCCATTTGTACAGTATATTTTGCTTTACCACTTTAGCTTGATAACTTACGTAGAGATGCTAGAATTATGTGGGATCGGAAGACTGGACGATCCAGAGGATTCAGTTTTGTTTCTTTTAGGAATCAGCAGGTAGGTGTTACCATGGCAACTTAAAACATTAGTCTGGACTCAGAACTAAGTTTGAGTTTATTTGAACTGCTATTTATCATCTTTGTTTGTTATTTATTCAAAGGATGCACAAACTTCCATAAATGAATTGATGTTGTGCTCCCTGTTGCTTGTTGCTAGCTATGTCTAATTATGGAGTTAACAAATCAGCTTGATGTGATGATAATGTATGTTTGCTTTTGTTGTGTCCGGGAAAGTGGCTTGGCAACCACCAAATTCATACCCTGAGTTTTTAGGTTATCAGTTGACCGATCTTAATGCGAGTGCTATCTTAGTTATTAATGTTCTTTGCTGATGTACATGAATGACACTTTCTGGCTTAGCCATGAATAATGGGTTGGTCTCTTGATAGTACTATTGTTTGCGGCTATTGGTAAAGTTGTGATATATTTTTACTATTGTCGCATGTCTACACTGTTAGCGCGTTATCAACTACGGAAGCTTGATTAGTACGTCCAATAACGCCTCAGGAGGCGCCACCAGGTGGCGCCCCAACAACTAGTGTTGGTGCATTAAGAGGCGGTGCATGTCATGTGTTCTCCCTGGTTTCTAGTCCTGAAGCTGCGGAACTACTTGCATGTCATCATGCAGTACAGCTAGAGATGCAGAATATACATTATATAGTTGGATTGCAAATCGGTGGTAGACATTGGTGAGTATGTATTTTATATTGCACGTGTATTGGAGTTGTGGTCCACCTTCTAGTCTTGTATAGTTGAGGTAGTGGCCTTTCTTGTATTATATATATGTGCACCAGCACCCCATCAATACATAATTCATTGTATCGCAAAACATCCCTCTACATGGTATAAGTTTTTAGGTTTTAATCCTCGTCTTCCGCTGCCGCCGCCGCCGCCGCGCGAGCCCTCCACGCCGCCGCCCCCGCCGCCATCCCGCCGCCACTGCCGCGCGACCCCTCCGCGGCGCCGCCGCCGCGCGACCCCTCCGCGCCGGCGCCGCCATCCCGCCGCCGCCGTCGCGCGACCCCTCCGCACCGCCGCCGCCGCCGCCGCCGCCGCCTTGCTGCGACGCGCGCTCCCTCACTCCCTGCCCCGCCTGCGTCGTACGATCTCCCGCTCGCTAGCTGTATCGCGCGCTGTACCCGATCCCGCTAGCCGCCAGCGCCGCGCACCCGCTTGCCGATCTCGCTAGCTGCACCACGCGCTCCCTTCCCAAACCCGCGCCGCTTCCTGCATCGTCCGAGCCGCTGCCAAGTTGCTGCTGCTTCCCGCACGACGCGCCCAATCCCCGATGGCATCCGGCCCCGCGAGCATCTTACTGGAGGCGCGCCAGCCAACGCCTCACGTAGCCGCGCCATCCATCGCGGGCATACATGCAAGTATGCATGGCACGGTGCATGCAGGGGCATCGCAAAACCCATCCATTATGGGCGTGCATGCAGGCGTACATGGCGCGTACGGCGTACATGGCGCGTGGGCTGCGGCTCCCTCCAGTGAGTGGGCTGCGTACGGCGCCCCGCTTCCGGCCCCGCTGGCGTACGCCGCCCGTCCCACCGCCGGCGCTCTTCGGTCAGTCCGTCGGCATCTCGTCACCAGCGCCGGCCGCCCGTTGACCCTTTGCTGTCGCTTGGCGCCGGCTACGGCGCCCTCCTTGCGCCGCCGCCCATCGGCAGTTATGGTCCACCCGTCCCGGCGCCGCCCTACGAGGGCCTCTTGCAGCCGCCGGTACCTGTGTCATAGGACCCCACCCTCCTCGCCGTCCAGCACTCTGCGTCGTCGCCGAGTAGCTCTGTCGGTGGAGGCGACTGGTACATGGACTCAGGTGCTACTGCGCACATGACAGCTCATCCCGGTAACCTAACCTCATCCACTCCTATTTGCACACCCACTCGTATCACCGTCGGCAACGGCTCCTCCTTACCCATTACTCATATCGGTAACACTAGTTTTCCCTCCACTTCCACACCCATTACTATGTCTAATGTTCTTGTTTCACCTGCATTAGTCACAAACCTAGTTTCCGTTCGTCGTCTTACTCGTGAGAACCCACTTACTATTGAATTTGACGGTGTTGGCTTTTCTGTGAAAGACGCCCGTACCCGGATGATCCTTCACCGATGTGACAGTCCCGATCAGCTCTACCCCGTGCACGCCGGCGCCACCACCTCCACACCAGTCGCCCTTGCCGCTGGCGTTGACCTTTGGCATGCTCGCCTGGGCCACCCCAACCCCACCGTGTTACGTCAAATTCTTAGGAGTTTCTCTTTCTCATGTAACAAGCTCGACGAGCACTCTTGTGAGGCTTGTCGCTTAGGCAAGCACGTTCGTCTTCCCTTTAGTGCGTCTACCTCAGTATCCACTTTTCCGTTTCAACTGCTTCACAGTGATGTTTGGACATCTCCCGTTGCGAGTAACACGGGCTATCTATACTGCTTGGTGATCTTAGATGATTATTCTCATTATGTGTGGATTTTTCCTCTTCGTCGTAAATCCGATGCTTTAGCCACACTCACCGCCTTTTACTCCTATGCCACCATCCAGTTCGGTCGCCCCATACTCGCACTCCAAACTGATAATGGAAAAGAGTTTGACAATGTCGCTTTTCGCACACTTCTCGCCTCTCACGGCACCATCTTCCGTCTGACTTGCCCTTACACTTCACAGCAAAACGGCCGCGCCGAGTGCATTCTCCGCACTCTTAATGACTGTGTTCGCACATTACTCTTTCACTCTAACGTGCCCGCTCGGTTTTGGCCCGATGCCCTCGCTACCGCCACTCTTTTAGTTAACATTCGTCCGTGTCGCCCTCGGTGGAACTACGCCCCTCACCACCTTCTCTTCGGCACACCATCGTCCTATGATGGTCTCCGCATCTTCGGGTGTCTCTGTTATCCTAGCACGGTATCCACCACGCCACACAAGCTCGCACCACGATCCGTCCCATGCATCTTCCTTGGCTACCCTCCTAACACCAAAGGTTACCGGTGCTATGATCCTGTCACTCATCGTGTGTACACCTCGAGGCACGTGTACTTCGTCGAGACGGTGTTCCCTTTTTTTCAGGTTCCTCCGGCTTCGGCCCATTTGGCGCCAGCCCCCGCGCTCCCTTCATGGAGCGATGCGCGGCGGCACCCCCCGGCGGCCCTCCCGACACGGCGCCCTCTGCCGCCACCACCTGGCTTCGTGACTCCCTCCCCCGAGGTCGAGTCCGAGAAGGCCCCTGGGTCCCCGTCTCCCTTATACGAGGTTGAGCCCGGCACCCCGCCCGCCACCCCTGCGACGGGCTCGACGTCACCCTCGCCCGTCGCCTCTTCCGCCGTCACGGCCCCCGCCGCCGCCCCCCCCCCCCGCCGTCGCCGCCGCACCAGGTGCCACTGCCGCCGCGGCACCCGCCGGCCCTGCTGCCCCATCACTTGGCGTGACTACCCGTGCCCGAGCAGGAGTGCTTCGGCCCAGCACGCGCTACTCCACCGATGAGTATGTGTGCGCCGCCTCGACGTCGACGCCATCACCCGTCCCCACCTCCGCTCGCGCTGCCCTTCGGGATCCCCACTGGCTAGCTGCGATGCAGGAGGAGTTAGACGCCTTACAGCGCAACCGCACGTGGCAGCTTGTTCCGCGACCCCCTCGTGCCAACATCATCTCTGGCAAGTGGGTGTTTCACCACAAGACTCGCCCGGACGGTTCTCTCGAGCGCTACAAGGCTCGGTGGGTGGTTCGTGGTTTTCGGCAGCGCGCGAGCGTGGACTTCACCGACACCTTCGCCCCGGTTGTGAAACCGGGCACGATTCGCGCCGTGCTTCAGCTGGCGGTCTCGCGTGCCTGGCTGGTGCACCAGTTGGATGTCTCCAACGCCTTCTTGCACGGCTATCTTGCCGAGCAGGTGTTCTGTGAGCAGCCCACTGGTTTCGTCGACGCCGAGCACCCCGACTTCGTGTGCTTGCTCTCTCGTTCTCTTTACGGGTTGAAGCAGGCACCTCGGGCTTGGTACCAGCGTATCGCAGCCTTTCTGCAGTCTCTCGGATTTCGGTCCACTCGTTCCGATGCTTCACTCTTCGTGTATCATCAGGGAGTTGACACTGCATATCTGCTGCTCTATGTCGACGACATCATCCTCACGGCGTCCGCCCCCGACCTCCTTCAGCGGCTGACTGCTCGTCTTCGTGATGAGTTCGCCCTCAAGGACTTCGGGCCCCTGCACTACTTCCTCGGCATCGAGGTGGTCCGACGGACTGACGGCTTCTTTCTGCATCAACAGAAGTATGCCCATGAGCTCCTGGAGCGTGCCGGTATGCTTAACTGCAAGCCGGCGCCCACCCTCGTCGACACGAAGGCGAAGGTCTCTGCTCTCGAGGGCTCTCTTGCGTCCGATGGAGCGTTTTATCGCTCTATTATCGGTGCTTTACAGTACCTGACGCTGACTCGCCCCGACCTGCAGTACGCTGTCCAGCAGGTGTGCCTCCATATGCACGCCCCACGTGACTCTCACTGGACTCTGGTGAAGCGTATTCTCTGTTACATACGCGGCACCATGTCCTTGGGACTCACCCTGATGGCCTCCGCCTCCACCGACCTCGTGGCCTACTCCGATGCCGACTCGGCTGGCTGCCCCGACACGCGACGCTCTACATCAGACTACTGCGTCTACCTTGGGCCCTCGTTGATCTCTTGGTCATCGAAGCGGCAGCCCACAGTCTCCCGCTCCAGCGCCGAGGCAGAGTATCGCGCCGTGGCTAATGCCGTGGCCGAGTGCTCTTGGATACGTCAGTTGCTCCAGGAGTTGTTTTGTGATGTTCACAAGGCCACTCTTGTCTACTGCGATAACGTCAGCGCGGTCTACCTCTTCGCCAACCCGGTGCACCATCGACGGACGAAGCATATTGAGCTCGATATTCACTTCGTGCGTGAGCAGGTTGCCCTTGGCCGTGTTCGGGTTCTCCACGTGCCGACAACGCAACAGTTTGCTGATGTGATGACTAAGGGATTGCCTACTCCCGTCTTCGAGGAGTTTCGTTCCAGTCTCTGTGTCTCCGACGACGCTTCGACTGCGGGGGGTGTTGAGTATGTATTTTATATTGCACGTGTATTGGAGTTGTGGCCCACCTCCTAGTCTTGTATAGTTGAGGTAGAGGCCTCCCTTGTATTATATCTATGTGCACCAGCACCCCATCAATACATAATTCATTGTATTGCAAAACATCCCTCTACAGACATGCTCAATGATCTGGGAGAAATCTTTCTGCCAACGGATCGGTCATAGAAGAAGTGAAGGACCTCCTGTGTACTAGCTCGTAAAGGTTTCAAGGTGTGCTGTGTTAGACGCTCGGCTAACTGCGTAGCGCACGAGTTAGGTAGAGAGGGAATTAGCAATGAACTTTGTTCGTTTTGGGCTGAGGTGCCCCCAGCCAGTATTTTGTGTTTTCTATCAGCTGAGATCCAAAAAAGAAAAAGAGATCCCTGAACTCTATGAATAAATGATGAAAAAAGGTTCCCCGCTTTATATAAAGCAGCTACCACTTACATGTAATAGGATAACCGGTTTGGATGACGGTCATGTAATAGGATAGGCAATTAGTGTACCTATCTATTTTTAGCCAGCCGATTGTGGCGTCTTTTCTTGGCTAGTTTGTGTCTCTAGCCTTTTAGGCTCTGTGTGGGCTGTCTTTTCTTTTTTTTTTTTCAGTTGAAGACTTTGGAACCTTGTTGGCACTGTTTATTTGGTTAATAAGATGACCGTATGCATCACTCTGATGCAGAGGCTGGGGAGCCCCCTTTTCAAAAAAAACTACCACTTACATTCAAGCAAACCGATACAAACGCACGCCACCATACACAAGATACAAGGATGTCGGGCACCGACACACAACCCCAACGACTACCGAGCACAGAAAAGACCCACTTAGAGCCGACGGAGACCAACACCAAGATAAGCGGGGGAGATGAGAGACGAACAACGCCGGACCGAGGACTCCAAGACAATGCCTTCAAGAAGGGCACTGCCACAGAACCCCCCTGCCATCCAACCCGAAGATCTAGTTTTCACCCGGAGCAAAACGAATAGAGTGGGAACACCATGAGAGAGCCTGCAAGGAGGAACACGACGATGCGGACGCCACAGCTATCGACCAGTGCACTTACTGGGCAAGTGATGTACCCTCTAGAAACATGCTTTTGCCCAGCTATGTTAATATAGCAACCACCTGATACAACTGTGAGACCACTACTGGGGCAAACAACACAGTCAAGCCCAAAAGAAAGAAAAAGGGAAACAAATGCCAACAACGCCAGATCGACTAAAGTGGCGATTTCCCGCCACCGCTGCGCCCTGTGGAGAATTCGTACCACGCTCCCATGCCTCTGAATTGCCGCGTACCAAGCAACACCATCAAGAAGGACTGCGACGATGACTACGCTACTGACCGGATGGATCCTAGGATTTCTTTCGGTACATGGAGGGGAGTGGGGAGGGGATGCACCTGACGCCCTTCAAGAAGGATGGCGGCGCCCATAGGCGTCACCGTGTTGGTGCTGACAAGACACGATAGAGATTTCTCCTTACCCCCACACACCCACAAACTAGGACAAATCGTTGGCTCCACCACGCATTTCGCCCACCAACATGCGCCAACACAGTCTTGAGGTCACCATCGATGTCTCACCATGGCAAACCTTGCGAGGCCGGTTGGGCCAAGAATAAGCAACCGTAGACAGGAGACGGCAGTGTCGTAGCCATGTGGGAGGGAACCACCTCCACTGGCTCAAAAAGTAGCAGACCAGACGCAACAACAAGAGCACACCAAGCCAATTGGACGGTTGGGCCCAGCCGCCGACCATATCATGAGGGCTCGCCAGTCCAGCCTAAGGCGACCCGTCAGAGTCCAAATTGGCCCACCCTGATCCAGATCGGGGCCAAAGGGCCCAGATCTTGGCATGCAGGACGCCGCAGGCCAATGCCCGCACCCACCTGCCAAGAGACCACCCCACAGCCTTGCTGCCACCCTAGCTTGCGCTGGAGCAATGCTGGCCCTGTTGGAAATATGCCCTAGAGGCAATAATAAAAGCATTATTATTATATTTCCTTATTCATGATAATTGTCTTTATTCATGCTATAATTGTGTTAACCGGAAATCGTAATACATGTGTGAATAACAGACAACAATATGTCCCTAGTGAGCCTCTAGTTGACTAGCTCGTTGATCGACAGATAGTCATGGTTTCCTGACTATGGACATTGGATGTCATCGATAATGGGATCACATCATTAGGAGAATGATTTGATGGACAAGACCCAATCCTAAACATAGCATAAGATCGCATAGTTCGTTTGCTAGAGTTTTCCAATGTCAAGTATCCTTTCCTTAGACCATGAGATCGTGTAACTCCCGGATACCGTAGGAGTGCTTTGGGTATGCCAAACGTCACAACGTAACTGGGTGACTATAAAGGTATGCTACGGGTATCTCTGAAAGTGTCTGTTGGGTTGACATGGATCGAGACTGGGATTTGTCACTCCGCTTGACAGAGAGGTATCACCGGGCCATCTCGGTAATGCATCATCACAATGAGCTCAATGTGATCAAAGTGTTTGATCACGGGATCATGCATTACGGTAACGAGAAAAGTGACTTGCCGGTAACGAGATTGAACGAGGTATTGGTATACCGACGATCGAATCTCGGGCAAGTAAAATACCGATTGACAAAGGGAATCGTATACGGGATTAATTGAATCCTTGACATCGTGGTTCATCCGATGTGATCATCGTGGAGCATGTGGGAGCCAACATGGGTATCCAGATCCCGCTGTTGGTTATTGCCCGAGAGCCGTCTCGGTCATGTCTGCATGTCTCCCGAACCCGTAGGGTCTACACACTTAAGGTTCGGTGACGCTAGGGTTGTGAAGATATGTATGTGCAGTAACCCGAATGTTGTTCGGAGTCCCGGATGAGATCCCGGACGTCACGAGGAGTTCCGGAATGGTCCGGAGGTAAAGAATTATATATAGGAAGTGCTATTTTGGCCATCGGGACAAGATTCGGTGTTATCGGTATTGTACCGGGACCACCGGAGGGGTCCCGGGGTCCACCAGGTGGGGCCACCTGCCTTGGTGGGCCACATGGGCCTTAGGGGGTGCGCCTTGGCCCACTTGGGCCAAGGGGAACCAGCCCCAAGGGCCCATGCGCCAAGGAAACTTGGAGGAGGGAGAGTCCAGAAGGGGGAAGGCACCTCCGAGGTGCCTTGGGGAGGATGGACTCCTCCCCCCCTCTTGGCCGCACCCCTTCCTTGGAGGAAGGGGCAAGGCTGCGCCCTCCCCCCCTCTAATGCACCTATATAAAGGGGGGCAGGGGTGGGGGGCAGCACACGATATGCCCTGGCGCCCCTCCTCCCTGCAACACCTCCTCCTCCTCCCGTAGTTGCTTAGCGAAGCCCTGCCGGAGTTCTGCTGCATCCACCACCACACCGTCGTGCTGGATCTTCCTCAACCTCTCCTTCCCCCTTGCTGGATCAAGAAGGAGGAGACGTCTCCCGTCCCGTACGTGTGTTGAACGCGGAGGTGCCGTCCGTTCGGTACTAGATCATCGGTGAATTGGATCACGGCAAGTACGACTACCTCATCCACGTTCACTCGAACGCTTCCGTTGCGATCTACAAAGTGGTATGTAGATGCTATCCAATCTGAATACTCGTTGCTAGATGAACTCATAGATGGATCTTGGTGAAACCGTAGGAAATTTTTTAATTTTCTGCAACGTTCCCCAACAGTGGCATCATGAGCTAGGTCTATACGTAGTTCTTCTTGTGCGAGTAGAACACAATTTGTTGTGGGCGTAGATGTTGTCAATTCTTCTTGCCGTTACTAGTCAATCTTGATTCAGCGGTATTGTGGGATGAAGCGGCCCGGACCAACCTTACACGTACGCTTACGTGAGACCGGTTCCACCGACTAACATGCACTAGTTGCATAAGGTGGCTGGCGGGTGTCTGTCTCTCCTACTTTAGTTGGATCAGATTCGATGAACAGGGCCCTTATGAAGGGTAAATAGAGATTGACGAATCACGTTGTGGTTTTACGTAGGTAAGAAAACGTTCTTGCTAGAACCCTAATTCAGCCACGTAAAACTTGCAACAACAATTAGAGGACGTCTAACTTGTTTTTGCAGCAAGTGCTATGTGATATGATATGGCCAAAGTTGTGATGTATGATGAATGATCTATATGTGATGTATGAGATGTTCATGCTATTGTAATAGGAATCACGACTTGCATGTCGATGAGTATGACAACCGGCAGGAGCCATAGGAGTTGTCTTTATTTTTTGTATGACCTGCGTGTCATTGAGAATCGCCATGTAAGTTACTTTACTTTATTGCTAAACGCGTTAGCCATAGTAGTAGAAGTAATAGTTGGCGAGCAACTTCATGGAGACACGATGATGAAGATCATGATGATGAAGATCATGGTGTCAAGCCGGTGACAAGATGATCATGGAGCCCCAAGATGGAGATCAAAGGAGCTATGTGATATTGGCCATATCATGTCACGTTTATTATTTGATTGCATGTGATGTTTATCATGTTTTGCATCTTGTTTACTTAGAACGACGGTAGTAAATAAGATGATCCCTCATAATAATTTCAAGAAAGTGTTCACCCTAACTGTGCACCGTTGCTAAGGTTCGTCGTTCCGAAGCACCACGTGATGATCGGGTGTGATAGGTCCTTACGTTCGCATACAACGGGTGTAAGACAGATTTACACACGCAAAACACTTAGGTTGACTTGACGAGCCTAGCATGTACAGACATGGCCTCGGAACACAGAAGACCGAAAGGTCGAGCATGAGTCGTATAGAAGATACGATCAACATGAAGATGTTCACCGATGTTGACTAGTCCGTCTCACGTGATGATCGGACACGGCCTAGTTGACTCGGATCATGTAATACTTAGATGACTAGAAGAGGGATGTCTATCTAAGTGGGAGTTCATTAAATAACTTGATTAAATGAACTTTATTATCATGAACTTAGTCTAAATCTTTACAATATGTCTTGTAGATCAAATGGCCAACGTAGTCCTCAACTTCAACGCGTTCCTAGAGAAAACCAAGCTGAAAGACAATGGTAGCAACTATACGGACTGGGTCCGGAACCTGAGGATTATCCTCATAGCTGCCAAGAAAGATTATGTCCTAAGAGCACCGCTGGGTGACGCACCTATTCTCCCTACAGAACAAGACGTTATGAACACTTGGCAGTCACGCTGCGATGATTACTCCCTCGTTCAGTGCGGCATGCTTTACAGCTTAGAGCCGGGGCTCCAAAAACGTTTTGAGAGACATGGAGCATATGAGATGTTCGAAGAGCTGAAAATGGTTTTCCAAGCTCATGCCCGGGTCGAGAGATATGAAGTCTCCGACAAATTCTTTAGCTGTAAGATGGAGGAAAATGGCTCTGTCAGTGAGCACATACTCAAAATGTCTGGGTTGCACAACCGCTTGACTCAACTGGAAGTTAATCTCCCGGATGAAGCGGTCATTGACAGAATCCTCCAGTCGCTTCCACCTAGCTACAAGAGCTTTGTGATGAACTACAATATGCAGGGGATGGTAAAGACCATTCCTGAGGTATATGCTGAAATCAGCAGAGGTAGAAATCAAGAAGGAGCATCAAGTGTTGATGGTGAATAAAACCACTAAGTTCAAGAAGGGCAAGGGTAAAAAGAACTTCAAGAAGGACGGCAAGGATATTGCCGCGCCCGGTAAGCAAGTTGCCGGGAAGAAGCCAAAGAATGGACCCAAGCCCGAAACTGAGTGCTTTTATTGCAAGGGAAGTGGTCACTGGAAGCGGAACTGCCCCAAATACTTAGCGGACAAGAAGGCCGGCAAAACCAAAGGTATATGTGATATACATGTAATTGATGTGTACCTTACCAGTACTCGTAGTAGCTCTTGGGTATTTGATACCGGTGCAGTTGCTCATATTTGTAACTCAAAGCAGGAGCTGCGGAATAAACGGAGACTGGCGAGGGACGAGGTGACGATGCGCGTCGGGAATGGTTCCAAGGTCGATGTGATCGCCGTCGGCACGCTGCCTCTGCATTTACCTACGGGATTAGTTTTAAACCTCAATAATTGTTATTTAGTGCCAAGTTTGAGCATGAACATTGTATCTGGATCTCGTTTAATTCGAGATGGCTACTCATTTAAATCCGAGAATAATGGTTGTTCTATTTATATGAGAGATATGTTTTATGGTCATGCTCCGATGGTTAATGGTTTATTCTTGATGAATCTCGTACGTGATGATACACATATTCATAGTGTGAGTACCAAAAGAGTTAAAGTTGATAACAATAGTCCCACATATTTGTGGCACTGCCGCCTTGGTCACATAAGTGTCAAACGCATGAAGAAGGTCCATGCAGATGGACTTTTAGAGTCTCTTGATTATGAATCATTTGACACGTGCGAACCATGCCTCATGGGTAAAATGACCAAGACTCCGTTCTCAGGAACAATGGAGCGAGCAACCAACTTATTGGAAATCATACATACCGATGTGTGCGGTCCAATGAGTGTTGAGGCTCGCGGTGGCTATCGTTATGTTCTCACCCTCACTGATGACTTGAGTAGATATGGGTATATCTACTTAATGAAACACAAGTCTGAGACCTTTGAAAAGTTCAAGGAATTTCAGAGTGAGGTTGAAAATCAACGTGATAGAAAGATCAAGTTTCTACGATCAGATCGTGGAGGAGAATACTTGAGTCATGAATTTGGCACACACTTAAGAAAATGTGGAATAGTTTCACAACTCACGCCGCCTGGAACACCTCAGCGTAATGGTGTGTCCGAACGTCGTAATCGCACTCTATTAGATATGGTGCAATCTATGATGTCTCTTACCGACTTACCGCTATCTTTTTGGGGCTATGCTTTAGAGACTGCCGCATTCACTTTAAATAGGGCTCCGTCGAAATCCGTTGAGACGACACCGTATGAATTATGGTTTGGGAAGAAACCTAAGCTGTCGTTTCTAAAAGTTTGGGGATGCGATGCTTATGTGAAGAAACTTCAACCTGAAAAGCTCGAACCCAAATCGGAAAAATGCGTCTTCATAGGATACCCTAAAGAAACTGTTGGGTATACCTTCTACCTCAGATCCGAAGGCAAGATCTTTGTTGCCAAGAATGGATCCTTTCTAGAGAAAGAGTTTCTCTCGAAAGAAGTAAGTGGGAGGAAAGTAGAACTTGATGAAGTGTTGCCTCTTGAACCGGAAAATGGTGAAACTCAAGAAAACGTTTCTGAGGTGCCTGCACCGACTACAGAGGAAATTAATGATGATGATCAAGATGCTTCTGATCAAGCTCCTACTGAAATTCGAAGGTCCACAAGGACACGTTCCGCACCAGAGTGGTACGGCAACCCTGTCTTGGAAATCATGTTGTTAGACAACGGTGAACCTTCGAACTATGAGGAAGCAATGGCGGGCCCGGATTCCGACAAATGGCTGGAAGCCATGAAATCCGAGATAGGATCCATGTATGAAAACGAAGTATGGACTTTGACTGACTTGCCCGTTGAACGGCGAGCCATAGAAAATAAATGGATCTTTAAGAAGAAGACAGACGCGGATGGTAATGTGACCATCTATAAAGCTCGGCTTGTCGCTAAGGGTTATCGACAAGTTCAAGGGGTTGACTACGATGAGACTTTCTCACCGGTAGCGAAGCTGAAGTCCGTCCGAATCATGTTAGCGATTGCCGCATACTATGATTATGAGATATGGCAAATGGACGTCAAAACGGCATTCCTTAATGGTTTCCTTAAGGAAGAATTGTATATGATGCAGCCGGAAGGTTTTGTCGATCCTAAGAATGCTGACAAGGTGTGCAAGCTCCAACGCTCGATTTATGGGCTGGTGCAAGCATCTCGGAGTTGGAACATTCGTTTTGATGAGATGATCAAAGCGTTTGGGTTTACACAGACTTATGGAGAAGCCTGTGTTTACAAGAAAGTGAGTGGGAGCTCTGTAGCATTTCTCATATTATATGTAGACGACATACTTTTGATGGGAAGTGATATAGAACTCTTGGACAGCATCAAGGCCTACTTGAATAAGAGTTTTTCAATGAAGGACCTTGGAGAAGCTGCTTACATATTAGGCATCAAGATCTATAGAGATAGATCGAGACGCCTCATAGGTCTTTCACAAAGCACATACCTTGATAAGATATTGAAGAAGTTCAATATGGATCAATCTAAGAAGGGGTTCTTACCTGTGTTACAAGGTGTGAAATTGAGCTCAGCTCAATGTCCGACCACGGTAGAAGATATAGAAGAGATGAGTGTCATCCCCTATGCCTCAGCCATAGGTTCTATTATGTATGCCATGCTGTGTACCAGACCTGATGTAAACCTTGCCGTAAGTTTGGTAGGTAGGTACCAAAGTAATCCCGGCAAGGAACACTGGACAGCGGTCAAGAATATCCTGAAGTACCTGAAAAGGACTAAGGAAATGTTTCTCGTTTATGGAGGTGACGAAGAGCTCGTCGTAAAAGGTTACGTCGACGCTAGCTTCGACACAGATCTGGATGACTCTAAGTCACAAACCGAATACGTGTATATTCTGAATGGTGGGGCAGTAAGCTGGTGCAGTTGCAAGCAAAGCGTCGTGGCGGGATCTACATGTGAAGCGGAGTACATGGCAGCCTCGGAGGCAGCACATGAAGCAATTTGGGTGAAGGAGTTCATCACCGACCTCGGAGTCATACCCAATGCGTCGGGGCCAATCAAGATCTTCTGTGACAACACTGGAGCTATTGCACTTGCAAAGGAGCCCAGGTTTTACAAGAAGACTAGGCACATCAAGCGTCGCTTCAACTCCATTCGTGAAAATGTTCAAGATGGAGACATAGAAATTTGTAAAGTGCACATGGATCTGAATGTCGCAGATCCGTTGACTAAACCTCTCCCTAAGGCAAAACATGATCAGCACCAGAACTCTATGGGTGTTCGATTCATCACAATGTAACTAGATTATTGACTCTAGTGCAAGTGGGAGACTGTTGGAAATATGCCCTAGAGGCAATAATAAAAGCATTATTATTATATTTCCTTATTCATGATAATTGTCTTTATTCATGCTATAATTGTGTTAACCGGAAATCGTAATACATGTGTGAATAACAGACAACAACATGTCCCTAGTGAGCCTCTAGTTGACTAGCTCGTTGATCGACAGATAGTCATGGTTTCCTGACTATGGACATTGGATGTCATCGATAATGGGATCACATCATTAGGAGAATGATGTGATGGACAAGACCCAATCCTAAACATAGCATAAGATCGCATAGTTCGTTTGCTAGAGTTTTCCAATGTCAAGTATCCTTTCCTTAGACCATGAGATCGTGTAACTCCCGGATACCGTAGGAGTGCTTTGGGTATGCCAAACGTCACAACGTAACTGGGTGACTATAAAGGTATGCTACGGGTATCTCTGAAAGTGTCTGTTGGGTTGACATGGATCGAGACTGGGATTTGTCACTCCGCTTGACGGAGAGGTATCACCGGGCCATCTCGGTAATGCATCATCACAATGAGCTCAATGTGATCAAAGTGTTTGATCACGGGATCATGCATTACGGTAACGAGAAAAGTGACTTGCCGGTAACGAGATTGAACGAGGTATTGGTATACCGACGATCGAATCTCGGGCAAGTAAAATACCGATTGACAAAGGGAATCGTATACGGGATTAATTGAATCCTTGACATCGTGGTTCATCTGATGTGATCATCGTGGAGCATGTGGGAGCCAACATGGGTATCCAGATCCCGCTGTTGGTTATTGCCCGAGAGCCGTCTCGGTCATGTCTGCATGTCTCCCGAACCCGTAGGGTCTACACACTTAAGGTTCGGTGACGCTAGGGTTGTGAAGATATGTATGTGCAGTAACCCGAATGTTGTTCGGAGTCCCGGATGAGATCCCGGACGTCACGAGGAGTTCCGGAATGGTCCGGAGGTAAAGAATTATATATAGGAAGTGCTATTTTGGCCATCGGGACAAGATTCGGTGTTATCGGTATTGTACCGGGACCACCGGAGGGGTCCCGGGGTCCACCAGGTGGGGCCACCTGCCTTGGTGGGCCACATGGGCCTTAGGGGGTGCGCCTTGGCCCACTTGGGCCAAGGGGAACCAGCCCCAAGGGCCCATGCGCCAAGGAAACTTGGAGGAGGGAGAGTCCAGAAGGGGGAAGGCACCTCCGAGGTGCCTTGGGGAGGATGGACTCCTCCCCCCCTCTTGGCCGCACCCCTTCCTTGGAGGAAGGGGCAAGGCTGCGCCCTCCCCCCCTCTAATGCACCTATATAAAGGGGGGCAGGGGTGGGGGGCAGCACACGATATGCCCTGGCGCCCCTCCTCCCTGCAACACCTCCTCCTCCCGTAGTTGCTTAGCGAAGCCCTGCCGGAGTTCTGCTGCATCCACCACCACACCGTCGTGCTGGATCTTCCTCAACCTCTCCTTCCCCCTTGCTGGATCAAGAAGGAGGAGACGTCTCCCGTCCCGTACGTGTGTTGAACGCGGAGGTGCCGTCCGTTCGGTACTAGATCATCGGTGAATTGGATCACGGCAAGTACGACTACCTCATCCACGTTCACTCGAACGCTTCCGTTGCGATCTACAAAGTGGTATGTAGATGCTATCCAATCTGAATACTCGTTGCTAGATGAACTCATAGATGGATCTTGGTGAAACCGTAGGAAAAATTTTAATTTTCTGCAACGTTCCCCAACAGGCCCAGCAGCACCTCCGCCAGGAGCAGCCGATCCAAGCCGAGCGCTTGCAACGTGGGATAGAAGGGGCTGCCACCGCCGGCCTCGCAACAACAACGCGATGGTAACCCCCGACCGTGCCCTCCGATGGCGGTGGCGGGAGGGGGGATGTGGCGGAGCTCTGAGGGGTGGGGGAGAAGGGGCCGCCCCGGCCGCCTCTCTCGGGGAGGCGAGGTGGGTGTATGGCGGCTGGGTTTTCTCTTTTAGCTCGTGCTTGGGTTCATGATACCCCGGTCAAGCGATGTACCCGGTGGTCTATACCCTCCGTAGCATCCCCGCTCCACCAACCATACGCAGCCATGCAGCCCGAGTAGCCATGGCTGCCTGCCAACATCCAAGACGCCCAATCTGCCCACGACCAACGGGCCTCCCACCGCCAGGGCCACCGCCCCGCCACCAGACCACCCCGAGAGCCACCAAAGGCCACGAATTTGACCGGACCCACGACCCCAACCGCCTCCGGAACCGCCGGCAATCACCCTGCCCGGAGAACGCTAGAACCACGACCAGAGACGCGTGACTAACCTGCCCCGAGAATTCTATGAAGAAATAGCATGCGAGGGGTTGACAGTCAAAAAGAATATTACTTTTCCTATGTATACATGATCAAGGAATAATCTTAATAGGACTACTACGGACCAGGGTTAAAAATTTCAACAAAATTTCAGTGAAATTTCCGAAATTTCACATATTCAGTGGGGTGCGAAATATCTTTAACCCTGAAATTTGGATGCAGATTCAAACTAGTTTCAAAATAAATTTAAATTTTGTTGAAATTCAGTAAAATTAAGTGAAACTTGAAACCGAAAAATCCGAAATAATTTCCGAAATATGTGAAATTTCTGAAATTTAATTTTGCATATTTCAGTGAGCTTCGAAATAATTAGGCTTCCGAAATTAAAAACCTTGCTACTGACACGTATACTACTAGGGCACATTCCCTAAAAAAAACTAGGGCACATGCATACAGTAGATTGAACTTTGACACTAGTACAGGACTAATACAAGATTACTTAACAGGGCACACCCATGGAGTTGTGGATGGTTTTGCTACGTTTATTACTGAGGGGGTGTGTGTAGTGGTGCGTTACTTCACACAGTCCTGAGTTCGCGACCTGCGTGTCGGACCAGTGAGAAGACACCTTCAGCTTCAGGTTTGTGCACAGCTAGTGAGGTGAATGGAGCTGCTAAAGTCGTTGGCAGCATGTTAGCCCTCGACACACTCTTCGCTGTGATGATAGTGCTGGTGAAAAAGGCGTTGGATGGCCGCCCAAACCATGTCGTTCTTATTGCCCTGTGACAGTTTGTCGGCGCAGCCTTCATGACACCAATTGCATACTTCAACGAAAGGTTTGTAGGCAAAACACTTACCTTCAGAGTCGAGCTGCTGATTTGTTTCAGATGGTGTTTAGCACCTGGCAACTCATGCTGTGCTGATACCTATGCTGCTTAGTGCTTACATGCACGATCCAGCTGCACCTTTACAAAAAAGCTAGCATGGAATCTGCGACATATCCACGCAGGATGTGACGTGCGCCCTCGTACGACAGAGCAATATGGCGAAAGAAGCTGCGGATCAGATCGTGATGGTGAACAGCCACATCAGCTGCGAAATTAACATCTCTCTTTGCCACGGATATGACCTTAGCGTAGACATGCTTACTGAGCATCTGATGTACTGGGAAAATTTGACAATTTTGACCTCTGGACAAAATCAATTCACAGAATGAACTGCCCGTAAAACTATTTCACACCCCTGAACATTTTGTGTAGCGTCCGCCACGCAGGCGCCACACCCTACGGTGCAGCGCTTAGCTTGGGGGCGTTGCACTTCTGTCCACTGTGGCAGCCTTGGACTCCGCACCCCGCAGTGCAGCGCCTCCGAGCTAGGCGCCACACGTGTAATGTGCAGCGCCTAGCCCTCGGGCGTTGCACATTGACTTAGATGCAGCCGCCGCGCGCTAGGCCTCCCCCACCCACCCCATTCTTTCTTCAGCAGTTACAGAAGCGTCGTTGCGGCGGCTGGCTCCTCTCCCCCCACTGGTAGAAAAAAGCCCTTTAGTCCCGGTTCGCCACAGCCTTTAGACCCGGCTGCGCAACCGGGACTAAAGATGCGCGACTAAAGACCCCCCCCCCCTTTAGACGCGCCTCTTACGGACCGCGACTTAAGGATTTAGTCCCGGTTCTTGTGGCCGACCGGGACTAAAGGCCCGTCCACGTGGGCGCCCGTGGTCCGTCGGGGCGGAGGACCTTTAGTCCCGGTTCTCGTGGCCAACCTGGACTAAAGGCCTCCTCCGCAGGTTTAGGGTTTCAGCCCCCCTAAACCTGATTTCTTTTTAATTTGTAGTGTTTTATTTGTTTTATATTTTATTTTGTGTTTTATTTTATTTTTGATGAAGTTTCAGTACACATATTCTACGCTACTATATACATGCATATGAAATTTCAAACAAGAAGAATTCAAGAGGAATATATAATATATATTCAATCTCGGGTGACCATATACAACTTCGAACAAGTTTCCATACACAATTAGGGTGGATGACCATATACAACTTCGAACAAGATTCAATCTCGGGTATGCATATAAATTTCTTCGTCCTCGGTATAGTGTTCTCCTTTAGGATTGATGACTTCCCTCATGAAAAATCCTGCTAATTCTTCTTGAATTGGTCGGAAGCGAGCTTCTGGACTAAGCCTCCTCCGCAAGTTATCCGTCGCGTTCCGCATGCTATCTGATGCCTTCCGCTCAGTGGTGAGTCTCCGGATGTTCTCACAAACATAGTATCCACATAGATTGGTCTTCGTTGGCTGCTTATCCACATTAACTAACCTTCTGAAATCTAGCTCATGTTTGAATTCACCGACAATTTCTTCTGAGAACCGTCTCCAAACCCTACAGGGCAAAGAAAATTAAATGAATAAGGGAGTTATTAGTTACTTGATATTAGGAAATGAACGAAAGAGACCGATCGATATAGAGCTCAAATGATTGAAAATAATTACTTTTGCAGCATTTTTCTCATGTCGGCCCAACGCTTTGGATCCGAATCCATAGAGTCCATGATTAGAACTCTGGAGGTGTGAAGTTCAATATTTAGCAGAATCCAGTGGAACCTGCGGACACGTTACATGCACAGTCATGCATAACTCATCGATTAGACATACCATGCATGGAGTAAACAAAAGAGAATGGGCACAAGAGAGAAACACTCACTCAAAATTGTAAGGAAATAGAATATGACTTTTGAGTTGATGCTTTCTAAGAAACATGTACATGTCTTTCTCCACGTCTTTGGGGTGATGTTGTAACACATGTCCATTAACGATATGTGGGTCAATGAACCCAACATCATGGATGTTTCTTATTTTGCATTCCCAAATCTTCAATCTGCATAATAGCGTAAGCAACAATATAGTTAGGACAACATATATATATAGTGCAGGCAATGAAGAACGAGATGAGGTAGAAATAAATCACTTACAGAACGTAGCAACTCAGCATAGATTTGTCGAGCTCGCGCAGATTGAACAGCTGGAACAATTCACTCATATGAATTTCTACAGAGTACCGTTTGGTGTGATGATGTTCTGTAACATCCGCATAAACATATTCTTTGTCGGCCCATGTTATGAATTGCTTGTACCAACGTAGCAGATTTCGCATTTGTGGTGGTAGACTATTTTCCTGCGCAGGCTCGACGAGAGGCCCATTCGGCACATATTGTAATGCTATCTCACATACTGGCGCATCCTCAAGGTCTAAGAAGGCACGAAGAGTCAAACCCATCTCGGACGCTTGTTTCATGGCACCCGCTACAGTCAATCCAAGTGCTGCCGCAGCTGCTATGATCTCGGGGTCCTCTTCCGGACCGGCTTTCACTATGAGCGGGGGGATCGATAGTTTCTTCTGCATCCCGAGCTGGTCAACTTGTTTCCCGCTTTTTTTACTTTCTTCCTCCTTTAATATTTTTGCTTGCCTACGAAGTTCATGTCCATAGTCGTCAGGCATATTCAGCTCGGCTTGGGACGGTGTCGTCAAAAAATCCTTAGCCCACTTCTTTTGCTTCTCAGTGAATACTTGCTTGGGCTCAGGCTCTTTTTTCGCCTTCATATCCGCCTTCCATTTCTCATAATCAGCAGACGCGACCAATTTGATTTCAGCTTTACTAAGTTCCCCAGGCCTTGGGAGGAGAGGCTTCAGTGATGGCTCCGGTACCCTTGTGGTCTTAGGTACATAAGGGTCCGGGTTAATAGTCCAGGAGCGGGTTTCCTTGTTGTCCGCCTGCTTCTGCTTCTTCGCCGGAGGTGGATTGGGGGGCGTCGTACCCACCGGAGGATGATTGGGGGGCGTCGTACCCGCCGGAGGTTGTGGATCGGGGGATGGCGTCGAATGGCGTGAAGGAGGTGTAGGTGAACCACCACGACCACCACCACCGCCACCACCGCCACCACCACCACCACCATCGGAGGGGGGTGGACTTGCTAGCCTTGGCGCCTCGCCTGGAAACACTATGTACTTCTTTTTCCATAGAATGTACTGGCGCTCTAGGTGTACAGGGTAAAGCACTGCCGCTAGCTACCTTCGTGGAAACGTTCCCCACGGGATAATGCAGATCACATTCTTTCATCTCCTTTACATCATCCACGGGGTAGTGAGGCTCCGGTGCACGAATCTCGATCATCGGTGCACTAGCACCAGGCGGGGCATCCGTGGAAGCCACGCTGCTTCTCCGCTGTTGGCTTCCGCGATCCGCTTCATGATCTTCATGCGGCCCTGCAGCCGATTTTTCTTTCACTAGTTCATGCACGGTCTGCTTCAACTTATGGAGTTCTGATGCAAACTTCGTCATAAGATCTGCATCCCGGTCCGTCTTTCTCTTACGGCTTCTGTAACAGTACGGGTCATTGTCCTGGGAAAACCCTACTTTACACGAAACTTTGCCTTTGCCTCGTACACGTCCTCCGTGTTCATCATTCCCGAGGGCTATTGTCAGTGCGTCTTTCTCTCTGTTGAACTTGATCAAGCCCTCTTGAGCTTGGGTCATTGCGTCAATAAGGGCTTGGGTGGGAGCAAAATGTCTCTGCCGGTGAACACACACCCCTGTCTCCGGGTCTAGCGATCCCCCATGCCCGTACCACCAGCTTTTGGCCCTTGGGTCCCATCCCTCTGTACCTAGAGGGATTCCTCGCACCCTCAGGTCCTCCTCCATCTTCTGCCACCTAGGCTCCGAAAGGAGGTATCCTCCTGGCCCCATAATATGATGGTACTTTTTCTTACTCGCATTATCCTTATTTTTTTTCGATATTTCCTTGAAATGCTCCGATTGCTTTTGCCTCACAAATTCCGGCCAATCATCTTTCAGTTTCTCATGTTGTCCATTGAAATTCGGAGTCTTACCCTTGTTGACATAGTCACGGGTTAAAGTTTTCTTGAAGTTCCGGAATGCTTCGCTCATCTTCTGAAGAGCGAACTCTTTAACTAGCCTCCTCCTCTGACGTCCACCCGGAACCTCGTTACCGAATTCATCGACTTTGTTGTATTCCGGAGGTAGAATGAAATGTTCCATAAGCTTTCTCCAGCAATCCTTTTTCGTTCTCTTGTCGACAAAACTGAAACCAAGACGTGCCTTCTTTGGCTCCTTCCATTCCTGGACGGTGATCGGGACGTTGTCTCTAACAACTACTCCGCATTGGTTGATAAACTTTGAGTTGTGCTGTAGGGGCTTGCCGGTTTCACTGACAAACTCAATGGCATATGTTTCTCCTGCTTTCATCGCCTTGGATTTGCCACGCTTTGTCGTACTCGATCCGGAGGGCTAAAAAAAGAAAGAGAGTCGCGCGCGTTAATACATATGTATTCACATTTCAGTAAGTTTGTATCACGAGAGGCTCTCAATGTATATATATATATACCTCGCCGGAGGTGGTTGCTACTTGCAATTCGAGATCGTCGGTTGTTGACGGTTGACCTCCGTCGACAATGTCCGTTCCTTCACCTTCTTGATCATCGACAATCTCTGTTCCACCGTCAAGGTTCAGATAAGAAGAGACTACATCCTCTTGTTGCTCATATTCTGAGCCCGGCACATAAGGAATCTCGTTGTTGATGATGCCCATTAAATAACGTTCAACCTCCGGATCCCTAAGCGGCTCGGTTCTATCGTCCGCCATATGTCACTCGTGCATGTAGTAAAAATTCTTTAAGTATAAAGGAATTAAAAAATAAGATTAAGGGGACATAGAGGAGGAGGAATTAAAAAATAAGATTCTTTAAGTAAAAATTCTTTTTTTCTTCTTCTTCCTTTCTTCTTCCTCTTTCTTCTTCTTCCTTTCTTCTTCTTCCTTTTTCCTTTCTTCTTCTTTCTTTCTTCTTCTTCCTTTCTTCTTCTTTCTTTCTTCTTCTTCCTTTCTTCTTCTTCCTTTCTTCTTTCTTTCTTCTTCTTCCTTTTTCTTTTTTCTTTCTTTCTTCTTCTTCCTTTCTTCTTCCTTTCTTCTTCTTTTTTTCTTCTTCCTTTTTCTTTCTTCTTTCTTTTGGTTTTCATTTGGTTTTCATTTTTTTCTTCTTCCTTTTTCTTTCTTGTTTTTTCTTCTTCCTTTTTCTTTCTTCTTTCTTTCTTCTTTCTTTTTTTCTTCTTCCTTTTTCTTCTTTCTTTTTTTCTTCTTCCTTTGTTTTTCTTCTTCCTTTCTTTTTCTTCTTCCTTTTTCTTTCTTGTTTTTTCTTCTTCCTTTTTCTTTCTTCTTTCTTTCTTCTTTCTTTTTTTCTTCTTCCTTTTTATTTCTTCTTTCTTTTGGTTTTCATTTGGTTTTCATTTGGTTTTCATTTTTTTCTTCTTCCTTTTTCTTTCTTCTTTTTTTCTTCTTCCTTTTTCAATATCTTAAAACTAATTCATTTTAAAATCTTAAAAATACAATTATATATCAAAAAAATCAGAAAAATAAAACTAATTCATTTTAAAATCTTAAAAATACAATTATATATCAAAAAAATCAGAAAAATAAAACTAATTCATTTTAAAATCTTGAAAATACAAATAATATATCAAAAAAATCAGAAAAATAAAACTAATTCATTTTATAATCTTAAAAATACAATTATGTATCGAAAAAATCAAAAAAATAAAACTAATTCATTTTAAAATCTTGAAAATACAAATAATATATCAAAAAATCAGAAAAATAAAACTAATTCATTTTAAAATCTTAAAAATACAAATAATATATCAAAAAAATCAGTTCATCGATCCCTTGAAGGTTTGACAAAAGGTTTGATACATCATTCAGTTCATCGACCAAATACAAATCATCCGGATTCGCCATCGTACGTTTTAATTCACATGATCCATTCAACAAAGTTTGGTACAATAAATTATTACACATCAATTCTTCCCTTGTGTCCCTGCTTGCTTACGATTGTGCCGTATCCATGGAGCATCCTCATCATTTAACTTAATGCTTGGGTCAGTGTTCACTTTGAAGGGCGGAATTTCACCAAACATATTATAATCTTCTGACATGTCTGTCTTGTCCTCCACTCCCACGATGTTTCTTTTCCCTAAAAGAACAATGTGGCGCTTTGGATCATCGCATGATGTACTGATCGTTTTCTTATCTTTCCGTTTCCTCGGTTTGCTACTCATGTCCTTCAAATAAAAAACCGGAGCGACATCTTTGGCAAGGACGAATGGTTCGTCAAGGTAACCAAGATTGTTGAAATCCATCATTGTCATTCCGTATTGCTCGTCCACCTTTACCCCACCTCCTGTTAGCTTGAACCATTTGCACCGGAACAAAGGGACCTTAAAGGAGGGTCCATAGTCAAGTTCCCATATCTCCTCTATGTAACCATAATATGTGACCTTTTGCCCATTCTCGGTTGCTGCATCAAAGCGGACACCACTGTTTTGGTTGGTGCTCTTTTTATCTTGGGCGATGGTGTAAAATGTATTCCTATTTATCTCGTACCCTTGGAAAGTCGTTATAGTCGAAGATGGTTTCTTGGCCAACATGTACAGCTGATGTCCAACATCATTGTCATTCATTAAATGTTTTCGCAACCAACTGCCGAAAGTCTCCATGTGGGCCTTTCTAATCCAGGATTCAGGCTTCCCCGGGTTGTCCGAGCGTAAAATATTCTTGTGTTGCTCGAAGTACGGAGCCACCAAGCTGGAATTTTGCAGAACTGTGTGGTGTGCTTCAGTCATAGAATGACCGTCCATACATATCGTGGATTCCCTTCCGATCTTGCCTTTTCCACTTAGTCTCCCCTCGTGCCGTGATTGAGGAATACCAATCGGCTTAAGGTCAGGAACATAGTCAATACAGAACTCAATTACCTCCTCATTTCCATAGCCCTTGACGATGCTTCCTTCTGGCCTAGCACGGTTACGAACATATTTCTTTAATACTCCCACGAACCTCTCAAAGGGGAAAATATTGTGTAGAAATACAGGACCGAGAATGGAAATCTCTTCGACTAGGTGGACCAGGAGGTGCGTCATAATATCGAAGAAGGATGGTGGGAACACCAACTCGAAACTGACAAGGCATTGGACCACATCGTTCTGTAACCGTGGTAGATCTTCTGGATTGATTACCTTCTGAGAGATTGCATTGAGGAATGCACATAGCTTCACAATGGCTACTCGAACATTTTCCGGTAGGAGCCCCCTCAAAGCAATCGGAAGCAATTGCGTCATAATCACGTGGCAGTCGTGAGACTTCAGGTTTTGGAACTTTTTCTCCGACATGTTTAGTATTCCCTTTATATTCGACGAGAAGCCAGACGGGACCTTCATACTACTCAGGCATTCAAAATAAATGACCTTCTCTTCTTTGGTAAGAGCGTAGCTGGCACGACCTTGAAACCATTCCGGATGCCGGTCATCTGGGTCTTTCAAAAGTTGCTGGTCCTGCCGTGCTTCCTTTGTATCATTTGTCTTCCCATACACGCCCAAGAAGCTTAGCAGGTTCACGCAAATATTCTTCGTAACATGCATCACGACGATTGCAGAGCGGACATCTAGGACTTTCCAATATTCTAGCTCCCAAAATATAGATTTCTTCTTCCACATGGGTGCGTGCCCGTCAACTCCCCGCGGAACTGATTGTCCGCCAGGACCCTTTCCAAAGATGACTTTCAAATCCTTGACCATATCAAATATCTCAGCACCAGTACGTTCCGCAGGCTTCGGCCGGTGATCTGCCTTCCCGTTGAAATGCTTGCCTTTCTTTCTTACCTTATGATTTCGGGGAAGAAATCGACGATGACCCAGGTACACGTTCTTCTTACAATTAACCAAACGTACACTTTCAGTCTCATGTAAGCAGTGCGTGCATGCATTGTATCCCTTATTTGTCTGTCCCGAAAGGTTACTGAGAGCAGGCCAATCATTGATGGTTACAAAAAGCAACGCTCGTAGGTCAAATTCCTCTCCTTTGTGCTCATCCCAGACACGTACACCAGGTCTGGCCCACAACTGTAAAAGTTCTTCAACTAATGGCCTTAGGTACACATCGATGTCGTTGCCGGGTTGCTTAGGGCCTTGAATGAGAATTGGCATCATAATGAACTTCCGCTTCATGCATAACCAAGGAGGAAGGTTGTAGATGCATAGAGTCACGGGCCAGGTGCTATGGCTGGAGCTCTGCTCGCCAAAAGGATTAATGCCATCAGTATTTAGACCAAATCTTATGTTCCTTGCGTCAGCTGCAAAATCTTTTAAAACTCTGTCGATCTTTCTCCATTGCGTTCCATCAGCGGTGTGTCTCAACTCCCCGTCGGACTTACGGTCCTCTTTGTGCCATCGCAACGACTTGGCATGCTTTTTGTTCATGAACAGACGTTTCAACCATGGTATTATAGGAGCATACCACATCACCTTGGCGGGAACCCTCTTCCTGGGTTTCTCGCCCTCAACATCGTCACCAGGGTCATCGCCTCTGATCTTATAACGCAATGCAGTGCATACAGGGCATTCATTCAAATTCTCGTATTCACTGCGGTAGAGGATGCAGTCATTAATGCATGCATGTATCTTCAGAACCTTTAAACCTAGAGGGCAGACAACCTTCTTTGCTTTGTACGTACTGGCGGGCAACTCGTTATTCTTCGGGAACATATTCTTCAACATTTTCAGCAAATTTTCAAATGATGAGTCACCTACACCTTCCTGTGCCTTCCATTTTAGCAAATCCAGTGTGCAGCCCAGCTTTTTCAGACTATTATCGCATCCTGGATACAACGACTTTTTGTGATCCTCTAACATGCGATCCAAATTCTCCCTCTCCTTGTCAGTTTCGCAGCGTCTCCGTGCATCAGCAATGGTCCGACCAAGATCATCAGCGGGCTCATCATGTGCCTCTTCTTCACCTTCACCTAACCCTTCCCCACCTTCAGCATCATCCTCCATGAAAGTATCACCGAAATGATCACGATAGATGTCATCGATATCATCCCCTTCTTCATCTTCTTCCATTCTAACCCCTCTTTCTCCATGCTTGGTCCAACAATTATAGCTTGGCATGAAACCATGCTTCAGCAGGTGCATGTGAACGTCTCTTGAGGAGGAGTAACCCTTCCCATTCTTACAGACAGCACATGGACAGATAATAAAACCTTCCTGCTTGTTCGCATTTGCCACTACGAGGAAATCTTTCAAACCCGTAGTGAACTCGCCGGAGACTCGGGGACCGTACATCCATTGCCGATTCATCTGCATTATTATTATATAAAGTATATAATTAACCATCATGCATTCGTTAAACTAACTAGCTAGAAATAATACAAATTAAACAATGAACTACACACATTCGTATTTTATCAATGACACATGAAAGGTTCAAGTTGCTAACCGCGATCGCGGAGGAAAAATAAATGAGAAAGCTCAAGTGTGGCTCGGACACTTCATACCATGTTTGTTTCAGGCTCTCGGGCATTTCATCAAACACCTTGTGTGCATAGGCTCTCGGGCATTTCATCAAACACCTTGTGTGCATAGTCTCTCGGGCATTTCATCAAACACCTTGTGTGCATAGGAGAAACCAAAAGCAAACCCACCACCACCTTCTGAAAATTGTGAAGTGAGCTGAGTGAAGTGAAGTGAGCTGAGTCCTATATATAGGGATGGGCCTTTAGTCGCGGTTGGCCAGGCCAACCGGGACTACAACCCCTCCCGTCCGCCAGCTGGATGGGCTTTAGTCCCGGTTGGCCTGGCCAACCGTGACTAAAGGCCTTCGGGGACCTTTAGTCCCGGTTGGCCAGGCCAACCGGGACTAAAGCCCCTCCCGTCCGCCAGCTGTCGACCGAGCGCGCTGGGCCCAGATAGCTGGTCGCGGGTCTTCTCCCGAACCGCGACTAAAGACCCCTTTGGTCGCGGTTCGATTGGTTTGGGGACTAATGGGGCCGTATGGAAGCCTCTTTTTCTACCAGCGCCCTCACAATCCCCTCTTCAAAAATCTTCAGATCTGACGATTTGGCCCGTGGATTCATTCACCAATCCATCCTAGAAGGTACTTTTCTCCGGTCCCCTTCTTTCTATCCATAGAATGTATGTTATTTGGGAGATTTGGGGAACCCTTGTTTGAATCTTGCATGTATTAGATTTGGGGAACTTTTGTTTAAATCTTGCATGTATTAGATTTGGGGAACCCTTGTTAGATTAGAATGTGGTTTGGATACATAGGTTGACATGTTATTTATATAGTTTGGATACATAGGTTGACATGTTATTTATGTGGAAAAAATATTTGTATTGAATCTTGCATGAAGTAGGCATAGTTTAGTTTATTGAAATTATATTTGTATTGGCAAGTATGCTTTGGATACATATGCTTTGAATTTTGCATATAGTAGCCGTACTTTAGTTTATTTGTATTCAAAAGATAATCGTGTTGACAAGAAAGCTTTCTTTCAAATTGTTAAGATGGTTTGGCTTCTCGATGATCACTGGGACAAACAACAACGGTCGTACGCTATGTCGGTGGAGCAGCGGGTAATAATGAAAGTTGTCGGTGTTATAAATTTCGTGTTTATTTCAAACACAAATGCCCCATATGTAATGATTTGTTTGTTTGTTTGTAGGAGCTTGCACCTCTGAAGCTTCGGTCTCACGGGGTCACCCTTGGATGGATGTGCTATGATGAGCGGTACACTCCGTATGTAAGGGAGACATGACTTCTCCCTTTCATTCAGTTGGTCAACCGGTCGACGCCACCCAACAATGCTGCAACACTCACTACAAGAAATATGTCAACTTGTGACCACCACTATTGGTCACTGAAAGGTCACAAATTTCCATTTATAACCTTTTTGTGACCAAAAACAGAAGGTTAAAAGCTGGCGGTCGTAAACTGACTATAGCGACCATCTAAGGTCGTGGACGTTTACGACCAAAATATTCCTACTGTGGCGTTTTGGTCACTAGCAACCTCCCCAGGCCACGTAGGCATCCAGCGTGGCAAGATGATGTGGCACAAGATTCAGCCCGGTCTGATTCGGCGTTTTACATGGGCCGAGCCCATTTATTCGGCCTTTTTAATGTATTTTTTCTGTTGTTTTTTACTAGCTACATGGGCTTGGGCTATTGGTTCGAACTTTTTTTGCTTTCTGAGGTGCAGCCTTTTTACATTCTATAAATTTTTTATTTTTGGGTTTTCTTTTTTTTGTTACATTCAATTTTCAGATTATTGTAGTCAACTGGATGCACATTGTCAGATTCTTCTAGGCAGTAGGTCCCAAACACCAGGTTTTAATTTTTCACAACTTGTAACTCAATGATATACCAATCAGAGAACACATTTTAAATATATTCAAATAACAGCCAAATCACGATGTACCAATCAAGTTTATTACATTCCACCAATCACAATATAACCATACAATATTACACCAATCACAGTATAGCACTCTACAGATAAAACACTCAACAAGTACATGCACGTCTCCAACACCTTAGCGCCTTCAACCTGCAAAACATCACATCCAACCACATATTAACGATCAAATCAATCCACCCCTTGATGGCAATAAAAAACTGTGCTCATGTATGAATGAAAATAAAATAAACAATCTTTGAGCCCATAGCATGTGCTACAAAAATCTTAACAAATGCATAGATATCCACACGGAGCACATCCTACATGCACCAAGCATCAGGCATATGTTCAAGAAGATAAGTAATTTGAGATGGAAACAAGTATAGCTAACAATCTAACATGTGTAGTAGCACCAGCAAAAAGAGAAAGACATGGAAGAATTTACAAGAACAGCACCCTGGGAGTCCAATTACATGTACATGTGCTACTGCTGCTAGTGTATATAGAACCAATCAAGCTGCTGGTGTAGGAGCAGAGCATGAGTCCAAAAGAGCCACATAGGAGCAAACAACAGAGCCACATAGGAGCAAACAACAGATTAAGCAAATCCAGAGCAACCCCATACCACCAGAGCATCACCGGAGCACATATATAAAGCAAGTACACATGGGCAGCTACTGACAGACCCTAGAACCGCATGAATTTAGCACCCTAGAGCTCCAGTAGGAGTTGATGCTTGGTTACAGCATCTAGCAGCAACTAGCAGAGCCCCACATCCAACCCAAATCATGGCCAAGGCCATGCAGGAGCTACATCAGAGAAGAAGGAACGGGGAGGAGCTCACCAGAGGAAGGTTGTAACCGTAGCAGAGGCTCAGCCACACCACGGCTGTGGTGTGACCATCACCACATCGAGGAGAAGGTCTGGAAGCCGCCGAAGCACAACCGCGGCGACAGGGGCAAGCGCCGGGCACAGTGGCGCCACCCTAGGGACATCACCGCACGGACATCACCGGCCTCGCCCTGTTTCAAGAAATGTTCAGAACAACTTTGTCAGACTCGATCAATTCTGAAGAAACCACTTCATCGTCAGACACATACATACATACATACAGGATGCAAAAGAAGAAGAAACAGAGCAGGGACCAGGTCGATCATAAGATAGTGTTCATATCATTAGGAAGAAATAGGCCATTGTATAGCTCACATAAACAGATCTGCTACTATGCACAACACGAGCACCCACTTGCACTTGGTATATTTCTGTATCTAGGACACCCAGCACTTACAACACTTGGGCTAGTCTAATGTGTGGACTTGTTTGCAATAGGAGGCAATGGAACTGAAACACAAGTAGCACATGAACAAACAGCGAAAGAAATAGAAGGACGACCTTGTGTGGTGGCCGGGGTGGACGAGGGTGTCCTCCTGGTCAGCTCAGGCATCCTCCTGCACCAAATCAAACAGAAAAATGTTGAAGCATGTCGAATAACTAAACGTACATGTATATATATAATATAGAAGCAACAGAAGCACATATATATCCTATTTCTTCCACAAAGTGTGTATATAGATAGGTCAGATTTTTGAATGCATTGTTGTTGTAAAAAACAAATATGATGTTGAGGAATTTCACTAGATTTTAGATATGTTAAGCAGAGGCAAGAGTATTCCCTCAATAAATTAACCTGCTGCAATAGTACTAACTATACTAGTGAGGGACGAATTTGACAAGAGAAAGCATAGTGGTATCAAACTGAAACACGATTCAGTCGCAAAACATCCACCAACCTTACTTACTACGTGAGCATCAAGCACACACACATCATACAGGTGCAAATATGATATGAGCTTTTAAGGGCCACAACAGAAACTAGGCTACAACATAGCAGTGATAGAAAAAACCTCACAGTAAAGTCGAGAGGGATCAACCTTGTGTGGGGAGACAATTTCCTCCTCCTCATGCATGTCGACCAAAGAGGGCTCCTGCTCCATCCAAACAGAACAAAGAAATAAAGATGGTTCACAGAAAGAGCTAGCAACTATTCTTACAGAGCAAACTGCAGCTGTAATGCAGCTGTAATATTCAGATATAAGCAGCTTCACATGTAAACCTATATTTCAGTTCATAGCCTTTTGGGATAATTGTTGGTGGGTTTTGGTCAAGGAAACTTTGGACTTGGAGATGAAGTACCTGAACATAGTTTTTTCTTCTCAACCGTCAAGCTGCGAAGCAGTCTAATTTTCAGAGTGCTGAAGGAGAGAGCATCCAAAACAGTCGCATCGTCGTTGGCTCGTATGAGCCTGAACTTTTCCTGGAAGCATGACACAGGACAAAATCATCTTCTGTGAATGACAAATGTGACTGGCGTCAGCTGATATCACAGGAGACCTACACTTTATGATGTTCTAGATGGACAATTGCATTAAAAAATTTGCCTATACCACACTCTAGATTGACCCTCAAGGCCTTAAGTAGTCATCAATTACATGTCTGAAGAAATAAAGCTCGTGCTTGGGGTCATTGTTTAGAGGAGATCCCTTCAGACTCTAGGGCGTCAGACAAAGACCAATATGGTTTTGCTGCAGACTCCAGGAAGAAATAAGGCACTGTACTAGCGCGACATCACAACAGTAATGATTTTGCTTCTCTGCTATAGAATGAATTTTCAATTAGCAGGCGCATGTGAATTTGTGGACCTGCCTGACGGGCTAGCATCGACACCTGTATGAAAGTTACAGCTTCACAAATCACCCCGAGCAGAGCATGCTTGCCAGTGTAGTACGCGTAGCATTATACTGTACTAGCAGCACCTACCGAGCTAGGACGTTGCAAAGTCGTAAGGAAAGAGGAACATGGAGCTCAGCAAGGCGATCAAGGGAAGCAGTAAGTAGGACATGAACCAACCTGCGAGGGGTGGGGCATGAGGGCGGTTTGGAGGCGGGTCTACTCCAGCGCGATGCGGACGAAGCTCCACCAGCCGCTCCATGAGGATGTCCCTGTCCACGGCCCGGCCCCGACGCGAGGCGGCGACCCAGAGCACGATGTACCACGAGCGGCCGTCGGTGCTCATGCCGCCCTTGTGGACGTTGAGGCCGAAGAGGACGACGTGGTGGCAGAGGTCGCAGCCCAGGAGCGCCGGTGGGAGACCGGCGGGAGATCCATCGTCGGGCGGGCGGCCAACCGGAGAGCCGGCGCGGAGCTGACCAAACGGAACCCTAGCGTGTCGGCCGACGTGCTCGACTCGATCTGGGGCATAGGGCAGGGAGAGATGGTGAGGAAAGGGAGGGACGAGGTCAGCGGCGATGGTGAGGAGGGCTGCGAGGTCGGCGGTGGGTGGGAGCGGCGGGGAAAGGATTGGATTGGGGAAAGGAGGCCAGGGAGAGGACTCGATAGAGGGAGGAGGTGGCGGCGGCTGCGAGGAAAGGATGGGTGCGATGGGGGGAGTCGATGGGATCTGACCTAGGGTTTGGGCTGCGGGTGGGGGGGGTATCTCTTTTTCATTTTTTTTTCTTTTTTTCTGTAGATAGATGGATGGATGGATGTGGGATGGAGAGATGGATGGATGGATGGATGGGCGCCATGTCATCGATCCGTGGGAAGAGTCCTGATTGGTTCCAAAAACCAGTGATTTAAAAAAGCGTCTAAGTACAAAAAATAGAGGGATTTTGTGAAGTAGCTATCAAAAATATTTTGCAAAATGGCACCACACAAATTTTCACTAGAGTTAGACCACATTTTATGTATAAGGACCAATTTCTATGCATTTATGATCTTTCTAGCTATTTTTAATCATTTTCCGAGTGCCCAAAATGACTTTTTTGTGAAGGACCTACCATATATTTGTTGCAAAATTGTACCAAATCAATTTTCTAAAATACTAGGACATATCTAATGCACAATTAACCATATGATTGCGAATCAAAAATTTTGATCCACCTCTCATGAAAAGGCCAAATTTCCGCTCATTCAGTAGGAAACGGGTCAAATTTGAACTGCAGCGTCCTCATTGTTTGTTATTTATTTTTTCCAAAAATAATTTCTAGGTACAAAAGTATCTATTTAATCAGAGAAACACCAAAAAAATTCCAAAATTCAAGCACTAGCTAGGAACGGTCATTCCCGCCGTTTTGACCGCATTTTGAAACGGGCATAAAAAATAAAAAAAATCAAAAAATTGGGAAACCTTCGCATTGTGTCATTATATGTGGCCAAGTTCCTAAGAAAAATAACAAACTTGTAATACGTCAATTATTTTAAAAAAGTGTTATCAGAAACGAGCTATCACGTGTGAAGATTCATGGCTTTCAAGCCAAATGATCAATCTTATGGCCACATTCATGGCATAGTTTGTTCAAATGATCTCATATTGTGCACATGGGTGCATATTGAAATGACAAACAATGTTGCCTAAGGAAGTTTTCATTTTCTTTGGCCGAAAAAACCATTTTCCATTTTCCGAGTGCCTGAAATGAGTTTTTTTTGTGAAGGATCTACCATATATTTGTTGCAAAATTGGACCTAATCAATTTTATAAAATACTAGGCCATATTTAATGCACAATTGACAAAATGGTTGGGTGTCAAAATTTTTGATCCACCTCTGGTGAAAAAGACAAATTCCCGTCGATTCAGCTGGAAGCGGGTCAAATTTGAACTGCAGCTGCGTCATAGTTTGCTCTTTATTTTTTTCAAAAATCTTTTCTAGGTAAATAAGTATCTATTTAATCAGAAATACATGGATTGATGGAGAGACATCGAGGTTTGGACGATGGTCGAGGGCCCCAACTCTAGAGCGCGTAAGCTCGCATGCCCGCCGCGTGGTCACCGCGTGATCGTGGCGTTGCCATGTGTTCTGGGCGGCCTAGGCATGTCTAGTGGGTTGGGCACTCCCCAGGTAGGTGCTAGGAAGAAAATCACAACATAAGATTCTCACGAGGAGACCGATCGATGCTCAAACATGAATAAGCAGCCAAGTGTTTGATTAGCGGTACGGGAAATGTACATGGCTAGTGGGCGTGAGTTTTGGCTGAGGACGATCAGTTACTAAGAAGACCGTCTTCACAAATTTTCAGCTCAAAAGGAGGAGCCTAGGTGGTACTTGCTTTGCAAACCACCACACTGGACATAAATACGAATGTTGAAGCTCGGCTCAAAATAATGAATGGATTGAGCTGGCATTTGGTGGAGGATGGTTATTTGGGCATAGGAAAGCATTGTAGAAAACGGATACTATTTGGACATGCCAAAGTGGTACTTCCTTCACAAACTGTTACTCTGAACAGAATAGGAAAATGAATATTTTTTAATTATTTTTGAACTAGGCAAGGAAGGTTTTTACATATTTGACGAAGATATGACCCAAAGAATTTATGAGATTTTTTCGGGAATTTTGGGAATGACAGAAATATAGGTTGCTTCACAACCTAGGGCAAAAACTGCCACATGGACATGACACATAGGCAAAACTGATGAGGTGGCGCCTAGTCATAGCAACCCACCACAATTTACAAGGCTATGACCATCTATATTGGTCGTTAACAACTAGAAATAAAGCAGCGGGCTAGCGCTGTTTGCTTTATGACCATTTTGTGTAAGGAAATTACGACCTTTCTGACCAAAATGGTCGCAATGGTTTAGGGTTTGGAGCCCCCCGAACAGCTTTTGACCAATTGGTCTGAAATGGTCATAAATTTATGACCAATTCTTCGAGGGTCACTGACAGAAGGTCATAGTTGACATATTTCTTGTAGTGACTCACCGTGCTTATTGATCATTGGAGGCCGGAGATACACACGTTCCATCTTCGGACCGGGGAGATGACCGTGACGCTCCAGGATATTGCTATGATCACCGGTCTTCCTATCGATGGGAATCCTTTATGTATGAACACTGATTCTGATGGGTGGCGCGCGTAGATGCATGCCCTTATCGGTATGGTTCCTCCGGAGCCTCGAGAACCAGAAGCAGAAGACAAGAAGAAGGAAAGAGTCGCAGTCGGTGCGACCTTCACGTGGATTACATCGAACTTCAGTACTTGCCCTAAGGATGCTAATGAAGACACGGTGAAGACATATGCTCGTGTGTACATGTGGTACATGATATCCAGGACTATGTTTGCTGATGGCACAGGCAAGAATGCTCCATGGATGTGGCTCAAGGCGTTGACTGTCTTCGATAGCAAATGGAGTTGGGGTTCGGCGACACTGGCTTACTTGTATCGACAGGTATGAAGTTGTGTCCTTTTCACTTCATTGATACATTATCAATGCGCTGTTGCTGTTAATTCAACCATGTTCTCTTTTATGTACAGTTGGACGATGCCTGTTGTAGGCACACTGGAGGTATTGGTGGTTGTCTGCTCGCACTTTCCATATGGAGCTGGGAGCGTTTGCCAGTTGGACGACCGAAGACCGTGAAGTACGAGGATTGGGACAACAAAGCGACCCACTACGGCTCCCCACTTGGGCTCACAAGTGGGATGTGTTAAATGAGACGACGGATGATCACTCGGTCATGTACAAGTTGTACAAGAGCGAGCTGGACGCGATCACGCCTGAGCAGGTGAACCGACATTGCATAAGTGATTATCATGCTTGTATCGTAACTCGATATCAATTTTGCATTCTATCCCATTTTGCAGGTGGAATGGGAGCCGTATGGAAAATGAGAGAGTTTTGGTAACCCTATGGAGTTCAGGCTGAATCCGATGTGCACTAGGGATAGGGATCTCTGGCATATGCGATGCCCACTGATATGCAACTCGGCGGTTGAGCTTCACCTGCCACATCGGGTGTTCCGCCAGTTTGGTTTGTTCCAGCCACACCCGCCGGAGTGGGAGGACACGAACAAGTTGCTACACGCGTAACATATAATTAACCTTAAGCACTTAGCAGCTTCTCGACGGTTTCGATGATGCTAGTATTCTATTTCTAACTTCCAGGTTGGATACGAAAAAGCAGCGGAAGATCAAGGATTGGGCCAACCATCACAGGAAGTATGTCGTACAGTTCGCGCTTAGTGTGGAGCAAGCAAGGGATGGAAAAATGAGCCCAGCTTCGTGAGCACTGCCCGATCGCGTTCAACAACTATCTCACATGGTTTCTTGCAAGTACCCGCGTGGAGGTATGCAAGCCGGCAAATGCCAATGGCAACACCTGGTTATTGGCATCACTTGCTATTGCAACCAACAAGGTGCCCTTGTATTGTCCGGTCAAGAACGTGCCATCAATTGCAATGACCGGCCTACAATGTTCGAAAGCCCACACATATTGCTCGAACGCCCAAAAAGCACGGCCAAATACTCTAACTTTCCTTCCTTCACGAACCGTTGTTTGGTGCCCATGAGGCTCGACCACATGAACCGTGCTCGGGTTTGTCGCGACCATGGCTAACAACAACCTAGGGATTCGGTTGTATGCTTCCTCCCATGTACCATACAACATCTTAAATGCGTCTTGCTTCGCCTTCCATGCCTTGTCGTACTTCACCTTTTAATGAAAGATGGCTTTCACAAGGTCAATGACATGTTAGACGCTCATTGTTGGAAGTGTGGATATTGAGTTGGAGAGCCTGTAAGCGATGAACTCGGACGTGAGTTGTTTGTGGTATTGGGACACAATCTTGCCATCCACCCTTTTGCCTTGGCACATGTGAGTTGGCACAAAACTCACTACATGCCAAGTTGGACCTCCTTTCCACGGTCTTGCACGCACAATCCATGAACATATTTCATCTTCACATGCACATGCGACCGTGTAGCGCACATTGACGTCCGAGTTCACCACCTTGTGTGGACGATAATGCGTAGCCGAGTAGTTGTCGAGCCACATCTTTAATTCCAACAAGGTGTCGAACTTAGAACCTTTAGCAATCCGGTTCTTGTCGTCTCCCAAATCACGGTGAGAGCTTGGCCTAACCCCAAGAGGTACACATTGGCCACCATCTACCATGGTTTCATCCGCGAGACTAACATCCTTGAACAATGTAGTCCGATGATCCCGACCAAATACCTTCTCGAATGGTTCGGCCTCCTTCACCGTGAACCCCTCCGCATCAACTTGTTCATCGGGACCATCTTCATCCGAGTCCGATGCACATGCACGGGAAAAAGGGATGGAATGGTCCATTGTCTCTTGCAAATGATATTTGTCGAGGTCACCCACATTGTTGTCATGGAGATCAACTTCATTATCATCGTCCGCATACTCATCATTGTCCTCTTGCAAAGCTTCATCTTGGTTGTTTGTAAACGGGCACAATGTTGGCCTCGCTTCTTGGGTCAAAAGAGGTTCAACAATTTCATCTCGCTTCAAAGGTGGGGGGCTACTAGCAACCAAAGGGGAGGGGTTCCGGTTCAAGTCCAAATGCAAACTTGAATCAACCTTCTTCGTTGCAAATAACTCAAGAGCCTTGTCTAGTAATTCGGCCACCGTCTCCTTGTATGCAACCCAATGTTGCTCCGAGTTGACACGCATAGTCTTCCAACGGATGTGCATTCCAAAACCAACATTATGCCTTCCCCCCAACTCAATGATATCACTAGGGTCCATCCAATTCAAATCTTTTCTAACTTGTTGCAAGAGCTCCGCATAGCTAGGACTACTATCAAACACCATGTCAAGCTCATCCGGGTCCGGTTCTATATTGCCTTTCAAAAAGGCATCTTTATCCCCATGATGAACAAACACACATGTTCTTCCCATCCCTATAAGCACTCAAAGAACACAAGGTAACATTGCTTCCATGAGTACTAATCGAAGGATTAACACGGAATAGAAACCCTAATATGTATATATATATATCAAACAATAACCCTAACCCTAACCATAACCATAACCATAACCCTAGCCCTAAACCTAACCCTACACTACTAGGGAAAAGGCTACTAGTAGCGCGGGTACCCGCGCTACTAGTATCTCGCTACAGCTAAAAGTTAGTATTAGCGTGGGTGCAACCCGCGCTACAACTAAAATGTTAGTAGTAGCGCGGATGACACCCGCGCTACTACTATTTGAAGCCCGCGCTACTAATTACAGAATAGTAGTAGCGCATCTATTATACCACACGCTACTAGTATGTTAAATTCTAGTAGCACACATTTTCCACCCACGCTACTACTAACAAATTAAGAATAAAAAATAAAAATTAGATGCAGCATTCATGGATGAAGATCAGAGACACGTCCAGTGCAAAATAAATTAAGGTCACAGGACCATCTTAACACTTGCACCATTCATGGATGCAACATTGAACATCTCAACTGCAAGAGATCACGTGATTCCATTTAACAGTAAACGCACACAACGAAAGGTGGGTACCTTTCCTAGTGTTTCACCAGCAGCCTAAACATACCACTTCTCTATATGTATCTACCAAGGCTCGGAGTTCAGATGCTGGTGGACCCCAATCCTCCCTCCCCCAAACGATGGTATTGAGGTCCTCGACCTCGGCGACCTCTGGCGTCACGATCACCTGGACGATCATCTGTGCGACGCGGTCGCCGGGCTTCACGGCGAAGTCAACCTCCGAGTGGTTGAAGAGCACGACCCCCACAAGGCAGCGGTAGTCCGCGTCGATCACCCCTGTGGCCACGTCGGGAAAGTGAAAACTTGTTAGTGCTCGTCAGCGTCCAAATCCAGTAGGGTATTTTCTTACTTTTTAGCACATGCACACGAATCAATAGTAATAGCCAGAGGCTGGTCCTTACTTGTTGCACGAGACGTGAAGAAGGGCGGGTCCCCTTCTTGTTGCACAAACGAATCAATGGGAGACATTGCCGCGAGCCGTGAAGAAGGTTGGGTCCCCTCCTTCTGTAAATAGCTCAGGTGTCTAAAGTTGTAAGGAATCTTAATACAATGAACTCATAGTAATGCATAATAACAAGAAAAAGAAAAAATAACCATGAATCCTAAATAAAAAGATCATTCTATGAGTCCGGTTGACAGTTTCGAGACGGCATAAGCATCCTAGATGAAAAAATTACCAGGATTTGTTTATTCTTTATTGCTGATCTCCACGGGCAGCTAGCAGTGTATGCTGATGCACAATGTACACATCGAACCCCCCAAAACCAAAAAACATTTCTGAGTGAGCAACAAACCAACTGACTGCTCGAACCTAAAAACAAACATTTTTTTGTGACTTTCCCTCTCCATTAGTACAAAAGGCAGAGAAGCAAACAGTTTTTTGTGATTTTCATTTTCTTTTACTACAAAAGGCAGTAAAATAAACTAGAATTTTTTTTCTGTTTTTTCCTGCGCTTCGAAAGACAATACATAGAGCAAACAAACGGAATCCTCTCGAGATCTTTACTTTCTCCGTGGTGATTTGTGAACACCGCTGCCAGCCTACATATATGGAGTAATTCTCAGAAAATGTATGCTTGGAGTATCAATGGTTACTGTTTAAAATGATGAGAAAGATATATGTCTTGTGCATGCAGATTGGTAATTAAATTTTTCTACAGTTGATTGGCAATTCTTGTTATTCAATCTAATCTAAAAAGTGAAAAAGACAAGGAGCGTACGCACATTGACTCCCACAGGTGGAGATACACGGCTAGCTTAGCTCAATCAGAATACTATGGTTTCTACAAAACTGTAGTTTTCGAAACTGTGAGGTGTTTGGCTAAACCAACAACAGTAGTTTCATAAACACTTGTATTCCTGATACAGTATTTTTTCTAAAATCCTACGACCAACGACTGTGATGTAAGATGCCACCAAAAAATGTATCTCCATCTTGAAATTTAGATTTTATTGACACTATACATAGGTCAGACAAAACACTATAATTCAAGCAAAAAACAGTAGCTTTGCTTAAGAACATGATACTGAGTACTTACAATTTATCTTAAAATTTCAGAATCAAGAAGCCGAAGGAAACAAAGGCGGAGTAAGAATGCGAGGATGAGTAATACCTGCAAGATGAAGAGCATGCATCCCTTCATGTAAGCCAAAAATAGCTTCTTGTGAAAAAGAAAACAAAGATCAGGTTTTTGTATCTAAATGGTTTGTAAAATATTGTATTTACAGAATGGGACGTACACATTTACTGAACTTCTTTAGAATGGGGCACAAAACTGATAAGAATACAAAAATATTCAGGTAAACTAGAAGTGACACATTACTGAAAATTACAGACCAAAACCACTTTAAATTCAGGCAACCAAAAAGAGAAGGAATACACATTACTGGGCAAAAATCCACATTAAATTACAGTGCATATTTTCAGTCTAAATAAATGCGAGTTCTGTATTACTAACAGAGTGGCTTTCCGGATTGAATTGCATAGAAATTTTGATTAGAACAAAGTATGCTACTATTAGGAGCCTGCACACAAGTACTAGCAGTTATTTTCAAATCCTAGAAAATGACCTACGGGTATTGTGTCACATTAACCCTATCAAATTTGATTAGAATAAAGTACATGCCTGATAAGAGTAGCACATTAACCCTATCAAATCCTAGAAAATGACCTACGGGGAGTGTGTCACATTAACCCTATCAAATCCTAGAAAATGACCTACGGAGGTCGATCGTCGCAGCAGGCGGTGGCCGAGCCGACGGTTCGTTTGAGTCAAAGCGACGATGTCGTCTCGCCTCCCATTTAATCGTTAGACTCATTAGTACATTACAGAGAGAAACAAAAACACCAAGTAGTACTAGAACTATGAAAGCCACTCTTACCTTACTTGGTCATTTTGTCAAACACCTTCCGTGCGACAGCAGCTTGCACCGCCCGCATAGCACGGTTTTCAGTTGGTTGTGCCTCTTCTTCTGCTCACACAGGATACAAACAAGACAATGTTGTCATGTCCAGCAATCATACAGTCAAGATAAACAAATCGTCACTTTAGAATTTCATTTCCTAGTGCAGACACTACATCAGCCATCAGGTGTGATTTGGCATCGAATTTTCACGGCCGACAGCGACGACAGGCGAAAGGAAACACACTGTGTCATGTTAGTCCATGCTCTGATAAGCAGAATGTTCTTTAGGGCATTCTTCGCGTCTGTGCGCTTTTCTCGGACGTTGAAAAGGATACGAGGCTGCGCAAAAATAATTACAGAACCATGGTCAAGCTCACATCCCAAATAGTTTTATTGAATACACGCATATGCTACTGTACTTGGCATTTGGCAAGCCCTCAGGCACTCAATTTTTTGTGGGTGAAATTAAAGGAACCCCCAATTTGAATTTCATTATGAAATTGAGGTAGACCTCAAATGTGCAGTGGACCTGAAAAATGCACAGCACAATAGAGCTTCCATTGCTGAAGCGTGCAAACTAATCACCCTGCTAAGCTGACTGTGATGATGATCCCGGGCAGTAAATATTCCTCTTTTACAGCCTAGCCAGCTCTCCTAGCCTATCTAGTATAGCAATCCTAATGGGATTTGGAGAGCAAGAACTGAACTGGATGCGTGGATCGAATTGATTCGTCATCAGGCAAAAAGAAAGAGGGAGAAAGAGATGGATGGGGAAAGTCAGGGTGGGCGCACCGTGGATTTTGAGAGCGCCGCGGCGGTGGACTGGAAGGACCCCGCCGCTGCCGCCGCCGCCGCTGCCGCCGCCGCGCACTTCCTTGCAGCTGCTTGCATCCCGGGAGAAGAGGATGGGAGCGGGAGTGTGTGTGTTCGGGTCATCTTCTTGGCCAGGGCCCTCCGCTTCTCCTTGCGGCGGCGGCGCCTCTCGACGTCCTCCTCCGGCGCGTGCGTGCGGGCGCCCGCCGCGGCCGCGGCCGCGAGCTGCCGCCCCAGGTACACATCGCCCCGCGTCGGTGCCGCGGGGCCGACCCCGTCTGCCGGAGGAGACGGCGAGGGGGACGGGGCGCTGGGCGAGGCGGCGCGCCCGCGGGTGGAGAGGGAAAGGGAGGCGGTGGCGGTGGCAGACAGGTGGTGCTTGGTGGGGACGTTGGGCGGCGGCGCCGGGGACTTGGGAAAAAGGAGAGGAAGAGCGGGCGGAGTGGTCAGGAGGGGAATTTGGGCTTTGGCCTCCGCCAGCTTGTATACATGCGTCGGTGGTTCTACAGTAGTAGCCCTGGGTTTATACCCCACGGCATGTCGTCGGAGGCATGATAAAGACCACATAGTAGTAGCGCGGGGTTTACAAACCGCGCTACTAATATCAACTTAGTAGTAGCGTGGGTTTATAACCCACGCTACTACTACTGCTTGTCCGAGTGGGCGCGGTGGAGAACACTTAGTAGTAGCGTGGGTTTATACCCCACGCTACTACTATCAATTTAGTAGTAGCGTGGGTTTACAACCCGCGCTACTACTAATTAGCAGTAGCGCCTCTTTTTGTGCCGCGCTGCTGTTAAGATTCTGTGTATAAGGTTTTCCCTAGTAGTGCTAGCACCAACATAAGAACACCCATAAGAATAACCCTAGCATACTAACAAAGCATAATCATAGAAATTGGCAAACAAACATTTCACATCTCCATGCAAATCTCTAGATTCAAACAAAACTAGGGTTTTCCAAAACTAGCAACAAATGAGCAATGGGAGAACTTTACTTGGATTAAAACAAGGGGATCGGAGAATATTATCTTGAGGGAGTGTTTGACTTCGAAATCCACGAACAAATTCTTCAAATTTGCAAGATTTGGAAGAGGATTTGAGAGGGAGAGAGAGTGGGAGAGGGGACAAAGCGGGAAAGTGTGTGGTGTGAGGGGGGAGGGGGGCCAGCCAAGTGGCTGGATAAGTCAAAGTGCAGCGCCTACACGCTAGGCGCTGCACATTACATGTGTGGCGCCTAGCGGCTAGGCGCTGCACCTTACATGTGTGGCGCTTAGCTCGGAGGCGCTGCACTGCTCGGTGCGGGCCAATGGGCTGCCACGGCAGGAGTGCAACGCCGCCGCTCTAGGCGCTGCATAGTAGAGTGTGGCGCCGGCGTGGCGGACGCTACACAAAAGAGTCATAGGAGTGAAATAGTTTCGCACCCAGTTCATTCTGTGAAATGATTTCGTCCCAAGGTTAAAATTGTCAAATTTACCGATGTAGTGGGTGAACGTGGTGCTCCAACTCCTCATGCATCCCATTTCGATCTATAGAACCACAAAAGGATCGTCTGTCACAGACCCCTTCCCCGCTCCCTTTTCCCTAGCCAAAATGCAAAGGGAAATATAAAAACGAAGGAAACACGGTCAAGTTTGCGGGTGGCTGGTGCTACTTATTAAGGATGGTGTGTATTTTTTTTCCGAATGAAACTTGTATGTATTACTCAACCACCAAGAAGATTGGGTCTTTTACATTTGTGTCCCTAACTCGAACCCACTACTCAGATTTGCCCCTATTTCGAAGCATGCTCAAATTTGCCCCTCTGCCGTTATGTGCCATTACAGAAATGCCCTTCCGTGCCGTTTCCATCTGGTCAAAGGCTTTGACCGTTTTTCTGGCGTTTAATGGACATTTTTGCCCCTCTATGCACATGCCACTTACAAGTGGGACCTACCCACAAAAAAGAACTCTCTTTCTCTCATCCCCTCTCTGACTTACACATGGACCCCACCAATATAAAAAAAACTCTCTCCCTCTCTCAGAATCTCCCTCTCCCTGACATGGTGAGGCTTGGCGGCTCGGCCGGTGGCCCTCGCCGGCGAGGACCAGCGTGCCTGCGCGTGAGGACCACAGTGGCAGGCTCGGGGTGGTCCGGCGGAGGGGGTGGAGCCGCCGCCCGCAGCTATCGCCGGACCTACCATCGGAACTACATCCTGAGAGCGCGTGAAATCTTCTGCCGACGACGCCGTTGCTAGCCACCACGGCCGGAGTCCAAATCGAGCAGCACGAGCATGTCCATGAGCTTTGGCAGGCGCCTCTCCTTTGCCCTGCGCAGTGGATCTAGCCTGTGGCTTCCCGTAGACGACGCCCGGGACGTTGAGCTCCGCCATGGCCATCGCTCTTCCCATCCTAAATTCGGCTGCTCTAAGCCATTCTTGACCTACACGACCCCTGTTCTGTCGTCGAGGAAAGCAGGCGCCCCTACTCCCATCTTCTCCCGCCCGATTTCGTGCTCGGAGCCCCCTCACAGAATCCGGCCGCCATGACCAACCTCGGTTGGCTCGGTCATGCACGCGCCCATCTCCACCCTGCCGCTCCTAGTGAGCTTGGCCCGTCTCGTGCAGCTTGCGTGCCTCGCGCAGGAAGCATTCCCCCCACGGTCATCCTCCTCCCCTACGGCGAGCTGCCGGCGAGCGCAGGAGCTCACGGCCGGGAACGAGTGGACCGTGGGTGTTTGACCCTCACAGTGGGTCCCATCGGGAGGATAAGGATGAGAGAGAGTTTTTTTTGTTTTTTCCTGGGTAGATCCCATCGGTAAGTGACTGACCCACGGGAGGGTTGAGTTGGCCTAGTTTTTCTTTTATTTTTTAGAGCGGGTCCCACATGTAAGTGTCACATGGATTCAGGGGCAAATTGTTCGACTAACGTCCAGAAAACAGTCAAAGCCCTTTGACCAGACGGAAACGGCACGGGAGGGCATTTCTGTAATGGCACATAATGGCGGAGGGGCAAGTTTGAGCAGGCTTTGAAATTAGGGGCATATACGAGTAGGTGGTTCGAGTTAGGGATAGAAACACTAGTAGAAAAAGGGTCAAACATGAAGCACATTAGTGCCGGTTTGAATTAGAGCCGGCAGTAATGTGTACATTAGTGCCGCTTCCAACGGCTAGACGGGCTGCTCTCATTAGTACCGGTTCGTGGCGAACCTTTAGCACCGGTTCGTGCCACGAACCGGTACTAATGAGAGTGGTGGCAGGATGTTGTCAGACTAGGGCCCCTCCAGCCCCTTTAGTACCGGTTCTTGGCACGAACCGGTACTAAAGGTCGTCCTATATAAACCCTTCGTCCACCTGAGCTCGCTCTGTTCTTCCCCTTTCCCCTCTCCTCTCTGTTCTTCCCCTTTTCCTCTCGAGCTCATCACACATTTTGCCCAAAATTTGTCAAGATTTGAAGGCCCCCATCCATTCAAATGATCACAAAGGTTAGAAACTTTGTCCTTTCATCTCTCATTGCTAGATTAGCTCTTGCAATGCTTTATATAGTGATTAATTTGTGTGTTCAGTAATTTGGGAGGATATATATATATATATATATATATATATATATATATATATATATATATATATATATATATATATATATATGCTAGTATTTGATTTATATGCAATTTGAGGTTAAAAATAACACTTAGTTTGCATATGTAGGTGTGGTTTACTTAGTGCCTTCTAAATCTCCATCGTAACCACCGTCGATCGCCCGCACCGTCCCGTCGCCGGCACCACCTTGTGGTGAGCCTCTTGTTCATGAAATTTTATATAAAAATTGATGTTTGTGTGATTTGGATATATAGTTACTCGTATAATTATCTTACCCGTACGTTGTTTGTTATACATATAGTGCCATGGTTTTGATATCCGTCCCCGTCGGCCCTCGTCCTTGTTATGATTCTGATGTGGTATATATATTCTCTTTTAAAACTAGTTGCATTTCGTGTTTATGACAAATTATGCCCATCAAGTTGACATAGAAATTTTCTCTAGGAGGTATGTGAACCGGAAATTCCAACCGACCCTATTGTCGAGAGGTTAAATTTAGTTGAAAGAGAAAACGAGTACTTGAAAGAAAAATTGAAAAGAATTGAGGGGAGAAGATGGAATTGGAGTTGCATGTTGCCGATGTCGTCGATGATCACAAAATCAAGATGGAGAAAATGCGCTTGAAGATTAGAAAGATTAGAAAATATGCCATCGATAGTGAGGCTTGGTATCATTATGCTGTTGGATCAATTGTTACCTTAGTTGCGATCTTGATCGCATTTGTTGTTGCATTTAAATGCTTTAGCTAGAGAGTTATTTGTTTGTTGCATTTAAGTGTTGTATGAACTTTATGTATGAACTTGTATTAATTTGGTCTATTCGGTGTTGTGTAATGAAGATGAGCCGGCAATATAGGGATGGCAGTTTTGCCCATGGGTATGGGTACCCGCGGGTACCCTACCCGAAAACAAAGGGTATGGGCAAGACTTGAAGAGATTTTTTACCCATGGGTAATTGGTATCCATACCCACAAAATATATGGGTAGGATATGGGCAAGACATTGCGCCCATGGGTAACCCAATGGATACCCAGAAATAATTAATAAATGAAAATAACTCCTATGACATGTGGGGTCATCATGCAACTCCTATGGCCCACCCTAAGTCTCGATTCCTTAAATTGGCCATAGCTCATAGGCCCGTAATCACCTGCTCGCCACTCCTCATGCGTCTATGTGACTCGTTGAAAAGATGAAATCTTGACTCTTTGCTACCAGACTCCTATCCAACGCTCGATCCAGCTATTCCCCATTCCCAGCACGACCTCCCACTGTACCGGGTTTCTACTAACTGCCGCTCATACTCCCTTGATGCCTCCAAGAGGCCACCCACCATAGTAGCATGTGTTAGTGATATACTACTCGCCCATGATTACTTGAAGTTTAAACCCATTTTTCTCATTTTAAAATTTTAAATGCTAGGTATTATATCCACTGGATACCCATTGGGTATAGGATACCCGATGGGTATAGGCATGGGTGTCAATTTGTGCCCATGGGTATTGAAATGGGTGGGTATACAAATTTTCTGTGGGTATGGGTTTGGGTAGAAGGAGGTTGTACCCGCCCATACCCTACCCATTGCCATCCCTACGGCAATGGATGTACGATGACCGATGCTCTCCCCAGTTCGTTGAGGGCGTGCATACTTTTCTGCTTGCGGCTGAGGCAAACAAGCGGGCGGATGGTTTTATGCCTTGTCCATGTGCTGGCTGTAAGAATGGTCACAATTACTCTACGTCAAGAACCATTCACGTCCACCTGTTTGAGTCCGGTTTCATGCCCCACTATAATGTTTGGACCAAGCACGGAGAAAGAGGGGTTATGATGGAAGACAATGAAGAAGAAAAGGACGACGACAGCTATCCTGGCCATGGGTTTCCTGAATACGATGATACAACAATGGGGGAAGAAGCTGAGCCGGTAATGCGGGAAGAAGCTGAGTCGGTAATGCGGGAAGAAGCTGAGCCGGCAATGCGAGAAGAAGCTGACGAAGAGGCATCAGATGAGCCCGTTGATGATCTAGGTCGGGCCATTGCCGATGCAAAGAGAAACTGCGCAGGTGATTTGGAGAAGAAGAAGTTGCAGCGCATGTTAGAGGATCACAAAAAATTGTTGTACCCGAATTGCATAGGTGACAAGAAAAAGCTAGGCACCACACTGGAATTGCTGCAATGGAAGGCAGAGAATGGTGTATCTGACAAGGGATTTGGAAAATTGCTGGTAATGATGAAGGATATGCTTCCAAAGGACAACGAATTTCCCGAGAGTACGTACGAAGCAAAGAAGGTTGTCTGCCCTCTAGGGTTAGAGGTGCAGAAGATACATGCATGCCCTAATGATTGCATCCTCTACCGCGGTGAGTATGAGAATTTGAACGCTTGCCCGGTATGTGGTGCATTGCGCTATAAGATCAGCCACGATGACCCTGGTGATGTCGAGGGTGAGCGCCCCAGGAAGAAGATTTCTGCCAAGATGATGTGGTATGCTCCTATAATACCACGGTTGAAACGTTTGTTCCAAAACAAAGAGCATGCCAAGGCGATGCGATGGCACAGAGAAGACCATAAAAAAGACGGAAAGTTGAGAGTACCCGCTGACGGGTCGCAGTGGAGAAAAATCGAAAGAAAGTACGGGAAGGAGTTTGCAGATGACGCAAGGAGCGTATGGTTTGGTTTAATCGCAGATGGCATTAATCCTTTTGGGGAGCAGAGCAGCAACCATAGCACCAGGCCTGTGACTCTATGTTTGTATAACCTTCCTCCTTGGTTGTGCATGAAGCGGAAGTTCATTATGATGCCAGTGTTCATCCAAGGCCCTAAGCAACCCGACAACGACATTGATGTGTACTTAAGGCCATTAGTTGAAGAACTCTTACAACTGTGGAATGGAACAGGTGTACGTGCGTGGGATAAGCACATGGGGGAAGAATTTGACCTAAAGGCGCTGCTGTTCATGACCATCAATGATTGGCCTGCTCTCAGTAACCTTTTAGGACAGACAAACAAGGGATACCGCGCATGCACGCACTGTTTGAACAATACCGACAGTATATATTTGGCTAATTGTAAGAAAAATGTGTACCTGGGACATCGTCGATTTCTTCCGAGCAGGTATCCCGTAAGAAAGAAAGGCAAGCATTTCAAAGGTGAGGCGGATCACCGGACGAAGCCTCGCCACCGTATTGGTGCTGATGTACATGATATGGTCAAGGATTTGAAGGTGGTCTTTGGAAAGGGTCCTGGTGGACAACCTGTTCCGAATGACGCTGACGGACGCGCACCCATGTGGAAGAAGAAATCTATATTTTGGGACCTGCCCTATTGGAAAGACCTAGAGGTTCGCTCCACAGTCGACGTGATGCACGTGACGAAGAATCTTTGTGTGACCCTGCTTGGCTTCTTGGGCGTGTATGGGAAGACAAAAGATAGATCTGAGGCACGGGAGGACCAGCAACGTATCCACGGAAAAGACGACATACATCAGGGTCATGCAAGCTACGCTCTTACCAATGAAGAGAAGGAAATCTTCTTTGAATGCCTGCTCAGTATTAAGGTACCGTCTGGCTTCTCATCGAATATAAAGGGAATAATAAACATGGCAGAGAAAAAGTTTCAGAACCTAAAGTCTCATGACTGACACGTGATTATGATGCAACTGCTTCCGGTTGCATTGAGGGGGCTTCTACCGAAAAATGTCCGATTAGCCATTGTGAAGCTATGTGCATTTCTCAATGCAATCTCTCAGAAGGTAATCGATCCACAAATCATACCAAGGTTACAGAATGATTTGGTGTGATGTCTTGTCAGTTTCGAGTTGGTGTTCCCACCATCCTTCTTCAACATCATGACGTACGTCCTAGTTCACCTATGCGAAGAGATTAACGTTTTGGGTCCTGTATTTCTACACAATATGTTCCCCTTTGAGAGGTTCATGGGAGTCCTAAAGAAATATGTTCATAATCGTTCTAGGCCAGAAGGAAGCATCTCCAAGGGCCATCAAAATGAGGAGGTCATTGAGTTTTGTATTGACTTTTATTCCTGACCTTAAGCCGATTGGTGTTCCTAAATCGAGGCATAAGGGCAGACTGGATGGAAAAGGCACGCTAGGAGGGGAACAAATAATATGTATGGACGGACATTCTCCCACTGAAGCACACTACACAGTTCTACAGAATTCTGCCTTGATGGCTCCGTATATGGATGAACACAAGAATTTGCTACGCTCCAAACACCCGGAGCGGTTTGATGACTGGGTTACACGTGAACAAACCAGGAGTTTCGCGAGCTGGTTGCAGACACGTACCATGCATGACACCTCTATTGAAGATGACCTGTACTTGCTGTCCCAGTTACCATCTTCGAATATAATGACTTTCAAAGGGTACGAGATAAATGTTAATACATTTTAAACGATCGCCCAAGATAAGAAGAGCACCAACCAAAACAGTGGTGTCCGCTTTGATGCAGAAACCAAGACGGGAAAGGAAAATATTATGGTTATATACAGGACATATGGGAACTTGACTATCAACGTGGTTTGAAGGTCCCTTTGTTTCGGTGCAAATGGGTCAATATGACACGAGGCGGGGTAACGGAAGACCCGTGGTACGGAATGACAACAGTGGATCTCAACAATCTTACGTATGCAGACGAACCATTCGTCCTAGCCAATGATGTGGGAGAGGTTTTCTATGTGAAGGACATGTCTACCAAGCCAAGAAAAAGAAAAGATAAGGAAGCGAATGCATCGTACGATGAGCCAAAGCGGCACATAGTTCTTTCTGGGAAGAGAAACATCGTGGGAGTGGATGACAAGACAGACAAGTCAGAAGATTAGGAAAAGTTTGATGAAATTGCTCCATTCACAGTGAATATTGACCCGAGCATCCTGTTAAATGTTGAAGATTTTCCATACGGCGCAAAGGGACACACGCGAAGAAAAAGTTTCACACCCAAAGATCTGGGATGTGATCGTCTTCACTATCATCACTTTCATCTGTGTTTCACACCCAGAAGGGAATCTCTGTAATAGTTAGGGTAGTTATGTGTTTTGGCATTTGAAACGCGAAGAAATTTTATGTGCAAACAAATTCTTCCATGCCTTTACTGATTTTTAAAGTTAAGTTATTCACAAACTAGTGATTCACACTAATTTCGAATAATTCAAAATTTAAACTATTCAAATTTGAAAACTACGGACACTAACAGAAAGTTTGTAATTTTTTGTACCTAAAGCAAAAATATTCACAAAGAAACTCTAAATACACAAAAAAACAACTCAAAAATAAATAAAGCAAAAAAAGCCCGCCTACTAGGCCAGAGCGGCCTGCATACGACTAGAAACCCAACCTATTGTTGGGCCAGGATGCAGGCCCGCAAAGGCCCAGTAGGCCCACGGGGCAGCACAGCACAGGTAGGCCCAGAAGGCCTGCATTTGAGAGGAGCTCAAAGGAGCAGCCGCGGCTGGGTTTATAAACCAGTGCGACTGCCCTTCGCTAGGCGAGGTGGGACTAAACTTTGCGCCCCTCGCCTGGCAGCGCACCCCCCTTTAGTACCGGTTCGTGGCACCAACCGGTACTAAAGGGGGAGCCTTTAGTACCGGTTGGAGCCACCACCCGGTACTAAAAGGGGTCACTTCCCGCCGCTTGGCCTAGCCAAAACAGGCCTTTAGTACCGGTTGGTGGCTCCAACCGGTGCTAAAGGCCCCTCCTATATAAACAACACTTACGAAAATTTCAGTTTCTCATCTGCTTCTTCTCCTCTGCAACATCGCACGCCGCCCCCGTACGTCTCCATCCCTCGTCGCCGCCCCCGTCGCCGCCCCGTCCCCGTCGTCGCCGCCCCGTCGTCCCCATCCCCGTCGTCACCGCCGCCCCGTCCCGCGTCGTCCCCGTCCCCGTCGTCGCCGCCCCGTACGTCCCCGTCGTCGTCGCCACCCCGGCCCGTACGTCCCCGTACCCGTCGTCGCCGCCCCGTTCCTGTCCCCGTCGTCACCGCGCCCGTCGCCGTCCCCGTCGCCACGCGCCCCCCGTCGCCGGTCGCCTCGCCGGTGAGCGCGCGCACACGCACACACACATACATTTTTTGTTTTTTAGTTATACAAATAGTTAGAAATTTTTCTGTTTTTTTAGAGATTGTTAGAAATTTTTCTGTTTTTTAGAAATAGTTAGAAATGTTAGAATTGTTAGAAATGTTAGAATAGTTAGAAATGTTAGAATTGTTAGAAATTTTTCTGTTTTTTAGTTATAGAAATAGTTATAAAAAAGTTAGAAATCTTTCTTTTTTTTTAGTTCTAGAAATATTAGAAATGTTATAGAAATGTTAGTTATATAGAAATGTTAGAAATTTTAGTTATCCAATCATTAAAAAAATGTTACTTTTTGCGGGCATATAGCTAGTATTTGTTCTCGACGATGCCCGGCCCGCATCCTCGCCGTCGACACGTCCCCGACGACGTCCGGCTGACCCATGTTCGGGACTGGGCTCCGCCGGGCTGGCACTGGGAGGTGCTGCCTGGAGGGGAGCGCCGCTTGATGAGGAACCAGGCCCCGGGTCCCGTCGTCGACCCTGATCTCGTTTGGTGGCGTTCGCGTGGGCCAGTTTCGGTGCGGAGGAGCCGGCCCCGCCGGAGGTGGTACGTCATCGTGTCAGGGAGGAGGACGAGCACGTCCATCGCTACATGGTTGCGTTATAGGGCGGCAGGTTCTCCAATACCTGGCAGTTTCTTCTGGGATCTCACTTCAGCTATGATCCTGTGAGGGTTCCTTCACTTTGGGTGTCCACCGCCCGCGCCGCAGGAACCACGAGTGTCCTAGATTCTTCTGTAGTATTCGGTCTTTATTAATTAGCTACCTAGCTAGCCAGTGACGTATTAGATATATAATATTCGAGACGATGTATTCGAGATTATATATTATTCGAGACGATGTATTCGAGATTATATCTACTATTCGAGACGATGTATTCGAGATTATATCTATTATTCGAGACGATGTAATTTCAATACTAAATTGTCTTATATTTCTTTTGGATTAGTTAAATAAAAGCTATGGCGGACAATACCGGCAGAGAGGGAGAACAAGCCATGTTCGATATGATACGCCATCCTCGCGGGCTAGATGATGATCAGAATGAAGAAGATTATGACGGCTCCGAATTTCTAAACAACACCGGGGAGGGTGATATGATATTCGATCGCGACGACCGAATTGATGAAGTCATGAACTATGATTATGATGATGACGAAGAAAATGTTGATCTTGAAACAACAAAGACCGGCGAGGTATATATATTTATATATGCAGGCATCCGGATCGAGCAAATCTTCAGACAACATGACGAAATGAGGCCCGAACAAAAAGTTGAAGGAGGGCGTAAAGTACAATATCGAGGCAATCAGACCTAATGGTGAACCATTAGCGCCTAAGAAGATTGCGGACAAGTTCGTTTGTCAGTGCGGAGTTCTTGTGAAGGACCAACTCCCGATCTCCCTTCAAGAATGGAGAGAGCCAGCAAAGCCACATCCAGATGTTACTTTTGTCGACAACAGACAAAAAGGTCTGCTTTGGGATACTCTCATGGAACATTTCACTCTACCAGATCATTTCACAGAAGCAGATGTGCAGAAAGTCAAGGACGCTGCTCTTAGGAAAATGGCGGTTGCATTCAAGAACCACAAGAATCGTGTATGTGACAAGTACATCAAGGGAGGAAGGAAGACTCCAATATTCGAGGGAACACTAGAGAACCAAAGTGCTCATTGGGACGATTTCGTGAAATTCAAGGATTCGGAATTAGCTAAGGAACGGTCGAGAATAAACAAGAAGAATGCCGAAAAAAAGGATAAGTTCCATAAGCTGGGGCCAGGTGGCTATGCGGTGGCAATGCCTAAGTGGGATAAGTCTGAGAAAGAGATAGAGGATGCAGGTGTCACTCCGGTTACTAAGAGCTGGCCCCCCAGGTGCAGGACTTGGTTCTATGCGCATGGGGGGAGTTGGACCCGAAGACAGGCAAAGTTTCGATGAAGGCATGTCTTGAACGGAGCCGACGATGCGATACTTGTTGCAATAGAAGAGGCTCGATCGGGGGTGTTCCAGCCCAACAGAGAGAACGACGAGCTTACGCGTGCCCTGGGAAATCCTGAACACCCGGGAAGAACACGAGGTGGTGGACCCATATTCAGGGCTACAACTTGACATTCCTGGAGGTGACGACGAGCACACACTCGGAGAGGCCATACATCGTGTCATCCTATGGAGAAAGGATTGCATCGTCTTTCAAAGGCCACCGACACCGTGTCACCCGACTCCTCGTCGAAGTCCGCCACCGAGTCAGCAGACTCCCGCTCCTCCAAGTCCACCAACGCGTGAGGCCACTCCTCCTCCTCCAAGTCCGGCAAAGCGTCAGGCCACTCCTCCTCCTCCAAGTCCGGCAAAGTGTCAGGCCACTCCTCCTCCTCCAAGTCCGGCAAAGTGTCAGGCTACTCCTCCTCCAAGTCCGACACAGCGTCAGACGTCCACTCCTCCTCCAAGTCCGGCACAACTTCAGGCCACTCCTCCTCCAAGTCCGGCACAGCTTCAGGCCACTCCTCCTCGTCCAACTCAGCCACGTCAGCCGTCTCCGCTGCCTAAGCAATCGCAGAAGAGACACCCCGCAGCTATAGTGCATAGCGGTACGAGTCGAGGTAGTACAGGAAGTACAGACGGAGGCAAGCGATATAAATATGGTCCAAGCCTCGCGCCTCTTCCGCAGAGGCCTTATGACAAGTTCGAGGAGGAAAACGCAGCCATATCGAAGGCCGAGGTGGAAGCCCATTTTGCACCGAAACCGCTACCGCCGCCAAGGCAGAAAGTGCCTGAGGAAACGATTGACCACTTCATTCGTATGGCTCAACCACCAGCTCCGAAGCCTGTTGACACAGACTATGAGCGCCACATCAGGAAGTTAAATTGAGCACGTATACAGAGGGAGGCGAGCTCGAGCTCGAGCAAACAACTAGCAGCTGTAAAAAAATGCGGGAAAATCGTTCCCCAGCTGGGAGAATAGGCGGCGCAATCGATCCCCTCGCTTGTTGTGCCAACAACACGTGAGAGTACGCGCGCCCAATATTCTTGTGGGCAAAAAGTTTACGTTCCCGAGGTGGGCAATGTGGTAATAACCGAGGAGTATATAATGCAGGCTGAAATTCTCAATATCACTGTTGGACAACTCCTCGAGATCGAGCCCATGCCTGTGCTTATAGAGGAGGAAATAAAATGGAAATATGTCCGGGGCGAACCTTTGGTCAAGCCAGACGAGGTCAAGAAGCTCCCAATGAGAATGTATGAATTGCATCAATTGTACATGAACATTATCAAGATTTCCAATCGAGAGTCCCTCATGGTGAATGTCAAGAAGGATCATTACTACCATGAGAAAGTTGTGGCCGTTGAGTATTCTAAACTATTTCAGTTATACAATCAAGACGCACTCGACAAATCTATCGTTAGTTGCTATTGTCTGTAAGTGATTTCTTTCTATAATTTAATTCTCTCAATCTAGCTGTAGTGTTCCTTTTGATCAATCATTACCTGTAATTATATCCCCACTATATTCTTTTCTGTGGTATTATGCAGGATGAAGATGTATGAAATGAAAAAAAGTGGACGCTATGGCATTGGGTTCATTGACCCAAACACCGTTAATGAATACACATGAAAAATAGATGCATATCATGCAAAGCATGTAGAAGATAGCATGCTAGAGTTTTTGAAGAGCCTCAAATACAATGAAGATATACTACTTCCTTACAACTTTCAGTGAGTCACACTGTCTTGTACTACAAATTCTCTGTTTTTGCCTAGTAGCTAGCTACATGTTTTTGCTTACATATGCCTGCTTAATTAAGACATGCAAACGTGTGTGCATGCAGATTTCACTGGATCTTGTGTATCATTAAAGTTGACGCCAGAACAGTTGAAATACTGGACTCACTACTCAAAATAAAAACTGACTATAACAATTTGTTTGGGATAATCAACAGGTAATTTCAATCATTATTAAACTATATATCTCGGCCTATTTAGTTCGTCATTTCATGATATGAACTATTTAATAATCCCTTTATTCATTTTCTTTGTCGGCGGGCAGGGCTTGGACAAGGTTCATCAGCGTCACTCCAGGCGAATGGAAAGAAAAGCTGAAATGGTTTCGACCCAAGGTAAGTAATTAAATAGTACTAGCTAGCTAGCTAGCTGCCATCTCTTTAATTATCATGCTTGTTTAATTATTATCTGATCAAATTCCATTCTCGTAAAGGCCCTTCAGCAGGCACAGGGGACTGATCTGTGTGCATTCTGCGTTTGCGAGAACATTCGCATGATGGCGTCCGAAAGGAGCAGATCTCAAAGACAGGAATGGGTACGTTTGTCAGAACACTATTCATAATTTTTACACCATTATCGATATCTAGTCACACAACTAATACACATGCATATTGATCTCCTTCTTAACAGTTCATAGAGGTGCGGGACAAGCTCCTACCAACGGAGTGCGTAGAAGCACTTCAAGAGGAAATAGCGGGATTTTTGCTCGAACAGGTCATAAATCCGAAGGGAGAATACTATTACCCGCTACCGCCCCATGTACCACTTCCAATTGTCATCGTGCCCCGAAGGCACCAATTAGGCTAATGCCACTGGCTCCGAAGGCAACATTGTAGAAGAAATTGTATATAGCTATCTAATTGTATATATATATATATATATATATATATATATATATATATATATATATATATATATATATATATATATATATATATATATACATGTGTGTATGTCTGAATTAATTAATATGGTGGTTTAAGACACATTTGATGATATATATGCATTGCATAACGTGTACAATGTGTACTATCGTAAAATACCAGCAAACGAAAAAGAATTAAATGGAAAACATAAAAATAATGAAAAAGAAATCATAAACCAAAACCCCCCCAACATTTTAATACCGGTTGGTGTTACCAACCGGCACTAAAGGGCTCCCTGCCCCCGGAGCTGCCTCGTGCCACGTGGTTGGCCTTTAGCACCGGTTCGTGCTGAACCGGTACTAAAGGGGGGGCCTTTAGTGACCACACTTTAGTGCCGGTTGTGGAACCGGCACTAAAGGGCCTTACGAACCGGTGCTATTGCCCGGTTCTGCAGTAGTGAAATGCAAATGGCCCAAGAGATTACAATCAGCCGCTGCTAGTTCTACCGAAAGATGGCGTGTATGTTCACATGCATTCACGAGTTACTCCGGAACGAATGAATACTCACTAGTAAGGTAGAATCAGTTAAGGATGTTGTTCAGCCCAAAGGTGCTAGCAAAAAAGATATAAAGAAAAAAAAATCAGTGTCATTATGATATCGGGAAATACTTGCTCCAATTCATGATTGAAAGAAATGTTTCCAGTGTAAGTGGCAGATCAAACTTGATCTAGTTCCACACATTGCCTTTTCCCTTATATGTCGTGGCAGGCGAGCTCCCTTCTGGTAAAAAGGATTTGAGTGGAAGGTTGAGCGCCCCTTAACGTTTAGAAGTATCCTTTTCAACGGTTAGAAACCTTTTCCATCGCTCACCCACCACCATAAAAAGACTTTGCACTACTGGAATCTAGTTATACGCCTAGTAACACGGACACTCGGCAAAGGGCCTATCCTCGCCGGCAAAGCCTTTGCCGAGTGCTACACTCGGCAAAAGCCACCCAGCGTACAGCTCTCAGGCAAACAGGAATTATACATGCGACCATAAGATAAAATCAACACCACAATAAAGTGGTCAATGGATTTCTACAACGTGGCACGTTGGTAGTTCTTTAGTACAAATGCCTATTTACTAAATAATAAAGTGGTCAATGGATTTCTACATGCGACCATAAGATAAAATCAACACCACAATTATCACAAACTGAAGAAGAATTATCAAGTTCTTCCATCCACTGAATCCAATAAGCTGTTTCTGGCTAGCACATCCAGTGAACCCATCCACTAAACCCACTAATTCAGATTTTCTCTTCTGCTTAAGCACATACTGATTCTAATGATGCTCTGCCTTCTATCTGCTATTGAACGAGTCGTGGGAGCTGCCTTCCTAGTAAATAACTTGTTCATGGCATTCAGACCATGAATCGTAGACTCCCGGTCATCTACCTATGTACATCGCATACCACTTCATCTACAAAGATAGAGAAAAAAAGATAGAAAAGGAATGCAAGGTTAAAAATATCACATCATACATAATCCGCGTAAGCGTTCATCACTCATACAATCAAAAGCATCGCAAGTGGCAGTCTAAGAAGTCCATATCAGCACTGATGTCTACTACACAACCTTCTTCTTGTAGACGTTGTTGGGCCTGCAAGTGCACAGGTTTGTAGGACAGTAGCAAATTTTTCCCTCAAGTGGATGACCTAAGGTTTATCAATCCGTAGGAGGCGTGAGGATGAAGATGGTCTCTCTCAAGAAACCCTGCAACCAAATAACAAAGAGTCTTTTGTGTCCCCAACACACCCAATACAATCCGTAGCGGAGAACAAACGTAGAGATTATGGTCGGGTACGAAACCACCACAAAGTTATTCTTTCAAATCAATCCGTTGGGCTATTCCTATAAGTGTCACAAACAACCCTGGAGTTTTTACTAGAATAACACCTTAAGATAAAAATCAACCAAAACCCTAATGTCACCTAGATACTCCATTGTCACCTCAAGTATCCGTGGGCATGATTATACGATATGCATCACACAATCTCAGATTTATCCAACCAACATAAAAGTACTTCAAAGAGCGCCCCAAAGTTTCTACCGGAGAATCAAGAACGTGTGCCAACCCCTATGCATAGGTTCCCAATGTCATGAAACCCGCAAGTTGATCACCAAGACATACATTAAGTGTTCTCATAAAGACTCAATCCGATAAGATTACTTCAAAAGGGGAAACTCAATTCATCACAAAGGAGTAGAGGGGGAGAAACATCATAAGATCCAACTACAATAGCAAAGCTCGGGATACATCAAGATCGTGCCATAGAAGAACACGAGAGAGAACACGAGAGAGAAAGAGATTAAACACATAGCTACTGGTACATACCCTCAGCCCCGAGGGTGAACTACTCCCTCCTCATCATGGAGAGCGCCGGGATGATGAAGATGGCCACCGGAGATGGATCCCCCCTCCGGCAGGGTACCGGAAAGGGGTCCCGATTGGTTTTTGATGGTTCTGGAGGCTTGTGGCGGCGGAACTCCCGATCTATCTTCTGTTCTGGAAGTTTTAGGGTACGACGGTATATATGGGTGAAGGGGGAACGTCGGTGGAGCTATGGGGGCCCCACGAGGCAGGGGGCGCTCCCAGGGGGAGGGCGCACCCTCCACCCTCGTGACCGCCTCGTGGCTCTTCTGACATGGGGTCCAAGTCCATCAGGTGGGTTTCCTTTCAAAAATAACTTCTCCAGTTGATTTCGTTCCGTTTTGACTCCGTCTGATTTTCCTTTTCCTCGAAATACTGAAATAGGCATAAAACAGCAAATCTGGGCTGGGCCTCCGGTTAATACGTTAGTCCCAAAAATAATATAAAAGTGGATAATAAAGCCCAATATTGCCTAAAACAGTAGATAAAGTAGCATGGAGCAATCAAAAATTATAGATACGTTGGAGACGTATCAAGCACCTACATGACTATATCACTCAATCAACACCAAACTATCTAGGTGGACTACTCGGAGGTGTAGTCGGTGAAACCGGTGACCGTGGAGTCAGAGCACGTCGGGGCATCCCCCACGGTGGAGGACCAAGGGTCATTGGGATTATATGTCGGTGGACTCAATGGCAATGAGTCATCACACTCCTTACGTGGTGGGGCTTTCTTCTCCTTAGCTGGCGGATTCTTCTTGGCCAGATACTCAAAATACTTTATTAGGATCAGCTGCGGGTGCTTCTCAATGAGCGCCGCCAAGCGGTCCTCGGCGAGCTTCTCCTTGACCTCGGAGTCAACCCTAATGGAATATGCATCGTCAGAGGAAGCCATAGGCGCGAAATCGATCGGTGCGAACACCTTCAATCACACAATGGAAAATAGCATAAGAATCAAACATCAAAGATTACTTCTAAGCAAATTAATCATGATGGACACTATCTCACGGATATTTCTACTTTCGGTGATGGTCGAGCTGGGCGAGTCCATCGTGCGTGAAAAATGTATATCACATGACGAACTCGCACATGTCTACTGCCATCGGCAAAAGACGATTTTCTTTCTCCAAGAACAACTCTCATCTCTCTCACGTATATATAGTGGAACTCTCTCTGGTGGTGGTATATATGGTGGACACAATCTCACGGATATTTCGATTTTCGGTGATGGTCGGGCTGGGCGAGTCCATCGTGCGTGAAAAATGTATATCACAGGACGTACTCGCCTAGGTCGACCGCCATCGGCAAAAGATGATTTTCTTCCTCCAAGAACAACTCTCATCTCTCTCACATATATATGGTGGAACTCTCTATGGTGGTGGTATATATGGTGGGCACTATCTCACGGATATTTCGACTTTCGATGATGGTCAAGCTGGGCGAGTCCATCATGCGTGAAAAATGTATATCACAAGAAGAACTCGTCTAGATTGACCGCCATTGTCAAAAGTCGATTTTCTTCCTCCAAAAACAACTCTCATCGACTGTGGGTGATGGTCGCTCTTCCTCTGTTCCTCCTACTATGAAAAGATCACAGAGGAGGAACAGAGGAAGCGCGACCCCTACGACAACAATCGGCATCTGTCAAATATCATCGGGTTGAGCTTCATAGCATCCATACAAACAACAAGAACTAATAGATGCATCAACAATTATACATACAAAAAAACAATTATCTACATTCATCCATCGTTCTTTGCATCCATCTATGCATTCAGGCATACATACATACATCCATCCATATATTGATACATACAAAAAAATACAAAAGTCCATGCATTAATACATACATATATACATTCATACATCCATGCATCCATCAATCCTTGCATCCATATAAAAATCCATGCATCCGTACATACACTCATGCATACATACAAGATCGGGAAGGGGGAGACGAAACTCACCGAGAGTAGGAGGTGGTGCCGACGGGGTTGGGGGGGGGGGCGCTGGCGGGGTCGGGAGGGAGGGCGTCGGCCGGGGCGTGGGGCGCCTGCAGGGTCGAGGGGGAGTGTGCCGGCGGGGTGTGGGGGGCGTGGTGAGAAAGAAAGAGAAGTGAGAGATAAGAGACCGCAGGGGGGAGGGGGGTTTAAGTGTTCGCCCACCTTTACCGAGAGTCTGTCGGTGCAGCTCTCAGTAAAGGTATGAGACCTAGATCTAGGGTTTCACCTTTTCCTAGAGTCACGCTCGGTAAAGGATATAACCTAATATCTATTTCACGTTATGCCGAGAGTTGCATTCGAAAATGCCACACGTATCGAGAGTAGCACTCGGAAATGCCCCTCCTCCCTCTTCCGTGCAAGGCCTAGGCATGCCACAAGGACATCACAAATGATTTCCCATGCCGCTATCGGTCATGATTTCATGTGCCGCCTTGCTGATCTGCAATTCCCGGCGATGAAACCCTAGCAGAGCAATAAATTTCTCGAATATTGCACGCGTCCCCGAAAAATGTGAGGCCGTGGCACGTGCCATGCGGTTGCCCCCTCTTAGAGAACGAGAAGTATCGAGGCCAACGGAGAAACAAGACTAGCACTTTCTACACAAACCGGACAAGTTCCCTCTCTATACCCAAATACTAGCTCGGAGACAGTGCGGTTTACAAGCGGCCTCAGGGGTCACCTCTATCGAAACGCGTCCAAAATTTTACCACACCCTACAAAGGCCCTGTGATGACACCGTCCCAGATCCCGAGCAATCCTACCATCGTACGATTTTCCAAGGATTTCAACGGTTGCATCAGGAATGACACCGAGGTACTTTCGGTAACCCGGTTGCGCGGCTTGCCCCTCCCTCATCTCTCCAAGGCCTAGGCATGCCACAAGGACATCACAAATGATTTCCCATGCCGCTACCGGGCATGATTTCATGTTCCGCCTTGCTGATAAGCAATTCCCGGCTATGAAACCCTAGCAAAGCAATAAATTTCTCGAATATTGCACGCATCCCCAAAAAAGTGAGGCCATGGCACGTTCCATGCGGTTGCCCCCTCTTAGAGCACGACAAGTTTGGAGGCTGATGGAGAAACAGGACCAGCACTTCCCGCACAAACCGGACACGTTCCCTCTCGATACCCATATACTAGCTCGGAGAAAGTGCGGTTTACAAGCGGCCTTAGGGGTCACCTCTCTCGAAACGCGTCAAAAATTTTACGACACCCTACAGAGGCCGTGACACTGTGCTAGATCCCGAGCAATCCTACCATCGTACGATTTTTCAAGGATTTCAACGGTTGCATCAGGAATGACACCAAGGTACTTTCGGTAACCCGGTGGCAGGGCATGCACCTCCCTCGTCTCTGCAAGGCCTAGGCATGCCACAAGGACATCACAAATGATTTCCGATGCCATTACCAGGCATGATTTCATGTGCCGCCTTGCTGATCTGCAATTCCCGACGATGAAATCCTAGTAGAGCAATAAATTTCTCGAATATTACACGTGTCCCCGAAAAATGCGAGGCCGTGGCACGTGCAATGTGGTTGCCCCCTCTTAGAGCACGAGAAGTTTTGAGGACAACAGAGAAAACGGACCAACACTTCCTGCACAAACCGGACACGTTCCCTCTCAATACCCAGATGCTAGCTCGGAGACACTGCAGTTTACAAGCTCTGGGCCCTGTGATGACACCATTAATTAAAAAAAAACACCGGCATCCACCATTAAGAAGATGTCCTATCACTTTGAATGTTCTCTCCTCGAGACAGGCGAACAATCAAAATGATAGTCCATCTCCTTATCAAGAGCTTAGTGAATACCGAAGCTTACTGCATTTGGACTATCCCACTATATAAACATGTTTTGTTGCTTGTCTCTAGGCGAGGTGGGACTAAACTTTGATGGTGGTCTTATAATTACCGAGAACCACTCTCTGAAACTTCTCTCTTACCGAGAGCCCATCTCGGTAACGGTGCGGATCATAAATTTGAAAAAGCACCGGCATCGACTTTTAGAATACGACAACCACTATATATGAATTTTTGCAAGTTGATTGTACGGATTCTTACTAATGAAGACCGAGGTGGGACTAAATGTTTGCCAAGAGCCACTCTTGGCAAAGAGTTACAGCCGTGATCGTGCCATTAGTCGCCGCCGAATGCTCTACGTGGCAACACTTTGCCGAGTGTGACCAGATGGCCCTCGGCAAATAGTGCCTTTGCCGAGTGTATCCTATTTGCCGAGCAATACTGTCCGCAGCATCATGTGTTTGCCGATTTACTTCCTTTGCTGGGTGCGTCTATCGGCCTTCTTTAGTTTGCCGAGTGCCCGTATTTTGGCTCTCGGCGTAGACGCCGACACCCGGCGTATACGAAAATTCCAGTAGTGTTGGCATGGATCCTCGCCCATAATTTAACGGACTAGATAATGGGATCATATGAACCTAAGGGTTACTCATATTGCTTCATTCGTAAATAGGTAAATTACTTTCTAATTAATGTAGACAACAACGCAAATTTCAAAGCTTAGACGAGTTGCTCCAGGGGGTGGCTAGGGCGTACCCAAGCCGCCACCGCCCCCTGAATTCCTCTCCTCCGACCACCTGCCGCTACCAGATTCTTTCGGCGGGCAAAGCCCCATACGTCGAATGGTGGTCGGCAGACCCTCATCTCCTCATCTCTTCTCGCAACAGGATACCAACAGTCGGAGCGCGGCGGTCAGCCCTGGATGATTGGCATGCATGGCCAAGCTTGGAGGCTAGAGCGGCGACAACGGGGTGATCGTGACTAGATAGACGTGGTTGCAAGGGCAGCTGGCACTGGCCTGGCAGTGATACCGAGGCTATTGCAGCCTGGTTCTTTGGCCAACGGGCCCATGGAGCAAGGTTGGCAGCGGCTTGCGTTGTGGTGGTGCTGGCCACTTGCGGTTGTTGCTGAGTGGCAGCGTGGTATGTGGTAGCTGGTCAAGCTGCAATAGGTCTGGCCGTGATCAAATCCAGCGATGGTCGTAGATGCGTCGAATCCGGCGGCGCAGGTAGTGTCTGAGTCAAAGTGGGAGGAGGAGTAGCGAGTGCTACAGAGCGGCTATGGTGGTGTGTAGTGGCTGGCAGAGGCGAGGACAGCGCCGACGTAGTGCATGTGGTTGACAGGGGGAGAGCGGCGACCCATAGGGAGGGGAAATTTTTACCCGAGAAGTGGCAGTGGTCGCGTATATATAATGGGCCGCCGACACGAGGAGTAAACATTCTACTCCTCCGCTAAAAAGGATAAAGGGATCTGTTTGGTCCGGATTAGGCCCTTAAAACCAAAATTTTACTCCTCTGACCGCTTTCGAGGAGTCAGCTAGAGATGATGGAAGCATATGTCAACAGTGAAGATGCTCTAGACAAGATGACCCAGGATGAACTAGTATTTCTAATACATCTCTAGCAAAAATTCCTGGTGCATCCCATTCCTTTATATAGTAGATCTCACCATTTATCTGCCACTGTTCTCATATGTGATCATTATTCCTAGCAAGTAGTAGCAACCAAGGAGATGCCAATGCATTCTTCCACAACATCTTTGAGTGTCCATTGTGCTATGAAATGTAAGCAGCCTTGTAAAGGCATGAAGTGTCTGGGCTACGCATTGTGACATAATCAAAGTTCACTTAACAATTGTAGTTTGGTTGCAGCACCTCGAGGGAGTTGTAGCAAGTAAACTCTTCTCAGGCTTGTTATTGCTCCATGTAACAGCAAAGTGTACGTTAGATGGAGGCATGAAATAAATTGGTCACACATAGACCCTTTCAAACAAGAAAGGGTCACATACAGACACTATGACCATCTGACACTCTGGCAGACTGTTTGAAAATAAGAGGATACATAAGGTAATAATCGGCAGGCCATACAAATCAATCAAAGCTCTGGACTAGCTAGACATGCATACACAGAGATAACTGGTAGGTGGATCAACAATGTCCATAACCAATTGCATCTTTCGATGCTCGATTTAACCTGGAAAGTTGATACATGCGCCTTTATTTTCATCCACTAGGGAGATTTACTGCCAAGGGTTTTCTATTGCCAACAACCAAATGAGCTCAAGGTTCTGGACTAGCTAACACACACTGACAACTCATCTGCAGTACCAGGACTCCTGGCGAACCAGACTCAAGGAAAAAATGCGTGAGTGAAGCACCAGCCCCAAATCTTTTGTTAGTTCCTAGTTCAATCATGCCGGAAAAAAAAAAAAGATAAACCACTCAAATTCTTATATATGCCACCCTCTCTGTTTTGAGATGCACACACAATGCTCTCTCTCTCTCTCTCTCTCTCTCTCACACACACACACACACACACACACACACACACACACACACACACACACACACACACACACACACACACACACACACACACACACACACACACACACACACATCATTTTTTCAGTAACATTTCGATAAAGCTTGTTTGAGAAGGGTTAATTTTTCTTTGAATGACAACAACCCTCCGGCTAATGATCACTTGTGGAGGAAATGAGAAAAATCATAAAATTAATATTTCTGGGCTAGGTTGAAGAGAGCTAAGAGTCTAACATGTATTACAACTGATTGCTTGCAGCAAACCAAACCGGTCCTATTAGAACAACATCTTTTGAGGGTGATCAGGAAGAAACCTATGGAGCAGAACACATTTATACATTTGATATCTTGAAAATAAACACAATTTCTCATGTTGCTCCACAAGTCCACACGATCATTTCTCATGATTTCTGGACTAATGGGTGATGTACTAGAGTAGTTTATTCAATTTTTAAGTAAGTGTCTTGCCATAATTAAAGACATGTGAGTTGTTTCTCCATATTGCCATTTGTCATCTAAAAAATATGGTGTGTGCACAAGTCGTCATATCCACACACTCAACTTGGAATTATTCAATGACAATAAGCTTCGTTGAGTAGAACCCAAAATATCCGCAAAATGTTTCTGCTCGCTATAATTTCCGTGATTTCTATATAAAAAATACGTGAAGGCGATCGGCACGTCAATTAAATGGACGCAATGCAAATTTCATTTCCATCTCTGCTAACTTTGAACAAAAAGCATTATGTAAGAAACAGAGTGCTGGGATGACAAGCTTGAGACTTTGCTCAATATAAATGCTACATCCCAAGACTATTTAACGACCTGATGATTGCCCAAGGTAAACCGAGTAAGAAAGCACTTCGGTCGTTGTAGCAATGAGAGAGTCGACCTACATAGATCAAATATCTTGACTGGATTTTCTTGGCTCACCATAGGCCAAGAAAGGAGATAAAATATATTTTCACTTGCTTACTTCTTAGAAGATTAAATGACATGTTTAGTTTGGTTGAATTTTTGTCAGATTTTGATCTGTCACATCTACCGCACTCGGGTTATTTTCAAAAATTTCAATGTAAACTGTCAAATAACCAGGTTAAGGTTTGAAAGGGTGTTTCCAATTCTGAGATTCTTGAAAACCTGAAACAAAACACATAATTTTGGAGGAAAATAAAGATTGAAAATAAAATCGTAAATAAGATGACCATTTGTGTTCTATACAAAAAAAAACACAAAAGACAGTTAGGTGCACATGTTTTCCCTCTAAACAAATATTATACCAGAATTAGTTGGTCGATCTTTTAGGGCTAGTGAACACAAAACAAGTTTCTACTCAGAGAAAATGTGAAACTGTAGCCCTTTCGAAGACACATGGCATGACACCGAACATCACATCGAAATATTCTGTGCTTACAAGTAGCATACACGAGAATGATCCCATAACTATCCTCCATCCCCACCTTGAGTCCTGAATGCATCTTATTCCACAATATGCATCACCTGACGACATTTGGTATCCGCTAGTCAACACCATCACATTTCGATGTCTTCCAACGAGCACAATTGTGATCCATTATAAATATATATATGGCGACTCGAACATGGCTCAACCACTCAAGTGCATATGCTTAGTGTTTTACTGTTCAACATACGTGCAAGTTGTTTATGCCGTGAAAAGTGCCACCAAGTATTCCACAGAGTTTCTTTGAAGATATGGGATGTGGCCAACATGGGCCGGGATGCACGGTGTATACAACTTCCCCACTTTAGCCGTGTACTTTGGTATGGTAGTATGTTAGGTGTGCACTAACTTCATAGCTTTATCCTCATGTAACTGCCGGAGAAGGATACACAACTTAGGATACTCTTTTGTGCCAAAAATGTAATTCTTAAGTGGAGAAATGTTGGGAATTTTGGACTCCACTAGTTGGGTGCCCGTGCGTTGCCACGGGACCGAAAAATGTATAAAGCCAGTAAAACTCTTGTGATCTTTACCTAGTGTCTATCCTACGAGAATAGGGTATGCTATAGATAATGCAGAAGAAGTCTACATAAAGTCTTTTCCCAAAAGGATAATCCTGGAATTCCATCTGTCTTCTGGATTGGAGAAGTGCGGATTTTCTGGAACGCAAAACTTATGATATGGTAGCATCACATCAAAATTTCCAGGAACATCACATCGAACATGTCATGACACTTGGCATGACTCCAAACCGAGCTAGCTAGAGCCAAAATTTCATGTAAAAAGAAAAACAATGCGACTACAAAAGATGCTTGCAAACCAAGCTAGCTACAGCCAAGGATTGATACATGTAAGAAAATAAAACAATCTGAAAGCAGGAATTGAAAGATCAAGAAATTCACATGGGAGAGTGCCTCATTCTTGAAAAAAATAATGAGTCATTTCAAGTATGACTACACTTTGGGATACCTGGAATTTATGGACTCGATTTTAGAGCGAGCTCCTTAAATTTTGACAATACAAATGCTTATAGCAATTCTGTTAGGGTATCATTTCATGTGTTTTCACCAAAATAGCAGTTATTATGGCAATCAGCAAAAAGTGACACAAATGCTAGAGTCGCTCTTACACTTATTATTTAGCACAATGACACGGAGTCCTCCTACTCCTTTTTTTAAAAATTACGTTCTCTTATTCACTACGGCCCAAGAGAAGAGCTCCTGCAGCCCCTTGCACTATGGGCCGGGCCCAGTAGTGTTTTTTCGCAGAGCAACCGCTTGTGTATTTTAGCTCGCCCTGCTGTTGTTTCTAAAAAAACTTGCTCTACTGCTTTTGTCGTAGTTCTCTCTCCACTGTTTTTCTTTCTAGTGCTTGCTGGCTAAAAGAAAAATATTCATGAATTCCAAGTATGTTCGGAAGTTTTCAAAAACTATTCTTGAATTCATAAGAGTTTTTCAATTTCTGAAAATGATTGCGAATTCAAAAAATGTTCATGAATATGAAAACGTACACATGAATTGAAAGAGTTCATACAAAATGTACATAAATCCAAAAAATATTCATCAATTTGAATAAATGTTCACAATACTAACAGTATAATACAATAGGGATGCTTCTGCAAGAAATGGTTCAGCGAGGCCTTGAGGCTAGTATACAGTTGTACACAGGTTTTCAGAAACGAGTTGGATACAGCTGTTGTTGTTTGTTTTCTTATCTGAATGTGAATGAAAGAAAATATTGCAGACATCAAATTAGATGTCGAGGAAATCAACTGCAAGATGACGCAACTCAAACCGGGCTAGCTACAGCCAAAGTTTCATCTATAAAAGAAAAACAATGTGACTAACAAAAAATTCTTGCAAACCAAGCTAGCTACAGCCAACAATTGATGCATGTAAGATAAAAAAAAATTGAAAGCTGGAATCAAAAGATCAAGAAACCCACATGGGAGAGTTCCTCATTCTCGGAAAAAAGAGACATTTCTTGTATGACTACACTTTGGGATTCGTTGAAGCTATGGGCTCTATTTTATACTCCCTCCGTCACAGTTTAGAAGGCGCAGTTAAATTTACGTGCGTTTCCACAATAGACAAGGTTTAGGGCGCATTGCATTTATTTCTAGTAGCTAATTAGTACTCCGATATACTATTTCTATATGCATGCGTAGTGTGAATGCTATTTTTTAGCCCATCTCACAACCAATAGATAACCACCTAGGTCCTAGAGAATTTCCATGCGCGCTTTCTAAACCGTGACGGAGGAAGTACAAATGTTTATAGCAATTCTCTTACGTATCATTTCATGTGTTTGCACCAAAATAGCAGTTATTATGGCGATCAGAAAAAAGTGATGCAAATGCTAGAGTCGCTCTTACACTTATTATTTACCACACTGACAACGAGTCCTCCTACTCACTTTTTTTTTTAAATTACGTTCTCCTACTCACTATGGCCCAAGAGAAGCGCTCGTGCAGCCCCTTGCCCTATGGGCTGGGCCCTGTAGTGTTTTTTTTTCCAGCGCAATCGCTTGTGTATTTTACCTTGCTCTACTGCTGTTTCTCAAGAAAACAAAGAAAGACTTGCTCTACTGTTTTTGTCGTAGCTCTTGCTCCACTGTTTTTCTTTCTAGTGCTTGCTGGCTAAAAGAAAAATAGTCATGAATTCCAAGTATGTTTGGAAGTTTTCAAAAACTATTCTTGAATTCATAAGAGTTTCCCAATTTTCGAAAATGATCGCAAATTAAAAAAATGTTCATGAATACGAAAACAAACACATGGATTGAAAAAGTTCATAAAAATGTAAACGAATCAAAAAAAATTATGAATTTGAATAAATGTTGTGAAATAAAAATATACTTATTCCCGAACCAAAAAATATTCTCAATTTCAAAAAATGACAATGAAATAAAAAGGATAGAAACGGAGTACTACTCCGTCCGTTCATAAATATAAGTCTATTTATAGATTTTAGTTAATATGGATTACATACATGTTTCATCCGATGCATGCATGTTTGGCAAACTGTTATTAGCTCCCGAAATGACAAGCATTAATCAAAACAATCCAAGAGCTCGTTCATGGATCTACGGCCGGATACTGATCGGAGGTCCAAACCCTAGCTATAGCCTCAGGGACAGGTCCAAACCCTAGCTATAGCCGTGGCTGGTGACCCTCGTCAGGAAGAAATCGATCTACCGCACCTCCTTCCTCCCCTCCACTGCCTCGAAACCTTCTCCGTCCGTCTCCTGCATGTCGATAAAGTTACTGCGGTAAAAATCCATCTGCCCGCGCACCGTTCTGGGCCTGGCCCAACAACGTGTCGGGTTTATGTGTGGCCCAGGCCCGGGGGCTCCTGTTGGTGTACAAAAGTAGGGGCACTCCATTGTACCCCTTTATTTGTGCACGGGCAGTCAGAGCCGCGTGCCACGGCCGCACTGAGCATGGCAAAGGAGGGGAGCCGGAGAGGAGCCAAAGCACAAGATGGCCAAGGCAAAGCCAAGACCAGAAACACAAAGAGCAAAGGAGGCAAGGTGGATTCCCCCCCGGCAAGACCCTTGCCTGAGCGGCCTCCGCGGCCCCGGCAAGAGCCCTGCCGGGGCAACTTCCCAACACCCGCAGAGCGAGCCACCCTTGAGCCCAAAGGTTCCGAACGCCGTCAAAAACTATGTTGGGACCAGGGCTCGGGAGGCACCTTCGTGGTGGCATGCAGATCTTTGTCAAGACCATAGATATATGAGGTCAGGTGAGAACCAGAAGACGGCGACCCTCAGCGGGATCCTTGCCGAGGAGATCCACAAGACCCCCGGCAAGCGCCTTGCCGGGGAAAACTGCAACGGCACGGCAAGACCCTTGTCGGGCCCCCGGCAAGGCCCTTGCCAAGGGCGTCAGCGGGGCCACAGCCAGGCCCACGTCGACCAAGACTCCACCGCCGTCCCCAAGCAGCTGCTAGCTCAACCAGCTGGGCAGGCACCTGCGTGGCGACAGGCGGCCTCTACGCCAACTCAGCAAGCACCTGCGTGGTGGCATGCAGATCTTCGTGAAGACCCTATCACCGCGCCACCTCAGCTGTCTGCCTGCCTACATGGCACTGCATGCACCGCTGGCCTGGGCGCGTGTCGAAGCAAGAAGGAGCGGCGACGGATGGGACGGGCCTCGTTCCCGTCCCCGATAAAGCTAAGAGACACCTAAGCGACGCATTAAATATGTCTTGTCCTCTAATACGTGCGATAAGCTCGCGCACTGCAGACTTTTCCACCTTCTGTGTGCCACTGTGGCACCATTTTTCCTATAAAAGGAGGCCCGAGGCGACCAGGAGAGGGATTCGGCGTTTTGGAACTACGCAGCGACCGTAGCTATTTCAGAGGCTCAAGAACACTCAATACATCCACCAAAGCAGGACTAGGGGTTTACGCATCCTCGCGGCCCGAACCTGAGTAAACGATCCTTGTGCTGGCTCCTGGACCTGCTCTTCTCACAACCCCGCGCCTGCCGACCGTAGAAGGGATTCCAGTGATCCCATAGGTGTCGTTCTCACCGATACAAGTCGATGTAATGCAGGCATATGACTATGGACATTTTTCAGTGGCCTTTTTGCCCAACCATCCACCATACTTACAAAGATTAATTTGCCCTGCAAAGAATAATTTTCAAATTCAATCTGTTAAATAACTTAGAAAATGGAATGCAAACAATAATAGTGATAGAATGTTAGGGTTTGAACTTTAGTACTTCAAGGACTTCTGCTTCCATGAATCAAAGCATCACATTTTTTAAAGAGATTAATCTTACAACCAAGTAAAAAAAAATCTGGTCCAACGGCTGGAGTAGGAATCTGAACACACATAGAGAGAGAGAGAGAGAGAGAGAGAGAGAGAGAGAGAGAGAGAGAGAGAGAGAGAGAGAGAGAGAGAGAGAGAGAGAGAGAGAGAGAGAGCTTACGATGTTGTTTATGCCATGGATGGCTAGTTCCTGTTCTCACGTGCTTCTAATCACCGGGAGCAGAGGAAGCAGAGGCTGGCTGCCTCAGACCAGACCACTCGGAGCGAAGGTTTGTCCCACTTAGATGGGTTGGGGCGGTGGAGCCATGAGAGAAAGAGAGGTGAGAGGTGGCATCACCGGCACTTGGGTATGAACAAAAAGCGCCTCCGTTGGCACCTGTGTGATGGCAGCGCCGGCACATGCCCGCCTCGACGTGGGAAAACAGTAGCCATGTGGGGATAACGATGGAGAGGTGGGAGGAAGAGGGGCACAGAGTGGTGGCGACGCGTAGCGCCGCCGTCGGCCGGAGAGGGCACCTAGCTAGGGGCGGCGGTGTGCGTGGTGGATCTGGAGCGTGGGGTTGGGGGTGAAGGAAAAGGCAAAAGAGGGAGCTTTCGCGGGCTGAGCCAAATGTTGGCGCTAGAAAATTCTGTACACGCGCGCACATTTTTGGGCCGGCCCATTTAGCTACCCTCACTTGGTCGGGAATTGTTTCCGACCGACCATCGGTTGGGTGTAAGGTTATTGCCGACTGACTATTCGTTGGTACATATTTTAGCATTCCTGACCAACAATCGGTCGTTATGTATCAGTTTTCCCTACCCACGGTCTGTTAAAAGTTTTTCTGATCAACAGTCGGTTGGCAATACTGACTTTTGGCAACACACATCAGTAGAGAATTCTGGTGCGTGGTGTAGTGCATTTTCAATCGTAGGTGACTAAAGACACACCAAATGTTACATCTCGAGACAAGTGTTTGGATTCATCACATGGTGATGCATTAAGCATCTCACCCTTGCACGGATACTGTAGGTATGAGTATGTGGCCATGCCATTCGTCACTACGCATCCGACATGGAGAACAAAAGCAGATTAGCACAAACTTAGTAGTTTCTAATATAAGATGTCTGATAACAGATGGAAGCCATACACCTTTGGAGTGTACCAAAGAAAATCATGGGTGTGACATTAGGTGCTCATATAGATGAAACAAGCAGTCTAGAACGGTTTATTAAATTTAAATTTTATGATATAGCTAATGAGATGTGCCTTGTTACGGAATAATAAAGTATATAGTATCATATAGATTGTAAATTCATCACTTTTAGTGATATTTACAATAGACATTCTTCCTCCTACCGTCGGCCCTACCTCCCTCCACTTACAAGGCTAATTGTATTCTTTAGCTTGATGAATATTTGAGAGATGTGCTGGCTATTTGAAGATATTAATATCCACCTCTAAACATATATCAAAAGGGTTCGTATGTGGCTTCGTTCCCCCTTTGTCCGCCCCGACAGTGTTTGGCAAGACCTTCACCCCAATTTCTATTGTTCACAATAGTAACAGTATAATACAACATGGATGCATGCATATGCAAGAAAGGGTTCAGCATGCCATGAGGCTACTATACGGTCGTACATGTTTTCGACGAAAAAGGGTTTCCCCCCGCTTTGTATTCCAAAGCAACCAACCGATACAACCAAGGATAGGTGCTGGGGCGGAAGCAGCACAGTCACACCCAAAAGAAACGAAAGAGAAACAACAAGAGAAAAGAATGCCGACAACGGCGGTTCGACGGAAACGGAGAAGCTTCACGACCACTGCGCCCACCAAAGATCTCCCACCAAGCTCCAAGGCTCCGAAGCACCGGTACCAATCAGCACCTCCAAGAAGGACCGCGACGAGGACGACGCTGCTGCCAAGGGTTTCTCCATGTACACGACGAGGCGAGAGGAAGGGTCGCCCCCGACGCCCTCCAGGAAGGTCCGGCGGCACCCACCGGCGTCGCCGCGTTGGTGTCGGACAGGCCGACAGGGGTTTCCCCCGATCCCAACCTTCACCTCGGGTGCTCCAGAGCCTGCCACCAAACCGACCACCATCTTGCGCCACCATGGTCAAGAAGCCTCCACGCCGTCTCAGCACGGCACCACAAGGTGAGGTCTGCACGACAAGGGATAGGAGCCGGGACTAGGGGCCGCAGCACCGTCGGCAAGCGGGAGGGCACAACCTCCGCCGTCAACGACGGTAGCCGACCAGACACACAAGTTGGAGCCTACCAGGCCCATGTGCCCACAGGCCCGGCCGGGAACTCCATTCCCGGACAGCTCCCGCCATCGCGCTGCAGCTGGCACGCCATCGGCATCGCCGCCCCTCGTCAGAGCCGCCCTCCTCCTCACCACACAGACGACGATGAAGCCACGCCAGGGACCGGTCCGCTAGGACCCAGATGGGGCCGGGAAGGCCCAGATCTGGGCCGGGGACGCGCCGCCGGCCACCGCACGCCACCATGCCGCCCTGCTGCCAGGGGCAGCACCACCACCGCGCCTACCGCCGGCGACCGCGCCGGGCCGCCGCCAAGCCGAGCGACACCGCCGCCCCCCCCCCCCCCCCCGGTCCCGGACCAGGGAGACGCGCGCGCGGGGAGAGGAGGTCCTGCCGCCGCCGGTACCCCCCGGGCTGGAGCCAGGGGCGCCCACCGGCGACGGCAGGGGAGAGGAAGGACGGATCGACGCCGAGAGCAGCGGCGCGGGGGCGGAAGGAGGGGGAGGGGAGGAAGGGCGGGGGGGGGGGGAGGAAGGTCCGGATCCGGGCCGCGCGCCGGCGAGGGAGGCCGGATCCCGCCGGCGACGGGCGGGGAAGAGCGGCGGCGGCTAGGGTTGCGGGGACGGGAGCGGGTCGGGAGCCCTCCCTCGAGTCCGACCTCGTACAGGTTTTCAGAAACGAATTAGATAGATCCATTGTTGTTTGTTTTTCTACCTGAATATCAATGAAAGAAAATATTCCAGACATCAAATTAGATGTCGAGGAAATGAAATGCAAGATGACACAATTCCAAACCGAGCTAGCTACAGCCAAAGTTTCATGTATGAACGAAAAACAATGCGACTACAAAAAAATTCTTGCAAACCAAGCAAGCTACAGCCGAGGATTGATACATGTGAGATGATTAGAAAAACATGAAAGTAGGAATCGAAAGATCAAGAAACTCACATGGGAGAGTTCCTCATTCTCGAAAAAGAAATATGAGACATTCATGTATTACTACACTTTGTGATTCCTTGAAGCGATGGGCTCGATTTTAGAGCGAGCTCCTTAAACTTTTACGAAACAAATGTTTGTACCAATTCTGCTACGGTATCATTTCATGTGTTTTCACCAAAATAGCAGTTATTATGGCGATCAACAAAAAGTGACGCAAATGCTAGAATCGCTCTTACACTTATTATTACCTAAAAAGGCTTTCGCCCCGCTTTATATATAAAGCATCAATCAACAAGCATCCAGTACAAACACACGCCACGCACCGCAACACACGCACACACCCAGGGCAGGATACATAGGCGCTGAGCGCAGCAACACCACCCCTACCACTACCACCACGCAAAGATGAAGCTACATATGACGAACCATGTGCTCCAAGGCGGCGCCTTCAGAAAGGGAACGACGTCGGAGCGCCGCCACCGCCCGATCCAAAGATCAGAGTTCCCCCCGGAGCTGCATGACGGGCAATGAGAGCTGCAACGATGCCTTCAAGAAGGGAACGATACTCGCTGCCGCCGGTCCGTCCAGAAATAGAGCAGGTTTTTACCTCGGCCGACACTCATCGCCACCGAACGCCACACCCCGGCAACCACGCCGCCCACACGGCCATGGTCACCGGGCAGCACCTAGGCACGGGCTCTGCTCACGAGCACCGCGCTACCACCACCAGGGCCGCCGCCCTAGCATCCAAAACCTCGACACCACCTCATCCGAGATCCGTCGCACCCCAACGAAAGAGACGAGCGGAAAGGTTCCACCTTTCGCACCCCTGGTGCCCCCAGCGTCAAGACCCAATAGGTCTGCCAAAACTGGCATCCACCGACCCGTCATGCTGTCCCAAGCGCGAGACAAGCTTAATCCTACAGCATCGAGAGGGGACGAGGTCAATCCGGCTGCACCGTGCGCGATACGAGCTCGGTCCTGCCGCATCGGGCGCGGGGCGAGCTCGGTCCTGCAGCATCGGGACGCGAGACGAGCGGTGGACCGCAGCTGGGAGAGGACCAGCCCATTAATGGGAGTAGCACCCGGGCGCCGAGGAGATGGGGTGAAGGTCGAGACGGCCCGGCCGCAGACGAGCCGACGCCGGAGAAGCCGTCCGCTGCCGCAGACAGATCCGTCGAGCCACCATGAAGCCGCCACGACACCGGGAGGTCACCACCGAGACCTCCCCACGCCGCCGCCCACGACCGGAGCAGCGGGCACGCCCGGCCGCTGCTCTACCAGCATCGCCCGACGACCTCCAAGCACTGGAGCCGCCGGGCACGCACCACCAGAGCCACGCGCCGCCGGTCGGCCCCCAATGCCAGATCTGGCCGGATCCGGGAAGAGACCGGCCGCGCGCCACCTACCGAGATGGGAGCAACGCAGCCGCCCCATCTCGTGCGGAACGAAGGGAGCCGGAGCGCCGCCACCAGCAGGCCACCCCGCCGCCCTGCGAGACCGCCGCCACGCCACTGGATCCCGCGGACATCCAGCGCCGCCACTCGAAGGGGCCGCCCCGCGCCGGCGCCTACAAGCGGAGGGGGGAGAGTGGCCCCGCCACCGCCGTGCCCACCAGGCTTTGTCCGGCGGAGCTCGTCGGCGGCGATGGGGGAAGGGTAGGGAGGCGGGGCGAGGGGCCCGCCAACAGGAGATCCTCCCCGGCGCGCACGGGCGCGACGCGGAAGGGGAGGGGAGGAGAGGGGGGAGGAGGGAGCAAGGCGGGCCGAGAGGAGCGCCCGGTGGCCGGCGACGGCGGGGGGCTAGGCCACCGGCGGCAGCGGCGGGTGGGAAACCCTAGCGGGGGTCGCGGGGGAGCCCGTCCAGCTGCTTACTGAAATGAGACGCTCGACTGGACCCACAGTCTGGCATTTGCACTTATTATTTAGCACACTGAAACCGAGTCCTCCTACTCACTTTTTCTTTTGAGATTACGATTCTCCTACAGTCCTACTCTCTCCGTTTTAAAATAGATGACCCAACTTTGTACTAACTTTGTACTAAAGTTAGTACAAAGATGAGTCTTTTATTTTAGAAAAAGGGAGTACTCACTATGCCCCTAGACAAGGGCTCGTGCAGCCCCTTGCGCTATGGGCTGGGCCCACTAGTGTTTTTTTTCGAGCGCAATCGCTCGTGTATTTTAGGTTGCTCTACTACTGTTTCTCAAAAAAAAAAAAACTTGCTCTACTGTTTTTGTCGTAGCTCTCGCTCCACTATTTTCTTTCTAGTGCTTGCCGGCTAAAAGAAAAATATTCATGAATTCCAAGTATGTTTGGAAGTTTTCTAAAACTATTCTTGAATTCATAAGAGTTCCCCAATTTCCGAAAATGACCGCGTTCAAAAGATGTTCATGAATATGAAAACATACACATGAATTGAAAAGGTTCATAAAAATGTACTTAAATCCAAAAAATATTCATATATTTGAATAAATGTTCATGAATTAAAAATATATACCCAAACCAATTAATATTCTGAATTTCCTAAAATGACAATGAATTAAAAAGGAAAGAAACGGGCTAGTATTCCATCCGTTCCATATAAGTCTTTATAGATTTTAATTAATATGGATTACATACATGCATGTTTCATCCGATACATGCATGTTTGGCAAACTGTTATTAGCTCCCGAAATGACAAGCATTAATCAAAACAATCCAAGAACTCGTTCATGGATCTACGGCCGGATACTGATCGGAGGTCCAAACCCTAGCTAGAGCCTCAGGGACAGGTCCAGGGAGCCACCGACGCTGCCGGGCGGCGGCGAGGAGGAGGGCGGGGTCGTGCGCTGCTCGGACTCGTCGGGACCGCCGTGGCTGGTGACCCTCGTCGGAAAGAACATGATCTCCCGCACCTCCTTCCTCCCCTCCGCTGCCTCGAACCCTTCTCCGGCCGTCTCCTGCATGTCGATCCGTTGTTGCAACATAGTCATCAGTTAGTTCTGAAAAATCTAGATGAGTGATGCCGAGCTTTGGGAACGATCGAGAAAATGCACGTACCTTGCGAGCGGCCGTCATGGTGGCGTCGAGATCGTGGATGGAGTAGTATGGCGCGTTGGTGGTGGCGGCGGCAGGGTCCTGCGTTCCTCTATCTGCCAGGAGCGGCGAGTAGTAGCGGGATCCGGTGGCGGCGTCGAAGGCGGGGAGGTAGTCGTGGTGCTGCTGCAGGACAACGGAGTTGAGGTCGTGCTGCGGCCTTCGGGTCGACGCCGCCGCAGCGCAGGCGCTCGAGCTCCGCCATGCTGAGGCCGCGCTGCGGGTTCGGCGTCCTCCTGGGCGGCGCCCCGCTGCCGCCGCAGCGCAGACGCTCGAGCTCCGCCACGCCGGGGCCGCGCCTCGGGGTCTTCCTGAGCGGCGTCCCGCTGCCGCCGCTGCCGGAGGCCGCCCGCGCCATCGCATCTGAGTGGTCCGGCGCAACGGCATGGGCCGACGTGTCAGCCGCCGGCGTGTCCTCCGGGTCTGCGCCGAGGAGGAAGTAGGGCGTGGGCGCCATGAGGGAGGGGAGGAGAAGAGCGGGGAAGATGGCGATCGACGGGGGACGTGCGGCTGGGATGTGGGTGGCGTGGTGAGAGGCTGAGAGCTGAGACGGGAGAGGATGGCAGTCTCCTCCCGGGGGCGCTCGTTTTATAGAGGCCGAGCGGCCGCGAGGAGACACCGCGTGGCCGGGGGAAAAATCGGTGGAGACCGGCACAAACCTCCTCCTGTGCACCCCGCGTTGGCTCGGCTCGGCTCGGCTCCTACCATTCCAGAGTATCGCATGGATCCCAGGTGTTGGGGACTCGATCCCGACTGCCGCGAACGGTTCACGAGCGCGCAGCCGCTGCCTGGATTCGCCTCCTCCGCCGCCTGCAATCGCCTCCACCGTCGCCTGCAATCGCCTCCACCAACGCCGTCCGTCTCCGAAAACCGAATCTCCCGCCGGCAAGGATAGTTTTTCCACCCAGCTCTCCACCTCTCGTACTGAAGTGCTTGCTGTGTAGTAGGAGTATATAATATGCCGCTGTTGTTGCTCTTGCTGGTGCTGGCTTGCCTAGTAGTATATCCACACAGCACATGTCAGAGCAAATATCTTCAATTTTATTCATTTTTCACCCATTACAGTGCAACCGTATGCACTTTTTTTGCACCAACAGTGGTATTTTTTTTGTAATATTCAGTTATTGGAAATGTAAACAAGTAATGTCAAGATCTCATCATTGGTGCACTGAAAGAAAAAGTTGTCACACTTAATGGCAGAAGGGGACAATTAGAAGCACAAGTTAATCATCTACATAACCACAATATGGATGCAAATATTATTACCTGTGCACCTTTATTATATCATCACTGGATTTTGATAATTCAGTTCGTTAAGTACATATGATTTGTTTTAGGATTAAGTACATATTATTTAGTTATCACTTGTTCCTGCAGACTCGAACTTCCTTCTAAGTGACAGCTTTTCACTGCAATGAATGGGTTCGAGGTGTGATTTATACTACTGTTGGTCCAGAAAATAGTCAAACTTATGCTTTGAGGAATGTATCCTCTGTCCAGTCAGGGTTCTCTCCAAGCCACCATCAAGTTGCAATTTCATCTAGCAGAGCGAGACATTGTTGATCAACCCTGCTCATGTTGTGATCAAATAGTGTAGAGATTTTTTGTTGATGGTCAAAGAATGCATATAGAGAGATTTCTTATAGACAGGTTGAAATGTCAATATACGATGTATGAAATGAGCTAGTTATAGATTGTGCCACAGGGTGAAGTTTCAAGATTTGTGAAGATATGTATTTTACAAGTTAGTTGTCCTTAAGGCTGACATGTTTCATAGTTGAGTCTTGCTCTTAGTCATCTTAATGAGGTTTCCTCAACACAAAAATACTTATAGAATAATATAGGATGAAAAGGTTCTTGCTTCAGTAAAATTTTATGATTTTTGTGCTTCTGGTTTAGAAGCTACAAAAACAATGAAGGAAGATTGTCCAAATTATCAAACAGATTGCGTTCTTTGACTTGGGCTGAAGTTTGAGCCTACTTAATTAATATCCTCGATAGAGTTGTACCTTATAACTCATTTTTGAAGTTTCCAAAAAATGTATTTATTTGAAACATTGATTCTCCAGATCATTTATATGTATGGCTGATGAGAGAAACAATCACACTTTTTACCATCAAACTGAAGATTTCTAGTCATCCATATATATATGTCAGATAAAAAGATACATTGTACATTGCCTGGGAGAGAAATCAACTCTGGTTGCCTAGAACATTTGTCATACATCCAACTCCAAAGTTGCAGAATTAAAATTTAGTCTAACAAGAATTGTCATATTATCTATCTAAGTTTACGAAATCAGCAATCATTCCATCTTCTCCAATCGTTTCGACGACAGTTGTGTACTTGAGGCCTTTGGTCTAGGATACGGACAGTGGAGCCTAGTTTTTGCGCAGCGAGGAAGCCTCCCATTTGTTCTTCTGTCGCCGAGGCTCCCGCCCCTCCGTAAGGCATCGTCAATGTCAAATATGACCACCCTGTTTGGATTATATATGCTTCCATCCTTTAGCCAAGAGTAGAATCTTGAGAAACCTTTTATATCTTGGCCTCGAGCTCACTGGGATTCATTCGGAAGATGTCCTTCAGCCATGCTTAAACATCTGGTCACTCTAGTAAAGGTTTTCCTCGAATTGACTTTCTACAGGGCAAAAGAAAGAAAATGTCAGTGAAATAAAAATCCTCAAAACTGTAACATGCTAAGAAACCAGGGGGTCAATATTGCCAGTTTTAGTTGTTGCAAAGAAACACATTATAGACTTTTGCCATCTTCTTTGCCTTAAGCTTAAATCTACTATAATATTTTCCTTTATCCATGCAAACCATCGAACCAACATGCTGCTATTGTCCATGCAAACTGCAACAATGTAAATTCTACACAAAAGGTTCATGTCCAAAGAACTCAATAGAATTGAGATAATGGGCAATTTATCTCTTGCATGTATATTAACGATAGTTCATGGTTATCTAAAAATGCATCTATAATCGCTTTCTTCTTATGTTATAATTCCAAATGCAGTATTTTTTGAAGGCATAATTCCACTACGAGACGTGCTTCGGTACGACCCTCTCCCCCTGCCCCCTAAGACGTATAAAGGACGCCCGATACGCCCGCCCGTATCGCCCGCCCACCCACCCGCCTGCTGCTATAGCCCATCTGAGTGCGCCTGCCTGCTGCTATAGGCCCCCATGTTAGAAAACAAAACATACGTGTCGGCCCAACGCTGCCAGCAGTCCATAACCTAGTTTCGACTGCCGTCTGCCGCCGCCGCTTTCAACGGCGGTATCTTGCCGAGGGGGAGCCTTGTCGGCCCACCGCCGGCAACGAGGAGTCTTGACGCCCTTTCCGCGGCGAGAAGAACGGAGGTTCGTCTTCCACTAATCGTTCTGGCCGCCGACATGCCGCCGTCGTCGTCGCCCTCAAGTAACGATTATATTCACGATTATGTTACATGATTTTTGAATTGATGAAAGACTACTTGTACGTGTACAGGTGGATCGGGAAAATGTTTATGACGGCGATGATGGCGATAGCGAGGATGGCTCATCGCCATTCAATGAGGACGGACATGCCGTGGAAAACTATATGAGTTTGGATGAATCGTACAGTGGCAATGTAAGTATTGTACATGTTGCAAAAAACATGAAATACAAAAAAACCCTGATGACACTGGAATGTAATTCTTTGTCTTTGTACAGCAAGGTGAGCATGATGACAATGAGGATATGGATATAGATGATTCTTATGCTGAAAGTGGTAGCCAGGTACATATAAAATTAAGGACGGTACGAAATAACATAACAACCTCATCACCTCTTACATGTCTTATTTTAAATGTGCGCAGATGGATGCGGAAGGGTTCTATGGGCTGAACATATTCGATGATAACATGGATGAAAGCGATGTCTGTGCATCGGATGATGAGAGATCGAGCAAAGTAAGTTATGACAAGTGTTAGATATGAGATTCACGCATACAACAACTTACTGACATGGAAGGTTCTATATTAATTCGTTTGCAGGGACATGACGGTGGCCCAAGCGGGAATGATGAGGATGCCCTTGGTCATGAGTGTAATTTTGACATTGGCTACGATGAATGCCAGCAAGAGTCACTGGACAGGCATTGGAAGGTGATGACCATGAAGTTCAGGTCAGAAGAGGCATTTGATTTCTGTAACGAGTTCGCGAAAAACGTGGATTCAGCATTAGGAGGGACATCCTGCAATACGCAAAGAGTGTTGACGCACCTATGCGCTTGAGGAAGTTTGTGTGTTCGAGGGCTGGGAAACGACAACCCAAGTTTTGTACCATGGAAGGAAGGAAGCGTAGGCTGAGACCGGAGAGTCGATACTATTGCGAAGCCCATGTAATAGTGAAGCTTGATAGAGAGCGCTCAACTTGGTATGTAAGCAGTTTCAGCGATGATCATAGTCACATTATTGCTAGAAGTTACCTATCTCCGGTCTCATAATCATATAAAGGAATATCAGAAGCTCGAGATCTTAGCTATGGCAGGTGCTTTGTAGCGACCAGACCTCAAACAGTCTGATCTCTGTGCTCATGTGTCATCCCTGGATTAGTAATGCTGACACCACACAGTACTTGAAGGATTTATAACAGAGTAGCAATCACACACTTATTACATCGAATGTCTCAAAAGAGAACTTATTACAATAAATATGGCTTAAGGCCATCTAATAACGATAACAACGGAAGGCTTGGAAGATAAGCGAGTCCATCAACTCCAACGGCATCACTGAGTATAGAACCATGACCTAAAAGGCACCTTACTCGTCGTCTGAAAAGTCTGCAACATTAAACGTTGCAGCCCGAAAACGGGTCAGCACATGGAATATGTTGGCAAAGTAACACATAGAGAGTAATGAAAGATTTAGACTATACTACATGCATATATGGCTGGTGGAAAGCTCTATGATTACAGTTTTGCGTAAAGCCAATTTTTCCCTACTGCAAAGGAATAAATTTCTTTTAACTATCATGGTGGTTGTTAAACATTGAGAATGGTTGACAGCATCCTCAATCCCAATTAAAGTAATCATCATTAAATCCCAACAATATTAATTTAAAGTAACATGATGAGATTCACATGATATCCAAGTACTAGATACTCAAAACGTCCATAACCGGGGACACGGCTAACCATGATTAGTTTGTACACTCTGCAGAGGTTTGCGCACTTTTCCCCACAAGACTCGATCGCCTCCGTTGGATTTCTCGCACTACATGGTGTTTGAGAAACGGATGACCGAGAGATAGTCTTTCAAAAGCGCTAGCACCTTACGATGGATAGGCCGGTACACCTACTTTCCCCTACATCTGCTAGTCTATCCTGTAAGAGTTCGCACGACTTAATCAACTATGCCAGAGCCCATAATGGCTTGTGGCTGCACACGGAAGTTTCTAGTATGAATAATCTCATGATCCCTTCGAGCCTGGGTGGCGGTCCATAAATAAAAACAACAAGCAATCCTGAAATACCCAGGTACCTCAATTCACCCAGATGTGTGTTTAAGTTGCTACGTTAGATAAACCATTAATTAACAAACTCACATCTGTCATGGATATCACTCACCCAATCCACGTCTACTAGCATAGCATGGCATAATAAGCAAACTTAGAAGTAACTCCCAAAGGTTTGATAATACAACAGGTAATAGGTACTACCTCAACTACTTCCCATCCCACATTTAATTAGATCCTAATCATGCAATGTTTGAGGACTGATCTAATGCAATAAAACTGGGTAGTAAAAGAGGTATGATCAAAGTGTTACTTGCCTTGCCGATGACCCGCGAAACCTAGAGATTCAAAGTAACAGGCGGCGGACTCCGGGTATTCTATCGCAGACAAACAAACAAGCATACAATAAGTACTGATCTAATGCACAGGTAAAACTGAAATAAGAGATCTAACCAGAAAGTTGAACTTAAGAACTCCGGTTTGCAAAAAGAAACAAATCGAACGAAGCAACGAAAGTCAAACAACGAAAGAAAACAACTTCGTTCTACTAATCTGGATCCAAGTCAAATTTTAGTTTCAGTTGGTTAAACGGATAGAGGGTTTTGATACGAAACTCCAGGCGCTTGAATGGCCTGATTCCGATAAACGAGCGAAAAGTTATACTAAAACGAAAATCGGATCAGAAATCGCGATCAGAAAATAATCGCGGAAAATCCGAGAAAAAGGAAAACGAAGAAAAGATTAACGAACGAACGTTCGTTAACTGGATTTAGAACGTTCGTTAACTGGATCTAAACGATGAACACGTTCGTTAAGACGAACGAACGAGCGAACGCTCGCTAATTAACCTAAACCAAAAAAAAACAGATCTAAACAAAAGAACGGAAACTAAAAAAACCGACGAAAAACCGACGGAAAAACCGAACGGCTTTTCGAGAAAAAACGGCGCCACGGGTTTCGAGGCGACCTCGGGCAGCGGGTCAGCGAGGCGGCGGGCGGCGGCTCCGGCGACGGCAGGCGGCGGCGCGGCAGCGTGCGGCGGCGGCGGCGGGAGGGCTCGGGCGGGGCTAGGGTTTGGGGGTCGCGGGGCTGGGCTGGCCTCGGGCCTCGGGCACGTCTTATAAAGCCTGCCGGGCCAGAGTCCCAGGCGGACACGACCCGGTTAGGTCGGTTGCCTTTTTTAAAAAAATAATTACGCGAAGTAGAAAAATAAAAAGAAATACTAAATGGAATCCAAAAATCCAGAAATAAATTTTCCCCAACTTCTAAAATCAAGCCGGACAAAGTGAACATTTATTTGGGGCCTAAGTGCAATTTTGAAAAACGCATATTTTTCCTAAATTCAAATAAAATAGCGAAAAACTCCGAAATAAAATCTTATTTGATATTATTATTAAATCTCAATATTTATTTATTTTGGGAAAGTCATTTTATTCCCTCTCTCATATTTTTGTAATAGAAATAATTGATGATAAAATAAATGAAATCAAATGATCCTATTCTCAAAATTTGAGGAAACTCAAATATGAAAATAACGAAATCCCCAACTCTCTCCGTGGGTCCTTGAGTTGCTTAGGATTTCTAGGATCGAAACCAAAAGCAAATAAAATATGATATGCAATGATGATCTAATGTATAACATTCCAAATTGAAAATTTGGGATGTTACAAACCTACCCCCTTAAGTTGAATCTCGCCCTCGAGATTCGGGTTGGCTAGAAAATAGGTGAGGGTGGTCCTTGAGCAAATCTTACTCTCGTTCCCAGGTGGCTTCATCCTCCGTGTGGTGGCTCCACTGAACCTTGCAAAACTTGATAACCTTGCTGCGAGTACTCGGCTGGCAAACTCGAGAATCTTAACTGGTTTCTCCTCATAGGTCAAATTGTTATCCAACTGAATTGATTCCAATGGCACCGTATCTCTCAAGGGTATGCCAGCCATCTCCGCGTGGCACTTCTTCAACTGAGAAACGTGGAACACATTATGAACTCCTGACAATCCTTCGGGCAATTCCAACTTGTATGCCACTTCTCCCATACGCTCCAAAACTCGATATGGTCCTACAAAACGTGGCGCTAACTTTCCCTTAACTCCAAAATGCTTTATTCCTCCTAGTGGAGATACTCGAAGATAAATTCTGTATCCGACTTCATAAACTGTCTCCTTGCGTTTAGAATCTGCGTAGCTCTTCTGCCTGGACTGGGCTACCTTGAGTCTATCGTGAATCAACTTCACCCTCTATTCAGACTCCTTAATCAAATCAGGTCCAAACAACTGGCGGTCTCCAACTTCGTCCCACGACAATGGTGTCCTGCACCTCCTTCCGTACAAGGCTTCGAAAGGGGCCATTTTCAAACTGGTTTGGTAACTGTTGTTGTAAGAGAACTCTGCATATGGCAAATTTTCGTCCCAACTAGATCCGTAATCTAGCGCACAAGCTCTCAGCATATCCTCCAAAATCGGATTGACTCTCTCGGTCTGTCCATCTGTCTGTGAATGAAAACCGGTACTAAACTCTAGCCTGGTACCCAAAGTTTCAGACAACTACTTCCAGAACTTTCAGGTAAACTGGGTTCCTCTATCTGATACGATACTCCTCGGAACTCCATGCAGACATACGATCCTGGTCATGTATATCTTTGCCAACTTAGCGCTGGTGTAAGTGGTCTTTACCAGGATGAAATGAGCTACCTTTGTCAACCGATCAACTATAACCCAAATCGAGTCATAGCCGGAACGAGTCCTTGGTAATCCCGTGATAAAATCCATGCCTAGCTTGTCCCACTTCCATTCGGGTATCGGCAATGGCTGCAACAATCCTGTTGGCTTCTGATGCTCTGCCTTTACTCTCTGACATACATCACAAACTGCTACATACTCTGCAATATCTTTCTTCATTCTGGTCCACCAGAAAGTATCCTTCAAATCCAAATACATCTTGGTCTTTCCTGGGTGAATCGAATAGGGTGAGTCAAGTGCCTCTTGCAGAATCAACTTCCTGATCTCCGGGTCATTGGGCACATAAACACGGTCTTCAAACCATAGGGTATCGTGCTCATCCTCACGAAAACCTTTAGCCTTTCCTTCGCTCATTTTCTCTTTTATAGAGGCAATCTCCTTGTTGTCTTCTGAGCTTCTCTAATTCTATCCATCAAAGTTGACTGAATCTCCAATGCTGCTACATAGCCTCTCGGAACTATTTCCAAACATAGCTCACGAAGATCCTCGGCTATCTCCATTGGCAATTCTCCCGTCATTAGTGTATTGACATGGCTCTTACGGCTCAATGCGTCAGCTACTACATTAGCCTTTCCGGGATGGTAATGCAATCCCATATCATAATCCTTGATGAGCTCCAACCATCTCCTTTGTCTGAGGTTTAACTCCTTCTGTGTGAAGATGTATTTCAAACTCTTATGATCCGTGTACACTTCACAATGGTTTCCAATGAGGAAATGTCTCCATGTTTTCAATGGATGCACTACGGCTGCTAACTCCAAATCATGCATGGCATAATTTAATTCGTGAGGCTTCAATTGTCGTGAAGCATACGAAACAACTCTTCCCTCCTGCATAAGCACTGCCCCAAGTCCTCAACGTGAAGCGTCGCAATATACCTCATAATCCTTGGTCTGGTCTGGTAAAATCAACACTGGTGAGGTAACCAAACGTTTCTTCAATTCCTGGAAACTAGCCTCACACTCCTCAGTCCATATGAACTTGGTATCTTTCTTCAGTAATTCCGTCATAGGCTTTGCAATCTTTGAGAAGTTCTCAATAAATCTCCGGTAGTATCCTGTGAGTCCAAGAAAACTCCGGATCTCTCCAACTGTCGTTGGTGCTTCCCAATTGGTTACAGTGATAACCTTTGTGGGGTCAACTGCTATTCCTTCTCCGGATATAACGTGTCCGATGAATCCTACTTCCTTCAAACAAAACTCACATTTGCTGAACTTGGCATATAACTGATGTTCTCTAAGTTTCTCCAGTACCAATCACAAATGTTCTTTATGCTCTTCTTCCTTCTTCGAATAAACCAGAATATCATCAATGAACACTACGACGAACTTATCCAAAAACTCCGTAAACACTTTGTTCATCATGTTCATAAAATAGGAAGGTGCGTTAGTCAGACCAAATGACATAACGGTATACTCATACAGTCCATATCTTGTGGTGAAAGCTGTCTTAGGTATGTATTGCTCTCGAATCTTCAATTGATAGTACCCTGATCGCAAATCGATCTTGGAAAACACTTTAGCTCCTTGCAATCGATCAAATAGATCATTGATCATCCGTAATGGGTACTTGTTCTTGACTGTTACCTCGTTCAATCCGCTGTAATCAACGACCATCCTTAATGATCCATCCTTTTTCTCCACTAGGAGTACTGGTGATACCCAAGGCGAAGAACTTGGGCGAATGTAACCTTTATCCAGTAACTCCTTAATCTGCTTCTTAATCTCCACCAAATCCTTTGCGGGCATCCTGTATGGTCTCTTCGATATTGGCCCTGTGCCTGGCAAAAGCTCAATGAAAAACTCAATATCTCTATCTAGTGGCATGCCTGGCAACTCTTCTGGAAATACGTCAGGGAAATCCTTTACCACTGGTACTTCCTCCTGCACAACTCCTGATAAGGAATTTACTTCTGTCCTGTTTGGCGCATGCCGGGATACATACTTGATCCTTCTTCCTTCTGGCATTGTGAGCAAAATTGTGTTACTTGCGCAATCGACGTTTCCTCCATACATCGACAACCAATCCATACCGAGAATTACATCCAAACCTTGGGATTCCAGAATAATTAAATCCGTTGGGAAACATGCCTTCCTATACTTAATGGCTCTTGAAAACATCCTTGACTAGCCATGTACTCCGCTCCTGGTGAGCTTACTAGCATAGGTGTTTTAAGAATCCTAATGGGCAGGCTATACTTATCCACGAATCCCCTTGATATGTATGAATGTGATGCACCAGTATCAAAAAGAACGAGTGCAGTAAATGACTTGACCAAAAACTTACCGATTACTGCATCAGGCTGAGCTTCAACCTCCTCCACATTAACGTGGTTCACCTGTCCCCTGCTGAACGGGTCCGGCTTCTTTCCAGAGCTTCCATTGCCATTCTGGCCTTCAGGACATTCATTGACATAATGCCCTGTCTTCGAACATTTAAAACAGGTGACTTGGCTCAGGTCTCTCTTGGCTGGGGTTGATGGGGTGGTACGGTTCTGGTCGTTGCTTCCTCCATTCCCATTACCATTCTTGGGGCCATTATGATTGTGCGAGCTACCTCCTCCATGGGTATGTTGAAAATGAACTCCCGGTTTAGGGGTAAGACGGGGCTTCTGCTGAGCTCCTGAATTATACTTCCACTGTCCATACTTCCTCTAGCGGTTTTCAATCTGCTGCTGCTTCCCCTCAATCATAAGAGCATGATCTACCAACTCCTGGTAGTTGTTGAAGCTTGCTACCATCAACTGCATACTCAGCTCGTCATTCAGTCCTTCCAGAAACTTCTCCTGCTTAGCTGCGTCCGTAGCAATGTCATCTGGGGCATAACATGCTAGCTTACTAAAGTCATCCACATACTGGCCAACTGTCCATCCTCCTTGGCGCAAGTTGCAAAACTCACGCTTCTTCATGGCCATAGCTCATGCTGAAACATGGGCAGTACGGAAAGCTTGCTGAAACTGATCCCATGTGACAGTGTCTACAGGGTAAGTGGCTGTAAAATTCTCCCACCATGCTGCTGCGGGTCCTTCAAGCTGATGTGCAGCAAATTTCACTTTTTCCCCATCTGTACATCCTGCAGTGGTCAACTCCCTCCCTGTCTTGCGGAGCCAATGATCTGCTACTATCGGCTCGGTGCTACTGGAGAACACCGGCGGATTCAGCCTAAGAAAACGAGTTAAGTGATCAACTGGTGGTGGCGGCGGTGGGTTGTTGTTGTTGTTGTTGTTGTCGTTGTCGTTGTCGTTGTCGTTGTCGTTGTCGTTGTCGTTGTCGTTGTCGTTGTCGTTGTCGTTGTCGTTGTCGTTGTCGTTGTCGTTGTCGTTGTCGTTGTCGTTGTCGTTGTCGTTGTTGTCGTCGTCGTCGTCGTCGTTGTTGTTGTTGTTGTTGTTGTTGTTGTTGTTGTTGTTGTTGTTGTTGTTGTTGTTGTTGTTGTTGTTGTTGTTGTTGTTGTTGTTGTTGTTGTTGTTGTTGTTGTTGTTGTTGTTGTTGTTGTTGTTGTTGTTGTTGTTGTTGTTGTTGTTGTTGTTGTTGTTGTTGTTGTTGTTGTTGTTGTTGTTGTTGTTGTTGTTGTTGTTGTTGTTGTTGTTGTTGTTGTTGTTGTTGTTGTTGTTGTTGTTGTTGTTGTTGTTGTTGTTGTTGTTGTTGTTGTTGTTGTTGTTGTTGTTGTTGTTGTTGTTGTTGTTGTTGTTGTTCTGGTTCTGGACTAACAACTAGATCAACGCATTCTGCTGCTGGATCAACTGAGTGAGCTCCGGTGGGAAAGCAAATCCATTGTCACGTCTCGGAGGCATCTGAGGGTTTAGAAAAGATGAGAATTAAGAATAGAATGAGGTCTAAAGAGAAAACACTACCCAATGCAGATGAGGAAAAATGCACACAAAATCACTTCATTCAATCAAACAAGGCATACAATCGGTCTAGAACTATCGCAAAAGTGCGTGGACTATATTATGTACATGGTGGAACACTACTACTGTTATGGTAGTCTACTAGAAAAACTGCTCCGTGAAGACTCCATGATATCTGCTCTAGCTTCGTCTTCGAAATCATCATCACTAGGATCCGAATCGGTGTCATCGATGATGATGTAGTTCTCTAGACAGGTGCAATCTTCATCTTCTCCTCCGGGTGCTGAGTTCCCCATGAGTTCTTCAATCTTCTCCTTAAGATCGCCGTTTTGTCTTACTAGAGCTACAATCTCATCCATGTAGTCCTTCCGAGTGGCCTTCAGTTCTCCTTCTAGCTCAATAATCTTGGCTTTTGCTTTCTTCAACTCCATCATGTCTGCGTACATCTGGTTCTCCTAGCGTCGAATGTGCTGGTTTAACTCCTGGATGAAAGCTGCAATGGATCTATCCTTCTTGGTGCTAACTATCTCCCATTGTTCATCTCGGCGTCCGCAAATCTGGTAAATAGTATCCTTGAGGTCATCTCGGTAAACTTCTCCAATGCATCCCATGGTTATGTGAGCTGCCATGATCTTTCCCAGACTCCAGGTTGGTGCATTAAAACACACTCTATGGGCTCTGAGGGAGTCCTGGATTAGGGGGTGTTCGGATAGCCGGACTATACCTTCAGCCGGACTCCAGGACTATGAAGATATAAGATTCAAGACTTCGTCCCGTGTCCGGAAGGATCTTTTCTTGGCGTGGAAGGCAAGCTAGGCGTGCGGATATTCGAGATCTCCTACCATTGTAACCGACTCTGTGTAACCCTAACCCTATCCGGTGTCTATATAAACTGGAGGGTTGTAGTCCGTAGGACAACCATCATCATACACAATCATACCATAGGCTAGCTTCTAGGGTTTAGCCTCCTTGATCTCGTGGTAGATCCACTCTTGTACTACCCATATCATCAATATTAATCTAGCAGGAGTAGGGTTTTACCTCCATCGAGAGGGCCCGAACCTGGGTAAAATAAAGTGTCCCTTGTCTCCTGTTACCATCAGACCTTGACGCACAATTCGGGACCCCCTACCCGAGATCCGCCGGTTTTGACACCGACATTGGTGCTTTCATTGAGAGTTCCTCTGTGCCGTCGCGATCAGGAAGGATGCCTTTTCCCGTCGTTAAAGATGGCGCCGTTACTAAGGGAGCCTTGGCTATCGGCCAAACCCTCCGGCTAGGTGGTTTTCTCATGACCGCCTGTTCGGCCGTTGTGCCGACGGTGTCCTCTCGGGTCATCAAAAGCAACCTCCACGTCAGCCCAGAACTTGCCGAGCAGCTGGATCCGATGGAGCTCTCTTCCGTAAACGAGCTCTTGGATCGCATCGCCGCCCTGGGGGCCGCTACAAATTACGACCAGGTTGGGCTTAAACCCGATCTAAGGGAAATTAACTCTCCCCAAGTCACCCACCACGTTGCTATGGTGGAAACACAATGCGGTGACCCTTCATCTATCTTAAGGACTAGCCACGTCCGGATTCCTGAACCCTCCATGCCGGATATCCGCGGAGGGGAGGGTACAATCCAAGACTTGAGCCTAAAATCAGGCGAATCGGATGACGTCCAAGACTCCGGAACTCAGAATCCGGAAGTTCTTCGGCTTCCGAAAAGCAAACCGGGCGAGGTCTCAGATTCAACGACGCCCGACCACCCGATCTTGAGCGATCTCTCCCAAATTAGGCAGATGCCCGAAGAAACGGTACATCATTACTGGGCCAGATTCCTCCTACTTATGAACAGGACAAAGGACTGTCGCGAGGAAGACGCGATTTCAATCTTTTGCAGTAACTGCACGGACAAGGGAATACTCAACGCCATGAGTCATCGTAATATCACACGCTTTGCTGAGCTGGCGTCCATAGTACAAAAATACTGTGCCATGGAAAGTGCTTGGAAAACCGAAATTGAATTTTGGGATAATCCGGCCTTGAAAAGCTATCCCGTCCGAACCAAGAAGGCGCACTGCAGTAAGGCGCCCGGACTAAACACTAAAAAATCAAAACCCTCTAGGGGGCATGGAACCGTACTGGAAATGTGGCTAGATGGACCCTGCAAGATTCATAGTGCAGCGGACACCACCCCAACCCACAGCCTCAGGGCATGTTGGATACTCCGGCAGGTGGCCAAAATTGGCGAGGACCTCCTAATTCCAGAGGTCGAAGGAAACCAGCTAGGGAATTTCATTTCCGTTCTCACAGTCTTCGAGACTTTCGCATCGAATAACATGCGAAAAAGAACACTTCGCAGCCACACCGAAGTCTATCAAGTAGCGACAATAAACCCATGGAGTAATACTGCTATCACCTTCAATGCGAGTGACGAACCTAAATTTCGAACAGCCAAAGCACCAGCCGCACTGGTCCTCAGTCCCATAGTCGACGGCTGTCGCCTCGCAAAGGTACTCATGGACGGAGGCAGCGGATTAAACCTCATCTACGAGGAAACCCTCCAAAAGATGGAAATAGACTGGAACCGCATTGAGCGAAGCAGCACAACTTTTAGAGGAATAATTCGCAGTCAGGAAGCGCGCTGTACAGGAAAAATCACACTAGATGTGGTGTTCGGCACGCCGGATAATTACAGGTCCGAACATATCACGTTCCAGGTAGCCCCGTTCAAAAGCGGACACAACGCCATACTAGGGCGGGAGGCTTTTACAGTTTTCCAAGCTATACCCCATTATGGGTACATGAAGACATAGCACTCCGCGCCGAAAACAAGACAGCCGCATTGGCCCTCGAGGCACTATCAGAAACCTTAGCGGCCGAAGAACTGACTGCGCTGCGATCCACGGTTAACAGGGACGATGTGATACTCGATAAGAGATCCAAATCCACATCCTTCAAACCAGCGGACGAAATAATCAAATTCCAAGTCCACCCTACGGACCCCAATAAAACAGCCTCCATCGGGGCACGACTGAACCCTGATGTAGATGCCGCACTGCGAGAGTTCCTACGAGAGAACTGGGACATTTTCGCTTGGCACCCCTCAGATATGCCAGGAATCCCACGCAGGCTGGCAGAACACAGTTTAAATATCCAGCAAGGATTCAAACCTGTCAAACAAACCCTTCGGCGTTTCTCCGAACCAAAGAGACAGGCTATGGGAGAGGAGCTAGCCAAGTTATTGGAGGCCGTATTCATCAGAGATATAAAACACCCGGACTGGCTAGCAAACCTGGTGATGGTACCAAAGAAGGACAAATCCTGACGCCCGTGTGTCGACTTCAAAGACCTCAATAAGGCTTGCCCAAAGGATCCTTGTCCCCTCCCTCGAATAGATCAAATCATCGATGCCACCGCAGGACACGATTCCCTGTGCTTCCTCGACGCATACTCCGGTTACCATCAAATCAAGATGGCAGAATCAGACCGAGCTGCAACAACATTCATCACACCATACGACCCATTCTGCTTCAACACGATGCCCTTCGGACTAAAAAACGCCGGTGCGACATATCAGCGCATGATTCAAACATGTGTGGCAAATCAGATCGGCAAAATAGTGGAGGCGTATGTAGACAATGTGGTCGTTAAATCAAGACATGTCGAATCTCTAGTAGACGACTTGAGGCTCACATTCGACAACCTCCGAAAATACGACATTAAGCTCAATCCGGAAAAATGCGTTTTCGGCGTTCCAGCCGGAAAGCTACTGGGCTTCATTGTATCCGGTAGAGGAATTGAAGCAAATCCAGCTAAAATCCGAGCTTTGTCACAATTGGATGTCCCAAAAGACCTCAAACAAATACAGAAACTCACCGGATGCGTGGCGGCCTTAAGCCGCTTTATCTCCCGCTTGGGAGAAAAGGCATTACCCCTTTACCGCCTCCTTAGGCGCACCGAACACTTCGAGTGGACGGAAGCTGCCACGGCCGGACTCGAGGAGATAAAGGCCATCTTGGGAACAAACCCAGTCCTGGCCATGCCGAACATTGGCTAACCTATGTTATTATACATTGCCGCAACTCATCAAGTTGTTAGCGCAGTACTCGTCGTCGAGCGGGCAACGGACGGACACAAATTCCCCCTTCAAAGGCCGGTTTACTATGTGTCCACTGTCCTTACACCATGCAAATCACGGTACCCGCACTACCAAAAGATCGCATACGCGGTGTTCATGGCATCCCGGAAGCTACGTCACTACTTTCAAGAGTGTTCCATAACAGTAGCCTCGGAAGTACCACTCAATGATATTATCAACAACCGCGATGCAACGGGCCGGATAGCCAAATGGGCCATAGAGCTCCTCCCGTTCGACATAACCTACAAACCACGACGAGCAGTTAAATCGCAAGTCCTAGCCGACTTCCTCGCCGAATGGACAGAGGTTGAACTCCCTAAAGAGTACGACACATATTCCAAATGGATCATGCACTTCGACGGATCCAAAATGCTGGCCGAACTGGGGGCTGGCGTCGTTTTGACGTCCCCTACAGGGGATACAGTCCAATATGTACTTCAAATCATGTACGCGGACTCCAACAATGCAGCCGAGTATGAGGCCCTTCTACATGGTCTCCGGATGGCAGTATCCATGGGCATTCAACGCCTGGAAGTACGCGGGGACTCCAACCTCGCGATATCCCAGATAAATGGCGACTTCGACGCCAAAGACCCAAAAATGGCAGCTTATCGCAATGTCGTCCTAAAAATGTCAGTTCGGTTCGAAGGACTAGAGTTTCACCATATAGCCCGAGAAAATAATCAGGCAGCGGACGTCCTGGCACGTATTGGAGCAAAACGAGATGCAGTCCCTCCCAACATCTTCTTAGAGAGAATATTCAAGCCATCCGTAGAATGGGAAGGGGAACCCTCGGTCCACAGTCCGAACACAACCGCATAGCTCGACGCCGAACAATCTGACATAATCGGAGGCCCTGCCACCGAAATCACACCCTCAGCCCACGTAATAATGGCGGTCATCGCCCCGTGGACAGAACCATTCCTCGTCTACCTTACTAGGCTCCCAGAGGACCAAAACGAGGCACGCTGCATAGTGCGGTGATTTAAAGCCTATAAAGTCCACGAGGGAGAGCTCTAAGAAAAGTACTACAGGAGTCCTCCAAAGATGTATCTCAGAAGAGGAAGGGCGGATTCTGTTGGCTGAAATTCATGCCGGACTCGGTGGCCACCACGCTGCAGCTCGATCCCTTGTAAGCAAGGCTTACCGTACAGGCTTTTATTGGCCGACGGCCCGAGCAGACGCCCACGACTTGGTCAAACGATGCGTCGGTTGCCAGCTCTTTGCAAACCAAAGCCATATGCCGCCCAACGCCCTCCGAACTATCCCCATCACTTGGCCTTTTGCGGTATGGGGGCTTGACATGGTAGGACCCCTTAAAGGTGGAACCCACAAGAAAAAATACTTATTGGTCATGGTGGATAAATTCACCAAGTGGATAGAAGCCAAGCCTGTTAAGACGGCCGAATCCGGACCTGTGATAGACTTCATATCCGGGGTCGTACACCGTTACGGTGTCCCCCATAGCATTATCAGCAATAACGGCACAAACTTCACCTCTGATAAAGTAAAGCTGTGGTGCAAAAACATGGGCATTAAGCTCGATTATGCTTCTGTCTATCACCCACAAACTAACGGTCAGGTCGAACGTGCAAACGGTCTCATCATGAGCGGTATCAAACCCAGAGTAGTGCGGTCCCTAAACGAATCTAATACACACTGGGTAGAGGATCTCGACTCCGTAGTCTGGGGGTTGCGAACCACGCCGAATCGTACCACCGGATTCACACCATTTTTTATGGTGTATGGCACTGAGGCAGTTTTGCCCTGCGACATAATTCATGACTCACCTCGAGTGCGCATGTACGAAGAAAGAGAAGCCGAACTTAATCGGCAGGACAACCTGGACGCCCTAGAGGAGGAGCGCGACGTGGCTAAAGCCCGTTCCGCATTTTATCAGCAGCAGGCTCGAAGATATCAAAGCAGAGAAGTACGGGCCAAAAATTATAATGTTGGTGAACTAGTTCTACGCCTGCCGGATAAGAAAAAGGACAAACTCAAGCCCAAATGGGAAGGTCCCTTCATAATTGACCAAGTCCTTACTGGTGGAGCGTACCGCCTGCGAGACGCGTCGGACAACCGACTCGAGCCGAACCCATGGAACGCCACACGTCTCCGAAGATTCTATGCCTAGCGCCGAACTCTGAGTTTGTCTCCTTCCTCTGTCCATTTTTACATATATTTCTATTTTTATTTTTGTCTCCTCCCACTCTTTCCTTTTTTATAGCCCTTAAAGGCTCATAATATGACGCGCTACCAGCGCTCCTTAAACCTGGGGGCTTCTTTAACAGAAGCTTGTTTATATGGGTTTCACACCCAACGCTTGCGTCAGACTTCTGCATGCACCTTTTCTTCACCATTATATGCATCGATATGACTTAAGTTTTGGCCAAGCTGGGTTGCCTGGCTCCTGTGCTTACCCCTACGTTCCCGATTGTTCGGCTAGGCGGTAAAGGGAGCACCTCTGCGATTGCTACTGCCGGATAAGCCGGATGTGTACCTCAGACTGGGTGAAGCCGAAAGCTAGCGTTCTTAAGGGAATATTCGGTCCGTGAACTAAAGATGAACCTTTTTTACTTATACATGCCCCCGGATGTTTTCCTGCATTTGCAGTCCGGACATGCACTTCAGGGCACGCCACCCCAGCGAAAGGAACCCTTAACGGAACTATTCTCTCTCGAAGATGTTTCTTACTAACCATGTAATATAACATAACTAGTTGGGCACTTGTCTGATAAAGCACTAATGACCCCTACGCCTGGTCTCCATGCATACCTCGGTTCTTATATAACCGTTACAGTATTCAGACACACTCCGGACCGTCAGGTCCCGAGGTTGAAGCGAAAAGGTCAGCAACGACAAATGATCTACAATCCGGCTAGAAGGCATTTCATATGTCAATTATAAATTACATAGTCATCCTGACTGATTGTATTCCTCCTCTATACCATCTAACAGGCTGTCTAATTTACAGTCCTGCTGAGAATACTTTGCGGCCAATTCTACCTGGCCATACACTAAGCTCACAGGGAACTCCTTCCCGTCGGGCCCCACCGGTCCGACCTCGGCCATGTGATTGGGGTCAGACTTCGTAAAGCGGGTCTTGTCGGCAGGCCGATATCTTCCACAACCATGGCCCAGGCCTCCCTAGTGCCTTATCGGCAGGTCGATATCTTCCACAACCGGAAGCGCCGCCGACCTCCCTTCAGCTTCTCCGCAAGCTCTCCAAGGCCCTCGGGCGTGGGTTGGGCAGGCCATAAGGCTTGGGCAACGCCTCGCATCGCCTGCCGAATTCGCTCGTGCAGTTGCAGGAGTTCGGGGAGTAGGTCACCCGTAGAACCGGGCATCTCCTCTGCAGGACGACCTGTGAGCATTCCTACAGACAATACTCTGTTATTTGACTTCCTCGCCGAACTCATTTTTCAAAGTTCGTTCAAGCACTTACTAAATATGTCGCGTCGAAGCCGCTGATTCTCCATCATAGAGTCCGACAGCTGGCCACGAACGTCCTTCAGATCAACATCCAGCTTGGTGTTGGCATCCTGAAGATCATTCTTCTCTCGCCTCACCCTTGTCAACATACTCTCACCGGCCTTTAACCGGCATAAGAGTTGTTGCTTCTCCGGATCAAGTCCGGCGCCATCTGCAACATGAATTGTCAGTTTTGCACCCATGCCGCACAATACTAATCTTTTTGAAGTATATCTTACCTGAGGGGGTCCCTTTGGGCTCCCCTGTTGCGGCTAGTGCGGCCTCTAGTTGGGCCTTGCACTTTTCCAGCTCCTGGGACAGCACGGTGTTCTTCTCTGTAAGAACCTGCATGTTGTATGATCCTTAAAATCAATTACTTTAACTGTTTCAAGTCTCGGGGGCTACTGGTATATATATATTTAACCAAAATTTTCTTACCCGTATGTCTTTCACATACTGCTCCGTGGCTTTGGCTAAACCATCTTGAGCGGCACGAAGGTACGCATCTCCCGAATTAAAGGCATTTAAGGCCTCTCGGGAGAAACAAGCGTCGCGCAGAACTGTCCGGCGATGCCTGTGGTTCATGGCACTCTCCACTTCTGAATTTGTGGCAGACAGTCGGTCTACATCCTCTGTTGGAGGAGCGTCCGGGGCGCGCCTGGTGCTCGTCCCCGCTTCCGGACCAGACGTTGGAGCCTGGCTAGTGGAGGCGCGACTGGTGACCTCTCCGGACATAGTCCGGCGAGGCCTCTTCGTCCTGGAAACAGCAAGGATGTTAATATGCCTTGACAGAATAACACCAGGGATACATAGGGCGTGTTATACCTTTGTGCCGGAATCTCGGTCCGGACTACATTTCTTTTCTCCCCACAGGGCCCTACGGCCCCTCGTTGGCTAGCCGCTGCAGGTTCGGCCTCCCGCCTTGGAAATCTCCCCTACAAAATACGGTTGTCGTTTGAAACGCCAGAATATGTGAGAATGGAATCTCTCTTGAGGGAATAAATACCCCGGTTTCTGTCACCTGGGAGGCCAGGATTAACCCGGGGTAATCGGCCGTGATGGCCACCAAGGTATCGTCCTTGCTTAACTGATGGAATACCCCGTCGATGAGCTCCACCGATATGTTCGGATCCTCTTCGGAGTCCGGGTCGAGAGACCGTTCTGGGTCCTCAGGCTGTGGAGGGCGGCTATTCATATCCTTTACTTCCTGCCGCAGTTCCTGCATTGAAATCGTCAGATTACGTATCTAGTCGTGGGAGTGTTAGACAGACAGGCAAGTGCAATTGTTCACTTACCCAACTTGGAGGTTCGTACATAGTAAATCCGGCCCGCGGATTGACGCGGAGGAAGTCCTCCTCTTATCCCTTGTACAAAGATGTTAAAATCTTTGTTAGAGCGGCAGCTGTGGCTGGCCCCTTACGACCGTAACGGGTGGCGTCATCCTCCCCGTTGAAATCCCACATGGGGTGGCCTCTATATTGAAGCGGCTGCACCCCCCGCATAATGCATGTGGCCATGACTCCAATCATGGTAAGTCCGGAATGAGCCAACAATCTTATCCGGCCCATCAGGTAAAGGACGTCTCTGTCACTTTCTCTCTGAGAGCTCCGCGGACGCCAGCTCAAGCGTTTCTTCGGTGGAGCACTGTCGAACTTAGGGAGACCGACACGGATAGGGTCCGGCAGCGGGGCGTCATCTATGTAAAACCATTCCGAAGGCCAGTCCTAAGGCCAGCGGGGCAACGGGGCACCAAGCAGAACAACCTCTTCCACAGCGCAAAGTGAGCCTCGACGCCTAAAAATAGCTCGCAAAGGGCAACGAAGCCCGCAATATGTAGTACGGAGCCGGGCGTGAGATTGTGCAGCTGGAGGCCGTAGAACTCCAGAAGCCCGCGGAGGAATGGATGAATTGGAAATCCTAGTCCCCTTAATAAATAAGGGACGAGGCAGACCCGCTCTCCTTTAGAAGGATTGGGAGTGCTCTCCGCTTGCTTTCCGCCATTGTAGGTGGCGAGTCCGGCTCGGACTGGGACCATACATGCCTGGGGAAGGAATCCCTTGGCCTGTAGCGACACTAACTTGCTGTGTGGGATGGTGCAACTCTCCCAGTCTCCGGGTTTAGGACTGGAGGGGCGAGGGGAGGAGCTGCGACGGCTGGCCATGTTGGAATGGACCTTTGCTGGAGGCGCTCTGATGATAACTCGCGGAGAGGAGAAGATGTGGTTTGGATCTAAAATCCCCATCCCGTTAAATAGGCGGCTCGTTTATATGACTAAGGGTGTGGATGTAAAAAACGCCCCAAGCTTTTCGCATTCGTTCTACACATAGAAGACGACCATTATTGGGCACTGAAGCCGAGGAGCGCTACATTACAAAAATCGGACGTTATTCGTACAGGTACACAGGACTCGGAGGAGGAACCCGCCTTGCAATGCCGAAGACGATTTGCGCGCCGGACTCATCGTCATTGAAGCCTGGTTCGGGGGCTACCGAGGGAGTCCTGGATTAGGGGGTGTTCGGATAGCCGGACTATACCTTCAGCCGGACTCTAGGACTATGAAGATATAAGATTGAAGACTTCGTCCCGTGTCCGGAAGGATCTTTTCTTGGCGTGGAAGGCAAGCTATGCGTGTGGATATTCGAGATCTCCTACCATTGTAACCGACTCCGTGTAACCCTAACCCTATCCGGTGTCTATATAAACCGGAGGGTTGTAGTCCGTAGGACAACCATCATCATACACAATCATACCATAGGCTAGCTTCTAGGCTTTAGCCTCCTAGATCTCCTGGTAGGGTTTTACCTCCATCGAGAGGGCCCGAACCTGGGTAAAATAAAGTGTCCCTTGTCTCCTGTTACCATCCGACCTTGACGCACAGTTCGGGACCCCCTACCCGAGATCCGCCGGTTTTGACACCGACAGGCTCCGTGACTTGCGCAAACGTCCTTCCTGGAACTTGAGCTTGAATCTTCCAACGCTCCTCTTCGGGTAAAGTAGCGTTGTAGGTCCCGATGAAGCTTGGTATTCCAATGTTCAGGTACTTGGTGACTTCCTTCAGGTGTCGTCCAAAAGGTGTATCTTCATCCGGTTGTGTGAACTTGATCCTCGCTTCCGTCATCCCAAAAGAGTAGAAAAGATGAGGAGTAAGAAATGAGAAGAGAGTAGTTATCTAGGGCTTTAGCTCAGTGGTCGTGTCCTATAGTCAGCCTGGCTCTGATACCATCTTTGTAGCGACCAGACCTCAAACAGTCTGATCTCTGTGCTCAGGTGTATTCCCTGGATCAGTAAAGCTGACACCACACAGTACTTGAAGGATTTATAACAGAGTAGCAATCACACACTTATTACATCGAATGTCTCAAAAGAGAACTTATTACAATAAATATGGCTTAAGGCCATCTAATAACGATAACAGCGGAAGGCTTAGAAGATAAGCGAGTCCATCAACTCCAACGGCATCACTGAGTATAGAACCACGACCTAAAAGGCACCTTACTCGTCGTCTGAAAAGTCTGCAACATGAAACGTTGCAGCCCGAAAACGGGTCAGCACATGGAATATGCTGTCAAAGTAACACATAGAGAGTATATGGCTGGTGGAAAGCTCTATGGTTACAGTTTTGCGTAAAACCAAATTTTCCCTACTGCAAAGGAATAAATTTCTTTTAACTATCATGGTGGTTGTTAAACATTGAGAATGGTTGACAGCATCTTCAATCCCAATTAAAGCAATCATCATTAAAACCCAACAATATTAATTTAAAGTAACATGATGAGATCCACATGATATCCAAGTACTAGATACTCAAAACGTCCATAACCAGGGACACGGCTAACCATGATTAGTTTGTACACTCTGCAGAGGTTTGCGCACTTTTCCCCACAAGACTCGATCTCCTCCGTTGGATTTATCGCACTACATGGTGTTTTAAAAATGGATGACCGAGACATAGTTTTTCAGAAGCACTAGCACCTTATGATGGATAGACCGGTACACCTACTTTCCCCTACATCTGCAAGTCTAACCTATAAGAGTTCGCACGACTTAATCAACTATGCCAGAGCCCATAATGGCTTGTGGCTGCACACAGAAGTTTCTAGTAGGAATAATCTCATGATCCCTTTGAGACTGGGTGGCGGTCCATAAATAAAAACAACAGGCAATCCTGGAATACCAAGGTACCTCAATCCACCCAGATGTGTGTTTAAGTTGCCACCTTAGATAAACCATTAATTAACAAACTCGCATCTGTCATGGATATCACTCACCCAATCCACGTCTACTAGCATAGCATGGCATAATAAACAAACGTAGAAGTAACTCCCAAAGGTTTGATAATACAACAGGTAATAGGTACTACCTCAACTACTTCCCATCCCACAATTTAATTAGATCGTAATCATGCAATGTTTGAGGATTGATCTAATGCAATAAAACTGGATAGTAAAAGAGGTATGATCAAATTGTTACTCGCCTTGCTGATGATCCGCGAAACCTAGAGATTCAAAGTAACAGGCGGCGCACTCCGGGTATTCTATCACAGACAAACAAACAAGCATACAATAAATACTGATCTAATGCATAGGTAAAACTGAAATAAGAGATCTAACCAGAAAGTTCAACTTAAGAACTCCGGTTTGCAAAAAGAAACAAATCGAACGAAGCAACGAAAGTCAAACAGCAAAAGAAAACAACTTCGTTCTACTAATCTGGATCTAAGCCAAATTTTACAGTAGCAAAAACTTGTTTCAGTTGGTTAAACGGATAGAGGGTTTTGATACGAAACTCCAGGCGCTTGAATCGCCTGATTCCGATAAACGAGCGAAAAGTTATACTAAAACGAAAATCGGACCAGAAATCGCGATCAGAAAATAATCGCGGAAAATCCGAGAAAAAGAAAAACGACGAACAGATTAACGAACGAAAGTTCGCTAACTGGGTCTAAACGATGAACATGTTCGTTAAGACGAACGAACGAGCGAACGCTCACTAATTATCCTAAACCGAAAAAAAAACCGATCTAAACAAAAGAACGGAAACTAAAAAAACCTGCGAAAAACCGACACAAAAACCAAACGGATTTTCGAGAAAAAACGACAGCACGGGTTTCGAGGCAACCTCGGGCGGCGGGTCGGCGAGCCGGCGGGCGGCGGCGTGCGGTGGTGGCGGCGTGCGGCGGCGGCGGCGTGCGGCGGCGGCGCGAGCGGGCGGCGCTGGCGGCGGCGGCGATGCTCGGGCAAGGCTAGGGTTTGGGGGGCGCGGGGCTGGGCTGGCCTCGGGTCTCGGGCGCGGCTTATAAAGCCTGCCGGGCCAGAGTCCTAGGCGGACACGGCCCTGTTAGGTCGGTTGCCTTTTTTTTAAATAATTACGCGCAGAAGAAAAATAAAAAGAAATACTAAACGGACTCCAAAAATTCTGAAATAAATTTTCGCTGACTTCTATAATCAAGCCGGACAAAGTGAACATTTATTTGGGGCCTAAATGCAATTTTGAGAAATGCATATTTTTCAAATAAAATAGCGAAAAAGTCCGAAATAAAATCTTATTTGATTTTATTATTAAATCCTCAATATTTCTTTATTTTGGGAAAGTCATTTTATTTCCTCTCTCATATTTTTGTAATAGAAATAATTGATGATAAAAATAAATGAAATCAAATGATCCTATTCTCAAAATTTGAGAAAACTCAAATATGAAAATAACGAAATCCCCAACTCTCTGCGTGGGTCCTTGTGTTGCTTAAGATTTCTAGGATCGAAACCAAAAGAAAATAAAATATGATATGCAATGATGATCTAATGTATAAGATTCCAGATTCCAAATTGAAAATTTGGGATGTTACATGCTTGGATCAGAAAACATATGATTTTTGAGAACTTCGTCAGTAGGTATGGCTCATATGAGAAGGCTGGTTTCGGGAGGAGGAAACTTTATAACATGTGCTACAGAGAAAAAATGAAGTTGCTAGCAAAGGGTGATGCTGACACTGCGATTGGAATTGATGACCAGAAAGGCAAGGGATCCAGACTTTTCTTTGAGCACAATGTTGACGCGGAAGGCAGGCTCAAAAAGCTGTTCTGGTGTGATTCTGAGTCACGTCGGGATTACCTTGACTTCGGTGATGTAACTGTATTCGACAACACATATAAGATGAATAGGTATGAAATGGCATTCATACCTTTTGTTGGTCTAAACAACCATCGTTGCACCACTGTCTTCGGTTGTGCTTTGGTATCCAATGAGACCGAACATACGTATGTTTGGGTGCTGCAGACCTTCTTGAGAGCTCACTGTCAGAAGAAGCCCAGGTCTGTAATTATTGATGGAGACACAACCATGATAAGGGCCATAAGGAAGGTCCTTGCGGATGTGTGGCATCAACTTTGTTCGTGGCATATCGAGAAGAACTTGCAGAAACACCTTCGCCACAAGTCCCTTAAGGAGTTTAGGTCTCTTATTTACTATGCTACCACACATGAAGTGTTTGAACAGAGATGGGTTGCGTTCACAAGTAAATGGCAGTCAGAGAAAACTAAAACATGGTTGCGTAGGATGTACAGGAAGAAAAGGCTTTGGGCTGCATCATATCTGTGCAGTTGGTTCTTCCTTGGTATGCGGAGTAATCATAGGAGCGAGAGTCTAAACTCGTGCCTTCATATGCATCTGAACTCTGACATGACCATTGTTGACATGGTTGTGCATTACGAGAAATGTATCATTCGGCTGCATGAAAACAAGTCATACGGCGACTGCAGGTCCCCACATAGACACTCCCAGTAGCAGTACTCGATGAGCTTATACACATTGAGAAAGCCGCAGCTCGTGACTTCATTGCGGCAAACTTTTACATCTTGCAGTAGGATATGAAGAAGGTAGAGGAGCTTCGTATCGTTGAGAGACGCAATGGAGCCACCAGTCAGAGATTCATAGTGGCGTGGAAAAATAACAACGAGCTCAAATTGAAAGTGGACTATACACCTGGTAACTCTGAAGAAACAGTGAAGTGCAGTTGCGAAAGTATGAATCGCAAAGGTCTCCCTTGCAAACATAGTTTATATGTTTTGACCCGACTGGACTTACGTGACATACCCAAGTGCTTAGTACTACGAAGATTCACGAAAAATGCTAGGGGTGGACTGCGCGTGAAGCGCACTAGTGATCTTTTTGCCTAGGGTTGGGCAGGTATTGAGCAGAGAACTAAGTACAGTGAGTTGACTATCCTATCTGCAGAAGCATCTCATGTCGCATGCAATAAACCATTCTTATTCGACAAGTTGAAGGCTGCTCTGGAGGATGTAATAGAGAACATGGACGTGTGGCACCCTGGCTCAGAGCAACCGGTTTACCATGCATTGCCAGCCCAGATACCATGTCTTATGGCAACACACAACATCTTGGTACAGAAAACGACCACTTTATTGATGCTAGCGGATCAAAGTTTATATTACAACAGGTAGCGAGGCCAAGCGGTGCACACGGTGCAGCTGAACAATATGTACATTATTTAGAGAACATAAAGGGGCCTCGATCATAACAACTACGCGGCAGTGGAACAACGTCGTAGCAGAACTCCATAGCACAGGGACACCAATGTGGACACGATCTCAACTCAGACAACACTCCTTTCCAACGAGACTTTCCTGAAATCTGGCATGACATGCCAGGTCAGTACATTGGATGTACTTGCAAGCTCACAACAAACAAAACATAATGACAAACAATACCATCATAATTAACCAATTATTAATAATGCAACAAGATAGACAACATGCTGTGATCATACTCCTGAGAGAAAAATCTCTCGGACTGGTTTACCAACAATGATCGCTCTTGGATCACAATCATACCACCCTCAAGGTCTTAACTGGGGATATCTCGTGATCTTTCCGGCGAACACAACCACGACCAATATTTGGTCTGAAACGATGATCCTTCCGGCGATCACAACCACGACCAACACTTGGTCCAAAACAAGAAGATGACCTTTCCGCAATCATCAACAGTGCAAAGTTCATAACTTAGTGTGCAAGATTTATTAAACGTTGACCCATGGTGTGACCTACTTTCGAGCGTGTCCATAACCGTGGACTCGGCTATCGATAGATTAATACACTCTGCAAAGGTAGCGCACTGTACCCACACCACGGAACCCTTGGCCTCGCACTCTCATTTGGGTGGACCAACGTCATTTCGACGAAACCCATCCATTGCCATGATACTCTCCCGGCCACTCCGACTCATTCCCCACTGGGCTAGTCCTGGGGTGGCCCCGTGGCCACTGGGCATAGGTATTGTGATATAATGTGTAATAATAGCCCATAATGCAATAAATATCAACCTAAAAGCGTGATGCAAAATGAACGTATCAACTTCCCCAAGCTTAGACCTCACTTGTCCTCAAGCGAAAGCCTATATCGATAAATATGTCCACATGTTTCGAGATAGAGGTGTCGATAAAATAAAATACGGACGTGAGATCATCATAATCATCTTTTGGACAACAACATATAATGCCATATAATTCCTTATGCTAAAGTAACAATTCATTCACAAGGCAAAGTACGAATCAGAAACTTCATTGAAAACTAACAAACTGTGATCTCAGTCACTCAAGCAATTGCAATTTATCATAACATCGGAAAGAGTCAATAAAAAAGCTTTTCAGCAAGTCCACATACTCAACTATCATATAATCTTTCACAATTGTTAACAGTCATGCAGTACTTATGGGTGCAAAGTTTCAATCAAACACGGAGAAAGATAGGGGCTTATAGTTTCGCCTCCCAACTTCTTACCTCAAAGGTAATGTCAACAATAATACTTTATGAAAACCTACATCCGAGTGGATATATATATATCCGGATCGCTCCAACACATAGAGCTTGCCAAAGGAAAAAGTGTAAAAGGGAAAGGTGAAGATCACCATGACTCTTGCATAAGTGTAGAAGATAAAAGTAAAAGATAGGCCCTTCGCAGTGGGAAGCAGAGGTTGTCATGCACTTTTATGGTTGGATGCACAAAATCTGAATACAAAATAGCGTCAGCTTATATTGCTGCTTGTGATAAAGACCTTTATTATGCAGTGTGTCGCTTTTATTTCTTCCATATAACAAGTTCGTATAAAGCTTATTTTCTTCACACTAATAGATCATACATATTTAAAGAGCAATTTTTATTTCTTGCACCGATGACAAATTACTTGATGGATCTTACTCAATCCATAGGTAGGTATGGTCGACTCTCATGGCAAAACTGGGTTTAGGGATATTTGGAAGCACAAGTAGTATCTCTACTTGGTGCAAAGAGTTTGGCTAGCATGAGAGGAAAGGCAAGCTCAACATGTTGGATGATCCAAGGCAATATAACTTCTATTCAGATATAAGAAAACATAACCTGTTGTGTTGTGTTCCTTGTCCAACATCAACTTTTTAGCATGTCATATTATAATGAGTGCTCACAATTATAAAAGATGTCTAAGATAGTATATTATATGTGAAGCCTCTCTTTCTTTATTACTTCCTATTAATTGCAACAATGACCAAAACTAAGTTTGTCAACTCTCAACAACTTTTATTCATCATACTCTTTATATGTGAAGTATCACTACAAGAAATCTATTAATACGTGATGGATCTTGTCCGTCACGTATCAGTGAAAAACTATCATGGGTGCCCATCCTTGATGGATTTGAAATCTGTCATGTATATCACGTCATAATATGATATGGTACCTTCCATGACGGCTCTTGGCCATCATGGATCTGCCCCAGGCCCGCCCAAGCCCAAATCATTGTGACGGACCAATCCGTCATGGACCAACACCAAATAGGATTTTCAACTGACCAATTCGAATGACGTGGCAGCATATGTGAATAGTATTTTCGTCACATAAAACGTCATGGATTTAGGCACAATTTTTGATTGCTCCATGCTATATTATCTACTGTTTTGGACTATATTGGGCTTTATTTTCCACTTTTATATTACTTTTGGGACTAACCTATTAACCGGAGGCCCAGCCCAGAATTGCTGTTTTTTTTGCCTATTTCAGTGTTCCGAAGAAACGGAATATCAAACGGAGTCCAGACGGAATGAAACCTTCGGGAACGTGATTTTCTCAACAAATATGATCCAGGAGACTTGGACCCTCCGTCAAGAAAGCCACGAGGCGGTCACGATGGTGGAGGGCGCGCCCCCCTGCCTCGTGGGCCGCCCGAAGCTCCACCGACGTACTCCTTCCTCCTATATATACCTACGTACCCCCAAACGATCAGATACGGAGCCAAAAACCTAATTCCACCGCCACAACCTTCTGTACCCACAAGATCCCATCTTGGGCCCTGTTCCAGAGCTCCGCCGGAAGGGGAATCCACCACGGAGGGCTTCTACATCATCACCATAGCCCCTCCGATGAAGTGTGAGTAGTTTACCTCAGACCTTCTGGTCCATAGTTAGTTGCTAGATGGATTCTTCTCTCTTTTTGGATCTCAATACAATGTTCTCCCCCTCTCTCGTGGAGATCTATTCGATGTAATCTTCTTTTTGCGGTGTGTTTGTTGAGATCGATGAATTGTGGTTTTATGATCAAGATTATCTATGAGCAATATTTCAATCTTCTTTGAATTCTTTTATGTATGATTGGTTATCTTTGCAAGTCTCTTCGAATTATCAGTTTGGTTTGGCCTACTAGATTGGTTTTTCTTGCAATGGGAGAAGTGCTTAGCTTTGGGTTCAATCTTGCGGTGTCCTTTCCCAGTGACAGTAGGGGCAGCAAGGCACGTATTGTATTGTTGCCATCGAGGATAACAATATGGGGTATTTATCATACTGCATGAATTTATTCCTCTACATCATGTCATCTTGCTTAAGGCGTTACTTTGTTTTCTTGAACTTAATACTCTAGATGCATGCTGGATAGCGGTCGATGAGTGGAGTAATAGTAGCAGATGCAGGTAGGAGTCGGTCTACTTGTCTCGGACATGATGCCTATATACATGATCATACCTAGATATTCTCATAACTATGATCAATTCTGTCAATTGCTCAACAGTAATTTGTTCACCCACACTCTTGAGAGAAGCCACTAGTGAACTCTATGGCCCCCGGGTCTATTCTCATCATATCAATCTTCTATCACTTTATTATTGCTTTGCTTTTTTACTTTACCTTTTTAGTTTACTTTTCATCTTTATATCAAAAATACCAAAAATATTATCTATCATCTCTATCAGATCTCACTCTCGTAAGTGACCGTCAAGGGATTGACAACCCCTAATCGCGTTGCTTGCGTTGAGCTATTTGTTTTGTGTAGGTACGAGGGACTCACGCGTAGCCTCCTACTGGATTGATACCTTGGTTCTCAAAAACTGAGGGAAATACTTACTCTACTCTGCTGCATCAACCTTTCCTCTTCAAGGAAATCCAACACAGTGCTCAAGAGGTAGCAGGAAGATTTCTGGCGCTGTTGCCGGGGAGCTCTACGCAAAAGTCAACATACCAAGTGCCCATCACAATCCCTTATCTCTCGCATTATATTATTTGCCATTTGCCTCTCGTTTTCCTCTCCCCCACTTCACCCTTGCCATTTTATTCACCCTCTCTTTTCCGTTTGCCTTTTTTTGCCTGCTTTTTGTTTGCTCGTGTGTTGGATTGTTTGTTAGTCTCGATGGCTCTACCTAGATTTGGTGATCTTCACCTTAAAAGGTTAGAAGAGATCGAAAGCAACGTTAGTAGTTTTACGGTTTTGCAATTTGAGCATAATAGTTTCTTTATAAACGACCTTAAGGAACAAAAAAGTTTTATGAGTTATATGAATAAAGAGCTCGATGATATGTCCAAAGAATTTGATGGTATAAGATCTCAAATTGCTCGTCTTGAGAAGTTAACTGCTGAAATTTCGGATAAGCAGGCTACCTTAGTCAATAAGATGGCCGCTAAACCGAATCCCTATGAAAATCAAGATGAAGATCTAAAAGTTATTGATGTGTCCCTATTAAATCTTTAATTGCAATGTGAATCTTGATGAAACTGAATATGATTGACCTTTAACTAGAGGGCGTTCTAAAAATTCAGAGTTTTTAGATCTCGATGATGAAATTGATAAAAGTGGGATTGAAAATAATAAAACCCCAGATGTTGCTAAATCCACTATTTTGGATTTCAAGGAATTTAATTATGAAAGTTGCTCTTTAATTGATTGTATTTCCTTGTTGAAATCCGTGCTAAATTCTCCTCATGCTTATAGTCAAAATAAAGCCTTTACCAAACATATCGTTGATGCCTTGATGCAATCTTATGAAGAAAAACTTGAGTTGGAAGTTTCTATCCCTAGAAAACTATATGATGAGTGGGAAGCAACTATTAAAATTAAGATTAAGGATCATGAATTTTATGCTTTATGTGATTTGGGAACTAGTGTCTCCACTATTCCCAAAACTTTGTGTGATTTGTTAGATTTCCGTGATTTTGATGATTGCTCTCTAAACTTGCACCTTGCGGATTCCACTATTAAGAAACCTATGGGAATAATTAATGATGTTCTTATTGTTGCAAATAGGAATTATGTTCCCGTATATTTTATCGTTCTTGATATAGATTACAATCCTTCTTGCCCTATTATTCTTGGTAGACGTTTCCCTAGAACGACTGCTGCAATTATTGATATGAAGGAAGGGAATATTAGTTTCCAATTTCCATTAAAGAAGGGCATGGAACACTTCCCTAGGAATAAAATAAAATTACCATATGAATCTATCATGAGAGCCACTTATGGATTGCCTACCAAAGATGGCAATACCTAGATCTATCCTTGCATTATACCTAGCTAGGGGCATTAAACGACAATGCTTGTTGGGAGGCAACCCAATTTTATTTTAGTTATTTTGCTTTTGTTTCTGTTAAGGAATAAATAATCCATCTACCTTCTGTTTAGATGTGGTTTTATCTTTTAGTTAGTGTTTGTGCCAAGTTAAACCTATAGGACCTTCTTGGATGATAGTTATTTGATCTTGCTGTAATTTCCAAAAACTTTCTGTTCACGAAAAATTTTGTTAAAAATCACCAGAACGTAATAAAATAGTGATTCCAATTTCTTCTGATCAATAAACAAATTGCCTAGGTCGTCCTATTTTGGCTGATTTTTTGGAGTTCCAGAAGTTTGCGTTAGTTACAGATTACTACAGACTGTTCTATTTTTGACAGATTCTTTTTTTCGTGTGTTGTTTGGTTATTTTGATGAACCTATGGCTAGTAAAATAGTTTATAAAACATAAATAAGTTGAAATACAGTAGGTTTAACACCAATGTAAATAAAGAATGAGTTCATTACAGTACCTTGAAGTGGTCTCATGTTTTCTTTCGCTAACGGAGCTCACGAGATTTCTGTTGAGTTTTGTGTTGTGAAGTTTTCAAGTTTTGGGTGAAATCTTTTGATGGATTATGGAACAAGGAGTGGAAAGAGCCTAAGCTTGGGGATGCCCATGGAACCCCCAAGATAATCCAAGGACACCAAGAAGTCAAAGCTTGGGATGCCCCGGAAGGCATCCCCTCTTTCGTCTACTTCCATCGGTAAGTTTACTTGGAGCTATATTTTTATTCACCACATGATATGTGTTTTGATTGGAGCGTCTTGTATGATTTGAGTCTTTGCTTTTTAGTTAACTACAATCATCTTTGCTGTACACACCTTTTGAAAGAGCCATACAAGAATTGGAATTTGTTAGAATACTCTATATGCTTCACTAATATCTTTTGAGCTTTATAGTTTTTCTCTAGTGCTTCACTTATATATTTTAGAGCACGGTGGTGGATTTGTTTTATAGAAACTATTGATATCTCATACTTCACTTAGATTATTTTGAGTGTCTTAAATAGCATGGAAATTTGCTTAATAATAATAATATGCTTGGTATTCAAGATTTGTAAAACTTTCTTTTGAGTGCGTTGAATACTAAGAAAAGCTTGATGCTTGATAATTGTTTTGAGATATGGAGGTGATAATATCAAAGTGGTGCTAGTTGAGTAGTTGTGAATTTGAGAAATGCTTGTGTTGAAGTTTGCAAGTCCCGTAGCATGCACGTATGGTAAACATTATGTAACAAATTTGAAACATGAGGTGTTATTTGATTGTCCTCCTTATGAGTGGCGGTCGGGGACGAGCGATGGTCTTTTCCTACCAATCTATCCCCCTAGGAGCATGCGTGTAGTTCTTTGGTTTTTGATGGCTTGTAGATTTTTGCAATAAGTATATGAGTTCTTTATGACTAATGTTGAGTCCATGGATTATACACTCTCTCACCCTTCCATCATTGCTAGCCTCTTCGGTACCGTGCATTGCCCTTTCTCACATTGAGAGTTGGTGCAAACTTCGCCGGTGCATCCAAACCCCGTGATATGATACACTCTTTCACAGATAAACCTCCTTATATCTTCCTCAAAACAGCCACCATACCTACCTATTATGGCATTTCCATAGCCATTCCGAGATATATTGCCATGCAACTTTCCACCATACCGTTCATCATGACACATTCATCATTGTCATATTGCTTAGCATGATCATGTAGTTGACATAGAAATCGTGGGAAAGCCACCGTTCATATTTCTTTCATACATGTCACTCTTGGTTCGTTGCATATCCCGGTACACCGCCGGAGGCTTTCATACACTACGGGAAACAGTTAATTTGCCGTCAGGGGGCATCTTTGCCGTCGGGCAGACGGCAAAGAAAGGTTTTGCCGTCATCAGTAGACGACGAAGAAAAACTAACGGTGAAATATACTTTGCCGTCAGCGAAAAAAATACAGACGGCAAAGAACTCACTTTGCCGTCTAAAAAAGAAACACAAACTGCAAAGGTCTTTGCCTTCTGCGTAATTTATTACATACGGCAAAGAGCTCACTTTGCCGTCTGTAAGAAAAAACACAAAGGGCAAAGATCTTTGCCGTCTGCGTAATTTATTACAGACGGCAAAGAGAGCTCTTTGCCGTCTGTAATATAAAACGCAGACGGCAAAGAAGAAGCACACCACGCGGATCGAACCCACGGATCAATGACATGGTGTGATCTGGTCCACCCAGTGTGCACTCCCACGATGGGCAGCCCAACCCACCGATCTCTCTCTCCCTTATCCCACGATCTCTCTCTCTCCCACGTGACTTTGTCTCCCACGTACCCATCTCTCTCTCTATCTTACGGGAACACTACAGCGGCAAGATCTAGCGGCGCATGCAAAGAGAGAAAGACGCGGGCGGCACGGCACGGGCCGGCGATCTCTGGCGCCTCCTCCCTCTTGCGCCTCCTCCCTTCGATGCCTGCTCAATCCGGCGAGCAGCGCGGCGCGGCCTCCTCCCTCTGACGACTCCTCCCCCCGGCGCCTCCTCACTCCGGCGAGCAGCACGGGCGGCGCGGCACGGGCCGGTGAGCAGCGCGGTCTCATCCCTCCGGCGCCTCCTCACTCCGGCGAGCAGCGCGGGCGGCGCGGCGCGGGCCGGTGAGGAGCGCAGCCTCCTCCCTTGGGCGCCTCCTAACTCCGGCGAGCATCGCGGGTGGTGCGGCCTCCTCCCTCCGGCACCTCCTCACTCCGGCAAGCAGCACGGCCTCGTCCATCCGGCACCACCTCACTCCGGCGTGGCCTCGTCTCCCTTCGTCGCGTGAACTCCCTCCAGCAGCGGCCAACGAGATCCTTTTCTCAGGACGCGGTCAGGCGCGGCCAGCAGCTCTGCTCCGGCGAGGTTTACCTCTACTCCGGCGAGCTCTGGACGTGCGGGGGGAAGGCCCAATCAGGGGGCGTCTTAACCGCCTCGCTCCACCGGCCACCGCTGGCCGCATCGGCTTCTGCCCATCGTACTCGGAAGGTGGTCATGCAAGCTTCGGGAACTTGGCAGCACTGTGTACTCTGATTTTTTTTGTCTTCATTGATGATTGTCAAACTATTGAATGATTGATTATGAAACTACTAGTAAACACAAAAACGCAAGTGAAGATTTTGCCTACGCCTTGTTATTACCTGTTTTCATAATGAGCAAAAAGATCTTACGCCTTCCACCATCTAGGGCCACTGTACCTAGACTATTGTTACCTATATCTTTAATTAAATAATAAAAAAATTATTTGCCATCTGGGATGTATGAGGCTGACGACAAAGGCATAGTCTAGCTTCTTTGCTGTCTGCTACTACTGGGCTTGATGGTAAAGAGAAAGTTGGCTAACGGCAAAGTCTTTGCCATCTTCCCTATGAAAAGCTGACGGCAAAGTATTCTTTGCCGACTTATCTTTGTCGTCTGAGTTTGCCGTCTGCTTCCTGACGGCAAAATCTTTGCCGTCTGGATTTAGGTCTTTGCCGTCTGGGATTCACAGACGGCAAATTACCTGTTTCCTGTAGTGATATAGAGTCATACTTTGTTCTAGTATCGAGTTGTAATCATTGAGTTGTAAATAAATAGAAGTGTGATGATCATCATTCAATAGAGCATTGTCCTAATAAAAAAAGAAAAAAAAGGAGAAAGGCCAAAGAAAAAAAGGCCCAAAAAAAAGAAATATATATATAAAAAGGGGCAATGCTACTATCCTTTTTTTCCACACTTGTGCTTCAAAGTAGCACCATAATCTTCATGATAGAGAGTCTCTTATTTTGTCATTTTCATATACTAGTGGGAATCTTTCATTATAGAACTTGGCTTATATATTCCAACGATGGGCTTCCTCAAATGCCCTAGGTCTTTGTGAGCAAGCAAGTTGGATGCACACCCACTTAGTTTCTTTTGTTGAGCTTTCATACATTTATAGCTCTAGTGCATCCGTTGCATGGCAATCCCTACTCCCTGCATTAACATCAATCGATGGGCATCTCCGTAGACTATTGATTAGCCTCGTTGATGTGAGATCTTGTCCTTTTTTGTCTTCTCCACATAACCCCCATCATCATATTCTATTCCACCCATAGTGCTATGTCCATGGCTCACGCTCATGTATTGCGTGAAGGTTTATAAGTTTGAGATTACTAAAGTATGAAACAATTGCTTGGCTTGTCATCGGGGTTGTGCATGATGAGAGCATTCTTGTGTGACGAAAATGGAGCATGACTAAACTATATGATTTTGTAGGGATGAACTTTGTTTGGTCATGTTATTTTGAGAGGAAATAATTGCTTAGTTAGTATGCTTGAAGTATTATTATTTTTATGTCAATAAGAACTTTTGTCTTGAATCTTTCAGATTTGAATATTCATACCTCAATTAAGAAGAATTAAATTGAAATTATGCCAAGTAGCTCTCCGCATCAAAAATTCTCTTTTTATCATTTACCTACTCGAGGACGAGCAGGAATTAAGCTTGGGGATGTCTGATACATCTCCAACGTATCTATAATTTTTGATTGCTCCATGCTATATTATCTACTGTTTTGGACTATATTGGGCTTCATTTTCCACTTTTATATTACTTTTGGGACTAACCTATTAACCGGAGGCCCAGCCCATAATTGCTGTTTTTTGCCTATTTCAGTGTTTGAAGAAACGGAATATCAAACGGACTCCAAACAGAATGAAACCATCGGGAACGTGATTTTCTCAACTAATATGATACAGGAGACTTGGAACCTCCGTCAAGAAAGCCATGAGGCGGTCTCGAGGGTGGAGGGCGCCCCCCCTCCTAGGGCGTGCCCTCCTGCCTCATGGCCCCCCCGAAGCTCCGTTGACGTACTCCTTCCTCCTATATATACCTACGTACCCCAAACGATCAGATACGGAGCCAAAACCAAATTCCACCGCCGCAAACTTCTGTACCCATGAGATCCCATCTTGGGGCCTGTTCCGGAGCTCCGCCGGAAGGGGAATCCACCATGGAGGGATTCTACATCATCACGATAGCCCCTCTGATGAAGTGTGAGTAGTTTACACTAGTAGAAAAAGGGTGAAATGTTCACCCCTTTAGCCCCAGTTTGTATTTGAGCCGGCACTAATGTGACCATTAGTGCCGGTTCGAATGGCTATGCAATAGTGCTGGTTCGTAATGAACCTTTAGTACCGGTTCGTGCCACGAACCGGTACTAAAGGGGTGGTGGTAGGCTGGCGTCAGGCCAGGGCCCCACGAGCCCCTTTAGTGACGGTTTGTGACACAAACCGGTACTAAAGGTCTAACCTATAGTACGGGTTGTGTCACCAACCGGCACTAAAGAGTCTTCACCTATAGTCCCGGTTGAAGACACAAACCAGCACTATAGGGCAATTTTCAAACTCTACCCCCCCCCCGGTGTATCGCCATTTCAGTTTTGAAAAAATCAAAAGAAAATGATAAAAACTTCAAAAAATAAAATCCTTCGAGAGGTAGTTATATTTCTAGATCTACTAGTTAGGAAAATTTGAAAACTTAAATTTGGACATGTTTTGCAAAAAGTGTATGGAAAATGTAAAATGGCTATAACGTTTGCATACGATGTCGGAAAAAAATCGTATAATATATCAAAAAATTCAGCACGAAAATCCGCATTCGATGGAGACCGCCTACGGCCTGTTTGCAATTTTTTAGAATCCTCAAATTCAAAAAGAAAAAAAAAGATATGGTTAAATTTCAGTTTTTTTAAATTTTTTTGGTTAAATCTGGTCAAACTACTTATTCAAGAAGTATTAATGTTACTACATAATTATTCAACAATATTAGTGTTACTAAATAATTACTGTTTTTTAGAATAATAGTTTTAAACTCAAACAGTGAAATGTGTGACTTCATGATCAAGCTAAACTCCTAAGGGTTTATAGGATTGACATCTTACTATTTTCAGGAAAACAACAAGTGCAGACTTGGAAACGAAGGAGAATAGAACCCGAAAGTTAAGCGTGCTCGGGCTGGAGTAGTGAGAGGGATTGGTGACCGGTCGGGAAGTTAGATGATTTGGAATGAGTGATCCACACTTGAGCAGTTAAGAGAGGTGATTAGAGACTAAATCATCAAATAATTCAGAAAAAATAAAAATAAAAAAAATAAAAAAAAATTCCAAAATTTTCAAAAAAAAACCATTTAGTACCGGTTGGTGTACCGGTTGGTAACACCAACCGGTACTAAAGGTCCCCCATACCAGGGCGCGAGCTCACGCCACGTGGTGGCACTTTAGCGTCGGTTCATGCCGAACCGGTACTAAAGGGGGGGCCCTTTAGTGCCCACCCTTTAGTGCCGATTATGGAACCGGCACTAAAGGCCCTTACGAACCGATTTTAAAGCTCCATTTTCTACTAGTGTTACCTCAGACCTTCGGGTCCATAGTTAGTATCTAGATGGCTTCTTCTCTCTTTTTGGATCTCAATACAATGTTCTCCCCCTCTCTCGTGGAGATCTATTCGATGTAATCTTCTTTTTGCGGTGTGTTTATTGAGACCGATGAATTGTGGGTTTACGATCAAGATTATCTATGAGCAATATTTGAATCTTCTCTGAATTCTTTTATGTATGATTGGTTATCTTTGCAAGTCTCTTCGAATTATCAGTTTGGTTTGGCCTACTAGATTGGTTTTTCTTGCAATGGGAGAAGTGCTTAGCTTTGGGTTCAATCTTGCGGTGTCCTTTCGCAGTGACAGTAGGGGCAGCAAGGCACGTATTGTATTGTTGCCATCGAGGATAACAAGATGGGGTATTTATCATATTGCATGAATTTATTCCTCTATATCATGTCATCTTGCTTAAGGCGTTACTTTGTTTTCTTGAACTTAATACTCTAGATGCATGCTGGATAGCGGTCGATGAGTGGAGTAATAGTAGTAGATGCAGGCAGGAGTCGGTCTACTTGTCTCGGACGTGATGCCTATATACATGATCATACCTAGATATTCTCATAACTATGCTCAATTCTGTCAATTGCTCAACAGTAATTTGTTCACCCACCGTAGAATACTTATGCTCTTGAGAGAAGCCACTTGTGAACTCTATGGCCCCCGGGTCTATTCTCATCATTTCAATCTTCTATCACTTTATTATTGCTTTGCTTTTTTACTTTACCTTTTTATTTTACTTTGCATCTTTATATCAAAAATACCAAAAATATTATCTATCATCTCTATCAGATCTCACTCTCGTAAGTGACCGTGAAGGGATTGACAACCCCTAATCACGTTGGTTGCGTTGAGCTATTTGTTTTGTGTAGGTACGAGGGACTCACGCGTAGCCTCCTACTGGATTGATACCTTGGTTCTCAAAAACTGAGGGAAATACTTACTCTACTCTGCTGCATCACCCTTTCCTCTTCGAGGAAATCCAACGCAGTGCTCAAGAGGTAGCATTTGTGCAGCCATCTGCATGTATCTACAAAATGGCAGTTTACAAAATATCCTCTATGAAACAATAACTTGCAGCATAGATTGACAAAATACATCACATCATATAGTTTCGACAAATTATATCACACCAGGGTTAGGAACCAGTAAAATCCATTTTACATCAACAAAACACATAAACTGTTGTTATTCAAGCTCTTGCGGTCGGCGCCCTTGATGGCAACTATCAAGTAATGGTGGATTGTGATGGTCAGCACCAAGTAGCCCGCTATCTGATCTTACCTAGCATATTTATAAGAATAATGTTTGTAATTGTGAATAGATAGTAGAAATAAGAGAATTCCAAAAAATATAAAAATGAATTACTTGCTGTCCAAAATTCTTCAATCTTATAGTGCCTACAAATGGGAATAACATTGTACCTACTACTCCCTCCGTTCCTAAATATAAGGTGTATTAGTTTTTCAAAAAGTCAACTGGTGTCTATGTTTGACCAACTTTACAACAAAATATATAAATATTTACAATATTCAATTTATAAAATATAGAAATCTATTTCATGGTGAATCTAGTGATAATGATTTGGTAGTCTAGATATTGAGATTTTTGTCTATAAACTTGGTGAAAGTTAGAGAAGTTTGACTTTTTGAAAAAATAATACACCTTATATTGAGGAACGGAGGGAGTATAAAACAAGAGTGAACATGAGGTGCGTAAAATTTATCCAAAGAAAAGTGTGTCAGATGACAAAGTAACAAAACACACATCACATAACTCCAAGTACTATAACAGAGGTAGTTGAGGCCATTTAAACACGGCAACAACAATGAGATGAACTGAACCAGTATATATTTAGACAAGGTGACAGCAGTAGAGAACCTCATCAGCTTGCGCGAGAACTACAAATTTAGACTATACACAGCTTAAAAATTACTTCACGGTTATTAAGGTACAAGCCGAATCCAGAACACATGAACAGCACGCGATGGCCACTCTAGTAGTGTATCAAAGCAATGCAAGGTTGTTAAGGTACAAGCCAAAGTATGAAGTTCCTTTTTTTATTGGTTCATCTTGTACATATTACATTTTAGATTCCTCAATATAGGGGAACCAAAATGGTATCACCATGAAACAAAAAGCGCTGCTTAACTATAAAATCCTAGCACATATCCTACAACAATTACATATTTAACACCTTCAGTGCAAATCAGGAGCATGTTTATTTTTCTTGGGATTTTAATAAGTGTTATGCAAGCTTGAACTACTACACGCATATACATAATAGTAAGAAGTCACCTTAGTTTATGCAAGCTAGAATACTTCATGAACATAAGTAATTAAGTAAGATGTGGGATCTCGAGGGACTTACGTGTACACCATGCAGTAGCAATCACTAAGTTATTTTGATGGGATTGCATAAGGCCAGATTTTTTTGTTTTGACATGATCAAACATCTCAGCAAACATGTGAAAGGCACACCTACAGTAGGAAGGTTTAGCATCTGCAGCTATAGCCAACAAGTTGTGTATCAAGGAATCAGAGAAAGAGATTCAAGTCATAGTGAAATCCAAGACATAAGCGGGAAGATAAACTGGATTGTTTTTATATAAAATCGAGGTCTAGAAATGTGTAGAGATATTCTGTGGTGGACATTGTGAAAACCATACTTATTTTTGTCTATATTTATGAAATTAATAATATGATCTTGTCAGTTAGTTTATCCTCATGTATATTTATGTTAGTTTATATTGCATACATGAATTTGTTTGAATTAATGATTCAAATATACATTTTATTTGTTCCATCCTGTCATATGGATCCCATCTTTCCTATGCTTTGTTAGTCCACACATTTTGGGTAGAGGAGGGACAACGAGCTGCAGTACTTGCATCTGATTTAGAAGATAAAAGAGTAGCAGTACTATACTAGCATAAATTGCATATTTGCATTTGATTTGACATGAATCAATACCAGAAATCGAAAAGAATAAAAAACTTATATCATGAATGCATCAGCTGAAGGAATGTGTATAGATTAACTGAACTAAAAAGGACAAACAGTGGCATCGACAACTTGGGTAAACATTTTAAACACATGATCTGGAGTCAATATTTGTCAAACACATGTAAAATTCTTCACATGACCATACAGTATGTGAATACAAGCAAGCATCAAATGCCAATTTTTCTGAATCTCCTTCACGTCTAGTACGGTCCAACTTCTGAGATCAAAAGAGATTGATGAATGAAATGGATATGCTCATATTTGTTTAAATTGGCTGATGATTGTCCTAGCTCATTAACAGTATAGAGAGAAAGACCTTCAGTGGCATAGGCGTCGGCCCTCCTTTGCTGCATGTCATTGCAGCTGCTCCATGACATGGCCTTCTTCCCTTCCCTTGACACAGCCCAACCAGATGAGATAGCAGCAAAGTTCCTGCACAAATCAAAAGAACAGAGCTTTTGCTTCAGACTATTGCAGCAGATTTTTTTTCCAAATCACTAGATAAGATGATGATATTGTAGCGAAATTGTCAAAACCATATCAGCAACCAAAAATCTCAGATATTGCAGCAGCAAGATAGGAGAAAGTGATGGGTCGGGAACAGAACATAATTTGCGCCGCCAGCCCAACGCGGGCGAGCACATCGAGCTAGGGGCAGCCATCAAGGAGGCGGAGACGGTGCGAGGGGGCGTATCATGCGATGGAGAGCGGCCGCTGGAGACGCGTCAGTGATGGACGCGACGCTGCAGCCAAAACCCTAGCTACGGTCTAGGGGTTGTGGGCGAGCGCCCGACACCGGGAGTGGCATCCAGCAGGAATGGAGGGCAGGAGGGTCGGAGACCAGCTGAGGAGTGTGCCGCGCGGTGGCGGAGGTAGCTTGATCCGGCCGGCGTTAGTCGCGGCGCGAGGGGTTGCACGAGAGAGAGGGATGGGTTGCGAGAGGGATGGATGGGTGCGGGATTCGATGGATCTGGCAGCTGCCGATGCTGCGAGGTGAGAGGAGGGGAGGTGGAGGGCCAGCCATGAGCTGTTGGAGGAGGGAGGCGAAAAGGGGTGGGTGGCGGCGCCGTGAGATGATGGGAAATGGGAGTGCGTTGCGGGGGAGAGAGGGTGCCCAGGAGGAGTGTGCTAGGGTTAGGTTTTTATACCGGAACGGTTAGTCGGGATTTAGCGGGCTTTGGCGGGCTTGCGGGGGTGGACCAGCCCATCCATGACAGTTTCCAGAAATTTCATGAGAAATCCGTCATGGATTATCAGGTTTCTTGTAGTGATTACTCTCCATAAGATCTCTCTCTCTCTCTCTCTCTCTATATATATATATATATATATATATATATATATGATCTTTTTATTTCTTTTTATTCTTTCTTTTATTTAATTCCCTCAAGATCATAGCAAGAAAGCAAAGCCCTTTACTCAAAACTACTCTTTATTATATATCTCACGGACTCGATTACATAGATAGAGATCGAAGCAAAACTCAAAGCTAGATCATACTAAAAACGTTATTCTACTAGGTCAAGATATAACCAAAAGGATCGAACTAAGAAAAACAATAAAGATAAAGATGAGATGGTCATACGATACTGGGGCACTCCCCCAAGCTTGGCAGTTGCCAAGGGGAGTGCCCATACCCATGTATTTAGATCTCTTTCTTCGGAGGTGGTGATGAAGGGGTTGTTGATGAAGTAGGCTTGTCATCCATCTTGCAAGGCATAGGCTCACCATCATAGAAAGATGAACGAGTCTTCGGGATCCTCAAATCTGCAGCCAAACTCATCCTCTTAAATTTGTATTTGTACTCATAGTTTTGGTTTTGCAGGTCATAGATCTGGGCTTGGAGGTGCTCGATTTTCTCGTGAAGCTTGAATATGGTCTCCCCGATGTTCTTGGCATCCAGCTTGTGATTGTTGATGAACTGCGTGATCATCATGTGGTTGGTGTTGAGTCCACGTTCCACCATCCCTTGAAACTTGAAAACTTGCTGCTCCATTGCTTCGAGTCTCATCTCCATGCTTCTAGTCTTCTTCGGCCCCTCAACATCACGGATGTGCAGCATCCCCTCACGCATCTCAAGGGCTTGAGGGTGTTGCAGCACCTCCACAAGGTAGGGATTGATGACCTTCTCGAAAAACCTATCCTTGGGGGCGCTTGGAGACGTCATGGTGATATAGATCTGTCAGAAAAACAGCTCAAAACAAAAACAGGAGATATTGCCTTGGTACGATGGTCAAAACCTTCGGTAGATTATATAATAAAGTTTTACCAACCATAAGAAGTACCCTGCGAGAAAACGGAGTCCGGAGGGCAGACAAGGTGGCCACAAGGTCGGGGGGCGCGCCCTCCACCCTTGTGGTCGCCTCGTGTCTCTTTCAGACTATTTTTAATTTTCCTATTTTTTTATATATTCCAAAACGGAGAAAATTTATCATTGGAAGCGTTTTGGAGTTGGTTTACTTACCGTACCACATACCTATTCCTTTTTGGAGTCTGAAATATTCTGGATATTATGTACTCCTCTGGTATTACGGTATCAATTATATTGGTCTCAATATTTATGGCAGTACCTGAGATATAATGTTTGAGTCTTTGACCGTTTACCACCTTCGGATTTTGAACTTCGACATTGTTGATTTTTATGGCACCGGAATGATAGACCTCCTCGATAATGTAAGGGCCTTCCCATTTAGAGAGAAGCTTTCCGGGAAAAAAATCTTAAACGAGAGTTGTATCGAAAAACATGATGACCTACATTAAACTCATGCTTTTGTGTCCTTTTTTCATGCCATCTTTTTTACTTTTTCTTTAAACTAATTGCCATTCTCATAGGCTTGGGTTCTCCATTCATCAAGTGAGCTAATGTCAAATAACCTCTTATCACCGGCAAGTTTGAGATCATAGTTGAGCTCTTTAATAGCCCAATATGCCTTACGTTCTAGCTCAAGAGCTAAGTGGCATGCTTTTCCATAAACCATTTTATATGGAGACATACCCATAGGATTCTTATAATAAGTTCTATAAGCCCACAAAGCATGATCAACTTTCTTAGAACAATTCTTTCTAGATCTATTAACAGTCTTTTGCAAAATTAACTTAATCTCCCTATTGCTCAATTCCACTTGACCACTAGTCTAAGGATTATAAGGAGATGCAATTCTATGGTTGACAGCATATTTAGCAAGCATTTTATGGAAAGCACCATGAATAAAATGTGAACCACCATCAGTCACTAAATATCTAGGGACTCCAAACCTTGGAAAAATAACTTCTTTAAGCATCTTAATAGAAGTGTTATGATCAGCACTACCAGTTGGAATAGCTTCTACTCACTTAGTAACGTAATCAACAACAACTAGAATATGTGTATAACCATTAGAGGAAGGAAAATGTCGCATATAATCAAAGCCCCAAATATCAAATGGTTCAATAACAAGTGAATAATTCATAGGCATTTCCTGACCAATCCTTTAGCATTCATCACAAGACAAAACAAACTTAGGGCATCTTTAAAGAGAGTGGGCCTAGAACCCAGATTGCAATACCTTATGTGCAGTTCTAACTCCAACGTGATGTCCTCCGTAAGACTCGGAGTGGCACTTGCATAGGATCTGTTCCTGTTCATGCTCAGGTACACAACATCTAATAACACCATCTACTCCTTCTTTATAGAGGTGTGGGTCATCCCAGAAGTAATGTCTTAAATCATAGAAAAACTTTTTGTTTTGCTGGTATGTGAAACTAGGTGGTATAAATTTAGCAACAATATAATTAGCATAATCAGCATACCATGGAGCATTATGAGAATCATTTATGACATTTAATTGCTCATCAGGAAGGCTATCATCAATAGGTAGTGGGTCATCAAGAACATTTTCTAACCTAGACAAGTTGTCTGCAACGGGGTTCTCAGCTCCCTTTCTATCAATAATATGCAAATCAAATTCTTGTAGCAAGAGAACCCATCTGATAAGTCTAGGTTAAGCATCTTTCTTTTCCATAAGATATTTAATAGTAGCATGATCAGTGTGAACAGTTACTTTGGAATCAACAATATAAGGTCTAAACTTATCACAAGCAAATACAACTGCTAAAAATTCTTTTTCAGTAGTAGCATAATTTCTCTGGGCACTGTCTGGAGTTTTACTATCACACTGAATAACATTTAATTTCTTATCAACTCTTTGTCCTAGAAGAGCACCAACAGCATAATCACTAGCATCTCACATAATTTCAAAGTGTAGGTTCCAATCAGGTGGTTGAACAATAGGAGCAGAAATAAAGGCTTTCTTAACTATTTCAAATGCTTCTTCACAATCATCATCAAAAACAAAAGGAACATCTTTTTGCAAGAGATTAGTGAGAGGCCTAGAAATTTTAGAGAAGTCTTTAATAAACCTCCTATAGAAACCCGCATGACCAAGGAAACTTCCTATACCTTTAATATCTTTAGGACACGACATCTTCTCAATAGCATGTACTTTAGCTTTATCAACTTCAATACCTCTTTTGGAAATTTTATGCCCCAAGACAATACCTTCATTAACCATAAAGTGGCACTTCTCCCAATTCAAGACAAGATTAGTTTCTTCACACCTCTGCAAAACTCGATCATGGTTCCTTAAGCAATCATCAAAAGAAGTTCTGTAAACGGAGAAATAATCCATGAAAACCTCAATAATCTTTTCATAAAAGTCAGAGAATATAGCAGTCAAACATCTTTGAAAGGTAGCAGGTGCATTGCATAGACCAAAAGGCATAATCTATAATAAAAGGTACTGAAAGGGCAAGTAAAAGTGGTTTTCTCTTGATCTTCTTTTGACCTAGGTATTTGAGAAAAACCAGAATAACCATCTAGAAAGAAAAAGTGAGTATGTTTGGATAATCTTTCTAGCATTTGATCGATAAAAGGTAGAGGGTAATGATCTTTTCTAGTTTGTGAAAATCAATTACCATTAATTCTATAACCTGTAACAATTCTTTGTGGAATCAATTCATTCTTATCATTTGGAACAACACTAATACCTCCCTTCTTAGGGACACAATGAACATGACTCACCCATTGACTATCAGCAATAGGATAAATTATACCTGCCTCCAGATGCTTTAGTATTTCATTCCTTAGCACTTCTTCCATCCTAGGATTTTACCGTCGTTGATGATCAACAACCGGTTTAGCATCTTTCTCCAATTTTATTTTGTGCTGACATAAAGTAGGACTAATGCCTTTAAGATCATCAAGAGTATATCCAATAGCGGCACGATGCTTCTTCAGAGTTTTCAATAATTTCTTTTCTTCATGCTCTGAAAGGTTAGCACTAATAATATCATGATGTATTTTCTTTTCATCAAGGTAAGCATATTTCAGAGTATCAGGTAATTGTTTAAGCTCAAACACGTGATCACCCTTAGGTGGAGGAGGATCCCCAAGGATTTCGACATGCAAATTGTGTTTCAAAATAGGTCCCTGGTTAAAGAATACTTCATCTATTTCCCTTCTTTCATTCATAAACTTATCATTTTCATGGTCTAGCAAATATTGTTCTAAGGAATCATTAGGAGGCACAGCAATAGAAGCAAGACCAATAATTTCATCTTTATTAGGCAATTCTTTATCATGATGTTGCCTATGAAATTTAGAGAAATTAAAATCATGAGACCTACCTTCCACACCAACAGTAACAATATCTTTCTTGCAGTCTATCTCAGCATTAATAGTATTCAAGAAGGGTCTACCAAATATAATGGGACAAAAATTATCTTGTGGGGAAGCAAGAAAAAGAAAATCAATAGGATATTTAATATTCCCACACAAGACTTCAACATCCCTAACAATCCCAATCGGTGATATAGTATCTCTATTAGCAAGCTTAATAGTAACATTAATATCCTCTATCTCAGCAGGTGCAATATCATTCATATTTTCTATATATAAGGTATAAGTAATTGCACTAACACTAGCACCCACATCACATAACCATGATAACAATGATCTCCTATTTTAACAGAAACAACAGGCATGCCAACAACAGGTCTATGTTTGTCTTTATTATCGGGTTTAGCAATTCAAGCAGCTTCATCACAGAAATAAATAACATGCCCATCTATATTATCAACCAAGAGATCATTAACAATAGCAATACTAGGTTCAACTTTAATTTGTTCAGAAGGTATAGGTGTTTTAGTATAACTCTTACGAACCACGGTTTAAGCTTTAGCATGATCCTTTATTCTAACAGGGACTGGCTGTTTCTCAATATAAGCAGTGGGAACAATAGGATCAACATTATAAATAATAGTTTCTTCTTCAACTTTAACAGATTTAGCTACTTTAAATTCAATGGGAGGATGATATTTAAACCACTTCTCCTTAGGGAGATCAACGTGAGTAGCAAAAGATTCATAGAAAGAAGCTACTATTTCAGTGTCAAGTCCATATTTAGTGCTAAACTCACCAAAAGCATCGGTATCCATAAAAGATTTAACATAGTAAAACTTTAGGTTTATACGTGACTCCTTACCTTCCTCAGTATCCCAATCTTCAGAGCTGAGTTTAATTCTTTCCGATAAATCCCATTTGAATTGAATATCCTTCTTCATATATATAGGAACCAATACAAGAAGTATCGAGCATGGATCGATCATTATGAGAAAGCCGAGCATAAATTTTTTGAATAATAACTTCTCTTGAGAACTCATGATTGGGGCATAAATATAACATTGAATCAAGACTCCCCCAAGTTTGAGCCATACTTTCTCCTTCACAAGGCCAAAAATTATATATATAATTCCGATCACGATGAACCAGATGCATAGGGTAAAACTTCTAATGAAATTCCAATTTCAATCGGTTGTAGTTCCATGATCCGATATCATCCAATAGCCTATACCATGTCAATGCCTTTCCCTTCAAAGATAAAGGGAAGACCTTCTTCTTGACAACATCCTCAGGAATACGTGCAAGATTAAATAATCCACAAACATCATCCACATAGATTAGGTGCATGTCGGGATGCAATGTTCCATCTCCTGCATAAGGATTAGCTAGCAGTTTCTCTATCATACCTGATGGAATTTCATAATAAATATTTTCAGTAGGTGCATTAGGTTGAGAGCAACTAAATGTGGTTCCGGTCGAGGTGAAGATACCCCAAACAAACCCCTCAAAGGATTATTTTCCATAATAACAAGTGACGGTAAATTTCAGCACACAATATAAATGTTTCCTTATCAAATTCCACTTACCAAAGGCGCTTCACTCCCCGGTAATGGCGCCAGAAAAGTGTCTTGATGACCCTCAAGTATAGGGGATCTATATTAGTCCTTTCGATAAGTAAGAGTGTCTAACCCAACGAGGAGCAGAAGGAAATGTCAATTGGTTTTCAGCAAGGTATTCTCTGCAAGCACTGAAATTATCGATAACAGATAATTTTTTGATAGGATAAATCATAACGGGTAACAAGTAATAAAAGTAAACAAGGTGCAGCAAGGTGGTCCAATCCTTTTTGTAGCAAAGGACAAGCCTGGATGAACTCTTATATAAAGCAAAGCGCTCCGGAGGACACATGGGAATTGTTATCAAGTTAGTTTTCATCATGCTCATATGATTCACGTTCGTACTTTGATAATTTGATATATGGGTGGACCGGTGCTTGGGTGCTGCCCTTCCTTGTACAAACCTCCCACTTATGATTAACCACTCTCGCAAGCATCTGCAAGTACAAAAGAAGTATTAAGGTAAACCTAACCATAGAATGAAACATATGGATACAAAGCAGCCCTTTACGAAGCAACACATCAACTAGGGTTTAAGATTCTGTCACTCTAGCAAACCATCATCTACTTATTACTTCCCAATGCCTTCCCCTAGGCCCAAATAATGGTGAAGTGTCATGTAGTCGACATTCACATAACACCACTAGAGGAAAGACAACATATACATCTCATCAAAATATCGAATGAATACCAAATTCACATGATTACTTATAACAATACTTCTCCCATGTCCTCAGGAACAAACGTAACTACTCACAAAGGATATTCATAATCATAATCATAGGAATAGTAATTATCATTAAGGATCTGAACATATGATCTTCCACCGAATAAACCAACTAGCATCAACTACAAGGAGTAATCAACACTACTAGCAACCCACAGGTATAAATCTGAGGTTTTGGGACCAAGATCGAATACAAGAGATGAACTAGGGTTTGAGAGGAGATGGTGCTGGTGAAGATGTTGACGGAGATTGACCCCCTCTCGATGAGAGGATCGATAGTGATGACAATGGCGATGATTTCCCCCTCCCAGAGGGATGTTTCCGCGGCAGAATAGCTCCGCCGGAGCCCTAGATTGGTTTGGCCAGGTTTCGCCTCGAGACGGAGGCGCTTCGTCCATAAATCTTCTTCTTGATTTTTTTTCCATGGTAAAAGATACCATATATAGGAAGATGGGCACCGGAGGCCTGCCAGGGGGCCCACAAGGTCGGGGGGCGCGCCCAGGGGGATAGGGCGCACCCTCCACCCTTGTGGCCGGCTGGTGGCCTCCCTCTTATTCTTTCTTCGCCCAATATTTTTATATAATCCAAAAATAAGCTCCGTGAAGTTTTAGTACTTTTGGAATTGTGCAGAATAGGTGTCTAATATTTCTCCTTTTCTAGTCCAGAATTCCAGCTGCCGGCATTCTCCCTCTTCATGTAAACCTTGTAAAATAAGAGAGAACAGGCATAAGTATTGTGATATAATGTGTAATAATAGCCCATAACAATAAATATCAACATAAAAGCATGATGCAAAATGGTCGTATCAATCATGTACATCAGCATCATGTCTGAGAGAAGTATATTGACTCCTGGCTGCATCTACTACTATTACCCCACACATCGACCGCTATCTAGCATGCATCTAGAGTATTAAGTTCATAAAGAATGGAGTAACGCCTTAGCAAGATGACATGATGTAGACAAAGTAAACCCAATTAATATGAATAAACCCCATTTTTTATACATAATGGCAACGATACAAGTACGTTTCATGTCCCTTTGTGTCACTGAGATTGTGCAACGCAAGATTGAACCCATCACAAAGCACCTCTCCCATTGTAAGATAAATCAATCTAGTTGACCAAACCAAACAAATAGATCAGAGAGAAATACAAAGCTATAAAAATCATGTATAAAAGAGTTCAGAGAAGACTCAAATAATTTTCATGGATAATCTGATCGTAAACGCACAATTCATCGGATCCCAACAAACACACCCAAAAAAAGGATTACAGAGTGAATCTCCAAGAACACCGATGAGAACATTGTATTGAAGATCAAAAAGAGAGAAGAAGCCATCTATCTACTAGCTATGGACCCGTAGGTTCATGGTAAACTACTCACACTCATCGGAGGGGCAGCAAGGTTGATGTAGAGGCGCTCCATGATCGATTCCCCCTCCGGCAGAGTACAAAAGGTCTCCACATGGAATCTCTGAAGAACCAAAACTTGCGGCAGCGGAAAAAGTATTTGGGGTGGCTATCTGATGTATTGGGAATATTTGGAAATTTATGGAGCTAGAATTAGGTTAGGAAGTGCCATGTGGGGCCCACAAGCCTGCCACCCCCTCCCCCGGGCGCAACTGGCAGGCTTGTCGTTGCCTGAAAAATTTCGGGAAAAATCGTCAAAAAAATTTCGTAGCGTTTGGACTCTGTTTGGTACTGATTTTCTAAAAAGCCAAAAACAAGCACAAAAACAGCAACTGTCACTAGGCAATATGTTAATAGGTTAGTCCAAAAAACTGATATATAATTGCATAATGAATATCCAAGATTGATACTATAATATTATTGAACAATAAAAAATTATAGATACGTTGGACACGTATCAAGGCAAGCTGACAAGCTAGTAATCTAGGGCGACCGGACAATGAGGATAAGCCAGTAGTCGGACGATGATGCAAGCGGCGAGAGCAGGAATACATAACGCCAGGCATGCGGTGAGGTATGAGTGGCTGCACTGCTTGGAATCCGATAAATCCTGATGGAATACGATGGCGAAGGGGCGTAAGTTCGTCGAATCCAACGATGGTCATATATGCGTTGAATTTGCGGCATGGGTAAGACCAGTGTCTGAATCGAAGTGGGAGGAGAAGCAGCAAGTTGTTGACACCTGATTTTGGCGAGATACAGAGTTCAAGGGTTTTCAGCACGAGAAAGTTTCAAATCATCGAGTGGAACAACTTTGATATTTACGCTATCGCCATTCGACCTCATCTCAGTGGCCGAAGTTGTACTCCGAGTGACAAAATTTAATGTTCTGAGTGCTTTTCGGCCGATTATGCCCTCAATATGATCTCAGATGAAGGAGTGCTCTAAAGGTATTGTCTTCATCTCGTCAAGACGATTGACTTTCATGTATAAATCATCTTAATCCGAGTTCATATGCAAAAGTTACAGTCAATACGGTCTGGACAGGCCAGAGACAAAAATATTACGCTTGACACCAGACACATGTTGATGAGTGTCTGATGCAATGCGTGAGCGATTCGGACCTCAAGACGGCCTTAAATCGAAAAACCTTCAGCACAGAAAAGTTTCGTCTCGTCGAGCAAATTGATTTTCATATGTAATTTGTCTCAATCCGAGGTCGTATGAGGCCTGGAGAGACAAAACAAGATCAGGCTATGTTTTGAGTTGGAAAATTCGAGTGAAAAGCTTACCATCTGAGTGAAAACTTACCGTCCGAGTGAAAACTTACCGGTCGAGTCAAAGTTTTCCGTCCGAGTGAAATTATTATCATCCAAGTGAAACTGTTACCGTTGGAATGAAAACTTCCCGATCGAGTAAGAGATTGTCTTCCGAGTGAAAATACAATCATCCGAGTGAAAAGATTACCGTCGGAATAAAAACTTGCCGATCGAGTAAAGAGATTGCCTTCTGAGTAAAAATACGGTCATCCGAGTGAAAATAGTCTTCCGAGTGAAAGATTCTAACATCCGAGTGAAAAAGTCCAGTCGGACGATCCAAGTGAATGACTCTAATCCGAGTGGATGAGCTCGAATCCGAGTGAAACTGAACATATGCCCGGAAGTTTATCAAGAAGACCTCGGATGAAGAAGTGTTCAATAAAGAAGTTGTGCATATCATCAAGACGGTAAACTTTGGTTTTGGAGTCATCATCATCAGAGATAGTATATGGCCTACAAATTTACTACGAGGCTCGTATAATCCAGTCTACTACAAGACCAGGTCCGACTGGAACGTAAAGATGACCTCAAAAAGTATTCAAGAAAGCCTTATTTGAAAAAGTGATCAACATGAGAGTTGTTTGTATCGTCGAGGCACACAAGCTTGATATTTGGGCCGTCTTGATCAGAGATCATATGCAAGCTCAGTGGCCCGCGCAAGAAGGAAGACAGAGTTTGGGCCAGATTTAGATTGAATCCGAGTTAGAATAGAACTAGGACTCTAGGACGTGAATTGATGTAATTTTTCTTGTAAGGAAAGCCTAGATGAATCCTTTACTTGTACGAGAAGTCCAGCCGCCTCTTATATATATTGGGGGTGACAGTCGATTAGACAACACACAATCGAACAAATCAATATACTACTTTTTCATCTACGTTTTTTCTCTCCACCGTTTTTCTCTTTCGTTCTTCGCTGTTCTTCGTGTTTGAGAGCTGCGAATCCCGAGGCTCTAGGGGCAAGCGAATCGACCTAGGACAGCCCATAGCCGCCGCAATCCCTGACGGGGTCCCTCTCGGGGGGGTGGGGTTTTCGGGTCTGCAAAAGCGCCCGTCGACTGTCTTGCGTATCGCGCTGTCGGTCGGGTCTCCTTCGACGTGAGCTGCGGTGCATCACCCCCGGCGTCGAGGGTACACATGACGAGTTCGTGTGTCAACACACTTTTTGGCGACTCTGTTGGGGACTGAAGATCAATCATCATCATCCACCTTGTCCGATCATCCCAAGCCATCTGAGGTAGACGCCGATAACATCATTAAGCCCAGTCTTGATAAGATATCGGCCGATCATCGCCAAGTCTATGAGGAGTACAAGAAGGTGCGCGAGGAGAAGGACCTGCAGGAGTTCCTTGCAAAATTCAAGAAAGATCGCCAAGGCAACATCACTCCGATTGAAGAAATCAAGTTCCCTCCTCTTCAAACTGAACATGTTAAACCCTCTGTAAGTACTGCCTTTTCTCCTGAGCAATGGGCTGAGACTGAAAGTCGTATTGCTGATGGTAACAATCTAGTCTATCAAACTTTTATAGAAAATACTAATGCTCAGAAGAATATATCTCAATCGTCTAGTGGTAATGATGGTGTAGCTGCTAGTGTGCAAAACCCTAATCTGGCTTTACGTATTGCATCGGCGCCTTCCGTGCCGATGACTTATTATCCTACCCAAACAAATCAGATTGTGGCTGCACCCATTAATCCTATTATGAGCATGCCAGGTTCGGTGGCAACGCCGAACCAAATTCTACCTACCGCTACAACCACTTGACCACTACCAAATTATGGGTCGACATACATACCACAATTCCTACCTACAACTAGTAACCCTACTCCTCCTATGCCACTGCCACAAGCTTCATCGTCTACTATGGATGATGGTCTAGCTAATCTTAGAGAGGAGATGGCTAAGATGCTTCGAGAGAATTTTGGAGTTGAGTTACCTCGGAATCAGATTTACTAAAAGCCGTACCCAGGGTACTTTGATGCCATCCAGTGCCCTCCAAGATATAAAATTCCAGATTTTGTTAAATTTAATGGAGAAGGCACAAAAACCACATGGGAGCATGTTAGTCAATATTTAGCAGAATTGGGTGAGGCAGGCTTGTTGAATGAATTGAAAGTGCGTTTATTTCTTTTATCATTAACTGGTACCGCATTTTCGTGGTTTTCTTCTTTACCCCATGGTTCCATTTGGGTTTGGTCGCAGCTAGAGCAGAAGTTTTATGATCACTTTTATAGCGGCGACAATGAACTCAAGTTGTCACATCTAACATCGGTTAAATAGAAGCATGATGAATCGGTCTCCGATTATGTCAAGAGATTCAGAGAAACAAAAAACCAGTGTTTTAGTTTGGTGATAACCGAGAGGGACTTGGGGGACCTAGTGCTGAGTGGTTTGAGAACTCCCATTAGAGAAAAGCTAGAAGGCTATGAGATCTTAAATATCAACCAAGTCTTACAAAGGGCTTTGGCTCAGGAAAGCCGAAGCAAAGACCTCAAAGAAGTGCATAGATACAAAGCCGATCGTCCAAAGATGAATATGGTGGAATAAGATAGTGATCACTCAGACGATGAGGGTGACGTTTTTTCTACTGAATTTGTTTGGCCATCTAAGGCCAAACCCTTTACTTGCAAGGATCTGAAACCGATTCATAAGAATCGTGATGAAGAGATGAAGTTTACTTTTAACATTGCTAAGTGTGATAGAATATTTGATGCTTTGCTGCAGGCTAAGATTATTAGAATATCTCATACTTTACCGCCGTTTGAAGAGCTAAAACGGCGTGCTTATTGCAAATATCATAATTCTTTTTATCATGCTACTAGCGATTGCACTGTTTTTTGATGGCAGATACAATCGGCCATTAATGACGCACGATTGAACTTTTCTGAGATGCAAGTTGATAAACAACCTTTTCCAATGAATACCATGGATTTGGAGGGGAAGAAGCTACTCATTCGGCCAGAGGTAGCCGAATCTGCTAATAAAGCTAATGTCATCGTTGGTGAGCCCCGGAAAAACAAGGAGGACAACAAGGTCTTGGGGAGACAGGTTGTGCTTGGTAAGCAACCCGATGGCAAGGAAGTGATCAAAATCACCATCAAGAATCCTACACTCGGGGGGCAACTACAAGTGCAAGAAAATGCTCGTGTGAGATTTGTTAAGCCCAAGAGTCCAGAAGTTGGCAAGTGGAAAAGGAATGAAGTTAAAGTACAACGCAAGCGGATCAAACCAACTTTTGATATGTTGTTGTCCAAATATGCTAATCAATCGGCTGGTTCTAGCTCTAACCGGCCATCATACTTGAAGCGACAAGGTCACCATCAGATGATATGTTCAGTCAGTATATGAAACCGAGTGGACCGAAGGCCTTGTTTCCAGAAGAGCAAAGGCAAACTGTTTGGGATCGACTTGAATACTCATATAATGGCCGACTGAACATCGGTAACTATCGGTCGGCTGGTCAAAACATGCGACCGGTTGGAAATTATCCGAGTGTAAGAATGCACCCAGGTGGAAGCTATCCGAGCAAAAAATGTGGTCAAGTAGATTCCATCCGACTGAATTCCATCTTAGTGGATTCCATCCGAGTGGATTCCATACGAGTGACATCCATCCGAGTGGATTCCATCAGAGTAAAAAGGTGCGCCCGAGTGGAAATTTCATGCATCTGGAAAATCGAAAAGAATGGCGTGTTAAATCACCAAGTGTTGCAGCAGTTGAGTCGGAAAAGGCAAGGAGAAAATGGATGCCGACTCACTTATCTTGGGCACCAAAACATTCTCCATACAACAGCTGATTGTGCAGAGCAATCCGACTGAGCCGATACTTGCTATCGCGCCAAAGCACTCGGCTAATGACCATGAAGCAAGCACTAGCCAGGTAAAAACGAGAGATCCTAAATACACACAGCCAAAGTGGTGTCCTCCAGGGCTAACAAAGACACAAAAAAGGAAACTACAGAGGTTAAGGAGTCAAGAGATGGTAGAACAAGAGGCCGAGAAGCAAAGGGATAAGTTGTTCAATGACACTCAGCCTATGGTACCTACAAAACAAGTGTGGAGGCCCAAACAAATACAAGATGCAGTGGCTTCTACACCTATCATAGCAACACCTACATTACCAAAAGAGGACGACACAATCATTGCATCGTCTATGTTACCTATTGCTTCCTCTTCACTCAGACAAATTTCAGAATTAGTGGATGCACTCGAGGAGGAGGCTGATATGTTGGACTATGCGTCTACGCCGGTTCATGAAGGTATTGATATCAATATGGTGTATTATTTACCTGCTGAGTTTCGTGCTGTAGATGAGGAAGGGGAAGTGGCTCAGCTAGAGTTTGGCCCTAAAAATGCAATATTCGAGAAGCCAAAAGAACCAGTAATGCATCTGAAACCATTATATCTCAGAGGTTATATCAATGGGTCGCCGCTCACTCGGATGCTTGTTGATGGAGGTGTTGTGGTAAATCTTATGCCCTATTCGGTATTCAAGAAATTGGGTTTGCCTGATGAAGAATTGATCAAGACCAATATGGTGCTCAACGGGTTTGAAGGCAAAGAGAAAACTGAAGCCAAACGTGTAATGTATGTGGAGCTTACAGTCGGAAGCAAAACTTTGGCTACTGCATTCTTTGTCGCTGAGGTGCAAGGTAACTACAATGTTATACTAGGCCGTGATTGGGTTCATGCAAACCAGTGCGTGCCATCTACTATGCACCAGTTTTTGATTCAGTGGGTTGATGATGAAGTGGAAGTCATTCATGCGGATAACTCGGCCTGTGTTGCTTTGGCCGATGCATAGGTGGATTGGCAACATCCCAATGCTACTTGCTTGACGGGACATGACTTATCAAAATTTGATTTTCTGAGCGCGACCAAGAATGGTTTTGTGCCCGTCTCTTTAAAGCCGAATGAATGCGATCGGCTCCAAGGTATGATATGTTAAAATGGGTCCTAATTCCGAGTGGTTACAAAAACGTCTTGTAAAGTATCGGTCCAGCGAGAACAATATGTATGAGTCTATAGAGGAGTTGGATGACATGGATAAACTTGGACAAGGTTTTACATCAGCCGATCTGTTAGAAGAGGTAGATATTGGACATGGTTCAGTCACTCGACCGACATTTATAAACAAAAATTTGAAAACCGATTGTAAGGCTAAGTTAATCGAGCTATTGAAAGAATATGTTTGTTGCTTTGCATGGGAATATCATGAGATGCCAGGGTTAAGCCGAGAGCTAGTGGAGCATCGGTTGCCTATAAAGGCCGGTTTTAGACCTTATAAACAGTCGGCCAGAAAATTTAATTCGAAAACATATGACCGGATCAAGGAAGAGATCGGTCGACTGCTTGAAGCTAATTTCATTTGACCTTGCAGGTATGCCGAGTGGATTTCTAACATTGTCCCAATAGAGAAGAAAGGATCCGGCAAGTTGAGGGTGTGCATTGATTTCAGAGATTTGAATAGGCCTACACCCAAAGATGAGTATCCTATGCCAATAGCCATTATGCTTATTAACTATGCTTCTGGACATAAGGTTGTTAGCTTTCTAGATGGTAATGCCGGATACAATCAACTTTTTATGACCGAAGAGGACATGTACAAAACGGCTTGCCGATGTCCTGGTTTCCTTGGTCTATTCGAGTGGACAGTGATGACATTCGAATTAAAAAATGCTGGAGCCACGTATCAAAGGGCTATGAATTTAATTTTTCATGATTTACTCGGTGTCATACTTGAAATTTATATTGATGATATTGTTGTCAAATTGGATGCTTTTGAATCTCACTTGGCCGATTTGCGTTTAGCTTTCGAAAGAATGAAAAAGTATGGACTGAAGATGAATCCTTTAAAGTGTGCATTCGGCGTATCAACTGGCAAGTTTTTGGGTTTCATTATTCATGAAGATGGCATAGAAATTGATCCCAAAAAGATAGAGGCCATACATAAAGTGGAGGCTCCAACATGCAAGAGAGATATGCAAAAGTTCCTTGGCAAGGTCAATTATTTGAGAAGGTTCATAGCTAATCTATCAGGGAAAGTTGATGCATTTACTCCTATCCTTCGGTTAAAGAATGATGCTGATTTCACTTGGGGGGCAAAACAGCAAGAAGCATTTGATATGATCAAGAATTATTTGTGCACTCAACCGGTGATGAAAGCACCCAAGCATAATGAACCCTTCAGACTTTACATTGCAGCAGAGGAAGGAGTTACTGCTGCTGTTCTAACTCAAGAGACCGAAGCAAAAGAGCATGCCATCACTTATTTGAGCCACCGCTTATTGGACGCAGAGACAAGGTATAAATTTATTGAGAAATTATGTATATGCTTATATTATGCTTGTACAAAACTGAGACATTATTTAGTGCCGAGTGCTTGTGTAGTAGCTTGTCAAACCGATGTCATTAAATACATGTTGCATACGCCAATTCTTAGTGGTAGAATTGGCAAGTTGGCTTATGCTTTGATTGAATATGATTTGGCTTATGAATCTCTAAAATCCATGAAAGGCCAAATTGTTGCTAATTTCATTGTTGAACATCGGATTAATGACAAGAATTATGTTGATTGAACTTTGTTTCATTAGTACCATGGAGATTATACTTTGATGGTTCAGTTTGTAGAAATGGCCAAGGTGTTGGTATTGTTTATATATCTCCTCATGGTGCTGTTTTTGAAGCCTCATGCCGCTTAGAATATTTTTGCACAAACAATCAAGCCGAATATGAAGCATTGTTATTCAGCCTAGAGATGTTACTTGCTATAGGTGTTACACATATTGAGGCTTATGGTGATTCGTTACTAGTGGTGCAACAAATATCCAAAGTCTTTCAGTGTTTGGACGAATCACTTAATGTTTATCTTGATAAATGTCTAGATACAATTTCTACTTTGGATTGCTTTAGCATTGCTCATATATCTAGACATGACAATTGGAAAGCAAATGAATTGGCACAAAAAGCATCCAGATATCATGTTGATCATGGCATGTTTCATATCTCTCAAAGACCGATGTCTTGTCTTGCCAATATGGGAGAGGCTGAACCTGAACCCACTGATTCGGCCATTAACAAAAAGTCTAGTGCAGGTGACAATCCCGACTGGAGGAAACCCATTGTTGATTACTTGTGCAATCCAAGTGAAAGGGTGGACAGGGCTGTTCGGCGTATGGCTTTCAAGTATACAATGAGAGATGATGGTCTTTATCTCCGAACAGTCGATGATGTTCTTCTAAAGTGTTTGGATGAGGACCAGGAAAGAGTTGCTATGGGAGAGGTACATGAAGGCATTTGTGGCACTCACCAGTAGGCTCCCAAGATGAAATGGTTATTGCGACGTGCTGGGTTTTATTGGCCGACTATGATTAATGATTGCTTCAGATATTATAAAGGGCGCGAAGCTTGTAAAAAATGTGGTGATATTCAATTGCCTCCTGCTGCTATGTTGCATCCTATTATCAAGCTGTGGCCTTTCAGAGGATGGGGTTTAGACTTTATTGGGCAAATTCATCCATCTTCCTCAAAGGGGCATCGGTTCGTATTGGTGGCAACTGATTATTTCACTAAATGGTCTGAAGCAGTACCTCTCAAGAACATGACACATGCAGAGGTAATTTAATTCATAACCGAACACATTATTCATAGATCCGGTATTCCTCAAATGTTAACAACAGATCAAGGTTCATCTTTTATGTCACACCAAGTCAGAGAGTTTGCCGGATCTTATAACATAAAGTTGCTCAATTCCTCTCCATATTATGCCCAAGCTAATGGACAAGCTGAGTCTAGCAATAAAATTTTAATCAAACTCATCAAGAAAAAGATTGAAGATAATCCAAGTAGATGGCATGAGTTGTTGTCTAAAGCTTTGTGGGCACATAGAATTTCAAGGCATGGTGCTACGAAGGTGACCCCATATGAGCTAGTATATGGTCAAGAGGCTGTTTTACCAGTGGAAGTAAATTTGAATGCTTTGAGAATAGCCAAACAAAATGATTTATCGGCAGTAGACTTTTATAACTTGATGATGGACAATATTGATGAGGTTGCCGATAAACGTTTGGTTGCTTTGAAGTCCATAGAGAGAGACAAGTTGAGGGTTCCAAGATCTTACAATAAGAAAGTTAAGTTGAAGACTTTTCAAGTTGGTGATCTCGTTTGGAAAGTGATTCTGCCGATTGGTTCAAGAGATAGAAAATTCGGGAAGTGGTCTCCAAGTTGGGAAGGTCCTTTTAGGATTACAAGAGTTGTTCCCGGAAATTCATATTTGGTGGAATCAATACAGGGGGCATTGTTACCTCGAGCTCTCAATGACAAATATTTGAAGAAGTACCACCTGAGTGTGTGGCAGGAAGCCTAAGTAGGCAATGGCTGATATACGATTATCGCCCTTAGCACAAACATGGCCGATACATAATTATCGCCTGGAGAAAAATAAATGGCCGATGGAGTGTTGACATCGTCCTTAGAACGAACACTATGTATATTATTTTTCGGCGTGCAAGCTTTGCCGAAAAACAGGGGGCATGTCTTGACACCTGATTTTGGCAACATACAGAGTGAAAGGGTTTCAGCATGAGAAAGTTTCATGTCATCGAGTGGAACAACTTTGATGTTTAGGCTATCGCAATTCGACCTCATCTCAGTGGCCGAAGCTGTACTCCGAGTGACAAATTTTACTGTTCTGAGTGCTTTTCGACCGATTACGCCCTCAATATGATCTCAGATGAAGGAGTGCTCTAAAGGAATTATCTTCGTCTCATCGAGACGATTGATTTTCATGTATAAATCATCTTGATCCGAGTTCATATGCAAAAGTTACAGTCAATATAGTATGGACAGGCCAGAGACCAAAATATTACGCTTGACACCAGACACATGTTGACGAGTGTCTGATGCAATGCGTGACCGGTTCGGACCTCAAGACTACCTTGAATTGAAAAACCTTCAGCACAGAAAAGTTTCCTCTCGTCGAGCTGATCGATTTTCATATATAATTTGTCTCAATCCGAGCTCGTATGAGGCCTGGAGAGAGAAAACAAGATCAGGCTATGTTTTCAGTCGGAAAATCCGAGTGAAAAGCTTACCATCCGAGTGAAAACTTACCGGTTGAGTGAAAGTTTTCCATGCGAGTAAAATTATTATCATCCGAGTGAAACTGTTACCGTCGGAATGAAAACTTGCCGATCGAGTAAGAGATTGTCTTCCGAGTGAAAATATAATCATCCGAGTGAAAAGATTACCGCCGGAATAAAAACTTGCCGATCGAGTAAAGAGATTGCCTTCTGAGTAAAAATATGATCATCCGAGTGAAAATTGTCTTCCGAGTGAAAGATTCTAACATCCGAGTGAAAAAGTCCAGTCGGACGATCCAAGTGAATGACTCTAATCCGAGTGGATGAGCTCGAATCCATGTGAAACTGAACAATTACCCGGATGTTTATCAACATGACCTCGGATGAAGAAGTGTTCAATACAGAAGTTGTGCATATCATCAAGACGGTAAACTTTGGTTTTGGAGTCATCATCATCAGAGATAGTATATGGCCTACAAATTTACTACGAGACTCGGATAATCCAGTCTACTGCAAGACCGAGTCCGCCTGGAAGTATTCAAGAAAGCCTTATTTGAAAAAGTGATCAACATGAGAGTTGTTTGTATCATCGAGGCACACAAGATTGATATTTCGGCCATCTTGATCGGAGATCATATGCAAGCTCAGCGGCCCGCGCAAGAAGGAACACAGAGTTTGGGCCAGATTCAGACTGGATCCGAGTTGGAATAGAACTAGGACTCTAGAAAGTGAATTGATGTAATTTTTCTTGTAAGGAAAGCCTAGATGAATCATTTACTTGTATGGGAAGTCCAGCCGCCTCTTATATATGTTGGGGGTGGCGGCCGATTGAACAACACACAATCGAACAAATCAATATACTACTTTTTCATCTATGTTTTATCTCTCCACCATTTTTCTCTCTCGTTCTTCGTTGTTCTTTGTGTTTGAGAGCTGCGAATCCCGAGGCTATAGGGGCGAGCGAATTGACCTAGGGCAGCCCATAACCGCCGCACTCCCTGACGGGGTCCCTCCCGGGGGTGTGGGATTTTCGGGTCTACAAAAGCACCCGTCGACTGTCTTGTGTATCGCGCTGTCGGTCGGGTCTCCTTCAACGTGAGCTGCGGTGCATCACCCCCGGCGTCGAGGGTACACATGACGTGTTCGTGTGTCAACACAAGTGCTATAGAGTTGCTACGGTGGTGTATAGCGGCTGGCGGAGGCGAGGACGGTGGCAACGTAGTGGATGCGGTTTACAAGGGGAGGTCGCGTAAATATAATGCACCGCCGACTCGAGGAGTAAACATTTTACTCCTGTAAACGGGATAAAGGGGTTGGTTTGGTCCGAATTAGGCCCTTAAAACCAAAATTTTACTCCTCTGACCGCTTTTAAGGAGCCAGTTACAGATGTTGGAAGCATATATCAACATTGAAGATGCTCTAGACAAGATGACCCAAGATGTACTATTATTTCTAATACATCTCTAGCAAAAATTCCTGGTGCATCATATGCCTTTATAGTAGAACCCACCATTTATCCGGCATAGTTCTCATATGTGATCATTATTCCTAGCAAGTAGTAGCAACCAAGGAGATTCCTATGCATTCTTCCACTACAGTTTTGAGCGTCCATTGTGTTATGAAATGTAACCAGCCTTCTAAAAGCATGAAGTGTTTGGGCTAGGAATTATGACATCACCAAAGTTCACCTAACAATTATAGTTTGGTTGCAGCACCTCGAGGGAGTTATAACAACAAGATTCTTCTCAGGCCCATTATTGCAACATGTAACAGTAAGGTGTATGTTAGATGGAGGCATGAAATAACAAGGTCACCCATAGACCCTTTGAAACAAGAAAGGGTCACACACAGACACTGTGACCATCTGACGCTCTTGCAGACTATTTGAAAATATGATGCTACATAAGGTAATAATCAGCAGGCCTTACACATCAATGAGGGCTCAGGACTAGCTAGACATGCATAAACAGAGATAACTGGTAGGTGGATCGATAATGTCCATAACCAACTACATCTTTTCATGCTCGATTTACCTTGGGAAGTTGACACGTGCGCCTTTATTTTCATTCACTAGGGACACTAATAGGAAAGGGCTTATAGGTGAACCCAAATTAGTGGCGGGCGAGGCAGGTCACCTGCCACAACTGTTTTTGAAAATAAGCTGGCGGATAGTAAAACTTGCCTGCCACAGCTATGGGCGTAACTGTGGTGGGCGGAGCTGGTCGCTCGCCAGAGCAATAACCTCCCGGGTGGCTCTTGCCTGCGTAACTCCGCAGTGATGTTTACTGCGAGGCGCCTGCCATAGTTAGGTTACAAAGCAGTGGCGGGTGGCGGGACCACAGTTAGATGTCCAGGTTTTGCTGAACATATAGCTGTGGCCGGTGGGCTTGCCGCTTGCCAGTGCTAGGTTAAAGAACTTGTGGCAGTCACTTGTCAGCACCCGCCACTGCAACAAAATTTTGAAATTTCACCTCCGGACTGGACGAAAATTACGTCTGCATGGTCAGCCACCAAAGCTACCCATGGCCGCCCAATTCACGGCACATAGCTCCCCACAACCACCCCCGCCCCCCCCCCCCCCCCCCCCCCGCGGAATGCCACCACGCTATGCCAGCCCCCGCAACCACCGGCAACGCGCGCCGCCGCCGCACCCCCTGCACGCTCCACCACTCTACCACGACCTGCATCCCTCTTCCCCCTCCACCACCACCCGCGCACCATCGGCCGGCCCTCTCTCCACCGACTCCCTCTCCCGGTGCACGTCCGCCCGCACGAACGGACGACCGCGTCGGCCATCTCCACATACCCATCCGCCAGTGCATGCGCGCCTCCGCCCGCACCAACACAGTTCCTCGACTGTCTACACACGGCTACTCTTGGTTGTTTGCTTAAATTAATTCATTAATTATTTTTGCCTATATATGTTCATTGACTTCAAATGGTTTGAATTCACTGCCTGTGCTATATATGTTAGTGATCACGGGTTGTTTGCTATGATGGATGAATATGATACAATTGATTGTGATCTATGATGTATGTCGATGCTCACAGTTTAATTTACATGGAATTGAAAGAGTGCCAATGTTTTGACGAAATGTTGATTCAGTTCCATTTCATTATGGTTTTGTTGTTTTCTTTTACAGGGAATAGAAATGAGTGTGAAAGTTTTGATGAAATGTTGATTCACTTCCATTTCAAAGAATTTCTTGCATTAAATACATCCAATATTTAGCAACAGTTATGCAATTTTTTTTTTTGATAAATGGTGATGGTCGGTTGGTGAATATTATGGCGGTCTTGTTGTCTTACTTTACAGGGAATAGAAATGAGTGCGAAAGTTTTGACGAAATGTTGATTCAGTTTCATATCGTCGAATTTCTAGCATTTAATATGTCCCTTATTGAGCACTCATCTTGCCAATTTTTTTATTAATATGTAATTCTTTTTTTACTAATTATGGATGGAATCCTCATTTTGCAGATAAAAGATGGTGAGAGATACACGATCTCGGAGTCAGGCTTTGACTTCCCAACAGGATGAGGCAAGTTATGCTTACAAGTTGCACGAGGAGACCGATCGTGCTGCAGATAGAGGGGTAGAAGGGGAAGAAGATTCATATGTTGTTGGAGAGGAACTGCCAGATGGGGAAGGATATTCCGACGATGTTGCTGAAGAGGAAGTGCAAGATGGCCAACATGTGGGAGAAGAGTTGGATGGTGTTGAAGAGGAAGGAGACCTCAATGGTGCAAAAGTTGATTTGGAAAATCAATCGCGAAAGCGTAGGTCACGGAATAAGGTGCCTACAGCTACTTACATAATAAACCGGATTAACAAACAGGGGAGACCCGTTAGTCCGATCAAGAACGCAACGAAATGGGGTAACGTCCCAGGTGAATCGCCCGGGAAAAACTATGGCATCAACGTCAGATGCTTAAGGGGCCCTAAAAACAAGAAATGGTCAAACCTCCTATTAGGAAATATGAGAGATATTTTCAAGTTCAACGACCGAGACAATGCACTTGCAGAAATCCATGCCATGCGCATGTACACTAAGGCCTTGAATAGTATTAGATACCATGCAAACAAGCTACTTGACGATGGGTATGACTGAGAGTATATAAAAAATCTATATCCTAGCACTACCAATGAGAAGTGGAAGGAGTTCCTTGATAACTCATACTCATATCCATACAAACAGGACAAAGAGAATTTTGCGCAGCTCCAAGGCCAAATGGTAGGGAACCACAATCTAGGCAACTGTGGCTATGAAGGGAAGTAGCCAATCTGGGATAAGCATGATGCTATGCTTTGTTTACAAGGTTAACCAACACCGGACTCTACTACTTCGAAGACCCTGCGGCGGCCAAGGCTGCCGAATGAGCAGTACGTAATTAGCCTATTCAACCACACTTTCCATCATATATATGTTTAGGAGCAGTTTCTAGGAGATATTAGTTTTTTCCAGGCAAAATTTACCCAAAACAAACCAAGCTCTTAAGAGTCGCTTGATGGCCCAAGGTGGCAATCCGACCCAATTGTTTACGCCCTCGACAGGAAGAGAGATCCCACATGAGACCGTAAGCTCGGCGCCGCCAATACTTTCTGGGATGCCTACTATCCCACAAGAAAAGGATGACTATGTCAGAAAAAGAAATAAGGGACAGAGACAAAATATATTAGTTAGTCAATGAAATGTTAATCGAAGTCTTACCTGATTTTCTGGCAGAGGTTCAGAAGCATATTCAGTCAAAAGGGTCAACAAATGTGCCACAGTCGTTGGAGAAAGAAATTGTGGGTCACCACAATCGTTGGAGAAAGAAATTCCTTGCACTCTCCTAGCTAGAGTGAGTACTAATGATGACTTGCTGGAGGTTGCAAAAGCTAGAGTCTTTAGAGGAAATGTCATGCAGAACAACAAATTAAATGAGAAGATTCAAAAGGTTTCTTTGCTTAGGCTATTCCTGGAATATCACAAATTGATTCTGCCACAGTCCCTTTGAGAATGCTTTCCTGATTACCTCAAGTGGCATGCGATGCATATCATAATGGAAAAGCCATCCCCGAACAGAACACCGTCTGCCACCATCTCCGGCATTGCAGCACCATCACCATCTCCCAACATCCACGGCATGGGACCGCCACCTAGACGATCTCCTCTAGGTCTTTCACTAGTAGAAAACGGGCCTATTGTCCCGGTTCGTAAGGGCCTATTGTCCCGGTTCACCACGTGGCCGCTGCTTGGAGGCCCACCTTTAGTCCCGGTTGGTAACACCAACCGGTACTAAAGGAAACTTTCTGAATTTTTTTTTGAATTTTTTTTGAATTTTTTTTTGAATTTTTTTATTTTCAAATTTTAACCTCTAATCTCTAATCACCACCCCCTCATCACTATTCAATTTATCCTCTAATCACCCCTCATCATTCCAAATCATCTAACTTCCCCGACCGGTCACCCATCCCTCTCACTACTCTAGCCCGAGCACGCTTAACTTTCGGGTTCTATTCTCCTTCGCTTCCGAGTCTGCACTTGTTGTTTTCCCGACAATAGTAAGATGTCAATCCTATTAACCCTCAGGAATTTTGCTTGAGCATGAAGTGACACATTTCACTGTTTGAGTTTTGAAACTATTGTTTTAAAAAACAATAATTATTTAGTAACACTAATATTTCTTGAATAATTAGTTTGACCATTGTTTGACCATTGTTTGACCATTGTTTGACCATATTTGACCAAAATTCAAAATAACTAAAATAATTATTTAGTAACACTAATATTGTTGAATAATTAGTTTGACCATTGTTTGACCACAGTTTGACCATAGTTTGAATTTTTTTGAATTTTTTTGCCTCTCCAGATCTTAAAAGCCCCGTAACTTTTTTTCTGTTAGGTTTTTGAGGATTTTGAAAATGTTTAACGGGGTTCCCCCGGTTAAATTTGGATGTAACTTTTCGAGTAGATGATTTTTCATATAAAAAACTTTTTCATCCGAGTTCGTATGCAAAAGTTACGCCCATTTTTACAAATTCTCGAGAGATTTTGCAAAAAAGTCGAAAATTCATGTTTGTAAATTTTCCCAACAACTAGACCACATATCACATGGGAAACTTATTTTATTTTATTTTTTGACATTTCCATCATTTTCTTTTATTTTTTTTAAAACTGAAAAGGCGATCCACGGGGGGCGGGGGGGGGGGGGGGGGGGGGTAGAGTTTGAAAATGAGACCTTTAGTACCGGTTCATGGCACGAACCGGGAATAAAGGTCTCAACCCCATTAGTGCCGGTTCGTGCCTCAAACCGGGACTAAAGGTCTAATCTTTAGTCCCGGTTTGAGGCACGAACCGGGACTAAAGGTCATCGCACCCTTTAGTCCCGGTTTGTAACACGAACTGGTACTAAAGGGCCTAGGTGAACCAGGACTAATGCCTTAGCCGCACGAACCGGGATAAATGCTCACATTAGTCCCGGTTCTAGACTGAACCGCGACTAATGCTCAACCCGGCCTGGACCATTGCCCCCTTTTCTACTAGTGTTTGCAACCTCGTATTGGCTAAGGATGTGCAGGAAGAGCACATGGTTGAATAATCACAAAATCCTAATTATGCTTGAGATGAGGTGATGCCGCCAGCCCTTGCCGAGATGTAACCTTGCAAACAACCAAAGTTTACTCCACGAACACTAAATAATGTGGTGGACCAAGAAGCGATGTCATGTCCGCCCATTTCCGTCCAATAGGTGAGAAAAAGAAACACGCATCTAAAGGCTAAGAAAATAAATACTAAGGGAAAAACTTCTGCCACCACACGTGCATCGGTAAAGAAGGCACTGAAGAAGTAATTTGCATATGAACAATGTGCTGACAACCCAAATGCACCTGTCTATATCCCGGGTCAGAGAATGCTACCAGACAAAGCGTGCGAGCACATGAGGCTTGACATGAAGATTCTACATGACAAAATTATGGTATCAGAGCTAGCCAATAATAATCAATGCTCCATCGTTAACCCAACACATTACACTGGGAAGGTGCCAAAGGATATACTTTCTTTGAAAAAAATCAGCGGGAACAAAATATTTGTAGATTTCAAAGATATCTTCTATATGTTCAGATTCTATAGTATTGAAACTTGTCTAATGAGGCTATGGGCGTTTTTTCAAGCCATTGAGGTAAGAAGCAAGAAAATTTTGGATATCGCCATAGCCGACCCTTATTTCATGAACGAAAAAACCTAAAAAATGAGGAAGGGAGGCTGTGCATGAAGAGTACCTTCTGGATTTCATGCAACAGAACAAGCTTAAAAACTTTGTCCTCGTGTCATACTGACCCATGTACATCCTTCTTTGGCTTTACGTTTTCACTTTTGTACCTTTACTTCATATATGTTGTCACGTCTCAAAATTTGTAACTTTGTCATGATCGCTTGGTATGCTTATTCTGTTTTGCACAACAACTATTGTGTTCTCCTTGTGCTAAGACCGCAAAGGTGCAATTGTTACTTTCTGGATTCCATGAAGAGCCCGGGAAGAGACTGGTCCCTCCTAAAGGACCTTCTAGACGACTCTCCTTTTTATTGGAATACTACAGGAGGCCACACGTTTGAGAAAAACTACAAAGGAAGTGGAAAGAAAATGATTGCCTTCAAATGGAACACTCTATCTTGTATCCAACAACCGCCGACTAGTCTGACCTGTGTCATATGGTTCGCGAAAATGTTAAACCAGCATGATAAAATCCTCAAATGGGGTCAAGAAGTACAAAACAATCAGCCCGAAACTAGCTTAGTGCTCAAATAACTACAAGTCAAGTTAGCGGCTCTCATAAACAAGGAGGTCCGCTTGTCATCCGGCCTATTCTATAATAAATCCGAAGAAAATGCAAACAACCAACAAAAGAGCCTTACCTAGAGCATTGCAGCGGGTAAACTGAAATCGTGACTAAACATATTTGGTGTCATGCACTATGTAGTTTATGAACAAGTATTTTGTGTAACTCGTTCATTCTTAATGTACTTCTCGTTCTTTATTTTTAGTAATTACCATTAGTTTTATTCCTGATTTGCTCGCATTTAATTGATAATTGTCCCCTATATGCATCAGCTAATGCTGCTGTGGCAGCATAATATATGCTGCCATGACAACGTTTTTATTCTAGCCTTGTGCATTAATCAGTGGCGGGCACTAACAAAAGCTCGCGGCTCGTACTTCATATTATACTGGCGGGCGCGGAGATTCGCTTGCCATAGATATGGCTGCCTGCCACTTCTACGAGATGGAAAACACTCGAGGGCAAGTTGCTCCGCTCGGCACTGTTAGGGACCTACCAGTGGTTGGTGGGCGCCCACCACAGATGCCCTCTTAGCAGTGGTAGGAGGTCGGTGGCGGGCGGCCCAAAGAGGCTCGCTCGCCACTACCGGCCAATTTGCACCCGCCACTGCTAGGCATTCCTGCAGTAGTAGGAGATTTACTAGCAAGGGTTTTCCATTGCCAACAACCAAATGAGCTCAAGGTTCTGGACTAGCTAACACACACTGAAAAATTCATCAGCAATACCGGGACTATTGGCGAACCAGACACGGGGAAAACATGAGCGAGTGAAGGACCAGCCCCAAATCTTTTGTTAGTTCCTAGTTCAAGCATTGCTGGAAAAAGATAAACCACTCAAATTCTTATATATGCCATCCTCTCTGTGCTAAGATACACACACAAACAATGCTTTCTCTCTCTCTCTCCCTCATCATTGTTTCAACAACATATCGATAAAGTTTGTTTGAGAAGGGTTAATTATTTTTTGAATGATAACAACCCTCCGGCTGAGGTTCCTCGTTGTGTTACCCCTCGCATCGTCGTGTCCTCCTGGGTCACAAAACCAAGAGCACAAAATAACGATCACTTGTGGATGAGGTGAGAAAAACAAAAAATTAATATTTCCGGGCTAAGTTGATCAGCCATAAGAGTCTAACATGCATGTATTACAACTGATTGCTTGTAGCAGACCAAACCAGACCTATTAGCACTAGTAGAAAACGGAGCTTTATTACCGGTTCGTAAGGGCCTTTAGTGCCGGTTCTGCAACCCGCACTAAAGAGTGGAGACTAAAGGCGCCCCCTCTTACTACCGGTTTGGCACGAACCGCCACTAAAGGCCCACCACGTGGCGTGAGCTCACGCCGTGGTATGGGGGACCTTTAGTACCGGTTGGTGTTACCAACCGGTACTAAATGTTTTTTTAATTATTTTTTGAAGATTTTGGAAAATAATTGATTTTTTTTTCAATTTTCAATTTTCTAAATTATTTGATGATTTAGTCTCTAATCACCCCTCTTAACTGCTCAAGTGTGGATCACTCATTCCAAATCGTCTAACTTCCCGACCGGTCACCCATCCTCTCACTCCCCTAGCCTGAGCACGCTTAACTTTGGAGTTCTATTCCCCCTACTTTTCAAGTCTGCACTTGTTGTTTTCCTGACAAATGTAAGCTGTCAATCCTATTAACCCTCAGCAGTTTAGCTTGAGCATTAGATCACATGTTTCACCGTATGAGTTTGAAACTATTATTCTAAAAAACAGTAATTATTTAGTATCACTAATATTTCTTGAATAAGCTTGACCATAGTTTGACCACAGTTTGACCAGATTTGACCAAAATTCGAAAATTGAATTAATTATTTAGTGACACTAATATTCTTGAATAATTATGTAGTAACATTAATACTTCTTGAATAAGTAGTTTGACCATAGTTTGACTAGATTTAACCAAAATAAAAAAACTGAAATTTGAGCATATATTTTTCCCTTTTGGAATTTGAGGATACTAAAAAAATGCAAATAGGTCGTAGGCGGTCAAAATCGGATGCAGATTTTCATGCTGAATTTTTTGATATATTATACACATTTTTCCGACATCCTATGCAAAAGTTATAGCCGTTTTACATTTTCATAACACTTTTTTGCAAAACATGTCCAAATTTAAGTTTTTTAATTTTCCTAACTAGTAGATGTAGTAATATAACTACATCTCGAAGAATTATATTTTTTGAATTTTTTATCATTTTCTTTTGTTTTTTTCAAAACTGAAATGGCGATACGCGGGGGGGGGGGGTACAATTTGGAAATTGCCCTATAGTCCCGGTTTGTGTCTCCAACCGGGTCTATAGGTCAGACCCCTTTAGTCCCGGTTCGTGGCACGAACCGGTACTAAAGGTTAGCCCTTTAGTACCGGTTTGTGCCACGAACCGGTACTAAAGGTGATCGTGGGGCCCCGGCCTGACGCCAGCCTGCCACCACCCCTTTAGTACCGGTTCGTGGCACGAACCGGTACTAAAGGTTCAACATGAACCGGCATTAATGCATAGCCGTTCGAACCGGCACTAATGATACCATTAGTACCGGGCCAAAATCGAACCGGGACTAATGTGTCTCACATTAGGTCCTTTTTCTACTAGTGTAGTACAACAACTTTTGAGGGGGATGAGGAAGAAACATAAGCATCAGAACACATTCATACATTTGATTTAATGAAAATAAACACACTTTCTCTTGTTGCTCCACAAGTCCTCGCGTCATTTCTCACGATTTCTGGATTAATGGGCGACATACTAGACTAGTTTATTCAGTTTTTAAGCAAGTGCCTTGCCATAATGACATGTGAGTTGTTTCTCCATATGTTGCCATTTGTTATCTACAAAAGATGGTGTGTGCCCATGTCGCCATGTCCACACACTCAACTTGGAATTATTCAAGGACATTAAGCTTCGTCGAGTAGAACCCCCAGATATCCGCAACATGTTTCTGCTCGGTATAATTTTCTTGATTTCTATATAAAAAATACGTGAAGGCCATTGGCGCGTCAATTAAGTGGACGCAATGCAAATTTCATTTCCATCTCTTCTAAATTTGAACCAAAAGATCATGTAAGAAACATAGTGCTGGGATGACAAGCTTGAGACTTTGCTCAATATAAGTGCTACATCCCTAGACTATTCAACGACCTGATGATTGCACAAGGTAAACTGAGGAAGAAAGCACAAGGTAGCAATGAGAGAATCAACCTACATAGATCAAATCTCTTGATTGTATTTTCTTGAATTCCGTCTGTATTCTGGATTGGAGAAGTGCGCGTTTTCAAGAACGCAAAACTTATGATATGGTCAGAATCTCTTATGTTAATCATCTGTGCCTAAAACATATCCTAATGCCTGGAAGTTAATATAGCGACAAGTGCAAAGGATCGTCTAGTTATTCTCGTCATGGTTCTTGATATAAAAGGTTATAAATGTTGTATGATATTTTCTTTGTACTCATATCATCATTTATGTAAGAGAACAAACAATGGCTACATACGAGTAACATACTGCAACATTAGCTGAATCGTATTCAATGGATAATGAAAAGTTTGATATTTTGGAAAAAGATTTGACACTACTCCTTTGGCTGAGGTGACCATGCTGAATAAAATATGGATCATTTCCAATCGTAGGTGACTAAAGACACACCAAATGTTACATCTCGTGACAAGTGTTTGGATTCATCACATGGTGATGCATTAAGCTTCTCACCCTTGCACGCATACTGTAGCTATGAGTGTGTGGCCATGCCATTCGTCACTACGCATCCGACATGGAGAACAAAAGCGGATTAGCACAAACTTAGTAGTTTCTAACATAAGAAGTCTGATAACAGATGGAAGCCATACACCTTTGGAGTGTGCCTAAGAAAATCATGGGCGTGACATTAGGTGTTCATATAGATGAAACAAGCAATCTAGAACGGTTTATTAAATTGAATTTTTTGGATATAGCTAATGAGATGTGCCTTGTTACGGAATAATAAAGTATATAGTATCATATAGATTATAAATTCATCACTTTTAGTGATATTTACAACATACATTCTTCCTCCTACCGACGGCCCTACCTCCCTCCAGTTATAAGGCTAATTGTGTTCTTTAGCTTGACGAATATTTGTGAGATGTGCTGGCTATTTGAAAATTTTAATATCCACCTCTAAACATATATAAAAAGGCTTCGTATGTGGCTTCGTTCCCCCTTTGTCTGTGCCGACAGGGTTTGGCAAGACCTTCACCCCAATTTCAATTGTTCACAATAGTAACAGTATAATACAATATGGATGCATGCATATGCAAGAAAGGGTTCAGCGAGGCCATGAGGTTACTATACGGTCGTACAGGTTTTCAGAAACGAATTAGATACATCCGTTGTTGTTTGTTTTTTTACCTGAATGTCAATGAAAGAAAATATTCCAGACATCAAATTAGATGTCGAGGAAATGAAATGCAAGATGACACAACTCCAAACAGAGCTAGCTACTGCCAAAGTTTCATGTATAAAAGAAAAACAATGCGACTGCAAAAAATTCTTGCAAACCAAGCAAGCTACAGCCGAGGATTGATACATGTGAGATGATTAAACAAACATGAAAGCAGGAATCGAAAGATCAAGAAACTCACATGGGAGAGTTCCTCATTCTCGAAAAAGAAATATGAGACATTTCATGTATGACTACACTTTGTGATTCCTTGAAACTATGGAGTCGATTTTAGAGCGAGCTCCTTAAACCTTTAAGAAACAAATGTTTGTAGCAATTCTGCTACGGCATCATTCATGTGTTTTCACCAAAATAGCAGTTATTATGGCGATCAGCAAAACGTGACGCAAATGCTAGAATCGCTCTTACACTTATTATTTAGCACACTGAAACTGAGTCCTCCTACTCACTTTTTCTTTTGAGATTACGTTCTCCTACAGTCCTACTCCCTATACCCCTAGAGAAGGGCTCGTGCAGCCCCTTGCGCTATGGGCTGGGCCCACTAGTGTTTTTCCAGCGCAATCGCTTGTGTATTTTAGCTTGCTCTACTATTGTTTCTCCAAAAAATAAAAACTTGCTCTACTGTTTTTGTCGTAGCTCTCGCTCCACTGTTTTCTTTCTAGTGCTTGCCGGCTAAAAGAAAAATATTCAGGAATTCCAAGTATGTTTGGAAGTTTTGTAAAACTATTCTTGAATTCATAAGAGTTCCCCAATTTCCGAAAATGACCGCGTTCAAAAGATGTTCATGAATATGAAAACATACAGATGAATTGAAAAGGTTCATAAAAAATGTACTTAAATCCAAAAATATTCATATATTTGAATAAATGATCATGAATTAAAAATACATTCCCGAACCAAATAATATTCCGAATTTCCTAAAATGACAATGAATTAAAAAGGAAAGATGACAATGAATTAAAAAGGAAAGAAACGGGCTAGTATTCCATCCGTTCCATATAAGTCTATTTATAGATTTTAATTAATATGGATGACATACATGTTTCATCCGATACATGCATGTTTGGGAAACTGTTATTAGCTCCCGAAATGACAAGCATTAATCAAAACAATCCAAGAACTCGGTCATGGATCTACGGCCGGATACTCGGAGGTCCAAACCCTAGCTAGAGCCTCAGGGACAGGTCCAGGGAGCCACCGACGCCGCCGGGCGGCGAGGAGGAGGAGGGCGGGGTCGTGCGCAGCTTGGACTTGTCGGGACCGCCGTGGCTCGTGACCCTCGTCGGAAAGAACTCGATCTCCCGCACCTCCTTCCTCCCCTCCGCTGCCTCGAACCCTTCTCCGGCCGTCTCCTGCATGTCGATTCGTTGTTGCAACATAGTCATCAGTTAGTTCTGAAAAATCTAGATGAATGATGCCGTGTTTTGCAAACGCATCGAGCCAATGCATGCACGTACCTTGCGAGCGGCCGTCATGGTGGCGGCGAGATTGTGGATGGAGTAGTATGGCGCGTTGGTGGTGGCGGCGGCAGGGGCCCGTGTTCCTCTATCTGCCAGGAGCGGCGAGTAGTAGCGTGATCCGGTGGCGGCGTCGAAGGTGGGCAGGTAGTCGTGGTGCTGCTGCTGGACGACGGAGTTGAGGTCTTGCTGCGGGTCGACGCCGCCGCAGCGCAGGCGCTCGAGCTCCGCCACGCTGAGGCCGCGCAGCGGGTTCGGGGTCTTCCTGGGCGGCGGCCCTTCGCCGCCGCAGCGCAGGCGCTCGAGCTCCGCCACGCCGGGGCCGCGCTTCGGGGTCTTCCTGACGACGCCGCCGCCGCCGGAGGCCGCCTGCTGCCTCCCCGGCCCGGACGCCGCCTGGCAGCGCAGCCCCGCCCGCGCCACCGCATCTGAGTGGTCCTGCGCGACGGCATGGGCCGAAGTGTCAGCGGCCGGCGTGTCCTCCGGGGCGGCGCCGAGGGGGAAGTAGGGCGTGGGCGCCATGATGGAGGGAAGGAGAGGAGAGGAGAAGATGGCGATCGACGGGGGCACGTACGATGGGATGCGGATGGCGTGGTGAGAGCTGAGACGGGAGAGGGTGGCTGTGTCCTCCCGGGGGCGCTCGTTTTATAGCGGCCGAGAGGCGGCGAGGGCCGAGGAGACACAGCGTGGCCGGGCGTATCTCGCCGCGGTCTACTCGCGTCTGTCTCACTCGCCAGCCAGACAGGTGGGGCCCGACGTATCAACGACTAGTACTCGGTCCTCGCGCGCCCGATGGGCTGGTAGCCTGGTAGTGTACGGGAAGCATCGCCTGCTGCCAAGTGGGCCCGAGCGATCGTACCCCGCTCCGCTCCTGTCGTGTAGTCCATTCCATCTTCTCATCATCTTCACCTGGATATGATATTTAGACAAGAAACAGAATCAACAGATGATATACGAAGCTAAATCTTCACATACGCGAAACAAGAGAAAATATATGACTCAGAATCAGAATCATGTTGTAAAAAAATGCCCATGTATATATGTCCAATGCCTAGCTGCAAAATCAACTGTGGATATGGTGTAAGAGTATGTCCGTTCTAGTTTCAAAAAAAAATAAAGAGTATGTCCGTTTCAAAGAAAATAAAATCAACTGTGGTTATTTTTCGTTTCAGGTGTTGTAGCTTGTCAAGAAGTAAGACCATCAAGTAGTTGGATCCCAGCCAGTTTCTTCTCTGGTCGTGTTATTGCTTGATATATATATATATATATATATATATATATATATATATATATATATATATATATATATATATATATATATATATATATATATATAGGAGCAAGCAGCATATAATGGAGGTCGAAACAGCAAGGTGACGCACAACAGGCATGCACAGGTGGAACGTTTTAGTCGATTATTAATCGGTTCGAAGTACCATCTACTCGATCAAGCAAGGTTGCCTGCATTTTTACACCACTACCATTCCATCTCTATCGTTACCCCTCCCAAGGATTGAGTTTTGACAATTTGTTCTGTGTGTTTTGTTCCATGCAGTATATCGCGAGGGGCGGGCGGAACCTCTCCCGCTGCCCCCCAGAGGCATTCAGGGTCGACAAGCAGATCGGAGTCATCGCATGGGGCTACCATGTTTAGTCCCAGCTTCACTTTGCTCCCCTCTCTGCACTGGTTCTTTCCTAACTCTGGAGATTTACATGTCTATCTACTCGAGAAACTACTTGAATATACATATCAGTCAGTGTGTTCAAATTGAGTGATGGATTTAACACATACTTTTTACGTTCTGCTACGTGGGTTCGAGTTTGTAAGTTCGTGCGTTGGCTCACCGAATATTTTTGGCTTGCTTTTTCAGGGTCCGGCGCAGGCCCAGAACCTGAGAGATTGTTTGGTTGAAGTCAAGTCTGACATCGTCATTAAGGTTTCTTATTCTCATGTATCTCCAGCTTTAGACATGGAATTTGTTTTCGCCGCGTGTTAATAAAAATATCTGAAGCTTTAGCTTGCAGCCTTGAGTGAACACCCACAACTATTGTTTAGTGTTTTCTTTAGCTTTATAACTTGCACTGGGCACTGTTTATTACTTGTTCATGCTTAAATTGAGCATTTCGTATTGTACAACTTGGAATATGGAAGTTATGTGACAACTGATATTTTGTCCCATTTGCCATGTACTTTGGACTATCATGTCAGGTGTCCAATAAACTGTCTTTTCGCCATCAATCGGTCTCCAGAAAGGTTCTAAATATTTTGACGAAGCACGTGCAGCCAGGTTAACTGAGGATAATGAGACATTGGGAGACATATGGGAGACGGTTTTTGGGCAGATATCTTGTGCTTTCGTTCATCTCAGATTCTGCACAGGTGTGCATCATGCTAACTAGCTTTCTGCACGTTTTTAAGCTTTCCTTTGTCAAATGTTTTTTTAGATCAGGCTCAGTTTCAGGATGATCTTTCCTTGCATCATGTTGGTTTAATTAATAATTGAACTTGCATGCTCTGTCGGGAGCATATTATGGATCATTCACTGCATGATACATTTGTCGAGTCCCTCCATCACTTTATTCTATCCTTGTAATTGAGTTATCCTCGGTTCAGAACTGAAGAAAATAATTTAGGGTGAAGAGTTGAAGGCCTTAAGCCAAATGTTCCTAATCAGCAAGATGACTGAAAAAATGCCAACGCTATGTGCCATGATTTGTAGTGCTTAATGCAGACACTTTTTATCATTCATTTTTATTATTCGAATCCCTAGAAGGTTACACTACCAGTCACACTCTTATGTATGCCACACTTTGCGTATTGAGAATTTGAGATGCACAAGCGCACGATGCTCTCTCACATGACTAATCTTTTGTCAGCTCTCTTCCTTGTTCACATTTGCTTCAAAAGGTTAATTCTTCAACGATGTCAATTCTGTCTGAGCCTCCTCACTGCAGCAGTGGTTGTCGCCATTGTCATGTCCTCCATGATCAGAATAGCATCTTGAGTCAAAGCGCCTAACCCGGTATCCACGTCTGGGACAGCTTACAAGCAAAGATTAAGATCGCGCGCGAAAGTGCAGCTATGGCGGCGCAATCGCTGCCTGGGATGCTCCCCGCGACGCTATGGCCAATATTGCGCGATCTGCCGCGAGGCCCGCGATCGCGACGCGAAACAGTGCTAAAAGCCTTAGCGGTCGCTGGAATATCGCTGCAAGGACCGAATGAGAGGCCCAAGAAGATCTCGGCCCAAATTATTACCCCGATAGAGCATCTCAACCAGGAAACCTAGCGCTTTGTCCCCGTTCCCTTCTCTTCCTCTCAGGTTGCGGCGGCTCGGCGATTCATCATAGCCGCGCTCGGCGGGCCGGCTGCTGCTTGGCCGCAAGCCGGAGGCAGTGAGGCAAGGCGGCGACCAGGGATCTAGGCAGCAACCACGTCCAGTACGGCAGGCCTGCGACCGGCGACGAGGGGCCTCTCCGCCTCTGCACGGCGACGTCGACGAGTCCATGATGTTGTCTCGAACGGTTCCAACTCCCAGTTCATCGGCATGTACATGCATGTCTTCTTTGTCATCCTCTGTTTTCTTGCTGAATATACACTGCAATCCTCTGTTTTCTTGCTAAAAATGCCCTGTTTTCCTGCTGAAAATGTCCATGCAATCCTCTGCCGCTAAATGGCTTAGCGGCCGCTATTGCCCGCAATAGCGGCTTGTAGCGTTTCGGACAAGCTGCCGCGAAATGGAATTGCCCGCGATTTAAAACTTTGCTTACAAGGCAACCATCGCGACATTCTGTGTTGATGCCTCCCTAGTTATCACAACTTTAAGGATGATATTTTACTAGACCATGATCTCTCACACGTTAGACCATGATCTCTCACATGTTGGTGCATCCATCGGCTTTGATTACACATATCAGTAGATACTCTGTGAGTGTTGTAACAGGATTGACTCAATCGAAAATGTTTATTTCTTTAGTGTCAATATAACGAAGTTAAAAAGCGTAGAGACCCAATAATAACCAAACTTGCAACCTGAGACAGTTGAAATATAAATTGAACATGGCCCGTCAAATGTCTCTAATTCATTTCCAGAATCGAGGAACTTCACAAGATACATGAAGCATGTAAAGTCTACGTTGATCCACAACTGAGGTTGACCCTCCAGCTTAAATGAGTTGACCGAACAGGAAACGTGATCCACTTAACACTACCGCTTTGATAAGAGCATCTATAGTTGTTCCCTCCAAAATTTCTCCCTTATATGGCCCCTTGTATCTTAACTCCTTAGAGCATCTCCAGCCGTTGGCCCCCCAGGGGGCGCCTCGCCCCCTGGGGGTGAGCTGGCGCAAAAAATCGGCCTGGGGCGAGTTGGTCCCCAGCCGCCGGCTACAGGGCCGTCCCGCGCGTTCAAAAAAATTTAAAAATATAGCAAAGTTCAAAGTTCGGCGAAGTTCGGCATATATTACATTAAAAAAGCGGGGTTTTATTACATAATATATCTAATTAAAAAAGAAACTGGCTAAAAGCGGAGTAGTCGCCGCCGCCGCCGCCGTCGTCCGGCTTCTCCTCCTTGACACGGCCGTCCCTGGTGGCGGCGGCGCGTCGTCGTCGTCGCTGTCCTCGATGACGACGATTCCTCCTTCCTCGCGGCCCCGGCGGCGCTGCGCGAATCGCCGCAGGGCGGCGCACTGGCGCTCCCTCGCCATCTTCAGGAAGTCCGCGCGCGCCCATTCTAGGGCCGTGTCGTCGTCGAGCTCGACGTCGCCGCCGTGCTCCATCTTCACCGCGGGGAGGCCCGGCTCCGTCTTCACCGGCGCCAGCCCCGGCTCCGTCTTGGGCTTGACGAAGCGCGGAGGAGACGACGAGGAGGCACGCCGGCTGCCCTCATTGATGACGATGTCGGCGCTGCGAGTGCGCCGGCCGAGCGGCGTCTCCGCCGCGGGCTCGGCCTTGATGCCGAGCAGCGCCGGAGCGCCAGAGGAGCGTGAGGAAGAGCGGGAGGAGGAGGAAGAAGAGGAGGCGCCGAACCTCCTGGGCAACCATTGCCCGTCGCGTCGGCGGTGAGCCGTGGCCGTGGCGGCCGCCCTCGCCGGGGGGTATGCCAACGGCGGGTCGTTGCCGCCCTCGAGGGTGTGGCCGGGGACACCCCACAACAGATGGCGTCCCTCGCTGTTCTTCAGGCCGGCCACCACCAGCGCGCCGTTCGTGGACGCCATCCTTTGCTGCTGTCGGCGCTGGAAGTACGCCGTCCACGCCTCTATGTTGTCGGCGGCGTACTCGGGGAGGGCGAGCTGGGTGTCGGTGAGGGAGGCGCGCACGACGTCGATCTCGTCGGCGAAGTAGGCCGGTTTCGCCACGACGTCGAGCAACAGGGGAATGGGCACTCCCCCGTTGCTGAGTCTCCACCCCGTCGGCCCGGCGCGCATGTCCGGCGACGCCGGGATGTTCGCCTGGAATAGGAGCCAAGACTCCTGTTCGCGGAGCGAGCGGCGGCCGAAGCCGCCGGCCGCGGCCTCATCTCCGGGGAATCGCTCGGCCATCGGGAGAGGGAGGGAGAGGGAGGGCTCGACGGCGTCTCTCGGGAGAGGTAGGGCTCGGCGGCTGTTAGGGCTAGGGCTGGTGTGGCTGGTGTGGCCAGAGGCGAGGGAGGCCACCGGCTTATATAACGGCGCCGCGCCTGTGTACGCGTGCGAGGGAGGGGAGGCGTCGGCGCGCCGCCCCGTGACGCGCCACCCGTGAGGTATCAATGGTAAGGCCGTGAGGAATCAATGGTAAGGCTGACCGGCGGCAGCCTTGCCATTGATTCCACGCGGGAAACCGAGGCGTTCGGGGAAGACGACGCGCGCTGTCGTTGACGCGGCGGGCCCGCGGCTCTTTGGCGCCAAAACCGCTCGCCCCGGTGCCCCCGAGCGCCCTCCGGCGCGCCGGGTTCGGCCTGGGTCCGTTGGCGCTAATTTCGGCCCAGGCCGGCGAAAATCGGGCTCCTGAGGGCGCGACTGGGCCGATTTTTCTGCGCCGGCGCGAAAAAATCGCCTGGGAGGCCTTTCTGGGGGCGCGGCTGGAGATGCTCTTATATTTGCTCCGTTAAAAAAAGTTGTTCCTAGCAAATCCCCTAGCCTTAACTCACCCAAAGAAATCATTTACTCTAAGGTCATCGAGTTAAAGTTTTACTACTCAGTTACTTCATTCGACGCCATCTTTCTTGGGCACATACTTCACAAGTTCCTCACTTGGAGAAATGACGCAAAAGAAAATGACAAATGAAATTACACACTTCAATAGATAGATAACTTGATTTCTCTACACGCCCAATCAATACTTTCTCCATCTCCTTATTGCTCTTCTCTTTTGCCTTCTCTAGCTTTTGCACACTTGTTTCTTCAATGCCTCCTCAAACTTGGACATAGCGTCCTCTTCAACCTCATCTCTATCAATTAGTGCTCCAACATCTAATAGATAAATCTTGATCACTATATCAATGTATTCTTCTTCATGAAACCAAAACTTGCAACCTTCCTACATAAAAATAAGAAGAAGAAAAATGAGCACCAATATTAGGTGAACCGAATAACAATGAGCCCGATGAGAGCAACTGCATCACTTTGTCCATTTCTCATTTCAAGAAAACCCATCCAGGTCTATTGTCTTCGAGATCCGGCGTAGCAACAATCAACGACAGTGATCAAACTTGATGATCGACAGAGGCACACGCCGACAAGCTAGTAGGCCAGGGTGACCAGACCATGAAGATGAGCCGGTGGTCGTATGACGATGCACGCGGCGAGAGAAGGAATACATAACGTGAGGCGTGCGGTGAGCTCCGGGTGGCTGCACAGTTAGGTTTCCGATAAATCCAAACGGAATATATACGATGGCGCAGGGGCGTAAGTGCATCGAATCCAATGATGGCCGTAGATGCATCGAATCCGGCGGCACAGGTAAGACCAGTGTCTGAATCGCAGTGGGAGGAGGTGCAGAGAGTGCTACAGAGTCGCTACGATGGTGTTTAGTGGCAGGCGGAGGTGAGGACGGTGTCAACGTAGTGGATGCGGTTGAAAGAGGGGAGGCTGATGACGGGAAAATGGCGGTCTGAGACACATGTACACGTTATTGATACAGAATGAATAAATCTAAGTGCGCAAATGCATAAAACCAAAATATGATCAAACATTGCAGGTACATTATTTTCAGAACTATTACATTTATTAAAAAAAATATTTACATCTTCGAAGAGAAAACCCCTGATTAAGAATTCCAACATATCTATTACATAGGATTATATCACATTCGTGTTACAATATGCTACTAGAGAAATCCTGCTTGCGGTCCACGATAAACTCCTTGGTGAATTGAAGTTTGGTTTCATGCAAATACTCCTCCATGATTTCATGTGTGATGTTTGAGAATATATTTTTCTAGCATGCAACAATTTGTTTGTGTTCAACCTCTTTTATATGCATAATGAAGATTGGTTTTCGCTAGGCATAGTTTTATCCTACATTTGGCACATATGATATGTGTATGTATTTATCTCAAGAAATTTTGGACGATATATTTGGTTGGTGGCATGGATATATGTGACATGCAAATTTTAATAATTTTTGCATCATCACATTACCACTATCATCTTATAACACTGATGTGGTGCCCGCGTCTAGCGTAATAGACTGAAGCTTTCTGACACAATCTTGATGCTTTTTATGGTGCATGTGATATGTGCCATATTTTGTTGATTTTGACTTCACATGATATCAAAACTAACTACATGGAGCAATAATATGACACCTATGTGTAGCCTGACCCGGGTGGAGGCTGCTTATGACACTTTTGTTTGTTAAAGCCTACATGGACTACATGGAATATGACTTGTCATGTATTTTGCAGGAATTTTGTATGCTTATGTGAATGTGGAGTGAACCTATTTTTATTAAGTTCTACTTTACCTGTATTACTACTAACACCGCGTAGCACTAAGATAATGCCCGCGTGAAGCGTAACCAAGCATATGACATCTATCATCTTTGTTTATATTTGTACCTTACATGGTAGTAGCACTAACTCCACGTAGCGTCATTTCATTGGTGCTCATGTGTGTAGCATAATAAAAGTAAAGGGACCTTGTGATATCCATTTGTCATGATGCTAATAGTTTAGAGCATTTATAACATATTTAACATGAATCTGACCCAAGTTTAAGGCTTTGAACATTTTATGTAAGCTTATCTCACTTGTATTACTACTAACACCGCGTAACACTAATATCGTGTCCGCGTGTAGTGTAACCAAATAAAACTGGTTTATGACGTGCAATCTTGATGATGCTAGCAATTTAGGCTCTTATAGCATTGTAGTGTTTTATAACATATCTTATATGACTTCCGTTCAAATGTATGGCTTGGACATTTCATTCAGTTTAATTTTACTTTTATTACTACTACACCGTGTAAAACTAATGTACTATCCACGTGTAGCGTAACCAAGTAAGATTGGTTTTATTGATGCAACATATTTCATAATACATCTTGCATGATTTTGGTCTTTGGGTTTGTAGCCTGAATGCATTTTTTAATTAACTTTTGCCTTACTTGTCTTACTACTAACACCGCGTAGCATTAAGATAATGCCCGTATGTAGCGTAAGCAAGTGAAGGAATTTTTGGTATATTCTTGTCCCTATTACAACTAGTGCGGCACATAATGTAAATAGTGTAACCGAACACTAGTAGGAAAAGGGTTAGTAATCTCTGTTCGTAAAGGCCTTTAGTCCCGATTGTGCAACCGGGACTAAGGGATCAGGACTAAAGGCCCCCCTTTTTAGTCCCGGTTTTGTTACGAACCGGGACTAACGGGTCTTCACGTGGCCGTTGTGGGGTGCTCAGGCAGGAGGACCTTTAGTCCCGGTTGGTAACACCAACCGGGACTAAAATGCAGCCACCCGCCAGGCTCTGCAAAGGATCGTTTAGTTATGCTCGTCGTGGTTCTTGATATCAAAGGTTATAGATGTTGTATGATATTTTCTTTGTATTCATATGATCATTTATATAGCAGAACGAACAATGGCTACATACGAGTAACATACTGCAGCATTAGCTGAATCGTATCCAATGGATAATGGAAAGTTTGATATTTTGCAGAAAGATTTGACATTACTCCTTTGGCTGCGGTGACCATGGTGAATAAAATATGGATAATTTCAATCGTAGGTGACTAAAGACACACCAAATGTTACATCTTGAGACAAGTGTTTGGATTCATCACATGGTGATGCATTAAGCATCTCACCCTTACACGGATACTGTAGGTATGAGTGTGTGGCCATGCCATTCGTCACTACGCATCCGACTTGGAGAACAAAAGCGGATTAAGCACAAACTTAGTCGTTTCTAACATGAGATGTCTGATAACAGATGGAAGCCACACACCTTTGGAGTGTACTGAAGAAAATCATGGCGTGACATTAGGTGTTCACATAGATGAAACAAGCAATCTAGAACCGTTTATTAAATTGAAATTTTTTGATATAGCTAATGAGATGTGCCTTGTTATGGAATAATAAAGTATATTGTATCATATAGATTATAAATTCATCACTTTTAGTGATATTTACAACATACATTCTTCCTCCTACCGTCGGCCCTACCTCCCTCCACTTACAAGGCTAATTGTATTCTTTATCTTGATGAATATTTGCGAGATGTGCTGGCTATTTCAAAATATTAATATCCACCTCTAGACATATATCAAAAGGCTTTGTATGTGGCTTCGCTCCCCCTTTGTCCGCCCCGACAGGGTTTGGCAAGACCTTCACCCCAATTTCAATTGTTCACAATAGTAATAGTATAATACAATATGGATGCATGCATATGCAAGAAAGGGTTCAGCGAGGCCATGAGGCTACTATACAGTTGTACAGGTTTTCAGAAACGAATTAGATACATCTGTTGTTGTTTGTTTTTTTTACGTGAATGTCAATGAAAGAAAATATTCCAGACATCAAATTAGATGTCAAGGAAATGAACTACAAGATGACACAACTCCAAACCGAGCTAGCTACAGACAAAGTTTCATGTATAAAAGAAAAACAATGCGACTACAAAAAAGTTCTTGCAAACCAAGCAAGCTACAGCCAAGGAATCGAAAGATCAAGAAACTCACAATGGAGAGTTCCTCATTCTCGAAAAAAAATTGAGACATTTCATGTATGACTAAACTTTGTGATTCCTTGAAGCTATGGGCTCAATTTTAGTGAGAACACCTTAAACTTTTACGATACAAATGTTTGTAGCAATTCTGCTACGGTACCATTTCATGTGTTTTGACCAAAATAGCAGTTATTATGGCGATCAGCAAAAGGTGACGCAAATGCTAGAATCGCTCTTATACTTATTATTTAGCACACTGACATCGAGTCCTCCTACTCACTTTTTCTTTTGAGATTACGTTCTCCTACAGTCCTACTCACTATGCCCCAACAGAAGGGCTCGTGCAGCCCCTTGCGCTATGGGCTGAGCCCACTAGTGTTTTTTTTCCAACACAATCGCTTGTGTATTTTAGCTTGCTCTATTATTATTTCTCCAAAAAAAACTTGCTTTACTGTTTTTGTCGTAGCTCTCGCACCACTGTTTTCTTTCTACTGCTTGCCAGCTAAAAGAAAAATATTCATGAATTTCAAGTATGTTTGGCAGTTTTCTAAAACTATTCTTGAATTCATAAGAGTTCCCCAATTTCCGAAAATGAGCGCGTTCAAAATATGTTCATGAATAAGAATACATACACATGAATTGAAAAGGTTCATAAAAAATGTACATAAATCCAAAAAATATTCATATATTTGAATAAATGTTCATGAATTAAAAATATAATCCCGAACCAAATAATATTATGAATTTCATAAAATGACAATGAATTAAAAAGGAAAGAAACGGGCTAGTATTCCATCCGTTCCATATAAGTCTATTCATAGATTTTAATTAATATGGATTACACACATGTTTCATCCGATACATGCATGTTTGGCAAACTGTTATCAACTCCCGAAATGACAAGCATTAATCAAAACAATCCAAGAACTCGTTCATGGATCTACGGCCGGATACTGATCGGAGGTCCAAACCCTAGCTAGAGCCTCAGGGACAGGTCCAGGGAGCCACCGACGCTGCCGGGCGGCGACGAGGAGGAGGGCGGCGTCGTGCGCAGCTCGGACTCGTCGGGACCGCCGTGGCTGGTGACCCTCGTCGGGAAGAACTCGATCTCCCGCACCTCCTTCCTCCCCTCCGCTTCCGCGAACCCTTCTCCGGCCGTCTCCTGCATGTCGATCCGTTGTTGCAACATAGTCATCAGTTAGTTCTGACAAATCTAGATGAATGATGCCAAGCTTTACAAACGCATCGAGCCAATGCACGTACCTTGCGAGCGGCCGTCATGGTGGCGGCGAGATTGTTGATGGAGTAGTATGGCGCGTTGGTGGTGGCGGCGGCAGGGGCCCGTGTTCCTCTATCTGCCAGGAGCGACGAGTAGTAGCGCGATCCGGTGGCGGCGTCGAAGCCGGGCAGGTAGTCCTGGTGCTGCTGCTGGACGATGGAGTTGAGGTCCTGCTGCGGGTCGACGCCGCCGCAGCGCAGGCGCTCGAGGTCCGCCATGCTGAGGCCGCGCTGAGGGTTCGGGGTCTTCCTGGGCGGCGGCCCACCGCCGCCGCAGCGCAGGCGCTCAAGCTCCGCCATGCCGGGGCCGCGCTTCGGGGTCTTCCTGATGCCGCCGCCGCCACCGGAGGCCGCCTGCTGCCTCCCCGGCCCGGACGCCCGCGCCACCGCATCTGAGTGGTCTGGCGCGAGGGCATGGGCCGACGTGTCAGCCGCCGGCGTGTCCTCCGGTGCGGCGCCGAGGAGGAAGTAGGGCGTGGGCGCGGGAGGGAAGGAGTGGAGAGGGGAAGATGGCGATCGACGGGGGCCCGTGCGGCTGGGATGCGGATGGCGTGGTGACTGGTGAGAGCTGAGACCTCCCGGGGGCGCTCGTTTTATAGGGGCCGAGAGGCGGCGAGGGCCGAGGAGACACCGCGTGGCCGGGCGTATCTCGCCGCGGTCTACTCGCATCTGTCTCACTCGCCAGCCAGACAGGTGGGGCCTGACATATCAACGACTAGTCCTTGGTCCGTTTTTTTTGCCAGAAACTTATGGGAGCTTTATTGACTTAGTAGCATGTAATTACAATCAGCCCTGAGGCTGTTAACTAGGAAAGGAGGGCAGTCCTCAAGCCAGCACTCCGAAGCCAATAAGGCGGAAGCCTTCTTGGCACACAGATCGGCCAAAGTATTCACCTCTCTAGACACATGCCTAAGCGAAAAGGAAATAAAAGACAAAGACTTCTCCCGAATTTCATCTAAGATAGTCGCGACAATTGACCTCGAACTATTACGCGAAGACCAGAGGTTGACAACCTCTAAACAGTCCACCTCCATCACTATGTGTGAGAAACCACATAGTTCTGCAAAGATAACTCGTTCCGGTAATGACAGAGCTTCCGCAACGGAAGGATCTGACACTCCCGGAAAAGGTTTGCTCCATGCTCCCATGAACGACAGATGAGACCTCGCCACGCCTCCTCCTCCCGCGCATGAAGCTTCAGTGTTTATTGCTCCATCTGTATTGATCTTAATCCATCCCGCATCAGGAGGACGCCATTGGAGACCCAAGACGCCTCGTACAGGCTTTGGAAATTCAAGCAGTAGTAGATCATTACGAACAGTTTTTATCGCGTGAACTGGATCATAAGCTGGTTGATCATGGGTCCACCGATTCCTCGATGACCAAATCACATGCATGACTGTAATAATTTCACATCTGTCATGGTCCATAATCTGATCATCCATGAGCACATCTCTTGCCCACGTGCCCGAGTTCAATAGCGGCAGATTGACTCCCATAAAATCACGAGCCGCACTCCAAAACAGACCCGCATGAGAACAGCCAATCAACGGATGGTGCAAGTCTTCCGTCGTTGTCTTGTATATATCACATATCGCCGTTGTACGAATATGACGATGATGTAGGGTAGCATTGTCCGGGAGGATTCCCCGTAACAATCGCCACCAGAAAACTCTTACTCTGGGAATAACCTTGAGCTTCCACAAGGCAGTCCACATATGTTTTTCTGACGATGATGGATCCGTTATCGTTCCTTCCTCTGGAGCAGAATGCTCGTTATGAGTCACTAGAGCACGATAAGCCGACTTAACAGAATAAACACCAGACCTCTCCAAATCCCAGGCAAGAAAATCCTCACCTCCGGATGCTCTTAATGGTATGTTCAGTATAGCCGCAACATCTGATGGTAGAAAGTTCCTTCGGACTAGTTCAACATCCCAAGACCCCGTCTCATGATCGAACGGCTCTGAGACCCGAGGTATAGAATCGACCCCAGTCCGCCCAGTTGGCTTACGAGTACTCGTGTTTGGGATCCACCTATCCGACCAAGTGGATATAGATTCACCGTTCCCAACACGTTTGATCAAGCCACATTCCAGCGCCTTTCGACCTGCTATGATCGCATTCCAAGTCACCGATGCTGAGCGAGGCGCCTGTGCTTCCATGAAATCACGGTTATGAAAATATTTTCCCCTCAAAACTCTGGAGCATAGGGAGTTGGGATGGGTCAGCAACCGCCATCCGTGCTTGCCAAGCAAGGCTAGGTTAAAACTTTGAAAATCCCTAAACCCCATACCTCCATCCACCTTTGGAGCAGTGAGATTTTCCCAAGACACCCAATGCAAAGACCGGCGGTCAATGGAGCTACTCCACCAATACTTTGCCATCGGAGATGTTAGTTGCGAGCAAACTTTCTTGGTCAACTGAAAACAAGACATGCTAAACGTGGGTATAGCCTGAACCACTGATTTGAGCAAGATCTCCCTACCTGCACATGCCAAGTTTCTCTCGGACCATCCTTGCATTTTGTTTCTGCCCCTCTCAACAATATGAGCGAAACTACCACTCGTAATCTTGCCAACCGCTGTCGGTAGACCCAAATATCGCTCGGTGAAAGCTTCCACAGCGATTCCAAGTGTTTTCTTAATATCCCTTCTCAACTCCTGAGAAGCATTTGGGGTAAAGTAAACTGGACTTTTCTCCCGGTTGACTGTCTGGTCAGAGCAAGCAGCATAGATCCTGAGAATATCATTTAATCGGTTTGCACTTTCCACTTCGGCGTTCATGAATATCAAGCTGTCGTTCACAAAGAGCAAATGATTAATCCACGGGGAGTGAACGCTCACTCTCATCCCCCTATCAATATATGCACCACCATAATAATTTATCAAGGAGGTTAGGCCTTCTACACATATCAAAAAAGAAAGGGAGAGGCTGGATCACCCTGGCGTAATCTTTTGGACGGCGTGAAGTATGGCAATAATGAGCCGTTGACCTTCACAGCAAACCGGACGGAGGTAACGCATTTCATAACGAGACGAACAAACTTCTCGCCGAAACCAAGCCTATATAGCATAGCCTCCAAATAGTGCCACTCAACCCGATCATAGGCTTTCAACATGTCAAGTTTAACAGCACATGAGGATTGCTTGCATCACTTCTTTTTCTTCATCGCATGTACAGTCTCATAAGCTACCAGTACGTTGTCTGTAATCAGACGTCCTGGCACAAATGCACTTTGTTCCTCTCCAATAAACTCGTCCATCAAGCCCCGGAGCCTGTTTATGATTGCCTTCGATGCAACTTTGTACAAAACATGTCACAACGAAATTGGTCGGAATTGAGAGATTTTTTGGGGGTTGCGTACCTCGGGAATGAGGGTAATAGCTGTATCCTTTAGTCCCAAAGGTAGTTCGCCCCCATTCAGAAAATCTAGGATAGCAACGGTGACATCTGCCCCTAAGATATCCCAATGGCGCTAGAAAAAACCCGCCATAAATCCATCCACACATGGCGCCTTGGAAGGCACCATCTGGAAAAGAGCCACCCGCACCTCCTCCGCTGTGAAATCCTATTCCAACAAAGCATTCATAGCGTCATTGACACGAGCAGGAACTAGCTGCAGTAGCGCAGACATATCATAAAAACCCTGAGATTGATATAAGTTTTGGTAGAAATCCATGATTTCATGTTGCACTTCCACCGGGTCATCACATATTGTTCCATCCTCCCTCTCAAGGGAGGAAATTCTATTTGTTCGTTGCGCTTCGCCGCTTGGGCTTGATAATATTTTGTGTTACGGTCCCCCTTACGCAGCCAATAAATTCTTGATCATTGCTTTAGCCACACCTCCTCTTGCCTCAAGGTTTCTTGAAGCTGTGCCGCCACTGACAGCTCTTCCGCATTCGGCCCCCGTCCTATCGAGGCCGCTCGAAGACGCTCCAAATTTTTCTGAAGTCTCTGGACCTTCTTGGTGATGTTGCTAAACTCCCGATCACCCCATGCTCCCAATTTTTCCTGAACAGACGTTAGTGCAAGCATAACGCCCTCCAATCCTTGCTGACCCGTCTCTAACTGCCAAATATCATTCATCAACGCATCATAGTCATTGTGAGACTGCCAAACATTTTCATAACAAAACGGGCGTTGACCACGTCGTTCCCCACGTTCCTGAACGCACCTCAACTCAACAAGAACATAGCAATGATCTGAAGCCGTCGAGCTGATATGTTTCACAGTAGAATACATGAAGAAGGACAAAAAATCTGCATTGCCAACAGCACGATCGAGTCGTGCTTTCACATTGGCATTTCCCTGCTGCTTATTGTCCCATGTAAAAGGAACACCTCTCCAGCCTAGGTCTTGAAAAGAACAGTGATCCAAGACCTCCCGGAAACCGCGCATTTGCCACTCCGGCCTCGGATGGATGCTAAAATGCTCATCAGCATGCATAGTTTCATTAAAATGTCCCATACAGAGCCAACCAGAATGTGGAATAGCATGTAAAGTACGCAAGAACTCCCAACTATGATATCTATTTTCAGTTCGAGGTTCCCCGTAAAAACCCGTGAAGCGCCAAGGTTGCTGCTGATCACTTGACTTGACACTTACATCAATGTGCGCACGACTATAGTTCTTCAGTTCTACAGTTACATTATCTGTCCAGAACAAACTAATGCCACCACTAAGGCCGTTGCTATCAACAGAAAAACACCTCAAAAAACCAAGGAGGTTCTTCAGACTCTAAACTTTGGTCCCTTTTATCTTTGTTTCCATGATAAACAGAAGGGAGGGTCCTTCCTGCTTCACAATCTTGCGAAGCTCATGAATTGTCGATGGGTTCCCAAGCCCCCGACAGTTCCAGCTCAAACAATTCATTGGGACGGGCAGGGCTGTCCTGCAGCCTCTGCCGAATTCTCAGGAGTTGGCTTTCTTCTTCGGAAGCCTGTTATAACCATGATCAGCCCCAGAGTCATCATCCACTTTGTCTTCCGTTGCATTAGCCGAAGCAACAATCTCAGACTGCTCTCCGGCTTCTGTCAGCAGAAGCTGTGGTACAGTTTCAACACGACGTTAACCTGCTGAGGTGCTTCCTTTCTTTTTTGCTGATTCTTCTTCTTAATAGGTGAGTTCACCTGATTCCCCCCCTATCGGTACATTGCTGGAGTTCTTAGACTCCCTCTTGCTGCTCGGGCCCGACTGCTGCTCTTTGGCTGCAGACTCCCCCGAGGCAGTCTTCCTGCGCTCCTCCGGTGCCCTCAACTTCGGACCAAAGGGTAGCTCCCCTTTGTCATCCCAGTGACCAGGAGTTGGGCAAAACGGATCAGAGTGACCTAGACGGCCGCACGAGAAACAAAAGCGGGGTACGTTTTCATACTGAATATCATAGGGATCCTGCTTTTGTCTCTTTGCCGATTCAATGACAATCCACCGTCGTAGCGGTTTGTTCACATCAACTGAAACTCTTGCCCTCAGAAAGCCACCCATGTGGTCAAACTGTGCGTGAGTAGCTCCTTTATCAATCTGCTTTGCAATAACTTTTCCCCACGAGTCATCCCGAAGGTTGTAGGGCAGGTTCAAAACTCTAGCCCATAGATGCAACTTATCAAACTCAACCTCATCAGGTCTCATACAATCCTTGAAATCAGCCAGGATGACCGCATTCTTACTGATATGCCAAGGCGATCCGTCCCAGATGCGGTCCCTATCTCGCTACGATTCAAACTCAGCAACAAAAATATTCTCTCCCATCGATCTGAATTGAAGTCCCCGAGGGTTTCCCCACACCGGCCGCAGAGCATTAGTGATGGTATGGATATGGAGCACGTTGCGATGCAGTACCTTCCCTGCTAGTAGCCACTTCTCCAGCTCATCCTCCTCGCGATTATCAATGCCCAACGGAGTAGCTTCTTCATCGGTGATTCCCAACTTCCCTAGAGCCTCCTCCAAACGAGCCCTATCTGGGCGCAGCGGGTCCTAACTCCCCGCTCATTGCTTGCCATGATCAGATGTAGCCATTCTCACATGAGATCGAAGCACTCCGCCGGTCGAGATCGGCGAGCGCGAGTTTTTTTCCCCCGATCCCCAGTCGCCGCCACCAGGGAGGTTTAGGGTTTCGTGGAAAACTGATTCTACCAGGTAGGAATTAGCCAGATGGGTTGGTACTGTACGGGAAGCATCTCCTGCTGCCAAGTGGGCCTGAACGGTCGTACACCGCTCCGCTCTTGTCGTGTAGCAGTCCATTCCATCTTCTCATCATCTTCACCTGGATATGATATTTAGACAAGAAACAGATGATATACGAAGCTAAAACTTTACATATGTGAAACAAGAGAAAATATATGACTCAGAATCAGAATCATGTTATAAATAAATGCCCACGTATATATGTCCAATGCCTAGCTGCAAAATCAAATGTGGATGTGGTGTAAGAGCATTTCCCTTTCAAAAAAAAGGCCCAGAGTGGCTAGTTTGAGGCTAGCAAGCTAGCTTTGTAGTGCGGAGGATTGATCGAGAAATTAGCTTCCCTTCATCATCCTGGTCGCCGCTGCCGCATTCGCCTTTGGTCGTCCGGATTCACCGGATAGTACTCGGCGCTAAGCACTGGGCTAGCAATATGCACACGCACTGGATTGGCTCCCTAAGTTTTGGGCCGCTGGTTGCGCGGGCCCATAACTGGCCCCGAAATCATCACCCTTTTGCCATGGAGATCTCCACAATGAAGATGCTCTAGGCAGGACGGCGCACCCAGTTTCAACTTTTTTTGACGAACTTTCTCTAGCTAAAATTCCCAATGCATCATGTCCCTTTATAGTACATATCCCTCACAGTTGACCCGTCATTGATGTGATCATTATTTCTGGTGAGTAGTACTGGAAAATATAAAGGAGATGGACTCATGGCCACACGTACTTATACTACGACTTTGAGTGCCCATTCTTCTATATGGGATTTAGCTAGCCAGCTTTTAAAGATAGGAAGTGTTTGGGCTAGGCGTTACTGCTTCGTCAAGCGCCACCTAACAATCTCATGTTTAGTCCCAGCTTCACTTTGCTCCCCTCTCTGCACTGGTTCTTTCCTAACTCTGGAGATTTACATGTCTATTTACTCGAGAAACTACTTGAATATACATATCAGTCAGTGTGTTCAAATTGAGTGATGGACTTAACACATACTTTTTATGTTCTACTACATGGGTTCAAGTTTGTAAGTTCGTGCGCTGGCTCACCGAATATTTTTGGGTTGCTTTTTCAGGGTCCGACGCAGGCCCAGAACCTGAGAGATTCTTTGGTTGAAGAGAAGTGTGACATCGTCATTAAGGTTTGTTATTCTCTTGTATCTCCAGCTTTAGACATGGAATTTGTTTTCGCCGTGTGTTGAGTAAAAATATCTGAAGCTTTAGCTTGCAGCCTTGAGTGAACACCCACAACTATTGTTTGGTGTTTTCTTTAGCTTTATAACTTGCACTGGGCACTGTTTATTACTTGTTCTTGCTTAAATTGAGCATTTCATATTGTACAACTTGGAATATGGAAGTTATGTGACAACTGATATTTTGTCCCATTTGGCATGTACTTTGGACTATCGTGTTAGGTGTTCAATAAACTGTCTTTTCGCCATCAGATCGGTCTCCAGAAAGGTTCTAAATATTTTGAGGAAGCACGTGCAGCCAAGTTCACTGAGGATAATGAGACATTGGGAGGCATATGTGAGACGGTTTTGGGCAGATATCTTGTGCTTTCGTTCATCTCAGATTCTGCACAGGTGTGCATCATGCTAACTAGCTTTCTGCACGTTTTTAAGCTTTCCTTTGTCAAGTATTTTTTAGACCAGGCTCAGTTTCAGGATGATCTTTCCTTGCATCATGTTGGTTTAATTAATAATTTAACTTGCATGCTTTGTCGGGAGCATATTATGGATCATTCATTGCATGATACATTTGCCGAGTCCCGCCATCACTTTATTCAATCCTTGTAATTGAGTTATCCACGGTTCAGAACTAAAGAAAATAATTTAGGGTGAGGAGTTGAAGGCCTGAAGGCAAATGTTCCTAATAAGCAAGATGACCCGCACAACTCCTGTGAAAAAAGGCCAAAGCTATATGCCAAGATTTGTAGTGCTTAATGCAGACACTTTTTATGATTCATTTTTATTATTCAAATCCCTAGAAGGTTACACTATCAGTCACACTCTTATATATGCCACACTTTGCGTATCGAGATGCACAAGCGCACGATGCACTCTCACTTGACTAATCTTTTGCCAGCTCTCTTCCTTGTTCACATTTTCTTCAAAAGGTTAATTCTTCTCCGATGACAATTCTGTCTGAGCATCCAACTGCAGGAGTGGTTGTCGCCATTGCCATGTCCTCCATGATCAGCATAGCATCTTGAGTCAAAGCGCCTACCCCGGTATCCACGTCTGGGACAGCTTACAAGGCAACCATCACGACATTCTGTGTTGATGCCTCCCTAGTTATCACAACTTTAAGGATGATATTTTACTAGACCATGATCTCTCACATGTTAGACCATGATCTCTCACACGTTGGTGCATCCATCGGCTTTGATTACACATATCAGTAGATACCCTGTGAGTGTTGTAACAGGATTCACTCAATCGAAAATGTTTATTTCTTTAGTGTCGATATAACAAAGTTAAAAAGCGTAGAGACCCAATAATAACCAAACTTGCAACCTGAGATAGTTGAAATATAAATTGAACATGGCCCGTGTCGGTGTCAAAACCGGCGGATCTCGGGTAGGGGGTCCCGAACTGTGCGTCTAGGCGGATGGTAACAGGAGACAAGGGACACGATATTTTACCCAGGTTCGGGCCCTCTTGATGGAGGTAAAACCCTACGTCCTGCTTGATTAATATTGATGATATGGGTAGTACAAGAGTAGATCTACCACGAGATCAAGGAGGCTAAACCCTAGAAGCTATCCTATGGTATGATTGTTGTTCTGTCCTACGGACTAAAACCCTCCGGTTTATATAGACACCGGAGAGGGTTAGGGTTACATAGAGTCGGTTACAATGGTAGGAGATCTACATATCCGTATCACCAAGCTTGCCTTCCACGCCAAGCCCTTCCGGACACGGGATGAAGTCTTCAATCTTGTATTTTCATAGTCCAGGAGTCCGGCTGAAGGTATAGTCCGGCTATCCGAACACCCCCTAATCCGGGACTCCCTCAGTAGCCCCTGAACCAGGCTTCAATGACGACCAGTGCGGCGAGCAGATTGTCTTCGGCATTGCAAGGCGGGTTCCTCCTCCAAGTACTTCATAGAAGATTTTGAACACAAAGGATAGTGTCCGGCTCTGCAAAATAAGTTTCCACATATTGACATAAAGAGAATAATATTTACACAAATCTAATCTGCTGACGTATTCCGTAGCGTGACATCACACTATGGCCAAGCCTTTATTCGAATCGTTTTTACTCCCCCACCTCAGCGCGTTTCGCGAGGCGGTTTCCTTGGCACGTCTTGTCAAAGCAGAGATCGTTTCTCCTTTATTTACGGGATCCTCATCAATACGGACGTGGGTAACCCAATCGTGCCCGCTGGCATGTTTTCTCGATTAAAGGCGAGTCCCAAACGGTTATGGGGAGGGCCCTTGGTATTCGACCTCTTATAAAGAGACCAAGGCCTTGCTCCTTCTTTTCAATCTCAAACGAGTTCGCCCTTCGCCTTGAGTTCCAACACCCAAGGCTCCAAATTTCAGGCACTTCGGATCTTCGACAATGTACGGTTCCGACCTTCGAGGCCGATGGATCCCGTAGGTTTTTGATCGGCGAAATCTCACATAGGTTGCCTGCTCAAGGGCAGGCCATTCCCACTCCCAAGCCTGGTGAGAGCGTGGTGTTCATGTCTCACTTCAGTCGGGGGCTAGGCTTCCAGACGGATCCCTTCGTGAGGGGGCTCATGTTTTATTATGGGTTGGAATTTCACGACTTAGCTCCGGAGTCCATCCTCCACATTTCCTCATTCATCGTCGTGTGTGAAGCCTTCCTCCGTGTTACTCCTCACTTTGGACTATGGCTCAAGACCTTCAAAGTTGAACTGAAGATGATCGAGGGACGACACACGGAGTGTGGAGGCGCTGTTATAAGCAAGAATGCTGATGCTCCATGGCCCGAGGGCTCTTTTCAAGAGGAGCTCGGTTTATGGCAACGAGAGTGGTTCTATATCACCGCTCCCAGGGGCACCCAGTGGGTGGCACCACCTGCCTTTCGCTCGGGTCCCCCACCACAGCTAGCGTCATGGGTCAATAAAGGACTAGACTGGGAGCCATCCAAGGACGTGGCTTTGTTGCAGGGCCGCATGAGGGATCTCTTAGAGAGAGAGAGACCTCAGCCTGGTCAAAGTTACACAGGTCATGCTGATTCGCCGAACCCTGCCCGGCAAACGTCGTCCCCTTCGCCTGTGGGAGTTTAATCCGAAGGGACCGCGAGCTCTCCAGCATTTCATGGGCGCAACGCCTGTGGAGATGTATCAATTGTTCTTCGGATCACAAGCAATGTGTCCGGACTTGACCAAGGACGCAGGTCTGAGTTGCAATCGCCCGGATACTCAAGTAAGTAGCCTTGTGCCCGGACTCGCTATCAGTATATTTGCCATAAACTTGCCCCTAAAAGAGCTGTCCTGTAAACAGGAGTGGATAGCGAAAGCAAAGCTTATCAGGTGTCCGGCTCCCCTCCCCGAGACCACGCCGGATCCCGTGCTGGTCAGGATGTTGAAAATTGTGCCTTTAGAGGAAAGCAAGGGAGGGGACAAGGAAACAACGGCCTCCTCGAAGGAGGCTGTTCGGAAGGGAGGAATCAAAGATTCCTCTCCTCAGGCGAAGAAGAGGACTGCCTCTGAAGACCCGGAGACCATGGCCTCAAAGCGGGGGAAGAAATCTTCATCAGAGGGTCCTGCGCCGGGGGATACCTCGGCCGGATTATGCCCTCAAGGGGACCAGCCCTTCATCCAGCCGTAAGTAGAGAGAGATTTTCTTTTTAAGAGATAAGAGAAACCCTTTCTTTATATCTGAGAAAAGTAACCGAATTTTTACCTTGTAGCTCGGACCTCAGCCCTTCTCAGCAGGGCTCGTCCTCAGGGGACCTTCTTTCGGAGATGATGGAGAGTGGAACGCCTTCCCCTGCCGTACCGCCTAGCGAGGCGGGCGACCATGAGGTATCGTCGCGGAGGGCTTCTTCGAATCCGGCAGGGCCGAACGGTAGTCATCTGGGCCCCCAAAGCCCTCCGCGTCCGGCCTTCGAAGCGGGCAATCGAACGAGTCCAGCATCGTCTGGTGCACGGTCGGAGGAGCTGAAAGATCTGCTAGGGCGAGCGTCTATCTCAGAGGAGCACCGTGCCTTGATGGGTACGGTGGTTGAGAGGATTTCGTCCATGCAGAGCGGATTGCATGGGGCCGTTAGGAGTTTACTGACAGGTTTTGAGGTATACAGTTGCACATGAACAAGATCCGCCCTGTGTAGATAGTAGCCCCTGAGACTCTGTGCGTTGTCAAAAGTGACAGCGTGCAGAGGATCATAACCCTAGGTCTAAAATGCCGCCTTGATGTGTAGGTGGCGAAGTGTCCGGTGGCCAGCCGGACTGATGAATTTGCCGAGCTAAAACGGCAACTTGACATGGCAGATGCCGACATCACGCTTGTTAACAGGCGGCTTGACGAGGCACAAGGTATGTAGTTCCTCCGGTGGCACCTAGTAAGAGGAGATTTATGCCAGTATCTTACAATGTGTGTGCGTAATGCAGATGGTGCTGCTGCCATGGAGAATCTTTGGGCGGAACTTGCCCGAGCCAAGGAGCAAGGCAGAAAAAGTGATGCGGCCCTGCCGAAGCAAGAAGGAAATGGCCGAGATGGCCGTGAAGCTGAAGAGCGCTACTGACCATTGCAAGCTTCTTGAAAAGGAAGACCGGGCGGAACAGACGGACCTAGAGAAGGCCGTTGCCGATGCCAAGGATGCTCGCTCTGCGATGAGAGCTATGAAGGAGGAGCTGCGTCAGGCCGGAGAGATCTCGGCTAGGAAACCCTTTATGATGCGGAGGAAATTCTGTGATCCCAAATATGCTCCGCTGGACCAAATATGGAGTATGGCGGACACCTATGTGGATTTGGCAGCGAGTGCTGCGGATGCGACCGAACACTTTCGAGATCAAGAAGGTCGTGAAGTGGAGAAGCTCTTCTGGTCGCAGTTCCATAATCCGGAGCGGCCGCTGTCCGTAGACGATCGTCTGGCCGAATGGGCTGAGCTGAATAGGTTGTCCGGACTCGCCATGAAGTGTGTCATAAGCCACCTGTGGCCAGAGAGGCCGGAGCCAAAAAGTTATTTCAACTTGGTGCAGCAGTTCCTTGGTGCGGTGCCGCATATTAATGTGATGAAGAGGTCAGCATGCATAGAGGGTGCACGGATGGCTCTTGCCCGTGTCAAAACATACTGGGCGAAAATGGAGACCACCGTTGTTGCATCCCGAGATTCGGACGAAAGCCGAGTACTTGCCGAGCACTATTTTCAGGAAGTTCTTCAAGGCGCTCGTGTGATAGAGACGCATTGCTCGAAGGATGTTATGTTTAAATAGCATGTGTTATTGTAAAACAATTTTTGATAAATGGTAGAAGCTTTTTATACTTGCGCCTACAAGTATTGTAACACCTCCTGTGCGGCCGTTTAGAATATATGTATATGTAATCTGAAAGATGGCAGTCGTCGGCTTTAGCCCCCACGCAAATATTGCGGGGGTGTTCGCAGAAAGCGCGTTTTCACACTTAATCCAACTTCTTGGTCCTACAAAGGAGGTGATAGCGCAGCGAACTAGGCAATCGGACTATAATGCTTTAACACTTTCACTTAGCCATAGGAGTTTGACAGTGAGGCTACTTATATAGCCCCTGGTGGCGCCTGCGCTCGCCCGAACTCGGGACGCTTATGTGCCTGGCCGGGAAACGACCCTTCGTTAATGCGGAGGAATCCTAAAGATTCCGGTGAGTCATCGAGTGGTTGACCAGTCTCCCGCTATATCATGACAGTCAGTTTTCGGCTTTCTCTACTAAGGTGCTCGCCCGGCCTAACCGGTGCACAATCACAGTAGTTCTCCTGGTGCCACCTTAGCCGATAGAGCGGAACGTAAGGCAGCAAAACACAGGAGCCGGGCAACCCAACATTTGACCAAAGACATGATTCAGAGCTGATGCATATAAGGCCAAACTCGCGACGCCGAACACTCCCTAAGGCATTCGGTCTTTATAAATGCAGGCGGGACAACGTCCTTAATTATAAGCCCCTGGTGTCCAGGTACGCGCAAATTTCTGACGTGGCCACATGCCAAGACGTCAGCCTCCTCCTTGGTTATACCAAAAAACCAGGGGATGTGTATCAACAAGAGACAGTAAAAAAGGTTTACGCAGGGTCTTAATCTGAAAAAATCCTTGGAACGGATCCCTGCTGCACGTCTGCGCCAGTGTCTCTGTTGTGCTGTATACTGGACGGGCGCAGCATGTTGTTCATCTGTAAAAGAGAGGAACTTAGTTGAAGAAAGGTTGTGCCGAACGGAAGTTATACTAAATAAACAAAGTATAAATTGAAATGGTTAAAATTGAGCTTGATTATCTCTTTCTTTATATGCGCGGAGCCCCTAGTACATGGTTATACGACTATTAAGCCTTTACCAATTGCATTTTTATGCCAGACTCGTCTGGTCGTGTCCGTGGTCTTGACGACCTGTTTAGATGTTTTGGCGTGTGACGCTGTTTTATTGTTGGGCTGTTAAGGCAGCCGCACAATCTTCCGCGCGGGAGGCACACTCAATGCTTTCCCTTTAATGAGATGATGCCTCGTGGACCGGGCATTTTAAGCGTAAGAGATGCATAATGCGGAATTGCGTTAAAGCGGGCGAAAGCTTCGCGTCCCAGTAGTGCTTGATAGCTGTTTGAGAATGGGACGATATGGAAGGTTAGCCTTTCGCGACGAAAGTTGTCGGGGGAGCCGAACATAACTTCTAGACGGAGAGAACCCATGCAATCGGCATCCGGGCCTGGTGTTACCCCTTGAAAGGTGGTTTCGCTATGGCGAATTTTTGCTGGATCTATCCCCATGTGACGGAATTTGTCCTGATATATCAGGTTTAGACCATTGCCGCCATCCATCAGGACATTTGTAAACTGGAGTCCGCCGATTATTGGATCTAGTATCAAGGCAGTCCAGCCTGCGTTCCGAATACTTCCAGAGTAATCTAGATGATTGAAGGTGATCGGTTTTAACAACCAGTGGTGAGACTCCTTTGGGATAGGCCGTATGGTGCGTACCTCTATGGGCGCCGCTTGTTTTGTTATGTGAAGTAAGTTTACTGTTTTGACTTCTTATGGAAAATTCATTTGTTCCCTGGTGCTCTGCTTTTGGCGTTCGTCATCGTCTTCACTTGGTGTGTCGAGGCCCTTGTGTTCGGCGTTGAGTTTGCCGGATTGCTTGAAAACCCAACAATCTCTGTGGGTATGGTTTGCAAGCTTCCCTGAAGTGCTGTGTATTTGACATATCTTGTCCAAGATTTTGTTTAAGTTGGATAGCTCGTCCCTGTTATCCTTGAGGGGCGGCTTTTGAATCCGGCATTGACTGCCGTGCTCTTCGGACTGCTTTCCTTAGTCCGGCGCTGGTCCTTGTTGCGTCGTGGTTTTCCGTTTCCATCCCTAGTTTCGGATGTACTTGGGTCGCTGGTGCTACATCTTGCCAACCAGCCGTCCTCTCCTGTGCAAAAGCGGGTCATGAGGCTTGTTAATGTGGCCATTGTTCTTGACTTTTCTTGGCTGAGGTGTCTGACGAGCCATTCGTCTCGAACGTTATGCCTAAAAGCTGCTAGGGCTTCGGCGTCCGGACAGTCGACTATCTGATTCTTTTTAGTAAGGAATTTGTTCCAGAATTTCCGGGCTGACTCTCCGGGCTGTTGAGTTATGTGACTTAGATCGTCTGCATCCGGAGGCCGGACATGGGTCCCTTGAAAATTTGCCTGGAAAGCGTCTTCGAGTTCTCCCCAACTTCCAATGGTGTTTTCGGGAAGGCTTTTGAGCCAATGCCGAGCTGGCCCTTTAAGCTTGAGGGGTAAGTATTTTATGGCGTGGAGATCATCTCCTCTTGCCATGTGTATGTGGAGGATATAATCCTCAATCCGGACTCCAGGGTCTGTTGTTCCGTCGTACGCCTCTATGTTTACGGGCTTGAATCCCGCTGGAAATTCATGGTCCAGAACCTCATCGGTGAAACATAGGGGGTGGGCGGCACCCCTGTATTTGGGTGTGCCGTGATGTTCGGATATTGGTTGTGTTGCATTGCTTATGAGAGCTTGCCTTCTTGGCCTCTAGATAGATCTAACTGGGCCGTCTTTTTGATGCGGATCCTTGAGTGGGTCGCGTGCCGACTTGTGTGCGGCGCCGCTTGCCGCTTTGTGCTGGCCATGGGGTCATCTATCCGACCGAGTGGCTTTCTTATTTTTTGAGTGCGGGGGCTCTAAGGCCTCCTCGTCAAATTCCGGTAGTAGCTTTCGCTTCGGATAGCTTTTGGTGTGGCGACTGCCGCCGTATTTGTCTGCGGTGTTGAGTACTTTGCTCCATCTGATTCTGAGTGCATCTTCTACGGTTTTGAGCTTCCGCTTCTGCTTTTTCAGGCTACGTGCAGTGGCAACGAGCCTTCGGTGGAGGTTTTTCTGCTCCATTAGCTTGTCTGGCGTAAGGTCGTCCGGAATGCTGTTCTCACCACGGACAGGTTGTTCGGTTTGTTTATTCGAGTTGCCCTGTTCGTCGTCCGCCGGCTCGTCCTGCTCTATGGCTGGGTCTGTATGGCTGCTGTCTCTGTCGAGGTGGGGCTTGGAGCGGCGTTTACGTAGCCGCTTTGATTGCTTTTCGAGAGAACGATCCCTTGTTACATCACTGTGTTCCTCGTCGTCGCTTCCTTTGGGTGTGTCCACCATGTACACATCATAAGATGAGGTGGCTGTCCAGCGCCCTATAGGGGTTGGTTCATGTTCGTCTCCTACATCGTCATCCATACCGTCGATGTCTTCGGAGTCGAAGTCGAGCATGTCGTGTAAATTATCGACAGTGGCTACCAAGTGGGTGGTGGGTGGGCTTCGAATTGCTTTGTCATGCGCATCCCAATCCTGCCAGTCATAGTCTGGCCAGGACTCTCCTTATAAAGAGAGAGACCTGAGTGAATTCAGAATGTCGCCGAAGGGCGAGTACTGAAAGATATCTGCGGCGGTGAATTCCATGATTGGCACCCAATCGGCTTCGATTGGTAGGTGCACAGAAGGTTCGGAGTCCGGGGAAGAATCCGGCGCCTTAGGGTCACGGGCTTCGCAGGGGATAAGGCTGGTGTTCGGCTTAATCGCCGTAGAGATTGCAACCCCCGAGGCGGTGTCTAACCACTCGTCCTCGATTGGTGTGGTCGGCTCCGAGTTAAGGGTCGGAGCGGACACAGGTGCGGCCTCCAGGGCACTGTTCGGCGGCAGAGCTAGATCGTGCCCCTCATGACAGTGCGGCGCGCTTGGAAGTGGCTCAGTTCCATCGAAGATCGAGCCTCCACGGGCGTTCGCCGCGAAATTTAAGCTTACAAATATGACCTGATGGCCAGCGGCGTAGCTTTCGATCTACTCCAGATGGCCAAGCGAGTTGGCCCGCAAGGCGAAGCCGCCGAAGACGAAGATTTGTCCGGGGAGAAAGGTCTCACCATGGACTGCAACGCTATCGATGATCGGAGGAGCCATCGGGCCTAAAAAGTGACGACGCAGAGGAACACTCAATGAAAGCACCAATGTCGGTGTCAAAACCGGCGGATCTCGGGTAGGGGGTCCCAAACTATGCGTCTAGGCGGATAGTAACAGGAGACAAGGGACACGATGTTTTACCCAGGTTCGGCCCCTCTTGATGGAGGTAAAACCCTACGTCCTGCTTGATTAATATTGATGATATGGGTAGTACAAGAGTAGATCTACCACGAGATCAAGGAGGCTAAACCCTAGAAGCTAGCCTATGGTATGATTGTTGTTCTGTCCTATGGACTAAAACCCTCCGGTTTATATAGACACCGGAGAGGGTTAGGGTTACATAGAGTCGGTTACAATGGTAGGAGATCTATTATCCGTATCGCCAAGCTTGCCTTCCACGCCATGGAAAGTCCCTTCCGGACACGGGACGAAGTGTTCAATCTTGTATCTTCATAGTCCAGGAGTCCGGCTGAAGGTATAGTCCGGCTATCCGAACACCCCCTATTCCGGGACTCCCTTAGCCTGTTAAGTGGCTCTAATTCATTTCCAGAATCGAGGAACTTCACAAGATACATGAAGCATGTAAAGTCTACGTTGATCCACAACTGAGGTTGACCCTCTAGCTTAAAGGAGTGGACCAAACAGGAAACGTGATCCACTTAACACTTCTCCTTTGATAAGAGCATCTATAGTTGTTCCCTAAAAAATTTCTCCCTTATATGGCCCCTTGTATCTTAACTCCTTATATTTGCTGCGTTAAAAAAAGTTGTTCCTAGCAAAACCCCTAGCCTTAACTCGGCAAAAGAAATCATTTACTCTAAGGTCATCGAGGTAAAGTTTTACTACTCAGTTACTTCATTCGAGGCCATCTTTCCTGGGCACATACTTCACAAATTCCTCACTTGGAAAAATGACGCAAAATAAAATGACAAATGAAATTACACACTTCAATGATAGATAACTTGATTTCTCTACACGCCCAATCAATACTTTCTCCATTTCCTTATTGCTCTTCTCTTTTGCCTTCTCTAGCTTTTGCACACATGTTTCTTCAGTGCCTCCTCAAACTTGGACATTGTGTCCTCTTCAACCTCATCTCTATCAATTAGTGCTCCAACATCTAATAGATAAATCTTGATCAATATATCAATGTATTCTTCTTCGTGAAACCAAAACTTGCAACCTTCCTACATAAAAATAAGAAGATGAAAAATGATTACGAATATTAGGTGAACCGAAGAACAATGAGCCCGATGAGAGCAACTGCATCACTTTGTCCATTTCTCATTTCAAGAAAACCCATCCATGGCTATTGTCTTCGAGATCCGGCGTAGCAACAATCACGGACAGTGATCAACCTTGATGATCGACAGAGGCACGCTGACAAGCTAGTAGGCCAGGGTGACCAGACAATGAAGATGAGCTGGTGGTCGTATGACAATGCATGCGGCGAGAGCAGGAATACATAACGTGAGGCGTGCGGTGAGCTCCGGGTGAATGCACAGATAGGTTTCCGATAAATCCAGACGGAGTATATACAATGGCACAGGGGCGTAAGTGTATCGAATCCAATGATGGTCGTAGATGCGTCGAATCTGGCGGCACATGTAAGACCAGTGTCTGAATCACAGTGGGAGGAGGTGCAGAGAGTGCTACAGAGTCGCTACGGTGGTGTGTAGTGGCAGGAGGAGGCGAGGATGGTGTCAACGTAGTGGATGCGGTTGAAAGGGGGAGGCTGATGATGGGAAAATGGCGGTGTGAGACCACGTTATTGATAGAGAATGAATAAATCTAAGTGCGCAAATGCATAAAATGAAAATATGATCAAACATTGCAGGTACATTATTTTCAGAACTCTTACATTTATTAAAAAATATTATTTACATCTCCGAAGAGAAAACCCCTGATTAAGAATTCCAACATACACTACTAGAAAAAGGGCTACTAATGGCACACCTAATTTGGCCATTAATGGCGCATTAGTGATGCGCCATTACTAGCACGCCATTAGTAATATTTACTAATGTTGCATCACTGGTGCGCCATTAGTATCTGGTATACTAATGGCACACCACTGGTGTGCAATTAGTATAGGGCACGGTGCGCCATTAGTATGCCTCCCAGGGGCCATGTATAGCCAGGTGCTTTGGCATACTAATGGCGCACGACAACAGGATGCGCCATTAGTAACCTCGGCATACTAATGGCGCACTGCTTAAGGATGCGCCATTAGTATCCTCTGGCATACTAATAGCGCACTGTGATGTATTGCGCCATTAGTATGAATACTAGGTTTTTTTTTTATTTTTTTATTTTCTGTTTTTTTGCACAGGTTACAAAATGTATAATTGGACAAAATATAGACAGCACACATCAACAACAGATTTATCGAATACAATAGAAGATTAGTCTCTGAATACAATTCATCATATTAGTCTCCGAATACAATTCATCATATTAGTCTCCGAATTGAAAAGACCGAACAAAGATAGAACATTATATTACAAGTCTCGAGACCGCGAGTAGCGAGTTTGTCTTCACATTACAAGTCGATATCGATCATCTAAACTACCATCACATAGAAGAGAGCTGCGGTCATCACGATGAGCATCATCACGATGAAACTCGTCTTCATCCGGTTCCTCCAACGCTCCCTCCCCTCTCCCGCTAGATAGCGGGTGTATCTAGATTCGGCCTCGGCCCTAGTGGTGTACCCTTTGTAACTGTTACCGCTGAATCGGTGAACCTGTCTCCGACACTCCTCCCAGTCGTCGTAGACTCCGGGAAACTTACCCTTGTACACGACATACGACGGCATCGCTATGCACTAGCCAAACGAAATGTTAGTACCAATTCACAGACAATACATAAGCAATATATAAGTATGCAACAGAACGATCGGAAGAGAAAAGCAAGACATTAATAGCATCAATTACATCTAAGTTGAACGACTCTAGAAACCAAAGAGACATACTACAAGTTCATTAAAGTTTAATTACAACATGAGCCAATCGATGTTTCAGAACTAGACACAGCATCACTGCTTTCGACTCGACTCAAGGGACCGGAGCGTGGATGAAGCCGCCGTCTATCGTGGGAGTCATGAAATTACGGGCGTTGTCAGCCTGCATTTGTAGCATTCCGTCTATCTCACTGTTGGACGGTTGATTTCTGAGGTAGAACTGCCCCGAGATACGAAGGACATCTTGATGGATGATTTCCGCAAACTCCGACTGGATGCGAAAGAATTCTTGTCTGATGTCCGCGTCCTGGATTGCCGACACGCTCGCGGCCCAATCTTTGAGTTTACTCGGTAGCAGAAGTTGATGATGGTCCCGTACGATTGCCCGCATGTGATGGATGGCATAGTAGGCACTCTTCTGACCGCCAGGCGGCTGCTTGACGGAGCAGAACGTCGTATTGTGGGAGAACACGTGCTTGTCGTACTTACGAATAGGCCTGTTGAAGGTGCCTCCAGATTGGGTGTAGCCGGGGAGAACATCATCAAGAACCTTCTTGACATTTGTGTAGTCTATGATCGACTGACGGTCCGGGTGGAAATATGTGGCCATGGAATATTTGGGGCTTAGGAGGATGAGCGTGCAATGTGTGCACTGCAGAAAACACGGAATGTTAAAAGAAAAACGATCAAAATCTAAGAATTCGTATGTTACGGGGTGGTTGAGGGGAGTACTTACTCGGGAAAGTAAGGCACGAGGAAGTTATCCTTATCTGGGTTTGCCAGAATGACGCCTTCGAGGTAAGAACTCGCGACTTGCCGGTCCCCAGCGCTGCCCAAGATCTTGGCACGCATGTAGAAGGGGTCGACTATCATGATGTCCGGGGTCTTGTCGCGAATGATCCCCATCTCCATAATCAGCGAAAATAGCCGAACGAAGGTGTAGTGCAGCGGATGAAGGTTCAACATAGCGTGGATGTCATCAAACCGCAGGACGATCGTACCCCTGATGGAGTTATCCACAAAGCCCTTGCCCTCTGGCACCTTGGCCACGAAAACCGGGTATGCAACATCCTTCTCTCTGAGACGCCGCTTCTCCAAAGAAAGAACACTGTCATGCAGACTCCGCATAGCACCGGCTGCAACATCGAGCATATTTCACGATAGCATCGGCCAACCCGCCACATGCACCCTCCTCATTAAATCCTCAGGTGAAGGTGGCCCGTCCTGAGCACGGATCGTACTCGGTGCCGGCTGGCCCGCACCCTTGTTAGTCTTTCTTTTGCGTGCCTTCTTCTTCTCTTGTAATGGGACCGAGTTCTGCTCACAGACCGCCTTCTTGAGTGTGTTGGGGCTGAGAATATTTCGCACCTCGCCTATCTGATGCTCGGTGAAGTCGGCAGCTGGAGGCGTCTCCTGAGAGCTGAACGGCAGACGACGCCTGTTGCAACTTGGCTTCTCCGCGGTACCAGCTAGATCGCGCACGTCTTTTGTTGGGTTGGGTTCTTGAGAAGGAGGCCCCATGAAGTCGCCATCATACCCATGATCGGCAAAGTACCGATCGACGTTGCCAAATGTATCGTCGTCGTCGTCGTTCTGATCATGTGCCATATGCATGTTTGGATCCAGTGGCATAGGGATGTCCAGCACCGTTGCGGCGGTCTTGCCATGGGGCCGACTTGGCGCCGGCACGACTGGCGGTGTTGTCTTTGGGGTGGTGTCCCCCGCCCCCAAACGAATCTGGCTCTTCGGCGAAAGCAGGGGCCAGCTCAGGCAGGCGCTGAGGGTCATCACGTCATCATCGTCGGCCCCGACAGGTCGAATCGGAGGTAACAACTCGTCGCAGCCTGGCAGCACCCGAACTAGTTGAACCCTAAACAAGTTGGGTGGCATCTGGGTACCGTGGAACAAGGGGTTGCCCGGTTGAACGATTTTGCCCTTGGCGACATCGACCAACGCATTGTTCACGAAGTGCAGGAGAGTGCACGGAACGTCGGCGGCGCCCTGCGAAAACATGTAGGGCGTCAGGGATGCCCAGTCAAAGGCAAGGAGATGAAGTCCTCGGCCAAGAGAGGCTTAATTAGTTACCGTGATGATGGCGTCGAGCTCGGCTAATGTCGAGGCACCGCCAACGGTGGGCGTGCAGTTGACGGAGGGGCCGCTTTCTGCAGAGGTGCCGGCCGGCGTACACCCGGGTGCATTAAGCTCCCGTGCCGGCGTTGGAGACACCAATGCCGCCTCCGTCGGAGACACCAATGGCCCCGCCATCACGTTCTGCGAGTTGCTGGCCGTGAAGCTAGGAATCGGGGGCGGCCCCTGTTGGCCGCCCGCAATCCACGCACTCAACCCCTGGATCAAGGTAGGCACAGTGGCGGTGATCGTCGCTCCGAGTTGTTGTTGCACTTGCTCTTGGACAATCTCCGGAATCTGCGCCACCTGTGCCTTGAGTTCTTGAACCTCGCGCACCTGGCTTTTCGAGCTGGTCTTTTTCTCCTTTCGTCCACCAGTGTTATAGTATGACCCCCATTTTGTCGACAAGCCTTTGCCGGCCACACGACCAGCTGACGTCGGCTTACTGAGCTTATCCTTGTTCTTCATTACATTCCACGCCATATTTAGAGTGGTGTACCAAGGGTTGCTCTTAGTCGACCCCGTGCTACTGCTTTCTGTCGCCTGCGGAAGGAATGTGAACCATTTAGAAATTTGGCTTCATTAATTAGAATGCAACCATATGGAGGTAATTACGCGGGGGTGTATTCCTTACCAGAACAAGCTCAAGCGCCCTGGTCTTCGGATCCGTGGTAAGCTCCTTTGTTTTCGGGTCCTTCTTGTACCGGGCCCTGACATAGTTCCTGGTCTGCTTGTCACCGTATTTATCAAAGAGGGGCGGTAGGCCTTGCTCGGCACGGTCCGCCTCCTCCTTGTCCCATATAGGCTCCGCCACTCTGTAACCGCCGGGACCGAGTGTGTGTTCCCCTAAGTTCAGCTCCCGCATTTCTTTCCCCCACTTACTTGATTCGGAGTGTGCGGTGCTCGAGCAATTGATCTTGAAGTCGTTGTAGTCATCTTCTGTGATCGAAGGATTTTTCTCCTTGATCTTCTCATAACTCTCACCTTTCTCGATCATTCTCTTCACATTGCTTTTCCAAGTAGACAGGGCCTTGCTCATCTTCGTGAGGGCAGCATTGTTCACTTTATTCCCTTTGAGGCTTGTGTTTTCAAATTCAGCGGGGAACTTGTATCGTTCGTGCAGCTTTGTGAAGAGGAGGTTGCACAAATTCCCTCGGTCAGGATGCCTCAGGTTCTCGGTGTTGATCGAGACGGTGCTCCGGAGAATGCACCCGAGCTGAAGCGAGTACCCCTTGACTATTCGTTCGGGCGCCGTTGGATTCCAGTCGGAGTCCACTTCAGTAACTTCCTCCTTGAGGGTGCGGAGCACGGTCGGGCGCCGGTCCTTCCGTTGCCTCTTCTGGCTGCCATTTGTGCGTGCGCCGCCATCATCAGTGGTGGCATCCTCGGCGGCACCATCAGTGGTGGCATCAGTGGGGTCATCCTCGGCGGCACCATCAGCGGTCTTAGGATCGGTGGGGAAGGCGGCGTCCTCATACAAGTGAGGTTGTTCCTCCATCTCCTGGGACAGCTCCCAGAATGCCTTGCCGCCCGAACCCCCGGCCTCATCGTTGTTGGCCATGTTTCTCTCTAAATAGAAACAACGTTTGGTCAAAAAGTTGGTTATTGTCAAGGAACAAGATCATGGTCTCATAATTTAGGGTTTGTCGACACCGAGGCATCCTAAAATCTAAGCTTTTATCATTGAGGGTTTTTCGACGCCGAGGCACCCTAAAAGCCTAAGCTTTCATCATTTCGGTTTTTATCGACACCGAGGCACCCTAAAAGCCATGCATTAGTCACAAGTACGTCGAGGCACGTGATCCTACTTAATTAACTACTAAGATACCCCGGTCCATGCATGAGTCACAAGTACCCCATATGTCCTATTTTTAGCAAAGTCATGCTAAAATTCATGGAAAATTTCAGCATGACCTTTGCTGAAAATAGGACATATGGAGTACCCGAATTTGCCGGAACGGAAGTTAATCGACATTCCGGCAAACTCAAGGGCCTCTCGGGGTACCTGCAAAATCATTATCCAATGAAGGAATTGTGCCGCACACTGCTGCCTCACACTTCTGCCAAAATCATTATCGACATGCTGAACTTGCATTTCACTCTGCATAGCTGAACAGTCTAACAACCAGAAATATATAACAAGAACTGCACTGCAACGATACAAAGAATATATAACAAGAATGATCCTCGAATAAAAAAACAAAAATTATGGAAAGCATGAGGGTTACACTATAATTATAGGAAAATTTACACTGTTATTAGGGGAAGTTTTATACTGTAATTACATATAAGAAGCATCAGGGCTACACTAAAAATTGCTGAGCTTACACTAAAAAAATCTGCACTGCAGGGCTTGTACACACAAATTCAGTGAGATCATCTAACACTGACAAAATAAAGGAAACACCTACTGAACCAATACAGGGCTAAAAACACATGGGGATTACACTTAAAAACATCCAGTGAAAGGCACTAGAAAACCATATAGACACAGGAATAAAGCAGAGCTGACTCATTAAATCTGATACACTGAGAAAACCCTAAACTAGGGAAACTAATCACCTACATCTAACCTACCAGGAGGTAGCTGAACAAATTCAAGAACTATAACAGCAACACGAACCAATACAGAGATATGAAAGCACAAGTTACTAGCATTTGCCTAAAAACTACATAACTAGGAGGACCATGTGGTGCTTCTTGATCATCATTGGCTCCATGGTTTGTGAACAAGACATGAGGCAAATTGCATTTATATATGATGCGTGGGAATGAGATTGTTGTAGTGCTAGAAAGGAATATGGGGAGTACGTAGTACCCAAGTCTCAAGTGGGCAGAGAAAGGGGAGGCAGCAGCAAGAATTCACCAGATGGATGCTAGCTAGCCAGCCAGCAAGTCTCTTTTCATGAAGTTGCATGGAATGATATGTTACTTAAACCTAAGAGCCTTCCCAATTAAGTTGCAGAAAACGTATCAATAAAATGAAAGATTGGAGATGTCCTGGCTTCCTGAATACACAAAAACTAAAGCATTTGATTTTTAGTCATGAGAACATAGCAATTTGTAGTCATGACTCAGTATCGAATCTTCATGCAATGCCATCCACGGAGGAGTTTTGGTTCATTTTCTTTGACCCCGGGCATCCATACAAAAATATTATGGATTAAAATGCTACAAATATTCTATGAAAACATTTCAACTCAAGGGCCATGCATGTTTGCTTCTTTTCTCTAGCTGCAGTTTTGGCACATGTGCTTGCTTGGCCAGAGAGAAATGCAGGGAACAAAATCGAAAGAAAATAAAGGGCAGAACAGCAGGTGTATTTATTAGTGTTTTTGTTCGGTTGCTTTGGTTCCACTCAAGGCCTCAAGCCTGCTTGACACCATCTCGCATCGCAAATTCTTCCATTGTATGAAGAGGAAGTCGAACAGAAAGCTCACGAGCTCAGATTTGCAAGAGAAAAACCCACTTTACAGTCCTGGACTTGCCACTCGATCATAATAGTAATCCAAGCATATAACTCAAAACTAACTTCATCATATCGCAATTGGACTCTCCGGTGATCTTTTCAGAATATTACTATCACACTCTTCTTTCGTTTATCCTCTTCATATCTCACTTTTTTGTGTATGTACCCAAGTACCATTAACAGTCTAATGCAACACAGATTCAGCTAGCACTTGAAGAAGGTAATATAGTAGATTGCAAAGTTATATGGTTTAAGTGTATACCTCCAGGAGTGGTTTTTTAGGGGATAGGGACGTTTTTAGTGTTCAATAAGAACAAGGGAGATTACAGCATATTGATCTAGTTCACAAGCACAAGTTACTGTTCAATGACTACATCCAACAAATTTGCTGCAACAAAAACACGGGGCGGGGAACACACAGGGGGCGGACCTAAGTGCCCCAAATTCGTTAATTAAATCCCTGGGCGACTAAAAGCTCAAGCGTCACTAAATCAATCGCATAAGACCTCGGACGGGGTGGAGGCACCAGGGACGTCGGCGTCGGCGCAAAGCTGCGGCACGGCGGCCGGTCTAGGGCGCAGCGGCAGCTGGCTACAGGAGAGATTTCATAGCCGCACCGGGAAGGAGGGAAGAGGGAGCGGGGGGCTTACCGGAGCGGGAGGGGTCCGCCGACCTGCGACATTCGAACGCGGCGTGGTCGGTGGGGGTGGTCGCCGCCCTGGTCGTACGGACTGGACCATAGTCGCATCGGGTCGAGTCGAGCCGGCTCGTGCGCGTGCCGCCTGTCGAGGGGCGGCGTCGAGGCGGCGGGGCAGCGGCGTCGGGAGAGGAGAGAGGAAGGGGATCGAGGGCGAGGGCGAGGGGCGGCGTCGAGGCGGCGGGGCAGCGGCGTCGGGAGAGGAGAGGGGAAGGGGATCGAGGGCGAGGGCGAGGGAGAGAGAGGGGATCGATAGGTTTGGCCGGGAGGAAGAATGGATGGGCGGGGGCGGCACAATACTAATGGCGCACCACCCCTCGGTGCGCCATAAGTACATCCATGCTAATGGCGCACCTCACCCTGGTGCGCCATTAGTATTTTTTTTTTGATTTCTGCTCGAGCCAACAGTTTATCTACCACCTGACCTGATCCACATCAAATCCCTCTACTAGCTCGACTGGTCAGCAGCCAGTTCTCACACCAGGAGGTCCTGGGTTCGATTCCCAGGCTTCACAAATTTTTTTATGCATTTAAAATGCTTTTTGATACTTATTTGTGTTTAAATATGTTCAAACTTGTTTAAATCATAACAGTAATATTTTTTTTATAAGTCAGTAATAATTTTTTAAAAAATATCATCAAATAGTAATGCCGGTGGAGCGGGGGAGGGTGCGGGGGGTGCGGGGGGTCGGCAGCGGCGGTTGAGTAGGGGAGGGATGCGGGGGGTCGGCGGCGGCGGTTGAGTAGGGGAATCGAGGGTGCGGGGGGTCGGCGGCGGCGGCCGGTGGACCGAGGGGTGCTCGGCGGCGAGGGGGACCGGATCTGGCGAGGTGGGATAGAGATCGAGATGGAGGGGGATCGAGATCGAGTGTCCATGAAATTTAAAAATATTCATGATAGTTCAAAAGGTGCCCATGAAATACAATCGAGAAATGAAGGCTACGATTTAAATACAATCGATCTTAGCTAGCTATCTGTTCACAATCTCCTTGCCCTTCTTTTTCGCAAATGGAGTTCTTCTGTGGAACGGACGTCCTTTAGGTAGGGTGGTCCTGCTTCTTCTTGTGGTGTATGCTGCTACTTCATCATCGTCGTCATGTTCGATCCTCGGGTCGCCGTACTTGTCGAAGTCTTGCTCATTGGCTACTCCATCCATTCCGGTGATCTTCCTTTTGCCTCTCCTCACAACAACACGACTGGTCTTTGACGGGTCGGTAATGAAGAAACATTGGTCCACTTGGGAAGCCAGTACCCATGGCTCATTTTTCGCGGTGACGTTTGCACTCGCGGTCTTGGATTTGGCTTCGGGTATAACCATGGTGGTGAAATACCGGTCTTCTTTTAGGACGCTCTTGGCCCATCTGACACGGAACATCGGGACCTTCTCTCCAGCGTAGCTCAGCTCCCAGATCTCCTCGATCCTTCCGTAGTATCTGTCCTTGTCGTTACCGGTGTAGGATTCCATCGTTACCCCGGAGTTGTGATAACCATCGCTCTTCATGTCCTTGGCCTCGGTGTAGAATGTGTAGCCATTGATATCGTACGCCTCATAGGTCATCAGGTTGTGCTCGGCGCCCTGTGACAAGGCGAATATGAGTTGTTCTTCCGCGGAAGAATCCTCATGTAAAGGGTACGACAGAAGCTTCAGCTTGAACCAACGCGTGAAACATGAGTTGTGCTCTTTGAGTATATCTCCGTCCGTCCTCTGTTGGCCTCGGTCATTGTACGTCTTCTTAATAAAGGTTTTGTGCTCTACAACCCAAGGATCGACCACGTCTATGTGTTGTAGCGCGACTAGGTTTGCTCTTTCAAAGTCGGCGAGTCGACCCTCGAAGTCGACATGCATTTCGCGGCGACCCTCACGGTGACCCCATCCAGCGAGCCTGCCGAGGTGCCTGTTGACGGGCAGACCAACGAGGTTCTCGATGCCTAGATAATTCGTGCAGTAGGAGATGCACTCTTCGGTCAGAAAACCCCTGGCTATGCTTCCCTCTGGACGTGACATGTTGCGAACGTATCCTTTGATGACACCATTCATCCTTTCGAACGGCATCATGCTGTGCAGGAACGTCGGCCTGAGCTGGACGATATCCTCCACTATATGGACCAGCAGATGCACCATAACTTTGAAGAATGCGGGCGGGAAGTACATCTCAAGCTTGCATAGTATCACCACGATCTCTTCCTGTAGCCTTCTGAGTTGCCTCACGCCAATCGACTTCCGAGAGATGATGTCGAAGAAGTTGCATAGGCCACATAGCGTTTCACGGACGTGCGCGTCCATGATCCCACGGATTGCAACTGGAAGTATCTGCGTCATCAGCACGTGACAGTCGTGAAACTTCATCCCGCTGAACTTCTGCTTCGCTGGGTCTAGGTATCTACTTATCTTCCTCGCGTAATCGTAAGGAAGTTTTACTCCTAGGAGGCAGGTGAAAAATTGCTCGATCTCCTCCTGACTTAGAGTGAAGCACGCGGGAGGGTAGTCATTTCCAGTCTTCTTGGCCTTTTTGCCTTTGCGACGACTTTCTGTGTCCTGCTTCGCCTCATCATCATCATCATCATCATCATCATCATCATCATCATCATCATCATCATCATCATCATCATCATCATCATCATCATCATCATATATAGCGTGAAGCTCCTGCTGATGCCCATTGATTTCAAGTCTGCCCTTGCTTTCGGCCCATCTTTGGTCCTCTCTGGCATGTTGAGCAGGGTACCAAGCAGACTCTCGCACACGTTCTTCGTGATATGCATGACATCAAGGCTGTGAGGCACACGGTGGATCTTCCAGTACGGCAAGTCCCAGAAAACAGACCTCGTTTTCCATACCTTCAGCAGCGGCTCTGGCGCCTTTCGCTTCTTTCCCGGCTCTGGCGCCTTTTGCTTCTTTCCCGGCAGTGGGCAGTCTTTCCAATTTTTCAACAGCTTGTCTATTTCCTCGCCGCTCCTCGTACACGGGCGTTTTCGGGGTTCGGTTTCACCATCAAACAGATCCTTGCGTTTCCTCCACGGGTCATCGTCGCGAAGCCACCTTCGATGTCCCATGAACACGGTTTTCGAAGACCCGGGATCTCTATCTAGCTGGCGATACGTTGTGTCATCCATGCACCTTACGCATCCAGAAAATCCGTGGACTACCTGCCCCGCGAGATATCCGTAACCGAGATAGTCGTGCACCGTCGTGAGCAGTGCGGCTCTCATAGGGAAATATTCTTTCTCTGCGGCATCCCACGTATTGGCTGGCGTTTTCCACAGCATGTCTAGCTCCTCCTTCAGCAGCCCCAGATACAGATTGATGTCGTTCCCTGGTTGTTTCGGCCCTTCAATTAGCATACTCATGTGAATGTACTTCCTCTTCATGCACAACCAGGAGGGAAGGTTGTACATCCACACAAACATAGGCCAGGTGCTATGTGTGCTTCTCTGGCTGCCAAATGGATTTACTCCATCGGTGCTCGCGCCCAGCACGATGTTCCTTGGATCCTTCCCAAATTCTGGGTATTCAAAATTCAACGCTTGCCACTGGCTCGCATCCTTAGGGTGACTCAGCATCTTGTCTTTTTATCTATCTCCAGATCATTTGCGTCATCTTCTCGCTTCTTCTCCTCCCTATCCGCGTGCCAACGCAGGAGCTTTGCTACCTTAGGATCCGCGAAATACCGCTGCAGACGAGGAGTGATCGGAAAGTACCACACCACTTTTCGAGGAGCTTTCTTCCTCTTCTTGTATCGAGTGACGCCGCACACCGGACATATGGTAGACTCCGCGTGCTCGTCCCGATAAATGATGCAGTTGTTCATGCACACATGGTATTTCACGTGCGGTAAATCCAGAGGACACACGATTTTCTTCGCCTCCTCCAAACTGGTCGGGCACTTGTTCCCCTTTGGAAGACGTTCGTGCCAGAATGACATGTTCTCGTCGAAGCATGCGTCGGTCATTTTGTGTTTTACCTTCATCTCCAGAGCCATGAGCGTTACTTTCAGGCGGGTATCCTCGGGCCTGCATCCTTCATACAATGGAGTAACCGCGTCTAACTCAAGTTGATCCACCTTGGCTTTCCCTCGGGCGGCAGCTCTTGCGTTATCCGTCTGCTTGAGAAGCAGCTCTTGAATATAAGGGTCCTGCACCCAGCCCATCGATGGTCCACCGTCGTCTGCTCCGCCGGCATCATCATCTTCATGATCATGCCCGTCGTCTGCTCCGGCATCTTCCTCATCATCATGTCCTGCATCTTCTACATGATGACTGTGTACAGCATCACCGTCGTGATCATCTCCTGGGGATTCTTCGTCTTCTCGCCCGCCCGAGCCGCGGTAGTTGTCTTGCTGCCCTTCCTCATTTCTTGCCCGGCCCCCATGGACGACTTCGTAGTCATCTTCATCACCTTGCCACCGATAGCCATCCATGAAACCACGCAAGAGCAGGTGGTCCCGCACCTGCCCGGAATCCGGGTCCGCAATAAGGCTCTCCAGCTTGCATCTTCGACACGGACATCTTATCTCCGTCTCGTTCTTTTGAAGCATCTCGGCCTTCGCGGACCTCAAAAACCTATTCATGATGCCTTCGGTCATCGTGCGGACCATGGTCGCCTGCGGGGTAGAGCAAAACGATATTTTAGAACCAAGAAAAAATTTGGCATGACTTTCCCTAAAAATAGGACCAAAAAGAATGCTTAATGCCAAAATTATCGCCGAAACGGAAATGAATCAACATTCCGGCAAAATATTGGCAACTATCGCATTTCAAATACCGGTGCACCTCCAAACACAAACACATATGCAACACCACAAACATATGCAACACCACGAACATACATAGATCTAGCTAGGCCATAAAAAGTGCATGTGCACATTGTTGTAGGGAGAACAACATAAATATAGCTTCCCCCCTTACTTACCTATCAAAACAAGGTAATTTAACCACTTAATTTGAATGAATCTATGGTGGAAATGAGGTGAAAAAGAGGAGGCACCCGAGACAAGGAGGAGGTGGAGAGAATGAAGTGGGGAGAAAGTGAGTGTGGGTAGGAGAGGCTGCCCAAAATATCTTGTTGCTGTCCACTTACTAATGGCGCACCAACATCTGATGCGCCATTAGTAGTTTTGCAAAAAAAACATACTAATGGCACACTGTTTCACAGTGCGCCATTACTAGTTTGAACTAGTAATGGCGCACGGTGGAAGAGTGCGCCATTAGTAGTTTTGCAAAAAAAAGAATAAAAAATATAATTAAAAAAACAACATTAGTGGCGCACTCTAGGACTAGTGCGCCATTACTAGTTACAACTAGTAATGGCGCACTATGTCTGGATGCGCCATTAGTATGTTTGGACAGGCGCGCTTGTTCAAAAATTTTTTTTGATACTAATGGCGCATCCTAGGCCTGGGGCGCCATTAGTAGTTTCAACACTAATGCCGTATCAGAAGGTGGTGCGCCATTAGTATATACTAATGGCGCACCTCTTATCTGGTGCCCCATTAGTGTCAATCTCATCTATAGCCCTTTTTCTAGTAGTGATATCTATTACATAGGATTATATCACATTCCTGTTACAATATGGTACAAGAGAAATCCTCCTTGCGGTCCACGATAAACTCCTTGGTGAACTTGAAGTTTGGTTTCATGCAAATACTCCTCCATGATTTCATGTGTGATGTTTGGGAATATATTTTTCTAGCATGCAACAATTTGTTTGTGTTCAACCTCTTTTATATGCAGAATGAAGATTGGTTTTCGCTAGGCATAGTTTTATCCTACATTTGGCACATAGGATATGTGTATGTATTTCCTCAAGAAATTTTTCACGATATATTTGGTTGGTGGCATGGATATATGTGACATGCAAATTTTAATAAGTTTTGCATCATCACATCACTACTATCATATTATAGCACTGATGTGGTGCCCGCGTGTAGCGTAACAGACTGAAGCTTTTCTGACACAATCTTGATGCTTTTTATGGTGCATGTGATATGAGCCATATTTTGTTGATTTTGACTTCACATGGTATCAAAACTAACTACATGGTGCAATAATATGACACCTATGTGTAGCCTGACCCGACACTAGTAGAAATTAGGGCTTTGGTTGGGGCCTGGCCAGCCCATTAGCCCCGGTTCTGTCACGAACCGGGACGCATGGGGGCATACGTCCCGGTTCGTGCGCCCACGGGGCCGGCCAGGCCTCAGGAGGCATTTATCCCGGTTCGTGTGGACCCATTTGTCCCGGTTCTAGGCACGAACAGGGACCAATGGCCCTCGCTCCTGGCCCATAGCCATTGGTCCCGGTTCGTGCCTAGAACCGGGACAGAAGGGGAGCCTTTAGTCCTGGTTCTAGGCACGAACCGGGACCAATGAGTTGCCTATATATACCCCTCGCCCGTGAGCAGAGCATTCCACGGTGCTCTGTTTTTTCTGGCCGGCGAGGGGAGAGCTTTGTGGTCCTCTAGCTCACCTCCTATGCACATGAGGTGTTCGATGAAATGCCTGAGCCACACTAGTTAAGCTTTCTCCTCTCGAAGCTCGATCTCCAAGATCCATTTTTCCCGAGATTTGTATAGGTTTAGAGGTTCGTCATGTCCCGTCCTCGTCTTCACCGCCGTCGATCGCCCGCGCCGATCTCGTCGCCGGCACCACCGTGCTGAGCCTCTTGTTCTTATCTTCTTCTGAAAGAAAAAAAATTCTAACTTTAGATAGATACTTGTCTAATTTTCTTACTTTTATTATTGCTCGTTATTATATAGTGCGATGGTTTTGGTATCCGCCCCTGTCGGCCCTCGTCCTGGCTATGATTCGGATGTGGTATATATTATCTTTTATTACTATTTGGTTCATTTATTATTTATGAAAATTATGCCCATCAAGTTGACATGGATTTTATTTATCTAGGAGGTAGTTGAACCGGATATTCCAACAGACCCTATTTTCGAGAGGTTAAATTTAGTTGAAGAAGAAGAAACATTATTTGAAAGAAAAAATAAAAACATTGAGGAGGAGAAAAAGATATTGGAGTTGCATGTTGCGGATGTCGTTGATGATCACAAGATCAAGATGGACGCAATGCGGTTGATGATTGGAAAATATGCCATTCATACCGAGGCTTGGTATCATTATGCCGTTGGATCACTTGTTACCTTGGTTGCGATGATGCTCGCATTTGTTGTTGCATTGAAAGGTTTTACATAGTTTCAATGTATGGTTTAATTAGATGCTCTGAAGAGCTATATGTTGTTCAATGAGAACTATGTATGTACTTTGGTTTTAATGTGATGATGAACTTCTATTAATTTGATCACTTACCTATCCATGTGAATCTGTAATGGTTTTTGACACACATAATTATATGTAATGCATGCCGATGAACCGGCAATGGATGTACGGTGATAGACACACCTCCGAGTACGTTAAGGGCGTGCATAATTTTCTTGAAGTGGCTGAGGCAAACAAGCAGAATGGTTTTATGTGCTGTCCATGCCCTATATGTGGGAATACGAAGTCTTACTCTGACCGGAAAATCCTTCACGCCCACCTGCTTTATAGGGGTTTCATGCCACACTATAATGTTTGGACCAGGCACGGAGAAATAGGCGTTATGATGGAAGACAGCAAAGAAGAAGAGGACGATGACAACTATGTGCCCCCGGAATACGGTGATGCTGCAACGGGGGAAGCTGCTGAAGATCAAGAGGAACCAGACGATATTGTGCCCGATGATGATCTCCATCGGGTCATTGTTGATGCAAGGACACAGTGCAAAAGTGAAAAGGAGAAGCTGAAGTTCGATCGCATGTTAGATGATCACAAAAAAGGGTTGTACCCCAATTGCGAAGATGGCAACACAAAGCTCGGTAGCGTACTGGAATTGCTGCAGTGGAAGGCAGAGAATGCTGTGTCTGAACAAGGATTTGAGAAGCTACTGAAAATATTGAAGAAGAAGCTTCCAAAGGATAACGAATTGCCCGACAGTACGTGTGCAGCAAAGAAGATCGTATGCCCTCTAGGATTGGAGGTGTAGAAGATACATGCATGCCCTAAAGACTGCATCCTCTACCACGGTGCGTACGAGGATTTGAACGCATGCCCGATATGCGGTGCATTGCGGTATAAGATTAGACGAGATGCCCCTGGTGATGTTGACGGTGAGCCCCCCAGGAAGAGGGTTCCTGCAAAGGTGATGTGGTATGCTCCTATAATACCACGGTTGAAAAGACTGTTCAGAAACAAAGAGCATACCAAGTTGATGCGATGGCATAGTGAGGAACGTAAGAAAGACGGGAAGTTGAGAGCACCCCTGACGGGTCGCAGTGGAGAAAAATTGAGAGAAAGTACCTGCCTGAGTTCGCAGGTGACCCAAGGAACGCATGGTTTGGTTTAAGCACGGATGGCATTAATCCTTTCGGGGAGCAGAGCAGCAATCACAGCACCTGGCCCGTGACTCTATGTATGTACAACCTTCCTCCTTGGATGTGCATGAAGCGGAAGTTCATTATGATACCAGTTCTCATCCAAGGCCCTAAGCAACCCGGCAACGACATTGATGTGTACCTAAGGCCATTAGTTGAAGAACTTTTATAGTTGTGGATTGGAAAAGGTGTACGTGTGTGGGATGAGCACATACAGGAGAAATTTGACCTGCATGCATTGTTGTTTGTAACCATCAACAGTTGGCCTGCTCTCAGTAACCTTTCAGGATAGACAAACAAGGGATACCACGCATGCACGCACTGTTTAGCTGACACCAAAAGTATATACCTGGACAAATGCAGGAAGAATGTGTACCTGGGCCATCATCGATTTCTTCCGACCAACCATCAATGTCGAAAGAAAGGCAAGCATTTCAAAGGCGAGGTAGATCACCGAAAGAAGCCCGCCATGCGTACCGGTGATCATGTACTTGCTATGGTTAATGATTTACACGTAATCCTTGGAAAGGGTCCCGGCGGACTATCTGTTCCGAATGACGCTGAGGGACGCGCACCCATGTGGAAGAAGAAATCTATATTTTGGGACCTACCCAACTGGAAAGACCTAGAGGTCCGCTCTTCAATCGACGTGATGCACGTGACGAAGAACCTTTGCGTGAACCTGCTATGCTTCTTGGGCGTGTATGGGAAGACAAAAGATATACTGGAGGCACAGGAGGACCTGCAACGTTTGCACGAAAAAGACGGCATGCCTCCAAAGTAGTATGATGGTCCTGCCAGCTACGCTCTTACCAAAGAAGAGAAGGAAATCTTCTTTGAATGCCTGCTTAGTATGAATGTCCCGTCTGGCTTCTCGTCAAATATAAAGGGAATAATAAATATGCCACAGAAAAAGTTCCATAACCTAAAGTCTCATGACTTCCACATGATTATGACGCAACTGCTTCCGGATGCATTGAGGGGGCTTCTACCGGAAAACGTCCAGTTAGGCATTGTGAAGCTATGTGCATTCCTCAATGCAATCTCTCAGAAGGTGATCGATCCAGAAATCATAAGGCTAAGGAGTGATGTGGCACAATGTCTTGTCATTTTCGAGCTGGTGTTCCCACCATCCTTCTTCAATATCATGATGCACGTCCTAGTTCATCTAGTTGACGAGATTGTCATTCTGGGCCCCGTATTTGTACACAATATGTTCCGCTTTGAGAGGATCATGGGAGTCCTAAAGAAATATGTCCGTAACTGCGCTAGGCCAGAAGGAAGCATCTCCATGGGCCATCAAACAGAGGATATTATTGGATTTTGTGTTGACTTCATTCCTGGCCTTAATAAGATTGGTCACCCTAAATCGCTGTATGAGGGGAGACTGACTGGAAAAGGCACGCTTGGAGGGGACTCAATAATATGCAGGCACGGGCATTCTTGGTCTCAAGCACACTACACAGTTCTACAGAACTCTACCTTGGTGACCCCGTATGTAGATGAACACAAGAACAGTCTGCGCTCCAAACACCCGGAGCAGTGTGACGACTGGATTACATGTGAACACATCAGGACTTTCGGCAGTTGGTTGGAAACAGGTCTCAGAGGTGACAACACTGTTTGTGATGAGTTGTACTCATTGTCCAGGGGACCATCTTTGACTGTATTGACTTACAGTGGATACGAGATGAATGGGAATACATTTTACACGATCGCCCAAGATCAAAAGAGCAACAACCAAAACATCGGTGTACGCTTCGATGCAGTAACCAAGAGGCGAAAGGACACATATTATGGTTACATAATGGACATATGGGAACTTGATTACGGGCATGATTTTAAGGTCCCTTTATTTAAGTGCAAATGGGTCCATCTGTCAGGAGGCGGGGTACAGGTAGACCCACAGTACGGAATGACAACAGTGCATCTGAACAATCTTGGGTACATAGACGAACCGTTCGTCCTAGCCAATGATGTGGCACATGTTTTCTATGTGAAGGACATGTCTACCAAACCGAGAAAAATAAAAGATAAGGAAGCGAACACATAATACGATGAGCCAAACACTACAGGAATGAGCTACTTTGCCATCTGCCACGGCAGACGGCAAAGGCATGAACGGCGGACGGCAAAGGTCTTTGCCGTCTGCCGCGGACGGCAAAAGGCTCCGGCAAAGTAAGGTCCGGCAAGGAGCTACTTTGCCGTCTGCTTCGGGCGGCTGACGGCAAAGGGGCCTTTGCCGTCAGCAGCGGACAGCAAAGAAAGCAGACGGCAATAATTATGCTGTTAGTCCGTTAGGTGGCTAATGGCAGGCCTTTGCCGTCCGCCGCTCACGACAAAATTTGTCCTGCCTTTGCCGTCCGCCGTATGATGTCACCTAGATGTCACTACACAGCAGGCCTTTGCTGTCCGCCGCAGACGGCAATTTTTTTTACTCTTTGCCGTCTGCCACTATAGGCAAACTGACCAAATGGGTCAGCTCCCAGGAAGCACAGTTGGCTGCCACGTGGCTTCTTTGCCGTCCGCGGCTGACGGCAAAGAGCCCGTTGCCGCCAGTGGCAGACTGCAAAGAGCCTGCATATTGGCTCTTTTTTTGTTTTTTTGAAATCCAACAATTTTCACAGCAAATATATATGACATATATAGATATATTTCAAAGGGCTATTAAACAGCAAACATATCACATATCCAACACATAAGTTTCATCGTACATACATATATAGTTCCATCCATTCATACATAAGCAAGTCCCATCAAGTTGCACATACACATTGTTCCATCCATACATATTACAATGCAAAGTTTCATCAAGATAGCAAGTTCCATTATAGCAAGCTAGAAGAATACTTGAAGAGAATGAAAGGAAAAACAAGCACTCCATGAAGTGAAGGAAATCTGCAAAATGGCAAAATAAGAATGTTAGAAATAGGTGACTAGAAGAAGAAGACTAGAACAAGAAGAAGAGTAGAACAAGAAGAAGACTAGAACAAGAAGAAGACTAGAACAAGAAGTATATGTCATTTATGAGCTAACTTAGGTGAAATGGATCATATATGATCTAACTAAATTGAAATGGCCCCTAAAAAAAACTAAGTTGAAATGGGTCGTTTATGAGCTAACTAAGGTGAAATGGATCATTTATGAGCTAACTTAGTTGAAATGGGTCGTTTATGAGCTAACTAAGGTGAAATGGATCGTTTTTTTAGCTAACTAAGGTGAAATGGATCATTTTTTAGCTAACTTAGGTGAAATGGATCATTTATGAGCTAACTTAGTTGAAATGGATCGTTTATGAGCTAACTTAGGTGAAATGGATCATTTAAGAGCTAATTTAGGTGAAATGGATCGTTTTTTAGCTAACTTAGGTGAAATGGATCGTTTATGAGCAAACTTAGTTGAAATGGATCGTTTATGAGCTAACTTAGTAAAAAGCATCATTTTAGAGCTAACCCAGGTGTGATGGGTCATTTTGGAGCTAACCTAGGTAAGATGGGTCATTTTGGAGCTAACCTTGGTGAAATGGGTCATTTTAAAGCTAATGTAGGTAAAATGGATCATTTAGGAGCTAATCTAGGTAAAATCACTCATTTTAAAGCTAACTTGGATAAAATGGATCATTTATAAGCTAACTAAGGTAAAATGGGTCATTTAGAGCTAACTTAGGTAAAATGGATCGTTTATGAGCTAACTAAGCTAATTATGAAATTTTTGACATAAGTAAGCTAAGTACAGATCGTTTTAGATATAACTTAGGTAAAATGGATGATTTTGGAGGTCAGTAATCTTATTAAGTCATTTTGGAGGAAAAGAAGCTAACTGTAGGTCATTATGTTAAGCATATTGGAGGAAATAAAGCTAAGTCTAGGTCTTTATGCATTTGTTAAGCAAAACACTAGAGAAACTTACCGTGATCATGGAGGTGTAGGAGCAGGCTGGCTCGTGCCGGTAGCTGGAGAAGGATCGTGTGATGCTTGTCTGGAGTTACGCTGCACGAAAGATCATTTCCAATGTCTCGTTAGCATGATGACACTCACATGTTAAGACTAGCAAGTAATGTCCATTCATATTAAACTCACCGTGGTCCCAGGAGCAATCACTGGCATCGGCGGAGCGGTCTGACCGGACTTCTCGCACACAGACTGCACATTTGGTTTTGACAACACAGTCATACTAGTTAGTAATGAGACAAACACTACATGAATGTTTTGGCTAATCTGCAGAAGAAACTTACCACAAGGAGCTCGTACATGGCCCTTGCCTGCATGTCATTCCATGCCCTCTCCTCCTCCAACATCTTTGTCGTCCTCTCCTCCAACTCCCATTGCCTCTCCGCCGCCTCCGCTAGAAGTTTCTCCATTCTATCTCTCTCACTCTGTATAGCGGCCTGCAACACCACTCACATGATCATTTGTAATCATTGATGGAAGCGCACACAATGTAATGGAGAATATAGCTGAGTACGTATAACTAACCTTGAAGGCGAGTTGGACTGGCCGTTCACGAGGCCTTATCTCAGGAGCGGAGCTCGACTGGCACTCCTTGATCTCCGGGAGAGTGCTAGGACAACGGATAAGTCCATCTCCCATGGCTATGGAGCCATGGGACCTCCCGCCACCAGATATCATCAGCAGCTCTGTATCAATGGGACCCTGGCTCGGGTTAAAGTCCTCCCTTTTCCTCGCCTTCCCCTAATATCTATATTGCACGAGCTTGTCATGGGAGGAGATGTTGGTGATGTTCTTTGGATCATCGAGGTCAGACGCAGAGAATGCCTTGACTTTCTTGTAAGGGCCAGTGTGGGCCATGGCATATAGGTCGTACACCTCTGGCACCTTATCTGCCTTATTGTAGCGTGCCTGAAAGAGAGAAACAAAGTAAATTAGTAATTGAAGGGCTAAAGCTAGCATGATGAATTAATTGCATGAATCATGAAGCAAACCACATACCCAGCTCCGGCCGAACTGATATAAGTTGGAGCTGCCTTGATGGTGTGGCACACCTTCCATTCGGGCACGTTTGTCCTTGGCCTCGTTGTGGAGGGCTAGCCATTCATTTGAGCACCACTCATTGACCAACACCTCCCAACAATCCATCCGATCCGCACACCATCTCGGAGGGGCCTAAGTTAGCAAATAGAAACTTGAGCGCTACAGCTATGAATTACTAAATGAAGGAAGTACAAGGCCTTAAGAATTACCTTCATGTACTGCTCCTTACTCAAGAACTTCACGCGACACGCCGGCCTGGTCTTCTTGATACCACGCGAGGCGTAGTAGTCTCGAACAGCCTGCACCCGAGCCTCGTGCCGTAAGTTCTGTAGTAGGCGCTTGCAGACGTTATCGATAACATTTGTCACTTCCTCCTCGTATCCCTCCTCACACCTATAGAATGTCTGCAATCAAATGAGACAATATTGATTAGTACAATTAATAACTAGCTAGTTGAAGATTTTTAATTATGTAAAGGAGAAATTACCCAGAACTTTCTGATCACCATGTCTGCCCTCGTCTTGCACAAGACACCGTCGATAATCTCACCCGGCGGGGCCAAGGCAGCCAAGTAGTGCTCCCAACTCAATCCAAGCTTTGGAAGCCGACCCTCACCAGGCAACGTGACAAACCCCGGGAAGTTTTGCCGACAAAGAACTCTAAGGACGAAGTTGGGCCAACGGACACTATGATGGTGGTCCCAACCCCTGCAGCATGACAAGGCCAACGCATTAGTTATATGAAGAAACGTGAATGCAGAAGATACAAAAACATTAAATGCACTTACCTCTCCCCATCAGGGAAAATCAACCACCTCTGCTCGCGGGTCACCGGCACGGACGGGAGCCGTGTACAACCACGCTGGTAGACGGTGCACCCCTCCTCCTTAATATCAGTCGACTCCCCGCCATCATCAGCATGGCCACTCGGCTCCTCAGGCTGATCCGCCCAGGTACCCCATCCAGACGTGTGCTCCTCCGGGGTCTCGTGGGCCGAAGGCCCGTCGACCCGAGGCTCGTGGGCCGAAGACCCGTGGACCGGAGACTCGTGGACCGGAGACTCGTGGACCGGTGTCCGTGTAGCCTCCTCCTCGGACGAGTCCACCCTAGCAGTCACATGCTCGGGTGAAACAGCTGGGGGTGGCGGCGAGGAAGGCGCCGTAGCAGTCACCCTACCTCCTCTCCCGCGACCACGTGCTCCAGCTCCTCTCTTCTTCTTACCTCGTCCCCTGCTAGGCACCGCGGTCGACGAAGAAGGGCCGGCGCTGTCGCCATATTGTCCAGCAACGCTCGGCGGAGAGGTGCGTGTGGAATGGAAGACCTCACACCACGCGCCGACGAAGAAGGGGCCTCGGCGCGCTCCCGACCAGCGCCCACCATCTTTCAACACCTGCCATGACAAAGAGTAAACAAAATTAGTACAACATAAAAAAAAGACCGACATGGATAATAATATGTATATCACTTAAGTGTATCATCATCAAGTACAACATAAAAAAATTGAATACCTGACACTACTAATAATCTCGATCACTATCATCAATAAATGCATAATCTTCATCATCACTATAATCAATGACGGGCTCATAGGGTTCAATGGCATCAACATGTGGAAGGCCACCTTGACGTAATCGGTCAAGCATTGACAGGTCATCCGCAGCAGTAACCTCTTCTTGTTCTGGCTCTTCTTGTTCCTCCTCTGGAGGGATGTCGGATTCACTGTCGCTGTCTACTTCAATGTTTTGGGGTGAAGTATAGTGGTTCTTGAAAGGCTTTTTGGAAAGACGTGTCTCTTGGAAGAATTCTCCTTCATATGTGTCTAGGTTAATGTGAGGTTCATAATCCTCTTCCTTTGGGGGAGATATTCTAGCACGTGGCGACACTTCATAAACGACATCCCAACCTTTCAGATTTGGATTAGTTTGGCAGGCCCACGGTAGATAGAATACTTGGGTCGCCTATTGAGCCGTAATATAGACATCAGGAACATCTAAATGGGTGCTTTGGTTGATTTCAACTAGCCCTATATTCATGAGTCCTTCTAGTCTCCTTCGGCTGAAACCAATAACATTTGAAGACTTCAACATTCGGTGGGTTTTCACCATAGAATAGAAGTTCATAAATTGCTTGAACTCTCCCATAATACTCGGTACCTCCTTCGCCGATAGCAGATACACAACAATTTGTAGACTTTCGGTGAGGCCATATATAGCTCTTTGCCATAGGTACGAAAGCGATACCCGTTGATGTCGTATTTGTCAAATGAACGGACCTTATAGTCAAAACCATTAGCGACTTGTCTCAATTCGGCGTCCATAGACTCTGAATTAGCCTACAAGTTTAATATGAAACGATTGTTGCATTACGCACAAATTAGCGAATGAAATGAAATTGTCTAATAGAAATTACCGTTTGTTTGAAACAAGAGACGAAACTCGGATAGCCGCCTCCTTGCTTTGCAAGAAGCTCATACTCTTCGACAGAATCCTTTTGGATTACCGCTCCATACGAGAATATGGCGACGTATCAACTGTATGAAATATCCAGGAATAAGAGCAGTTCAAAGGAAATAGAAGTTGTGAAACAATGTATCGAGAACTTACTCGATGTACGGCCGCACTTCTATCAGTTTGTTGAAGATATACAACGAAATGGTCCACCATTTTTTGTTATCCAAATATACTGGATTTGAAACACTGGCTGGTGCGAGATTCCCTTTGAATAGGCTGAGGTTGGATCCACCCTTTTTAGGGTCGTCAGCATTGTACCGAGGCTTCGGATTATGCAAATGACGATTTTTGGCTTCGTAGTGTGCTGTCACGAAGTTTGTCGCCTCCTTAGTGATGAATGCCTCAGCCATCGATGCTTCAATTCTACGTTTATTTATACATTTTTGTCGAAGTGTCTTCTGCATCCTCTCAGTTGGGTAGCACCAATGATTTTGCATGGGCCCCCCAATCTTGCCTCGGTTGGGAGATGCAAAATCAAATGCTGCATTGGATTAAAGAAGCCCGGTGGAAAGATCTTCTCTAACTTGTAGATCAACTCCGCTGCCAATTCTTCCATTTCTTCTAGCACGCCAGGCGATAGTTCTTTCGCACAAAGAACACGGAAGAAATAGCTGAGTTATGCCAGTACTAGCCATTCATCCTCAGGGATGAAGCCACGCAACATCACCGGCATTACCCGCTCAATCCATATGTGCCAATCATGACTCTTGAGACCAAATATCTTCAATTTATCAAGACTCGCTCCCCTCTTTAGATTCGATGCATACCCATCGGGGAACATCAACTGCATTTTCACCCACAAGATAATTCCCCTCATAGCTGGCCTTCCAAGATTGAACCATACCTTTGGCTTCGTCCAGTTCTGCTTTCCTTTCGGTTCTTTCATGTTTTGTAACGGCCTATCGCATAGCGCCTCTAGATCGACTCTAGCCTTAGTATTATCCTTTGACTTCCCATCTATGCCGAACAATGTACCAAAAAGTGCCTCGGCGATATTCTTCTCAATGTGCATCACGTCGATGTTGTGTGGGCAAAGGAGGTCTTTGAAGTAAGGCAGATCCCATAAGCATGTTTTGTGAGTCCAGGAGTGCTTAAAATTATACCCCTTGAAGTACCCTGAATGCTCTGGATCTGGCTCGAGAGCGTTTAACTGATCTAGGGTCTGTTGGCCTGTCAACGCAGGTGGTGCAGAGTTTTTGACACTCTACCTCTGATGAAGTTCTTCTTGTCTTTCCTGAACTTATGGCGAGGATCCAGGAACTGTCTATGCATGTCGAAGCGAGAAAACTTGCGACCGGCCTGAAGCCAATGAAACTCAAGAGCTCCCTTGCATGTGGGGCACGGGAACCTTCCATGCACACACCATCCAACGAATAGGGCATACGCCGGCAAGTCATGCGTCGAGTACATGTACCAGACACGCATTATGAAGTTTTGTTTGCTATAGGCATCATATGTCTTGAACCCATTATCCCAGGCTTATTGCAATTCATCCTTAAGCGGCTGCATGTACACATTCATATTTTTCCCCGGATAGTTGGGCCCTGGAATTATCAACGTCAGGAAAATGTTCTTTCTTTGCATAATCTGTCCGGGAGGGGAGATTGTGTGGAAAAACATATACAGGCCAACAACTGTATTGGGTTGCCGTCATACCAAACACACTAAACCCATCCGTGCTGATGCCGACTCGAGGATGTGTCGGATCTGCCGCTTTGTCAGCATGTAATTCATCAAACTTTTTCCACGCAACACCATACGATGTGTGTACCATCATCAGATTCTCATCTGCATCTAGTTCGGTTCTTTTGCCTGTTTTGTGCCATTCATCTGTCTGGCCGTCTCTTCGACCACGAAAAGACGTTGAAGTCTTGGTATGATTGGCATATATCGAAGAACACTAACGGGGATTTTGGTCTGTGTCTTCTCACCCATACCGTTGTCTACCACAACATACCTGGAAGACATGCAAATGGGACAATTGTTCAAGTCCGCATAGTCAAGCCTAAATAAGGCACATCCTTTCTCACAGGCATGTATCTTCTCATAGGGCATCTTCAGTGCATGGAGGATTTTGTCGGACTGGTACAGGTTTGCAGGCATTACATGGCCTTTGGGTAGAAAGCGTCCAAATACTGTCATAATTGCGTCGTAGCATTCTCTGCCCAAGTTGAACTGAGCCTTCAGAGCCATTACTTGTGAGATGGCATCCAACTGACAAAGCTCAGTGTGCTCGTGGAGCGGACGTTTTGAAGACTCCAACATTTCATTGAAGGCCTTTGCAGATTCCTCCATCTCCTCGTCCGAATCCCGAGCATCATCATAGTCTTGCACCATGTTTTCCATCCCGGTACCATGCTCGTCGGTGCGACGACGATCCACCTCAGCTCGGTCACATTGGGCAGACTCACCATGAAATGTCCACACCGTATAATCGGGCGTAAAACCAATCTTCTGCAGGTGTTTGCCCATTCCAGCCTCTGTCCTCTTTTCCCAATTGCCGCACCGGAAACAGGGGCACCAGGTTTTCCTCTGGCCATTTGCAAATGCGGTTTGCACAAACCCCTTGGTTTTTGTGAACCATTCAGCTCTCCATTTGTTCTGACCAGTGTGACCGGTATACATCCATGCACGATCACTCATCTTGACTTTCAGGGCTACTGGACACACAACAAATATATATATATATATATATATATATATAATTCACCATGTATATATTCATCAGTTGATCTACTTTGTCAAATTTATTACGTCCATGCAACCTACACTCTAATAGGTAATGATAGGTCCTAATCTGTAGATTGGGTTCATTTTCCCATGCTATGCTCCGGATCCGACGCAAAATTTCGGTAGCAGCTCCCCGCTGTTCTCCTGATACACGTCTTTGCAATAAACAGAGAGGATGTGTACCCAGAGAACAACAGGGGAGGCACTGACGAAATTTATGCGTCGGATCCGAGCAAAGCATATGGGAACGCGAACCCAATCTACACATACTCGGGCTGTCCATGGATAGCGTTGGACAATTCGAAAGAATCAAGGTTATAAATATGCAAATGCATGCATATTTATAACTATGACACTTTCGAACGGGAGACACATATTGGTTACGCATACTGATGATTCAAAACACATATATAGCTAGCTATCAAGTTTCATCGGCACGAACACCGGAACAGAGCAAATAATTAATGGGGGAGGAGGACATGTCATTTGTGCTCACCCACGAACGAAAGGGCAGAGCTCGTCAAACGGACGGCGAGGTCGTCGAACACCAAACCTCGCAGCGATGAAACAACTGCACATTTAAATCTACCCGATCAACACAATTATATATGATGTTTTTCATAACAAGATCAAAAACTATATGACCTAACTAACAATTCACAAATATAAAACCCTGTCAGCCTCTGGAAGGCCAAAAACACCTTTTCGGGAGGTGTCGGGGGCGGGGTGTCGTGTCGGTGTCGGGGTGCCGTGTCGAGGTCGGGGTGCTATTTCGGGGTCGGGGTGTCGTGTCGGGGTTGGGGTGTCGGGGTCAGGGGGTCGGGGTGTCGGGGTGTGGTGTCGGGGTCGGTGTGTCGGGGTGTGGTGTTGGGGTCAGGGTGTCGGAGTAAGGGGGTCAGGGGGTCAGGGTGTCGGGGTGTCGAGGTGTCGTGTCGGGGTCGGGGTGTCGGGGTGTGGTGTCGGACTCGGGGTGTCGTGGTCAAGGGGTCAGGGGGTCGGGGTGTCGTGTCGGGGTCAGGGTGTGGTGTCGGGGTCGGGGTGTCGGGGTGAGGTGTCAGGGGGTCGGGGTGTCGGGGTGCGTGGTGTCGGGGTCGGGGTCAGGGGGTCGGGGTGTCGGGGTGCGTGGTGTCGGGGTCGGGGTCAGGGGGTCGGGGTGTGGTGTCGGGGTCAGGGGGTCGGGGTGTTTCCTTCTATCCTTCTTCTTCTTTCTTTCTCTTCTTCTTCTTCTTTCCTTTCCTTTCTTCTTATTTCATCTTTTTTCTACTTTTTTACTTCTTTTCGTTTCTTCTTTTCTTCTTCTTCTACTTCTTCTACTTCTTTTCTTTTCTTCTTCTTATACTTCTTCTACTTCTTCTAATTCTTTTCTAACACTAACACTAACACATATCTAGCACTAACAATTAAACAGCAAAAAAAATGAAAAAACAGGAAAAAAGATGTAGTCCCTCACCGAAGCAATTGGACGGTCGGGGCAGTGGGGCGGGTGGGCCGGCGACGTGGCGGCGCGCCAGGGCAGTGGGACGGTCTGGGCAGTGGCCGGGGCGGGTGGGCCGGTGATGTGGTGGCGCGCCAGGGCGGCGGAGCGATGGGGCGTTGGCGGGTGGGGTGGGGGCGGCGGGGTGGTTGGGCGACGGGGCAAGCGGGGGCGGTGGCGGGGGCGGCGCCGGGCGGCGGGTGGCGGGGCGATGGGGCGTGGGCGGGTGGGGTGGGGGCGGAGGGGTGGTGGGGCGATGGGGCAAGCAGGGGCGGGGGCGGGGCGGCGCCGAGCGGTAGGGCGTGGGCGGCGGCGAGGGGCGCGGGCGGCGCCGCGTGGCGGGGGCGGCGGTGGGTGGGGATCTGTAGGCGGGCCGTCGTGGAGGAGAGAGGGAGAGAAGAGAGAGTAACGGGCGGGGGTGGGGGCCATTAGTTAGGCTAGGCTTTGCCGTCCGCCGCGCCTTTGCCGTCCGCCTTTTTCTCTCTTTGTCGTCTGCTAGCAGACGACAAAGAGGTGGGGCGTCAAGTTTTTTCTAACCGGCTCGTTAGTGTGGACCACCTCTCTCTTTGCCGGTAGCCAACTAACGCCAAAGACTCTTTGCCGTCAGCTGGCTGATGGCAAAGAGCTGGCAGATGGCAAAGGCCTGTTTTGCCGTCTGCCATTTCTTTGCCGTCCGCTTTTCCGCAGCTGATGGCAAAGAGCTCTTTGCCATCAGCTACAGAAAAGCAGACGGCAAAGAGCTTCTTTTCCGTCTGCTAGCAGACGGCAAAGAGCTGGCAGATGGCAAATTACCTGATTCAGTAGTTTAAGCGCCACATTGTTCTTTCAGGAAAAAGAGACATCACGGGAGTGGAGGGCAAGACAGACATGTCCGAAGATTATAAAAAGTTTCATGAAATTCCTCCCTTCAAAGTCAAGGCTGACCCAAGCACCCTGTTCAACGATGAAGATTATCCATTGTTACGGCACAATAAGCAAAGGACAGAAGCAAAGAAAAAGTGAAGACTTTCTCTCCACGACTATTATGATGATGCTTTTGATTTGGAATATCCATGATACTTCGAAAGAGATTGTCCGTTTTGTAGTGTTGTAACCCTCTCAACTTCTGATGTAACCCTCTCAACATAAGCTTAGTTGTGGCAAAGTTAGTCATGAATTAAGTTCAACCATGGAGTCTTCTAGATTATACATGTGGCAGAATCTGGTGGATGATATCCTACGGCCAGTAGTGCTCGGATTTGACATCTTTGTACCGTCGGATTGGCTTCATCCAACGACCAACTTTCAAAGTTTTTCACACACTATATAGGGGGTATAGATATAGATGTGCCGGTCCGTTGCAATGGATCCAAAGTATATCTATTTAGTGGAGTGCACTCTAAACACATTATCTATTTATTTTTCTCTAACCTTCCGTAGCCATGCAACCAAGCCACATAAGCTTAATGGGTGCCCCCCACATCATATTATTCATACTACGTTGATTGAAAAAAAAATCACCCAAAACAAGATCTTCCCGTTTTTTGTTCCTACGATGTTGTGTCGCGCACGTACCTACAAGTTGTATAGTGGTAGTACTAGTAATATAGTATTAGGAGTACAAACTTGGTACTAGTAGGAGTAGTACTAGTACAGAATGCTCCTACTCTATCAACGAACTCTGTCTGACACCAAATTTCTTGGCTTCCGTGCTACAGCTAGATCTTCCCCTCGTTTCTGTTTTCCAACCCGGCGGCGGGCGGGGTGTCGGTTTTCTCAACGGCGGTCCCACATGAAAGTGAAAATGCTAGGCAACACGCCTTCCCTAAGCTATGTGTCGTGCCGGACGGGTTGTGTTGTACTCCCGATTCCCGGGCGTGTGGGGGTGCGACGCGAACGCGGCAAGCCTTTTCCTTTTACCAGCAATGTGCCCGTGCGTTGAGACGGGTCCAAAGTAGTAGAATAGTAGTATTTGTTCACAAACTTGAAAGAAATCACTATTGTTTTGATATACTCCTAATATATTACTCCCTCCGTACCTAAATATTTGTCTTTTTTGAGATTTCAAATGGACTATCACATACGAATTATATAGACATATTCTAGTGTTTCTAGCAAGATGCCCGCGCATTGCACGAAGTTGATGGAAAAGGTAAGCACAACTTATAAATTGACGGATGGAGTACTAGTTACAGTGATGCATATAATTAAGCAAAGGGATCGCACATGTCGGTATTGACTGGAACGAGAATGCAACAGCACAATAAGAATTAAGGCCACGATGATGCGATCGCAGTGGTGGTTACAGAAGGCAAGAAGAACGATGGATCCACTAACGTACAACCTCCTCCTCCTCAACTTAGTGCGCCAAGCCGCCGACCGGCGGCTAAGGAGCGGCGGCTTTTGTGGCGAGGTCGAGGTGCTTCTCAGCAAAGGCATCCAAGGCTTCCAGCCGGTTGAGGAAGGCCAACGTCGTAGCGTCCTCACTGGCCTTGTAGATACCTATGTACACGATTTGCTTATACACGTGGATGTGTAGGTCGACGAATTCTTGCAGGGCGAGGCGCCTCGCGGCGAGCGCGACCTCCAGGTGGACATTCTTCGTGGCGTCGGTGGGCAGTCGTAGGGCCACTAGTGCTTCAAAGAGGTTCCGGCCATGGAGGCCGATTAGGGTAGCAGGCAATGAGGAGCCCGGGCACGCGGGCTCCAGGAGTACGGCGATGTCGTCCGCGAGCTTCTTGAGGACGGTGAACTTGTTGCTGGTGGCAACGATCATCTAGTCCAACTGAGAGTCGTAGTTGGCGTTGACGGCGGCCATCCACCAGCCGGTCTCCAACACCGTCTGGAGACGATCCTCGGCGCCATGCCGTAGGCCAGCGTCTTGGACCATCTGGCGCCGCCGCTGGCCGCTCACGCGCATCGCCGCCATGGGTCTGGAGTGAGCTCTTTTGCACTTAGTGTAGGTGCTTAGGTAAATGCTTAGGTGCGTACGATGTGGTAGATGCATTCGAATGGAGGGGCGCCTTTATATGAGGGCAATGAGGACAAACTGCATTGCATTCACATCATGCAGCCTCTTTTCCCGGACCTCCTCCCATTACTTTGCTCATGCATTAATTGAAGGAGGATGCATTGGTCGTTCAACATATCGGGAACCGCTACTCCCTCCCTCGTTTGCATTAAAGCCGTATCAGGAACTGCGCCACCCACTGTCAAATCGAATACTCCCTCTGTCTAGGTGTGTAAGTCACCTTACAAAAATCAAATAATCCCAAAACACTTAGGCATGGTACATTAACTCCCTCCTCGTTTCTTGTTTTGTGACATATCAACCAATAAGAGATGTGTGCCGTGCATGCTTCCAATGACTTGAGACTAACAAACATGACATGCAGTGGTTAGTTCATTGCATGCAATGCTATTAATTAGCAAAAAGACATTAAGTTTTCTCGTTTTCCTCTCTGCCTTGGTCACGGTGCACAACGTAAGATGACTTACACACCTAGACGGAGGGAGTAGTATCATGTAGTACTTTATTTATTGCCATTGTATGACAGATAGTACTCAACTCTCTGTCTTTCTTCATTCAGTTCTATGACACCTCATCAAAATTGCTAAGGCTAGTACCATTACAACCAGCCTTAGCAAATACTAAACATTAAGGTCTCTCGTTTTCCTCTCCACCTTGGTCACCTAGACGGAGGGAGTATACTACGCGGGCTTTTCCTGCACGGTAGGCGGGGCAGTTCCGCCTAGTCGGTTCGACAAAGACGCGAGAAGACGAGGGAGTATGCTGCTGCAAATGTAGGGTTGTGTGATTTGACAGCGAGTTACTGCTGGACAGGTGGGGACCCGTGATTTGACTTGACATTATCATTTTAACTGTGGCGCTACGACCGGCGTGAGTCTCCCGATTCCTGAGCACCTCCATACAGGTGCCTCTCCCAATGCTCCACCATGTAGTAGAGGCTGGCTCTTGCATGAGAGCCCACTTCTCCACTTTTTCCTTGCCTCTCTTTCCTCCACATATGCAAAAATGCCATGTAAAGCGCACTATTGTACTTACTTGCTCCTACAGGTGCTCAAGCTTGCCACATAGGCATAAAGTCTGATGTGGCAAGTTAATCAAGAAGACAGAGACTAGTTTGGTGACCCAAGGAAGAAACGATGCTAAGCGCGTGTACCTAGGTGAAAAGACAATTTTGAGTCTATAGCTAATTAAATGAAGCAAACTTAGCAACACCATTTCATTGGAAGAGGTCCCTCCTTGGCAAATGCAATAAATACTAGTACTCCCCGTGCCCCATAATATAAGAACGTTTTTGGCACTACACTTGTGTCAAAAACGTTCTTATATTATGGGACAGAGGGAGTACGAAGAAAGAGATAGACAGAAGTTAAAGAATAAACTTATAGCCAACCATATAGCCAAAACCTTATTGTAGTATGAGTGAGTAAGTGATGACTCACTAGTAGAAAAAGGGTCAAACGTGAAGAACATTAGTGCCGGTTTGTAAAAAAAACCGGCACTAATATGATCAATAGTACCGGTTCGTGGCGGCGATCAATAGTAGCGGTTCGCAATGAACCTTTAGTATCGGTTTGTGCCACGAACCGGTACTAAAGGGGTGGTGGCAGGCTGGCGTCAGTCCAGGGCCCCACGAGCCCCTTTAGTACCGGTTTGTGTCACAAACCGGTACTAAAGGTCTAACCTATAGTATCGGTTCGTGCCACGAACCCACACTAAAGGGGGCATTTTTCAAACTCTACCCCCCCCCCCCCCCCGTGTATCGCCATTTCAGTTTTGAAAAAATCAAAAGAAAATGATAAAAACTTCAAAAAAAATAAAATCCTTCGAGAGGTAGTTATATTACTACATCTACTAGTTAGGAAAATTTGAAAACTTAAATTTGGACATGTTTTGCAAAAAGTGTAGGGAAAACGTAAAACGGCTATAACTTTTGCATACAATGTCGGAAAAAAACGTATAATATATCAAAAAATTCAGAATGAAAATCGGCATCCGATGGAGACCGCCTACGGCCTGTTTGGAATTTTTTAGAATCCTAAAATTCCAAAAGGAAAAAAAGATATGGTCAAATTTGAGTTTTTTTAAAAAAAATTGGTTAAATCTGGTCAAACTACTTATTCAAGAAGTATTAATGTTACTACATAATTATTCAAGAATATTAGTGTTACTAAATAATTATTTCAATTTTTTGAATTTTGGTCAAATCTGGTCAAACTATGGTCAAACTGTGGTCAAACTATGGTCAAACTTCGCGTTACTAAATAATTACTGTTTTTTACTGTTAGCGTTACTAAATAATTACTATTTTTTAGAATAATAGTTTCAAACTCAAACGGTGAAATGTGTGACTTCATGCTCAAGCTAAACTCCTGAGGGTTAATAGCATTGACATCTTACTATTGTCAGGAAAACAACAAATGCAGTCTCGGAAACGAAGGAGAATAGAACCCGAAAGTTAAGCGTGCTCGGGCTGGAGTAGTGAGAGGGATGGGTGACCGGTCGGGAAGTTAGATGATTTGGAATGAGTAATCCACACTTGAGCAGTTAAGAGAGGTGATTATAGACTAAATCATCAAATAATTCAGAAAAATTAAAAATAAAAAATAAAAAAAATTCCAAAATTTTCAAAAAAAAATTCAAAAAAAAACTTTTAGTACCGGTTGGTAACACCAACCGGTACTAAAGGTCCCCCATACCAGGGCGCGAGCTCACGCCACGTGGTGGCAATTTAGCGCCGGTTCGTGCCGAACCGGTACTAAAGGGGGGCCTTTAGTGCCCACACTTTTGTGCCGGTTCCATAACCGGTACTAAAGGCCCTTACAAACCACTAGTAGAAAAGGGGGCAATGGTTCAGGCCGGGGCAGCCCATTAGTCCCGGTTCAGACCAGAACCGGGACCAATGGGGGCATTGGTCCCGGTTCGTGAGCCCAGGGGGCCGGCCGGGCCACGTGGGCCATTGGTCCCGGTTCGTCTGGACCTTTTGGTCCCGCTTGGTCGGACGAACCGGAACCAATGGGCCTGGCGCCTGGCCCACCACCATTGGTCCCGGTTGGTGGCCTGAACCGGGACCAAAGGCTACTCTTTAGTCCTAGTCCATGCCAAGAACCGGGACTAAATGGTCGGTCCTCGTTGCGATTCACAGTTTAGTCCCACCTCGCCAACCGGGACTAGTAAAGTTAATCACAAACTTGAGATTCACACAAATTTCAAACAATTCAAATTTTAACTATTCTAATTTGAAAACTAGTGGCACTAGCAAAGTTAATCACAAACTTGAGATTCACACAAATTTCAAACAATTCAAATTTTAACTATTCTAATTTGAAAACTAGTGGCCCTAGCAAAGTTAATCACAAACTTGAGATTCACACAAATTTCAAACAATTCAAATTTTAACTATTCTAATTTGAAAACTAGTGGCACTAGCAAAGTTAATCACAAACTTGAGATTCACACAAATTTCAAAGAATTCAAATTTTAACTATTCTAATTTGAAAACTAATGGCACTAGTAAAGTTAATGACAAACTTGAGATTCACACAAATTTTAAAAAATTCAAATTTAAACTATTCAAATTTTAAAGCTAATGGCACTAACACAAAGTTTATAATTTTTGTGACCTAAAAGAAAAAAGTTTATAATTTTTGTGACCTAAATTCAAATTTAAACTATTCAAATTTTAAAGCTAATGGCACTAACACAAAGTATTTAGTTCTAAGTAGAAATGAAACTTTAATAGCAAAAAGAATTATCATAAATATTTCTTTTGTTACAAACTAGTGATTCACATAAATTTCAAAGAATTCAAATTTAAACAATTCAAATTGGAAAATTATTGGCAGTAACAGAAAGTTTATAATTTTTATTACCTAAAACCAAAAATAATAACTGAAAAACTAGTAAGTATTTTGCTGTTTGTAAAAAAACAAAAAACTTGATTTTTTTTGAAAAAAAATGCCGCCTACTGGGCCACCACAGCCTGCATACGACTAGAAACCCGCTTGTTGGGCCAGGATGCAGGCCCACAGTAGGCCCAGTAGGCCCACAGGCAAAGAGAATGGATTTAGACCCGTAAGCCTGCAGTAGAGAGGAGCTCGAAGTGGTCGGCTCCGCAGGGCTTATAAACCACTCCGAGCCCCTCTCGGCTAGCGAGGTGGGACTAAACATCCCAATGCACCGCGGTAGTTGCAGTACACGCCTTTGGTCTCGGTTGGTGGCACCAACAGGGATGAAAGGGGGCCTTTGGTCCCGGTTTGTGGCACCAACCGGGACTAAAGGCCGCCGCTTCCCGCCCTTTGGGCTGCCGAAAAGTGGCCTTTGGTCCCGGTTCATGGCACAAACCGGGACTAAAGGGGTGCATTGGTCCCGGTTTGTGCCACGAACCGGTACCAATGGCTTTGCTATATAAGCAAAGACTTGGGAAATTTTCACATTTCCCTCGCAGTTGCCCCTGACGACGCCGAGCACATCGACGCTGCCAGGCTGCCCCGACGCCGTCCGCCGCCCCTGCCGTCGCCCCCGACCGCGCCGTCGCCGTTGCCCGTGCCTCGCCGTCGCCATCGCCGCCTCGTGCCCCCCTGCTTCCTCGCCGCCGACGCCGTGCCCCTCACCGTCGGCGTCCGCCGCCCCTGCCGTCGCCCCCGACCGCGCCGTCTCCGCCCCGTGCCCCCCTGCCTCCTCGCCGCCGACGTCGTGCCCCTCCTCGTCGATCGCCGGCCCGGCTTGCGTAATTTCCTAATTTAATTAGAATGTATAGTTAATTTAGTTGTATAGTTAGGATGTATAGTTAATTTAGATGTATAGTTAATTTAGTTGTACTTCATTCAAATGTATAGTTTAGATGCAAAAGTTAGAAAAAAAAATTCTGTTCCTACATTTTTTTGGTGATATTATTGTTGCATATGCAAAAGTTTGTGTGTTCATATATATGCAAATAATATGTCAATTTTTTCATAGAATTTTTATGATTTTTTTTTGTTGTAATTTTGTTCATAGAATTTTTATTTTGTTCATAGAATTTTTATTTTTTTTCTGTTGTAATTTTGTTCATATTGTGTAGGAATCTGAACATTATGTATGATCAAAGTCATTTATGTATATGTTCATATTTAGAAGAAAAAGAAGGAGAGAAAAAAAGAAAATAAGAAGAGGAAAAAGGGAGAAGAAGAAGAGGATAGAAATAACAGGAGAAATAAATAAGAAGATGAAAAAGAAGAAAAAAAAGAAGAGAAGAAGAAGGAATAGAGGAGAAGAAGAAGAATTCTTCTTGTTCTCCTATTATTCCTTCTTCTTCTCCTTTTTTTTCTTTTTTTTCTTCTCCTTTTCCTTTCTTCTTCTCCACTTTTTTTCTTCTTCTTCCTCTTCTTATTTTTTGTTATCGGGTATGTCGTTGTCGACATACCCCCCTCCCCGATAATTAACTTTTAGTAATTAGTACTACTTAGAAAGTGTTTAATGGAATTAGTTAGAACTAGGTAAACTTGTTTATTTTTAGTAAGTACTACATTATTCTATTTATAGTAAGTGCTTAGTAGTTGAACTAGTTGATTTAATAAAACTGGTTTATTTTACTATAGAAGTAGTTTATTTTTAGCAAGAAAATTAATAGAACTAGTTTATTTTTTTAGTTAAAGCAATTATTCCCGCATCAACGTGGACGATGCCTATCCCACATCCTCGTCGTCGAGTCGGGGGCGGACGACACCTGCTTGACCAGATGGGCCATGTCCGGGACTGGGCTCCACCGGGGTGGTACTGGGAGGCGCTACCTTCCGGGGGGCGTAGCTTGGTGAGGAGCTAGCCCGTCGTTGACCCGATCCTTGTTTGGTGGTGGTCGCGTGGGCCAGTGACGGTGCCGAGGCTTCCGGACACCGCGGAGGTGGTATGTCACCGTGTCAACGAGGAGGACCAGCACGTCCGTCGCTACATGGTTGCGTTGGAGGGCAGGTTCGAGAATACCTGGCAGGTTCTTCAGGGATCTCACTGCAGCTATGATCCTGTGATGGTTCCTTCCCTTTGGGTGTCCACCGCCCGCGCAGATACCCGTCGGGCGCTACGGTTCTAGCTGTACTGGCGATATGTATGATATATAGTATTCGACGTGTATTAGTGATAATATTCGATGTACGGACACATGGAGATGATGTAGTTTTTCTTATAATTGAAGGCATCCTAATTTGAATACTACTTTATTTTGCGATTTGATTTTTCTTATTGAATGCTCAAATTGGAGAGCACTATGCAAGGCATATGCATATGATTAGTTGAATAATAATGATCTAATTTAGTCTTTGAATTATGAACGTATAGGAAATGTCATCATCGAACGACGAAAGTCTCCCGGGGGAGTGCGACTGGTGCCACGACGATCTAGGTGAGTGCGGCAGGCCTCACCTGAACGATGGTCGGCGCTTCAACATTAAGCTCGAGGAGACCTTTGAAGTTGAAACGGTACGCAACGACGACAAGTGTTTTTTTTTCATAATTAAGCATGACTTCAACTATTTCAACATGTAATTTTCATCTTTTACAATTCGAGTATAGTTGATCCCATGCCATGCAAGACGCTATGTCTTGGAGACGATGGATTTTGAAGACCATGAAAATTTTGAAACGAAGAAAATTCACCTAAGGACCCATCATGATGTGGATTTTGAAGTATAGTTGTATAATGCTGAGAGCGTAACCCATTTTGGTTACAAAAATTGGGAAGCATTTTGCAAATTGTATGGTTTTGATGAGGGTATGCTTGTCACCATGGATCTTGGTGATCCTGAAATCGAGCAAGACAATATGGACATTTGGGTCCTTGTTGATACTCCTCCAGTTCTACCGCTATGTGAGTTTCTCAAACATAGTTAATTATTAACTAATTTATATTGTTCATTTTAAAATAGTTGACAACTTATTTCCATTCACAGCTTATTTTGAAGGATCAAAGAATGTGCAGAAGATGGTAGATAGAACTTACTACACCGATGGCTCTGAGTTAACTTACAAGGAGAAAACTCATCTGGTTGGATTTTGTAATGATCTTGAGAATTACAATATCTACAATCGAACTCCTCAACATTATGGTCAATACGTGCCACTAGTGCACGTGTTGAACTACGGTAACTACCATGGAGATACCCTGGTAAGATTTTTTACTATTACGACATCCGTGCATCTTTTTGCATACTTCTAAAACTAGTACATCATTGCTAACTACGAAGTTATTACTATGTTTTTTAACAGAGAATCCCAGAGGATTGTGTGCCTCATTTGATGTATCAGAATGGCGGCAACCTTCGTGTTTTGAACATATATCCAGGTCATCCTACGAATCTCAACTGTCCATACCGGATTTCAAAAAGAAGTGGAGACATGACAATCAAAGGATGGAAAAAATGTATGGAGAGTCGTAATGAGCTTCTTGGAAGCAAAAGAAAGCGAGGCGCAAGAATTGGAGACAGGATGGTCTCCATTCTTCATAATGGAGAGTCAGGGTCTATATTGTTTTATGCTATTTTACCTTAAGTGTGTTTAGGTCCAACCTGATACTGATGATCATGTGCTAAGAACAATTATGTAGGGTTGGGTTCGATGACTATGAGGATGATAATCGTATGACTTATTATTAATAACGAGTAGAAGTTGTATGATGATGCTTGATTTATTAGTAGGACTTGTTATTATATATGATGATGTACGTATGATGCGAGCATGCATGAGTTATTTTATATATATATATATATATATATATATATATATATATATATATATATATATATATATATATATATATATATATATATATATATATATATATATATATCTGCGGGTGAAATGAACATAACAGTAGCGTAGGTAAACCAAGGATGAAGATATAAGAGATGACACTTCTCTCTATTAGCTAGCTAATAACAACCTAAAAATAACCCCCTAAACCCCTAAAACAGCCACTTTTTTTAAAAAAAAAGAAAACCCTCAGCTCCAGCCAGCTGCTGACGCGTGGAAGCCTTTTGGTCCCGGTTTATGTCATCAACCGGGACCAAAGGCCCCCCTGCCTGGGCTGCCGGCAGCGGCCACGTGGAGGCCCATCTGTCCCGGTTCTGGTTTGAACCGGGACTAAAGGGTGAGGGTATTAGTACCGACCCTTTAGTCCCGGTTCAGGAACCGGGACTAAAGGCGAACCGGGACAAAAGGCCGGTTTTCTACTAGTGAACCGGTTTTAAAGCTCCGTTTTCTACTAGTGACTATGTATGACATGCCAACATCAGATGATCTCCAAGGGCGCGACCGCACGAGTGACGCGACGGTCGTGGTAGGCGCGACCACGATATGGGCTGCTGGCAGCCCTTGGATATGAGATCAAACGGTCACATGCTAAGTTGCTGAAAATTTGCAGAATAACCCTCCAGGATAGGATATTCACCCATAGGTCTAGAATCACGCCATGCAACCGTTCTATCTCAGATCCAAGGGCTCTCGGAAGCCCGTATCATGGGAGAATGGAAAGCCACTACCCTGCCATTCGCACGCTGGCAGTTCGCTCCTACTCGTCCCCACACGTCCTTCAATACTACCGCGGTTCACTCCTAGTCGTCCCGTCCATTCACATTACCGCAGTTCCACTAATCCTAACCCTCCTCCCAAATCCATGGCGTCCCAAATCTCCACGATCGGCAGCGAGTACAAGGTTAGAACCATCACCGGCGATGAGTTCGACTTCATCTACACCCGTTCTTCCGCGACGGTGAAAGGATGCATTTCTCCCTTGAAACGCATGTTCGAAAACTCAGATGATGAGTGGGTCGCTGGGCTAGATGTTGAGTACACCACAGTCCTGGGGCGAGAGAAGGATCTAAAGGACGAAGAGAGGAAGAAGCCCGTCGTGATCCAGGTTTGCGTACATAACGTTTGCTTGGTCTACCACATATGCCATGCCGACGTTGAGTGCCAGGATTTTAAGAACTTCCTCAAGGACAAAACAGTGAAATCCGTTACTGTAGAATTTAAGAATGACGAAGAAGTCCTGGGTCGGATAGGCCTCATTGTAGGCAACCCCTTCGACCTCCAGAAGAATCGGCTGGTGCCCTCTCATCAGCCTTCAATGCTGACCCTAGCAGGAGCCATGGTTCATCTTTTGTACCGTAAACTTGAGAAACCTCATTACACGTTTCATCGTCATGCATGGCAGCGGAATGTACTAGATATATACCACATCCACTACGCTGCAATGGATGGCTACCTTTGCTTCAATATCTACAAGGGTTGAATGAAGAGCAACAGCCAAGTGTGCGGTTCAAGCAAAGAAGTATCGGCCAAGAGGAAGAGGGACAAGGACGAATTCGAGGACGTGGACGAGGACTCCGAATAAGGTGGCAGTGTCGTTGCTCATGGTGGTTCTAATGCAGTGTCTACCGAAATAGTTGCAAAGTTTAATTTCAGGTGTGCTTAATTTAATTTGAGGGGTGTGTTGTGCTGAGCCCCCAGCAGAACTATGTTATGTTTCTTCTTGTTACTTTAACTCTTCAGTACGTACATACTAGTATTTCTTACATTTCATCTTTTAGTTGGTATAGTACTACCACTCGTTTATTCACATTATATACATACAATATATATGGCCAACATCATATAGCCAGCAGTTTAGTTGTCAAAGAATTTCAGGGTGCTTAGTTTTGTCAAAGAATTCCAAGGTGCTTAGTTTTATTTCTGGGGTGGGTTGTGCACTTGTGCTGGACACCATTATTGTGACAAGCCTTTTTAATAGTACTATATGCATAATCTGGTGACGAGCTGTACAAAAAGTGGAGTATATACATTTTTTAAAAGGCTAGAGGGCGGGGCAGTCTAGCTCGGTCGGTTTCACGAGAGGCGAGAGCCTTTGTGATTTGACGGCTCATTAGTGTTGTCAAATCGAATAGTACTGCGCCGCCCTCTGCATGCCCGACGCCTCCATTAAACCCCTCCGTTAAACCCGCATGCAAACCGAGAATCCTACTCCGTCCACACGTCCGTTCATGAGCGGGCCGGAATTAAACGCAACACCGGCCGAGCTCCTCCCATCCGCCCTCACTTTAAACGAGGCCAGACGCCGGCCAAGCTCCTACCATCCACCCTATATTTACACGAGGCCAGACAGACAGCGAGCAAGAATCGCACCCCTCCGCCGCTCCCCCATCTCCTCCTTCACCCTTTTCTCCACTCTTCCGATGGCTTGCGATGAGCCGTTCTCCGGCATATTACCTGGTTGGGTGGCCCGCCGAGCCCTCCGGATACGGGCGAGGCCGCTCGGTGCTTCACCAACCTATCTTGGCCCGACGGAGCCAATTACCGCCCCAAGTAGGCGCGTGGTTCAGCAACTCGCCGCTCCAGTTCAGCTCAATGAGGAGTGGCGAGTTGCTCCACACCGGAACAGTGGCGAGCACGCCGGTACGGGCGCCGTCGCTGTCGCATCGTAACGCTCCGCCAGTGTCTGCGGTGGCCGCATCTCCCGTGCCTACTGCAGCGCCATGCAGGCAGAGACAGAAGCCGGGTGCATGGAGAGCGACAAGTCGGTGGCCAGCTTCTCCGTGTCCGCCGCCATCATCGAGGAGAAGTAGAACACGGGAGGCCGCCGCCACTTGGGACCGATGAAGGCCACCGCCGAGGTGACGACCGCGGATTGAGGTGGTTTCTTTGCTGCTTCGTCTCTTCCGAGGACCTTCGTCGACCCCGCAAGTGTCTGACGGACATGAGGAAGACAAAGGGATCCGCGGGCGGCCATTTAGAACTAAAATAAGTCTAGATACATCCATTTCTAGGACAAGTATTTCCGGACGGAGGGAGTATTGAAATCCATCAATAGTTCATGTAAATGTAATGAAATCCATCATGTTTATATGAAGATCCGGCTTTTTTATACGAAATCCTTCATGCTTATATGAAATCAGTCCGTGTTTGCACGAATTTCATCTGGTTGGTTAGAGTTGTAAAAATGTATGCCGCTGGCATTTGATTTCGTCCTCCGTTTAAGGAAGCGGGAGGAAATTTGTCGGCTGTCATTGGAGATGCTCTTTCCGCTGGGAATAATAGAGTGACATCCAATCGATTTGAGTTAATTTCCTGTATGATTGTCCCTCTATAAAAAGTTAATTGCATGTACAATGTACACGTGACTTGCAGGGTGGCTACAGATTCGTACAGAAAGTTAAAAAGAAACAAGTCCATCCTTAATCTTGTATTCTAAGTACTCTGTGGGTTCCACTGTCAGTACAGTAGCGAAAGAAGTATATATTAAATAAGTAGAGTAATATATAATATAAAAAAATATAAAGTTAAAAGACAGAATTCGAAGTCATGTCATCGCGTTGCGAGCATCCGGCGTTACCAGCCCAGGACATTTTTGTTGTAGACCATGCTGGAGATATATCTCCATGTCTACTCTTATATATACTCCATTCATTCCTAAATATTTGTCTGTTTCAGATTTCAAATGGACTACCACATATGAATGTGTATGTAGACATATTCTAGAGTGTAGATTCACTCATTTTGCTCCATATATCTTTTCAGGAAGGGGTCAGATTTGTCCTTGATTTATTTATGAGGTATCTAGATGGCAATGCACCGCCAAGAAAAGAGGGTAACATCAAAATTAAGGACTACTTTTTTGAGTATGTTGGTAAGGTGCGGTCATAGTCACTTGTTGAAATCTCTAAAAAGACAAATACTCCCTCCGTCCAGAAATACTTGTCATCAAAATGGATAAAAGGAAATGTATCTAGACGTATTTTAGTTTTAGATACATCTCTTTTTATCCATTTTGATGACAAGTATTTTCGGACGGAGGGAGTAGAAAACAGAGTTGGTGATGATGGTGTGCGTGCCATCCTGCAATATAGGTCGTCGGATTTATATCTAACGGATAGGAAAGAAACTATGGCAATTTTGCAAAAATATACCCACACGTCTCTGCACATTCGCAAATAAGGCCTTCCCTCGCTCAACCTTTTCTCTCACGAGATAAACTACTCATACAAATGCATCTTGATGTTCCGTGCAACGCACGGGCAGCTAGCTAATTTCTTTTAAAATAGTTGCTGCGATAATTGGGTTGAAGTGATATATTTTATGTCTGTCCTGAATGATTTCAGATTCACTAGTAGTAACATAGAAAAGGTTGCCTTGTTAATTAAAAGAAAACAGGGTGAAAACTATCACATGAGGCCGAAAAAAAAGGCAAACTGGGTTCAGCGTCACCGTCACTACTGCTGTGCGCGCGCGAGAAGTCTACATATCGAGGGGGCTACCGAGCGAGGCACCGAGACACAATGTTTGAGAGAGAAACCAATTGACAGATTATGATCAGATCGAGTTGTCACCCTTCTGCTGTCATTGTTGGGGGAAGGGAGAGAAAGACGTATCGAGAGTGTGCGCGGTAGACACAGAGGCACAACTAGCGAGTGTGTGTCTGTGTGTGTGTGTGTGCTTTGTGTTTGAAAGAGGAGTAGATAGATTATTATCAAGATCGATGTGCCACCCTACTCCTTCAGTGTCGGGTAGTGTGTGTGTGTGTGTATGTTTGAGAGAGAAGCCAGTCGATAGATTAGTATCAAGATCGAGGTGTCACCCTACTCCTTCGGTGTTGGGAAGTGTGGGTGTGTGGGGGGGCAGTGACACTCACATATCTCTACTCTCTTATAAAAAAAAAGTTGGTGATGATAGTGTTCCTGCCATCCTGCAATATAGGCCATCCGATTTATATCCGACGAACAGGAAGGAAACTATGGCAATTTTGCAAAAAGATACCCACACCCCTCTCCACGTTTGCAAATAAGGCATTCCCTCATTCATCATTTTCTCCCACGAGATAAAATTCTCATACAAATGCATCTTGATGTTCCGTGCAACGCATGGGCATCTTGCTAGTAGGGAGAAGGAGTTTGTGTGACACATATCTAGCTATATTAAGGGATAGGTAGATAGCATATGTGTGAGAGAAATTATTATACTTTGAGACATAGGTACTGTGGGTGGGCGGAATTAAAGGGGTGGGCGTGTTAGACATAGAGAGCGTGTGTGTTTCTGTGTGAGAGACTTGTAGGATGGGGTAGAAAGACGAATTTAACCCTGACGGAGGGAGAGAAATACAAGAAGTGCGCGTGTGTGATTCTGATGCCCACAGGGAAATGAGATATGTATGCGTGTGAGAGAGATTGCAGAATTCATTCACGTATCACTATCTAGCGATCGTGGACGTGCATCGCTTGAACATAAGTCAATATCTACTTCATATCGTGGCCAAAGGTACAATATCGATTTAACGCTATAAAGATTGGACACTCACATATCACATTTTTTCTATTTAAATAAACCTTTTCTGTTGTGCATGCCAAAGTTACATTGATGTTTCTTCAAACAACCAATGTAGCTATCATGTATATGCACCATTGTTACTCTTGCATTCAAATTAATTAGTCTTGGATGATTTAAGTTTCTAATTTGAAGTAATATATGTAGTATTCATATATGAATTCAACGGGTACGCAATTTATGAAATGGAGGCTATGTAATCATATGAGGTAACACTTTTAAGTAGCAGACTACAATATCCATTTCTTTTTGTGTGCCTCTACACTAACACGTCAATGCATTATGTTTAAAGTAAATATACAATGGCACTAAATTATCTATTTACACGAGAAATACTTAGGCTGAGCGTTTGATCCCTTTTTTGTGAATGCGCCACTACACCCATACGATTGGCCACGCCCGTGTGAACGTCCAAGTTATCGGCGCATCATCCCTATTTATTGTCTTTTTTTCTGGGGTGGACTTCACACCAGTTATTAACTGCTGACGCGTGCCCCATGTACACCGTCTAGCATGACCTTCCCGCTAGCACGGTCCAAAATTAGTTGAAACTGGATAAGAACAATCCTGCGGGCGGCAAAATCTCCCGCCTCCTTCTAAAATTTTCGCCACCTTAGTCTTTAGCATGCGGAATCCCCCTTTTGTCCTTGGTGCACAGAGACCAATAGTTACAATACCGCCCTCATCTACATGGTTGGTCGGGGCTGCTTTGGTAACTTCCGGTTCCCCCACTACACGGCACCCCCATTTCCTCTCCCCCTCCCGCAAAAACGACTAAGTCCACAGCACCAGAGCATCTGACATCATGCCGTCCGTACTTCATCACCCTTTCTCCCCTCCCCTCTCGAAACCCTAGACTGCTCATCCACCGGCGTACCATAGCCCATTCACTACCAGCGGCGTCCACCTCGCCGGATCTGCTTCCGCGGCCGCATCTACCCCTCCGACCTCCCCTAGAAATAAGTAGACTGCTCATCCACCACTATACCACAGCTCATTCAGTGTCGGCCTTGTCCACGGCGCCGGATCTGATTCGCCGGTACTCTCGTCAACCGCCGCGCATCTGCAGCGGCTCATTCGTACGCCCCACCGGAGACGCTTCGTCCACACCCCCCGGAGTCGCCCCACCGACGCCCCCGTCGACGGCCTCTGATCCTCTTCGCCGACACCTTCCTCAACCCTACCGGAGCCTCTTCGCCGACACCTTCCTCAACCCTACCGGAGCCACTTCGCCGACACCTTCCTCAACCCTACCGGAGTAGTTTCGCCTATACCATTCTCAACCCTACCGGGGCCGCTTTCCCAACTCACAAGTCCACGGCCTCAGATCCGCTTCCTCGCACCCTCATCCAACCTACCGGAGCAGCTTCTAACGCCCCGTCCACGGCCGCAGATCCGCATCATCGACACCACCCTTAACCCAACCATCGGAGCAGCTTCTGACGCCCCTTCCACGGCCGCAGATCCGCATCGTCGACACCATCCTTAACCCAACCACCAGAGCAGCTTCTGACGCCCCATCGACGGCCGTAGATCCGCATCGTCGATACCATCCTTAACCCAACCACCAGAGCAGCTTCTGACGCCCTGTCCACGGCCGCAGATCTACGTCGTCGACACCATCCTTAACCCAACCACCGGAGCAGCTTCACCTACGCCCTCGTCCACGGCCACAGATCCGCTTCGCCCACACCGTAGTCCACCCTACCGGAGCCGCTCCACAAACACCCTACTCGATGGTTCTAGATCTCCTTACCGGACCTAGACAGTCAGCGCAGCGTCATCACCCTCGACGTTTCTAACCTGATTCCCACCGTCTGGAGAGATGCCAAGCACTCGCCATGGCCTAGGTACTTGTCACCTTTAAACCCGTCCAGCATCACCTGCCCGATGTACTTCAAATATACTAACCGGTCGCTGTTACCTGTTATGCAGCTGGCAAAAACTACAAGGACGATGTTTCTTCTGGATCTAACAGCTTGGCCAACCAAGATCCTGGACTGAGGCATTGCTATGATCTTGTAAGCGCGCCTCTCTCTCTTGTATTGTTCTGTGCTTTGCTAGGATTTTCGACCAGTAATCCCTTTGTGCACACAATGATTTCTACTACTGGCTACTAAATTAGATATGTAGATGTCATACATGATACTACCTCGTACCTCCGTTCCTAAATGTAAGTCTTTCTAGAGATTCCACTATAGCAAAATGAGTGAATCTACACTCGAAAATGCATCTATATACATCTGTATGTGGTCCATACGGGAATCTCTACAAAGACATATATTTAGGAACAGGGGCAGTACATTACACAAAATCGTAGGTGGCATGTAGGAATTCCAGTGCACTACATTAGGCTCCCTTAGAGTGCCTGCTAGTCCAGCATACAAAGTCATGGCTAGTTTATGGTACGCACACAATCGTTAATTGGTGGTTTAAATATGTGCAAGGGATATGCAACGTAGTATCATGTAGAGATGTCTGAAACTAGCCGTGGCAACTTGCAGATAGGGTTACACAATGAAAAAGTACAAGATGTATGTGGCAATTTCATGGAACATCGCAAAAAAAGGAGAGGCGGCAGTGAGCCTATACAGTGTGCTATGGTACCTCACTCCTCCATTGCAATCATCGTGACATGTTATTTGTATGCCAGTTCTATTAGCCAAGTTTCTTAGGGACAGTTATTACGAGTTATCCTAAGAAAATAAGCACCTATGAATATAAGCTCCATGTAATAAGCCAACCAGTTCTTTTCATTGCGTTTTTCGCTTATCTTTGGTATGATCAGTGGAAAGTCTAGATTGCATTATATTTTTTTTCATTTTGCTGCCCATATGGAAATTAATTTGACTTGCAAACATCACAAATTGAACCCAGTGTAGTAATTAATATGATAGGGAAACATACCATCATTGTTTGCTCAAAATGCAAATACAAAGATACCATCTACTTGGAACAATCTACTTTGGTCAATTTTTCCATAGAGATCCCATTGCCTAATTTAAACGAATAACGAATGGCCCATGATACTTCTCCAACGTATCTATAATTTTTGATTGCTCCATGCTACTTTATCTACTGTTTTGGACTATATTGGGCTTTATTTTCCACTTTTATATTATTTTTGGGACTAACCTATTAACCGGAGGCCCAGCCCAGAATTGTTGTTTTTTGCCTATTTCAGTAATTCGAGGAAACAGAATATCAAACGGAGTCCAAACGGAATGAAACCTTCGGGAACGTGATCTTCTCACCGAGCGTGATCCAGGAGACTTGGACCCTACTCCAAGAAGTTTCCGGGGAGGTCACGAGGGTGGAGGGCGCCCCCCTGTGGGCGCGTCCCCTGCCTCGTGGGCCCCTCGGAGCTCCACCGACGTGCTCCTTCCTCCTATATATACCTACGTACCCCCATTAGACCAGAGACGGAGCCAAAAACCTAATTCCACCGCCGCAACTTCCTGTATCCACGAGATCCCATCTTGGGGCCTGTTCCGGAGCTCCGCCGGAGAGGGCATCCATCACGGAGGGCTTCTACATCAACACCATAGCCCTTCCGATGAAGTGTGAGTAGTTTACTTCAGACCTTCGGGTCCATAGCTAGTAGCTAGATGGCTTCTTCTCTCTTTTTGGATCTCAATACAATGTTCTCCCCCTCTCTCGTGGAGATCTATTCGATGTAATCTACTTTTTGCGGTGTGTTTGTTGAGACCGATGAATTGTGGGTTTATGATCCAACTTATCTATGAATAATATTTGAATCTTCTCTGAATTCTTTTATGTATGATTGAGTTATCTTTGCAAGTCTCTTCGAATTATCCGTTTGGTTTGGCCAACTAGATTGGTAGTTCTTGCAATGGGAGAAGTGCTTAGCTTTGGGTTCAATCTTGCGGTGTCCTTACTCAGTCACAGAAAGAGTTGCAAGGCACGTATTGTATTGTTGCCATCGAGGATAACAAGATGGGGTATTTATCATATTGCATGAATTTATTCCTCTACATCATGTCATCTTGCTTAAGGCGTTACTCTGTTTTTCAACTTAATACTCTAGATGCATGCTGGATAGCAGTCGATGAGTGGAGTAATAGTAGTAGATGCAGGCAGGAGTCGTCTACTTGTCACGGACGTGATGCCTATATACATGATCATACCTAGATAACCTCATAACTATGCTCAATTCTATCAATTGCTCAACAGTAATTTGTTCACCCACCTTAGAATATATATGCTCTTGAGAGAAGCCACTAGTGAAACCTATGGCCCCCGGGTCTATTCTCATCATATCAATCTCCATTACTTTATTTTACTTGTTTTACTTTTACTTTTCACTTTGCATCTTTATACCAAAAATACCAAAAATATTATCTCTATCAGATCTCACTCTCATATGTGACCGTGAAGGGATTGACAACCCCTAAGCGTTGGTTGCGAGTTGCTACCGTTTTGTGCAGGTACGAGGGACTTGCGCGTGACCTCCTACTGGATTGATACCTTGGTTCTCAAAAACTGAGGGAAATACTTACGCTACTGTGCTGCATCACCCCCTCCTCTTCGGGAAAAACCAACGCTAGCTCGAGACGTAGCAATAAAGATTTCTGGCGCCGTTGCCGGGTAGGCCTACGCAAAAGTCAACATACCAAGTACCGATCACAATCTCTATCTCTCGCATTACATTATTTGCCATTTGCCTCTCGTTTTCCTCTCCCCCACTTCACCCTTGCCGTTTTATTCGCCCTCTCTTTCCCTTTGCCTTTTGTTTGCTCGTGTGTTAGTTTGCTTGCTTGTTCGTCATGATGGCCTTACCTAATTTTGGCGATCTTCACCTTAAAAGGCTAGAAGATATCGAAAACAATGTCAGGAAGTTTATGGTCTTGCAATTTGAGCATAATAATTTCTTTAGAAATGAGCTTAAGGAACAAAAGAGTTTTATGAGTTATATGAATAAAGAGCTCGATGATATGTCCAAAGAATTTGATGGTGTAAGAGCCCAAATTGCTCATCTTGAAAAAATGACCGCTGAAATTTCGGATATGCAAGCCACCTTAGTCAATAAGATGGCCGCTAAACCGAATAACTATGAGAATCAAGATGAAGATCTAAAAGTTATTGATGTGTCCCCTATTAAATCTTTCTTTTGCAATATGAATCTTGATGAATCTGATTATGATCTTCCCTTACCTAGAAGGCGTTCTAAGAATTCTGAGTTTTTAGATCCTGATGATGAAATTAATAAAAAAGGGATTGAAAGAAATAAAAATCTAGATATTGCTAAACCCACTATTTTGGATCTCAAGGAATTTAACTATGAAAATTGCTCTTTAATTGATTGTATTTCCTTGTTGCAATCCGTGTTAAATTCTCCTCATGCTTATAGTCGAAATAAGGCCTTTACCGAACACATTGTTGATGCCTTAATGCAATCTTATGAAGAAAAGCTTGAGTTGGAAGTTTCCATCCCTAGAAAACTCCATGATGAGTGGGAACCTACAATTAAGATTAAAATTAAAAATTATGAGTTTCATGCTTTGTGTGATTTGGGTGCTAGTGTCTCTACTATCCCCAAAGCTTTGTGTGATTTGCTAGATTTCCGTGACTTTGATGATTGCTCTCTAAACTTGCATCTTCCGCATTCCACTATTAAAAAGCCTATGGGAAGAATTAATGATGTTCTTTTGGTTGCAAATAGGAATTATGTGCCCGTAGATTTTATCGTTCTTGATATAGATTGCAATCCTTCATGTCCTATTATTCTTGGTAGACCTTTCCTTAGAACAATTGGTACAATTATTGATATGAAGGAAGGGAATATTAAATTCCAATTTCCCTTAAAGAAGGGCATGGAACACTTTCCTAGAAAGAAAATAAAATTACCATATGAATCTATCATGAGAGACACTTATGGATTGCCTACCAAAGATGGCAATACCTAGATCTATCCTTACTTTTATGCCTAGCTAGGGCCGTTAAACGATAGCGCTTGTTGGGAGGCAACCCAATTTTATTTTGTGTTTTTTGTTTTTGGTTCTGTTTAGGAATAAATAATCCATCAAGATTCTGTTTAGATGTGGTTTTATCTTTTAATTAGTGTTTGTGCCAAGTTAAACCTAATAGATCTTCTTGGAAGATAGTTATTTGATCTTGCTGTAATTTCCAGAATCTTTGCGCTCAGTGCCCGAATTGTTAAAAATCACCAGAACGTGATAAAATAGTGATTCCAATTGCTGCTGATCAATAAACAAATTGCCCAGGTCGTCTAAATTTTGTAGAAGTTTTTGGGTTCCAAAAGTTTGCGTTAGTAACAGATTACTACATACTGTTCTGTTTTTGACAGATTCTGTTTTGCGTGTGTTGTTTGCTTATTTTGATGAATCTATGGCTAGTAAAATAGTTTATAAACCATAGAGAAGTTGGAATACATTAGGTTTAACACCAATACAAATAAAGAACAAGTTCACTACAGTACCTTAAAGTAGTCTTTTGTTTTCTTTCTCTAACGGAGCTCATGAGATTTCTATTGAGTTTTGTGTTGTGAAGTTTTCAAGTTTTGGGTGAATTATTTTGATGGATTATGGAACAAGGAGTGGAAAGAGCCTAAGCTTGGGGATGCCCATGGCACCCCCAAGATAATCCAAGGACACCAAAAAGTCAAAGCTTGGGGATGCCCCGGAAGGCATCCTCTCTTTCGTCCACTTCCATCGGTATTTTACTTGGAGCTATATTTTTATTCACCACATGATATGTGTTTTGCTTGGAGCATCTTGTATTATTTGTGTCTTTGCTTGTTAGTCTACCACAATCATCCTTGCTGTACACAACTTTTGAGAGATCCATGCATGAATTGAAATTTGTTAGAATACTCTATGTGCTTCACTTATATCTTTTGAGCTTGATAGTTTACTCTATGTGCTTCACTTATATCTTATTGAGCGTGATAATTTTTTCTCTAGTGCTTCACTTAGATCTTTTAGAGCACGGTGGTGGATTGTTTTAAATAAACTTGATCTCTCATGCTTCACTTAGATTATTTTGAGAGTCATTAATAGCATGGAAATTTGCTTAATGTTAATATACTTGGTATTCAAGATATGTGAAACTTTCTTTTTAGTGGGTTGAATACTAAGATAAGTTTGATGCTTGATAATTGTTTTGAGATATGGAGGTGATAATATCATAGTCGTGCTAGTTGAGTAGTTGTGAATTTGAGAAATACTTGTGTTGAAGTTAGCAAGTCCCGTAGCATGCACGTATGGTTAAAGTTGTGTAACAAATTTGAAGCATGAAGTGTACCTGGCTTGTGCATCCTTATGAGTGGTGGTCAGGGATGAGTGATGGTCTTTTCCTACCAATCTATCCCCCTAGGAGCATGCGCGTAGTACTTGATTTTTGATGACTTCTAAATTTTTGCAATAAGTATATGAGTTCTTTTGACTAATGTTGAGTCCATGGATTATACGCACTTTTACCTTTCCTCCATTTGCTAGCCTCTTCGGTACCGTGCATTGCCCTTTCTCACATTGAGAGTTGGTGCAAACCTCACCGGTGCATCCAAACCCCGTGATATGATACGCTCTTTCACACATAAACCTCCCTATATCTTCCTCAAAACAGCCACCATACCTACCTATCATGGCATTTCCATAGCCATTCCGAGATATATTGCCATGCAACTTCCACCATCATCATCATCATCATGACATGCTTTACTTTTGTCATATTGCCATTGCATGATCTTGTAGTTGACATCGTATTTGTGGCAAAGCCACCATGCATTATTTTTCATACATGTCACTCTTGATTCATTGCACCATCCCGGTACACCGCCGTCGGCATTCATAATAGAGTCATATCTTGTTCTAGTATCGAGTTGTAATCATTATGTTGTAATCAATAGAAGTGTTATGATCATCATTATTAGAGCATTGCCCAATCAAAAAAAAAGGAGAAAGGCCAAAAATTAAAAAAAGAAAGGCCCAAAAAAAGAGAAAGGGCAATGCTACTATTTCTTTTTCCACACTTGTGCTTCAAAGTAGCACCATAGTTTTCATATAGTGAGTCTCATAAGTTGTCTTGTTCATACTAGTGGGAATTTTTCATTGTAGAACTTGGCTTGTATATTCCAACGATGGGCTTCCTCAAAATGCCCTAGGTCTTCATGAGCAAGCAAGTTGGATGCACACCCACTAGTTTTCTTTTGTTGAGCATTCTTAGCTCTAGTGCATCCGTTGCATGGCAATCCCTACTCCTTGCATTAACATCAATTGATGGGCATCTCCATAGCTCATTGATTAGCCTCGTTGATGTGAGACTTTCTCCTTTTTTGTCTTCTCCACACAATCCCCATCATCATATTCTATACCACCCATAGTGCTATGTCCATGGCTCGCGCTCATGTATTGCGTTTAGGTTGAAATTTTTTGAGATTATTTGAGTATCAAACAATTGCTTGGCTTGTCATCGGGGCTATAGAAGTGGGGAACATCTTTGTGTGATGAAAATGAAGCATAGCCTAACTATAGGATTTTGTAGGGATGAACTTCCTTTGGCCATGTTATTTTGAGATGACATAATTGTTTGATTAGTATGCTTGAAGTATTATCATTTTTATGTCAATATGAACTTTTGTCTTGAACCTTTCGGATCTGAATATTCATACCATGATTAAGAAGATTTACGTTGAAATTATGCCAAAGTATCACTCCGCATCAAAAATTCTCTTTTTATCATTTACCTACTCGAGGACGAGCAGGAATTAAGCTTGGGGATGCCTGATACGTCTCCAACATATCTATAATTTTTTATTGCTCCATGCTACTTTATCTACTATTTTGGACTATATTGGGCTTTATTTTCCACTTTTATATTATTTTTGGGACTAACCTATTAACCGGAGGCCCAGCCCAGAATTGCTGTTTTTGCCTATTTCAGTATTTCGAGGAAACAGAATATCAAACGGAGTCCAAATGGAATGAAACCTTCGGGAACATGATCTTCTCACCGAACGTGATCCAGGAGACTTGGACCCTACTCCAAGAAGTTTCCGGGGAGGTCACGAGGGTGGAGGGCGCCCCCTGGGCACGCCCCCTGCCTCGTGGGCCCCTCGAAGCTCCACCGACGTGCTCCTTCCTCCTATATATACCTACGTACCCCCATTAGACCGACGGAGCCAAAAACCTAATTCCACCGTCGCAACTTCCTGTATCCATGAGATCCCATCTTGGGGCCTGTTCCGGAGCTCTGCCGGAGAGGGCATCCATCACGGAGGGCTTCTACATCAACACCATAGCCCTTCCGATGAAGTGTGAGTAGTTTACTTCAGACCTTCGGGTCCATAGCTAGTATCTAGATGGCTTCTTCTCTCTTTTTGGATCTCAATACAATGTTCTCCCCCTCTCTCGTGGAGATCTATTCGATGTAATCTTCTTTTTGTGGTGTGTTTGTTGAGATCGATGAATTGTGGGTTTATGATCCAACTTATCTATGAATAATATTTGAATCTTCTCTGAATTCTTTTATGTATGATTGAGTTATCTTTGCAAGTCTCTTCGAATTATCCGTTTGGTTTGGCCAACTAGATTGGTAGTTCTTGCAATGGGAGAAGTGCTTAGCTTTGGGTTCAATCTTGCGGTGTCCTTAATCAGTGACAGAAAGAGTTGCAAGGCACGTATTGTATTGTTGCCATCGAGGATAACAAGATGAGGTATTTATCATATTGCATGAATTTATTCCTCTACATCATGTCATATTGCTTAAGGTGTTACTCTATTTTTAACTTAATACTCTAGATGCATGCTGGATAGCGGTTGATGAGTGGAGTAATAGTAGTAGATGCAGGCAGGAGTCGGTCTACTTATCACGGACGTGATGCCTATATACATGATCATACCTAGATAACCTCATAACTATGCTCAATTCTATCAATTGCTCAACAGTAATTTGTTCACCCATCGTAGAATATCTATGCTGTTGAGAGAAGCCACTAGTGAAACCTATAGCCCCCGGGTCTATTCTCATGATATCAATCTCCATTACTTTATTTTACTTGTTTTGCTTTTACTTTTCACTTTGCATCTTTATACCAAAAATACCAAAAATATTATCTCTATCAGATCTCACTCTCGTAAGTGACCATGAAGGGATTGACAACCCCTAAGCGTTGGTTGTGAGTTGCTACCGTTTTGTGCAGGTACGAGGGACTTGCGCGTGACCTCCTACTGGATTGATACATTGGTTCTCAAAAACTGAGGGAAATACTTACGCTACTGTGCTGCATCACCCCCTCCTCTTCGGGGAAAACGAACGCTATCTCGAGACGTAGCAGCCCACATTTAAATGAAGAACAATTATTTATTGAAATTTGATGGTCCAAGTGGCTGGTTATTATCTATAGCAGCAGCAGCAGCAGCTCATAGCAACTCATCATACAACAGCAGCAGTCTGCAATTCATCATATACCAGCAGCAGCTCATAGATTTTCATCATATAGCAGCAGCAGGAGCAGCTCATAGCAATTCATCATATAGCAGCAGTAGGAGCAGCTCATAGCAATTCATCATATAGCAGCAGCAGGAGCAGCTTGTAGCAACTTATCATATAGCAGCAGCAGCAGCAGCTCATAGCAACTCATCATACAGCAGCAGCAGCTCATAGCAATTCATCATATAGCAGCATCAGGAGCAGCTCATAGCAATGCATCATATAGCAGTAGCTCATAGCAATTCATCATATAGTGGATCAGAATGAAAATTTGGCAAAAAAAATCAGAGGAGATCCTCACCTTGTTGGATGAGCTCATCCTTCAACAGCACCTCAAGGCCATGGCCTGGGAGGAGGGGAGGGGAATAAGGTGCCTTCTGCCACAGTGTGGCATCCGCCGTAGTTCTGCAGCGCCCGCCGGAGTAGTGCGCTGGACGAATCACAGTGGAGCAGCTGCCGGAGACCATGAGAATGAGGGGTGGCGCCAGAGGGAGGAGCAGCCAGGGAGATTTTCCCTACCCGCCTGCCATGTAGCCTAGCTGGACATAGCATCATCGAGGACCAGGCCAAATGGGACCAGTGACGACGGCTCGCTGGAGGAACCCTAGTGCTACAGGTAGGGGATCGAGGTAGAGGGAAAGGGGAGAGGAGATGCAAGCGGGCAGGGCAATGAATGCTTGCGTGTTTGTTTTTAATTGAGGGTCAGGTGTGACACGGGCGTCAGCAGTTGCTTTTTGAGTGTAATATAGGCAGACAACAGAGTCATTTCACTATTCCACTTCCCTTTAATTTTTAGTTAGGTTCTACCCGAAACACCCCCCTCCAAAGCGAAATTAGTTAAGCCCAAGCCCATAACTCAAAATGACTTCTTTACATCTTTTATGGCTTATTTTGACAATATGCCCTAAAAAGGCGGAATCGAACTAGCCCTTAACCTGCAATTCAACTGTGTGTGCAATGATGAATCACTCCTGACAGCTATCTGTACATTTAGGCATCATCATACATGGCATAACCTAATACATGTGCATTCAATTGTAGAATCTGGAGTATGCAATGTTTATGTTAGTTCATACGTTGCACATGATGTTTAAATGCCCCTTAAATCTGGTCAGTCAAGTGATGGTCTTTAAGCCTCCTTCTTTGCTTCTTTTCTTGATATGTAAGATTTGCTCACACATCTGTTCAATTGCTTGTTTCCATCAGCTAGCCATACTAGGACTGTTTGCTTTGATTACTTGTTGTTCTTGACCTAACACTCTAATAGAGCTTGTCAATGATTTAAACACTAAGCGCTGATGTAGTGGGGCCTTGTCTAACTCATAGGTGACTTAAAGGTTTAGCTGTACACTACAGTAGGCTCTCCAAGAGTACCTGGAGATCCAGTTCGAAGGTATGCCTAGTTTTTACATAGTGCAGACATAGTAAATGCTCATTTCATTGTGTGCAAGTGCAAGAGATGCGGCATGTTTCATTATGTGGTGTTGTTTTGTCATAATCTCATCCTTTTGTGTTCACAGACTGGAAAGTATGCATATTTATCTTCCAAGGAGACGAGTAGTAACTAGTTTGTGTCACCTTGCAGAGGGGGTGCAATGAAGATAAGATTGAGGATTTCCAAGTACAAGATGTTAGGAAGGAGCCTTGCAAGAGAAGTAGGAGTTGCGCTGAGCCTCTTCAACCTGCTAAGGTAAGTCACTATATGCAACTCAATAGTTCAATTCCTTGTTTGTTTCAGGCATAGTTAATTTTCTCTTTTCAATTGCTTTATTTGTCCTCAGTTAATGAGATGCCCAATTAATCATACCTGATGTTCGGTACTTGTATCACTATTAGTTGACATAATTAAAGGCCTTACCATTTAATTACTCTACCGAAGTGTGCCTGAAGCTTTGAAGTCTATTAACTAACTATTATTGCATGAGGCTCACAATCTAGTTTATACTACGCTAATGATTGCATAGTGTTGACTGCTGTAGTATGTTTGTATGAAACCCTCTACTGTTCATTATGCTCCTTAAGACTTTAATTGAGGCACGGAATGGCCAACTGCTTGCTTACTTATACGCAACGTGATGTCTAAATTTGTAACTTGTCTGTGTTTTCGATTGGGCCCCAACATCATGCTCCTCTAGTGAGCTAAGAGGGATTTTTGTATGCAGGCTGCACAAACTATCTTTTTTATAATTTTTAAAATATCACCTGCTTATGCTTCATGACATGTAACATTGTTTTTGAAAGTGACGTGTAACATTATTGTTAGTCCTGTTTTGCCATGCAGTATAAAATAGTGTCTTGTTCGCTTTACTGTTGTAACTATATTTTTGCCCTAGTATGTGTACTTACAGAGACATTTCAGGATGAAGTGACATCAACACAAAGATCTGCGAGCAGTGTGGCATGACCGTTACCGAATGATTATGGATTGGAATTGGAATGTGCTGATGTTCTCGAGCATCAACTAGAGGTGGCAAGACAACGTGTACATGATTGTCAACGTATAATCAACAAGTTGAGACTGGACATGCAGGTATTAGATGCAGGAGTCAAAAAAATGAAACAAGACATTGAGGTAACCATGAAGGAATTGGGGATTTTGCAGACTGAAATTTGTGCTATCTGAGTCCGGCCAATCCTATTTTCTAAAGAGATTATAGTTCAAATGGAGTTAAGTTGATGCGCGTCCATGATGTATGAGCTGTATTTGCCCAATGTATGTAATTTGCTGTTTGTGTATGCTTTATTATCACCTATGCCGAACCATAATGCCCAGTGGGTATAATCGGCCGTAATTTCTTTATTGTATAGTGTAGGATTATTCTACCTTTCTATGCATTGATCTCTTTGTTGTAATAGTGTATGCTTTTTAGAGGTGATAGTATTGAATTCTTTGAATATGCTATATCGTTCAAACGGGGGCCAACTCGCCCGACCATGGCCCTTCACGGGCCATCGGATCCATGGGCCTTCTGCGTCTCGTAGGATCCACGGGCCTTCTACGTCTCGCAGGATCCATGGGCCTTCTACGTCTCGTAGGATCCATGGGCCTTGTACGTCTCGTAGGATCCATGGGCCGCCGACTCATTTATGGGTCTTGTACGGGCCTTTAATGGGCCGTAGACGGGCCTTTAATGGAAATCGTACGTTTTATGGGCTGACCATAACGGGCCGTTAATAGGCCGTATTTGGTGATGCTATTAAAATGGCCCAACAGACTAACGGTCCACAAACGGGCCGACTGTAACGACGGGCTGAATTTGGCCCACAAGCAGAAAACGACAGTAACGGGCTGTAAGTAACCGAATGCTGCAAATGAGCCCAAGAATAAATGGGCCCTCAGAAGGCCGAAAGTTAACTTGGGCTGGAAACGGCCCAACGGAATAACGGGCCGTTAATGGGTATAAAGTGATACACTGTTCATTACGGGCCAGTTTCACCACGGGCCGTTAATGGGTGTAAAGTAATACACTATTCATTACGGGCCAGTTTCAGCACGGGCCGCTAATGGGCCAAGAGTTACAAAGGGCCTCATATGGGCCGAAAGACGTCATGGCCTATACATGGGCCAGAAGTGAAAACGGGCTGGAATCATATTGGATGGCCCAGATGACGCTACTGGGCCTAATTCGGATAGGGCGTAACGGGCCTTGGGTTAGCGGGTTGTAAATGGGCTATATGTGAACAGGCCGTTAACAGGCTTTCCATGGGCCGGCCCGCCAGCTTTTGACCAAGTCAAACGGGTCGGCCTTTTCACAGGAATGGGCCTCTGTTGGGCCGTGCCAGGTGTCGACGTATCATAGGCGTCTATCTGACCCACTGACGAGCTGACACGTGTTTCGTCCGGCCAATAAGTATTTTACACGTGGAAATTTCCCATTGGTCGGGGCTGTTAACGGGTTATCAGATCCAAAATCCGACCTGATAGCTTAACGACGTTCCGTTACGGTGGATGCCACGTGTCGGTCACCCTTGACGAAAGCACTTCTGTGATGCGTGATTTATCGTCATGGAAGTGGACACTTCCATGATGATAATTTTGGTAATGTCATGGAACACTGCAACTACAGCACAGGTATGACTATCTTGATTTGGTCATAAATTTGTCATGGATGTACATGCATGGCAAAAAAGACGACCTACTGTGACAAACACGTATCATCATGGAAGTGTTTTTTTTGTAGTGCAGTCTCGTTCTTGTTAGGTTCAGCGTATCGGTTGGGATTGTGTGGCGTCGACGATGTCCTTCAGTAGGAATAATGTCTCCACTGTTTTGTCCTCGTCTTGATGGTGTGTATAGCATCGTGGCAAGGCGTGTGTAGGTGTGTCTGCTTGATCTCGCGGGATTCGGCCAGTGCTGGTCTTCAATTGATCTATTTGGATCTGGTCGTACGTCTTCGTTTAAGTGTTTACAGGTTTGATCCTTCTGATTTACAACTTTATTCATCAGCAATAGTTGCTGCTCTAGTGCGCTGGTCCTATGGAGGCTTAACATGACGACTTCCTGATTGTGTACTACAACAAGTTTTGCCCGGCTCCGACGAGTGAGGGGCGATAACGGTGGCACACCTTCGGCTTGCTCTAGTGATTGTAATTATTATCAGGTGGTCCACGAACCTGGTTATAATGTTTATTACCTCTAATGTTCTTTGTAGTACCACAACTGAAAATGAATAGATTGAAAATGTTTCACGCAAAAAAGTGCTTCAGTTGAATCTAGTCAATTTATCGTGGACCGTTGGACCTGACATCAACAACAAGGCTTATCTGTTCTTCTGTTTCCCGATCACTCACTATTTTCACTATATCCTCTCCTGCTCCCCTGTTTTGAGTTCAATGGGCAAACAAGTTTTCTATGGTGTACCTACTTGATTACACAACATAAACTCAAAACACATAATAGAAGAAAAACTAAATTGTGAACCAACCTGTGGTTGGATGATTACTAGGACAGTGGTATATCCTTGGCCCACCAGCGTTCAAGTCCTGGTGCTCGCATTTATCCTGGATTTGTTTTAGAATTTCCGGCGATGCAAGCTCAGTGGGAGGAGACGTTCCCGTCGACTACGAGGCGCCTACAGTAACTTTGTAAAATCTCAAGATGATATGCCGGCTCAGTCTCTCGGAGGTGCTCATAAGGTGCGTGTGTGCATTCATAGGGATGAGTGTATGCATGTTTATATGAGCGATTGCATCTGTACTGTGTTAAAAATTAACTAAATAAGGAAACGAATTATAACCCGTTAGTTGTGGATATTTCTCCTAGTCATGATAAGAGAAAAGAAAATGATACTGGATTATAGTCACCTTTATAGAATTCCGCCTGCACACATTTTATAGAATTCCACCTAATTCGTATTTGTGTTAATCAGGAAAAGTCATGGAAATACTTCACAAATAAAAGTCATGGTGGCTTAGGTGTCGTGGACCTCAGAGTCCAAAACAAAGCTCTGCTTACAAAGTTTCTATACAAGTCTTTAACAGAGCAGATACTCCTAGGGTTAAGCTAATATGGAATTCCTATTATGCAAATGGTGATCTTCCCAGTTTCCCAACAAAGGTTGGATCATTTTGGTGGAGAGACTGTTGTTCCATCCTTGAAAATTTCAAATAGATGACAATATGTAATGCTGGCAAAGGGGACAACATTGCCTTGTGGTATGACAAGTGGGCTGATGATAATCTAGAAACCACTATGCCTCACCTGCACTCTTGGGCTAAGAACAAGCAAATTACTCTGGCTCAGGCTACAAATCTGGATGTGGATAGCTTCTATGATATGTTCTATCTCCCTATGTCATCTATTGCTGTCCAACAGAGTATTGTTGTAAGAGAGATGATTAATAGCAGAGCTACAATCCAATCTATTGACATATGACAGTTCTATGGGGTGGCACAAAATATTCCAATAAAAGGATTTATCTAGAATATATTGGTAATCCACCAGATGCTCCCAAACCTTTTCATTGGACTTGGAAATCTTGCTCCCTCCCTAAACAAAAAATTTTCTTCTGGTTGCTACTACAAGACAGACTCAACACCAGACATCTCCTTGTGACGAAAAACTTCCACATTGAGAGCAGCAGATGTGTCCTATGCGATGATGACCCCAATGAGCAATTCATCCGTTTATTTTTCAGCTGTGATTTTAGCCACAATTTCTGGTTATCTATTGGATTTCAATGGAACACTGATCTTGATTTGGTGGAGATGCTTGTGGAAGGAAAGAAGCATGACAACATATGTTGCTTTAATGAATGCCTAATTGCAGGGTGTTGGAGCATTTGGAAGCACAGAAATGGCATCATCTTTGATCATCAGACCAGGAATATCAACCAATGTATTGCTAGCTTCAAGGAGCACTATGACATGATCATCAAAAAAGCTAGGCCTAGTCTGAAAGAAGGGATGCAGTCCTGGCTAGACTATTTGTAAACTATCATTGTTTGAATCCTTTGTACAAATTCATGTAATTGCCCCATCATATTAATAGAAAAGAGCTACAGTGGGGGCCTTCCCCACTGTGTGTTGCTTAAAAAAAAGGATAATTTTCTGAAATCAAGGAATTGTTTCCACGGCGCTACGACAACCAATGGGCGTAAAGTGGATTTTGCTCAAACGTAAATTAAACATGGTCCTCTCAGGTATGGATTATTTGGACGTATTACGATGTTTTTTTGTTTTTGAGATAGAAGATATGTGAAACTTGTCCACCGTAATTAAATTATTGTCTAAATTTCAAAAGAAAAAAAATAGCAACACTTGGTACCTAAAGTTGTCGTTTTGGGCATCGACAATATCTTGTAAACATCGCAATACCACAGGCCGTCCGCACCGGACATCCACAAATAGTATTTTCATATATAGTTCTCCAACACAATTGACTTTAAATCCAATAAAAAGGAACTAAAGCTACAAAAGCTAGCGGTGCATGGTTTACTGCTGTGAAATAGGACCAGAGAGGAACACGCCAAACTAGTAGCCCAGTCAGGCAAGATCGAGTTTCATTTTGTATTTCCTTTTTCTATAGATTTATTTTGTACTCCTTTTGTGTTGGAGGGAGTGAAGAGTTTGATAATTCCTGTAATATACCAATTTGTGTATTTATGAAAAAATTGAAAACATGAACAATTTTTAAAATTGTGAACAAAATTTTGAAACCTAAACATTTTTGAAATTACGAACAAATTTTGAAAAGGAACCAAATTTGGAAGTCGAAGAAATATTTGATTTTTGAACAAGTTTGCATAGAAATAAACTTGAATAATAAAAATAGAAAATAAAAAGCAAAAATGAACATACCTAGAGACAAACCCTACCTACAGTATTTGGAGGCAAACCCTACCTATTAAATGAAATTAAAAATTACACTTACTATTGCATTGCCCTAACCCTAACTAAAGCCTGATTTAAACCGACAAACTAACTGAATCAAGAAAGTATGTAGAGGCAACGACGGGCGGGAGGGGGCTCTGTTAGCTAGTGAGGGAAGGAGGGATGGAAGCTCCAGTGGTCGAGGCGACGGATGACATGGAAGGCAGCTCCGACAGTCGCGGTGGCGGACGACATGGGCATGAAGCTATGGTGGACGATGCTCCAGCAATAGGGAGGGACGCCAGCAGGATCCAGACGTGGAGGGGGGAGAGCAAGTAGGCCGAGATAGAAGTGGAAATTTAAAAGGACGGGCTAGATGGACGCATGAGTGGTATGTAAAGAGATAGAAATGGCGGGCGGTGGCAAGCGCCCACCATAACAAAGTAAGATATGAGTGGCGGGCAGTTAGAAGGGCCTGGCACTATAATTATTTTTAATTTTTGGTTAGTATGGAATTACTTTTTCTATATGATTTCAACTTCAAACTTTTTCCATGATTAATTCAAACCATTGCAGCCCCATGTTCAAATCGGTTGCTAGAAATAACTCGTTTTCCAGCCGGTAGAAGGTCTCTTCGGTAGGAAATAGTGTACAAACGAGCTCCTAAAATGATGGAACTTGGCATGGGGTCCTCATTTGACCCCTGTAGTATGTGGTGAAAATTTTAGAGCGTTCTTGCAAAAACTTAATGCACTTCATGAAAAACTAAACACTCACCGGCGAAGTATTTGCATTTCGAAAGGAAACCACCGCGTTCCACAAAAAAAATCACCTTTTTAAAGCATTTCAACTTCAATATTTCTCCATGATTAATACACACCATTGAAAGACCCATGCTCAAATTTTGTAACTTTTTGAGTTGGTTTGCTATTTTCTAAGCATTAACTCTTTTCCCGACCACTAAAAAGGGCAAAAAAAAACTTTGGGCGTGAAAATGCTGTAGAAAGGGATGAAACCTGTCGTGGTGTCTTCATCGGAACCTGTAGGGTGTGTTAAAAATTTGAGAGTGTTTATGGCAAAAACTTGATGCACCTTGTGTAGAAACTAGACACTCTCCCTCGCAGTGTCAGGGTTCTGAATGAAAAACGACGCCTTCCACATGCAACTCCAATTTTTTTAAAGCTTTTCATCTTCAAACTTTTTCATGAGTAACAATACCATCTAAACCCCAAATCTCATATTTGGGATGATTCTAGTTTAGTAAATATGTTTTTCCACTATTTTTCAGACTTAAGATATGTGTGGCGGGCAGACTTTAATGCCCACCACTGCAAACTTTGGGAATTGTTTTAAAAAATTGGCGTGGGTTGTCGAAAGATATGTGTGGCAGGCATATTTCTTGCCTGCCACGGGTTCATGTTAAAGCAGTGGTGGGCCCTACTAGAGTGTAAGCCTCTGTTGTCTTCATCCCGTGGGGAGTTTGGTAATAATTTACATGTGGCAGGTGCTAAATATTACCCGCCACTGCTGTGCACGAAGTAGGTGTGGTGGTGCTTTTTACCAGCCACTGCTACTTTTTTTCAAAATAGCAGTTGCGGATTCCTGTCCATGCCGGCCACTCATTTGAGGACACCTATAAGCCTTTTTCATGTAGTGTATATAATTGTCATATTGAGCTTGAACTTTCTAGAACCATTTATTTAATCCTAGTCTTTCTTGAGCTGGTGGTTTTGTATTTCAGTAATTGTAAGAGAAATGTGAAGAAAACATGTATCCTAGATTAAATGGTTTGGTTCCCAGCGATGGAAGCAGTCCACCCGGGTTGAAGTCATTGACTTGACACGAATGCTAGCATATTCCTAGATTTATTTCAGGTTCTTTGGCACTATTCTTTCAGTGATATGGCGTGCCTGTTGACTACGAGGTTATTGTGGCAACTTCGTCAATCTAAAGATTTGCCGACTCAATCTTCTGAGGTACTCATGGTGGTCGGGCTGCGCATGTGTATTATTCATTGGGGTGAGTGTGCTCGCGTGTTGTGAGCGTCTTCATTTGTGACGTGTTTCTCAAACAATAAACTCGTATGTAAGTAATACTAGGAATTTATAAGATGCAAAATTTTCAGAAGATGACTTAGACTATTTGGGGCATGTATATACAAAAATAACAAAGAGATAGACAAGTCCCTTCCTGTGTGTGTGTGTGTTCGTGAAAGATAAAATGTCATGCTTTTTTTATTTTCCAGGTTATCTCTCAAGCAATAGGATGGATCCATATATGTTGCTCTTTTCAATGTGTGGAGAATTACGTACCTATGAGCATTGGTTGCAACCGTCTAAGAGACGATAGCATGTGATAAGTTCAACCTTTTTGGATGTCGGTACAACAATAGGTTATGTGTTGCATACAACAAACCACTAAATATAAATTAATTTCTCTTCTCATTTTTCAGATGATATAAATAGTCCTATTGTATTATGAATCCTTTCGGGCTATCATTTCATAGCATTAAGTTCATCGATGCTAATAATTAAAGTACACAACCTATCATTTTAAAAGCGCTCGATGGTACTTTAGGCAGTTTATGAAATTTCAAGGATTAATTTGCCATCAAACAAATGATGATGTCGGTAGCTATTTTCAAACTCGGAAGGGTCATCGCCAATAGGACCCCATCCCCTACTTTTCCTTCAGCGCTGTGGCAAAGTCGCCAGTCAAACTAGCGGTTTAATTCTTCACTTAGTATAAGATCGCTGAGAGCGGTGTTACGTCGGACGAACTCGCCTGCTCCTCTTATATATACCTAATAATAAACGGGCTATTACTTCTGGCAGTACTCGTTGAAATTGTCCTGAAAGTTGTAAAATATTACCCACCAATGCCACCTATAAGTGATAAAAAAATGTTTCACACTGGGGAATGCGCTGCCCGGGCCAGCCCATGGAGAAGGGATCTGCTATACTGCGCTGAGCGAGCCAGGAGAAGACACAGCGCGCCCGTTTGGGCCGCCTATGTCCAAGCGGCGTGCTTTTAGTTTTCGTATTTTTTCATTTTCTTTTTCTTTTCTGTTCCCCTTTTTCTACTTTAAATAATTTAGGACTTCAGAAAAGTTTGGAAAATTAAAACCAATAAGAATTTTGAACTTTTTTATAAATTATGAAATGTTTGTGGATTCAAAAATTGCCTTTTATTTTATAAAAAAATTGCTAATTCAAAAAGTGTTGTAAATTTTGAAAACAAATATTCACAAAATCAAAAAATGTTCACGATTTTTTGTAAAGTCCGCATACTAAAAAATGTTAATGAGATTGTAAAAAATATTGCTAATTCGAAAAATGTATCCTAAAAATTCAAAAACTATTCATGACATACAAAATAGTTTATTCATTCATAAAATGTTCGCCGATTCAGAAATTGATCATGCATTTCAAAAAATGTTCTTGAAATAAAAAAGTGTTCTTTACATAAAGAACATGTTTGTTAATTTCAAAAATAGTTCCACCAGTTTCCAACACAATGTTCGTCCATTCTAGAAATGTTCGCCAATTCAAGAGAATTGTTAAAAAATATCCACAATTTTCTAAAAATGTTTGGAAATAGTATAAAGTGGTCTTGACTTAAGAAAATGTTCGAATATTTGTGCAGTGTTCATCAATTTGATAAATATCCACAATTTCATATATGTTCATGAGTTTATTTTTTCATGATTTTATGAAATTGAGAGTGATGGTGTATCTTGGTGATGTAGTAAAATATGATCATGGCCATTAGCGATTATGATTTTCTTTTCTCCCATGACAACGCACCAACCCTTTTGCTTGTATGGACCAACGGCACAAAGGCGTGGGGACAGGAATAATGGCCAACAAAAACACTGGTTCGTATACTCGGAAGCAACAGTGCATATGCAGCTGTGGGCCTGTGGCTGGGCAGATGGACTGAGGCACTGCCGTCACGGCAGGTTACCGTAGTGTACTGTTGGTACAACGTTGCAAGATGAAGATTAATGTCCTCTTTTTGATCGATATTCCTTGGCATTATTAACTCGTTGTTTGATGTAAATATTGAGCCGTCATGCTACTATAGTACTCTTAGAGCATCTTCACTAGATAATCTATATTTTGGTGCTTCAAACAGGTGATTGTTCAAATTTAAAGCACCAAAAAGTGTTTTTTACATTTTCAAAAAAGGCTCAACTCCAACAGATGGTTCAAAACGGAAATATAAATAAAAGAGCAACTCCAATAGATGGTCCAAAACGAAGATTAAAACAATCAACTACTACTTCATCTCAACATAGTTCGAACATGAAATTCAACATAGTTTCATACATAAATTCAACTACTACTTATTCGAACTACTAGATGAAACTACTTCTCGTCGTTGGAGCTGCGGAACTGCTCCCAGAACTTGTCCTTGGTCGGGTCATTGCACCCCTCGTTCTCCTCCTCGGAGTCACCCCAGTCCTCATCCAACGACTTGATAGGGATCACAGTCGAGGGGCCGGCCTCGTCCTCCTTCATCACCCCCTTCTTTTGCGCCTCGACGTCGTGCTTCCAGTAGTGCTCCAGCTCGGCCTGGACGTACTGCGGATGCTCTCGCGCAAACCGAGCCATCGCTGCCTCATCGCTCTCGCCGGGAGCGACGACAACCGCCGGTCTCTTCTTCGCCTTCTTCACCGGCATCTCCTCCATCCGGATGCCCTGCGGCACGAGCCACTCTGCCACCTCCTGGGTCTCGACCTCCGGGAAGTTGAGGTCCGTCTTCGGCCGTCCGGCACGCCACACCGCCACGTTGTAGGCACCCACGGCCTCATCGACGATGGGATACGTGCCGAGCCACCAGTGCCGCCCGACGTCGGAGATCTCCACTCCGAAGTTCCTGGAGGGCTTCGCCCTTATGCCGAAGAAACTGGACTTGCCGTTGGCGTCTTCTTCGGTGCCATTGGGGAGCAGGCGACCGCCGAGCGGGGAGCGAGTCGGGGCGGCAGCCGAGCGGGGGTGGGCGGGCGGCGTGCGACGCGAGGCCGAGGCGGACAAAGCGGGGCCACGACATGCAGTGCGGGGCAGAGGCGGACAGAGCGGGGCGGCGGACGGACCGGAGACGGAGGCGGCTGGAGCGGGGCCGGGCCGAGGCGGACAGAGCGGGGCTGAACGAAGGACAGACCGGAGGCGGAGGCGGCCGGAGAGGAGGCGGAGGCGGCCGGAGAGGAGGCGGACGGGATCGGGGCGGGGCGGAGGCGAACGCGATGGGGTGGCGTGGCGGCAGGCGGCAGCCCAGGCAGGGTGGAATCGGCGGCAGGGGGCTGGATCTACGGCGGGGCGGCGTTGGGGAGCTGTGGCGGGGCGGCTGCCGAGCGAGGAGCTGCGGCGGGCGGGTCGCGAGGCGGAAGGGGAATGAACTGCCGGTTGGTCGTTTGGCGGACGGCCGCGGTTTTACATTAATTGTATCTTGTGATGTACATTTGCATCACGAAGTTTTCAATTTTACATCTTTGGAAGACGGTGATTTATTTTTTTTTACATATGGACCGTTTGTTGGAGCAGCGCTTTTTGCTCTTGAAACTCCAAAAGTTAGTTATTTTTACATATGAACCGTCTATCGAAGATGCTTTTAGCTGTTAGTATCCAAGCAACGAGCTCATATACATATCGACTTCCGCATGTAGAAAGTGAACTTCCCACGTGAGTATCGTTTTAAGAAGAAATACCATGTCACAAGATTGATATTTTTATATTTTCCATGTTGCAAAAACAAATTTACCTACATTTTCTTAGGAGCAAACAAAAAAAATATTGGTGTATACATGTTATGTACAAAAAGAATTGCCATGATCCATGTCAAAAACTATATAAAAACTAAACAAAATCACAAAAGAATTTAGCATGGCAAAATATAGGTGTCAATAAATTTGCCATGGTTTGGTTGAAAATTCGCCAAGGTAAATTCAATAAAAATGTTGTGGATAAGAAATTTTCTCTGTGCAGGTAAGTGTGAGAAAATTTGTATAGATAACATGGCTAAGTTTTTATGAAAATGCCTTGTCGTATGTTAATAGACAGTTTTTTATTAAATTTTCCATGTCACAAATGAGTGCGGCGATACATCGAACTAGTTCGCCTACTGCTGTATCTGGTCCAGTGGTACAACTTGGGGTGCGAGTGGTATTTTGGCGATATACTATATGGTGGGTCCATACCCAGTGGTAGGAATAGTTTATATTTGTCTACCTGTCCGAGTAGGGAGTTTTGGTGACCGGGTTCCATGGAGGCCGATTTTTAATAAATCAAAATTCAAACTGTCCGGTTTCAAGAAAACCTGAAAATCAAAATTCAAACTGTTCGGTTTCAAGAAAATCAAAATTCATGTACATACGATGAAATGTATGTGTGTGAAAGAAATCACGATAATATACCTTGAATTACGATATGTACAAAAAGTAAATTCATGGACTTTGGGGGGTGAACAGAATGATGTGTTGAAAAACCACTTTTTTTTTTGCACAGCCCTCATTTCACCATTTTCCATCTTGAATGTGCATTATTCCTCCATGTATATCTGCATTTTTGTAGAATTTTTTGAAACATAAAAAATATGAATTTAGATTTTTTTTTTTAAAAAAAATGGGCGCTATGGAGCTCAGCGTCCGAAAGAAATTTCCACGCCTGCTCGCACATACGACACTTTATTACGGGCATCGACACAGATCCCAATCGAGCCAACAACACTAATAGCGTGCTCAAGCGAGGATGAACGCGCCTATAAATTTTCGGATGGTTTTCCCACTATAGTATTAAGCTTACTTATATTTTTTGGAATCACGTAATTTCATCTCTCTTATCCTTCTCGGCTAGAAGTTACAAGTTTCCTGTCTTCCATCAATTATAATGTTTTTGCTTTGTTAACTTAGAAACTAGGACATCACAAGTGTGTTCATGCCATTCAAAAAATTATATAGTCAGCAATTTCACTTCACCACGATGAATTGAAGATACAAATACAGCATCTGTCCTAAATTACTTGTCGCTCAAATAGATGTATCTACCACTATTCGAGACGGATGGTGATAGATGTTCACCTAGTCAAATTACCCAAAAATATATGCCCTACTTAAAGCATCTACAACCGGACTTGACAAATCCGACCCCTGCCCAGGCGCGTCCGCAGACAATGACCGGTCACGTCTCAAATAATTCATTTTACAACCAGATACCTCAAATTAGAAATCACAAATCTGTTTTATTACATGCCTGGAATTTGGATTAATAAACAACTTGCCCCTGTCTTCGATCAGTGTTAACCTATGCGCGACCTCGAAGGATGACGGATGCGTTCCGTCAGAGATTCTTATACTGACGGTGGTTTCAGAATTCTTGCCTGTATGGGCCAGCTGGAGGAGCTAGTTACCGTTGGCACATATCGGTACAGGACCGAGATGTCGTCCTGGACAGCCGTGGGTCCGGCCGTAACCTATACGACAAAACAATATCATTTTTTCAGCAGCTATCCGACAATACCTGCAGCGTCTCATATCACAATGGATTCTTTTTTTTTCAGAAAACTTCTGATCTATTCATCTTCAATCATGGTAGTACAACGAACACCGGAATAATAAAAATTACATTCAGATTCGTAGACCATCTAGCGACGACTACAAGCACTGAAGCGAGCCGAAGGCGCGCCGCCGTCATCGCCCCTCCCTCGCCGGAGCCGGGCAAAACTTGTTGTAGTAGACAGTCGGGAAGTCGTCGTGCTAAGGCCCCATAGGACCAGCGCACCAGAACAGCAACCGCCGCTGATGAAGTGTAGCGTAGATCGGAAGTATCCAACCTGAAAACAGACGAACGTAGACGAACGACAACCAAATCCGAGCAGATCCACCAAAGATAGATCCGCCAGAAACACACCTCCACACGCCTACCGATGATGCTAGACGCACCACCGGGACAGGGGCTAGACGGGGATGACATTATTCCATCTTCAGGGAGCCGCCGCCGTCTTGCCTTCCTAAGCAGGACACAAAGCCTAACAAAACTCAAAGAACCATCTAAAAACGGAGCCCTCCCGTCGGCAAGGGCCGGGATCCACCGCGCCCCCATGGCCCTAAGGCCACGGGAGACGAGGCGGACCGACGGCAATGCCGGCGGGAGGCAGGGAAACCCTAATCTTTCTTGGGGAGGAGGACAGGAAGAGGCACGTCCGCTAAATAAGAGAAAGTTTCTTGCAAGGATATCTAGATGTATTTTTGCATCGATGGATTCCATGAGCAGGCGATCTCGTCCGCTCCCATGAATATTCATAAGATCACTTGTCTATTCTATGGTATGCGGACTGTCCATTGGCAAAAAAAATCTGGCGATCTGTCCACATAGCATTTAATATTACTCCTCCGAATACTATCAACACGTTATTTGGAACGTGGCTAGATGGGATAGATTCAGAAACGGCGAGACAGATCCGTGTAGGAGCATGTGCTTTATTATGGGCAGTTTGAAACTGTAGAAACGATTTGGTTTTTAATAGAACATCAAATTTTCATTTCTTGCAGGTTAATTTCCGGACCATTACACTGATCCGTATGTGGTCGCTACTCACTCCGACGGATGCCAGGGAGCGTATAGTTACTGGGTCTATCCAGCGGGAGACGGTAGCATGGACTATCTTCAACCGGTTTGGATGACGGTCATGTAATAGGATAGGTGTTTAGTTTCCTATCTTCTTTTATGCTTGCCGGTTGTGGCTATCCTACTCTTTTGTTTATGCTCTATGTAAGCCCTTTTGCTCTTTGAGATCCGAAGATTTTGTTTGAACCTTTTGCTTATCAATAATATGGCCGTATGCATCGTTCTGATGCAGAGGCCGGGGGATAATCTCCTTCTCGAAAAAAAATGGTATGCGAGTGATATAACACCTAGATGTGGCAAGAAACCTCAAGCTCTTATGATGTGCTTTTGAGGAGCTTTCTGTTTTTAAAATTATCTTTCATAAGATTGAACTTCTCTACTTTGGTGAAGCCACAGATTCAACATTCTAGAATGATGAGATTTTCGGCTGCCGGCTTTGGCATCTACCTTTCGGTACCTAGGTATCCCGATTAACTATATATTAGCTTCTAAGTGTCAATGAGTGGAAATATATGGAAGAGGGACTCGAGAAGCGACTCGCTAGTTAGAAGGCAAAACTCTTGTCTTATGGGGAGCAATTGGTTTTGATCAATTTTGTCCTCAACAATATCTTTGTATGTTCCCCTTCTTCCACTTACTTTTAGGGTTTATGTAGGGATTGAACTACTTCAAATCCAGATTATTCTGGCAGTGAAATGAATCGAAGAAATATCAGCAACCTATACATGTGTTTCTATGTGAGATATACAAAAAGGACAAATGCATACACAAAAATGAGCTTGTTCTTTGTTTTTTTTTCAGCGGAGTTTTGTCATTTTTGTGTACCGTATAATATGTTGTGTTACTGAGCAAAATTAAGAGGCGCATAGAGAGCATCCATATATATATATTCATATGATAAAAGATCACCTTTTTCAAAATTTCAAAAATACTATTTTTAGCCCTAAATTCAAACAAGATGCTCCGTGGAGCCGTGCTTTCTCTAATGAAGAGTAATACAGATGAGATTCACATGCAGGAGCAGCTCCGGTAGTACACACTCTGAAAGCGACTGGGCTGCTGACACTGACCAACATACCAAAAAAGTACTGGCTTGCAGGCAGAACCAATCAAAAGGTCATACTCCCTCCATTTCACAGTGTAGTGTTTTCTTTATCCTCGTGCTTCAACTTTGACCATAAATTTAACTATCAAGACCGATTGCGGCAGGAGCAAGAGTTATATCAGTGAATTCGTATTTCAAAGAAGTTTTCAATTATATATTTTTTTCTTCCGCCGCAGTCGGTTTCGTTGGTTAAATTTATGGTCAAAATTGGACCTCAAGAAGCATGAACGCACTATATTTTGAAACGGAAGGAGTAGTATTTATCTCATAAGTCCAACTCAAATTCCTAATGCATCCTATTCCCAACAGAACATCCTTTGGCCAGCCGATGCCGTTTGCTATTCGTCTGTCGTAACCATTCACTGTGTTCCGTGTCTTCCTACTAGCACAGTATGTTTCCCTGTATGTATTTTATAGAGGAGGCACGTTGTTTTTTCGAGAAAGGGTGAATTTTATTGATTCAAAGTGAAGCATCAAGTAGATACAAAACACAATGAGTACACACCAGGCCTCTGTATAGCTAGGATGCACACAGTCAACACCAACGTACACACACAAAAAAGCACGCCGACAAATAGCAAAGTTATACAAGACCAAAGCTATGCCTTAGCGAGAGAGAAAAAAACCCGAATTGATCAAAACAACGGTCGACAAACTACGAAAACAACCATATCTGCACCAACCTTCTCTTGACACAAGAGGGACAACGAGATTCTTCAGTAACAATGCCTTCAAGAAGGAAATGACGCTCAAGCGCCACCATCGCCGGATCCAACCACCAAAGGATAGACTCCAGGTTTTCACCCTAAAGAACAAGTCCGAGCATATCCAAGCAACGCCTTCAACAAGGTAACGGTGCAAGAACATCATCATTGCCAGGTATAACCAACTCGGTTCTGACCTAGGGTTTTCACCCAGGAGCTCGAGACCAGGTACTCAAGCAGTAGCACCACATGAAGTCAAACATGTGTTGTCGCCCCCACTTTTCCGCGATCACAACAGCTACCTGCATGGAGGTAGAAGTCTCACTGCCTCCGCTGCACATCTGTACCCTCTGCATCAAGTTGTCATTCATTAATTGCATTACACCATCATCAAAGGTGAACTGGTAGGAGCGGGAGCCGCCAAAACCCACAACCGGGCCTTCTGGTTGCATCCCACAGTTTTGCTGGTACAAGCCGCCGGCAGCGGTCATCGAATCTAAAGAGATTCTCCGATGTCCACCGCAATCTGCAGCTCGAGTGACCGGCCGATTTTGTCACAAGGAGAAAACCACGCAAATCCAACACCTGATGACGTTCGTTGATTTGATCAGATGCGACAACTACCAAGATGAGGAACGCTCAGCCCCAAACCTCGAGCAGACGCCGGGAGAGCCGCCTGCACCACCGCCACCAAGGACGTGCCTCGAGGTACACAAACCCCAGCCGCCTGCTAGCTCCAGATCTGATCCAGATGGACAGCGCCCAACTCCAGTAGCGAGGGCGCATCCCACCTGATGCCGGCCACCACGCTCCATGCCGTGTCAGAGCCCAGCCCGCTGGTGGAAGATCTGGATCACGAGCAGGGCAAGAGGACCCCAACAAGGGATGCACGAGGCCTTGTCGAGCGCTGCACCAGGGAATTCTGGCTGCCGCCCGTTGGATCCATGACGAGGAGGGCCGGGCCGGTGCCAGAGATAGCTCGTGCGTTGTCGCAGCAGGGCCGGGCAACCGGCCGGGTCGTCCGCATGGAGGCGCAAATTTCCAGCGAAGCCCATCCGAAACAAGCCGCCGTGAACCTCCCAGATCCAGAGTCTCCGGAGCCCACAATCTCGTTGCCTCCATGCCCTACAGCAAGCCGGAGCCAAGCCACAGGAAGAAACGAGTGGGAGTCTCACGAAGACGCCTTGCTTGCCGTCGCGGGAGGGCTGTGCCGATCGGCCGTCAAGTCGCCCCAGCACTCATGCAGCCCGTCCAGCAGGGAAAATATGTTTTAGAACACCTGCACCCAGGCCCATCTATCCTAGCCATCCATTTTTCGCATCGCGATTCGTGCAAATACATTTATCTTTTTTGTTTCTCTCACATAGAACATGTTTTGAACTTCAAACTTCCGCAGCACAGCAAAGCTTTCTATCTAGAATCTGGGATAAAACTTTCAGTTTTTTTCGTCCAAAATAAATATATGAATTAAGATTTTTTTTGTTAAAAAAACTTATTTTTAGTATTTACGTCGGACCAAAAAATATGAAAGTTTTATCTCACGTTCTAGTTAGGAAGCTCTATTGTGCTGCAAAGTTTGTGATTCAAGACATGTTCTATATGAGAGAAATAAAAAAGAGAAATTTACATGTAAAATGTTAGTTGTGTTGCATAGATCTTAAAGCAATGTTGGAGAGCTAAGATAGATGCGCCTGGGTGCAGGTGCTCAAAAAATCTGCTTCCCGTCCAGCAGCCACACGCAGATCCAAAAACGCCAAGAAGCTGTACGCCATCAGAGAGTAATCCCACCGCCGCCGGCACCGCACGAGCTTTGCTCGGCGGCGCACACCGGCGGCGGCAGGGGAGGAGAGAGGAGGTGGGGAGTCGAGGGCTGCTAGGGTGGGGCGCCCCGGTGCCGCTCGGGAGCGGCACGGGAGAGAGGAGCCACGTTGTATGTCCAAGATTCAACCACTGAAGTGCTCAGGCTTTAGTGTGACGGGGATATGAATGGCACACTCTGTGCATGTTCACAACTATGACTGTACTTCAGTACGGAAGGTAGTCATGTGAGCACATCGTGATCTTGTGGTGTACGGGTTTTCCTTTTTCTTTTTCTTTTCCGAAATGGGTTTCATAGCTTTATCCTCATTTAAGACTCATAAAATGAACATGGAGCTTGGGATTTTCTTTTCGTGCGGAAAATATAAAACCTAGATGGAGATGATCACTAGTAGAAAACAGGGCATCTGTCCCGATTTTAGAGGGCCTTTAGTCCTGGTTCTGCAAACGGGACAAAACGATCGGGACTAATGCCCATTACTTTTAGTCCCGGTTGACTTACGAACCGTGACTAAAGGAGCTCCATGTGGCCGATGTGGGGCGCCCAGACAGGAGCACCTTTAATCCCGGTTGGTAACACCGACCGGGACTAAAAGGCAGCCACGCGTCAGCAGCTTCCAGGCACCGGGGTTTTGTTTTAAAGGGAGGGGTTTATGGATTTTGGAGCGTTTAGGGGTTCCATATTTAGGGCTCCACTAGCAGAAAATTGCATTGTGCATTCCTCTGCCTATGATTATGAAAAAGAACATAAAACACGACCGGACGGGAAGAACTATGTAGCACATTGACCCCACATTCTCTGCACTACTTGGTCAAATAATTCTGCAGCAGAAGCAGCTTAACGACTAATCATTTCTCTCGAAGACAATCATTTATCAGACAGCACATCCTCACTGGCAAAACCAGACTTCAAAAGAAAGCAAAAGCTGCCCGTTAAGCACCAGCCATGAAATCCCTTTGTTAATTCCTAGTCCAGCTAGCATGTTCCACCTGCACAAATTATCACTCAGGCACCTATATATGTCACTTTCGCTGCGTCACAATGCACAAAACATATACGTTCTTGGCCTTTTTTTCTAGTTATATACTACAATACGGTAATAGGGGAAAACCTGGGTATGAAAAAGAGTTTAGTTGCCGCAAAAATGTGAAACGAAAGTGGGAAATCGGCAAGAAATGGATCAGTGTGTGAAGCTTATTTAACAAAACCCATGACTGCAATCAGTTGATACCCGAGTACTTAAATATTTGTCATGGAAACAACTACAATATTACATCAGGCACTTTAGGTGAAGCCCAAGGACGACCTGCTCGGCCCAAGTGGGGGACAAAGCCCAACCCACAGAACAGGAGATGACCGGGTCCAGTAACCGAAGATATATGGGCGACTCTTCTTCCTGGAGAGGCATCGAAGAACAGATACCTGAACCCGGCGCCGTTGGGCGAGCTCCTCCTCCCACCTCCCGGCTCTACTTCCCATTCCCCTTCTTGCTGATGAACCCTAGCTACCCCCTTGTACTGAATTCGTCGATTGTGAGTGAAATCCAGTGCTAGATACCTAGGATCGTATCATTTGGTATTCAGAGCCTATTTTCCCCACCACCCCACCATCTTCAAGCAATCATGGCGGAGCTCGACCTGCAGAAGTTGATGGCGGAGGCTACGCAGCAGCGGAGCAGCATCACCACCACGCTCCTTGCGATCCAGAAGTCACTCGACAAGATGCAGCAGATGGTCACCAAGAGGGAGCCGGTGCTGGCCTCCCTCGAGCCGGCTGTCAATGAGCTCCCTGCCCGACAGCCCTGCAGCCATTACGACGGTTATACCTACAGCGAGTGATGCCGAGGATGTGCGTGAAGTCGTCCTCCCTGCAACAAGTGTCTACTCCGCCACAGCGCACGACACCTGCTCAACCTCGGTGGCCATGACGGAGATGGACTCAACAACCGTGCTCAAGCTCCTGCCCACTTTGGAGTATCCTTGCGACACAAGCCCATCATCAGTCGTGACAGTCAGGATCCTATCTTCCGATGTTACAGGTTACGAGTTCTTGACATTGCCATGGGATCCTGGACAACGAGCAATTGATTTAACTCCATTAATCCATGCTGAAGGCTATGATGCAAACAAGGCAAAATGTGTGCCCGCTGTTCAAGTGCTCGGATGGGACCTGATTAGTGGTTTCCATCATGAGAAGCCATGGGATCCTTGGACTTCCTTGCTGACCGCGCCATCTCACATTACATACATGATAGGTTCTATGCAGTACAATTTTCATTTGCCGCCGCCTTACTGTTTTCAATGTCTGCAGCAAACTAGTGCAGTGGTTGAAGCTTCTCTTTGCTGGGAACGTCACAGAATTTGGATAATTCGGCATGGTACTGTACCCAGCTCGCTAGTGGCAGATTTGTTGCAGGAGAACTTGACTGAGAAGCCAAAGTACAATGTTCATATTACATCTAGTGAGGGTGAATATAAGCAGCTTCACACATCATTCGTTCCTTGGCGGACAAGCGTAGTCTGTGTTTCTCTCTGTTGCTCTCCTCGGTTTCAATGGAAGGTAGCCTGGCTATTCTATCACCCGACTAAGTGCTGCCCAGTGGCACTACTTTGGCTACCGATGCGGGCAGACTATTTCACTAAATTTTGGGTATATGCAGTTCAGAAGGGAGGGTTGATCATCAGGTTATCAACGAATCTATACTGCGGCAATACAACAAAATCCGAAGGGATGCAGGAGTTCCTGACGATTGGAATATAGGTGACATATATATGCCAGGCAGTATGCTTAGATGGAGAAATTCTAGAGAAGACTGCAGCTAGTGCAGAAGAATTCAGCATCAACAAAGCTAGTTTTCAGTTGCAAAGAAGAAAAAAGAATGCATGGCGAGGGAAATATACATGGGAGTTATTAGTGCAGATTTTCAAGGAAGCCTGCTTCTGATTAAGGCCATCTGGGTGTGGTCACTATATTTGGCTGGAAGTGCGACGAAGACTAAGCAAGATGTTACATCTAACATGGTTTGTCGTCAGTTACGACAGTTTGGGTTGTTCGTTCTGCATCTTAAGAATGGGGTTTCTTGCTGCTCATGCCATTATACTGCAGGAGGAGATACATGGTATGGGTGTGAGTTGGATTTGGTGAACCTACAGGACAGTAAGGTGATGTTAGTGGAGCTGAGCTCTTGGAACTATGAGTTAGTAACGAGGGCAGTGCAGCCTCGACCCTCTTGGGAGTCTCATTCATTGGAAAAATTATCCACCTTGCTACATTCTGCCACAAGTGACAATGAAAACACAGAAGTACAGGTCAGCATGATGCTTATGCATACATCTGTTTAGTGGCATTACTTGAGGAAAGAGGAATTTGAGGGGAGTGGAAATTCTTCAAGAGACGGCCTGATGGTACCCCAATCAGCAAATGGAATTCAGGGATCTAAACTTAGGAGTTCCAACCAAGTGTCTTCTTTTCATCAATGGTCGGCACATTGGTACACTGCTTATTTTCAGGCGCAAAATGGCTTTGGCAGAAGGAAATTGCACATCCATGCTACATGGTAAGGGAACATTGGCAGCTTCATACTGATCTTGGCAGTGCTCACAAGAGGAGAGTGCGACCTAATGCAACAGAGAGCAAGGGATTCAAGAGCAAAATCTGGCTAGCCTTTGGCATCCCACTGGTAAAAAGTAACCTAACTGGGAACAAGCCGCTGATGTTTAGTACTAACCCTGCAAAGGATTTGCGAGTGTTGCGTCTAGAACACCACATCCCTATTCTATCCATGTCTATGTTGGGGAACGTAGCAGAAATTCAAAATTTTCCTACGTGTCACCAAGATCTATCTATGGAGAAACCAGCAACGAGGGGAAGAAGAGTGCATCTACATACCCTTGTAGATCGCTAAGCGGAAGCGTTCAAGTGAACGGGGTTGATGGAGTCGTACTCGTCGTGATTCAAATCACCGATGACCAAGTGCCGAACGGACGGCACCTCCGCGTTCAACACACGTACAGCCCGGTGACGTCTCCCACGCCTTGATCCAGCAAGGAGAGAGGGAGAGGTTGAGGAAGACTCCATCCAGCAGCAGCACAACGGCATGGTGATGATGGAGGAGCGTGGCAATCCTGCAGGGCTTCGCCAAGCACCACAGAAGAGGAGGAAGAAGAGACGCAGGGCTGCACCAACGAGAGATAGAATCACATGTGTCTTTGGGCAGCCCCCTAGGCCTCATATATATAGGGGAAGGGGAGGGCTGCGCCCCCTCTAGGGTTTCCCATATATAAATCTTTACCTCCGGACCATTCCAGAACTCCTCGTGACGTCCGGGATCTCATCCGGGACTCCAAACAACATTCGGTAACCACATACAAGCTTCCTTTATAACCCTAGCGTCATCGAACCTTAAGTGTGTAGACCCTACGGGTTCGGGAGACATGCAGACATGACCGAGATGTTCTCCGGTCAATAACCAACAGCGGGATCTGGATACCCATGTTGGCTCCCACATGTTCCACGATGATCTCATCGGATGAACCACGATGTCAAGGACTTAATCAATCCCGTATACAAATCCCTTTGTCTAGCGGTATAGTACTTGCCCGAGATTCGATCGTCGGTATGCCGATACCTTGTTCAATCTCGTTACCGGCAAGTCTCTTTTACTCGTTCCGCAACACATCATCCCGTGATCAACTCCTTGATCACATTGTGCACATTATGATGATGTCCTACCGAGTGGGCCCAGAGATACCTCTCCGTTTTCACGGAGTGACAAATCCCAGTCTCGATTTGTGCCAACCCAACAGACACTTTCGGAGATACCCGTAGTGCACCTTTATAGTCACCCAGTTACGTTGTGACGTTTGGCACACCCAAAGCATTCCTACGGTATCCGGGAGTTGCACAATCTCATGGTCTAAGGAAATGATACTTGACATTATAAAAGCTTCAGCATACGAACTACATGATCTTGTGCTAGGCTTAGGATTGGGTCTTGTCCATCACATCATTCTCCTAATGATGTGATCCCGTTATCAATGACATCCAATGTCCATGGTCAGGAAACCGTAACCATCCATTGATCAACGAGCTAGTCAACTAGAGGCTTACTAGGGACATGGTGTTGTCTATGTACCCACACATGTATCTGAGTTTCCTATCAATACAATTCTAGCATGGATAATAAACGATTATCATGAACAAGGAAATATAATAATAACCTATTTATTATTGCCTCTAGGGCATATTTCCAACAGTCTCCCACTTGCACTAGAGTCAATAATCCAGCTCACATCGATATGTGATTGCAATGATTCCAACACCCAAGGTCACATCCCCATGTGACTAACACCCAAAGTGTTTACTAGAGTCAATAATCTAGTTCACATTACTATGTGATTAACACTCAATGAGTTTTTGGTTTGATCATGTTATGCTTGTGAGAGATGTTATAGTCAACGGGTCTGAACCTTTCAGATCCGTGTGTCCTTTACAAATCTCTATGTCATCTCCTAGATGCAGTTACCACGCTCTATTTGGAACTATTCCAAATAACTGTTCTACTATACGAATCCAATTTACTACTTAGTATAATCTGGATCAGTGTCAAAGTTTGCATCGACGTAACCCTTTACGACGAACTCTTTTCCACCTCCATAATCGAGAAAATTCCTTAGTCCACTAGTTACTAAGGATAACCTTGACCGTTGTCCTGTGATCCATTACTGGATCACACTTGTACCCCTTGACTGACTCATGGCTTGGCACACTTCAGGTGCGGTACAACATAGCATACTTTAGAGCCTATGTCTAAGCACAGGGGACGACCTTCGTCCTTTCTCTCTATTCTGCCGTGGTCAGGTCTTGAGTCTTACTCAATACTCACATGTGTAATACAGCCAAGAACTCTTTCTTTGCTGATCTATTTTGAATTCCTTCAAAATATTGTCACGGTATGTATTCATTTGAAAGTGCTATTAAGCGACTTTGATCTATCCTTATAGATCTTGACGCTCAATGTTCAAGTAGCTTAATCCAGGTTTTCCATTGAAAACACTCTTCAAATAACCCTATATGCTTTCCAGAAATTCTACATCATTTCTGATCAACAATATGTCAACAACATATACTCATCAGAAATTCTATAGTGCTCCCACTCACTTCTTTGGAAATATAAGTTTCTCATAAACTTTGTATAAACCCAAATCTTTGATCATATCATCAAAGCGTACATTCCAACTCCGAGATGCTTACTCCAGTCCTTAGAAGGATTGCTGGAGCTTTGCATACTTGTTAGCATCTTTCAGGATTGACAAAAATCTTCTGGTTGTATCACATACAACCTTTCCTCAAGTAAATCGTCGAGGAAACAATGTTTTGACATCCTATCTGCACAATTTCATAAATAATGCAGTGATCACTAACATAATTCCAACAGACTCTTAGCATCGCTACGAGTGAGAAAGTCTCATCGTAGTCAACTCCTTGAACTTGTCGGAAAAAATATTAATGACAAGTCGAGCTTTCTTAATGGTGACATTTACCATCATTGTCCGTCTTCCTTTTAAAATCCATATGTACCTAACAGTCTTACGACCATAAAGTAGTTCTTCCAAAGTCTACACTTTGTTTTCATATATGGATCCTCTCTCGGATTATATGGCCTCGAGCCATTCATCGGAATCCGGGCCCACCATCGCTTCTCCATAGCTCGTAGGTTCATTGTTGTCTAGCAACATGACTTCCAAGACAGGATTACGTACCACTCTGAAGTAGTACGCATCCTTGTCATCCTACGAGGTTTGGGAGTGACTTGATCCGAAGTCTCATGATCACTATCACAAGCTTCCACTTCAATTGGTGCAGGTGCCACAGGAACAATTCCTGTGCCCTGCTACACATTAGTTGAAGTGACGGTTCAATAACCTCATCAAGTCTCCACCATCCTCCCACTCAATTCTTTCGAGAGAAACTTTTCCTCGAGAAAGGACCCGATTTGAGAAACAATCCTTATTGCTTCCGGATCTGAGACAGGAGGTATGCCCAACTGTTTTGGGTGTCCTATGAAGATGCAGTTATCCGCTTTGGGTTCGAGCTTATCAGCCTGAAACCTTTTCTTATAAGCGTCGCAGCCCCAAACTTTTAAGAAATGACAGCTTAGGTTTCTCTAAACCATAGTTCATACGGTGTCGTCTCAACGGATCTATGTGGTTCCCTATTTAAAGTGAATGAAGTTGTCTCTAATGCTTAACCCATGAACGATAGTGGTAATTCGACAAGAGACATCATGGTATGCATTATATCCAATAGGGTGCAACTATGATGTTCGGACACACCATCACACTATGGTGTTCCAGGCGGTATTAGTTGAAACAATTTCCACAATGTCTCAATTGTGTACCAAACTCGCAACTCAGATATTCATCTCTATGATCATATCATAGATATTTTATCCTCTTGTCACGACGATATTCAACTTCATTCTGAAATTACTTGAACCATTCAATAATTCAGACTTGTGTTTCATCAAGTAAATATGCTCAGTATCTACTCAAATCATCTGTGAAGTTAGAGCATAACGATATCCACTACGTGCTTCAGCACTCATTGGACTGCACACATCAAAATGTGTTACTTCCAACAAGTTGCTTTCTTGTTCTATTTTACTGAAACCGAAGCTTTCAGTCATCTTGCCCATGTGGTATGATTTGCATGTCTCAAGTGATTCAAAATCAAGTGAGTCCAAACGGTCCATCTGCATGGAGTTTCTTCATGCGTATATACCAACAGACATGGTTCACATGTCTCAATCTTTTCAGAAATGAGTGAGTTCAAAGATCCATCAGCATGGAGCTTCTTCATGCGTTTTATACCAATATGACTTACATGGCAGTGCCACAAGTAGGTGGTACTATCATTACTATCTTATATCTTTTGGCATGAACATGTGTATCACTATGATCGAGATTCAATAAACCATTCATTTTAGGTGCAAGACCATTGAAGGTATTATTCAAATAAGTAGAGTAACCATTATTCTCCTTAAATGAATAACAGTATTGCGATAGACATAATCCAATCATGTCTATGCTCAACGCAAACACCAAACACCAATCTCGATGGTAGAGGGAGCGTGTGATGCTTGATCACATCAACCTTGGAAGCACTTCTAACACATCTCGTCAGCTCACCTTTAGCTAGTCTCCGTTTATTCCGTAGCTTTTATTTCGAGTTACTAATACTTAGCAACCGAACCGGTATCTAATACCCTGATGCTACTAGGAGTACTAGTAAAGTACACATTCACATAATGTATATCCAATATACTTCTATCGACAGCCTTCTCATCTACCAAGTATCTAGGGTAATTCTGCTCCAGTGGTTGTTCCCCTTATTACAGAAGCACTCAGTCTCGGGTTTGGGTTCAACCTTGGGTTTCTCCACTAGAGCAGCAGCTGATTTGCCGTTTCATGAAGTATCCCTTCTTGCCCTTGCCCTTATTGAAACTAGTGGTTTCACTAACCATCAACAATTGATGCTCCTTCTTGATTTCTACTTTCGCGGTGTCAAACATCGCGAATATTTCAAGGATCATCATATCTATCCCTGATATGTTATAGTTCATCACGAAGCTCTAGCAGCTTGGTGGCAATGACTTTGGAGAAACATCACTATCTTATCTGGAAGATCAACTCCCACTCGATTCAAGTGATTGTTGTACCCAGACAATTTGAGCACAAGCTCAACGATTGAGCTTTTCTCCCTTAGTTTGCAGGCTAAGAAAATCGTCGGAGGTCTTATACCTCTTGACGTGGGCACGAGCCTGAAATCCCAATTTCAGCCCTCGAAACATCTCATATGTTCCGCGACATTTCAAAATGTCTTCGGTGCCTTAATTCCAAACCATTTAACATTACTGAACTATCATGTAGTCATCAACACGTGTATGTCGGATGTTCGCAACATCCACAGACCACGTTCGAGGTCCAGCACACCGAGTGGTGCATTAAGGACACAAGCCTTGTACTGTCCGCATAATTGCTACTATCAACTTTCAACTATATTTTCTCTAGGAACATATCTAAAACAGTAGAACTAAAGCGCGAGCTACGACATAATTTGCAAAATCTTTTTGACTATGTTCAGGATAATTAAGTTCATCTTATGAACTCCCACTCAGATAGACATCCCTCTAGTCATCTAAGTGATTACATGATCCGAATCAACTAGGCCGTGTCTGATCATCACGTGAGACGGACTAGTCAACGTCGGTGAACATCTTCATGTTGATCGTATCTACCATACGACTCATGCTTGACCTTTCGGTCTTCTGTGTTCCGAGGCCATGTCTGTACATGCTAGGCTCGTCAAGTTAACCCTAAGTGTTTCGCGTGTGTAAATCTGGCTTACACCCGTTGTATGTGAACGTAAGAATCTATCACACCCGATCATCACGTGGTGCTTCGAAACGACGAACTGTAGCAACGGTGCACAGTTAGGGGAGAACACTTCTTGAAATTGTTGTAAGGGATCATCTTATTTACTACCGTCGTTCTAAGCAAATAAGATGTATAAACATGATAAACATCACATGCAATCAAATAGTGACATGATATGGCCATCATCACTTTGCTCCTTTTGATCTCCATCTTCGGGGCTCCATGATCATCATCGTCACCGGCATGACACCATGATCTCCATCATCATGATCTCCATCATCGTGTCTTCTTGAAGTTGTCACGTCATCTATTACTTCTACTACTACAGCTAACGGTTAGCAATAAAGTAAAGTAATTACATGACGTTTATGTTGACACGCAGGTCATGAATAAATAAAGACAACTCCTATGGCTCCTGCCGGTTGTCATACTCATCGACATGCAAGTCGTGATTCCTATTACAAGAACATGATCAATCTCATACATCACATATATCATTCATCACATCCTTTGGCCATATCACATCACATAGCATACCCTGCAAAAACAAGTTAGACGTCCTCTAATTGTTGTTGCATGTTTTACGTGGCTGCTATGGGTTTCTAGCAAGAACGTTTCTTACCTATGCAAAAACCACAACGTGATATGCCAATTGCTATTTACCCTTCATAAGGACCCTTTTCATCGAATCCGATCCGACTAAAGTAGGAGAGACTGGCACCCGCTAGCCACCTAATGCAACTAGTGCATGTCAGTCGGTGGAACCTGTCTCACGTAAGAGTACGTGTAAGGTCGGTCCGGGCCGCTTCATCCCACGATGCCGCCGAATCAAGATAAGACTAGTAACGGCAAGCATATTGAACAATATCAACACCCACAACTACTTTGTGTTCTACTCGTGCAAAGAATCTACGCAATAGACCTAGCTCATGATGCCACTGTTGGGGAACGTAGCAGAAATTCAAAATTTTCCTACGTGTCACCAAGATCTATCTATGGAGAAACCAGCAACGAGGGGAAGGAGAGTGCATCTACATACCCTTGTAGATCGCTAAGCGGAAGCGTTCAAGTCAACGGGGTTGATGGAGTCATACTCGTCGTGATTCAAATCACCGATGACCAAGTGCCGAACGGACGGCACCTCCGCGTTCAACACACGTACAGCCCGGTGACGTCTCCCACGCCTTGATCCAGCAAGGAGAGAGGGAGAGGTTGAGGAAGACTCCATCCAGCAGCAGCACAACGGCATGGTGATGATGGAGGAGCGTGGCAATCCTGCAGGGCTTCGCCAAGCACCACAGAAGAGGAGGAAGAAGAGACGCAGGGCTGCACCAACGAGAGATAGAATCACATGTGTCTTTGGGCAGCCCCCTAGGCCTCATATATATAGGGGAAGGGGAGGGCTGCGCCCCCTCTAGGGTTTCCCATATATAAATCTTTACCTCCGGACCATTCCGGAACTCCTCGTGACGTCCGGGATCTCATCCGGGACTCCGAACAACATTCGGTAACCACATACAAGCTTCCTTTATAACCCTAGCGTCATCGAACCTTAAGTGTGTAGACCCTACGGGTTCGGGAGACATGCAGACATGACCGAGATGTTCTCCGGTCAATAACCAACAGCGGGATCTGGATACCCATGTTGGCTCCCACATGTTCCACGATGATCTCATCGGATGAACCACGATGTCAAGGACTTAATCAATCCCGTATACAAATCCCTTTGTCTAGCGGTATAGTACTTGCCCGAGATTCGATCGTCGGTATGCCGATACCTTGTTCAATCTCGTTACCGGCAAGTCTCTTTTACTCGTTCCGCAACACATCATCCCGTGATCAACTCCTTGATCACATTGTGCACATTATGATGATGTCCTACCGAGTGGGCCCAGAGATACCTCTCCGTTTTCACGGAGTGACAAATCCCAGTCTCGATTTGTGCCAACCCAACAGACACTTTCGGAGATACCCGTAGTGCACCTTTATAGTCACCCAGTTACGTTGTGACGTTTGGCACACCCAAAGCATTCCTACGGTATCCGGGAGTTGCACAATCTCATGGTCTAAGGAAATGATACTTGACATTATAAAAGCTTCAGCATACGAACTACATGATCTTGTGCTAGGCTTAGGATTGGGTCTTGTCCATCACATCATTCTCCTAATGATGTGATCCCGTTATCAATGACATCCAATGTCCATGGTCAGGAAACCGTAACCATCCATTGATCAACGAGCTAGTCAACTAGAGGCTTACTAGGGACATGGTGTTGTCTATGTACCCACACATGTATCTGAGTTTCCTATCAATACAATTCTAGCATGGATAATAAACGATTATCATGAACAAGGAAATATAATAATAACCTATTTATTATTGCCTCTAGGGCATATTTCCAACAGTCTAGTCATCAGCTCCCATGTGACATGAAGTATGTTATTCAACATGTGAAGATAGTGGAGATTTCATTGAAGTTGATTCAGGTTGGAGTCATTCCCTTGCTTGGCAGTAACTCTCATAGTGGCCGTCACGAACAGTTATGGGATCCTGGAGGCAACACTTCATCGGTGTGGCTCTACCATGGTATATTGATTGGTGGTCGGCATTCAGTGGATGCAATTGAGTTCCCATCTAGTTGTGAGGCAGCTCCTTTTCAAGGAGAGAGGTGTATTATGGTTCCCGCTTTCGTCGCCCACCACTACTACATCACCGCCATCCTCGACAAGGTTCATTTTGTCCATGCATACTACGAAGTTCCAGTTAGCACCGGCCATAACATCCTCAAGGACTACTTCGACTTCGACCAAGTCTATGTCAACAAGGACTACTACCTCGACACACCAGAGTCTTCGACCTCGTTCACGTCTACCTCGACCATTGCTACTTTTGTGAAGGCTACCACCACCAATCTAACAGCGCCTTGGGACCCCGGCAGAAATTTTTCAGCGCCGGCTTGGGGTCAAGCCGAGTTTCAAGGAGTGAGGAATGTCACGGGAACAACTACAATATTACATCAGGCACTTCAGGTGAAGCCCAAGGACGACCTGCTCGGCCCAAGTGGGGGACAAATCCCAACCCACAGAACAGGAGATGACCGGGTCCAGTAACCGAAGATATATGGGCGACTCTTCTTCCTGGAGAGGCATCGAAGAACAGATACCTGAACCCGACGCCGTTGGGCGAGCTCCTCCTCCTACCTCCCGGCTCTACTTCCCATTCCCCTTCTTGCTGATGAACCCTAGCTACCCCCTTGTACTGAATCCGTCGATTGTGAGTGAAATCCAGTGCTAGATACCTAGGATCATATCAATATTGAAGTCCTGTCAACCCATTTTTGAGCATATATCGGCACATTATGAGGAGGCAAAAGATACAAAGCTAGACATATACCGATCATCATTCAAAATAAATAAATCAAAGATCCAAATAAGGGTGGGATAGTATCTCTTTCATCGCAGAAACAACACTTTTGGCAATTCCTTCTTGGGCAGAAGCTTTCGTAGCAATTAATACTTAGTAAGAAACACTTGTATTAAAATTTAGGATTAAACCAGACAATATGAAGATATCTTGTGGAAGTGGAATTATTAACCAGTTGTTGACAACTGGTGAAAACTTAATATTTCCGGATGAAGTGTCTTATATTTGCATTTACTAACAAGTGATCTTTTTTTTGACGAGAATAGCAGGAGCTCTGCCTTTGCATTATAGGTAAGAGGGGTTCAGAACGTACAACATGTGGCCACCAGGAGAGGTTGGCATAAAAACAACACATACGCTGAAAAAACATACACACACTCTGGCTACATCTCTGTAGTTATAGGAGACTCCTTCGCTGCTCGGTACAGGGAAACATCCTCATTAATTAGTGCTGAAACCCTAATCGCCGTTAGTTCCTTTTGCTCAAACACCCTCCGATTCCTCTCCTTCCACAAGTTCCAAGCGGTGTATGTCGCCCAAGTGATCCCCTCGTGGACCCTACCCCGCCCTCCCGGGGCGGCGCAGAGCCTAGTCCACCAGTCTTCAATTGAGGAGGCTGCTGATGCAGCAGCGCACATTGTGCTATGCGTTCTCTGGAATTGACACCACACCTCCTTGGCGAAACAGCACTGCAGAGTTAAGTGCATAGCTGTTTCCTCTTCCTGGTCGCATAATTTGCATTTTTCATTGTGAGGCCATCCTCTGAAACGAAGCCGATCCGCAGTCCAGTTTCTGTTTTGTAAGAGCAGCCATATGTAGAATTTAACCTTGCGTCCCATTCTGCACTTCCAGACCTTTTCCAACCCTGGTTGTTCAATCCTGGCCACGAACTGAATTGCATAGGCAGCAGAGGCCGAGTATTTTGCACTTGCAGTTATAGACCATCCAATCTGGTCCTTTGAGTCCACAAGCATTACCGTTTGAAGCATGTTCCACAACCTGACGAATTCAGTTATCCGTGCCTCGTTGTTCATCCTCTGCGTACCATGCATCTAGCAGCCTATTACAATCGCCTCCTTGACTGAAAGTCTCTTGAATCTGGCAAGCTTAAAAATCTCCGGCGCGACGGTGCAGGGAGCTTCCCCATGTAGCCAACGATCCATCCAGAAGATTGCTAGGCGTCCATCTCCCACTTGGATTGAAGTGCAGCTCGAGAAAAGTTGCTTGTCCACAGCATCAGTTGGTGTGGGGGAACCCTTCCAAGGCCGATCAACATCATCCCATTTAAACCACTCCCAGCGCAACCGAAGCGCCCTGCTGAAACAGTCGATGTTCTTCACCCCAAGGCCTCCATATTTTTTTGGGGAGCATATATGTGCCCAGTTTACCAGGCTTTTGCCACCAGCCGATGCATCCTCCGACTCCCATAGGAAATTTCTCCTGAGCTTGTCAACTCTTTTGATGAACTACTTGTATGGTTGGAGAACCGTCAAGAAAAAGGTGGTTGTGGCCGTGACGACCGAGTTGATGTAGATCAACCTTCCCATTTTGTTCATCAGGCGCCCCTTTCGGGGAAAGAGTTTTCCTGCAATATTATCAATCACCGGCTGGACCTCAGCCCTCCTCGGCTTCCTGGTACCCAGCGGCAAGCCCAAATACTGGCAAGGGAAAGATCCTGGCAGCCCAACAAACTGCGCTATCATGGGGGCGATATCATTGGTTGTGCACGCAATAGGGTATGCCACTATTTTCTCCATATTTGTAGTGAGGCCCGAGGCATTACCAAAAATAAGTAATATTTGTTGAACAGCCATAAAATCCTCCTGAGTTGGATTGATGAACAGAGCAGCGTCATCAGCGTAAAAGCTTGACCTGAACCGAGCAGCATGAGATCTCAAAGGCGAGAGAATTTGTCTGTCTGTGGCCATAGTCAGTAATCTTTGCAGTGGCTCCATTGCGATGATGAAGAGCAGTGGGGATAGAGGATCCCCCTGTCGCAGCCCCCTTCTGTGAAGAAAAGGAACTCCTGGTGATCCATTGAGCAAGACCCTTGACGAGGAAGTTGACAAAATGAGCGACACCATATCGCGCCACCGCTGCCCAAAGCCCATTGCCTCCATGACCTCAAGTAAATATCCCCACCCCACAGAGTCAAAAGCTTTAGCTATATCCAACTTCAGGAACACAAGGGGAAATTTTGCAGAGTGAGCCGCCTTGATGACATTCTTGACATATAAAAAGTTGTCTTGGATAGCTCGACCTCTTATGAAAGCACTTTGATTGTTTGTGACAAGCCATTGTATTTCTAGAGCCAATCTGGAGGCCATCATCTTACTCACAAGCTTTGGAACTGAATGCATTAGGCTGATAGGTCTAAAGTCACAGGCCTGTTGAGCTCCTTCCTTCTTTGGCAGCAGAGTAATGTTAGCCGTGTTGAGCAAATGCCAGTTTTGCCCACGCAGCGAGTGTACAGAGTTTACAGCGGCCAACAGATCCTCTTTGATAATGGACCAGCATCGCTTGAAAAAAGCCCCCGTGAAACCATCTGGCCCCGACGCCTTCTCCCCATGCACCTCATTAACAGCCGTCTTCAACTCCTGCTCGGTGAACGACGCGTCCAAATGCTGCAGGTCCCTTCTTGGCAAATCAAGGAAATCCCAATTCAGCTTTGTTGTGCCGGAGAAGGGGGTGCCCATGAGCCCTTGAAATCTCTCTAAGAGAATTTTAGCTTTGCCACTATGGTGTGTGACCAGCCCACTGTTCCCTAACAGCGCTAGAATGTGGTTCTTGCGCCGCCGCCCACTAGCCCTTTGGTGAAAAAACTGGGTGCTTGCATCACCTTCTCGTATTTCCGTCAGTCTAGACTTTTGCCTCCACCTCGCTCTATCAATTGCCGCCAGGCCCAACAACCTGACCTTGAGCAGACCACGCAACCGATGCTCCTCGTCAGAAAGAGCTCTTTCCTCCTGGGCCAGATCAAGCCTGAAAATGATTTCGCTTGCCACCTTGGACATGAAAACAACCCACTTCATACACTGCTTGTTCCACAACCGCAGAGCCCTCGCCGTTCTGGATAGCTTGGTGTGCAGCACCCTCACTAGGTCCGTTGATTTGACCTCCTGTGACGCCCCCGATTCAATCGTACACTAATCATGCACGCAAATGTGTACGATCAAGATCAGGGACTCACGGGAAGATATCACAACACAACTCTAAAACATAAATAAGTTATCCAAGCATCATAATACAAGCCAGGGGCATCGAGGGCTCGAATACAAGTGCTCGATCATAGACGAGTCAGTGGAAGCAACAATATCTGAGTACAGACATAAGTTAATCAAGTTTGCCTTAAGAAGGCTAGCATAAACTGGGATATAGATCGAAAGAGGCGTAGGCCTCCTGCCTGGGATCCTCCTAACTTCTCCTGGTCGTCGTCAGCGGGCTGCACGTAGTAGTAGGCACCTCCAGAGTAGTAGGAGTCGTCGTCGAAGGTGGCGTCTGGATCCTGGGCTCCATCGTCTGGTTGCGGCAACCGGGTAGAAGGGAAAGGGGGAAAAGGGGGAGAAAAGCAACCGTGAGTACTCATCCAAAGTACTCGCAAGCAAGGAGCTACACTACATATGCATGGATATATGTGTAAAGGGCCATATCAGTGGACTGAACTGCAGAATGCCAGAATAAGAGGGGGATAGCTAGTCTTATCGAAGACTACGCTTCTGGTCGCCTCCGCCTTGCAGCATATAGAAGAGAGTAGACTGAAGTCCTCCAAGTAGCATCGCATAGCATAATCCTACCCGGCGATCCCCTCCTCGATGCCCTGTTAGAGAGCGATCACCGGCTTGTATCTGGCACTTGGAAGGGTGTGTTTTATTAAGTATCCGGTTCTAGTTGTCATAAGGTCGAGGTACAACTCCGGGTCGTCCTTTTACCGAGGGACACGACTATTCGAATAGATAAACTTCCCTGCAGGGGTGCACCACATAGCCCAACATGCTTGATCCCATTTGGCCGGACACACTTTCCTGGGTCAAGCCCCGCCTCGAAATATCAACACGTCGCAGCCCCACCTAGGCACAACAGAGCGGTCAGCACGCCGGTCTAAACCTAAGCGCGCAGGGGTCTGGGCCCATCGCCCTGAGCACACCTACACGTTGCGAACACGGCCGGAAGCAGACCTAGCCTAGTGGCGTTCCAGTCCAATCCGGCGCGCGCCACTCAGTCGCTGATGTCAAGAAGTGATTCGGCTGATACCACGACGCCGAGTGCCCATATCTTTCCCACGTAGTTGGTTAGTGCGTATAGGCCAGTAGCCAGACTCAGATCAAGTACCCAGATCTCGTTAAGCGTGTTAAGTATCCGCGAACGCCAACAGGGCCAGGCTCACCTCTCACCCAGGTAGCCCCGAACTGCCCAGCCGCTCCGCCACAAAGATCCACACAGAGGGCCGTCGGGACAAAGGTCCTTTCAGCCCCCAATCCGTGAATCACTCGCGGGTACTCCTCGAGCCAACCCGACTTTGGTCACCACATGTATCATGTTTAATATGAAGTATATACCCGTGATCAACTCCCGAGTGATCACGACCCGATAGTATAGCACAGCATACAGACAAGAATGTAGGGCCACTGATGGAAACTAGCATCCTATACTAAGCATGTAGGATTGCAGGTAAAGGTAACAACAGTAGTAGCAAGGACAGGCTATGCAGCAGTATAGGATTAACTGAAAGCAGTAACATGCTACACTACTCTAATGCAAGCAGTATAGATCAGAGTAGGCGATATCTGGTTATCAAGGGGGGGCTTGCCTGGTTGCTCTGGCAAGAGAGAGGGGTCGTCAACTCCGTAGTCGTATTGGGTAGCAGCAGCGTCGGTCTCGGTGTCTAACGAGAGAAGAGGGGGGAGAAACAATAAATATTTAAGCAAACAGATGCATAGCGATGCATGACATGACAAGTAGCGGCGTTAGAGGTGCCCTAACGCGGTATGAGGTGATACCGGTGAAGGGGGGAAACATCCGGGAAAATATCCCCGGTGTTACGCGTTTTCGGGCAAAGGAGGCGGAGGGGGAAAGTTGCGAGTTGGATATGTTAGGGATGCGTGGCGGACGAACGGGCTGCGTATCCGGATTCGTCTCGCCGTTCTGAGCAACTTTCATGTTGAAAATATTTTAATCCGAGTTACCGATTAAAAGATATGATTTTCTAAAGATTTTATTAATTTCTGGAATTTAATTAATTATTTAAATCCAACATTATCCAAAACAGTGTTTGCTGACGTCAGCATGACGTCAGCAGTCAACAGGGATGTTGACTGGTCAAACTGACATGTGGGTCCAGTGGGACCCACCTATCATTCTCTGATTAGGTTAATTAGGGTTTAACTAACTAATTATTGTTTTGATTAAACTAACAGTTAATTAGGTTAACCTAATTATTATTAATTAACTTAATTAATTCCTTAATTAATTAATTAATTAATTTTATTATTATTATTTTTATTTTATTTTATTTATTATTTTTTAAAACCGTTCTGTGGGGTGGGCCCCCATGTCAGTGGCCCTATGGGCCTTAACGGGCGTCGGGTCCGGGCGCACGGGTGCGGGCGTGCGTGCCCGAGGCCACCAGGGGGCGGGGAGCACTCGGGCGCCCAGGAGGGCGGGCGCCGGCGGCCACGGCGCGGCCGGCCGGAGCCGCGAGGGCTAGGGCGGCGACCAACGACGGGGCCGCGGGTACTGGGCGTCGAGTGCGGGCGCTGGGCACAGCCCGAGCGGGCGTGAGCGCGACTGGGCACTGGCCCTGGCCAGCTGCGGCAAGGGGACGGCCCCGACGAGGCGGGAGCGCCGGCGGTCGCAGGGAGTCGGCGAGGGAGAGCGGTGCGGGACCAGCAGGGCGCAACGGCACGGGAGCGGGGCCGCGCGAGGCCAGGAGGGTGAGGCCGCAGCCGCGGTGGGCGCAGCTGACGCGGCCAGACACCGGAGAGTGGGGCGGGCGGCGTGGTGAGTGCGGTGACGTGAGGTCAGGCGGGGAAGCAGGGGGCGGCCACGCGCGATCCTCGGACGACGCGGGCGGCCGATGGGCGAGCGGAAGCGGGGAAGCCCGAGCGCGCGGTGCGAGCGCGCGCCGGTGGCCGCAGGGGGCAGAGGGGCACCGGGAGGCGTGGTCCCGGGCGCGGCGAGGACGGGTGTTGCAGCGACGAACGGAGCAGGGGGTTGCGGGGCGAGGCCGCGGTGGAGGGGCGCCGGACGTGAGGGCCGCCACGGGCGCGGCCGGCGCAGTTGACCGGCGTGGGCAAGAACGGCAAGACGTCGGCGAGCTAGGGAGAGGCCACGGCCGTGTGCGAGCACGGCGGGCATAGGGGAACAAAGGCCGAGGGCCTCACCGGGGCGCGTAGGGTCTGAGTAGCGGGCTCGTTGGAGGCCGGGGAGGTCGACGGGACGAGCGGCGGAGCGGGAGGAGTTCGGCGAGGTGGCGGCGTCCTGGCGGCGGAGGGGGAGGGCGTTCCGGCGTCGATGACCTCCTCCTCTCGATCCCGATCCAATCGGGGGATAGAGGGGAGGGGGAGATATTTTCGGTGGGGGGGGGGAGAGTGTCGGTGGGGGTGGGGGGAGGAAGGGCCATATAGGCCAGATGGTTGGGCCGGCCTGGTGGCCAGCTGGGCCATTTGGCCCAGTTGGCCAGGGAGCCCTTTTCTCTTTCTTTTGGTTTTGTTTAGTAGTTTTTCCTTTCTTTTATTTATTTCTCCTTTCTGTTTTATTTAGTTTAAAGCACTTAGGCACTTGTAAAATTATGATTGCTTCAATATAATTATCATAGCAATATTTGTCACATATCAAACATTTTTGTTTTAATGTTTTGAAAAAATAAAAATTTGACTTTCTTTTCAACTTGAATTTAATTCGGTCGGATCAAAGTGAGGTTTAGAAATTTAATTGCGATGACATGGCACCATTAGTGTGTGGTTACTGTAGCTTAACTACCGAGGTGTTACACCTCCCTGGTCCATGCCTGGTTGACAATGTCATCGAAACCTTGAGCTTTTAGCCAATGATTCTCGAATCTGAACGCGTTGTAGTGTGAGCACTCCATCTTTCTCAGAATAATTGGGCAGTGATCAGACACATTCGTCGAAGCTGGTGACAGCTGGAACTGTGGGAATGAAGCCTCCCAATCACTGGACACAAGCATTCTATCAATTTTAGTGAGCGTGACATTTTCCTGCTCACTAGACCATGTAAAACGCCTTCCAAGGAGTGGAAGATCAATTAGCCCCATGTCCTCTATGGAAGTCCTGAAGCGACCCATCATGCATAGATTTAGATTGTTGTTGTTCTTGTCATTGGCTCTGTAAAACATGTTAAAGTCTCCAAGCATCATCCACCATGGCAGCACAAGCTGGCTTAAACTCTTCATTTCATCAATGAACAAGATCTTCTCTGCTTCCATCTGCGGCCCGTAGACACCGGTGATCGACCAAACTTCTCCATCAGATTTGCATCTTACCGTGCCAGAGACACAGTAAACACTGACAGGCATAGGAGCAACAGCGATTTCGAAATCATCGGAACATGCGATGAGAATGCCTCCTCTGGAGCCAACCGCCGCCAGGGAAATGAAGTTGTCTCTGAATCTTGGCCCCAGGGTCTCAATTACCAGCGCATTGGTCAGATCACTGATCTTCGTCTCTTGTAAACAAACAATGTTGCATTTCAGATCAGACACAAAAGTCTGCACGGCCTTCCTTTTCGTGGGGTTGTTCAGTCCCCGCACATTCCAGCTTAGGATGGATAAATCCATAAAACAAGATAAACCCACTCATAACAGACCCAAGGAACTACAACCATGAACTGCTTACAGCGACAGAACACATTCCAGCAGACCCGGCCTGCCACATTGGGATCGATCAGCTTGCTGGGACCAACAGGACACTTCGAGGAACACCCCTCACGACGCATTCAGAACTAACAAACCAAAGCTGCACTAACATCGGGAAACTAAGAAAACACACCATCACATAGCAGCTGGCCAGGGAGGCAGGTCAGACAGGGATTGGCTGCACCTGCCCCCGACCTCCACTCCCACCTTTCTTCTCCTTGCTCGTCACCTCCAGCATGGATTCAATTGCTCCGATGAAGTTGTCCGGCAGAAGCTGCTTGAAGATTGCTCTGTATCACTCCAGAGCCGCCGACGCGGCCTCGGGGGGCAGCGCTTCTCCGGCGATGATGCCGACCTTCTTCATCAGGACGAGTTGAACCTTATCCATGGTGGACCAGGTTGCCATCGGCTTGGCGGCCAGCATGTCGCTGCTCCTCTTGGTGATTTTCTCAGTAGGCGCATCCCTTCTGTCTGGATCTGGGATTGGCGTGGGCAGCAGAGCAGCAGGGGCAGGGGAAGAGCAGGCGATGAGGAAGTGACTCAATGGATCAGCCAGATCCCCACCGCCCCCGCCCACATCCGGTAGGGCCATTTCATTGGCCTCCACAAGATCGTCTGGACCCGGCCCACAGAGAGCTACACCGCCCCCCAAAGCCACGGAACCAGCGGGGCAGGGGGGAGGAGCGGGGGCAGCTGGGCTGGGCCAGGTGACGAGGATACGTACCTAGGGTAGGGTAACTTATCATACCTGAGGTACCCAATCAAGGACATGACTCCTACAATGAAAGACATTCTAAGAAGTATCGACGTTTCAGTCGACCTGGTCAGCCCAGTCGACGGACACGAGCGTACTCGACCAGAAGCACAAGCAGTCGACCATGAAGACAACCACTCGACTATAAGAAGACCTAAAGGCACTGCCTACAAACGGTCATCTCATAAGTAGCTTTTATGGCCTTCATGGTCCTTTATTACAGGAGTTACCAGTAACCCCCTCTCTTTATGTACATTAAACTCCTTGTAACGTGGGCTGGCTGGGGTCCTGGCGAACTCTATATAAGCCACCCCCCTCCACTAGGACAGGGGTTTGGAACTTTGTAACACACACACACATAATCCAGTCGACTGCCTCCGGGCTCCGAGGCTGTTACTTCCTCAGAGAAGGGCCCGAACTCGTAAAACTCCTTGCGCATACAACTACTCCATAGCTAGGATCTTGCCTCTCCATACTTACCCCCCATTCTTACTGTCAGACTTAGAACCACGACAGTTGGCGCCCACCGTGGGGCAGGTGTTCTAGCGATTTGTTGGAGGAGTTGGGATTCTTTCACCCCACATCATGTTTTCGAGCGGAGTCATGGTCGAGAGCCGCGAGATCCGTCTCGGCGCTCTCTCCTTCATCGTTGACAACTCTGCTTGGCTGCAGGAGGCTCCACTCGACGTGGACGCGCTTCCCGCCCGCGGAGCCACGCATTTTCGCGCATGCGTCCGCGGCGTCCTCCTGCGGCAACCGTCGACCCAGTACGGGTCGGCATTCGTTTCGCCATCGTCGTCATCAGTTTCCCACTGGCGCAAGCGCACCGGTCGGTCGAGACTCCAGCGGTGGGTGAAGCACGCACTGGCCCGCCAGTCGGCCATCCCCCAAGTCGCGGCAATCGAGCCCGACGAGTCACTCTACGGCCTGTTCGACCTGTCGACTGGCTCCGTAGAGACTGCGTCCGAGTGCGACAGCAGTGATCCAGCGGCGGAAGTACTAATGGTCGACGGACCACGTAGTCCCCCCGGATTCCCCCACACCGAAGAGGTTGCCGCAGGGGGGATTCCGGTGCGGGGCCACGAAGAGTACAGGCCCGAGCCCCTTACCTCAGTGCAGAGGGAGGAACTCCGTCGCCGGAACATGGACGCCCTTCACACTCCTATTGTTGGAGAAACCCCTGAGGCACGAGCCCTGGAGGAGGTGCGCTTGGCCAACTTGGCTGAACGTACTCGACTGGAGAATCTCCAGAGAGCACTCGACGAGCGCAAACGACCGCCCGTTCCCGAGTTCAGTCGTCGTCGTCTCTTCCAGCCGCCGACCCAGGTATACCGTACCCCGATTCAGAATTTGGCAGCTGCGGCTCACATAGCGGAGTCGATCCAGCCGTCACAGTCAGAGGCAGGGAGAGGTCTGTTGCAGATCAGAGATTTGCTCCGTGCAGCAGGTGACCAGAATTCAGCCGTATCTCAGTCGCGCAACAGGATTCACAGTCGATCTGTCGCTGCGAATTCCGTTCAGTCGGATCATAGTCCAAGGTCGCTCCCGAGGCGTGAAGGACACAGAGGCCGGCACGAGGATCAATACCAAGGGCACGAGCGATATGAGCACCGATTTGATCGCAACGATCAATGTCGAGTGCCTTCTCCTGCCCCAAGAGCGGGGTCGTACGTTCCTCGACGGCAAGAGGACAGACGCCAGTTCAGTACTGGGCGAAGGGTCCCAGTCGACCCCAGGGAACCAGGCTTTGATGCGAGATCCATCATCGTTCAAGGTCTGGTCGACCGAAATAGAGCTCACCGAGAAGACCATGACAGAGGCGCGCCGTTCAGCAGCAGAGTTCACGTCTCAGGTCCCGAGTGTTTAAGCAGAGCAATCAGAGCTGCAGTGATTCCTCCCAACTTCAGGTTGGCGACTGGAGTCAGCAAGTTCACCGGAGAGTCCAAGCCGGACACATGGCTCGAGGATTACCGAGTGGCTGTTCAGATCGGAGGCGGCAATGACGAGGTGGCCATAAAGCATTTGCCCCTCATGTTGGAAGGATCAGCCAGAGCGTGGTTGAATCAGTTGGCTCCCAGCAGTATTTATACTTGGGAAGATCTAGCCCAGGTGTTTGTCAGGACATTCGAAGGGACTTGCAAGCGACCGGCAGGGTTGACAGAATTGCAGTCATGTGTTCAGAAGTCGAGTGAAACCCTGAGGGATTATATCCAAAGGTGGATCACTCTGAATCACACGGTCGAGAATGTGTCCGATCATCAGGCAGTTTGCGCCTTCAAGGAAGGCGTCAGAAACAGGGAGTTAAGTTTGAAGTTCGGTCGAACCGGGGATATGACCCTGAGTCGAATGATGGAAATCGCCACCAAGTACGCGAACGGAGAAGAGGAAGATAGACTCCGGAGTGGCAAGTATAAGGCAGCCGCTAATGAGGCCGGCGGAGGACACTCCAGTCGGAAGCAGAAGCGCAAGGCCGAGCCAGTCACCCCCGGGGAAGCCTTAGCTGTGACCCCAGGGAAGTTTAAGGGGAAACCCAAGGGTCCTTGGAACCCCAAGAAAGTGAAAGACCAGGACGGGAACGATGTGATGGACTTACCATGCCACATTCACACGAAGAAAGATGAAGAGGGAAATCTCATTTACCCTAAGCATACCACTCGACAATGTCGACTCCTGATGCAACAGTTCCAAGGGAAGCAGGCCAAGGACAAAGAGAAAGAGTCAGACAAAGTTGAAGACAGGGAAGACAGCGGTGAAGAATACCCCCAAGTCAATTCCACTCTGATGATTTTCGCTGATGTCGAAAGTAAGAGTCGACTGAAGGTCATCAATCGCGAAGTAAACATGGTCGCTCCGGTGACACCCCATTACCTGAAGTGGTCCCAGACCGCCATCACCTTCGACCAGTCCGATCATCCGACTCATATTGCCACCCCAGGGAGGCAAGCATTGGTGGTCGACCCAGTTATTGAAGGCACTCGACTGACCAAGGTTCTGATGGACGGCGGCAGTGGGCTAAACTTGTTGTATGCAGAGACGTTGAAGGGGATGGGCATTCCGATGTCCCGACTCAGCCCCAGCAACATGAGCTTCCACGGAGTCATTCCTGGGAAGAAAGCTGAGTCACTCGGTCAAATCACTCTCGACGTCGTCTTTGGTGACTCGAAGAATTTCTGGAAAGAAAAGTTAACCTTTGAGGTCGTGGATTTTCAGAGTGCGTACCACGCCATTCTTGGGAGGCCAGCCTATGCTCGTTTCATGGCTCGACCATGCTACGTATACCTCAAGCTGAAGATGCCTGGCCCCAAAGGTGTAATCACCATCGTTGGCAATCGGAAGAAGGCAGAGGAGTGCTTCCAGAAAGGCGCCAAAATTGCTGATGCTCAGATGGCCAAGATAGAGATACAAGAGTACCAGAAGACTGCGGATCCAAGTGAGTTGTTACGAGCCAAGAAGCCCGCCACGGAGTCAGCATTTCAGTCGACTGGTGAGACCAAGCAAGTCCACATCCACCCGACCGATCCAAATGCGGCTCCAACCAACATCTCCACTACACTCGACTCCAAATAGGAAGAAGCGCTCGTCCAGTTCCTCCGTGAGAACTGGGACATCTTTGCATGGAAGCCTGCTGACATGCCAGGTGTGCCAAGGGGACTGGCTGAGCACCGCCTTCGAGTCGACCCAAAGGTCAAACCAGTCAAGGAGCATCTCCGACGGTCCGCCGTTCAGAAGAGAAAGGCCATTGGCGAAGAAGTGGACCGACTCCTAGCAGCAGAATTCATTCGCGAGATCTACCACTCCGAGTGGCGCGCCAATGTTGTAATGGTCCCTAAGAAGGACAAATCGTTGCGCATGTGCATCGATTTTAAGCATATCAATCGGGCCTGCCCGAAAGATAATTTTCCTCTTCCTCGCATCGACCAAATAGTCGACTCGACTGCAGGATGCGAGAGGTTATATTTTTTAGATGCTTACTCTGGATACCATCAGATCCGTCTGTATGGACCCGATGAAATAAAAACAGCCTTCATCACCCCATTTGGGTGTTTCTGCTTTGTTACCATGCCTTTCGGTCTCAAGAACGCCGGAGCTACATTCATGAGAATGATTCAGAAGTGCCTAATCACTCAAATCAGTCGGAATGTAGAAGCATACATGGATGACATAGTGGTCAAGTCACGAAAAGGTTCCGACCTGCTGACTGACCTAGCTGAAACTTTTGCCAATCTCAGGAATTATGATATCAAGCTCAATCCGTCGAAGTGCACATTTGGAGTCCCTGGAGGAAAGTTACTCGGTTTTCTTGTTTCCGAACGAGGAATCGACGCTAACCCCGAAAAAGTTGGCACCATACTCCGGATGAAACGCCCCGTGCGTGTGCACGATGTCCAGAAACTTGCTGGATGCTTGGCCGCTTTAAGTCGATTCATCTCCAGGCTCGGTGAAAAGGCGCCGCCTCTTTACCGACTGATGAAGAAGTCAGACACGTTCGAATGGACTCCAGAAGCTGATGCAGCATTTGCAGAGCTAAAAGCTTTGCTCTCCACCCAGCCGGTGCTTGCTGCTCCTGTCAGCAAAGAGCCATTGTTGCTTTACATAGCAGCCACGGGACAAGTCGTTAGTACCGTTCTTACGGTCGAGCGGGAAGAGGAAGGAAAGACCTTCAAAGTTCAACGCCCAGTTTATTATCTCTCTGAAGTTCTGACCCCGTCGAAGCAAAGATATCCCCACTATCAGAAGCTTGTTTACGGGATTTACATGACCACGAAGAAGGTTGCTCATTATTTCTCTGATCACTCTATCACAGTCGTCAGCGACGCTCCATTATCAGAGATTCTTCATAACAGAGATGCAACCGGTCGAGTGGCGAAATGGGCAATTGAACTTCTTCCTCTTGATATCAAGTTCGAGGCAAAGAAAGCTATTAAGTCCCAGGCAATAGCTGATTTCCTCGCCGAGTGGACCGAGCAGGAGCTTCTGACTCAAGTTCACTCGGAGCACTGGACTATGTTTTTCGATGGCTCCAAGATGCTGAACGGATCCGGTGCGGGGGTTGTACTGGTTTTCCCCCGAGGAGATAAGCTCAAGTATGTCCTCCAGATTCACTTTGATTCCTCCAACAATGAGGCAGAGTATGAAGCTCTTCTATACGGATTACGTATGGCCATTTCACTCGGCGTCCGTCGCCTCATGGTCTACGGCGACTCAGATCTGGTTGTTAATCAAGTGATGAAGGAGTGGGACGTCCGAAGCCCATCCATGACGGGATATTGCAGCACAGTGAGGAAGCTGGAGAAACGATTCGAGGGGTTGGAGCTCCATCATATACCCCGACTGAAAAATCAAGCTGCAGATGATCTGGCGAAGATAGGGTCCAAAAGGGAGGCCATCCCTAAAGATGTGTGTTTGGAGCACATTCACACACCATCAGTGCAAGAAGATCCTTTCACAGAAGAGCCTCCACAACCAAAAAGCGCCTCTGACTCGACCGAAGTGGAGGTTCCAGCTGTGGTCGACCTGATTATGGAAGTTATGATCACCACTCCCGATTGGACAGTGCCGTACATTGCGTATATCATGAGAAAAGAGCTCCCAGAAGATGAAGAAGAGGCTCGACAGGTCGTCCGTCGATCCAAAGTCTTTACAGTAATCAAAGGGCAGCTATACAGAGAAAGCGCGACTGGAGTTGGTCAGAAGTGCATCACACCTGAAGAAGGACAGATAATTCTCGAGGACATCCACTCGGGGACCTATGGCCATCATGCGTCCTCTCGGACCATCGTGGCCAAAGCATACCGAGCGGGTTTTTACTGGCCAAAGGCGAACGAAATGGCAAAGGATATAGTCGACAAGTGCGAGGGGTGCCAGTTTTATTCCAACATGTCTCACAAGCCCACCTCCGCCTTGAAGACCATTCCACTCGTCTGGCCTTTCGCTGTCTGGGGTCTAGACATGATCGGACCACTGAGAACTGGTAGGAGTGGCTTCACCCACTTGTTGGTTGCAGTCGACAAGTTCACGAAGTGGATAGAAGCCAAACCCATAAAGGACCTCGACGCAAGCACTGCCATCAGTTTTATCAGGGGATTGATATTCAGATATGGAGTTCCGCACAGCATCATCACGGATAACGGATCAAACTTTGATAATGACAGATTCAAAGCCTTCTGCGCCTCTCAGGGCACTCGAGTCGACTACGCTTCAGTTGCTCATCCTCAGTCGAATGGACAGGCCGAACGCGTGAATGGCCTCATCCTCAAAGGACTAAAACCCCGACTGATGCATGATCTCAAACACGCAGCAGGCGCCTGGGTCGACGAACTTCCGTCAGTTCTATGGGGGTTGAGGACCACCCCTAACCGGTCGACTGGAAGAACACCATTCTTTCTGGTCTATGGAGCCGAAGCGGTTTTGCCGAGCGACCTGCTCCACAACGCGCCTCGAGTCGAGTTATATTCCGAAGCAGAAGCAGAACAGGCCCGGCAAGATGCAGTCGACCTCTTAGAGGAGGAAAGAGAGATGGCTCTAATCCGCTCGACCATCTACCAGCAAGAGTTGCGTCGGTTCTACGCCAGAAATGTGAAGGGTCGAGCCTTTCAGGAAGGAGATTTGGTCCTCCGCGTGGATCAGCAAAAACCTCACAAACTTGCCCCGACCTGGGAAGGCCCCTTCATCATCACCAAAGTCCTGCACAACGGAGCGTATCACCTCTACAACATCGATCGACAGATCGACGAGCCTCGAGCATGGAACGCGGACCTGCTCCGTCCTTTTTACACTTAAAAACTCACTCGACTGAGATGTAATAAAAGTACCTCTGTAGTTCTTTTGTTTCAAGCAAAAGACTGCTATTTCTTTTTCTGTTTGTTTAAATTTCCCCCAGTGGGTGACTTAGCTGCGAATCCGCTTCGCCTAAGTTTTCAAGAAATCCTACCGAGTGGAGAGCAAGTCTCCCACTCGGGGGCTTAGCTGCGAATCCGTTTCGCCTAAGAAATTAAAATCCTACCGAGTGAAGAGCCAGCCTCCCACTCGGAGGCTTAGCTGCAGTCCAAGCACTCGCCTAAGTTTGAAAAAATCCTACCGAGTGGAGAGCAAACCTCCCACTCGGGGGCTTAGCTGCAGTCCAAGCACTCGCCTAAGTAATTAAAATCCTACTGAGTGGAGAGCCAGCCTCCCACTCGGGGGCTTAGCTGCAGTCCAAGGACTCGCCTAAGTAATTGAAATCCTACCGAGTGGAGAGCAAACCTCCCACTCGGGGGCTTAGCTGCAGTCCAAGCACTCGCCTAAGTAATTGAAATCCTACCGAGTGGAGAGCAAACCTCCCACTCGGGGGCTTAGCTGCAGTCCAAGGACTCGCCTAAGTAATTGAAATCCTACCGAGTGGAGAGCAAACCTCCCACTCGGGGGCTTAGCTGCAGTCCAAGCACTCGCCTAAGTTTGAAAAAATCCTACCGAGTGGAGAGCAAACCTCCCACTCGGGGGCTTAGCTGCAGTCCAAGCACTCGCCTAAGTAATTGAAATCCTACCGAGTGGAGAGCAAACCTCCCACTCGGGGGCTTAGCTGCAGTCCAAGGACTCGCCTAAGTAATTGAAATCCTACCGAGTGGAGAGCAAACCTCCCACTCGGGGGCTTAGCTGCAGTCCAAGCACTCGCCTAAGTAATTGAAATCCTACCGAGTGGAGAGCAAACCTCCCACTCGGGGGCTTAGCTGCAGTCCAAGCACTCGCCTAAGTAATTGAAATCCTACCGAGTGGAGAGCAAACCTCCCACTCGGAGGCTTAGCTGCAGTCCAAGCACTCGCCTAAGTAATTGAAATCCTACCGAGTGGAGAGCAAACCTCCCACTCGGGGGCTTAGCTGCAGTCCAAGTACTCGCCTAAGTAATTGAAATCCTATCGAGTGGAGAGCGAACCTCCCACTCGGGGGCTTAGCTGCAGTCCAAGCACTCGCCTAAGTAATTGGAATCCTACCGAGTGGAGAGCCAACCTCCCACTCGGGGACTTAGCTGCAGCCCAGTGCTCGCCTAAGCCATTTTGACAGACACCATCGCGGCGATGAGCATCGTGCAAACCAGGCAGCCTCTGAGGGAACAACGAATAGCAGCCTCTGAGGGAACAACGAATAGTAGATCCGCGGATCAAGTCACGAAGACATTCAACGTCGAGCCATGTTCGGATAAAATCAAAAGATCCTAGATCGCAAATAAAAGTACTCGAGCTGAGAGCCCGACGGAGTTTATCAAATACATAAACCACTCGGCATCCCGAGGCAAATTTAAGGTAAAGCACAACAGTTTTTTACTCTTCTGGCGGAGGGCTTGATGGCGCAACGAATTCGTCCAAGTCGATCCCGTCTGAGATTCGAGTGGCAGCAGCGATGAAGGTCTCCATGAAATCCTGAAAATTATGCTTCCTGGTATTGGCAACCTAGAGAGCGGCCAGCTTCTCCTCTCGCGCCTCCTTGCAGTGGACACGAACCAGTGACAGAGCCACATCAGCACCGCACCTAGCAGAAGACTTTTTCCATTCTCGCACTCGACCTGGAACATCACTTAGTCGAGTGACCAAGGATTCAAGGTCGTTCTGAAGGGTCTCTTTGGGCCAGAGTGCGGAGTCGATCCGCGACACAGCAGCTTTCAGTCGAGCCAGGTAGTCCACCACACCAGCGATACGGGATTCCAACCGGAGGACATTCATGGCCACTTCATCCTTCACAGGAGAATTGATAGGGTCCAGGCGGGTCTCCACTCGACTGGTCTCTTCCTCAAAATTCCGGCAGAATTCTGAAAGAAGTTTCGACAGAGCAAAACTGTAACCAAATGGTGAGTCGACAACAACAAGATTAATCGCACAAAGGGGGTTACCTTCAAGCATGAGGTATAGCTTCTTGGCAAGACCCCCAAGATAATCCTCCAAGTCCTTGTGCTTCCCCGCCAGCTGGCCGATCTTGTCGTCCAGAGTACTCTTGTCAGTCTTCAGCCGACTCGCTTCCCTATTGGCCGCGTCAAGAGCAGACTTCAGCCTAGCGTTCTCGTTCTCAAGATGGCTGACTGAAGCAAGTTTCTCTTCAGCGAGCTTTAACTTCTCCGCAGCTGCCTTTTGCGCCTCCGCAAGGTCAAGATCTTTCTTCTTCAGGGCCTTCTCTAGTTCTTCTGCAAAACAACAACAGACACAGAGTTCAGAACGGGCAGAGGAACAGAGATAGACGTCGAGTCCTCACCAGCCATACCTTTTGCTTCATCCTTCGCCTTCTGCATGTTTTCCTGAGCAAACTGTAAATCAAGATTAAGCTGGATCTGCGTATCCTTCAGATCAGCGAGCTGAGCAACAAGCTCACAAGACTTCTGCAAAGAGTCAATCGACAAAGGGTATCAAAGACAAGTTACTCCCGAGTGACTGAAAGAAAGAGCACAACACTTCTAAGACTACAGCCGAATCAAAACATTCGACAGTAGCCTCGGGGACTACACCCAGTGGGTGCACTCAGCGTGCCCCCACCGGTTTTCCTTGATTTCCACTCGACCCAATCCGATCAGTCGAGTGAGGAAGTTTGAAAGCATAAAGACCGAAGTCAACTGCCAGCAGTCGACCGTGGCCTTGGGGACTACACCCAGTGGGTGCACTCAGCGTGCCCCCACCGGTTTTCCTTGATTTCCACTCGACCCAATCCGATCAGTCGAGTGAGGAAGTTCGAAAGCATAAAGACCGCAGTCGACTGCCAGCAGTCGACCGTGGCCTTGGGGACTACACCCAGTGGGTGCACTCAGCGTGCCCCCACCGGTTTTCCTTGATTTCCACTCGACCCAATCCGATCAGTCGAGTGAGGAAGTTCGAAAGCATAAAGACCGCAGTCGACTGCCAGCAGTCGACCGTGGCCTTGGGGACTACACCCAGTGGGTGCACTCAGCGTGCCCCCACCAATGAAAAATTTCAGATCAACAGCACCCAGTGGGTGTACAACGCAAGTGAAGACCAACTAACCTGGACGTTCTGCTGCAACGCCGAGCTGATGTCATAGGCCGCTTGACTGGCATCCCGAGCCGCTTTGGTCTGCTCCATCACGAGCCCCGCCTGACGTATAGCCTCCTTAGCAGCACTCACTTGATCCTCCGGGGTCTGGTAGGCGGCGAAGAACGAGGGCGGGTCGACCAGTGGGGGAGCAGTCGACGACGAAGGCCGGGCAGTCGTCAGTGGTTCAGCAAAAGTCACAGTAGTCCGGGCGGTGTTGTCACCCCCTTGGACCACCGCCTCAGCAGTCAACGCGGTCTGAGGAGCCTTGTCGACCAGGGTCCTCCGGCCTCTCCTCCTAAAAGGCCTAAGCAGCACTTCCGCCTCCTCCTCATCAACCGGAAGGTCAATAATGTTGGTCGGAGCTACAAAAGTTCAGAAATGAATATCCAATCGACTCAGCAGTTAAACAGTCGGATCGTGTCAAAGATTATACCTAAGTTGGAAGTGACGGCGTCCTCCATCATCTCATCGACATTCTGGATGGAAGTCTCGGAAGTAGCGGCGCTGCACGATTCCAAGCAAATAATTTGAAAGTGAATCGACTAAGAATCCGTTCTAGTCGACTCAAGAAAGATAAAAACAGTCACTTACCCAGAGATGACAGGGATGGCGACCCTGATCTTGGGCAAGGCCTTGGGTGGCTTGGTCGGGATGGCTCTGGGCTGCTTGGGTGCCTTCTCAGTTGGGGCCGGCGACGCGGTCCGAGGGCGCTTGGATGACTGGCCCACCGGAGCACTCGACTGACTGCGCTCCACGACGGGATCCTGAGCGTTCTTGGAGTGTCTCTCGCGTCGAGGAAGGTCGACCTCCACCTCTTCATCTTCATCACCCGAGTCGTCGCTGGCCTCCTCCTCTACGTCACCATCAGATTCCCACTCCTCGACTTCACCTCCACCCTCACTTCCTTCGCCTCCACTCCCTCCTCCTTCAGATACTTGCTCCTGGTTCCCATTCGGCATCGAATACATGTCGTTGATCTCCTGCAAGACAACGGGCAGAGCAAGGATCAGTCGACTTATCGCAAGCCAGTTACTAGACGGAGTGAAAATTTCAGTCGGAAGAAGTAAAACGTACCTTGTCTGTCTCCATCATCCCATCAAGCGGAGCAATCCTCCTAGAACCCCTGGGGTTGTCCTTATTCCCGGTCATGCTGGTCAGCCAGCTCTCCAGTACAGAAGCCTCGACCGCCTCCGGGTGGATCCGAGTGGAGTCGTCGGACCCGGAATACAACCACATCGAGTGATCCCGAGCCTGGAGAGGTTGGATTCGTCGCTGGAGGAAGACTTCAAACAAGTCCATGCCGGTCACGCCTTCCCGAACCAACTCAACCACTCGACTGACTAATACCTTCACCTGAGCCTTCTCCTCTGGAACCACTTTCAAAGAAGCGGGTTTCTGCACTCGGTCCAAGGTAAAAGGAGGAAGGCCGGTCGAGTGGCCAGGGGTCGGCTGGTCCTTGCAGTAGAACCAAGTCGACTGCCACCCGCGCACGGAATCGGGAAGCGTCATGGGAGGAAAACAACTCTTACCCCTCGTCTGGATCCCGAGGCCCCCGCACATCTGGATCACCTGCGTCCTTTCCCCGTCCGGGCTGAGCCTTTTAACCGACTGGGATCGGCAAGTGAAGATATGCTTGAAGAGGCCCCAGTGAGGTCGACAGCCTAAGAAACACTCACACAGAGACACGAACGCAGCAAGATAGACTATGGAGTTGGGCGTGAAATGGTGGAGCTGCGCTCCGAAGAAGTTCAGAAAGGCCCTAAAAAAAGGACTCGGGGGCAGGGAAAACCCCCGGTCGACATGGGTGGCTATCAGGACGCGCTCACCCTCGCGAGGTTCCGGCTCCGTCTCCTTCCCAGGGAGGCGAGCAGCCTTGTAGGGAATGAGTCCCCCCTCCACCATGTCGTCGATATCCGCTTGAGTAAGGATGGAGGGCATCCAATCCCCCTGTAACCAGCCGGATGGCAGAGCGGCCCGCGAGGACGACCCGCCTCGGCCAGATTTCTTCCCCTTACCCTTTGCCGCGGCCTTCTTCGCGCGTTCCGCCGCCGCCGTCTTGTCCTTCCCCATTGTCTCGAACGAGGTCTTGGCCGAGCGGCGGTGTCGAGATTGCAGCGAAGAGCGAGGCGGAGGCTTACGGAGGAAGGGAGAAGAAAAACAAGGGCGCACAGTGAAAAAAAATCGGAATCATTACCTTATATAAGGCCACACCCGAGTGGCTGATCAGTGGGCCTGCGCCCCCCAGTCAAATCCCGCAGCAGGCGCGCGCGCAGTACGTGGCGAAAAAGGTGGCGCGGAGATCGAGGCGCCCTTGCCTTATCCAGCCGATTCGCGCGATTTTCTCCGTCCGGTGCGCTTCCCAATTTTCAAATCCCGCAAGATCCGCGATCGACAGGATGGTTTGTCAGACGAAAAGATCCGTTTCCTTAAGTCTCCCAAGAGACTCGTCACGTAAACACACTCGACGGTAATATGAAACCACTCGACGGACATCTGAATGGATCAAGGCAACTGAAGAATGGGTTCCCACCGTAACTTCCATTTATCCAAAGACAGATGCAACCGAAGCATGGAGGTTGAGTCGGAAGCATAGGCTCGGCCCCATTCTCACTTAACCCCTGACCCATTCGGGGGCTAATGACGAGGATACGTACCTAGGGTAGGGTAACTTATCATACCTGAGGTACCCAATCAAGGACATGACTCCTACAATGAAAGACATTCTAAGAAGTATCGATGTTTCAGTCGACCTGGTCAGCCCAGTCGACGGACACGAGCGTACTCGACCAGAAGCACAAGCAGTCGACCATGAAGACAGCCACTCGACTATAAGAAGACCTAAAGGCACTGCCTACAAACGGTCATCTCATAAGTAGCTTTTATGGCCTTCATGGTCCTTTATTACAGGCGTTACCAGTAACCCCCTCTCTTTATGTACATTAAACTCCTTGTAACGTGGGCTGGCTGGGGTCCTGGCGAACTCTATATAAGCCACCCCCCTCCACTAGGACAGGGGTTCGGAACTTTGTAACACACACACACATAATCCAGTCGACTGCCTCCGGGCTCCGAGACGTAGGGCTGTTACTTCCTCAGAGAAGGGCCCGAACTCGTAAAACTCCTTGCGCATACAACTACTCCATAGCTAGGATCTTGCCTCTCCATACTTACCCCCCATTCTTACTGTCAGACTTAGAACCACGACACCAGGGCCCTTGCGGGCAACCACAAGAGGAATGCAGCCCATATGCTCCTGCGGTCAGATCTTCACCGTCTTGACCGAGCATACTTGAGGATTGGTCAGCTCCAGCGGATGCTCCATCGTCCAAGCCCTCTGGCTCCGGGCCCACGAATGCACCAATGGGCGTGCATGCAGCGGAGGGGGCATGCACGTCGCCCGGAACCCCGCTGCAAGCCATCACCCCTTCCTCTCCACGCCCTGCCGCTCCTGCCTCTTCCTGCGTTGCCACAGACCGCTGTGCCAAGGGGCTTTCATGGGAAAGGGCAGGCATGCCTCCTGATTGCCCATCTGCACCTCCTTCCCCCTTCCCTTCCTAGCTTGGAGCCCTGACCGACACCGCAGCTGCGTCGAGCACCAGGCTGTCGATAGGGGCGTCGCCAGAGCCCATGAACGGGTCCGCACCCGCTGCAGGGCAGTCCATCGGCCCTACGTCGATGAGCGGCGGCTCCGAAGCCACCAACGACCCCTTGTGCCTCCGGCCACCGACGTCTCCCCTCCCCTCACGCCTCCCACCTGCCTCACGTTGCCCGCTTGCTCCAGCTTGGTGCATCCTGATGCTTGCCTGCCTGAAACCTTCGTCGAAACCGTATGTGCGCCATCCCCCTCCCCCTCCGCCACCGCCCTGCTCCGGAAAGCGAAGTCTTGAGAGAGCCGATTGTCGTGGCCGTGAAGGTGGAAAATCACCGTCCTCAAAGCTCAGGTACCGCGCCGGCCAAGATGGAACCGAGCCATCCTCCGATGGCATCCCACTCATGCCACTGCTGCTGATGTTCCCGCTCTCCGGGCTAGAGGCCGGCGGGCAAGTGAAGTCGACGACGTGGTCGAGGTGGATGAGCACTGGATGCCCGAGCATGCCCACCTGACCCCACCTCGCCGGCACCTCTTCCATGATGTTGAGCTCCGGGTAGCACATCCCGGGCGAGTCCGTGTCACGAGGTTCCTCTAGCTGCAGCACACCTCGTGTCTTCAGCTTCTCCACCGCATCCATCCACACCCACAGCCGGAAACATCCCATCTCATCCTCCCGCATCACCTCCTCATCAATCCCCTCAATGAGCATGGATGGGTCGAACAGAGGGGTGACGCTCTCGATGTCCCAGGCGTGCTCCGGCACCCCTTCAAGGCACACCCTGGCCTTGTAGAGCAACTTTGATGGTGATGCACGACGGAAACGCGACCATGGCGCCACCATGAAGGTGACTCTCCCAAGCACCATGGGGCCTTGGATTCCCAGCACCTTGTCCCGGATCGCGGCGTCATCAAAGATGAGCAGCAGCTCGCCGAGAGCTCGCAGGGACACCTTGACCGCCTCTTCATGAATCCTGAAGCGCAGCGCCAGCGCCCGCTTGACGTCGACGAGCTCAAAGGGAAGGGGGGAGCCCACCACCACCGCCACAACCACGCATCTTGAGAGCTTCCTCTCCGCCTGATCATATTAGTTGTTCGCATACAAGCTTTGGTATACACTTTTTTTATTTATATTTCTCTGGCAATCGTTCTGAAATCACCTTGAATTTTCACCTTTGTTTTCCCCTGAAAGTAGAGGCCACACACTGTGCAAACGCTCGAGAAATCAAGGCACCATCATCAACAGGTTGAAATTTGAAAGACTAGCATATCCAACATGATAAAATCAAGAACTGATGAGTTAGAACTTAGAAATAAGTGTATGTATCCAAGAAAATACTTATTAGAAAGAAAAAAGAACATGTAAATTCAGTTTTTTTCGATAAGGGGAATATATTAATATCACGAAGATACCAATTACACCCAGCTTCTGCACCAACAGCATGTACAAAAACATCAAGGATGCACACAACCAAGAAAAAAATAAAAAAGAGAGAAAAAGAAAACAAGGACCCCGTCACGATGATTGAAACTCGCAACAACGACACTCTAATCACCACCGTAGACAACACCCGGGCCACAAAAGAGATTCTCCAAACATTCCTTCAAGAAGGAAACAATGCACAGACATTGTCGTCGCCTGGTCGAAGATATTGGGTTTTCACCTAGAGAGAGCCCCAATTCACAAAAACAATGCCTACAACAAGGCCATTGCCAGGTACAACCAATTAAGGCCAGACCTTGGGTTTTAACCCTCAAAATCAAGGCTCGGCACTCGAGGAGCACCGTCAAAAATATAGTCCACGCTTGCCAAGGCTGCAGCTGCAAGTCACCAAACACCTGACACACAGGAAGAACCTGTGCCGCCGGTCTTCATCGCAACCAAAGCACCTCTCCGCCATTTGAAACCTCTAATCGCAGCCGCCATGACCTTCTCCACCTCTATCAATACCATAGAAATCTATATTTAGACACGTCTCATGGCACCAAAAAGAACGCGAAACTTCGCGCCACGCCCTCATGAAGCCTCACTGGCCGAAGATAAGGGCGCGCCCGGCCGGAGCGAATCCAATCTAGATATCAAGTGGCGCCATGCGGCAATCAGCAGAAATCTTCAAGGGGAAGGCCGGAACTCGTCGGCATCTAGACCGGGGAGGCCGACATGAAGCAGATCAAACGTCTTGGCGCTTGAAGATCAGCAAGTCCAAACCACTTGTAGATGCAAGACCAGCAAGCCCCCACACCGCCGGTCAACTCCCTGCCGGACCGACCGTCGAGAAGAAGGCAGCCCCGCGTGTCCGCATTGGCCATCGGCTGGGAGGCCCAGATCAGATCGGAGCACCACGTCCGCCGGCGGCACGCCAGCACCTCCACGACGCCACTCTGCCGGAAGACCTCAGGCCATGGTCATAACGGCGACGCCGCCCTGCACCACCAGCAAGCGCCCCACCTCCGCCCATGGAGTGTTGCTGCGCGGCGCCTCTCCAGCCCTCCATCTTCGACGGGTTAGGCGCCGCCAGTGCTGGCAGTAGCGGCGGACGGAGGAGCCAAGATCGGGGAGGGGAAAGTTCTAGGGCAGAGTGCCTCCGGAGCCGCTCGGGGGAGGAGCGACCTGGGAGGGAGATTGGATCTCGGGGGAGGAAGACGGGCAGGGCCGTAAATTCACTTTTTGTACTAATATATATGTATATGTGTATATATATATATATATGGACACAAGAAGTGTTAGAATAAATCCGAGGCATACCATGATCATCCGAGGACCAAGCAATCACACAAGGCACGACACCGAGATTTGTTAACGAGGTTCATCGATATGTCTACATCCCGGGGCTTGACTACGGGCGCTCCTCCCCGTGACACCGTCACAATACCGCACACCGGCCACCCGGGCGCCGGCACACGCCACCGGCTCCCCCTTGCGCGCCTGTGCTATTATGTTGGCATAGGTTACATCGTGTGTCTACCCCCGCTATATATGAGAGGCCTAGGATACAAGTGTCCTACTTGGACACGACTCTACATCCTATGTAAACACAATACAACTACAAGTCCAACTGTAACCTACCTCGTACACTATATTCGACACAACTCCACCAAACTCCACCTTGGCGAATATTCTCCACCACCTTGAATTCGTCAATGCGTCAAACTTCCATGTACATTGGACTTGAGCTTATCCCATGAGCATCGCTGCTACTCCAAAGACTCCATGTGACTCCACCTGCAACTTGTAGTCCCCTCTTTTCCTTGACCACAGTCAACACTCGAGCAAAGTTAAGTTCCACATTACTCTAGTTTGCGCTCCCAACTTCCAGAGTATCAGTCCAACGCCATCACACACTGATCACTGACCTGCGTGAAAGTGAACAACTCACATATTGGGTGTCACACATAAGAGTTACCTGAACTCAACATCACCGCTCCTTTCTTGACCGCCTGTCCGAAACTTGAAGGAATTTCACCATTGCTTGTAGTCATCCCGAGTCAAATTCACAGTTGTCTCACCACATGTATGACCACCAGAGCCCTGGCCCGTCTCCATGTCCCGTGCATACCGCATGCCTTGCCGCTATTACCGCGTCGAGTCTCCGCTGTCCTGGTCGAGTCTCAAGGGTCGTGAACCCACACCACTCAACCCCCACTGCAGAGTACCACCAATCTTCACCGACCGATGACGAGTTTCACACTTCAATTAGACCACTGGGCTCCAGTCCGAACTACATGTCACTCGCTTTTCCCCTCCGAAATAGGCTTCGACTCTCTATCGACTTACGCCGTAGCCCCTCAATCCAGCTCCACCTTCAACATGATTCCATGGTAGATGATCAGTCCACCCTCGCGCCTCATCGACTTCAAGCTCCGTGTATACACCACCTTGAATCAATCCCGCGCCATAGTCTTGTCGAAGCCGCACAAGCCTCGGGCATGTGCACCACGTGTTTCCACGCCCAGAAGTTAGTCACCATCAGCATCACGCTCCTACGTCGTCTTAGCTGATCCCACCACCGTCTTCTGTATCAACCGACTTACGTCGATCCGTCAGACTATCTAGTCCCACCCAGCCGAACTTGTCCGGCTACATGACACACTTGAGGCTCCGAAATCGTCTTCCGTGAATCTCTATCCATCACATGATAATTTCATCCTAATTGTCATGACTTCCCGCAATGCCTCCAAGCATCTTTGTTGTGCCAACAATCTTTCACCTATGTCTGCCATAACCCAAGGTTTTCAGTTCCGATGAACTTCTCCACCTCAAACTTGGTACCCGATGGCGCCATGGTTCTTCGTACGGCTAACCTTGTGAAAAATCATCCGAGCTTCCCACGCAATGCCCAAGTACACAATCATGGGTACTGCTAGTAGCCAACTAGTTGATCTTCACGTGAAGGCTCATGTCCAGGCTCAACTTCCCAATGCGTAGCTCTTGCCTTTTCTGCCAATGCCATGCTATTCCAATGGATGTGTATTTCTTGATGGATTTTCCTCCGCTCAAATTGATCCGTTGTGTGCCTCTGTTCGCATCAGTCAAGGACTTGGTCCTCTTCTTTTTATCCAAAACAAATCTCGTACGTACGGCTGCTTCCAATTGCACCACACATCTCGCTAGAATTTGCACGTCCCGTGACCGATCGAGTCCACGCTCAGCTGCCCCTGCGCACGTCCTTCCGCCGCTTGGGCTTGTCCGCCTTGCCACGGGCCACGTACCAATCTCGCCGACTCCGAGTACTCAACTCGGCGTCTACGCGATCGTGACCGACATCTATTCTTCTGATCTCGCCGACGATAATTCTTCTGCGATATTTTCACCTCTAGATCAACAATCCACAGCCTCTTCGTAACCTTGCTCATGATATCACTTGTTAGAATAAATCCGAGGCATACCGTGATCATCCGAGGACCAAACAATCACACAAGGCACGACACCGAGAATTGTAACGAGGTTCACCGATATGGCTACATCCCCGGGGCTTGACTACGGGCGCTCCTCCCCGTGACAACGTCACAATACCGCACACCGGCAACCCGGGCGCCGGCACACGCCGCCGGCTCCCCCTTGCGCGCCTGTGCTATTATGTTGGCATAGGTTACATCGTGTGTCTACCCCCGCTATATATGAGAGGCCTAGGATACAAGTGTCCTACTTGGGCACGACTATACATCCTATGTAAACACAATACAACTACAAGTCCAACTGTAACCTACCTCGTACACTATATTCGACACAACTCCAACAAGAAGAACCAAAGAAAGATCCGAGATAATTGTGTGACACGAATGCACATCGTCTAATGACATCAGAAGAAGTAGCCGAAGACAAGTGCGGACAAGGAAGCCATGGCAAGAGCCGGGGCGGCCGCTGAAGCTCCAGATGCCGGTGCGGGAGCCGGTTCGTCAGCCGCAGAGGCCATGCTGACCATGACAGCGAAGGAGGCGGCCACGGCAAGGATCCTGAGCTTCAGAGTAACCGCCATTTGCTTCCTCGACAGATACTGCTGCAATGAACTAGCGAAGAATGCTTTTGTGCTGGGAAAGAGCTGAAGATGTTGTCAGGCTAGTGATCTTTGGGTGGAGAAGGGCAGATCATTTGTGGGGGTTATATATAGTAATTGGTTTCCGGCCGGCCAATGCTGGGCGTCATTGGGCTCGCTGCTTGGCTGGTTATTGTTGTTTTAAATTAGCAGCTGGTTGTCCAGTTTAGCTGTTGTGTTTTGGGTCCCCGTTTGTGCTGATTGCCTGCCATGTGTTTTTGGTTGAGTGGTCAGCTGGCTTTTGCATTATGAAACCATGGAATGCTTAAATAACCTACTACTGCTGATCGCTGGCTGGTTAGAACTCACAACTAAAACTTTTGTTGACATGATCTGTTTTGACGGTTTTCTATTTGAACTAAAAGTGTCGAACAGATTTGATGGTAAAAGTTTAAACTGTGGTCCGTGATGTGGCCACAATCATGCCACATCAAGTCAAAACTGGGTTTGACAAAAGAATACAGTTGCCATGGACTAAATCTATCCGGTATTGAGATCTGAGAAACGAAGGTTGCGCCAAAAATAAAATTAAAGATGAAAGCCACACTTCACAACAAATTGAGAGACTAAAAAAGCACTTTGCTCTACCAAATAATGCCAGCTTGCCTTATGAACCCCCACCCCAGCTTTGACCAGTAGTAAATTGACACCTATCAGGATTAGATGTGCCGTGGATCAGATGGGCATCTCCGGTTGGAAAGGCCAAATCAGGTTGTCATGTGAAGGTCTCGAAAGGATAATTTGTCAACCAAGCAGGTGTGTGTCAGTTTCATATGTTTCCGACTCCCCTCTAGTTGGGTTTCTAAGTTTCACATGCATCTGAATAAAAAAATCAAAATTAATTTCTCAGGAAAACATTAGCTATGTGTTAAAAATGTATCATTATATTTGCGTTGAAAGGAAGTTATCAATAGTATAATTTTATAACATATACCGCATATATTATTGACCAAATTAATTGTTAACTTCTTAACTGAAAAATGTACCAGATTTATAAACCCGATGGACGTGAAGGCGCAAGTCAGACCACGGTAGACAACACCTCAATGAAAAGGAATACTTACATACTCACACATGATACATTAGATGGAGCACATATAGGTTACTTAGACCAGTTTACTCCATTACATTTTTTTAGGAATATCGCGCTTTATTGATCAAGTATAATCAAGAGAGAGTGCCTTCCGAATACAATCCGGGGTTACATGAAAAGTAGAGTCACTAGAGGACTCACAAGATCTAGCTAGAATATGTGCCGCGACATTCGACAAACGATTTACATGACTAAAGTGAACAGAGGAAAAGACCGACGCAAACTCCTTGATATCAGCAGTGATGAGCCCCATCGGCGAGCGATCAACCGTCGAAGCATTGGTTCTCTAGATAACTGACAAACAGTCTAACTGTAAAATGGCCCTTCAAAAGCATTAGTTCTCTGGATAACTGACAAACAGTCTGACTGTAAAATGGCCCTTCAAAATCCTTCATCACGGGTGAGAGCCACCGCACGCCGTAGCGCCAGTGCTTCAGCTAATTCTGGGGTATTTGAGGGAATCATATAGCTTTAAGTCGGAGCATGCACACTGTGAAGTAATGAGTGACTTGGGAGTCAGGAAACTCTTCCTCTGCTTCGTAGTCAAAGATCTTGCGATGAATCATGCATGGCCTCACGGTGAACGTTTTACCTGTGCAAAATGGGCACGAGAAATTGAGCACAATGAGCCGTTAAGTCGATCTAGCTAATAAACAATAATTGACTCCAAAAACGATAATATTTCCACAAGCTTCATATGTGCATACCTTCCATCCTCTCCTTTGCAGCTCATACAATGTATTATCATCTTCCGTAATCCGAGGCACATTGAACAGTTCAATATCACCAATGAGGAGCCAAACATGCAATAAACCCTCGGGGAGCTTCTCTATCTGCCTGCATCTCCGTAGTGCAAGGTGGGAGAGCCTTGGCATCGACCCAACGTCCATCCGCCACTCCTCAATGGAGAACTCATCAAGTTTTAGTGATTGCATGCGATGAAACCCTTTGGCAGAGCATGACATGATTCGGCCACGATATCCGGATAACTCCAGCACCACAAGAGATGGAAGCTTCTCCAAGATTGGCATCGGATCTTGTTCAATGATATCAGCAAATAGAACAAGACACCGTAGGCTTTGTGGGAACTTAGCGGGGATCGTCTTGAGCACACTAAATTTGTTGAGATAAATATCGACAAGATGAGGCATGTTTGCAAATATGTTAATCACTTCTGACGGGATACGGCTAATCGCCCAAGAGAAGGTTGTTAGTTGATTCATCTGGCCCAAAAAAATAACCATGTTATGACGTCGGTATTTAGTTTCGGCACGCGTAAGATATAACTCAAAGGTCTGGAGCTCTTTATGTCGCAGGCTCCTTGGCGGGGAAAACTCATTTCCAAGATAAACATGCCTCAGAGTAGGGATATCCCAGAGGGACTTTGGTACTACCGAGTCCATTTGTGTGCATTTTAGATCTATAGTCTCCAAGTAAAGGAGTTGTCCTATTGAAGAAGGCAATGTCACACCTTTGCATCTTCTAAGCCTGAGGTATCTTAGGTAAATGCACCCACCAATTATCTTAGAGAAATTTTCCAGACTACAATCTTCCATATGAAGAACCCTCAACAATTTTAGCTGGTTGGACAAGGATACTAAAGGAATTCTGAAGACAACAAGTGTTCGTGCTGAATTAGATATGCTTTCATGGCAAATTAGATTGCCATTCAAGTTTTGGACAGAAGAACGATATGATATCATGGTATTAGATGAAGATGGACCACCTTGTCCTGCATTTTAGTTTTGCAAAGAGCATATACACGTCAGCAAATTAAGAAATCTAATGATTTGTAATAACACCAAAATTAAATTAAAAATATAAACTTACAATGAGAGGCGAGGAAGCCTACCTGCAGTTTTGTTGATGACAACAAGAAAACCATCTTGCCTTGCTTCTTCTATGCACCAGTCACGTAGAATGTCATGAATTCTTACTGTTAGAATGCATCCATGTACCTCACTTCTCTTAATAACTTGGACCAAGTTTCTCTGAGCCAACTCGAGTACATACTTATGTGCTGTTTCTTCTAGTTTATGATTTGGTAAATGCGGAATGAATTTTTCTGCTATCCATGCTTCAATAAGAGCCAACACAGATATTTTGTAATCTTCTGGAAAAGCCGCAAAATAGAGGTAACACGATCTCAAGTGATGATTTGCCAGGTCTTTGTAACTGCGAGCTAGTATTTCTCGCATCATCTGTCCATTCTTGGTTGATGGCCAATCCAAGAGTATATCACACCATGTTTGTGTGTTTAGATTCCTTGATAGATAGCCTCCCAAAACCGCAAGGGCAAGAGGTAATCCATCACATTTTCTTGCAAGGTTTCTCCCTAGTTCTTCAAACTCATACACATCAATTATGGTTCTCCTTATGTATGATGGTAGAGCTTTGCTGTTAAAAAGTTTCCAACTTTCATCTTCGTCTAACTTCTTCAAATGATGAACATGGGTTGGCATTTGTATATGATTTGCGACATCTTCCTTTCGAGTGGTTAAGAGTACTCTACTGCCATTACTTGCATTTGGAAAGGCTTTGACCTTTCTGTTTATTTGTTCCCATGTGTCGGTTTCCCACAAATCATCGAGAACTACCAAGTATCTTTTATGCAAGAGAAAGTCATGGGTTTTCTTTCCCACCTCATACTCTTCCATTTGTTCAAGTGAATCACCCCTTGTCCCCATTATTTGTTTCATAATATCCTTCATTAAATCAATGCCCTTATACTTTTCAGATACAGTCACCCAGGCAATTTTCTCAAAGTGTTGTTCAACTATAGATGAAGAGTAGACTTTTCTAGCAAGTGTTGTTTTTCCCGCACCACCCATGGCAACTATGGAGACAACACTAAGATCCTTCTCTGTGTCAACTAATTTATCAACTACTTCTTCGTACTCATCTTCAAAACCAACCATCACAAAATCATCTTCAATGTTTTCGTACATAAGACCATACTCTTGTTGAGAATCACCATCTAAGTGAACCTTGTCAACAACACTACTGTCTAAATTAAATTTCAAACGTTCTGCGCTTTGAAATATCTCATCGAGCTTCCTTCTTACACGCTTGATTTCAACACCGACTTTGTGAAGAGTGATCAAGTCACCGGGTAAGTGAGCATACCTTGAGATGGCACCCAAGAAGCCCTTCTTGAGCCTGTTTCTCTTGCCCATGTATTCGGCGACCTCGATGACATTCTCAGCCTCATATGAGACGGCCCTGATCTGGCTGACCCAGGTAGCCACACGGTCATCTCCTGATCTCCGTTTAGCGTCGGCAGATTTCAGGTACCACTTCAGTCGCTCCAGCTCATTTTTCAGGCACTCCACTTCAAGGTTGACTCCACATAACAGGGTGGTCTCCTGAACGGCAAGGTTGCTCACGTTCTCTACCACGGCCTTAACAGCAGACTCGGCCATCAATTGCTCTTCTTTGTATCTGCTCCCAACTTAGTGTACTTGTTTTGTAACCAATTTCTTCTGCAAAATAATCTAGAATCGATGTCAGTATTAGTAAATTCTCTATCTCTACGCTTTTGTTATAGAACGGATAGCTAGAATGATTAATATAGAGAACCTATAAAGATGATAGCACTTGAGCTTCCAGCTCTACTTCTACTCGGCAATTTCATTAGTGGCCTATGGACCTGGCGAGAGTGAGCCTTGGATTTGTACAGAAGAAGAGGAGGGAAAAGAGGAGAGCAAGAGACTCACGGATCTAGGGGATTCATACCTGGCTGTATTCTCCTTGATGCTTGCCGGTTTGCTCTGCGTGTGCTGCGACCTGCTGCTCTATGAAAGTTGTCCCACAGAGTTCTAAACGGCAGCCAGCGTCAGTGCGCGCTTGGCCGCCAGGCTTCGCCGTGCTCTCTCTCTCTCACACACACATTTTAGACCGTGGATGTCAGTGACGAGCTGGACAATATGTATTCACTCATTCATAGGGATGCAGCGAGCCACGCTTATCCACTTGCTTTTCTAGCCACTCAATGCAGAAATTGAGAGTTCCGATTCCTTTCCATTATTTATACAATAATCTCGGTGGATTTGGTGAACATGGGTCTACACGCACCCAATTTAGCAAAATAATTAAAAAGATTCAAATATTTCTGAAACTTTTTAGCAATAAATATGGTCTAATGTTGTCCTCATGTACAAAGTTTCACGACAAAATAACTTCCGTAGACTTCTTGGCAAACAAAACAAAATTACAGCTACGAAAAAGGGAAATAGTAACTTTATGTAGTATTGGTTTTGTTTTTTCATCCTGAATATCATCAGAATCATTTCTTCGTCAAACTTTACACACGAGTATAATCCTATACCATGTTTGTTGGCAAAAAAATCTAGACTTATTTTACATTTTTACATTTTTTCCAGTTCTGGTACATGTGCACCCATGTTCACCATTGTATTTGGCAATAATCCGATTAATCATGTTCCAAGAACTACTTTCATTGCCCAGTTTTATTGAACTCACGTATTTTGAATTAAATTTTGATCAACCATGTAACTAACAAAATAGCAAGTATATACCACAAAAGCTAATATTGGTATTAAAAAGAGGTTTCTCATCCACGTATTTTTGTGCCATATAATTAATATTTTATCAATTAAATATATAATCTCCACTAATTAATTAACATGCAACCATGCCGTCTTGCATGGAAAATGGATACCACAGCAGGGAAATACTTGACCTGTTTACTTTTTTTTTCATAGTAGGAAAGCCGTATAGATAGACAAGTAACAGTGGCGAGGGATAAATGAGCAGTAGCGCGGGCCTAAGGTGGCCATTAGCAGCAGCGAGGGCCCAGCAACCCCCCCCCCCCTCCTCTAATAAGTCATCCCCACCTACTAGTAGCGCCGGTATGGGGCCCGTGCTACAGCTAAACCCATTAGCAGTAGCGCTGGGGTCCAACCACAACACTAATACTATGGACACACGGCCCAGCTACCTGGCCCCACCTATAGTAGCAGCACGTGCTACTGCTAATGGGCTTTGCAATAGCGCGGGCCCCACCCCACGCTACTGCTAAATCAACCTTATCCTTATCCCGCGCCTGTCGACTTTCTCACTCCCTCACTCACTCTCTCTGCCTCTTCCACCTTCTGTCGTTGGTGCCGCCGTCCTTCCTCCTCCTTCCTCCGTAAGCCGCCGCCCTCCTCCGATCGCCATCCTCCCTCCTCCTCTCTCTCTCCTCTCTCCCCCTCCTTCCTCCCGCCTCCCGCCTCCCTCATCCCTCCTCCCGATGCCGCCCTCCTCCTCTCTCCTCCCTCCTTCGGACACCATGATCCCTCCTCCTCCTCCTCCTCCTCCTCCATCCTCCTCCTCCCCTCCTCCTCACTCCTCCCTCCTCCCACCTCCTCTCCGTATAGAATATGAGATTTCTATGTACAAAAGTTTTTAGTAAAAAAAATTAGCAATAGAAATTTTTAGTAAAATTTTTAGTAATATTAAATTTTCAATATAGAAATGTATTGGAATGTTATATGGGAAATTTTAGGTATCAAATTTAGTAATAGAAATTTTTAGTAAAAAAAATTACGTATAGAATTTTTAATATTTTTTCAATATAGAAATGTATTGGACATTTTAATTATTTCCATGTCATTATCACTTTGTCATCAAAGAATGTTATATGAGATTTGATGATCTAAATTTTTCACTCGATGGAATATGCAGGCTTTGTAGTGTCGCGCCTCCTTGAAGTGATCATCGTTGGAGCTTCCTCTACTTCCTCTACAGCTGAGTCGGTGAGCTAAAAGTCCACCTCCTCCTTCCCTTCTCGTCGGACACGTCTATGATGATATTTGGACACGTATTGGTTGTCTCTTTGGACACTAGATAGGAAATGCGGCTTGCCGCACCCCGGCAGCAAGCTGCCGGGTATATCTATATACAACCACCAAAGCATTTCAAGTATAAAAAACCACAAACACAAAAAGTTCATATAGAGTGGTACTCCTTCATGAGAGACTTGTAAATAGATAATATAACATCAGGAAAAAACATGCAAAACAAATGCACCAGCATCTAATGCAGTCATATAAAAGCTTAAATAAAGGATTGCATGAATAGTCCATAGTTTAGTAATCACGCATACTTATGTAGTCAAAATTATGAAAACCTAATAGTAAAGGCAGGTTGCCGCTGGAAGGCCAACCATTTCTAACATAGCATCAAGCAGGACCTTAGTCGAAACTGGAACAGAAGCCATTGCTGGGACCTGCTACAGGTAGAAAAAACGTCACTGCCACAAATATTTGACCTCAAGTATAGTACCATCTGCAGGTATGTATGGATAAGAAGAAGAAAAAACGTTGCATGACAAACGATTTTAGAAACTGTCTTACATGTGATCCGTTCAGTTAGTCATTAAAGACTAAAGTCCTGCAGGTAGTAGGCTGAGACTTTGTTTTCTTGCTGAGCATGTGATATGTTTCACTGGGAAAGCAACAAACATGAGTAATGCATATAGTTGCACGAGTCCGTCGAAGGCCACCAATCAACACAAGGAAATCATAACCAATTAACATATGAACCACCAATATTTGGATCCTCATGAACCAAGGATTAAACAGAGACCCAAACACCGAGGCTTAAACATAGTCCGAAAACCTCTGTCAATCATCACAAGCAGCAAACAATAGGCCTGCCAGTGCTGAAGATAGGAGATGCCTCATAAATAAAAATTACAAAAAAGGTAGGGGCTGCATCATCAAATATATGACGGACCTGTCAGTGCCATGGAACAGTACTACGAGTATCATGGTCCTGGACTCCTGGTCCTATCAAATCCCAGCAAATACAAAAACATCACACCTCGGTCATGGCCATCAAACATGGAGAATATCTGCACCAAATGGGTGGATACAACATGCTTCTTACTTTCTTACTTTAATAAGAATGAATCATTAGACGTTAGTAGAACTGTTACATATGAAGTACTACAGAAATAAGCACATAATATTGGGGAAGCCCCTGTTTCTTTGCCACTACATAACAGGAAGGACATAAGATATTTTGAGAATGGCATATTAAAAACATCTCTAAATTATGCAGGCACAATCAGGCAAGCTAAACCAGTTGTGAAAATAGGAGAGAGCCAAGTTATATGATAAAGGGAGTCAAGAGTTTCTTGGCATACTCTACTATCCAAAGAGCTTATTTATCATCATCACAACAAAAGTTATTTAATCTTTTGATCTAATAGCTTTAGAAATAGCTAGAAGTGTGTTTCATCTAAGGTGGTAAGCAATTTGGACCCTTGCAAAAGAGCTAACATAGCAGAGATAAAAACTAATGAATTGAAGATACAAAGAATGGATGAATTAATTAGGATATTGAAAAATATTGACAGACTTATACAACAATCCCCTACCTCCAAGATAGACTGAAGAACTGAAGATAAAGATAGAACGAATGAAAACTAAAAATTATTTGTGTTGTGCAGGACTACATTAGTTGCATTGGTAGCCTGGAAAAAAAATCCAGATATGCATATCAATCAAAGTTGGCATTGTTACACTTGCGGTCATTCATCTCTATTCATTGCAAGCAGCAGGCAACAACGAACACTGTAAGCACTTAACAAAGCAGGCACATAGAAATATAGAAAAATGGGATACCTGTAGGCCACACATCACACGATGCATGGATCCTCTAAGGCTGCAAGGCAGATCTTCCATCAATTCCAGGGAAGAGTGTTCACCACGAGAGAGAGGCTTGTATATGAGTCCCATCTTCTTCTTCCCGCGGCCCTGGAGGACTGCAACTCTGCACTTGCGATCTAGCCCCCCTGCAAATGAACAAACAGACATATCTAATCGAATCTCGAGCAGATGAACATGTAAATTGGGGAAGTGGAGAGGGCGCTCACCGCGCTCTTCGTGCGGCGGACCAGAGGCAACTCACCTCGGGTCGTTTCTTCCCGAAGATGCACGAACACGAGGACGTTGGTCCGACACCCTATAATCGATGGCAACGCCTCCTGGTCGGACCAACCTACATGTTGCAGTCCTCATTATATTTCTTTACAGGGGGAGTATATACTAATTATGCATTTTCAGAACTAAAGTGAACTCAAAGCTATACATTTATAGCTCCATGTGGTATTGTGCTACGGTGTACTGACCAGAGACGGTTCTGATTATTTATAATTAACAGGAAATGGGAAGAAATTCACAAGCAATTTAAAATCATGCAACTTTGATTATGCAACAGAAAAAAGGGAGGCACATATATATATAGAACTCAAAAGAAGAATATAAGAAAAACAAACATACAACTAAAAAATGAGCAGAGCTAAATCAAGGAAAAGTAACACAAGCCTAAATCAGTATATGGCTAAATTAAGTTACCATGCCCTGTTCAACACAAATAGCAGTGCCACTATAGCAATATCTTGGACCAGATTAAACTAAAGCTCACATAGTTTATTACCCAAAACTTCATGGCAACACATCTATAATCCTAGCCAATAATAATTCAATTGGCCATGTCAATTCAGAGCAAAGAACAAGGGAGGCAACCATCCATGTGTAAACAAACAAACAAACAAGTAGTGTAATGAATACCAATCTGAAAACATTGGCTATACTGAGAAATTTGCTAGTAACCCAAGTGTAGCAGTCACCACATCCAAAAAAGAACTTCCTACTATAGAAAAAAATAGCACAACTGGATGCATACAGAGTACAGGAGAGAGCCGAGAGGAAGCAGCGGTTGGCTTGCATAGGACGTAGTAGAAGAAGAAGACGGAGAAGCAGGTGAGACGGTAGCAGTCCTCTCCCTACCCTCTTCTCCTATCCTTCACACGGCAGCACCTGCACACAACCGCACCCAAGCATCAGATGCAGAGAGGAGGAACACCAGAGGGAGAAAAATAAGAAGGGGGGAGGGACCTGACCTGCTTGCTGCACCTCCAGTGGAGTCGCCATTGTCATGGGTGCAAGGGTTTTGAGGCAGGAGGGAGGAAGTGAGGGAGCGAGGAAGACTGGACGCGGCGATCCTCCATGGTGAAGTAGGTTTTTGTTCCATTACTAAGACCTACGGCTAGATAGTTAACTACCTTATCTAACAGTTCCATTACAGAATACAGCAGCAGCAGCAGCAAGAAGAAAGCATCAAGGTTCAGCTCCCGCCACTACCAAATGTGATCCTATGGAACAAAGAGTAAATTATCTGCACAACGAAGCCTGTAAATACAAATAAACGAGCATTGTAGGCTTTTATTTATCACATTTTCAGGCTGGTGGGGCAACATAATCCCAACTCATATCAAAAGCTAACATTGTATCCATATCAAGATGGCATATGACAGAACAGAACATTGTGTAATCTGTATCTTCAAGCCACTCAAACTCAAAGCATCTAATAACCAAGAAGCGGCAGAATGACATACAAAAAGATCATGTAGTATACAGAAAAGGGAGTGCAGCAACAACGAAAAGAAACGCTAAAAGGGAACATGGAGCAGAAAACCAACCCAAAATGCAAGCAAGAATTTTTAAAAAGGAACATAGAGCAGCATGAGCATGAGGCATAGAAAAATGGGGTCACCTTAAGATCAAGAATCGATGGACCTCTTAGAGTTCAAATCATAAGGGAAGAACGACTATTATTGATTAGAGTTTTTTTTAATTAGGCAAAGCACTACTGGATCCTAAGCTACAGTTGAGGCATACAAAACTATAAGTGTCTGTTCTTTTCATATATAAACAACCTTTAGTATCTCAACCAAAACCAAAGCAAAACAAAAAACATGGTTAAGTAACCAACAAAGGGAGAATTAACCTTTTGGAATTTTAAAGTAGCAAGACATGAAAAGTTCTTTTTTTTCCTTCAATATTACACACATTAGGGGAGGTAGCTGCAGTTTAACTGCATAGTGGGCTCAGATTTGCCTTTCCTCGATCATATAACCTACCCCCATCATCTCTTATCACCAGATCGATCTGTTTATACAGTAGAGCTGCCCTGGTTATCAATCAACAAGAATGACCATCCAAGGACAACAACAAGTATCACAGGATCAAAAAGGATTCTAGAGACAAGAGGGAGGATCCAACTTGATACCCACTGGTGCCTCGATTGCTCAAAGGCACACTAATTCCAGCCAAGGTAATCATCATCGCCCTAGCACGAACACCACTTGAGCATAAATAAGCAACACCTTTAAATACAAATAAAAAATGGTTCAAGGTTCATTGCATAGCCGCCACGGACACCATTGCCGGCGCCGCTGATATGCCGCCCTCCTCCGTGGCCGCTGCCGCCATCGCCATGGGAACCACCTGCGTGGGAGGGAGGGAGGCAGCTGCAAGAGCGAGTGAGAGAGGAGGCGGCAGCTAGGTTTTCATCGCAGGAAGCCGCGGTCAGTTTATACCCCTCCCCCAAGCAAAATGACCCAGATGCCCTGGTGGGGGCACGGTATTTACATTCTGTTGCCATTGGAATTTTATCCGATGGGCAAGGATATTACATTCTGATGCAATTGGAATTTTATCCGACAGCCGAAGTTGATCCGGTAAATATCCAACGACCCACAGCGATTTGGATCAAGATCCGACGGACTGTATCGCGAGGAGATTTCGATCCGACGGTCCAGAATCCAAACGCACGGGAGAGCTCCATTTCGGTTCAGACTCTAACAAGGGGATGGGATGGGATTCTCGATTCAGGGTTCATTGCATAGCGGGCTCAGATTCACCTTTCCTCGTTCATATAACCTACCCCCGTCATCTCTTATCACCAGATCAATCTGTTCATACAGTGGAGCTGCCCTGGTTATCACTCAACAAGAATGACCATCCAAGGACAACAACAAGTATCACATGATCAAAAAGGATTCTAGAGACAAGAGGGAGGATCCAACCTGATACGCACAGGTGCCACGATTGCTCAAAGGCACACTTATTTCAGCCACAATCAATCATCATCGCCCTAGCACGAACGCCACTGATCAATCTAGCAAATCCAGGAGCATATCTATAGGACCAGGGCATCCACATGTGAACCACAGCATCACATTGGCTCCTATGATAGCAACTAAACATGAACAGCAGCCTGCAAACCCTAAAATGTCATGGATCCACAAGTACAAAGCTCAAGTAGGAACCGATGCATGAGTAGGGCATAGAGCATCAACCAGACAAGCACCACATCAATATAGCAACCATGACATCTATATCAACTACACTAACATGGCAAACAAGGAAGAATGAACTAACCCTGGCATATTTATCTTTTGCATGTGATTGCTAATAGAGTAAGATCACAAGGTCATGTTACACAAAGGTAAAGGAAAAGTCCAGAATTTAAAAAACTTACCTTGGTGAAGTCAGAAGTAGGAGAGTCAGTCCTCTTTGAAATGCATATGCTGCACCTCTCCCTAATAGTGCCTCTGAATAAGTTGGAGTCTACCAGTGTCTGCAAATGTAAATGCAGATTGTCAGGTTCCTTCTCTGATTAGAGAGAATAAGCAAGAACATATTATGATAGACAAAAACAAAACCTGATTAGATATAACAGTGCATCACTATTTTATGAAGTTTTGAAATCTGCAGTGTTCTCTTCACACACAACAATTTTTATATCAGTTGTAGCTGCAGTGAATGACGTGTTGATAAAACAATCTTCTGAGATAACAACTTTGGTATCGCATAGCGAAGCATCAACAAGTCTTCACACTCAACTATATCATATATTTTCAATAGAAGAAACCAATTCTTCCAATTACAGCAACTGTTTCAGATCAATTGTGTCACGGACAGCCATCTAAAAATGATAGCAATGTAAAAATTAATGGTGAACTTTGCTTCAAAACAACAGGGTCCACACATAGAAATAGAGACAATATCTACAGAAGCTTCGCTGCAAATGGAAGATTTTTTTTCGTTCAGGTGTTTTGTATCATTGGTGTACCTTGAACTCAGATCAGGGGAGCATCTTGCAGGACAAGCTAGCGGACAACAACGTCCGAGCCCAAAATGACCTGCAGCTACACAATGATGGGTGGAGTTGTGGTTAGAGAGAGAGAGAGAGAGAGAGAGAGAGAGAGAGAGAGAGACTGCAGTAGAACTACAACCGGCAATGGAGGAGAAGGAAGAGCAAACCGGGAACACCTACATCGGACGCAAAAGGAGGAGTGACGAGGGAGCGCTGCATCGAGCGCCTGCAGCTGGCGCTCCTTGGCCGAGCAGGGCGCAGCTGGTGGCAACGGCGCGCACCGCCTTGCCTCCTCCCGTCGACACGCCAACCGGTGGCGATGGTGCTCTGCCTGACCTCCTCCCGTCGCCCCTCCCGGCCTCCTCCCGTCGACGACGCGCTCCTCCGGGAAGAGCAGGGCCAGCTTCCCCTCCCCCGACGACGTAACATGCGAGCTCGGCGGGGAAGCGCCGGCGCGGGAGATACGAGCGTCGTAGTCCACGCGCTCCTCGATGGAGCAGCGGCACAAGCGGCAGCATCCGCTCAGCCGGCGGGGTGGGGCGAAGCGGGGAGGAGAAGGGCGGGACGGGGCGGGGCGGGGATGAGAGGATGGACGACGACGGCATCCGGATCTCAGAGACGAGGGACGAAACGGGGACCCGGGAGAAGACTGTGGCGGCTAGGGCAAGCGGCAGCGGCGTAGCAGGGCCGTGCGGGCGCGGTGCGAGGGGAGGAGGACTGGCGACGGCGGCGGCGGCGCAGAGGAGAGGAGGGGTGGCGCCGTCGGCGATGTGGGTGGGAGGAGAGAGGCGCGCGGGAGGGGAGAGCAGGAGGCGGCGCGGGCGAGGCGCGAGTGCGGGACGGTGGGGGCAAGGATACCCCGGTGGGGGCAAGGATATTACATTCTGATGCAATTGGAATTTTATCCGACGCCCGAAGTTGATCCGGTAAATATCCAACGACCCACAGCGATCTGGATCGAGATCCGACGGCCTGTGTCGCGAGGAGATTTCGATCCGACGGTCCAGAATCCAAACGCACAGGAGAGCTCCATTTTGGTTCGGTCTCTAACAAGGGGATGTAAATAAAGTTGTGTGAAAGCCTGTTCCAAGACATTAATGAGATGGCCAGAGTGCCCGCCTTTCATGTAAAAAAAATGCTAAGTAGCTTTTATCTTGCGGCTGATGAGATGGCAAGAAGCGTAAAGCCATCAAATCTTAGGATTTATCTTGAGGGAGTATTGTGCCAACTATTGAAACACGGCCCTCAGCGGTAGCACATATTCAGGCAAGGTGCGGATGTAGTAAATGCCAAAACTCCTTTACACTGAAGTGGTGCCAACACCTCATTCATATTGGTCTGAAATGTCGTGGGCGCCCTTGTCAACCCATATCACTAGTACAGAAACTATCAATAACATTAAGAAGGAATGTTGTAGGTGTGGGTAGATAGAAACAGACATGCACCTGATTTTTCAATTGAGTATGTCTAGATTAATTTGGTTTAATTTTGGATTAAAAACGGATATACTGAATTCCAGTTTATTTCATGTTGGTATAATTCACATGATATGTTCTTGTCAACAACCTGAATTAAAACTAGATACTATCTTTACCACTCTTTGGAACATTTGGAAAGCCATGAATGATCTCCGTTCCGTTATAAGAAAATGGAGTTCTATGCAGGTTCTTCATGCTAGAAGAGCTATGCTTAATACATATTGAATGAAAGAAAAGGAGGAAAAGATCACATCTCCTGAAAATCGTAATACAAGTCTTATTCCATATATATAAATACACATGCTCAAACAGCAGGTGTCCTGGCTTATGTGGATGCAGCTTTTAATCCTTTGGTGGCAAAGGATGAAGCCTCTTTTAGAGTTTATCTAAATAACACAGTCACCAAGCATATACTCCCTCCGTTTCAAAATAGATGACCCAACTTTGTACTAAAGTTAGTACAAAGTTGAGTCATCTAATTTGGAACGGAGGGAGTAATATTTATTCAAGCGGCTACTACAAATGTGCAATTCGTTTTCAGGCAGAAGCAATGGCCCTATTACTTGCTGCAACGGCTGCCAAAAACATTAGGCTGGAGCTATCTTTCTTTTGTTCGGGTTGCAGGACATTAGTGGAAGCAGCGGAAGCAGGAAATCTACTGGAGAAAGCTGGACATTGGAAAATCAGACCGATGCTTGCAGATTTTTTTTTAACAGTGTCGCTGATCTCAACTCCAGTGACTACCATATTCCTAGATCTCAAAATCCTCCAGCTCATAATCTAGCAAAGAAACCTTTCTCTATAAGATCATCTCCTTCTTGCTCTTTTCTTTGCAGCAAGGTGTCTAGATGTAGTATCAATATGGCTTTGAAAGCCATATCTTTTCCCCATGGAAAATTACTTTCTTTACGTTGCTTAGGCTGTTAATGAATAGAAGATAAGCCCCTTTGAGGCCTTCAGTTTGCTGGAAAAAAGAAACTATCAATAACGACGTTGGCAAAAAACAGTTGGTCGCTAAAAGTTTGAGTGAGTTCCCGCACAAGTGGAAATCAGGCTACTACCCACCGTCCCAAATTACTTGTCTTAGATTTATCTAGATTCATCATGAATTACTTGTTTTAGATTTGTCTAGATACAGTTACTTGTTTTAGTTTTGTCTAGATACACTATATCTAGATAAATCTAAAACAAGTAATTTGGGATGGAGGTAATAGTATTAACAACCCCGAGCAGCTAAGGGGCCGTCCACAACCCACCAATCAAACCAAAACCAGGTGGATTCACCATCACCCACCATAAATTTCACAAGGCTTCTAAACTCATCACGGACCTTCACTAGGGCCCGCTAGAACTGAGAGCCTCCACTACCAGATGGGGGTGGGGGGGCAGGGGAGGGTAACTGCAAAGTACTTTCCTTTTAGAATTTGGATCGAAAGTGCCTCTGTCGGCTCGTTGTAAAGTTGCCACCACCATTTCATGATAAGGCACTTATTCACGATAGCCGTGTTAGTGATCCCCAACCCCCCAAGGTTTTGGGGTTTACGCATATGTTAAATTATGATCCAAATTCTAGTACCGGGTTGGACTAGACGTAGTACAACCGGTGTGGGCTTTTGCGTTGGCGTCGACGCGTACAAGTACAAATCGTTTACTTGTCCTACAAGGACTCCTATGTGTTGCCCCTCTTATATACCCCATGTAGTCGCACCTCAGACGGCCTGTCGTCTCGTGCTTGTAATACTCCTCCTCATAGTGATTGCGCCTTCGTGCGTCCGTGGTTTTCTCCCGCAAGGGTTTCCACGTAAAATCCGTGTGTGCTCTCGTGTCTCTTTTATCTCGTTATTATCTAACAAGTGGTATCAGAGCCAAGTTACAGATACAAGATTTAAGACGAGAGGATTAGGGCTGCGTTCCGTGCGCCGCGGCCGGTCGCCGAGATCGGCAGAATTGACAAATTTGACCTCAAAGCAAAAGTATTTCACAAACTAAACTGTTTTCGAAAATATTTCACACAGCTAACCCTTTTGTGCAGCTCCCAACAGTAAGGCGCTGCACTCTACTGTGCAACTCCTTACAGTTAGGCGCTGCACAGTGTAGTGCAGCTCCTTACAGCTAGGCGCTGCACAGTGTGGCGCCTGTGTGTTAGGCGCTGCACAGTAAGAGTGTAGCGCCTTACTGTTGGGCGCTGCACATTAGAGGTCAGCTGGGTGAAATATTTTCAAACATAGTTTAGTTTGTGAAATAGTTTCGTCGTGAGGTTAAATTTATGTTTTTTGCCGCCGAGATCGACTGATTTTCGGCTGCAGCCTTTTCTTATTCGAGATCGAGACCAACAGGAGATTGATTCTTTACAAAGTCGCCGTACGCTGCCGCAAAGTCGCCGTGTTGCGGAGACCAACAGGCGATCCATCGAGCCGTCGAGTCGTAGCTGTTGTTTCCTGTCCACGACAACCCTGCAACAGAGTTGCTGCTGCTTGCACCCAGTCCCAAAGCGTAAAGGTGATTTGATCTAGTACTTCTCACGCGAAGACACGCAGAGGAGTCGTACTTGGATTTGTTGATTACTGCTCACGTGATCAGCCAGCACTATTTGGTCTGTAAAATTCAACGCTGATCCTTGCTTGGTCCACTGCCAGTAAAATATCCAGGTGCTATTTATCCTACGTTTTCGTCTGCTCTACAAATTAATTCTATCAAGAATTTTTCTACTGGCTTGTACTATTTTATGTACACAGATTTATCTACTCATGGCTACCATGAAGTACGATTTTCCGCTGCTGGATCGTGACACAAGGTTTACCCTATGGCAAGTCAAGATGCGGGTGTTGTTGGCACAGGCCGACTATGATGTAGCATTGGATAGTTTTGTGAAGAACCGAATTGAGGTCTGGACTGCTGAGGAGAAAAGAATTGATTATAAGGCTTTGTCACAAATTCAACTTCATTTGCATAATAATATTTTGCAGGAAGTTTTGATCGAGAAAACTGCCGCCGCTCTATGGTTAAAGCTAGAAGGGATTTGCATGACTAAAGATCTCACCAGCAAGATGCATCTGAAGCAAAAATTATTCCTACACAGGTTACCCGAGGGAGGTAATGTTTTGAATCATATTTCAGAATTTAAGGAGATTATATCCGATCTAGCTGCAATGGAGGTTAAGTATGAAGAGGAAGATACTGCTTTAATGTTACTTTGTTCACTGCCAAGTTCTTATACCAATTTTAGAGACACCATATTATACAGTCGTGATACTCTCACGCTTAATGAAGTTTATGAAGCTTTGAACTCTAAGGAGAAGATGAAACTAATGGTGCCTCATGATGGTTCAAGTTCATCCCAAGCCGAGGGATTATCTGTTCGTGGCAGGACAAAGGAGAAGAACTCCAATAATGAAAACAGAGGCAAAAGTAAAAACGGCTACAGGGGCCGGTCGCAATCCAGAGACAAGAAATATTGCAGGTATTGCAAGAGAGACGGGCATGACATCTCAGAGTGTTTCAAGTTGCAGAATAAAAAAAAGAGGAAAGGTAACAAAAAAGGTGAAAATTCTGCTAACGTTGCTCGTGATGATAGTTCCGATGATGCTCTTGTCGTTATTGCTAGATGTGCTGAGACCAATGATGAGTGGGTACTTCATACTGCATGTACTTTTCATATGTGCCCGCATAGAGATTGGTTTAATACTTTTGATTCTACTACTGCTGCTGGTTCCGTTTTGGGTTTTGATAGTTCACCATGCAAGATTGAAGGCATAGGTTCTATTCGAATCAAGATGTTTGACGGCATAATCAGAACTTTGACAGATGTTCGGTATATTCCGAAGATGAAGAGAAATCTTATTTCTATGAGCGCCCTTGATGCAAAGGGATACAAGTATTCGGGTGGAGATAGTGTTTTGAAAGTCACCAAAGGTTCCCTTATTGTGATGAAAGGTGATTTGAGTTCTACCAATGGTCTTTATTACCTTCGAGGTTCGACCGTTTCAGGTAACGCTACTCCAGTTGTTTCAAAGAATTCTGATTGTGATGCTACTAACCTTTGGCATATGCGTCTTGGACATATGAGTGAACTTGGTTTGGCAGAGTTAAATAAGAGAGGTCTTCTTGATGGATATGAACCTAGTAAATTGAAATTTTGTGAGCATTGTATCTTCGGCAAGCATAAGAGGGTGAAGTTCAACACTTTGACTCATACAACCGAAGGTATTCTTGATTATGTGCGTTCTGATTTATGGGGACCATCTCGCAAGAAGTCACTAGGTGGTGCAAGTTACATGTTGACTATTATTGATGATTATTCGAGAAAAGTTTGGCCTTATTTCTTGAAGCATAAATATGAAGCATTCTCAGCTTTTAAGGAGTGGAAGATTATGATTGAGAGACAAACTGAAAAGAAGGTAAAAATACTTCGCACTGATAATGGTATGGAATTCTGTTCTAAGCAATTTAAGAATTATTGCAAGTCTGAAGGCATTGTCAGACACTACACCGTTCCTTATACTCCTCAACAAAACGGTGTTGCTGAGCGTATGAATAGGACCATTATTTCCAGAGCCCATTGCATGTTGTCCAATGCAGGTTTGCATAGGCGTTTTTGGGCTGAGGCCGCTTCCACTGCTTGTTATCTCATTAACCGTTCACCATCTATTGCTCTTAATAAGAAAACTCCAATTGAGGTATGGTCTGGTTCACCTGCTGATTATTCATAGTTGAGAGTTTTTGGTTGCATTGCTTATGCTCATGTTGATAATGGAAAATTGGAGCCTAGGGCTGTTAAGTGCATCTTTCTTGGTTATAAGTCTGGTGTTAAAGGTTTTAAATTATGGAATTCTGAAACCCAGAAGGTTGTTATTAGCAGAAATGTTATCTTTAATGAATCTTCTATGCTACATGATGTTTCATCTACTAGTGTTCCTGTTGAGAGTGAACAGCAGCCTCCTATTCAGCAGCCTACTGTTCAGGTGGAGCATGTTATTGATTCAGGTGATACATCTCGTAATGAAATTGTTGATGCACATGATGAACCCATTGTTAATGATGATCATGTCACTCCCACTCCAAATCAGCCTATTGTTCCGCCTAGTTGGAATCTCGTACGTGACAGAGTTAGACGAGGTACTAACAAACCTGACAGGTTAATTGAAGAGTGCAATATTGTTTCTTTTGCTTTATCTGTTGCAGAAGAAATTGAAGGCAATTATGAGCCTTCTTCATATTCCAAGGCTATTATTTCTGGTGTTAGTAATAAGTGGATGACCGCTATGCATGATGAGATGGAATCACTTGAAAGGAATGGCACTTGGGATTTAGTAAAATTGCCTAGAGAGAAGAAATCTATTCGTTGCAAGAGGGTTTTCAAGAGGAAAGAAGGTGTTTCTCCTAATGATGAGACAAGATATAAAGCAAGGTTAGGTGCTAAAGGTTACAGTCAGATTCCAGGTATTGACTATAACGAAGTCTTTTCTCCTGTTGTGAAGCATAGCTCTATTCGCACTTTACTCAGTATTGTTGCCATGCATGATCTTGAGCTTGAACAATTGGATGTTAAAACTGCATTCTTACATGGAGAATTAGAAGAGGATATTTATATGGAACAATCTGAAGGTTTTGTTATTCCTGGAAAAGAAAAGCTTGTCTGTAAGTTAAAGAAATCTCTTTATGGATTGAAGCAATCCCCGAGACAGTGGTACAAGAGATTTGACACCTTTATGCTCTCTCAAGGTTTCAAAAGGTCTAATTATGATAATTGTGTTTATTTGAAAACTGGCAAAGGTTCAACTATTTATTTGCTCCTTTATGTTGATGATATGCTTATTGCTGCAAAGAGTATGTCAGAGATTAATGAACTAAAGAAGCAATTGAGTAATGAATTTGAGATGAAGGATTTGGGTGCAGCAAAGAAAATACTTGGCATGGAAATATCCAGAGATAGACCGTCTGGAAAAGTATATCTAAGTCAGAAGGGATATATTGATAAAGTTCTTCGTCGTTTTAATATGCATAATGCCAAGCCAGTAAGCACTCCGTTAGCTGCACACTTCAAATTATCATTAGTTTTATGTCCTAAGTCAGATGCAGATATTGAGTACATGTCTAGAGTTCCCTATTCGAGTGCAGTTGGTTCACTTATGTATGCCATGGTTTGTTCTCGTCCGGATTTATCATATGCATTGAGTGTTGTCAGTAGATACATGGCTAATCCTGAAAAAGAGCATTGGAGAGCAGTTCAGTGGATTTTCAGATATCTGCGAGGTACTTCTAATGCTTATTTACAATTTGGGAAAACTAGAGATGGACTTGTTGGTTTTGTTGATTCTGATTTTGCTGGTGATTTGGATAAGAGAAGATCACTCACAGGTTATGTTTTCATCATTAGTGGTTGTGCTGTGAGTTGGAGAGCAACTTTGCAGTCTATTGTGGCTTGTTCCACTACTGATGCCGAGTATATGGCTATTTCTGAGGCATGCAAAGAAGCTATCTGGTTGAAAGGTTTGTACACTAAGCTTTGTAGAGATTCATCTTGCCCTACCATATTTTCTGACAGTCAAAGTGACATATATCTTACAAAGAATCCAATGTATCATGAGAGGACAAAGCACATTGATGTCATATTTCATTATATTCGAGATGTTGTTGCTGAAGGCAATTTGAAGGTATGCAAGATAAGTACTCATGATAATCCTGCTGATATGATGACAAAGCCAGTTCCGACCAATAAGTTTGAGCTTTGCTCAGGCTTAGTTGGTATTTCTCACTAGTCCTATGGATTTTGACGCACAAGGTGTTTATGCTGATTTGGATGGAGTTATTCACTTTCTTCGACTACTGGAGGGAATTTGGCTCAAGGTGGAGATTGTTAAATTGTGATCCAAATTCTAGTACCGGGTTGGACTAGACGTAGTACAACCGGTGTGGGCTTTTGCGTTGGCGTCGACGCGTACGAGTACAACTCGTTTACTTGTCCTACAAGGACTCCTATGTGTTGCCCCTCTTATATACCCCATGTAGTCGCACCTCAGACGGCCTGTGGTCTCGTGCTTGTAATACTCCTCCTCATAGTGATTGCGCCTTCGTGCGTCCATGGTTTTCTCCCGCAAGGGTTTCCACGTAAAATCCGTGTGTGCTCTCGTGTCTCTTTTATCTCGTTATTATCTAACAGCATATGTTTCCTCTTAACAAGTCTGTAATTTGTTTTCTTATTATCTGCAGAATTCCAATAAAAGGCACTGCGATCTTTATCGAAGGCGTCGTGGTTGCTCGCAAAAAGACGACAGTGTTAGAATAAATCCGATGCATACCGTCGATCATCCGAGGACCAAGCAATCACACGAGCATGACACCGAGATTTGTTAACGAGGTTCACCGATATGGCTACATCCCCGGGGCCTGACTATGGGTGCTCCTCCCCATGACACCGCTACAATACCGCACTCGGTCGCCCTGGACACCGGCACATGCCGCCGGCTTCCCCTGCGTTCCGGTGCTATTATGTTGACATAGGTTACATCGTGTGTCTACCCTCGCTATATAAGAGAGGCCTAGGATACAAGTGTCCTATTAGGACACAACTCCATATCCTACCTAAACACAATACAACTCAGAGTCCAACTATAACCTATCTTGTACACTATATTCGACACAACTCCAACAAACTCCACCTTGGCGAATATTCTCCACCACCTTCAGTTCGTCAATGCATCAAACTTCCATGTACATTGGACTTGAGCTTATCCCATGAGAACCGCTGCTACTCCTAAGACTCCATATGACTCCACCTGCAACTTGTAGTTCCTTCTTTTCTTGACCACGGTCAACACTCGAGCAAAATTAAGTTCCTTGTTACTCCAGTCCGTGCTCCCAACTTCCAGAGTATCCGTCAACGCCATCACACACCGATCACTAACCTGCGTGAAAGTGAACAACTCACATATTGGGTGTCACACATAAGAGTTACCTGAACTCAACGCCACAGCTCCTTTCTTGACCGTCTGGCTGAAACTTGAAAGAATTTCACCGTTGCTTGTAGTCATCCGGAGTCAAATTCGCAGTTGTCTCACCACATGTGTGACCACCAGAGCCCTAGCCCGTCTCCATGTCCCGTGCATACCGCACGCCTCACCGCTATTACCGCGTCGAGCCTCCACTGTCCCGGTCGAGTCTCAGGGGTCACGAAACCCACACCACTCAACCCCCACTGCAGAGTACCACCGATCATCACCGACCGATGGCGAGTTTCACGCTTCCATCAGACCACTGGGCTCCAGTCCGAACTGCATGTGACTCGCTTTTCCCGCTGAATAGGCTTCGACTCTCTGTCGACTTACGACGTAGCCCCTTAATCAGCACTGAGTGAAGTCTTCCAAACTCCAGCTCCACCTTCAACATGACTCCATGGTAGATGATCAGTCCACCCCTGCACTTCATCGACTTCAAGCTCTGTGTATACACCACCATAGTCTTGTCGAAGTCACACAAGCCCTCGGTCTGCGCCACGTGTTTCCACGCCCCAGAAGTCGGTCACCATCAGCATCACGCTCCTAGGTCGTCGTCGCCGATCCCACCACCGTCTTCTATACCAACCGACTTGCGTCGATCCCGTCAGACTGTCCAGTCTGACCCAGCCGAACTCGTTCGACTGTACGACAGACTCGAGGCTCCCAAACCGTCTTTCGCGAATTTCCATCCATCACATGATAATTCCATCTCAGCTGACCTGACTTCCTGCAACGCCTTCAAGCATCACTGTTGCACCAACAAATTTTCCATCCTTGTCTGCCATAACCCAAGGTTTTCAGTTCCACGAACTTCTCCACCTCAAACCTGACACCCATTGAAGCCATGGTTCTTTATACAGCTGACCTTGTGAAATATATGAGCAATCTCCCACATGTTGTAGCTATAGCTCAACCTCCAATGATGGCTGTTGCTTTGTCCATGTCCCTGCTAGCAATGGATACGTACCGGTTGATGGATTTTTCGCTCAAAACGAGCTGCTGCCTTGCGTTGTATACATGAGGACTCGGTCCTCTTTTTTTCCTAAACAAATCTCTGACTGCCTTCCACAAGTACGGGCTAGCTGCACCTGTACGCCTCGGCCATACCTTTTGCCAGAGCCCCTGAGCGTCTCGGCCTGCTCGCGGACCGCACACAGGCACACCGCACCAACCCCTTGAGCTTATCGCTTGGGGTTGTGGGCTGCCAGGTGCCAACGATCTCAGCACGCGCCTCCAGTACGCTCGCCCGGTTGATCCATCAATCCACGACCCGCCTGACGCCGCTGTTTTCAAGCGCATCTCGCCGAGACTCAGACAAATCCGCCAGCTTGCTACGCCCCACTGCTTGCATCCATTGCTTTCACTGCCGCTTCCATCCATTGATACAAGATCGTCTCCGTGACGAACTAAATCAACGAACCAACTCGGCCTCTCCTGAATCAATTTTTGAAACCTTCGAACAACCTAGCTCATGATACCACTTGTTAGAATAAAATCCGAGGCATACCGTCGATCATCTGAGGACCAAGCAATCACACGAGCACGACACCGAAATTTGTTAACGAGGTTCACCAATATGGCTACATCCCCGGGGCCTGACTATGGGCGCTCCTCCCCATGACACCGCTACAATACCACACTCGGTCGCCCTGGACACCGGCACATGCCGCCGGCTTCCCCTGTGTTCCGGTGCTATTATGTTGGCATAGGTTACATCGTGTGTCTACCCTCGCTATATAAGAGAGGCCTAGGATACAAGTGTCCTATTAGGAAACAACTCCATATTCTATCTAAACACAATACAACTCAGAGTCCAATTGTAACCTATCTTGTACACTATATTCGACACAACTCCAACAGATAGAAACCTATGATATAGGTAGGGAGGCTAGACAAACAAGAATTAATGAGGACCACCTTCCTAGGCGAGGAACGGTCCTGACCACGCCATGGGGCTAACCGACACTTTCTTCTTAGTAGGCCTGAAAGCTTCGTCTCTAAGGCAGACGGGTGAGATGGGCACCCCAAGGTAAGTCCTAGGAAACGAGCCTAGTGTACATTTGAGTAAATTAGCTGCATGGGCTTGTGCAGAAGGAAAACAGGCCAGCACGAAGGCCTCGCTCTTTGACAAGTTAATTTTTAAACCTAATAACTCCTCAAAGCAAAGATGGATAAATTTGAGGTTGGCAAGCTGGAGCTAATCATACTCCACAACGATGATAGTGTCATCGGCATATTGGAGAGGAAAAGGTCAGTCACCACGCTAGAAATGTGTCCCTTAGCTGCAGCAGAATGAAGCTTTTTTGCTGAGGCATCGACCACAAAGTTAAAGAGAAGTGGGGATATCGGATTTCCTTGTCTAAGGACACGACCGTTCTTAAAGTAGGGTCCACCACCCCATTAATCATGATAGAAGTATGCCCGCCAGATACTAATTGCATTGACCTAGAGACATAGGCGTGGTTGAATCCTCTGGCAAGAAGATCTCTTGGAGGAAGGGCCAATGAACACAACCATATGCCTTTTCGAAATCCAGCTTAATGGAGTAGCTCATGAAGGCCCAAAATGCCATCCAGGATGAACCTCCCCTTGATGAAGGCAGATTGGGTAGGGCTAGTTAATTTGTGGGCAACAGGAGAGATTTTAGTAGCAAAATCTTTCGAAGGAAACTTCGCGATATTGTTGATCGGGGCGATAGGCCTAAACGAACAGATATTCTCCGCACGCTTGACCTTAGGGATAAGCAAAAGGGATGCGTAGTTGATACAGGAGATATCCACGGTACCCAGGCAGAAGCCAATGAAGATGGCATAAAAATGCGGTTTGAGTGTGGGCCGGAACTTCTTAAAGAACGGAATAGTAAAACCATCAAGACCAGGTGCCGAGTTAGATTTAGACGAGGAGATAGCCACATCAATTTCCTCACAAGAGAGGGGAATCGAGAGAGTCTCCGTGTCAGGCGATGAAACCAACTGGTTACCAACCCAGGCACCATGGTCGAAGCTAATTCTAGATGGGGAGTTCTCACTGAGAAGCGACGAGTAAAACTCATAGATATGCGCAGAAATAATGGCCGGATCAGAACAATGAGTGCTGTCAATTACTAAGACTAGCCACAATGGGTAGTAACATAAAGTAATAATATGAGCATGTTACTACTCTATGTTACTACCTCTATAGTGGGGAGTAACATATGTGTGATAACATGCAACACTTTATTTATTATGTTATAGACTCATCTTGGCTTCATATGTGTGATGTTACTCATACTAGTAGTAACTAGCTATGTTACTACATGCCTCTCTTTATTAATTTATTACTTGCCACATCATCTATTTTATAAACATATGTGTGATGTTACTATCTATATTACATGCCTCTAAGGATTCAATCTGATAGCGGCGTCGTCTACCATTGGCGATTGGTTGGAAATAGGCCGTTTTCGCGTCTCCTTTGAGGATCCAATTCAAATTGCCCCGTCACTTCCAGTAAAGCTCATCCTCGTGGTGGATGCTAACAAGTTTAGACTCAAGATCATACCAGATTTGTCAACCTGGAGCATCAATGCCAGAGGAATCGACACAAATATCTAGGGTTTTGATTTTATCCTCTAAATCCACCTTGGATTTAAGCGCTTCCGCCCGCAAGTTGGCCCCCAGCCCCGCAGGAAACGACGCGAGTCCATTTATTGGCCGAAAGGATCTATGGCTGTCATTACAGAGCGATGTCCATTTATTGTGCCTCCAGTCGGGTCTGGCCACTCTGCTTTTGCTGCTGTCCCGTGGTGTGCTTTCTGTGAGGCCGCCCTCTTGTTTAAGATTTGAATCGAGTTGGTTCCTTTGAGACGATTTGCTTCAGCCGGCCAGTGATTAACACTCAATTGATAGTTTGGTCCTCATAACTACACTGGCAATTGGTTAACTACACCAGCAATTGTAGTTACAAGGACTTAATTTAGACTTATTATTTAAAAGACATGAAAGTTTAAAAATTGAAAGCCGAAAGAAAAAGCACACGCAAGGGGCTCGGTGCCCCCGCACATGCAAAGGGACTCGGTGCCCCCTCACTTGCCACCGTTCTGTCTTTGGCCACTTCTGGGCCACAGAACAGCCGGGTAGTAGCTGGCCTCCTTGCCGTCGCTGGCCGACACACCAAAGTACACACAAGGTAGGTCGGTCCAACTCCAACTCAAATTCCTTGTGCATCCTGTCCCTCGACAGATCATCTTTCGATTGTCTGATGCCATTTGATATTCATCAGTGGACACCATTCTCACAGTTCCGTGTCTTTCTACTAGAGAAAATGCCAGAGCCCGACTTTATAAATAAAGCCACCAACCAGAGTTAACAACGAAGCCACAACATAGAACACAATACCCACAGAGTGTCAACGCCCAATCGCAAGCAAGAAAAAGTTAACGTACATGGCTCCTAGGCCAGTACACGGTGCGCAGGCCGGATGTTGGGGAACGCAGTATTTCAAAAAAATTCTTAAGACCACGCAAGATCTATATAGGAGATGCATAGCAACGAGACGGGAGAGTGTGTCCACGTACCCTCGTAGACCGAAAGCGGAAGCGTTTAGTAACGCGGTTGATGTAGTCGAACATTTTCACGATCCAACTGATCCAAGTACCGAACGTATGACACCTCCGTGTTCAGCACACGCTCAGCACGATGACGTCCCTCGAGCTCTTGATCTAGTTGAGGACAAGGAGAGTTCCGTCAGCACGATGGCGTGGCGACGGCGATGATGAAGTTACCGGTGCAGGGCTTCGCCTATATAAGCACTACGATGATATGACCGAGGTGTTAAACTGTGGAGGGGGGCACCGCACCCCTGGCCACGTATATAAAGGGGGAAGGGAGAGAGGCCGGCGGCCAGGAGGGGAGCGCCAAGGGGGGAGTCCTACTTGGACTCCTAGTCCAAGTAGGATTCACCCCCCCTCCTTTTCCTTTCTTCCACCGGAGGGAAAGGAATGAGGGGAGAAGGAGAAGGAAGGAGGGGGCCGTGCCCCCACCCCTTGTCCAATTCGGTTTGGGCAGGGGGGAGGCATGCGCCACCTCGTGGTCCTTCTTCCCTCTCTCCAATAAAGCCCACTAAGGCCCATTAACTTCCCCGGGGTTTCCGGTAACCCCTCAGTACTCCGGAAAAATACCCGGATCATTCGGAACCATTCTGATGTCCGAATATAATCTTTCAATATATGAATCTTTACCTCTCGATCATTTCGAGACTCCTCGTCATGTTCGTGATCTCATCCGGGACTCCAAACAATATTCGGTCATCAAAATCACATGACTCATAATACAAATCATCTTTGAACGTTAAGCGTGCGGACCCTACGGGTTCGAGAACTATGTAGACATAACCGAGACACATCTCCGGTCAATAACCAATAGCAGAACCTGGATACCACTAGTAGAAAAATGGTCTTTTGTGAAGCACAATAATGCCGGTTTGAATTAGAGCCGGCACTAATGTGTACACTAGTGCCGGTTCGTGGCGGCGATCAATAGCACCGGTTCGTGGAGAACCTTTAGTACCGGTTCGTGCCACGAACCGGCACTAAAGAGGTTGTGTCAGCCCGCGGTCAGGCTATGGCCCCACCATCACCATTTAGTGCCGGTTCGGACCACGAACCGGTACTAATGACATTGTGGCAGGCTATTTTTAATCCCACCTCGCCCCCCTAACAAGCCTTTTACCACCTTAAATATGTTATTTCTCAAACTATCACAAGCACTTGGTCTTCATTGAACTCTATGTGTAGAATTTGTGGCTGCAATATGAGTCTTCATCGGTTTATAAATCGTTGATGACTCATATTGACAATTCAGATTGTACACACAAAGATCATTGATGATCAAAGTATTTTTTATGTTATAAGATCATATTGACAATGTAGACTGTAAAGAAATATAAGATCATGATGTAAATGCTCTTATATTTTTTGCGTTCAGTATGCACCATTCAAAGCGACGCCATCAACTTTCAACCATTTCCGCCTTCATTTGCTATTTTTCATGCATTCAATGATTTGTTTTGAGAACTAAATGACCTAGAAATTGAAAAGCACTACAAATGAACTCTGAAAAAGTTGAAACTTGGCATGGTATCATCATTCCACCCACATAGCATGTGCAAGAAAGTAGAGAGGCTTACGGCTAAAACTGGATGCACTTCGTTTACAAACTGGACAATCTCTTTCGAAGTATTCAGGTTTCTGACGAAATTAAACTCATCTGTTACAAAGGCATTTCATTTTTTTTAACTTATTACAACTCCAGAATTTTTGTGCATTCAGTATGCACCATTCAAAGCGACGCCATCAACTTTCAACCATTTCTGCCTTCATTTGCTATTTTTCATGCATTCAATGATTTGTTTTGAACTAAACGACACTAAATTTTATGCAGACATAGCACCACCTTTAGTACCGGTTGGTGGCTCCAACCGGTACTAAAGGGTGACCAGTACTACAGACTCTTTTTTAGTCCCACCTCGCCAAGAGAGAGGGACTAGGAGCGGTTTATAAGCCCTGAGTGCAGAGACGATGAAGAAGAGGATCAATGCTCACGTTGCTTAGCTTCAAGCCTTCAGAAATATGATAGATTGCACGGAGCTACGCGCAGTGCAGTTTACACTATTCCGAAAGGCTTGAAGCAAATTAACGAATCATTGCACCTCTTTTTTATTTTTAATAACTTATTACAACTCCGGACTTATTACGCTACACGTCGGCATTTCTTTTTCTATAACTTTGGTATTTACTATTTTTCAATCGTTCACAAAATGACCGTGAAATTGAAAACTACTAAGAAATAAATAGAAGAAAAAATAAAGCAGAAAAGAAAAAAATGTATTTGCTATTTCTCAATCGTTCACAAAATAACCGTGAAATTAAAAATCACTATAAAATGAACTCTGAAAATGTTTAATTTTGGCAAAGTAGATGAAAAACTACTCATAAATAAATATAATAGAAAAAAAACTATACAAAAAACTACGCAGAAATAAATAGAAAAAAATAAAGCAGAAAAGAAAAACAAATAGAAGAAAATAAAGCAGAAAAGAAAAATAAATAAAAAATTTGGGGCGCTGCCCTGTGGGCCTGCTAGGCCACGGGCGTGCAATTACAGGCCTTATAGGCCCAGCAGACTCACAGGGCAGCGCGCAGAGTTTAGGCCCACAAGCCTGCTATACAGAGGAGTTCGAAAGGGCAGCCGCGGCTGGGTTTATAAACCAGTGCGGCTGCCCTTCGCCCGGCGAGGTGGGACTAAACTTTGTGCAGGCAGCGCGAGGCCGTCTTTAGTACCGGTTGGAGCCACCAACCGGTACTAAAGGCCTTGTCTCCCCGCCTCCTGGTCTGGCCAAAGTTGGCCTTTAGTACCGGTTGGAGCCACCAACCGGTACTAAAGGCCTCTCCTATATATACAATACTTACGTAAATTCAGTTACATCTCCCCACTTCTTCGTCTCCAACCTCTCGCGCGCCGTCGCCCGTCGTCCGCCCGCCGCGCCCGTCGCCCGTCGTCGCCGCCCGCCGCGCCCGTCGCCCGTCGTCGCCGCCCGTCGTCCGCCCGCCGCCCGCCGCCCGTCGTCGCCCGCCGTCCGTCGTCGTCGCGCTGCGGTCCATACGTACTCTCTCGCTCTCGCGTACCCGCGCCGCGCGCACACCCGGCCCGTACGTACGCCGGCGCCCCCGCTCGTACGTACGGGGCGGCGTACGAGGCCGCGCACTGCAGTGTATATACGTATATACGTACACGACACACACATATATACACACACACGCATACACACACACATTTTTTACTTATTTTCTGTTTCCTGTTTTCTGTTTTTTAGAAAATTTAATTAGATATTAAATAGCTAGGTATGTGAGCTTGAACTAGTTAACTAATTAATATAACTAGTTTATTTTTAATAAGAAAATTGTCGAACTAGTTTATTTAGGTATATGAGATTTGAACTAGTTGAATAATTAATATAACTAGTTTATTTTTAATAAGAAAATTTAGGTATATGAGATTAGAACTAGTTAGATATATTAATGTCAAATGTTAGATGAATATATATTTGGCTACATATAGGTGTTTAATAGAACTAGTTACTTTTTTAGTTAAAGCAATTATTTCCCGCATCGACGTGGACTATATATGCTCAAATTGAATAATTTTGGGATTTGATTTTTCTTATTGAATGCTCAAATTGGAGAGCACTATTTGCAACGCATATGCATATGATTAGTTGAATAATAATGATCTAATTTAGTCTTTGAATTATGAACGTATAGGAAATGTCATCATCGGACGACGAAAGTCTCCCGGGGGAGTGCGACTGGTGCCATGACGATCGAGGTGAGTGCGAAAGGCCTCACCTGGACGATGGTCGGCGGTTCAGCATTAAGCTCGAGGAGACCTTCGAAGTTGAAACGGTACGCAACGACGACAAGTGTTTTTTTTTCATAATTAAGCATGACTTCAACTATTTAAACGTGTAATTTTCATCTTTTACCATTCGAGTATAGTTGATCCCATGCCATGCAAGACGCTATGTCTTGGAGAGGATGGATTTTGAAGACCATGAAAATTTTGAAACGAAGAAAATTCACCTAAGGACCCATCATGATGTGGATTTGAAGTAAAGTTGTATAATGCTGAGAGCGTAACCCATTTTGGTTGGAAAAATTGGGAAACATTTTGCAAATTGTATGGTTTTGATGAGGGTATGCTTGTCACCATGAATCTTGGTGATCCTGAAATCGAGCAAGACAATATGGACATTTGGGTTCTTGTTGATACTCCTCCAGTTCTACCGCTATGTGAGTTTCTCAAACATAGTTAATTATTAATAGAACTTATATTGTTCATTTCAAAATAGTTGACAGCTTATTTCCATTGTCAGCTTATTTTGAAGTATCAAAGAATGTGCAGAAGATGGTAGATAGAACTTACTACACCGATGGCTCTGAGTTAACTTACAAGGAGAAAACTCATCTGGTTGGATTTTGTAATGATATTGAGAATTACAATATCTACAGTCGAACTCCTCAACATTATGGTGAATACGTGCTACTAGTGCACGTGTTGAACTACGGTAACTACCATGGAGATACCCTGGTAAGTTTTTTTACTATTACGACATCCGTGCATCTTTTTGCATACTTCTAAAACTAGTACATCGATCATTGCTAACTACGAAGTTATTACTATGTTTTTCAACAGCTTATCCCAGAGGATTTGTGCCTCATTTGATGTATCAGAATGGCGGCAGCCTTCATGTTTTGAACATATATCCAGGTCATCCTACGAATCTCAGCTGTCCACACCGGATTTCTAAAAGAAGTGGAGACATAACAGTCAAAGGATGGAAAAAAATGTATGGATAGTCGTAAGGAGCTTCTTGGAAGCAAAAGGAAGCGAGGCGCAAGAATTGGAGACAGGATGATCTCCATTCTTCATAATGGAGAGTCAGGGTCTATATTGTTTTATGCTATTTTACCTTAAGTGTGTTTAGGTCCGATCCTACCTGATACTTGATGATCATGTGCTAAGAACAATTATGTAGGGTTGGGTTCGATGACTATGAGGATGATGATCGTATGACTTATTATTAATAACGAGTAGAAGTTGTATGATGATGCTTGATTAATTAGCTAGTAGGACTTGTTATTATATATGATGATGTATGATGCGAGCATGCATGAGTTATTATATATATATCTGCGGGTGAAACGAAAAAGAATTAAAATGGAAAACACAAAATTAAATGAAAAAGAAATCATAAAACCAAAACCCCCCAAACATTTTAGTACCGGTTGGTGTTACCAACCGGTACTAAAGGTCTCCCGGCCCCCGGAGCTGGCTCGTGCCAAGTGGTTTCCCTTTAGCACTGGTTCGTGCTGAACCGGTACTAACGGGGGGGGGGGGGCTTTAGTGCCCAAACTTTAGTGCCGGTTCCTAAACCGGCACTAAAGGGCCTTACGAACCGGTGCTATTGCCCGGTTCTGCACTAGTGGTATGATGCGAGCATGCATGAGTTATTATATATATATCTGCGGGTGAAACAAAAAAGAATTAAAATGGAAAACACGAAATTAAATGAAAAAGAAATCATAAAACCAAAACCCCCCCAAACATTTTAGTACCGGTTGGTGTTACCAACCGGTACTAAAGGTCTCCCGCCCCCCGGAGCTGGCTCGTGCCACGTGGTTTCCCTTTAGCACCGGTTCGTGCTGAACCGGTACTAAAGGGGGGGCCTTTAGTGCCCAAACTTTAGTGCCGGTTCCTAAACCGGCACTAAAGGGCCTTACGAACCGGTGCTATTGTCCGGTTCTGCACTAGTGTACTCATATTGGCTCCTACATATTCTATGAAGATCTTTTATCAGTCAAACCATATAACAACATACGATGTTCCCTTTGTCATTGGTATGTTACTTGCCCGAGATTTGATCGTCGATATCATCATACCTAGTTCAATCTCGTTACCGGCAAGTCTCTTTACTCGTTCCGTAATGCATCATCCCGTAACTAACTCATTAGTCACATTGCTTGCAAGGCTCATAGTGATGTGCATTACCGAGAGGGCCCAGAGATACCTCTCCGATACTCGGAGTTACAAATCCTAATCTTTATCCATGCCAACTCAACAAACACCATCGGAGACACCTGTAGAGCATCTTTATAATCACCCAGTTACGTTGTGACGTTTGATAGCACACTAAGTGTTCCTCCGATATTCAGGAGTTGCATAATCTCATAGTCAGAGGAACATGCATAAGTCATGAAAAAAGCAAAAGCAATAAAACTAAACGACCATAATGCTAAGCTAACGGATGGGTCTTGTCCATCACATCATTCCCTAATGATGTGATCCCGTTCATCAAATGACAACATATGTCCATGGCTAGGAAACTTAACCATCTTTGATTAACGAGCTAGTCAAGTAGAGGCATACTAGGGACATTCTATTTTTTCTACGTATTCACACATGTACTAAGTTTCTGGTTAATACAATTCTAGCATGAATAATAAATATTTATCATGATATAAGGAAAGGCGAAGTATCGGGTGAAAACACCCATTCAGTGAAAACTTGAAAACTATCCTCGTACGCCTTCGGATCACGAACATATGGTACGAACCAGAGGTGGGAATCCCACCAGCCACTTAACCACACTTTTCCTGAAAACCCCCTACTAACAATAATTAGCTCAAGAATTTTGTTTGGGGGGGGGGGGGAATTATCCCCTTCCTACTTTTTCTCCAGCCGCGAGGGCGACCCGGAGGCCACGACGGTTCACTGCAGCGCCGCTCCCCTAGTGACGGCGACTCGGAGGCCGCAGCGACGCCCCGACGCGACCGCGACCTGGCACTGAACACACACTCTAGCGGGCCGGCGCTCGCTCTCGCAACGACGACCCAACGGCAATGGTGATGCCTCCGCGCGGCGGCAACCTCAGCAACCCGACGATTCACCCACACGCGAGGGAGACCAAGCCGCCGCAGTGCTGCATCCATGCGACGGCGACCCGGCGTCGCCCCCACACGAGGGACAGAGGGAGCAAGCTGTCGTGGCGCTGCATCCATGCAACAGCGACCCAGGGGCTTGCTTGCCCTTCAAAACTGCTCCACATGAATGTTGATGTTGTTTTGCTGCAACTGAATGAATGTGGATGAGTAGATAAATCCTACTCCGTAGTTCTTTTGCTGCATGTGAATCAGTGTGGATCTACAGAAAATACTTGAATGAATGTGAATGTACAAGAAACCTTTCCTAACATTTCAGTGACATGGATAACACAAAAGGATTTTGCTTCTTTTACATCCATGATCATTCTTTACTGATTCAGAGTGCTGGTGTACCGAAATTCATGTGCTGATGTTATCTATACACCCACTGATGCCCAAGGATGTACTGGTGGTACTCAGAGATAACTAAAATTCATAAGCTATGTATTACTGGTGGTTAACATCTTCAGTCTTGCTAAATTCTGAGTTGACTAATCCATCAGCTACAATAAATAGGAATTGGCATTAATCAAATAACCTCTTGTGCCTTATTACCCTGTCTAATTCTAGCTAGTAAAAAGAAACAGTTTGCCATGAGAAACAATATTGTTGCACATATATTCAGAGATACAAGGCCATCTAAAATGCATCAAATAAGTGAGCTTCAGTACAAATATCCAGAGATAAAATGATAATCTCCTAGCAAAATATTGACACAAGCTTCCAAGAGCTCCAGTACAAACATTCAGAGATACTAGGCCATCTAAAATTGATTCAACACATGAGCTTCAGTACAAATATTCAGAGATACAAGGCCATCTAAAATTCATCCAACACATGAGCTTCACTACAAATATTCAGAGATAAAATGATAATCTCCTAGCAAAATGTCGGCATGAGTACCAATGAGCTTCAGTACAAATATTCAGAGATACAAGGCCATCTAAGTTGTCATTCAGGACTGCATCATAATCCTAGCAAATGATAACCTCCTAGTAAAATACATGTGTCAGCCAATTTGCATCACCAAGAACATACTCAAGAAGAACCCTTGGTAGGATTTCTTCCTCTTCCAAAGGTTGTCAATTAACATTCGAGCATCTGAATCATGGTCGGGGCTGGCGAAAGGTGGGGGATCACTGCCGGCGGAGGGGGAGCTCTCCTGGACGGAACCATTGGAGGGCGAGGAAGAGTCCTCGAGGATGGAGCCATTGGAGAGCAAGGGCACACGTCCGCCGGAGGGCCAGCGCACATGGCGATCGGCGTGGGACGAGGCTCCATGGCGGCACAGATTGAACACAGTCTGTTCTTTTTTTGAACCCTTACCAAGCTAGAACGTACGGGCAGGGGATTCTCGGGAAAAGTGTGGTTAAGTGGCTGGTGGGATTCCCACCTCTGATCTATACCATACATTCATGATCCAAAGGCGTACGAGGAAAGTTTTCCAGTTTCCATTGAATGGCCATTTTCACTTGATACTTCGCTATAAGGAAATATAAATAACAACTTTATTATTGCCTCTAGGGCAAATTTCCTTCAGTCTCCCACTTGCACTAGAATCAGTAATCTAGATTACATAGTAATGATTCTAACACCAATGGAGTCTTGGTGTTGATCATGTTTTGCTCGTGGAAGAGGTTTAGTCAACGGGTCTGCAACATTCAGATCCGTATGTATTCTGCAAATCTGTATGTCTCCCTACTTGACTAGATCGCGGATGGAATTGAACTGTCTCTTGATGTGTTTGGTTCTCTTGTGAAATCTGGATTCCTTCGCCAAGGCAATTGCTCCAGTATTGTCACAAAATATTTTCATTGGACCCGATGCACTAGGTATTACACCTAGATCGGATATGAACTCCTTCATCCAAACTCCTTCATTTGCTGCCTCCGAAGCAGCTATGTATTCCGCTTCACACGTAGATCCCGCCACGACGCTCTGCTTGAAACTGCACCAACTGACAGCTCCACCACTCAATATAAATACGTATCCAGTTTGTGACTGAGAGTCATCCAGATCAGTTTCAAAGCTTTCATCGACGTAACCATTTACGACGAGCTCTTTTTTTTGCGGGAGACGAGCTCTTTGTCACCTCAATAAACGAGAAGCATATCCTTAGTCCTTTTCAGGTATTTCAGGATGTTCTTGACCGCTGTCCACCGATCCACTCCTGGATGACTTTGGTACCTCCCTGCTAAACTTATAGCAAGGCACACATCAGGTCTGGCACACAACATTGCATACATAATAGAACCTATGGCTGGGGCATAGGGAATGTCCTTCATTTTCTCTCTATCTTCTGAAGTGGTCGGACATTGAGTCTGACTCAACTTCACACCTTGTAACACTGGCAAGAACCCTTTCTTTGGCTGATCCATTTTGAACTTCTTCAAAACTTTATCAAGGTATGTGCTTTGTGAAAGTCCAATTAAGCGTCTTGATCTATCTATATAGGTCTTCCATTGTAAAATTCTTATTCAAGTATCCTTTTATGCTATCCAGAAATTCTGCATCATTTCTAATCAACAATATGTCATCCACATATAATATTAGAAATGCTATAGAGCTCCCACTCACTTTTTTGTAAATACAGGCTTCTCCAAAAGTCTATATAAAACCATATGCTTTGATCACACTATCAAAGTGTATATTCCAACCCCGAGAGGTTTGCACCAGTCCATAAATGGATCGCTGGAGCTTGCACACTTTGTTAGCACCTTTAGGGTCGACAAAACCTTCTGGTTGCATCATATACAACTCTTCTTTAAGATATCCATTAAGGAATGCAGTTTTGACATCCATTTGTCAAATTTCATAATCATAAAATGCGGCAATTGCTAACATGATTCGGACAGACTTAAGCATCGCTACAGGTGAGAAGGTCTCATTGTAGTCAACTCCTTGAACTTGTTGTCGGTGTGAAACGACACCTATGGGATCACAAGAATCCCTACTACGGTTGCAGGGCGCGGGGGTCGTGAGAAGAGCGGATCAAACAGATAGCACACGGTTCCTTTACCCAGGTTCGGGCCGCGAGGATGCGTAAAACCCTACTCCTGCTTTGGTGGATTGTATATCAGTGTTCTTGAGCTAGCTATGGGGCGTAAAGAGCTCCAAAAAGCCGAATCCTCCTCCTGGTCGCCTCAAGCCTCCTTTCATACGAAAGGGGCTGCCACAGTGGCACACAGGAGGTGGAAAGGGTACAGTAATGCGAGGTTATCCCTCGCATTACAGGACAAGGCGTATTTAATGCGCCTTGCTTAGGTGTCCGTGCTTTATCGGGGACGGGGGAGAGCCCTGTCCCGTCCGTCGCCGCTCCCTCTTGCGTTGACACGCGCCCTGGCCAGCGGTGCTTGTGGTGCCATGTAGGCAGGCAAGCAGCTGAGGTGGCGCAGTGGTGGGTCTCCACGAAGATCTGCACGCCGCCACACAGGTGCCTGCCCAACTGGTTGTGGTCCTCCTTGGCTGGGATCCCGCCAAGAGTCATCACCTTCTTAAGTGGGCATCTGGCCTTGAATGTCTTCACAAAGATCTGCATGCCACCACGGGGATGTCTCCCAAATCCTTGCCCCATGAGGGGCAGTGGACTCAAGGGTGACCTCGCTCCGTAGGTGTGGGGCGAGCTGCCACGGCAAGGATCTTGCCGAGCTAGCTAAAGCTGCCCCCCGGGGGGGTCTGCTCTGTCCCCTTTGCTCTTTGTGGTCTTGGTCTTGGCGTCATTCTGCTTCTCTTCAGCTACGGCCTTACCTTGGTTTACCTCCCTTGTCGTGCTCGGCGTGGCGGCGCTCGTGGCTCAGACTGCCCGTGCACAGTCATAGGGGTACGAAAAGTGTACCCCCCTTTTTGTACACCGACAGGAGCCCCCGGGCCTGGGCCACACATAAGCGCAACGCGTTGTTGGGCTAGGCCCGAAAACGGTGCGCGGGCAGGCGGGGCAGTTTTTACCGTGGTAAGTTTCTTCGCGTGCTGTGCTTTCCACGTGTCTCGCGCGTGGCGCGGCGTGGGGAGGCGTGCGTGACGTGGGCGGCGTGCGTGGGGCTGAGCTTCGCATGCATGCGTCACGTCGTAGTAAAAAGGGGGGCGGTTCGCGCCTTCCCCATAAACGGAGGAAGGCGTGGAGGCGCGGCCCATTTACTGAACGGGACCGAGGCGTGGTCTTCAAGGCGGCCACTCCCCACAATCACGGGGTGGGGAGAGGCCGCCTCACCCGTCGCCTCGGTCCTGCACGCCTGCCATGTGGCTCGCATGCGCTTGGGGTGGCGATCGGTGGAGGCGGGGAACCGGGCCGCCGCGGGCTGGGGCAGCGGGTCGGTCCCAGTTCCCGGCGCCCTCTGCGTCTTGATTGGCGGAGTGGGGCGGTCGAGCCCCCACCCCGTTCCTTTATAAGGAGCGAGAGGGGGAGGACGGTGCCCCGCATTCTTTCATCTCCTCCTTTCTTCAGCTTGTGCTCCCCCCTTCCATCCGCTATGGAGAGAGGGAACCTTGTTCCTTCGACGGTGGCGGCGAGGGTCGCCGCTCGACAACGCGTCCCTCCTTCTCCCGCACCCGCGGTGGCAGAGCCAGCTGCAAGGGGAAGGGGTGGGGGCGAGGCCGTGGGCGAGGCCAAGGCGCTCGGGGAAGAGGAGGATGGGGCGGCGCGCCGGCCTCGCCTCCGCCAGCGGTTCCTCCCCCCATGGAGGGCCACGTTGGGGACGACCCTTGCGAGTTCTTCGTCAGGCTGCGCCGGCCGCCTCGTCGTCGCCTTCGTCTCCCGACTCCATATGTGCGGGAGATGGAGTTGGATCCGCCGGAGTCATTGCGGCTGCATATATGGGGCTGCGGGATCAGCGGCACGCGGGTTCGCATTGATTTCCCAGCCCCTCATGTGATGTATCTTCGTCGAGGATGGAAGACGTTCGCCCACATCCACCGCCTGACGGAGGGGCTCACTCTCCATTTCAAGCTGATGGAGGGCGGCCTCCTCTCCGTCAAGGTCTTCGGGCTCTTCGGGACCCACGCAAGGTGCTGCGTGGAGAGTTCTTCTGATAGCGAAGACTCCTCCTCAGGCGGGAGTGACGAGGAGGACAGCGGCAGCGACGACGAGGGCAGTAGGCGGCAGGATGACGGGTCCGACTAGGTGTCGGGCACCGCTCCGTGCGGCACCGGCGACCCCATCATCCGTGTCGCCGGCTCTTTGAACTTCTCGGGTTTGTCTCCTTGGGCGGCTGGCGTTGGGAGGCTGCGGAAGAGGAAGAGGGCGGGCGGCAAGGCCGTCAACTCGGAGTACGCGGGCACCGACGCCTTCGACGCGTGCTGACGTCCTGCCGCCTCGTCTTCGAGCTCTGCTTCCGGCGCCGCCATCACCATCTAGACTTTGGACGGCCACCGGGATGTTCTCTTGGTGTCTTCTGCCACCCGTAGCTCGCCTAGGCGCCTCTTTTGACCTTTTCGCCTCCTTGACCTGCCTCCTGAGGAGAGGGACAAGAAAGGGATTACGGGCACCTTATCTCTTTTTAGTTTGTAAGCCTTCGGGCCTTAGCTGAATTTAAAAGTTGTAATCCCATCATTCATGTTTTTCATTCCTTACGGACTGTACCTGAATGGAATGTTTTTAATGAAAAAGGGATGTTTGCCGGGCTATTTGTTTGCGGGTAGAACCCACGACAAGGAGTAAATCCTTGATATTTCTAAAATAAACATTTCCTCGCCCGGCAACAGGCCTTGCCGTCCCTCCACCTCACTCGACCTTTCTTACGCTTTTGGCGGAGGTAGGGATGAGGCGGGTTCAGGCTCCCCGTTTAATCCTTTCGCTGCCGCGACTACGATCAAACCTGGCCCCAGGAACGAGTCCTAGGGCCTAGAGTTAGAGGAGCATGGTAGCTTCTAGGAAAAACGAGGTTTCACATACCTCAGTCCATAAGGGAATGCATGACAAGGGATGAAGAACTTATCTGAAGCTGTAGCCCCCGGCAACATTGGTTTGCCGTGGGTGAATCTTTGCTCTTGCAGCCCCCGGTAATACTGGCTTGTCAGGGTCTAGATGCTGGTCCGTCCTTCTTCTCTTTTTCGTCCTTCAGTGGTCCGGCAAGGATATGTGTGAGTCCTGCGAGCCAAAGACGAAAGAATGGCAAAGGGACGCACACTCGACCTCTAAGCTAGGGGTTAGTCGCCGCTGAGCACTATCAACCCTAACCAAGGACGAGACTCGACCTAGCATGCATGCTATAACTTGGGGCGCCAGCGCTTCACTTATTTATGCTCAGGGTATGTGCCTGGCTCTGTACGAAGGGTTACATGCATCATCGGCAATGCTTGTACAAAAGGTGGCTTGCCGGGGGGCCCGGCAAGCCGCGCCTTACGGGTAAAACTTGCGAAGATGCTCAATATTCCAGGAGTTACTCACCGGAACGGCATCTTCGGTCTCCAGGCGGACTGCGCCAGGCCTGGTGACTCGTATCACCCGATAAGGGCCTTCCCACTTTGGCGTCAACTTGTTGGAATTCTTGGACGATTGAACGCACCGAAGGACAAGGTCGCCTTCCTCAAGGCTTCGGGCATGAACCTTGCGGCAATGGTAGCGGCACAAGGCTTGCTGGTAGCATGCTGCTCTCACAGCCGCCTGAAAACGATCTTCCTCAAGGAGCATTGCGTCATCTTGCCGCAGTTGCTCTTGCTCAAGCTCATCATAAGCGAGCACTCGAGGTGACCCGTGTATGAGTTCAGTGGGGAGAACTGCTTCTGCCCCATATACTAGTGCAAAGGGTGTCTGGCCGGTGGCTCGATTTGGCGTCGTTCTGATCGACCAAAGAACCATCGGAAACTCATCAATCCAGCGCCCCCCGCTCTTGTGCAGCCTGTTAAAGGTCTTTGTCCTTAATCCCCGCAGTACTTCAGCATTTGCCCTCTTAGCTTGACCGTTGCTTCGTGGATGGGCAACGGAAGCGAAACAGGCTTTGCTGCCGAGGTCTTGAGTATATTGCATGAAGGTGCGGCTTGTGAACTGTGTGCCGTTGTCGGTGATGACCCTGTTGGGTACACCGAAACGGCATACTAGCCCCTTGAAGAACTTGGCGGCTGGCTGAGCTGTGACCTTCCTCACTGCTTCCACCTCCGGCCACTTTGTGAACTTGTCAATTGCAACGTACAAGTACTCAAAGCCCCCTACACCACGGGGGAAAGAGCCCAGTATGTCGAGCCCCCAAACCGAGAAGGGCCAGGAGAGAGGAATGGTTTGAAGGGCTTGAGCTGGCTGATGAAGCTTCTTCGAATGGAACTGACACGCTTCACACCTGGTGACTAGTGTCGTCGCATCCTGGAGGGCGGTGGGCCAGAAGAAACCTTGCCGGAATGCCTTGCCGGCAAGGGCCCTTGACCCGATGTGGGATCCACATATGCCTCAGTGTATCTCCGCCAACAGCCCTAGTCCTTCCTCTCGAGGGATGCACTTCAATTTCACACCATTCGGCCTCTTCCTGTACAGGACGTCATCGACGAACTGGTACATGGTAGAGCGACGGGCTACTCTTTCCGCTTCTTCCTGCTCCTCAGGAGGTTCCCCTGTTTGGAGGAATCGGACGGTATACTGTGCCCACGCCGGAGCCTGAGGCTCGACGGCGAGGACTAAAGGCATTTCCTCCGCTATTGGGGCAGCTGTTTCGACGGCAAGAGCTTGACGCTCCGCCGGAACAAGCCGTCCTATGGCGGGCTCAGCGTCCCTGGCAACGTCCTTGCCGGTGGCTCCGGGGTTCTCGGCGGGAAAGTACTTGCCAGGCCCTGATTTCCTCCTCTTGTTCTGCTCTGTTGATAGATCAACGGATGGTTGAGTTAGCTGAAGCACAAAGGTACCTGGTTCCACAGGTAGCTTGAGGGCAGCGCGTTTTGACAAGTAATCGGCGATGTCGTTCTCCGCTCGGGGAACGTATTCAGCCTGTATACCGTCGAAACGCTCTTCCAGCTTTCTCACTTCATCAACGTAGGCCTTCATCAACGGGCTCTGGTAATCCTTGTTGACTTGCTTGATGACAAGCTGCGAGTCGCCCCTGACGATGAGCTTCTTGATTCCGAGGTCCGCCGCGATCCTAAGACCGGCAAGCAGCCCTTCGTACTTTGCCGTATTGTTTGTCGACACCTCCCTGGGGAAGTGCATCTGGATCACGTACTTGAGGTGCTCTCCGATGGGGGCGACAAGCAGTACGCCAGCCCCGGCACCTTGTAGGGAGAAAGCTCCGTCAAAGTACATGACCCAATTGCAACTTGCCTCCTTGCCGGGGAGAGCAGTCTCTTGGGCTTCTTCGTCAGGTGTTGCGGTCCACTCTGCGATGAACTCCGCCAGGACCCGGCTCTGGATCGTCGAAGTACTTTCAAACTTGAGGCCAAAGCTGGACAGCTCCAGTGCCCACTCCACAATCCTCCCCGTTGCATCTGGATTGTGCAATATCCGTTGTAGAGGGAGGCGAGTGACGACAGTGATCTCGTGTGCCTGGAAGTAGTGACGCAGCTTCCTCGAGGCCATAAGAAGGCCGAAGAGCAGTTTCTGCACGCCGGAATACCTTGATCTAGCCCCCTGCAGGAGGGAGCTAACAAAGTAGACCGGGTGCTGCATCATTTTCTTCTTCGGCGGCACTTCGACCGGCTGTGTCGTCTCCGCATTGGTGGTGTCGGGTTCTGTTGCTGCCATTACCTCGTCGTCAACCTCTCTCTGGGCCACTAGTGCGGCGCTGACCACCTGGTTCGTTGCCGCCAGGTATAGCAGCAACGGCTCCTGTGGCCTAGGCGCAACTAGTATCGGCGCGGAAGAGAGGTATTTCTTCAAATCTCGCAATGCTGCCTCGGCTTCTGGCGTCCACTCCACGGGGCCCGCCTTTTTTAGGATCTTGAAAAAGGGAAGGGCGCGCTCGGCAGACTTGGAAATGAACCTGCCCATGGCGGCGACGCAACCAGCAAGTCGACGCACATCCTTGATTCGCTTGGGTACTTCAATCTGCTCTATGGCTCTGCTCTTGTCCGGATTGGCCTCTATCCCACGCTGTGACACAAAGAACCCGAGAAACTTGCCGGACGGGACGCCGAAGACGCACTTCTCAGGGTTCAGCTTGAGATTGATCTTGCGCAGGTTTGCAAACGTCTCTAGCAAATCTGGTATGAGGGTTGCCCTGTCCTTTGGTTTTGACCACTATGTCGTCCATATAAGCATCCATATTTCTATGGAGCTGGGGTTCAAAACCAATCTGGACCGCCCTCGCAAATGTCGAACCAGCACTCTTCAACCCGAAAGGCATCCGCATAAAACAATATGTACCACATGGGGTGATGAATGCTGTTTTCTCTTCGTCTTCTCTTGTCATGAAGATCTGGTGGTAGCCGGAGTAGGCATCGAGGAATGACAACAGATCACACCCAGCTGTGGAGTCAACAATCTGGTCGATGCGTGATGACCCACAAGTATAGGGGATCTATCATAGTCCTTTCGATAAGTAAGAGTGTCGAACCCAACGAGGAGCAGAAGGAAATGATAAGCGGTTTTCAGCAAGGTATTCTCTGCAAGTACTGAAATAAGTGGTAACAGATAGTTTTGTGATAAGGTAAATTGTAACGAGCAACAAGTAACAAAAGTAAATAAGGTGCAGCAAGGTGGCCCAATCCTTTTTGTAGCAAAGGACAAGCCGGACAAATTCTTATATAAGGAAAAGAGCTCCCGAGGACACATGGGAATATCGTCAAGCTAGTTTTCATCACGCTCATATGATTCGCGTTTGGTACTTTGATAATTTGATATGTGGGTGGACCGGTGCTTGGGTGTTGTTCTTACTTGAACAAGCATCCCACTTATGATTAACCTCTATTGCAAGCATCCACAACTACAACAAAAGTATTAAGGTAAACTAACCATAGCATGAAACATATGGATCCAAATCAGCCCCTTACGAAGCAACGCATAAACTAGGGTTTAAGCTTCTGTCACTCTAGCAACCCATCATCTACTTATTACTTCCCAATGCCTTCCTCTAGGCCCAAATAATGGTGAAGTGTTATGGAGTCGATGTTCACATAACACCACTATAGGTTAGACAACATACATCTCATCAAAATATCGAACGAATACCAAATTCACATGACTACTAATAGCAAGACTTCGCCCGTGTCCTCAGGAACAAACGTAACTACTCATAAAGCATATTCATGTTCATAATCAGAGGGGTAATAGTATGCATAAAGTATCTGAACATATGATCTTCCACCAAGTAAACCAACTAGCATCAACTACAAGGAGTAATCAACACTACTAGCAACCTACAAGCACCAATCCCGGACTTAGAGACAAGAATTGGATACAAGAGATGAACTAGGGTTTGGAGATGAGATGGTGCTGGTGAAGATGTTGATGGAGATTGCCCTCTCCCGATGAGAGGAGCGTTGGTGATGACGATGGTGATGATTTCCCCCTCCCAGAGGGAAGTGTCCCCGGCAGAACAGCTCTGCCGGAGCCCTAGATTGGTTCCGCCAAGGTTCCGCCTCGTGGCGGCGGAGTCTCGTCCCGAAAGGTTGCTTATGGTTTTTTTCTCATCGAAAGACTTCATATAGGAGAAGATGGGCGTCGGAGAGCCACCAGGGGGCCCACGAGGTAGGGGGCGCGCCCAGGGGGGAGGGGCGCGCCCCCCACCCTCGTGAGCAGGGTGTGGGCCCCCTGGCCTTCATCTTTGGCGATGATTTTTCTTTATTTATTCTAAGATATTCCGTGGAGTTACAGGACTTTTGGAGTTGCGCAGAATAGGTCTCCAATATTTGCTCCTTTTCCAGCTAGAATTACAGCTGCCGACATTTCCCCTCTTCAGGGTAAACCTTGTAAAAGAAGAGAGAATAGCCATAAGTATTGTGACATAACGTGAAATAACAGCCCATAATGCAATAAATATTAACATAAAAGCATGACGCAAATTGTACATATCAACTCCCCCAAGCTTAGACCTCGCTTGTCCTTAAGCGAAAAGCCGATAACAATAAATATGTCCTCATGTTTAGAGGTAGAGGCGTCGATAAAAATAAAATACGGACATGAAGGCATCATGATTGTTTCATAACAGCAACATATATAGATTTTTCATATGATTACTTATGTTCAAGTGATGATCTTTTCACAATGCAAAAGTATGAATCAGAAGCCTTATTAGGCGCTAACAAATTATAACCTCAGTCATTGAAGCAATTGCAATTTATCATAACATCGGAAGGAGTCTATTTCAGAGCTTAAAAGCAAGTGCACATACTCAACTATCACTTAGTCCTTCATAATTGCTAACACTCACGCAATACTTGTGGTTATGAAGTTTCAATCAGACACAGAGATAGATTGGGGCTTATAATGCTGCCTCCAAACTTATTCACCTTTGGGTGATGTCAACAATAATAGTTCATGCTAATGGATATATATATATATATATATATATATATATATATATATATATATATATATATATATATATATATATATATATATATATATATATATATATATATATATATAGGGAAAATGCATATATCAGGATCACCCACCATGAAGTGCTTGCCAAAGGATAAAATGAAAAAGGGAAAGGTGAAGATTACCTTGACTCTTGCATAAGATAGAGGATAATAATAAAAGATAGGCCCTTCGCAGAGGGAAGCAGAGGTTGCCATGCGCTTTTATGGTTGGATGCACAAAATCTTAATGCAAAAGAACGTCACTTTATATTGCCCCTTGTATGTGAACCTTTATTATGCAGTCCGTCGCTTTTATTGCGTCCACAACAAGTTCGTACAAAGCTTATTTCTCTGCACTAATAAGTCATGCATATTTAAAGAGCAATTTTTATTGCTTGCACCGATGACAACTTGAAGGATCTTACTCAATCCATAGGTAGATATGGTGGACTCTCATGGCTAAATTGGTTTAAGGGTATTTGGAAGCACAAGTAGTATCTCTACTTGGTGCTGAGAATTTGGCTAGCATGAGGGGGAAAGGCAAGCTCAACATGTTTGAATGATCCATGACAATAAACTTTAACTGAGAGGCGAGAAAACATAACCCATTATGTTGTCATCCTTGTCCAACATCAACTCTTTAGCATGTCATACTTAATGAGTGCTCCCAATTATGAAAGATGTCAATGATAGTATATCTATATGTGAAACCTCTCTCTCCTTATTACTTCCTATTAATTGCCATGATGACTAAAGCTATATTTGCCAACTCCTAACAACTTTTTAATCATCATACTCTTTCTATGTGAAGTCATTACTCTCAATAAGATCAATATGAACTCTTTGTTTCTTTTTATTCTTTCTTTTATTCACTCAAGATCATGGCAAAATAATCAAGCCCTTAACTCAACACTAATCTTTATTATATATAGCTCACGGACTAGATTGCATAGAGGGATCATAAAGCAAACTTCAAAACTAGATCATGCCGTGACTTTATTCTACTAAATCAAGATACTACTAATAGGATCGAACTAAGAAAAACGGTAAAGATAGGAGTTGTGATGGTGATACGATACCGGGGCACCTCCCCCAAGCTTGGCAGTTGCCAAGGGGAGTGCCCATACCCATGTGATGAGGTCTCCTTCTTTGTTGTTGGAGGTGGAGGTGTTGTTGATGACGCAAGCTTGCCGTCCCCTTCCATGGCATAGGCTCACCCTCATAGAAGGATGATCGAGTCTCCGGAATTCTCAAATCTGCAACGGAAACAGCTCGAAACGAAAACAGGGGATATTTGCGTGATACGGGGGTCAAAACCTTTGGGAGAATATATAATGAATTTTTACTGACCAAAATATGTATCGTGTAGGAAAATGGAGTCCGGAGGGCACACGAGGTGCTCACGAGGTAGGGGGGCGCGCCTAGGGGGGTAGGGCGCGCCCTCCACCCTCGTGGAGGGCTCGTGTCCTCCCTGGACTGCTACCTATTTTTCTATTTTTCTAAATATTCCAAAACGGAGAAATATTGCCTTAAAAAAAAATTTGGAGTCGGTTTACTTACCGTACCACATACCTATTCCTTTTCGGAGTCTGGAACGTTCTGGAAAGTGTCCCTTATGTATTCCTCCGGGGTTATGGTTTCAATAACATTGGTTTCAGCATTTATAGGATTACCTAAGATATAGTGCTTGATTCTTTGACCGTTTACCACCTTCGGATTTGTGCCTTCGAAATTGTTGATTTTTATGGCACCGGAACGATAGACCTCCTCGATAACGTAGGGACCTTCCCATTTAGAGAGAAGTGTTCCTGCAAAAAATCTTAAACGAGAGTTGTATAGCAATACATAATCGCCTACATTAAACTCACGCTTTTGTATCCTTTTGTGATGCCATCTTTTAAATTTTTCTTTAAACAACTTGGCATTTTCATAGGCTTGGGTTCTCCATTCATCAATTGAGCTAATATCAAATAACCTCTTCTCACCGGCAAGTTTGAAATCATAGTTAAGCTCTTTAATAGCCCAATATGCCTTATGTTCTAGTTCGAGAGGTAAGTGACATGCTTTTCCATAAACCATTTTATACGGAGACATACCCATAGGATTCTTATATGTAGTTCTATATGCCCATAATGCATCATCAAGTTTCTTGGACCAATTCTTTCTAGACCTATTAATAGTCTTTTGCAAAATTAATTTGAGCTCTCTATTACTCAATTCTACTTGACCACTAGAGTGTGGGTGATAGGGAGATGCAATTCTATGATTAACGTCATATTTGGCAAGCATTTTACGGAAAGCACCATGAATAAAGTGTGAACCACCATCAGTCATTAAATATCTAGGGACTCCAAACCTCGGAAAAATAACTTCCTTAAGCATTTTAATAGAAGTGTTATGATCAGCACTACTAGTTGGAATAGCTTCTACCCACTTAGTAACGTAATCAACAACAACTAAAATATGAGTGTATCCATTGGAGGCAGGAAAAGGTCCCATATAATCAAAGCCCCAAACATCAAATGGTTCAATAACGAGTGAATAATTCATAGGCATTTCTTGACATCTACTAATATTACCAATTCTTTGACATTCATCACAAGATAAAACAAACTTACGTGCATCCTTAAAGAGAGTAGGCCAATAAAAACCAGATTGCAATACCTTATGTGCAGTTCTATCTCCAGCGTGGTGTCCTCCATAAGCTTCGGAGTGACACTTGGGTAGGATCTGTTCCTGTTCATGCTCAGGTACACAACGTCTAATAACACCATCTACTCCTTCTTTATAAAGATGTGGTTCATCCCAAAAGTAATGTCTCAAATCATAAAAGAACTTTTTCTTTTGTTGGTATGTGAAGCTAGGTGGTATAAATTTAGCAACAACATAATTAGCATAATCAGCATACCATGGAGTGCTATGAGAAGTGCTTATGACATTTAATTGTTCATCAGGAAAGCTATCATCAATAGGTAGTGGGTCATCAAGAACATTCTCTAACCTAGATAAGTTGTCTGCAACTGGGTTCTCAGCTCCTTTTCTATCAACAATATGCAAATAAAATTCTTGCAGCAAGAGAACCCATCTAATAAGTCTAGGTTTAGCATCTTCCTTTTCCATAAGATATTTAATAGCATCATGATCAGTGTGAATAGTTACTTTAGAATCAACAATATAGGGTCTGAATTTATCACAAGCAAACACAACTGCTAAAAGTTCCTTTTCGGTAGTAGCATAATTTCTTTGAGCATTGTCTTGAGTCTTACTAGCATAATGGATAACATTTAATTTCTTATCAACTCTTTGCCCTAGAACAACACCTACAACATAATCACTAGCATCACACATAATTTCAAAGGGTAAATTCCAATAAGGTGTCTGAACAATAGGTGCAGAGACTAATGCTTTCTTAAGTATTTCAAATGCTTCTACACAATCATCATCAAAGACAAATGGTACGTCTTTTTGTAATAAATTAGTTAGAGGCCGAGAAATTTTTGAGAAGTCCTTAATGAACCTCCTATAAAATCCTGCGTGACCAAGGAAACTTCTTATACCTTTGATGTCCTTGGGACATGGCATCTTTTCAATAGCATCAACCTTGGCTTTATCAACTTCAATACCTCTTTCAGAAACTTTGTGCCCCAAGACAATACCTTCATTAACCATAAAGTGGCACTTTTCCCAATTCAAGACAAGATTAGTTTCTTCACATCTCTGCAAAACTCGATCAAGATTGCTTAAGCAATCATCAAAAGAGGAACCATAGACGGAAAAGTCGTCCATGAAAACCTCAAAAGTAGCAGGTGCATCTTTGAAAGGTAGCAGGTGCATTACATAAACCAAAAGGCATACGTCTATAAGCAAAAGTACCAAAAGGGCATGTAAAAGTAGTCTTTGATTGATCTTTAGACGACACAGGTATTTGAGAGAAACCAGAATAACCATCTAGAAAGCAATAATGTGTATGTTTGCATAATCTTTCTAGCATTTGATCAATAAAAGGTAAGGGGTAATGATCTTTCTTAGTGGCTTTATTTAATTTGCGGAAATCAATTACCATCCTATAACCTGTAATAATTCTTTGAGGAATCAATTCATCTTTATCATTAGGGACAACAGTAATACCTCCCTTCTTAGGGACACAATGGACAGGACTTACCCACTGACTATCAGCAACGGGATAAATTATACCTGTCTCCAGAAGCTTGAGTATTTCCTTCCTTACCACTTCTTTCATTTTAGGATTCAAACGTCATTGAGGATCACATACTGGTTTAGCATCCGCTTCCAAATTTATTTTATGCTGACATAGAGTGGGACTAATGCCCTTAAGATCATCAAGAGTATATCCAATAGCGGCACAGTGCTTCTTCAGAGTTTTCAATAATCTTTCTTCTTCATGCTCTGAAAGGTTAGCACTAATAATAATAGGATATATTTTCTTTTCATCAAGATAAGTATACTTAAGATTATCAGGCAACGGTTTAAGCTCAAAAAGGGATCACCCTTGGGTGGAGGAGGATCCCCTAGGATTTCAACAGGCAAATTGTGTTTTAGAATAGGTTCCTGTTTAAAGAATATTTCATCTATTTCCTTTCTTTCATTCATAAACATATCATTTTCATGGTCTAGCAAATAGTGTTCTAAAGGATCACTAGGAGGTACAGCAATAGAAGCAAGACCAATAATTTCATCCTTACTAGGTAATTCTTCCTCACGATGTTGTTTACTGAATTTAGAGAAATTAAACTCACGAACCATATCATCCAAGCCAACAGTAACAACATTCTTTTTGAAGTCTATCGTAGGATTAACAGTATTCAAGAAGGGTCTACCAAAAATAATGGGACAAAAGCTATCTTGTGGAGAACCAAGAACAAGAAAGTCAGCGGGATATTTGGTTTTCCCACACAAGACTTCAACATCTCTAACAATTCCCATTGCAGATATAGTATCTCTATTGGCAAGTTTAATTGTAACATCAATATCTTCTAACTCAGTAGGTGCGATATCATGCATAATTTCTTTATATAAGTCAATGGGTATAACACTAGCACTAGCACCCATGTCACATAAGCCATGATAACAATGATCTCCTATTTTAACAGAGATAACAGGCACGCCTACCACAGGTCTACGTTTATCTCTATCACAGGGTTTAGCAATTCTAGCAGTTTCACCAGAGAATTCAATGACATGCCCATCAATATTATCAGACAAGAGATCTTTAACAATAGCAATATTAGGTTCTACTTTGACTTGCTCAGGAGGTGTATAAGTTCTAGTATTGCTTTTACGAACAACAGTTGAAGCTTTAGCATGATCCTTTACTCTAGCAGGGAAAGGTGGTTTCTCAACATAAGAGGTGGGAACAATAGGATCATTATAAGTGATGGTCTTTTCTTCAACTTTAATAGGTGCAACTACTTTTACTTCTATGGGAGGATGATATTTAAACCACTTCTCCTTGGGGAGATCAACATAAGTAGCAAAAGATTCATAGAAAGAAGCTACTATCTCAGAGTCAGGTCCATATTTAGTGCTAAACTTACGGAAAATATCGGTATCCATAAAAGATTTAACACAATCAAACTTAGGTGTCATACCTGACTCCTTACCTTCGTCGAGGTCCCAATCTTCAGAGTTGCGTTTAATTCTATCGAAGAAATTCCATCTGAATTCAATAGTCTTCATCATAAAAGAGCCAGCACAAGAAGTATCGAGCATGGTGCGATTCTTATCAGAAAGCCGAGCATAAAAATTCTGGAGAATTGTCAATTTTGAGAGCTCATGATTGGGGCATGAATATAACATTGATTTAAGCCTCCCCCAAGTTTGAGCGGTGCTTTCTCCTTCGTGAGGCCAAAAATTATATATATAATTGCGATCACAATGAACAAGATGCATAGGGTAATATTTCTGATGAAATTCCAATTTCATTCTTTTATAGTTCCATGATCTCGTATCATCACATAGCCTATACCATGTATGCGTCTCCCTCCAAAGATAAAGGGAAAGCCTTCTTCTTAACAACATCATCGGGTATACCTGCAAGCTTAAATAATCCACAAATATCATCCAAATAGCGTAGATGCTCATCGGGATGCTTTCTCCCATCTCCTGTAAAAGTATTAGCCAGCAGTTTTTCCATAATACCCGAAGGAAATGCAAAAGGAGTTTCATTTTCAATAGGTTCAGTAGGTTGAGGAGCAACTCTTTGCTCTACTGGACGGGGTGAAGATACCCCGAACAAGCCCCTCAGAGATTCAGTTTTCATAGTAACAAGTGACAGAAAATTTCAGCACACTATATAAATTTTTCCTTACCAAATTCCACCTACCAAAGGCACTACACTCCCCGGCAACGGCGCCAGAAAAGAGTCTTGATGACCCACAAGTATAGGGAATCTATCGTAGTCCTTTCGATAATTAAGAGTGTCGAACCCAACGAGGAGCAGAAGGAAATGATAAGAGGTTTTCAGCAAGGTATTCTCTGCAAGTACTGAAATAAGTGGTAACAGATAGTTTTGTGATAAGGTAAATTGTAACGAGCAACAAGTAATAAAAGTAAATAAGGTGCAGCAAGGTGGCCCAATCCTTTTTGTAGCAAAGGACAAGCCGGACAAATTCTTATATAAGGAAAAGAGCTCCCGAGGACACATGGGAATATCGTCAAGCTAGTTTTCATCACGCTCATATGATTCGCGTTCGGTACTTTGATAATTTGATATGTGGGTGGACCGGTGCTTGGGTGCTGTTCTTACTTGAACAAGCATCCCACTTATGATTAACCTCTATTGCAAGCATCCGCAACTACAGCAGAAGTATTAAGGTAAACCTAACCATAGCATGAAACATATGGATCCAAATCAGCCCCTTATGAAGCAACGCATAAACTAGGGTTTAAGCTTCTGTCACTCTAGCAACCCATCATCCACTTATTACTTCCCAATGCCTTCCTCTAGGCCCAAATAATGGTGAAGTGTTATGTAGTCGACGTTCACATAACACCACTATAGGTTAGACAACATACATCTCATCAAAATATTGAACGAATACCAAATTCACATGACTACTAATAGCAAGACTTCTCCCGTGTCCTCAGGAACAAACGTAACTACTCACAAAGCATATTCATTTTCATAATCAGAGGGGTAATAGTATGCATAAAGGATCTGAACATATGATCTTCCACCAAGTAAACCAACTAGCATCAACTACAAGGAGTAATCAACACTACTAGCAACCTACTAGCACCAATCCCGGACTTAGAGACAAGAATTGGATACAAGAGATGAACTAGGGTTTGGAGATGAGATGGTGCTGGTGAAGATGTTGATGGAGATTGCCCTCTCCCGATGAGAGGAGCGTTGGTGATGACGATGGTGATGATTTCCCCCTCCCGGAGGGAAGTGTCCCCGGCAGAACAACTCTGCCAGAGCCCTAGATTGGTTCCGCCAAGGTTCCGCCTCGTGGCGGCGGAGTCTCGTCCTGAAAGGTTGCTTATGATTTTTTTCTCATCAAAAGACTTCATATAGGAGAAGATGGGCGTCGGAGAGCCACCAGGGGGCCCACGAGGTAGGGGGCGCGCCCAGGGGGGAGGGGCGCACCCCCCACCCTCGTGAGCAGGGTGTGGGCCCCCTGGCCTTCATCTTTGACGATGATTTTTCTTTATTTATTTTAAGATATTCCATGGAGTTTCAGGACTTTTGGATTTGCGCAGAATAGGTCTCCAATATTTGCTCCTTTTCTAGCCAGAATTCCAGCTGTCGGCATTCCCCCTCTTCATGGTAAACCTTGTAAAATAAGAGAGAATAGCCATAAGTATTGTGACATAACGTGAAATAACAGCCCATAATGCAATAAATATTAACATAAAAGCATGACGCAAAATGGACGTATCAATGCACGGCAACGGGAAGGGGTCTTTAGGACAAGCCTTATTGATATCTGTGTAATCAATACACAGCCTCCACTTCCCATTTGCCTTGCGCACCACGACCGGATTGGCCAACCACGTTGGATGGAGCACTCCTCTTACCAAACCGGCTGCCTCTAGTTTCCAGATTTCTTCTGTGATGAACTCTTGTCGTTCCAAAGCTTGCTTCCTGACCTTCTGCTTGACGGGCCGCGCATGAGGACAGACAGCAAGGTGGTGCTCAATCACCTCCCTGGGAACGCTGGGGATGTCGGAAGCTTGTCACGCAAACACGTCGACATTCGCCCGCAGGAAGGTGACGAGCGCGTCTTCCTATTTGTCGTCAAGGGTGGAGCTTATGGTAAAAACTCCTCCCGTGCCGTCCTCATTGACGGAAACCTTCTTGGTTCCCGGCGGTGTGGCTCTGGACTTCTTGTTTCTGCCGGTGGAGCTCTCTGGCACGTCCTCAACGGCAGCGCTACATTCCGAAGAGGTGCGCTTGCCGGAGTGGGTGTCCGAGGTCTCACCGGCCTTCTTCTTCTTCTTCCCTCCCGGGGCCCCAGCGGCAGGAGCAAGTGCCCTTGTGGCGGCAGCTGCTACAACTGCTTGCTGGTATAGTTGGTCAGCGCAAATCAGCGCATCTTTCTTATCGGAGGGGATGTTGATGACCGTCACAGGTCCTAGCATCTTCAGGGTGTTGTAGGCGTAGTGTGATGTCGTCATGAACTTGGCCAGCGCTGGGCGGCCAAAGATCCCGTTGTAGGGCAAGGGGATCTTGGCAACATCAAACACGATCCTCTCCGTCCTGTAGTTCAGGTCGCTTCCAAAAGTCATGGGCAGCGTGACCTTTCCCTTGGGTTGGCTTCTTCCCGGGTTGACCCCTTGAAACGTGCCCGTCTCTTCGAGGTCTCCATCAGGAATCTGCAACTTCTGGATCACGGCAGGCGAGATCAAGTTCAGACCGGCCCCGCCATCGACTAGCATCTTTGTCACCTTGAGGTTGCGTATCGTTGGTGAAACCAACAACGGCAAGCACCCGACCACATTAGTGCGATCAGGGTGATCCTAGTGTCAAAAATGATAGGTGTGCTGGACCACTTCAGCGGCCTTTGGGCATCAAACGACGGCTCTGCTGCTGTAATCTCTCGCGCCCACTATTTAAGCCGGCGGTGAGAGGTATGCAGCGAGGCGCCGCCGTCGACGCACATGGCCTCTGTAGCTTTATGAAACTCTTGGTCGCCGGACTCATCGTCCTCTTCGTGATCGTCGTCTTCTGGCTTTCTATCACGGCCCCGGGCGGGCCTCTCCTGTTGTTTATCCTTGCCGCGACGGCCCGCCTGGCCGTCACGCTTCTTGCCGGATCCCTCAGCACCGTCTTGGCCCTTCTCCTTGTCCCGCCTCTCATATTCAGCCCTCTGCTTCTCAGCGAGGAGCTCAACCTGTCGGCAGTCTTGGAGATCATGGCCTTTGGTGCGATGCATCTTGCAGTACCGCTTGTCGGAGTTGCCTGGCTTCTCGACGGCCGCCAAGGCCTGGCAGGCGACACATCCAGCAATTTCCAAGAGAAGCCATAGTCAGTGTTGTATCCACATGATTCAACAACTCAAACGCTAAGGCTTTAATGCTGCACCATTCACCTGACATGCAAGATATCTTGGACGTGAATTTCTGAAAAGTATCTCCAAGCTATGAATGAAGCGAGGCTGCCTTGCAAGCAGGTTTCACATGGTCTGTTCGAAGACATGGGGATATGGTGGTGCGGATGCGTGGTGCACTGGGCCTGTGCAGGTTCACAACTCCATCTACGTACTTATCTTTCTAAAATGGTCACGGGTACACTCTCCCACATGAATCTATTTTTTTCGAGAAAACTTTCGATCTATTCATCAACTATCAAAGTATTACAAAGAACATTAGAAGTAAAATTTACATCCAGGTCCATAGACCACCTAGCGACGACTACAAGCACTGTAGCTAACCGAAGGCGCGTCGTCGTCATCGTCCCTCCCTCATTGGAGCCAGGTAAACATTGTTATAGTAGACAGTCGGGAAGTCGTCGTGCTAAGGTCCCATAGGACCAGCGCACCAGAACAGCAACCGCCGCCGATGAAGAGAAGCATAGACCGAAAGGATCCAACCTGCAGACACACATACATAGACCAACGAAGACCGGATCTAGTCGGATCCATCGAAGACAAACGCCGACCGGATCCCACGAGATCCGCCGGAGACAAACCTCCACACGCCTTCCGACGATGCTTGAAACATCAACGGGATGAGGGCTAGGCGGGGAGGACCTTGTTCCATCTTCAAAAAGCCGTCGCCGCCTCATCTTCTTGAGCATGCCACAAACCCTAACAAAATTCAAAAAAACATCTAAAAATGGAGCCCTCCCGCCGGTAAGGGCAGGAATCCATCGTGTCTCCATGATCCAAAGACCATAGAAGATGAGGCAGACCAGCGGCACCGGCGAGAGGCAAGGAAACACTAGATGGGAGTTCGCACGTGGGCAGGAGGGAAGGGTTACGTGGGGACCTGAATCTATTTCATGTGTGGTAAGTTTACAAGGTGTCACGGAAAGGGTGAAGAAATGTAATCACGTCACATGATAGCACGACTCTTAAGCACATCACGAGATTTTAGTCTATGGGACCAGAGTGTGTAAGGTCCCTTCTACGGGTTTTGGCAGCTTTATCCTTTTTCAAGACTTACTTCTACGGGTTTTGGCAGGAGGGAAGGGTTACGTGGGGACCTGAATCTATTTCATGTGTGGTAAGTTTACAAGGTGTCACGGAAAGGGTGAAGAAATGTAATCACGTCACATGATAGCACGACTCTTAAGCACATCACGAGATTTTAGTCTATGGGACCAGAGTGTGTAAGGTCCCTTCTACGGGTTTTGGCAGCTTTATCCTTTTTCAAGACTTACAAGAAAATGCAACTTGGGATTTTCTTTTCTATATGGCAACTAGCTGGATCCGTATGTAATCGTTACTCAGCCATGCGGAAGTCATGAATCACGAGATATAACACGTTTGGATGCCGGTTCGAATATAGGATAGGTGTTTTTTCATCTTATCCTTTTTGTGCCGGTACTTGCAATATTTGCAAATTTGTATTGAACTATGCACTTGGTCGATACTTGGTTTAATAATATGGGTGCATGCATCATTTTGATGCAGAAACCGGGGGTAATCCTCCTTTCCAAAAGAAATGAAAAACATGTAGCATAGTTGGATTGTGGCAGGTGGCTGCGGCGGCCTCATACCCGGCAGACGTCCTGGTTGAGGAGTTCGCCGTACTGGTGGGTGCCCCATACCCAGCAGGCGTCCGGGTTAGGACCTCAGGTCTTAGATGTTAGGTTTGGTTCCGAGATCTGTTTGGTATTAGGCCCAGACTATCAGCATCCCAACATCAACTGGATAGGAGTAGCGACATATGCTGCCTAGACGGTGGCTTTAGTCATACTGTTGTATGACTTTGTAAGGTCTTGTATGAATAATTAATAAAGTAGTTGCATGCATCGTTCAGATACATAGGACGGGGGTCCTCCTCCTTTTCTAAAAAAAATATAGCATAGTTGGACATGGTGTTGGGTATTTTGGCCCACACTAGCTGCAAATCCATTTTATAAACATTTAATTGGGCAACATTTTTTTGAGATTGCCATGTTGATATTTTGAATTCACGAGCATTTTCTAAGGTCAAAAACTTTTTTTAAACTTCATGAACATTTTTAAATACCAAATATTTTTTAAAGTCCATGAACATTTTGTAATGCCAAACATTTAAGAAACAAATAACTTTTTCTGAATACATGAATATTTTTTAGACTCGTGAACATTTTCTGAATATCCTGCAAACATTTATTGAGTTCAAAATATTTTTTGAATAAGTGAAGATGTTCTAGAATAAGCGGACATATTTTTAATCTGCCGGATACACAATATGAATTCACGAACATTTTTTGATGTCACAAACATTTTTTGAATCCGCAAACATTTTCTGAAATGTGAACCTTTTTCAAAGTAGTGAACATTTTCCAAATCTGCAGACATTTTTTGAATACATGAACATGTTTGAATTCGGCGCGAACATATTTCAAATTCATGAACATTCTTTGAATATGGTTTTCGTTCCTAATAGATGAATATTTTTAGAATTCATGAGAAATGTTTGAGCTCAATAACATTTTTTAGATTAATGATCATTTTTTTCAATTCTTGATTTTTTCGATATTTCAAACTTTTTTACTTAGTTAATATTTTTATTGAAATGTAAATTTTTCAAAATAGAAAACAATGTGTAATTATTATTATTATTATTATTATTATTATTATTATTATTATTATTATTATTATTATTATTATTATTATTATTATTATTATTATTATTATTATTATCATCATCATCACTATAGAAATCACTGCGTCTCGCTTGGAGTCTCACACGTTTTTTTTTTACAGGCAGTCTTGCCCGAGCGCTAGATTCTTTATCTTCGAAGGCACTGAGCGAGTTTTTTTTCTTTTGCACATATGACGCCGAGCGAGCTCGTGGATCAGCGTGTAGCTGGTTGTGAGCCCTGCGTAGTTGTTTATTTTTGAAAGTTAGCGGAAAAGCTTCTAAGATTCCATTCAGAAGAAGTACGCCGACGGTGAGAACTGCTTGATTTATTGAAGGAAAATCGGGCAAAAACCTGTACACAGAAGGCAACCACACCTGGCTACCGCTAGGTTAACAACACCGCAAGACATACGAGGATGCCGGGAAACTAAACATGCCAGACTAGAGCAAACCGTAGCCCCATTATAGTCTCATTGTACATCACCCATCGCACACGCTACTTGGACTTCGCTGCAACAAAACAGTAGAGCACCTTCATCGAGCATATCACTCACAAGCGTGTTCGTCAACCTCATCGACATTGGAGAGAGAAGACATTTCCGAAGAGAGGGGCAGATGTGCAGCTCCGACCCTGAGAGGAGTACGAACACGACTTGTCTGATGCTCACCGCATGTCATCGTGCTTCTGTCGCCCACCACCGGGGTGCAACGGCAAGCCATGAACGGATGCGCCAACGCAGACTCCACCACCACCACCGACCGGGTGAATCGACAAGAACCTCTCCAAAACATTGCTTCCAACGAAGTAAGGCCGCCCAATTGCCAATCTAATGGGGCGGATCTAGACTTTCTCCGAGAAAACGGATCCCTAATGGTAGAAGGGTGACAAATCTCCTCGGTGATGCCTTCAAGAAAGAAAACAACATCCACAAATGTTACCATCACCTTCATCGAGCAAGACTTTCGTCTGGAGAATCTGTACCCAATGACGCACCACCAACAACATACCACCATCACCTGCATCGAGCAAGACTTTTGTCAGGAGAATCTATACCCAATGACACGCCGCTCCACTCCAGCACATCGTGCACCGGCACCTCTAGCCACCCCGAAGGCGACCAAGGGAACCAACAAATCCTGGACGCGACCAGATCTGGCCCGACCGCCTGCTCACTGCCGTCGCTGCCTCCTCACACGATGCCAGGCAAAGCCCTCGCCTGGAACTCGTACCACACAGCCGGCCCGACGAGGAGCCGCCGCTGGAGCCACCTGTGCCCGCCATCGGCCCTAAAGGGGCTAGATCTAGCACTCCCGCCACCAACCTCCGTCGCGCACCCACGGGAGGAGAGGCAGCCACCACAGCCCCAACGACTCACCTCCATCGGTCACATCCACCGCCGCTCTCAGTTATAACCAGTCCGAGACCCGACCGCCAGCCAACGGCCGAGGATATACCTCCGGGAGCCGACGTAGGCCAGGAAAACTCCCCGCTGCCGCCATCCCCGGAGTCGGCTGAGCTTCGCCGGTGAGCCCCTCAGGCAACAACGAGGGAATGTGGTGGGAGGGGTAGTTGGGACGGCGGTTCGACCCTCCTGTTGGGAGCCCTGCACGCATTATTGTGACGCCCCCGATTCAATCGTACACTAATCATGCATGCAAATGTGTACGATCAAGATTAGGGACTCACGGAAAGATATCACAACACAACTCTACAAATAAAATAAGTCATACAAGCATCATAATACAAGCCAGGGGCCTCGAGGGCTCGAATACAAGTGCTCGATCATAGACGAGTCAGCGGAAGCAACAATATCTGAGTACAGACATAAGTTAAACAAGTTTGCCTTAAGAAGGCTAGCACAAAATGGGATACAGATCGAAAGAGGCGCAGGCCTCCTGCCTGGGATCCTCCTAACTACTCCTGGTCGTCGTCAGCAGGCAGCACGTAGTAGTAGGCACCTCCGGGGTAGTAGTCGTCATCGACGGTGGTGTCTGGATCCTGGGCTCCATCGTCTGGTCGCAGCAATCGGGTAGAGAAATGGGAAAAGGGGGAACAAGGGAACCGTGAGTACTCATTCAAAGTACTCGCAAGCAAGGAGCTACACTACATATGCATGAATATATGTGTAAAGGGCCATATTAGTGGACAACTGCAGAATGCCGGAATAAGAGGGGGGATAGCTAATCCTGTCGAAGACTACGCTTCTGGCAGCCTCCTTCTTGCAGCATGTAGAAGAGAGTAGACTGAAGTCCTCCAAATAGCATCGTATAGCATAATCCTACCCGGCGATCCCCTCCTCGTTGCCCTGTTAGAGAGCGATCACCGGGTTGTATCTGGCACTTGGAAGGGTGTGTTTTATTAAGTATCCGGTTCGTCCTTTTACCGAGGGACACAGCTATTCGAATAGATTAACTTCCCTGCAGGGGTGCACCACATAACCCAACACGCTTGATCCCATTTGGCCGGACACACTTTTCGAGGTCATGCCCGGCCGCGGATGATCAACACGTCGCAGCCCCACCTAGGCACAACAGAGAGGTCAGCACGCCGGTCTAAACCTAAGCGCATAGGGGTCTGGGCCCATCGCCCTTAGCACACCTGCACGTTGCGAGGGCGGCCGAAAGCAGAACTAGCCCCCTTAATACAAGAGCAGGCTTATGTTCCAATTCGGCGCGTGCCGCTCAGTCGCTGACGTCACGAAGGCTTCGGCTAATACCACGACGCCGGGATACCCATAACTACTCCCGCGTAGATGGTTAGTGCGTATAGACCAAATGGCCAGACTCAGATCAAATAGCCAGATCTCGTTAAGCGTGTTAAGTATCCGCGAACGCCGATCAGGGCCAGGCCCACCTCTCACCCAGGTAGTCTCAACCTGCCCTGTCACTCCGCCTCAAAGATCCACTCGCGGGTACTCCTACGAGCCGACCCGTCTTTAATCACCACATGTATCATGTATAAAGTACATAGTATATACCCGCGATCACCTGCCGAGTGATCACGGCCCGATAGTATAGCACAGCAGACGGACAAGTATGTAGGGCCACTGATGGAAATACTAGCATCCTATACTAAGCAAGTAGGATTGCAGGTAAAGGTATCAATAGTAGTAGCAAGGACAGGCTATGCATCAGGATAGGAATAACGAAAGCAGTAACATGCTACACTACTCTAATGCAAGCAGTATAGAGGAGATTAGGCGATATCTGGTGATCAAGGGGGGCTTGCCTGGTTGCTCCGGCAAGAGAGAAGGGTCGTCAACTCCGTAGCCGTACTGGGTAGCAGCGGCGTCGGTCTCGGTGTCTAGCGAAAGAAGAGGGGGGAAGAAACAATGAATACAATGCAAACAGATGCAGAACGATGCATGACAAGACAAGTAACGGTGCTAGGGGTGCCCTAACGCGGTATGAGGTGATACCGGTGAAGGGGGGAAACATCCGGGAAAGTATCCCCGGTGTTTCGCGTTTTCGGGCAGAGGAGCCGGAGGGGGAAAGTTGCGAGTTCGATAGGTTAGGGAGGTGTGGCGGATGAACGGATTGCGTATCCGGAATCCTCTCGACGTTCTGAGCAACTTTCATGTTGAAAATATTTTAATTCGAGTTACGGATTAAAAGATATGATTTTCTAAAGATTTTATTAATTTCTGAAATTTAATTAATTATTTAAATTAATTCGAAAAACAGATTAATGACATCAGCATGATGTCATGCTGACATCAGCAGTCAACAGAGTTGACTTGGTCAACCTGACCACTGGGTCCAGTGGGACCCACCTGTCATACACTGTTTAGGTTAATTAGAGATTAGGCTAAACAAACTACTGTTTAATTAACTAACAGATTAATTAGATTAATTAACTAGGATTAATTAACTTAATTAATTAAGTTTATTTATTTATTTTATTATTATTTCTTTTTTTATTGGAAACGTTATGTCGGGTGGGGCCCGTAGTGTCAGTGGCACAGGGGCCGTAGTGGGTTACGGGCGCTACGGGCGGGTCGGGCGTTGCGACGCCCGACTAGGCGTTCGCCCAAATCGCCGGGGCGAGGAGGGCCGGGGCAAGGCCGTGACCGTGGGCGTCCGATGAGGCGCGGCGTCGCCCGAACGGGCACGCCGGTGAGCAAAGGCCCGAGGCGACGGCGGGCCGCGGGCGTTGGCTTGGCCGCGGCCGAAGGCGGAGCAGAGCGGGGGGGAAGCAGGGGCGCCACGGGGCGTGGGCACGTGCGCGTGCACGGCCAGGGCACGGCCCTGACGCGCGTTCGGGCACGGAACGGCACCGGCGACAGTGAAGGGAAGAGGCAAGGCGCAGGGAGGGGCGCGGCCCGGCACGGTGCTATCGCCCGGGAGGGCCGCCGACGAGCAGCGCCACCGAGGGGGAAGGCGAGGCCAAGGCCCGCGGGGAAGCGTGGCCACGAGGCGAGCGCGTACGGGGGTGGCGTCCAGGGGCACGCCGGGCGGGGCGAGGCCACGGTGAGCGCGGGCCGGGGCGCGACGAGCGCGGCACCGGAGCGAGGCAAGCACCGGCGAGAGGGGACGGGGAGCAGGAGGACCGGGGTCCTCACCGGGGTGCGTAGGGAACGGGCAACGTGCTCGATGGAGGTCGGGGAGGACCGTGGTGGAGGGGGACGGGGACGGCATCGACGAGGAGGAGGCAGGCCGGCGGAGAGGAGGAAGCAGGCCGGTGGGGAGGGCTCCTGGCGCCAGGGTCGTTGAGCTCCGGGCGCCGGCGTGTGGCGGAAGCGCACCGGGCGGCTTTGGTCTCCTCTGGATCCCGATCCAGATCGGGAGAGAGGAGGGGGTGAGTGAGTGCGGGGAGTGGGTTAGGGTTTCCCGTCGGTGGGGGTTACGGGGAGTGAGGGTCCGGTTGGGCTGGCCGGCTGGGCCAGGTGGGTCGGCCAGCTGGGCCGTCTGGCCCAGTTGGCCAGGGGGCTTTTCTCTTCTTTTCTTTGTTTTGTTTTCTCTTCTTTTAGTTACTACTTTCTGTTTTATTTTAGTTCCTCTTTTATTTTAATTTTATAAACTATAAAAGTAGTCCCTAACTTAGTGCTAATAAATAGGCTACTGCCACATAAGTTTGCGCAACTAAATAAAATATTTTAATATTTTATTTTATTTTAAAGGCATTCAACTAATTGTTTATGCTACTGTTTAAAACATTTTATAGTATTTAAACCATTTCTAAATGTGTGGTCCCTCCACCGTATTTACCTATGCAATATTTGGCTCATCTCGAACATTTTTGTTTTAATATTTAAAAACTTTTATTGTTTGCTTGATTTTGAATTTGAATTCGAATCGGTTTCGAACTAACACAGGATTAGCAACAGTAATCAAGGTGACGTGTGCCATCCTTAGCAGAGGGTTACTGTAGATTAATTATCCGGGCGTCACAATTATGCTGCAGGGCCAATAGGGATCCAACACCTGTCCTGGTAGGTCCATCACTGGAAAAATAATTATGTTTCTATTCTCTAAATTAAATGAAAAATCCTTTCCCTTACCTTATCCCCGGCGGACACTTTGACTGCCATTGCTTCGCTAAGTTGAGCTCCAAGAGGTGAGGTCGCTGACCCAGTTAGTCTCCGTGGCCGGGGGAGTTGTCACCGCTAGAGCTGGACTAATTTGAACCGATCGAATTCCTATAGAGGTTAGTGAAAGTACTGAACGACCAATCATCTAGCAGGAGAGCTGACCCAACAGGCCTAGTAATGAACATCGTCCATTTTAAACTGCACCCGCACAATCTCATGTGGCATCGCCGGCGATGACCGTTCCCACACCCTACAGTTCCAGGCATCTATCTAGCTGACCGTCCGCACACCTCCGGTTCCACCTTATCCCAAGGAGCGGGTAGCCGAGATGGAGAACGACGATATATGTGAGAGTAGATGCGGGACGGCCGGACGGCCTTGGCCTGAGCTTCGCGCGTAGGAGGCATGCCACGACGGCCCGCGCTTGCCGCCGGCAATTTGGGAAAGGAGGTTAATTAAGATTAAATAAAGATAGGTCTTATTATTTCCAGTGGTGGACCTGTGGTGGACCTACGAGGATAGGTGTTGGATCCCTATTGGTCCTGCAGCATAATGCGTGCAGGACTGCAGGGCTGCCGAACCCTGTTGGGTCTATGCTATTGTACACATCTTTTATAACGAAGGTTGTCTGGAGACAGATGCATTGTTCTATTATTTCTTTTATTTTTTTTAAAACGTTCCACTAAATGAAGGCTATTAATTATTATTGTGGCCCTGAGCAGGAAGCATGTGCTTCATGACTAGCATCAATTTTATTTTCTCCTGTGAAATTTGATGCAGATTTAGTTTCGAGGGTGACGTTTGATATCCCTATAAGAAAGGATTATGTTCCAACAAATTCAAGTAGTGTGATCTAGTTTTATAACTGGGTTTAAAACACAGCTAGCCCGATAGGCAGATGCCTACGACGCGGTGGGTCGTGATGGATCGACCAGGGAGGCTGGGACTAACCTATTTTCCTAAATATCAATCTTTTTCTGAATTTGACATGTTTTTTTTGCAGGCTGAATTTGCCATCTTAAGATAGCACATAATTTTTGAATTTGTAACTAAAAAATTTCTAAAGTTGCCACGCAAAACATCACAATAATTTTCTGATTTTTGCCATCATCTTTTTGTATTGTCATTAGGTGTTTTTTGACCTTCATTGCAGATAGTTTGTATGCATATTGCAATTTTATACACAATTTTCCATCATGGATTTTTACACATAATTTTCCACGGATGTGTTTTTTGAGTATCGTATCAATTAGTCTGTATTCTTGGTAGTAAACTTATACACAATTTGCCATGTGTTTTTTTAGCATCGCGGTAAATTAGTGAGTCGCCATGATGTGTTCTTTGCGTTTGTGGCAACTTTACATACATTTTTGCAACATGCAAAAACAATTTTCGTACCAAGTAATGTGTGTGCAGCATGGCAATTTAGATAGATTTTTGCCATGATGTGTTCTTTGCATCACGCCAAGTAGTGTGTGTGTGTGCATCATGGCAATTGTATTCACATTTTTTCCCTGGTCTGTTTTTCTATTATCATTGCAAATTTAGTGTATCGTTGTGATGTATTTTTTTTAGCATCATGGCATCATCCCATCTAGTTTTTCTTGAATTTTTTCTAGGGTTGTATTCTGTTCGAGCTGGACCACGGCAAATTTTCTGTATTCACCTTGGTATTTTTTTTATTGTGGATTCTATGACAAATTCACTCTACCATGTCATTTTTCATTTGTATACACCATTGGCAAATATTGGAAGTGTGGAAAATTTATCTTATGTAGCTTGGAAAATCCCTAAATTTGCCATGTTTTTTAGAAAACAAAATTCCTAATCTTTGGCATGCACCCATGGCAACTTCCTGAATTTATCTTATTTACTAAAGGCAGGTATGTTGGTCACCATTCAAAGTGACAAATGAGCGGTCGAAGATAAAAGTGGGATAGTCTATTTAAAAGAAACAACACTTCGTTCTACCGTGGAAGTGCCTTCTTCAAGAGTAATACTTAGGAGGGTGTTTACGTTTGTCTCCTACCTTTTACACGTGACATCACAGTCCTCGCTATCCGCAAGCAGGATCGGTGCTAAGCGGTCCGGAGTGAGAGGGCAGGTGGCACTCTCCGGCAATAGCTTGGTCTATGTGGTGCAATGGTGTCTGGTGGTTTCTCAAGGAGGCGCAGCTTCATTCCTAGTCGATAGTCTCGAGTGCTTTCGTGGGGTGTGGCTAGTCCCGTATTCATACTCGACTTTGAGTTGCTGGCATTTTCGCTATTCGCTCACCTGTCATTTTTTTTCATTGACATGCTTTGTAAAAGGATTTTCTTATCACCTTGAATCGATCTGGTCGTTTGGCTTTATTCATAAAGCGGGCTTATTACCTACTTCAAGAAAATTTTACAAAGATTTAAGATTGACCGGACAATTTTGAAAGTTGAATTAGCAACCAGCTGTTGTGAACTGGTGAAACTGTTGGGGTCGACAAATGATAAAATAAATACGGTAATGATAACTCCCGAACGTTCGGGATTTAAGCATGGCAACCCGGACGTTTTAGGTGGCAAGTTTAGTTTGCATGAGACTGGGGAAACATGGCAATTTTGTGACAAAAGAAAAACGAAAAAGGAGAAAGTTGCCATCCCCTATCAACTAAAGTTGCCATCCCCTACGAACTAAAGTTGCCATGTAAAAATGTTCGGGATGAAATGCTCAAAATCCGAACGTTCGGGAGTTATTGGATTCCAATAAATATTTCAAGGCCTGGAGACAGCTAACAACCAGCGCAGCTAACACATTATTTGATTTCAAGAACTCAACGTACTCAATGTTGGGATCATTTGTCTTGCACTTTGTTTAATAAATGGTTGTGTGCATCGAAATGATATAAGAAGCCTTGCGTATGCCTCCTTTTCAAGAAAAAACAGTCCTGTATTTGCATTTACTAACAGGTAGTCGTGATCAGCTTGGAAACTTCGGCGTAGAATTTTTTTTTGTTTATATTTCCTTGGCAATCATTCGAAATTGAGGAATTTCATCTTTGTTTTTTTTCAGGAGAAATTTCATCTTGGTTTGTCTAAGAAGCTGGGTGAATTGCTCGAGAAACTAAGGCACCGCAATAGACAAGTTAAATTTGGAAGACTGAACCCAGGATATGCAACAAAGTTAAATCAACAGAAACGATCAGTTACAGCTACAAGTATGTGCCCCAAGAAATTTTATAGAAATAAAAAACAAACATGTAAATTTACAATATGTACTCATATCATGTATGAACACGAGAAGAACCAAAGAAAGAACTGAAATGATTGTGCACAGGACGCACGTCGTCTAATATCCTCAGAAGAAGTAGCCGAAGACGAGTGCGGTCAAGGACGCCATGGCGGCAGCCGGGGCGACCGCTGAGGCACCGGAGGCCGGCGCGGGAGCTGGTCCGTCGGCCGCGTAGGCCGTGCTGACCATGACGCCGGCGGCGGCAGCCACGGAGAGGATCCTAAGCTTCAGAGTCGGCGCCATCTGGTTGCTCCTAGAAGGATGCTGCTGCAACGAGCTACCAAAGATTACTTCGGTGCTGCAAGAGAACTGAAGATGTTGTCAGGCTTGTGATCTTGGGTGGAGGAGGAGAGATCATTTGAGGGGTTATATATAGTACTAGTACTTGGAGTTGGAGACTTCAGAGTTGACAGTTCAGGGTCTCGACTTGGCTTGCAAACGAAGGTTTGTGGCTGTAACCCTTCTGGCCGGCCGGCCACCGCCGGGTGCCATTGGCTGGTCTGGTTGGCCGCTTCGCTGGCTATTGTCTGCTTCGGGTTAAAGTAGTAGCTTTAAGGAGAGAAGATGGAGAGGTTGGCCAGTTGATAGCTGTAGTGTTCTGCCCTCTAGATCCTCGTTTGTGATGATTTCATGTCATGTGTTTGGTTGTATGGTGAGCTGGTTTTCGCATTATTGTAGAGGCATGGGATGCATAATGAACCTACTGCTGTTGGTTTTTATATGATGTTTTTTTATGCATGAACTTCTATTTGCACTAGAAGTGTTCGCAATGATTTTGATGGTAAACTTGGAAACTGTGGTTCATTTTGTTTTTATCATCCAGTTTGTGGCTGCAGTTGGGATTGATAAAAGAAGATGAACTATTGCCTTTACACGTATATCAAGGGGACAATAGTACTAAGTACTTTAAGTTGGACAAAAAAAATTGGGTATTAATCAGAGGCGGACAGCTCTCACGCTCGCTGGAGGGATAGTTTATGTTTCTTCTCTCTTATGCTTTTTCTTGGCGCCATTTAAGTGATTCTTTTACTCATTTTTTGCTATTTCACTACCTTGCTAGAATGGTCCGACCGCCCACCTTTCCCGTTAAAATAAGAAAAAAGTACTCCCTCCGTTTGGAAATACTTGACATGGTTTTAATTCAACTAAAACCACGTCAAGTATTTCCGAACGGAGGTAGTAGTACTATGAGCATCTTCAATGCCGATCATCAAAACGCCCACAAATGTCTAGACCGGGTCGTCCGGACACTTTTAGCCATCCAGCTCGGATCATCAAATTAGACAGACTAGTCTGGAAGTACGAAATCCCATGGACCAGGCCCCAAAGAAAATGAAGTACTGCACTTCTTTGTATCGGGGGACAATAATGCTAAGTACTTTAAGGTGGACATTAACCGGAGGTGGTTAGCTCTCACTCTCGTGGGAGACTCTTCGGTTTCTTCTAGGCTCCATGCTCGACAGGTTGAAATTTTCTGAATCAGCGTATCCAACAAAGTAAAATCAACGAGGAACCGATCAGTTACAGCTACAAGTGTATGTACCCAACAAAATACTCATAAAAAAAGATCATGTAAATTTACAATATGTGCTCCAATCATATATGATACAACCCCTCTCACTAAACTTATAAAGGGTAATATGAACTTTTGCCAAATGGTTACATTTTTTTTAGAACTAATTATAACGTGCTTACTTATGTGCAGTGGGTCGCCTGCCGAAACATATACTCCGGCCATGGCTTAGCCCATTTATGTTTTTTTTGTTTCTTCAATTTTCAAAAAATTGGGGGGGGGGGGGGGGCAACCCTATTTGACGCACTGCGTCAACTAGTCGGCGATTCGCACAGGCAGAGCAGCTTGGTCCGGCCAAACTGTAGCGTACATACTTTCGGGTTTTCGGAACATTCTAGAGGATTCCAAGCCGGTTTTTACTAGTTTTGGGAACCTTCTACAACTTCCTGAACTGGTTTTTATTTTTCCTTTCTATTTTTTAATTTTCTATTTCCTTCTTTTTCTTTTTCTTTTTTGTTTTCTTTTCATTTTCTTTTTCTTCCATTTTTCCTTTTCACGTTTATTTCTTTTTCAACAAATTTCTGGAATTTAAAAACTGTTCCTATTTCAAACATTTCGTTCATTTTGTATATTTTGTTCCCGTTTTCGAATTTTGTTCAGAAATTCTAAAAATGTTCTAGTACTTCAAAATTTGTTCACTTCTTTTATAAATTGTCTGAAAATTCAAAATATAGTAAAATTTCCGAAAATGTTTGGATTATTTAATTTTATTCACAAATTCCGAAAATGTTCGTGGATTCCATAAAATGTTCCTGTTTCAAAAAAAATCACAAACTATAAAAATGTTCATGTTTCCAAAATTTCTTCGGAAATTCAAACAATGTTCGGGAATTTCATAAACTATTCATGTTATGCCAAAGTTGTTCATTTTTTTAGAATAAAGTTTGCATTTTTTTCAAAAAAAGAATCATGTTTACAAAATTTGTTCACAAATTAAAAAATAATTGATTTTTAATATGTTTTTCGCAAATTGAAAAAAATGTTCATGTTTTGAAAATTGTTTACCGATTCAAATAGTGTTGAGGAATTTTGAAAATGTTTCCACTTTCCTATTTTGTTCACAAATTTTAAAAAATGTTCATGTTCTGAAAATTTGTTCCCAAATTCAAAAAATGTTTGCATTTTTTATTTTTTGTTCACAAATTCAAAAAAATCAGGAATTTCCAAAAATGTACCAGCTTTCCAAATTTCTTCATAAATTCAGAAGATGTCATGTTTCTAAGTTTTGTTGGCAAATTCAAAATATGTTTGTGCAATTTCGAATTTGTTCATGCTTTGAAAAAATTGTAATTTTAATTTTTTTCTGTTTTTCAAAAAATGTTGTGTTTCTTTAGAAATTATTCATAATTTCAAAAAAGGATATTTTTTCATTTTTATTTATTTTTTTTAGAAAAATGCTTGCAAATACCCAAAATTTTCCACATTTCCGTGCAATGTTTGAGGTTTTAGACACAGATTCCTAGGATTAAGGTCGCTACTGACCTGGTTCAGGGATTTTTTCCGAAGGTTTAAGTTTTTACCGCTGTGGTTTAGTTGTTTTAGCTTTGCGCTGCTATGTTGGCACAAAAGCTATTGTGGTGCAGCGGCTAGCCCAACTTTTTCCTTGCTAGGAAGTCAAGGGATCGAACCTTGTGTTTTGTCATGTTTTTCCACCTTGCGAACGTGCAAGCCCGAAATGGGCCAGCCCAGGTGAGCTACGCCCTGTGCGAACCTTTGACTTTTTGACGCAAAGAGCGTCACACAGGAGCTCCCTACGTTTTGCTCACAAAAAAAAAGGAGCTCCCTACGTGGGGATTTTATCCCTGAACCTAAGGGATTCAATACCAAGCACGATAGCCAGCTCGGATAGCGCTAAATTTTCCGCAACCCAGTCGTACTATGTCTCGTTGAAACACAAATAAGTAGTGTATGTGCTGAGATTCTAGCTCAATCTTTTGGTTATGATAGATCTTTTGTTGTTGGTATCTCCGGGAGGAGTGGTGGTCTTGTAATTTTTTGGAACGGTGCAAGATTACTGTTATTCGAGGTACCACATTGATGCTACTGTAGGTGAGTTTGGGCCTACACCATGGAGGATGACATGCGTTTATGGAGAAGCACGGGCCACAGAACACTATAAAACATGGGATACCTTGTGCTCAATTGCAGGGGCGTCAAATATCCCCTGGGTGCCCCCGCAAAAGAAAATATCTCCCCTGGGTAGCACTAGGGGATTTCAATGAAGTTCTTCCACAATCCGAACATGTAGGAGTTAATCTTAGGGGACAAGGACAAATGGATGGATTCCGAGATGTCCCTGATATTTGCGGTCTTGCTGACTTAGAATATAAAGGAAGAAGATGGACGTTCGAGAAGAAGGCCTCGGGAGGAACATACACTAGGGTGCGCCAGGATCGAGCTGTGGCGGACTTGGCATGGAGTTCTTTATTTCCCTTTGCAGAACTGGAAAATGTAGGTGTGCTCTGATCATGGCCCAATAATATTAAACTTTATGCACAATGCTGATGAACGGCGGCCAAAAAGCTTCAGGTATGAATTAATGTGGGAACGACACCCTGAGCTGAACACTTGTGGAAAGCACATGGAGCAACAGGCCAAAAGGTGCGTCAACAGTAGAGTTGTAGGAGAAGCTGAAGGATTTAGGGGGGCATCTCCATAACTGGGACAGATACACTTTTGGGAGTGTTAGAAGAGAAATCAAATAGCTCATTCGGCAACTCGAAGCTCTAAAAACATTCCAGGAAGGACTGGCCCTAGTCACTTAGAAATTAAAGTCACAGACTGGCTAGTAGAGATGTATGAAAGAGAAGAGATTATGTACAGGCAAGATCAAGGGTGGACTGGCTCATGTACGGGGATAAAAATACGCAATATTTTCAGCGGCAAGTGACGATGCAACGGAGGAAGAACCGCAGTAAAGCTCTAGCTGGGCTGGATGGACAATTTACAGAGGATGTGGATGAGTTGGAATCAACGACGACGGATTTTTATAAGACGTTGTATATGTCGGAGGGTTCCACCAACATGCAAGCAATTTTGGACGCGGTTCCTGCTAAGATTACTAATGACATGCGCAGCTTGCTTGACGTGGCATATACTGAGGAGGAGGTGAAAATAGCCCTATGTCCAATGTTTCCTATGAAATCGCCGGGGCCTGATCGGTTTCCTGTGCACTTCTTTCAAAAAATGGGCGGTCTGTGGAGCCGAGGTTACTTTGGCTGCGCTGAAAATTGTAGAAGGCCATGAAAGTGCGGAAGGTATAAATCAAACATATTTGGTCTTGATTTCGAAGGTAAAAAGTCAGGTGCTCCTTTCACAGTTTCGCCTCATTAGCTTGTGTAATGTTCTTTATAAGATAGCTTTCAAAGTTATAGCTAATCGTTTGAAAGTGGTACTTCCGGAGATCATATCGGCACAACAGACTGCTTTTGTACCCTGGCGTCTGATCACTGATATGTCTCCAACATATCTATAATTTTTTATTGTTTCATGCTATCATATTATCTATTTTGAATGTTTTATATGCATCAATATGCTATTTTATATTATTTTGGGACTAACCTATTAACCTAGAGCCCAGTGCCCGTATTTTTTTCCTTGTTTTTTAGCTTCGCCGAAAAGGAATACCAAACGGAATCCAAGTGGAATAAAACCTTCGCGATTATTTTTCTTGGACCAGAAGACACCCAAGAGACTTGAAGTGCAAGTCAGAAGAGCCACGAGGTGGCCGCAAGGGTGGAGAGCATGCCCGGGGGGTAGGGCGTACCCCCTGACCTAGATCTTCCTTCTATATATTCACATATATTCCCAAAATACCAGAAGCATCCACCAAAACACTTTTCCACCGTCGCAACGTTCTGTTCCCGTGAGATCCCATATTCGGGCCTTTTTCGGCATCCTGCCAGAGGGGGATTCAATCACGGAGGGCTTCTACATCAACTCTATTGCCCTTTCGATGAAGCATGAGTAGTTTACCACAGACCTACAGGTCCATAGCTAGTAGTTAGATGACTTCTTCTCTCTCTTTGATTCTCAATACCATGTTCTCTTCGATGTTCTTGGACATCTATCCGATGTAATCTTCTTTTGCGGTGTGTTTGTCGAGATCCAATGAATTGTGGATTTTTTTATCAACTTACCTATGAATATTATTTGAATCTTCTCTGAATTCTTTTATGCATGATTTGATATCTTTGTAATTCTCTTCGAACTATTGGTTTAGTTTGGCCAACTAGATTGGTTTTTCTTGCAATGGGAGAAGTGCTTAGCTTTGGGTTCAATCTTGCGGTGTCCTCACCTAGTGACAATAGGGGTAGCGAGGCACGTATTGTATTGTTGCCATCAAGAAAAAAAGATAAGGTTTACATCATATTGCTTGAGTTTATTCCTCTACATCATGTCATCTTACTTAAAACGTTACTCTCTTCTTCAAGAACTTAATACTCTAGATGCAGGAAGGAGTCTATCGATGTGTGGAGTAATAGTAGTAGATGTAGGCAGGAGTCGTTCTACTTGACACGGACGTGATGCCTATATTTCATAATCATTGCCTTATATATCGTCATAACTTTGCGTTTTTTAATCAATTGCTCGACAGTAATTTGTTCGCCCACCGTATTATTTGCTATCTTGAGAGAAGCCTCTAGTGAAATCTATGCCCCCCGGGTCTATTTTCCATCATGTAAGTTTCCGATCTACTATTTTGCAATCTTTTACTTTTCGATCTATAAACAAAAAACCGAAAATATTTACTTTATCGTTTGTTTAGTTCTATCTATCTCTATCAGATCACACTTTTGCAAGTGACCGTGAAGGGATTAACAACCCCTTTATCGCGTTGGGTGCAAGTGTTTGATTGTTTGTGCAGGTATTGGTGATTTGTGAGTTGTCTCCTACTAGATTGATACATTGGTTCTCTAACTGAGGCAAATATTTTTCTCTACTTTGCTGCATCATCCTTTTCTCTTTAAGGAAAAAACCAACGCAAGCTCAAGAAGTAGCAACCACAGATAACATAATTGTAGCACATGAATGTTTGCACTTTATGAAGCGGAACAGAGCGGTTAAACACCGTCACTGTGCTCTCAAGCACTAGTGCAGAACCGGGCTTTAGCGCCGGTTCGTAAGGGTCTTTAGTGCCGGTTCAGCAACCGGCACTAAAGAGTGGAGACTAAAGGCCCCCACCCTTTACTACCGGTTCGGCACGAACGGCGCTAAAGTGCCACCACGTGGCACGAGCCAAGCCCGGGTGCTGGTAGACTATTAGTACCGGTTGGTAGCACCAACCGGTACTAAATATTTGGGGGGGGGGGGTTAGTTTTAATTTTTATTTTTCCATTAATTTTGTGTTTTCCATTTAATTCTTTTTTGTTTGACGGAATTTTACGATACTACATATTGTACACGTTATGCATATATATAAATAGATTTTCTCGTAGAACCGATCATATATATGCATACATATAATTTCTCCTACATGTTGCCTTGGTGCCTTCGGAGCACAATGACAAGTGGTTCATGGGGGCGGTAGCGGGTAATAGTATTCTCCTTTGGGATCTATGACCTGGTCGAGCAAAAATCCCGCTATTTCCTCTTGAAGTACTCGTATGCGCTTCTCTGATAGGAGCTACTCCCGCAGGTCATGGAACTGTTAAGAAGGAGATCAATATGCATGTGTATTAGTTGTGTGACTAGATATTGACAATCATGTAAGATTGTGAATAGTGTTATGGCAAATGTACCCATTGTTGTCTATCAGATGTGCTCCTTTCGGACGCCATCATGCGAATGTTCTCGCAAACGTAGTATGCACACACTTCAGTCCCCGGCGCCTGCTTCAGGGCCTTTACGAGAATAGAACTTAATCAGATAATAATTAATCAATCATGTTAATTAATTAATGGTATTGAAACAAGAATTAAAGAGATGGTAGCTAGCTAACTAGTACTACTTAATTACTTTCCTTGGGTCGATACCAAAATAGCTTTTCGCCATTTTCCTGGAGTCACCTTGATGTACTTTGCCCAAGCCCTGCCCGACGGTAAAGAAAATTAATAAAGGGGTTATTAAAAATAGTTCATATCAGGAAGTGACGAACTAAATAGGCCGAGATATAATTAATAATGATTGAAATTACCTGTCGACTATCCCCTTCACGATGTTGTAGTCGCTATCTTTTTTAAGTAGTGAGTCCAGTACTTCAACTTTTCCTTCGTCAACTCTAATGTCTAAGAAGATCCAGTGGTACCTGCATGCGCATACGTTTGCATGTATAAATTAAGCGGGCATGTGCATAACACTAATCAACTATAACCCTAAACCCTATACACTTATTAACATCTAGCTAGTAAGCAAAAACAGATTTTGTAGTACAAAACAGTGTGACTCTCTCGAAGTTGTAAGGAAGTAGTATATCTACATTGCTATTGAGGCGCTTCAAGAACTCTAGCATGCTTTTCTCTACATCTTGTTTACAGTATTCCAATTTCCATGTGAATTCATTAATGGTATTTGGGTCAATGAACCCAATGCCATAGCGTCCACTTTTTTCATTTCATACATCTTCATCCTGCATAATACCACAGAAAAGAATATATAGTGAGGATATATAATTACAGGTAATTAATGATCAATCAATGAGCACTAGAGCTAGCTTGAGACTTAAATTACAGAAAGAAATCACTTACAGACAATAGCAACTGACGAGAGATTTATCGAGTGAATCTTGATTGAATAACTAAAATAGTTCTGAATACTCAACGGACAGAGATTTCTTATGGAAGTAATGATCTTCCTCGACTTTCACCATGAGGGACTCTCGATTGGAAATCTTGGTAATGTTCATGTACCATTGATGCAATTCATACATTCTCGTTGGGAGGTTCTTGACCTCGTCTGGCTCGACCAAAGGTTGGCCCCGGACATATTTCCGTTTTATTTCCTCCTCTATAAGCGGAGACATGGGCTCGATATCGAGGAGTTGTCCAACAGTGATCTTGAGAATTTCAGCCTGCGTTATATGCTCCTCGGTTATTACCACATTGCCCACCTCGGGAACGTAAACTGTTTGCCCACAATAATATTGGGCGCGCGTACTCTCACATGTTGTTGGCACAACAAGCGGGGGATCGATTGCGCCGCCTGTTCTCCCAGCTGGGGAACGGTTTTCCCGCATTTTTTGACAGCTGCTTGTTGGCTCGAGCTCGAGCTCGCTTCTTTCTGTAGTCGTGCTCGATGTGCCTTCCTGATTTGGCGCTATAGTCTGAGTCAACAGGCTTGGGAGCTGGTGGTCTAGCCATACGAATGAAGTGGTCAATCTTTTCCTCAGGCACTTTCTCCCTCGGCGGCGTTGCCGGTTTCGGTCCAAAATGGGCGTCCACTTCTTCCCGCACTATGGCATTGTTTTGCTCCTCGGTCATGTCGCAAGGCCTCTAAGGAAGAGGAGCGAGGCTGCTTGGACCATATTTATATCGCTTGTCTCCGCATGTACTTCCTGTACTACCTCGACTCGTACCGCTACGCACCATAGCTATGGCGTGTCTCTTCTGCGATTGCTGAGGCGGCGGAGACGGCTGACGTGGCTGAGTTGGAGCAGGAGGAGTGGCATGACGCTGTGCCGGACTTGAAGCAGGAGGTGTGGCCTGACACGGTGTCGGACTTGAAACGGGAGGAGTGGCCTAAGGCTGTGCAGGACTTGAAGCAGGAGTCTGCTCACGCGTTCGTGGACTTGGAGGAGCAGGACTCTGCTGACTCGGTGGCGGACTTTGAGGAGGAGTCGGCAGACGCGGTGTCGGTGGACTTCGAAAGATGATGCAATCCTTTCTCCATAGGATGAGACGATGTATGGCCTCTCCTAGTGTGTGCTCGTCGTCACCTCCAGGAATGTCAAGCTTTAGCCCCGAATATGGGTCCACCACCTCATCAACCAAGACACGAGCATAGCCCGCTGGAATCGGGGCGCAATGGAAGGTTGCTTCGGGGGTAATTGTAAAAGCAACTGCGTCCGCCACCTTCATGGATATGTTCTTCATTTTGAAGTGTAGCTCACAGTTAGTGTTCTCTATAATGTCATCCACAGGGTATGTATCGAGCAGTGTGTCGCCCGAGGCGGAACCAACGCTGCTTCTCGGCATGGATGGGACGGTGCTATCCAATGCTGGATGATCATCCGCTTGCTGCTGCCACTGCTGAGACCCCCTTTCCTGGCTAAGTGAGTCGATCTGCTGCTACTGCTGCTGGAATTTGAGTGCCAAGTCTGCGTGCCTTGCTTCTAGGCTTTGAAGGCGTTCTGCGTCCTTCTTCCTCTGCTCCTCCTCCAACTTCCTGTTCTTCTCCTCCTCCACCTTCTTTCTTGCACGAGTCCTGTAGTCATCGTTCCATTTCGAAAAGCCCTCATACCAAGGAATAATGCCCTTGCCTCGTGTTCTTCCCAGGTGTTCAGGATTTCCCAGGGCGCGCGTAAGCTCGTCGTTCTCTCTGTTGGGCGTGAACACTCCCTTTTTAACATCTGCTATTGCGTCAAGTAACTTTTGGCATGCTCCTTTTAGACTTTCCTTCTTTGAAACTAGGCCTGTCTTCGGGTCCAACGCCCCCCATGCGCATAGAACCAACTTCTGCACCTGGGGGGCAGCTCCTAGTAACCGGAGTGACCCCTGCATCCTCCATCTCTTGCTCAGACTTATCCCACTTAGGCATTGCCACCGCGTAGCCACCTGGACCCAGCCTATGGAACTGCGTCTTTTTTGCGGCATTAGCCTTGTTTTTTCGCGATTGTTCCTTAGATAATTCTGATTCCTTGAATTTCACGAAAGCGGGCCAGTGTTCTCTTTGCTTCTCCAGTGTTCCCTTGAATTCTGGAGTCTTCTTTTTTGTAACGAGGTAGTTGGCCCATACAGTTTTCTTGTGGGTGTTGAATGCAATTGCCATCTTCTTAAGAGCAGCGTCCTTGACTTTCTGCACATCTACATCAGTGAAATAATCTCGTAGGGTGAAATGTTCCATCATAGATTCCCAAAGATTTTGTTTTGCTCTGTCGTCGACCCAAGTAACATCTGGACGTTTAGTGTTTAGCTCTTTCCATTCTTGAATGGAGATCGGGAGTTGGTCCTTCACAAGAACTCCGCACTGACGAGTCCACTTGTTCGCAATGTTCTTAGGCGTGAGGGGTTCGCCATTAGCTTTGATGGAGTCAATGTTGCACTTTACACCCTCCTTCAACTTTTTGCTCGGGCCTCGCTTTGTCCTGCTGTCTGTAGAAGCAGATTTGCTCGATCCGGAGGGCTGAAAGAAGAAAGATCGATTCGTTAATATATATATCTTCAAATAAATAAAAACATGTGATGATCACCAGATGCCTGCTTATATAAATATACCTCGCCGGTAGTCTTTGTTATTTCAAGATCAACATTGTCTGTGTCATCATAAACATTGTCTGCGTCATCATAATCATAATCATAGTTCATGACTTCATCAGCTCGGTCGTCGAGGTCGAATATGTTATCATCACCCTCCCCGGTATTGTTCAGATATTGGAAGCCGTCATCTGTTTCATTCAGATCATCTAGCCTGTGAGCACTGCGTATGATCTCGAACAATTCCTCTTCTCTCTCTGCCGGTATTGTCCGCCATAGCTTTTACTTAACTAGTACAGAAGAAATATAAAACAATTTAGTATTCAAATTACAATGCATGGATGCAATCAATAAGGAAAAACTGAATCATATGTAGTACATAATATGCATCGTCTCGAATGATATATAATCTCAAGTACATCGTCTCGAATAATATATATAATCTCGAATACATCGTCTCGAATATTATATATCGAATACATCACTGGCTAGGTAGCTAATAAAGATCAAATACTACAGAAGAATCTAGGCCACTTGCGGTTCCTGGGGCGCGAGCGGTGGACACCCAAAGAGAAGGAACCATCACAGGATCATATCTCCGGCCATCTTCCCAAAGAACCTGCCAGGTATTGGAGAACCTGACGTCCATAGCAGCCATGTAGCGATGGACGTGCTCGTCCTCCTCCCTGACACGACGATGCACCACCTCCGGCGGGGCCGGCTCACTCTGCACCGAATGTGGCCCACGCGAACGCCACCAAAGGAGATCAGGGTCGATGACAGGACCCGAGGCTGGGTTCCTCACCAAGCGGCGCGCCCCTCCACGTACCACCTCCCAGTGCCAACCCGGCGGAGCCCAGTCCCGGACATGGGTCAGCCGGACGTCATGGCGAACGGGTCGACGGCGAGGATGCGGGCCAGGCATCGTCGAGAGCAAATACTATATGCCCGCAAAAAGTAACATTTTTTAAATGTGATTGGATTGTGATAACTAAAATTCTATATGTAAATTCTAACAATTTGACATTAATCTAATTCATCTAGCTAAAACTAACTCTAAAATTTATAACATTTCTATATATATAACTAAAAAACAGAAAAATTTATAACATTTCTATATAACTAACATTTCAAATATTTCTATAACTAAAAGACAGAAAAATTGCTAACATTTCTATAACTAAAAAACAGAAAAATTTCTAACATTTCTATATAACTAACATTTCTATAAATAAAAAATTTATATAACTAACATTTCTATAAATATTTCTATAACTAAATATCAGTATGTGTGTGTGTATGTGTGTGTGTGTGTGGACATGGCGGCCGCTGGGCACATGAGCTCACCGGCGAGGCGCGGCGACGGGGGGGGGGGGGGGGGGGGGCGGTGACGGCGACAGGTCGGGGCGCGACGACGGGATGACAGGGACGGGCCGGGCGGGGACGACGGGAGGCCGGGGCGGGGCGCGGCGACGGGGACGACGGGGACGGGGACGGGGACGACGACGGCTAGGCGACAGGACGTCGATGGGGGCAGCGGCGACGGCGACGGGGGCGGCGACGAGGGGCGGCGGTGACGGGGCAGAGGAGAAGAAGCAGAGGGAGAACGAAACTGTGGAAATTTTTTGAAGGGTTTTCTTATATAGAACACACCTTTAGTACCGGTTGGAGCCACCAACCGGTACTAAAGGTGTGTTTTGGCCAGGCGAAGCGGCAGGAAGCGCCCACCTTTAGTACCGGGTGGTAGCACCAACCGGTACTAAAGACCCCGCTTTAGTACCGTTTGGAGCCATGACCCGGTACTAAATGGTGTGCGCTGCCAGGTGAGGGGCGCAGAAGTTTAGTCCCACCTCGCTAGTTGAGCAGCGCCAGGATCTGTTTATAAGCCCCGGTGCGGGTACTGCATTGAGCTCCTCTCAATAGCAGGCCTTCAGGACCTACCTCTCCCACTCTGCCTGTGGGCCTACTGGGCTTGCGGGTCTGCATCCTGGCCCAACTACAGGTTGGGTTTCTAGTCGTATGCAGACCCCCCCTTTATTTTCTTAATTTTTTTACTTTATTTATTTTTGAGTTATTTTTTTCTGTATTTAGAGTTTCTTTGTGAGTATTTTTGCTTTAGGTACAAAACATTACAAACTCTCTATTAGTGCGGGTAGTTTACAAATTTGAATAGTTTACATTTTGAATTATTTGAAATTTGTGTGAATCACTAGTTTGTGAATAACTTAACTTTGAAAATAGATTTTTCAGTGATTCTTTTTTCTTATGTTTAATATTAGTGTGTTTATCATTATATTCAATTTGGTAATGCTTAGGTTATTTAAAAAATGAAATGCCTTTGTAACGGATGAGTTTTCGTCCGAAGCCCTGATACTTCGAAAGAGATTGTCCAATTTGTACACGAAGTGCATCCAGTTTTTGTGGTAACCCTCTCTACTTTTTTGCACATGCTATGTGGGTGAAATTATGATACAATGCCAACTTTCAACCTTTTTTGAGTTCATTTGAAATGCTTTTCAATTTTAGGGTCATTTAGCTGAAAAAATCAGTAAATGCATGAAAGAATTTGTTTGCACATAAAATTTCTTCGCGTTTCAAATGCCAAAACACATAAATACCTTAACTATTACAGAGATTCCCTCCTAGGTGTGAAAACACAGAAGAAAGTGATGATAGTGAAGACGATCACATCCCAGATCTTTGGGTGTGAAACTTTTTCTTCGCGTGTGTCCCTTTGCGTTGTAGCCATGGAAAATCTTCATCATTTAACTGGATGCTCGGGTCAATATTCACTCTGAATGGAGCAATTTCATCAAACTTTTCATAATCTTCTGACATGTCTGTCTTGTCATCCACTCCCACGATGTTTCTCTTCCCAGAAAGAACTATGTGGCGCTTTGACTCATCGTATGATGCATTCCCTTTCTTATCTTTTCTTTTTCTCGGCTTGGTAGACATGTCCTTCACATAGAAAACCTATGCCGCATCATTAGCTAGGACGAATGGTTCGTCTGCATATGCAAGATTGTTGAGATCCATTGTTGTCATTCCATACCGCGGGTCTTCCGTTACCCCGCCTCGTGTCATATTGACCCATTTGCACCGAAACAAAGGGACCTTCAAACCACGTCCATAGTCAAGTTCCCATATCTCCTCTATGTAACCATAACATGTTTCCTTTCCCGTCTTGGTTGTTGCATCAAAACGGACATCACTGTTTTGGTTCATGCTCTTCTTATCTTGGGCGATCGTGTAAAATGTATTACCATTTATCTCGTACCCTTTGAAAGTCATTATATTCGAAGATGGTAACTAGGATAGCGAGTATAGGTCATCTTCAATAGAGGCTTCATGCATGTTACGTGTCTGCAACCAGCCGGCGAAACTCCTGGTTTGTTCACGTGTAATCCAGTCATCAGACCACTCCGGGTGTTTGGAGCGTAGAAAATTCTTGTGTTCGTCCATATACGGAGCCACCAAGGCGGAATTCTGTAGAACTGCGTAGTGTGCTTCAGTGAGAGAATGTCCGTCCATACATATTATTTGATCCCCTCCTAGCGTGCCTTTTCCATCCATTCTGCCCTTATGCCGCGATTCAGGAACACCAATCGTCTTAAGGTCAGGAATAAAGTCAATACAAAACTCAATCACCTCCTCATTTTCATGGCCCTTGGAGATGCTTCCTTCTGGCCTAGCACGATTATGAACATATTTCTTTAAGACTCCCATGAACCTCTCAAAGGGGAACATATTGTGTAGAAATACAGGACGCAAAACGTTAATCTCTTCGCATAGGTGAACTAGGATGTGCGTCATGATGTTGAAGAAGGATGGTGGGAACACCAACTCGAAACTGACAAGACATTGCACCAAATCATTCTCTAACCTTGGTATGATTTCTGGATCGATTACCTTCTGAGAGATTGCATTGAGGAATGCATATAGCTTCACAATGGCTAATTGAACGTTATCCGGTAGAAGCCCCCTCAATGCAACCGGAAGCAGTTGCGTCATAATCACGTGGCAGTCATGAGACTTTAGGTTCTGGAACTTTTTCTCTGCCATGTTTATTATTCCCTTTATATTCGACGAGAAGCCAGACGGTACCTTAATACTGAGCAGGCATTCAAAGAAGATTTCCTTCTCTTCTTTGGTAAGAGCGTAGCTGGTATGACCCTGATGTATGCCGTCTTTTCCATGCATACGTTGCTGGTCCTCCCGTGCCTCAGGCGTATCTTTTGTCTTTCCATACACGCCCAAGAAGCCAAGCAGGGTCACGCAAAGATTCTTCGTCACGTGCATCACGTCGATTGCAGAGCGGACCTCTAGGTATTTCCAATAGGGCAGGTCCCAAAATATAGATTTCTTCTTCCACATGGGTGCGCGTCCGTCAGCGTCATTCGGAACAGGTTGTCCGCCAGGACCCTTTCCAAAGACTACCTTCAAATCCTTGACCATATCATGTACATCAGCACCAGTACGGTGGCGAGGCTTCGTCCGGTGATCCGCCTCACCTTTGAAATGCTTGCCTTTCTTTCTTACGGGATGCCTGCTCGGAAGAAATCGACGATGTCCCAGGTACACATTCTTCCTAAAATTGTCCAAATATATACTGTCGGTATCATCCAAACAGTGCATGCATGCGCAGTATCCCTTGTTTGTCTGTCCTGAAAGGTTACTGAGAGCAGGCCAATTATTGATGGTCACGAACAGCAAGGCCTTTAGGTCAAATTCTTCCCCCATGTGCTCATCCCACGCACGTACGCCTGTTCCATTCCACAGTTGTCAGAGTTCTTCAACTAATGGCCTTAGGTACACATCAATGTTGTTGCCGGGTTACTTAGGGCCTTGGATGAGCACTGGCATCATAATGAACTTCTGCTTCATGCACAACCAAGGAGGAAGGTTATACAAACATAGAGTCACAGGCCAGGTGCTATGGTTGCTGCTCTGCTCCCCAAAAGGATTAATGCCATCTGCGCTTAGACCAAACCATATGTTCCTTGCGTCATCTGCAAACTCCTTCCCGTACTTTCTCTTGATTTTTCTCCACTGCGACCCGTCAGCGGGTACTCTCAACTTTCCGTCTTTCTAACGGTCTTCTCTGTGCCATCGCATCGCCTTGGCATGCTCTTTTTTTTTGAACAAATGTTTCAACCGTGGTATTATAGGAGCATACCACATCACCTTGGCAGGAATATTCTTCCTTGAGCGCTCGCCCTTGACATCACCAGGGTCATCGTGCCTGATCTTATAGCGCAATGCACCGCATACCGGGCAAGCGTTCAGATCCTCATACTCACCGTGGTAGAGGATGCAGTAATTAGGGCATGCATGTATCTTCTGCACCTCTAACCCTAGAGGGCAGACAGCCTTCTTTGCTTCGTACGTACTCTCGGACAATTCATTGTCCTTTGGAAGCATATTCTTTATCATTACCAGCAACTTTCCAAATCCCTTGTCAGATACACCATTCTCTGCCTTCCATTACAGCAATTCCAGTGTGGTGTCCAACTTTTTCTTGTTAGCTTCGCAATTCGGGTACAACAATTTCTTGTGATCCTCTAACATGCGTTGCAACTTCTTCTTCTCCAAATCACTTGCGCAGTTTCTCTTTGCATCGGCAATGTCCCGACCTAGATCATCAACTGGCTCATCTGATGCCTCTTCTTCAGCTTCTTCCCGCATTGCCGGCTCAGCTTCTTCCCCCATTGTTGTATCATCGTATTCAGGGAACCCATGGCCAGGATAGCTGTCGTCGTCCTCTTCTTCTTCATTGTCTTTCATCATAACCCCTCTTTCTCCGTGCTTGGTCCAAACATTATAGTGGGGCATGAAACCGGACTTAAACAGGTGGACGTGAATGGTTCTTGACATAGAGTAATTGTGATCATTCTTACAGACAAAACATGGACAAGGCATAAAACCATCCGCCCGCTTGTTTGCCTCAGCCGCAAGCAGAAAAGTTTGCACGCCATTAATGAACTCGGGTGAGCATCGGTCATCGTACATCCATTGTCGGCTCATCTTCATTACACAACACCGAAAAGACCAAATTAATACAAGTTCATACATAAAGTTCATACAATACTTAAATGCAACAAACAAATAACTCTCTAGCTAAAGCATTTAAATGCAACAACAAATGCGATCAAGATCGCAACTAAGGTAACAATTGATCCAACAGCATAATGATACCAAGCCTCACTATCAATGGCATATTTTATAATCTTTCTAATCTTCAAGCGCATTTTCTCCATCTTGATCTTGTGATCATCGATGACATCGGCAACATGCAACTCCAATTCCATCTTCTTTCCCTCAATTCTTTTCAATTTTTCTTTCAAATACTCATTTTCTCTTTCAACTAAATTTAACCTCTCGACAATAGGGTCGGTTGGAATTTCCGGTTCACAAACCTCCTAGACAAAAATATCTATGTCAACTTGATGGGCATAATTTGTCATAAACACGAAATGCAACAACTAGTTTTAAAAGAGAATATACCACATCCGAATCATAACAAGGACGAGGGCCGACAGGGACGAATATCAAAACCATGGCACTATGTATAACAAACAACGTACGGGTAAGATAATTATACGAGTAACTATATATCCAAATCACAGAAACATCAATTTGGTAATGTAAAACATTCATGAACAAGAGGCTCACCACAAGGTGGTGCCGGCGACGGAATGGTGCGGGCGATTGACTGTGGTTACGACGAAGATTTAGAAGGCACTAAGTAAGCCACACCTACATATGCAAACTAAGTGTTATTTTTTTACCTCAAATTGCATATAAATCAAATACTAGCACATATATTTCCTCCCAAATTACTGAACTCATAAATTAATCACTATACAAAGCATTGCAAGAGCTAATCTAGCAATGGGACATGAAAGGACAAAGTTGCTAACCTTTGTGATCATTTGAATGGATGGGGGCCTTCAAATCTTGACAAAATTTGGGCAAAATGTGTGATGAGCTCGAGAGGAAGAGGGGAAGAACAGAGTGGAGAGTGGAAAGGGGAAGAACAGAGCGAGCTCGGGTGGACGAAGGGTTTATGTAGGATGACCTTTAGCACCTGTTCGTGCCACGAACCGGTACTAAAGGTGCTGGAGGGGCCCCGGACTGACAACATCCTGCCACCAATCACTTTAGTACCAGTTCGTGGCTTGAACCGGTGCTAAAGGTCGGCCACGAACCGGTACTAATGAGAGCGGCGGGCTAGCCGTTGGAACCGGCACTAATGCACACATTAGTGCCGGCTCAAAAGCAAACCGGCACTAATGTGCTTGACATTTGACCCTTTTTCTACTAGTGAAGCTGGACATGATGAAAGTGTGACAGGGTCAAATGGGATTATCTGAGAGCTATAATGCTGAAGCTGGGCTTCTCTCATAGATGGGTTGAGATTGTTATGAATCTTGTCAGCTCAGTTTCATACTAGGTCCTTTTTAATGGTAGGAAGCTAGAGGAATTCAGACCTAGCAGATGTATCCGTCAAGGAGGTCCAATCTCCCCTTACCAGTTTTTGTTGGCAGCAGATGGCCTTCCAGACCTATTGAAAAATTTAGGTGAGACATCTCAACTGGGTGGCATACAAGTGGTGCCCTCGGCACTGCCTATCAATCACCTCTTATTCGCAAATGATAGCCTGTTGTTATTCAAAGCAAATGGTGAAGGGGCGACAGAGGTGTCAAACCTGTTGGAATCATACTGTCAAGCTTTAGGTCAAAGGATCAACCCGGCTAAATCAACTATGTTCTTTAGTAAAGGTTGTCCAGCTAATGTCAAAGATGAAATTAAAGGAATTCTGAATGTGCCAAATGAGACTTTGAGTGATAGTTCCTAGGCATGCCATCAGATGTAGGTACTTCAAAATGTGGAGCATTCAAGTACTTGAAAGATATGTTGTGGAGCAAGGTGAAGGGATGGATTGAGAAAACTTTATCATCAGCGGGTAAGGAAGTACTCGTGAAATCTATTGCACAAGTTGTGCTGGTTTATTCTATGTCTTGCTTTAAATTGCCAAGGGGACTTTGTGAGCATTTAAACAAACTTATTAGGCAATTTTGGTGTGGAGCAAAGAAGGAAAAAAGAAAGCCTACTTGGGTTGCATGGAAAACGATGAATCAACCAAAATTCATGGGTGGACTTGGATTTTGAGATTTTTAATTTGTCTCTTCTGGCAAGACAGTCATGGAGGATACCACAGCATCATCCGGACTCACTTTGTGCGCATATGTTGAAGGCAATTTACTTTCCTAATGGAACTATCCTCTCTGCAGAGTTAGGCAGTCGACCATCACAAGTGTGGCGCACCGTATTGGAAGGGCGTGATGTTCTTTGTCAAGGATTGATACGGGGAATTGGACATGGCTCCACAACAAGGATCTGGGGAGATAATTGGATACCAAGAAATAATACCATGAGGTTGATAGTGTGTCTTTTGACTAACCCTCCTGTGTTGGTGAGTGACCTCATTGATAATACAAGTGCGACTTGGAAGAGAGAGGTACCGGACCAAATGTTCTTAGTGACAGAGACTAATGCTATTTTGAACATTCCTTTATGCGCTAGATGGATGGACGATTTTTGGGCTTGGAACTTCGAAAAGAAAGGGATGTTCACTGTGCGATCAGCTTATTGCATGTTGGTTGATACTAAAAGGCAGAGAGAGGATTGGCTTGAGGGTAATGCAGGGAGTTCTAATTTTGAAACTCAAGCTAAGGCTTGGACTACGTTATCGTCGATCCAAGTGCCAGGGAAGATCCGTAATTTTCTATGGAGACTAGTGAAGCACTCTATTCCGCCGGAGGATGTTCTCCATAGAAGGAACATGACCGATGTTGACAAATGCCAATTGTGTGGGATGTCAAACTCTTGGCGCCATTCTCTTATAGAGCGTTCTATAGCGTGTTGTGTATGGGCACTAGTTGACGAGGATGGCTGATTACATACAAGCATCATCGGAGCCAGATGCCAAACTGTGGTTATTTGCACTGATTGATGAACTTCCACATGCAAGCTCGATCAAGATGGTTGTTACCCTATGGGCCATCTAGGCGGCGCGACGAAAAGAGATTCACGAGGGTATTTTGCAAAGTCCGCATGCAACACATGCTTTCATCGACAGTTTTATATCTGAACTTGAAACTATCCGTGCACCTACAAGCTCAACGACACATGCTATAACTCAGGGAACAACATCTCGAGTTGTGCAACACTGGATTGCTCCTAGTCCAGTCATGACAAAGATCCAGGTTGACGGGGGACTATCAAGGGACGGAAGTAGTGGGGCATATGCAATAGTGTGCCGAGGCCATACGGGTCTGTTCTTGGGCTGCTCGGCGATGGTTTTTTACTTACATAAATGACCCGGCGGCCCTGGAGGCACTCGCGTGCCACGAAGCCTCCTTGGCTCTTGCATTGATCTATCACTTGACCGAATCTTCATTGCATGTGATTGCAAATCAGTGGTAGAAGAGACAAAGAATGGCACTGAAGGAAGGTATAGCACCATTATAAAGGAGATTCATGCCCAATCAAGAGATTTCTCAAGTTACGAATTTATTTGTGAAAGTCGTAGTTTGAATTTTGCTCAAAATTTAGCTAAGTTTTCTTCTTCTTGAGCTGGTGGTCACCACTTGTGGATGGGTTTACCCCAACGACCTTTTTGTAATCCCTGTAAACCGTGCTTCTGGCAATCAATAAAGTCTGGTTTACCCCTCCAAAAAATCTAGGACAGCTCTCTCACGTGACTATATACCTTTTTCTACGTCTTTCTTATGTGTCAACTCGCAACACTAAAAAGATGAAATTTATTTATTTATTTTTCTTTCTGTTTTCCTTGGTCTGTTTTGACTTAGTTTTTTATTTCTATCTTTTCTTTTTCTTTTTCTATGTTTCCTTTTATTTAATGCAGAACTTTTTTCAATTTTGATAGCTTTTTCAAATCCATGAACTATCACTCAGTTTTTTGCTAACATCTAGTGAACCTTTTTCCAATTTCATGAACTTTTTATCAAATCAGTGAACTTTTTTTTCAGATTTTTACAACCTTTTAGTGAACTTCTTTCTTAGAATCCTTGAACTTTTGTTAAAAAAATCGATGAACTCTTTTAAAATTGCTCAACTTTTTTTCAATATAGATGAATTTTTTCAAATCCAAGAACTTTTTTTCAAAATACATGAACTTTTCTTCTTGAGCGAACCAACTTTTTCTCACTATTTCTTAATTTATATTTTTTCTATTTCTTTTTCTTTTTTTGTTTTCATTTCTTTTTTTTTTTAGAAAATGCCCGCGCTTTTCAAGTTCTGTTGAAACTTTAAAAAAAATCTTCGCTTATTTATATTTTTCTCAAAAATAGAAATGTTCACATTCAATAAAATTTTACATAAATGAAAAAAACAAATTTCTTGTCTTTAAAAATTGCTCAGAATGCCACAGAGTACTCCCTCCGTTCGAAAAAGCTTGTCCCAAACTTGTCCCTCAAGTGGATGTATCTAGCAATAACTTTTTTGGACTGAGGGAGTACAATCTTTTTTATAAAGATCAAATAAAATTTTGAACATGAACAATTTTTTATCTTTTGAATAGTTTTTATATAACACTAACAAATTTTGTATTTAGAAAAACAGAAAAATATAGGAAAAAAAATCTGGAACCACCTTTTTAAAATTTCCACAATTTTTTATTTGTACAGAAAAACTTAGAAAATATCCAAACAAGTTTATTGTTCTAAATTTTTTGTATTTGTGTAGAAAAGTAAGCTTTTTATTTTTTAAATAGCAGTTTTAAGTAACTTTTTAAAAACATGGTTTTAAATTCCTTTTCCTTCAAATATTTATTGAGTGCTTTTAGAGCATTTATTGCTTCGGTTCTATCCCTTTGTATTTTTTTAGATATGTTAAAACATCAATTAATAGTTTTATGTACATTATTATATTATGATTTTAAATACTTTTTCCTTCAAACCTGGATACCGTGTTGGAAAAAGACAGATAATTGACGGGACGTTTTGTAACGTGCATACTATGTCGAAAGTCGTTCAAACATGGCATGGATGCCTATCATGGGCATGCACACCTGGTGGCAAAAGTTGGGTTCATTTCAATGATGTCCAAAAAACATCATGTTCAACGTAAAATGTCCGGGTAAGCCAGAAGGCTCCGTTTGACAGTATGTTTTCTTCCGACATCGTCAAATGGCCCTAATTGTTTTTCATGGCCTTGTATTACCAATTCAAGGTATCATGCCGAGTTCCTTTGGTTTTCGACAAGTTATGCATTTTCTAAAGTTTTCTTAGTAAACAAAGCCGATAAAGGCCGAACATGTCGCAACTTGCATACGGTGGAAGTCGCTCAAACCTGGTGGCAAAAGTTTGGATCGTTTTAAGGACGTTCACAAAACACCATGTTCAACGGAGGGTGACCGGGTAGGCCAGAAGGACCGTCTGAGAGTACCTTGTTTTTCGACATCCTTGAAATGGCCCAAATTGTATACATTTTTCATGGCCTTATATGACAAAATCAAGGCACCATGCCAAGTTGCTTTGGTTTTGGATAAGTTTTGCATTTTCTCGAGTTTTCTCGGTCAAAAAATAGCCGGACGTGTCACAACTTGCATACGGTGTCGAAAATCGTTCAAACCATACATGTATGCCTACTATGGCTAAACCCACCTTCTTACAAAGTTGGGGTCATTTTATGGATGTCAAAAAATAGAACATGTTGAAAGTAGCGTGTTCGGATAGGCTAGAAACCTCCGTTAGAGCACGTTGTTTTTGACATCCTTGAAATGTCCCAAAAAAAATTCCATGGCCTTGTATGACTAATTCAAGGCACCTAGACAAATCATTTTGGTTTTCGACAATTTTTTTATTTATTGGAGGTTTTTGGTCAAAAAGGTCGATAAATGGCCAGACTTGTTGCAACTTGCATTTTATGTCAGAACTTGTTTAAACCTGACATGGATGCCTAACATGGGCATGCCCACCTACTTGTAAAAATTGAGGTCATTTTAAGGATGTCCCAAAATATACCATGTTGAACGGAGGGTCTTTAGATAAGGCGAGAAGGCTCTGTCTAAGAGCGCGTTGTTTCTTGACATCCTTGAAATGACCCCAATTTTTTTCATACTCTTATATGACCAATTCAAGGAACCATGCCATGTTGTTTTGGTTTTCATATTTATTCTTTGCATTTTTTGGAGTTTTCTCGATAAAATAAGGCCAATAAATGGCTGGACGTGTCGCAACTTGCATATGATGTCAGAAATCGTTCAAACTTTACATGGATGGCTATCATGGGCTGACCACCTTCTTGCAAAATTTGAGGTTACTTCAAGAATGTCCAAACTAGACCATGTTCAACAAGGGGTGTACGGGTAGGCTAGAAGGCCTCATCTCAGAGCACATTGTTTTTTGACATCCTTGAAATGGCATTAATTATTTTATCATGGCCTTGTATGATCAATTGAAAATACCATGACAAGTTATCTCGGTCAAAAAAGGCTGATAAATTGTTGGGCCTGTCGAAACTTGCATACGTGCCGATAAATTATCAACTTTTTTTAAAACACAAACATTTTTAAAGTTTTTAGAGAAAAAATTCAGAAACAAGAACATTTTTTGAAATTCAAGAACATTTTTTAAATTGTAAACAATATTTGAAAACAAATACATTTTTTGGTATTCTAAACAATATTTAAATTTTTTGAACAGATATAAAAAATAATAATAAAGTTTAAAAAAGTTAAAATGAATTAACGAAAAAATAAAAGAAAAATAAAAAGTAGAAAATAAAAAAAATGGTTAGGCCTTGGCTCAACTAGGTGACGACATCGCTCTCGTCTCAACCTGGCAATCCGGCCCATGGGCGACAACGCCCATGGACACCCGACTTGAGAATGGGTAGGGTATGAGTGGCCATATTCATCCATGGGTAACCCAATTAGTCATGGGTAGGGTATGTGTATGGTCATTGAGTTTCTCCGTCTTAGGTAGCCCAAATGAGTCATCTGATTAATATTAGTGAGTAAAATACTTTTTTATTTTATATGATATGTGGACGTGTTGGTAAAGATACATGCTTATTTAGTAAACACAATTTTTTTAGGTGGGTTTAGTACACACCAACGCTGCCAGTAGGGAACTAGCGATGCATGTATCCATGTTTGCTCGGGACCTCCTACCTGCCGCTCATTGCGGCAGATTGGCGGACGTTTGCACACTGGCAAGACGAGTGGGCCGGCCGATTAGGTGGCACAGTAACCATCGGTGTAAAAATTCACAAAAAATGAGCGTAATACCTGGGATTTCCCGCGACCGCTGACTTTTTTTGCGGGGTGAAAGGGATTTGTACTCCCTCCCTCTATCCCAAAATTCTTGTCTTATATTTGTCTAGATACATCTGTATCTAGACAAATATAAGGCAAGAATTTTGGGGCGGAGGGAGTATTACTCAAGAGCCAAGAAGGTCCACCCTACACGAGCTAGGGATATTGTCCGGGCTGGAGCGGAGCCAGACACAGTACGGTCTTCCGTTCTCCCAAAGTTAGCCAATGCATGGCTTATATTATTCTGCTCTCGAGAAACATGAACGAAACGACACTCCCTTTCACTCATAAGACGCTTCACCTCCAAAACCACCATGGCGTACTGCGAGCGATCTTGGCTTGAGGCATTGATCAGCTGCACTGCCTGCAGAATATCGCTTTCGACGATGAATGGCAGCTCGGTCCATTGGAGGGCTAATGCTACGCCCTCCATGCACCCAGGCAACTCAGCATGTAGACGGTCTGGGCATGACCATAGTGAGCGACACGCAGAGAAGATGATGGCCCCTTCCTGGTCACAGAGCACCATTCCCGTCCCGGCCCTTTCGTCCTCATGGGAGAAGGAACCGTCCACCTTCAGCTTCGTCCAGTTGGCAGGCGGGGGACTTGATTTGCAGGCTGTTCGTGTCACCTCTCTCACATGCGATATAGGCTGCTCTGCACCTTCCTGCTGGATGGACATCTTCCCTTTGTCCCGGTCACCCTGTGGATACTGCTGGATCCCGAGCAGTGAGGTCACATAGCTCTGCAAAAAGCGATGAGATACCTGCACAGGCGCCGCCGGTTTGTCATGATCTCATTATGCACATGCCAACATCTCCATAGCAACATAATTAGGCGCAGCCGGTCCCCTTCATTGCATTCTGCAGTAAGGTTCAGGAGCCACTCCGGACCGGTGTTACGGACTGACTCGATGTCTGGTATACTCCACACTTCCGCCATAGTTCGCCACAAATGCACAGCCCGTGGGTACCTACAAAACACATGAAAAGTGTCCTCGCGCTCGAGACCACATAATGGGCATATATCAGTAACCTCCATGTGTCCAGTGAATTTATTAGACCATGTGGCAAGGGAGTTAGTAGCCAAATGCCATGCAAACACACACACCTTAGGAGGAGCAGGGAACCTCCATAATAATGCCCAGGCGGCACGTCGCCCGTCCGGTGCCCTGCTCGCTGCGACTGAAGAAGGACAAAGCTTGTCCTCAAGCGCCACTTGGTACGCGCTACGTACGGTGAATATACCAATATGTTCTGCACCCCATGCAAGGAAATCCGCCCCCAACCGAGGAGATGCTTTAATCTTCAGTATCTCCTGGACATCAACGGGCATAAAATACTGTTGGAGTAGGGTTCCGCGCCATGCACCATGTGTTGGGGAACGCAGTTTTTCAAAAAATTTACCTACGATCACGCAAGATCTATCTAGGAGATGCATAGCAACGAGACGGGAGGGTGTGTCCACGTACCCTCGTAGACCGAAAGTGGAAGCGTTTAGTAACGCGGTTGATGTAGTCGAACGTCTTCGCGATTCAACCGATCCTAGCACCGAACGTACGGCACATCCATGTTCAGCACACGTTCAGCTCGATGACGTCCCTCGAGCTCTTGATCCAGTTGAGGCCGATGGAGAGTTCCGTCAGCACGATGGCGTGGTGACGGTAATGATGAAGTTACCGGCACAGGGCTTCGCCTAAGCACTACGACGATATGACCGAGGTGTGTAACTGTGGAGGGGGCACCGCACACGGCTAAGAGAAGACTTGGTGTGCCTTTGGGGTGCCCCCTGCCCACGTATATAAAGGAGGGAGGGAGAGAGGCCAGCCCTCCTAGGCGCGCGCCAAGTGTAGGGAGTCCTACTAGGACTCCCATGTCCTAGTAGGATTCCCTTTCCTTTTCCGAGTACGAAAGAAGGAAAGGAGGGAGAGGGAGAAGGAAAGGGGGGCCCACCCCTTGTCCAATTCGGTTTGGGCGGGGGGAGGCGCGCGCCACCTCGTGACCCTTCTTCCCTCTCTCCACTAAAGCCCAGTAAGGCCCATTAACTTCCCCCGGCGAATTCCCGTAACTCTCCGATACTCCGAAAAATACCCGAATCACTCGGAACCATTCTGATGTCCGAATATAGCATTCCAATATATCGATCTTTACCTCTCGACCATTTCGAGACTCCTCGTCATGTCCGTGATCTCATCCGGGACTCCAAACAAAGTTCGGTCATCAAATCACATAACTCATAATATAAATCGTCATCGAACGTTAAGCGTGTGGACCCTACGGGTTCGAGAACTATGTAGACATGACTGAGACACATCTCCGGTCAATAACCAATAGCGGAACCTGGATGATCATATTGGCTCCTACATATTCTACGAAGATCTTTATTGGTCAAACCGCATAACAACATACGGCATTCCCTTTGTCATCGGTATGTTAATTACTTGCCCGAGATTCAATCGTCGATATCATCATACCTAGTTCAATCTTGTTTCCGGAAAGTCTCTTTACTCGTTTCTTAATGCATTATTCTGTAACTAACTCATTAGTCACATTGCTTGCAAGGCTTTATAGTGATGTGTATTACCAAGAGGATCCAGAGATACCTCTCCAATACGCGGAGTGACAAATCCTAATCTCGATCTACAGCAACTCAACAAACACCTTCGGAGACACTTGTGTAGCACCTTTATAGTCACCTAGTTACGTTGTGACGTTTGATAGCACACGAGGTGTTCCTCCGGTATTCGAGAGTTGCATAATCTCATAGTCAAAGGAATATGTATAAGTCATGAAGAAAGCAATAGCAATAAAACTAAACGATCAATATGCTAAGCTAACGGTTGGGTCTTGTCCATCACATCATTCTCCTAATGATGTGACCCCGTTCATCAAATGACAACACATTTCTATGGTCAGGAAACTTAACCATCTTTGATTAATGAGCTAGTCAAGTAGAGGCATACTAGGGACATTATGTGTTGTCTATGTATTCACACATGTACTAAGTTTCCGGTTAATACAATTCTAGCATGAATAATAAACATTTATCATGATATAAGTAAAAATAAATAACAACTTTATTATTGCCTCTAGGGCATATTTCCTTCAGTCTCCCACTTGCACTAGAGTTAATAATCTAGTTCACATCGTCATGTGAGTTAACACCAATGGTTCACATCTTTATGTGATTAGTACACATCTACATGTGACTAATACCCAAAGGGTTTACTAGAGTCAATAATCTAGTTCACATCGCTATGTGATTAATATCCAAAGAGTGATCATGTTTCACTTTGCGAGAGAAGTTTAGTCAACGGGTCTATCACATTCAGGGTCGTATGTATTTTGCAAATTTTCTATGTCTACAATGCTCTGCACGGAGCTACTCTAGCTAATCGCTCCTACTTTCAATATGTATCCAGATTGAGACTTAGAGTCATCCGGATCAGTGTCAAAGCTTGCATCGACGTAACCCTTTACAACGAACTTTTTGTCACCTCCATAACCGAGAAACATGTCTCTATTCCACTAAGGATTATTTTGATTGTTGTCCAGTGATCCACTCCTGGATTACTATTGTACCCTCTTACCAAACTCATGGTGAGGTACACAATAGGTCTGTTACACAGCATAGCATACTTTATAGAACCTATGACTGAGGCATAGGGAATGACTTTCATTTTCTCTCTATCTTCTACAGTGGTCGGGCATTGAGTCTGACTGAACTTCACACCTTCTAACACACGCAAGAACCCCTTCTTTGACTGATCCATTTTGAACTTCTTCAAAACTTTATCAAGGTATGTGCTCTGTGAAAGTCCAATTAAGCGTCTTGATCTATCTGCAGGAAATATGCCCTAGAGGGAATAATAAAGTTATTATTTATTTCCTCATATCATGATAAATGTTTATTATTCATGCTAGAATTGTATTAACCGGAAACATAATACATGTGTGAATACATAGACAAACATAGTGTCACTAGTATGCCTCTACTTGACTAGCTCGTTAATCGAAGATGGTTGAGTTTCCTAACCATGGACATGAGTTGTCATTTGATTAACAAGATCACATCATTAGGAGAATGATGTGATTGACTTGACCCATTCCGTTAGCTTAGCACTTGATCGTTTAGTATGTTGTTATTGCTTTCTTCATGACTTATACATGTTCCTATGACTATGTGATTATGCAACTCCCGTTTACCGGAGGAACACTTTGTGTGCTACCAAACGTCACAACATAACTGGGTGATTATAAAGGTGCTCTACAGGTGCCTCCGAAGGTACTTGTTGAGTTGGCGTATTTCGAGATTAGGATTTGTCACTCCGATTGTCAGAGAGGTATCTCTGGGCCCTCTCGGTAATGCACATCACTATAAGCCTTGCAAGCAATGTGACTAATGAGTTATTTGCGGGATGATGCATTACGGAACAAGCAAAGAGACTTGCCGGTAACGAGATTGAACTAGGTATTGAGATACCGACGATCGAATCTTGGGAAAGTAACATACCGATGACAAAGGGAACAACGTATGTTGTTATGCGGTTTGACCGATAAAGATCTTCGTAGAATATGTAGGAGCCAATATGAGCATCCAGGTTCCGCTATTGGTTATTGACCGGAGACGTGTCTCGGTCATGTCTATATAGTTCTCGGACCCGTAGGGTCTGCACGCTTAAAGTTCGGTGACAATCGGTATTATGAGTTTTTGTGTTTTGATGTACTGAAGGTAGTTCAGAGTCCTGGATATGATCATGGACATGACGAGGAGTCTCGAAATGGCCGAGACATAAAGATCGATATATTGGACGACTATGTTCAGACACCGGAATGGTTTCGGGGAGTTTCGGACATATACTGCAGTACCGGGGGTTACCGGAACCCCCCGGGGAGTTTAATGGGCCAAGATGGGCCTTAGTGGAGAATAGGAGGGGCGGCTGGGGCTGGCCGCGCGCCCCCTCCCCCTCTAGTCCGAATAGGACAAGGAGGGGGGCGACACCCCCCTTTCCTTCCTCCTCTCTCCTTCCCTTCCTTTCCCCCTCCTACTCCAACTAGGAAAAGAGGGAGTCCTACTCCCAGCAGGAGTAGGTATCTCTGGGCCCTCTCCTGGTCGGCCGCCTCCTCCCCCTGGTCCTTTATATACGGGGGCAGGGGGCACCTCTAGACACAACAATTGATCTCTTGATCTCTTAGCCGTGTGCGGTGCCCCCCTACACCATAATCAACCTCGATCATATTGTAGCGGTGCTTAGGTGAAGCCCTGCGTCGGTAGCAACATCATCACCATCATCAGGCTGCCGTGCCGACAGAACTCTCCCTCGAAGCTCGGCTGGATCGGAGTTCGCGGGACGTAATCGAGTTGAACATGTGCTGAACTCGGAGGTGTCGTACGTTTGGTACTTGGATCGGTCGAATCGTGAAGACGTACGACTACATCAACCGCGTTGTGCTAACGCTTCCGCATTCGGTCTACGAGGGTACGTGGACAACACTCTCCCATCTCGTTGCTATGCATCACCATGATCCTGCGTGTGCGTAGGAATTTTTTTGAAATTACTACGTTCCCCAACAGTGGCATCCGAGCCTGGTTTTATGCGTAGATGTTATATGCACGAGTAGAACACAAGTGAGTTGTCGGCGATACAAGTCATACTGCTTACCAGCACGTCATACTTTGGTTCGGCGGTATTGTTGGATGAAGCGGCCCGGACCGACATTATGCGTACGCTTACGCGAGACTGGTTCTACCGACGTGCTTTGCACATAGGTGGCTGGCGGGTGTCAGTTTCTCCAACTTTAGTTGAACCGAGTGTGGCTACGCCCAGTCTTTGAGAAGGTTAAAACAGCACTAACTTGAGGAACTATCGTTGTGGTTTTGATGCGTAGGTAGGAACGGTTCTTGCTCAGCCTGTAGCAGCCACGTAAAACTTGCAACAACAAAGTAGAGGACGTCTAACTTGTTTTTGCAGGGCATGTTGTCATGTGATATGGTCAAGGCATGATGCTATAGTTTATTGTATGAGATGATCATGTTTTGTAACCGAGTTATCGGCAACTGGCAGGAGTCATATGGTTGTCGCTTTATTGTATGCAATGCAATCACCATGTAATTGCTTTACTTTATCACTAAGCGGTAGCGATAGTCGTAGAAGCAATAGTTGGCGAGACGACAACGATGCTACGATGGAGATCAAAGTGTCGCGCCGGTGACAATGATGATCATGGTGGTGCTTCGGAGATGGAGATCACAAGCACAAGATGATGATGGACATATCATATCACTTATATTGATTGCATGTGATGTCTATCTTTTATGCATCTTATTTTGCTTTGATTGACGGTAGCATTATAACATGATCTCTCAATAAATTTCAAGATAAAAGTGTTCTCCCTGAGTATGCACCGTTGCCAAAGTTCGTCGTGCCGAGACACCACGTGATGATCGGGTGTGATAAGCTCTACGTTCATCTACAACGGGTGCAAGACAGTTTTGCACACACGGAATACTCAGGTTAAACTTGACGAGCCTAGCATATGCAGATATGGCCTCGGAACACTGGAGACCGAAAGGTAGAGCATGAATCATATAGTAGATATGATCAACATACTGATGTTCACCATTGAAAACTACTCCATCTCACGTGATGATCGGACATGGTTTAGTTGATTTGGATCATGTGATCATTTAGATGACTAGAGGGATGTCTATCTAAGTGGGAGTTCTTAAGTAATATGATTAATTGAACTTAAATTTATCATGAACTTAGTACCTGATAGTATTTTGCTTTTCTATGTTGATTGTAGATAGATGGCTCGTGCTGTTGTTCCGTTGAATTTTAATGTGTTCCTTCAGAAAGCAAAGTTGGAAGATGATGGTAGCAATTACATGGACTGGGTCCATAACTTGAGGATTATCCTCATTGCTGCACAGAAGAATTACGTCATGGAAGCACCGCTGGGTGCCAGGCCTGCTGCAGATGCAACTGACGATGTTAAGAACGTTTGGCAGAGCAAAACTGATGACTACTCGATAGTTCAGTGTGCCATGCTTTACGGCTTAGAACCGGGACTTCAACGACGTTTTGAATGTCATGGAGCATATGAGATGTTCCAGGAGTTGAAGTTAATATTTCAAGCAAATGCCCAGATTGAGAGATATGAAGTCTCCAATAAGTTCTACAGCTGCAAAATGGAGGAGAATAGTTCTGTCAGTGAACATATACTCAAAATGTCTAGGTATAACAATCACTTGATTCAACTGGGAGTTAATCTTCCGGAAGATAGTGTCATTGATAGAATTCTTCAATCACTGCCACCAAGAGCTTCGTGATGAACTATAATATGCAAGGGATGGCTAAGACAATTCCCAAGCTCTTTGCAATGCTAAAGGCTGCGGAGGTAGAAATCAAGAAGGAGCATTGATATGTCTCCAACGTATCTATAATTTTTTATTGTTCCATGCTATTATATTATCCATCTTGGATGTTTATGGGCTTTATTAGGCACTTTTATATGATTTTTGGGACTAACCTATTAACCCAGAGCCCAGTGCCAGTTTCTGTTTTTCCCTTGTTTCAGTGTTCCGCAGAAAAGGAATATCCAACGGAGTCCAAACGGAATGAAACCTTCAGGAGAGTTATTTTTGGAATGGAAGCAATCCAGGGGACTTGGAGTGCACGTCAGGGAAGCAACAAGGGAGGCACGAGGCAGGGGGCGCGCCCACCCCCCTGGACGTGCCCGCCACCCTCGTGGGCCCCTCGTGGCTCCTCTGACCGACTTCTTTCGCCTATATATATATCCATATACCCTAAAACCTTTGGGAACAGAATAGATCGGGAGTTCCGCCACCGCAAGCCTCTGTAGCCACCAAAAACCAATCGGGGCCCTGTTCCGGCACCCTGCCGGAGGGGGGATCCCTTACCGGTGGCCATCTTCATCATCCTGGTGCTCTCCATGACAAGGAGGGAGTAGTTCACCCTCGGGGCTGAGGGTATGTACCAGTAGCTATGTGTTTGATCTCTCTCTCTCTCTCTCTCTCTCTCTCGTGTTCTTGAGGTGATACGATATTGATGTATCGTGAGCTTTGCTATTATAGTTAGATCTTATGATGTTTCTCCCCCTCTACTCTCTTGTAATGGATTGAGTTTTCCCTTTGAAGTTATCTTATCGGATTGAGTCTTTAAGGATTTGAGAACACTTGATGTATGTCTTGCGTGGGATACCCGTGGTGACAATGGGGTATTCTATTGATTCACTTGATGTATGTTTTGGTGATCAACTTGCGGGTTCCGCCCATGAACCTATGCATACGGGTTGGCACACGTTTTCGTCTTGACTCTCCGGTAGAAACTTTGGGGCACTCTTTGAGGTTCTATGTGTTGGTTGAATAGATGGATCTGAGATTGTGTGATGCACATCGTATAATCATACCCACTGATACTTGAGGTGACATTGGAGTATCTGGGTGACATTAGGGTTTTGTTTGATTTGTATCTTAAGGTGTTATTCTAGCACGAACTCTTTAATAGATCGATCCGAAAGAATAACTTTGAGGTGGTTTCATACCCTACCATAATCTGTTCGTTTGTTCTCCGCTATTAGTGACTTTGGAGTGACTCTTTGTTGCATGTTGAGGGATAGTTATATGATCCAATTATGTTATTATTGTTGAGAGAACTTGCACTAGTGCAAGTATGAACCCTAGGCCTTGTTTCCTAGCATTGCAATACCATTTACGCTCACTTCTATCATTAGTTACCTTGCTGTTTTTATATTTTTCAGATTACAAAAACCTATATCTACCATCCATGTTGCGCTTGTATCACCATCTCTTCGCCGAACTATTGCACCTATACAATTTACCATTGTATTGGGTGTGTTGGGGACACAAGAGACTCTTTGTTATTTGGTTGCAGGGTTGTTTGAGAGAGACCATCTTCAACCTACGCCTCCCACGGATTGATAAACCTTAGGTCATCCACTTGAGGGAAACTTTCTACTGTCCTACAAACCTCTGCACTTGGAGGCCCAACAACGTCTACAAGGAGAAGGTTGCATAGTAGACATCAAGCTCTTTTCTGGCGCCGTTGACGGGGAGGTGAGTGCTTGAAGGTATATCTTTAGATCTTGCAATCAGATCTTTTTGTTTCTTGTTTTAGCACTAGTTTAGTTTATAAAAGAAAACTACAAAAGAATGGAATTGTATTTACCTCATAAGCTTCATCTTTTTAATATCTTTCGTGAGTATGATGGGAAGGAAAATTGTGCCAAAGTGTTAGAAGAAGAATGCATTAAAATGTTTGGCACTAAATCTTTGAATGATGAGCATGATTGCAATGTTGTTAGTATGAACTCCTTGAATATCCATACTACTAATGATGATTGCACTAGTTATGATGAAAATGTCTCCTATAAACATGTAAATTTTTGTGGAGTGCATTGGGTTGTTTCATGATCGAATCATATCCAAAAATTGTGATCACATGATTTCCCTTGCACATCATAGTGAACTTAGTTTTCTTTTGGGTTATGAAGAAATGAAACATCAAACTAAGATTATTCCAGAATATAACCTTGAGAAATTCCTCGATATTGATCTAGAAGAAATTTATATGTATTGTGCGGTGAATTACATTGAAAATCTTTATATTGCCAACTACATAAAGAAAAGAAACCAAATAGAAGATTAAGAGAACACTAATGAAAGGGAAGAGACTTCCCAATATCCTCCTATTATTTCTTATGATGAATCAGGCAACGAGGAGGAGCTTTCTATTCAACCAATATCATCAATAAGGAGCTCAAAAAAGAGGGATAAACCCGCACATGATGTGAATAAGAAAAAGAAAAACGGAGAAGCAAAGGTAAAAAGGTATCCCTCCTAAATGATGTTGCTCCTACTACTCATTGTGATGATGATAATTGCTATGCTATTGGTGCTATCCATACTATTAATGATGAGAGTGATTATGCTTATGATATGAAAAGGCCCAAGCTTGGGGATGCTATGTTTGATGAAGATGATGTTTTTGAGAATATATTTGATGCAATTAATGTTTGTCCCAAGCTTGGGGATGCTACGTTTAATGAAGATGATATTTTTAGTCTCCCAAGTTTTGATATGCAAATTTATAATGATGATAGCATGCCTCCTACTTATGATGATTATATTGATGAAAGTGGGTTTGGAAGAGTGTCAAATTAAGGAAGTAATGATCCCACTATTTTGGAGGATGTTGAATCTTATTATGATAATTATGAAAGTGGATTTGGAGAGGTCATGACTTTATTTAGTAATGATTCCACTATTTCGGAAGAGGTTTCAATTGATTATGATGAGGACAAAGTTACTACTTATGATGATTATTATGATGAACCTTATGCTATAAAAAGTAGTGATGATTATATTTATAAAACTTGTCATGATTATGATTACCCTTTTTCTGAACATTACTCTTTTAATGTGGAAACAATTTATAGTATTCGAGTCTCTTATGATACTCCCACTATTCCAAATGAGAAGAAATTTGCTTATGTGGAGAGTAATAAAAATTCTATGCTTGTAGATCATGAAAATAATGCTTTATGTGATGTTTATATTGTTGAATTCATTCATGATGCTACTGAAAATTATTATGAGGGAGGAACATATGTTTGTAGGAATTGCAATAATATCAAGTTTCCTCTCTATGTGCTTAAAGTTTTGAAGTTGTGCTTGTTTTGCCTTCCTATGCTAGTTGATTATTGTTCCCATAAGTTGTTTTCTCACAAAATCCCTATGCATAGGAAGTGGGTTAGACTTAAATGTGCTAGTCATATTCTTCATGATGCTCTCTTTATGTTTCAATTTTTATTTTTTATGTGAGCTTCATTGAAATCATCATGCCTAGCTAGGGGCGTTAAACGATAGCGCTTGTTGGGAGGCAACCCAATTTTATTTTAGTTTCTTTCTTTTTGGTTCTGTTTAGGAATAAATAATATATCTAGCCTCTGATTAGATGTGGTTTTATGTTTTAATTAGTGTTTGTGCCAAGTTGAACCTATAGGATCTTCTTGGATGATAGTTATTTGATCTTGCTGAAAATTCCAGAAACCTTCTGTTCACGAAAAAAATTGTTAAAAATCACCAGAACGTGATAAAATATTAATTCCAATTGAAGCAGATCATTAAACAAATTTTCTAGGTTGTCCTATTTTGGTAGAATTTTTGGAGTTCCAGAAGTTTGCGTTAGTTACAGATTACTACCGACTGTTCTGTTTTTGACAGATTCTGTTTTTCGTGTGTTGTTTGCTTATTTTGATGAGTCTACGGCTAGTAAAAGAGTTTTTAAACCATAGAGAAGTTGGAATACAGTAAGTTTAACACCAATATAAATAAAGAATGAGTTTAATACAGTACCTCGAAGTGGTGTTTTGTTTTCTTTCGTGTAACACCCCGGTGTAATGATGCTACAGTAACCCCTGGGGTTAAGTTAATCTTTTTGCTAAACATGTGCCTGATCATTATTGTCTCATGTTCTTTCAAATTCTAGTTGAATTCAAATTCAAATTCTGTGTGAAATTCAAAATGCTCAAACATTAAAACTAAAATGTTCATCATGTGGAAAGAATTCTTCTGGTAATATTGGTGGTGAACCAATATTTTTGCAAAATCTCTAAATGGCCTAAAATAGCTATAACAGAAAGTTGTTAAAAGAAAAAGCAAAAGCTTAAAAACGAAAGAAAAGGAAAAGGCCCCCCTCAACTGGGACGACTGGCCCAGCTGGCCACCGCGCCCCCCCATGGGCCTCAGCCCACATGGCAGCCCAACAGGCCATGTGGCCCACACCCCCCCCACTGGGCCGCCTTCCCCTCCACTGCTCCTCCGACCGCGCCGCGACAGTGCCGCGCCCCGCCGCACGACCTCGCCGTCGAGGACGATGAGGATAAGGCCGCCACGAGCGCGCCTCGGAACGTCTCCCCACCCCCACTTGCATCTCTCCTCCCCCAGATCCAGCTCTCTCCTCCCCCTCTCCTTCGTTCTGGAGAGGAGACCGACGCGGTCGCCGCCGTTCTCCGTCGTCCTCGCGGCCACCAAGACCCGTTCGCCTCGCCGACCTGTCCAACCGCTCCGCCTCCCTCGGCTACGCCTCCCCGACGAGCCGCAAGACGCCGGGCGCCCCCGAACGCTCCCCCAGCCTCGTCTTCCACTTCGGATCACAGGAGCTCACCGGCGTCGATCCACTGCACTGCAGCTCCTAAACCTCCGAGGGCCATCGTGTGTGCCGCCCGGTGAGCCCCGCTTCTTCTCCCCTCGCTCCCCTAGCCTCTTGTGCTACCATTGCCACCGCGCCGCCATGGCCGAGCTCAGCTCCACGGTACGCCTCGCCGTCGTGGCCACGACCCTTGTCGTGTTCGCCTAAGCACGGCATCGAGCTCCTGGTGCTCACAGGATCCCAACGCGCATGCGCACGCGCCTTCCCGTGCCCCTAGCTCCTAGCTCGACGAGCGCCCGAGAACGTCGCCGCCTCCGCTCGTCGTCAGCGCCGATCTCGGCCGTTTCCGGCGAGACCACCACCACCAGCGGCTGCGCCGCTCACTCCTCGTCCGAACGCAGCCAACCGCGTGGCAAATGGTGCCCTCTAGCGCCTTTCCGAGCTGCTCCGCCGCGCGCCGCCGTGCTTTGGGTCGCCGGAGCAGCTCCGGCGATGCGTCCGACGTGGCGCCAGCGTGGCCGTGGGCCCCACGCGTTGGGCCGCTGACTGCTGGGCCCTGCGGGCCCAGTTGACCAAGTCAACTGCCCACGTGGCAGCTCTGGCTCGCTGACATGTGGGTCCCGCGTGTAAAACATTTTTTTAAGTAAATAAAACGATTAATTAAAACTTTAGTTAAATTAGTTAGTTAATTAGTACTAACTAGTCACTGACTGCTGGGGCCCACGCCCCCTAACTAACCTTGTTAGTTTAGATAAGCCTCTGTTAGACAGAGAGGCTGACAGGTGGGTCCCACCTGTCAGTTTGACTGGTCAGCAGAGCTGACGCACTGCTGACGTCACTGCTGGCGCAATAAACCTTTTCTGCTTTTAAAATAATTCAGAAATTGGTTTAAACTTCAAAAATCCGTAACTTTTAAACCGTAGCTCGGAGCGTAAAAGTTTATATATGAAAAACGCTCAGAAAAACGAGACGAATCCAAATACATGGTCCGTTCATCTGTCACATGCCCCTACAATGATGAACATGGGACATTCCCCCTCCGGTCATCTGTCTAACACAGGTTCGAAACCGGGAAAACATTCCCGGTTGAATTTCCCCTTCTCCTAGATCGTGTAGCCTTACGTTAGGTCATAGCCGGCACATCTTATTGCCATGTTATGCTTTGTGATGCTATGCTTGCTTTATATTTACTGTTTCTCCCCCTCTTCTCTCCGATAAACCCCGAGACCGATGCCGCCCCTGTGATCGAGTACGTCGACGACGACCCCTCCTTGCCAGAGCAGCCAGGCAAGCCCCCCCCTTTGATCATCCCGATATCTCCCATTCCATTCTCTCATGCTTGCATTAGATTTTGCTACTGTTATTGTTTGCTCCTATTCTGATGCATAGCCTGCTTTTGTATCTGTTGTTGTACCTTATCTGCTTATCCTAAACTGCTTAGTATAGGTTGGTTAGTAATCCATCAGTGACCCCCTGTCGGTGTACAAAAAGGGGGTACACTTTTTGTACCCCTATAACTATGCACGGGCAGTCTGAGCCACGGGCACCGCCACACCAAGCACGACAAGGGAGGTAAGCCAAGGTAAGGCCGAAGCTCAAGAGAAGCAGAACGATGCCAAGACCAAGACCACAAAGAGCAAAGGGGACGAAGAGGACTCCCCCGGCAAGATCCTTGCCGGGGGGCAGTTCTAGCAAACCCGGCAAGGCCCTTGCCGTGGCAGCTCGCCCCACACCTATGAAGCGAGTCACCCTTGAGTCCACTGCCCCCATGGGGCAAGGATTTGGGAGACATCCCCATGGTGGCATGTAGATCTTTGTGAAGACATTCAAGATCAGATACACACTTTAGAAGATGATGATCCTCGGCGGGATCCCAGCCGAGGACTACAAGGCCCCTGGCAAGAGCCTTGCCGGGGATGACAGCAGGCGCCCCAGCAAGACCCTTGCCGGGGCCCCGGCAAGACCCTTGCCGGGGCCGCGGCAAGACCCTTGCCAAGAACACCCGTAGGGCCACCATCAAGCCCACGCCAATCAGACCTCCGCCGCCGTCGCATGCAGCTGCCGACCCAACCAGCTGGGCAGGCACCTGCGTGGCGGCATGCGGATCTTCGTGGAGACTCGCCACTGCGCCACCTCAGCTACCTGCCTGCCTACATGGCACCGCGGGCACCGCCGGCCAGTGCGCGTGTCGACGCAAGAGAGAGCGGCGACGGACGAGACAGGGCTCTCCCCCGTCCCCGATAGAGCAAAGACACCCAAGCAAGACGCATTAAATGCACCTTGTCATGTAATGCGAGGGATAACCTCGCATCACTGTACCCTTTCCACCTCCTGTGTGCCACTGTGGCAACCCCTTTCCCTATAAAAGGAGGCCCAAGGCGACCAGGAAGGGGATTCGGCTTTTTGGAGCTCCTCACGCCCCATAGCTAGCTCAAGAACACAGATATACAATCCACCAAAGCAGGAGTAGGGTTTTACGCATCCTCGCGGCCCGAACCTGGGTAAAGGAACCGTGTGCTATCTGTTTGATCTGCTCTTCTCACGACCCCGCGCCCCGCAACCGTAGTAGGGATTCTTGTGATCCCATAGGTGTTGTTCCACACCGACACCCCCACTTGTCCTTGTTGCCCCTGCTTCATCATTAAAGACCCGATCAACGCGATCGAAGACCAGGCCCCGGCACCGCACATCACTTTCCCCTTAGTTGCTCGACACTACTGGGTTACTATCGAGTGCCGAGGGTGAAACCTCTAAAACACTTCTGATGTTAACCTGTATTAGCTATTTGGTCATGGTCATCGAGGGTGATTTCCTCCTTAACCACTTCCGATACGGCTCTGTCGTGCAACCCCTCAAGTGTGAACCTCGAGGGTGGATCCTCTTACGTTCACCTTGATGATTACATCGAGTGGAATTCACCGGGGGTGATTCCTCGGGTTTTCCCCTTAATGTTCGGACACACGGATACTTTGAGTTTATAATTGTTACTTGGAAAGACGGGACGACCCTGAGGGGTACCCGCGTGAGCTTAATTGTGAGTGATGTGGAGTCGGGTTGACCTTGAGGGTGCCCGCGAGATAATTACGAGGCGTGGCCGGGCATTCCTAGCCCTTGCCGCAAGTCCTCGAGACGGGGCAACGGGGTCACATCTTTCGTGAGTCTCTGCTTGTTACCGTGCGTTCCTAATCCACTACGATTTGGATATTTGATCCGAGGGGCCTCTGGCCTGATAGCACTAACCATCACGTGGGCATAGTATGGGCGTTCTGCGTCGTATGCATCAGCCGAAGCTTAATAGACGTCAGCGACTGAGCGGCGCGCGCCGGGTTGGACTGGTAAGCTCCTGCCTTTTTAGGGAGGTAGCTAGGTCTACTCACTGGCCGCCCACGCAACGTGCAGGAGTTCCCGGGGCGATGGCCCATGACCCCTGGGGGCATAGGTTTAGTCCGGCGTGCTGGCCTCTCTATTAAGCCTAGGCCGGGTTGTGGCGTATTGTTTGGCCGAGGCCGGGCATGACCCAGGAAAGTGTGTCCAGTCGGAGTTAATCGAGCGTGGTGGGTAAGTTGGTGCACCCCTGCAGGGAAGGAAACATCTATCGATAGCCTGTCCTACGGTAATGGACACTTGGAGTTGTATCCCGATCGATACAACTAGAACTGGATACTTGTGATGAGAACTGGATGGTGATGAGAATTGGACTGTGATGACACTTGGATAGTATGGCTCTGGGATTGCTTTCTCGCAGGGAGTCAAGAAAGGATCTCCGGCAGAGGTTGATAACACTTCTACTACTTTACTTTATGCTACTCTACTCCCTCCGGTTGCTGCAAGATGGTGGTTTCCAGAAGATGATAGTCTTCGATAGGACTAGGCCTTCTCTCTATTCTGGCATTTCTGCAGCCCAGTCCACATATACAGCCTTCCTTTGACAATGTTGCATATGTAGTGTAGATCCTTGCTTGCGAGTACTTTGGATGAGTACTCACTGTTGCTTTGCTTCCCCTTTTCCCCCTTTCTTCTTCTTTCCGGTTGATGCAACCAGATGTCGGAGCCCAGGAGCCAGATGTCACTGCCGATGCCTACTACTACGTGGAGACCGTCGACGACCAGGAATAGTTAGGTGGCTCCCAGGCAGGAGGCCTTGCCTTTTCGATCGATATTGCTTTTGTGCTAGCCTTCTTAAGGCAAACTTGTCTAACTCATGTTTGTACTCAGATATTGTTGCTTCCGCTGACTCTTGTGATTTCGAGCTTATGTATTCGAGCCCTCGAGGCCCCTGGCTTGTAATATAAAGCTTGTATTATTTTAAGTTGTGTCTAGAGTTGTGTTGTGATATCTTCCCGTGAGTCCTTGATCTTGGTCATACACATTTGCGTGTATGATTAGTGTACGATTGAATCGAGGGCGTCACATTTCGCTAATGGAGCTTACGAGTTTTCTGTCAAGTTTTGTGTTGTGAAGTTTTCAAGTTTTGGGTAAAGATTCGATGGACTATGGAATAAGGAGTGGCAAGAGCCTAAGATTGGGGATGCCCAAGGCACCCCAAGGTAATATTCAAGGATAACCAAGCGCCTAAGCTTCGGGCTTCCCCGGAAGGCATCCCCTCTTTCGTCTTCGTTCATCAGTAACTTTACTTGGAGCTATATTTTTATTCACCACATGATATGTGTTTTGCTTGGAGCGTCATGTCATTTTATTTTGTTTTGCTTGCTGTTTGAATAAAATACCAAGATCTGAAATTCTTAAATGGGAGAGAGTCTTCACATAGTTACATAATTATTCGACTACTCATTGATCTTCACTTATATCTGTCGGAGTAGTTTGTTGTTCGGAGTAGTTATATTTTGTAGAAATTATTGAACTCTCATGCTTCACTTATATTATTTTGAGAGTATTAAACAACATGTTAATTTGCTTTAATTGTGAAATTAATCTTCCATATTGAGTTAATTGAATATCATGATAAATTAGATACTCGATAAGTGTTTTGAGATATAAAGGTGGTAATATTAGAGTGTGCTAGTTGAGTAATTGTGAAATTGAGAAATACCTGTGTTAAAGTTGGCAAGTCCCGTAGCATGCACGTATGGTAAAAGTTGTGTAACAATGTTGACACATAGGTGTTCTTTTATTGCTTTCCTTATGAGTGGCGGTCGGGGATGAGCGATGGTCTTTTCCTACCAATCTATCCCTCTAGGCGCATGCGTAGTAGTACTTTGCTTCGAGGGCTAATAAACTTTTGCAATAAGTATATGAGTTCTTTATGACTAATGTGAGTCCATGGATTATATGCACTCTCAACCTTCCACAATTTTCTAGCCTCTACGGTACCGTGCATTGCCCTTTCTCACATTGAGAGTTGGTGCAAACTTCACCGGTGCATCCAAACCCCGTGATACGATACGCTCTATCACACATAAACCTCCTTATATCTTCCTCAAAACAGCCACCATACCTACCTATTATGGCATTTCCATAGCCATTCCGAGATATATTGCCATGCAACTTTCACCATTCCGTTTATTATGACATGCTCCATCATTGTCATATTGCTTTGCATGATCATGTAGTTGACATCGTATTTGTGGCAAAGCCACCATTCATAATTATTTCATACATGTCACTCATGAGTCATTGCACATCCCGGTACACCGCCGGAGGCATTCATATAGAGTCATATTTTGTTCTAAGTATCGAGTTGTAATTCTTGAGTTGTAAGTAAATAAAAGTGTGACGATCATCATTATTAGAGCATTTTCCCAAGTGAGGAAAGGATGATGGAGACTATGATTCCCCCACAAGTCGGGATGAGACTCCGGACTAAAAAAAGAAAAAAAGAGGCCATAAAAAAGGAGAAAAGGCTCAAATAAAAAATAAAAAAAATGAGAGAAAAAGAGAGAATGGATGATACCTCTTGAGCACTGCGTTGGTTTTCCCTTGAAGAGGAAAGGGTGATGCAGTAAAGCAGCGTAACTATTTCCCTCAGTTTTTGAGAACCAAGGTATCAATCCAGTAGGAGGCCATGCACAAGTCCCTCGCACCTACTCAAACAAATAAATCCTCGCAACCAACACGATAAGGGGTTGTCAATCCCTACACGGTCACTTACGAGAGTGAGATCTGATAGATATGATAAGATAATACTTTTGGTATTTTTGTGATAAAGATGCAAAGTAAAATAAAAGGCAATAAAAATAACTAAGTGTTGGAAGATTAATATGATGGAAAATAGACCCAGGGGCCATAGGTTTCACTAGTGGCTTCTCTCGAGAGCATAAGTATTATGGTGGGTGAACAAATTACTGTTGAGCAATTGATAGAATTGAGCATAGTTATGAGAATATATAGGTATAATCATGTATATAGGCATCACGTCCGAGACAAGTAGACCGACTCCTGCCTGCATCTACTACTATTACTCCACACATCGACCATTATCCAGCATGCATCTAGAGTATTAAGTTCATAAGAACAGAGTAACGCTTTAAGCAAGATGACATGATGTAGAGGGATAAATTCATGCAATATGATATAAACCCCATCTTGTTATCCTCGATGGCAACAATACAATACGTGCCTTGCTTCCCCTACTGTCACTGGGAAAGGACACCACAAGATTGAACCCAAAGCTAAGCACTTCTCCCATTGCAAGAAAGATCAATCTAGTAGGCCAAACCAAACTGATAATTCGAAGAGACTTTCAAAGATAACCAATCATACATAAAAGAACTCAGAGGAGATTCAAATATAGTTCATAGATAAACTTGATCATAAACCCACAATTCATCGGTCTCAACAAACACACGCAAAAGAAGATAACATCGAATAGATCTCCACAAGAGAGGGGGAGAACATTGTAGTGAGATCCAAAAAGAGAGAAGAAGCCATCTAGCTAATAACTATGGACCCGAAGGTCTGAGGTAAACTACTCACACATCATCAGAGAGGCTATGGTGTTGATGTAGAAGCCCTCCATGATCGATGCCCCCTCCGGTGGAGCTCCGGAACAGGCCCCAAGATGGGATCTCATGGGTACAGAAGGTTGCGGCGGTGGAATTAGGTTTTTGGCTCCGTATCTGGTAGTTTGGGGGTACGTAGGTATATATAGGAGGAAGGAGTATGTCGGTGGAGGAACAGGGGGCCCACGAGGGTGGAGGGCGCGCCTGGGGGGGTAGGCGCGCCCCCTACCTCATGCCCTCCTGGTTGATGTCTTGACGTAGGGTCCTCTGGATCACGTTCTTTCCGAAAATCACGTTCCCGAAGGTTTCATTCCATTTGGACTCCGTTTGATATTCTTTTTCTGCGAAACTCTGAAATAGGCAAAAAACAGCAATTCTAGGCTGGGCCTCCGGTTAATAGGTTAGTCCAAAAATAATATAAAAGTGTATAATAAAGCCCAATAATGTCCAAAATAGAATATAATATAGCATGGAACAATAAAAAATTATAGATACATTGGAGGCGTATCAAGCATCCCCAAGCTTAATTCCTGCTCGTCCTCTAGTAGGTAAATGATAAAAACAGAATTTTTGATGTGGAATGCTACTAGGCATAATTTCAATGTAATTCTCTTAATTGTGGTATGAATATTTAGATCCGGAAGATTCAAGATAAAAGTTCAATACTGACATAAGAATAATAATATTTCAAGCATACTAACTAAGCAATCATGTCTTCTCAAAATAACATGGCCAAAGAAAGTTATCGCTACAAAATCATATAGTCTGGCTATGCTCTATCTTCACCACACAAAATATTTAAATCATGCACAACCCCGATGACAAGCCAAGCAATTGTTTCATACGTTTAATGTTCTCAAACTTTTTCAATCTTCACGCAATACATGAGCATGAACCATGGACATAGCACTATATGTGGAATAGAATGGTGGTTGTGGAGAAGACAAAAAAGGGAGAAGATAGTCTCACATCAACTAGGCGTATCAACGGGCTATGGAGATGCCCATCAATAGATATCAATGTGAGTGAGTAGGGATTGCCATGCAACGGATGCACTAGAGCTATAAGTATATGAAAGCTCAACAAAAGAAACTAAGTGGGTGTGCATCCAACTCGCTTGCTCATGAAGACCTAGGGCATTTTGAGGAAGCCCATCATTGGAATATACAAGCCAAGTTCTATAATGAAATTTCCCACTAGTATATGAAAGTGACAAAATGAGAGACTCTCTATCATGAAGATCATGGTGCTACTTTGAAGCACAAGTGTGGTAAAAGGATAGTAACATTGTCCCTTCTCTCCTTTTCTCTCATTTTTTTCCTTTTTTTTATTTGGGCCTTTTCTTCTCTCTTTTTTATGGCCTATTTTTTATTTAGTCCGGAGTCTCATCCCGACTTATGGGGGAATCATAGTCTCCATCATCCTTTCCTCACTTGGGACAATGCTCTAAGAATGATGATCCTCACACTTTTATTTACTTACAACTCAACAATTACAACTCAACACTTAGAACGAAATATGACTCTATGTGAATGCCTCCGGCGGTGTACCAGGAAATGCAATGAATCAAGAGCGACATGTATGAAAGAATTATGAACGGTGGCTTTGCCACAAATACGATGTCAACTACATGATCATGCGAAGCAATATGACAATGATGGAGCGTGTCATAGTAAAAGAAACGGCGGTAAGTTGCATGGCAATATATCTCGGAATGGCTATGGCAATGCCATGATAGGTAGGTATGGTGGCTGTTTTGAGGAAGGTATATGGTGGGTGTATGATACCCGCGAAAAATGTGCGGTATTAGAGAGGCTAGCAATGGTGGAAGGAAGAAAGTGCGTATAATCCATGGACTCAACATTAATCATAAAGAACTCATATACTTATTGCAAAAATCTACAAGTTATCAAAGTAAAGTATTACGCGCATGCTCCTAGGGGGATAGATTGGTAGGAAAAGACCATCGCTCGTCCCCGACCGCCACTCATAAGGAAGACAATCAATAAATAAACCATGCTCCGACTTCATCACATAACGGTTCACCATACGTGCGTACTACGGGAATCACAAACTTTAACACAAGTATCTCTCAAATTCACAACTACTCAACTAGCATTACTCTAATATCACCATCTTTATATCTCAAAACAATTATCAAGCATCAAACTTCTCATAGTATTCAAAACACTCATAAGAACTTTTTTTACTAATCTTAGATGCCTATTACCTTAGGACAAATTTCTCAATTTAAGCAAATTACCATGCTGTTTTGTAGAAATCTCAAAATAATCTAAGTGAAGAATGAGAGAAAAATAGTTTCTATAAAACAAATCCACCACCGTGCTCTAACAAATATAAGTGAAGTACTAGAGCAAAAACTATATAGCTCAAAAGATATAAGTGAAGCACATAGAGTATTCTAATAATTTTCGAATCAAGTGTGACTCTCTAAAAAGGTGTGTACAGAAAGGATGATTGTGGTAAACTAAAAATAAAAGACTCAAATGATACAAGACGCTCCAAGCAAAACACATATCATGTGGTGAATAAAAATATAGCTCCAAGTACAGTTACCGATGGAAGTAGACGAAAGAGGGGATGCCTTCCGGGGCATCCCCAATCTTTGGCTTTTAGGTGTCCTTAGATTATCTTGGGGTGCCATGGGCATCCCCAGGCTTAGGCTCTTGCCACTCCTTGTTCCATAATCCATCAAATCTTTCACCCAAAACTTGAAAACTTCACAACACAAAACTCAGCAGAAAATCTCGTGAGCTCCGTTAGCGAAAGAAAACAAAAGGCCACTTCAAGGTACTGTAATGAACTCATTATTTATTTATATTGGTGTTAAACCTACTGTATTCCAACTTCTCTATGGTCTATAAACTCTTTTACTAGCCATAGATTCATCAAAATAAGCAAACAACACACGAAAAACAGAATCTGTCAAAAACAGAACAGTCTGTAGTAATCTGTAACGAGCGCAAACTTCTGGAACTCCAAAAATCTACCAAAATAGGAAGACCTAGAAAATTTGTTTATTGATCAGCAACAATGGAAATCAATATTTTATCACGTTCTAGTGATTTTTAACAATTATTTTCATGAACAGAAAGTTTCTGGAATTTACAGCAAGATCAAATAACTATCATCCAAGAAGATCCTATAGGTTAAACTTGGCACAAACACTAATTAAAACATAATAAGGCATCTAACCAGAGGCTTAGATCAAAGATTTATTCCTAAACAGAAGCAAAAAGCAAAAAAATAAAAATAAAATTGGGTTGCCTCCCAACAAGCGCTATCGTGTAACGCCCCTAGCTAGGCATAAAAGCAAGGATAGATCCGGGTATTGCCATCTTTGGTTTTAGGGAAGAAAAGAGCAAACTTGTTATCTATGGAATTAATCTTTCAATTTTGATAAAGCACGTGACTATTGATGGTAGAAGAAAGATTAAGCACGTTGCGGAAATTTGCATCTAGGCTAGCTTTTATCTCTTTAATAGATTCATTTTTGTAGGAGAGAAAAAGAGATGTGGATTCAACTTTCTCATTCATGGGATGACCAAATATAGTTTTCATCTTTTCATAGGTATCTATGGGGTCCCCTTCAAGAAAACCCTCTTCAAAATAAAATCTAAAACTTGTGTGAACAAAGCGGGCAACCCAACATAAAAGCTTTTTAGATAAACCTCAATTTGATATTGGGTACATAGCTAGCCCGGATCCTTAACAGCCGATCCCAAGCATCTTTCAAAGATTCATCGAGTAAATAACGAAAAATTCCAGAATCATCTTCATCAAAATTATTAGGACTCTCATTAGCAACTCTTGTAGGTTTTTCCATAGTATTATTTATGAGTTTAGATAGAATAGAAGGATTGTCCAAAGCACTAAAGCTCGGGAGAGAACCCCCAACTCTTTTTGCTTCCGACATAGCGAAGGAAGGCGAGCGAGAAAGAGAGGGCAAACAAAACGGCAAGGATGAAGTGGGGGAGAGTAAAACGAGAGGTAAATGGCAAATAATGTAATGCGGGAGATAATGGTTTGTGATAGGTACTTGGTATGTTGACTTTTGCGTAGACTCCCCGGCAACGGCGCCAGAAATCCTTCTTGCTACCTCTTGAGAACCGCGTTGGTTTTCCCTTGAAGAGGAAAGGCTGATGCAGTAAAGCAGCGTAAGTATTTCCCTCAGTTTTTGAGAACCAAGGTATCAATCCAGTAGGAGGCCACGCACGAGTCCCTCGCACCTACACAAACAAATAAATCCTCGCAACCAACGTGATAAGGGGTTGTCAATCCCTACAAGTTCACTTACGAGAGTGAGATCTGATAGATATGATAAGATAATATTTTTGGTATTTTTGTGATAAACATGCAGAGTAAAATAGAAGTCAATAAAAATAACTAAGTGTTGGAAGATTAATATGATGGAAAATAGACCCGGGGGCCATAGGTTTCACTAGTGGCTTCTCTCGAGAGCATAAGTATTACGGTGGGTGAACAAATTACTGTTGAGCAATTGATAGAATTGAGCATAGTTATGAGAATATCTAGGTATGATCATGTATATAGGCATCACGTCCGAGACAAGTAGATCGACTCCTGCCTGCATCTACTACTATTACTCCGCACATCGACCGCTATCCAGCATGCATCTAGAGTATTAAGTTCATAAGAATAGAGTAACGCTTTAAGCAAGATGACATGATGTAGAGGGATAAATTCATGCAATATGATATAAACCCCATCGTGTTATCCTCGATGGCAACAATACAATACGTGCCTTACTGCCCCTATTGTCACTGGGAAAGGACACTGCAAGATTGAATCCAAAGCTAAGCACTTCTCCCATTGCAAGAAAGATCAACCAGATAGTAGACACCGGAGATTAACCAGATAGTAGACAAATAGTTCTGATTGCTGCCCCAATATGTACCCCACAACCATTTAAAAAATCAAGTTTCAGCATTAGTTTGGACCTGACTCGGAGTATAATAGGTGAACATGACGATAATGTAGCATGTCATCATATTAAGCGACGCATAACGTAAACAGACACGGAAAAGTGCGACCTCTCTTGCGGACCCGTGTAGTCCTCAAGGTCATCTGCTCAGTTGATGATGGTAATGCAGTTGCCGTGGCTGCCGGCGGCGGGGAAGAAGATCTGAGGCGGCGAAAGATAGTCTGGAGAGCGGATCCCTGCTGTGGTGAACCCTTCCGTCGTTGGAGCAGCTGAGCTGGGGTGGAACACAGCGCCGCAGGAGCAGGGCAAACCACACAAGGTTTTCTTTGACACATATCTGTAACAGGAGTAATTGAGTAAGGGCTTGTTTGAATTTGAGGATTCTAACAATGCAGGGATAGGAAATAGACAGGAATAGGATAGGAATGCACGTGCAAAACAGAGAACTTAAAAAGACAGGATTTCTGCCAATCTGGGTGTTTGATTCACAACAATTGGAAGATCACAGGATGCAAAAAAGCATGGTGAGATTAAGTCAAACCACAAGAAAATGTACGGTTATAATGCTATTATGCTACTATCTCTTAGTCTTGTGCTTGATGAATAGGAATATGAAAAGGAGGAGAAGTGGAAATTAGAATTCCTATGGTTTTTCTTTCAAGGAGACACTAAAGGAACAAATCCTACAGTTTTCCTTTGCTCCATTCCTTTGCACCAAATTCATAAAAAGTAGTACCATAGGAAACTTTCCAATTCCGATGTTTTTCATTCACTTTTCCTTTGAAGCACTGGCGATTCTAGTAGGCAGGCTTGAGCAAGGAAAATCCTACACTAAAAAAATCTTTTTGTGCTACTTCTATTACTTTGGACCCAGGCCACTGCCATACTAGCTCAATTCCCAGGCCCATCGACAAATGCACAGCTGAAACACGCAGAGATAAATAATGATGGAGTTCAAGAGAGTCCATCACGGATAGCTAAGTTGCCTGGTACCTCACTGCTTGTCATATAGTAGGATAAAATAATCGTATTTCCCGTTACTACGAGTGCTCAGTGGACAATATATATAACATGTAGAGTAAAAAAGAGATGCAACAAGTGTACAACCTCTTTGGCGAAGCCATGTTGATCTCAGCGTGATTGGGTTGGCCGGTGAGGATGCTCCGGCTGACTTGGCTGTCGAAGGAGGGGAAGAAGATCTTAGGCGTCTGGAGATGGAGCCCGAGGTACTGCTCCACTGTGATGGAGGGTTTCGTCGTTGGAGCGGCTCCGGTGAGTTGTACGACGCCGAGGCTGAATCAGGACAAGAGAGACAACGAACAACGTTAACCTGAGTGGAATTATAATAGCATCTCCAATACATGACGTAAAATACATAACCACAAAGTGCTAGATGTAAAATACATCAGCCGCTCATCTCTGAACTTAACTGTCGAAACTAAATTTAACTGTCGAAACTGAACTTAACTGTCGAAACTGAACTTAACTGTCGAAACTGAATTTTGTTGTCGAAATTGAACGCACTAGCAAGGTGAGGCTACACGTCGGTCGACTAACTTTTTCATCTCTGGTCAGTCAATTTTGCGGCCGTTGGATACGAAATCAAGGGCCTGCGGATCATCTTCAACCTCCACCCCCTGAGCCGGCCAAATAGCAGCCCCCCGCCGCCCCGCCCGCCCCGAAAACACTCTCCACTGCCGGTCCGCCGCCGCCCCGGCCATCCCTCTAGCCCCCCCCCCGTGCCGAGCTTTTTCTCCAGCGATCCCCATGCCACCGCCCCGCCAACGCCCCGCCACCGCCCCGCCAACGCCCCGCCACCGCCGGCGACCACCGCCCCCATCCTGAACCCTAAGATAGATAGTAGGGTACCTCTCCGACGAGCCCGCCTCCCCGCTGCGGCTGGTTCTTCCTTCACCCCGGCGAGCCCCCCACCCCCTGAAAATCGACTGACCCAAAATTCGATTCAGTCGACTGAAGTGTAGCTAAATCGGAGCAGCATCGCAAGCAAGAGCAAGAGCGAGAGCAGCAACGCGAGCAAGAGCAGACCAGGCAGGGGACCAAGAGCAAGAGCAGAGCAGCAGCGTGAGTGAGAGCTAAAGCAGCAGCAGGTCCTACTGATGTGGACGTCGCCGCCGAGGGAGCGACGCCGTGGAGGAAGTGGCCGGCGACGCCGTCGTGGATGGAGCCACGCCATGTCGGCTCGGGACCAAGCGCCGGCAGCACCGTGAAATCGAATCAAGAAGAAAATGCGGCGATTAGTGTACAACCTCTTTGGTGGACCGATTAGGCCGCAGCTTCATCCGAGGAAACGGTGATGATGATGCTCTTCCGGTGGTGCAGGTGAAGACGGTGGTGTGGGAATGGAGGTGGTGCGAAAGACGAGGGGAACGTCGGGGCAGCTCCTTGGAGGTGGAGGACGGGGTGGCTAAACCGGCGGGACGATGAGATCGACGACGGATCCTCATCCGGTACGATGGATGAGGGACGTCGAGGTGTTGCTGTGGACGACATCGTCGGGGAAGATGCTCCGGCTGGGTGGCGGACGGAGCAGGGTGTGGGGTTTCGTCGCGGGTTTTTGCGGCCTCGGTGTACGAATGGGTGGGCGGATGGGATGGCAGTGGGGAACAATGGCTTAGAGACGCGCTTGTACGAAATGTGGGGAAAGTTATGAAAGTACCCCCACCGATTTGAGGCGGTTCTTTCGGTTAAGGGGTACCACAGGCATTTCGCGTGTCAGGATTTCACAGGAGGTGGGAGTTTTCGCGCGCGTTGTAATTTCGGAATAGCAAGGCGCGGGTTGAGATGGAGGGAGTTGTCGGAGCACAACGAGACAAAGATATATCTTAAATATTTCGGGCTAACAAGGCGTGGGTTGAAGAGGCGGGAGTTTCGCAGCACGATAGATAGAGACGCTAGCTTGAATTTTTGGCATAACAAGGCGCGGCTTGAAATTTCGGAAGAACAAGCTTAACGTGTACCCAAAAAAAGACAATTTGCACCTCAACACGCACAACACACACACAAACACCATTTAGACTAGAGTAAGGTACACGTGCATTGCACGCATGAGATTTGGCAACCAAATTATGAATAAATACCACATTATAGCATGCAAGCTTTGAGTCATATATGCATGATGTAGATGTTCGTTTAATTCTTATAGTTCATTTCATTCAAAATCATCTAGTTTTTATAAGAAAGTTAATCTATTTTAGGATTCATGGAATTGTGCATCGTAAGACATAAAGTAAAAACAAATAATGGCAAATCATGTAGAGAAACATTTGGCAATTCGGATACGGAAGATTCCAGAACAAATAAGAAGTGCTTGTGTTTTGATGTTTGTGCATTATGCTTAAGTTCAACCATGGAGTCTTCTAGATTATACATGTGGCAAAATCTGGTGGAATCTAGATGATATCCAACGACCAGTAGTGCTCAAATTTGCCATCTTTGGACCATCGGATTCGCCTCATCCAACGACCATCTTTCAAAGTTAAAGTTACCCGCACACAATATAAAAAATATAATATATAATATATGTATATAGGGGTATAGATATAGATATGTGATGCAAAAGCCGCCCATCATCTCCAATTAGAATAGTGTGTCCATGCACGGATGCGACGTGGCCAAATGATGTCTGCCATCGGTATCTCAAATTTAAACCAGTCTGACCTTGTTCAATGTGTATACGTTACAACATGCTCGTTTCCAAACCACACTGCGCATATCTCCGTTATATTCATGCATGCATGGGTTTCAAACATCAGGATCTCTTACTCAAATATTTGAATTCAACTTTACATTGATTGTGACCTCACCTATTCAGCTATTCTTTTACACCCACACAGTAGTCTTCTCTTTATAATTGTACCACTAACTTTCTCTCGTGCATGCATGCACACACACTACCAGTCGGCATTATCCATCGCACGCATGCAATGTTTTTCTTCAGGTCGGTCTCCCATGAAGGCACACACCAACACACATCCCCCTCTCCATCATATCGGGCATTCTTTATCTTTCACGCGTGCATGCGCAACGATCGATGTTCCTCTATGTATGTGTGTATATAGCTAGGTCTTTCATAGTTTTCCACACAAATCGATGAATCGATATATCCAGTGAGGTCTCACCCTCTTTCCCACGTCCACTTCGATCAATCTATACCTCTCTATATAGGATTAACATATATAGCTAATACACCCACATTAATTATGTATCCAACGTCCCCCTCTCATCATCCATGCCTTCCGCTTCATCTCTCAGACGCGTGCACAATGGCGAAGACAGGGGGCAGTAAGGTCCCTGCCCCCTCCCCCCCTAACATCACTATATATCAAGGCTAATATGAATGTGATCATTAGACAATTGCTGCTAAAAATGGTTTAAGTTCATCAATTGACCCTCCTCGTAAAGGATTAGCAATGCTTGGCCACCTAGCTCATTTATTTTTCATGGCTCCGCCACTGCGCACATCAGCGCACGTGTTCGCCCCCTCTCTCTAAATATCAATCTCCACTTGTGCATTCCTTCATAGTCTCCCTCCACTTGGCCCCTCGCACCATCTTCTAGCCCCCCCACCGGATTTTGCCACATGTACAATCTAGCAGATTCCATGGTTGAACTTAAGCATAATGCAAAAACCTCAAAACAACGGTGGTTCTCTTTTGTTCTAGAATCTTCCGTATCATAACTGCCCAAACTTTTTTTCTAGTTGAATTTCCATTATTTGTTTTTACTTTATGCTTTACAACGCACAATTCCATGAATCATAAAATAGATTAAGGGCTTCTTTGATTCAAAGGATTCTCAAAGGAATTTTGGAGGATTCTAATAATTAGGAATTTTTCCTATCTTGGTTGTTTGATTCGTAGGATTGTAAACCATAGGAAGTTTTCCATATGATTCATTTGCACTAGATTTCATAGGAAACATCGCATCCACTCAAACCTCTTTGAAAGAATTATGTGTTTTTTCTATGCACAGTCAAACACTTGTACATTCCTGTAGGATTCAAGACGACATTCCACTATAATCCCATGTTTTTCCTATTCCCGCGTTCTTAGCTTTTTATAAAAACTAATTGATTTTGAATGAGATGAACTATAAGAATTAAACAAAGGGCTACATCAAGCATATATGACTCAGAGCTTACATGCTATAGTGTGGTATTTATTCATAATTTGGTTGGAAAATCTGATGCGTGCAATGCACGTGTACCTTACTAGTACTTTGAGTTTGTGCAAAACACGTAAATTAGAATACCAATGGCACGCTACACAGTGTCTCCCTTACAGTTCATGAAGCCACGTGGCACATGTGTAGGCATTGTCGCGACCTCCTTGCGTGGAGTGATCACAGTAACGTGCTGCTGGTTCCAGAAGAATGTACTCGTCCTCCCTGAGCCATACTGGCGGTACATGCACGAAGCGAAGATGTGCACGCATGCCATGCACGCACTCATTCCTCGCACGCACACGCGGGTACACGGGCGGACGCAATTTTGTAGCAAGATCCACCCCATGTGATAATTTGACGCATGTAAAGTCGTTCACTTCATTGATGGTCAATTAATACAGCGCATGCAAATTGAGTGGACGTGAGGGTGGAAGAAAGACATTATTACTCCACTGCGCGCATGCGAGTAGTTAAATCGTGGGTTGCTAGTAGTACTTCCATTGGTCTCCTTCGTATTTCGTGCCAATTTTTGACAGTAACATAATATTTACGCATTTGAGCAGTGTAGTACTTGAAATTTATGTTCCGCTAAACTCATCGGGAGCCGTTTCGGGCCTCGAAACCAAAACCATCAATTAATCTTTACCTTGTTCCCATCACATTCAAAAGCCTGCTCACACCTACTAGTAGTACGTACCAAACCTAAACGTGTTCCCACTATGCAGGTATTAGTACTAGTGCTAGTACTTAGGTTATAAAAAGGGGAACTACCTAACCGAAAATCACTCTACCTTTCCTCCTCATTAGTGCTTCTTCTTTGTCCATCGTTACCATGGCCGGTGAGCGGAGCTCTAGGTCGACAACTACTCGTAACAAGGGAGCGGCAACCAAGGCTGCGGAAAAAAAGAGGGATCACCGCCATGCAGAGACCTTGAAAGATCTCTCACGGGAAGGCGATGGCTCCCAGGAGCGCCCAAGCCGCGGAGGCGAACATGCCGAGCCGGGGGAGCTGGAGTTGTTATCCCTCGACGGCATGCCCGATCAGCTCAATAAGCAAAAGGAGTTCATCCAAGTCTTGATGGAGTTGCTGAAGGAGAGCCTCGACGACATGCCCGCTGAGCTCAATCAGCAGGGGGAGTTGACCGCCGGCTTGGTGATGCTGCTGAAGAAGAGCATTGCCTCGGAGAAGAAGGCGACCGGCGAAATCCTACGACTTCGGGAGGACAATGCGAAGCTCTGCCACGAGATCGACCTGTTGAAGGAGAAGAACGCCGGCTGGAAGAAGCTGCATGAGAATAGTAGTTCCTCAATGAAGATGTTGCAGGCCCTTGCCATGGAACAGAAGGAAGAGTTGGCGAAGCTCCGCATCGAGCACCCGGCTGCTGTCAAAGTACGTAATATGGCCGTGGAACAGATGATGAAGGCTCGCGTCGAGAAATGCCACGTCATGGACACAATGATGAAGATGGCGGAGGAGACGCGCAAGGAGATGGAGGCCGTGGAGGCGATGAAGAAGCAATTACGACTCCGCGGTGAATTAGATCATTCGGGGTGATAATCTTCCTTCTTCTTTTGCTCCTGTGTTTCATCTTTTGCTTCGGGTGTTTCGCTGCACGTGTCATGTTCTCTGCGAGGCATGAATAGAACAATGTTTTTCAAGGAATGAATAGAACAATGATAACAATAAGATGACTAGCAAATTAGATCATTTTTTATCGCCATATGGCACTGGGCTGCCGTGTTTCGTGCTCCTCTGTCGTAGTACTACTCTAGTGGAAAACTTGAGTATACCGCATAGTTCTTTGCTCCTCCTCGATCAGGTCGTCGGCGCATTTATACGAGCAGTCAAATCACAAGGCCCCGCCTTCCAGCAGTAATGAGCCGTCAAATCACAAAGGCCCTCGCCTCTCATGAAACCGACCAAGCTAGACTGCCCCGCCCTCTAGCCTTTAAAAAATGTATACTTTTGTACAGCAGTAGTATCGATGGATTGCGCCATGGAGCAAAACTTGAAATTAAAAAAGGTGGTACATATAGAGAGCGCTCGTCGCTAAATTATGCATATAGTACTATTAAAAAGGCTAGTCACAATAATGGTGTCCAGCACAACCCACCCCTCAAATAAAACTAAGAGGGTGCTTGGATACGTTTTAGTCCCATGACTAAAAGTAGTGGGACTAAAACATGCTAGCCTCACCCATGCTTGGATCCAAATACTAAAAAGGCTAAAATCAAGTTAATGAGTATTTATTATCCTCCAAACCCTCCAATCCAGAACTCGCTTGTGTTAAAGGAGAGGAGTTAAATGAGTAGAGAGAGGACTAATCCACATTTTAGTAGGGGTACCCCTGACTAAAAAAATTTAGTCTCAAGACTAGTTTTAGCCCCTCTTTAGTCAGGGGTGCTTGGAACTTTAGCCTCTTAAAGAGACTATTTTTAGTCAGAGTAAAATAAGTCCCTTGGATCCAAGCACCCTCTAAGCATCCCGGAATTCTTTGACAAAACTAAGCACCCTAAAATTCTTTGACAACTAAACTGCTGGCTATATGATGTTGGCCATATATATTGTACGTATATAATGTGAAGAAACGAGTGGTAGTACTATACCAAGTAAAAGATGAAATGTAAGAAATACTAGTATGTACGTAGTGAAGAGTTAAAGTAACGAGAAGAAACATAGCATAGTTCTGCTGGGGGCTCAGCACAACACACCCCTCAAATTAAATTAAGCACACCTGAAATTAAACTTTGCAACTATTCCGGTAGACACTGCATTAGAACCACCATGAGCAACGACACTGCCACCTTACTCGGAGTCCTCGTCCACGTCCTCGACTTCGTCCTTGTCCCTCTTCCTCTTGGCCGATACTTCTTTGTTTGAACCGCACACTTGGCTGTTGCTCTTCATCCAACCCTTGTAGATATTGAAGCAAAGGTAGCCATCCATTGCAACGTACTGGATGTGGTCTATATCTACTACATTCCGCTGCCATGCATGACGATGAAACGTGTATGGAGGTTTCTCCAGTTTACCGTATGAAGGATGAACCATGGCTCCTGCCAGGGTCAGCATTGAAGGCCGAAGAGAGGACACCAGCCGATTCTTCTAGAGGTCAAAGGTGTTTCCTACAACGAGGCCTACTCGACGCAGGTCTTCTTTGTCTTTACCAAAGTCTACAGTAACGAATTTGACTAGGTTGCTCCCGAGGAAGTCCTTAAAATCCTGGCACTCAACGTCGGCATGGCATATGTGGTAGACCAAGCATAAGTCATGCACGCAAACCTGGATCACGGTGGGCTTCTTCCTCTCTTCGTCGTTTAGATCCTTCTCTCGTCCCAGGACTGTGGTGTACTCAACATCTAGCTCAGCGACCCACTCATCATCTGAGTTTTCGAACATGCGTCTGAAGGGAGAAATGCATCCTTTCACCGTCGCGGAAGAACGGGTGTAGATGACGTCGAACTCATCGCCGGTGATGGATCTAACCTTGTACTCACCGCTGATCATGGAGATTTGGGACGCCATGGATTTGGGAGGAGGGTTAGGATTAGTGGAACTGCCGTAATGTGAATGGACGGGACGACTAGGAGCGAACCGCCGTAGTATTGAAGGACGTGCGGGGACGAGTAAGAGCGAACTGCCAGCGTGCGAACGGCAGGGTAGTGGCTTTCCATTGTCCCATGATACGGGCTTTCGAGAGCCCTTGGATCTGAGATCGAACGGTTGCATGGCGTGATTCTAGACCTATGGGTGAATATCCTATCCTGGAGGGTTATTCTGCAAATTTTCAGCAACTTAGCATGCGACTGTTTGATCTCAGATCCAAGGGCTGCCAGCAGCCCGTATCATGGTCGCGCCTACCACGACCGTCGCGTTGCTCGAGCGGTCGCGCCCTTGGAGATTTAACACGGTGAGTTAGGCTATCTGATGTTGGCATGTCATACATAGTCATCACTTAGTCACTCATACTACAACAAGGTTGGCTATAAGTGTATTTTTTTACACCTCTCTATCTCTTTCTTCGTACTCAAGGAAGAAACGGTGCTAGTAAGCGCGTGTATTTATTGCATTTGCCAAGGAGTAACCTCTTCCAATGAAATGGTGTTGCTAAGTTTGCTTCATTTAATTAGCTATAGACTCAAAATTGTATTTTCAACTAGGTACACGCGCTTAGCACCGTTTCTTCGTAGGGTCATCAAACTAGTCTCTCTCTTCTTGATTAACTTGCCACATCAGACTTTATGCCTATGTGGCAAGCTTAAACACCTGTAGCCTGTAAGAGCAAGTAAAGGTAAGTACAATAGTGCGCTTTACATGGCATTTTTGCATATGTGGAGGAAAGAGAGGCAAGGAAAAAGTGGAGAAGTGGGCTCTCATGCAAGAGCCAGCCTCTACTACATGGTGGAGCATTGGGAGAGGCACCTGTATGGAGGTGGTCAGGAATCTGGGAGACTCACGCCGGTCGTAGCGCCGCAGTTAAAATGATAATGGCAAGTCAAATCATGGGGCCCCACCTATCCAGCAGTAACTCGCTGTCAAATCACACAGCCCTACGTTTGCAGCAGCCTACTCCCTCGTCTTCTCGCGTCTCTGTCGAACCGACTAGGCGGAACTGCCCCGCCACCTACCACGCAGGAAAAGCCCCGCCCTCGACTTTTAAATAGTATACACTATACTAATTTTGTATCCATGGATTGCACCCGCGCCATGGAGCAAAGCGTCTAGAAAACGGAGGAGAGACAGTGGTCTTGCAATAGAGAAGAGGGAGAGGCGAGACGGTGGTTTTGGAATGGAGATGATGGAGAGGAGAGGAGGTGGTTTTGCAATGGATAAGAGGGAGAGGAGCGTGCGGCAGCGATTTAGGATTGGACGAGAGGTCCGGCGCGCTCTGACTGGATCAAAATCAAAATCAATTTACCCTTCAATTAAGAAAGCGACCCCACATTAACTAGTCTCCCTTTTATTCTGGGTCATAATTGACCATGATTTTCGCACATAAAATATATGTTTTATGTTGTATACAAGGCCACTATCAAAATTACAATTTGCAACTATACAAGGCCACTAACATTAATCGAGGCAAAATTGATGGCGTTTGCCTCGTACTAGCACCCGAGGACATTAATATCCCTTGTGTGCATGCGGGACTGAGAAGGTTAGCTTGCATTCCCAACATTAATCAACCAATGAGGAGTAAGAGGGTTGGCTTGTTGTGCTTGGGAGAGAAAAACCACATTAATTAACACAACAATCAAGGTGACAAGCTAGCTTGCAACATTGACTTAAACATAGCATTGATTTTTACCTTGGTACCTGTAATATGAGTTTGTGGCCTTGTATACAAAAATGGAGGGAGTATAATTTGAAAGTACATTCAGATACGAACCAAACGATACAATTTTTGGTGACATGCATTCACATTTTGCTTGTCAAATACAGTACGTGGTCAAACTTTGACCCAAAATACGCGAAACAACAAAAAAATACTTCCAAGACCAGTGCCGCTCTTCCGCTCTTCTCCTCTTAAACCACCGCCGCTCCTCTCCTGTTCCAATCTAAATGCAGCGTCGCTCCTCTCCTCTTCCATTTCAAAACCACCGCCCCTCCTCTCCTGTTCTAGTGCAAAACCAGCATCGCTCCTCTCCCGTTCTAATCCAAAACCAGCGCTGCTCCTCTCCTCTTCCATTCAAAAACCACCGCCGGCGATTGAAGGTGTTGTGGAGAAGTAGATCGATGGAGGAGTACAAATGATACATGAGAATCACAGATGGCGACCATGTGAAGCTAGCTAGGATGTTGGAGATACAGTCTTGGTTTGACAACAAGGACCAACTAGCGGCGATGGCGACATCCATGGCCAAATATCTGCAACAGTGCGAAAAGGCGGCGATACTCCCGGAGGGAGTCGCGCCGGAGTACATAGAGCTGCTCCTCTGGGCCATGGAGCAAACAGATTCACCGAATCCGATTGTGAGGGAGCGGTGGTGGGAGTATCGATCCCAAATGGAGCATCCACCAGAGATTGAAGGATCGAGCATCTACAGGGTGCCGTTTGTGAGGGTGTCCTGCCAGAGCGAGCCGGTGGAGTCTTCGTCCACCGAACCCAACTGCAAGAGGAGAAAAGCAGTTGGCCCGATGACGCTTCCCCGCCATCGTCTCCCTCGCCGTTCACATCGTCTCACGGGGCGGCTGTCTGCCGCCGAGGAATAGGAGGGGGCTGCCCCCCCCCCCAGCCCAATAGTCGGGCAGGTTGTGAATTGTCAGGAGGAGCTTAGTGTTGTCAGTATTTGCAGGTTGTGAATTGTGTTTTGTGTTGTGTATTTTGAGAGTACTTTCAGATATGAATGTCTTTTGAATTTCATATTTGCAGTATTGAGCATATAAAGTATTTTATGAATTCTAGAGATCTATTTCTAGCACTTAAAAAAATGTAGTTTCATAGGAGTATAAAAGTGCAGACAATGTGATTCTCAGATAAGAAACTGCAAGTTCAGTTTCAGATAAGAAACTGCAACTTTCAGAGGCAGAGCATTTATATTAACACGGCCTTTTCAAACAGGGTTAACATCATGTGGGAAGTTTTATTCATGGTCGAAAATGGAACTACCGGCCAGTTAACATCATTGTAATCAACATTCATGCATAGTACATCTTCATATGATGCACAGTCAAAATGCCCACACAATGTCGAGTGTGCGAAACATAGAGAAAACGAGGGACGAAGTTTTGGCAAGTGTTGGACGTGGTTTTGGAGGTCCATAGGCCTGTTTGTATTTTCTTAGGGCCGTCATGTATCGACCGGCCTATGGACCTCCCATCCAAGCTTTTATTTTTGGCAGCCCAATTTATGTATTTTTTTGAAGAAAACACAGAGGTCTGTTCTATTTTTCTATATAACAATAGGAACGCCAGGTCCAACTTATATTTCCCTTCTAACTATATTATATATATTTAAATAATTTTCTATGTTGACCGTTTAGTTCACATACTCCCTACTTTTCGGTTTATAGGACTTATCTCAAAATTTTAGTTTTTCCATTTTATAAGGCTCAATTTGGTTGTTTTCCATCACATGTTTAGATTCCAAGGAGCATTAAATCATTGCATGCAAATATTAAGAGAAAATTGACCAATGCATGTACTTTATGCATGCATGCATTGCAATTTATGCATTGATAAACATAATTTTTTGAGGAAAACAGGTGCTTTTGCAAACTACAAAAAGTATTCCACCATTCATCATCTACCTTGGTTGGTGAGATTTTTGAATTGAGCCCTATAAACCGAAAAGGAGGGAGTAATTGGCAAATAGATCTCGCCGCCACCCCCCGCCTCCTGACTCCGGGCGCGCCTGCCCCCCCTCAGCAAGTCCGCTCGCGCGCCCCATGGAGTCGCCGGCCATATCCACGGGGGAATGGCTGGAAGACAGGCAGATGTACAAGATGCATCTCCCACATGTATACAAAGCCTTCCCACGGATGCTCCAGCCGCTCGACTCCGTCGCGCCGGCGGTGCTGCGGGAGACTCGAGGGAGGAGATGGAGGGAGCGGGCGATGCGGATCCGCGACGACGCTCTCTCCTGGACCCAGTGCACGCACGAATGGAGGGAAGCAGAGGAGGAAGCTGCGAGGGAGGAAGCCGAGGAGGGACTGAATCTGTTCTCTCACTCGCGCAGGTATGCTCGGATGTGCAAGGATCATGTGGATTGGGAGCTGCTGAATCTAGCCCTGCGGATCTACTTCGAAGGAGATTTCTCGGAGAAGCACGGGATGCCCCACCCCAGTGAGCCGCCGATTGCATTCGTTCGATGGGCGAAAGGAGAAGTGAATTCAGGAGATCCACGCCGTGCTGCGAGATGGGAATGCTTGACTGGACTCCTGCCCACCAGCATGCCACCGGAGCCCGAGCAGGTGGATCCCCTACCTTACCTCTCCCCCAAACCTGCAGAAGATTGAAATTATAGCTTGCAATCTGCTTCAATTGAGCTGTCTGGTGGTTATTTCTGCTTCCTGAGAGACAACATCTGGCTGGAGGATGAATAGGAACCAGGAACTTAGATGACTTTCCCCTATCACAATAGGGGGGAGCGCCGGTTGGGTAGTGGTACGGCCCACCTCCGCCCCAAATGGGGGCACAATCTGGGCAGGCTCCTGTAATTGCCCAAGATCAATCTGCTGGTGGTTCTAACTCTCAGATCATTGGGAAATCTCAAGGCAAGAATCAGCAAAAGAAGAGATAGGACATCCAGAAAACTGCTCCTGCCCCTGCTTCGGGCCTTATGGCATACTCTGAGGTGATCTGCTACAACTGTGGGGAACTAGGGCATCATTTGGATAAATGTGTCAAGCCCAAGAGTTGTTTTATCTGCAAAATGGTTACCCATAAAGTTGAGAATTGCCCCGTTAGAAGGAAAACCCACAGTTCTGCTAGATATGTTGGAAGTGCTGCTCCAGGATTATGTCCACCATTGACAGAATTTTTTGTGACACATAATTAGATAGTTTCTTTCCCCTTTCTAGTTGTAGATCTCTGCCAAGATGTGGTAGTGACCACACTCCTTTGCTCCGGGACTCTGGTCTTAACCAAACTCCAAAGAGCAAAACTTCTAAATTTGAAAAGTGGTGGTTGCTTAGAGAAGATTTTACTGAGCTAGTCAGGAAAATCTGGAATGAGCCTGCTGGGAGCAGCTGCCCCCTAGAAAATTGGCAGATCAAAATCAAGAGATTTAGAAGAACTACCAAAGGGTGGAACTCCAATGAGGAAGCTAATCTTAGAAGATACAAAAGGCTTCTCCTCCTTGAGTTTGATTCTCTAGATATTAAGGCAGAAACCACTGACCTCTCTGAGGCTGAGACTAATAGATTAAACTTTGTCCATGGAGAGCTCAAGAAAATTTGGCTTCAAGAAGAAATCAAAGCCAAACAAAGGTCTAGAGATAGGAACATTAAGGAGGGTGATAGAAATATTGCTTACTTCCATGCAGTAGCTAACCAGAGGAAACCCCTGTTGTCTGGAAATTGAGAGTTCCCCCTAAAATTCATGTATTTCTCTGGCTTCTCTCCAAAAACAAATTGATGACTAGGGATAAACTTAGGAAGAGACACATCATCAAACCCCTTGATTGTGTTTACTGCTTGGAACAAGAGTCTTGTTCTCACCTATTTTTTGAATGTATAGTTGCTAAACATCTCTGGGCCTACATTGAGGAATATTTCTCTAGTCAGATTGGCTCATCCTTCAAATCTGTCGCCAGATTCTGGATTGCTACCAAAAAGTGCTCAGTTTTAAACACTGTTAGCTCAGCTGTCCTTTGGTGCCTCTGGAAATATAGAAATGCTATGATTTTCAGTAACACCTCCTGGATTTCCATTCCGCAGGCCTTGAGGTTGATCAGGAACATGGTGAGGAACTGGGCGATTCTCTCCTCCGGCTCGGACAAGGAAAAGTTGATGAGCTTCGTGGAAACCCTAACAAGATCCCTCCAGAAACCATTGGCGATCACTTGTGGCTGAACAAGGATCGACCTGCTCTGGGGCTGGACCTGTGGGCTCGTCTCAAGATCTCTGATGAAGATGATGGGCACCTGGCGCCGAAAAAGAGGGACATCCACCATGCTACGCCTTCCAGCCCGGTGTCTCCGCTTGCTTACTAGCCGCCGCAGGCTGACACGGCCCTCGGCTAAAGACCATGAAGGCTTCGCTGGACCCTCTTTGTGTCATTTGAGTGCTCTATCCGCTCTGCCTTTGGCACCGCTCGGGTGATTTGTGTTATTCAGAGAACTTGTTCATCCACCCCCCCCCCCTAGTTTGTAGCTTTTCTACCTTTGCTTTCGAACTGCTCTTTGAGCTGCTGTATCAGGATATGTTGTGGTTTCGTTCTCAGCAATGGAACCGGGGAGATGCTCCCTGTTTTTCTTAAAAGAATATTTCATATGTTATTATATATTATTTTTATTTTCATCATATATTTAACAGATACTTACATATGTAAGAAAACAATATCCCACATCTTATTAACTTATAAAAATAATTTCTTAACAAATAAAATCCTGGATTGTTTTGGCACGAAAATCCTAGTGATTGTGAACAAAAGCTTGGTAAGATTTAAGGACGAATGTAATAATATCACTTATTATTTAAATATATTTATAACAAAATGCTCAGCCCCTTTTTATTTTTTGATAACATTGCTGACCCAACCCAACATTATAATTAGAATCAGCCCAGCAAAATCGTGTATTTCGAGAAAGTGCAAATGGCCTGTAATTTTTTAGGAAATAAAATAAACGGGCCGCATGGACACTACATTATCTATTCACCCAGCCCAACTAATGGATGTAATTCAAAAAAAGATCAAATTGACTGTAAATTCTACCGCGCAAAAAAAGACTGTAAATTCTGAAAAAATGGGTTGAATATGTGCCGCATTTTTGGAGGCTGAAATGTGGGCCAATAGGTCGAAGCCAATGCAAGTCGTTGTCAATTTAGTCAACAAATGATTCTGACATGTTAGCCGTTGGATTTACATCCAACGACCGGCATCCATCGTCAATCTCTCGTCTTCTTCCTCCGGCGCCGCCGGGACCACCTCCCGCCTCCTGCTGCTAGCAGCTCTGCTTAGCACGCTTCGCTATGAAGCGCTACTCCATCGTTGGCCAGGCCATCCCTCCATCCCTCCACACCTCTTGTTCTTCTCCACCGACTGCCAAACCACACCGCACTAGAACCAGTTAACCCTCGTACACCTCTCCGTCTGCGACTCTACTCTCGCGTCTTCCCATCTCCGGCTCGTTGCTGTCCGGGGCCTCGCCGTCGTCCACCACCTTGGATGCGCTCGGCATGGCGTGGTCAACATGGTCAATGAACGACACCATCGGAAGTAGACTGTGCGTGGAGAGGCTGACAGCTGGGTCCACGGCCGCACATAAGGAAATGCCTCCTTATTATGCGCAAAATAATGATTCCTCCACCTAACATCTGGGACCCACCGGAAGGGCCTCTGTATTTCGCGAAATAAAGTGCCCCCCGCTGACATGTCGGACCCACCAGCTATCTTCGCATGCAAGGAAGTGCCTCCTTATTACGCACAAAAAAATGAATATTCCCTCTGCCAGCTGGAAACCAGCATAGTGGGAGGCTGACTTGTGGGCCTACCAAGTTGACGGGGACGGAGGGCTTTGTCAACTTAGTCAATATGAACGATTCTAGCTCCTGTTACCGTACGATGTTCATCCAACGGTCGTAGTACTTCTTCAACCTCTGGTCTTCTTGCTCCAGCCGCCCAAACCAGCATCGGTCGTGCCGCGTGCTCCTGCCTCCCGTGGCAGGCTGTGATGCCGCGGAGGCCTCTCCGCCCCCTACTACTCCCACCGCTGGCCAGGCCATCCCTCTACTCACCCACACTCCCTGTTATTCTGCGGCGACAGCAGCCTCACACCGCAGCCGAACCAGTGAACCCTCGTACTCCTCTTCGCGTGGGCATTCACTGCTGTGTCTTCCTCGGCTCCGAGTCGTCCCCTTCCTAGTCCTCGCTGTTGTCCACCGCCCTGGTGCTCTCGGCGCGGCATGGTCAATGTGGTCAACGACCGACTTCCATCGGAAGAGTACTGTACATGTAGAGGCTAACAACTGGGTCCACGGCAGCCACAAGGAAGTGCCTCCTTATTACGTGGAAAATAATTATTCCTCCACCTGACAGCAGGGACCCACCGGATGGGCCACCAGTATTTTGCGAAAAAAATCATTTCCCCCTGACTTCTGGGACCAATTGGACGGGCCACTGTATTTAGCGAAAAAAAACATTCCCCTCGCTGTCAGCTCGGACCCACCAGAAGTGCCTCCTTATTACGCACAAAAAAATGAATACTCCCCCGGCTAGTTGGGACCCACCTTACTGGGAGGCTGACTTGTGGGCCTACTAAGTTGACGGGGACAAAGGGCTTTGTCAACTTAGTCAATATGAATGATTCTAGCTCCAGTGACCATACTATGTCCATCCAACGGCCGTAGTGCTTCTTCAACCTCTGGTCTTCTTGCTCCAGCCGCCCAAAGCAGCGCTGGTCGTGTTGCATGCTCCTGCCTCCCGTGGCCGGCTGTGCTGCCGTGGAGGCCTCATCGCCCCCTACTATTCCCACCGCTGGCCAGGCCCTGCGACGACGGCAGCCTCACACCGCAGCCGAACCAGTGAACCCTCGTAGTCCTCTCCGTGAGGGCTTCCACTACCGCGTCATCCCCTTCCTAGGCCTCGACGTCGTCCACCACCGTGGTGCTCTCCGCGCGGCGTGGTCAACGTGGTCAAGGAACGACTTCCATCGAAAGAGTACTGTACGTGGAGAGGCTGACAGCTGGGTCCACGGCCATAGCCCAGTTTTTTTGTGATTTGCCAAGTAAGTCGCTTTGTTAGGCCTGTTGGGCTGCAAATCTTTCAAGACGAGGAGAGATTTCATTCGGCTTGCCGAGAAAATGGCCCATCAGTAATGAGAAATGGGTTGTACATTTTTAAAACACATCAAACCGGCAATTTGTTTCAAATATCTTTTTTTTCATTTCAAGATTTTAAATTACATTAATTTTTATGCGTGGAGAATTTGTTGGATTTTATATTGATATACATTTATTTTTAAAATTAGTTTGAATGTGAGTCGAAATTTCGGGATTAAAAACAGTTCGGACCGCACCGAAATATGCAAAATTTCGTATAATTTTTTAACCGTTGCCACAATATGGGCTTCAATGCTAACAAAAAGAATATGGGCTCCAAAAAAACCTTAAGAATTAGCAAATGGGCTGTAAATTATTAGAAATAATGGCAAATGGGTTGTATGCTATTTTCCACAGATTTGAGGCTTTCCTAAAAAAAAGTTTGACGCACAAGCACTGACTGTTGAATGTCCATCCAACGGTCGTCGTGCTTCTTCAATCTCTGATCTTCCTGCTCCATCCGCTCAAACAAGCGCCGGCAGGACTGCCTGCTCCCTCCTCCTCGCGGCCGGCTGTGCTGCCGCGCAGGCCTCACCGCCCGACCGTACTCCCATCGCTGGCCTAGCCATCCCTCTACTCACCCACACATGTTGTTATTCTCCGGCGACGGCAGACGAACCAGTAAACCCTCGTACAGTCGTACTCCCTGTTGGAAATATGCCCTAGAGGCAATAATAAAAGCATTATTATTATATTTCCTTATTCATAATAATTGTCTTTATTCGTGCTATAATTGTGTTAACCGGAAATCGTAATACATGTGTGAATAACAGACAACAACATGTCCCTAGTGAGCCTCTAGTTGACTAGCTCGTTGATCGACAGATAGTCATGGTTTCCTGACTATGGACATTGGATGTCATCGATAATGGGATCACATCATTAGGAGAATGATGTGATGGACAAGACCCAATCCTAAACATAGCATAAGATCGCATAGTTCGTTTGCTAGAGTTTTCCAATGTCAAGTATCCTTTCCTTAGACCATGAGATCGTGTAACTCCCGGATACCGTAGGAGTGCTTTGGGTATGCCAAACGTCACAACGTAACTGGGTGACTATAAAGGTATACTACGGGTATCTCTGAAAGTGTCTGTTGGGTTGACATGGATCGAGACTGGGATTTGTCACTCCGCTTGACGGAGAGGTATCACCGGGCCCTCTCGGTAATGCATCATCACAATGAGCTCAATGTGATCAAAGTGTTTGATCACGGGATCATGCATTACGGTAACGAGAAAAGTGACTTGCCGGTAACGAGATTGAACGAGGTATTGGTATACCGACGATCGAATCTCGGGCAAGTAAAATACCGATTGACAAAGGGAATCGTATACGGGATTAATTGAATCCTTGACATCGTGGTTCATCCGATGAGATCATCGTGGAGCATGTGGGAGCCAACATGGGTATCCAGATCCCGCTGTTGGTTATTGCCCGAGAGCCGTCTCGGTCATGTCTGCATGTCTCCCGAACCCGTAGGGTCTACACACTTAAGGTTCGGTGACGCTAGGGTTGTGAAGATATGTATGTGCAGTAACCCGAATGTTGTTCGGAGTCCCGGATGAGATCCCGGACGTCACGAGGAGTTCCGGAATGGTCCGGAGGTAAAGAATTATATATAGGAAGTGCTATTTTGGCCATCGGGACAAGTTTCGGTGTTATCGGTATTGTACCGGGACCACCGGAGGGGTCCCGGGGTCCACCAGGTGGGGCCACCTGCCTTGGGGGCCACATGGGCCTTAGGGGGTGCGCCTTGGCCCACTTGGGCCAAGGGGAACCAGCCCCAAGGGCCCATGCGCCAAGGAAACTTGGAGGAGGGAGAGTCCAAAGGGGGGAAGGCACCTCCGAGGTGCCTTGGGGAGGATGGACTCCTCCCCCCCTCTTGGCCGCACCCCTTCCTTGGAGGAAGGGGCAAGGCTGCGCCCTCCCCCCCTCTAATGCACCTATATAAAGGGGGGCAGGGGTGGGGGGCAGCACACCAATTGCCCTGGCTCCTCCCTCCTCCCTGCAACACCTCCTCCTCCTCCCGTAGTTGCTTAGCGAAGCCCTGCCGGAGTTCTGCTGCATCCACCACCACACCGTCGTGCTGGATCTTCCTCAACCTCTCCTTCCCCTTGCTGGATCAAGAAGGAGGAGACGTCTCCCGTCCCGTACGTGTGTTGAACGCGGAGGTGCCGTCCGTTCGGTACTAGATCATCGGTGAATTGGATCACGGCAAGTACGACTACCTCATCCACGTTCACTCGAACGCTTCCGTTGCGATCTACAAAGTGGTATGTAGATGCTATCTAATCTGAATACTCGTTGCTAGATGAACTCATAGATGGATCTTGGTGAAACCGTAGGAAAAATTTTAATTTTCTGCAACGTTCTCCAACAGTGGCATCATGAGCTAGGTCTATACGTAGTTCTTCTTGTGCGAGTAGAACACAATTTGTTGTGGGCGTAGATGTTGTCAATTCTTCTTGCCGTTACTAGTCAATCTTGATTCAGCGGTATTGTGGGATGAAGCGGCCCGGACCAACCTTACACGTACGCTTACGTGAGACCGGTTCCACCGACTAACATGCACTAGTTGCATAAGGTGGCTGGCGGGTGTCTGTCTCTCCTACTTTAGTTGGATCGGATTCGATGAACAGGGTCCTTATGAAGGGTAAATAGAGATTGACAAATCACGTTGTGGTTTGAACGTAGGTAAGAAAACGTTCTTGCTAGAACCCTAATTCAGCCACGTAAAACTTGCAACAACAATTAGAGGACGTCTAACTTGTTTTTGCAGCAAGTGCTATGTGATATGATATGGCCAAAGTTGTGATGTATGATGAATGATCTATATGTGATGTATGAGATGTTCATGCTATTGTAATAGGAATCACGACTTGCATGTCGATGAGTATGACAACCGGCAGGAGCCATAGGAGTTGTCTTTATTTTTGTATGACCTGCGTGTCATTGAGAATCGCCATGTAAGTTACTTTACTTTATTGCTAAACGCGTTAGCCATAGTAGTAGAAGTAATAGTTGGCGAGCAACTTCATGGAGACACGATGATGAAGATCATGGTGTCAAGCCGGTGACAAGATGATCATGGAGCCCCAAGATGAAGATCGAAGGAGCTATGTGATATTGGCCATATCATGTCACGTTTATTATTTGATTGCATGTGATGTTTATCATGTTTTGCATCTTGTTTACTTAGAACGACGGTAGTAAATAAGATGATCCCTCATAATAATTTCAAGAAAGTGTTCTCCCTAACTGTGCACCGTTGCTAAGGTTCGTCGTTCCGAAGCACCACGTGATGATCGGGTGTGATAGGTCCTTACGTTCGCATACAACGGGTGTAAGACAGATTTACACACGCAAAACACTTAGGTTGACTTGACGAGCCTAGCATGTACAGACATGGCCTCGGAACACAGAAGACCGAAAGGTCGAGCATGAGTCGTATAGAAGATACGATCAACATGAAGATGTTCACCGTTGTTGACTAGTCCGTCTCACGTGATGATCGGACACGGCCTAGTTGACTCGGATCATGTAATACTTAGATGACTAGAAGAGGGATGTCTATCTAAGTGGGAGTTCATTAAATAAATTTGATTAAATGAACTTTATTATCATGAACTTAGTCTAAATATTTACAATATGTCTTGTAGATCAAATGGCCAACGTAGTCCTCAACTTCAACGCGTTCCTAGAGAAAACCAAGCTGAAAGACAATGGTAGCAACTATACGGACTGGGTCCGGAACCTGAGGATTATCCTCATAGCTGCCAAGAAAGATTATGTCCTAAGAGCACCGCTGGGTGACGCACCTATTCTCCCTGCAGAACAAGACGTTATGAACGCTTGGCAGTCACGCTGCGATGATTACTCCCTCGTTCAGTGCGGCATGCTTTACAGCTTAGAGCCGGGGCTCCAAAAACGTTTTGAGAGACATGGAGCATATGAGATGTTCGAAGAGCTGAAAATGGTTTTCCAAGCTCATGCCCGGGTCGAGAGTTATGAAGTCTCCGACAAATTCTTTAGCTGTAAGATGGAGGAAAATGGCTCTGTCAGTGAGCACATACTCAAAATGTCTGGGTTGCACAACCGCTTGACTCAACTGGAAGTTAATCTCCCGGATGAAGCGGTCATTGACAGAATCCTCCAGTCGCTTCCACCTAGCTACAAGAGCTTTGTGATGAACTACAATATGCAGGGGATGGTAAAGACCATTCCTGAGGTATATGCTGAAATCAGCAGAGGTAGAAATCAAGAAGGAGCATCAAGTGTTGATGGTGAATAAAACCACTAAGTTCAAGAAGGGCAAGGGTAAAAAGAACTTCAAGAAGGACGGCAAGGATATTGCCGCGCCCGGTAAGCAAGTTGCCGGGAAGAAGCCAAAGAATGGACCCAAGCCCGAAACTGAGTGCTTTTATTGCAAGGGAAGTGGTCACTGGAAGCGGAACTGCCCCAAATACTTAGCGGACAAGAAGGCCGGCAAAACCAAAGGTATATGTGATATACATGTAATTGATGTGTACCTTACCAGTACTCGTAGTAGCTCTTGGGTATTTGATACCGGTGCAGTTGCTCATATTTGTAACTCAAAGCAGGAGCTGCGGAATAAACGGAGACTGGCGAGGGACGAGGTGACGATGCGCGTCGGGAATGGTTCCAAGGTCGATGTGATCGCCGTCGGCACGCTGCCTCTGCATTTACCTACGGGATTAGTTTTAAACCTCAATAATTGTTATTTAGTGCCAAGTTTGAGCATGAACATTGTATCTGGATCTCGTTTAATTCGAGATGGCTACTCATTTAAATCCGAGAATAATGGTTGTTCTATTTATATGAGAGATATGTTTTATGGTCATGCTCCGATGGTTAATGGTTTATTCTTGATGAATCTCGTACGTAATGATACACATATTCATAGTGTGAGTACCAAAATAGTTAAAGTTGATAACAATAGTCCCACATATTTGTGGCACTGCCGCCTTGGTCACATAGGTGTCAAACGCATGAAGAAGCTCCATGCAGATGGACTTTTAGAGTCTCTTGATTATGAATCATTTGACACGTGCGAACCATGCCTCATGGGTAAAATGACCAAGACTCCGTTCTCAGGAACAATGGAGCGAGCAACCAACTTATTGGAAATCATACATACCGATGTGTGCGGTCCAATGAGTGTTGAGGCTCGCGGTGGCTATCGTTATGTTCTCACCCTCACTGATGACTTGAGTAGATATGGGTATATCTACTTAATGAAACACAAGTCTAAGACCTTTGAAAAGTTCAAGGAATTTCAGAGTGAGGTTGAAAATCAACGTGATAGAAAGATCAAGTTTCTACGATCAGATCGTGGAGGAGAATACTTGAGTCATGAATTTGGCACACACTTAAGAAAATGTGGAATAGTTTCACAACTCACGCCGCCTGGAACACCTCAGCGTAATGGTGTGTCCGAACGTCGTAATCGCACTCTATTAGATATGGTGCGATCTATGATGTCTCTTACCGACTTACCGCTATCTTTTTGGGGCTATGCTTTAGAGACTGCCGCATTCACTTTAAATAGGGCTCCGTCGAAATCCGTTGAGACGACACCGTATGAATTATGGTTTGGGAAGAAACCTAAGCTGTCGTTTCTAAAAGTTTGGGGATGCGATGCTTATGTGAAGAAACTTCAACCTGAAAAGCTCGAACCCAAATCGGAAAAATGCGTCTTCATAGGATACCCTAAAGAAACTGTTGGGTATACCTTCTACCACAGATCCGAAGGCAAGATCTTTGTTGCCAAGAATGGATCCTTTCTGGAGAAAGAGTTTCTCTCGAAAGAAGTAAGTGGGAGGAAAGTAGAACTTGATGAAGTGTTGCCTCTTGAACCGGAAAATGGCGAAACTCAAGAAATCGTTCCTGAGGTGCCTGCACCGACTAGAGAGGAAATTAATGATGATGATCAAGATGCTTCTGATCAAGCTCCTACTGAAACTCGAAGGTCCACAAGGACACGTTCTGCACCAGAGTGGTACGGCAACCCTGTCTTGGAAATCATGTTGTTAGACAACGGTGAACCTTCGAACTATGAGGAAGCAATGGCGGGCCCGGATTCCGACAAATGGCTGGAAGCCATGAAATCCGAGATAGGATCCATGTATGAAAACGAAGTATGGACTTTGACTGACTTGCCCGTTGAACGGCGAGCCATAGAAAATAAATGGATCTTTAAGAAGAAGACAGACGCGGATGGTAATGTAACCATCTATAAAGCTCGGCTTGTCGCTAAGGGTTATCGACAAGTTCAAGGGGTTGACTACGATGAGACTTTCTCACCGGTAGCGAAGCTGAAGTCCGTCCGAATCATGTTGGCGATTGCCGCATACTATGATTATGAGATATGGCAAATGGACGTCAAAACGGCATTCCTTAATGGTTTCCTTAAGGAAGAATTGTATATGATGCAGCCGGAAGGTTTTGTCGATCCTAAGAATGCTGACAAGGTGTGCAAGCTCCAACGCTCGATTTATGGGCTGGTGCAAGCATCTCGGAGTTGGAACATTCGTTTTGATGAGATGATCAAAGCGTTTGGGTTTACACAGACTTATGGAGAAGCCTGTGTTTACAAGAAAGTGAGTGGGAGCTCTGTAGCATTTCTCATATTATATGTAGACGACATACTTTTGATGGGAAATGATATAGAACTCTTGGACAGCATCAAGGCCTACTTGAATAAGAGTTTTTCAATGAAGGACCTTGGAGAAGCTGCTTACATATTAGGCATCAAGATCTATAGAGATAGATCGAGACGCCTCATAGGTCTTTCACAAAGCACATACCTTGATAAGATATTGAAGAAGTTCAATATGGATCAATCTAAGAAGGGGTTCTTACCTGTGTTACAAGGTGTGAAATTGAGCTCAGCTCAATGTCCGACCACGACAGAAGAAATAGAAGAGATGAGCGTCATCCCCTATGCCTCAGCCATAGGTTCTATTATGTATGCCATGCTGTGTACCAGACCTGATGTAAACCTTGCCGTAAGTTTGGTAGGTAGGTACCAAATTAATCCCGGCAAGGAACACTGGACAGCGGTCAAGAATATCCTGAAGTACCTGAAAAGGACTAAGGAAATGTTTCTCGTTTATGGAGGTGACGAAGAGCTCGTCGTAAAAGGTTACGTCGACGCTAGCTTCGACACAGATCTGGATGACTCTAAGTCACAAACCGGATACGTGTATATTTTGAATGGTGGGGCAGTAAGCTGGTGCAGTTGCAAGCAAAGCGTCGTGGCGGGATCTACATGTGAAGCGGAGTACATGGCAGCCTCGGAGGCAGCACATGAAGCAATTTGGGTGAAGGAGTTCATCACTGACCTCGGAGTCATACCCAATGCGTCGGGGCCAATCAAGCTCTTCTGTGACAACACTGGAGCTATTGCACTTGCAAAGGAGCCCAGGTTTCACAAGAAGACCAGGCACATCAAGCGTCGCTTCAACTCCATTCGTGAAAATGTTCAAGATGGAGACATAGAAATTTGTAAAGTGCACACGGATCTGAATGTCGCAGATCCGTTGACTAAACCTCTCCCTAAGGCAAAACATGATCAGCACCAGAACTCTATGGGTGTTCGATTCATCACAATGTAACTAGATTATTGACTCTAGTGCAAGTGGGAGACTGTTGGAAATATGCCCTAGAGGCAATAATAAAAGCATTATTATTATATTTCCTTATTCATAATAATTGTCTTTATTCGTGCTATAATTGTGTTAACCGGAAATCGTAATACATGTGTGAATAACAGACAACAACATGTCCCTAGTGAGCCTCTAGTTGACTAGCTCGTTGATCGACAGATAGTCATGGTTTCCTGACTATGGACATTGGATGTCATCGATAATGGGATCACATCATTAGGAGAATGATGTGATGGACAAGACCCAATCCTAAACATAGCATAAGATCGCATAGTTCGTTTGCTAGAGTTTTCCAATGTCAAGTATCCTTTCCTTAGACCATGAGATCGTGTAACTCCCGGATACCGTAGGAGTGCTTTGGGTATGCCAAACGTCACAACGTAACTGGGTGACTATAAAGGTATACTACGGGTATCTCTGAAAGTGTCTGTTGGGTTGACATGGATCGAGACTGGGATTTGTCACTCCGCTTGACGGAGAGGTATCACCGGGCCCTCTCGGTAATGCATCATCACAATGAGCTCAATGTGATCAAAGTGTTTGATCACGGGATCATGCATTACGGTAACGAGAAAAGTGACTTGCCGGTAACGAGATTGAACGAGGTATTGGTATACCGACGATCGAATCTCGGGCAAGTAAAATACCGATTGACAAAGGGAATCGTATACGGGATTAATTGAATCCTTGACATCGTGGTTCATCCGATGAGATCATCGTGGAGCATGTGGGAGCCAACATGGGTATCCAGATCCCGCTGTTGGTTATTGCCCGAGAGCCGTCTCGGTCATGTCTGCATGTCTCCCGAACCCGTAGGGTCTACACACTTAAGGTTCGGTGACGCTAGGGTTGTGAAGATATGTATGTGCAGTAACCCGAATGTTGTTCGGAGTCCCGGATGAGATCCCGAACGTCACGAGGAGTTCCGGAATGGTCCGGAGGTAAAGAATTATATATAGGAAGTGCTATTTTGGCCATCGGGACAAGTTTCGGTGTTATCGGTATTGTACCGGGACCACCGGAGGGGTCCCGGGGTCCACCAGGTGGGGCCACCTGCCTTGGGGGGCCACATGGGCCTTAGGGGGTGCGCCTTGGCCCACTTGGGCCAAGGGGAACCAGCCCCAAGGGCCCATGCGCCAAGGAAACTTGGAGGAGGGAGAGTCCAAAGGGGGGAAGGCACCTCCGAGGTGCCTTGGGGAGGATGGACTCCTCCCCCCCTCTTGGCCGCACCCCTTCCTTGGAGGAAGGGGCAAGGCTGCGCCCTCCCCCCCTCTAATGCACCTATATAAAGGGGGGCAGGGGTGGGGGGCAGCACACCAATTGCCCTGGCTCCTCCCTCCTCCCTGCAACACCTCCTCCTCCTCCCGTAGTTGCTTAGCGAAGCCCTGCCGGAGTTCTGCTGCATCCACCACCACACCGTCGTGCTGGATCTTCCTCAACCGCTCCTTCCCCTTGCTGGATCAAGAAGGAGGAGACGTCTCCCGTCCCGTACGTGTGTTGAACGCGGAGGTGCCGTCCGTTCGGTACTAGATCATCGGTGAATTGGATCACGGCAAGTACGACTACCTCATCCACGTTCACTCGAACGCTTCCGTTGCGATCTACAAAGTGGTATGTAGATGCTATCTGATCTGAATACTCGTTGCTAGATGAACTCATAGATGGATCTTGGTGAAACCGTAGGAAAAATTTTAATTTTCTGCAACGTTCCCCAACACTCCCCTCCGCGTGGGAAACAACTGCAGAGTCTTCCCTGCCTCCGTGTCGTCCCCTTCCTAGGCCTCGCCGTCGTCCACCGCCCTGGTGCTCTCGGCGCGGCGTGGTCAACGTGGTCAAGGAACGACTTCCATCGGACGTGGACTGTACGTGGAGAGGCTGACAGCTGGGTCCACGGCCGCAGCAAGGAAGTGCCTCCTTATTACACGGAAAATAATGTTTCCTCCACCTGATAGCTGGGACCCACCGGATGGGCCACTGTATTTCACGAAAAAAACGTTTCCCCTGACTGCTGGGACCCACCAGCTACATCTTCGCACGCAAGGAAGTGCGTCCGAGCAAAAAAAACGATTCGCCCCCTGACTGCTAGGACCGACCAGCTACATCTTCACAGGGAAGGAAGTGCCTGACAGTCGGGACCCACATGGTCGAAGCATACGTAGCGTTGTCATTCTGGTCGCAAATGTGTACGTAAATACTAGTCGATGTAGAGGCGCGCACGTGTCGTAGTAGAGGCGCGCATGTAGCATGTACACGTACGTACAGCGGCCAGGGTGCAAGAAAGAAAATACGGCCATGTATGTGTACATACGGGCGGGGTCTCGAACGCCTACTCGCGCATACGTACGGCCAGGGCTCGTGTACATGGCTGGGTCGGAACAGAGAAACAACATCGTTGTCGTGTTCATGGGGAGGCAACGGAATGCGTCATGTTCATGGGGAGGCAACGGAATGCGTCGTGTTCATCGGGAGGGCTTGGACGCAACAAGCGATGGAAACGAGGCCTGGCGTACCGCAGAACGGAGGAAACGGCCTTGTGTTCGACCGAACATGTTTGAAACGGGATCCTGTTCATCGGTAGGGGTCTGGCGTACCGCAAAACGGAGGAAACGGACCTCCTACGGTCGAAACGGGGGTCCTGTTGATCGGGAGGGGTGTGGCGTACTGCAAAACGGAGGAAACAGACTTGTGTTGGAGCGCTACGGAGACACAATTCTCTGATTTGGGTTCGAGCTTATCAGGTTGAAGCTTTTTCACAAAAGCATCACAGCCCCAAACTTTAAGAAATGACAACTTGGGTTTCTTGCCAAACCACAGTTCATATGGTGTCGTCTCAACGGTTTTAGATGATGCCCTATTTAAAGTGAATGCAGCCGTCTCTAAAGCATAACCCCAAAATGATAGAGCTAAATCAGTAAGAGACATCATAGATCGCACTATATCTAATAAAGTGCGGTTACGACGTTCGGACATACCATTATGTTGTGGTGTTCCACACTACTAGGGAAAACCCTAGCAGTAGCGCAGGTTTAATGCCTATCAGGAGCGCGGGGAACCGCGCTACTAGTAAGGCGCTACAGCTAAAGGTTAGCAGTACCGTGGGTTAGACCACGCTACTGCTATATCGACTTAGTAGTAGTGCTTTCTACAATGAGCGCTACCGGTAATTAGTAGTAGCTCTTCTCCCAGCATGCGCGACTACTATTATTCCGTATTTTACTTCTTTTTATTTCATGTTGTATTCATACACCTTCATACAAGTTTTCATATCACAGCAATTTAGAGATTGTTTTTACATCATAATGAGTTATTATATCACTAGGAGAAAGAACCGTGGACTAGTTTCAAGCGGATGGACATCCACTTGAAACTAATCTGCGGTTCTTTCTCCTAGTGATATAATAAATATCATCATCATATCATTAACAACTTATCATCATAATACATGATTGTCATATAACACATCCTCATGATCATCGTTTTCATCAATGAGACATCACATCGCAAGTTGGTCACTAGTCATAATCACAACTACTCCTCATCATCAACTCTCATAAACATATTGTACCTCATAGGACCTAGTACATTCTCTTAGGACCTACTATGTTCTCTTAGGTAAAATATCATAAAACAAGATAGCCCCTGACTCTCCATTGTGGAGAATGGAGATTATCCTGTCTCCAATTCTTGCCTTTCGCACAATGTTGCTTCCAAGAACCTCCTTACGACTATCCATACATTTTTTCCATTCTTCGATTATCATGTGTTCACCGGTTTTAGAAATCCGGTATGGACAGGTGAGATTCGTAGGATGACCTGGCTGTATGTTCAAAACATCAAGGCGACCAATCTGATACATCAAATGAGGCACACATTCCATCGGGATTTTCTGTTGAAAAACATAGTAATAACTTCATAGTTAGCAATGATGTACTAGTTTTAGAAGTATGCAAAAGATGCATGGATGTCGTAATAGTAAAAAATCTTACCAGGGCATCTCCACGGAAGTTACCGTGGTTGAAACCCGTGCACTAGTGGCAGGTATTGACCATAATTTGGAGGAGTGTGATAATAGGTATTGTAATTCTCAAGTTCAGTACAAAATGCGATCAGATGATTTTTCTCCTTATAAGTTAATTCGGAGCCATCAGTGTAGTGGGTTTTGTCTACCATCTTCCGCACATTGTTTGAAGAATGAAAATAAGCTGTCAACTATTTTGAAATAAACAATATAAATTAGTTAATAACTATGTTTGAGAAACTCACATAGCGGTAGAATCGGAAGCGTATCAACAAGGACCCAAATGTCCATATTGTCTTGCTCGATGTCAAGATCACCAAAATCCATGATGACAATCATATCCTCATAAAACCATACATCTTGCAAAGTGCTTCCCAATTTTGGCAACCAAAATGGGTTACGCTCTGAGAATTGTACAGATTTACTTCAAAATCCATATCATGATGGGTCCTTAGGTGTATTTTCTTTGTTTCAAAATTTTCATGGTCTTCAAAACCCATCCTCTGCAAGACATAGCGTCTTGCATGGCATGGGATAAGCTAGTCGAATTGTAAAAGATGAAAATTACATGTTGAAATAGTTGAAGTCGTGCTTAATTACGAAAAAAACACTTGTCATCGTTGCGTACCGTTTCAACATTAAAGGTCTCCTGGAGCTTAATGCTGAAGCGCCGATTTTCGTCCAGGTGAGGCCTATCGCACAGACCTCGGTCGTCGTTGCACCAGTCGCACTCCCCCGAGAGACTTTCGTCGTCCGAGTACGACATTTCCTATGTTCATAATTCAAAGATTAAACTTGTACAATTAAATATATGTACTACAAAAACTAAATTAGATCATTATTATTCATCACGGGTTGACTATCGATCTGTCGAGACTTTTCTTGAAAACTCTCAGCTCACGTGGTGTATACATTCGACCATTGGTGATGGTTGCTACCTCTTGAGCATTGCGTTGGTTTTCCCTTGAAGAGGAAAGGGTGATGCAGCAAAGTAGCGTAAGTATTTCCCTCAGTTTTTTAGAACCAAGGTATCAATCCAGTAGGAGGCTACGCTCAAGTCCCTCGCACCTACACAAACAAATAAAAACCTCGCAACCAACGCAATAAAGGGGTTGTCAATCCCTTCACGGTCACTTACGAAAGTGAGATCTGATAGATATGATAAGATAAAATTTTTGGTATTTTTATAATAAAGATGCAAAGTAAAATAAAAGGAAATAAAAATAGCTAAGTTTTGGAAGATTAATATGATGGAAAATAGACCCGGGGGCCATAGGTTTCACTAGTGGCTTCTCTCAAGAGCATAAGTATTATGGTGGGTGAACAAATTACTACTGAGCAATTGACAGAATTGAGCATAGTTATGAGAATATCTAGGTATGATCATGTATATAGGCATCACATCCGTGACAAGTAGACCGACTCCTGCCTGCATCTACTACTATTACTCCACACATCGACCGCTATCCAGCATGCATCTAGAGTATTAAGTTCAAAAGAACAGAGTAATGCTTTAAGTAATATGACATGATGTAGAGGGATAAACTCATGCAATATGATATAAACCCCATCTTGTTATCCTCGATGGCAACAATACAATACGTGCCTTGTTGCCCCTGCTGTCACTAGGAAAGGACACCGCAAGATTGAACCCAAAGCTAAGCACTTCTCCCATTGCAAGAAAGATCAATCTAGTAGGCCAAACCAAACTGATAATTCGAAGAGACTTGAAAAGATAACCAATCATACATAAAAGAATTCAGAGAAGATTCAAATATTGGTCATAGATAAACTTGATCATAAACCCACAATTCATCGGTCTCAACAAACACACCGCAAAAGAAGATTACATCCAATAGATCTCCATGAGAATCGTGGAGAACTTTGTATTGAGATCCAAAGAGAGAGAAGAAGTTATCTAGCTAATAACTATGGACCCGAAGGTCTGAGGTAAACTACTCACACATCATCAGAGAGGATATGGTGTTGATGTAGAAGCCCTCCATGATCGATGCCCCCTCCGGTGGAGCTCTGGAACAGGCCCCAAGATGGGATCTCGTGGGTACAGAAGGTTGCGGCGGTGGAATTAGATTTTCATGGATGCTTCTGTTGGTTTGGGGGTACGTAGGTATATATAGGAGGAAGAAGTACGTCGGTGGAGCAACGTGGGCCCCGCGAGGGTGGAGGCCACGCCCAGGGGGTAGGCGCGCCCCCCTGCCTCGTGCTCTCCTGGTTGCTTTCTTGACGTAGGGTCCAAGTCCTCTGGATCACGTTTGTTCCGAAAATCACGTTCCCGAAGGTTTCATTCCGTTTGGACTCCGTTTGATATTCTATTTCTGTGAAACTCTGAAATAGGCAAAAAAACAACAATTTAGGCTGGGCCTCTGGTTAATAGGTTAGTCCCAAAAATAATATAAAATTGTATAACAAAGCCCACTAATCATCCAAAACAGAATATAATATAGCATGAAGCAATCAAAAATTATAGATACGTTGGAGACGTATCAATGGTCGCTCCTCCTTTCCTTCCCAAGTGCATTACACCAAAATGTCCAGCACACAGGAACAAAGGAGAAGCGACCCCCGCGACAACAGTCGGGATTCTTCGTCCTCTCATATATGATGGGGACTCTCCCTCACTGATTCCTCTCTGACATTTGTGACCGTCAGTCATGGTCGTTACTCCTCCTTCCCCTAGTGCATAACAAAGGTCTAGCACAACGAGAATAAGGAGAAACGACCCCCACGACAACAGTCGGGATTCTTTGGCCTCGACGGACTTCAAGTCAACCCGAAATATCGTTTAATTATCTTGCTAGAAAATCCAGGCCACTGGATATTTCCTACATATTCTAGCACAAGTCATGCCAAAATTCACGGAAAATTCCGGCATGACCTTTGCTAAAAGAGGACATATCGAGCGCCTAAAATTTGCCGAAACGGAAATTAATCAACACTCTGGCAAAACATAGGCCACTCGGAGGTGTAACCTGCAAACATGACCGGCCACTTAGGAAACCAAATATCCTATTTGAGCAACACAAGATATACATGTTTTTATCTACATCCTATCTTATAGGAATCATATTGACATGGAGATTTGGCTGGTCTCACCTCGAGGTCGGAGGGGGTCGGTGACGGGGACGACGGTGGGGATGATGGAGGGGCTCCTAGATTCTGCAAAAACAAAAACCCTATAAGTTATTACTAATACATCCCAAATAGTATCATACATATAACATCACTAATACAACTAAAACCTTAGCGAACAACGGGTATCGTCGACGGGGATGCGGGATAGGCATCGTCGACGTCGATGCAGGAATAATTGCTTAAACTAAAAAAATAACAACAAATGTGACATGTTCAACTAGTTCTATTAATTCAACTAGTTCTTACTAAAAATAAACTTACTATAAATAAAAATAAACTAGTTCTTTCTAAAAACAAACTAGTTCAACTAGTTATACTAATTTTCTTACTAAAAATACATTAGTTCTATTAATTCAACTAGTTCTTACTAAAAATAAACTAGTTCAACTAGTTTTATTAATTTACTTACTAATTATTTTAAACACTTACTAAAAACAGTAAAAAAAACTAATTATACAATAGTAAAAAAACTACAGAAAAATACAGAAGAAAAAAAAGATGGAGGGAGGAGGAAGGAGAGAGGAGGAGGGGGAGGAGGCCGGTGGGATCGGAGGAGGGAGGGGGCGGGGGAGGAGGGGGAGGGGGCGGCTGGAGGAGGAGGGAGGGGCGGCCGGAGAAGGAGGAGGAGGAAGGGGCGGTGGGAGGAGGGCGGTTGGAGGAGGAGGGAGGAGGAGGGAGGGCAGGAGGGAGGAGGGAGGAGGAGGGACGGAGGGAGTACCTCAGTGGAGGAGCAGCGCGGCGGCGGACGACGGCGGTGGCGGACGATGGCGGCGGCGGACGACGGGTTCGGCGCGGGCGAGAGTGAGTGAGAGGGTCGGGCGCATGGTGAGGATAAGGTAAGTAAGTAGTAGCGCATTTCTGAGATACGTGCTACTGCTATGGAACGTAGCAGTAGCGGTGGTTGTAGATACGCGCTACTGCTAAGTGGGGCTAGCCATCTGCGCCTAGTACAAACATAGCAGCAGCGCGTTTTCCTAGAACGCGCTACTACCAAGGCTAGCCATAGTGGGGATAACATAACCGGTAACATGCACTTGGGACTAGCAAACATGCTTATGTGGCACACAATTAAATAAGAAAGAGAGGGTTATAGTAACATAGGTAGATACCGTATCATGTTAAATGCTATGCTACTTTTTAACATGCATGGCAATAAATATGGTACTCTATGATACTACTTTATGATACTATGCACTATGAAGGTAGTATCATATACTAGTATCATATGCATGATACTAGTATATGTTACTCCCCACTATGAGTAGCCTAAAGTAGTACCAGTTAGTGTGGTTTATTTAAACACGCTACTACTAAGTAGCAGTAGCGCACTGTTTTGTCCAGCGCTACTACTAAGATACTATGTATAAGGTTTTCCCTAGTAGTGCCAGGTGGCGTGAGTTGCGAAACTACTCCGCATTGTTTCGAATGAAGACCAAACTTATAACTCAAATATTCACCTCCACGATCAGATCATAGAAACTTTATTTTCTTGTTACGATGATTTTCCACTTCACTCTGAAATTCTTTGAACTTTTCAAATGTTTCAAACTTATGTTTTATCAAGTAGATATACCTGTATCTACTCAAATCATCTGTTAAGGTCAGAAAATAACGATACCTGCTGCGAGCATCAACACTCATTGGACCGCATACATCGGTATGTATTATTTCCAATAAGTCTGTTGCTCGCTCCATTGTTTCGGAGAACGGAGTGTTAGTCATCTTGCCCATGAGGCATGGTTCGCAAGCATCAAGTGATTCCAAAATCCCATCAGCATGGAGTTTCTTCATGCGCTTTACACCAATATGACCTAAACGGCAGTGCCACAAATAAGTTGCACTATCATTATTAAACTTGTATCTTTTGGCTTCAATACTATGAATATGTGTATCACTACTATCTAGATTCAATAAAAATAGACCACTCATCAAGGGTGCATGACCATAAAAGATATTACTCATATAAATAGAACAACCATTATTCTCTGATTCAAACGAATAACCGTCGTGCATCAAACAATATCCAGATATAATGTGCATGCTTAACGCTGGCACCAAATAACAATTATTCAGGTCTAACACTAATCCCGAAGGTAGATGTAGAAGTAGCGTGCCGACCCGATCACATCGACTTTGGAACCATTTCCCACGTGCATCGTCACCTCGTCCTTAGCCAATCTTCGCTTAATTCGTAGCCCCTATTTCCAGTTGCAAATATGAGCAACAGAACCAGTATCAAATACAGAGGCGCTACTACGAGCATTAGTAAGGTACACATCAATAACATGTATATCAAATATACCTTTCACTTTGCCATCCTTCTTATCCGCCAAATACTTGGGGCAGTTCCGCTTCCAGTGACCAGTCCCTTTGCAGTAGAAGCACTCAGTCTTAGGCTTAGGTCCAGACTTGGGCTTCTTCACTTGAGCAGCAACTTGCTTGTCGTTCTTCTTGAAGTTCCCCTTCTTCCCTTTGCCCTTTTTGTTGAAACTAGTGGTCTTGTTCACCATCAACACTTGATGCTCCTTCTTGATTTCTACCTCCACAGTCTTTAGCACCGCGAATAGCTCGGGAATTGTCTTATCCATCCCTTGCATATTATAGTTCATCACGAAGCTTTTGTAGCTTGGTGACAGTGATTGAAGAACTCTATCAATGACACTATCAACAGGAAGATTTACTCCCAGTTGAGTCAAGTGGTTGTGGTACCCAGACATTCTGAGTATATGTTCACTGACAGAACTATTCTCCTCCATTTTGTAGTTGTAGAACTTACTGGAGACTTCATATCTCTCAATTTGGGAATTTTCTTGAAATATTAACTTCAACTCCTGGAACATCTCATATGCTCCATGACGTTCAAAACGACGTTGAAGTCCCGGTTCTAAGTCGTAAAGCATGTTACACTGAACTATCGAGTAGTCACCTCTGCCAGGCGTTCATAACGTCTGCAGCGGGTCTTGCACCTAGCGGTGCTTTCAGGACGTAATTCTCCTGTGCAGCAATGAGGATAATCCTCAAGTTACGCACCCAGTCCGTGTAGTTGCTGCCATCATCTTTCAACTTAACTTTCTCTAGGAACGCATTAAAATTCAAAGGAACAGTAGCACGGGCCATTTATCTACAACAAAGTTCAATTAATCATATTACTTAAGAACTCCCACTTAGAAAGACATCCCTCTAATCATCTAAGTGATCACGTGATCCAAATCAACTAAACCATGTCCGATCATCGTGTGAGTTGGAGTAGTTTTCAATGGTGAACATCACTATGTTGATCATATCTACTATATGATTCACGCTCGACCTTTCGGTCTCAGTGTTCCGAGGCCATATCTGCATATGCTAGGCTTGTCAAGTTTAACCCGAGTATTCTGCATGTCCAAAACTAGCTTGCATCCGTTGTATGTGAACATAGAGCTTATCACACCCGATCATCACGTGGTGTCTCGGCACGATGAACTGTAGCAACGGTGCATACTCAGGGAGAACACTTATACCTTGAAATTTAGTGAGAGGTCATCTTATAATGCTACTGCCGTACTAAGCAAAATAAGATGCATAAAGGATAAACATCACATGCAATCAAATAAGTGATATGATATGGCTATCATCATCGTGTGCCTTTGATATCCATCTCCAAAGCACCGTCTGTTGGGGAACGTAGTAATTTCAAAAAAATTCCTATGCACACGCAAGATCATGGTGATGCATAGCAACGAGAGGGGAGAGTGTTGTCCACGTACCCTCGTAGACCGAAAACGGAAGCATTATAACAACACGGTTGATGTAGTCGTACGTCTTCACGGCCCGACCAATCAGCACGAGTTCTAGCACACGTTCAGGTCGATGACGATCCCTGGACTCCGATCCAGCAAAGTGTCGGGGATGAGTTCCGTTAGCACGACGGCGTGGTGACGATCTTGATGTTCTACCGTCGCAGGGCTTCGCCTAAGCACCGCTACAATATTATCGAGGATTATGGTGGAGGGGGCACCGCACATGGCTAAGAGATCTCAAGGATCAATTGTTGTGTCTAGAGGTGCCCCCTGCCCCCGTATATAAAGGAGCAAGGGGGAGGGGCGGTCGGCCAGGAGGAGGCGCGCCAGGGAGGAGTCCTACTCCTACCGGGAGTAGGACTCCCTCCTTTCCTTGTCCAACTAGGAGAGGGGAAGGAAGGGAGAGAGGAGAGGAAGGAAAGTGGGGGCGCCGCCCCCCCCCCTCCTTGTCCAATTCGGACTAGAGGGGGAGGGGGCGCGCGGCCTGCCCTGGCTGCCCCTCCTCTGCTCCACTTTGGGCCCATGAGGCCCATTAACCCCCCGGGGGGTTCCGGTAACCCCCCGGTACTCCGTTCTATATCCGATAACCCCCGGAACCATTCCTGTGTCCGAGTATAGTCGTCCAATATATCAATCTTTATGTCCCGACCATTTCGAGACTCCTCGTCATGTCCGTGATCACATTCGGGACTCCGAACAACCTTCGGTACATCAAAACATATAAACTCATAATGAAACTGTCATCGTAACGTTAAGCGTGCGGACCCTACGAGTTCGAGAACAATGTAGACATGACCGAGACACGTCTCCGGTCAATAACCAATAGCAGAACCTGGATGCTCATATTGGCTCCTACATATTCTACGAAGATCTTTATCGGTCAGACCGCATAACAACATAGGTTGTTCCCTTTGTCATCGGTATGTTACTTGCCCGAGATTCGATCGTCGTTATCTCAATACCTAGTTCAATCTCGTTACTGGAAAGTCTCTTTACTTGTTTCGTAATACATCATCTCGCAACTAACTCATTAGTTTCATTGCTTGCAAGGCTTAAGTTATGTGCATTACCGAGAGGGCCCGCAGATACCTCTCCGACAATCGGAGTGACAAATCCTAATCTCGAAATACGCCAACCCAACATGTACCTTCGGAGACACCTGTAGAGCTCCTTTATGATCACCCAGTTACGTTGTGACGTTTGGTAGCACACAAAGTGTTCCTCCGGCAAACGGGAGTTGCATAATCTCATACTCATAGGAACATGTATAAGTCATGAAGAAAGCAATAGCAACATACTAAATGATCGGGTGCTAAGCTAATGGAATGGTTCATGTCAATCACATCATTCTCCTAATGATGTGATCCTGTTTAATCAAATAACAACACATGTCTATGGTTAGGAAACATAACCATCTTTGATTAACGAGCTAGTCAAGTAGAGGCATACTAGTGACAATATGTTTGTCTATGTATTCACACAAGTATTATGTTTCCGGTTAATACAATACTAGCATGAATAATAAACATTTATCATGATATAAGGAAATAAATAATAACTTTATTATTGCCTCTAGGGCATATTTCCTTCACCGTCATGATCACCATCGTCACCGGCTTGACGCCTTGTTCTTCATCGAAGCATTGTTGTCGTCTCGCCAACTATTGCTTCTACGACTATCGCTTCCGCTTAGTGATAAAGTAAAGCAATTACATGGCGATTGCATTTCATACAATAAAGCGACAATCATATGGCTTCTGCCAGTTGCCGATAACTGTTACAAAACATGATCATCTCATACAACAATTTATATATCATCACGTCTTGACCATATCACATCAAAGCAAGCCCTGCAAAAACAAGTTAGACGTCCTCTACTTTGTTGTTGCAAGTTTTACGTGGCTGCTACGGGCTTCTAGCAAGAACCGTTCTTACCTACGCATCAAAACCACAACAATTTTTCGTCAAGTGTGCTGTTTTAACCTTCAACAAGGACCGGGCGTAGTCAAACTTAATTCAACTAAAGCTGGAGAAACAGATACCCACTAGCCACCTATCTGCGAAGCACGTCGGTAGAACCAGTCTCATGAATGCGGTCATGTAATGTCGGTCTGGGCTGCTTCATCCAACAATACCGCCGAATCAAACTAAGGCATTGCTGGTAAGCAGTATGACTATTCTTGCTCACAACTCTTTGTGTTCTACTCATGCATATAACATCTACGCATAGACCTGGCTCGGATGCCACTGTTGGGGAACGCAGTATTTCAAAAAAATTACCTACGATCACGCAAGATCTTTCTAGGATATGCATAGCAGCGAGACAGGAGAGTGTGTCCATGTACCCTCGTAGACCGAAAGCAGAAGCGTTTAGTAACGCGGTTGATGTAGTCGAATGTCTTCGCGATTCAATCGATCCTAGCACCGAACGTACGGCACCTCCGTGTTCAGCACACGTTCAGCTCGATGACGTCCCTCGAGCTCTTGATCCAGTTGAGGCCGAGGAAGAGTTCCGTCAGCACGACGGCGTGGTGACGGTGATGATGAAGTTACCGGCGCAGGGCTTCGCCTAAGCACTACGACGATATGACCGAGGTGTGTAACTATGGAGGGGGGCGCGCACAGCTAAGAGAAGACTTGGTGTGCCTTTGGGGTGCCCCCTGCCCACGTATATAAAGGAGGGTGGGAGAGAGACCGGCCCTCCTACGGACGCGCCAAGTGTAGGACTCCCAAGTCCTAGTAGGATTCCCTTTCCTTTTCGGAGTAGGAAAGAAGGAAAGGAGGGAGAGGGAGAAGGAAAGGGGGGGCGCTCCCCCACCCCTTGTCCAATTCGGTTTGGGCAGGGGGAGGCGCGCGCCACCTCGTGGCCCTTCTACCCTCTCTCCACTAAAGCCCAATAAGGCCCATTAACTCCCCCAGGCGAATTCCCGTAACTCACACCCGATCGAATCGCTCGGAACCATTCCGATGTCCGAATATAGCCTTCCAATATATCAATCTATACCACTCGACCATTTCGAGACTCCTCGTCATGTCCGTGATATCATCCGGGACTCTGAACAAACTTCATTCATCAAATCACATTACTGATAATCGTCATGGAACATTAAGCGTGCGGACCCTATGGGTCCGAGAACTATGTAGACATGACCGGGACACATCTTCGGTCAATAACCAATAGAGGAACCTGGATGATCATATTGGCTCCTACATATTCTACGAAGATCTTTATCGGTCAAACCGCATAACAACATACGTCATTCCCTTTGTCATCGGTATGTTACTTGCCCCAGATTCGATCGTCGATATCATCATACCTAGTTCAATCTCGCTACCGGTAAGTCTCTTTACTCATTCCCTAATGCATTATTCCATAACTAACTCATTAGTCACATTGCTTGCAAGGCTTTATAGTGATGTGCATTACCGAGAGGGCCCAGAGATACCTCTCCGATACACAGAGTGATAAATTCTAATCTCGATCTATGCCAACTCAACAAACACCTTCGGAGACACCTGTATAGCATCTTTATAATCACCCAGTTACGTTGTGACGTTTGATAGCACACAAGGTGTTCCTCCGGTATTCGGGAGTTGCATAATCTCATAGTCAAAGAAATATGTATAAGTCATGAAGAACGCAATAGCAATAAAACTGAATGATCAACATGCTAAGCTAACGGATGGGTCTTGTCCATCACATCATGCTCCTAATGATGTGATCCCGTTCATCAAATGACAACACATGTCTTTGGTCAGAAAACTTAACCATCTTTGATTAACGAGCTAGTCAAGTAGAGGCATACTAGGGACATTCTGTTTTGTCTACGTATTCACACATGTACTAAGTTTCCGGTTAATACAATTCTAACATGAATAATAAACATTTATCATGATATAAGGAAATATAAATAACAACTTTATTATTGCCTCTAGGGCATATTTCCTTCACCATGCTCGTCCAGGAGCTCTGACACTCGGCAAAGTCGGCACCTCCCATGTTGCGTGATTGGTGGCCGACCAACAGGGTGTGGTATCTGATACGTCTCCAACGTATCTATAATTTTTTATTGCTCCATGCTATATTATCTACTGTTTTGGGCAAGACTGGACTTTATTATCCACTTTTATATTACTTTTGGGACTAACCTATTAACTGGAGGCCCAACCCAGAATTGCTGTTTTTTGCCTATTTCAGTGTTTCGCAGAAAAGGAATATCAAACGGAATCGAAACGGAACGAAATCAACTGGAGAAGTTATTTTTGGAAGGAAAGCTACCGGATGGACTTGGATCCCACGTCAGGAGCTAAGGGAGGTGCTCATGAGGGTGGGGGCGCGCCCCCCTGCCTCGTGGGGCCCCCGAAGCTCCACCGACGTACTTCCTGCACCCATAGATACCTACATACCCTAAAACTTCCAGAACAGAGAATAGATCGGGAGTTCCGCCGCCGCAAGCCTCTGTAGCCACCAAAAACCAATTGGGACCCTGTTCCGGCACCCTGCCGGAGGGGGGAACCCTCACCAGTGGCCATCTTCATCATCCCGGCACTCTCCTTGACGAGGACGGAGTAGTTCACCCTCGGGGCTGACACTAGTAGAAAAAGGGTCAAACGTGAAGCACAATAGTGCCGGTTTGAATTTCAGTCGGCATTAATGTGTACAATAGCAACGGTTCGTGGCGGCGATCAGTAGCACCGGTTCGTGGCGAACCTTTAGTACCGGTTCATGCCACGAACCGGTACTAAAGAGGCTGTGTCAGCCTGCGGTCAGGCTATGGCCCTACAATCACCATTTAGTGCCGGTTCGTACCACGAACCGGTACTAATGAGGTTATGGCAAGCTATTTTTAGTCCCACCTCGCTCCCCTAACAAGCCTTTTACCACCTTAAATATGTTATTTCTCAAACTATCACAAGCACTTGGTCTTCATTGAACTCTATGTGTAGAATTTGTGGCCGCAATATGAGTCTTCATCGGTTTATAAATCGTTGATGACTCATATTGACAATTCAGATTGTACACACAAAGATCATTGATGATCAAAGTATTTTTATGTTATAAGATCATATTGACAATTTAGACTGTAAAGAAATATAAGATCATGATGTAAATGCTCTTATATTTTTTGCGTCCAGTATGCACCATTCAAAATGACGCCATCAACTTTCAACCATTTCTGCCTTCATTTGCTATTTTTCATGCATTCAATGATTTGTTTTCAGAACTAAATGACCTGGAAATTGAAAAGCACTACAAATGAACTCTGAAAAAGTTGAAACTTGGCATGGTATCATCATTTCACCCACATAGATTGTTCAAAAAAGTAGAGGGGGTTACGGCAAAAACTGGATGCACTTCGTTTACAAACTGGACAATCTCTTTCGAAGTATTCAGGTTTCTGACGAAATTGAACTCATCTGTTACAAAGGCATTTCATTTTTTTAAACTTATTACAACTCCAGACTTTTTTGTGCATTCAGTATGCACCATTCAAAGCGACGCCATCAACTTTCAACCATTTCTGCCTTCATTTGCTATTTTTCATGCATTCAATGATTTGTTTTGAGAACTAAATGACCTGGAAATTGAAAACCACTACAAATGAACTCTGAAAAAGTTGAAACTTGGCATGGTATCATCATTTCACCCACATAGATTGTTCAAAAAGTAGAGAGGGTTACGGCAAAAACTGGATGCACTTCGTTTACAAAATGGACAATCTCTTTCGAAGTATTCAGGTTTCTGACGAAATTAAACTCATCTGTTACAAAGGCATTTCATTTTTTTTAAACTTATTACAACTCCAGACTTTTGGTGCATTCAGTATGCACCATTCAAAGCGACGCCATCAACTTTCAACCATTTCTTCCTTCATTTGCTATTTTTCATGCATTCAATGATTTGTTTTGAACTAAATGACACTAAATTTTGTGCAGGCAGCGCACCACCTTTAGTACCGGTTGGTGGCTCCAACCGGTACTAAAGGGTGACCAGTACTACAGTTTCTTAGTAAGCTGTTTTTTAGTCCCACCTCGCCAAGAGAGAGGGACTAGGAGCGGTTTATAAGCCCTGAGTGCAGAGACGATGAAGAAGAGGCTCAATGCTCACATTGCTTAGCTTCAAGCCTTCACGAATGTGGTAGATTGCACGGAGCTACGAGCAGTGCAGTTTACACTATTCCAAAAGGCTTGAAGCAAATTAACGAGCATTGCACCTCTTTTTTATTTTTAATAACTTATTACAACTCCGGACTTATTACACTACAAGTCGGCATTTCTTTTTTTAAAACTTTGGTTATAACTCCAGACTTTGACCATCAAGTTTTGCAGAAAAGAAAAAATAGCAGAAAAGAAAAAATAGCAGAAAAGAAAAAAACTATAGCTGAAAAGAAAAAAACTATATAAAAAAATTACTCAGAAATAAATAGAAGAAAATAAATATAGCAGAAAAGAAAAAAACTACTCAGAAATAAATAGAAGAAAAAATAAAGCAGAAAAGAAAAAGATTATATTTGCTATTTTTCAATCGTTCACAAAATGACCGTGAAATTGAAAATCACTACAAAATGAACTCTGAAAATATTGAATTTTGGCAAACTAGATGAATAAAACTACTCACAAATAAATAGAAGAAAATAAATATAACAGAAAAGAAAAAACTATACAAAAAACTACGCAGAAATAAATAGAAGAAAATAAAGCAGAAAAGAGAAAAACTATAAAAAAAATGGGGCGCTGCCCTGTGGGCCTGCTAGGCCATGGGCGTGCAATTACATGCCTTAAAGGCCCAGCAGACTCACAGGGCAGCGCGCAGAGTTTAGGCCCACAAACCTGCTATATAGTGGAGTTCAAAGAGGCAGTCGCGGCTGGGTTTATAAACCAGTGAGGCTGCCCTTCGCCCGGCGAGGTGGGACTAAACTTTGGGGTGGCAGCGCGAGGCCTTTAGTACCGGTTGGTGGCTCCAACCGGTACTAAAGACCACCCTTTAGTACCGGTTGGAGCCACCAACCGGTACTAAAGGACTGCTCTTCCCGCCTCTTGGTCTGGCCAAAGTTGGCCTTTAGTACCGGTTGGTGGCTCCAATCGGTACTAAAGGCCTCTCCTATATATACAACACTTACGAAAATTCAGTTAAATCTTCCCACTTCTTTCGTCTCCAACCTCTCGCGCGCCGCTCGAACCCGTCCTCGCCGCCCGTCGCCCGTCGTCGCCGTCCCCGCCGCCGCCCGTCGTCGTCGCCGTCTCGCGCCGCCGCCCCGAACGCGGCGCGCCGCCGTCCGTCGTCCTCCCGCCACGGTCCCGTGCGTCTCTCACTCTCGCGTATATACCCGTCGCGCCGCCGTCCGTCGTCGTCGCACCCGGCCCGTACGCCGGCGCCCCCACCCATACGTACGCCGCCGCCCCCGCCCCGTACGCCGGCGCCCCCGCTCGCCGCGCGCACATACACATATACACACATATATACGTACACTACACACATACACACACACACATGCACACACACACACAGACACACACACACATTTTTTTACTTATTTTCTGTTTTTTAGAAAAGTTAATTAGATGATCGAATGTTAGATTAATGTCGAATGTTAGATGAATTAGCTAGATAGAAATTTGTCGAACTAGAGATTTGAACTAGTTGAATAATTAATATAACTAGTTTATTTTTAGTAAGAAAATTATCGAACTAGTTTATTTAGGTATATGCGATTTGAACTAGTTCAATAATTAATATAACTAGTTTATTTAGGTATATGAGATTTGAACTAGTTCAATAATTAATATAACTAATTTATTTTTAGTAAGAAAATTTAGGTATCTGAGATTAGATGATCTAATTAAAATATTATTTGTTAATGAATTTTTTTGTTCATTTAATTTTTTATATATTTTGAGTTTATGTAAATGTGAGATTAATGTCGAATGTTAGATGAATTAGATAGAAAAGTTAAATATATAGTAATGTCAATTGTTAGAGATGAATATAGTTAGATATATTAATGTTAAATGTTAGATGAATATATATTTGGCTAGATATATGTGTTTAATGTTTCACCTATATAAACATAGGAAATGTCATCTGACGACGAAAAAGATTTTATTATGTGCGAACACTGTGAAGACCAGCGCGGCCTGTGCGACAGAAATTTCCTTATTGATGGTAGGCGCTTCAGCATCAAGCTGGATGAGACATTCGAAGTTGATACAGTAAGTCACTTTGTCAATTATTATTTAAATGCAAAACTTATGCTTCATTTGCTTCAACTTATAATTTTAAATTTTCACTATTCTACTAGCGCATCCCCAGCCATACAAGAATTTTTGTCTTGGATAAGATAGGTTTTAGTGCTATAGATGATATGGAGGTAAAGAGAGTTTACTTGAAGATGGAGCATGGGTATACTTTCAACGTCAAATTATATAATGGAGACACATACACCCATTTTGAATGCAAAACTTGGCAAGCACTATGAAAGGCTTATGCATTTGAGCCTGATATGGTTATCACCTTTGATATTCGTCCGGAAGATGATATTGAAGGTAATATAGACATCTGGGTCGATATGCAAACGCCTCCAGTTCTACCATTATGTGAGTTTTTCTCAACCATGCATGCATATGTTTATGTCTTTGATACAGTTTATTCAAAAATAGTTGACAACTAATTTGTATTGTCAGCTTATTTCAGTTCAAGCAAACATGTCCGGCGCTTGGTAGACAGGACCTACTACTGCCTCGGGGCTCAACTAAACTGCGAGGAGATAAATCATTATGTTTCATGGCTTGAGGATCTTAATACTGTCAAGACAATTTTTTTCCTGAACTTAGAAATGTTAGTACTCAAAACGTGCGACCAATGGTGATCGTATTGAACTACGGTCACATCTATAATCGAAAGATGGTAAGATTTTAACTATTTGTCCTTAATTAGTGCATATTTTGCATACATTATTTTTGAAGCTAAACTTTCATTGCTTAGTATATTAATTACTATACGATGTTCTTCAACAGGGACTTCCGATGACAGTTGTGCCTCAGTGGATCGAGACTAAAGGTGACATGTCAATGGTTAGCTTACGGCCAAGATATCCTACATTGCACATGAGTGCATTCAGGATTCTGAAAGCGAAGAATGCTTAATAGTGAAAGATTGAAGCAAAATTGTTAACGATCGCAGAGAAGTACTAGGGGGCGGCAAGGAGAAGCGCAACCCAAGATTAGGAGACAGATTCATCTGCATGCTCCAGTATGATGAATCAGGAGAGCTATACATGTTCTATGCTATTCTACCTGAGAGGGAGCAGCAGGAGTAGCTACTAGTTCATGCTCTTAATTAGTACTTATCTCATGTCCGTGTCCTGAACTTCGATGTTGGTGATGATTATGTTGAACTTGATGATATCTTTGCTTCTGTTACAAAGTGAATGCTTCCTCTTTAAGCTAGCCAGTGTTGGTGATGATTAGATAGCTAGCGGTAATGACTATGATGATTAAATAGTGGTAATTAGACGACTACGATGATTTTTAGCTAGCTAGAGTTTATTTATTTATTAATATGCGATGATGATGATGATGATGATGATGATGATGATGATGATGATGATGATGATGATGATGACTACAACTCATTATAACGTAAAACAATCCTAAATTAAATTGATAACACAAATTTAATTGAAAAATACAAAATAAAACAAAAACCCACAAACATTTAGTACCGGTTGGTGTTACCAACCGGTACTAAAGGGCTCCCGGCCCCCGGAGCTGGCTCGTGCCACGTGGTTTCCCTTTAGCACCGGTTGGTGCTGAACCGGTACTAAAGGGGGGGATTTAATGCCCACACTTTAGTGCCGGTTACGAAACCGGCACTAAAGAGCCTTACGAACCGGTGCTATTGCTCGGTTCTGCACTAGTGTGAGGGTATGTACCAGTAGCTATGTGTTTGACCTCTCTCTCTCGTGTTCTTGATTTGGCACGATCTTGATGTATCACGAGCTTTGCTATTATAGTTGGATCTTATGTTGCTTCTCCCCCTCTACTCTCTTGTAATGGATTGAGTTTCTCCTTTGAAGTTATCTTATCGGATTGAGTCTTTAATGATTTGAGAACACTTGATGTATGTCTTGCCGTGCGTATCTGTGGTGACAATGGGATATCACATGATTCACTTGATGTATGTTTTGGTGATCAACTTGTAGGTTCCGCCCATGAACCTATGCATAGGGGTTGGCACACGTTTTCGTCGTGATTCTCCGGTAGAAACTTTGGGGCACTCTTTGAGGTTCTTTGTGTTGTATTGAATAGATGAATCTGAGATTGTGTGATGCATATCGTATAATCATACCCACGGATACTTGAGGTGACAATGGAGTATCTAGGTGACATTAGGGTTTTGGTTGATTTGTGTCTTAAGGTGTTATTCTAGTACGAACTCTAGGGTTGTTTGTGACACTTATAGGGATAGCCCAACGGATTGATTGGAAAGAATAACTTTGAGGTGATTTCGTACCCTACCATAATCTTTTCGTTTGTTCTCCGCTATTAGTGGCTTTGGAGTGACTCTTTGTTGCATGTTGAGGGATAGTTATATGATCCAATTATGTTATTATTGTTGAGATAACTTGCACTAGTGAAAGTATGAACCCTAGGCCTTGTTTCCTATCATTGCAATACCGTTTACGCTCACTTTTATCTTTACTTACCTTGCTGTTTTTATATTTTCAGTTTACAAAAACATATATCTACCATCCATATTGCACTTGTATCACCATCTCTTCGCCGAACTAGTGCACCTATACAATTTACCATTGTATTGGGTGTGTTGGGGACACAAGAGACTCTTTGTTATTTGGTTGCAGGGTTGCTTGAGAGAGACCATCTTCATCCTACGCCTCCCACGGATTGATAAATCTTAGGTCATCCACTTGAGGGAAATTTGCTGCTGTCCTACAAACCTCTGCACTTGGAGGCCCAACAAATTCTACAAGGAGAAGGTTGCGTAGTAGACATCAGTATCCATGAGTCCCACCAAATTCTGACCGACTGCTCCTTACCGATGCGCTATACTAAGCCTTTCTTCAGCAAATCCAACCCACGCACAATTGATTGCCAAGTTGCGATGCATTGCTAGTAAAAACAGTATCTTCTAGTCGTCCATTAGGGAAATACCTTGCCTTCAAGACGCGGGCGCAATGACATTCCGGGTTGACCAAAATACGCCAAGCTTGCCGAGCCAACATTGCTTGGTTGAATAGTCTGAAGTCCTTGAATCCCATACCCCTAGCTGACTTGGGCTTCAGCAGCGAGTCCCAAGATTTACAGTGTGTTCTCCTCTTGCCTATATATGCGCCCCACCAAAAGCTACGGATCATCCGCCCAAGATCATCACAAGTGCTTCTAGGAAATTTAAACAAACTACAGATCATCCGCCCAAGATCATCCGCGACCACTCACTACATAACGCTTGTAGCTAACCACCAGACATATTGCTAATTAGTGACTAATAAGCACCACGACTTTTAACGAACTAACACCATCGGCATATACAAATATTTTCCAAAAAGTATCGAACAATTTATTTAAATTCCAACCGTTTTTAGACAAGCGCTAACAATTTCTGAAAAATGTGAACACTTTTTGGAAAAATAACAATTTTTGAAATTCCATTCAGTTTTTGAATTTTCAAACACTTCCTGAAAAACTTGATCAAATTTAGAAAATCTGAAGAGATTTCGTTGTTCAGAATTATTTTTGGAAAATTGAACATTTCGAGTAACATGAACAAAATATTGAAATTCTGAACATTTTCTTAAAAACCTGAACAATTTTTTAAATGCAGAAACAAAAAAATCTGAAGTCTATACAAAGATGTGAACAAATTTTGAAAAACATGTAAAAATATTTAAATTCCAAACATTTTCAAAAACATGAACAAATTTCAAAATTCCGAACAATTTTTAAATAGGTGATTTTTTAAAGATGAAAAAACATTGGAATTCCAAACATTTTAAAGAAAATATGAACAATTATTGAATACATGAACAAATTACGAAATTTTGAACAATATTTCAAAATGTGAACCAATGTTTAAAAACATGAACAAAAATATTGAAACTCTGAACATTTTGAAAACACGTGAAGAAATTTTAAAATTCTGAATTTTTTTAAAAAGTGAAGAGTTTTGAAATTATGAACAATTTTTGAAAATTTTGAAGTTATGAAGAAAATAAAAAATAAACAGAAAAAAAACAAGAAAGAAAACGAAAAACCTAAAGAAAGAAGTAGAAACCAACAGGAAAAAAACCCGGTTAATGAATCTTCTAGAAGGCTCCAAATCAGGTCCGGATACTGTACAAAAATAGAAAACTTTGCTAGTAAATGAGCCGGCCCGCTGCATCGTTCGCTCCCGCATCCTTGTGCGAAGGGTCGACATTGCAACGCAGCAAGGGGCGTATAGGGTTTTACTGTTTGCTCTGCCTTTTATTTTTTGTCGATCGCTCCAGAATGGTAAGGCCCATAGTTGAATTATTATTTTTGAGCAAACATAGTTGAAGGGGAGACGCTACGCATCCGCCGGGTGATCTGTACGAAACATCCGCAACCTCGACGGCCGTTCGATGTACCCGCGCGTAGCCGTCCGATCTACTTTTGACGTGCGGCTCGGTCTTCTTCCCCGATCCATTAATTCCTGAAACAACGGTCGAGTTGCAGAAACATGTGTCTCCCGAGCCATTCGATGCGTGATGCGAGGCGTTCAATCCTCCTCTCTAATTTCCTGCAGTGATGCTCTTGTTGCAAGATCTGGTCTTCTCTGATTTCCTGCAACAAGACCTTGTTGCGAAACCTCATCTTCTACAATTTTTCTAAAACAACGGTCCAGTTGTAAAAACAAGCGTCTAATTTCCTGCACATCTTTCATACGTCTAATTTTCTGCAACAAGATCCTTGTTGCAAAAATTGCAACAACATCTTCCGTTGTGTCTAATTTTCCGTAACAAGACCCTTGTTGCAAAAATTAAAACATCTCAACCGCATCTAATTTTCTGCAACATGACCCATGTTGCAAAATTAGCACGGCCATGGATGGGAGCACCTACAGCCAAATTTGAGCTACAAAAATGCCTACAACACATCACTATAACGAGCCAATTTTAGCTACAAAGAAATCAAGTTTCTGCAACAAACCGATCTGAGAAATCCCAATCCCCTGCTACAACTACACATCTACAGGCCAACACCTACATCGGTGGCGCCGACGAGGGCGCCTCACTACAACAGAGCACCGTTGCGATGAGCCCGCGTAGCCGTCGAGGAGGAGCCGCCGAGCAGAGGAGAACCATCTGAGAGCCAACCAGAAATGGGGGGAAGGAGCACGCGGCTGTACCTGCTTGTGTCGTCCCCGGCCACCGCCGACCCCGAAGCGGTCGCCGTCGTCACCGTGTTGGATGCGCCCGCGTCCCCCCACACCGGGCGCCGTCGCCGCCCGCCGTTGCCCTACCAGATCCCACCACTGCCGCCCTAACAGACACAACGGAGCTGCGGGAGCGGGAGCACTGCGAGAGCATTACAGCTGCATAAATGATTCCTGAAACAGCCGCCCAGTTTTAGAAACGTCTGCGCGTGATGCAGAAGCGAGGAACGCTCTCGTCCGTCTGATTAACACACGATCCGACGAACGCGGAGCCGGCGGACGCGCGAGCGTTATCAGTCGGTTGAAGGTAAGCTTTTTTCATAGTTGAATTATATAAATACTACTAGTCTATGTAACTTCAAAATGGTGCAGTATTTCGGCCTATTGTGCCCCAGCGACCGAGGGTCATGCACGAGGCGTGTGCTGTACGTGGTTGGCAACAAAATGAACATAGGATTGGCTTATTTAGTCCCACCTTGCTTGCTTGAGGGCATGGCGGGCTGGGTTGTGCTATGAAGGAGACAAACAAGGGCATTGTCAAAGTACAAAGGAATGCTAAACCCAAGACATGCAGACAGCTAGGCAAAATAAAAATGAATTAAAATAATAGACCCGACGGGTGCCCAATTGGGTCGGGTCACCCATCCGGTTCTGGCATGGGTCTAGGATCGTGTGCAGACTGTACGCCCGCTAAATATTCGGGCATGGATATGAGAGAGCTTGACCCGGCCAATCCTCTACTCTTGTCGGCCCAAGCGTTTACGGATTTTAAAAAAGTTACTAAATTTTGATAGAAAAAAGTCATGGGCCCGGCCCAAATAATTTTGATATAAAGTCCATGGCCTCAGAAGAAGTAGCCGAAGACAAGCGTGATCAGGGACGCCCTGGCAACAGCTGGGGCGGCAGCCGACATGCTGGAGGTCGGTGCGGGAGCCGGTCCGTCCGCCGCGGAGGCTGTGCCGACCAAGGCGGCGGTGGCAGCCACGGTGAGGATCTTGAGCTTGAGAGTCGGTGTCATTTGCTTTCTCCTTGACGGATGCTGCTGCAATGAGATACTCCCTCCATCACGGTTTATAGGGCGCCCTTCCAAAACCATGCATTTTCATATGGGAAGGGGATTAAGGCGCAATGCATTAACTGCTCGGTTAATTAGAGGGCGAGAAAAGGAAAAGCAGCCCACAATCTCCTCTACTACATCTCTCTCAGTTTATAGGGCGTGCACGTACCCCTAGGTTGTCAATTTAAACAACCTAATACAAGTCATATATTACAAAAAATATACCAACATAAACTTCGGAGTCTCTACTTTCAAAAGGTATAATTTTTGTGTTATATAGTTTATATTAGGGTGATAAAATTGACAACCTAAGTATACGTGCAGGACTTGTAAACTGAAACGGAGGTAGTAGTTCCAATTGTTTCGCTGGTGCGCTGGTGTAAAGACGGGTGAGAGAAAGCAGCGTGCAGCCAACGCATGCACGGTGATGGCTCGGTTATTGGCCGATGGCAGTAATCCACCATAATTGTGCGAATAATTAGGCATCGCAGTTTAACTACCCATGCTGTTTTTCAGTCGTGCGCAAAGGAATTTACAGCCAATCGCTAATCACCTAGATCCCAGAGATTGCTCATGCGCGCCCTGTAAACTCTGACGGAGGGAGTAGCAAAGATTGATCTGGTGCTGTGAGAGAACTGAAGGTGCTGTCAAGCTTGTTTTTTTTTCGAGGGTACGCCAAAGGCGTACCTTAGCTTTGTAGACGGGAGAAAGTTATGTACAAGAGTTTACATCGACGCTAGGTAGTCCACCTACATAGACCTACCACTGCCTCCTAACAAAGTCCAAAGCCTATTACTCACAAAACGTAGCTACTCCGGACGATCCAGCCCTAGTCCACTGCTCTAGTTCTTGCCAGATCAGGTCTACCGTACCCCCTTCAGCTGTCAAGCTTGTGATATTGGGTGGAGGAGGTGAGATCATTTGGGGTTTTTATATAGGAGTTCTTGGAGTTAGAGATTACAGACTTGGGAGTTGAAGGTCTCTGCAGGTTTCGGGCTGTATTCCTTCTGGCCGGCTGGCCGATGCTTGGTTGGCTGCTTCGCTGGTTATTGTTTGGCATGGATTAAAATAGCAAATGGTTGGCCAATTGATAGCTGTTGCGTTTTGTGCTGATTGAATGCCATGTGTTTGGTTGTGTTGTGGGCTGGTTTTCGCATTATGCAACCATGGAATGCTTAGTTAACTCACAAAGACTTTGTTGACATGATGTGTTTTTCTAAGATTGGTTTCTGTTTGAACTATAAGTGTTTGGAACCACTGACGGAGCTAGAATCAAAGTCCTGGGCGGGCCAAGCTAAAGGCTGCCAAAATTTTCTTGCAAACATTGCCTAGATTTACCCTTAGGCCTACTTTTTTTGCAGCAAAGCTGGGCGGGCCACGGCCTGGTTTTGCTTGCATGTAGCTCCGCCACTGTTGGAACCATTTGATGGTAAACGTGGAAACTGTGGTTCGTTTTTTGTCTTAAATTTAACTGACTTTGTGGCTCCAGATAGGACTAGTGAAAGAAAATGACCTACTGCACTTATGTCATGGGGACAATAATGCTATGTACTTTAAGGTTTATGTCTTCTTTTCTTTTCGTTTTTTTCTTGGCTTCATGTAAACAATTCTTGTACTTTTTTTGGTTATTTTCCTACCTTAATGAAATGGTCGGAGCGGACGCCATTTCTATTAGCACAAAAAAAAATGCTAAGTAACTTTCATCTTGTGGCCAATGGGAAGAACCTTAAATCTGTCAAATCTTTTCTCCATTAGTGAGGCAAATCCAGATTTTACCTATATTTTGCCATTAGTAATAATTCGCAAATAGTGGTCCACTCCAGACTCCATACCATCTGATGCACATTCTTCCCACTACTGTTCTTTCATCTAAACTGCTCAGTGATTAGACTAATCAAATGGGGATCTAATATACCTACTATAATTGAATTATTCATCTATATCAAAAGATCCACCACAAGAATTATATAGGTGATCATAATTATGATAAATATTTCATATGATCTAGACATGACAAAACAAAGAGAGAGGTTTACCACATAACTACTACCACAAATAGTCAAGCGGAATGTCGTGGTGATGATCTTGACGAAGAATGGCGGTGAGTTCTCCCTCCTGCTGGGTCCCAAAGATTCAATCTACTGATGTTCCATCTCTGTTTCGTAGTAGTGCTCTGTGATCGTGCCGAAAAAATCCAATAAAAATAGGATAGGCTTTTCATGTGTATACTCCGAGTGATTCATGTGGCCATAGAAGAAAAGGACGAAGGATCTTCCCACTCTGGATACCCTAGATCCCGAGGTTGAGGCCAGGTTGTGGATGAGCGGAGATCATCATTGAGGGGGGAGGTGGAGCTGGTTCTTCTTGGGAGTCTTCTATATGATGCCACACTCCACACACAGTCTCGGGGGATCCTCAACTTTGACTCACCATTTGTGTCTCCGGTCCATCCTCCCCGTCGTTCTTCTCGACCACGAGCATTCATCCCTAGGAGAAAGGGGGGTTCTGGTGGAGGAGCAAGTCGTGTGAGGAGTGGTCCTCTCGCTTGGCACATGCAGTGTCTTGGCCCAATGAAGACCCCCAGGAAGCACCGCAAGGGCCTCCTCAATGAGGAGGGCTTCAGAGAGGCACTGTTTTCATCGACACAACCTCCCGTGGAACACTCACCCTTGGCGCGAGGGGGGGCTTCATCTACCGATAGCAAAGGCAACAAGTGACGGGAGATCACCTCTCATGGACTCGGAGGAGAAACCTGTCTTTTGTCGGGGAAGGAGGTAGTGTGCTTTTGTGTCCGCGGGAGGTGATGCACCAAGCAAGTGTGTCCCCACTTGCGCAACAGCTCTATGACCCCCAGGGGTACTTCCATACATGGCTCAAATGCCACTGCAGCCTGGATTTTCGCCCCCTCTGACAGATACCTTGGAAACACGAGATCCCATTACAAAGGAAATGAGCTTAAAGCAAGCAAGAAGTTGGTGGCACTCAAAGATACTTGAGCCTATGGCCTAGGCCTGAACCATAGTCTCCACCTAAGCCAAGGGCTCCCAATGTTGAAGAGGATGCAAGTGTTGATCATAAAAGTTGATGGGGACATCCCATCTGGTAAACCATGCAAACGGGCGGGTATGTGCTTATTGTGTTTGTATCCTTTTGATGTTACTCCCTCTGTTCCTATGCTTTAGGCGCAAATTTTCGGGTCCAACCAAAAGATCCCATGGTAAAATAGCTTCCCAACTTACCCTGGGAAGTACTCTCTTGTCACCTTGGAAACGATTCCTTGAGAGACGAGGTAATGTGGAGCCGATCATGAGGCTAGTCATAGTGGGAAGTAACTTAGAGTAGTAACATGCATATGTTACTAGTCTATGTTACTACCTTCATAGTGGGTAGTAACATAACGCTAGTGCAGAACCGGGCAATAGCACCGGTTCGTAAGGCCCTTTAGTGCCGGTTCCATAACCGGCACTAAAGTTTGGGCACTAAAGCCCCCCCCCTAGCACCGGTCCAGCACGAACCGGTGCTAAAGGGCAACCACGTGGCACGAGCCAGCTCCGGAGGCCGGGAGCCCTTTAGTACCGGTTGGTAACACCAACCGGTACTAAAATGTTTGGGGGGTTTTTGGTTTTATGATTTTTTTTTCATTTAATTTTATGTTTTTCATTTTAATTCTTTTTCGTTTGCTGGTATTTTACGATACTACACATTGTACACGTTATGCATATATATGGTAGCTAGTAGAACCAATTATATATATAGATAGATCATCAATGTCTCACACAAACCACACCATATTAATTCACACATACACACATGCATGTATATAGCTATATACAATTTCTCGTACATATGCATGTTGCCTTCGGAGCCAGTTTGCATTAGCCTAATTGGTGCCTTCGGAGCACGATGACAAATTGAAAGTGGTTCATGACTTGGTCGATGGGGGCGGTAGCGGGTAATAGTATTCTCCCTTCGGATTTATGACCTGGTCGAGCAAAAATCCCGCTATTTCCTCTTGAAGTGCTTCTACGCGCTCCGTATCTAGGAGCTTGTCCCGCACCTCTGTGAACTGTTAAGAAGGAGATCAATATGCATGTGTATTAGTTGTGTGACTAGATATCGATAATGGTGCACAAATTGTGAATACTGTTCTGACAAGCGTACCCATTCCTGTCTTTGAGATATGCTCCTTTCGGACGCCATCATGCGAATGTTCTCGCAAACGCAGTATGCACACAGATCAGTCCCCTGCGCCTGCTTTATGGCCTTTACGAGAATGGAATTTAATTTGATCAGATAATAATTAATCAAGCATGATAATATTAAAAAGATGGCAGCTAGCTACCACACTACTTAATTACTTACCCTGGGTCGAAGCCATCTCAGCTGTCGTTTCCATTCGCCTTCCGTGACGCTGATGAACCTTGCCCAAGCCCTGCCCGCCGACAAAGAAAATGAATAAAGGGGTTATTAAATAGTTCATATCATGAAATGACGAACTAAATAGGCCGAGATATATAGTTAATAATGATTGAAATTACCTGTTGACTATCCCAAACAAGATGTTATAGTCTTTATTTTCTGAGAGTAGTGAGTCCAGTATTTCAACTGTTCCTTCGTCAACTTTAATGATACACAAGACCCAGTGATATCTGCATGCACACACGTTTGCATGCATGTCTTAATTAAGCGGGCATATATATGTAAGCAAAAACATGTAGCTAGCTAGCTAGTAGGCAAAAACAGAGAATTTGTAGTACAAGAAAGTGTGACTCACTTGAAGTTGTAAGGAAGTAGTATATCTTCATTGTATTTGAGGCGCTTCAAGAACTCGAACATGCTGTCCTCTACCTGCTTTTTATAATAGTCGCTTATATTTCATGTGAATTCATTAACGGTGTTTGGGTCAATGAACCAAATGCCATAGCGTCCACCTTTTTTCATTTCATGCATCTTCATCCTGCATAATACCACAGAAAAGAATATAGTGAGGATAATTACAGGTAATGATTGATTAAAAGGATCAATACAGCTAGCTTGAGACTTAAATTACAGAAAGAAATCACTTACAGACAATAGCAACTGACGATAGATTTGTCGAGTGCGTCTTGATTGTATAACTGAAACAGTTCAGAATACTCAACGGTCCCAGGTTTATCATGGTAATAATGATCCTTGTTGACTTTCACCATGAGGGACTGTCGATCGGATCTCTTGGTAATGTCCATGTACCATTGATGCAATTCATACATTCTCGTTCGGAGCTTCTTGGCATCTTCTGGCTTGACCAAAGGTTGGCCCCGGACATATTTCTGTTTTATTTCCTCCTCTGTAAGCACAGGCATGTCCTCGATCTCGAGGAGTTGTCCAACAGTGATCTTGAGTTCTTCAGCCTGCGTTATATGCTGCTGGGTTATTACCACATCGCCCACCTGAGGAACGTAAACTGTTTGCCCACAATAATATTGGCCGTGCGTACTGTCATGTGTTGTTGGCGGCACAACAAGCGGGGGGATCGGTTGCGCCCACTGTTCTCCCAGCTGGGCAACGGTTCTCCCGCATTTTTTGACAGCTACTTGTTGTTTGCTCGAGCTCGAGCTCGCCTCCTTCTGTAGACATTGTCGATTTAACTTCCTGATGTGGCGCTCATAGTCTGAGTCAACAGGCTTAGGAGCTGGTGGTTCAGCCATACGAATGAAGTGGTCAATAACTTCCACAGACACTTTCTCCCTTGGCGGCGGTGGCGGTTTCGGTCCAAAATGGGCGTCGACTTCTGCCTGCACTATGGCATTGGTTTGCTCCTTGGTCCTGTCGTAAGCCCTCTCAGGAAGAGGAGTATCGATGTTTGGACCATATTTATATCGCTTGCCTCCGCCTGTACTTCCTGTACTATGACCTCGACTGGCACCGCTACGCACCATATCTGCGGGGTGTCTCTTCTGCGATTGCTGAGGCGGCGGAGACGGCTGACGGGGCTGAGTTGGACGAGGAGGAGTGGCCTGAAGCTGTGCCGGACTTGGAGGAGGAGTGGCCTGACACTTTGCTGGACTTGGAGGAGGAGTGGACGCCTGACGCTGTGTCGGACTTGGAGGAGGAGTGGCCTGACACTTTGCCGGACTTGGAGGAGGAGGAGTGGCCTCACGCGTTGGTGGACTTGAAGGAGCGGGAGTCTGCTGAATCAGTGGCGGACTTCGACGAAGAGTGGGGTGACGCGGTGTCGGTGGCCTTCGAAAGATGATGCAATCCTTTCTCCATAGGATGACATGATGTATGGCCTCTCCCAATGTGTGCTCGTCGTCACCTCCAGGAATGTCAAGCTGTAGCTCCGAATATGGGTCCACCACCTCATCAACCAAGACACGAGCATAGCCCGCTGGAATTGGGTTGCAATGGAAGGTTGCCTCGGGGGAATTTGGAAAAGCAACGGCGTCCGCCACCTTCATGGATATGTTCTTCATCTTGAAGTGTAGCTCGCAGTTAGTGTTCTCCGTGATGTCATCCACGGGGTATCTATCCAGCAATGTGTCGCCCGGGGCGGAACCCACGCTGCTTCTCGGCATGGATGGGGCGGTGCTATCCAATGCTGGATCATCCGCTAGTTGCTGCAGCTGCTGAGACCCCCTTTGCTGGCTAAGTGAGTCGATCTACTCCTACTGCCGCTGGAATTTAACTGCCAATTCCGCTTGACTTGCTTCAAGGCCTTGAAGGTGTTCATAGTCCCACTTCCTCTGCTCCTCCTCCATCTTCCTCTTCTTCTCCTCCGCAATCTTCTTTCTCGCACGGGTTCTGTAGTTGGTGTTCCAGTCCGAAAACCCCTCATACCACGGAATAGCGCCCTTGCCTCGTGTTCTTCCCGGGTGTTCAGGATTTCCCAGGGCACACGTAAGCTCGTCGTTCTCTCTATTGGGCTGGAACACCCCCGATCGAGCCTCTTCTATTGCAACAAGTATCGCATCGTCGGCTCCGTTCAGACATGCCTTCGTCGAAACATTGCATGTCTTCGGGTCCAACTCCCCCCCATGCGCATAGAACCAAGTCCTCCACCTGGGGGGGCCAGCTCTTAGTAACAGGAGTGACACCTGCATCCTCCATCTCTTTCTCAGACTTATCCCACTTAGGCATTGCCACCGCGTAGCCACCTGGCCCCAGCTTATGGAACTTATCCTTTTTTTGGGCATTCTGCTTGTTTATTCTCGACCGTTCCTTAGCTAATTCTGAATCCTTGAATTTCACGAAATCGTCCCAATGAGCACTTTGATTCTCTAGTATCCCCTCGAATACTGGAGTCTTCCTTCCATCCTTGGCGTACTTCTCCCACGTCGTTCTCTTGTGGTTCTTGAATGCAACCGCCATCTTCCTAAAAGCAGCGTCCTTGACTTTTTGCACATCTGCTTCTGTGAAATGATCTGGTAGGGTGAAATGTTCCATGAGAGTATCCCAAAGCAGTTGTTTTTTATTCTCATCGACAAAAGTAACATCTGGACGTGGCTTTGCTGGCTTTCTCCATTCTTGAAGGGAGATCGGGAGTTGGTCCTTCACAAGAACTCCGCACTGACGAACGAACTTGTCCGCAATCTTCTTAGGCGCTAATGGTTCGCCATTAGGTCTGAATGCCTCGATATTGTACTTTACGCCCTCCTTCAACTTTTTGTTCGGGCCTCGTTTCGTCCTTTTGCCTGAAGATTTGCTCGATCCGGATGGCTGAAAGAAGAAAGATCGATTCGTTAATATATCTTCAACTCATTTATTAAAACATGTGATGATCACCAGATTCCTGCTTATATAAATATATATACCTCGTCGGTGTTTGTTGTTTCAGGATCAACATGTTCTTCGTCATCGTCATAATCGTAGTTTATGACTTCATCAATTCGGCCATCGCTATCGAATATCATATCACCCTCTCCGGTGTTGTTTAGAAATCCGGAGCCGTCATAATCTTTTTCATTCTGATCATCATCTGGCCCGCGTATCATATCGAACATGGTCTGTTCTCTCTCTCGGTCGGTATTGTCCGCCATAGCTTTTATTTAACTATGCCAAAAGAAATATAAAACAATTTAGTATAATCTCGAATAATAGATATAATCTCGAATACATCGTCTCGAATAATAGATATAATCTCGAATACATCGTCTCGAATAATAGATTTAATCTTGAATACATCGTCTCGAATAATATATAATATTGAATAGTACATCACTGGCTAGGTAGCTAATTAAATATCGAATACTACAGAAGAATCTAGGACACTCGCAGTTCCTGCGGCGCGGGCGGTGGACACCCAAAGAGAAGGAACCCTCACAGGATCATAGCTGAAGTGAGATCCCTAAAGAAACTGCCAGGTATTGGAGAACCTGCCGCCCTCTAACGCAACCATGTAGCGATGGACGTGCTCGTCCTCCTCCCTGACACGACGACGTACCACCTCCGGCGGGGTCGGGTCCCTCCGCACCGAAACTGGCCCACGCGAACGCCACCAAACGAGATCAGGGTCGACGACGGGACCCGGGGCCGGGTTCCTCATCAAGCGGCACGCCCCTCCAGGCAGCACCTCCCAGTGCCAGCCCGGCGGAGCCCAGTCCCGGACATGGGTCAGCTGGACGTCGTCGCGGACGTGTCAACGGCGAGGATGCGGGCCGGGCATCGTCGACAACAAATACTAGCTATATGCCCGCAACATTTTTTTAATGATTGGATTTCGATAACTAAAATTTCTAACATTTCTATAACATTCTAACAATGCTATATATAACTAACATTTCTATAACATTTCTAATATTTCTATAACTAAAAAAAAGAAAATTTTCTAACTTTTTTATAACTATTTCTATAACTAAAAAACAGAAAAATTTCTAACAATTCTAACTTTTTAATAACTATTTCTATAACTAAAAAACAGAAAAATTTCTAACAATTCTAACTTTTTTATAACTATTTCTATAACTAAAACTAATTCTAAAATTTCCTGATTATATAACTAACATTTCTATAACAATTCTAATATTTATATAACTATAAAATAGAAAAATTGCTAAATTTTTATAAATATTTCTATAACTAAATATTTAAATCACTTGTGTGTGTGTGTAGTGTGTGTGTGTGTAGTGTGTGTGTGGAACTGGACATGGCGGCCGGGGCGAGCTCACCGGCGAGGCGACGACGGGGCGGCGACGGGACGTGGCGGCGACGACGGGGCGAAGGGACGGGGCGGCGACGACGGGGCGACGGGGCGGGGCGGCGACGACGGGGCGGCCGGGGCGCGGCGACGGGGACGGCGGGGACGGGGACGGCCGGGGCGGCGACGAGGGGCGCGCACGGCCGGGGTCGGCGACGAGGGGCGGGGCGGCGGCATCGACGGGGACGACGTCGATCGGGGTAGGCACGACGGAGGGAGGAAACAGAGGGAAGAAATAGAGGGAAACTGAAATTTTTCCAAGTGTTGTATATATAGGATGGACCTTTAATACCGGTTGGAGCCACCAACCGGTACTAAAGGTCTGTTTTGGCTAGCCCAAGCGGCGGGAAGCGACCCCCTTTAGTACCGGTTGGTGCCACGAACCGGTACTAAAGGGGGGTGCGCTGCCAGGCGAGGGGCACAAAAGTTTAGTCCCACCTCGCTAGCCGAGGGGCACTCGCACCTGCTTATAAGCCCCGCCGTCGCTGCTGTCTCGAGCTCCTCTCTTAAGCAGGCCTTCTGGGCCTACCTCTTCTGCGATGCCCTGTTGGGCCTATTGGGCTAGCTACCCAGTAGGTGGGCTTTTTTTTATTTTTTTTGCTTTATTTATTTTTGTGAATAACTTAACTTTGAAAATAGATTTTTCAGTGATTCTTTTTTCTTATGTTTAATATTAGTGTGTTTTATCATTATATTCAATTTGGTAATGCTTAGGTTATTTAAAAAATGAAATGCCTTTGTAACAGATGAGTTTTCGTCCGAAATCCTGACACTTCGAAACAGATTGTCCATTTTGTACACGAAGTGCTTACAGTTTTTCGGTAACCCTCTCTACTTTTTTGCACATGCTATGTGGGTGAAATTATGATACCATGCCAACTTTCAACCTTTTCTGAGTGCATTTGAAATGCTTTTCAATTTCAGGGTCATTTAGCTGAAAAAATCAGTAAATGCATGAAAGAATTTGCTTGCACATAAAATTTTTTCGCGTTTCGAATGCCAAAACACATAACTAGCTACTCTAACTATTACAGAGATCCCTCCTGGGTGTGAAACACAGAAGAAAGTGATGATATATAGTTAAGCCGATCACATCCCAGATCTTTGGGTGTGAAACTTTTTCTTCGCGTGTGTCCCTTTGCGTCGTAGCCATGGAAAATCTTCATCATTTAACAGGATGCTCGGGTCAATATTCACTGTGAATGGAGCAATTTCATCAAACTTTTCATAATCTTCTGACTTGTCTGTCTTGTCATCCACTCCCACGATGTTTCTCTTCCCAGAAAGAACTATGTGCTGCTTTGGCTCATCGTACGATGCATTCGCTTCCTTATCTTTTCTTTTTCTTGGCTTGGTAGACATGTCCTTCACATAAAAAACCTATGCCACATCATTGGCTAGGACGAATGGTTCGTCTGCATACACAAGATTGTTGAGATCCACTGTTGTCATTCCGTACTGCGGGTCTTCCGTTACCCCGCCTCGTGTCATATTGACCCATTTGCACCGAAACAAAGGGACCTTCAAACCACGTCGATAGTCAAGTTCCCATATGTCCTGTATATAACCATAATATGTTTCCTTTCCCGTCTTGGTTTCTGCATCAAAGCGGACACCACTGTTTTGGTTGGTGCTCTTCTTATCTTGGGCGATCGTGTAAAATGTATTACCATTTATCTCGTACCCTTTGAAAGTAATTATATTCGAAGATGGTAACTGGGACAGCAAGTACAGGTCATCTTCAATAGAGGTGTCATGCATGGCACGTGCTTGCAACCAGCTGGCGAAACTCCTGGTTTGTTAACGTGTAATCCAGTCATCAGACCGCTCCGGGTGTTTGGAGTGTAGCAAATTCTTGTGTTCATCCATATACGGAGCCACCAAGGCGGAATTCTGTAGAACTGTGTAGTGTGCTTCAGTGAGAGAATGTCCGTCCATACATATTATTTGTTCCCCTCCTAGCATGCCTTTTCCATCCAGTCTGCCCTTATGCCGCGATTCAGGAACACTAATCGGCTTAAAGTCAGGAATAAAGTCAATACAAAACTCAATGACCTCCTCATTTTGACGGCCCTTGGAGATGCTTCCTTCTGGCCTAGCACGGTTATGAACATATTTCTTTAAGACTCCCATGAACCTATCAAAGGGGAACATATTGTGTAAAAATACAGGACCCAAAACGTTAATCTCTTCGCATAGGTGAACTAGGACGTGCGTCATGATGTTGAAGAAGGATGGTGGGAACACCAACTCGAAACTGACAAGACATTGCACCAAATCATTCTATAACCTTGGTATGATTTCTGGATCGATTACCTTCTGAGAGATTGCATTGAGAAATGCACATAGCTTCACAATGGCTAATCGAACGTTTTCCGGTAGAAGCCCCCCCAATGCAACCGGAAGCAGTTGCGTCATAATCACGTGGCAGTCATGAGACTTTAGGTTCTGGAACTTTTTCTCTGCCATGTTTATTATTCCCTTTATATTCGACGAGAAGTCAGACGGTACCTTAATACTGAGCAGGCATTCAAAGAAGATTTCCTTATCTTCTTTGGTAAGAGCATAGCTTGCATGACCTTGATGTATGCCGTCTTTTTCGTGCATACGTTGCTGGTCCTCCCGTGCCTCAGGTGTATCTTTTGTCTTCCCATACACGCCCAAGAAGTCAAGCAGGGTCACACAAAGATTCTTCGTCACGTGCATCACGTCGATTGCGGAGCGGACCTCGAGGTCTTTCCAATAGGCAGGTCCCAAAATATAGATTTCTTCTTCCACATGGGTGCGCGTCCATCGGCGTCATTCGGAACAGGTTGTCCACCAGGACCCTTTCCAAAGACCACCTTCAAATCCTTGACCATATCATGTAGATCAGCACCACTACGGTGGCGAGGCTTCGTCCGGTGATCCGCCTCACCTTTGAAATGCTTGCCTTTCTTTCTTACGGGATGCCTGCTCGGAAGAAATCGACGATGTCCCAGGTACACATTCTTATTAGCCAAATATATGTTGTCGGTATCGTCCAAACAGTGCGTGCATGCGCGGTATCCCTTATTTGTCTGTCCTGAAAGGTTGCTGAGAGCAGGCCAATCATTGATGGTCACGAACAGCAACGCCTTTAGGTCAAATTCTTCCCCCATGTGCTCATCCCACGCACGTACACCTGTTCCATTCCACAGTTGTAAGAGTTCTTCAACTAATGGCCTTAGGTACACATCAATGTCGTTGCCGGGTTGCTTAGGGCCTTGGATGAGCACTAGCATGATAATGAACTTCCGCTTCATGCACAACCAAGGAGGAAGGTTATACAAACATAGAGTCACAGGCCAGGTGCTATGGTTGCTGCTCTGCTCCCCAAAAGGATTAATGCCATCTGCGCTTAGACCAAACCATACGCTCCTTGCGTCATCTGCAAACTCCTTCCCGTACTTTCTTTCGATTTTTCTCCACTGCGACCCATCAGCGGGTACTCTCAACTTTCCGTCTTTCTTACGGTCTTCTCTGTGCCATCGCATCGCCTTGGCATGCTCTTTGTTTTGGAACAAATGTTTCAACCGTGGTATTATAGGAGCATACCACATCACCTTGGCAGGAATCTTCTTCCTGGGGCGCTGGCCCTTGACATCACCAGGGTCATCGCGGCTGATCTTATAGCGCAATGCACCACATACCGGGCAAGCGTTCAAATCCTCGTACTCACCGCGGTAGAGGATGCAATCATTAGGGCATGCATGTATCTTCTGCACCTCTAACCCTAGAGGGCAGACAGTCTTCTTTGCTTCGTATGTACTCTCGGGCAATTCGTTGTCCTTTGGAAGCATATCCTTTATCATTACCAACAACTTTCCAAATCCCTTGTCAGATACACCATTCTCTGCCTTCCATTGCAGCAATTCCAGTGTGGTGCCCAGCTTTTTCTTGTCACCTACGCAATTCGGGTACAACAATTTTTTGTGATCCTCTAACATGCGCTGCAACTTCTTCTTCTCCAAATCACTTGCGCAGTTTCTCTTTGCATCGGCAATGGCCCGACCTAGATCATCAACGGGCTCATCTGATGCCTCTTCTTCAGCTTCTTCCCGCATTGTCGGCTCAGCTTCTTCCCGTATTACCGGCTCAGCTTCTTCCCCCATTGTTGTATCATCGTATTCAGGGAACCCATGGCCAGGATAGCTGTCGTCGTCCTCTTCTTCTTCATTGTCTTCCATCATAACCCCTCTTTCTCCGTGCTTGGTCCAAACATTATAGTGGGGCACGAAACCGGACTTAAACAGGTGGAAGTGAATGGTTCTTGACTTAGAGTAATTTTGACCATTCTTACAGACAACACATGGACAAGGCATAAAACCATCCGTCCGCTTGTTTGCCTCAGCCGCAAGCAGAAAAGTTTGCACGCCATTAATGAACTCGGGAGAGCATCGGTCATCGTACATCCATTGCCGGCTCATCTTCATTACACAACACCGAATAGACCAAATTAATACAAGTTCATACATAAAGTTCATACAACACTTAAATGCAACAAACAAATAACTCTCTAGCTAAAGCATTTAAATGCAACAACAAATGCGATCAAGATCGCAACTAAGGTAACAATGGATCCAACAGCATAATGATACCAAGCCTCACTATCGATGGCAAATATTCTAATCTTTCTAATCCTCAAGCGCATTTTCTCCATCTTGATCTTGTGATCATCGACGACATCGGCAACATGCAACTCCAATTCCATCTTCTCCCCCTCAATTCTTTTCAATTTTTCTTTCAAGTACTCGTTTTCTCTTTCAACTAAATTTAACCTCTCGACAATAGGGTCGGTTGGAATTTCCGGTTCACATACCTCCCAGAAAAAATTCTTATGTCAACTTGATGGGCATAATTTGTCATAAACACGAAATGCAACTAGTTTTAAAAGAGAATATATATACCACATCCGAATCATAACAAGGACGAGGGCCGACGGGGACGGATATCAAAACCATGGCACTATATGTATAACAAAGAACGTACGGGTAAGATAATTATACGAGTAACTAGCTATATATCCAAATCACACAAATATCAATTTTTATATAAAATTTCATGAACAAAGAGACTCACCACAAGGTGGTGCCGGCGACGGGACGGTGCGGGCGATCGACGGTGGTTACGACGGAGATTTAGAAGGCACTAAGTAAACCACACCTACATATGCAAACTAAGTGTTATTTTTTACCTCAAATTGCATATAAATCAAATACTAGCACATATATATATTTCCTCCCAAATTACTAAACTCACAAATTAATCACTATATAAAGCATTGCAAGAGCTAATCTAGCAATGAGAGATGAAAGGACAAAGTTGCTAACCTTTGTGATCATTTGAATGGATGGGGGCCTTCAAATCTTGACAAATTTTGGGCAAAATGTGTGATGAGCTTGAGAGGAGAGGGGAAGAACAGAGAGGAGAGGGAAAAGGGGAAGAACAGAGCGAGCTCGGGTGGACGAAGGGTTTATGTAGGACGACCTTTAGTATCGGTTCGTGCCAAGAACCGGTACTAAAGGTGCTGGAGGGGCCCCAGTCTGACAACATCCTGCCACCACACTCATTAGTACCAGTTCGTGGCACGAACCGGTGCTAAAGGTTCGCCACGAACCGGTACTAATGAAAGCGGCCCGGCTAGCCGTTGGAACCGACACTAATGTATACATTTGTGCCGGCTCAAATTCAAACCGGCACTAATGTGCTTCACGTTTGACCCTTTTTCTACTAGTGTAAGTTTAGTGTCATGCAAGACTTCATTTATTAGGTTGTAGACTCATTTTGCATTGGGGTGTGTTATGTTACAGTAACATAGTATGTTACCACAAACACTTCTCTCCTCATTAACTCTTTGCCACATAAGCATATTTGTCTTGGGATGCGTTATGTTATTAGCTAAGAGGGTGCTTGGATACGTTTTAGTCCCATGACTAAAAGTAGTGGGACTAAAACTTGCTAGCCTCACCCATGCTTGGATCCAAATACTAAAAAGACTAAAATCAAGTTATTGAGCATTTATTATCCTCCAAACCCTCCAATCCAGAACTCGCATGTGTTAAAGAAGAAGAATTAAATGAGGAGAGAGAGGGCTAATACATATTTTAGTAGGTTTCCTATGACTAAAATGTTTTATCCTCAAGACTAGTCCTAGCCTCTCTTTAGTCAGGGGTGCTTGGAACTTTAGCCTCTAAAAGAGACTATTTTTAGTCAGACTAAAAATAGTCCCTTGGATCCAAGCACCCTCTAAGCATCCTGAAATTCTTTGACAACATGTTTGACAAGTTACTCCCACTATGGCTAGCCTGAGAGGAGTTGTAATTCCATGTAATTAATGTGGCGATCTGTTCAGCAACAGTAATAATGAAGTAATAAGGGTATTAAAGGAAACAGACACTAGAAGTTGCGCCTTCTTTCTAGGATTTTTTTTGAGAAAAATAAATACACGAGTAGATTATAAAAAGCGGCCTTCATAAAAAATTGTATGTATCCAATTAAACTTTTATTACAAATAAAAAAGGACATACATTTACAATATGTACTCATATGAACACAGTAGAATCAAATAAAGATCCCAAATAATTGCGCGACATGATGCACGTCTGTCGCCCATGTCCTCAGAAGAAGTAGCCAAAGACGAGGGCGGTCAAGGACGCCATGGCAACAGCCGGGGCAGTTACCGACGCGCCGGAGGCCGGAGCGGGGGCTGGTCCGTCCGCCGCGGAGGCCATGCTGACCAGCGACGATGCCACGACGGCGGCGGCGGCGGCCACGGCGAGGATCCTTAGCTTCAGAGTCGGCGCCATTTGCTTGGTCCTGGAAGGTTGCTGCTGCAGCTAGCAAAGATTAATTGCTCTGGTACTGGAAGAGAGCCGAAGATATTGTCAGGCTTGTGATCTTGGGTGGAGGAGGAGAGATCATTTGGGGGGTTTATATATAGTAGTACTTGGAGTTAGAGACTTCAGACTTGGCTTGGAAATGAAGGTTTGTGGCTGTAACCCTTCTGGCCGGCCGGCCAGTGCTGGGTGTCATTGGCTGGTCTGGCATAAGGTGGAGAGGTTGGCCAGTTGCTAGCTGTTGTGTTCTGGCCTTTGGGTCCCCGTTTATGCTGATTGCATTCCATGTGTTTGGTTGTGTGATGAGCTGGTTTCTGCATTATAATACAATCATGGAATGCTCTACTGCTGATTGCTGGCAGGTTACAACTCATAACTGAGACTTCTTTGACATGATGTATTTTGGAATTTTTTTAATCCTTATTATGGATTTCTCTTTGAACTAGAAATGTTCACAACGGTTTGATGGTAAACGTGGAACCTATGGCTCATTCCTAGGGGTTGGCACCGTTTGACTTGAGCCAAACGTTATATGCCTTCCTTTTGGGAACGGGTGGAGTACTACTTAGTAAGAAACACTTGTATGGTCATTTGGGATCAACAATTATGAGTTGGCTTGTTATGAAATTAGCTATTGAGAGCTGAGCTGGTGAAAAAAATGGGGTTGAAAAAATGACAACAATAGTCAGGACTGTAGAATTGTATACAATTTTATTTTTTTGGCGATTGTTCCAAATTCAGGTTGAATTCCATCTTGGTCTTCCTATGGAGCAGGGGTCTCACATTGTGTGGTTGCCCAAGAAATCTAGGCCATGGTTTTCACTTTCAGTGAGATTTCGATGAAATTCACTTAATTTCATTAATTTCAGCAGACACTGAAATATTTACATTTCAGCCAAAATATTTCGGCAATTTCAGTAGTACACAGGAAATCAAATATATTTTTTATAATACTTTCCAAAAAATTCAAAATTTAATTGAATTCAAGTGAATATTTCGGCTCTTTGACTGAACTAAAAACTGAATCACTGAAATTCCCAAATATTTTTTATATTACTTTCCAAAAAAATCAAAATTTAAATTTTTTTTTTAAACGAGGCAAAAGACTTGCCATTTTCATTGATTAAGAAGAAGAGAATTGCCCGGTTAATTGACGGAAAACCAGGCTAAAACCGATACAACACAACCCACATGCCATGGACATCACCGGCCAACCTGGCCACCGACATGGAACAGAAACCATGACGGCACATGCCAACAGATGGCCCCACGCGCAAGCAACCAACAGCTCCAACTTTGACGACGAGCAACACAAGAGAAATATGCAGGACTTGCGCCGGGAAGAACCGACTACCGAAGACCACGCCGCGACCCAAGCTCCTCTCGACGCCATCATTGTTGCCAAACAGAAACCAGCGCCCCGCCTCAGCAAACCACGCGGCGAAGATGCCGCCATCGACGGCGAAGATGCCATCATCCTCCAATCTCTCGGTCGTGCTCGGCTCCGAGACGATGCCCCCAAGGAGGAAAAAGACGCGAAGACGCCTCCATTGCCCAATCCAGCGGATCTGAGGTTTCCCTCCGGAGCCCAAGCCGTGGGGAAGAGGAGCACCTCCAAGACGACGCTTCCAAGAAAGATCGCGGCACCCACGGGCACCACCATCGCCAGCTCCGGTGAAGACCGGAGCAAGGATTTCTCCCGGAGATGTCCAACCACCTGCCACCACCGACCGCCACCCACTATCCACCACCCCTGTCGAGGCCGACCTCACTCTGGCCACGGGATCCCACGATCCACCGCGACCAGACACGCACCACCCCCTGGCCGAAGCCGCCATCACCACACCCGGAGCCGCCGCCCCGGAGCCCAAGAGCCACCACGTCATTGTCTTCACCGCCAGAAGGAGTCCGGCCAGGCCCGACGGCATGGAGCCCACATCGCAGAGCTGGAGGCAAGGGAGGGCCTGATTAGCCTGCGACCTCGCCCCAAGCCTTGCCTCGGTGGGCCGGAGAACAGCCAAAGCCGCCGCCGGGAGGCTACAGCCGAGCCGCAACAGATCTGAATCGCCGGAAGCCGGAGCCGCACGAGCGAGATGGAGCCCCCGCAGCCGCGTAGTCTCGACCCACCGCTGGACGTCGCGAGGCCGCCGCCGTAGCCGTGCCTACTCGCCGCGCCGCCCAGCCGTCGCACCTCCGGACGAGCAGCCGCCGCCGTGGGGCCCGAAGCCCTGTTGGATCTGACGGGAGAGAAAGGAACGGCCATTGCCCGGCAGCCCCGGCGACAAAGACGGCCACACCACCCCGCCGGCAGCAGCACATAGCAGCCCCAACACGGACACCGGAGCTCGACCCCAACGAGGCCTCCAGATCGAGCGCCTCCCGATCCAGCACTCCAATCCCACTCGCAGCCGCCACCCACGCCAGCCAGCCACCGCCGCCGCAATCCCCACCGCCAGTGCGGAGACGGTGCGGGCGATGGAGCAGCTCGGCGCGCCTCCCACCCCTCGGCAGTCTGTCATGGCGCTGGCGGCCCCAACTGCACCCGCTCCCGTCGACCCGCTGCTTCAAGAGGCCTCCTTGCTGGCGCGTAGCTCCAAGGCCAAGCGTACCAAGACGGTGCCAGCGGCGCCGGTTCGCACGAGCTCGCGCTCCAAGGGGTCAAAAGGCAACATGCCTTCTCTGCAGTGGGCGCAACTCCTCCAAGCTCAGAAGAACATGGAGATCTCAGGTAATCCACCTCCCCGCTTCGCAGTTTTAGATTCCTTCTCCGATGATCACTTGCTTGAGGTGTTAGAGGCGAGCGGCGTGGATTCCTCCTGTGTGGGGGGGAGGATTGCGAGTTGATCTCACTTGTCCGGGCCAAAGAGTTGGCGCAGGCAGAGCTTGCGGCTGCTGCTGCAGCGCGAGTTGACCAGAGGACGGGGGGCCCCGAGGGAGGGGCCGTCACCATCGTCTCGGTACCCGATGAGGAGGGACAGGCAACAGGGGTTGCCACCTCTCCCTCGCCTTGCAGAGGCAAGGTGAGGCGCGTGGTGAAAGCGGTCACCTCTAGGGGTGTCCGGCTACGCAATCGGGTTATTTAGATGCGAGCTTTATTCTGGAACATCCGTGGCTTTGGCCACGCAAGGCGGCGCACCCAACTAAAAGAGTATATGCGCAAAGAGGACGTGGACATCGTAGGCTTACAGGAAACAATTAAAGTCGATTTCCGCTTCCACGAGTTGCTAGCAATAGACCCGCTGGAACGATACGATTGGCACTATTCTCCCGCAGTTGGGCACTCGGGTGGTATGTTGCTGGGCTTAAGCCGAGCCGCGTACGAAATTATCGCTTGGGATGTGGGTTCTTTCTACATAGCTGCTCACTTTCGCATTCGCGCTTCGCTCCGTGAGCTGGTGGTAATCCAAGTTTACGGGCCGGCCGATCATGCCCGGTCGGCGGAGTTCTTGGGAGAACTCCAACAGAAAGTCACCATGGTGACAGACGCGGCGCTCCCGGTTCTCGTGGGGGGAGATTTTAACCTGATAAGGTCGGGAGCCGACAAGAATAACAGTAACATTAACTGGTCATGCGTGGCCATGTTCAACTCTGCTATTGCCGCCATGGCCTTAAGGGAAGTTGCTAGGACAGGTGTGCGTTTCACATGGACGGACAAGAAGCTAGACCCGGTCCGCTCGGTGCTTGATAGGGTGTTCATGTCACCTGAGTGGGAGTTGGGCTTCCCTTTGTGCACGTTGATCGCGGAGACCCGCATCGGTTCTGACCACGTCCCGTTAGTCTACTCCTCGGGGGAGGATAGGTTGCGGCGTAGCCCGCGGTTTTCTTCAAAACGGCCTGGTTTGAAGTACCAGGGTTCGAGAATTTTTTCAAAGAGCGATGGTTGGCGTGTGTCCAGCAGGTCGGACCACAGCGTGGCCCGATGGAATTCTGGAATGCCGTCGGGGGACGGCTCAAAGCGTGCCTCAAGGGGTGGGGCGCCAACCTAGGGAGGTCGGACAAACAACTTAGAGCCTCGATAATGGATGAGATTGCCACGATCGATGCCCAGGCTGATGCTCGCGTCTTCTCGGAGCAGGAGTGGGCGCACAGATATTCCCTTGAGGCTCACGTCGAGGCGTTACTCCACGCGAAGGAAGAATATTGGCGGTGCCGTAGTGGCATCAAGTGGACGCTCAAGGGCGATGCCAACACCAAGTATTTCCAAGCCTACGCTAACGGCCGCCATCGTAAATGTGCCATCCTCAGGTTTCAATCGGAGCAGGGGCTCCTGTTGCGACAAGAGGACATTTCTCGACACATTTACGAATTTTACATCAATTTGTTGGGTACGTGCGAGGCCCAAGGGACTGGCCTTCGTGAGGAGGTCTGGGATGACTCCCAACGTGTCCTGGAGACTGAAAATGACGAGTTGGGGCTTGTTTTTCTCCCTGAAGAAATTGTCGCCGCCTTATTGGGGATTAAAGGGGATACGGCGCCGGGCCCGGATGGGTGGCCGGTGGCAATGTTTAAGCGGTTCTGGCCCACCCTTAGAGGCCCCATTTTTTAGATATGCAACGGCTTTATGCGTGGGACGGTCGACATTTCTCGCCTTAATTTTGGTGTCCTCTCGCTCATTCCGAAGGTGCAGGGGGCCGATAACATTAGACAGTACCGTCCTACTGCGCTCATTAACGTTCCCTTTAAGACCTATGCAAAAGCGTGCGCTACGCGATTAGGTCCGATAGCTCATCGTTCAATCCATCGCAACCAGTCTGCGTTCATGCGCGGGCGTAATATCCTTGAGGGCCCGCTTGCTCTACAGGAAATTGTACACGAGCTCAAATGCACCAAGGAACCGGCAGTATTACTGAAACTTGACTTCGAGAAGGCGTACGACCGAGTCAATTGGGACTTCTTGCGTCAGGTGCTTTTGGGTTGAGGTTTCTCCGCGGTGTGGGTTCACCGTGTAATGCAATTGGTCTCGGGGGGCCAAACGGCAGTTTCGGTGAATGGAGAAATAGGGCATTTCTTCAGGAACAAACGCGGTCTTAGGCAGGGCGACCCAATGTCTCCTTTGTTGTTCAACTTCGTTGTTGACGCGGTGTCTGCGATGCTGTCAAAAGCAGCGACGGCTGGCCATATCCAGGGTTTGGTAGAAAATCTCATTCCAGGGGGAGTGACGCATCTGCAATACGCGGACGATACGCTATTGATGTTTCGCCCGGATGTGCACAGCATTGCCTCGGTCAAGGTGATCCTCGTTTGCTTTGAGCTCATGTCGGGCCTCAAGATCAACTTTCACAAATGTGAATTGATAGCGATGGGGGTAGAACCGGCGGAGAGTAGACGTATAGCGGACTTGTTTAACTGCAAAGTAGGCAAGTTCCCGTTTACGTACCTCGGCTTGCCTATTGACACTAAAAGGCCCACGATAGAGGATTGGGATCCCTTATGTGGGAAGGTTCGGGGGAGGGTGTGCCCCTGGAGAGGGAAATTCCTCTCCAAGGCGGCAAGGCTAATTCTCACGAATTCCAGCCTCTCTTCCTTGCCAATGTTCGCCATGGGCCTGTTCTTGCTTGCTGAAGGGGTCCATGCGAAGTTTGACACACCCCGCGCTAAGTTCTTTTGGGAAGGAACCGGCCCAAACCGTAAATACCATATGGTCAAATGGGTCTGGGTTTGTCGACCCAAGGCCTTGGGAGGCCTCGGGATCACCAATTCCAGACTTATAAACATAGCCTTGATGTGTAAATGGATCTGGAAAATTACACAAGGGGCTACTGGCTTGTGGGTAGATCTCCTCAAGGCCAAGTATTTCCTTGAAGGTAATTTCTTTGAAGGGAGGGCAAGGGGATCCCCTTTCTGGAACAACTTGCAGTCAGTCAAAGCGGCATTTGCCATAGGGGCAAAGTTTGCCATTGGGAATGGCCGATCGGCCCGCTTCTGGACGGACCACTGGGTAGGGGCCCGACCCCTATGGGCCGAATTCCGGGAGTTATTTGACCTAGCAGTGGACCCAGCGATATCGGTGGCGGATGCGCTCGGGTCGACACCGCTCTAACAGCGGTCGGGACAGTTGGTTACGCCATGTAGGCAAAAAACAGGAGCCACCTGTCATGAACTCACTTAACAGAGTCAGATCCGCCGATCAGTGTTTTTTGCAAGAAAATTACACAAGACGTGGTGTTTTCTGCAAAACAAAATGTAGTGTAGTGTTTTCTGCTAATCTAACCTTCAAAGTGGTGGTTTTCTGCAATTTTCTCCCTCTGGAGCAAAGGACACACATTGTGCGGTCGCTTGAGAAAGCTAGGCACCATCATTGACAAGTTGAAAATTGGAAGAATAAATCCAACATAACCAACAAAGTAAAACAAAGAACCGATCAGTTAGAACCGGACATTATACTCCAACACTGCCCCTCACATCTAGCCTTATTTAGTTCTTTATTTGTAGTTCTTAGACGTCGGATCAATGTAGGCCATGGAATCTTTTTTTAATATACTGCGTTGGCAGGGTCTTGAACTCAAAATCTCTTGGTTCGGATATCATGCTTGAGCCAGCTTATCTAAAAGTCCAAAGTATGAAAGAGGGCCGGACATTATACTCCAACGGTCTTTAATGTGGAATCTTGGCGGTACCGTCCTCTCTCCCAATTGATCCATGAATTACGCCACAGCTGCGTCGACGAATGTTCTTGGCTACGTAGATAGCTCTTGACGGCTTGGCTGCTTGCTTGGGTTGGGGACGATTTTCAGTTGGTGTGGTTATTCTGTCCATGTCTGGATTGTGTGCATTTGAATCATCTTCGTTGGATTAGCAGCTACTCGGCTGGTTCATCGTTGTTACCTTCCTTTTATTTTCTTAATCTCCTTCGTTTACACATATCTTCTATCTTATATGACTTCATTAGTTTGTGTGTAGGTATTGATTGGTGTATACTGATAATGCAGAGGCGGGTGTGAGCAGTAGTGGGGGTGTGAGAGAGAGAAGAGAGAACATGAATAGGATGGTGTGTGTCCATATTGTGTTGGTTTTTAAGGGTAAACATATTTTGTTTGTATCCCTTTCATTTTACATTATAAAAAGCACCCTTTATCAAATAAACAAGTGTGTGTACCCAACAATTTTTCTATTAGAAAAAGAAAAGAAGACGTAATTTACAATATGTACTCATATCATGTACGAGCACCAGAAGAGCCAAAAGAATCTCAAATAAGTGTACGCACAAGGACATGGCCTCAGAAGAAGTAACCGAAGACGAGCGCGGTGAGGGAGGCCATGGCAACAGCTGGGGCAGCTGCCGATGCGCCAGAGGCCGGTGCGGGAGCTGGTCCATCGGCCGCAGAGACCGTGCCGACCATGACGGCGGCGGCTGCCGCCACGGCGAGGATCCTGAGCTTCAGAGTAACCGCCATTTGCTTCCTCGACGGACGTTGCTGCAATGAAATAGTAGCAAAGATGACTCTGGTGCTGGAGGGAACTGGAGATGTTGTCAGGCGTGTGATCTTGGATGAAGGAGGAGAGATCATTTGCGGGGTTATATATAGTACTAGTACTTGGAGTTGGAGACTTGAGACTTTGGCTTGGAAACAAAGGTTTGTAGCTGTAATCCTTCTGGCCGGCCGGCCAATGCTTGGCTGGTCTGGTTGGCTGCTTCGCTGGCTAAATTAGCAGCTGTTGGGAGAGATAGGTGGAACGGCCTTTAGGTCCCCGTTTCTGCTGATTGCATGCCATGTGTTCGGTTGTGTGCTGATCTGATTTATGCATTATGAAACCATGGGATGGGATGCTCTGCTGATGGCTGGCTGGTTACAACTCACAAAATATTTATTTTGTTTTGTTTTTATCTGACTTTGTGGCTCCTGTTTGGATTGAACAAAGAAAATGAACTACTCTGTCAAGGAGACAATAATACTACTAACTAGTTTTGTCATGTGGCTGATGTTCCAATTAGAAAAGGATGGTGGTGGGCAATGGCAAGTGAAGACATTGACAAAATTTCGCTAAATTAACCAGTCTTAGAGTACTTAACCAAAAACTACCACATTTCACGGAAACGTGACAGAAAACTGCCACTTTACTATGTTGTGCGGAAAACTACCACTTCTGTCTTAATCCGTGGCAAAAAGTACCAAGTCTCTGAAACCAGTCGCTTCGCCCGTGCTAAGCACCAAACTGACCACCCGGTACCACGTTTCAGGTGCCACGGTGGCCAACCGACGCTCGCCGCGCCTTAACGGCCGTTAACGGCGCGTCCGCTGTCGGAAACGGCGTCGTCAGAGGATCAGCATCAAATGGTCGGTCCCACGTTTTGGTGCATTAAACGCAAACCGACAGCTGCCGTTTCCGACCGCGGACGCGCCGTTAACGCGCGGCGGGCGTCGGTTGGCCACTGTGGCACCTGAAACATGGGACCGGCTGGTCAGTTTGGTGCTTAGCGCGGGCGAAGCGACCGGTTTCGAAACTTGGTAGTTTTTTGCCACGGATTAGGACAAAAATGGTAGCTTTCTGCACAATAAAGTGGTAGTTTTCTGCCACGTTTCCGTGAAATGTGGTAGTTTTTTGTTAAATACTCCCAGTCTTAGGAGCGTAAGGAGTGCGGCCGATTCGGTGCAGGTGCATCATGTAAAGAGTAAATTCAAATAAAATAGCAAAACACTTAAAAGAAATCTGAAATTTTTTGGCATCCAAAACGCAGGTGTTTTGGCATTCATGGAGGTCATGGCCAAAAAAATACAAAATTTGGCTGTGAAAGAAACTTTGAAAAAGAACACTGTTTGGACCCCTTTTTTTCTTAAAGCTCCTCGAGCGTTCTAACATCACAAAAAATTGCATACTCCTTGCTCATCCAAGCATTTTGATGCCAAAAAATTCAGGATTTTTCCAATTTATTTAATATTTTTTTAAATTTACTGTTCATCATGTGCAAATGAGCCCAAGTTCAGACGCAAATTACCAATCTTAGGAGTCATACTGTCCTTGTCACTAGCATAAACCAACACAAAACAAAAATGTTACTCACTATGGTAAGTGGACAACACGGTAAGAATCTTGCAAGTAAAATAGCAATATTGCACACACCTTATGTTGAACAATACACAGGATGAACCAGATACCCGACAAGTTAAAATGACCAAAACCCGGGTCCACCATATGAACCGGGCTCAAACCTAATACACCCCTGTATATCATTCAGTGCACACAAATAACATCATTGCAATTACAGTTATGCACACAATTATTTTCTACATGGACAATATGCAAACAAGTGTTTCTGATCAATAACGTATTGCTTCTGATCAGACTGTATATTGCAAGTGTTTTCTATGATAAAGGAAATGAATGAAATACTTCGTATCTGGTATGTGAACATGAACATATGGCACACTTTAATTAGCTAGTAGGACACCGGTAGAAACCGGCTCCGCTAGAAAATCCTCTATCGAGACTTGACCTCCTGCATAGTAAATAACCGTACTCTTTACTCTGCTCGAAAATTTCCGTAGACTGCGAAAATGACCATTGTTGCAAAATTTTCTCTACATTATTGCAAAAACAGCACTCCGCTCGGTGTTGGTAATTTTTTTATACTGTTCTTTGTATTTGATTCAGATTTTCGTTTATAGGTTTCCTCTTTGTTAGGTCGTTTTTGTTTTGGATTTTCGTACTGCAAATACCTCTCAGCGTTCTTGCAAAATGACCGTTAGTACAAAATCTTCTGGGTTGGGGGATCTTTTTTTTCAGCTGTGTACTTACCACTTAGTAAGATTGTGAGTAACACTTTTAGTATGAGCAGGACTAATTTTTCGAGTAAGTATAGCAAGTGGAACTGGCAACCCAAAAAATACTTACACAAAATATTAGTATGAAATTTTAGCTATTCAGAGCTGAGCTAGTGAAAATTTCGGGGCTGAAAAAATGACGAAAATATTCAGGATCGAGTATCAACCAGCGACAGCGAAGAGCGAACACATTACTTATTTGATTTGAGGAACTCATCGTACTATGTCAGTGTTATATTTGCATTTACTTGGCTGTTGCATACAATTTATATTCCTATGGCGATTGTTTCAAATTTAGGTTGAATTCCATCTTGGTCTTTCTTTGGAGGAGTAAATTGCGGGAAACCATCATTTTAAAGGCTAGGTTACCACAAAACACTACATACAATTCTTTTGCAGAAAACACCATATCTAATGTAATCTTTTGGAAATAACACTAATTGGCAGATTAGGCTCGGTTGAGCATGTTTATGACGGTTGGGACCTGCCAGTCTAGCACCGCTTAGCATCTCAGTTGTGACGGGACCGTCTGGTAACGTTATAATTATGTGTGGCCGTGGGGGGTCCGCCTGTCATTGGAAGATTGGAAGAAAAAAGAAGAGGAAAAACGATATGTGGTTCGTGCTCTGTTCCTCACCCATGAACTCGAACCTGGGCTCGGGGACGCACACAGGTTCATGGCACCCGAGGAGCACCGTAGCTCGTACCACTGCTTCGAGAGGGCGCTTGTGGATGGGGACAGAGTGCGGTGAAGTGGAGGACGGTTCCAGATCCGAGTGGCCTCGGTCTACCCCCACTGCCCGGCGCCAGATCTAGGGGGCCATCCCCATCCCTCTGGTGCGGGCCGGCGGAAGAAGCACACCACAGCCGTCGTCGCGTGCCTCAGTCAGGCGTTGGAGGTTGAGGATGATGCAGTGACAGAGGGATCGACGTCGTCCCCGATGTTGCTCTCGGACGACGTGCAGGAGATGGTGCAGAGCCGGCTGCCGCTGGCCTCGTCCTCCGTGATTGCGCGCGTGCATCGACGGGCTCTCGCAGAGCCCATCCAAGAGCACAGGCGAGGCGGCGGGCTCAAGCCGACGACCACGCGATATCCATCCCACCCAGCTCAGGCCAACAATCACGGGAAAATGGATTTGGACAAAGGAGATCTATCCAGGACATCGATATCATTGAGTGTTCCCGGCAACCCAAAGAATGCAGGCCAAATTCATGTGTCCTCTGATGCTACAGCCTCAAGCACAATGGTAGCATCACGTCTTTTACCGCAATACATTTCGTGCCATGTCTTTGGGCAATTTTTTCACCTCCAATAAATGCAATCAAGACTACCAAGCATCCCCGGCCATCCTTTTTTCATTCATTTCCATTAATCTCTTTGTATCTTCCTCGTTTGGTGCCCGAAGATACTGCTCACCATACAACCGGATGACCAACTTGGCAAACCTACGGACGGACTCCGTGGTTGTATCTTGCCCAATGCGAAGATACTCGTCGGTATAATCCGTGGGTATGACATAAGAGAGTACCCGCATTGCCGCCGATATCTTTTGATATGCACTAAACCCCATGATACCGGCGGCGGATCTACGACGTTTAAAGTAATCGGAGGCGGCCTCACAATCGGTGACAATCCTCACAAACAAACTATGACGCATTCGGTACCTTCTGCGGAAGAGACGAGGAGGGTATGTAGGTACCTCCGCGAAGTAGTCTTGCATCAAATGCTCGTGTCCGAGAGCGCGGTTCCGGTAGATGGTGAGTCGCCCCATCTTCGACCCTCTCCTCTGATCCATAAGCTTCGCACGGTCTTCAAACGCTTGCACGTCAACGAGGAGGCTCATCATCTCGACGTCGTCGTCTTGCAACAACTCGTCAATGTCCGAATCGTCGGATGACGACCAATCCGATGAATCGAACAACGAGTCCATGTCGTCGTTGTTCACCTCCATCTACCTACCGAGTGGCAACAATTGTGAGTGCCAATGAAGAAAAATTAAAAACTGAAAAATTAAAAAAAAAACTCACCTTCGGGAGCCGGGGTCGGCGTCGAGCGGGGCGGGGACGGTGTCGGGGGCCGGCGTCGAGCGGGGCGGGGACGCGTCGGGGGCCGGCGTCGAGCGGGGCGGGGACGCGGGCGGGCGGGCGGGGCGGGGCGCGGGCGGGCGGCGTCCGGGGCGGGGCGGGGCAGGCGAGGCGCGGAGGGGCGGCCGGCGAGCGGCCTGGGCGGGGCGTGGAGGGGCGGCGGGCGGGCGACGTCGATGCGGAGGGGCGGGGCGCGGAGGGGCGGCGGGCTGGCGGCGGTAGCAGCAGCGGGATTGGGGGAGGGCGCGGCGCGGGGATGAAACTTCCCTCCCGCGCGAGGGTGGAAGAGGAGTGCGGGTTGGGGGGAGTTTTTCCTCCCAACCCTCACTTCTACAGGTCCGGAAAATGTTTGAGGGTTGGACCTCTAATTTTTTCACGGGTTTGAGGGTTTAGGGATTCTAGTCTACGGCTTTTTTCGACGAAAACTGTAAAAAAAAAGCAGTTATTTTTAGGGGTTTGAGGGTTTGAGAGCTCTACTAGACTTGCTCTAACAGCGGCCGAGACGGCTGGTTACACCACGTAGGCAAAAAAAGACTCACATGTCATAAACTCACTTAACACAGCCAGATCCATCGATTATTGATTTTTGCAAGAAAATTACACAAGATGCGGTGCTTTCTGGAAAAAAAATGTAGGATAGTATTTTCTGCTAACCTGACCTTCAAAGTGGTGGTTTTCTATAATTTACTCCCTTTGAAGCAAAGGACGCACATTGTGCGGTCGCTCGAGAAATCTAGGCACCATCGTCGACAAGTTGAAAATTGGAAGAATAAATCCAACATATCCAACAAAGTAAAACAAAGAACCGGTCAATTAGAACTAGATGTCCAGATTTTATGCCTGAGTCTCTATTGAATTCATGCTCCAACCAGCTCATCTAAAAGCCCAAACTATGAGAGAGGGCCGAACATTATACTCCAACACTCCCCCTCACGACTCTTGTTTGTAAGTTTATGCACCTAACCAGTTCACCCAGGGGGCAATATATTTCAACACTCCCCCTCACGTCTAGCCTTATTTTTTAATATACTGTGTTGGCAGGGTCTTGAACTCAACACCTCTTGGCTCGGATACCATATTGAGTTCATGCTTCGATCAACTCATCTAAAAGTCCGAAGTACGGGAGAGGGCCAGACATTATACTAAAATAGTCTTATGTGTGGAATCCTGGCGGTACAGTCTTCTCTCCCAATTGATCTATGAACTACGCCAGAGCTGCGTCGACGAATGTTCTTGGCTACGTAGATAGCTCTTGACGGCTGGGCTGCTTGCTTGGGTTGTGGACAGTTTTCAGTTGGTGTGGTTATTCTGTCCATGTCCGGATTGTGTGACTTTGTTGGATTGTGTGCATTGGCATCATCTTAGTTGGATCAGCAGCTACTCGGCGTGGTTCAACATGTTGCTCCTTTTCTTTTATTTCCTTATTAATCTCTTTCGTTTACACACAGCTTCTATCTTATATGACTTTGCTATATATTTGCTGGTGTGACCATTTGTTTGTGTGTAGGTATTGATTGTGTGTATACTAATAATGCAGAGGCAGGTGTGAGCAGTAGTGGGTGTGTGAGACAGTGAGAGAGAGAAGAGAGAACAGGAATAGGATGGTGTGTGTACATATTGTGTTGGCTTTTTAAGGGTAAACATATTGTGTTTGTATCCCTTTCATCTTACACCATAAAAAGCATCCTTTATCAAATAAACAAATGTGTGTACCCAACAATTTTTCTATTAGAAATAGAAAAGAACATGTAAATTTACAATATGTACTCATCATGTATGAACACGAGAGGAACCAAAGAAAAATCCCAAATAACTGTGCGCACAAGGACATGGCCTCAGAAGAAGTAGCCGAAGACGAGCGCGGTCAGGGACGCCATGGCGACGGCAGGGGTGGCAGCCGACGCGCCAGAGGCCGGTGCTGGAGCTGGTCCATCGGCCGCGGAGACTGTGCCAACCATGACAGCGGCGGCTGCCGCCACGGCGAGGATCCTGAGCTTCAGGGTAACCGCCATTTGCTTCCTTGACGGGCGTTGCTGCAATGAACTAACAAAGATGGCTCTGGTGCTGGGAGGGAGCTGGAGAAGTTGTCGCTTGTGATCTTGGATGAAGGAGGAGAGATCATTTGGGGGGTTATATATAGCACTAATACTTGGAGTCAGAGACTTCAGGCCTTTTCATTTTTAGATTTAGAGACTTCAGACTTTGGCTTGGAAGCAAAGGTTTCTAGCTGTAATCCTTCTGGCCGCCTGGCCAATGCTGGGTGTCATTGGCTTGGCTGCTTCGCTGGCTATTGTTGGGTTATGGTTAAATTAGCAAGTGGGTGTCTGTGCTGATTGCATGACATGTGTTTTTGGTTGTGTGGTGAGCTGGTTTTGCATTATATACAACCATAGAACGCTAAACTAACCTACTACTGATGATTGCTGACAGGTTACAACTCATAACTAGGACTTCTTGACATGATGGTTTCTGGAGAAAAAGATTGATCTTTTTTTGTGAATTTATATTTGAACTATAAGTGTTCGTAAGGTTTTGATGATAACCTGGAACATGTGGTTCATTCTCGATGGCAACGGGGCAGGCCCCCACCAGGAGTGCCTTCTCATCCACATCCTCATTTCGCAATTGGGGACACTACTCTTTCCTTCCCCAACCCCATCGGGTTTAGGGCCGGAACGGTTTGATTGTAAATAATGTTGTGATATTTTCATAATATTGCCTTCTTAGACATATTAAAATGTTTAGTGTTTGTAACATGTGCATAGTATAATGATAATAAATAGCTTCCATAAGTTAGATATTAATAAAACTTATTACAACATAGACAATATTACAATGTTTTACATAATAAGGAGCATGTCAATTCATATACATAATATTTAAATAATAGGGAATAGTAGAGGGATTTTGTTTTTGCCACTAAATTTTTCCCATTTTCTTTATGCCACTCTAGCTTTTGCTCATTTTCCTTATGCCATTCTAAAATTGTCAACTAACTTTTGCCAATCTTAGCTTTTGACAATGTATCATGATTGCCACTCTGAAAATTCTTCTTTTGCCACATAATGGCAATCGTGATGTATTGTCAAAAGCTTAGAATGGCAAAGATGAAATTTAAGAGCTAGAGTAGCGTAAGTAAAATGGGAAAAAATCTAGAGTGGTAGAAACAAACAAAATCCCGTAGTAGGGAACGGGGGGATGTGATAAACCTTCCTGAGGGAGTCCTGGATTAGGGGGTGTTCGGATAGCCGGACTATACCTTCAACCGGACTCCAGGACTATGAAGATACAAGATTGAAGACATCGTCCCGTGTCCGGAAGGATCTTTTCTTGGCGTGGAAGGCAAGTTAGGCGTGCGGATATTCAAGATCTCCTACCATTGTAACCGACTCCGTGTAACCCTAACCCTATCCGGTGTCTATATAAACCGAAGGGTTGTAGTCCGTAGGACAACCATCATCATACACAATCATACCATAGGCTAGCTTATAGGGTTTAGCCTCCTTGATCTCGTGGTAGATCTACTCTTGTACTACCCATATCATCAATATTAATCTAGCAGGAGTAGGGTTTTACCTCCATCGAGAGGGCCGAACCTGGGTAAAATAAAGTGTCCCTTGTCTCCTGTTACCATCCGACCTTGACGCACAGTTCGGGACCCCCTATCCACGATCCGCCGGTTTTGACACCGACATTGGTGCTTTCATTGAGAGTTCCTCTGTGTCGTCGCTTTTAGGCCCGATGGCTTCTTTGATCATCAACAACGATGAGGTCCAGGGTAAGACTTTCCTCCCCGGACAAATCTTCGTCTTCGGCGGCTTCGCTCTGCGGGCCAATTCGCTTGGTCGTCTGGAGCAGATCAAAAGCTACGCCCCTGGCCATCAAGTCAGTTTTGGAAGCTTAAACTACACGGAAGATATCCGCGGAGACTTGATCTTCGACGGGTTCGAGCCACAGCCAAGCGCGCCGCACTACCTCGAGGGGCATGATATAGCTCTGCCTCCGAATAGTGCCCTGGAGGCCGCACACGCACCGGCCCCGATCCTCGACTCGGAGCCCGCTGTGTTCTTTGAGGATGAACGATTGGACGTCACCTCGGGGGCTGCGATCTTGAAGGCGATCGAGCCGAACGCCAGCCCCGCACTCCGCACGGCCCATGACTCCAAGGAGTCGGATTCTTCTCCGAACTTCGGGCCTCCCGTGCCCCTGCCGATCAAATCCGATTGGGCGCCTATAATGGAGTTCACCGCCGCGGACATCTTTCAGCACTCACCTTTCGATGATATCCTAAATTCTCTCAAGTCTCTCTCTCTATCAGGAGAGCCCAGGCCGGACTTTGGTCTGCGAGGTGGGGATTCGGACGACGAAGAAATTCAAAGCCCACCCACCACCCACTTAATAGCCACTGTCGATGATTTAACCGACATACTTGACTTCGGCTCCGAAGACTTCGACGGTATGGACGACGGAGGAGGAGACGAACAAGAACCAGCACCTGTAGGGCGCTGGACCGCCACCTCGTCATATGACATATATATGGTGGACGTTCCAAAGGATGGAGATGGCGATGGAACAGCGGAGGATGACACCTCGAAAAAACAGCCAAAACGCCGGCGTCAACGGCGCCGCTCTAAATCCCGCCACAGCAGAAACGGTGATTCCGGCACGGGAGATAATGCTACCCCGGATAGCACCGATGAACACCAAATCCAGCAAGATTCGACGCAGGAAGATGGAGAAGCCAGCCCTCATGAGAGAGCGGCAGAGCGAGAGGTTGAGGATGATAACTACATGCCTCCCTCCGAAGACGAGGCAAGCCTCGACGACGACGAATTCGTCGTACCATCAGACCCCGCCGAACAAGAGCGTTTCAAACGCAGGCTTCTAGCCACGGCGAACAACCTAAAGAAAAAGCAGCAACAGCTTAGAGCTGATCAAGATTTGCTAGCTGACAGATGGACTGAAGTCCTCGCGGCCGAAGAGTATGAACTCGAGCGCCTCTTCAAAAATTATCCTAAGCGCAGGCCGCTACCCCAATCAGAGGGGGAAGCACCTACATTACCAATGCATGACATGGCAGACCGGCCACCTCGCGGCCGCGACAGAGAGGCCTGTCGAACCTCTAAACAAGCCATGCCCCGGTGCCGCTCAACTAAGGCACGGGAAAATGAGCCAGACCTACGAGACGTACTGGAGGATAAAGCAAGGCAAACAAGATCGATCTATGGATCGCGCAGACGCCCAACGACACGTGATGATCTTCACTCTGGACACAATAAATCCGGCCGGGCCGAACACAACAGGCATAGCTCTTCCGAGCTGCGTCGTGACATAGCCCAGTACAGGGGCGCCGCACACCCACTATGCTTCACAGATGAAGTAATGGATCATAAAATCCCAGAGGGTTTCAAACCCGTCAACATCGAGTCGTACGATGGTACGACAGATACGGCAGTATGGATTGAGGATTATCTCCTTCACATCCACATGGCACGTGGCGACGATCTACACGCCATCAAATATCTCCCCCTCAAGCTTAAAGGACCAGCCCAGCACTGGCTTAACAGCCTACCAGCGGACTCAATCGGTTCTTGGGAAGACCTGGAAGACGCATTCCTCGACAACTTCCAGGGGACCTATGTGCGGCCACCGGACGCCGACGACCTAAGCCACATAATTCAGCAGCCAGAAGAATCGGCCAGGCAATTCTGGACACGGTTCCTAACAAAGAAAAATCAGATAGTCGATTGTCCGGACGCAGAGGCCCTAGCAGCCTTCAAACATAACATCCGCGACGAATGGCTTGCCCGGCACCTGGGACAGGAAAAGCCGAAATCTATGGCAGCCCTCACGACACTCATGACCCGCTTTTGCGCGGGCGAAGATAGCTGGCTAGCTCGCAGCAACAACTTATCAAAGAACTCTGGTAATTCGGATACCAAGGACAAAAGTGGCAGGACACGTCGAAATAAGCAAAAGCGCCGCGTTAGCAGCGACAGCAATGAGGATACGGCAGTAAATGCCGGATTCAGAGGCTATAAATCCGATCAGCGGAAAAAGCCATTTAAAAAGAACACCCAGGGCCCGTCCAGTTTGGACCGGATACTCGACCGCTCGTGCCAGATTCATGGCACCCCCGAAAGGCCAGCCAATCACACCAACAGGGATTGTTGGGTGTTCAAGCAGGCAGGCAAGTTAAGAGCCGAACACAGCGACAAGGGGCTGCATAGCGACGACGAGGAGGAGCCCAGGCCGCCGAACAACAATGGACAGAAGGGGTTTCCCCCACAAGTGCGGATGGTGAACATGATATACGCGACCCACATTCCCAAGAGGGAGCGGAAGCGTGCGCTACGGGACGTATACGCGATGGAGCCAGTCGCCCCAAAGTTCAACCAATGGTCCTCCTGCCCGATCACTTTTGATCGAAGGGACCACCCCACTAGCATCCGTCACGGCGGTTTTGCCGCATTGGTTCTTGACCCAATCATTGACGAATTTCATCTCACAAGAGTCCTCATGGACGGCGGCAGTAGGCTGAACCTGCTTTATCAGGATACAGTGCGAAAAATGGGCATAGATCCATCAAGGATCAAGCCCACAAGGACGAACTTTAAAGGCGTCATACCAGGTGTATAGGCCAATTGCACAGGCTCTGTAACACTTGATGTGGTCTTCGGATCTCCGGATAACTTCCGAAGCAAAGAGTTAATCTTCGATATAGTCCCGTTCCGCAGTGGCCATCACGCCCTGCTCGGACGAACCGCATTCGTTAAATTCAATGCGGTGCCGCACTATGCATATCTCAAGCTCAAGATGCCAGGCCCTCGAGGAGTAATTACGGTCAACGGAAACACTGAACGCTTCATACGTACGGAGGAGCACACGGCCGCCCTCGCAGCGGAAGTACAAAGCAGCCTTTCAAGGCAACTCTCCAGTCCGGCCGTTAAAAAGCCGGACAATGCAAAGCGCGCCCGGAGTAACCTGCAACAAGACCGCTTGGCACGTTCGGAGCAAGCGTAGCAATACGGTCCCAACCCTAGCCATCGCAACATAGCGGAGCTAGTACCTCGAGTACACAATTACGCCCTCGAAATTCCATGGGCACAGGGGGAGGGGCACATTAACGGCATGCTTACAATACGGCGTCAAACGTACTAGGGGCTGCCGGATATTTTTTTTTTAACTTTCAGGACTCCACACTCTGGATAACCTGTTCGGCTTTGCTGCCGCACAGACGATACAAGACCCAGGGAAGAAGACAAAGCTACGCCGCATTACGGAACTATCAGGTGGTCTCTATTTCGAGCGATATATCTGTTTCTAAATTCCGTGGCCTGCCCCTGGTCAGGACATGTTAAATAGTCTAATATATTTTTGCTTACCGCACTACTTGTATCGTTCGGCTTTGATAAATAGCCTCTCTCTAAACAATGCATAGCTTTTCGCCTATTTTTTGCGTTGTCCGCTTTTAATATATATGTTCATTAAATAAACATGATCGCAACCGTACACCATGGTACGCCAAAACACACCAGGGGTTTCATTACCCTTCTATCTGGTGTGAGAAGTCCGTACACTTTCACAAGTGCGGCACCCCGAACTTATAGCACTATATGCATCGGCTCCGAATCATGATTTTGGTCACATGTTGGGTTTGCCCGGCTCCTATGTTTTGGTGCCTTACATTCCGCTATATCGGCTAAGGTAGCACTAGGAGAACCACTGCAACTGTGCCCCAGTTCAGCTGGGTTAAGCACCTCAGTGGAGAAAGCTAAAACAGATTGTCATGATAAGGCGTGAGACCGGTCGCTGTTCGAGAGGTTTTTCGAGTCCTTAAAGACTTATGCCGCTTCGAGCGAGGAGCTGGCTATGTCCAGCCAAAGGCGTGGATAGCGCCCCGAATTCGGCCTTCCGAACTAGGGGCTTCGCCGAAATTTAAAATTATAACGTTCTATGGCTAAGTGAGAGTGTTCAAGCATTATAGTCCGATTGCCTGCTTCGTTGTGCTGAGCGCCTCCCTCGAAGGACCCAACTATGGGAAAAAGTGCCCTCAGGTTTATCCCGAACACCCCAGCACTAGTGGCATGGGGGCAGAAGCCGACGACTGGCCATCTCTCAATTTTTGATAAACGGCCACACAGAAAATAATATTTTAATTTCAATAAGCATTGCTTAGCGCATATGAACAAGTTTTCAGCGCACAGGATACAAACGAGCGAGTTCATTCAAATACTACATCTTTAGTACATTCATCCGCGACAAGGCGGGCTCCGGCAAGAACTTCCTTGTAGTAGTTCTCGGGCTTGCGATGCTCCTTCCCCGGCGGCGGCCCGTCCTTCACCAGCTTCTCTCCGTCCAGCTTACTCCAGTGTACCCTTACACGGGCAAGGGCCCTCCGGGCACCTTCAATGCAGGCGGAGCGCTTGATGACCTCAAGCCGTGGACAGGCCTCCACCAGCCGCCGCACTAGCCCGAAATAGCTCCCAGGCAGGGCCTCTCCAGGCCACAGCCGAACTAGTAAGCCCTTCATGGCCTGTTCGGCCGCCTTGTGGAGCTCGACCAGCTGTTTCAGCTGATCGCTCAAAGGCACAGGGTGTATGGCCTCAGAATACTGAGACCAGAACACACTCTCCGTCGAGCTTCCCTCTTCAGCTCGGTAGAACGCGGCGGCGTCGGATACGCTGCGGGGAAGATCGGCGAACGCCCCTGGAGAACTCCGGATTCGGGTAAGTAACAAGTAGTTTACTTTTATATTCCTACTTTGCATTAAGAATGCCTTACCCGTTGCTATCTTTTTCACCTCCTCCAACTCTTGGAGGGCCTTTTGGGCTTCGGCCTTGGCACTCTTGGCGGTCTCAAGGGCCGACGCGAGCTCGGATGCTTGCACTTTTGACTCAAGCTCCAAACTCTCATGTTTTTTCATGAGAGCTTGCAGCTCTTGCTGCACCTCGCCGACCTGAACCCCAAGCCTTTCTCGCTCGGCGCGCTCCTCGGCCGTTTTCTTTCCGGCCTCAGCCAGCGCCTGCTTCAGGGTTGCCACCTCGGTTGTGGCCCCTACAATAAGCAGTACAATCCTGTTATTTCTTTCTGCAATCAAGCCTCTCTATAGGCACCTTTTTTATATTTTTTAGGGTATTTCTTACCTTCTTTCTCCTCGAGCTGCCGTTTGGCAAGGTCGAGCTCTTGCTCGGTCCGCCCGAGGTCCTTTTTAAGGACATCCACCTGCGCAGTCAGTGCGGCGGTGGACAGCAGCGAAGCCTGCATACGCATATTTGACTTTTTGTTGTTAGACTCCTGCGAAAATTACTAGATCCTCTATTCGGCTTTTCTTTCCGAACACCGAACAGAGCATCAGGGGCTACTGTCTATGTGGTAAATAATTTGACATATTTTTACTTACCTCGAAGCCTGTTAGAAGGCTAGCGCAAGCTTCAGTCAGTCCGCTCTTGGCGGACTGAACCCTTTGGATCACCGTACTCATAACAGTACGGTGCTCCTCGTCGATGGCGGCGCCCTCAAGCACCTCCAGCAGATTGTCCGGCGCCTCTGGTTGGACGGGGGTCGCCGGCTCAGACGGCTTACTCCTCTCGGAAGGAGTTCGCCCACCGTGGACCAGGACTGTCGAGTCCGGCGCGGTGTCCGGCACAAAGCCGGACTTGGAGCCCTGGGGGGTTTCATCCCCTTTACTCCTGGGGTCCGGAGGATTGCCTTGCGGCTCCTCCAGGACTATCTCCTCCTGCCCTGGAGCTTGGCGGGACGCCACTTCGGCGTCGTCCGCCCTGCAGGGGGAGACAGCGGGCGGAACAGAGTTCACGTCCGACGAATCCAGGGAGCCGCTCGACGAATCGTCGAGTTCGGCCCGGGGCGGGCTGCATAAATTACGAGCGATATTAGGGGAAGCCGCGCATTAAAAGAATATCATGAGTCACTCTGGTATATAAATACTTACGATTTTGCCGGACGCTTGGTTCTGTCCGGCCACTCCTCTCCGCCCTCTTCGGCGTCGTGGGAGTAGTCCGGCGGAGGGGTCTTCCTTTTCCTCGACCCCTCGGCCTCCCCCGTTGGGGTGGCCTTCTTCTTCTTTTCTCCCCTCGCTGGGGGGAGAGCTTTCTTGTTCCTCCTCCTCGTTTTCACGAGAGGAGAGCGTCGCGGACTCGTCAGATGACGAGTCCGACACCACCATGTTGCGGGAACTTTTTCGAGTCCCGGTGGTTTTCTTCTTCTTGGCCTTCTTCTCCGGCACCACATAAGGTGCCGGAGCCAGCAGCTTCACCAAGAGAGCTGGGGCTGGGTCTTCGGGCAGGGGAGCCGGACAGTTAATTGGTCCGGATATAGCCCGCCAAGCCTGTCAAAGGTAAAGGGAGTTTAGATCCCGCATAGAGTTAATCTATGAAGAAGAGCTTAACAAACCTGTCAAAGGTATAGATAGCTCACCTCGCTGGCATGATGCTGCGAGCTGTATCCGCGGTCCTCGGAAGCGGATGTGGGGGACTCGGCGCCTTTGGTCAGCACCTTCCAGACGTCTTCATACATCGTGTCGAAGAGCCTACTAAGGGTTTGGTGCTGCGCCGGGTCGAATTCCCACAAAGTAAAATCCCGCTGTTGGCACGGGAGGATCCGGCGAACGAGCATGACCTGGATCACATTGATCAACCGGATTGGCCTGTTCACCAGGGACTGGATGCACGTTTGCAACCCAGTCACTTCTTCCTCGTTGCCCCACGACAGGCCCGTCTCTTTCCAGGACATGAGCCGCGTGGGGGGTCCGGATCTGAACTCGGGGGCTGCGACCCATTTCGGATCGCGTGGTTCAGTGATGTAAAACCACCCGGCCTGCCACCCCTTTAGGGACTCCACATAGGAGCCATCAAACCAGACGTTGGCCATCTTGCCGGCCATAGCGCCTCCGCACTCCGCCTGGGTGCCGGACACCACCTTGGGCTTGACGTTGAAGGTCTTGAGCCAGAGGCCGAAGTGGGGGCGGACGCGGAGAAAGGCCTCACACACGACGATAAACGCCGAGATGTTGAGAACGAAGTTCGGGGCCAGATCGTGGAAATCCAGGCCGTAGTAGAACATGAGCCCCCGGACAAATGGGTGAAGTGGAAAGCCCAGTCCGCGGAGGAAGTGGGGAAGAAAAACTACCCTCTCATGGGGCCCTGGGGTAGGAAGAAGCTGCCCCTTCTCAGGAAGCCGATGCGGGATGTCCTTGGACAAGTATCCGGCTTTCCTTAGCTTTTTTACTTGGGCCTCCGTAACGGAGGAGGCCATCCACTTGCCTCCCGCTCCGGACATTGTTGGAGAAGGTTGAGGAAGGAAGAGGGGACTTGGGAGCTGGAGCTTGAGTGCGCAAGAGATGGATTGGCAAAGGAGGAAGAAGGCATAGGTTAAAAAGGGTGAATCCTTATCCCTTTATACAAGCGGGTGCGGTTAGGCATCCCCGCCTACCTAATAAAACTCACTTGCCTCCCAAGCGCCGTGGTAAATGGCGCGGTTGTGTTACCCACGTCCGTATTGATGAGAATCCCGTTAAAAGGGGCACACGATCTCTGCTTTGACAAGACGTGTCAAGGAAACTGCCTCGCTAAACACGCTGAGGTGGAACAATGAAAACAATTTATATAAAGAGCTTGGCCGCAGTGTTATGACGCACTGCGGAATACGTCAGCAGATTTGATTTGTGTTAATATTATTCTCTATGTGGCAATATGTGGAAACTTATTTTGCAGAGCCGGACACTATTTTTGGTGTTTACAATCTTTTTGAAGAAACCTGGAGGAGGAACCCGCCTTGCAATGCCGAAGACAATCTGCGCGCCGGACTCGTCGTCATTGAAGCCTGGTTCAGGGGCTACTGAGGGAGTCCTGGATTAGGGGGTGTTCGGATAGCCGGACTATACCTTCAACCGGACTCCGGGACTATGAAGATACAAGATTGAAGACTTCGTCCCGTGTCCGGAAGGATCTTTTCTTGGCGTGGAAGGCAAGCTAGGCGTGCGGATATTCAAGATCTCCTACCATTGTAACCGACTCTGTGTAACCCTAACCCTATCCGGTGTCTATATAAACCGGAGGGTTGTAGTCCGTAGGACAACCATCATCATACACAATCATACCATAGGCTAGCTTCTAGGGTTTAGCCTCCTTGATCTCGTGGTAGATCTACTCTTGTACTACCATATCATCAATATTAATCTAGCAGGAGTAGGGTTTTACCTCCATCGAGAGGGCCCGAACCTGGGTAAAATAAAGTGTCCCTTGTCTCCTGTTACCATCCGACCTTGACGCACAGTTCGGGACCCCCTACCCGAGATCCGCCGGTTTTGACACCGACACTTCCCATCCTCATATTAGATTGTGGGATTCAAATCTCCCCATACCCATCCCAGAATAGTTGAATTCCCCATGGATTTCGAGGGAACAGGGCCACATTGCCATTTCTACTACCCCCCCCCCCTTCCCAAAAAATCCGCAAAGAAAGGTCAATTTTAACTGACTTTGTGGCTCTAGTTGGGATTAATAATGAAAGAAAAGAATCATTGCACTTATCTCCATCAAGAGGACAATAATACTAAGTACTTTCATCTTGTGGCTAACAGAAAGTATTGCCAAAAAATCCGGTTAAAAGAGGATTCGGCCGTCCAAAAGGAGATGATTGGAAAGGGGAAAAGGATTCAGGTTAAATTCCATCTTGGTCTTCCTCTAGAGCAGAGGTCTCACATTGTGCGGTTGTTCGAGAAATCTACGTAGACACCATCGTCGACAAATTGAAATTTGGAAGACTAAATCCAGCATATCCAGCGAAGTAAAACAAAGAACCGATCAGCTAGAACAACAAGTGTATGTGCCAGTGTGCGGTGGTAATGCCAGTGATGCTTGCCGAGTGGATGGTTGGGCCATGGATCCGGATGCTCGACAGAGCTAGTGGCGGCATGTTGCGGTCATGACGATACAATGACGGCTAGTGGCATATTGTTTGGGGGCGGTGGTCGTGCCCAAATTTACCACCGGCATATACTTGTGACGGAGGCATGGAACCGCTTGAGGGTCTCCGGTGTGGGATTTTCGCGGTACCGTCCTCTGTCACACAGTTGATCTATGCATTGTGTCACATGTGTCAACTAATGTTCTTACCTACGCTGATGACTCTTGGCGGTTGGGCTGCTTGCTTGGGGTGTGCATGATTTTCAGTTTATCTAGCGTCAATGTCTTGATTGTGTGCTTTTGCATCATATTCGCTGGATCACTGCCTGCTCGACGTGAATCATCGTTGCTCCTTTCTTTTCCTTTTTAACCTCCGTTTAGGCATAGATTCAGTAGACTTTGTTATTTGCTGGTATGATCATTTGTTTGTGCGTAGACATTGATTGTGTGTACACTATTTATGCAGAGGCGTGGTGTGTGCATATTGTGTTTGTATCCCTTTAATCTTACATTATAAAGAACGTCCTTCATCAAATAAGCGAATGTATGTACCCAACAATTTTTTTATTAAAAATAGAAAAGAACATGTAATTTACAATATGTACTCATATCATGCATGTACCAACACGAGAAGAGCCAAAAGAATCCCAAATAATTGTGCGCACGAGTACATGGCCTCAGAAGAAGTAGCCGAAGACGAGCGCGGTCAGGGACGCCATGGCGACAGCCGGGGCGGCAGCCGACGCGCCAGAGGCAGGCGCGGGAGCTGGTCCATCGGCCGCGGAGACCGTGCCAACCATGACGGCGGCGGCCGCCGCCACGGCGAGGATCCTGAGCTTCAGAGTAACCGCCATTTGCTTCCTCGACGGATGTTGCTGAAATGACTAGCAAAGATGACACTGGTGCTGGGCAAGAGCCGGAGATGTTGTCAGGCTTGTGATCTTGGATGGAGGAGGAGAGATCATTTAGGGGGTTATATAGCACTAGTACTTGGAGTTACTTCAGGCCTTTTCATTTTTAGATGTAGAGACTTGAGACTTAGGCTTGGAAACAAAGGTTTCTAGCTGTAATCCTTCTGGCCGGCCGGCCAATGCTTGGCTGGTCTGGTTGGCCGCTTCGCTGGCCATTGTTTGGTTAGGGTTAAATTATCAGCTGTTGGGAGAGATAGATGGAGCGGCTGGCCAGCAGCTAGCAGTTGTGTTGTTGCCTTTTGGTCCCCGTCTGTGCTGATTGCATGCCATGTGTTAGGTTGTGTTATGAGCTGGTTTTTGCATTATGGAACCATGGGATGCTCTGCTGGTTACAACTTAAAACTCACAAATTTTGATTTTGTTTTGTTTTTAGCTGACTTTGTGGCTCCTGTTGCGATTAATCAACTTGCAACTTACAACTACTCTGTCAAGAGGGCAATAATACTACTTCCTCTGATCTGAATTAATTGGCGCAGCCTCTATACAATGGCTGATGCTCCAACTACAAAAGGATGATAGTTCATTGGCGCAGCCTCTATAAACCAACACAAACCAAAAATGCTGCTCGCTATTGTAAGCAGACAACACAGTAAAAATATTGCAAGTAAACCAGCAATATTGCACATACCTTATGTTGAACAATCCACAAAGTGAACCAGATATTTGGCAAGTTAAAATGACCAAAACGCAGGTCCACCATGTGAGCTGGGCTCAAACCTTATACACCCCTGTATATCATTCAGTGAACACAGGTAACATCATTGCAATTACAATTATGCACACATCGATTTTCTACAGGGGGCAATATGCAAGCATCAAAAACATTGTTGCTCTGCCCTTCCTTTTTTTTTTTTTTTGATCAATTGCTCTGCCCTTCCATCAGTTCAGTCGCATGTATGTACATCCCTTTTTCCATCGCTACATTCTTTTTATGTCAGCAGGAGAGCTGCTAAGATTCCATTGGTCTTAGCCAGGATGGCCAAGCACAACAGCAAACCGAACAAAAGATAAAAGGAAGGGGAAGACAAAAGGTAGACACTGGATGCCTACACCATGAGGAACAACTGTACAAACACTGGTGCAAACGCACTCAGCCAGGATCAAATAGAATGGAGCCACCAGGTTGGTTCCAGTGGGTGGCCTCGTCTGTGATGACGGAGATGGCTCGAGATGGGGAGCCCTTCCCTTCCGTGTCGAAAATGTGTAGATTCCGCTCTCCAAATTTCCCAGCAAACAAGATGTCCTAAGCTTCAGGCAATGCATTCATAAAATATGTACAAGCTTGCTCGGATATCATCCTCAAAGAAATTGGAGGAACTGCATGCACACTCATCGTGTCCTCTTGCCAGGTATGCTCTCGAAAAAATGACCTCTTGCCAGTTGGAATCTCTTGATTGGTGATGGAATAATCGCCTTCATATGCCACAACGCATCACAGGTCATGATTTGATACCATATCAAAAGACACAAAGCAACCATGGGCCCATCTGATAGAGATCAGAAAGCATCATGACCTGATTGAATCCTAGTTTCAGAGACACCCAAAAGAGACCAAAGGCGAATTAATTTCATCAAACCAACTAGAAAACGTACGCAGTAAGGCATGTGATTTATGTGGTAGAAACGTGACATCAGAGAAGCATGTTGTGGCATTAACGGTAGATCAAATGTTGCTTCAGAGAAGTCAGAACTAACCCAGCTTTATGATGGTAATGGCTATTGGTCTTGACAAAAGATGATAAATGTGATTTCCTGGGTACTGGGAAGTGGCATTCACCATCAAGGCTCTGGCTGGAAAGGCTGAAGAGAACCCCAAGTTTTTCCAACCTTTACTTTAGCACGTAAAGGTACTGGGCAAGAAGCAAACAGCAATTCAGTTTTCAGTTTTGAAATGAAAATCAACCGATACCATTCAGTTCAGCGTAAAAATGATACCCAAGAGTGAAGCTGCAGTTTCCATGCTTATCTGTAGCAGATTTACAGCCTCTGCTACCATAGACGGGTCAACTTCAAGCACAAGTTCATCATGCACCTACAAAATGCAAAACATAACTCTAAGCTATCTACATTTAAAAAATAAATAAACAGAAAGCGATAAAAATGGGTGATGACCACGTTGTAAAATACCTGCAAAAGAAGGTGACACCGCCCTCTGATTTGTGAAAAGTTTTGCATAAGCCCATCCATGGAATCAACTGTGTTACTCCCATTGGTAATTACAGAATGAACCTTAAGCATAGCCACCTTGATAATATCAGCAGCAGAACCCTGCATATAACAATGCATTAATACAATGAAACTAGCAACAAAAGCAGGACAAACGTTTGCTAACCTGGCAAATAGAATTAACTGCCTGTCTCTGTGCCTGAGCTTTCTCTCTGCTATTTCCAGCGGTAATTTTTGAAAGAAAACGTCTCCGTCCCATCAAGGTCTCAATATATCTGTAAGATATTATAATTTTGAAGTTACCTTGAGTAAGCTTTGATGCGGTGGTACTAAAAAAAGTGGAGTGGAGAATACATATTCCATAATAGGGTGATGATGCATGTGAATGCGGATATATGTTGAAAAGGTTCATTTGTCATTGATGTTGGATAGAACCAGGGGTCAGAATACCAGCAGCCAGTACCGCTGGATTGCTGCCGGTTTTCTCCTAAACAAATAGGTCATTCCTTCAAAATGTTCAAAAATGCCTCTAGTGTCTATTTCAAGCTTTAAATCACAAAGTAGTTACAATTGAGCATTATCAACGAAAAGAGCAAAAGAAGCACTTTGTTGAATCCCAGATAGAACTAAATTATTGTATCGTGTCAGACTATCCTATCTTTGAGATAAGAAATGGTATACTGAATATAAGATAGACAATAATGAGATTTAATATATGTATGGAAAGGGGTTAGCATAAGAACATGTAAAATATTTATACTGAATATAAGATAGACAATAATGAGATTTAAGATGACTTCAAGGAACCTTTGAAGTTTATATTTAAAATATCAACCAAAGTTATCATGGATACTTCTCAATTTTTCCCTCGATAGTATGCTAATGTTGGAGAAACAATCAAGAGATACATGTGAATGATTAATAGACATGTTTGGACTAATATTATTTCCATAGACCTAATGAACAATTCTGAATTAGCATCAAGGAAGACAACACAAATTAGAAATTACTAGGAGAAATGGCTACTGAAAAGAAAACTCACCCTTTTTGCCGACATGATGCCACAGCTTGTTGTAGCCACGAAGAAACACCTGGAAAGAATCTCTTGAAACTCTGAATTTTCTGTGCAGCTTCCGCTGGGCTGCATTCAAGTTGTTCTGCAAGGGAGTTGGCGCCCATTCCATAAAGTATGCCATAAATAAATCTCTTTGTGTTATCTCGGTCCTTAGAAGAGACCAAAGACTCTTCTTTGCCACTCCATCTTGAGGCAATCATAGTAAACACATCAACATCTGGTTTACTTAGAAGCTCGATCAATACAGGATCTTTAGAAAAATGCGCCATAAAACGCAGCTCTATCTGGGAGTAATCGGCAGTTACCAACAACCAGTTGTCCTATTGAAAGAAAGAGAGGCCATGAAATTATCATCATAGCTGTTTTAGGAATATTCAAAAGGCAAACAAAGGTTGAAATGAGCAATACTTGAGTGGGAACAAAAAATTCACGGGCATTGATTTCATGATGATCAACCATTGACATGCTTGTGAAATCTTTATCATTCTTTCCTGTTGTGAAATCCACCACGTGTTCAACACTCTGCAAATAATAATTCATATTATTCATACAGTTATTGGTAACTATATATGAATATAAAACCAAATGAAATATAAGGATGAAAGGTGAATAACCTGGAGATTTGGCTCTTCCATTGATAGACGGCCAGTAGCAGTTGATGTCTGAAGCCAATTTCCATGTATGATGTACCTTTGGGATTGGATGCACAACTTAGCCCGTGAACAGATGGACCCCAATGTGCCATTCAACAGTTTGGCCAATGTTCTATGTTCCTTAATTACTGAGACGATTGGGTGTAGATCCCTGAAGTAAAAAGAAGAAAATACACTATTTAAAACAAAACTAAATAAGATCCTCACAAATTACTGATCAACTACTTGACAAAAATACTGATCTTCTCCTCTGTATCAAAATATATGGCGTTTCTGCAATTCAAATCGCCATATATTTTGATACAGAGGTCGTAATTGACAAGTTCAGCTAGAGCTATTCTAATCTACATTTGCCACGACTTTGTTGTCAACAGTTGAGTAGCTGAATGTTGAAGAAAGATTGAGGAAACAAGGACAAAGTGCCAAAAAATCAAATAGATGTGATAGACAATAAAAGAAGATTCTCCCTGACAAGCTTACAGACGTTTGTGCTCAGAGTGGCTTGTCTGAGCATAAGCATCTTCAAATTCTTGAGATTGCTCTGCTGATGCCCTGATATTACATGGCATCTCATAGAGTGTCTTTGTGGAAAGAAGCTCAGTTATTCCAGTTTTCTCCATTTTTATTGTGTGGCATGTGTTTCTTGCACCTCACGAGCACACTAGTCTGACAGTGACAGCTCAATCGGTTGAACTGTTTTTTAGATGTGCTGAGCATAAAGATATCGCTGTTGACCGACTGGTGCCGATTTCTAAGATGTTCACTTAGAAGGTGCATCACGTGGACCTAGGTGGAACTCAAATGAACGGAGCGGCAAATAGGGGAAGGGAAGCTTGGTGAGATGACAGCGATGGTTTATCATGACCTGTATATATTTGAGAGAGAGAGAGAGAGAGAGTGGCATGCTCCCTAACAATTGGCAACTCGTATGTAATTTGAATTAATAGTGTAAATCATGTAAAATCCTCTGAGGTTGTGACTAATGTCTTAGCCTGAACAGATTTCGAAATTTGTTTCAGACTGATAAAAGAATCAACAGATTAACAGTTACTCCCTCTGTAAAGAAATCTAAACGCTCTTATATTTCTTTGCAGAGGGAGTACTAAGCATGAAAAATGTTCACCTCCCAAACAACGAGGAAATAATAAACATTACCTTAGATTGTCTAGACACTGCTTGTCAGTGCTAGGATGCAACTTCCCTTTCTCGCACCCTTTTGGGACTGGCAGTTTTAAGTGAGTAAAAAGAATGTCAGCGACGTCAGCATTTGCATTTAGTGAGAAACTCTTGCCCGCTAATTTGTATGCTTCTTTGTCTAGCTCCTTCAGCTTTGTTATTATAATATGCCTCGCACGGAGACATGCATCCATGTCAGCACCAATTCCCCATAATTCCATATCAGCAAGCACATTTACCTATCCATAAATATATCATTAGTACTAAAGCATTTATGTTCTAATGAGGTATTAAAGCATTCCGTAACAATTTGAATTAGGCAAAGGTGCAGAATATACCAATGGACCCTCAACTGTTTCAATCAAATCACTTAGATTTTGAGAAACAAGCAACTTCATCAAAAGAGAACCCAGTGCTCTTGTCTGCGCAGCACGCCTACAGCAACCATTGTGAGCTGCTTTGTGCATCTGATTCCTCCATCTGCCATCCCGATTTGCTGCCGCTGCAGCCTCACTAGGTAGCCGTCTCTTCACTAACTATTTATCAGAAATAAGTCAGAATTTAGACGACAGAAAAACATTTGAAATGGTTGGGTGTTGGAGAAGTTGAAAGAAATCAGTTTGTTTGTTTTTTGGATAAATGTATTATAAAAGAAATTGCAGATCACAAAATAAAATAATGTACCTTCTCAAGGTTTGGCACTGTTTTGCTTTCCTCATCTGGCCAGAGAATCCATGCCACCAAGCATATGTCCAACCCATTATAGACAGAGATTGGTGGTAATAACACATATGTGCTGTCTAGGACTTCAATATTGTTCAATGTTTTAGGGTCGAGGTGAAGCCTAGCAAGCCGTTGACAAGAAACACAGGGAGATTTAAGTGCCTGAATCTGAATCTTGAAATTCCATGTCGTTTTCTTGACACTCTTTTGCTGCATAATGCCAACTATTGTACTCCATCTTCTCCTAAATCCTTCCCACAGTTCAACAGAATCATTGTTGCCAGTTGGGGTTAGGTCTTTCGGGAAATTGCAGTAGTAGACGGGTGAATTTTCCCAGCAAACAGCTAAACCAAGAATTTCAAAAATGGTCAAAGATAGTTTACTTGATCTCTTAACAAAATGAAGATCAAAAGAAAATTCATTAACAGAAGACCATTGATCAAGGAAACCATCGAACCCTCCAGGGAAGTTATGTGCATTGACAGGACCTTTGTCAGCCACATTTCTGCTGGGCGTCGTCGATAAAGGTGATGCTTCTTGCATACTAGCAATGTTGACACTATTTGCTATTCCTTGGCTCTCTTTAATATGAATGGAAGAAACAGGGTGCATATCCTCCTCTACAATCACTGTAGAAGCCCTTTGAGCAACATAATCAGAGCAGATGTTTCTTTCATCACCAACACGTGCCCCTAAAACTGACTCTTGGCACTTAGCATGACCTGCACCAGGAAATACCATGACATCTCGAGGTGGAGAGTCCTCCTCACTAGCTGGGAGCAGAGGTGTGGTAAACTGAGGAACTTCTACCCCAAGTGATTTGAAAGCTGAGAATGCTGCTACTCTGGCTGCTTCTGCCTCCTCAAGAACAATTCTACGAGCTCCATTTTTTATTTTCTTGGCTATACCAAATTGCATTCGCCGTAACCCAGAATCATCTAATCAATTCAATAAAATGACATAAGAGAAGGCAAATGCACAAAATTAATAACCAAATGATGGATATAAAAGAATGACCAAAAAGCAACTACGTAACTACTGATGGAAAACAGAAGCAGATGGAGCAAGTGAATGCTAATATGGAATACTTAACAGCACATTTGAACTATGTGCACTTGTGCGGGCCTCTCCAAAAGGCACAAAGGTCCTTCGTTCCATAGTAATTTGTGAGTTTCACTACTACTGCTGCTGCTGATTTAATACTACTGCTATTGCTGCAATTACCAACAACAGCACCACTTACCAGTACTACACTGCTGCTGCTTACATAAGACCCGGTAAGTTACATTAAAAGGTACATCAAACATATTAGAAGGCAAAAGCTCAAGTATAGATGGAGCACCGACCTTGACCAGACCAAGAATTTTCGAAAAGAGCTTTTGCGATTTCAGGAATAGATGCTTCAGCAATGGTAACAGGGGTACGGAAACCAGAGTTATAAAGAGCCCTTGCACGTGAGCCCTGCATCCATGATACATACAATGACTCAATAAGGTAAGAATATGCAAGTCGCAAGTGGCAGCACTTCGATAAGTCATCTAATAGTGCCATGACAAACCTTGACGAATGGAATTGTTGTAAGTTCTGCGATCTCTGCCCTAACTCCAAACGAGACACGGTTTTGGAACTTGGCAACAAGACCTTCTAAATCCTGCCAACCAAGTCTCTGACAAAAGGCAGAAACCATTGAAGCAAACCTGCCAGCATTTTCCTGCAAGGCTTGAATCGTACCTCTGGCAACTTTAAATGATTCACAAACATCTGTGACAGGAATCTCCTGAAAGATTGAAAAAAAATGCATTAAAACTTCATATATTAATCACACTATATATGTAAATGCAAAAGGACACGAAAACATTAAAGCCATATCACTTGGCCAGCACTCCCTCCCTTTCAGTTTATAAGGCACACTCGCATTCCAAGATCATCAGCTTAACCAACAATGTATGTACTATATAGTACGCAAAGTATACTATATAACTCATAATTCATCGGTCAAATTGATGATCTAGAAATATGTGTGTGCCTTATAAACCAGAAAGTAAGTTATCTGGTAAATAATCAACTAGAGGTTGAATTATACCTGAGCCAGCCTTGATATCATCAGCGCCACATAAAAGCGCTTAGATACTCTAAGCGACTGGTCATTAATAAGAGTGTTTGCACCAGAACCTCCACTAGTGTTTTTCTTGGGCTTTCCACGAATAGGCATTGCTGCCCCATGAGCCATGTGCATCAAGAAAGGTTCTGTTACTCCAACCCGGTTGCCAACTGACTGCATTCAAGATTACCAAAAAAATTAACAATCCAAAAAATAAAATAGAAGTGCACTGCGTGAAAATGAATTACTAGTGTACAAATGTTTGATTTTGACATAGTTTGCACCAATTGTCGTTATCACGGCAAGGTTGCTATTTGATCGACTCTATAAAACAATCCTGCTAGTTTCCTCCTAAATGGGCAAATACTGCTATTATATGATATGGAAAACCAATCTGCCTACAAAGAAAAAGAGCTCCCCCAATATTTCCTAATTGATTGAAGGGATTAATGTACAACTTCTCAATCCCAACCATACCTGATCCTGACCCTAATACAGAAAACCGTAATGCAAGTGTCAGGACTCGGGAAATGATAGCAGAATTGTGAACCAGGCATTAGATGGCTGCTTGGCTGGTGAAAAATGCGACGAGAAAAGGTGATCCGTCACAAGGTGTGATGGCACTGAGCTGCAGAAGCAGGCTGAGACATGGGGATAGCGGGCTAGGGGTGGGCGGTGCATGTAGGGGGCAGCAGCCTCAGATGGCAATGAAGGCCAACTGCATAGGGCAAGGTAGCTTAGGTGAGCCGTTGTGTGTGGTGTTTTAATGTCTGGGCAACGAGACCATCCAGCCGACAGCGGTTCAGGTGTTGCAGATGGCACAGAGGCTGTTTCATAATCCACCTTGGCCAAAGTTGGGGAGCCCAAGACCCTCTCCTGCCAAAGCGAATCTTGCTTCTCTCTCTTGAAGGTGTTGATGGCTGCTGCGGGGAGGTGTGGTTTTCATGCCACAGTACGGAGATATTGTTTTTGTTACTTCAGTGGCAGTGTATACATTCAGAATTTCAGGTAGTAGCAGACTTGCAAAAATTATATTGGTGTCCAATGAAAACAAGTATAATTTGAAAATAGTACACACGATCAAATTAAATGTCAGAAAACAAGTTTTGCAGACGCAACAGAGGACGTGTACCTGCTCAAGAGAAGACAGTTGCATGAACCTCTCGTAGTATAATTCCCAGTCAGGTTCAACTTCCACATTTATGGGGGTTACCAAGTAGACTAAATGCAAATCAGATGCCAGAACAAAACCTTCTCTTGCTCTTGAAAGATCATCAAGCACAACCTGTAGTGATAAACAATGGTTGGTACCGCCTAATGAAAAATATAGAAAACATACAAGAGAAAGAAACCTACCAGTGATTCCTCAGGATTGAGAGAACTACCAAAAGATGCTCGCCCAAGTGGAGTGGTGGAGTATATCTTGGTGTCATTGTTCCACTCAACAAACCTTTTATGGCATAACCAACGAAGGGAGTCTTGAGCAGACTTTACGACATCGTCAAAAGATTTGGTGGAGTTAAGCAGCGTACATCTCACATATCGATGAATATCACTTGCAGTTTGCACGATCCCACCAGCAACAACTTCCATAATTGCATGAGTCATTCCATTTTTGTCTTCTGAGAGGCATGACTGCAAGGGGGGACAATCACTTCTAACAATACCTGTTATCCTCTTTACCTCTTCAGGCCTACATACAAGTATCTGTATTCAAACATATGTATCAGAAGAAACCTTGTAATTTGGCCACAGGTCAAAAAATAAGAATTATTTCTCAGTGCATAAATGAATAGCTACAAACTTAAAATGCGAATGTAGGTTGTATAGCTTACACTCTCTCCTTTTGTGTCTATTCCAGTTCGACCAGCGCGACCAGCCATCTGTCTATAGCGAGTCCCATCAATGAAATCACGCCCTATCCTAGGTTGCCTGAATATAACTCGTCTGGCAGGCAAGTTTACTCCAGCAGCTAAAGTTGATGTGGCAGTCAAAACTCGGACAAGGCCTTTACGGTAGCATGTTTCCACAATGTCTCTCTCCTCAACCTGACAAAAGAGTAGGTTGTTGAAGTCATTAAAAAGCAGAATAGAGACATGTATTATGAACTTGTGATCTGTGGTGCATTCTCATCATGATCATCAAAAACATGTACTTGCACTGAAAACTGAAAGTGAAAAGGTGTCATGAAATTCAAAGGAGCAACATTTCCAATGTCTCTCATTAACCTGAAAAATAGCAGGCTGTAACAGGCACTAAAGACAGAACGAGACACAGGTCATAAACTCAATCTGGTGGTGCATTCGCATCATGATCATAAAAAAAATATACTTGCACGTGAAAACTGAAAGAGAGAAGTTGTCATGAAACCAAAAGAACAATGTTTTTCCCCACAAGAAAAAAAGCAACGTTTTCACAGCCATAAACATACTCAAACAGCAACCTACTCAACCGCTGTAAAAATGGTCATTCAGATATTTAATGCAACTTGCAAATGCCCACAGCAGCGATAACAGCTAACGAATGGTGTCAAATTAAACAGTCAGACGTAGATTATATTGCTGTAACTGATGAAGGTAGAATGTAGAGTAAAAATATATTACCGTGAGACCAGCATGGTGGTATGCAACACCAAATGGAAGGGTTTCTTCCAATACAGGATCTAACCCAGCAGGACACCTCTTCAAGGCTTCAACTGCAGAAGCAGCATCTCGGAACTCTGAGCCTTCTTTTGAACCAACATTATCTACTTTCAAGTACTTTGCAATATGCTTTGCAGTTGATTCACAGCCTTTTCGGCTGGAGCAAAACAAAAGAACAGAATGACCCTCCAGAACAACCTGAATGGGCAAAACGAGTGGATTATGCATTTATGTTATGAACTAGAGAAGGGAACTGAGAATGGCTGGAGAGTTTATATTGAATTTACCTCATTGCACAACTCAACAATATGATCTGGATCCTTACCACCAATATCAGCTATTTTTGGAAGTACGCGTACAATATTCATGTCTTTATCAAATATTTGATTACCAACTTTGATAAACTCCTCCAATGGGACGGGTCGAAAGGCAGTTTGATAAAGTGCGGCCTGGTGTTGCATCAGAGAGCCATCAATTATCGAAAAGTTTGCAATGAAGTATAATATCGCTTCGTACAGGACAATGAAAGACATTCAAACGTTCCTATGACCCCATAAAAAACAGGCCTTGTAGTCCTGTACAAACCTCATAAATTGGGTTCCGGGTGCTAGAAACAAATTAGGTTGCATAACGAGTAGTACAATGAAGTTGATCACAGGACTAGATTGTAGGCTCCATAACAACAGTCATATAGTTTGGTGATTCAACATTTGACTACTGATAAAAAATAATGTATGCATCAACTCTATTTGCAGAATTTCTACTAATTTACTATATTTGTGCTGTAGCATGCGCTGCATATCCACTGACTGCTAGGCCGCCGCTTAGGCACTAGCTGCTGTTTACCTAGCACCGAACACTTTAGAGAAACAAATCATACAAGAAATTTTCATCTATTAATATGGTGATATTAACTCCAGTCATAGAGTTAATCATCTCTGGATAGTTACACAGCATGCCTGTTTAAGGTAGACAACAACATTGACAAAAAAGTAGATATGAATGAAAGCGACAATAGAGTTCTTACTTGAAGCCAGTCAGCTACAGCTGCAACGTTGGGCATAGTAGCACTCATACCAATAATCTGCAATCCATGGGTGGCACCCGCCTTCCCACTGCTAGAACCTGAAGTTTCTCCACTAGATGACTCTGAATTTCCTTCACCAGCGGCATACCGAAGTTTTGTGAGCATCAGCTCCAAAAGGTACCCTCTGTGCTGATCACCAACCTATAAAATAGTTGTACATTAGAGAAACTTTTCAGACGTGTAAACAGGAAAAACTTTACATGTCCTTCAACAATGAGGAAGCAGGAGTAAGGAGGGTATAACTACTTCAGAAGTTCATATGACAAGAGGGGACTGGATGCATAGATAAAGATATCCTTCATATTATAATGGCTGCTTTAAAGGCAGTTCTATTTGTATTGTTGGAGTGTAGGATACTTTAACGAAGTGTATTCCCTTCTTCAGAACATAAAAATAGGGCTATGCATATGTGCTTGTAATTGTGAGTTCAAGGGTTTTCCATACGTTGCCTCATCATTGAATGGCAGAATTACTTAGATACAATTGCATGCCTATTCTTAATTGTGCTAGTGTATTATACTAACTTTTAAGTATACAATCATACATGAGTTCAAATGTACAAGTCAAAAATCCCAGGAATGCTGGACATGATTATGTCATGTGAGTAAACAAAAAGAAGAAAGGTGAACCAAAAGATAAGAGATCTGGTGTCAAAAGAAAAAAGATAAAAGATCTTGAGAAGCACAATGGTTAGATGAACTTACCATATGAAGCTCATCTATTACAATTATACCAAGTTCAGAAAGGCGGCCATCCTCCAACAACTTGTTTACCAAAGAATTCGCCTTCTCTATGGTACATACAGCAACTGATGTATCTTTAGGAAGCGACCCTCCCCCCTGATTCCCATAGTAGCTACGGACATGCTTACCCAGTGGCGCAAGAAGTTGCTCAAGATGTTCAGCCTGTAAGAAGTTGAATAGTCAATTAACCAGAGCCACAAAAAACCACGAGTTGAAGAGTAGAAATATTTCTGAGCTCGATACAAAGATGTACCTTTTCAGCACATAATGAAACATAGGGAAGGACTAGAATTGCTATCTTTTGACTGGACAATATCCGTCTCAACATCAGCACTTCAGCAACAAAACTTTTACCAGCACTGCAACATAAGAACAGCATAAGGCACACCAGTAGATTTAAGAAGTTACATGGAATATGCACTGTTCTCACTTAATACTATTCATGAATCATAGAGAAGTACATATTTTAGAATAATGGAATAAAAAATCTACAGGAAAGCAACAAAATCCGGCTGAATCATTGGGTACTGAGACTAATCAACAGAAAAAAAAACATGTAAACCTCCAAGTACCTCGTAGATGCGCAATATACAAGATTGCGATTCTCCAAGACACCATCCACAAGTAAACACTCCACCTGCAATAGACATGGAACATAAATGAATAAAAGTTAAGTAATACAATCAAAAAAGTATTGTGGTTAAAGTACTGTGGGTATATTAACCCAACCAGGCACAGAAAGAGCAAATCAACACATGTGACACTGAACCTAACCATAATTTAGGGATTGTGATAGTTTGCAACTTTGGATATTTCTTTTTGGAGCTAACCTTTAGATTTCCTATTAAATAGTATTATCGTTTAGGTTCTAGAGTCAATATATAAGGAACCCATTAACTGCTTATGATGGTACAGGATACTTCATAAGAAAAAATCGGACCTTTGGACAAGCACAAGACAGATAGTTTTTTTTTAACTAATTTGTTCCCCATCAGCGGGCAACACTTGGTTTTGGCGTAACATAATGGTCAAATACTCAAATTATAAATAAACTCAATGAAATATATAGCCGTTAGAGTGCACAAACACACGAATAAAAAAACACATGCAAAATTCTGACATATACGTACTGTGCTCCAGAATAAACAAGGAAAAGTGTGTATTTAGGAAAGTAGTGCACTGCAATGGGTCAGGTTCGTCGGATGTAAAATAAATTGTGATGGTAGTAAAAGCTTCTCCATCTGAATCCTTTGCATAGACCATATAGTAGAGAAGTAGCCCGTGGCATACGAGCCACTAAGTACACAGAATGTGGAGGAAATAGGTAATGTGCAACTTTGCATATGATAAGAGGAGCATAAGTTATGAGTTACAACAGAAGTTTGTAAGACAGGTTTATTAACATGATTGATCTAACAGTAGTCACACAATTTTACTAACTAAGAGCAGAGTACTGGACACGATTAGCCAATGTACATAATAATGCTTGATAGGGGCAGCAATTTTATGTTGAACTAATAGTACAGTCACACAATTGTATGCTTGATAGGGCAGCAATTTTATGTACATAAGAGTATGTGACATTTGATTGAAGAAAAAAACAGTCAAAGCTAACCTGCCATGGGTATAGCTGTGGAATGCCTTTTTTCATGTATATAGCACAAAGCTCATGAGGGAGCCAGCTTGAGAGCTTGGAGTGATCCTTTAGAGGAACAGAGCTGGTAGGAGTGCAAGTTTCCACTCTTTGAGAAGCAAACTTACTCTTGGAATCTCTGTTAGGCTTGCCAGGATTCGAATGTGCAGCTAGCGGTTTAGTCTCACCATGGGTCAGTTGATTGAGGTCTCTCTTAATCATACAAGAACCTCTGCCGCCCACATCAATTGAATGACCCATCCCTGCAGTTTTTGACTCTGACAAAGTAATTGTCTTAATGTCATCTACAGAATGCATGAGGTTTTCTGTTCTATGAAAGCTACTGTCCATCGGTCGACCCTGGTTCACTTGTGCACTTCCAGGAACAGTGTCGCCTTTTTCTTTACCTTCCAAGCCTGAAACTTGAATTGCATCCTCATGAAAGAAGTCCAAATGCTTCACAGGCAAAGGAGAGTTGTTTTTATGCTGTCTACTTGCCGCTGCTAATTCTGCTGTATTTGAGAACGTGTCTATCTGCTTCATGGGATTGCTGCCTACTGTATTTTCACAGTTAAATTCCTCCTTTCCTGATCTCGGAAGAGTCTTAGAACCCAGTGCAACTGCACAGGACGACTTGTCCTCTGCCGCATCACAGTGGCGCCTTCGAGGACCCTTATCAGCCATAGCAGAGACATCATCAGCAAATTCCATTGCGGCATTCCAGAAATCCTCCCCTGGTGATATTAGGGAGGATGCAGATTTTGGGGTCTCCCCAGGTGCTGCAGAAAACCCAGCCATTTTCTGTGCAGCATATGGGGTAAAGCTGGACCTTTTCAAGGCCGCAAATCCCTCACCGCTTAGCTTTGGCCCCTCGTGTAACCCCTGCAAAAAGAACAGCTTCGCATATCACCAAAAGCTACTAAAACATAGAATTTCACGAACAGCTTCGAAATTTGATGGTTCTTTGGATCCACCATACCTCAAGTGGTTCTGAAGCACCGTGATTACCGACGCATTTCAAGGGCATGTTATCCCCTAATTCCTGCAGTGCATAAAACCGTCAGTCACAGCTCCTGCATCACCTTCAGAGGATAATGGTTCTGTCTTACCTTAACCCTTGGAACTTCGACGGCATCACAGCGAGAAACGCACGGCTTCTTGGCAGATCTGTCGCCGCAGGGAGCCAAGAAGGAGTTGACCGCGCTCCTCTTCTGCTGCTTCTCCGGTTCGCGCTTGCCAGCATCAGACATCATAACAGACGGGATATCGCTGCAACAAGGACGACAACAACCTGAATTTCGCGCAAGACCGTAATGGTTCTTGGCACCGAAACAACAAAGAATGGGCACCCTGCGGCAATGGGGACAAGACTGGTTCTTGGCACCAAAACGACACGAATCCCTCACCTGCAGTAATGGGACAGGAACTCCATGGTGAACCGCTTCATCTCCAGGTCGTCCCCGTAGTCCGGCGCCACCGCCGCGGAATCGCCCGCATCGACATTCATCGCCGCGGCGGAATTGGCGATGTCGGCGTTCATGGACGCCGCGAGGCTCCTCCGGGCACCCGAGGGGGAGCCGGCCAGGGGCGCCCCCGCCGCCGAAGCCGCGGCGGCGGGAGGGGACCGGACAAGGTACCCCGCCAGGGAGCCCTTGGCGGCCCCGGGGCTCCCATGCTGCGACGAGGGCCGCCGCTTCTTGGCCACGAAGAACTGGGGAGGGGCGGATCCGGCAAGGGCTTAGGGCTTGGAGGCAGGAGACGGTAGGGAAGAGCTAGGGTTAGGGGTTTACCTGGTCGACGTGACCTCGGGAGGAGCCCGACGCCATTGCGGGAGGGAAGGGGGGCGGCAGGGCAGGGCAGGGCAGGGGCGGCGGTGCGGTTTTTGTTTGAAACTGGGGCTGCGGCAGGGGCGAGCGATTCAGGTGGGAGGGTGCTCTGTTCTTCTGTATTTTTGGTGCTCCCACGGGTGAGGAGCGTATTCCCCTGCCTATTCCCCTCGTCTGACATTTTTGGATGTATTATAAAGATTCAATGGAACTACAAAAGCGTCACAAATACTCCCTCCGTCCTATAATATAAGAGCGTTAAAACGAGCCGTCGAAAAAATTACATCAAGCTTGCTGAACCACCGAATGACCACTGTGACCGTCAGAACGAGTCGTCGACGCACCGTTGTCGACGCTCTCAAACTGGAGCCAGTCTGACCTTGTCGATCGCAGCAGACAAGTCTTTCTGAAGTCTTTGTATACACGTGCCCCTAAAGACCAATGTGTTTTGTCTTGGAGCCGCAATCGTCGATGTTGAACCCTTAAACCGATCTAAAGAACGTGACATCAAATCTCATCGTTGGCTGCGAACGACAAGAAACCCCAATGTCACCGACTCGATGAGCCGGTATGAATCTACGCCAAGTTCTATCGGATCCGTCCCAACGGATGAGCACGAGGAGGATGAGTCATGAAGCCAGACTCGAAGATGAAACGCCGCCTCTGTGAGAACTAAACCGCCACCTATCTACTAGTTGTAGCCGAGGCACCAGGATTCCTCTCCCGAGCACCAGCCGCCGGAGAAGCAAGCGGAGGGGATATGAATCCAGTAGCCCGCCGACAGAGATCGAGGGGGCGAAAGATTTATCCTAATCAGTTTGCGAAGGGAAAGGAAAGATGATCATCCACTTTACATCGCTTCGACTTTGATAAAATGGGTACTGCAGATGTGAATAGATTTTTCATTAAACTTGTGTGGATGTGAATAGATTTTTCATTAAACTTGTCCAAAGTTATAATGTTTGAGTTGAAGATAAAACTAATAAGCAAACTGAATAAAATGGATGGAGTGCATCTGTACATGTTTGAGTGATAATTGGACAAAATGACACAATTTGTGTTGCTTCCCTGTTTTGGTGTATGGGCCCACTTGTCAAAAAATATGGATGAAAATGCCCCTCGCTCGTTTTGTCTTCAAGCTCACTTGATCCAATCACGTCTTCGTCGTGAGCTCACGTGGAGAGAGGAACAGTGTTGACGCCTTGTCGTGCTACCTCCGTCCTTGGCGCTTCGTCCGTCCCCTTGTCGTCACATCACCCCAAGTCTTCCCATCTCTCGGACAAATGGTGTCGAGCATGACGGAGAACTGTCGGTCATTCGATGTTGACGACAACACCAGCGTCAGTGACGAGCGTGGCACGGTGGCAAAGAGGTGTAATTGGGGATGGCGGTTAGGCAGTCATTGTCGTCGATGGTTGTTTGGTATGCTCGCTGCTTGTTGTTTGGTTGTAGGTATTGTAGGTGTTGCACCTTGCCTGGTCAAGTGGTCGTTGTTCCTTGTAGTTACCTAAGTGTTGCATGTAATCAAAACATTTGCAACCCTTTCACCGGAAAGTTTGGCATGGCATTATAAGAAAGTATAGATAACAGTTAAATTGAAATCCTTCGAAGAGAAGTTATTTCTTCAAAGAAGTAAAACTAAGGCAGAACATGCAATGAAAAGACAAAGTCATCAGAACATGTGATAGCATGCATGCAAAACAAAACAGTAAAAGTAAACAAGATGTACAAACAGGCATACACACTTACGTACTACAAGGCTGTACACAAAACAAAACATGACATACACGGCGAAAATAGAATCTTCAGAAAGGAGGAGACAAAGTATTCAACACGCAAATACAAAAATTAAAGGGTGAATAAATGAAAAAAGATTGCTCAAGTGAAGACAATATATTTGTTTGACCAGTTCCAATTGATGTGATAACCCTACACCTGGTTGGGGAGGCTGGGATTTAACTCAAAAGACAAAGTCTTCACCTTATTCTTCTTGAGCTAAGGTCATTTAGACCTTGCCTAATCACTCTGATGAGTCTTCAAGGTAGACATCCGGAGCCTTCACAAATTCGTTCACTGGCAATCCACAGTGGACTATTGGATGCTCAGAACATTATGCCCAACTATATGAAAGATCATAGTCTTCAAGTGCAATAAGTCTGTGGTTCACTCAGAATAGATTCTTCAGTGATGCTTAATCACTTTGTCTCTTGAGTGTTTATGTTTTTCCTCACTTAGGATTATCTCAAATGCATCGGAGGATGGGTTGCTCTAAAACGACACCTGTCATGCAATAACTCGGAGCAGCCAACCAACTTATGGTGGAGGGATGGCTATTTATAGCCGGAACGCAACCTAGGGTGATCTAACTGAAATGACCATGGGTAATAGGTGATCGGATTTCAAGCACGTCAACTTTACTTGAGCTACAACTAAAGTTGACTCAACCAACTTCATAAGAGATTTCCTCTCAAATTCTCCACTCGAACACATAGTTTTGTCCAAGCATCACGTTGAAACATTGTCTTCATATCACCTCGACCCCACTTAGCAGTAAAGTGTTTCTCATGAGTCAAATATGAAGAAAAGAAGCTACCAAACTAAGTATTCACGTTCCAGGCCGGCGCCACTCGTTGGCTGTATTATTTTCCAAGTTGGGGTCTCGCAGGTGATCAATGGATCCTGCAGAACCAGCATAGGGGCTATTTTTTCCAACGCTCGTTGATTGAATTATTTTCCAGGCCAGTGACTCGCAGGTTGATCAACGGACCCCGCAGAACTGACCTGGGGCTATTGTGCTCGCGCCGCTCATTGGCTAGATTATTTTCCAGACCGGCGTCTCGCAGATGATCGATGGATCCCCAAAACCGGCCTAGGGGGCTATTGTGCCCGCGCCGCTCATCGAAATCATTTCCCAGGCCAGCGTCTCACGGGTTGATCGAAGGACCCAACGGAACCGACCCGGGGGCTATTGTGCCCGCACTACTCGCCAACTGAATTATTTTTTAAGCCGGCGACTGGCGGGTTGATTTACAGATCCTGCAGAAGGGGCATAGGGGCTCTTTGTGCCCAAACGCCACTGCTCGGTTGAGGTAGTTGTCGAGAACATTCGATCCTCACGTCGGCCATGCTGGAGTCTGGGAGGCTATTGTGTCCGTGTTTCAAGCAAGAATCGTAAGTGCTATACGATTCTCGAGGAGAATGTGATCCTCAGGTCGGTCACTGGCGCCCAATTTGAGTCTCAAAGGCTACTGCAGACCACATTTTTTTTCCTAATCGTGTTCGCTAAGCATGGATTCGAACCTTAGGCCAATTTTGAGAATCAACCTGAGTCTCGGGGGCTACTGGGATCTACATTTTTCTCTGTGACTTAAGTAAGCACTTTCGAGGAACATTTTGATCCTCGGGTCGGCAGCTTGCGTCCCACTTGAGTCTCGGGGCTACTATACACTACATGTTTTTGAAAAGATAATGTTTCACCGATGAGCAACCCGACATCTTCCCTGCCGAGCTGTACCTCAGTAAAGTTAGAACGCAATTTTGCAAAATACCATTTCTAAGCTCTAGATGCATATCAGATTATGGGGAAATACCACCTTGAGGTCTACTGACTATATATCTCGACAGAGAATAAATTGCAACAAACAGAAAAAAATCCGCGAAAACTTGGCTTCGTGAAAGCCGGCTTTGCAGCAAAACTTTTTTTCGCGGAGGCCAGACATCTACATCGACAATTCAAGACTGGAGTGGTTCGTCCCACTTCAATAGTATTCCAACTTGGAGGGCGGCTATGAAATGTTGTCTGCACGAGAAATTCCTTCAACATTCCCAAGACCGAGGTGATCCACGTGACCTCAGAAGCAACTCGATAGATGGAGGTCAACTGCATAAAGACATTGTTTGGGGGAAGGTTCGTTGAACCAGTTTCAAGCCCAGCGACCGAAGATGACGTGCACCTCATATGACCTGAGGTGCAACCAATATTGAAGACCGATTCAGCGGCTACTAACGGTGCCCCGACTAAGGGGCCTCTCACCACGTCGACTCCCAGCCTGGAGAGCTGAGCTGAGGACCCCTTTGTCAGTTCCGCCCTAGGCCACTACGGGCGGCCCATGACGAGATACATGAAGACTCTAGAAGCCTTGCCGTTCAAGACAAGGAATCTGTATCCGTGGAGGACTCCTCTCCATCAACGTAGCCGACTAGGACTCTTGTAATACTAGGCCTCCAGTATCTTTTATAAATCGGGGCTGGGCTAGTCGATAGGAGACCTCTTACATCTAGACAAGTTAGATCATATTTACAATCTCTTGGTAGACACATGTACTTTGTACACACTCCAACGCAATAACATAGGAAGGACGTAGGGTATTATCTCCTCAGAGATCCTGAACTTGGGTAAAACCCTATGTCTTTGTTACCATCGCTTCTACACGCCTAGCTTATGATCCTCTACCTCAAGGTGTACCAATTTAGGTTCCGTCAAAGGGTATATAGGTTAACCATAGGGGGTCGTTTATTTATCTAAGGAGCAACAATCATCCATAGTGTAATGCCTTGATCCAGTGTTCTTGACCTTAACCGCTTCCATAGATGCATGAGACATTAGCGACTTGAAGGGGACATTGAGTTACCATGCCAATGGCATGTTGGGAGGTAGCTATGGATGGGAGACCACATGTAGAATAGTAGAGTGTTGTCATGAAAGAACATCCAGATCCTAGATGGGTTTTGGTGAACATGATGCTAAGAGATGTGTAGAGTATATGATTAGTTTTCACCCCACCGAGGTGAAGTAAAGGTGCTTGGAGACCCGCATAGACGAAAGGATAAAACAAATGTGACATATATCTAACTTTGCACTTTGTTTCTGATACTTACTTGAGTCATTTAGGAATACCACCCTATTAAAAGGGGCCACACAAGGTATGAGTAGGATTCATGAACCATATACGTCCCAAACAACCACTCATGCAACTCAGAAAAGCCCCAAGGTACTCCAATTCAGATAAGCTTGCTATTGTGGATTTTAGTCGGGAACTAAACCTGATCTGCATTCTCTCTCGGTTTCGCATAATCTATCATGTTAAGCCCTTCGGAGTGGTAGTCTAGGCCTGTAGCGGTGCCTCGAGGGGATCACCCATAGCTGCCTGTAGAAATCTTACAATACCTCATCAACATCCTCTTCGAGCCGCTAAGGTGCTGCGCGAATCCTGAATAGTACAGATTGCTCCAAGTGGCTTATGAGAATATCTCCATCCATCGTCTTGCTTAGGTTCCCTACAAGGTTGGGTCACAGAGTTAGCCCTACATTATCACGAGCACGGAGCAATGTTATACCCCCATGAAATATAGTAGGCTTGGAAATCCCTCTATAAATGTAAGTGGAAGCCTCCCGTGGTCTTGATGATAGCTAGAGGTTGGTCAGGTAGGACCAGCCCAAGTTTCACCGAAATCTGGGAACTCTAAGCTTGTGAACCCAGTGTCGAACAAGTGGTGGCATTGTGGTGGCGGTATATTTCGAGTTTTGAAGGCTCCACATGACCCCTTGGCGTTGGAATAGCAGAGACCACCTCCATCTGCGCCACTCGATCAGATGATCCAATGAGATTGGCACGGACGAAAACATCCGCATCCTCTCCTCTTTTGTTCCGATGCAGATCGCGTGAGGCACGGATGCTTGACTTGGTGTTGTAACTTATAACCGGATGTTGTGTCCTGTGTGTGCATGACTATGATCTACTACGCATGCAACAAAAAGATGTAGTAACTGAAAGCTTGAACTTGGTGTTGTCACTTGTAACTGCATGTAGTAGGAAGAAGTTTACTGGCTAAGCGCTAACACCGGTTAGAAACTTGGAAAATATTTTTACCCATCGTGATTCTCATGGCAAGTTGCACCCAACACTGTTGATTAGAATTACCACACAGGAGACCCCACTGGACCAGGAAGAGAGCAATCAGTGGCTGGATGTGCTGGACTAGAATTGTAAATAGACTGAAAATTGTATCACAACAAAGTCGTTGTAGTATAGTGGTAAGTATTCCCGCCTGTCACGCGGGTGACCCGGGTTCGATCCCCGGCAACGGCGCATTTTTTTCTTCTTCCCCATTTCGTGTAGTTTTTCCTTTTCTTTCTTTCTTTTTTTGACAGCAAAATAGGCGCTTTTTAATTCTTTCCAATTTCGTGCAATTTTAGATTCCCCCCCATTATTTCTTTCTTTTTCTGAAAGCAAAAATAGGCGTTTCTTTCCAATTGCTTTCCAACAATCGTTTCTTTCCTTTTTTTTGAGAATGCGTTTCTTTCCTATTTTGAAACGAACGCGAACACAAAATATTTCGATTCTACTGGTTTCGGATTGGACGGAGCCGATAAAAGGCGGGGCAACATGGCCGAGTTCGAAGCCAACACGTTCTATTCTCATCTTGCTCCGGCGAGAACAACCTCCACCTCCACCTCCACCTAGAAGCTCCATCGCGCCGCTGTCGATCGGCCGATCGATAAACCCGGCCATGGCCGACGACGGCGCTGATCGATCGATGGACGAGATGGCTTCGCTGACGATGAAGCAGCAGCCCGGCGACTCCACCGGCACGGCTGTCGGGCCTCAAGGCTGCGTGCTCGCGCTCCCGACGCCTTCGGCTTTGGCGGGCGACAAGGAGGAAGAGGAGCCGGTTCGTGGGGCCGGAGATCAGGCCGACGACGGCGGCGAGGAGGACGAGGAGTCCTACGACAGCGACGACGGCAAGTCTTACGACAGCGATGACGGCTATGAGGAGGATGAGAGCGACGGCGAGGTCGAGGTGCCGACCAAGATCGACCCACGCGTAGCGGCCGCGGCGAGCGGCGTCAGGGGCGGGCCGCCGCTACTGCGGGGGCAGTACGTGCCCGAAGGCCGGTTCCTTGGGCCGGCGCCGCGGTTCGTGTGCTCGGGGAACACGGCCGGCTTCTTGGGCGTCGCCGTCGTGGAGCCGCCGCCGGCTGAGGCTGATCGCCCGGCCGCCAGCCAAGAACAGGGTGGAGGCAAGGAGATCTTGGTGCTCTACCGCTACACCGAGTTTGAGGCGGTGTCCGACCCCTACGGCGTGGAGGTGTCCAAGAAAACGATGCTGCACTATCTCCGTTTCGCCGTCCCGCCGGCCGGCGACGTGGCGGGCTCGCTCCAGTGGGCTGGGTCGTCGCTGGCGCCGCTGATATACCCCGCCCGCCACAGCTTCGAGCTCCAGGAACTCTGGTACGAGCTGGTCTCGAACGTGCCCGTGGGCATCCCGCCGGGGACCACGCGTCTCAAGTTGATCGCCGACGTCGGCATCCTCCGGCGCGACGACTACACGGAGAGGCTCATGGATGACGTAATGGACGCGCTGCAGGGCATGATAGCGGAGCCATGGCCCGGGTACCACGTCGGCATGGAGCTGCGCCTGCCAGAGCCGGTGCGCGTGCAGTGCGCGGACGAAGCCGAAGCCGAGGCCGCCGACGGCGACCGCGAGCGGCCGGCGAAGCGGAGGAAGGTCGTGGCGGAGGAGGTCGCCGGGCAGGAGTGCTCCGTCTGCTTCGACCTACTGGAAACCGACGTCGCCGTGTGGCCCGGGTGCTCCATGCCCCACGTCTTCCATGGCGCATGCCTGGCGGAAACCCTGAGAGAGAGCGAGATGTGCCCTCTCTGCAGGCGCAAGCTGTCGGCTCCGGACGAGCAAGTCTAGGGGATCTCCTGCATGCAACCTGAACTCCTGAAGTCTGGAGCAGTATTCTGTTTGAAGGGCAGCATTATTCAGATACATGAAGGAATTCTGCTGGTTCTGGAATGAAATTCTTGAGTTTAATCAGTGGAGAAATGTATGTTGGACTATATGCATGTATGAATTGACTTTTTACTTTTTTGTGATGTGATGATGATGATGCATGGAGCATTGCAGTTTTAAGTTTTAGTGTTTTACACACAAGTAAGAGCAACTCCAACGGCCGACCCAAACGGACGGCGATTTTGTCCGCTTTTTATCAGTTTGGGTCGGCCAGGCGGACACGGACGTCTGTTTCAGCATTTGGGTTGGCGCGTGCGCCCAACGCTGGCCTGACCCATTTTGACGGCGCTAGAAAAATGCATGCATATTAAAAAAACATTAATTAAACATTAAAGCCGGCCACGAAAGCCGGCGAGAGTCCACGCGTCCACATTTGCATTTAAGAAAAATAAAAACAACCTAAACTACGAGGCGGCATGCTGCCCTAGGCGGCGTCGTCGTCCTCGGGGTCTGTGAGGTCGATGAGCGTCGACGCCGACCCGGTCCAGGGGAACGTCGTGTTCCAGAGCGCGTTCATGTCGGTCGTGGGCAGTGCCGGCGTGAGGGGTTGTGCGGCCGCCTGTGCAGCCGCGGCCTGGCGCGCCTCCTCCTCGGCCTCGCGTTGCTCCTCCTCGAGGTCGTGCTCGAGCATCTCGAGGTACTCGTCGTCGCGGCGCTCCTCGGCCACCGGATCTGCCGCCAGTGCTCGAGGTACGCCGCCTCCTGCACCGGCATCGCCCCCACCCATACCGGCGGCGCGCGGACCCACTCGCGCACTGATGTCTACTACACAACCTTCTTCTTGTAGACGTTTTTGAGCCTGCAAGTGCACAGGTTTGTAGGACAGTATCAAATTTCCCTCAAGTGGATGACCTAAGGTTTATCAATCCGTGGGAGGCGTAGGATGAAGATGGTCTCTCTCAAGCAACCCTACAACCAAACAACAAAGAGTCTCTTGTGTCCCCAACACACCCAATACAATGGTAAATTGTATATGTGCACTAGTTCGGCGAAGAGATGGTGATACAAGTGCAATATGGATGGTAGATAAAGGTTTTTGTAAACTGAAAATATAAAAACAGCAAGGTAGCGAGAGGTAAAAGTGAGCTTAAACGGTATTGCAATGATAGTGAACAAGGCCTAGGGTTCATACTTTCACTAGTGTAAGTCCTTTCAACAATAATAACATAATTGGATCATATAGCTATCCCTCAACATGCAATAAAGAGTCACTCCAAAGTCACTAATAGCGGAGAACAAGCGAAGAGACTATGGTAGGGTACGAAACCACCTCAAAGTTATTCTTTCCAATCAATTCGTTGGGCTATTCCTATAAGTGCCACAAACAGCCCTAGAGTTCGTACTAGAATAACACCTTAAGATACAAATCAACAAAAACCCTAATGTCACCTAGATACTCCAATGTCACCTCAAGTATCCGTGGGTATGATTATATGATATGCATCACACAATCTCAGATTCATCTATTCAACCAACACATAGAACCTCAAAGAGTGCCCAAAGTTTCTACCGGAGAATCACGACGAAAACGTGTGCCAACCCCTATGCATAGGATGATGGGCGGAACCCGCAAGTTGATCACCAAAATATACATCAAGTGGCACGTGATATCCCATTGTCACCACAGATACGCACGACAAGACATACATCAAGTGTTCTCAAATCTTTAAAGACTCAATCCGATAAGATTACTTCAAAGGAAAAACTCAATCCATTACAAGAGAGAAGAGGGGGAGAAGAAACATAAGATCCAAATATAATAGCAAAGCTCGCGATACATCAAGATCGTGCCAAATCAAGAACACGAGAGAGAGAGAGATCAAACACATAGCTACTGGTACATACCCTCAGCCCCGAGGGTGAACTACTCCCTCCTCGTCATGGAGAGCGCCGAGATGATGAAGATGACCACCGGTGAGGGTTCCCCCCCTCCAACAGGGTGCCGGAACAGGGTCCCGATTGGTTTTTGGTGGCTACAGAGGCTTGCGGCGGCGGAACTCCCGATCTAATCTCTGTTCTGGAAGTTTTAGGGTACGGCGGTATATATGGGTGAAAGAGGTACGTCGGGGGAGCCACGGGGGCCCCACGAGGCAGGGGGACGCGCCCCAGGGGGGTGGGCGCGCCCCCCACCCTCGTGGGCAGCTCCCGTATCATCTGACGTGCACTCCAAGTTCCCTGGGTCTTATCCGGTGAGAAAATCACGTTCCAAAAAGGATTTTTCTGTTTGGACTCCGTTTGATATTCCTTTTCCTCGAAACACTGAAATAGGCATAAAACAGCAAATCTGGGCTGGGCCTCTGGTTAATAGGTTAGTCCCAAAATAATATAAAAGTGGATAATAAAGCCAAATACTGCCTAAAACAGTAGATAATATAGCATGGAGCAATCAAAAATTATAGATACGTTGGAGACGTATCAAGCATCCCCAAGCTTAATTCATGTTCGTCCTCGAGTAGGTAAATGATAAAAAAGATAATTTTTGATGTGGAATGCTAGTTGGCATAATTTCAATGTAATTCTTCTCAATTGTGATATGAATATTCAGATCCGAAAGATTCAAGACAAAAGTTCATATTGACATAAAAGTAATAATACTTCAAGCATACTAACTAAGCAATTATGACTTCTCAAAATAACATGGCCAAAGAAAGTTCATCCCTACAAAATCATATAGCTTAGTCATGCTCCATTTTCGTCACACAAGAATGCTCTCATCATGCACAACCCCGATGACAAGCCAAGCAGTTGTTTCATACTTTAATAATCTCAAACTCATAAACCTTCACGCAATACATGAGTGCGAGCCATGGATATAGCACTATGGGTGGAATAGAATATGATGATGGGGGTTATGTGGAGAAGACAAAAAATGAGAAAGTCTCACATCAACGAGGATAATCAACGGGCTATGGAGAGGCCCATCGATTGATGTTAATGCGAGGAGTAGGGATTGCCATGCAACGGATGCACTAGAGCTATAAATGTATGAAAGCTCAACAAAAGAAACTAAGTGGGTGTGCATCCAACTTGCTTGCTCACGAAGACCTAGGGCATTTGAGGAGGCCCATCGTTGGAATATACAAGCCAAGTTCTATACTGAAAAGTTCCCACTAGCATATGAAAGTGACAACATATGAGACTTCTCTATATGAAGAACACATGGTGCTACTTTGAAGCACAATATATGAGACTCGCTATATCATGGTGCTACTTTGAAGCACAAGTGTGGAAAAAAAGGATAGTAGCATTGCCCCTTTTTATTTTCTCTCTCTTTTTTTTTATTTTTTTTCTCTTTTTTGGGCCTTTTTTTTGGCCTTTCTCTTTTTTTGGGACAATGCTCTATTGAATGATGATCATCACACTTCTATTTATTTACAACTCAATGATTACAACTCGGTACTAGAACAAAGTATGACTCTATATGAATGCCTCCGGCGGTGTACCGGGATATGCAATGAATCAAGAGTGACAAGTATGAAAGAATTATGAACGGTGGCTTTGCCACGAATACTATGTCAAATACATGATCATGCTAAGCAATATGACAATGACGAATTTGTCATGATGAACAGAATGGTGGAAAGTTGCATGGCAATATATCTCGGAATGGCTATGGAAATGCCATATTAGGTAGGTATGGTGGCTGTTTTGAGGAAGATATAAGGAGGTTTATGTGTGAAAGAGCGTATCATATCACGGGGTTTGGATGCACCGGCGAAGTTTGCACCAACTCTCAATGTGAGAAAGGGCAATGCACGGTATCGAAGAGGCTAGCAATGATGGAAAGGTGAGAGTGCGTATAATCCATGGACTCAACATTAGTCATAAAGAACTCATATACTTATTGCAAAAGTCTACAAGCCATCAAAAACCAAAGCACTACGCTCATGCTCCTAGGGGGATAGATTGGTAGGAAAAGACCATCGCTCATCCCCGACCGCCACTCATAAGGAGGACAATCAAATAACACCTCATGTTTCAAATTTGTTACATAACGTTTACCATACGTGCATGCTACGGGACTTGCAAACTTCAATGCAAGCATTTCTCAAATTCACAACTACTCAACTAGCACAACTTTGATATCACTACCTCCATATCTCAAAACAATCATCAATCATCAAATTTCTCTTAGTATTCAACACACTCATAAGAATTCTTACAAATCTTTTATGCTTAGCATATTAGGATTTTAAGCAAATTACCATGCTATTTAAGACTCTCAAAATAATATAAGTGAAGCATGAGAGTTCATCTATTTCTTCAAAATAAAACTACCAACGTGCTCTAAAAGATATAAGTGAAGCCCTGGAGCAATCAAACTACTCCGAAAGATATAAGTGAAGATCAATGAGTAGTCGAATAATTATGCAACTATGTGAAGACTCTCCCATTTAATAATTTGAGATCTTGATACTTTATTCAAACAGCAAGCAAAGCTAAAATAAAATGACGCTCCAAGCAAAACACATATCATGTGGTGAATAAAAATATAGCTCCAAGTAAAGTTACCGATGAACGAAGACGAAAGAGGGGATGCCACCCGGGGCATACCCAAGCTTAGACGCTTGGTTATCCTTGAATATTACCTTGGGGTGCCTTGGGCATCCCCAAGCTTAGGCTCTTGCCACTCCTTATTCCATAGTCCATCGAATCCTTACCCAAAACTTGAAAACTTCACAACACAAAACTTAACAGAAAACTCGTGAGCTCCGTTAGCGAAACAAAACAAAACACCACTTCATGGTACTGTAATGAACTCATTCTTTATTTATATTGGTGTTAAACCTACTGTATTCCAACTTCTCTATAAACTATTTTACTAGCCATAGAGTCATCAAAATAAGCAAACAACACAATGAAAACAGAATCTGTCAAAAACAGAACAGTCTGTAGTAATCTGTAACTAACGCAAACTTCTGGAACTCCAAAAATTCTAAAATAAATTTGTGGACCTGAGGAATTTGTCTAATAATCATCTTAAAAAAGAATCAACTAAATAGCACTCTCCAGTAAAAAGTTCTATCTAATCTCGTGAGCGCTAAAGTTTCTGTTTTTTACAGCATGATCGTAAAGACTTCACCCAAGTCTTCCCAAAGGTTCTACTTGGCACAAACACTAATTAAAACATAAAACCACATCTAAACAGAAGCTAGATGGATTATTTATTCCTAAAAAGAACCAAAAAGCAAGAAACTAAAATAAAGTTGGGTTGCCTCCCAACAAGCGCTATCGTTTAATGCCCCTAGCTAGGCATGATGATTTCAATGATGCTCACATAAAAGATAAGAATTGAAACATAAAGAGAGCATCATGAAGAATATGACTAGCACATTTAAGTCCAAACCACTTCCTATGCATAGGGATTTTGTGAGCAAACAACTTATGGGAACAATAATCAACTTGCATAGGAAGATAAAACAAGCATAACTTCAAGATTTTAAGCACATAGAGAGGAAACTTGATATTATTGCAATTCCTACAAGCATATAATCCTCCCTCATAATAACTTTCAGTAGCATCACGAATGAATTCAACAATATAACCAGCACCTAAAGCATTCTTTTCATGATCTACTAGCATAGAAATTTTATTACTCCCCACATAAGCAATTTTCTTCTCATTCGGAATAGGGGGAGTATCATAAGAGACTTGAATACAATAAATTGTTTCCACATTAAAAGAATAATGTTCAGAGAAAGAGTACACATAATCATGACAAGTTTTATAAATATAATCATCACTACTTTTTATAGCATAAGTTTTATCACAATAATCATCATAAGTAGCAACTTTGTTCTCATCATAATCGATTGAAACCTCTTCCGAAATAGTGGATACATCACTAAATAAAGTCATGACCTCTCCAAATCCACATTCATAAATATTATAAGATTCAACATCCTCCAATATTGTGGGGTCACTACTTCCTAAAGTTGACACTCTTCCAAACCCACTTTCATAAATATATTCATCATAGGTAGAAGGCATGCTATCATCATAACTACTTTGCATATCAAAACTTGAGAGGCTAAAAATATTATCATTATTAAATATAGCATCCCCAAGCTTGGGAAAAACATTAATTAAAGCAAATATATTCTCAAATATGTCATCCTCATCAAACATAGCTTCCCCAAGCTTGGGCCTTTTCATATCATAGGCATAATCACTCTCATCATTAATAGCATGGATAGCACCAATAGTATAGCAATTATTATATTCTTCTAAGCAAGTGCCAAAAAGATTTTCAAGATCATAAGAAGTATCATTATCTTCCCAATCATAATCATCACAACAAGCAATAGGCATAACAAGATCATCATCAAGTGTATCATCTTCATTTTCATGAGGCACAACAATAATAGGAGCAACCTTATTTGGGGGAGATACCTTTTTACCTCTCTTCCTTTTTCTTTTCTTCTTCTTCACCACATCATGTATGGGTTCAATCCTCTTTTTGGAGCTCCTTATTAATGAGATTGGTTGTATAGAAGGCTCCTCCTCGTTACCTGATTCATCATAAGAAATAATAGGAGGATATTGGGAAGTCTCTTCCCTTTCATTAGCATTTTCTTCATCCTCTATTTGTTTTCTTTTCTTTATGTAATTGGCAATATAAGGATTTTCAATGCAATTCACCGCACAATACATATAAATCTTCTCTAGATCAAAATCAAGAACTCTATCAAGATTAAACTTTGGGATACCCTCAGTTATACGTTTCATTTCTTCATACCCCAAAAGAAGGCTAAGCTCTTTATGATGGTCAAGGTTAATCAAATTATCACAATATTTGGACACAACTTGATCATGAAAAAAATAGCATCGGAGTTTTAAATGACCATGTTCATTGCAAAGTTCACAAGGGGCACGAAAAATATTGAATCTTTCAGCACATTCATCTAGCTCTTCTTGCAACAATTTGGTTTCTAAGTACTTATGTATCTTGCAATATCTATCTTCCCTATTTGGTGTGTACTTGCAAACCCAATCTACTCCACAAAAATTGACATGTTTATAGGAGGCATTTTCATCATAACTAGTGCAATCATCATTAGTACTATGGATATTCAAGGGGTTCATACTAAAAACATTGCAATCATGCTCATCATTCAAAGATTTAGTGCCAAACATTTTATAGGTTTCTTCTTCTAACACTTTGGCACAATTTTCCTTTCCATCATATTCACGAAAGATATTATAAAGGTGAAGCGTATGAGACAGACTCAATTCCATTTTTGTAGTTTCCTTTTATAAACTAACTAGTGCTAAAACAAGAAACAAAAAGATTCAATTGCAAGATCTAAAGATATACCTTCACTTACCTAGCCTCCCCGGCAACGGCGCCAGAAAAGAGCTTGATGTCTACTACACAACCTTCTTCTTGTAGACGTTGTTGGGCCTGCAAGTGCACAAGTTTGTAGGACAGTGGCAAATTTCCCTCAAGTGGATGACCTAAGGTTTATCAATCCGTGGGAGACGTAGGATGAAGATGGTCTCTCTCAAGCAACCCTGCAACCAAATAACAAAGAGTCTCTTGTGTCCCCAACACACCCAATACAATGGTAAATTGTATAGGTGCACTAGTTCGGCGAAGAGATGGTGATACAAGTGCAATATGGATGGTAGATAAAGGTTTTTGTAAACTGAAAATATAAAAACAGCAAGGTAGCGAGAGGTAAAAGTGAGCTTAAACAATATTGCAATGATAGTGAACAAGGCCTAGGGTTCATACTTTCACTAGTGTAAGTCCTCTCAACAATAATAACATAATTGGATCATATAGCTATCCCTCAACATGCAACAAAGAGTCACTCCAAAGTCACTAATAGCGGAGAACAAACGAAGAGACTATGGTAGGGTACGAAACCACCTCAAAGTTATTCTTTCCAATCAATCTGTTGGGCTATTCCTATAAGTGTCACAAACAGCCCTAGAGTTCGTACTAGAATAACACCTTAAGATACAAATCAACCAAAATCCTAATGTCAACTAGATACTCCAATGTCACCTCAAGTATCCGTGGGTATGATTATACGATATGCATCACACAATCTCAGATTCATCTATTCAACCAACACATAGAACCTCAAAGAGTGCCCAAAGTTTCTACCGGAGAATCACGACGAAAACGTGTGCCAACCCCTATGCATAGGTTCATGGGCGAAACCTGCAAGTTGATCACCAAAACATACATCAAGTGGCACGTGATATCCCATTGTCACCACAGATACGCACGGCAAGACATACATCAAGTGTTCTCAAATCTTTAAAGACTCAATCTGATAAGATTACTTCAAAGTAAAAACTCAATCCATTACAAGAGAGAAGAGGGGGAGAAGAAACATAAGATCCAAATATAATAGCAAAGCTCGCGATACATCAAGATCGTGCCAAATCAAGAACACGAGAGAGAGAGATCAAACACATAGCTACTGGTACATACCCTCAGCCCCGAGGGTGAACTACTCCCTCCTCGTCATGGAGAGCGCCGGGATGATGAAGATGGCCACCGGTGAGGGTTCCCCCCCTCCGGCAGGGTGCCGGAGCAGGGTCCCGATTGGTTTTTGGTGGCTACAGAGGCTTGTGGCGGCGGAACTCCCGATCTAATCTATGTTCTGGAAGTTTTAGGGTACGACGGTATATATATGGGTGAAAGAGGTACGTCGGGGGAGCCACGGGGGCCCCACGAGGCAGGGGGACGTGCCCCAGGGGGGTGGGCGCGCCCCCACCCTCGTGGGCAGCTCCCGTATCATCTGACGTGCACTCCAAGTTCCCTGGGTCTTATGCGATGAGAAAATCACGTTCCAAAAAGGATTTTTCTGTTTGGACTCCGTGTGATATTCCTTTTCCTCGAAACACTGAAATAGGCATCAAACAACAAATCTGGGCTGGGCCACTGGTTAATAGGTTAGTCCCAAAAATAATATAAAAGTGGATAATAAAGCCAAATACTGCCTAAAACAGTAGATAATATAGCATGGAGCAATCAAAAATTATAGATACGTTGGAGACGTATCACGCACTACTCCCGCCCAGGAGTAGCGCTCGATGGGGGACGGCTCGGGCTCCGGCTGTGGCTTCGGCTTGGGCTTGATGCGGCGTCGGGGAGGGGACGACGGGGCCACCGGCAGCAGCACGCGGTCGCCCACCGCGGAGAGGGCCATGGCCTGTGCCATTGTCGCCTCGTACCGAGCCTCCTCTTCCTCCACCGCCTCTGCCCCTGCGCCGCTCGTCCTCCTCGCTCTCGCGGTAGACGGCCGCAAGGGCCGCCTAGTAGGTGTCTTCCGCCTGGTCCTCCTCGCGGACGACGAGCGGCGGCGGCAGTACGCTACGGTCGACCTCGCGCACGCCCGTCGCCTCGCCTCCTCGTGCACGAAGGCGAACCACCTCGCCCAGTTGGACGAGTCGGCGACGTAGGCGGCCTCGCGGCGCTGCTCCGGCGTCAGCAGCGCCCGCTGGCGCCGCACCTCCTCCGCGTGCGCCCTAGCCGTCCGCGAAGCCGCCGGCACTGGGATCCTCTCGGGATCCAGATGCCAGTCGTGCGGCAGGGTGGCGTCAGGGTACGGGAGAGGCACGCGATGATGCCAGTGCCACTCCGCCTGATGCACTGGCACGTTCACGCGCTGCCTCTGCCGGCGAGCCGACGCCGGCGGAGGCGGGAGGAACTCCGAGGGGAAAGGGATGACGGGGGCCTTGCCCTTGGCCTTGCTGCTGCTGGCGCTGGAGAAGAGCCCCATCTCGCTGTGGTGGTGGTGGCTAGGGTTTGCCGGCGATAGGGGAGCAGGCCTTGCTAGATGTGGACGCGAGTTTGGATGAGGACGGCCCCGCCGCACGGTCGGCTAAAAAAGGACGACCGCCGTCGCTGACGCCTGGGCCCGTGGTCCTAAATTAAGCTGACCACGTGGGCAGTGGGTAGTTGAACGGCCGCCAGGTAGGGACGCGACGGACACCGAGAAGGCGCGCGTGGCGTCCGTTCCACGTCCGCGCCGACGCATTTGGGGCACAAATTTGGGCCGCAAATGCGTCGACGCGGACGCGAAGCGGACGTGATTTGGGTTTCGGTCGGCGCGTTGGCCCGCCACTTTTGTCCGCGCCGATCCAAATGGATGCAGGCGGACGAAATGGATCGACCCATTGGAGTTGCTCTAGAAATTAAGTAGCTCCGTGGATGAATAAACCCTAAGTTTAGTAATCGACCATCATGTTCAAAGTTTGCAACATACATACATGCACAAACCTATTTGCATCCCTGGCCTGGTTTAAATGGAGCAATGTAAATATTCACACACCCATGTTAATTTGTCACAGACCTATTTAGAAGATGGGCGAGGTGAGGGTCTCACATCTAAACTTCAGAACTCGCTTGACACTAGGCTTCAATCCTACTATATCCTAGAGTGCTACAGGCTTATACAACATTTGAACATGAGGAGCATTAGAGGAGCAAAACTGATATTGACGAGGCTGAGTTATTCACACAGCCCTGATGAAATATATCACTGGATTGCTGTGACTTCAGCCTTGACGTCTGTTAGGATAGCCAAGGATCGATTGATCAGATCGCCCCTGCACCTGACGGACACGAGAACAAACAGGAGAATAACAGAACAATTGTACGCCCAGCAATCTTTTCGCAACAGCTCTACCTTCCCCCTTCTATTGCTTCGACTTATATAGAGTTTTACAGAGAGTTCGCGCCCAACATGGCCTACTGAACTTGCCCAACATGACGCGACCCTGTGAATACGGGACCGCCCGAGACTGCCTTATAAACCGACAGTCCAGTTTACACTTTGACATGCACACGAGTGCTTATTATCCTAACATTCACCCCCCTAAGCATGAAGTGCATTACTTCACAGATTGAACTCCAATCCTTCTCCTCATCTCCTGGAACTTGATTCTTCCCAGAGATTTTGTCAAAATATCCGCAAACTGATCCTCCGTCCTAACGTGGTTGATCTTGACCTTGCCTTCCTCAACACAGTTCCATATATAATGATACTTGATATCTATGTGCTTACTCCTGTCATGATAAACAGGGTTTTTACTCAAGGCTATAGCAGATTTATTATCAACCTTTAGCTCAAACTGGCTAATCTCTTGATTTGTCAAATCTCCAAGGAGTCTTGCCAACCAAACTCCTTGACATGCTCCTGCACAAGCTGCGACATACTCGGCTTCACATGAAGAAATAGCCACAACTTTCTGCTTTTGTGACACCCAACTAATCACATTGGTTCCAAGAAAAAATACTGCCCCAGATGTGCTCTTCCGGTCATTTATATCCCCTGCTAGGTCACTATCACTATACCCGATCAGTTGTGCAATTCCTTCCTTCCTGTTTCTCGAGTAACAACAACCATAAGTAGTTGTACCCTTCACATACCAAAGTATTTGCTTGACTGCAGTCATGTGCTCTGTTGTAGGTGCCTCCATGAAACGACTCACAATGCCGACGGAATACGCTAAATCTGGCCTGGTATTGACAAGATACCGTAGGCAACCTACAATGCTTCTATATTGTGTTGCATCTACTGGAGGTGGTTCACAATTTTTCCTCAACTGTAATCTAGCTTCCATTGGTGCTTGAGTAGGATTGCATTCACTCATGCCACTCATATCTAGAATTTTCTTTGTGTAGGCCTGTTGACAAATTTTGATTCCATCTTCCTTCTGATTCACCCCAATGCCAAGATAGTAGCACAAGAGCCCCAAGTCATTCATATTAAAGAGTTCCTTCATCTGAACTTTGAACCTTGCAATCTCTTTCTCATCATCTCCTGTAATTAACAAATCATGAACATAAACACCAACTAGTAGCCGATCTTTCCCTTTGCCTCTTTTGTACATGGCATGTTCAAACGGACTTCTTTCAAAACCAAGTGAGACAAGTGTTTGGTCCAACTTGATGTTCCAAGCTCTCGGGGCTTGCTTTAAACTGTATATTGCTTTGTGCAACTTCAAGATTTTATGATCAGCTCCTTGTTTGACATAGACAGGTGGTTGTTTAACATAGACCTCCTCTTCTAACTCCCCATTCAGAAAAGCTGATTTCACATCCATGTGATGTAACTTCCAACAATTCTGAGCTGCAAGAGCTATGAGTAACCGCACTGACTCCATCCTTGTGACGGGAGCAAACACTTCATCATAATCAATTCCATGTTGCTGCACAAACCCTTTAGCTACTAACCGAGCCTTGTGTTTCACAATTGCACCTTTTGAATCTTTTTTTAATCTTGTAAACCCACTTGAGTCCGATAGCTTTTTGTCCCTCTGGTGGATCAACGAACGACCATGTGTGATTGTCCAGGATAGACTTCATTTCCTCTGCCATTGCACGCTGCCAGCACTCTTCTGTTGGGGAACACAGTAATTTAAAAAAAAATCCTACGCACACGCAAGATCTATTATGGTGATGCATAACAACGAGAGGGGAGAGTGTAGTCCACGTACCCTCATAGACCGTAAGCGGAAGCGTTATGACAACGCGGTTGATGTAGTCGTACGTCTTCACGATCCGACCGATCCTAGTACCGAAAGTACGACACCTCCGCGATCTGTACACGTTCAGCTCGCTGATGTCCCACGAACTCTCGATCCAGCTGAGTGTCGAGGGAGAGCTTTGTCAGCACGACGGCGTGATGACGGTGATGATGAAGTTACCGGCGCAGGGCTTCGCCTAAGCACTACGTATGACGATATGACCGAGGTGGATTATGGTGGAGGGGGGCACCGCACACGGCTAAGACAGTTGTCTGTTGTGTGTTCTAGGGTGCCCCGTGGCCCGTACATAAAGGAACAAGGGGGGAGGCCGGCCGGCCCTAGGGCGCGCCAAGGAGGGGAGGAATCCTCCTCCTAGTAGGACTAGGAAAGGAGTCCTTTCCTAGTCCTACTAGGAGGGGAAGGAAGGAGTGGGAGAGGGGAAGGAAAGGGGGGGCGCCACCCCCCTCCTAGTCCAATTCGGACTCAAGGGGGAGGGGGCACGCGGCCTACCCTGACAGCCCCTCTATCTCTCCACTAAGGCCCATCTAGGCCCATTAGTTCCCCGTGGGGGTTCCAGTAACCCTCCGGCACTCCGATTTTCTCCGAAATCACCCGGAACACTTCCGGTGTCCGAATATATCCGTCCAATATATCAATATTTATGTCTCGACCATTTCGAGACTCCTCATCATGTCCGTGATCATATCCAGGACTCCGAACTATCTTCGGTACATCAAAACACATAAACTCATAATACCGATCGTCACCAAACGTTAAGCGTGCGGACCCTACGGGTTCGAGAACTATGTAGACATGACCGTGACACGTCTCCAGTCAATAACCAATAACGGAACCTGGATGTTCATATTGGCTCACACATATTCTAGGAAGATCTTTATCGGTCAAACCGCATAACAACATATGTTGTTCCCTTTGTCATCGGTATGTTACTTGCCCGAGATTCGATTGTCGGTATCTCAATACCTAGTTCAATCTCGTTACCGCCAAGTCTCTTTACTCGTTCCGTAATGCATCATCCCACAACTAACTCATTAGTCACAATGCTTGCAAGGCTTATAATGATGTGCATTACCGAGAGGCCCAAAGATACCTCTCCGATACTCGGAGTGACAAATCCTAATCTCGATCTATGCCAACTCAACAAACACTATCGGAGACACCTATAGAGCATCTTTATAGTCACCCAGTTACCTTGTGACGTTTGATAGCACACTAAGTGTTCCTCCGGTATTAGGGAGTTGCATAATCTCATAGTCATAGGAACATGTATAAGTTATGAAGAAAGAAATAGCAACAAACTAAATGATCATTGTGCTAAGCTAACAGATGGGTCAAGTCAATCACATCATTCTCTAATGATGTGATCTTGCTTATCAATTGACAACTCTTTGTCCATGGCTAGGAAACTTAACCATCTTTGATTAATAAGCTAGTCAAATATTGGCATACTAGTGACACTCTGTTTGTCTATGTATTCACACATGTACTAAGTTTCCCGTTAATACAATTCTAGCATGAATAATAAACATTTATCATTATATAAGGAAATATAAATAACAACTTTATTATTGCCTCTAGGGCATATTTCCTTCAGTCTCCCACTTGCACTAGAGTCAATAATCCAGATTGTAATGATTCTAACACCCATGGAGTCTTGGTGCTAATCATGTTTTGCTCGTGAGAGAGGCTTAGTCAATGGGTCTGCAACATTAAGATCCATATGTATCTTGAAAATCTCTATGTCTCCCTCCTTGACTTGATCACGGATGGAAATGAAGTGTCTCTTGATGTGCTTGGTTCTCTTGTGAAATCTGGATTCCTTTGCCATGGCAATTGCACCAGTATTGTCACAAAAGATTTTCATTGGACCCGATGCACTAGGTATGACACCTAGATCGGATATGAACTCCTTCATCCAGACTCCTTCATTTGCTGCTTCCGAAGCAGCTATGTACTCCGCTTCACGCGTAGATCCCGCCACGACGCTCTGTTTGGAACTGCACCAACTGACAGCTCCACCATTCAATAAAAATATGTATCCGGTTTGTGACTTAGAGTCATCCGGATCAGTGTCAAAGCTTGCATCGACGTAACCATTTACGACGAGCTCTTTGTCACCTCCATAAATGAGAAACATATCCTTGGTCATTTTCAGGTATTTCAGGATATTCTTGACCGATGTCCAGTGATCCACTCTTGGATTACTTTGGTACCTCCCTTCTAAACTAATAGTAAGGCACACATCAGGTCTGGTATACAACATTGCATACATGATAGAACCTATGGCTGAAGCATAGGGAATGACTTTCATTTTCTCTCTATCTTCTACAGTGGTCGGGCATTGAGTCTGACTCAACTTCACACCTTGTAACACAGGCAAGAACCCTTTCTTTGCTTCATCCATTTTGAACTTCTGCAAAACTTTGTCAAGGTATGTGCTTTGTGAAAGTCCAGTTAAGCGACTTGATCTATCTCTATAGATCTTGATGCCTAATATATAAGCAGCTTCACCGAGGTCTTTCATTGAAAAATTCTTATTCAAGTATCCTTTTATGCTATTCAGAAATTCAGTATCATTTCTGATCAACAATATGTCATCCACATATAATATCAGAAATGCTACAAAGCTCCCACTCACTTTCTTGCAAATACAAGATTCTCCAAAAGTTTGTACAAATCCATATGCTTTGATCACACTATCAAAGCGTATATTCCAACTCCGAGAGGCTTGCACCAGTCCATAAATGGATCACCGGAGCTTGCACACTTTGTTAGCACCTTTTGGATGGACAAAACCTTCTAGTTGCATCATATACAACTCTTCTTTAAGATATCCATTAAGGAATGCAGTTTTGACATCCATTTGCCAAATTTCATAATCATAAAATGCGGCAATTGCTAACATGATTCGGACGGACTTAAGCATCGCTACGGGTGAGAAGGTCTCATCGTAGTCAACTCCTTGAACTTGTCAAAAACCTTTCACAACAAGTCGAGCTTTGTAGACAGTAACATTACCGTCAGCGTCATTCTTCTTCTTGAAGATCCATTTATTTTCTATGGCTTGCCGATCATCGGTCAAATCAACCAAAGTCCATACTTTGTTCTCATACATGGATCCCATCTCAGATTTCATGGCCTCAAGCCATTTTGCGGAATCTGGGCTCATCATCGCTTCCTCATAGTTCGTAGGTTCGTCATGGTCAAGTAACATGACTTCTAGAACAGGATTACCGTACCACTCTGGTGCAGATCTTACTCTGATTGACCTACGAGGTTCGGTAGTAACTTGATCAGAAGTTTCATGATCATCATCATTAGCTTCCTCACTTACTGGTGTAGGAATCACTAGAACTGATCTCTGTGATGAACTACTTTCCAATAAGGGAGCAGGTACTGTTACCTCATCAAGTTCTACTTCCCCCCACTCACTTCTTTCGAGAGAAACTCCTTCTCTAGAAAGGATCCATTCTTAGCAACGAATATCTTGCCTTCGGATCTGTGATAGAAGGTGTACCCAACAGTCTCTTTTGGGTATCCTATGAAGACACATTTCTCCCATTTGGGTTCGAGCTTATCAGGTTGAAGCCTTTTTACATAAGCATCGCAGCCCCAAACTTTAAGAAATGACAACTTGGGTTTCTTGCCAAACCAAAGTTCATAAGGTGTCATCTCAACGGATTTAGATGGTGCCCTATTTAAAGTGAATGTAGCCGTCTCTAAAGCATAACCCCAAAACGATAGCGGTAAATCAATGAGAGACATCATAGATCGCACCATATCTAGTAAAGTACGATTACGACGTTCGGACACACCATTACGCTGTGGTGTTCTAGGTGGCATGAGTTGCGAAACTATTCCACATTTTTTCCAATGAAGACCAAACTCATAACTCAAATATTCTCCTCCACGATCAGATTGTAGAAATTTTATTTTCTTATTACGATGATTTTCCACTTCACTCTGAAATTCTTTGAACTTTTCATATGTTTTAGAATTATATTTCATCAAGTAGATATACCCATATCTTCTCAAATCATCTGTGAAGGTAAGAAAGTAACGATACCCACCGCGAGCATCAACACTCATCGGACCGCATACATCAGTATGTATTATTTCCAACAAGTCCGTTGCTCGCTCCATTGTTCCGGAGAACGGAGTATTAGTCATCTTGCCCATGAGGCATGATTCGCAAGCATCAAGTGATTCCAAAAGTCCATCTGCATGGAGTTTCTTCATGCGCTTTACACCAATATGACCTAAACGGCAGTGCCACAAATAAGTTGCACTATCATTATTAAACTTATATCTTTTGGCCTCAATACTATGGACATGTGTATCACTACTATCAAGATTTAGTAAAAACAAACCACTCATCAAGGGTGCATGACCATAAAAGATATTACTCATATAAATAGAACAACCAATATTCTCTAATTAAATGAATAACGATCTCGCATCAAACAAGATCCAGATATAATGTTCATACTCAACGCTGGCACCAAATAACAATTATTTAGGTCTAAAACTAATCCCGAAGGTAGATGTAGAGGTAGCGTGCCGATGGCGATCACATCAACTTTGGAACCATTTCCCACGCGCATCGTCACCTCGTCCTTAGCTAATCTTCGCTTAATCCGGAGCCCTTGTTTCGAGTTGCAAATATTAGCAACAGAACAAGTATCAAAACCCAGGCGCTACTGCAAGAATTAGTAAGGTACACATCAATAACATGTATATCAAATATACCTTTCACTTTTCCATCCTTCTTCTCTGCCAAATACTTGGGGCAGTTTCGCTTCCAGTGACCAGTCCCCTTGTAGTAGAAGCACTCAGTCTCAGGTCCAGACTTGGGCTTCTTCACTTGAGCAGCAACTTGCTTGCTGTTCTTCTTGAAGTTCCCCTTCTTCCCTTTACCCTTTTTCTTGAAACTGGTGGTCTTGTTGACCATCAACACTTGATGCTCCTTATTGATTTCTACCTCCGCAGCCTTTAGCATTGCGAAGAGCTCGGGAATTGTCTTATCCATCCCTTGCATATTATAGTTCATCACGAAGCTATTGTAGCTTGGTGGCAGTGATTGAAGAACTCTGTCAATACACTATCATTAGGAAGATTAACTCCCAGTTGAGTCAAGTGGTTGTGGTACCCAGACATTTTGAGTATATGTTCACTGACAGAACTATTCTCCTCCATTTTGCAGTTGTAGAACTTATTGGAGACTTCATATCTCTCAATCAGGGCATTTGCTTGAAATATTAACTTCAACTCCTGGAACATCTCATATGCTCCATGACGTTCAAAACGTTGTTGAAGTCATGGTTCTAAGCCGTACTAGTCATACTGCTTACCAGCATGTCATACTTTGATTCAACGGTATCGTTGGATGAAGCGGCTCAGACCGACATTACACGTACGCTTATGCGAGACTGGTTCTACCGACGTGCTTTGCACACAGGTGGCCAGTGGGTGTCTGTTTCTCCAACTTTAGTTGAATCGAGTGTGACTACGCCCGGTCCTTGTTGAAGGTTAAAACAGCAAACTTGATGAAAAATCATTGTGGTTTTAATGCGTAGGTAAGAACGGTTCTTGTCGTGGTTTTGTCACGGCAGATGTCCTCATGAAAGGACTTAGTCGTGGAGCCATCGCGACGGGTTAGCTTGAAGGGGTTAAAGCGGACACATGGACGCAAGAGAATTTATACTAGTTCGGCCCCTTCGATGAAGGTAAAAGCCTACGTCTAGTTGTGATGGAATTGATGGGGTTTCAATGACTAGGGAGCAAACAAGCTTCGCCTAAGTCTCGAGTTGTTGTCTGTTTTTTTCCGTGAACCGCCGCCGGGTCGTCCCCTTATATACACGGGTGACGCCCGTCGGTTTACAGAGTCCCAATACCGGCTCATAGACGTGTCCGGTTTGGTCTCTACTTATTCCTAACTTACAACACAAGTTACATACCGACGCCGGTTTACGGCTACAGGCCTTGAACCGACTATGGGCCATTAGCCCTCATCTGCCTTCTTGGGCTTTAATATACTTAACTATTGGAGAAGTTAACCCGGCCCAGATAGGCCGGTTTACTCCCAGTAGTAATATCCCAACATTAGGCCCCAGATTGATTTGAACAGGTTCATGTCAATCCTTAGTAAAAATCTTCATCTTCAATATCTTCTTGTAGTTTGTTGAACCGCCATGATGTCATCTTCTCTGGTGGTTGTAAACCGGCGTGACGTCACCTGGTATAAAGAAACTTATCCATGATACCTTTTTTGTTTAATAGGTCTGCGACAATCGAGGTGACAACTCTGTTTCCAAACCCACGATCCCTTGATTTTCGCGCCTGACACATGTCCCTTGCCTTATAAATAGGACCGAAGGGTCATTTCTTTTCCCCCTTCGTGCCCTTCTGCTTCGTCTTCCTCGCGTCGTCCAACCTCAGAGCTCCGCCGCCGTCGACGACCTCTGCTCCAACCTTGGCCGCTGCATCACCCTGATTGTACCAGAACATCGCGGCGATACTTTGCCTCTTCCTTGACTCCGGTGAGTTCTTCACTTTTCCCTTTGTAGATCCATTCTAGGGTTTCCAAGTTCTTCAGTGTTCATCATCTGCTTCGTGCTCATATGATAGATCTTAGATGAACCTGTGAATTCTTGCCCTGTGCCGCGGTAGTTTTTAGCATCCGCCTTCACTTATATGCCTCAAGACCATAGATCTGCCTGTATCTCTGCCCATTGATTCGGTACTGCTCTCTTTTTTTTGAACCTTGAATATTTTTCCTCTTTCTGAACATGCTTTAGATCCAAAATTGTAGTGCTATCTTGTGAAACCTGTTTTTGCGCACCCAATCATCCGTGATCTTGATTTTTCAATGTTTCTAGACCAGGCGGTTTAACTTTGTAGAAAAATTGATAAACCGGTATATGTACCATTAGTCCCCTGGTTGAACCGCCGGAATTCCTTATCCAGACCATGCTCCTTTGTAAACTCCGGTTTAGAAAATAACTGTCTCCAGTTTAATGATATACGCATTAGGGTATACCTTTCCAATATCTTCTTGAACTGGCAATTGCTACTTTGCAGACTGCGCTATGGCTAAAAAAGTGTACGAGTACAAATAGGTTCCTTCTCGTGTGACTGAGCTTCAACTGACCAATTTAGTCAAGACTGGCGCTTTAAGCAGACATGACATTATTCATTGGAGGGTCCCAGGCACAGAATGTCCTCCCTAGCCTAAAGAGGGAGAAGTGGTTGTTTTTGCTGATCATCTAGCCCGGGGTTTCAATCCTACCGGTTCAAAATTTTACCTGGACGTCCTAGCCAATTTCCAACTCCGTCCGCAAGATGTAGGCCCAAACTCTGTAACCAACATCTGTCACTTTCAAGTGCTTTGTGAGGTGTTCTTTCAAGAGGAGCCCACAGTTGAACTATTCAGAGACTGCTTCCATTTAAACCTCACACTGAATTCACCGATGGTCCCAACACAGAGTTAGGTGGTATGGCGATTCAAAAGAGAAAAAAGGTCACTTATCCTCATGCCAAGCTGCACAGCCATCCCAAAGAGTGGAATCAAACTTGGTTCTACTGCAAGGATACCTCCCCTTCTGACGAAAATCCTTTGCCGGGTTACCGTCCAGAGCGGCTTAGCAACACCCATCCTTTCCCCCAAAGGCTAACTGCTAAGGAAAGAAGTAAATATGCTCCTCAATTATCCGAACTCAGGGCCTTCATGGCTAATGGGCTGACAAGGGTTGATCTTGCCCGCTGCTGGATATCATGGAGTATACTACCTTTGAGTCAGTGCTCCGGTTTGATGTGTGAATACACTGGGAGTGAAAAAGACCCTCTTTGACATATGGACATCCAGCTCACAGACGACGAAGTCACAGAAGCTGTAAAGAAAATACTGAATTAACCGGAATCTGTTTGCGCCAAGACCGGCCTGGCTCCCTTCCATGCCATGAACAAACCGCCAGCTGTAAGACTTATACCTTTTTCTTTTTGTTGATCCTGCCTGCTTGCTTTATCATTGCTAATATCCAAAATTTTCAAACAGGGCGATGATCCATTTTGGAGCAAAAAACCTTCGCAAGAAAAACCGGAGAAGCTAGAGAAACCGGAGAGGCCAAACCGGCCCAAGACTAGAGTTGTTAAGAGGCCAGCTAACAGGAAGAAAACCACCGCGTCTTCTGATCCAATAGATGATGATGATGTGGGTAATCCAGACCTAGAAGTAGAACTTGATTCACTTGGATTATTTTTCACACGCCTTATTGATAATGATCATTGTCAGGATGATGCGGAAGGCAGTCAGGCTGACGCTGTAGAGGTAATCACTCTATCCTCCGATTCAAGCCCTTTACCTTCACTAAAAATCAGTCGGGCAAACCGGAAAATTAAATTTTCTCATCCTCTTGCTTATTTGGATCCAAACTTTCTTATGAAGACACAACAGCATGAAGCCCGTCGCACAACCCGGCACAACGGCCAGGTAGTCACCTCCGCCGGTTTACCGAACAGTCCGGTTCAGAAACGCTGTTCAGAGGTCTCTAACTCTCTTGTCAATGCTTGTCCTAAAGCGGGCTGTTTTTGTCAACCTCTTAATCCGTCTGACTCCGATTACCAGGGCACCTCCCATTCATCGTCTGGCGAGTCATCAGCCACCCAGCTGCCACCGCTCAAAACGGTGCTTGGATGAGTCATATTTCTTACGACGTTTCTGATGTTTTTACACTATAACATATGTTGTATTGATCACTTTATTTCTTTCAGGGCCAAGCCTAGGCCAAGCAAGAAGGCTCGCCTGGACAAAGCGGCTGAAGAAGATACTGTTCGTGAACCGGACAAGACACCAGGTCCTGAAGCGGCTATTCGTGAGGACGTACCAAACGAACCCCCACCGCAAGATGATGATTTTGTTGCTGAAGAACCACATGTTGACACCTCAGGTCCTGTTGATCAACCCATAAGTCCCGTCCGGATTGATAAATCCACCACTCCATCCAAGCCTATTGACAAGCCGACGGCCGCAGTGCAAACCGGCGCCGCAGGAGATGATGAAGTTGTTATTACTGGCATTGGTCGCACTGAGCCAGGCAACCCCATTGCTTTATCCAAGCACACTGCCAAAGAGGAATTTGCTTCCATTGGTAAAGGCAAATGGAATGCCGATCTGGCAACTTATGCCGCTCTGAACGCCCAAGAACTTCATTCCGGCTTCCTGAACCGGCTATACACCAGCCGTGACTATGAAGCCGGTCTGGTTAATATGATGAAAGAGAAATATGAGGTAATTTCCTTATGCTTATCTGCTTTTGTACTTTAATCTGTCAACTCCCCTAGCCCCCAAGGGCCGGTTTAAGATCTCAACTTAAACCGGGTCTTGCCAAGGGAAACTTCATTGTTTCTGAATTTGCTGATGTAGCCCCCCAAGGGCCGGTTTAACTTAGTATAGTTAAACCGGGACTTTTAGGTAAGAAAAATGTATCATCAGTACTTATTGAGAAAATAGCCATTAGCCCCCAAGTGCCATGTTGAATACTTGTATTGAGCTTGGGACTTTTCGAGCAATTGTGGGATGAAGAGAAAATATGCATTAGCCCCCAAGTACCAAGGGCATAACTTGTTATGTGGTTGGTACTTCAATTCTTGCACTGTTGTCTGAATTGTATTAGTGTCTATATGCAGGCTGAGCTGAACAAAAGAGAAAACCAAATCGCCGATCTGCAAGAGAACCTGAAGTCCCAGCAAGCTGAAACCTCCAAAGCCAAAGAGGAATTAACCACCGCTTTAAGCACCATGGAACATCTTAAGGAGGGCTTCAAGAAGGAACGGGTGGATTGGGCCACCGAGAAAACCGCTTTAACCAAACGAGCAGAAAATGCTGAAGCTGCACTTAAACCGGTAGTGGACGAACTGACCAACGTAAAGCGACAAGTGCATGCCATGACCGCCGCTATCTTCGGTAAGCCGGCTTGATTTCTGGATTGACTCGGCCATCTTATAGAGTTGCCGGTTTGTTAATACTTTGTAATATTTCAGGGATACGCATTGGTCACTTGGGGTCGGATGTGCGGAAGAAATTGAAAGCCGCCTACACCTTGATCGAGCAATTGTATACTGGTGCGCATCGGATTATCTCTACTGCATCCCACAACAATCCGGCGCCCTCCTTGATCCAAGACACCCTTAAAAGGTTGTCGATGTTTCCTGCCCGGGTTGAAGAGCTGAAAAAGTCTGCTGCTCAAACCGGTGCTATAAATGCCTTGATCCGGGAAAAAGCTTGGGTGCCAGATTTCGACCCTGTTGAAGCAGCTCAAGGCTATCCCAGCTTGAAGGAAGACGGGCCGGAGTTTAGTGAAACGGATCTGCGAGCAATAAATCGGGAGGTGCATCCTCTAGCTTGTCAACTGGTTGAAGAGGCAGACTTGTCTCATTATCAAGCCCAATATGATGACCAAAACAAGCGAGTAGCTGCACCAATTCCTGAAGTGGAGAATCTTATCCCTCCAATCTGTAAGCATACTTACGCTCCTGATATTGAACCGTCGTTGCTGATCCATGATGAAACTGTCTTTCAAGCATTAGTGGGAATCGACTGGACAACTGTTGATTTCCAGCCGCTGGGTAGAGAAGCAGAAGTTGAAGCGGCACGAGATGATCCGCAACCATCAGGCCAAGCTGGTGACCAAGCTTGAACCGGAAGCCGGTTTTAAGTTGCTGCTCCTTTGCATTCTGTGGAAAAAACAATGATCTTATTTGGGCACAGTGTTGCCTTATAATAGGCTAGCCGATACTCTTGAGTTTGATATGCCTGAGTGCATAATTACTGCAACTTGTGCCTCTTTTGGGTGACGAAAACTCCAAAGTATTTTCTGCAATCAAAAGATCGTGAAGCGCCGCCGCAGTTGTACCGCCAGCCGGATTACGATTTCTGCATATAGGAAATCAAATATCTTAAATTTAAGTACATGATCAAATTTTGTGATACATAATACCTGCCATCATTGGGCATGAAATTGGCTTGGCCAATCTTGAAGCGGCGGTTTATGAACCCATACCGTCAGAGGAGAAAAACCGCTCCTGCATATACAATGCCGGTTTACCATGTAAACCGTGCCGGGTTATGATAAACACCGTGTTACCCCATAATGGGATGTTAGCAAAAAAATCAAACCGGACAAATAGTCTCCGGATTAAGAATGGACCGTGTTCCGTCAATTGACAGTTGAACCGGTTTAAGAATTGTCGGTTTTAAAAACACAACAAAGAAATATTTATCAAAGAAAATTTCAAGCAAAGGCAATGATAAAACCATTTGCAAAAAGAGGCTATTGAGCCGATCAAGTGGCATTACCATGGTCGGACACGACCAAGCCCCCGATAGGCGTAGCTATGGTTCAAGTCAGCCAGGTCCCCAAGTGATGCAGTGGCATTATGCCGATCAAGAGGTGTAGCGATGGTTCGGGTTCGACCAAGCCCCCAAGTGATTATGTGGCCTTAGGCCGATCAAGAGGCGTGACTGGTTCAGACGTGACCAAGTCCCCAAGTGATCTCATGGCTTGCGCCTATCAAAAGGTGTTGCATTGGTTCGGATACGACCAAGGCCCCAAGTGATATAACATGAAGCTTTTTTTTAAAAGCTAACTCAAGGGGTAAACCGCATGCCGCTTTAAGACAGATAACACTCTGTGTAACCACGCATGATGTAAAAAGAATAGAGACCCCGCTTTAGCTGAGGCTCCAGTTTATTATATTGATCATAATATATACATTGTCATAGTATGTACATAAGTAGAGCCAATGGCTCAGGTATAGTAAGGCCGAAGATGAGCTATGTTCCACGACCTGTTGGTCTCCTCCTCTGATGTACGTGAGTCTTTATGCTCTCAAATATCGATCGGATAGTATGACCCGTTGTGCAGATTCTTGCTGACCATGAAAGGTCCCTCCCAAGGTGGGGATAACTTGTGCATATCAGTCTGGTCTTGGATGAGCCGAAGTACCAAATCTCCTTCCTGAAAGGCTCTGGTTCTGACTCGGCGACTATGATAAAAACGAAGATCCTGTTGGTAAATCACCGAGCGGGCAGCTGCTATGTCACGCTCCTCGTCCAACAGGTCCAAAGCATCTTGCCGTGCTACCTCGTTGTCCGCTTAAACATAAGCCACTACGTGAGGTGAATCATGACGGATATCACTGGGGAGAACCGCCTCCGCTCCATAGACCATGAAGAACGATGTGTATCCTGTCGATCTATTGGGTGTAGTATTGATGCTCCATAATACAGATGGTAACTCTTCCACCCAACAACCCGGCGTTCTCTGCAAAGGAACCATAAGCCGGGGTTTAATGCCTCGCAAGATTTCTTGATTAGCCCTCTCTGCTTGACCATTGGATTGGGGGGTGAGCCACTGACGGCACGTCAAGCCGGATGTGCTCTCGTTGACAGAACTCCTTCATAGCACCTTTGGACAAATTGGTACCATTATCAGTGATGATGCTGTGTGGAAAGCCAAACCAGAAAATCACCTTTTTGATGAATTGAACCGCCATGGCCGCATCACACTTGCTAACGGTCTCTGCTTCCACCCACTTTGTAAACTTGTCAACCGCCACCAGAAGGTGGGTTTTCTTTTCTTTGGACCTTTTGAAAGGCCCAACCACATCCAGCCCCCAAGTCGCGAACGGCCAAGTGATTGGAATCATCCTCAATTCTTGAGCCAGCACATGAGCACGTCTTGAGAATTTTTGGCAGCCGTCACATCGTCTGACCAGATCTTCCGCATCAGCATGAGCAGTCAACCAATAGAAGCCGTGACGAAACGCTTTCGCCACCAAAGATTTTGAACCGGCATGGTGACCACAATCTCCTTCGTGGATCTCGCGTAAGATTTCACAGCCTTACTCAGGGGACACACAATGTTGAAACGCCCCTGACACACTGCAATGATGCAACTCACCATTGACAATAGTCATGGACTTGGATCGCCGGATTATCTGCCGGGCCAGAATCTCATCCTCTGGTAACTCGCCCCGGTTCAAGTACGCAAGATAAGGAATCGCCCAATCCGGAATAACATGAAGAGCTGCCACCAATTGAGCCTCCAGATCAGGAATAGCCAAATCCTCTTCACCAGGGAGCTTGACCGACGGGTTATGCAGCACATCTAGGAAAACATTGGGCGGGACCAGTTTGCGTTGAGAGCCCAACCGGCTTAAAACGTCTGCCGCTTCATTCTTTCGGCGGTCCACGTGGTCCACCTGATAACCTTTGAAGTGACCTGCAACAATATCCACCTCACGACGATATGCTGCCTTAAGTGGATCCTTGGAATCCCAAGTGCCAAACACCTGCTGAGCCACCAGGTTCGAGTCACCAAAGCACTTAACTCGGCTTAGATTCATCTCCTTAGCCATCCGGAGACCATGGAGTAAGGCTTCATACTCAGCTGCATTGTTAGTACAAGGGAACATTAAGCAGAGAACGTAACAAAACTTATCACCTCGTGAGGAAGTTAACACGACTCCAGCCCCCGATCCCTCCAATTGCCTGGACCCATCAAAATGGATAGTCCAATATGTGTTATCCGGCTTCTCTTCAGGTGCTTGCAGTTCTGTCCAATCACTGATGAAATCGACAAGTGCTTGAGACTTGACCGCCGTCCGAGGCACATATTTCAATCCGTGCGGCCCAAGCTCTATAGCCCACTTGGCAATCCGGCCAGTCACTTCCCGGTTCTGGATTATATCTCCCAAGGGAGCAGAACTGACCACTGTGATGGGGTGTCCTTGGAAGTACTGCTTAAGCTTCTGGCTTGCCATAAAAACTCCATACCCCAGCTTCTACCAATGCAGATACCTTCGCTTGGACTTAATGAGCACTTCGCTGATATAGTAAACCAGACGCTGAACCGGATGCTCCTTGCCTGTCTCCTTTCGCTCCACCACAATAGCCACACTGACTGCACGAGCATTGGCGGCAACATATAACATCAATGGCTCCTTGTCAATTGGAGCGGCGAGCACAGACGGATTGGCCAACTGCCGCTTTAAGTCCTCCAACGCTTGATCAGCAGCAGAACTCCAGACGAATTGATCCGTCTTGTTCAACATTTGATATAAAGGGATCGCCTTCTCACCAAGGCGGCTGATAAACCGGCTTAACGCGGCAATCCGGCCTGCCAGGCGTTGAACACCAGAAAACCTAATAACTTGCTTAGCCAGGGAGGTGATTGCTGTGATCTTCTCCGGATTAGCCTCAATTCCCCTATTGGACACCTGAAAACCTAATAACTTGCCAGCCGGTACACCAAAGACACACTTAGCCGGGTTGAGCATCATCTTGTATGTTCTTATGTTATCAAAGGTTTCCTTCAAATCGTCAACCAGAGTCTCCCTCTCTCTTGACTTAACCACAATATCATCTACATAGGCATGTACATTACGGCCAATCTGTTTATGAAGGCAATTATGTACACAACGTTGATAAGTTGCCTGGGCACTCTTGAGCCCAAAGGGCATAGATACATAGCAGAAGGCTCCAAAGGGAGTTATGAACACTGTCTTCTCTTGGTCCTTAACCGCCATCTTGATCTGATGATAACCAGAATATGCATCCAGAAAACTCAAACGCTCACAACCCGCCGTAGCATCAATAATTTGATCAATACGGGGGAGGGAAAAAGGATCTGCTGGACAAGCCTTGTTAAGATCTGTGTAATCCACACACATGCGCCAGGTGCCGTTTTTCTTAAGGACCAGCACCGGATTAGCCAGCCATTCAGGATGGAAAACCTCAACGATAAAGCCAGCCGCTAAGAGCCTGTCTACTTCTTCTCCAATAGCTTTGCGCCTTTCTTCGTTAAACCAGCGGAGGAACTGTTTCACCGGTTTGTACTTAGGATCCACATTAAGAGTGTGCTCAGCGAGTTGCCTCGATACACCTGGCATGTCGGAAGGCTTCCATGCAAAAATGTCCCGATTCTCATGGATGAACTCGATGAGCGCGCTTTCCTATTTCGGATCCAAATTGGTACTGATGCTGAACTTCTTGGACGAATCGCCAGGTACGAAGTCAACAGGCTCAGTCTCTGCGGCCAATTTGAACTTCAGGGCCGAATCATGCTCCGTAGTTGGCTTCTTCAACGGAGTCATGTCTGCCGGATCAACATTGTCCTTGTAATACTTCAGCTCCTCCGTGGCACAAACCGACTCTGCGTAAGCAGCATCACCTTCCTCACATTCCAAAGCGATCTTACGGCTTCCATGAACTGTTATTGTCCCCTTGTGACCCGGCATCTTGAGCTGCAAATACACATAACAGGGCCATGCCATAAACTTGGCGTAAGCCGGCCGCCCAAATAGGGCGTGATACGCTCTGGATTTTTACCACCTCAAAAGTCAAAGTCTCCGATCTGGAATCATGATCATCTCCAAAGGCCACTTCCAAAGCTGTCTTGCCAACAGGATATGCTGACTTACCAGGTACCACACCATGGAATACCGTATTAGACAGTTTAAGATTTTTATCTGTTAATCCCATACGACGGAAGGTCTCATAATATAAGATATTGATGTTGCTTCCTCCATCCATGAGTACCTTGGTGAACTTATAACCTCCCACCTGAGGTGCCACCACCAACGTTAGCTGATCCGGATTATCAACCAGGGAGGGTGATCCTCTCTGCTCCATAGGATTGGCTGTTCAGACCAGCGTAGATAACGGGGCACGGCCGGTTCAACAGAGTTTACCGCTCGCTTATGAAGCTTCTGATCTCGCTTGTCCAGGCTAGTGGTGAAAACATGATATTGCCCACTATTCAACTGCTTCGGGTGACTCTGGTAACCCGTCTGCTGCTGCTGGTTGTAACCACCTTGGCCATTCTGATGACCTTGATTGTTATGTCCGCCCTGATTATCATTAAACCCTGAACCGGAATTTCCTCCGCCATAACCCGGCCCGGATCCTGAGCCACCACATGATCCATGGTCATACCGGAAAGCATTAGAGTTCTTGAACTCCTGCATAATGTAATAGTCCTTCCAAAGGTGATTGGCTGGCGCCTCCTTCGTCCCATGCTTTGGACAGGGCTGGTTTAACAAATAAGACAGGCGGTCCGGATTAGGATTAGGCGCTCCACTGCGATTTGGTGTTTTACCCTTACGTCGCTGGCCCTTGTCCTGCGCGTTGGTATTAGCCACAAAGTCCATGCGGCCATCCGCTTTGCGCTTGCCTCTGTTTCCATGACCTGCCGGGTTATGCTGCTGTCCCTTGGAGTTGCCGTTCTTCTTTCCCTTCCCTGCCTTGTCATCATCAGACTCGGGATCCTTGGTACTATCAGAATCAGCATACTTCACTAACGCAGCCATGAGGGTCCCTATATCATTGCAATGGCGCTTCATTCGTCCCAATTTCAACTTTAGAGGCCCAAACCGGCAGTTGCCTTCCAAGGTTATAACCGCGGTGTCGGCATTGATACGGTCTGACGAATGCAAAATTTGTGAGACCCGGCACACCCACCGAGTCGTTGATTCTCCTTCTTCCTGAACACAGGCTGCTAAGTCCACTATTGACATGGGTTGTTTACATGTATCCTTGAAGTTCTGGATGAACCGGGCTCGCAATTGGGCCCATGAACTGATAGAGTTGGCCGGCAAACTTTTTAACCAAGTACGGGCCGTTTCTTCGAGCATCATTGTGAAATACTTTGCACACGCCGCATCATCCACATCCAGCATCTCCATGGCCATCTCATAGCTCTCTATCCATGTCTCTGGAGGCTGATCGGCAGTGTAGTTCGGCACCTTGTGCGGGCCCTTGAAATCTTTGGGCAGGCGCACATTGCGTATAGCGGGGACAAGACAAGGCACCCCCAAAGAGCTAGAAGAAACACTCGGTTCGATAGAGATAGTTGGACAAACCGGCGTAAGTTGGCGAGCCTCGTACTGTGCTGCTAACTCGGCCTCTCTGCGCGCTCGGGCCCGGTCCACCACTTCCTGAGCATCACCAACACCACCCGCCAGGTTGTTACCGCGGGGTACTTCACGGTTTCATGCATTGCTTGACACAGCCGGTTCATCCATACGTCTGCTATAACTCCGGCTTGGACGAGGGGTGGAGTGAATTCGGTCACGACTGTATGAGTATGCTTCCTGCTGGATCAAAGCTGTCCGAAGAAGCTCCTTAACCCGGCGTGTTTCTACTGCCTGCGGCGAATCACCTTCAATTGGGATGGCCTCCAGCCGTGCCGCAGCAGCAACAAGGTTATCCATCAGATTGGAGTAGTGACCCGGAGGCATCGGGACAGCCTGAGGTACCATAGTGTTTTGACGAGGCGAATCCATCAAGCGAGGGTGAACCGGCGCGCCCGTCCCTAGCGCTTCTGCCCGGTTTACCACCGGCGGGTTGCTGGCCCCTGCTCGAGGGGTGTTGAAGAGATCTCTAGCTTCAAGGCAAACGAGACCGGTATTTCCGCTTCAGGACCTCTGAAAGCACAAGTGCTCCCTAGGTGGTTTTGGTAATTAATGTCAACATATCTCTTGTTGGACTAACACTTTTATCTAGTATATTTCAGATAAGTTCAACAATGGAGTGGCATGGACAAAAGATTGTGGGAACTCCTTCAAGATGCTAAGGACAAATGATTGGCTAAAGCTTCAAGCTCAAGACTCTTCATTTTACATTTTAGTGATCCAAGATCACATTGAGTCTATAGGAAAAGCTAGTACTATTAAGAAGGGATGAGGTGTTGCTTAATGAGCCTCTTGCTTCATGTGCTTGGTGATATGCTCCAAAACCCTCAGCTACTTTCCTACTTCCACATATGACCTAAACCCAAAGCCAAACTCGGACCTACCGACTCTTCCTATCCGGCGCCACCGAGTTTCATTTGTCATAGCCACTGCCAAATCCTAAGCAAATCGGTTCTACCGATAGGGATCTCGGACTCACCGAGATGGGATTGCAATCTCACTGTGTATGTCCATTGTCAAAATCGGTCTCACCGAGTTTGAGCAATCGGTACTACCGAGATTACAATGCAAACTCTCTGGTTAACCTATTACCAAAATCGGTCCAACCGAGTTTAGTAATCGGTCCCACCGAGTTTGCCTGACCAACACTCTGGTTAGCTTATTACCAAATCGGTCTCACCGAGTTTGTGTAATCGGTCTCACCGAGATTACGTTATGCCCTAATCCTAACCATATCGGTCCTACCGAGTTGCATGTCAGTCCCACCGAAAATCTCTAACGGTCACTAGGTTTACTATTTCGGTCCGACCGAGTTTGTTGATTCGGTCCCACCTAGATTGGTAAATTGTGTGTAACGGTTGGATTTTGTGTGGAGGCTATATATACCCCTCCACCTCCTCTTCATTCATGGAGAGAGCCATCAGAACACATATACACTTCCAACTCATATGTTCTGAGAGAGAACCACCTACTCATGTGTTGAGACCAAGATATTCCATTCCTACCATATGAATCTTGATCTCTAGCCTTTCCCAAGTTGCTTTCCACTCAAATCTTCTTTCCACCAAATCCAAATCCTATGAGAGAGAGTTGAGTGTTGGGGAGACTATCATTTGAAGCACAAGAGCAAGGAGTTCATCATCAACACACCATTTGTTACTTTTTGGAGAGTGGTGTCTCCTAGATTGGCTAGGTGTCACTTGGGAGCCTCCGACAAGATTGTGGAGTTGAACCAAGGAGTTTGTAAGGGCAAGGAGATCGCCTACTTCGTGAAGATCTACCGCTAGTGAGGCAAGTCCTTCGTGGGCGATGGCCATGATGGGATAGACAAGGTTGCTTCTTCATGGACCCTTCATGGGTGGAGCCCTCCGTGGACTCACGCAACCCTTACCCTCCATGGGTTGAAGTCTCCATCAACGTGGATGTAGGATAGCACCACCTATCCGAACCACGACAAAAACATCCTTGTCTCCAATTGCGTTTGAATTCTCCAAACCCTTCCCCTTACATTCTTGCAAGTTGCATGCTTTACTTTCCGCTGCTCATATACTCTTTGCATGCTTGCTTGATATATATTGTGTATGTTGAAATTGTGCCTAAACTCCACTTAAACCAAAAAAGTTTAAAAACTGCGTCTTTAGCACTAAGTGTCTAATCACCCCCCCTTCTAGACACATCTTCTCAAGATCCCACAACCTCATGTGACGCGCTCTGATCCAGCATAAGTCTGTAAGCTTGTGCATCCAACGCGGCCCGCTCTGCAGTCATCCTGGCATCCTGAGCTGCTAGGTAGGCCTTGGCTTGAGTGATCTGGTCCCTCACCTTCGCAATTTCCGCATCATGGGCATCCTGATCCCCCGGGTTAGCCTCTGCCATAAGTGTAGCCAACGAATCAAACAGATCGGATAAAACTTGAGACGGCGGGCGCACGGGGCCACCTGCCCCGGCAGCCGTCGCCGCTACTGATCCGGAGATCATCGCTGCTGCAGTCGAAGAGTGAAGCGCTGCTTGTGTCCTGGCCATGAATATTCCGACCCGGTTTGGTAGATCGGAGGGGTCCGGAATACTGTCGCCATCGGAACAGCCCCCAATCCGGCCATCTTGTAGCTGATACAAAGATTCGGTTTCTCCGGTTGATGACTCGTCGCCGGAATAAATGACGGTCTCGCCACCATATTCTGATCCATCCTCATAGCTTCCTCCATGGATGACTCCCACGAAGGCACGCTTCATGGCCGGTTTAACCTGGGCAGATCGCGCACGCTGAGCTGTCTCGACGAGGTCGGTGCAGATGTCCGGCTCAGAGCCTGGTTCATCGATCTTGCCAATGAAGACGTGTATGCCACCAAAGAGGACCCGGTACCCGTACTCGATTGAGCCGACCTCGGGGCCCCATCCTGCATCGTCGATGTAGAGCTTGCCGCGACGACTCTTGGTCATCCGGCCCACAGCATAGCCCTTGAGTCCTTCGAAGCTGCCCTCCAAGAACTTGAAACCATCGTGCGATAGCCCCACGGTGGGCGCCAACTGTCGTGGTTTTGTCACGGCAGATGTCCTCATGAAAGGACTTAGTCGCGGAGCCATCACGACGGGTTAGCTTGAAGGGGTTAAAGCGGACACAGGGACGCGAGAGAATTTATACTAGTTCGGCCCCTTCGATGAAGGTAAAAGCCTACGTCTAGTTGTGATGGAATTGATGGGGTTTCGATGACTAGGGAGCAAACAAGCTTCGCCTAAGTCTCGAGTTGTTGTCTGTTTTTTTCCTTGAACCGCCGCCGGGTCGTCCCCTTATATACACGGGTGACGCCCGTCGGTTTACAGAGTCCCAATACCGGCTCATAGACGTGTCCGGTTTGGTCTCTACTTATTCCTAACTTACAACACAAGTTACATACCGACGCCGGTTTACGGCTACAGGCCTTGAACCGACTATGGGCCCTTAGCCCTCATCTGCCTTCTTGGGCTTTAATATACTTAACTATTGGTGAAGTTAACCTGGCCCAGATAGGCCGGTTTACTCCCAGTAGTAATATCCCCAACAGTTCTTGCTAAGCCCGTAGCAGCCACGTAAAACCACTAGTAGAAAAAGGGTCAAATGTGAGACACATTAGTCCCGGTTTGTAACACAACCGACACTAATGTGTCCATTAGTGCCGGTTCCAACGGCTTGGCGGGAGGAGCTCTTTAGTACCGGTTCGTGGCGAACCTTTAGCACTGGTTCATGCCACGAACCGGTACTAATGAAAGTGGTGGCAGGATGTAGTCAGAGTGGGGCCCCTCCAACACCTTTAGTACCGGTTCGTGGCACGAACCGGTACTAAAGGTCGTCCTATATAAACCCTTCGTCCACCAGCACTCTGTTCTCCCCCCTTTCCCTCTCCCTCTCCTCTGTTCTTCCCTTCATCCTCTCGATTTCATCACAAAATTTGCCCCAAATTTGTCAAGATTTGCAGGTCCCCATCCATTCAAATGATCACAAAGGTTAGAAACTTTGTCCTTTCATCTCTCATTGCTAGATTAGCTCTTGCATTGGTTTATATAGTGATTAATTGTGGGATTTAGTAATTTGGGAGGAATTATATGTGGTAGTATTTGATTTATATGCAAATTGAGGTCAATATAACACTTAGTTTGCATATGTAGGTGTGGTTTACTTAGTGCCTTCTAAATCTCCGTCGTAACCACCGTCGATCGCCCGCACCGTCCCATCGCCGGCACCACCTTGTGGTGAGCCTCCTGTTTATGAAATTTTTTATAAAAATTGATGTTTGTGTGATTTGGATATATAGTTACTCGTATAATTATCTTACCCGTACGTTGTTTGTTATACATAGTGCCATGGTTTTGATATCCGTCCCCGTCGGCCCTCGTCCTTGTTATGATTCAGATGTGGTATATTCTCTTTTAAAACTAGTTGCATTTTGTGTTTATGACAGATTATGCCCATCAAGTTGACATAGATATTTTTTCTAGGAGGTATGTGAACCAGAAATTCCAACCGACCCTATTGTCGAGAGGTTAAATTTAGTTGAAAGAGAAAATGAGTACTTGAAAGAAAAATTGAAAAGAATTGAGGGGGAGAAGATGGAATTGGAGTTGCATGTTGCCGATGTCGTCGATGATCACAAGATCAAGATGGAGAAAATGCACTTGAAGATTAGAAAGATTAGAAAATATGCCATCGATAGTGAGGCTTGGTATCATTATGCAGTTGGATCAATTGTTACCTTAGTTGCGGTCTTGATCACATTTGTTGTTGCATTTAAATGCTTTAGCTAGAGAGTTATTTGTTTGTTGCATTTAAGTGTTGTATGAACTTCATGTATGAACTTGTATTAATTTGGTGTTTTTGGTGATGTGTATTGAAGATGAGCTGACAATGGATGTACGATGACCGATGCTCTCCCGAGTTCATTAATGGTGTGGAAAATTTTCTGCTTGCGGCCGAGGCAAACAAGCGGGCGGATGGTTTTATGCCTTGTCCATGTGCTGTCTGTAAGAATGGTCAAAATTACTCTAAGTCAAGAACCATTCACGTCCACCTGTTTAAGTCCGGTTTCGTGCCCCACTATAATGTTTGGACCAAGCACAGAGAAAGAGGGGTTATGATGGAAGACAATGAAGAAGAAGAGGACGACGACAGCTATCCTGGCCATGGGTTCCCTGAATACGATGATACAACAATGGGGGAAGAAGCTGAGCCGGTAATGCAGGAATAAGCTGAGCCGGCAATGCAGGAAGAAGCTGAAGAAGAGGCATCAGATGAGCCCGTTGATGATCTAGGTCGGGCCATTGCCGGTGCAAAGAGAAACTGCACAAGTGATTTGGAGAAGAAGAAGTTGCAGCGCATGTTAGAGGATTTGAAGGTGGTCTTTGGAAAGGGTCCTGGTGGACAACCTGTTCCAAATGACGCTGACGGACGCACACCCATGTGGAAGAAGAAATCTATATTTTGGGACCTGCCCTATTAGAAAGACCTAGAGGTCCGAGTTCATGATAAATTAAAGTTCAATTAATCATATTACTTAAGAACTCCCACTTAGATAGACATCTCTCTAATCATCTAAGTGATCACGTGATCCATATCAACTAAACCATGTCCGATCATCACATGAGATGGAGTAGTTTTCAATGGTGAACATCACTATGTTGATCATATCTACTATATGATTCATGCTCGACCTTTTGGTCTCAGTGTTCCGAGGCCATATCTGCATATGCTAGGCTTGTCAAGTTTAATCCGAGTATTCTGCATGTGCAAAACTGGCTTGCACCCGTTGTATGTGAACGTAGAGCTTATCACACCCGATCATCACGTGGTGTCTCGGCACGACGAACTTTAGCAACGGTGCATACTCAGGGAGAACACTTATACCATGAAATTTAGTGAGAGATCATCTTATAATGCTACTGTCGAACTAAGCAAAATAAGATGCATAAAGGATAAACATCACACGCAATCAATATAAGTGATATGATATGGCCATCATCATCTTGTGCCTTTGATATCCATCTCCAAAGCACCGTCATGATCACCATCATCACCGGCTTGACACCTTGATCTCCATAGAAGCATCGTTGTCGTCTCGCCAACTATTACTTCTACAACTATCGCTACCTCTTAGTGATAAAGTAAAGCAATTACATGACGATTGCATTCCATACAATAAAGCGACAACCACATGGCTCTTGCCAGTTGCCGATAACTCTGTTACAAAACATGATCATCTCATACAATAAAATTTAACATCATGTCTTGACCATATCACATCACAACATGCCCTGCAAAAACAAGTTTGACGTCCTCTACTTTGCTGTTGCAAGTTTTACATGGCTGCTACGGGCTGAGCAAGAACCGTTCTTACCTACGCATCAAAAACCACAATGATTTTTCGTCAAGTGTGTTGTTTTAACCTTCAACAAGGATCGGACGTAGTCACACTCGATTCAACTAAAGTTGGAGAAACTGACACCCTGAAGCCACCTGTGTGTGAAGCACGTCGGTAGAACCAGTCTCGCGTAAGCGTACTTGTAATGTCGGTCTGAGCCGCTTCATCCAACAATACCGCCGAATGAAAGTATGACATGCTCGTAAGCAGTATGACTATTATCACCCACAACTCTTTGTGTTCTACTCGTGCATATGACATCTACGCATAGACCTGGCACTGATACCACTGTTGGGGAACACAATAATTTCAAAAAAAATCCTACGCACACGCAAGATCTATCATGGTGATGCATAGCAACAAGAGGGGAGAGTGTAGTCCACGTACCCTCGTAGACCGTAAGCGGAAGCGTTATGACAACGCGGTTGATGTAGTCGTGCGTCTTCACGATCCGACCGATCCTAGTACCGAAAGTACGGCACCTCCACGATCTGCACACGTTCAACTCGGTGACGTCCCACGAACTCTCGATCAAGCTGAGTGTCGAGGGAGAGCTTCGTCAGCACGACGGCGTGATGGCAGTGATGATGAAGTTACCGGCGCAGGGCTTCGCCTAAGCACCATGACGATATGAACGAGGTGGATTATGGTGGAGGGGCACCGCACACGGCTAAGACAGTTGTCTATGGTGTGTTCTAGGGTGCCCCTGCCCCTGTATATAAAGGAGCAAGGGGGAGGCCGGCCGGCCCTAGGGCGCGCCAAGGAGGGGAGGAATCCTCCTCCTAGTAGGAGTAGGATTCCTCCTTTCCTAGTCCTACTAGTAGGGGGAAGGAAGGAGTGGGAGAGGGGAAGGAAAGGGGGGGGGGCGCCACCCCCTCCTGGTCTAATTCAGACTCAAGGGGGAGGGGGCGCGCAGCCTGCCCTGCAGCCCCTCTCTCTCTCCACTAAGGCCCATCTAGGCCCACTAGTTTCCCCCCCGGGGGGGGGGGGGGTTCCGGTAACACTTCCGGTGTCCGAATATAGCTGTCCAATATATCAATCTTTATGTCTAGACCATTTCGAGACTCCTCGTCATGTCTGTGATCATATCCGGGACTCCGAACTATCTTCAGTACATCAAAACGCATAAACTCATAATACCGATCATCACCGAACGTTAAGCGTGCGGACCCTACGGGTTCGAGAACTATGTAGACATGACCGTGACACGTCTCCGATCAATAACCAATAACGGAACCTGGATGTTCATATTGTCTCCCACATATTCTAGAAGATCTTTATCGGTCAAACCGCATAACAACATATGTTGTTCCCTTTGTCATCGGTATGTTACTTGCCCGAGATTTGATCGTCGGTATCTCAATACCTAGTTCAATCTCGTTACCGGCAAGTCACTTTACTCGTTCTGTAATGCATCATCCCATAGCTAACTCATTAGTCACAATGCTTGCAAGGCTTATAGTTATGTGCATTACCGAGAGGGCCCAGAGATACCTCTCCGATACTCGGAGTGACAAACCTTAATCTCGATCTATGCCAACTCAACAAACACCATCGGAGACACCTGTAGAGCATATTTATAATCACCCAGTTACCTTGTGACGTTTGATAGCACACTAAGTGTTCCTCCGGTATTAGGGAGTTGCATAATCTCATAGTCATAGGAACATGTATAAGTTATGAAGAAAGCAATAGCAACAAACTAAACGGTCATCGTGCTAAGATAACGGATGGGTCAAGTCAATCACATCATTCTCTAATGAGGTGATCCCATTTATCAAATGACAACTCTTTGTCCATCGCTAGGAAACTTAAGCATCTTTGATTAACGAGCTAGTCAAATAGAGGCATACTAGTGACACTCTGTTTATCTATGTATTCACACATGTACTAAGTTTCTGGTTAATACAATTATAGCATGAATAATAAACATTTATCATGATATAAGGAAATATAAATAACAACTTTATTATTGCCTCTAGGGCATATTTCCTTCATCTTCTTCTTCAGCTTCATAAAATTTTGCTGGCTCCTCGGCGCCTAAAAGACACCATTTGCCTTCAGCCTTCCTCATACATTGCGGATTATTAATATTCCGCAAGTCACTCGAAGGTTAGAGGTCCAAAACCTTCCGGAATCTCTCCGGACTCGGCGGCTGCCCCGGCTGCCTCACGATTGCATTTATAGGCATGTTTTCCTCGCCCCCCCTTCATCATCAGCAGTTCTGTACTATCTGCAGTCTGGGGCGAATTTGCTTCCATGGTAGCGTTATTTGCTGTCGTGGCTCCAGAATCGCTGTTGTGGCAGCAGAATCCGCTGCAATGGCAGCGTTCCGGCGTGGTGGTGTAGATGGCGTGGCTGGTGTTGCGGGAGAGCCCGGCGTGCTACCATGCACCGGCGGTGACGACGACGGTGACGGCGGTGGTGAAGGCGCTGGTGACGGCGACACGTGGTCGTCGTCGTGGTGATGTTGCAGCTGCCCTCCCACGACCTCTACATTCTTTGGATAAACAACATGAAAAATATCATCCAAAATTTGCTTTCCTTCTAGTCCAGTGCCATTCCAATTCCATGTATTCGACTCCTTGAAGATTAAGTCACGTGTTACCACCATTTTCTGAGTCTTCAGATTATAAACCCGATACGCCTTCGATCCAGCTTCATACCCAAGGAGCACCATTGGAGAGCTGCGATCGGTTAACTTTGCTACATGCCCAGCCACAGTTTTTACATGTGCAATGCACCCAAAAATACGAAGATGCTTCACCGATGGTTTGCGCTTGTACCAACCTTCATAGGGTGTCATCCCAATAACACTTTTCATCGGTGATCTATTCAAGATGTATACAGCGCTGGTCACAGCCTCACCCCAAAATCTTCCTGGCATGTATTTGCTCTTCATCATGCTCCGGGCCATAGCAATAACGGTCTGATTTCTCCTCTCAACGACTCCGTTTTGCAGTGGCGTATGAGAGGCTGTGAGGTAGCGTTTTATACCATGTTCTTCACAGTACGATGTGACTTGTTTGAAGGTAAACTCACCCCCTATCCGTACGAAAAGCTTTCAACTTCTCCTCGGCTTCAACTTCCACGGCAACCTTGATTCTCCTAAATGTAGCAAGTGCTTCATCCTTGGTCTTCAACAATGCAATCCACATATATCGACTGAAATCGTCAACCATTAGGAGAAAATAACGATTACCAGTTGGGGTAGGTGGAGATATAGGTCCACACAAATCACCATGTACTAGCTCAAGATTTTTTTCTGCGCGGTATGTTGCTTCTCGAGGGAACGATGCTCTCTTGTGTTTTCCCAAAACACACCCATCACATATTTTTTTTCAACATGCTCTATGCATGGGATCCCTTCGACCATGCCATCTCTCCCTAGCATCAGAAGTGCCTGAAAATTCAGGTGTCCAAAGCGTGCGTGCCACGTCCATGCTTCTTCCTTCACATGTGCTAGCAGGCAAACCGGATCAGCTCGATCCAAATTCAGAATGTACAATCTGTTTCTAGACCGCTTGACACGTGCCAAAAGCATCCACTACCTATCAAAGAGATACATGAATTCATCCTCAAGGACAACTTTGAAACCACACTCTTCTAGCTGTCCCAAACTGACAATGTTGGTCTTCAATTTCGGAATTAGATAAACATCTGTCAATGCCTTGTGCTCCCCTAAGTTTGTCTCGAACAAAATAGTGCCACGTCCACATATTTCCACCTCGGATCCATCCCCGAATTTCACGGTTCCGATCACCCCGGTGTCTAGGTCAGTGAACTGGTTGCGGTCTCGCGTGATGTGATTGCTTGCCCCGGAGTCCAAGTACCACACATTCTCTTCGTTGTTGACCTTTTCTCTCTAAAGATGTACCTTCTCTTCAACTAGCTCGACCACCTCGGTGATCCGTTTACCAGTAATCTGCTTTTGTTCTCCAGTATGCACAACCATGCTCATGGGTTTGCCCTCCCAAGTTTCTGCTAACTCAACTAATTCCATCATCATGCAGTTTCGTTCCTCATCTGTTTGCTTAGCAATATATGCCTTCTCCTTTTCCTTCTTCGGCTTGCGACACTCTGATTTGAAGTGCCCAAATATACCACAATTGTGGCACTTTATCTTTTTCCTGTCAAATTTCGGACGTGGAGCAGCTTCATCTTCTTGAACGGAGGGCTTCTTGCAGCTCAGATGCTTATGCTCTTTCTTCCCGCTGCCCCTGCCTTTCCCTTCTTCTCACTGGCCATTAAATTTGTCCACTGAGATTTGGTGAGGAACAACTGCTCGCTCTCCTTGGGACCACCGAAACTAAGTTTAATTCTCTCATGTTGTGCTTTGAAGCGACCGACAAGATCTTCCAAGGTGAGCGTCTTCAGATCGACGCATTGCTCGATAGAAGTAACCAGCTATATGTAACGTGGTGATGCTGCATGTAGGAACCGACGAACTATCGATATGTCGGTCAGATTCTCGCCAAGGTCCTTGATTGCGCCTAATACTTCTGCTACCCTTGTAGCGAAGCCGTCAACCGAATCGCTCTCGCTCATTTTCAGATCCTCGTAATTCTTCATCAAAGTCTGAAGATTCGCTTCCTTCACGCGACTACTTCCCTGATGGAGGACCTTGATGATCTCCCAAGTTTCTGCCGCGTTTTTCTTCCGGACAGATGTCGCATGACGTCGTTGGGCACCACAGAAAACATGGCGTTCAATGCTTGGCGATCTTTGCGATATAGAGCGGCCCCCTTTGCATACTGATCGCCGCCTGGGTCGACGGCGTCCCAAATTTCATGGCCTTCTAGGGTGCACTCCATCTTCATCGCCCAAAGGGCGTACTCCTTGCGATCGAGCTTTGGGTAAATCACGAGTGCTCCACCTCCCTGTAGCTTCTCACTGGGCGAGTTCTGCCCATGATCGTCCTTCTTGTTCTTCTCGTCGTCAGACATCCCTCACAACACTCTTGATGCCAACTGTTAGGATAGGCAAGGATCGATTGATCAGATCGCCCCTGCACCTAACGAACAAGAGAATAAACAGGAGAAAAACAGAACAATTGTACTGTTGGGGAACGTAGTAATTTCAAAAAATTTCCTACGCACACACAAGATCATGGTGATGCATAGCAATGAGAGGGGAGAGTGTTGTCTACGTACCCTCGTAGACTAAAGCGGAAGAGTTGACGCAACGTAGAGGAAGTAGTCGTACGTCTTCCCGGTCCAACCGATCCAAGCAACGTTACTCCGGTACCTCCGAGTTCTTAGCACACGTTCAGCTCGATGACGCTCTCCGGGCTCCGATCCAGCAAAGCTTCGGGGATGAGTTCCGTCAGCACGACGGCGTGATGACGATGATGATGTTCTACCGAAGCAGGGCTTCGCCTAAGCACCACAACGATATGACCGAGGTGGAATATGGTGGAGGGGGGCACCGCACACGGCTAAGGAACGATCATGAAGATCAACTTGTGTGTTCTAGGGTGCCCCCTGCCCCCGTATATAAAGGAGGGAGGGGGGAGGCCGGCCGGCCCTATGGGGCGCGCCAAAGGGAGGGGGAGTCCTCCTCGTAGTGGGAGTAGGACTCCCCTTTCCTAGTCCAACTAGGAAGAGAGAGGGGGAAGGAAAGAGAGGGAGAGGGAGAGGGAAAGGGGGGCCGCGCCCCCCTCCTAGTCCTATTCGGACTCCCCATGAGGGGGGCACGCCACCTCCTGGGCTGCTTCCCTCTCTCTCCCCTCAGGACCACTAAGGCCCAATACTTCCCCGGGGGGTTCCGGTAACCCCTCCGGCACTCCGGTTTTCTCCGAAACCACTTGGAACAATTCCGGTGTCCGAATATAGCCGTCCAATATATCGATCTTTATGTCTCGACCAGTTCGAGACTCCTCGTCATGTCCGTGATCACATCCGGGGACTCCGAACTACCTTCGGTAAATCAAAATGTATAAACTCATAATAACTGTCATCGTAACGTTAAGCGTGCGGACCCTACGGTTCGAGAACAATGTAGACATAACCGAGACACGTCTCCGGTCAATAACCAATAGCGGGACCTGGATGCCCATATTGGTTCCTACATATTCTACGAAGATCTTTATCGGTCAGACCGCATAACAACATACGTTGTTCCCTTTGTCATCGGTATGTTACTTGCCCGAGATTCGATCGTCGGTATCCAATACCTAGTTCAATCTCGTTGCCGGCAAGTCTCTTTACTTGTTCCGTAATACATCATCTCACAACTAACATATTAGTTGCAATGCTTGCAAGGCTTATGTGATGTGCATTACCGAGAGGGCCCAGAGATACCTCTCCGACTATCGGAGTGACAAATCCTAATATCGAAATACGCCAACCCAACAAGTACCTTTGGAGACACCTGTAGAGCACCTTTATAATCACCCAGTTACGTTGTGACGTTTGGTAGCACACAAAGTGTTCCTCCGGTAAACGTGAGTTGCATAATCTCATAGTCATAGGAACATGTATAAGTCATGAAGAAAGCAATAGCAACATACTAAACGATCGGGTGCTAAGCTAATGGAATGGGTCATGTCAATCAGATCATTCAACTAATGATGTGACCTCGTTAATCAAATAACAACTCTTTGTTCATGGTTAGGAAACATAACCATATTTGATTAACGAGCTAGTCAAGTAGAGGCATACTAGTGACACTCTGTTTGTTTATATATTCACACACGTATTATGTTTCCGGCTAATACAATTCTAGCATGAATAATAAACATTTATCATGATATATGAGGAAATAAATAATAACTTTATTATTGCCTCTAGGGCATATTTCCTTCAGTCTCCCACTTGCACTAGAGTCAATAATGTAGATTACACAGTAATGATTCTAACACCCATGGAGTTTTGGTGCTGATCATGTTTTGCTCGTGGAAGAGGCTTAGTCAACGGGTCTTCTACATTCAGATCCGTATGTATCTTGCAAATCTCTATGTCACCCACCTGAACTAGATCCCGGATAGAATTGAAGCGTCTCTTGATGTGCTTGGTTCTCTTGTGAAATCTGGATTCCTTTGCCAAGGCAATTGCACCAGTATTGTCACAAAAGATTTTCATTGGACCCGATGCACTAGGTATGACACCTAGATCGGATATGAACTCCTTCATCCAGACTCCTTCATTTGCTGCTTCCGAAGCAGCTATGTACTCCGCTTCACATGTAGATCCCGCCACGACACTTTGTTTAGAACTGCACCAACTGACAGCTCCACCGTTTAATGTAAACACATATCCGGTTTGCGATTTAGAATCGTCCGGATCAGTGTGAAAGCTTGCATCAACATAACCGTTTACGATGAGCTCTTTGTCACCTCCATATACGAGAAACATATCCTTAGTCCTTTTCAGGTACTTCAGGATGTTCTTGACCGCTGTCCAGTGATCCACTCCTGGATTACTTTGGTACCTCCCTGCTAAACTTATAGCAAGACACACATCAGTTCTGGTACACAGCATAGCATACATGATCACACTTTCTTGTAAATACAGGCTTCTCCAAAAGTCTGTACAAACCCAAATGCTTTGATCACACTATCAAAGCGTTTATTCCAACTCCGAGAGGCTTGCACCAGTTCATAAATGGATCGCTGGAGCTTGCACACTTTGTTAGCTCCCTTTGGATCGATAAAACCTTCTGGTTGCATCATATACAACTCTTCTTCCAGAAATCCATTCAGGAATGCAGTTTTTACATCCATCTGCCAAATTTCATAATCATAAAATGCGGCAATTGCTAACATGATTCGGACAGACTTAAGCATCACTACGGGTGAGAAGGTCTCATCGTAGTCAATCCCTTGAACTTGTTGAAAACCTTTTGCGACAAGTCGAGCTTTGTAGACAGTAACATTACCGTCTGCGTCAGTCTTCTTCTTGAAGATCCATTTATTCTCAATTGCTTGCCGACCATCGGGCAAGTCAACCAAAGTCCACACTTTGTTCTCATACATGGATTCCATCTCAGATTTCATGGCTTCAAGCCATTTTGCGGAATCCGGGTTCACCATCGCTTCTTCATAGTTCGTAGGTTCACCATGATCTAGTAGCATGATTTCCAAAACAGGATTGCCGTACCACTCTGGTGCGGATCTTACTCTGGTTGATCTACGAGGTTCTGTAGTAACTTGATCTGAAGTTGCATGATCATCATCATTAACTTCTTCACTAATTGGTTTAGACATCACAAAAACTGGTTCCTGTGATGTGCTATTTCCCAATAAGGGAGCAGGTATAGTTACCTCATCAAGTTCTACTTTCCTCCCACTCACTTCTTTCGAGAGAAACTCCTTCTCTAGAAAGGATCCATTTTTAGCAACGAATGTCTTGCCTTCGGATCTGTCATAGAAGGTGTACCCAACAGTTTCCTTTGGGTATCCTATGAAGACACATTTCTCCGATTTGGGTTCGAGCTTATCAGGTTGAAGGTTTTTCACATAAGCATCACAGCCCCAAACTTTAAGAAACGACAACTTTGGTTTCTTGCCCAACCATAGTTCATAAGGCGTCGTCTCAACGGATTTTGATGGTGCTCTATTTAACGTGAATGCGGCCGTCTCTAAAGCATAACCCCAAAACGATAGCGGTAAATCTGTAAGAGACATCATAGATCGCACCATATCAAGTAAAGTACGATTACGATGGTCGGACACACCATTACGTTGTGGTGTTCCGGGTGGCGTGAGTTGCGAAACTATTCCGCATTGTTTCAAATGTAGACCAAACTCGTAACTCAAATATTCTCCTCCACGATCAGATAATAGAAACTTTATTTTCTTGTTACGATGATTTTCAACTTCACTCTGAAATTTTTCTTTGAACTTTTCAAATGTTTCATTAAGTAGATATACCCATATCTGCTTAAATCATCCGTGAAGGTGAGAAAATATTGATATCCGCCACGAGCTTCAATATTCATCGGACCACATACATCTGTATGTATGATTTCCAATAAATCTGTTGCTCTCTCCATAGTACCGGAGAATGGTGTTTTAGTCATCTTGCCCATGAGGCACGGTTCGCAAGTACCAAGTGATTCATAATCAAGTGGTTCCAAAAGTCCATCAGTATGGAGTTTCTTCATGCGCTTTACACTGATATGACCAAACGGCAGTGCCACAAATAAGTTGCACTATCATTATCAACTCTGCATCTTTTGGTTTCAACATTATGAATATGTGTATCACTACTATCGAGATTCATCAAAAATAGACCACTCTTCAAGGGTGCATGACCATAAAAGATATTACTCATATAAATAGAACAACCATTATTCTCTGATTTAAATGAATAACCGTCTCGTATCAAACAAGATCCAGATATAATGTTCATGCTCAACGCTGGCACCAAATAACAATTATTTAGGTCTAATACTAATCCCGAAGGTAGATGTAGAGGTAGCGTGCCGACCGCGATCACATCGACTTTGGAACCATTTCCCACGCGCACCGTCACCTCGTCCTTTGCCAGTGTTCGCTTAATCCATAGTCCCTATTTCGAGTTGCAAATATTAGCAACAGAACCAGTATCAAATACCCAGGTGCTACTGCGAGCTCTAGTAAGGTACACATCAATAACATGTATATCACATATACCTTTGTTCACCTTGCCATCCTTCTTATCCGCCAAATACTTGGGGTAGTTCCGCTTCCAGTGACCAGTCTGCTTGCAGTAGAAGCACTCAGTTTCAGGCTTAGGTCCAGACTTGGGTTTCTTCTCTTGAGCAGCAACTTGCTTGCTGTTCTTCTTGAAGTTCCCCTTCTTTTTCCCTTTGCCCTTTTTCTTGAAACTAGTGGTCTTGTTGACCATCAACACTTGATGCTCCTTCTTGATTTCTACCTCCGCAGCCTTTAGCATTGCGAAGAGCTCAGGAATCGTCTTATCCATCCCTTGCATATTATAGTTCATTACGAAGCCTTTGTAGCTTGGTGGTAGTGATTGGAGAATTCTGTCAATGACGCAATCATCCGGAAGATTAACTCCCAGTTGAATCAAGTGATTACAATACCCAGACATTTTGAGTATATGCTCACTGACAGAACTATTCTCCTCCATCTTGCAGCTATAGAATTTATTGGAGACTTCATATCTCTCAATCCGGGCATTCTGTTGGAATATTAACTTCAACTCCTGGAACATCTCATATGCCCCATGACGTTCAAAACGTCGTTGAAGTCCCGGTTCTAAGCCGTAAAGCATGGCACATTGAACTATCGAGTAGTCATCAGCTTTGCTCTGCCAGACGCTCTTAACGTCGTCAGTTGCATCAGCAGTAGGTCTGGAACCCAGCGGTGCTTCCAGGTCGTAACTCTTCTATGCAGCAATGAGGATAATCCTCAAGTTACGGACCCAGTCCGTGTAATTGCTACCATCATCTTTCAACTTTGCTTTCTCAAGGAACGCATTAAAATTCAACGGAACAATAGCACGGGCCATCTATCTACAATCAACATAAATAAGCAAGATACTATCAGGGACTAAGTTCATGATAAATTTAAGTTCAATTAATCATATTACTTAAGAACTGCCACTTAGATAGACATCCCTCTAATCTTCTAAGTGATCACGTGGTCCAAATCGACTAAACCACAACCGATCATCACGTGAAATGGATTAGTCTTCAATGGTGAACATCTTTATGTTGATCATATCTACTATATGATTCACGCTCGACCTTTCGGTCTCTGTGTTCCGAGGCCATATCTGCATATGCTAGGCTCGTCAAGTATAACCCGAGTATTCTGCGTGTGCAAAACTGGCTTGCACCCGTTGTAGATGGACGTAGAGCTTATCACACCCGATCATCACGTGGTGTCTGGGCACGACGAACTTTGGCAACGGTGCATACTCAGGGAGACACTTCTTGATAATTTAGTGAGAGATCATCTTATAATGCTACCGTCAATCAAAGCAAGATAAGATGCATAAAAAAGATAAACATCACATGCAATCAATATAAGTGATATGATATGGCCATCATCATCTTGTGCTTGTGATCTCCATCTCCAAAGCACCGTCATGATTACCATCGTCACCGGCGCGACACCTTGATCTCCATCGTAGCATCGTTGTCGTCTCGCCAATCTTATGCTTCTACGACTATCGCTACCGCTTAGTGATAAAGTAAAGCATTACAGGGCGATTGCATTGCATACAATAAAGCGACAACCATATGGCTCCTGCCGGTTGCCGATAACTCAGTTACAAAACATGATCATCTCATACAATAAAATTTAGCATCATGCCTTGACCATATCACATCACAACATGCCCTGCAAAAACAAGTTAGACGTCCTCTACTTTGTTTGTTGCAAGTTTTACGTGTCTGCTACGGACTTAAGCAAGAACCAATCTCACCTACGCATCAAAACCACAACGATAGTTTGTCAAGTTGATGCCGTTTTAACCTTCGCAAGGACCGGGCGTAGCCACACTCGGTTCAACTAAAGTTGGAGAAACTGACACCCGCCAGCCACCTTTGTGCAAAGCACGGCGGTAGAACCAGTCTCGCGTAAGCGTACGCGTAATGTCGGTCCGGGCCGCTTCATCCAACAATACCGCCGAACCAAAGTATGACATGCTGGTAGGCAATATGACTTATATCGCCCACAACTCACTTGTGTTCTACTCGTGCAAATAACATCAAACCATAAAAACCTAGGCTCGGATGCCACTGTTGGGGAACGTAGTAATTTCAAAAAATTTCCTACGCACACACAAGATCATGGTGATGGATACCAACAAGAGGGGAGAGTGTTGTCTACGTACCCTCGTAGACCGAAGTGGAGGCGTTGACGCAACGTAGAGGAAGTAGTCGTACGTCTTCCCGGTCCAACCGATCCAAGCACCGTTACTCCGGTACCTCTGAGTTCTTAGCAGACGTTCAGCTCGATGACGCTCCCCGGGCTCCGATCCAGCAAAGCTTCGGGGATGAGTTCTGTCAGCACGACGACGTGATGACGATGATGATGTTCTACCGACGCAGGGCTTCGCCTAAGCACCGCAACGATATGACCGAGGTGGAATATGGTGGAGGGGGGCACCGCACACGGCTAAGGAACGATCACGAAGATCAACTTGTGTGTTCTAGGGTGCCCCCTGCCCCCGTATATAAAGGAGGGAGGGGGGAGGCCGGCCGGCCCTATGGGGCGCGCCAAAGGGAGGGGGAGTCCTCCTCCTATTGGGAGTAGGACTCCCCTTTCCTAGTCCAACTAGGAAGAGAGAGGGGGAAGGAAAGAGAGGGAGAGGGAGAGGGAAAGGGGGGCCGCGACCCCCTCCTAGTCCTATTCGGACTCCCCATGAGGGGGGTGCGCCACCTCCTAGGCTGCTGCCCTCTCTCTCCCCTCAGGCCCACTAAGGCCCAATACTTCCCCGGGGGGTTCCGGTAACCCCTCCGGCACTCCGGTTTTCTCCGAAACCACTTGGAACAATTCCGGTGTCCGAATATAGACGTCCAATATATCGATCTTTATGTCTCGACCATTTCGAGACTCCTCGTCATGTCCATGATCACATCCGGGACTCCGAACTACCTTCGGTACATCAAAATGTATAAACTCATAATAACTGTCATCGTAACGTTAAGCGTGCGGACCCTACGGTTCGAGAACAATGTAGACATGACCGAGACATGTCTCCGGTCAATAACCAGTAGCGGGACCTGGATGCCCATATTGGTTCCTACATATTCTACGAAGATCTTTATCGGTCAGACCGCATAACAACATACGTTGTTCCCTTTGTCATCGGTATGTTACTTGCCCGAGATTCGATCGTCGGTATCCAATACCTAGTTCAATCTCGTTGCCGGCAAGTCTCTTTACTTGTTCCGTAATACATCATCTCACAACTAACATATTAGTTGCAATGCTTGCAAGGCTTATGTGATGTGCATTACCGAGAGGGCCCAGAGATACCTCTCCGACTATCGGAGTGACAAATCCTAATATCGAAATACGCCAACCCAACAAGTACCTTTGGAGACACCTGTAGAGCACCTTTATAATCACCCAGTTACGTTGTGACGTTTGGTAGCACACAAAGTGTTCCTCCGGTAAACGGGAGTTGCACAATCTCATAGTCATAGGAACATGTATAAGTCATGAAGAAAGCAATAGCAACATACTAAACGATCGGGTGCTAAGCTAATGGAATGGGTCATGTCAATCAGATCATTCAACTAATGATGTGACCTTGTTAATCAAATAACAACTCTTTGTTCATGGTTAGGAAACATAACCATCTTTGATTAACGAGCTAGTCAAGTAGAGGCATACTAGTGACACTCTGTTTGTTTATATATTCACACACGTATTATGTTTCCGGCTAATACAATTCTAGCATGAATAATAAACATTTATCATGATATATGAGGAAATAAATAATAACTTTATTATTGCCTCTAGGGCATATTTCCTTCATGTACGCCCAGAAATCTTTTTGGAACAGCTCTACCTTCCTCCTTCTATTGCTTCGACTTATATAGAGTTTTACAGAGAGTTCGCGCCCAACACGGCCTACTGAACTTGCCCAACACGACGCGACCCTGCTAGCCAGGTTTAAACACACACGAAGGATCGAATCCTAATTGAATACGGGACCGTCTGAGACTGCCTTATAAACTGACAGTTCGGTTTACACTTTGACATGCACATGAGTGTTTATAATCCTAACAACGTCTATAATCATCCCGAACTAGAAGGTGTTTTTCCTGCGTATACCAGGGAACTATGTCATCATTAGTTAATTTATTATTAGTATGCCATCCTTAAAAAAAGCTAATTACTATTCTTACCGTAAAGAAATATAAGAGCCTCTATCTAGATCATATAAAATAGTGATCTAAACGCTTTTATATTTGTTTATAGAGGGAGTAGTACGCACCAACTCCCAAGGAAAGCCCCACAACCCCTCAATTGAACAGTTGAAACCCAAATCCACATGACCTGTTTTGCGTGCAATCATAAGAGCCCATCATGGCCAAAAAAGGAGTACAGATTGTTGAATATAATTGTACACAATAGTAGAACCATACAACCCGACATATGGGGAAATGGCAATCATTCTTAACATATATAGACCACATATGGACCACCTCGCTTAGTTTAACTAGAGATGATCCCCGCGCATTGATGCAGGAATTGGTGCGGTTATTTCTATGAGATTTGACAACATGAAACTTTAGTATTTGCATTAGCAGTATGGAGATTGAAAATATAGTATTTATATTGCATTGTATTTAATTATTATATAAGTATGGAATATTTTATTGAATATGAGTACCATGCATCGTGCATGTTTAAGGTGGGTCTTTAAATGGTGAGTTAGCATAGTTGCATGTTCATAGAATTGAAGTTAGTGGGGGCATGCGTAATGTATGATGAGTTGGCATAGTTGCATGCTAAAAGAATTGAGTTAGTGTGGATCAACTATTTAGATATAATAATATAGGATCCATATGGATCAAATATTAAATGGGCAAATTATATCCATACAATAGAAAAACTGTAGCTTTACTAATGTGCTAATACCATTTGATGCATGGTTGAATAACTCATTGAAGGCTTGTTGTGCATCTGTAGGGACCCTTCCAGATGAAAAATAGCACATTCTCTGGAATACTTATTGTTGTGCACTGCAGCATGTACAATGACGATTAGGTCCAACAATAGTGATACGTGGTTTTTGTTTCGGTTCATATGGATCAAACAATAGCATTCCTTTTTTCCGTTTTGATTTGTAGCTCACTTGGGTTCAAGACTGTAAATCAAGGATTAGTTTCCGAGTGTGGTTTTCTGTAGCTCAGGCTACACGGTATCCCTTATCTTTGCCATCCATTTATGCATCAAGATCCGTGCAGACATATTTGTCTTTTTTGTTTCTCTCAAAAGACACAACATATGAACTTTAACTTTTGCAGAACAACAATACATTCTAACTACAATCTAGGAAAAAAACTTTCAGATTTTTTCATGCATTTTAAATACTTGAAATAATATTTTTATTCAAAGAAAATCTCATTTTGTATATTTATAGCACACCAAAAAATCTGAAAGTTTTTTCACACATTGATGTTCTAATGTTTGTTCGATCTACAAAGTTTGAAGTTCATATGTTGTTTTGTTTTCGAGAAACAAAAAAAGAGAAATCTTCTTGTTGTTAGTTAGTTGGAGAGTACGGATCTCAAAGCAAGGTTGGAGGGTTGAGGATAAGAGGTTCCATGTAGCCTGAGCTACAAAGAAACTTTGTGTTAGTTTCCTGGCTTTTCACTCTGTCTTGTGCACGCCATATGTTTGATAAAATGCATATAGATAATACGATTGTTGTGTGTCAACTGTCTATTTATATTATTTGCCTTACATCAACTTCCTGCATCTCTCTTTCAATGGAGCTGGCCGTAGCCACTGCGTGCACCAGCACATGGTATGTCCCTTTGGCGAGGGCGGTGCTCGCTTGATAGACTGAATCTATTGTGTTGCATGCATGATAGGGATGTTGTGCTGCCTCAGTTCTGAACTTTGATGTTACATGTATTATTCTATTTCTGCTTAATATCATTTTTCTTTCAATCATATGTGCCAGCAAGTATGTGCTAATTACATCCACATTATATGGAGAAGCATGCGTAGGTGTACTGTACACAAGCTCGATTGAGCTGTGATTTCTAAGTAAATGAAAGTTAAGAAACAATTGCAAATTTGTAGAAGTACCAACGTGGAGCTGATTTTTCTGCATATTAGAAGGTGATGCAAGCAAGGGCATTACATGTTATGATCACTTTGTTTGTCTTTTAGTTTATGTTTTGTGGATGTGGAAAGTTTGGCTGAATATCAGTGTCTAATCTAGCATGTCATTGTTGTTCATATATTCCCTTTTTCATAATATTTACTTTCATTTACCGCAAACCCAAATATTCATATGTGGATCTTTAGCACGAGTAACTTGGACATTGCTATGGGTTGAGAACACTGCCATGCCGTACACTATAACTAAAACTGATGAAAAGTTTGTTACTCATATGATGCAACAATGTTGGTTTGCTCAGGAATTAAAGAATCGCAATTCCACAAGGCAACAAATCATGGTAAAAGTTAATCTGAAGGTATATGCTATATGCGAGGTTCATTTTCCTACTTATTACGTAAGTTGCACTTTTCTTTACCATTCTAATGTTGGCCGCCATGATATATATACTTCTGAAATTGTCCACTTCTTCATCTCTTAAAAGCTCCCTAGGAATGGAGCCTCCTTCTGCATCCAGGTATTTTTGCATTGCGGCCCCACATGTCAGGGAGGGAATCACTTGTGCATTGCGGTCCGGCCTATGCGCACGTGAACGTGACACTCTTAGGTTAATTGATAGACAAATATTTAAATTTGTAAACATTTTCTAATTCCTTAATAATTCGAAATATGTTGGTTTTTATGTTTGAGGAACTTCTTTTGAAATCTCGGACATTTTCTAAATCTATGAACATTTTCTTAAATTAGCAAACATTTTTTGAATTTTAATTTCAGGGGATATATTTTGAAATTCAGGAACATTTTCTAAATTCACAAGCGTTTTTAAATTTGTGGACTTTTTTATTAACAAGCATTTTTAAATAAATAAACAATTTTACAATGATTTTTAAATTCTCACTACTTTTTCCAGTTTTCATTCATGTTTGTTTTTTCTTCGCTACCCTAGATGGGTTGAGGCCCAATGGGGCGACTGACCAGCCAACCGAAGCGCGTGTCCTAGGTCATGTCCATTTGGTCATCCTTCATCATTTTGCACGTTGAATAGGGCCTCCCATGCGTGTGGGTTATTTCACTGTCGGGAGAGGGCGTGAATTGGTTTTTGCTTCATGTGCTTGTTGGTTCTATGTCGAGCGTCTGGTTGCCCCTTTCTTTGTCTTCCCGTCGGGCTTCTCGAACGATGGATTTGCGGTGGAAGTCTGACATCAGGCTAGCGCTGGGGGAGAGCTAGAATACCAGGCGTTGGAGATCCAAGCCGAGATGAGCAACTCTTGGTGAGCCGCTGTAGTTATGCTCTATGGTGGTAGATCTAACCTCAAGGTTGGGAGTGACTAGGTCTATAGATTGGAATCCTTTTGGAGATGAAAACCAATGCATGAAGAGTGATTTTGAGAGACAGAGGCACAAGTGATTTTGGTTTTATTGTGGGGATGGGGGCGCATCGCACATTGGCCTAGGCTCCGACTGCCGCCACCGCCTCTGCCTCGGCTATAAGGCCAATTCCACCGCGCGACCCTATCCTGTCCGCCCCCGTTCGTTTGGGGTAAAAGGGACAAACAAGACAGCCCAGCGCGTGGGCGCAAACGGACTTTTGTCCGCTTTGTGTCCACTTTCGACCCATCCCCAGCCCAAGTTTGCGCCGGTTTTGGGGTGAAACGGACAGCCCGCGGATGGGCGGGACGCGCGCGCTTGTCATCCCCTGACCCGCCTGTCGGTGGGAGAAACCACCCCCCCCACGCCCATTTGGCGCCATTTCCCCCAAACCCTCCCACGTCCCTCCCGCCGCCCCCTCTCTCCCCCGTCCATGGCCGACGCACCGCTGAGTTCTGGCGGCCTGGCCGTCGACCCGACCACAAAGGTGAAGAAGAAGGCGCCAAGGAAGCCGCGGTCGGAGTGCATGCCGGAGGAGATCGCAAAGTTGGACACGGATTCGGCGAAGAGGAGGGAACGGAGAGCGACCGTCAAGGTCAATGCCGCCGCGGCCAAGTTCGCCGCCCAGCGCGAGGAGCTGGAGGCCGCGCGGCGCAAGGCCGCTGCCGACGAGAAGGAGGACCTCGTCAACAAAGCGCATGCCATCCTCATGCTTGGCATGGGCCGTCCGGCAGGGTTCCATGCAGCGGCCGTCGGCCCGGCGAGCACAGGCTCGTCGGTCACCCGGCCTACGCACTGCCAGTCGCCGACGTCGCGCGCCGCGCCGATGTCCCCCAGCTTTCCTCCGCCAAGGCACGACGGCCAGACCCGTTTCTCGGCGTCGCCGAACGTGGGTTTCTTCGCGCCGTCCACACCACGCCCCGCGGCCGTCATCGACCTCAACGTCACGCCTGGGTCCAGCAGCGGCGGGCGGTCGTCCGTCGAGATGCAAAGAAAGCAGGCGCGTGCACCGTTCACGGGCACCATGCCGCCCCCCGCGTGTTGTTTGACGGAATGCCAACCTCAACGCCAATGGTGGACGACCCCTTCTACAACCAGTACATGGAGGACGTGATCTTCCAGGGTGGGTGTGGCCATGCCTACGACCCCGAGGAGACCCAAAGTCAGGATGGCCGCGCCCAGTACGTGCCCGATGAAGAGGCCGACGACCGTGCTGACTACGACCATGGTGATTCGTGGCATGAAGATGATGACATCTATGTCGAAGGTGAAGATGAAGATGAAGGGAATGATGTTGATATTAGTGGCACTCCATTGTTCATCGACGAGCTCACCCAAAGAGCGGAAGCACAAAAGAAGCAGAAGAGCATTCGCACCGGTTCATATACACAAGATGAGGACAAGTTGATTTGCCAATGTTGGATGGAGATTAGCCAAGATCCAAGGACTGGCGCGCAACAAAAGGGCATTGTTTTTTGGACGAGAGTCCACAAAACATTCCATGAAAGGAAGATGTTTGAGCCCTACCAAATTACAAGCAACCGTGGCATCGGTTCGATTCAAAAAAGATGGTTGTTCATCCAACAAGAGTGCAACAATTATTGTGCCGCATTTGAGAGCGTTGAAGCACGGCCCGTGAGTGGTCTCGGCGTTGGGGACATGGTATGCTCTTCTCTTTCTAGCCCTTTCCTTGCTACATCCATGAGACTTCGGCCGTGTATATGTTTGCATGTTCACTTGTTGTTGATCATGTGGTGTAGGCATTTCAATCTTTGGAGGCATTCAAGGCCCGGCACAATGACAAGCCATTCACTCTTACGCATTGTTGGACGATCATTAACAATTGCCCTAAGTTCAAGGATCGATGCCGTGGAAGAGAGGCAACAAGACGGCCAAGTTCGCCGGAGGTGGGGACGGTGAGGCGTTGAAGAGGCCGAGGGGCAAGACCAACTCTAAGGTGGATGACATACGTGACGCCTCATTCATGGCCTTGCATGAGACTTTGCATGGCATGATGTCACATAAGGATGTGAGGGACAAGAAGAAGCGGCAAAGCAAGGACGAGCAAATGAAGCAATACCTAGACCTCCAAAGACAGAAGCTTGAGATGGAGGAGACAGCCAAGAAGAGGAAGATAGACATGAAGGAGGCGGCCCGGCAAAGGCAGCTCGACATGGAAGAGGCCGCCCGGCAAAGGCAGCTCGACATCGAGGCCGACAACGTCAAGGCCAGGCAGAGGCAGATCGACATCGAGGCCACCAATGCTGCCACCAAAGCGAAGGAGGTGGCCCGTGCGATCATGAGCGTGGACTTGTCGAAGATGAGCGACAAGACGAGGGCCTGGTTCGAAGCCAGGCAGAAGGAGATGCTCGACGCCGAAGGCCTGAACTAGGTCGTCCGATCGGCGTGGCCGTTCTTTTTGGAGGCTGGCTGTGTTGCCGGCCGCTGGCCGATGCCGGCGATGGACGTGTAGGCCGCTGGCTTTGTTGCCGGCGTGATGAACTAGGGTCGTGAACTAGGGCTTGGCTTTTGAAACATTGTTTTTTTAAATACACGCGGACAGGATGGGGCAAAAGGATGCAGTCGCGCGGTGGGCACACGGCCACCGCATCCCAGGACACGCCCGGACACGACCCCAAATACCTACCCAAACGGACAGAATCGGGACAAAACGGACGTTCGTTTGGGGTCGCGCGGTGGAGTTGGCCTAAAGGCGCGCCCTCTAGCTGACCCGCTCCTCGTCCTCCTCCTCACTTCGTCCGGGCCGCGCCTTCCCCTCCTCGCCGCGCTCTGCCCGGTCTGCTCCCCCTCCTCCTCCTCTCTTCGCCCAGGCCGTGCCATCCCCCTCCTCGCCGCGGTCCGGCCGGCCCGCCGCTCCTCCATCCTTCGTGTGGGCCGTGCGTATGTCCTCCTCGAGCCGGGTTTTATCTTGCTCACCCTCCTCGGTCAATTTGCCCGTTTAGAGTTGCGTCTGGATTTGATTTTGCTCGTCCTCAATCGATTTGCCCGTTTAGAGTCGCGTCTGGATTTGATTTTGCTCGTCCTACCCGTGGCCGATTTAGATGGAAATCCCTCCTGATTTGATGTTGCTCGTCCTCGCTGTCGTTCGTTTAGGACTGTGTCCGATTTGAGTTTGCTCATGCTCATTTCGTCAGTTTAGAGTCGTTACCTCCGAGTTGATTTTGCTGGTCCCCGCCATCGTCAGTCTAGAGTCGCTTCTGATTTGGTTCTGCCCGTCCTCGCCGTCATCCGTTTTTGTTTTGATCATCCGCGCCGTTGCCCCGACGCGCCCGCATGTTCTTGGTCCGCCTCGTCGAGGGTCTCCGTCTGGTTCGCGATTGACAAATTTCTGTGTGCGCTTCTGTTGTCTGGTAGACACTTTGGATCCCGCGTTTCATGTTCGTGTCAGCGCGAGCGTTGGAGGAACGGCCGGGTCTTGGTTTCGAAATTGGGTTACGGCCGGAGACGGAGAGACGAAGAGTAATTGTCAGTTTGGCGTGCTAGTTCAGATTGATTCCCAGGCTCCTGCGTTGTTCGTCGGTTGTTTTTCAGATCTCAAACGGCTAGCTTTGTTCGTGTTCGTCCGTCGAGACGTGCCCTTTGATGCTCTGGTTCCTCTAGTTCATATTGTACCAGCTAGCTTTTCACTTTCGTCAGGCGTGTGTGCTCTCATCCTAGATGCAGGGGTCATTTGTTCTGAGGCAAATTTGACAATTTTGACCTCTGGATGAAATCAATTCACAGAATGAACTGCCCGTGAAACTATGTCACTCCCCTGACCCTTTTGTGTAGCGCCCGCCATGCCGGTGCCACACCCTACGGTGCAGCGCCCAGCTCGGGAGCATTGCACGCCAGTCCACTACGGCAGCACCTAGGCCCGCACACAGCAGTGCAGCGCCTCCGAGCTAGGCGCCACACATGTAATGTGCAGCGCCTATGAGCTAGGCGCCACACATTTAAAGTGCGGCGCCTAGCGCGTAGGTGCTGCACTGCGACTTATCCAGCCACTTGGTGCCCCCCTCCCCCACTACCCCCACACCACACACTCTCCCACTCTCTCCCCGAGCTTTGCCCCCTCTCCCACTCTCTCCCCCTCTCAAATCCTCTCCCAAATCTTGCAAATTTGAAGAATTTGTTCGTGGATTTCGAAGTCAAACCCTCCCTCAAGGTAATCTTCTCCGATCCCCTTGTTTTGATCCAAGTAATGTTATCAAATTGCTCATTTGTTGCTAGTTTGGGGAAACCCTAGTTTTGTTTGGATCTAGAGATTCGCATGGAGATGCGAGATGTTTGTTTGCCAATTTCCTATGATTAGGCTTTGTTAGTATGTTAGGGTTATTCTTATGGGTGTTCTTATGTTGGTGCTAGGGTTAGGTTTAGGGATAGGGTTATGGTTAGGGTTAGGGTTATGTTTAGGGTTATTGTTAGTGTTAGGGTTGTTGTTTGATATATATATATATATATATATATATATATATATATATATATATATATATATATATATATATATATATATATATATTAGGGTTTGTATTCCGTGTTAATCCTTGGATTAGTACTCATGGAAGCAATGTTACCTTGTGTTCTTTGAGTGCTTATAGGGATGAGAAGAATATGTGTGTTTGTTCATCATGGGGACAAAGACGCCTTTTTGAAAGGCAATATTGAACCGGACCCGGATGAGCTTGACATGGTGTTTGATAGCAGTCCTAACTATGCGGAGCTCTTGCAACAAGTGAGGAAAGATTTGAATTGGATGGACCCTAGTGATATCGTTGAGTTGGAGGGAAGGCCTAATGTTGGTTTTGGAATGCACATCCGTTGGAAGACAATGCGTGTCAACTCGGAGCAACGTTGGATTGCATACAAGGAGACGGTGGCCGAATCACTAGACAAGGCTCTTGAGTTATTTGCAACGAAGAACGTTGATTCAAGTTTGCATTTGGACTTGAACCGGAAACCTTCCCCTTTGGTTGCTAGTAGCCCTCCCACCCTTGAAGCGAGATGAAATTGCTGAACCTCTTTTGACCCAAGAAGTGAGGCCAACATTGAGCCCGTTTACAAACAACCAAGATGAAGCTTTACAAGAGGACAATGATGAGTATGTGGACGATGACAATGAAGTTGATCTCCATGACAACAATGTGGGTGATCTCGACAAATATCATTTGCAAGAGACAATGGACCATTCCATCCCTTTTTCCCATGCATATGCATCGGACTCGGATGACGATGGTCCCGATGAACAAGTTGATGCGGAGGGGTTCATGGTGAAGGAGGCCGAAGCTTTCGAGAAGGTATTCGGTCGGGATCATCGGACTACATTGTTCAAGGATGTTTGTCTCGCGGATGAAGCCGTGGTAGATGGTGGCCAATGTGTATCTGTTGGGGTTAGGCCAAGCTCTCACCATGATTTGGGAGACGACAAGAACCGGATTGCTAAAGGGTCTAAGTTCAAAACCTTGTTGGAATTGAAGATGTGGCTCGACAACTACTCGGTTACGCATTATCGTCCACACAAGGTGGTGAACTCGGACGTCAATGTGCGCTAAACGGTTGCATGTGCAAGTGAAGATGAAATATGTCAGTGGATTGTGCGTGCAAGACCATGGAAAGGATGTCCAACTTGGCATGTAGTGAGTTGTCTGCCAACTCACATGTACCAAGGCAAAAGGGTGGATGGCAAGATTGTGTCCCAAGACCACAAACAACTCACGTCCGAGTTCATCGCTTACAGGCTCTCCAACTCAATATCCACACTTCCAACAATGAGCGTCCAACATGTCATTGACCTTGTGAAAGCCATCTTTCATTACAAGGTGAAGTACGACAAGGCATGGAAGGCAAAGCAAGCCGCATTTAAGATGTTGTATGGTACTTGGGAGGTAGCATACAACCGAATCCCTAGGTTGTTGTTAGCCATGGCCGTGACAAACCCGTGCATGGTTCATGTGGTCGAGCCTCATGGGCACCAAACAACGGTTCATGAAGGAAGAAAAGTTCGAGTATTTGGCCGTGCATTTTGGGCGTTCGAGCAATGCGTGAGGGCTTTCGAACACTGTAGGCCGGTCATCGCCATTGATGGCACGTTCTTGATCGGATAATACAAGGCACCTTGTTGGTTGCGATAGCAAGTGATGCCAATAACCGGGTGTTTCCATTGGAATTTGCTTTGGTTGAGGTGGAGAAATGACAACTAGGAGTGGTTTCTGCATCTTTTGAGGACGAAGGTGTTACCCGCTCAAAGGGAAATTCGTGTCATATCAGATCGGCATCCAGGAATTCTTAACGCGATGGAGATTGACATTCACGGGCATGCTTTGTTGCACCATCGATGGTGCAAGAGGCACTTTTGTTCGAACTTCTATAGGGCATGTGGCCTTAAGGAGTTGGCCGATGATCTTCAATATTGTTGTCTCGCTTTCTCCGACAAGCGCTTCGCCACTTTGTACAACAAATTGCTCGCACACAAAAAACTTGATCCCAGGGGTCAAGACTTTCTCAATAGGCACATTCAATACTGGAACAAGTGGGCACGTGCTATTGATGAAGATGGCCGGAGATATGGTCAAATGACAAGCAATATGGCCGAATGCTTCAATAGGGTGCTCAAAGGTGCACGTGGATTACCCATGACGGCAATAGTTCAATACACATTTTACAAGATGAATGCGTACTTTGTAAAGTACTCGATGGAAACGGATGCACAGATAGCGGGTCAGAACCCGCGCAAGTACAAGTACAAGTTCCCACCCAAGGTTGATGAATGGTTGGTATTTCAATCACGGAAGGCGGACTCAGAAGAAGCTATATTATATGACAACGAAGAGTGGAAGTACGAAGTGAAAGATCCAGGAGGAACCACAAACATGGCCGGCAATGTGGAGGTTGGGCTTTCAAGGTGTCGTTAACACAATGTGATTGCACTTGCGGGAGGCCATTGTTGCTTCATCTCCCATGCTCACACTTGTATACCACCGTTCGCGTTAGGAATGTGGACATCAATCACCCACGCATCATGAGGGAGTCGGAGTTCTCAATCATGACGGTTAAGAAAACATGGGCTCCCTGCTTTCACCCGTACCTAGACCAATCATAATGGCCGGAGTATCATGGAGTTCAACTATGGCCGGATCCGGAGTTGAAGGTTATTCAATGGGGTAGACGTAAGACAAAGCGTCTTAGAGGCGACATGGACGGATGGCGCCATGGTGGCCGCCGCTGAGCAGGCAACGACCAATTCCAAGAGCCTCGTGAGAGCTCCCATTGTGGGGAGTGTAAAGGTCATGGCCACAACAAAAGAAAATGTACGAAACCAAGGAAAAGGTCCAAGAAAAATGATGCAAGCACAAGCCAACAAGGAGCTACACAAGGGAGCCAACCAAGTGGTAGCCAACAAGTGCCAAGCCAACCAAGAGGTAGCCAACAAGTGCGAAGGCAACCACGTGGTAGCCAACCTAGCAGTAGCCAACAAGTGCCAAGGCAACCTAGTGGTAGCCAACAAGTGCCAATCCAACCAAGTGGTAGCCAACCTAGTGGTAGCCAACAAGTGCCAAGCCAACCAAGTGTTAGCCAAAGAGGATCTAGGCAACAAAGAGGTCGGCAACTAGGATTAACAAGAGGCCGTGGTGGTGGTAGAGCTCGTGGTGGTGGTCTAGGCCGTGGTGATGGTCTAGGTCTTGGTGAAGGTTTTGGCCTTGGTGATGGACGAGGGCAAGTTCGTTATGGAGGAATGTTTGGATACTCGATGGAACATTTCCGTATGTTCCTCACTAACTATAATGTTTCATATGTTCTTCTTTTTAATATATTCTTGGTTTACATGTGCTTCCATTTGTTCTTATTGTCCTTACTAACCATTATGTTTCACTCATTGTAGGTATGGCGGCTTCCCAACCCAAGAAACCAAAAATGAAGGAGGAGGCGAATATGAGATGGCGGAATGGTGGGAGAAGGCTACGAAGAAGCTTAGAGAGGAGGATGCAGCCAAGCTAAAGAAGAAGAAGGAAGAGGAGCTTGAGAAGAAGAGGAAGGAACTAGAGAGAGCGTCAAATGCGATGCGCGCTAGGAAACAAGTGTTGGTGAGGAAATGTGAGGAGGCACAGAAGAAGTGTCAAAAGGATTTTGAAGAAAGAACCATGAATCTTTGGGCAATTGCAGCTGAAAAACAAGAGAGGGAGAATCAGATATTCATGGAGAGGGTGGTTAAGGAGGCTCACGCCTCATAACGAAAAGGGAGGAGGAAGATGAAGAAGAGAGGAATAAGAAGAAGGGAAAGGGGCCTTGCTCTACGCAATAGAGCTATGTCATGCTCTAAACAATGCTCTTCGATTTGGTTGCGAACTACTATGTGTCATGAACTACTATGTTTCCTCCTCGATTTAGTTGTGAACTACTATGTGTCGTGAAGCAGTATGTCTCCTCCTCGATTTGGTTGTAAGAACTACTATGTGTCATGAACTACTATGTCTCCTCCTCGATTTGGTTGTAAGAACTACTATGTGTCGTGAAGCACTATGTGTTATGAACTACTATGTGTCGTGAAGTACTTTGTGCATATGGTGTCTTCATAGTTGTTTGCTTGCTATGTATCTACTTCACATCATCGTACTATGTCTGCATACGCTAAAAAATTCACTAAGTCCAAGTGCAATGCCTAGCTCGTGGGCGTTGCACTGTATAGTGTGGCCTCTGCAAGCTAGGCGCCACACAAGTCTGTAACTATCCAGAGAGCAACAGAAGGTAGGGGAAGTTACAGACTCGTGTGGCGCCTAGCTTGGAGGTGCCACACTGTATAGCGGGCGTTGCACTATACAGTGTGGCGCCTCCAAGCTAGGCGCCACACAAGTATGTAACTATCCAGAGAGCAACAGAAGGTGGGGGAAGTTACAGACCAGTGTGGCGCCTAGCCTGGAGGCGCCACACTGTATAGTGCAACGCCCAAGCGCTAGGCGCTGCACTGTACAGTGTGGCACCTCCAAGCTAGGGGCTACACTGGTCTGTAACTATCCAGAGAGCAACAGAAGGGGGGGGGGAGTTACAGATCAGTGTGGCACCTAGCTTTGAGGCGCCACACCGTATAGTGCAGCGCCTAGCGCTTGGGCGTTGCACTATACAGTGTGGCGCCCCCAAGCTAGGCGCCACACTGGTCTGTAACTATCCAGAGAGCAACAGAAGGTGGGGGAAGTTACAGACCAGTGTGGCGCCTAGCTTGGAGGTGCCACAGTGTATAGTGCAGCGCCTAGCGCTTGGGCGTTGCACTATACAGTGTGGCGCCCCCAAGGTAGGCGCCACACTGGTCTGTAACTATCCAGAGAGCAAAAGAAGGTGGGGAAGTTACAGACCAGTGTGGCACCTAGCTTGGAGGCGCCACACTATATAGTGCAGGGCCTAGAGCTTGGGCGTTCCACTATACAGTGTGGCGCCTCCGTGCAGCGCCGCACTGGTCTATAACTATCCAGAGAGCAACAGAAAGCTTGCCTCCAGCTTGGGCCAAAAAATTCGCTAAGTGTTTGTGTGGCGCCTAGCTGGGAGGCGCCACATTGTACAATGCAACTCCCGAGCGCTAGGCGCTACACTGTAGAGTGTGCCGCCTCCCAGCTAGGCGCCATACAAACACTTAGTGTTTTTTTCTCATTCAGACTTGGTCATTTTCAGGCACAGTTCAACATTTCGTATAATAAACAGTAAGGATCAAAAAGTGTTCAACAAAGACATCATTTCCTAGAATTACCATCACAACAAGTTCAACATTACTAACACAACTCCGAGTTCAACGACATAACAAGTCCCACATTACTAAGAGCTACCACAACTTCAAGTTTAACATAGAGCTACCATCACTCCAAGTTCAATGACATAACAAGTTCCACATTACTAAGAGCTATCACCACTCTAAGTTCAACATTATAAATAGAGGACGATGACTACTTCCTTCCGCGCTTGCTGGCTCCTTCCCCTCTTGCTGGTTATCTTCACCTTCCTAGGTAGAGGAACCCGCTCCGGCTCCGGCTCCGATTCCTCCACGTCATCCACATCGTCATCCAAATAGTCATCCAAAGCCGCCATCCGCAAGGTGCCGACCGCCCTTTTGCCTCTTTGGGTGAAGTCTTCAGGTGTGTACTTCTTGATTCCCTTCCTAGGCTTTAACTCGTATGCAGACCGAACCTGGTACGTCCCCAAGGTCATATCATCAGCAACCTATGCATCAACAAAAGATATGGAAAGACCGTGTGTGAGGATATAGTTAGAAATGCATCAACAATTGGATATATGGTCATGCCATACCTCTTGGGTGACCACACCCACATCCTCATCCTCCGAAGGATCACCATGGCCCTGGCTTGAAGTGGGATCTGATGGTGTCGCCGACCTAGACCGTTCTGGTGATACATACTCGGGGTCACGACATCCGAAAAGGTTTGATAGCCGCCTTAACTTTTGGCCCTGGCGCTGCAACATATACAAGTGAATGAGACATGGAACATAGCAACACATGTTAAGTGCTAGTTTGAAAGAGATGTGAACCTTAATGAATGCTCGAAATGCACCTTCCCCATCGCTTTTGCCAGCCGGGGTTGTTTCCAGAATAGTCTCGGTCTCATTGATACGTCTCCGTCGTATCTACTTTTCCAAACACTTTTGCCCTTGTTTTGGACTCTAACTTGTATGATTTGAATGGAACTAACCCGGACTGACGTTGTTTTCAGCAGAATTGCCATGATGTTGTTTTATGTGCAGAAAACAAATATTCTCGGAAAGTCCTGAAACTCCACGGAACACCTTAGAAAAAACAATAAAAAATCCTCGCCAAAGATGAAGACCAGGGGGCCCACACCCTGTCCACGAGGGTGGGGGCGCCCCCCCTCTAGGGTGCGCCCCCTACCTCGTGGGCCCCCTGTACACCCTCCGACGCCAACTCCAACTCTATATATTGGCTTTCGGGGAGAAAAAAATCAGAGAGAAGAAATCATCGCGTTTTATGATACGGAGCCGCCGCCAAGCCCTAAAACCTCTCGGGAGAGGGGGATTTGTCGCCGTCACCAATTTCATGATGCTCATCGCCGTGCGTGAGTAATTCCATCATAGGCTTGCTGGACGGTGATGGATTGGATGAGATTTATCATGTAATTGAGTTAGTTTTGTTAGGGTTTGAAAGTGCAACTATCCCTAGGTGGTTTTGGTAATTCATAACAACATATAGCTCACTGAGCTAATGGTATTCCAAGACAATTATTTCAGGAAATCTCAATGATTGGCATGGCATGGATGGTGAAAGTGGAACCCTCAAAATGCTAAGGACAAAGGATTGTCTCAAGCTCAAAAGCTCAAGACTCTTCATTTTACATTTTAGTGATCCAAGATCACATTGAGTCCATAGGAAAAGCCAATACTATCAAGGAGGGATGTGGTGTTGCTTAATGAGCCTTTTGCTTCATGTGCTTAATGATATGCTCCAAAATCCTCAGCTACTTTCCCATATCCACAAATGACCTAAACCCAAAGCCAAACTCGGTCCTACCGATTCTTTCTATCCGGCGCCACCGAGTTTCACATGTCATAAGCCACTGCCAAACCCTAGCAAATCGGCTTTACCGATAGGGATCTCGGTCTCACCGAGATGGGATTGCAATCTCTCTGTTTCCTTTTCGTAACTTTTCGGTCTCACCGAAAGAGCGGATCGGTCCCACCGAGATTGCAATGTAAACTCTCTATTTCCCTTTTGTAACTTTTCGGTCTCACCGAAAGAGCAAATCGGTCCCACCGAGTTTACCTGACCAACTCTCTGGTTAGCCTATTACCAAAATCGGTCTCACCGAATTTGTGCAATCGATCACACCGAGATTACGTTATGCCCTAACCCTAACCATATCGGTCCTACCGAGTTGCATGTTAGTACCACCGAAAATCTCTAACGGTCACTAGGTTTACTATTTCGGTCCGACCGAGTTTGTTGATTCGGTCCCACCGAGATTGGTAAATTGTGTGTAACGGTTGGATTTTGTGTGGAGGCTATATATACCCCTCCACCTCCTCTTCATTCATGGAGAGAGCCATCAGAACACATGTACACTTCCAACTCATATGTTCTGAGAGAGAACCACCTACCCTTGTGTTGAGGCCAAGATATTCCATTCCTACCATAGGAATCTTGATCTCTAGCCTTCCCCAAGTTGCTTTCCACTCAAATCTTCTTTCAACCAAATCCAAATCCTGTGAGAGAGAGTTGAGTGTTGGGGAGACTATCATTTGAAGCACAAGAGCAACGAGTTCATCATCAACACACCATTTGTTACTTCTTGGAGAGTGGTGTCTCCTAGATTGGCTAGGTGTCACTTGGGAGCCTCCGACAAGATTGTGGAGTTGAACCAAGGAGTTTGTAAGGGCAAGGAGATCGCCTACTTCGTGAAGATCTACCGCTAGTGAGGCAAGTCCTTCATGGGCGATGGCCATGGTGGGATAGACAAGGTTGCTTCTTCGTGGACCCTTCGTGGGTGGAGCCCTCCGTGGACTCGCGCAACCATTACCCTTCGTGGGTTAAAGTCTCCATCAACGTGGATGTAGGATAGCACCACCTATCCGAGCCACAGGAAAAACATCCGTGTCTCCAATAGCGTTTGAATTCTCCAAACCCTTCCCTTCACATTCTTGCAAGTTGCATGCTTTACTTTCCGCTGCCCCTATACTCTTTGCATGCTTGCTTGAATTGTGTGATGATTGCTTGACTTGTCCTAAAAGTTGCTAAAATCTGCCAAGAACTAAAATTGGGAAAAGGTTAAGTTTTTATTTGGTCAAGTAATCTAATCACCCGCCCTCTAGACATACTTCCGATCCTACAAGTGGTATCAGAGCTTTGGTCTCCATTTGCTTTGATTTCCATAGCTTTTGGTGGTCTTAGCCTTGGTTTCACAACCTAGGAGAGTATGGCGTCTAGCGAGGGAAATTATCACCGTAGAGGTCCTTACTTTGATGGTACTAATTTTGCTAGTTGGAAGCATAAAATGAAAATGCATACTCTTGGACATAACCCCGCCGTTTGGGCTATTGTGTGTGTTGGTTTGCACGGTGACTTCTTCGATGGGAAAGAACCAAACCGTGAAGCTACCGCGGATGAGTTGAAGATGCTACAATACAACACTCAAGCTTGTGATATTCTCTTCAACGGATTGTGCCCCAAAGAATTCAACAAAATCAGCCGTCTTGAGAATGCAAAGGAAATTTGGGGTACTTTGATTGATATGCACGAAGGTACCGACTCCGTCAAGGAATCCAAATTGGATGTGCTTCAAAGTCAACTTGACAAGTTCAAAATGAAGGATGGTGAAGGTGTCGCTGAAATGTACTCTAGGCTTGCTCTCATCACAAACGAGATTGCCGGCTTAGGGAGTGAAGAGATGACCGATAGATTCATCATCAAGAAGATCCTAAGAGCCTTGGATGGAAAATATGATACTGTGTGCACATTGATCCAAATGATGCCCAATTACAAAATCTCAAGCCAACGGAAGTCATTGGAAGAATTGTTGCTCATGAGATGTCGCTCAAGGATAAAGAGGAACTTCACAACAAATCAAGTGGCGCCTACAAAGCCTCATGTGAAGCCCCCACATCATCAAGTGAGAAACAAAACTTTAATGAAGAACTGAGCTTAATGGTGAAGAACTTCAACAAGTTCTACAAGAGTAGAAGCAAAGGTAGAAGCTCCAAGTCAAGGTCCTACAATGACAAAAGATCTTCTAGTCGAGAGCGAAACTGCTACAATTGTGGAAGACCCGGACACTATTCCAATGAGTGTACGGCTCCCTACAAAAGAAGAGAAGATTCTCCAAAAAAAAGAAGCAAAAGAGAAGAATCACCATCAAGAGAGAGAAGGAGTAGAGATGATCGTTATGAACGAAGATACTCACGGAGAAGCAAGGATTCGGAAAGAAAGGATAAATCATCAAGAAGCTACACAAAACGAAGACATCAAGCTCATGTTGGTGAATGGGTATCCGGCTCCGACTCCGACAACCACTCCGAGAGAAGCTATCACTCCGACTCCGAATATACTCAAGATGAAGGTGTTGCCGGTCTAGCACTTGTGACAACCAACTCCTACGACATATTTGACTCACCAAGTGAAGGAGTTGGAACATGCTTCATGGCTAAAGGCGCAAAGGTATCACACCCCGAGTATGTTGATTTCAATAGTGATGAAGATGACTTGTTAGGTGATGATGATTTACTTGTTGACAACTCTAGTGATGAATACTATGATGAAATGTCAATTAATCATGCTAATCAAGATAAAACGAATGACAATGATAAGGAGAAAATTGAGGCTCTAACTAAAGAACTAAACACTCTTAAGTTAGCTCATGAAACTATCTTCGAAGATCATCGAGAACTTTTAAGAGCTCATGAGAAGTTACGCTTTGAAAAGCTCAATCTTGAGCAAGAGCATGAGTTTTTAAAGGCAATCAATGATGATCTCTGCAAGAAAAGTTCTTCTTACATTGCCAAGCGTTTACTCTTATCACTTACATGCCTCAAGTCAAGTCTAGTAACAAGAACAAGAAATATTCTTCCTCTAGTAGTAACAATGATCATGTTAAATCCAATATTGTTGCTTCTAGTAGTTCTCTTGATTCCACTAATGATTCTCTTAGCCAAGTTACACTTGAGCAAGAAAATAGCTTACTGAAGGGAATCATAGAGAAAGGAGTGTACAAAAGCCTTGCCGGAAGTAAGCAATTCGAGGAAATTGTACGCAAGCAAGGAAGGCACCGGAAGAATCAAGGTGTTGGTTTTGAACGAAAGTTTAATGCCAATGGAGTTGAGTGGGAAGAAGATCAATACCCCAAGACAAAGTTTGTTCCACAACAAGAGAAGTATGATCCTACTTCTTTCAAGGGGACACAAACTTTCCACCACAAGACTACAAGCAAAAAGGCAAGGACAAGCTTCAAGAGGAAATTGATGCATTTGAAGAAGCTCCTAAGACCTTAGTCAAGTGGATTCCCAAGACTACTTCAAGTTCCACTTCATCAAGTATGACTACAACTCCAAGGATTCCCATCAAGATGGTGTGGATCCAAAAGAAGAAGAACTAGAAAGTTCTTGAGGGTGACTCCGCCAACATACTTCACTCTTATCATTTTGGCAAGAACAAGTGCAATCAACTTCCACATCTTGCACTAGTTCAAGGAGTCACAAACCCTCTTGTTGGTAAGACAAGGGACAAGGTAACCTAAAAGCTTTCATAGACATCATCTTGTATGTGCATCACTCTATGTCTATGGATATCCTTGTTTGTTCCTTGTGGGACTAACCCATGTAGGTATTGAAAGTGCAATTCACTCAAAAGGATAGCTCCAAGTGATCTACATCAACATTGAGCATCCACATCTTCAACATCTACATGAAGTCATCATCGACAAAACCCAAGGTTAGTTCATCCCTCTTAGGGGGGATATCACATCTAGGGGGAGCTTTACTCTAAGACTTGAGTTAAAGCAACTCTAATGATGTGAACACAACAATGCTTCATGTAAAAGTGGTAACCCCACTTGAGCTTAAACGATGAGTATGACCTATGATCAAGTGTTCTCATTTGACTCCTAAGTCAATATACTCACATATAAATGACCTAGTCATCGCCAATTGCTTGATAGATGCTAGAATTGGTTGTGCATGCTTTGTCACATATTTCAATTGCCATTTTATTGTGTGAGCATGTTGGTTGCATATTTTATTCATTCGAGGACATCCACTTGTTGTTTTGATTGGTTGGCTTTATTTTTCTTTTGCCAAGTGGATGGACAAGAATGCCTAAGAACCTTCTCTAGCTATCTATGCTTTTCTCGTCTCAAACTCTATTCATGCTACATCACAAAATTGATCAAGTCGGATTCGAAGAACACTCTATGTGAGGAGCACTCGGAGTCCCCGATTCGTCATAGACTTAAACTTCCAAAACCTCTTTGTGATTCTCGGTCTGACCGATACCCCTCTTTCGGTCTTACCGAGATCATAAAGTTGATCTATGTTTTCGATCTCGGTGCAACCGATTTGAACCATTCGGTCACACAGAGTTGCAATAACTGTATACAGTTTTGCATCTCGGTGCCACCGAGTTAGTCCACTCGGTCACACCGACAGGGTCGGGCTATATATAGACACGGGCAAAAATTTGGAAATTTCTCCGAACCCTTTCGCCCGCGATAGCTTGCTCTGCCTACGTGGTCTCCGGATCGTCTCCTCGCCGCCAGCCGCCTCCAGTCGCTGGTCTCCATCGCCGTCAACGGGATTCAACCCCGCCGTTGCCGCCGTAGCGAGTCTCCGCCGAACTAGGGTATGGACTCGATCTTTGTGCTATTCCCCAATCCGATTCCTAGCACATTGTGATCATATTACGTTTGATAAACTCCTATCCAGTAAATGAATTCGTAGAATAGGTTTGATTCGTAAATTTTAGGGTTAGATTTCCGCCGAAACCATCTTGGACCCACCGAGTTGAAAAACTTGGTCCCACCGATTTGGCTTATGCCATTGCACAAGTGAGACTCGGTCTGACCAAGTATTGCTAATCGGTGTGACCGATTTTGGAACTTTGTGAAACCCTAGCGGTCTCGGTGCCACCGAACTGTGACTCGGTCTGACCGAGTTACTAGTTTAGGTTCCAGAAACTGCTTCGGTATCACCGAGTTTAAAAATCGGTAGATCCGAAATGATTTCTGTGGGAAACTAAAACTAAGATTTTGAATCATTCTTTTGCAAAAATCTCTGCATTTTGTGATGCTCATCCACTCTACCTCATCTATAAACTATTCACAGGGTCAGCAGTCAGCTTGTTCATCATGTCAGACCAGAGTGATAGCCAGAACATGTCAGAACAACCAGTGCAGATGAGTGAGGGCACTAGTCCCTCCAGTTCTTCAGATGAAGGGAGCAGGAGCACCCCTAGCAACCTGCCAAAAGCTTCCACAAGACAAAGGAAGAAGAGAACTTCGGAATCAGAGGATGAGGACTATGTGGCAGAAGAAGAAGCAACTTCCAAGAGAGTTGTGCTCAAGAAGGAGTATGGCTCAGCTGCAGCCATCAAGCCAGGAATGCACAAAAAGGCACCTGCGAGGAGAGTTCCTACCTCCAAGCCTAGGAAGGCTATTTTTGAGGAAACTATAAAATTCACTATGGAATCTGAAGAGGAAGAAATTGGTCAGGACAAGAAAAAGAAGAGAGCTAGAACTACCACTGCCAGAGTTATTGGCAAGCCTTCTATCAGGAAAGATTCTGATGAGGAAGAAGAAGAAGAGGTTGTTGCACCAGCACCTAAGGCACCCAAGCTGATGGGTGATGCTATCAAATCAGGGGCTACTGCATCTAAGCCCAAGGAAGCACCCAAGGCTGCATCAAAGGCCAAGACAGCTCCAAAGAGAAATACAGGGAGCATCCCAGCTGCTGAGAAGAACAAGGCCCCAGTGCCTGACACTGCAGATGAAGAGGAAGGCCAAGTTCTCAGAAAGTTGAAGCCCAAGATCCCAGACCACAATGATGCTCATCCTGTGGCTGAGGATATGAAGATCAGAAGAGACTCAGGACTGATAAAGTGGAGAGCAGAGGATCCATATGCTACCAGGAGGAGGACTGCTGTTGACTACATGTTCCACACTAAGGAACAGCAGGACTTCTATGAGACAGTCTTATTGGATATGAAGCCCATTGTGCGTGATATGAGATGGGTCGACTGGGAATACATCAAGGACAATGAAGAGCACTACCCTGGAGTGCAAGACAGCTTCAAGGCATGTGGAGTAGCTGACTTTGTTTGGCAGAAGCTCACAAAGTGGAATGAAGAGCTGATCATGCAGTTCTACTCCACAACACATTTTTATCTAGATGGCAGAATTGTATGGATGTCTGGAGGTATGAGGTACCAATCAACAGTTGCTGAGTGGGCACAGCTCATCAATGCCCCAGAGGAAAATGAGGATGACTTGGACATATATGCCAAGAAGAAGATGGATCACAACTCTATGTCAAATATGTACAAAGAGATCCCAAACAAGGCACTTGACACTTTCAAGTTTGGATCAGTACACTATCTTCTGTCAGGATTGCCAACCATCAATTGGATACTGAGGCACACCTTGTTGCCCAAGTCAGGTGATCACAAGATGATCAGAGGCCATGCAATCAACCTGCTTCATATCTTTGATGTGCCACAAAAATTCAAAGTCATGAGCCTCATGGTAGAAACAATCAAGAGGACTGCAGTAGACCAGAAGAGGAGCTGTGGATATTCCCCTCAGATCTAGGAGCTGATTAACTCCAAGATGGGCATAGGCATATACCTCTTGGACAAGGAACATTTGCCTATTCATCCAGATTTTGAAGATAATGAAGTTGTGATGAACAAGGATGAACCATCTTCAGCCCATGCACAAGCACAGAAGGAGAAGGCAAGGAAGGAGAAAGCTGCAAAGATGCCAACTCAAGAGGAGGCATCTGAATATTTCTTGAAAACCAAGCAAGAGCAGCTCAGTTACTTGATTGCATCCACCCTGAGGATAGAGAAAGGACTGGTCACCCTCACTCAGAATCAGGAGAGCTTAGAGAGGATTGTAGAACAAAAGTTCTATGACTTGGATGTCAAAGTGACAGAAATTCAGTCTGCAGTGGAGCAACTTCAAGATGTTATGCAGGAGAGGAAAGGGAAGACTACCACTGATGCATTTGCTAGAGTGCCACGAGCTCAGAGGTCCAGTGCAGTGCCAGTTCCCGACACAAGAGCCACCGCCTCAGCTCCAGCCATAGCACCAGCCCAACCAGCTCCAGCATCCACTTCAGCTCCAGCTCCAACCACGTCTACAGAAGCCTTCATCCTTGGAGTGATCCAGACTCCACCACCACCAGAAGATCAAGCCTGAGTGTCGATTTAGCACTATGCATTTTCTAGAAACTTTTTGGTAACTTGTTGCCAAAGGGGGAGAAAAATGTATAGATCATAGGCTTCGAGAGACAAAGTGTTGTTTTTCTCTCTTGCTTTATTTGGTGGTTTTTCAAACATTGTTTGCTTTTGGTCGAGATACTTTGATATGCTTGTGAGACATTGATGATCATGTGTTTGCTCATAAGCTACACTTATGCATGCTTGATATATCTTATCTATCTTATGTGATCATTCACTTTTGCTTGGTGATGAGTGCATGTATTTCATTATTATCATTTTGAGCGCTCCACCAAGATGTATGTGACAAGGAAGAGTAACCCATAATTCTAACTCTTTGTGCATTTGCAGTCCAAAGCAAATTTTAAATATGCACAAATTTAGGGGGAGCTCTTACTTATCACATACTTCTCAAAGCGACGATATAATTCATTCTTCTTATCATTTGTCGAAGCTTTGATCTATATGTTGTCATCAATTACCAAAAAGGGGGAGATTGAAAGTGCAACTATCCCTAGGTGGTTTTGGTAATTCATAACAACATATAGCTCATTGAGCTAATGCTATTCCAAGACAATTATTTCAGGAAAGCTCAATGATTGGCATGGCATGGATGGTGAAAGTGGAACCCTCAAAATGCTAAGGACAAAGGATTGGCTCAAGCTCAAAAGCTCAAGACTCTTCATTTTACATTTTAGTGATCCAAGATCACATTGAGTCCATAGGAAAAGCCAATACTATCAAGGAGGGATGAGGTGTTGCTTAATGAGCCTTTTGCTTCATGTGCTTAATGATATGCTCCAAAATCCTCAGCTACTTTCCCATATCCACAAATGACCTAAACCCAAAGCCAAACTCGGTCCTACCGATTCTTTCTATCCGGCGCCACCGAGTTTCACATGTCATAAGCCACTACCAAACCCTAGCAAATCGGCTTTACCGATAGGGATCTCGGTCTCACCGAGATGGGATTGCAATCTCTTTGTTTTCTTTTCATAACTTTTCGGTCTCACCGAAAGAGCGGATCGGTCCCATCGAGATTGCAATGTAAACTCTCTGTTTCCCTTTTGTAACTTTTTGGTGTCACTGAAAGAGCAAATCGGTCCCACCGAGTTTACCTGACCAACTCTCTGGTTAGCCTGTTACCAAAATCGGTCTCACCGAGTTTGTGTAATCGGTCTCACCGAGATTACGTTATGCCCTAACCCTAACCATATCGGTCCTACCGAGTTGCATGTCAGTCCCACTAAAAAACTCTAACGGTCACTTGGTTTACTATTTCGGTCCGACCGAGTTTGTTGATTCGGTCCCACCGAGATTGGTAAATTGTGTGTAACGGTTGGATTTTGTGTGGAGGCTATATATACCCCTCCACCTCCTCTTCATTCGTGGAGAGAGCCATCAGAACACATCTACACTTCCAACTCATATGTTCTGATAGAGAACCACCTACCCTTGTGTTGAGGCTAAGATATTCCATTCCTACCATATGAATCTTGATCTCTAGCATTCCCCAAGTTGCTTTCCACTCAAATCTTCTTTCCACCAAATCCAAATCCTATGAGAGAGTTGAGTGTTGGGGAGACTATCATTTGAAGCACAAGAGCAAGGAGTTCATCATCAACACACCATTTGTTACTTCTTGGAGAGTGGTGTCTCCTAGATTGGCTAGGTGTCACTTGGGAGCCTCCGACAAGATTGTGGAGTTGAACCAAGGAGTTTGTATGGGCAAGGAGATCTCCTACTTCGTGAAGATCTACCGCTAGTGAGGCAAGTCCTTCATGGGCGATGGCCATGGTGGGATAGACAAGGTTGCTTCTTCATGGACCCTTCGTGGGTGGAGCCCTCCGTGGACTCGCGCAACCGTTACCCTTCATGGGTTGAAGTCTCCATCAACATGGATGTAGGATAGCACCACCTATCCGAACCACGGGAAAAACATCCGTGTCTCCAATAGCATTTGAATTCTCCAAACCCTGCCCTTTACATTATTGCAAGTTGCATGCTTTACTTTCCGCTGCCCATATACTCTTTGCATACTTGCTTGAATTGTGTGATGATTGCTTGACTTGTCCTAAAAGTTGCTAAAATCTGCAAAGAACTAAAATTGGGAAAAGGTTAAGTTTTTATTTGGTCAAGTAGTCTAATCACCCCCCCCTCTAGACATACTTCCGATCCTATAGGGTTTGATCCCTAGTATCCACTATGTTCTGAGATTGATGTTGCTATGACTTTGCTATGCTTAATGCTTGTCACTAGGGCCCGAGTGCCATGATTTTAGATCTGAACCTATTATGTTTTCATGAATATATGTGTGTTCTTGATCCTATCTTGCATGTCTATAGTCACCTACTATGTGTTATGATCAGGCAACCCCGAAGTGACAATAATCAGGACCACTCCCGGTGATGACCATAGTTTGAGGAGTTCATGTATTCACTATGTGCTAATGCTTTGTTCCGGTTCTCTATTAAAAGGAGACCTTAATATCCCTTAGTTTCCAATAGGACCCCGCTGCCATGGGAGGGTAGGACAAAAGATGTCATGCAAGTTCTTTTCCATAAGCACGTATGACTATATACGGAATACATGCCTACATTACATTGATGAATTGGAGCTAGTTTTGTGTCACCCTATGTTATGATTGATACATGATGAACCACATCCGGCATAATTATCCATCACTGATCCGGTGCCTACGAGTTTTCCATATACTGGTTCTCACTTATTTACTTTCCCGCTGCTACTGTTACAATCACTACAAAATACCAAAAACATTACTTTTGCTGTCTTTACTTTTGTTGCCGCTACCACCACTATCATATTACTTTGCTACTAAACACTTTGCCGCAGATACTAAGTTTCTAGGTGTGGTTGAATTGACAACTCAGCTGCTAATATTTGAGAATATTCTTTGGATCCCCTTGTGTCGAATCAATAAATTTGGGTTGAATACTCTACCCTCGAAAGCTATTGCGATCCCCTATACTTGTGGGTCATCAAGACTAATTTCTGGTGCCGTTGCCGGGGAGCATAGATCTATTCTTTGAGTTACTTGGGATTTATATCTGCTGGACACTATGAAGAACTTGAAAGACGCTAAGACAACAATTTATCCCTCAACTACGAGGGGAGGTAAGGAATTGCCATCTAGCTCTGCACTTGATTCACCTTCTGTTATGAGTAAGCTTGCGACACCTAAACCTGCTTCTGCTATTCGTTCCGATATGTCGCATGTTATTGATGATGCCACTTCTACTATGCATGATACTTATGATGAAACTGCTTCTATGTCTGATACTACTGTGCCCCTAGGTGAATTTCTTGATGAACAAATTGCTAGGGCTAGAGAAAAAGAAATTATTGAATCTGAATACGATGATGAAAGTGATGATGAAAATATGCCTGTTATTCCTGAGGGTTATCTTTTTGATATAGAATCTTCTGCCGCTATTTTATCTTGCAAAGATAGATATGAGCTAAAAAGGTTATTAGCTAAGTGGAACAAAGAATCACTGAGAGATAAAATGAAACCTGACCCTGCTTTTGCTACTTCACCTATATGTGTTCCTAATAAGGATTATGAATTCTCTGTCGATCCTGATATAATTACTTTGGTTGAATCTGATCCTTTTTATGGCTATGAATCTGAAACTGTTGTGGCACATCTTACTAAATTAAATGATACAACTGCCCTGTTCACTAATGATGAGAGATCGCGTTACTTTTATATACTGAAAATATTTCCGTTCTCATTAAAGGGTGATGCTAAGATATGGTTTAATTCTCTTGATCCTAGTTGTGTGCGTAGTCCCCAGGATATGATTTATTACTTCTCTGCTAAATATTTCCCTGCTCATAAGAAACAAGCTGCTTTAAGGGAAATATACTACTTTGTGCAAATTAAAGAAGAGAGTCTCCCACAAGCTTGGGGGAGGCTTCTCAAGTTACTTAATGCTTTGCCTGATCATCCTCTTAAGAAACCTGAAATACTTGATATGTTTTATAATGGACTAACCGATGCTTCCAGAGATTACCTGGATAGTTGTGCTGGTTCTCTTTTCAGGGAAAGAATACCGGATGAAGATGAAATTCTATTGAATAATATGTTAACAAATGAAAATAATTGGGCACCTCCTGAGCCAGCTCCTGCTCCAATTACTGAGCCTATTCCTAAACCAACTTCGAAGAAGAGAGGTGTTTTGTTCCTCAGTCCCAAAGATATGCAAGAGGCAAAGAAATCTATGAAATAAAAAGGTATTAAAGCTGAAGATGTTAAGAATTTGCCTCCTATTGAAGAAATACATGGTATTAATTTACCGCCTGTCAAAGAAACATATGATCTCAATCACTTATTTACTGAAGAACCTCCTGATCCTGATATCCCGTCACAGGTAGTAAAGGTAAATTCTCTCTATAGATTTGATGAAGGTGATATCCCTCACTATAAGTCTACTAGGCAATGCTTTGATGAGTTTGATAATTTTATTGTCAAACAAGAAAATTTCAATGCTTATTTTGGTAGACAATTGAAATATGATTCCGATATGATTAGACGCTTGGGTGATTATATGGCTAATATTAAAGGTGAACTTAAACTTGTTAGCAAACATGCTTATATTGTTACCACTCAAGTAGAACAAGTACTAAAAGCTAAAAAAGAAGTACTTGATGAAATGAATAGTAAGAAAAATGATTATGATGTTAGAGTGGCTACTAGAACTGGTAGAATGACTCAGGAACCTTTGTATCCTGAAGGCCACCCTAAGAGAATCGAGCAAGATTCTCAGAGAAATAATATTGATGCACCTAGTTCTTCTAAGAAGAAGAAAAAGAAAAATGATAGAACTGTGCAAACTTGTAGTGAACCTGTTGCTGAACCACCTGATAATCCAAATGATATATCTATGTCTGATGCTGAAACACAATCTGGTAATGAACATGAACCTAATGAAAATGTTAATGATGATGTTCATGATGATGCTCAACCTAGTAATGATAATGATGTAGAAATTGAACCTGCTGTTGATCTTGATAACCCACAATCGAAGAATCAACATTATGATAAAAGAGACTTTGTTGCTAGGAAACATGGTAAAGAAAGAGAATCTTGGGTTCAGAAACCCATGCCTTTTTCTCCCAAACCATCCAAGAAAAAGGACGATGAGGATTTTGAGTGCTTTGCTGAAATGATTAGACCTATCTTCTTGCGTATGCGATTGACTGACGTGCTCAAAACAAATCCTCATGCTAAATATATGAAAGATATCATTACTAATAAAAGAAAGATACCGGAAGCTGAAATTTCCACCATGCTTGCTAATTATACTTTTAAGGGTGGAATACCAAAGAAACTTGGAGATCCTGGAGTACGTACTATACCTTGCTCCATTAAAAGAAATTATATTAAGACTGCTTTATTTGATCTTGGAGCCGGTGTTAGTGTTATGCCTCTCTCTTAGTATTGTAGACTTGACTTGAATAAGTTGACACCTACTGAAATATCTTTGCAAATGGCTGATAAATCAACTGCTATACCTGTCGGTATTTGTGAGGATGTGCCTGTTGTGGTTGCAAACGTTACTATTTTAACGGACTTTGTTATTCTTGATATTCCCGAGGATGATAGTATGTCTATTATTCTTGGAAGACCTTTTCTTAATTCTGCAGGGGCTGTTATTGATTGCAACAAAGGCAATGTCACTTTTCATGTTAATGGTAATGAGCATACGGTACACTTTCCGAGGAAACAACCTCAAGTCCATAGTATCAATTCTATTGGAAAAATTCCATCGATTATATTTGGAGGTTTTGAATTTCCTCTTCCTACTGTCAAAAAGAAATATGATATACTTATTATTGGGGATGTGCATATCCCCGTTGAGGTAACTTATTGTTATTCGAAATTTCTCCGGTTTCATGATTATCGGAATGAGTTTGTTAACAAGACTTGATCAACCTTGTTAGTGGATTCTTTTTTACGAGCATGAGATGGATGAAACTAGAAGCACCATCTTCTGTACCCTCTTTATTTTTTCTGTTCTTTAGTTGAAATAAAGTAAAAATAGTATTTTTCTGTCTGTTTCCTGACTTATCCGTGCAATATAAAAATATCCCGAAAATAGAAGTCCTCAGAATGACATGCCAATTTAATATGATTTTTTCGGGAATATTTGAGGATTTACTGTGCAAAAATTACCACGGGAGGAGCTGCCACCTGTCCACGAGGGTGGAGGGCGCGCCCCCCTCTCTAGGGTGCGCCCCTTCCTCGTGGGCCCACGGTGGCCCTCCTCCACTTATCCTAGCACTCATCTTCTTCCTTTGCCTCACATAAACCCGAAAAAACCAACTCAAGCACGAGTTCTAGCCACTTTTGCTGTGATTTTCGATCTCCTTGCTCAAAGCACCTCTCGCAAAACTGCTTGGGGAGATTGTTCCTTGGTATGTGACTCCTCCATTGGTCCAATTAGTTTTTGTTCTAGTGCTCTATTCTTTGCAAATTTGTGCTGCATAGGTGACGATGTTCTTGAGCTTGCATGTCAGATTTATATGGTACCAAGTAGTTCTAATGCTTGATATAGACTCTAGGCACTTGTAGGAGTAGTTGCTATCAGTTTTATTGAAGTTGGTTCACTTTTGTTTGAAGTTACTAAATTTTTTAGATTATTTCATAAATAATGAAGAGATTTTTGAGGGGCTCATCGAGCCGAAGCTCAAAGGATAAACAAAATGAAGAAGCTCAGAGGCCCAAATATAATTTGCCTCGTACCGCGAACGAAGATACGACCGTGTGAATGGCCTTCTGATAATTTCTTGAGAGGGGCCGGGATTTATGAGAATTTCTATTCATTGATTGAGAATGCTGGCCTCACCGACTTCATCTGCGACCAACGTCCACAATATCTCTTACTCACAAATACTTTTGTGCAAAACTTCTACTTTTACCCTAGAGAATCACCTCCTTCGGTAGAGTTTCATTTATATGACGTTGTGAAGAAAATGCCATTGTCTGAATTTTGCGCAGTATGCAACATACCCCTTGAGGGTATCTTAGAGGAACCACCCCGTCATGAGGTGGAACCATTTGTTAAACTTATCTGTGTGGGAGAAACCAGGAAGGTTTCTGATGCAAGAATTACTAGCATACATTTTCCTGTATTACGCTATTTTGCCTTATTTGCTAGTCGTTGCTTGATTGGTCGTGGCAACTGTGGGAATCTTAGTGTTCCCGATATTATTATTCGGTTCCATGGTTTATACCGTGACAAAACTATTAGTATGGGTGGAATTATTGCTAGACGGTTAAGCCTGAACCGTACTAAGGGCCCCATCTTTGGAGGCATTTATGCTTCACGCCTCGCTGCACATTTTAACATAGCTATTAGGCATTATGAGAAAGAAGAAAAAATGCTGCCTAGTGCCTACTTAGATTACAAGAGCATAGTAGCCCATGATTATCTTGTTAAGAACAAGAATGGAGAGCTCAAATATAAGCTATACTTTGATAAACATCATCCTGAAAATATTACGTTGCCTGCTCCTTCTTTGTTTAATTTTGCAGGTCCCTCTCTCTGGGCTGCTGTCCAAACCTACAAAAATCCTGCACCAGCCCCGGAACCGGAACCACAAGATGAGCCTCCACGACAATCTGTTTATTCTTGGGATCCAGAGATGATTGTCAGCCAGCGGCAGTCAGAGTCTTCTTCATCACAGTATGATCCCAACTATTCTTCGTCGCAGTACGACCCCAGCCACACTTACGGGTATCCGCCAAGTTATCCCTGGCAATAGACCAACTTAGGCCAAAAGCCTAAGCTTGGGGGAGTACGTATTTCTCACCGACATTACATTTATGTTCACACACACTCATTGCTAGATGCCGGTGCTCATACTCTTTCACTGTAATATCCATGCTAGTTTATTTTCTTTTTCCTGCTTTCTTCTTGTGTGTTTGATAAACCTTAAGAAAAACAAAAAAATTAGTAGTAGTTTACTTTTCTGCTGTAGTAGTAGTAATTAAAAAGAAAACCCAAAAATATTTGTCGTTCTTATTCTGCTTGTTGGGAGCTTTCCCGTGTAAATAGTTTTATTTCTTTTCTTTTCCTTGGGGGTCAGTAGGAGAAGACCATGATTAAATTGTTGAAGTGGCTCTTATATGCATCATTGTTGATTTAACCAAGAGCCCATATTGCCTTGTCTTCTCCTGTTTATTGAATGCTCGCAGATTCCAGCTTAGTCCAATGCACGTGCACTCTTATTATTATTCGCACCGTTCGGTCGTGCAAGTGAAAGGCAATTATGATGATATATGATGGACTGACTGAGATGGGAAAAGCTGGTATGAACTCGACCTCTTTTGTTTTTGTAAATATGATGAGTCCGTCATTCTTGATTCAGCTTATTATGAATAAACATGTTTGCAATGACAATTAGAGATCATAGTTGCTTGTGCCATGCTTGATTAGCTATGAATTATAATGATTTACCTTGCGTGCCAACATGCTATTGAGATGATTATGACGTGGTATGATGGGGTGGTATCCTCCTTTGAATGATTTAAGTGACTTGACTTGGCACATGTTCACACATGTAGTTGAAACAAATCAACATAGCCTTCACGATATTTATGTTCATGGTGGATTATATCCTACTCATGCTTGCATCCAATGTTTATTAATTTTAATGCATGTACATGGCTGTTGTCGCTCTCTAGTTGGTCGCTCCCCAGTCTTTTGCTAGCCTTCACCTTTACTAAGTGGGAATACTGCTTGTGCATCCAATCCCTTAAACCCCAAAGTTATTCCAGATGATTCCACTATACCTTCCTATATGCGGTATCTACTCGCCGTTCCAAGTAAATTTGTATGTGCCAAACTCTAAACCTTCAAATAAACATTCTGTTTTGTATGCTCGAATAGCTCATGTATCAACCAAGGCTGTCCTTATCTTCCGTGTTAGGCGGGTTATTCTCAATAGGAGTGGACTCCGTTCCTCACTCACGAGAAAATGGCTGGTCACCGGGATGCCCAGTCCCATGCTTTATGCAAACTAAATCAAAATTAATTGCAAACAAAACTCCCCTGGGACCTGATGAATGTTGGAGACACTCGTTGTTTCGAGCAAGTCATGGATTGATGCTTGTTGGTGGAGGGGGAGTATAAACTTTACCATTCTGTTTGGGAACCGCCTATAATGTGTTTAGCATGGAAGATATCGCCATCTCTTAGTTGCTATGTTGACAATGAAAGTATACCGCTCAAAATATAATTTATCTCTATTTCAAAACCGAGCTCTGGCACCTCTCTACAAATCCCTGCTTCCCTCTGCAAAGGGCCTATCCATTTACTTTTATGTTGAGTCATCACCCTCTTATTAAAAAGCACTAGCTGGAGAGCACAACTGTCATTTGCATTCATCACTATTGATCTATGTTGGGTATGACTATGATTGAATCTCTTTTACCATTAATTACAATGTCTAGTCAGTCCTTAATCTTTAAAGGTGCTATGCATTTATGTTTTGCGGTCTCAGAAAGGGCTAGCGAGATATCATCTTGTTATATTATATTATGATTGTTTTGAGAAAGTGTTATCATCCGAGATTTATTATTATGGCTTGTTAGTTGATTATGCTATTGATATGAGTAATTATGAGACCTGAGAATTATTGCAAATATGGTTAGTTATGATATATGCTGAAAACTTGAATGCTGGCTTGACATAGTTACAACAACAAGAGCAAACAGAGTTTGTAAAAGTTTTTGTTTTTCTCTTTCAGTTTGTCAACTGAATTGCTTGAGGACAAGCAAGGGTTTAAGCTTGGGGGAGTTGATACGTCTCCGTCGTATCTACTTTTCCAAACACTTTTGCCCTTGTTTTGGACTCTAACTTGTATGATTTGAATGGAACTAACCCAAATTGACGCTGTTTTTAGCAGAATTGCCATGATGTTGTTTTATGTGCAAAAAACAAATATTCTCGGAAAGTCCTGAAACTCCACGGAACACCTTGGAAAAAACAATAAAAAATCCTCGCCAAAGATGAAGACCAGGGGGCCCACACCCTGTCCACGAGGGTGGGGGGCGCGCCCCCCTCTAGAGCGCGCCCCCTACCTCGTGGGCCCCCTGTACACCCTCCGACGCCAACTCCAACTCTATATATTGGCTTTTGGGGAGAAAAAAATCAAAGAGAAGAAATCATCGCGTTTTACGATACGGAGCCGCCGCCAAGCCCTAAAACCTCTGGGGAGGGCTGATCTGGAGTCCGTTCGGGGCTCCGGAGAGGGGGATTTGTCGCCGTCGTCATCATCAACTATCCTCCATCACCAATTTCATGATGCTCACCGCCGTGCGTGAGTAATTCCATCATAGGCTTGCTGGACGGTGATGGGTTGGATGAGATTTATCATGTAATCGAGTTAGTTTTGTTAGGGTTTGATCCCTAGTATCCACTATGTTCTAAGATTGATGTTGCTATGAATTTTCTATGCTTAATGCTTGTGTAGGATCGGAAGTATGTCTAGAGGGGGGGTGATTAGACTACTTGAACAAATAAAAGCTACGCCTTTTACCAATTTTAGTTCTTGGCAGATTTTAGCTGTTTTAGGACAAGTCAAGCAATCATCACACAATTCAAGCAAACATGCAAAAAGTATATAGGCAGCGGAAAGTAAAGCATGCAACTTGCAAGAATGTAAAGGGAATGGTTTGGAGAATTCAAACGCTATTGGAGACACGGATGTTTTTCCCGTGGTTCGGATAGGTGGTGCTATCCTACATCCACGTTAGTGGAGACTTCAACCCACGAAGGGTAACGGTTGCGCGAGTCCACGGAGGGCTCCACCCACGAAGGGTCCACGAAGAAGCAACCTTGTCTATCCCACCATGGCCATCGCCCACGAAGGACTTGCCTCACTAGAGGTAGATCTTCACGAAGTAGGCGATCTCCTTGCCCTTACAAACTCCTTGGTTCAACTACACAATCTTGTCGGAGGCTCCCAAGTGACACCTAGCCAATCTAGGAGACACCACTCTCCAAGAAGTAACAAATGGTGTGTTGATGATGAACTCCTTGCTCTTGTGCTTCAAATGATAGTCTCCCCAACACTCAACTCGATCTCACAGGATTTGGATTTGGTGGAAAGAAGATTTGAGTGGAAAGCAACTTGGGAAAGGCTAGAGATCAAGATTCATATGGTAGGAATGGAATATCTTGGTCTCAACACATGAGTAGGTGGTTCTCTCTCAGAACATATGAATTGGAAGTGTAGGTGTGTTCTGATGGCTCTCTCCACGAATGAAGAGGAGGTGGAGGGGTATATATAGCCTCCACTTAAAATCCAACCGTTACACACAATCTACCAATCTCGATGGGACCGAATCAATAAACTCGGTCGGACCGAAATGGTAAACCTAGTGACCTTAGAGATTTTCGGTGGGACTGACATGCATCTCGGTAGGACCGATGTGGTTAGGGTTTGGGCATAACGTAATCTCGGTGAGACCGATTACACAAACTCGGTGAGACCGTTTTGGTAATTAGCTAACCAGAGAGTTGGTCAGGCAAACTCGGTGGGACCGATTTGCTCTTTCGGTGAGACCGAAAAGTTACAAAATGGAAACAGAGAGTTTGCACTGCAATCTCGGTGGGACCGATCCGCTCTTTCGGTGAGACCGAAAAGTTACGAAAAGGAAACAGAGAGGTTGCAATCCCATCTCGGTGAGACCGAGATCCCTATCGGTGAAACCGATTTGCTAGGGTTTGGCAGTGGCTTATGACATATGAAAAACTCGGTGGCGCCGGATAGAAAGAGTCGGTAGGACCGAGTTTGGCTTGGGGTTTAGGTCATATGTGGATATGGGAAAGTAGTTGAGGATTTTGGAGCATATTATTAAGCACATAAGGCAAAGAGCTCATTAAGCAACACCTCATCCCTCCTTGATAGTATTGGCTTTTCCTATAGACTCAATGTGATCTTGGATCACTAAAATGTAAAATGAAGAGTCTTGAGCTTTTGAGCTTGAGCCAATCCTTTGTCCTTAGTATTTTGAGGGTTCCACTTTCACCACCCATGCCATGCCAATCATTGAGCTTTCCTGAAATAATTGTCTTTGAATTGCATTAGCTCAATGAGCTATATGTTGTTATAAATTACCAAAACCACCTAGGGATAGTTGCACTTTCAGCTTGTCACTAGGGCCCGAGTGCCATGATTTCAGATCTGAACCTATTATGTTTTCATGAATATATGTGTGTTCTTGATCCTATCTTGCCAGTCTATGGTCACCTACTATGTGTTATGATCCGGCAACCCCAAAGTGACAATAATCGGGAGCACTCCCAGTGATGACCATAGTTTGAGGAGTTCATGTATTCACTATGTGCTAATGCTTTGTTCGAGTTCTCTATTAAAAGGAGGCCTTAATATCCCTTAGTTTCCAATAGGACCCCGCTGCCACGGGAGGGTAGGACAAAAGATGTCATGCAAGTTCTTTTCCATAAGCATGTATGACTATATACGGAATACATGCCTACATTAGATTGATGAATTGGAGCTAGTTCTGTGTCACCCTATGTTATGACTTGTGACACCCAAACTTTTTGACCAAGTTTTATTAATTAAAATCTTGCCAGGAGATTAAAACTATTAATTTCTGAGCTCCCTTTTAATTTTTGAACCTTTATCTCTCTTGTTATTATGGAGTTTTTTCCCCCAAAGTGAAAACTTTTCAAACATGTTATTGGACTTGTTTAAACCTCTCAAGAAAAACTTTTCTTTATTAGTAGAACTAATTACATAATTAATTTGACTGTTCTTCATTTTATTAAAAAAATGATTTCCCTTGACTATATGGCCATATTTGAACTACAACCTCTTCAAAAATTTATTCAAAAATCCCACCAGAATTTGGAGATGTCATGTGATGTTAGTAAATCACTTTTGTGCAAAAATATCTTTTATTCTTGAAATAAATTGAGCTCTACACCTAATTTTCTTCTCTGGTCCAGTGGGCATTTTTGCACTACAACCATGTTAAATATTTCCCTAGAGCCTCCACCAAAATTGTGGGATGTCAGTAGTAGCATGCCATCCAACTTTATGCAAAAACATAGTGTTGTTCTTTGGAGAATTTGAGTGAACCAACCTCTTTTTCATTCTGGACCAGACTTGTGTTTTCTACTGCAACCCTATTATTTCTTGCTCTAGTGATCTTGTGCTTTCTCATGCTTGTAGTCAACCATGCAAAAACCCTAAGTCCAGGAGCATGCACTCCTTGGAACATTTTTGGTCCATGAAATGATGCCATTTACTTCCTGTCCAGGAATGTAGTTTTGCAAAACTTGCACTAGCAAGTTTCTCCTTTTTGCAAACCAACTTCACCACCCTCTCTTGCATCCTCAGAGACACTGATCTGGAGATTTTTGCCACTCCAAGAACTACCTAGGTGCCTTTGGCATTTTGTCAAACACCCTGAGTGCACATCCAGTTTTGGCATGACTTCAAGTTTTATTGGTGAACTTGAGCCCCCGACCAACCCACCATGTCCCTTAGCTCCATTGCTAACCCTAGACTAGACCTGTTTGTTGCCAGCCTCAACCGCGACCTCTAGGCTGCCCTGGCATTTCGTCGAGCATGTCCCGGGCATGCTCTGGGCGCGCCCAGAGCATGCCTTTGGCACCCGCGAGCGCCCGAGCCGCCGCGTCACGCCCCGCACTCAATCTAGTCCGTGACCGACCGTAGCCGGCCCGCAATGTCCCCTCCTGCACCCACCAACCCCGCAGCGCTCGCCACGTCTCCGGCAGGCCAGCCACTAGCCGCCACCGCCGCCCGACCGCTCCTGCACAAGCCAGCACCGCCCAAGCCACCAGCGCTTGCCACCTGCCTCCTGGGGCAGTGCGTGCTCATCCACAACTTCGTCCTCTAGCACTCGTCGCCGCCACATCGCCCAAGCTACAGCATGGCGGTTCACCGTCATCCTTATCGCCGGCCGCCTCGGAACAAACCTCCATCGCCTATATATGGAGCCCCGAGCTCACCCCCGCAAGCAGGCAGTCCCAAACCCTCTCCCTAGGAACCCCATTGGAAGCAAATCAACTCGGGGAGACCTCCTTCCCCATCTCCGGCAACCAGGGCCTCCCCCTCTCCACTCTCTCCACCAGGAACACTCTCTCCCTCCCGTGAACCTTCCCCCCTACTCGATTTCGATTGGGAGCCACCGCAGCCCCAAAACCACTTTGCACCCGAGGCCTCCTCCGCCGCGTAGCTCACCGTCGGCGACTCCCTCCACCCCCGCCGACCCGTCGACCACCATGAGGACCGCCCCGGTCTTGCGGTTCCATCCCGACTCTCTGGAGCCCGCGGGGAGCAGCCGTTCGCCGGCGTTGATCACCGTCGCCCCGCCATCGTTCGGGCAAAGGAGGAAGAAGGAGGGGTGGACTGGTCAAACCTGACTGGTGGGCCAGGCGGGCCCACTGTCAGTGACCCAGGTGCAGTCCACGCTGGATAAGTGGAAGCGCATTTCAAAAATGCGCCTTCGACGTGTACGTATATTCAAAACGTTTTCTTTTCTGTGTTTTTTTTAAATAACAGATTTTTGACCAAACTTTGACCAGCTGTATCTTTTTAAATACAACTCCAAATGATTTAATTCTTTTTCCTACCTCTCTCAAACATTGTCTAGTTTATTTTAAGATTTATTTGAAAAAAATTTAAAACAACTTTTTGTGCTGTTTTGATTGTATGTGTTAATTCATACATATTCTTTTAAATTGGATTTTTGAAGATTTCAAGATGTTTTGGATGCACCCTTCTTTTCCATGACCTAAAGGCAAGCATTCTGAACCCTGGTGTAATTTTTTTGTGTGTGTTGTTTGGCTCGGTGACAACACCACCCCGACACTTGCATGCGTCATTTTATGTGAGGATGTGATCCTATTCATTAGTGCATATTAGTGAATTTCATGCAAATGGAGTTGACATGTTTTGTGATGGAAATCACCGCCATACACTTTTTATGCATACCGGAAGGAATGCCGGAAAGGCCTCTGTCTTGGGTAGACGCGGTCTTGTCCCTAGTCCTCCGTCGAGACGGTCGTGTCCGGTATGGCATCACGGGGTATGTCGTATGGTGTTTCTATCTGTTGGTTGAAGTATATGCATTGTTATGCTAATCTTGCAGGAAATATTACTACCTCCTGAGTCGACCGTAGATCGAGTCTTGTTCCGGTAACCCCCATACTTGTTTCGTACTGCCACAGGTCCCTACCGTAAGTAGGGTATAGTTCAGTAAGTTGTTAACCCTTGTATTGGCACACACCATACAGAGAGGCCATGGTGGAAGATACCGGCTGCATCCGGTAGGCATGCCACCTGGTCCAGGGGCATGGGTGTTTCGGTTGTAGCCGAGGGGGTAGCTCCCCCAGTTTGCGCGCGGTATAAATTTTGTGATCCCATGCTACGTCAAGGTTGTAGCCTCCGCACTTAGAGTTTGCTTGACAGGTGTCGTGGGTGATTCCAGACACCGGTGAGTTAAGCTGGTGTGTGCAAGTCAGGTGTGTTTTCAATTAAAAGACCGTAGACAGAATTAGTCCCGATGGACTAAAGGAATCCGTTACTCGTGGGTAAAGAGTACACCCTCTGCAGAGATTAAACCTATTCAAATACTCGTGTCCATGGATAAGGATTACAGTCTGGGATGGGTCAAGTGTCGGTCTTAGTGTCGGTCTCCGGAGGAGAAACTGTTAAACCAGAACTGGGATCATGATTTGAGACTTGCGTTATTCATGATTATTATTATTATTGACTAACCCGTGATATCATTGGTTTTATTCGAATATCCCCATGATGATTCTACCTCCTGGATATTTATTGTATTTTCTTTTAAAGCCCGGTAGGTGGTGTCGCTCAGACGCCCGACTGTGGCATTTCTTTTAAAGCCCTGTATGTGGTGTCGCTCAGACGCCCGACTGTGGCATTTCTTTTAAAGCCCTGTATGTGGTGTCGCTCAGACGCCCGACTGCGGCATTTCTTTTAAAAGCCCTGTATGTGGTGTCGCTCAGACGCCCGACTGTGGCATTCCTTTTAAAGCCCTGTATGTGGCGTCGCTCATACGCCCGACTGTGGCATGATTTGTTATTCCCTTTACTTAACTGTTTACCCATGACTTACTTAAATAATATACTCGCGTGCATCATGAACCTTACACCATAGTTATCAGAATGATTATAGAACGTTTTGAAGCGTGATTATTTGTGGCTATATTATACCTGTGTTCTTAATGTTTGCGAGTACATTCAAAGTACTCACTGGCTTGTCCCTGGCTATTGTCTTGGCCAGATTGATTGCTTGGAGAGGAGCGTTGTGACGACCGCCTCGGAACCTAAGCAACGGTGTTAGCAGCCTCGCGAAGATAGGAGTTAACCCGGTCAGCTGTTCCCGTGGGAAATGGAGTCCCATAAACCGTGGTGATCCACAAAACACTTCCGCCCACAACCACTAGAAACCATTTGTTGTACTCATAGGCCGCAATGGTCTTGTACTACATGTTTTGTACTTTTGCTTGGAATTTCTGTATCAAGTTGGTGCCTCATCAGCTAACAGTAATCCTGGGGCTGGTGAGCACAACGGCCATTTTCTGGAAATTAATGCCTGAAAAAACCGGTCGTGACAGACTTGGTATCAGAGCCAGGCTGACCATTGTCTAATCCTATCCTAGTCAGGTCAATAATCTTAGGCAAACCAACCCACCAAGCCATAACCAAAACCCCAGCCAAGCTTCTCATGCAAGATAGCCCCACAGTGACCCGACACCTTTTGGCAGTCGGTGCCCAACCTATTAACCTAGCTTGTCCCTCATGCGCTAGTGACCGGATCCTAAATAGTCCTTTCTCGCAAGCGTGCGAAGGAAGACTCCGTCCCTTTTTCCTATAAAAAGGGCACGCTAGCCCCAACCCAGCACAACACAGCTGCTATCCTAAACCGAACCACAATGCCTGGTCCTGTCGTGCACAATGAGACCACAACAACCAACCTTGGAGGTTTTGTGACCATACTCGCAAACCTCACCCGTCGCGCCTATGCGCTAGAAGAGCCCCCAGAATATGTTGTGTACCAAGGGTCCATGAGCGGTGAGAGCCGTCAATTCTGGGCCACTGTGCATATCTATGGTAGGGGTCTAGCACCCGAACGCCCCTACATGTTCACTGGAAGGACGACTTCCTTTGAGCCTCAAGCCATCCAACTAGCCGCTCGAGAAGCTATAATTCATCTCCGGCACTTGTCGCCCAGAGTTAACTGTCGCTCGTTCCACTACTATCCCAGACGTGAAGGGTATGGTAGACCACCCCAAATTGCCAACGGAGATCATGAAACAGATCCTGCATTGTTGCACCTAGTGCGCTACGTAAGTGCACTAGAGGAACTGTGCGATCAGGTCACTATTGATCTTATCGCAGCTCGTGGAGAGCTGGTTCGTCGAGCGCCGGCGAGAGAAGAGGACGAGCCCAACACCGACAACCCAGTCGCGCTGTTTGGACAGCCGATCGAGTCCCTGAGAGCTACCCCAGCCATCGGCCAAGGTGTTGCAATAACCCCAGAAGTGCTTCGTCGCATATTGGGAGCACACTCCAACGGGGTTGTAGCCAACAATCTCCGAAATGGTCATCATCGCTACCCCGAGCCTGCAGCCCCTCAACCCACTCCAGCTAATTCCGACGGTGAGACGCGTGGAGAAGCCTCAACATCCACCAGGCACGCCCGCTTGGATGTAAACGAGGTAGACTAAGTCACCCGAGTAATATCGAGTCCCGGTGTATTCTCGCTTGTAATCGTGTGACCTTGTAAATAAACACCGCCTGTCGTTGAGCCCCTGCAGCCTTGCATGGGTATGCCAGCATTTCTACCCCAGGCACAGTTGCCAAAGACCCCCGATAACCCCCACAGTAACACGTCACCTCGGTGAAATATGTGTATCTGTGGCTTGACTCCGACCCGTGGAGCGGAGCTGGAAGTTCCCTTACCATTCACCATGGTAAAAGTGACCCAGCTCCAGTGCTATAAAAGGCCACCGCGTGACCTTGCCAAAGCATCTCTCACCTTGTGCACCACCCTCACAACCATTTCTTGCCATGCCGAGCCCTAGCATTCATCTGAGAACCCCAGATGCAACCCCGGGTAGTTTTGTCAAGATATTGTGGGATTTTACATGCAGTACCATGGGCACTACCCAGCCACCCCAGTACGAGCTGTTCAAATCGAGAATCACCTCTTCCACCTCGAGATATTGGGCAGCAGTGCACATCCCTCCCGTGAACTCAAACCAAGACCCAACAGAGATCTCCTTCGTGGGGAAATCTATGCCGACCCCGCTTATGGCCATAGAGGCTGCTGCATGCGAAGCGCTTGCTCGCCTTCGATTTACGTTTCCCTATGCCAGCGAACGAGGGTATTATTACTTTCCGAGCTGTGCAGCACCCGGTGGAGTAACATCTTTTCCCGGTGGACAAATTGAGAAAGACCCAGTCCTAGCCAACCTGGTCCAGTACGTCATCGCTCAAGAACGCTTCACCCAACATGTGATGGGTTATCTCCAGAGTCTCGCGGATTTAAATCCTCAGATCGCCATCGGCAGATCACTGAGGCCCAGCCAAGAGAGACGCATTCATCAACTGGTTAAACCCCTTTCCCTGATAGAAGAGGAATGTGTCTCAGTACCAGAAACGTTCTCGCAGGACCCCGTCCAGTTACCGTTTCCATTTTAGACGTCGCTGCTGTGTTCATGGTTACAACATTTAATTATGTATTGTGACTTATGCGTGATAACCTGAGCTTGCGCGACGGATAAGTTATTTGGCTTCTACTAATATGTATGGTTTTGTTGTGACTTATGCTCCTTTATTGTAACCGTTCTTCCCTCGCGAAAAATCCCGGAGAGTTCTCGTTTTTTTTCAAAGCAACCCTTAGCAAATCTCGAGGACGAGATTTTTCTTAAGGGGGGTAGTGTTGTGACACCCAAACTTTTTGACCAAGTTTTATTAATTAAAATCTTGCCAGTAGATTAAAACTATTATTTTCTGAGCTCTTTTAATTTTTGAACCTTTATCTCTCTTGTTATTATGGAGTTTTTTCCCCCAAAGTGAAAACTTTTCAAACATGTTATTGGACTTGTTTAAACCTCTCAAGAAAAACTTTTCTTTATTAGTAGAACTAATTACATAATTAATTTGACTAATCTTCATTTTATTAAAAAATGATTTCCCTTGACTATATGGCCATATTTGAACTACAACCTCTTCAAAAATTTATTCAAAAATCCCACCAGAATTTGGAGATGTCATGTGATGTTAGTAAATCACTTTTGTGCAAAAATATCTTTTATTCTTGAAATAAATTGAGCTCTACACCTAATTTTCTTCTCTGGTCTAGTGGGCATTTTTGCACTACAACCATGTTAAATATTTCCCTAGAGCCTCCACCAAAATTGTGGGATGCCAGTAGTAGGATGCCATCCAACTTTATGCAAAAACATAGTGTTGTTCTTTGGAGAATTTGAGTGAACCAACCTCTTTTTCATTCTGGACCAGACTTGTGTTTTCTACTGCAACCCTATTATTTCTTGCTCTAGTGATCTTGTGCTTTCTCATGCTTGTAGTCAACCATGCAAAAACCCTAAGTCCAGGAGCATGTACTCCTTGGAACATTTTTGGTCCATGAAATGATGCCATTTACTTCCTGTCCAGGAATGTAGTTTTGCAAAACTTGCACTAGCAAGTTTCTCCTTTTTGAAAACCAACTTCACCACCCTCTCTTGCATCCTCAGAGACACTGATCTGGAGATTTTTGCCACTCCAAGAACTACCTAGGTGCCTTTGGCATTTTGTCAAACACCCTGAGTGCACATCCAGTTTTGGCATGACTTCAAGTTTTATTGGTGAACTTGAGCCCCCGACCAACCCACCATGTCCCTTAGCTCCATTGCTAACCCTAGACTAGACCTGTTTGTTGCCAACCTCAACCGCGACCTATAGGCTGCCCTGGCATTTCGTCGAGCATGTCCTGGGCATGCTCTGGGCGCGCCCAGAGCGTGCGTTTGGCACCCGCGAGCGCCCGAGCCGCCGCGTCACGCCCCGCACTCAATCCAGTCCGTGACCGACCGCAGCCGGCCCGCAATGTCCCCTCCTGCCCCCACCAACCCCGCAGTGCTCGCCACGTCTCCGGCAGGCCAGCCACTAGCCGCCACCGCCGCCAGACCGCTCCTGCACAAGCCAGCGCCGCCCAAGCCACCAGCGCTTGCCACCTGCCTCCTGGAGCAGTGCGTGCTCATCCACAACTTCGTCCTCTAGCACTCGTCGCCGCCACATCGCCCAAGCTACAGCATGGCGGTTCGCCATCATCCTTATCGCCGGCCGCCTCGGAACCGACCTCCATCGCCTACACATGGAGCCCCGAGCTCACCCCCGCACGCAGGCAGTCCCAAACCCTCTCCCTAGGAACCCCATTGGCAGCAAATCAACTCGGGGAGACCTCCTTCCCCATCTCCGGCAACCACAGCCGCCGCTATGGTCCCGGCCATTCCGGCGCAACCAGGGCCTCCCCCTCTCCACTCTCTCCACCAGGAACACTCTCTCCCTCCCGTGAACCTTTCCCCCTACTAGATTTCGATCGGGAGCCACCGCAGCCCCAAAACCACTTTGCACCCGAGGCCTCCTCCGCTGCGTAGCTCACCGTCAGCGACTCCCTCCACCCCCGCCGACCCGTCGACCACCATGAGGACCGCCCCGGTCTTGCGGTTCCATCCCGACTCTCTGGAGCCCGCGGGGAGCAGCCGTTCGCCGGCGTTGACCGCCGTCGCCCCGCCACCGTTCGGGCAAAGGAGGAAGAAGGAGGGGTGGACTGGTCAAACCTTACTGGTGGGCCAGGCGGTCCCACTGTCAGGGACCCAGGCACAGTCCACGCTGGATAAGTGGAAGCGCATTTCAAAAATGCGCCTTCGATGTGTACGTATGTTCGAAACGTTTTCTTTTCTGTGTTTTTTTAAATAACAGATTTTTGACCAAACTTTGACCAGCTGTACCTTTTTAAATACAACTCCAAATGATTTAATTCTTTTTCCTACCTCTCTCAAACATTGTCTAGTTTATTTTAAGATTTATTTGAAAAAAGTTTAAAACAACTTTTTGTGCTGTTTTGATTGTATGTGTTAATTCATACATATTCTTTTAAATAGGATTTTTGAAGATTTCAAGATGTTTTGGATGCACCCTTCTTTTCCATGACCTAAAGGCAAGCATTCTGAACCCTGGTGTAATTTTTTTGTGTGTGTTGTTTGGCTCGGTGACAACACCACCCCGACACTTGCATGCGTCATTTTATGTGAGGATGTGATCCTATTCATTAGTGCATATTAGTGAATTTCATGCAAATGGAGTTGACATGTTTTGTGATGGAAATCACCGCCATACACTTTTTATGCATACCGGAAGGAATGCCGGAAAGGCCTCTGTCTTGGGTAGACGCGGTCTTGTCCCTAGTCCTCCGTCGAGACGGTCGTGTCCGGTATGGCATCACGGGGTATGTCGTATGGTGTTTCTATCTGTTGGTTGAAGTATATGCATTGTTATGCTAATCTTGCAGGAAATATTACTACCTCCTGAGTCGACCGTAGATCGAGTCTTGTTCCGGTAACCCCCATACTTGTTTCGTACTGCCACAGGTCCCTACCGTAAGTAGGGTATAGTTCAGTAAGTTGTTAACCCTTGTATTGGCACACACACCATAAAGAGAGGCCATGGTGGAAGATACCGGCTGCATCCGGTAGGCATGCCACCTGGTCCGGGGGCATGGGTGTTTCGGTTGTAGCCGAGGGGGTAGCTCCCCTAGTTTGCGCGCGGTATAAATTTTGTGATCCCATGCTACGTCGAGGTTGTAGCCTCCCCACTTAGAGTTTGCTTGACAGGTGTCGTGGGTGATTCCAGACACCGGTGAGTTAAGCTGGTGTGTGCAAGTCAGGGGTGTTTTCAATTAAAATGCCGTAGACGGAATTAGTCCCGATGGACTAAAGGAATCCGTTGCTCGTGGGTAAAGAGTACACCCTCTGCAGAGATTAAACCTATTCAAATACTCGTGTCCATGGATAAGGATTACAGTCTGGGATGGGTCAAGTGTCGGTCTTAGTGTCGGTCTCCGGAGGAGGAACTGTTAAAACAGAACTGGGATCATGATTTGAGACTTGCGTTATTCATGATTATTATTATTATTGACTAACCAGTGATATCATTGGTTTTACTCGAATATCCCTGAGATGATTCTACCTCCTGGATATTTATTGTGTTTTCTTTTAAAGCCCTGTAGGTGGTGTCGCTCAGACGCCCGACTGTGGCATTTCTTTTAAAGCCCTGTATGTGGTGTCGCTCAGACGCCCGACTATGGCATTTCTTTTAAAGCCCGGTATGTGGTGTCGCTCAGACGCCCGACTGCGGCATTTCTTTTAAAAGCCCTGTATGTGGTGTCGCTCAGACGCCCGACTGTGGCATTCCTTTTAAAGCCCTGTATGTGGCGTCGCTCAGACGCCCGACTGTGGCATGATTTGTTATTCCCTTTACTTAACTGTTTACCCATGACTTACTTAAATAATATACTCGCGTGCATCATGAACCTTACACCATAGTTATCAGAATGATTATAGAATGTTTTGAAGCATGATTATTTGTGGCTATATTATACCCGTGTTCTTAATGTTTGCGAGTACATTCAAAGTACTCAATGGCTTGTCCCTGGCTATTGTCTTGGCCAGATTGATTGCTTGTTGAGGAGCGTTGTGACGACCGCCTCGGAACCTAAGCAACGGTGTTAGCAGCCTCGCAAAGATAGGAGTTAACCTGGTCAGCTGTTCCCGTGGGAAATGGAGTCCCATAAACCGTGGTGATCCACAAAACGCTTCCGCCCACAACCACTAGAAACCATTTGTTGTACTCATAGGCCGCAATGGTCTTGTACTACATGTTTTGTACTTTTGCTTGGAATTTCTGTATCAAGTTGGTGCCTCATCAGCTAACAGTAATCCTGGGGCTGGTGTGCACAACGGCCATTTTATGGAAATTAATGCCTGGAAAAACCGGTCGTGACAGACTTGGTATCACAGCCAGGCTGACCATTGGCTAATCCTATCCTAGTCAGGTCAATAATCTTAGGCAAACCAACCCACCAAGCCATAACCAAAACCCTAGCCAAGCTTCTCATGCAAGATAGCCCCACAGTGACCCGACACCTTTTGGCAGTCGGTGCCCAACCTATCAACCTAGCTTGTCGCTCATGCACCAGTGACCGGATCCTAAATAGTCCTTTCTCGCAAGCGTGCGAAGGAAGACTCCGTCCCTTTTTCCTATAAAAAGGGCACGCTAGCCCCAACCCAGCACAACACAGCCGCTATCCTAAACCGAACCACAATGCCTGGTCCTGTCGTGCACAATGAGACCACAGCAACCAACCTTGGAGGTTTTGTGACCATACTCGCAAACCTCACCCGTCGCGCCTATGCGCTAGAAGAGCCCCCAGAATATGTTGTGTACCAAGGGTCCATGAGCGGTGAGAGCCGTCAATTCTGGGCCACTGTGCATATCTATGGTAGGGGTCTAGCACTCGAACGCCCCTACAGGTTCACTGGAAGGACGACTTCCTTTGAGCCTCAAGCCATCCAACTAGCCGCTCGAGAAGCTATAATTCATCTGCAGCACTTGTCGCCCAGAGTTAACTGTCGCTCATTCCACTACTATCCTAGACGTGAAGGGTATGGTAGACCACCCCAAGTTGCCAACGGAGATCACGAAACAGATCCTGCATTGTTGCACCTAGTGCGCTACGTAAGTGCACTAGAGGAACTGTGCGATAAGGTCACTATTGATCTTATCGCAGCTCGTGGAGAGCTGGTTCGTCGAGCCCCAGCGAGAGAAGAGGACGAGCCCAACACCGACAACCTAGTCGTGCTATTTGGACAGCCGATTGAGTCCCTGAGAGCTACCCCAGCCATCGGCCAAGGTGTTGCAATAACCCCGGAAGTGCTTCGTCGCATATTGGGAGCACACTCCAACGGGGTTGTAGCCAACAATCCCCGAAATGGTCATCATCGCTACCCCGAGCCTGCAGCCCCTCAACCCACTCCAGCTAATTCCGACGGTGAGACGCGTGGAGAAGCCTCAACATCCACCAGGCACGCCCGCTTGGATGTAAACGAGGTAGACTAAGTCACCCGAGTAATATCGAGTCCCGGTGTATTCTCGCTTGTAACCGTGTGACCTTGTAAATAAACGTCGCCTGTCGTTGAGCCCCTGCAGCCTTGCATGGGTATGCCAGCATTTCTACCCCAGGCACAGTTGCTAAAGACCCCCGATAACCCCCACAGTAACACGTCACCTCGGTGGAATATGTGTATCTGTGGCTTGACTCCGACCCGTGGAGCGGAGCTGGAAGTTCCCTTACCATTCACCATGGTAAAAGTGACCCAGCTCCAGTGCTATAAAAGGCCACCGCGTGACCTTGCCAAATCATCTCTCACCTTGTGCACCACCCTCACAACCATTTCTTGCCATGCCGAGCCCCAGCATTCATCTGAGAACCCCAGATGCAACCCCGGGTAGTTTTGTCAAGATATTGTGGGATTTTACATGCAGTACCATGGGCACTACCCAGCCACCCCAGTACGAGCTGTTCAAATCGAGAATCACCTCTTCCACCTCGAGATATTGGGCAGCAGTGCACATCCCTCCCGTGAACTCAAACCAAGACCCAACAGAGATCTCCTTCGTGGGGAAATCTATGCCGACCCCGCTTATGGCCATAGAGGCTGCTACATGCGAAGCGCTTGCTCGCCTTCGATTCGCGGTTCCCTATGCCAGCGAACGAGGGTATTATTACTTTCCGAGCCGTGCAGCACCCGGTGGAGTAACATCTTTTCCCGGTGGACAAATTGAGAAAGACCCAGTCCTAGCCAACCTGGTCCAGTACGTCATCGCTCAAGAACGCTTCACCCAACATGTGATGGGTTATCTCCAGAGTCTCGCGGATTTAAATCCTCAGATCGCCATCGGCAGATCACTGAGGCCCGGCCAAGAGAGACGCATTCATCAACTGCTTAAACCCCTTTCCCTGATAGAAGAGGAATGTGTCTCAGTACCAGAAACGTTCTCGCAGGACCCCGTCCAGTTACCGTTTCCATTTTAGACGTCGCTGTTGTGTTCATGGTTACAACATTTAATTATGTATTGTGACTTATGCGTGATAACCTGAGCTTGCGCGACGGATAAGTTATTTGGCTTCTACTAATATGTATGGTTTTGTTGTGACTTATGCTCCTTTATTGTAACCGTTCTTCCCTCGCGAAAAATCCCGGAGAGTTCTCGTTTTTTTTTCAAAGCAACCCTTAGCAAATCTCGAGGACGAGATTTTTCTTAAGGGGCGTAGTGTTGTGACACCCAAACTTTTTGACCAAGTTTTATTAATTAAATTCTTGCCAGTAGATTAAAACTATTATTTTCTGAGCTCCCTTTTAATTTTTGAACCTTTATCTCTCTTGTTATTATGGAGTTTTTTCCCCCAAAGTGAAAACTTTTCAAACATGTTATTGGACTTGTTTAAACCTCTCAAGAAAAACTTTTCTTTATTAGTAGAACTAATTACATAATTAATTTGACTGATCTTCATTTTATTAAAAAAATGATTTCCCTTGACTATATGGCCATATTTGAACTACAACCTCTTCAAAAATTTATTTAAAAATCCCACCAGAATTTGGAGATGTCATGTGATGTTATTAAATCACTTTTGTGCAAAAATATCTTTTATTCTTGAAATAAATTGAGCTCTACACCTAATTTTCTTCTCTGGTCCAGTGGGCATTTTTGCACTACAACCATGTTAAATATTTCCCTAGAGCCTCCACCAAAATTGTGGGATGTCAGTAGTAGCATGCCATCCAACTTTATGCAAAAACATAGTGTTGTTCTTTGGAGAATTTGAGTGAACCAACCTCTTTTTCATTCTGGACCAGACTTGTGTTTTCTACTGCAACCCTATTATTTCTTGCTCTAGTGATCTTGTGCTTTCTCATGCTTGTAGTCAACCATGCAAAAACCCTAAGTCCAGGAGCATGCACTCCTTGGAACATTTTTGGTCCATGAAATGATGCCATTTACTTCCTGTCCAGGAATGTAGTTTTGCAAAACTTGCACTAGCAAGTTTCTCCTTTTTGCAAACCAACTTCTCCACCCTCTCTTGCATCCTCAGAGACACTGATCTGGAGATTTTTGCCACTCCAAGAACTACCTAGGTGCCTTTGGCATTTTCTCAAACACCCTGAGTGCACATCCAGTTTTGGCATGACTTCAAGTTTTATTGGTGAACTTGAGCCCCCGACCAACCCACCATGTCCCTTAGCTCCATTGCTAACCCTAGACTAGACCTGTTTGTTGCCAGCCTCAACCGCGACCTCTAGGCTGCCCTGGCATTTCGTCGAGCATGTCCCGGGCATGCTCTGGGCGCGCCCAGAGCGTGCGTTTGGCACCCGCGAGCGCCCGAGCCGCCGCGTCACGCCCCGCACTCAATCTAGTCCTACCTCTCTCAAACATTGTCTAGTTTATTTTAAGATTTATTTGAAAAAAGTTTAAAACAACTTTTTGTGTTGTTTTGATTGTATGTGTTAATTCATACATATTCTTTTAAATAGGATTTTTGAAGATTTCAAGATGTTTTGGATGCACCCTCCTTTTCCATGACCTAAAGGCAAGCATTCTGAACCCTGGTGTAATTTTTTTTGTGTGTTGTTTGGCTCGGTGACAACACCACCCCGACACTTACATGCGTCATTTTATGTGAGGATGTGATCCTATTCATAAGTGCATATTAGTGAATTTCATGCAAATGGAGTTGACATGTTTTGTGATGGAAATCACCGCCATACACTTTTTATGCATACCGGAAGGAATGCCGGAAAGGCCTCTGTCTTGGGTAGACGCGGTCTTGTCCCTAGTCCTCCGTCGAGACGGTCGTGTCCGGTATGGCATGACGGGGTATGTCGTATGGTGTTTCTATCTGTTGGTTGAAGTATATGCATTGTTATGCTAATCTTGCAGGAAATATTACTACCTCCTGAGTCGACCGTAGATCGAGTCTTGTTCCGGTAACCCCCATACTTGTTTCGTACTGCCACCGGTCGCTAGCGTAAGTAGGGTATGGTTCAGTAAGTTGTTAACCCTTGTCTTGGCACACACCGTACAGAGAGGCCATGGTGGAAGATACCGGCTGCATCCGGTAGGCATGCCACCTGGTCCGGGGGCATGGGTGTTTCGGTTGTAGCCGAGGGGGTAGCTCCCCTAGTTTGCGCGCGGTATAAATTTTGTGATCCCATGCTACGTCGAGGTTGTAGCCTCCCCACTTAGAGTTTGCTTGACAGGTGTCGTGGGTGATTCCAGACACCGGTGAGTTAAGCTGGTGTGTGCAAGTCAGGTGTGTTTTCAATTAAAAGACCGTAGACGGAATTAGTCCCGATGGATTAAAGGAATCCGTTACTCGTGGGTAAAGACTACACCCTCTGCAGAGATTAAACCTATTCGAATACTCGTGTCCATGGATAAGGATTACAGTCTGGGATGGGTCAAGTGTCGGTCTTAGTGTCGGTCTCCGGAGGAGAAACTGTTAAACCAGAACTGGGATCATGATTTGAGACTTGCGTTATTCATGATTATTATTATTATTGACTAACCCGTGATATCATTGGTTTTATTCGAATATCCCCGTGATGATTCTACCTCCTGGATATTTATTGTGTTTTCTTTTAAAGCCCTGTAGGTGGTGTCGCTCGAACGCCCGACTGTGGCATTTCTTTTAAAGCCCTGTATGTGGTGTCGCTCAGACGCCCGACTGTGGCATTTCTTTTAAAGCCCTGTATGTGGTGTCGCTCAGACGCCCGACTGCGGCATTTCTTTTAAAAGCCCTGTATGTGGTGTCGCTCAGACGCCCGACTATGGCATTCCTTTTAAAGCCCTGTATGTGGCGTCGCTCAGATGCCCGACTGTGGCATGATTTGTTATTCCCTTTACTTAACTGTTTACCCATGACTTACTTAAATAATATACTCGCGTGCATCATGAACCTTACACCATAGTTATCAGAATGATTATAGAATGTTTTGAAGCATGATTATTTGTGGCTATATTATACCCGTGTTCTTAATGTTTGCGAGTACATTCAAAGTACTCACTGGCTTGTCCCTGGCTATTGTCTTGGCCAGATTGATTGCTTGGAGAGGAGCGTTGTGACCATTAAGAACCATTTGTTGTACTCATAGGCCGCAATGGTCTTGTACTACATGTTTTGTACTTTTGCTTGGAATTTCTGTATCAAGTTGGTGCCTCATCAGCTAACAGTAATCGTGGGGCTTGTGAGCACAACGGCCATTTTCTGGAAATTAATGCCTGGAAATACCGGTCGTGACATGACTGATACATGATGAACCACATCCGGCATAATTATCCATCACTGATCCGGTGCCTACGAGTTTTCCATATACTAGTTCTCGCTTATTTACTTTCCCGCTGCTACTGTTACAATCACTACAAAATACCAAAAACATTACTTTTGCTGTCTTTACTTTTGTTGCGGCTACCACCACTATCATATTACTTTGCTACTAAACACTTTGCTGCAGATACTAAGTTTTCAGGTGTGGTTGAATTGACAACTCAGCTGCTAATACTTGAGAATATTCTTTGGCTCCCCTTGTGTTGAATCAATAAATTTGGGTTGAATACTCTTCCCTCGAAAGCTGTTGCGATCCCCTATACTTGTGGGTCATCACTCATCAGCTGCTTTCTTGATCTGGGCACGCTATGAACAGAAACGGTATCAAAGTGTGAGGCAAGCAAAGATGTGAATAGTGCGAATGTAAAAGCAAAAAGGACAAATACCACAAAGTTCATCATTGGAGCTGAAGGGATCACTGAGTTGCCTTTCCTGACTAATGCGTTGTACTGGTGCTGGGCTACCTCATCAAACAAGGTGGGTTCTTCCAAAATCTCCTCAGCATACGCCGGCTTGCATACCTCCACACGGGTACTTGCAAGAAACCATGTGAGATAGTTGTTGAACGCGGCCGGGCAGTGCTCACGAAGCTGGGCTCGTTTTCCAGCCCTAGCTTGCTCCACACAAAGCGTGAACTGCACAACATACATCCTGTGATGGTTGGCTCAATCCTTGATCTTTCGCTGCTTTTTCCTATCCAACCTGCAAGTTACAAACAGAATATTAGCATCATCGAAACCGCTGAGAAGCTGCTAAGTGCTGAAGGTTAATTATATCTTACGCGTGTAGCAACTTGTCGTGTCCTCCCACTCCAGCGGGTGTGGCTGGAACAAACCAAACTGGCGGAACACCCGATGTGGCAGGTGAAGCTCAACCGCCCAGTTGCATATCAGTGGGCACCACATATGCCAGAGATCCCTGTCTCTAGTGCATATCAGATTCAGCCTGAACTCCATAGGGTTACCAAAACTCTCTCCTTGTCCATACGGCTCCCATTCCACCTGCAAAATGGGATAGAATGCAAAATTGATATTGAGTTACGATACAAGCATGATAATCACTTATGCAATGTCAATTCACCTGCTCAGGCGTGATCACATCCAGCTCGCTCTTGTACAACTTGTACATGACTGAGGGATCATCCGTCGTCTCATTTAACACATCCCACTTGTGAGCCCAAGTGGGGAGCCGTAGTGGGTCGTCTTTGTCGTCCCAATCCTCGTACTTCACGGTCTTTGGTCGTCCAATCGGCAAACGCTCCCAGCTCCATATGGAAAGTGCGAGCAGACAACCACCAATACCTCCAGAGTGCCTACAACAGGCTTCGTCCAACTGCACATAAAAGAGAACATGGTCAAATTTTCCGCAAGAGCGCATTGATAATGTATCAATGAAGTGAATAGGAAACAACTTCATACCCGTCGATACAAGTAAGCCAGTGTCGCCGAACCGCAACTCCATTTGCTATCGAAGATGGTCAACGCCTTCCGCCACATCCATGGAGCATTCTTGCATGTGCCATCAGCAAACATAGTCCTGGATATCACGTACCACATGTAGACACGAGCATATGTCTTGACCGTGTCCACATTAGCATCCTCAGGGTAATGACTAAAGTGCGATGTAATCCACGTGAAAGGAGCACTGGCTGCGACTCTTTCCTTCTTCTTGTCTTCTGCTTCTGGTTCTCGAGGCTCCGGAGGAACCATACAGATAAGGGCATGCATCTATGCGCGCCACCCATCAGAATCGGTGTTCATACATAAAGGATTCCCATTGATAGGAAGACCGGTGATCGTGGAGCGTCACGGTCATCTCCCCGGTCCGAAGATGGAAAGTGAGTGTCCCCGGCCTCCAATGATCAATAAGCATGGTGAGTGCTGTAGCATTGTTGGGTGGCGTCGACCGGCTGACCAACTGAATGAAAGGGAGAAGTCCTGACTCCCTTACATACGGTGTGTATCGCTCATCATAGCGCATCCATCCAAGGGTGACCCCATGAGACCGAAGCTTCAAAGGTGCAAGCTCCTACAAAAAACAAATCATAACATTACATATGGGGCATTTGTGTTTGAAATAAATACGAAATTCAGAACAGCAGCCACTTTCAGTATTACCCGCTGCTCCACCGACATAGCGTACGACCGGTGTTGTTTGTCCCAGTGATCATCGAGAAGCCAAACCATCCTAACAATTTCAACAAAGCATTCTTGTGAACACGATTATCTTTTCAATTCAAAAAAACTAAAGTAGGCCTACTAGATGCAAGATTCAAAGCAATATGTATCCAAAACATTCTTCTCAATACGAGTATAATTTCAGTACAAATAAACTAAACTAGGCCTACTTCATACAAATAACATTTCCATAGAAATAACATGTCAATCTATGTATCCAACCATATCTCTTAAATAAAATAAACTAAACTAGGGTTCCACAAATCAAACAAACATGGGTTGTAATACATGCAAAATTCTAATACATGCAAGATTCAAATCTAATCAAATCAAACAAGGATTCCCCAAATCTTCAAAATACCATATTTTCTATGGATAGAAAGAAGGGGATCGGAGGAGAGTACCTTCTAGGATGGATTGGTGAAGAAATGCATGGACCAAATCGTCGGATCTGAAGGATTTGGGAGAGGGGATTGAGAGGTGGAGAGGAGGAAGCCGCTGGCGCACCTGTTCTCTAACTCCTACTGTAATGAATGTGTGGGGTGGGGGAAGGGGAGCGGGCGGCTGGCATCTAAGTCACAGTGCAGCGCCTAAGGGCTAGGCGCTGCACATTACATGTGTGGCGCCTAGCTCGGAGGCGCTGCACTACTGGGTGCGGTCCCAGGGGCTGCAACGGTGGACTGGCGTGCAACGCCCCCGAGCTAGGCGCTACACCATAGGGTGTGGCGCCGGCATGGCGGGCGCTACACAAAAGGGTCAGGGGAGTGAAATAGTTTCATGGGCAGTTCATTCTGTGAAGTGATTTCGTCTAGAGGTCAAAATTGTCAAATTTTCCTTGTTCTGATGGGTGTTACTGCTTCTGTTCTTTTCAATTGGTTACTTCCTATCATGCTTTGCTTATGTTCCATATATGGTGATGTGTGTTCAGGGGTGAAAACCATGTAGGCCATGGGTGCCATTTCCAGCAGGCAGCAGAGCATAAAGTTTTAAAAGAGTGCTGCTTGACTAATTGAGCATATGCTGCTGCTACTGTTGGACAAGGTTTCCTTGTTTTATTCCTCGTCTTGCTGTTTCCATTTTCATACAGGATTACTAGATGAGGTGCTGGTAGTCCCTTAGATTTCGCACTAGATTGCATAGCATGACTCTAGAATTTTTATATTGCACACCTGGGCATATGATTCTGCTGCGAGCATAATTCCAGAGTTTATTTATCTGTGAAAGCCCGCTCATCACATGTTTTTTATCAATCCTACTCACTTTTTTCATGTCCCTTTTGTTTGTCCTGTTAAATTTTATGGAGCAAATTTTGTACTCACTGGTTAAAATATCAAGAATGCTGACTTCTGTGTTTCTCGCCATGTAAGCCATGCACTTGGGAAGCCTGAGCGTGATTAGGATTTGGATTGCATATAGATTTTATGCTATGTTTGTTTATAACCAGGTTCTGACCTAATATAGTGTAAATATGCTAATTCTTTTAATTTAATTTATGTTCAACGCAAGTAGGTTTTGTTCGTAAGTGGTATTTCTTTCGTGTGTGCATGAACATTCATGCTGTCAATTTTTCTTATCATAATCATTTACCATGTTGTTTGACAATACATTTCTACTGTTCTTTGTTCCCTTTTGAGGTTCACTGACTCAATTTTGTATGAGATTTGATAGCAATTACTGATGTCCATTCACTAAAATAATATGCTTTTCTGGCTTTGCCTAGACTTTGTGACAAGAATAAGCATGCGTCTCTGTGCCTACAAACTTGTGGGTAGTGATGAATATCTAACTAGCTTCCTATTTTAAGGAATGTACATCTGAATTACCCTCGCCCCTCTATAGAAATCAGTTTACAGTTTACTCATTCAGTTTCTAGAACTTCCTTATAGCTTTCTGAGTTTACTTCGGTCTTGCATGTGCTAGCTTTTTGTTTGTACCCTTATCTATGTTTGTTTATTTGTGTGTTTCTTGTGTGCAAGCGCTCCACTGTGTGCGTATGACTATGCGTATGATGTGCCCCTATCTATGTATGTTTCTTTGTCTGTTTCATGTGTGCAAGTGCTCCATTGTCTGTGTGTGACTGTGTTTGACAGCTTAGATGGGGTGATTCTGATTGTGTTACTGTTTATATGGTCTGTCCAATTGGTTTCATATTCATGCTTTTCTTCCAATGTCGTCTTCCCATATATGGGGATGTGTTCAGGGATGCAAACCATTTAGGTCGTTTCTAGCAGGCAGGGATCCAAAGACGTGCATTGTTCAGGCTTCTCTCCTACTGATAGATGATGATGATAGGCTTGTTGGAGAACGTTGCAGAAAACAAAAAAATTTCCTACGTTCCACCAAGATCAATCTATGGAGTCAACTAGCAACGAGAGGAGAGTGCTTCTACATACCCTTGTAGATCGCGAGCGGAAGCGTTCAAGAGAACGGGGATGATGGAGTCGTACTCGCTGTGATCCAAATCACCGATGACCAAGTGCCGAACGGACAGCACCTCCGCGTTCAACACACGTACGGTTGGGGAAGACGTCTCCTTCTTCTTGATCCAGCAAGGGAAGGAGAGGTTGACGGAGATCCAGCAGCACGACGGCGTGGTGGTGGATGCAGCAGTGATCATAGCAGGGCTTCGCCGAGCTTCTGCGAGAGGGAGAGGTGTAGCAGGGGAGAGGGAGGCGCCAAGACTTGAGGTGCGGCTGCCCTCCCTCCCCCCTTTATATAGGCCCCCTGGGGGGCACCGGCCCTAGGAGATGGGATCTCCTTGGGGGGCGGCGGCCAAGGGGGAGGCTTGCCCCCCAAGGCAAGTGGAGGCGCCCCCACCCTAGGGTTTCCAACCCTAGGAGCAGGGGGTCCAAGGGGGGCGCACCAGCCCACTAGGGGCTGGTTCCCCTCCCCACCTGGTGGACCCCCGGGACCTATCCGGTGGTCCCGGTACAATACCGGTGACTCCGAATCCTTCCCGATGGCCGGAACTAGACTTCCTATATATAATTCTTCACCTCCGGACCATTCCGAAACTCCTCGTGATGTCCGGGATATCATACGGGACTCCGAACAACTTTCGGATTATTGCATATTCATATCTCTACAACCCTAGCGTCACCGAACCTTAAGTGTGTAGACCCTACGGGTTCGGGAGACAAGCAGACATGACCGAGACGACTCTCCGGTCAATAACCAACAACGGGATCTGGATACCCATGTTGGCTCCCACATGCTCCTCGATGATCTCATCGGATGAACCATGATGTCGAGGATTCAAGTAATCCCGTATACAATTCCCTTTGTCAATCGGTACGTTACTTGCCCGAGATTCGATCGTCGGTATCCCAATACCTCGTTCAATATCGTAACCGGCAAGTCACATTACTCGTACTGTAATGCATGATCCCATGACCAACCACTTGGTCACATTGAGCTCATTATGATGATGCATTACCGAGTGGGCCCAGAGATACCTCTCCGTCATACGGAGTGACAAATCCCAGTCTCGATCCGTGTCAACTCAACAGATGCTTTCGGGGATGCCTGTAATACACCTTTATAGTCACCCAGTTACGTTGGGACGTTTGGCACACCCAAAGCACTCCTACGGCATCCGGGAGTTACACGATCTCATGGTCTAAGGAAATGATACTTAACCTTCGAAAAGCTTTAGCAAACGAACTACACGATCTTGTGCTAGGCTTTGGATTGGGTCTTGTCCACCACATCATTCTCCTAATGATGTGGTCTCGTTATCAATGACATCTAATGCCCATAGTCAGGAAACCATGACTATCTGTTGATCAACGAGCTAGTCAACTAGAGGCTCACTAGGGACATGTTGTGGTCTATGTATTCACACATGTATTATGATTTCCGGATAACACAATTATAGCATGAACAATAGACAATTATCATGAACAAGGAAATATAATAATAATCCTTTTATTATTGCCTCTAGGGCATATTTCCAACAGTCTCCCACTTGCACTAGAGTCAATAATCTAGTTACATTGTGATGAATCGAACACCCATAGAGTTCTGGTGTTGATCATGTTTTGCTCGCGGAAGAGGTTTAGTCAACGGATATGCGACATTCAGATCTGTGTGCACTTTACAAATATCTATGTCTCCATCTTGAACATTTTCACGAATGGAGTTGAAGCGACGCTTGATGTGCCTGGTCTTCTTGTGAAACCTGGGCTCCTTGGCAAGTGCAATAGCTCGAGTGTTGTCACAGAAGAGAGCGACTGGCCTCGACGCATTGGGTATGACTCCTAGGTCGGTGATGAACTCCTTCATCCATATTGCTTCATGCGCTGCCTCCGAGGCTGCCATGTACTCCGCTTCACATGTAGATCCTGCCACGACGCTTTGCTTGCAACTGCACTAGCTTACTGCCCCACCATTCAAAATAAACACGTATCCGGTTTGTGACTTGGAGTCATCCAGATCTGTGTCGAAGCTAGCGTCCACGTAACCCTTTACGACGAGCTCTTCGTCACCTCCCTATACGAGAAACATGTCCTTAGTCCTTTTCACGTACTTCAGGATATTCTTGACCGCTGTCCAGTGTTCCATGCCGGGATTACTTTGGTACCTTCCTACCAAACTTACGGCAAGGTTTACATCAGGTCTGGTACACAACATGGCGTACATGATAGACCCTATGGCTGAGCCATAGGGGACGACACTCATCTTTTCTCTATCTTCTGCCGTGGTCGGACATTGAGCTGAGCTCAATTTCACACCTTGCAACACAGGCAAGAACCCCTGATTGGACTGATCCATATTGAACTTCTTCAATATCTTTTCAAGGTATGTGCTTTGTGAAAGACCTATGAGGCGTCTTGATCTATCTCTATAGATCTGGATGCCTAATATATAAGCATCTTCTCCAAGGTCCTTCATTGAAAAACACTTATTCAAATAGGCCTTAATGCTGTCCAAAAGTTCTATATCATTTCCCATCAAAAGTATGTCATCCACATATAATATGAGAAATGCTACAGAGCTCCCACTCACTTTCTTGTAAACGCAGGTTTCTCCATAAGTCTGCACAAACCCAAATGCTTTGATCATTTCATCAAAGCGAATGTTCCAAGTCCGAGATGCTTGCACCAGCCCATAAATGGAGCGCTGGAGCTTGCATACTGTGACGCCCGGATAATTAAGCGACAGTAAAACTCTGCTAATGATGCCACGTCACCTCTGTCACTGTAGTTAATCTCGGATTAGTCAAAACTGATTCAAATTCAAAATATAATTTAAGGCAAACAACAAAAGTTTTCAAACTTTAAGACTAAACTGTCTGGGTTGAGCCAAGTAATGCATAGTTAACTATGGTGGAGAAACCACACCTTTATATAATATTCAAATACTATTATATGAAATAAAATAGTAGCAAAACAATTAATTAGATGTCCTTTTGCAATTAATAAAATGTTAAGATATTTTATTTAGTTGCCCAAAATTATTGGGGCAGTAGCATAACTTTAATACTAAATTAGGAATATTGCTTTTATATTTTATAAAAGTAGTAAATAGAAAATAACTATAACAGAAAAGATAATATAAATAAAAAGAAAAAGGGTAAAACACAGAAAAAACAAAATCAACAAAAAAGTAAAAGAACCCCCCGGTGGCCAACTGGGCCTCGGCCCAGCCGGCTGGCCACAGCCCCGGGCAGGCCGGCCCACCCCGGCGCCCCATTAGGTCACCCCGAGCCCCACCCTGGTCAAACCCTAGGCTGACCGCACCACTCCCACTTCTCCCCGCCGCCCCCACGATCTGGATCGAGCCCCGATCCCCCACTCGCTCCCCGCACGCCTCTCTCTCCCCTTTCCCCGCCTGGATCGGGGCAGATGACCCCGACCCCTTCGCCACGCCGCCACCGCTCAGCGCCTCCGGCGACCTCGCGCCCCTGACACCAGCGCCCGCCTCCTCAACCCCCTTCCCAGCGCCCCCACACTCGGCTGGTTCTGGATCGGGGAGGGGCCCGATCCCGCACCGTCGTGCGCCCCTGACGACGGTGCCTCCTCCCCGGAGCCCCCGCTCGTCGACGCCATCGTCCCGCCCTGCCTGTCCACCACCGGCACCTTCGGACCTCAGCGCGCCCCGTGGTCCTCATCCACCCCATCAGCGCAAGGCCACGGTGCCCCCCCATCGCCGGATCGTCGTCGCTCCTCCGCGTCGACTTGCTACTTCGACGCCTCCACGCCCCCTCGAGCTCGCACGCGACCTCCCCTGTGAGCCCCTTGCCAAATCCCCCTCCGCCTCCTGCCGTAGGTCGCCGTCCGCGCTCTGACCCTGCTCCGCCCTGGATGCGTCGCCCCGTGCCCGTGCGTGGCCTCGCCGTGGTTGCCCGCCACCATGTGTGGCTGCGCCCGCGCTGCGACTGCTCCCGTCCCCTGCTGCGCCGCTCTACTTGCTGCTTCTGCCGCTGCCGCTCGACCCGCCCGCGTCGCGGCCGAACCCCCGCTCGCCCGTGCCTCTACGGCACCTGCCGCGACGCCCTACTCCGGCGAGCCGCCGTGGCCACCGCCCCATGGGGGCCTCGTACACCTAACGGGCGCCCACGCCCGGCGCCCGCAACCGCACCCGCTGGCGCCCAGCGCCGCTCTCCCAGGGCCACTGCCAAAGGGGCCCCACGCCCTGTGTTAAAAAAATGTATTAAAATGATTAATTAATTGGTTGATTAATTAATTAACTTAATTAACTTTGTTTAATTAACCCAACGAACAATTTAGTCTAATTAAGCCTGTTTAATTAAACGGTGCCAATGACAGCGGGACCCACATGTAAGTTTGACTCAGTCAACTGCACTATTGACTGTTGATGTTGTGATGATGTCATGCTGATGCAATAACTCCTTTTAGGTTTATTAATAAATTTAGAAAATGAATTAAAAACTTTGAAAATTAATATTAAATAATCCGTAACTCGGATGAAAATACTTTGTACATGAAAGTTGCTCAGAACGACGAGACGAACCCGGATACGCAGCCCGTTCATCCACCAGGCATCCCTAGCTTAGCAAACTCGCAACTTTCCCCCTCCGGCTCTTCTGCCCGAAAACGCGAAACACCGGGGATACTTTCCCGGTTGTTTCCCCCCTTCACCGGTATCACCTAGTACTGCGTTAGGGCACACCTAGCACCGCGTATTGCCGCGTCTTGCTTTGTGTTACATTTGATTGCTCTGTTATTTATTGTGTTCCCCCTCCGTTACTTCTTTCCGGTAGACTCCGAGACCGATGCTGATGCCCCTGTGGTCGACTACGTCACCGAAGATCCCTCTCTCTTGCCAGAGCAACCAGGCAAGCCCCCCCCCTTGATCACCAGATATCGCCTACTCTCCTCTAATACTGCTTGCATTAGAGTAGTGTAGCATGTTACTGCTTTGGTTATTCCTATTCCGATGCATAGCCTGTCTTTGATACTGGTGTTGATACCTTTACCTGCAATCCTACTTGCTTAGTATAGGATGTTAGTGTTCCATCAGTGGCCCTACACTCTTGTCTGTCTGCCATGCTATACTACTGGGTTGTGATCACCTCGGGAGGTGATCATGGATATATACTATACTTTAAACATGATACATGTGGTGACCAAAGTCGGGTTGGCTCGAGGAGTACCCGCGAGTGATTCACGGATTGGGGGCTGAAAGGACCTTTGTCCCGACGGCCCTCTGTGTGGATCTTTGTGGCGGAGCGGCAGGGCAGTTTGGGGCTACCTGGGTGAGAGGTGAGCCTGGCCCTGTTGGCGATCGCGGAAACTTAACACGCTTAACGAGATCTGGGTATTTGATTTGAGTCTGGCCATTTGGTCTATACGCACTAACCAACTACACGGGAAAGATATGGGCACTCGGCGTCGTGGTATCAGCCGAAGCACTTCTTGACGTCAGCGACTGAGTGGCGCGCGCCGCATTGGATCGTAAGCTCGCACTTGTATTAAGGGGGCTAGATCTGCTTCCGGTCACGTACGCAACGTGCAGGTGTGCTCAGGGCGATGGGCCCAGACCCCTGCGCGCATTGGTTTAGACCGGCGTGCTGACCTCTCTGTTGTGCCTAGGTGGGGCTGCGACGTCTTGATCTTCCGAGGCCGGGCATGACCCAGGAAAGTGTGTCCGGCCAAATGGGATCAAGCGTGTTGGGTTATGTGGTGCACCCCTGCAGGGAAGTTAATCTATTCGAATAGCCGCGTCCCTCGGTAAAAGGACGATCCGAAGTTGTACCTTGACCTTGTGACAACTAGAACCGGATACTTAATAAAACACACCCTTTCAAGTGCCAGATACAACCCGGTGATCGCTCTCTAACAGGGCATCGAGGAGGGGATCGCCGGGTAGGATTATGCTATGCGATGCTACTTGGAGGACTTCAGTCTACTATCTTCTATATGCTGCAAGACGGAGTTGACCAGAAGTGTAGTCTTCGATAAGACTAGGTATCCCCCTCTTATTCTGGCATTCTGCAGTTCAGTCCACTGATATGGCCCTTTACACATATATCCATGCATATGTAGTGTAGCTCCTTGCTTGCGAGTACTTTGGATGAGTACTCACGGTTGCTTTTCTCCCCCTTTTCCCCCTTTCCCTTCTACCCGGTTGCCGCAACCAGACGATGGAGCCCAGGATCCAAACGCCACCCTCGACGACGACTCCTACTACTCTGGAGGTGCCTACTACTACGTGCAGCCCGCTGACGATGACCAGGAGTAGTTAGGAGGATCCCAGGCAGGAGGCCTGCGCCTCGTTCGATCTATATCCCAGTTTGTGCTAGCCTTCTTAAGGCAAACTTGTTTAACTTATGTCTGTACTCAGATATTGTTGCTTCCGCTGACTCGTCTATGATCGAGCACTTGTATTCGAGCCCTCGAGGCCCCTGGCTTGTATTATGATGCTTGTATGACTATTTTTATTTGTAGAGTTGTGTTGTGATATCTTCCCGTGAGTCCCCGATCTTGATCGTACACATTTGCATGCATGATTAGTGTACGATTGAATCGGGGGCGTCACACATACCTTGTTAGCATTCTGAGGATCGACAAAACCTTCCGGCTGCATCATATACAATTCTTCCTTAAGAAAGCCGTTGAGGAATGCCGTTTTGACGTCCATTTGCCATATCTCGTAATCATAGTATGCGGCAATTGCTAACAAGATTCGGACGAACTTCAGCTTTGCTACGGGTGAGAAGGTCTCATCGTAGTCAACCCCTTGAACTTGTCGATAACCCTTAGCGACAAGTCGAGTCTTATAGATGGTAACATTACCATCCGCGTCTGTCTTCTTCTTAAAGATCCATTTATTCTCTATCGCTCGCCGATCATCGGGCAAGTCTGTCAAAGTCCATACTTTGTTTTCATACATGGATCCTATCTCGGATTGCATGGCTTCAAGCCATTTGTTGGAATCTAGGCCCACCATTGCTTCTTCATAGTTCGAAGGTTCACCGTTGTCTAACAACATGATTTCCAGGACAGGGTTGCCGTACCACTCTGGTGCGGAACGTGTCCATGTGGACCTACGAAGTTTAGTGGCAACTTGATATGAAGTTTCATGATCATCATCATTAACCTCCTCTCTAGTCGGTGGAGGCACCACAGAAACATTTTCTTGAGCTGCGCTACTCTCCAGTTCAAGAGGCAATACTTCATCAAGTTCCACTTTCCTCCCACTTACTTCTTTCAACAGAAACTCTTTCTCCAGAAAGGACCCGTTCTTGGCAACAAAGATCTTGCCTTCGGATCTAAGGTAGAAGGTATACCCAATGGTTTCCTTAGGGTATCCTATGAAGATGCATTTTTCCGACTTGGGTTCGAGCTTTTCAGGTTGAAGTTTCTTGACATAAGCATCGCATCCCCAAACTTTTAGAAATGACAGCTTAGGTTTCTTCCCAAACCATAATTCATACGGTGTCGTCTCAACGGATTTAGTCGGTGCCCTATTTAAAGTGAATGTAGCTATCTCTAGAGCGTATCCCCAAAATGATAGCGGTAAATCAGTGAGTGACATCATAGATCGCACCATATCCAATAGAGTGCGATTACGACGTTCGGACACACCGTTACGCTGAGGTGTTCCAGGCAGCATGAGTTGTGAAACGATTCCACATTTCCTTAAGTGCGTACCAAATTCGTGACTTAAATATTCTCCCCCACGATCTGATCGTAAGAACTTGATTTTTCTGTCACGTTGATTCTCAACCTCACTCTGAAATTCCTTGAACTTTTCAAAGGTCTCAGACTTGTGTTTCATTAAGTAGACATACCCATATCTACTCAAGTCATCAGTGAGAGTGAGAATATAGCGATAGCCACCACGAGCCTCAACACTCATTGGACCGCACACATCAGTATGTATGATTTCCAATAAGTTGGTTGCTCGCTCCATTGTTCCGGAGAACGGAGTCTTGGTCATCTTCCCCATGAGGCATGGTTCACACGTGTCAAATGATTCGAAATCAAGAGACTCCAAAAGTCCATCTGTATGGAGCTTCTTCCTGCGTTTGACACCTATGTGACCAAGGCGGCAGTGCCACAAGTATGTGGGACTATCATTATCGACCTTACATCTTTTGGTATTCACACTATGAATATGTGTAACATTACGTTCGAGATTCATTAAGAATAAACCATTCACCAGCGGGGCATGACCATAAAACATATCTCTCATATAAATAGAACAACCATTATTCTCGGATTTAAATGAGTAGCCATCTTGCATTAAACGAGATCTAGATACAATGTTCATGCTCAAAGCTGGCACTAAATAACAATTATTGAGGTTTAAAACTAATCCCGTCGGTAAATGTAGAGGTAGCGTGCCGACAGCGATCACATCGACCTTGGAACCATTCCTGACACGCATCGTCACCTCGTCCTTCTCCGGTCTCCGTTTATTCCGCAACTCCTGTTTTGAGTTACAAATATGAGCAACTGCACCGGTATCAAATACCCAGGAGCTACTACGAGTACTGGTAATGTACACATCAATTACATGTATATCACATATACCTTTAGTGTTGCCGGCCTTCTTGTATGCTAAGTATTTGGGGCAGTTCCGCTTCCAGTGTCCCTTTCCCTTCCAATAAAAACACTCAGTCTCAGGCTTGGGTCCGTTCTTTGACTTCTTCCCGGTAACTGGCTTACCGGGCGTGGCAACTTCCTTGCCGTCCTTCTTGAAGTTCTTCTTCCCCTTGCCTTTATTGAACTTAGTGGTTTTATTCACCATCAACACTTGATGTTCCTTTTTGATTTCTACCTCTGCTGATTTCAGCATTGAATACACCTCAAGAATGGTCTTTTCCATCCCCTGCATATTGTAGTTGATCACAAAGCTCTTGTAGCTAGGTGGGAGCGACTGAAGGATTTTGTCAATGACCGCCTCGTCCGGGAAGTTAATGTCCAGCTGGGACAAGTGGTTGTGTAACCCAGACATTTTGAGTATGTGCTCACTGACAGAACTATTTTCCTCCATCTTACAACTGTAGAACTTGTCAGAGACTTCATATCTCTCGACCCGGGCATGAGCTTGGAAAATCATTTTCAGCTCTTCGAACATCTCATATGCTCCGTGCTTCTCAAAACGCTTTTGGATCCCCCGTTCTAAGCTGTAAAGCATGCCGCACTGAACGAGGGAGTAATCATCAGCACGCTGCTGCCAAGCGTTCATAACGTCTTGGTTCTCTGGGATGGGTGCTTCACCTAGCGGTGCTTCTAGGACATATTGTTTCCTGGCAGCTATGAGGATGATCCTCAGGTTCCGGACCCAGTCCGTATAGTTGCTGCCATCATCTTTCAGCTTGGTTTTCTCTAGGAACGCGTTGAAGTTGAGGTTGACATTAGCGTGGGACATTTGATCTATAAGACATATTGCAAAGTTTATTTAGACTAAGTTCATGATAATTAAGTTCATCTAATCAAATTATATAATGAACTCCCACTCAGATTAGACATCCCTCTCGTCATCTAAGTGATACATGATCCGACTTGACTAGACCGTGTACGATCATCATGTGAGACGGACTAGTCATCATCGGTGAACATCTCCATGTTGATCGTATCTTCTATACGACTCATGTTCGACCTTTCGGTCTTCCGTGTTCCGAGTCCATGTCTATACATGCTAGGCTCGTCAAGTTAACCTAAGTGTATTGCGTGTGTAAATCTGGCTTACACCCGTTGTATTCGAATGTTAGAATCTATCACACCCGATCATCACGTGGTGCTTCGAAACAACGAACCTTCGCAACGGCGCACAGTTAGGGGGAACACTTTCTTGAAATTGATATGAGGGATCATCTTATTTACTACCGTCGTTCTTTAAGCAAATAAGATACAAAACATGATAAACATCACATGCAATCAAATAGTGACATGATATGGCCAATATCATATTGCTCCTTTTGATCTCCATCTCTGGGGCGCCATGATCATCTTCGTCACCGGCATGACACCATGATCTCCATCATCATGATCTCCATCATCGTGTCTTCATGAAGTTTTCACGTCAACTATTACTTCTACTACTATGGCTAACGCTTTAGCAATAAAGTAAAGTAATTACATGACATTTATGTTGACATGCAGGTCATAAATAAATTAAGACAACTCCCATGGCTCCTACCGGTTGTCATACTCATCGACATGCAAGTCATGTTTCCTATTAGAATAACATGATCATCTCATACATCACATATATCATTCATCACAACTTTTGGCCATATCACATCACAAAGCACTTGCTGCAAAAACAAGTTAGACGTCCTCTAATTGTTGTTGCATGTTTTATGTGGCTGCAATAGGGTTCTAGCAAGAACGTTTTCTTCCCTACGTAAGAACCACAACGTGATTTGCCAACTTCTATTTACCCTTCATAAGGACCCTTTTCATCGCATCCGCTCCAACTAAAGTGGGAGAGACAGACACCCGCTAGCCACCTTATGCAACTAGTGCATGTCAGTCGGTGGAACCTGTCTCACGTAAGCGTACGTGTAAGGTCGGTCCGGGCCGCTTCATCCCACAATACCGTTGAAGCAAAATAAGACTAGTAGTGGCAAGAAGGTTGACAACATCTACGCCCACAACAAAATTGTGTTCTACTCGTGCAAAGAGAACTACGCATAAACCTAGATCATGATGCCACTGTTGTAGAACGTTGTAGAAAACAAAAAAAAAATCCTAAGTTCCACCAAGATCAATCTATGGAGTCAACTAGAAACGAGAGGAGAGTGCTTCTACATACCCTTGTAGATCGCGAGCGGAAGCGTTCAAGAGAACGGGGATGATGGAGTCATACTCGCCGTGATCCAAATCACCGATGACCAAGTGCCGAACGGACAGCACCTCCGCGTTCAACACACGTATGGTTGGGGAAGACGTCTCCTCCTTCTTGATCCAGCAAGGGAAGGAGAGGTTGATGGAGATCCAGTAGCACGACGGCGTGGTGGTGGATGCAGCAGTGATCGCAGCAGGGCTTCGCCGAGCTTCTGCGAGAGGGAGAGGTGTAGCAGGGGAGAGGGAGGCGCCAAGACTTGAGGTGCGGCTGCCCTCCCTCCCCCCCCTTTATATAGGCCCCCTGGGGGGTGCCGGCGCTAGGAGATGGGATCTCCTTGGGGGGGCGGTGGCCAAGGGGGAGGCTTGCCCCCCAAGGCAAGTGGAGGCGCCCCCCACCCTAGGGTTTCCAACCCTAGGCGCAGGGGGGCCCAAGGGGGGGGCGCACCAGCCCACTAGGGGCTGGTTCCCGTCCCCACTTCAGCCCACGAGGCCATCCGGGATGGGTGGCCCCACCCGGTGGACCCCCGGGACCTATCCGGTGGTCCCGGTACAATACCGGTTACTCCGAATCCTTCCCGATGGCCGAAACTGCACTTCCTATATATAATTCTTCACCTCCAGACCATTCCGGAACTCCTCGTGACGTCCGGGATATCATCTGGTACTCCGAACAACTTTCGGATTACTGCATATTCATATCTCTACAACCCTAGCGTCACCGAACCTTAAGTGTGTAGACCCTACGGGTTCGGGAGACAAGCAGACATGACCGAGACGACTCTTCGGTCAATAACCAACAGCGGGATCTGGATACCCATGTTGGCTCCCACATGCTCCTCGATGATCTCATCAGATGAACTACGATGTCAAGGATTAAAGTAATCCCGTATACAATTCCCTTTGTCAATCGGTACGTTACTTGCCCGAGATTCGATCATCGGTATCCCAATACCTCGTTCAATCTCGTAACCGACAAGTCACTTTACTCGTACTGTAATGGATGATCCCGTGACCAACCACTTGGTCACATTGAGCTCATTATGATGATGCATTACCGAGTGGGCCCAGAGATACCTCTCCGTCATACGGAGTGACAAATCCCATTATCGATCCGTGTCAACTCAACAGATGCTTCCGGGGATGCCTGTAATACACCTTTATAGTCACCCAGTTACGTTGTGACGTTTGGCACACCCAAAGCACTCCTACGGCATCCGGGAGTTACACGATCTCATGGTCTAAGGAAATGATACTTAACATTCGAAAAGCTTTAGCAAACGAACTACACGATCTTGTGCTAGGCTTAGGATTGGGTCTTGTCCATCACATCATTCTCCTAATGATGTGATCTTGTTATCAATGACATCTAATGCCCATAGTCAGGAAACCATGACTATCTGCTGATCAACGAGCTAGTCAACTAGAGGCTCACTAGGGACATGTTGTGGTCTATGTATTCACACATGTATTATGATTTCCGGATAACACAATTATAGCATGAACAATAAACAATTATCATGAACAAGGAAATATAATAATAATACTTTTATTATTGCCTCTAGGGCATATTTCCAACAAGGCTGAGCAGAAAAGTTTGACTCTTGTAACACTCACTTGGTTGGCTTCCACTCCTTTGCGTGGCCGATTTGGCATCCAATGCATCACATGCCCTTTTCCTTGTTTATCTCACTCACTCATTGATGACCCACAAGTATAGGGGATCTATCGTAGTCCTTTCGATAAGTAAGAGTGTCGAACCCAACGAGGAGCAGAAGGAAATGATAAGCGGTTTTCAGCAAGGTATTCTCTGCAAGTACTAAAATAAGTGGTAACAGATAGTTTTGTGATAAGGTAAATTGTAACGAGCAACAAGTAACAAAAGTAACAAAAGTAAATAAAGTGCAGCAAGGTGGACCAATCCTTTTTGTAGCAAAGGACAAGCCGGAACAAACTCTTATATAAGGAAAAGCGCTCCCGAGGACACATGGGAATATCGTCAAGCTAGTTTTCATCACGTTCATATGATTCGCGTTCGGTACTTTGATAATTTGATATGTTGGTGGACCGGTGCTTGGGTGCTGTTCTTACTTGAACAAGCATCCCACTTATGATTAACCTCTATTGCAAGCATCCGCAACTACAACAAAAGTATTAAGGTAAACCTAACCATAACATGAAACATATGGATCCAAATCAGCCCCTTACGAAGCAATGCATAAACTAGGGTTTAAACTTCTGTCACTCTAACAACCCATCATCTACTTATTACTTCCCAATGCCTTCCTCTAGGCCCAAATAATGGTGAAGTGTTATGTAGTCGACGTTCACAGAACACCACTAGAGGCTAGACAACATACATCTTATCAAAATATCAAACGAATACCAAATTCACATGACTACTAATAGCAAGACTTCTCCCTTGTCCTCGGGAACAAACGTAACTAATCACAAAGCATATTCATGTTCATAATCAGATGGGTAATAATATGCATATAGGATCTGAACATATGATCTTCCACCAAATAAACCAACTAGCATCAACTACAAGGAGTAATCAACACTACTAGCAACCTACTAGCACCAATCCCAGACTTTGAGACAAGAATTGGATACAAGAGATGAACTAGCGTTTGGAGATGATATGGTGCTGGTGAAGATGTTGATGGAGATTGCCCTCTCCCGATGAGAGGAGCATTGGTGATGACGATGGTGATGATTTCCCCCTCCCGGGGGAAGTATCCCCGGCAGAACAGCTCTGCCGGAGCGCTAGATTGGTTCCGCCTCGGTTCCGCCTCGTGGCGGCGGAGTCTCATCCCGAAAGGTTGCTTCTTATTTTTTTTCTCATCGAAAGACTTCATATAGCAGAAGATGGACGTCGGAGACCCACTAGGGGGCCCACGAGGTAGGGGACGCGCCCTAGGAGGGGGGCGCGCCCCCACCCTCGTGAGCAGGGTGTGGGCCCCCTGGACTTCATCTTTGGCGAGGATTTTTTTCTTTATTTATTTTAAGATATTCCGTGGAGTTTCAGGACTTTTGGAGTTGCGCAGAATAGGTCTCTAATATTTGCTCCTTTTCCAGCCCAGAATTCCATCTGCCGGCATTCTCCCTCCTTATGTAAACCTTGTAAAATAAGAGAGAATAACCATAAGTATTGTGACATGTTGTGAAATAACAGCCCATAATGCGGTAAATATCGATATAAAAGCATGATGCAAAATGGACGTATCACTCATCACAGCACCCTTTTCCCTGTTTTTGTTCCTTAATTTTTCTTATCATAATAATCATGTTTACCATGGTCTTATGTGGATATCATTTTCTTTTTTTGTATTACTGTTGTCCGATCACTGGACTAATGCTTTTTCTAAGTATTTCATGTATGATATAGACAAATGTCACATTTGCTCATCCTTGTGTTGCTAAGGACACTAATGGGTTGGGTTTGCTTACAGCGCAGGTATATTTATGTTTTTTTACATTTCGTGATGTTGATGTTGTGGTCCCAAAATGCTTATTTAGCCATGTTTTCCTTGTTCACTTCACAAGATTATGTATTCATGCTGATAGTATGTTACTATTTCTAGGACCGATAATTCTATAAAGAATCATTGGAATATGTTTTTTACATTTTGCGATGCTCATGTCTGCAGTCCCAAAATACGTATTTAGTCATGTTTTCCTTGTTCACTTCACAAGTATTCATGTTGATAGTATGTTACTCTTTCCAGGACAGATAATTCTATAAAGAATAATTGGAATATTTCTTTGAGAAAGACGTTAGATGTCTATAGCACCAGAAATATTTTGGCAATTCCAAGACTAATTGGCCTTGATGACTTACGGATAAACAGAAGACGGCTGCTTCTGAGTGCCATCTTGATCTGAACAGCTCATGATTCTAATCTTAGCTCACCTCTACAGGGTTCCTATCACTTTTTGTTTTACCAACTAAGGTAATCAAATTTTGATCTTCAGCTTGCAAATTTATCATCTTATGGGAGGGAAAGGTTTGCATGTACATGAGCTCTGATTTTCTACATATATACTTGAATTGCTTTGGATTTGTCGGATTACTATTCTACATGATGTTCTCCATGATTCACTTGATTTGTTACTTTGAGTATTTTCCTGGTGAGTTCTTTAGGTTCATCTTGTGACACAAAATACAATTTTGGTACGTGCAGACTCTGAAATTTGGTGATAAAGAAGGTACCTCCTAATTTTCTCTCTGGCTCTCTTACACTTTTGTTTATATAACAGTAGTAGCCTCCAGGCTTGTAGTTGGGTAATGCAGAGAGAGGATTAGAATCAAAGAAGTAAAATAATGCAGAGGTTAAGGTTCTGAACGGAAAGCTTGAACAAATAGTTTAGTTTTTCTCATGTCTTCGATTAGTTTCATCCAATCTATGTATGTTTCTTGGGTGCAAACGCTCCATTGTGTCTGTGTGACTGTGTGTGTGACTGACTATTTGTGTGTGTGACTGACTGTGTGCGTGTTTCTTTGTTTGTTTCTTCTGTGCAAGCGCTCCATTGTGTGTGTGTGTGTTTTCTGTGACTCTGTGTCATTTTTTGACTGTGACTGTGTATTGATTGTGACTGTGTATATCTCTCTATGTGTGTGTGTTGACTGACTGTGTGTCATTGTGGAACCGCTCCATAACTACCAGTTGGCACCTGATAATGCATGGATATTTCTATATAAGGTCATGGGCATATAATTTTTATGACCTACATACCTCTGTAGTTGGTAGTATCATTGCCCTTTGGACACTCTTCAATGCATTGTTGTATATTTTCCTACCACAAGTATGTTGTTTGTGCTCAGAATGATGTATATGTAGAATCCAGGGGTGGATGGAGATTTTCAGGATGGCTAATCTGATTTGTTATGGTTCTGATGGTGTGCTTCTGGTGTTTGAACTGAAGTCGTGGATCACCCATCAACCTTGTCTATGTTTGTATGGTAATCCCTCCCGAATTTAACTCCTACCAATTTTGTACACAATATTTATCTCATGGTTGGTAATACCTTATGAATGCATATCACACATTTTAGCTAGTTATATAGTAATGCCATACTCCTTTGGACGTTCTGTATATTCAAGTGTGGTGAGCTCACATATTGTGTCAGTATCTACCTACGTAGCTGAATTATTTCCGGATAGGACAGAGGTGCAATGTTTACATCCATGGCAGAAGGTTCTTTAACACTGAACTCATCAAAGGTCCTTGGACTCAAGAGGTTTGTCATTGCACTCCTGACTTTGCTCGAGAAGAAAAACATCTTGTACATTTTACAGTTATATTTATGATATTTTTTTACAAGAAGATGACAAAATTATTGACCTTGTAAACAAGTATGGACTAACAAAATAATCTCATTGCAAGGTATTCTTTTGATTGTTTAATTTTTATATGGTTTGCTGAAATGCATTTTCCCCCTATGTGCAAGGTAAACACACTGGTAAGAATTCACGTGATCATTTAGATCACTCGAGGGATGTCTATCTAAGTGGGAGTTCTTAAGTAATTTGATTAAGTGAACTAATTTATAATGAACATAGTCCTGATAGTATTTGCATATCTATGTTGTAGATCAATAGCTCGTGTATAGCTCCCCTATTTTATTTTTTGATATGTTCCTAGAGAAAAACTAAGTTGAAAGATGATGGTAGCAATAATCCGGACTGGGTCCGTGATCTGAGGATTATCCTCATTGTTGCACAGAAGAATTATGTCCTTGATGCACCGCTATGTGATAGACCTATTGTAGGAGCAGATGTAGACGTTATGAACGTTTGACAAGATCGATATGATGACTACTTGATAGTTTAGTGCACCATGTTTTACGGCTTAGAATTGGGGTTCAAAGACGTTTTAAACACCATGGAACATATAAGATGTTCCAAGAGCTGAAATTGGTATTTCAGACTTATGTACGTGTTGAGAGGTATGAGACCTCTGATAAGTACTTTCCTACAAGATGGAAGAGAATAGCTCAACCAATGAGCATGTGCTCAGAATGTCTGGGTACTACAATCGCTTGAATCGAGTGGGAATTAATCTTCCAGCTAAGATAGTGATTGAGAAATTTCTCTAGTCACTATCACCAAGCTACTAGAACTTCGTGATGAACTATAATATGCAAGGGATGACAAAAATGATTCCCGAGCTCTTCGCGATGCTGAAATCGGCGAAGGTAGAAATCAAGAAAGAGCATCAAGTGTTGATGGTTAACAAGACCACTAGTTTCAAGAAAAAGGGCAAGGGAAAGAAAGGGAACTTCAAGAAGAATGGCAAGCAAGTTGCCGCTCCCATGAAGAAGCCCAAAGCTGGACCCAAGCCTGAAACTGAGTGCTTCTACTGCAAAGGAAATGGTCACTGGAAGCGGAACTGCCCCAAATACTTGGCGGATAAGAAGGATGGCAAAGTGAACAAAGGTATATTTGATATACATGTTATTGATGTGTACTTTACTAGTGTTCATAGTAGCCCCTGGGTATTTGATACCGATTCATTTGCTAAGATTAGTAACTCGAAACAGGAGTTGCAAAATGAACAGAGACTAGTTAAGGGCGAGGTGACGATGTGTGTTGGAAGTGATTCCAAGGTTGATGAGATCACCATCTCACACTCCCTCTACCTTCGGGATTAGTGTTGGACCTAAATAAATGTTATTTGGTGTCTGTGTTTAGCATGAATATGATTGGATCATATTTACTGCGATACGGTTATTCATTTAAGTCAGAGAATAATTGTTGTTCTATTTATATGAATAATACCTTCTATGGTTATACACCTTGGTTTATTGAATCTCGATCGTAGTGATACACGTATTCATAATATTGATGCCAAAAGATGCAAAGTTGATAATGATATTGCAACATATTTGTGGCACTGCCGTTTAGGTCATATTGGTGTAAAGCGCGTGAAGAAACTCCATGCAGATGGTATTTTGGAATCACTTGATTATGAATCATTTGATGATTGCGAACCATGCCTCATGGGAAAGATGACTAAGACTCCGTTCTCCGGAACAATGGAGCGAGCTACTAACATATTGGAAAGAATACATAACGATGTATGCGGTCCGATGAGTGTTGAGGCACACGGTGGGTATCGGTATTTTCTGACCTACACAGATGATTTGAGCAGATATGGGTATATCTACTTGATGAAACCCAAGTCTAAAACATTAAAAAAGTTCAAAGAATTTCAGAGTGAAGTGGAGAATCATCGTAACAAGAAAATAAAGTTTTTACGATCTAATTGCGGAGGCGAATATTTGAGTTACGAGTTTGGCCTTCATTGAAAACAATGTGGAATAATTTCACAACTCACACCACCTGGAACACCACAGCGTAATGGTGTGTCTGAATGTCATAATCGTACTTTATTAGATATGGTGCGATCTATGATGTCTCTTACCGATTTACCGCTATCGTTTTGGGGTTATGCATTAGAGACAGCTGCATTCACGTTAAATAGGGCACCGTCTAAATCCGTTGAGACGACACCGTATGAATTGTGGTTTGGCAAGAAACCTAAGTTGTCGTTTCTTAAAGTTTGGGGTTGCGATGCTTATGTGAAAAAGCTTCAGCCTGATAAACTCGAACCCAAATCGAAGAAGTCCGTCTTCATAGGATACCCAAAAAGAAACTGTTGGGTACACCTTCTACCACAGATCCAAAGGCAAGATCTTTGTTGCTAAGAATGAGTCCTTTCTAGAGAAGGAGTTTCTCTCGAAAGAAGTGAGTGGGAGGAAAGTAGAACTACATGAGGTAATTGTACCTTCTCTCAAATTGGAAAGTAGCACATCAGAGAAATTTGTTCCCCTGATGCCTACACCAACTAGAGAGAAAGTTAATGATGATGACCATAAACTAGAGAGAAATTCGTTCCTCTTATGCATTATGTTCGATATCAAGGAAAGGCAATTCTTGCATCAAAAGGCACTTTTTTTGAAGAAGAAATGGAAATGCTACCATATCAATTTCTGGCAATATTATTTCTGTTTTTGGACTCAGCCGCGAAGAATCCATATAAACCAATTAGCAAACTCTTGCTTCAATTTTATGGCGTACCTTTCAAGTGTACCAAAAAGTTCTTTGTTAGTAAGGAATCAAATGCTGGAGAATTCATTTCTAATAGATACTCGAATGAAAAAATTTGATACCATAGTCCCCGCTACTCTCCTCATAGGATACTTATCAAAAGCTCAATTTTGTACTGGATCGGGGCATCCTATTAGTAAACCCATTTGGACAGATTTATCAGATTGGGATATTCTTGATCGATTTGGTCGGATATGTAGAAATCTTTTTCATTATCATAGTGGATCTTTGAAAAAACGGACTTTGTATCGACTAAAGTATATACTTCGACTTTCATGCGCTAGAACTTTAGCTCGTAAACATAAAAGCACGGTACGAACTTTTATGCAACGATTGGGTTCGACATTTTTAGAAGAATTTTTTATGGAAGAAGAGCAAGTTTTTCAAGTTACTACTAGACCTCGTAGGTCGAACATAGCATGTTCCGCACCAGAGTGGTACGATAATCCTGTTCTGGAAGTCATGTTACTAGACCATGATGAACCTACGAACTATGAAGAAGCTATGATGAGCCCAGATTCCGATAAATGGCTTGAGGCCATGAAATCTGAGATAGAATCCATATATAAGAACAAAGTGTGGACTTTGGTAGACTTGCCCGATGATCGGCAAGCCATTGAGAATAAATGGATCTTCAAGAGGAAGACGGACGCTGATGGTAGTGTTACTATCTACAAAGCTCGAATTGTCACAAAAGGTTTTTCGACAAGTTCAAGGTGTTGACTATGATGAGATTTTCTCACTTGTATCGATGCTTAAGTCTGTCTGAATCATGTTAGCAATTGCCACATTTTATGAAATCTAGCAAATGGATATCGAAACTGCATTCCTTAATGGATTTATTAAAGAAGAGTTGTATATTATACAACCAGAAGGTTTTGTCAATCCTAAAGGTGCTAACAAAATGTGCAAGCTCCGGCGATCCATCTATGGACTGGTGCAAGCATCTCAGAATTGGAATATACGCTTTGATTAGTTGATCAAAGCATGTAGTTTTATACAGACTTGTCGTGAAGCCTGTATTTACAAGAAAGTGAGTGGGAGCACTACAACCTTTCTGATAAGTATATGTGAATGACATATTGTTAACCAGAAATGATGTAGAATTTTCTGGAAATCATAAAGGAGTGTTTGAAAGGAGTTTTTCAAAGAAAGACCTCGGAAGCTGCTTACATATTGGGCATCAAAACCTATAGAGATAGATCAAGACACTTGATAAGACTTTCGATGAGTACATACCTTGATTAGATTTTGAAGGAGTTCAGTCAAAGAAGGAGTTCTTGCCTGAGTTGTAAGGTATGTAGTTCGGTAAGACTCAAAACCCGACCACGAAAGAAGATAGAGAGAGAATGAAATTCATTCCCTATGCCTCAACCATAGGTTCTATAAAGTATGACATGATGTATACCAGACCTATTGTGTACCTTTCCATGAGTTTGGCAAGGGGGTACAATAGTGATCCAGGAGTAGATCACTGGACAACGGTCAAAATTATCCTTAGGTGCCTAAAGAGGACTAAGGAAATGTTTCTCGGTTATGGAGGTGACAAAGAGTTCGTCGTAAAGGGTTACGTCATGCAAGCTTTGACACTGATTCGGATGACTCTGAGTCTCAATCTGGATACATATTGAAAATGGGAGTAATTAGCTAAAGTAGCCCCGTGTAGAGCATTGTAGACATAGAAACTTGCAAAATACATACGGATCTAAATATGGCAGACCCGTTGACTAAACTTCTCTCACAAGCAAAACATGATCACACCTTAGTACTCTTTGGGTGTTAATCACATGGCGATGCAAACTAGATTATTGACTCTAGTAAACCCTTTGGGTGTTTGTCGTGGTTTTATCATGGCAGATGTCCTCATGAAAGGACTTAGTCATGCAGCCATTGCTACGGGTTAGCTTGAAGGGGTTAAAGAGGACACAGGGACGCAAGGGAGTTTTATACTAGTTCGGCCCCTTCGATGAAGGTAAAAGCCTATGTCTAGTTGTGATGGAATTGATGGGGTTTCGATGACCAGGGAGCAAACAAGCTTCACCTAAGTCTCGAGTTGTTGTCTGTTGTCCTTGAACCGCCGCCGGGTCGTCCCCTTATATACACGGGTGACGCTCGTCGGTTTACAGAGTCCCAACACCGGCTCATATACGTGTCCGGTTTGGTCTCTCCTTATTCCTAACTTACAACACAAGTTTACATATCAACGCCGGTTTACAGCTACAGGCCTTAAACCGATCGTGGGCCTTAAGCCCTCATCTACCTTCATGGGTTTTATCATACTTAACTACTGATGAAGTTAACCCGGCCCAGATAGGCCGGTTTACGCCCAGTAGTAATATCCCCAACATTAGGCCCCAGATTGATTTGAACAGGATCATGTCAATCCTTAGCAAAAACTTCATCTTCAACATCTTCTGGTAATTTGGTGAACCGCCGTGAGGTCATCTTCTTTGATTACTGTAAATCGAAGTGACGTCATTTGTCATAAAGTAACTATCCATGATACCTTCTTGTTTAATAGATCCGCGATAACCGAGGTGACAACTCCATTTCCAAAACTCGCAGCCCCTTGATTTACGCGCCTGACACACGTTCCTTGCCTTATAAATAGGACCGAAGGGTCATTTCTTTTTCCCCTTCGTGCCTTTCTGCTTCGTCTTCCTCGCGTCGCCCTAGCTTTGGAGCTCCGCCGCCGCCGTCAACTTCTGCATCGACCTTGGCCACTGCATCACCCTGAACGCACCAGAGCACCGCGGCGACCTTCCGCATCTTCCTCAGCTCCGGTAAGTCTTCTATCCTTTCCACCTCAGATCTGTTCTAGGGTTTCGCAGTTCTTCAGTGTTCATCGTCCGCTGCTTGTTTATACGACAGCTCTTTATATGAACCTGCGAATCTTTGCCTTGTGTAGTGGTAGTTGTTTAACCTCCGTCTTTACTTACACATCTCAAAGCCATAGATCTACCTGTACCTTTACTCATTGGTTCAGTATTGTTCTATTTGAACTTGAATATTCATCTCCTTTCTGGACATGTTCCAGATCCAAAATTGTAGTATAACTTTGTGAGATCTGTTTTTGCGTACTTACTCATCTTCTATCTCGATTGTTCCATGGGTAAACTGGGCGGTTTAACTTCATAGAAAAATTGATAAGCCGGTATATGTACCATTAGTCCCCTGGTTGAACCGCCGGAATTCCTTATCCAGACCCTGCCGCTTTGTAAAACTCCGGTTTAGAAATAACTGTCTCCGGTTTAGTAATATACGCATCAGGGTATAGCTTTCCAATATCTTATTGAACCGGCAATTGCTACTTTGCAGATTGCACTATGGCCAAACAAGTGTACGAGTGCAACTGGGTTCCTTCTCGTGTGACTGAGACTCAACTGACCAATTTAGTCACGACTGGCGCTTTAAGCAGACAGGACGTTATTCATTGGAGGGTCCCAGGCACAGAATGTCCTCCCCAGCCTAAAGAGGGAGAGGTGGTTGTTTTTGCTGATCATCTAGCCCGGGGCTTCAATCCTCCCGGTTCAAAATTTTACTGGGACGTCCTAGCCAATTTCCAACTCCGTTCGCAAGATACATGCCCAAACTCTGTAACCAACATCTGTCACTTTCAAGTGCTCTGTGAGGTGTTCTTTCAAGAGGAGCACACAGTTGAATTATTCAGAGATTGCTTCCATTTAAACCGCCATACTGAATTTACTGACGGTCCCAACACAGAGTTAGGCGGTATGGCGATTCAAAAGAGGAAAGAGGTCACTTACCCTCACGCCAAACTGCACAGCCATCCCAAAGAGTGGAATCAAACATGGTTCTACTGCAAAGATACCTCTCCTTCTGACGAAAATCCTTTGCCGGGTTACCGTCCAGAGCGGCTTAGCAACACACATCCTTTCCCACAGAGGTTGACCGCTAAGGAGAGAAGCAAATATGCTCCTCAATTATCCAAACTCAGGGCCTTCATGGCTAATGGGATGATAGGGGTCGACCTTGCTCGCTGCTGGATATCGTGGAGAATATTGCCCTTAAGCCAGCGCTCCGGTTTGATGTGCGAGTACACAGGAAGTGAAAAAGACCCTCTCCGACACATTGACATCCAGCTCTCAGACGACGAAGTCACAGAAGCTGTGAAAAAGATACTGAATGAACCGGAAGCTGTCTGCGCTCAAACCGGCCTAGCTCCCTTTTGTGCCATCAACAAACCGCCAGCTGTAAGACTCATACCTTGTATTTTTTATTGAATCTGCCTGCTCAAATTATCAATTGTTAACATCAACATCTTTCAAACAGGGCGATGATCCGTTTTGGAGCAAGAAACCTCCGCAAGAGAAACCGGAGAAGCCAGAGAAACCGGAGAGACCAACCCGGCCCAAGACCAGAGTTGTGAAGAGGCCCGCTAACAGGAAGAAAACCACTACATCTTCTGATCCGACAGTTGACGATGATGTGGGTAACCCGGACCTTGAGGTAGAGCTTGATTCACTTGGCTTATTTTTCACACGCCTTATTGATAATGACCATTGTCAGGATGACGCGGAAGGCAGTCAGGCTGATGCTGTAGAGGTAATCACTCTGTCCTCCGATTCAAACCCTTTGCCTTCACTAAAAATCCGTCGGGCAAACCAGAAAGTTAAATTTTCTCATCCTCTTGCTTATTTGGATCCAAACTTTCTTGTGAATACACAAAAGCACGAAGCCCGCCGCACAACCCGGCACAACGGCCAGGTAGTTACCTCCGCCGGTTTACCGAACAGTCCGGTTAACGCCATTCAGAGGTCTCTAACTCTCTTGTCAATGCTTGTCCTCAAGAGGGTTGTTTTCGTTAACCTCTTTATCCATCTGACTCCGATTATCAAGGGCCTTCTCCTTCGTCGTCTGGCGAGTCATCAGCCACCCAGCTTCCACCTCTCAAAACAGTGCTTGGGTGAGTCATATTCCTAATTTCTGATGTATTACTTTGTAACATATACTGTACTGATCCTTCTTATCCCTTTCAGGGCCAAACCTAGGCCAAGCAAGAAGGCTCGTCTGGACAAAGCGGCAGAAGAAAATACCGTTCCTGAACTGGATAAAATACCAGATCCTGAAGCGGCTATTCGTGAAGACGTGCTGAATGACCCACCACTGCAAGATCATGACTTCGTCACTGAAGAGGCACATATTGATACCACAGGCTCTATTGATCAGCCCGCAAGCCCTGTCCGGATTGACAACACAGCTAGCCCGAAGTGAACTGACAAAACAGCAACTCCATTACAAACCGGCGAAGCAAAAGATGATGATGTTATCATTATTGGCATTGGTCGCACAGAGCCAAGCAATCCTATCGTTTTATCCAAACATACTGCCAAAGAGGAATTTGCTGCAATTGGCAAAGGCAAATGGAATGCCGAATTGGCCACTTATGTTGCCTTGAATGCCCAAGATCTCCATTCCGGCTATCTGAACCAGCTGTATACCGGCCGTGACTATGAAGCCGGTCTGGTTAATATGATGAAAGACAAATATGAGGTAACTTACGCATGCTTCTCTGTCTGTATATTTCAATCTGTTAACTCCCATAGCCCCCAAGGGCCGGTTTAAGATATCAACTTAAACCGGGACTTGCCAATATGAACTGCAATGTGTTTTAAATTTTGCTGATGTAGCCCCCAAGGGCCGGTTTAACTCAATGAAGTTGAACCGAGACTTTAGGTAATAACGATTGCAGCATCATCAATTATTGAGCAAATAGCCATTAGCCCCCAAGTGCCAAGTTGAATACTTGTATTGAGCTTGGGACTTTATGAAAAATTGTAGTATGAAGAGCAAATACGCATTAGCCCCCAAGTACCAAGGGCCTAACTTGTTATGCGGTTGGTACTTCAATTCTGTACCGTCATCTGAATCATGTTATGGTCTGCATGCAGGCTGAGCTGAGCAAAAGGGAAAGCCAAATCGCCAATCTGCAAGAAAATCTTAAGTCCCAACAAGTTGAAACCTCCAAGGCAAAGGAGGAGTTAACCAGCGCTTTAAGCGTCATGGAAAAGCTTAAGGAGGGCTACAACAAAGAGCGGGCGGATTGGGCCACTGAAAAATCCGCTTTAACTCAGCGAGCAGAGAATGCCGAGGCTGCCCTCAAACCAGTAGTAGATGAACTGACCAGCATAAATCGGCAAGTGCATGCCATGACCGCTGCTGTTTTTGGTAAGCCTTCTTGATTTCTGAATTAACGAGGCCTTCTTATGTAACTGTCGGTTTATTAACCCATTGTATGATACATGGACACGCATTGGTCACTTGGGATCAGACGTGCGGAAGAAACTGAAGGCCGCCTATACCTTGATAGAGCAATTGTATAGTGGTGCGCAGCGGATCATCTCTACTGCTTCTCACAACAACCCAGCGCCCGCCTTGATCCAAGATACCCTTAAAAGGTTGTCTATGCTTCCTGCCCGGGTTGAAGAGCTGAAGAAATCTGCTGCTCGAACCAGTGCTATAAACGCCTTGATCCGGGCAAAAGCGTGGGTGCCGGATTTCGATCATGTTGAAGCGGCTCAGGGCTATCCTAGCTTGAAGGAAGACGGGTCACGGTTCAGTGAAGCGGATCTGCGAGCGATAAACCGAGAGGTGCGCCCTCTAGCTTGTCAATTGGTTGAAGAGGCAGATTTATCTCACTATCAAGCCCAATATGATGACCAAAACAAACGAGTGGCCGCACCAATTCCTGAAGCGGAGAACCTTATCCCTCCAATCCGTAAGCATACTTACGCTCCTGACATTGAACCGTCATTGTTGATCAATGATGAAGCTGTCTTTCAAGCATTAACTGGAATCGACTGGACAACTGTTGATTTCCAGCCGCTGGGTAGAGAAGCAGAAGTTGAAGCGGCGCGGGATGACCCGCAACCTTCAGGCCAAGTGGGTGACCAAGCATGAACCGGATACCGGTTTAAATTACTGCTCCTTTGCGTGACACATAAGCAATGATCATATCTGGGCACCGTGTTGCCTTGTAATAGGCTAGCCGATACACTGTATTTTGATATGCCTTCGTGCATAGTTATTGCAACTTATGCTTCCTTTGGATGATCAATCTCCAAACTATTTTCTGCAGCCAAAAAATCTTAAAGTGTCGCCGCGGTTGTACCGCCAGGCGGGTTATGATATCTATATATATGAAATCGAATGTTTTAGATTTAATCATATGATCCGATATTGTGACACATAATACCTGCCGTCGTTGGGCATGAAGTTAGCTTTGCCAATCTTGAAGCGGTATTTTATAAACCCATATTGTTGGAGGAGAAAGCTCCTGTGTATATAATGTCGGTTTACTAGGTAAACCACTCTGGGTTATGATAAACATCGGCGTTACTCCATAATAGGATGTTAACAAAAAATCAAACCGGGCAAATAGTCTTCGGATTAAGAATTGACCGTGTGCCATTTATGGATAGTCAAACCGGTTTAAAAATTGTCAGTTTAAAACCACAGCAAAAAGAGATTTATCCAAAGAGAAATAAAATTCAAGCAAAGGCAAACATAAAACTATTTGCAAAAAGAGGCTTGTTGAGCCGATCAAGTAGCATTACCATGGTCGGACACGACCAAGCTCCCAATAGGCGTAGCTATAGTCTAAGTCAGCCAGGTCCCCAAATGATGCATTGGCATTACGCCGATCAAGAGGTGTAGCAATGATTCGGGTTCGACCAAAGCCCCCAAGTGATTCTGTGGCCTTAGGCCGATCAAGAGGCATGACTGGTTCAGACTTGACCAAGTCCCCAAATAATTCTGTGGCTTTCGCCTATCAAAAGGTGTTGCATTGGTTCGGACACGACCAAGCCCCTAAGTGACATGATTGAAGGCTTTTTTGAAAAAAGCTAACTCAAGGGGTAAACCGGAGGCCGCTTTAAGACAAAAACTCCGGGTAACCACACATGATGGAAAAATAACAGATACCTCGCTTTAGCTGAGGCTCCGGTTTATTGCATTGATCATAATATATACATAAGTAGAGCCAACGGCTCAGGTATAGTAAGGCCGTAGATGAGCTATGTTCCACGGCCTGTTGGTCTCCTCCTCTGATGTACGTGAGTCTTTATGCTCTCGAATATCGATCAGGTAGTATGACCCGTTGTGCAGATTCTTGCTGACCATGAAAGGTGCCTCCCAAGGTGGGGATAACTTGTGCATATCAGTCTAATCTTGGATGAGCCGGAGTACCAAATCTCCCTCTTGAAAGGTTCTGGTTCTAACTCGGTGACTGTGATAGCGACGGAGATCTTGCTGGTAAATCGCCGAACGGGCGGCCGCTAAGTCTCGCTCCTCATCCAACAAGTCCAAAGCATCTTGCCGTGCTAACTCGTTGTCCGCTTCAACATAAGCCGCTACACGAGGTGAGTCATGACGGATGTCATTGGGGAGAACCGCCTCCGCTCCGTAGACCATAAAGAACGGCGTGTATCCTGTTGATCTGTTGGGTGTGGTGTTGATGCTCCATAATACGGATGGTAACTCTTCAACCCAACAACCCGACGATGTTGCAAAGGAACCATAAGCTGGGGCTTGATGCCTCGCAAGATCTCTTGATTAGCCCTCTCTGCTTGACCATTGGACTGAGGGAGAGCCACTGATGAAACGTCGAGCCGGATGTGCTCACGTTGACAGAACTCCTTCATAGCACCTTTGGACAAATTGGTACCATTATCAGTGATGATGCTGTGTGGAAAGCCAAACCGGAAGATAACCTTTTTGATGAATTGAACCGCCGTAGTTGCATCACACTTTCTTACTAGCTCCGCTTCCACCCACTTTGTAAACTTGTCAACCGCCACCAAAAGGTGGGTCTTCTTGTCCTTGGACCTTTTGAAAGGCCCAACCATATCTAGCCCCCAAGTTGCGAACGGCCAAGTAATTGGAATCATCCTCAATTCTTGAGCCGGCACATGAGCGCATCTTGAGAACTTTTGACAACCATCACATCATCTGACCAGGTCTTCCGCGTCAGCATGAGCAGTCAACCAATAGAAGCCGTGGCGAAATGCCTTAGCCACCAAAGATTTTGAACTGGCGTGGTGACCACATTCTCCTTCATGGATCTCACGCAAGATTTCACAGCCTTCCTCAGGAGACACACAACATTGAAACGCCCCAGATACGCTGCAATGATGCAGCTCACCATTGATAATAGTCATGGACTTGGACCGCTGGATTATCTGCCGGGCTAGAATCTCATCCTCTGGTAACTCGCCCCGGTTCATATATGCAAGATAGGGAATCGTCCAATCTGGGATGACATGGAGAGCTGCCACCAATTGAGCCTCCGGATCAGGAATAGCCAAATCATCTTCACCAGGGAGCCTGACAGACGGATTGTGCAAAATATCCAAGAAGACATTAGGCGGAACCGGTTTACGTCGAGAACCTGACTGGCTTAAAGTGTCCGCCGCTTCATTCTTCCGTTGGTCCACGTGATCCACCTGATAACCTTTAAAGTGACCTGCAACAATATCCACCTCGCGACGATATGCTGCCATGAGCGGGTCCTTAGAATCCCAAGTTCCAGACACCTGTTGAGCCACCAGGTCTGAGTCACCGAAGCACTTAACTCGGCTTAGATTCATTTCCTTAGCCATCCGGAGACCATGGAGTAAGGCTTCATACTCAGCTACATTGTTAGTACAAGGGAACATTAAGTGGAGACCGTAACAGAACTTATCACCTCGCGGGGAAGTTAATATGACTCCATCCCTCGAGCCCTCCAATTGCCTGGACCCGTCAAAATGAATAGTCCAATAAGTGTGATCCGGCTTCTCTTCAGGTGCTTGCAGTTCTGTCCAGTCATTGATGAAATCCACAAGTGCTTGAGACTTGACCGCCGTTCGAGGTACATATTTTAACCCATGAGGTCCAAATTCTATAGCCCACTTAGCAATCCGGCCAGTTGCTTCTCTATTCTGGATTATATCTCCCAAGGGAGCAGAGCTGACCACTGTGATGGGATGACCTTGGAAGTATTGCTTAAGTTTCCGGCTTGCCATGAAAACTCCATATACCAGCTTCTGCCAATGCGGGTACCTTTGCTTGGACTCAACAAGCACCTCGCTGATATAGTAAACCGGACGCTGAACCGGATACTCCTTGCCTGCCTCTTTGCGCTCCACCACAATAGCTATGCTGACTGCACGAGCATTAGCTGCGACATATAGTAGCAACGGTTCTTTGTCAATTGGAGCAGCAAGAACAGGCGGATTGGCTAGCTGCCGCTTTAAATCCTCAAATGCTTTATCCGCAGCAGAACTCCAGACGAATTGATCCGTCTTCTTCAGCATCTGATACAAAGGGATCGCCTTCTCACCAAGGCGGCTGATAAACCGGCTCAACGCGGCAATCCGGCCTACCAGGCGTTGAACGTCATTTATACACTTTGGTTTAGCCAGGGAGGTGATAGCGGTGATCTTCTCCGGATTAGCCTCAATTCCCCTGTTGGACACCAAAAAACCCAATAACTTGCCTGCCGGTACACCAAAGACACACTTGGCCGGGTTGAGCATCATCTTGTATGTCCGTAGGTTATCAAAGGTTTCCTTCAGATCGTTAACCAGAGTCTCCTTCTTCCTTGACTTAACCACAATATCATCCACATAGGCATTTACATTGCGGCCAATCTGTTTATGAAGGAAATTCTGTACACAATGTTGATAAGTTTCCTAAACACTCTTAAGACCAAAGGGCATAAACACATAGCAGAAGGCTCCAAAGGGAGTTATGAACGCCGTCTTCTCCTGGTCCTTAACTGCCATCTTGATCTAATGATAACCAGAATATGCATCCAGGAAACTCAAACGCTCGCAACCCGCCATAGCATCAATAATTTGATCAATACGGGGGAGGGCGAAAGGTTCTGCTGGACAAGCCTTGTTAAGATCTGTGTAATCCACACACATGCGCCACGTGCCTTTTTTCTTAAGGACCATCACCGGATTGGCCAACCATTCAGGATGGAAAACTTCAACGATAAAGCCAGCCGCCAAGAGCCTGGCTACCTCTTCTCCAATAGCTTTGCGTCTTTCTTCATTAAACCGGCGGAGAAACTGTTTCACCGGTTTGTACTTGGGATCAACATTAAGAGTGTGCTCAGCGAGTTGCCTAGGTACACCTGGCATGTCAGAAGGCTTCCATGCAAAAATGTCCCGATTCTCACGGATGAACTCGATGAGCGCGCTTTCCTATTTTGGATCCAAGTTGGCACTAATATTGAACTGCTTGGACAAATCGCCAGGTACGAAGTCAACAAGCTTAGTCTCAGCTGCCGATTTGAACTTTAGGGCCGGATCATGCTCTGTAGTTGGCTTCTTCAATGGAGTCATGTCTGTCGAATCAACATTGTCCTTATAGTATTTCAGCTCCTCGGTGGCGCAAACCGACTCTGCATAAGCCGCATCACCTTCTTCACATTCCAAAGCGATCTTGTGGCTGCCATGAACAGTTATCGTTCCCTTGTGACCCGGCATTTTGAGCTGTAAATAAACATAACAGGGTCGTGCCATAAATTTGGCATTAGTCGGGCGTCCAAACAGGGCGTGATATGGGCTCTGGATCTTCACCACCTCAAAAGTCAACGTATCTGACCTGGAATCATGATCATCTCCAAAGGCCACTTCCAGAGCTATATTGCCAATAGGATATGCTGACTTACCAGGTACCACACCATGGAATACCGTATTGGACGGTTTAAGATTCTTATCTATTAGTCCCATACGGCGGAAGATTTCATAATATAGGATGTTAATGCTGCTCCCTCCATCCATGAGCACCTTTGTGAATTTATAACCTCCCACCTGAGGTGCCACCACCAACGCTAGCTGACACGGATTGTCAACCCGGGGAGGGTGATCCTCTCTGCTCCATACAATTGGCTGCTCAGACCAGCGTAAATAACAGGGCACGGCCGGTTCAACAGAGTGTATCGCCCGCTTATGAAGCTTATGGTCCCGCTTGTCCAAGCTAGTGGTGAAGACATGATATTGCCCACTATTCAACTGCTTCGGGTGACTCTGATAACCCGACTGCTGCTGTTGATTGTAGCCGCTTTGATTACCTTGGTTGTGTTGTCCGCCCTGATTGCCATTAAAGCATGAACCGGAATTTCCTCCGCCGTGACCCGGCCCATGAGATCCCGATGCTGAACCGCCACCTGACCCGTGATCATACCGGAAAGTGTTAGAATTTTTGAACTCCTGCATGATGTAACAATCTTTCCAAAGGTGGTTGGTTTGCATCTCCTTCGTCCCATGCTTTGGACAAGGCTGGTTTAACAGGTAATTCAAGCGGTCCAGGTTGGGACTAGGCGCACCGCTGCGATTCGGCGGTTTACCCTTTCGTCCCTGGCCCTTGTCCTGTGCGTTGGTGTTAGCCACAAAGTCCATGCTTTACGCTTGCCTCCTTTTCCATGACCCGCCGAGTTGTGCGGCTGTCCCTTGGAGTTGCTGCTCTTCTTTCCCTTCCCTGCCTTATCATCATCAGACTCGGGATCCTTGGTACTATCGGAGTCAGCATACTTAACTAGTGCATCCATGAGGGTTCCCATATCATTGCAATGGCGCTTCAACCGCCCCAACTTCAGCTTCAGAGGCTCAAGCCGGCAGTTGCCTTCCAAAGTTATCACCGCTATATCAGCATTGATGCGGTCGGATGAATGCAACATTTTCGAGACCCGGCGCACCCATCGGGTTATCGATTCTCCTTCCTCCTGGACACAGGCCGCTAAGTCCACTATTGACATAGGCTGTTTACATGTATCCTTGAAATTCTGGATAAACCGGGCTCGCAATTGGGCCCATGAACTGATAGAGTTGGCCGGCAAACTTTTTAACCAAGTGCGGGCCGTCCCTTCAAGCATCATGGTGAAGTACTTTGCACACGCCGCTTCATCCACATCAAGCATCTCCATGGACATCTCATAACTCTCCACCCATGTTTCCGGAGACAAGTCGGCAGTGTAATTTGGCACTTTGCGCGGGCCCTTGAAATCCTTGGGCAGGCGCACATTACGTAAAGCGGGGACAAGGCACGGCACCCCCAAAGAGCTAGAAGTAACTCCTGGCTCGACCGATGTGGTCGGACGAACCGGCATGAGCTGACGAGCCTCATACTATGCCGCTAACTCGGCCTCCCTGCACGCTCGGGCCCGGTCCACCACTTCCTGGGCATCACCAACACCACCTGCCGGATTGTTGCCATGGGGCGCTTCATGGTTTCGTGCATTACTTGACACGGCCGGTTCATCCATACGCCTGTTGTAACTTCGGCTTGGGCGAGGGGTAGGGTGAATCCGGTCGCGGATGTATGAATATGCTTCCTGTTGAATCAAAGTTGTTCAAAGAAGCTCCTTAACCCAGCGCGTCTCCACCGCCTGCGAAGAATCACCTTCGATCGGGATGGCCTCCAGTCGTGAAGCGGCAGCCACGAGGTTGTCCATTGGATTGGAATAATGACCCGGAGGCATCGGGACAGGCTGCGGTATAATGTTATTCTGACGAGGCGGGTCCATTAAGCGTGGCTGAATCAGCGCATCAGCTCCGGGAGCCTCCGCCTGGTTTATCACCGGCGGGTTACTGGCCCCTGCTCCTGGAGTGTTGAAGAGGCACCTCGCGTCGTAAACCGGAGGCAGGCGAGACCGTTGCTTCCTTTTCAAGACTTCGTGCGATGCGTTCTGATCCAGCATAAGCCGGTAAGCCTGCGCATCCAAAGCGGCCCGCTCTGCAGTCATCCTGGCATTCTCAGCTGCTAGGTCGGCCTTGGCTTGAGTGATCTGATCCCTCACCTTCACAATTTCCGCATCGTGGGCGTTCTGATCCGCCGGATTAGCTTCTGCCATGAGCGTAGACAATGTATCAAACAGATCAGATAAAACTTGAGCCGGCGGGTGCACAGGGCCTCCTGCCCCGGCTGCCGTCGCCGTCTCTGACCCGGAGATCATTGCTGCTGCAGTCGAAGATTGGATCGCTGCTTGTGTACCGGCCATGAATATTCCAACCCGGTTGGGCAGATCGGAGGAGTTCGGAATACTGTCGCCATCGGAACAGCCCCCAATCGGGCCATCTTGTAGCTGATAAAACGATTCGGTTTCTCCGGTTGATGACTCGTCGCCGGAATAAACGACGGTCTCACCACCAGATTCCGATCCATCCTCATAGTCTCCTCCGTGGATGACTCCCACGAAGGCACGCTTCACGGCCGGTTTAACCTGGGCGGATCATGCACGCTGAGCCGTTCCGACGAGGTCGGTGCAGATGTCCGGCTCAGGGCCCGGTTCACCGATCTTGCCAATGAAGACGTGTATGCCACCAAAGGGGACCCGGTACCCGTACTCAATTGAGCCGGCCTCGGGGCCTCATCCTGCATCGTCGATGTAGAGCTTGCCGCGACGACTCTTGGTCATCCGGCCCATAGCATAACCCTTGAGTCCTTCGAAGTTGCCCTCCAAGAACCTGAAACCATCGTGCGATAGCCCCACGGTGGGCGCCAACTGTCATGGTTTTGTCACGGCAAATGTCTTCATGAAAGGACTTAGTCATGTAGCCATCGCTACGGGTTAGCTTGAAGGGGTTAAAGCGGACACAGGGATGCAAGGGAGTTTTATACTAGTTCAGCCCCTTCGATGAAGGTAAAAGCCTACGTCTAGTTGTGATGGAATTGGTGGGGTTTCGATGACTAGGGAGCAAACAAGCTTCGCCTAAGTCTCGAGTTGTTGTCTGTTGTCCTTGAACCGCCGCCGGGTCGTCCCCTTATATATACGGGTGATGCCCGCCGGTTTACAGAGTCCCAACACCGGCTCATATACATGTCCAGTTTGGTCTCTCCTTATTCCTAACTTACAACACAAGTTTACATATCAACGCCGGTTTACAGCTACAGGCCTTAAACCGATTGTGGGCCTTAAGCCCTCATCTACCTTCATGGGTTTTATCATACTTAACTACTGATAAAGTTAACCCGGCCTAGATAGGCCGGTTTACGCCCAGTAGTAATATCCCCAACAGTGTTGGTCACATGGCTATGTGAACTATGGGTGTTAATCACATGACGGTGTGATCTATTGGTGTTAAATCACATGGTGATGTGAACTAGATTATTGACTCTAGTGCAAGTGAGAGACTGAAGGAAATATGTCCTAGAGGCAATAATAAAGTTGTTATTTTATATTCATTTATATCATGATAAATGTTTATTATTCATGCTAGAATTGTATTAACCGGAAACTTGATACATGTGTGGATACATAGGCAAAACATAGTGTCCCTAGTAAGCCTCTACTAGACTAGCCCATTAATCAAAGATGGTTAAGTTTCCTAACCATAGACACGTATTGTCATTTGATGAACAGGATCACATCATTAGGAGAATGATGTGATGGACAAGACCCATCTGTTAGCATAGCCTAATGATCGTTGAGTTTTATTGCTATTGCTTTCTTCATGTCATATACATATTGCTTTGACTGTGAGATTATGTAACTCCCGGATATGGGAGGAATGCCTTGTGTGCTATCAAACATCACAACGTAACTGGGTGATTATAAAGATGCTCTACAGGTATCTCCGAAGGTGTTTGTTGAGTTGGCATAGATCGAGATTAGGATTTGTCACTCCGAGTATCGGAGAGGTATCTCTAGGCCCTCTCGGTAATGCACATCATAATAAGCCTTGCAAGCAATGTGACTAATGAGTTAGTTGCGGGATGATGTATTACGGAATGAGTAAAGAGACTTGCTCGTAACGAGATTGAACTAGGTATGAAGATACCAACGATCGAATCTCGGGCAAGTAACATACCGATGACAAAGGGAATAATGTATGCTGTCATTATGGTACGACCGATAAAGATCTTCATAGAATATGTGGGAACCAATATGAGCATCTAGGTTCCACTATTGGTTATTGACTCAGTCATGTCTACATAGTTCTCGAACCCGTAGGGTTCGCATGCTTAACGTTTGATGACGATTTTGTATTATATGAGTTATGTGATTTGGTGACCGAATGTTGTTCGGAGTCCTGGATGAGATCATGGACATGACGAGGAGTCTTGAAATGGTTGAGAGGTAAAGATTCATATATAGGACGATAGTATTCGGACACCAGAAGTGTTCCAGAGATACCGGGTACGTATCGGGTCATCGGAAGGGGTTCTGGGCATCCCCCCGGCAACTACATGGGCCTAATGGGCCAAGAAGGGGACAGAACAGCCCCAAGGGGGCTGGTGCGCCCCATGTAGGCCAAAACAGGGGGAAGGAAAGAGGAGAAGAGGGAAAGGAAGGGTGGGATTCGGCCTCCCCTTCCTTCTGTCCTCCCTCCTCCTTCCTTCCCCCTCCGGATGAATATGGAAGGGGGGAGGCCGAATTGGGAGGCGCCCAAGTAGGATTCCTCCTACTTGGGGCGCCCCCTTGGCTTCCTCTCCTCCCCTCCAACCTATATATATGAGGGGGGCACCGCTAGAACACACAACATTGACCTAGCCGTGTGCGGCAACCCCTCCACAGTTTACGCCTCCGGTCATATTCACGTAGTGCTTAGGCGAAGCCCTGCGCAGATCACTTCACCATCACCGTCACCATGCCGTCGTGCTGACGGAACTCTCCCTCGACACTTTGCTGGATCAAGAGTTCGAGGGACGTAATCGAGTTGAACGTGTGCAGAACTCGAAGGTGTCGTACGTTCGGTGCTTGATCGGTCAAAACGAGAAGAAGTTCGACTACATCAACCGCATTGTCAAACGCTTCCGCTTTCGGTCTACGAGGATACGCAGACACACTCTCCCCCCTCTCGTTGCTATGCATCTTCTAGATAGATCTTGCGTGAGCGAAGATTTTTGCTTAAATTGCATGCTACGTTTCCCAACATCTACATGCTGGCATCGACGGCAAAAACAATAGAAAGAGTTCTTACCTACCTGGCACCGCAGAAGAACCAACTCAAGCGGCGCATCAGGGGTGCATCTCAACCACTTGTCAAACATCAAGGAGCGGGTTGAACGACCTACAAAGCATGTTTCCTCGTTGAACTCACAACAAGGGAGCAACAGAGACCGAGAGAGAGCTTTCACAAAAAAAAATATTACCGAGAGAGATGCGAAGCCCGATAGCGAGTGAGCGATGTAAGAGGAAGGCGGAGAGTGGACCTTTTATATTAGACCCAACTGTTACATAATTACTAATCCTCTCAACACGTTGGTGAAACATTAATCACTACTCCCTCCGTCTGAAACTAGTGAAGTAGTACTTTTTCTGTCTCCCGCTAACTCTCCTACAAGTCTATAAATGGAGATACACAGATGAGTTTTTCTCTCCAAATTGACCCATTCGTAGCATCTTTCAGCTCGAGCTTGCACTTGAGGTCCGTGCAAACTTGTCCACACCACCACCTTTCTGGTTTGCAAGTGGAAGCAAGAACATGAGGATGAGAAGTAGTAGTACTTGAGCAGCATCGATGTATGTATGAATGGCGCTTGCGCAGAGAAAATACTTGAGAAATGGGATGCATCGAGAATTTAAGTTAATCCTCAGGATGGCCGCTCCGTGGCATCGGGATGGCTCAGGAGAGATAGTCATAATGCCCGGTGCATGAATGTTGCCACTTGTAGAGTTCGATGTTGGCAGGACGTACTGGAAACGTCAGAAGTGCTGGAAGGGAGCTACACAGAGAACGCATGTTTCTGCCTTATGGTGACTCCGATTTTAAGGGACTGTTGGTTGATCTCTTGGGCTATCTCTGCTTTAGCACCACCGGATTTGTTTGACAAACCAACTGTTCTTTTAACATATACTACTACTAGAATTGTGTATGTTTTTGGACGCAAATGTAGTCCAGGTATGATTTTGTTCACATTGATCCCAAATTCATGTGTATTTTGGGACGCAAATGGAGTGCAGGTTCGAGAGACCAACTCCTACATGCATGAGAGGCTCTATCCGAGACCAGGAGCCGCTAGCTGTTACTAGCGATAAAAAACAGAGGCGGCCACACGGGACGGGCCACAGAGCGCAAGATCCTGCCCCGCGGAGACGAAAATTGTTGTCATACCGTGTTTTCAATTTGCATGCACTTGCATTTTTTAAATTATGAAGTTTGTTGTACTGTAGGATATTGATCTTCAACCAAATGCTTCGAGTGCAGTTTTAGCCACGAAGGCATGTACAGAATGTTCATGTACACTGTAATTATACCAACAATAAGATAACAGCTCCATAACTCTTATCTCGAAACAGACTTTTGTCCCGCTTTATATACAAAGCAACACCCAAATAAATACACAACCAAACAATACAAGATGGTGAGGTAGCCCTATTACAAAGCCGATCCTGAGATAACCGGCACACGTAAAATGCACACCACTACACTACCAACAACGAGTACCAGAAGACCTAAACATCCCCACGCTACGACCTAGTTAGCACATCTAAGCTCCACGACAACGCCCTCAAGAGGGAACACCGGCGCGAGACGTCGTTGTTGCTGAGTCCACACCAGTACCAAAAGTTGTCATTGCCGAGTACACACCAACGCAAAACATCGTCGTTGCCGAGTCCACACCGGCGCAAAACATCATCATTGCCGAGTCCACACCGACGCAACTGTCGTCGTTGTCGACGCATAACTCTTATCATCTTAGACTAATTACTAGACCATAAAGACGCGCATTGCCGCGTCCGTCCATTCTGAAATAATAATAACAATAAGTCATAATAATAATCATAATATGTATACATGAGAAATAATTAGAACTTTCAAATCATTGATTGAGAAGCCACATGCTTGTGTGCCTGGCATATATATTTTACCAACAAAAAATATCATCCAATTGAGGAGTGCAATATGTATATAGCGAGAGATCGGAATATGAATAGTTTATCGGGTTTGCTATTTCACATCTAGATGTGAGATATTATCTCACATCTAACTCCCTTATCCTTGATTTTTTTTTCTTTTAAACTCTCCCATTGATTTGTTTTGTTCTAAAAATTCACGCATAGGCTAATCTCGCGGTTGTCCGCGTTCGAGCTCGAGCGTGCTGTGTTCGCGCAGCCTGAAGCCTACGTGCATGCATCGTGGCAGCTTGGGCTGGCCCATGTGTGTGGCAGCGTGGGCTGTCTTTGTCTGTTTTTTTTTTTTTGTCTATTTTCTGAACTGTCTCCGTTCGCTACATCCTTTGAATTTTCTAAGGCCTTTTATCTTTTCTTATTTTTATTATTTTTTCTCCCACTGCGATGCTATGAATGCATATATGTCATATGTTGTGTGCATGCATCTCCTTTGTGCGTGTATATATCGTACGATTGTTGATGCATGCACTGGTGGAAAAAGGGCCTTTGGTCGCGGTTCGCAACTGCCATTAGTCGCGGTTGCGCAACCGCGACCAAACAGGCGGGACTAAAGGCTCCCCCCTTTAGTCGCGGTTGCTTAAGAACCGCGACTAAAGGCCCGTCCACGTGGGCGCCAGGTGGCCGTCGGGGCGGAGGACCTTTAGTCGCGGTTCTTCTGGCCAACCGCGACTAAAGACCGCCGCAGGTTTAGGGTTTTAGCCCCCCCCTAAACCTGCCCCCCCCCCCCTAAACTTGTTTTCTGTTTAATTTGTATTGTTTTATTTTTTTATGCTTTATTTTAATTTTGAAGGAGTTTCACATATTCTACGCTACTACATACATGCATATGAATGTACAATTTCAAACAAATTTGAAATTAGAACCAAAAAGAATTCAAGAGGAATATACAGTATATATTAAATATCATCGGATGACCATATACAATTTTGAACAAGTTTCCATACATAATTTAATGCATATAAAGTTCTACGTCCTCGTAATGGTGTTCTCCTTTAGGATGGAGGACTTCCCTCCTGAACCATCCAGCTAGTTCCTCTTGAAGTGGTCGGAAGCGAGCTTCTGGACTAAGCATCATCCGGAGGTTATTCCTCTGAGCATTGGTATCACTCGGAACCCGCTCAGAGGTGTATCTCCGGATCATCTCACAGACATAGTATCCACATAGATTGGTCCCCGCTGGCTGAATATCCCCACCATTCTTAGCCTTTGACTTTTTGAATTCTAGCTCTTTTTTGAATTCACCGACCTTTGTATCTACGAACCGTCTCCAAACCCTACGAGGCAAAGAAAATTAAATGAACAAGAGAGTTATTAGTTACTTGATATTAGGAAATGAACGAAATAGGCCGATCGATATAGAGCGCAAATGAATGAAAATAATTACTTCTGCAGCATTCTTCTCATGTCGCCCCAAAGCTTTGGATCCATATTCAGAGAGTCGTGGACGAGACATTCTGACGTGTCAACTTTAATTACTAGCAGAATCCAGTGGAACCTGCGGACACGATACATGCACAGTACGTCATGCATAACTCATCGATTAGCCGGCCACATACCATGCATGGAGTAAACAAAAGAGAATGTGCTCAAGACAGAAACACTCACCCAAAATGGTAAGGAAATAGAATATCACTTTTGAGTTCCTGCTTTGTAAGAAACTGCCACAGGTCTGCCTCCATGTCGTCGGGGTGATGCCGCAACACATATCCATTAATGATGTGTGGGTCAATGAACCCAACATCATGGATGTTCCTTACTCTGCATTTCTTAATCTTCATTCTGCATGTATAATAGCGGACACAACAATATAGTTAGGACATATATATAGTGCAGGCAATATGAACGAGATGGGGTAGAAATAAATCACTTACAGAACGTAGCAACTGATGATAGATTTGTCGAGCTCACGCAGATTGAAAAGCTGGAACAATTCACTCAGATGAATTTGTACATAGTAATGTTTGAAGTGATGCTCATATCTAACTTCCGCATAAATATATTCTTTGGCGTTTTTATTTTTTATGTAACCCTTGTACCATTTCAGCAGACCTTTCATTTGTGGAGGTAGATCCTGTTCCTGCGCAGGCTCGACGAGAGGCCCATTCTTCACATATGTAATTACTACCTCCTTCACTGGCGCCTCATCAAGGCCTAACAGTTCACGAAGAGTAATACCTAAGTTGGCCGCTTGTTCTCTGGCACTCGTTACAGTCAATCCAAGTGCTGCCGCGGCTGCTATGATATCGGGGTCATCCGGACCGGCGGCTTTCACTATAAGCGGGGCAATCGATTGTTTACTTTGTTCCCCGAGCTGGGCAACTCGTTTACTTTGTTCCGGATCGGGGTCATCCGCCCGCTCTTTCTTCTCCTTCAACATGAGTGCCTGCCTACGAAGTTCACGTGCATAGTCCTCAGGCAGATTCTTCGCGGCTTGGGACGGTGTGCTCAAAAATGACTTAGCCCACTTCTTTTGCTCATCAGAAAATACTGGCTTGGGCTCGGGCTCTCTTTTCTTCTTGCAGTCCGCCTTCCATTTCTCAAGATCAGCAGCCGCGGCCGCGGCAGTTTCCTCGGCACTACGTTCCCAAGGCCTTGTGGGGAGAGGCTTCAGTGATGGCTCCGGTACCTTTGTGGTCTTAGGTACATAAGGGTCCGGGTTAATAATCCAGGACTGCTTCTGCTTCTTTGCCGGAGGTGGATTGGGGGGCGGCGTCTGATCACCCGCCGGACGAGGACTGGGGGGCGGCGTCTGATCACCCGCCGGACGTTGTGGACTGGGAGGCGTCGGCTGACGTGACAGAGGTGTAGGTGAACCGCCACCACCACCACCACCACCACCACCACCGCCACCGCCACCACCACCACCGTAGGGGGTGGACTTGTTGTCCTTGGCGCCTCGCCTGGAAACTTGATAAACTTCTTTTGCCATAGAATGAAATGGCGCTTGACATCTCCAAGTCTTTTCTCTCCTTCAGGTGTAGCAATGTCAATCTCCAGGTCCTCAAACCCTTGGACTATGTCCTCCACCGTGACACGAGCATAGCCATCTTGAATGGGGTTGTTGTGGTGGAGTGCTCCAGGTAAACATGGTAAAGCACTACCGATGGCTACCTTCATGGACATGTTCCCGATAGGATAATACAGATGACATTCTTTCCTCTCCTTTATATCGTCCACGGGGTAGCGAGGAGGCTCCGGTGCAGTAATTTCGACCACCAGAGGCTCCGGTGCAGTAATTTCGATCGTCGGTGCATCTGCACCAGCCGGTGGTGCCTCCGTGGAAGCCACGCTGCTTCTCCGCTGCTGGCTTTCGAGATCCGCTGGATGATCTTCATGTTGCGCCCAAGCTGCATCTCTTTTGGCTACTAGTACACTCACGGTTTTCTTCATCACATCCATTTCCGATGCCAACCGCGCCACAACATCTGCTTCCCGATCCATCTTTCTCTTACGGCTTCTGTAACCGTACGGGTCATCGTTCTGGGGGAACCCTATTTTCCACGAAATGTGCCCCATGCCTCGTACACGTCCTCCGTGTTCAGGATTCCCGAGGGCTTTTGTCAGTGCGTCATTCTCTCTGTTGAACTTGATCTTCCCCTCTTGAGCATCCCTCATTGCGTCAATAAGGGCTTGGGTGGGTTTAATTATTTTGCCCTGGTAAACACACTCCCCTGTCTCCGGGTTCAGCGTTCCCCCATGCCCGTACCACCAGCTTTTGGCCCTTGGGTCCCATCCCTCCGTACCTGGACGGATTCCTCGCGCCCTGAGCTCGTTCTCCATCTTCTCCAACCTAGGCTGCCAAAGGCGATACCCTCCTGGCCCCATAATATGATTGTACTCCTTCTTAGCCGCATTTTCCTTATTTTTTTCGATATTTGAATGAACTGCTCCGATTTCTTTTGCTTCACAAATTCTGGCCAATCATGTTTCAGTTTCTCATATTGTCCTTTGAAATCCGGAGTCTTGTTCTGCTTGACAAAGTCATGGTTTAGATTTTGCTTGAATTTCCGGAATGCGTCGGCCATCTTATGAAGAGCGAACTGTTTGACTAGCCTCCTCCTCTCCTTGTTTTCCTCAATCTTGTTACCCTCCTCATCGAATTTGTTGTATTCCGGAGGTAGAACGAAATGTTCCATAAGCTTCTTGAAGCAATCTTTTTTTGTTCTCTTATCGACAAAAGTGAAACCAGCAATTCGTGCCTTCTTTGGCTCATTCCACTCCTGGACGGTGATCAAGACGTTGTCTCTAACAACGGCTCCGCATTGGCTGACAAACTTGATGGCGTTCTTGCGGGGCTCCAGCGGCCTGCCGGTTGCACTGTCGACAACCTCGATGGTGCATGTTTCTCCTTGTTTCATCGTCTTGGTTGCGCCACGCTTTGACGACGTACTCGATTGTTTCGACGATTCGGCCGAGGGCTAAAATAAGAAAGAGAGTCGCACCCGTTAGTACACACATATTTATTCAAATCAGTTAGTTTGTATCACCAGAGGCTCAATGTATATATATATACCTCGGCGCCGGAGGTGGTTGCTACTTCCATTTGAAGATCGTCGTTTATCGACGTTTGTTCGGCATCATCTTGCTGACGGCGCCCTTCATCTTCACCGTCAAGGTTCAGATAAGAAGAGACATCATCTTCTTCTTGTCCGGTCGGCACATATAGAATATCGCCGTTTATGATGCCGAACATATGTGCTTCACCGTCCGGATCATAGTTGTCCATAATCGGGTCAGCTCTATCGTCCGCCATTATGTCAGTCCTGAAAACATGTAGTAAAAACAAATTAATTAAGTGAAGAAGGGGGGCGGTGGCGGTGGCGGTGGCGAAAGGGCGGTGGCAAAAGGAGGGGGCGAGGAAGGGGTGGGAGAGGGTGTCGCGGTAGAGCGCGAGACGGGGCGGCAGACGACGGCGTCACGGAGAGGGAGGCGAGGACAACACACATGTATAACCCTCGCCATTTGGTTAATTATCAAATTTTACGGTTTTTTGTTAATTATCAAGTTTTAAGTTACTTTTTTTCTTCTTCCTTTTTCTTTCTTCTTTGTTTTGGTTTTCATTTGGTTTTCATTTGGTTTTCATTTTTTTTCTTCTTCCTTTTTCTTTCTTGTTTTTTCTTCTTCCTTTTTCTTTCTTCTTTCTTTCTTCTTTCTTTTTTTCTTCTTCCTTTTTTCTTCTTCCTTTTTTCTTCTTCCTTTTTTTTCTTCTTTCTTTTGGTTTTGTTTTGTTTTCATTTTTTTCTTCTTCCTTTTTCTTTCTTCTTTTTTTCTTCTTCCTTTTTCTTTCTTCTTTTTTTCTTCTTCCTTTTTCTTTCTTCTTTCTTTCTTCTTTCTTTTTTTCTTCTTCCTTTTTTCTTCTTCCTTTTTTCTTCTTCCTTTTTTTTTCTTGTTTCTTTTGGTTTTGTTTTGTTTTCTTTTTTTTTCTTCCTTTTTCTTTCTTCTTGTGTTTTTTCTTGTTTTCCTTTTTGGCAGGGGCGACGGGCAGGGGCGGGCAGCGGGCGGCGCGCGGGCGGCGGCGGCGGCCAGGGGCAGGGCCAGGGGCGGCGGCCAGGGGCAGGGGCAGGGCCAGGGGCGGCGGGCGGCGGGGTGGCGGGCGGCGGGCGGCGGGCAGGGCAGGGCAGGGGCGGCGGCGCGCTAGGGCAGGGCACGGGCGGCGGCGGCGCTCACTCGGGGCGGAGGCGGCGTCGGGGCAGGGCGTCGGCGTCGGGGCAGGGCGTCGGCGTCGGAGTCGATCGGCGTCGGGGCAGGGCTTCGGCGTCGATCGGCGTCAGGGCAGGGGGCTTCGGCGTCTGAGAAGAATGGGAAGTGGCGGAAACTGCTAAGTGCAGTATATATAGGCAGACCTTTAGTCGCGGTTGGTGTGGCGGACCGGGACTAAAGGGCAGCTTTAGTCGCGGTCCGCCACACCCACCGCGACTAAAGGCTAGCTTTAGTCACGGTCCGCCACACCAACCGCGACTAAAGGGTTTTGGCGCCGCTTTCGTTCCCGCGCAGGAAGAGAGCTTTAGTCGCGGTTGGGGAGGCGGACCGCGACTAAAGCTAGCCTTTAGTCGCGGTGAGTGTGGCGGACCGCGACTAAAGGTCTGTGCTGGCACTGGCGCGGTGCGGTGGGATGTTTAGTCCCACCTCGCTAGCCGAGAGGCTTCGACAGTGGTTTATAAACGCGGCTGCGCTCACCACTTCGAGCTCCTCTCAAATGCAGGCTTACGGGCCTATTCTGTTACTATTAGCCTGTGGGCCTACTGGGCCTTCCTGCGGGCCTGAATCCTGGCCCAATAATGGGTTTCTAGTCGTATTCAGGCCGTGGTGGCCCAGTAGGTGGCATATTTTTTATTTTTTGCCTGTTTTTTGTTTTCAATTTTGCTTTATTTATTTTGTTTTGTTTCTACTTACAACAAAAAACTTATTTATTTTATTTTATTTTGTTTCTAATTACTTATTTATTTTACTTTATGATAATTATTTTTGCTATTAAAGTTTCTAATTACTTATTTATTTATGTTATTAAAATCTTAAAAATACAATTATATATCAAAAAAATCAGAAAATAAAACTAATTCATTTTAAATTCTTGTTTTTCTTCTGTTTTTTTCTTCCTTTTTTCTTCTATTTTTTTCTTCTGTTTTTTTCTTCCTTTTTCTTGTTTTTCTTCTTTTTTTTCTTCCTTTCTTCCTTTTTCCTTTTTTCTTCTGTTTTTCTTCTGTTTGTTTTTTTCTTATGTTTTTCTTCTGTTTGTTTTTTCTTCTGTTTTTCCTTTTTTCTTCTGTTTGTTTTTTTCTTCTGTTTTTCCTTTTTTCTTCTGTTTTTTTCCTTTTTCCTTCTTTCTTCTTCTTCCTTTTTCCTTTTAAAATCAGAAAAATAAAACTAATTCATTTTAAAATCTTAAAAATACAATTATATATCAAAAAAATCAGAAAAATAAAACTAATCCCTTGAAGGTTTGACAAAAGGTTTGATACATCATTCAGTTCATCGACCAAATACAAAGTTTGGTACAATAAATTATTACACATCAATTCTTCCCTTGTGTCCCTGCTTGCTTACGATTGTACCGTATCCATGGAGCATCCTCATCATTTAACTTAATGCTTGGGTCGGTGTTCACTTTGAAGGGCGGAATTTCAGCAAACATATTATAATCTTCTGACATGTCTGTCTTGTCCTCCACTCCCACGATGTTTCTTTTCCCTGAAAGAACAATGTGGCGCTTTGGATCATCGCATGATGTACTGATCGTTTTCTTATCTTTCCGTTTCCTCGGTTTGCTACTCATGTCCTTCACATAGAAAACCTGAGCGACATCTTTCGCTAGGACGAATGGTTCGTCAAGGTAACCAAGATTGTTGAAATCCACCATTGTCATTCCGTATTGCTGGTCCACCTTTACCCCACCTCCTGTTAGCTTGAACCATTTGCACCGGAACAAAGGGACCTTAAAGGAGGGTCCATAGTCAAGTTCCCATATCTCCTCTATGTAACCATAATATGTGACCTTTTGCCCATTCTCGGTTGCTGCATCAAAGCGGACACCACTGTTTTGGTTGGTGCTCTTTTTATCTTGGGCGATCGTGTAAAATGTATTCCCATTTATCTCGTACCCTTGGAAAGTCGTTATAGTCGAAGATGGTGTCTTGGCCAACATGTACAGCTGATCTACAACATCATTGTCATTCATTAAATGTTTTCTCAACCAACTGCCGAAAGTCTCCATGTGGGCCTTCCTAATCCAGGATTCAGGCTTCCCCGGGTTGTCCGAGCGTAAAATATTCTTGTGTTTCTCAAAGTACGGAACCACCAAGCTGGAATTGGTCAGTACAGTGTGGTGTGCTTCAGTCAGAGAATGGCCGTCCATACATATCGTTGATTTCCTTCCGATCGTGCCTTTTCCACTTAGTCTCCCCTCGTGCCGCGATCGAGGAAGGCCAATCGGCTTAAGGTCAGGAACAAAGTCAACACAAAATTCAATTACCTCCTCATTTCCATAGCCCTTGGCGATGCTTCCTTCTGGCCTAGCACGGTTACGAACATATTTCTTTAATACTCCCATGAACCTCTCGAAGGGGAACATATTGTGTAGAAATACAGGACCGAGAATGAAAATCTCTTCGACTAGGTGAACCAGGAGGTGCGTCATAATATTGAAGAAGGATGGCGGGAACACCAACTCGAAACTGACAAGACATTGGATCACATCGTTCTGTAACCGTGGTAGAACTTCTGGATTGATTACCTTCTGAGAGATTGCATTGAGGAATGCACATAGCTTCACAATGGCTACTCGAACATTTTCCGGCAGGAGCCCCCTCAAAGCAATCGGAAGCAATTGCGTCATAATCACGTGGCAGTCGTGAGACTTCAGGTTTTGGAACTTTTTCTCCGCCATGTTTATTATTCCCTTTATATTGGACGAGAATCCAGACGGGACCTTCATACTGCTCAGGCATTCAAAAAAGATGACCTTCTCTTCTTTGGTCAGAGCGTAGCTGGCACGACCTTGAAACCATTCCGGATGCCGGTCATCAGGGTCTTTCAAACGTTGCTGGTCCTGCCGTGCTTCCTTTGTATCATTTGTCTTCCCATACACGCCCAAGAAGCTTAGGAGGTTCACGCAAATATTCTTCGTAACATGCATCACGTCGATTGCAGAGCGGACTTCTAGGACTTTCCAATATTCTAGCTCCCAGAATATAGATTTCTTCTTCCACATGGTTGCGTGCCCGCCAGCTCCCTTCGGAACTGATTGTCCGCCAGGACCCTTTCCAAAGATGACTTTCAAATCCTTGACCATATCAAATACCTCAGCACCAGTGCGTTTTGCAGGCTTCGGCCGGTGATCTGCCTTGCCGTTGTAATGCTTGCCTTTCTTTCTTACTGGATGAATTTTCGGAAGAAATCGACGATGCCCAAGGTACACGTTCTTCTTACAATTTGGCAAATGTACACTTTCAGTCTCATGTAAGCAGTGCGTGCATGCATTGTATCCTTTATTTGACAGTCCCGAAAGGTTACTAAGAGCAGGCCAATTGTTGATGGTTACGAAAAGCAACGCTCGTAGGTCAAATTCCTCTTGTTTGTGCTCATCCCACACACGGACACCAGGTCTTCCCCACAGCTGTAAAAGTTCATCAACTAATGGCCTTAGGTACACATCGATGTCGTTGCCGGGTTGCTTAGGACCTTGGATGAGCACTGGCATCATAATGAACTTCCGCTTCATGCACAACCAAGGAGGAAGGTTGTAGATGCATAGAGTCACGGGCCAGGTGCTATGGCTGGAGCTCTGCTCGCCAAAAGGATTCATGCCATCTGTACTTAGACCAAATCTTATGTTCCTTGCGTCAGCTGCAAAATCTTTGAACTCTCTGTCGATCTTTCTCCATTGCGTTCCATCTGCGGTGTGTCTCAACTCCCCGTCCGACTTACGGTCCTCTTTGTGCCATCGCAACAACTTGGCATGCTCTTTGTTCCTGAACAGACGTTTCAACCGTGGTATTATAGGAGCATACCACATCACCTTTGCGGGAACCCTCTTCCTGGGTTTCTCGCCCTCAACATCGTCACCAGGGTCATCGCCTCTGATCTTATAACGCAATGCAGTGCATACCGGGCATTCATTCAAATTCTCGTATTCACCGCGGTAGAGGATGCAGTCGTTGATGCATGCATGTATCTTCAGAACCTCTAAACCTAGAGGGCAGACAACCTTCTTTGCTTCGTACGTACTGGCGGGCAACTCGTTATTCTTTGGAAACATATTCTTCAACATTTTCAGCAAGTTTTCAAATGCCGAGTCAGCTACACCTGCCTGTGCCTTCCATTTCAGCAAATCCAGTGTGCAGCCCAGCTTTTTCAGACCATCATCGCATCCGGGGTACAACGACTTTCTGTGATCCTCTAACATGCGATCCAAATTCTCCCTCTCCTTTTCAGTTTCGCAGCGTCTCCGTGCATCAGCAATGGTCCGACCAAGATCATCAACGGTCTCATCACGTGCCTCTTCTTCACCTTCACCTTCCCCTTCACCTTCCCCTTCACCTTCAGCATCCTCCATGAAAGTATCACCGAAATCAGCAAGATAGCTTTCATCGATGAAATCATCCCCTTCTTCATCTTCTTCCATTATAACCCCTCTTTCTCCATGCTTGGTCCAACAATTATAGCTTGGCATGAAACCGTGCCGAAGCAGGTGCAGGTGAACTTCTCTTGAGGAAGAGTAACCCTTCTGATTCTTACAGTCAACACATGGACAGATAACAAAACCCTTCTGCTTGTTCGCATTAGCCACTACGAGGAAATCTTTCAAACCCGTAGTGAACTCGCGGGAGAGTCGGTTACCGTACATCCATTGCCGATTCATCTGCATTATTATAATATAAAATATATAATTAACCATCATGCATTTGTTAAACTAACTAGCTATAAACAATAGAAATTAAACAATGAACAACACACATGCATATTTTATCAATGACACACATGCATGAAAGGTTCAAGTTGCTAACCGCGATCGAGGAGGAAAAAAATGAATGAGGAACCTCAAGTGTGGCTCTTGGGGCATTTCATCAAACACCTTGTGTGCATAAGAGGAACCAAAAGCAAACCTACACCCCCTTGTGAAGCTTGTGAAGAGAAGTGGCACCAAATGGCTAAGTGAGTGCGCTGAACTGGTATATATAGGGGAGGAGCTTTAGTCGCGGTTGGCCTGGCCAACCGCGACTAAAGGCCTTTGGGCACCTTTAGTCGCGGTTGGCCTGGCCAACCGCGACTAAAGCCCCTCACGTGCACCAGCTGGCCACCGAGCGCCCTGGGCGCAGGCCTTTGGTCGCGGTTCGTCTGCCGAACCGGGACTAAAGACTTCATTAGTCGCGGTTCCTACAGTTCCGCGACTAATGGGGCTGGACGGAAGCCTCTTTTTCTACCAGTGATGTTTTTTTGTTGTTGTTTCGATTTTGTGTGTTCATTTAAGTAAATCATGTATCGAATTGCTAAAACTCATATAGGTGAGTTTCAACGATGTTTCACCTAAGTTCCGGTCCATTTGACCGGTCGCTATTAATTTCGTGCAATTTTTTGATAGGGGTTGTCTAGTTGTAAGTGCATCTAGTGCCCCTTAGTGATTTTGGTGTATTGAATACTTATAGGTTAAGTATCTAATATGTTTATGAGTGTACATAGGTCTATAAGTCTGTGAGGAGTTTGATATTTACAGAGAAAGTCGACCCCTAAAAATGAAGTTCTTCGAGTGAAGACTTTGATATACTGAAGACTTTCTGAAGACTTTAAAAGTGAAGAAATTGGTGTGACCTTGAAGACTTGGTATTCATTCGAGGAACATGAAGCGTGAAGACTTTTGTTTTCGTAGTTTCATTTTCTCTTTCTTGAGTCATAGGAAACACCGTACTGTTAAAGGGGGTTGAGGAAATACTAAGGAGAAAATTTCCATGTGATGCTCATCTCAAAGCCTACACCTACCAATCCCTTCGAGTGAAGCCATTGGAAATCTCATACAGATCAGTCAATTTCTTCAGTGACAGAGATGCAGTTCTTCTGGTCACTGAGGACTTTGCTCTGACTGAGGAGTTAGGAATTCGCCAGTGCGAATTGCCTACACAGTGAGGAACATGATAGCCCTGAGGAATTTGTACCTCAAATTTCCGACCGTTGCTGTGCTACGCGCCAGCTGTCCCAAAATATCTTATCCATCCAACGGTCATATCATTGAAGGGCATTTATGTCTTATCATGTCGGGCTGCTCCCTAGGCTATAAATAGCCGCCCCCTACAACCACTAGCTGGTTGGCTGCTCCGAGAGAAACTGACACTTGTCATTTGAGAGCAACCCATCCTCCGAGGACTTTGAGCGAAAATCATCAAGTGAGGAAAATCCAAACCCAAACCCAAAACACCTACAAACCCAAAGTGATTGAGCATCACTGAAGAGATTGATCCTGCGTGGATCCGACGCTTGTTACCTTTGAAGACTGTGCTTCTTCCAGACGGTTAGGCGTCAAGGTCTAGAGCATCCAAGAGGAATTGTGGATCGCCGAGTGACCAAGTCTGTGAAGGTTTGGAAGTCACCTGAAGACTTACCACGAGTGATTGGGCGAGGACTGTGTGTCCTTAGCTCAAGGAGAATACGGTGAGGATTGTGTGTCTGGGACTAGGTGTCCTCGAGTTTAAATACTCAGCCGCTCCAACCAGATGTACAACTGAGACAACAGTTGGAACTGGTCTACCAAATCATTGTCTTCACCAAGCTTACTGGTTCTATTTCCTCAACACTTTCATTTCCTTATTACTGTGTTATGTGTTTGTTCATATCTGTGTTTGAAGACTTTGACTGAAGACTTTCTCAATTTCCTCAGTTTAATTTATTCAGTCTGTTTGTCTTCATCTTGTGCTATCATGTGTTTACGCTTTCTGTACTCTGTGTTTGTCTTCATTTCATCATGATGACCATGCATGTAATCTGCTATGTTTACCTCTGAGTACTTATTCCGCTGCTAGTAGTTCTTCGCTAAGGAATTTCCTCACGAGCAAATTCCTCAGTGAAGAATTTCATAAAAATCGCCTATTCACCCCCCCTCTCTAGTCGATATAACGCACTTTCAATTGGTATCAGAGTAAGGTACTCCCTTGTTCTGTGTGATTTTGGTTTAACCGCCTGGAGTTTTAGTTATGTCGACAACAGGTATGATCAAGGTCTCTGCTGGGTGTCCTACCTTCGATGGGACGGACTACCCCTACTGGAAGAATAAGATGCGAATGCATCTTGAGGCAATTGATAACGATCGCTGGTATGTTGTGGAAAATGGTGTTCCCTCCGTCTCACCCTCACTGAACGCTACCGATGTGAAGAGATTCAAGCAACTTGATTCCCAAGCGAAGAATATCATATGTGGCCATCTGAGTAAAGGACAGTATGGTAGAGTGAGTGCTTTGGAAACTGCAAAGCTTATCTGGGATAGGCTGTCCAAGGTCAATGAAGGAGTTTCAACTCAGCGTGACTCTCGAGTTGATGTTCTTCGCAATCTCTTCAACCGCTTCAAAAGACTCGACAATGAAAATGTTCAGCAAACCTTCGATCGCCTCACTGACATCTCAAATGAGCTTCAAGCACTTGGTGCTACTGACATCACCGACCATGAGGTGGTGAAGAAATTGCTGAGATCGCTTGATTCCTCATTTGACACTCTGGCACTGATGATACAAGAGCGTGCTGATTACAAGTCACTTGACCCCGCTGATATCCTCGAGAGGCTATGAGTTCCAGCTTGCTGAGAAGAGAGATCTCTATGGTTCGAGCTATGGCAGATCACGTGCACTGAAGGCCAAGGTAGTATCTGAGTCCGAAGATGAAGACTCTGGTAGCAGCCTTGGTGATCCTGAAGAACTGAGTCATGATCTAGCACTGCTTGTGAAGAAATTCCAGAAGTTCTCAAGATGTGGTCGCTTTGGAAAACCCTCAAGGAGCAATGATTCCTCATCCAGTGACTATAAGAAGAGGATTTGTCACAAGTGCAAGAAACCAGGACATTACATTCAAGATTGTCCTCAGTGGGAAAAGGAATCAAAGCAGAAGAAATACAAGGATTACAGTTCTGATGATGCAAAGAAAAAGAAGAAGTCCTCAAAATCTTCATCATCAAAATCCTCAAAGTCTTCGTCTCACAAGAAGAGCAGTTCCAAGAAGGCTCGGGCATTCATTGGCAAGGAAATGGACTCTGAGGCTGAATCTGAAGAAAATGAAGCAGAAGAGGAATCTGATGACTCTGAGTCTGGTGTGGCGAGCCTAGCCCTCGCTACTGCATTCGTCAGCAAATCCATCTTCAACGCTGAAGAAAGTGATCTCACCAACAAGGCTGATGAAGGCAGTGATGACTACGCTCCCACCTATTGCTTCATGGCAAAGGGTGCCAAGGTACTCAAATACGCCTCCTCTGAATCTAGTGAGGATGAATCTGATGAAAATCTTAAGCCTAGCTACTCTAAACTTGCTAAGATTGATGTGCAACAACAAAAGGCTTTTGAAAAGGTTCAAAACATGCTAGACAAAAGTGATGATATGTTGGGTGAAGAATTGGATCGCACTAAGGCCTTAACTGAAAATCTTCAGAGACTTCAGACCAGGTTTGACAACCTTCAAAGTCATCATAACACTCTCTTATCTGATCATGAGAAGCTTTCTTATGAATATCTTTAAAAGAAGCAAGATCTTGAGAAGCTAAGAGTGAGTTATGAAGATCTTCAGAAGGAGTGCGATTCATTACTTGCTCAACAAATCAGCGCTGCTCAGGAAGAATTTATTCCTCCATGTTTAAAATGCATTGAACGAGAATCTGCTAATTCTTCACCTGAATGTTCAAATGCTTCAAATATTACAAATTCTTCACCCGTCTCTGCTGTCACTAATTCCTCATCTGAGGACATTGCTAGTATCACTAACAATGCAGGGCTGAAGGGATTGTACATTACAGGCATGTACAAAAGCCTCAAAGGGCATCAGACTCTTTGTGACGTGCTTAAAAAGCAGATCCTCAACAGGAACCCTAGGAAAGAGGGTATTGCCTTTGAGAGGAAACTCAATGCTGATGGTACATATTGGAAGCCTGAGCAGTACCCCAAAACCTCATGGGTTGCTGCAAATGGACCTCCAGTTGATCCATCTAATTTATCTGGCTATACATGTGAATCTTCTCATTCTTCTGATGAGTCATTTGACTCCAACTATAAACTGTTCAAAAATCAGAATGGTGAAGTATTTGCTAGATATGTTGGCACTAACTACAGGAACGGTTCTCCTATGAAGAAAATCTGGGTTCCCAAAAGATGCCTTGAAAGTCTTCAGGTGAATGTCCTCATGACACCACCTGTGAAGAAAAGGAACCCCAGATCAAATTCTTCATATCGAACAAATTCTTCATATGGATCCAAGTCCTCATACGGACCAAATTCCTCAAGGGGGTCAAATTCCTCACATGGATCAAAGTCCTCATATGAACATCATCGTGCTAACAACTATGTTTCGCAGGAAAGAGCCAAGGGCTATGAATATGAGCATTATTCTTCTAATCATTATGTTCATAAGTCCTCAAAGAATTTCTCTGCTTATGCATATGCTTACCCTAACCCCTCTTATGTGAAACGAAATGGTTTGGCTGCTTTGCCACCATTCTCATATGGAGCTCGCAGAGTGATGAACTATTTGCCACCCCTTCAGATGTGGGTGGTGAAGAAAAAGAACTAATCTCTTCTGCAGGGTCAGGTCTCCAGACGTGCGATAACGTCTGAAGAATTTGCTGGGGACCTGACAAAATGCCTGAAAGGATGCAGGCTAACCATGATGAAATGAACCTTCATTTCACACGTCCTCCCTCTGTTTTATCTGTACTACTGCTTGATGAAATTGATCTGATGAATTGTGATATCATATTCTTCACTGCTGAAGTATATGAGGTCATAAGTTGCACTAGTTCATCTGCAGGATGATCAACCCAAAGCCACTGAATGGGTACTTGATAGTGGATGTACAAATCACATGACCGGCGATAGGAATCTGTTGACGGATGCTCCCATATCAACGTCACACATGAAGCATATCATCTTCGCTGATAAAAGCAAAAGTCAGGTATTGGGTCTAGGTAAGGTTGCTATCACAAAGGATTGACACATGGACAAAGTCATGCTTGTTGAGTCCTTAGGATACAATCTTATGTCTGTCTCAATGCTTTGTGATCTTGATATGGTAGTTGTCTTTGGCAAGTATCGTTGTGTTGTGATTATGGAAGCTGACAAATCCAAAGTCTTCGAAGGCTTTAGGAGAGGAGACTTGTATATTGTTGATTTCTCTGCAGATTCACAACCAGCCGTGTGCCTACTTGCAAAAGCTTCAGAAGGATGGCTATGGCATCGACGACTTGGTCATGCAGGCATGAGGAATTTGAACACGCTTGCGAAGAAGAAGCATGTCATTGGCATTGAGAATGTCAAATTCCTCAAGGATCACTTGTGCGGTGCCTGTGAAGCTGGAAAGATGACAAAGGCCAAGCATCCAGCGAAGACTATCATGACCACTACTCGTCCATTCGAATTGCTTCACATGGATCTCGTTGGTCCTAATCATTATTCCTCTGTTTCAAATGAAGCATCTCAATATGGCTTTGTTATTGTTGATGATTACTCTCGTTACACATGGATACACCTTGTCTCTTACAAAACTGAAGTGCAGGAATTCTTCAAACGATTTTCCTCGAGGGCTTCAACCAACTTTGGTGTGAAGATCAAGCACATCAGAAGTGACAATGGCACTGAGTTCAAGAATTCGGGTCTCGATGATTATCTTGATGAACTTGGTATTACTCATGAGTTATCTGCTCCTTATACTCCTCAACAGAATGGCGTCATGGAGCACAAGAACAGGACTCTTGCTGAGATGGCTCGCACTATGCTCGATGAGTATAAAACCCCTCGTCGTTTCTGGGTTGATGCAATTGACACTGCGTGCCATATCATCAACAGAGTATATCTTCACAAATTCTTCAAGAAGACTCCATATGAACTCCTCATTGACAAGAAACCCAATCTGAGTTATTTCAAAGTCTTCGGTGCTAAATGCTGGATTAGAGATCCTCATCACAACTCTAAATTTGCACCGAAAGCACATGAAGGTTTTATGCTTGGTTACGGAAAGGACTCGCACACCTACAGAGTCTTCAACAATGTTCTTCACAAGATTGTTGAAACTGTAGATGTGCGGTTCGATGAAACTAATGGCTCGCAAAGAGAGCACCTACCTTCTGTGTTAGATGAACCAGCACCTGGGGATTCTATCAAGCACAAGGCTACTAAAGATGTCATTCCGACTGAAGAATCTGCTGAAGAATTCATTCCAGAACGTGAAGAACATCGAGCTGATGCACCTGATGAAAATGCTGAGGAAATTGATGCTGAAGAAAATGCTGATCAAATTCCTCAACGACAACCAGCTGACCCTCGCGTTGCAAAAGAAGTGCAAGTGGAGAAGATCATCGATGACATTAGAGCACCAGGTCGTCTCACACGCTCAAAAGCTTCACATCTATCTAACTTTTGTGGGCACTTTGCTTTTGTCTCTATCACAGAGCCCACTAAGGTAGATGAAGCATTACTGGAGCCTGAGTGGATTCAGGCCATGCAAGAAGAATTACATCAGTTCAAGCTCAATAACGTATGGGAACTAGTCAATCGTCCTGATCCTCGCAAGCATAACATCATTGGCACAAAGTGGATCTACCGCAACAAGCATGATGAAAATGGTGTTGTGGTGAGGAATAAAGCACGACTAGTAGCTCAAGGCTACACACAGGTTGAAGGAATTGATTTCGATGAAACTTTTGCACCTGTTGCTAGACTTGAGGCTATTCGCATATTGCTTGCTGTTGGAAATATGCCCTAGAGGCAATAATAAAAGCATTATTATTATATTTCCTTATTCATGATAATTGTCTTTATTCGTGCTATAATTGTGTTAACCGGAAATCGTAATACATGTGTGAATAACAGACAACAACATGTCCCTAGTGAGCCTCTAGTTGACTAGCTCGTTGATCGACAGATAGTCATGGTTTCCTGACTATGGACATTGGATGTCATCGATAATGGGATCACATCATTAGGAGAATGATGTGATGGACAAGACCCAATCCTAAACATAGCATAAGATCGCATAGTTCGTTTGCTAGAGTTTTCCAATGTCAAGTATCCTTTCCTTAGACCATGAGATCGTGTAACTCCCGGATACCGTAGGAGTGCTTTGGGTATGCCAAACATCACAACGTAACTGGGTGACTATAAAGGTATACTACGGGTATCTCTGAAAGTGTCTGTTGGGTTGACATGGATCGAGACTGGGATTTGTCACTCCGCTTGACGGAGAGGTATCACCGGGCCATCTCGGTAATGCATCATCACAATGAGCTCAATGTGATCAAAGTGTTTGATCACGGGATCATGCATTACGGTAACGAGAAAAGTGACTTGCCGGTAACGAGATTGAACGAGGTATTGGTATACCGACGATCGAATCTCGGGCAAGTAAAATACCGATTGACAAAGGGAATCGTATACGGGATTAATTGAATCCTTGACATCGTGGTTCATCCGATGAGATCATCGTGGAGCATGTGGGAGCCAACATGGGTATCCAGATCCCGCTGTTGGTTATTGCCCGAGAGCCGTCTCGGTCATGTCTGCATGTCTCCCGAACCCGTAGGGTCTACACACTTAAGGTTCGGTGACGCTAGGGTTGTGAAGATATGTATGTGCAGTAACCCGAATGTTGTTCGGAGTCCCGGATGAGATCCCGGACGTCACGAGGAGTTCCGGAATGGTCCGGAGGTAAAGAATTATATATAGGAAGTGCTATTTTGGCCATCGGGACAAGATTCGGTGTTATCGGTATTGTACCGGGACCACCGGAGGGGTCCCGGGGTCCACCAGGTGGGGCCACCTGCCTTGGGGGGCCACATGGGCCTTAGGGGGTGCGCCTTGGCCCACTTGGGCCAAGGGGAACCAGCCCCAAGGGCCCATGCGCCAAGGAAACTTGGAGGAGGGAGAGTCCAAAGGGGGGAAGGCACCTCCGAGGTGCCTTGGGGAGGATGGACTCCTCCCCCCCTCTTGGCCGCACCCCTTCCTTGGAGGAAGGGGCAAGGCTGCGCCCTCCCCCCCTCTAATGCACCTATATAAAGGAGGGCAGGGGTGGGGGGCAGCACACCAATTGCCCTGGCTCCTCCCTCCTCCCTGCAACACCTCCTCCTCCTCCCGTAGTTGCTTAGCGAAGCCCTCCCGGAGTTCTGCTGCATCCACCACCACACCGTCGTGCTGGATCTTCCTCAACCTCTCCTTCCCCCTTGCTGGATCAATAAGGAGGAGACGTCTCCCGTCCCGTACGTGTGTTGAACGCGGAGGTGCCGTCCGTTCGGTACTAGATCATCGGTGAATTGGATCACGGCAAGTACGACTACCTCATCCACGTTCACTCGAACGCTTCCGTTGCGATCTACAAAGTGGTATGTAGATGCTATCCAATCTGAATACTCGTTGCTAGATGAACTCATAGATGGATCTTGGTGAAACCGTAGGAAAAATTTTAATTTTCTGCAACGTTCCCCAACAGTGGCATCATGAGCTAGGTCTATACGTAGTTCTTCTTGTGCGAGTAGAACACAATTTGTTGTGGGCGTAGATGTTGTCAATTCTTCTTGCCGTTACTAGTCAATCTTGATTCAGCGGTATTGTGGGATGAAGCGGCCCGGACCAACCTTACACGTACGCTTACGTGAGACCGGTTCCACCGACTAACATGCACTAGTTGCATAAGATGGCTGGCGGGTGTCTGTCTCTCCTACTTTAGTTGGATCGGATTCGATGAACAGGGTCCTTATGAAGGGTAAATAGATATTGACAAATCACGTTGTGGTTTGAACGTAGGTAAGAAAACGTTCTTGCTAGAACCCTAATTCAGCCACGTAAAACTTGCAACAACAATTAGAGGACGTCTAACTTGTTTTTGCAGCAAGTGCTATGTGATATGATATGGCCGAAGTTGTGATGTATGATGAATGATCTATATGTGATGTATGAGATGTTCATGCTATTGTAATAGGAATCACGACTTGCATGTCGATGAGTATGACAACCGGCAGGAGCCATAGGAGTTGTCTTTATTTTTGTATGACCTGCGTGTCATTGAGAATCGCCATGTAAGTTAATTTACTTTATTGCTAAACGCGTTAGCCATAGTAGTAGAAGTAATAGTTGGCGAGCAACTTCATGGAGACACGATGATGAAGATCATGATGATGAAGATCATGGTGTCAAGCCGGTGACAAGATGATCATGGAGCCCCAAGATGGAGATCAAAGGAGCAATGTGATATTGGCCATATCATGTCACTTTTATTATTTGATTGCATGTGATGTTTATCATGTTTTGCATCTTGTTTACTTAGAACGACGGTAGTAAATAAGATGATCCCTCATAATAATTTCAAGAAAGTGTTCACCCTAATTGTGCACCGTTGCTAAGGTTCGTCGTTCCGAAGCACCACGTGATGATCGGGTGTGATAGGTCCTTACGTTCGCATACAACGGGTGTAAGACAGATTTACACACGCAAAACACTTAGGTTGACTTGACGAGCCTAGCATGTACAGACATGGCCTCGGAACATAGAAGACCGAAAGGTCGAGCATGAGTCGTATAGAAGATACGATCAACATGAAGATGTTCACCGATGTTGACTAGTCCGTCTCACGTGATGATCGGACACGGCCTAGTTGACTCGGATCATGTAATACTTAGATGACTAGTAGAGGGATGTCTATCTAAGTGGGAGTTCATTAAATTTGATTAAATGAACTTTATTATCATGAACTTAGTCCAAATATTTACAATATGTCTTGTAGATCAAATGGCCAACGTAGTCCTCAACTTCAACGCGTTCCTAGAGAAAACCAAGCTGAAAGACGATGGTAGCAACTATACGGACTGGGTCCGGAACCTGAGGATCATCCTCATAGCTGCCAAGAAAGATTATGTCCTAAGAGCACCGCTGGGTGACGCACCTATTCTCCCTGCAGAACAAGACGTTATGAACGCTTGGCAGTCACGCTGCGATGATTACTCCCTCGTTCAGTGCGGCATGCTTTACAGCTTAGAGCCGGGACTCCAAAAGCGTTTTGAGAGACATGGAGCATATGAGATGTTCGAAGAGCTGAAAATGGTTTTCCAAGCTCATGCCCGGGTCGAGAGATATGAAGTCTCCGATAAATTCTTTAGCTGTAAGATGGAGGAAAATGGCTCTGTCAGTGAGCACATACTCAAAATGTCTGGGTTGCACAACCGCTTGACTCAACTGGAAGTTAATCTCCCGGATGAAGCGGTCATTGACAGAATCCTCCAGTCGCTTCCACCTAGCTACAAGAGCTTTGTGATGAACTACAATATGCAGGGGATGGTAAAGACCATTCCTGAGGTATATGCTATGCTGAAATCAGCAGAGGTAGAAATCAAGAAGGAGCATCAAGTGTTGATGGTGAATAAAACCACTAAGTTTAAGAAGGGCAAGGGTAAAAAGAACTTCAAGAAGGACGGCAAGGATATTGCCGCGCCCGGTAAGCAAGTTGCCGGGAAGAAGCCAAAGAATGGACCCAAGCCCGAAACTGAGTGCTTTTATTGCAAGGGAAGTGGTCACTGGAAGCGGAACTGCCCCAAATACTTAGCGGGCAAGAAGGCCGGCAAAACCAAAGGTATATGTGATATACATGTAATTGATGTGTACCTTACCAGTACTCGTAGTAGCTCTTGGGTATTTGATACCGGTGCAGTTGCTCATATTTGTAACTCAAAGCAGGAGCTGCAGAATAAACGGAGACTGGCGAGGGACGAGGTGACGATGCGCGTCGGGAATGGTTCCAAGGTCGATGTGATCGCCGTCGGCACGCTGCCTCTGCATTTACCTACGGGATTAGTTTTAAACCTCAATAATTGTTATTTAGTGCCAAGTTTGAGCATGAACATTGTATCTGGATCTCGTTTAATTCGAGATGGCTACTCATTTAAATCCGAGAATAATGGTTGTTCTATTTATATGAGAGATATGTTTTATGGTCATGCTCCGATGGTTAATGGTTTATTCTTGATGAATCTCGTACGTGATGATACACATATTCATAGTGTGAGTACCAAAAGAGTTAAAGTTGATAACAATAGTCCCACATATTTGTGGCACTGCCGCCTTGGTCACATAGGTGTCAAACGCATGAAGAAGCTCCATGCAGATGGACTTTTAGAGTCTCTTGATTATGAATCATTTGACACGTGCGAACCATGCCTCATGGGTAAAATGACCAAGACTCCGTTCTCAGGAACAATGGAGCGAGCAACCAACTTATTGGAAATCATACATACCGATGTGTGCGGTCCAATGAGTGTTGAGGCTCGCGGTGGCTATCGTTATGTTCTCACCCTCACTGATGACTTGAGTAGATATGGGTATATCTACTTAATGAAACACAAGTCTGAGACCTTTGAAAAGTTCAAGGAATTTCAGAGTGAGGTTGAAAATCAACGTGATAGAAAGATCAAGTTTCTACGATCAGATCGTGGAGGAGAATACTTGAGTCATGAATTTGGAACACACTTAAGAAAATGTGGAATAGTTTCACAACTCACGCCGCCTGGAACACCTCAGCGTAATGGTGTGTCCGAACGTCGTAATCGCACTCTATTAGATATGGTGCGATCTATGATGTCTCTTACCGACTTACCGCTATCTTTTTGGGGCTATGCTTTAGAGACTGCCGCATTCACTTTAAATAGGGCTCCGTCGAAATCCGTTGAGACGACACCGTATGAATTATGGTTTGGGAAGAAACCTAAGCTGTCGTTTCTAAAAGTTTGGGGATGCGATGCTTATGTGAAGAAACTTCAACCTGAAAAGCTCGAACCCAAATCGGAAAAATGCGTCTTCATAGGATACCCTAAAGAAACTGTTGGGTATACCTTCTACCACAGATCCGAAGGCAAGATCTTTGTTGCCAAGAATGGATCCTTTCTGGAGAAAGAGTTTCTCTCGAAAGAAGTAAGTGGGAAGAAAGTAGAACTTGATGAAGTGTTGCCTCTTGAACCGGAAAATGGCGAAACTCAAGAAATCGTTCCTGAGGTGCCTGCACCGACTAGAGAGGAAATTAATGATGATGATCAAGATGCTTCTGATCAAGCTCCTACTGAAACTCGAAGGTCCACAAGGACACGTTCTGCACCAGAGTGGTACGGCAACCCTGTCTTGGAAATCATGTTGTTAGACAACGGTGAACCTTCGAACTATGAGGAAGCAATGGCGGGCCCGGATTCCGACAAATGGCTGGAAGCCATGAAATCCGAGATAGGATCCATGTATGAAAACGAAGTATGGACTTTGACTGACTTGCCCGTTGAACGGCGAGCCATAGAAAATAAATGGATCTTTAAGAAGAAGACAGACGCGGATGGTAATGTGACCATCTATAAAGCTCGGCTTGTCGCTAAGGGTTATCGACAAGTTCAAGGGGTTGACTACGATGAGACTTTCTCACCGGTAGCGAAGCTGAAGTCCGTCCGAATCATGTTAGCGATTGCCGCATACTATGATTATGAGATATGGCAAATGGACGTCAAAACGGCATTCCTTAATGGTTTCCTTAAGGAAGAATTGTATATGATGCAGCCGGAAGGTTTTGTCGATCCTAAGAATGCTGACAAGGTGTGCAAGCTCCAACGCTCGATTTATGGGCTGGTGCAAGCATCTCGGAGTTGGAACATTCGCTTTGATGAGATGATCAAAGCGTTTGGGTTTACACAGACTTATGGAGAAGCCTGTGTTTACAAGAAAGTGAGTGGGAGCTCTGTAGCATTTCTCATATTATATGTAGACGACATACTTTTGATGGGAAATGATATAGAACTCTTGGACAGCATCAAGGCCTACTTGAATAAGAGTTTTTCAATGAAGGACCTTGGAGAAGCTGCTTACATATTAGGCATCAAGATCTATAGAGATAGATCGAGACGCCTCATAGGTCTTTCACAAAACACATACCTTGATAAGATATTGAAGAAGTTCAATATGGATCAATCTAAGAAGGGGTTCTTACCTGTGTTACAAGGTGTGAAATTGAGCTCAGCTCAATGTCCGACCACGGCAGAAGAAATAGAAGAGATGAGCGTCATCCCCTATGCCTCAGCCATAGGTTCTATTATGTATGCCATGCTGTGTACCAGACCTGATGTAAACCTTGCCGTAAGTTTGGTAGGTAGGTACCAAAGTAATCCCGGCAAGGAACACTGGACAGCGGTCAAGAATATCCTGAAGTACCTGAAAAGGACTAAGGAAATGTTTCTCGTTTATGGAGGTGACGAAGAGCTCGTCGTAAAAGGTTACGTCGACGCTAGCTTCGACACAGATCTGGATGACTCTAAGTCACAAACCGGATACGTGTATATTTTGAATGGTGGGGCAGTAAGCTGGTGCAGTTGCAAGCAAAGCGTCGTGGCGGGATCTACATGTGAAGCGGAGTACATGGCAGCCTCGGAGGCAGCACATGAAGCAATTTGGGTGAAGGAGTTCATCACCGACCTCGGAGTCATACCCAATGCGTCGGGGCCAATCAAGCTCTTCTGTGACAACACTGGAGCTATTGCACTTGCAAAGGAGCCCAGGTTTCACAAGAAGACCAGGCACATCAAGCGTCACTTCAACTCCATTCGTGAAAATGTTCAAGATGGAGACATAGAAATTTGTAAAGTGCACACGGATCTGAATGTCGCAGATCCGTTGACTAAACCTCTCCCTAAGACAAAACATGATCAGCACCAGAACTCTATGGGTGTTCGATTCATCACAATGTAACTAGATTATTGACTCTAGTGCAAGTGGGAGACTGTTGGAAATATGCCCTAGAGGCAATAATAAAAGCATTATTATTATATTTCCTTATTCATGATAATTGTCTTTATTCGTGCTATAATTGTGTTAACCGGAAATCGTAATACATGTGTGAATAACAGACAACAACATGTCCCTAGTGAGCCTCTAGTTGACTAGCTCGTTGATCGACAGATAGTCATGGTTTCCTGACTATGGACATTGGATGTCATCGATAATGGGATCACATCATTAGGAGAATGATGTGATGGACAAGACCCAATCCTAAACATAGCATAAGATCGCATAGTTCGTTTGCTAGAGTTTTCCAATGTCAAGTATCCTTTCCTTAGACCATGAGATCGTGTAACTCCCGGATACCGTAGGAGTGCTTTGGGTATGCCAAACGTCACAACGTAACTGGGTGACTATAAAGGTATACTACGGGTATCTCTGAAAGTGTCTGTTGGGTTGACATGGATCGAGACTGGGATTTGTCACTCCGCTTGACGGAGAGGTATCACCGGGCCATCTCGGTAATGCATCATCACAATGAGCTCAATGTGATCAAAGTGTTTGATCACGGGATCATGCATTACGGTAACGAGAAAAGTGACTTGCCGGTAACGAGATTGAACGAGGTATTGGTATACCGACGATCGAATCTCGGGCAAGTAAAATACCGATTGACAAAGGGAATCGTATACGGGATTAATTGAATCCTTGACATCGTGGTTCATCCGATGAGATCATCGTGGAGCATGTGGGAGCCAACATGGGTATCCAGATCCCGCTGTTGGTTATTGCCCGAGAGCCGTCTCGGTCATGTCTGCATGTCTCCCGAACCCGTAGGGTCTACACACTTAAGGTTCGGTGACGCTAGGGTTGTGAAGATATGTATGTGCAGTAACCCGAATGTTGTTCGGAGTCCCGGATGAGATCCCGGACGTCACGAGGAGTTCCGGAATGGTCCGTAGGTAAAGAATTATATATAGGAAGTGCTATTTTGGCCATCGGGACAAGATTCGGTGTTATCGGTATTGTACCGGGACCACCGGAGGGGTCCCGGGGTCCACCAGGTGGGGCCACCTGCCTTGGGGGGCCACATGGGCCTTAGGGGGTGCGCCTTGGCCCACTTGGGCCAAGGGGAACCAGCCCCAAGGGCCCATGCGCCAAGGAAACTTGGAGGAGGGAGAGTCCAAAGGGGGGAAGGCACCTCCGAGGTGCCTTGGGGAGGATGGACTCCTCCCCCCCTCTTGGCCGCACCCCTTCCTTGGAGGAAGGGGCAAGGCTGCGCCCTCCCCCCCTCTAATGCACCTATATAAAGGGGGGCAGGGGTGGGGGGCAGCACACCAATTGCCCTGGCTCCTCCCTCCTCCCTGCAACACCTCCTCCTCCTCCCGTAGTTGCTTAGCGAAGCCCTGCCGGAGTTCTGCTGCATCCACCACCACACCGTCGTGCTGGATCTTCCTCAACCTCTCCTTCCCCCTTGCTGGATCAAGAAGGAGGAGACGTCTCCCGTCCCGTACGTGTGTTGAACGCGGAGGTGCCGTCCGTTCGGTACTAGATCATCGGTGAATTGGATCACGGCAAGTACGACTACCTCATCCACGTTCACTCGAACGCTTCCGTTGCGATCTACAAAGTGGTATGTAGATGCTATCCAATCTGAATACTCGTTGCTAGATGAACTCATAGATGGATCTTGGTGAAACCGTAGGAAAAATTTTAATTTTCTGCAACGTTCCCCAACACTTGCTTATGCTAACCATCATGATATCATCTTATACCAAATGGATGTGAAAAGTGCATTCCTCAATGGTAAGCTTGAGGAAGAAGTATATGTTGCTCAACCCCCAGGTTTTGAAGATCCAAAACATCTTGACAAAGTCTTCAGACTTAACAAGGCCCTCTATGGCCTCAAGCAGGCCCCACGGGCGTGGTATGATACATTGAAGGAATTCTTCATGAAGAAAGGCTTCACACCCGGTTCACTCGACCCCACTCTCTTTACTAAATCTTATGATGGTGAACTATTTGTGTGCCAAATATATGTTGATGATATCATCTTTGGATGTACTGACCAACGTTACAGTGATGAATTTGCCTATATGATGAGAGAAGAATATCAAATGTCTATGATGAGAGAGTTGAAATTCTTCTTAGGTCTTCAAATTCGTCAACAGTGAAATGGCATATTCATATCTCAGGAGAAATACCTCAAGGATGTCCTGAAGAAATTTGGCATGCAAGACTGCAAAGGCATCAAAATTCCTATGCCCACAAATGGTCATCTATGCACTAATGAAAATGGTATTGACTTCGATCATAAGGTATACCGCTCCATGATTGGCTCTTTATTGTACTTATGTGCATCTAGGCAAGATATAATGCTTAGTGTTTGCATGTGTGCACGATTTCAAGCTGCACCGAAGGAATCACACCATAAAGCTGTGAAGCATATTCTTCGATATCTAGCTCACACACCAACACTAGGATTATGGTATCCCAAGGGCTCGGATTTTGATCTCATCGGATATTCAGACTCTGACTATGCTGGTGACCGTGTGGACCGCAAGTCAACATCTGGTACTTGTCATTTCCTTGGACAATCCTTGGTCTGTTGGTCCTCGAAGAAACAGAACTGCGTATTACTGTCTACTGCTGAAGCTGAGTACATTGCTGCTGGTTCTTGCTGTGCTCAATTACTATGGATGAAGCAAACGCTCAAGGACTATGGCATCAACGTGAAGAATGTGCCTCTCCTCTGTGATAATGAGAGTGCCATCAAGATTGCTCACAACCCAGTTCAGCACTCGAAGACAAAGCACATTCAGATTCGTCATCATTTTCTTCGTGATCATGTGTTGAAGGGCGACATTTCTATTGAGCATGTGAAGACTGAAGAACAGCTAGCCGATATCTTCACTAAGCCCTTGGATGAGAAGAGATTTAGCAAGTTGCGGTGTGAGCTAAATATCTTAGAATCTTCGAATGTACTTTGAAAAGGCACTCATCCTAACACTTATGCAAAATTGATGACTTAGATGTGCAACACATGAAGAAACCTTTTTCTTCAATCAATGAAGAATTACACTCTAAGTGTGAAGAAATTAATGAAGAATTTGATTCTCAGAACCCTACGACAATTGTACGCGGTGTGTGAAATCATCATTCTTATACGGTGGGTCACGCCACCACAAAAGTTGAAAATCTTCAATTTGAGTTTTTCCTCATTTTTGAAATTCCTCGGTTTTTCAAATTCTTCAACTTTGCAAAATCTTCACTTGTGCCGTCGTTTTTCTTCATTGGCTATATATATATATATATATATATATATATATATATATATATATATATATATATATATATATATATATATATATGAGTTTATGTCCTCTACAACATTCACTTATAGCTATTTCTTCAAGTTGGACTTTCTGCTAAGTGAATGTGATCGGACCCTTCCCCTCTATGCTATACTCAATCCAATCTATTCACAAATTCTTCATGTGCGTTCTATTTGAAACTCGTTCAAATTCTTCACTGTGTCCTTGTCAGCTGAAGAAATTGCGAACGGAACGTTAAAAACTAATCTTATCCAAACTTTCGGTTTTGCCGCTCAAACCGTTCCGCATCCCACGATGCATTATTTTACTCACCCACGATCTTACACGATCTCCACTACACAGCACGTCGGTGACACATGTCACGAGAAGGAGAACGGCCAGGGGCACGTTCGTCCTAAATCTTCGGGCGAGCTGTTTTTCACCGTGGCTATAAATACCCATGTCGCCGTCCTCACTTCTTTTACCCTGCTCGATCTCACTCTCCCACTCGAGCTTCCAAACCCTAGCGCCGTCGCTACTCCATCATCGCCGGTGAGGAAGAGCTTCACTGCCTCGACCTCGTCGCCGTCGTACTCGCGCCGACTGCGGAAATCTTCACCTCCGCCGCCGCCGTAGACGTCTTCCTCTGCCAAGTTAGGGCGTGGAAGATCTGCATCGACGAACTTCCCTGTTTCAACTCACAGTTTGTCGTGTTCTTCGTTCAGGGTAATTAAAAGCTAATTTTACTGCCCTCCTTGATTCGAAACTTTTCTACAAAATCTTCAAAGGTGTTCTTATTCTTCAAATCCTCACACACAAAACACCTCACATGTTATCTGTTCTTGATTCATTTCCCTAAGCCTCATTTTCTTCAAGATTCCTCAATTGTGTGGATCCTCGATCTATACAACTCTGGAACCTAAGATATAAAGCGCTTAGTGAAATTCCTCAAGATGAATCTGGTCAAATTCCTCAAACTTGTTCTTTATGAAAAACCCTCTGAGAACGCATATGACCTCTCCAAATTCCTCGCAACTATACTCTGTTCACAGGTACACATGTCCGCTGCTGAATCATTAGGTTCTCATCAATTTAACTCATTTGCATCGTTCCTCGAAGAAAAGTTGCATACTTCTTCAGAGAATTCAATTGTTCAAATTCCTCACCTGAAGAAAATGGCTAAAGGTAAAAGGCCACAGAAAGGAGGAAAGAAGCATGAGGTCGTGACTGCTTTTGAAATCCCAGAGGATATTTATAAAGAGTACTGCACGCCTGATGAAGCCAAGTTTGGCAAAGAAGATAAAAATCAGCGCAAGGTGCGAATCCAATGGATTGAACGAAGATGGGCACGTGAATGGAGGGAGTACAGATATGTTACTCCAAAGTACATGAAGAAATTCACACTCAACCCTCCATGCCCAAGAGCCCCATTGGCACCTGGCCAAGTGGCTGATCCCACTAGCATCAAACACGGTGAGGATTTTCCTGAAGAATGGGCCAAGCGCCAAGCTAAACTGGCAAGGCAAGCCAGAGAAGCAGTGAGGAAATTCAATGAAGACTCTGCTGCTGCTGCTGCCACTGAGGCCTCTGTCAAGCCGAAGAAAGCGATGCTCAAGAAGCCCGCTCGCAAGCCAAGTGCTTCAACATCAATGCCCTCACGGCCAAGTTCCTCAGCTGCACCCTCATGGCCAGAATCTTCAAAATCATCAAAGCAAATTCCTCATGCTGCTCCTGATCCACCAAAGTCCTCAGCACCTATGCATCTGGCCTCGTGCCAAAGGACTACAGGCACCTCTATTGCCTCTGGTGTCTCAGCTAGTTCCTCAGTTGCACCAAATTCCTCAGCTGGACCCTCTCTGCTAAAGAAAAAGGCTACTGCTGGACGCGGCACTCGTCCAAGTCCTCAGAAGAAGGTAGTCTTCACTGTGCCATCTGATGATGATGAAGCTGATGAAGAAGAACTTGCCGTAATCATCAGGGACCGACAAGAAAGGGCTGCTAAAGCCAAAGGCACACCTGTGCCCCTGCTATTGGATCCAAGGGCGATCCTAGATTATATTGATCTCTGGCATAAGGATCCCAACACACCTATGCCTGATTTCAAACTGACACCTGGCCAAAGTCACATGTTGACTCACTTCATCCAAGAGGAGAAGTGGAAATATGATAGGGCCAAAGAGATCAAGAAATCGCAGTATAGAAAAGAAAAAGTTGCTGAAGAAAAATGTTGTCAAGATGACGCCCGAGGAACTCGTCAAGATGCAAGCTGAGATCAAAGCCCTCAGTGACAACTTTGACTCGTACTATGCTGATTGGCAAGGAGCCAAGGTCAGATTTGTGAGGCTGACTGATACTTTCACCAAGGGTTCAGCCTCAACACAACAAGTTCCTCAAGCTGAAGCATCTGTTCAGCCCACTGAAGAACATGCCAGCACCGCTAATGAAGTTCAGGCGGCTGAAGAAAATGCCAGTTCCAGGGCTGATGACACTGCTCCAGCCACTGAAGAAATTTCCAGGGCATCCACTAGTGGTGCGCCTGAAGAAACTGAAGAAACCAGGGCAACTGCATCAGTTGCGCCTACTCAACCAGATTCCTCAGCTCCACCTGCACCTACTCCCACTCCTATTCTTCCATCTGCGTTAGATGTGAAGAAAACCAAGGCTGCAGAGCGAGCTGCCGTGAAGAAAAGGAAGGCATCAGCTACTTCAGAATCTTCAGCTCCCAAGAAGATGAAGCCGATGACCAGCTCGTTTGCAAATCCCATTTATGTCATTCCTATCTCCTCCATGCCATCAAAGGACCTTGTTCCTTTTGGTGAAGATTATGAGATCCCAAGTAGATCAGATGAAGAAACTCAATCTGCTGCTTCGTTAGAGCAGATTGATGAAGAAATTGAAGTGGATGCAATCCCTTCAACCCCAATGGTCTCATCACCAATGCCTCAGTTTGACGCTGAAGAGGCTGGTGTTGAAGAAATTGATGATGAAGATGTGGATATTGGAAGCACAACTCCAGTGATGAATGACGACTTTTGGGAAAGTCAGCATCCCAATTCCCCACTCTTCACTCCCCTGCAGCAAATTCCTCACTCTCCTTCACCAATGATAAAATTGGGCTCTGAAGAAACTCATCCCACTGCATCTGTGAATGAAGAAATTCCAGCCACTAGTGTTGAAGAAACTGTTGCTGAAACTAACAAGGTGACTGCACCTGAGGAACATCCTGAAATTCCTCAGCCTGAAGAACCTGAGATTGTGATTCCTGAGGTCGTGATGCAACTCACTGACACTCCTCTGCCAAGGCCAAAGGATCCGTTCTCACGCAAACAGAAATTCAAGGCTGAAGACTTCTATGGAGAGCACGTGTTCTTCACTGAATACAACCCATATAACTCTGCTCGCATAAGGAAGAGGCGTTTCTGGACGGCCAGCCAAGCCAATTTCTATTCCTCAGTGCTTTACAACAAAGACAAAGTCTTCGACCATGCACATATTCCTCACGTGGATATGGAGTCTTTGCCGTGCTTCACGCCAGTCCTCAGTGTTCTTCGGGACGTTGGGTTGCTCAATTTCTGCACAGACATATGCGATTGGAATGAAGAACTCATTCTTCAATTCTATGCAACGTTGCACATCACCGGCAACTCTGAAGATGTGAATTCATGGGTTTTGGACTGGATGACTGAGAACACACATCATAAGGCCCCAGCATCTAAATTTCTTCGTGTCCTTCCTCTGAGTCCACCCACTGAAGATGCACGTTGTGTGTACAATGAACCTGAGCTTACAAATCACTATATGCAAGTGTTGATGAAGCCTTTGAAGCCAGGGCAGGCTCCTAGAACCAAATTCCTCGTCAAGGAATTGTTGTATGTGCCAAGGACTGTCTATCGCATTCTGACGAAGACAATGAGTCCCATCAAAGGCCACGACTCGACTGATGAAGAAGTCATTGGCATCATGAAGAATATGCTTTTCAACATCATTCATGGCGTTCTAGTCAACTTCCATGATTTCTTCATGAGGACTCTGGCCAACATTGCTATGTCACCATTTGAGCTGAAGCCTTATGCACCTTGGATAATGAAATTCATCAGGGCAAGATCTTCACTCAACTACAAGGCTGAAACTCTCAACCACTGCAGTTACTTGCCTCCCATTGAAGTCCTCAAACGGACATTTTCCTCAGCTGAAGAAAAAGGCAAGGCCACTGCTGTGATAGATGAAGGCATTCGTCCATTGGATGGTCAATTTCGCAAGGCTGCTTCTTATTCCACCAATGATGACTCTGCCACACATGACTCTGCTGCCAACACTGCCAAGCCAAATCCTCAAGCCACAGCACCCAGGGTGATGACTGACCATGAGTTACTCCTCAGTCTTCATCAAAAGGTTGATCGCAATCACAAATAGGTCAAGCGTCAGTTTGGTTCAATTCTTCACAACATGACTTCCACACACAATGCAGTGAAGAAAGACCATTACTACCTTCATGAAACCCTCAACCGCACCTGGGCTATTCTGTCTAAAGTGTACAGTGCTGAAGACTTGGAGAAAATGGGTCTTAAAGAAGACTTTGACTGGTTTGCACCTCCTCCGAAGAAATACAAGAAGGTCAAGGTTCCTTCTTTGGTGGCCAGTTCTTATTCTTCATCACGTGAGACTGATGAAAATGAAGACTTGGACGACATTGCAGCAGGCCCTACTTCAACAACCGCCCCCAACAACGCTGGCACTCCTTCATCAACTTGAATATCTTCAGGGGCGTTAGTCCTTAGTTTCGATCCTTTTGGTCATTTGATGACAAAGGGGGAGAAATCTGAGTTAGTCTTCAAGCGGGTCAATAATAAGGGCGTTTTTAAAGTTACAACTCTCGTTCTTCCGAAACTTTTATTGGATCGAGCTGTAATCTTAAATCCGATGGTGCGCTGATACTTCTGTTGCACTATGCTTTGATACTTCGATACGCTATTCTGCATGCTTATTCCTCATTAATATTATCGCATGCATGCTGAATTACATCAGGCACCATATTTCATCATGCATTTCAAATTCTTCATATTATATATCAAATGCGTGTATGAATTACAAGATATAGGGGGAGATCTCCATGATTCAACTCTTCAAGTGTGCATTGCTTCAAAAGAAAATTCCTCACTATGCACATCTTCAGGGGGAGTTCTTTTATATCTTGCAATCAAATTCCTCAATATCAGTATTTACACTTCATATGTTTATCCCCGTTGAAAACTTAACCTATGTTGTCATCAATCACCAAAAAGGGGGAGATTGTAAGTGCATCTAGTGCCCCTTAGTGATTTTGGTGTATTGAAGACTTATAGGTTAAGTATCTAATGTGTTTATGAGTGTACACAGGTCTATAAGTCTGTGAGGAGTTTGATATTTACAGAGAAAGTCGACCCCTAAAAATGAAGTTCTTCGAGTGAAGACTTTGATATACTGAAGACTTTCTGAAGACTTTGAAAGTGAAGAAATTGGTGTGACCTTGAAGACTTGGTATTCATTCGAGGAACATGAAGCGTGAAGACTTTTGTTTTCGTAGTTTCATTTTCTCTTTCTTGAGTCATAGGAAACACCGTACTATTAAAGGGGGTCGAGGAAATACTAAGGAGAAAATTTCCATGTGATGCTCATCTCAAAGCCTACACCTACCAATCCCTTCGAGTGAAGCCATTGGAAATCTCATACAGATCAGTCAATTTCTTCAGTGACAGAGACGCAGTTCTTCTGGTCACTGAGGATTTTGCTCTGACTGAGGAGTTAGGAATTCGCCGGTGCGAATTGCCTACACAGTGAGGAACATGATAGCCCTGAGGAATTTGTACCTCAAATTTCCGACCGTTGCTGTGCTACGCGCCAGCTGTCCCAAAATATCTTATCCATCCAACGGTCATATCATTGAAGGGCATTTATGTCTTATCATGTCGGGCTGCTCCCTAGGCTATAAATAGCCGCCCCCTACAACCACTAGCTGGTTGGCTGCTCCGAGAGAAACTGACACTTGTCATTTGAGAGCAACCCATCCTCCGAGGACTTTGAGCGAAAATCATCAAGTGAGGAAAATCCAAATCCAAACCCAAAACACCTACAAACCCAAAGTGATTGAGCATCACTGAAGAGATCGATCCTGCGTGGATCCGACGCTTGTTACCTTTGAAGACTGTGCTTCTTCCAGACGGTTAGGCGTCAAGGTCTAGAGCATCCAAGAGGAATTGTGGATCGCCGAGTGACCAAGTGTGTGAAGGTTTGGAAGTCACCTGAAGACTTACCATGAGTGATTGGGCGAGGGCTGTGTGTCCTTAGCTCAAGGAGAATACAGTGAGGACTGTGTGTCCGGGACTAGGTGTCCTCGAGTTTAAATACTCAGCCGCTCCAACCAGATGTACAACTAAGACAGCAGTTGGAACTGGTCTACCAAATCATTGTCTTCACCAAGCTTACTGGTTCTATTTCCTCAACACTTTCATTTCCTCATTACTGTGTTGTGTGTTTGTTCATATCTGTGTTTGAAGACTTTGACTGAAGACTTTCTCAATTTCCTCAGTTCAATTTCTTTAGTCTGTTTGTCTTCATCTTGTGCTATCCTGTGTTTACGCTTTCTGTACTCTGTGTTTGTCTTCATTTCATCATGATGACCATGCATGTAATCTGCTATGTTTACCTCTGAGTACTTATTCCGCTGCTAGTAGTTCTTCGCTAAGGAATTTCCTCACGAGCAAATTCCTTAGTGAAGAATTTCATAAAAATCGCCTATTCACCCCACCCCCCTCTAGTCGATATAACGCACTTTCACTAGTCCCCCGCATCCGGTGTCACTCACCCATTGTCCATTTTGCGGCTCATCACACCGTGTGTTTTTTTGTTGGGCCATTCTTTGTGATTTGTTTTTTCCGTGTTGTAGTTGAAAAGGCAGGTTGTTTGTATAAGTCGAAGAGATGAGCTGACCGCTGGCTTGTCAGTTCTTCTCATCTCTCTCTCTCTCTCATTCCTCTTTGTCTTTGGAGCAGAGGTAACCCGAGGATGGATGTGCTTTTAAACACTACACTAACAAGCAACAACCTTTTTTTTGGCAAGTATAACCCTAATATGTAAGAAGCCCGATCTTTTCTTGTCCTACTTTGTGAGTGCACTGTTCATAAGCAACTTGGCCTGACCCATTTTTTTGTCCCAGTTGTAACTCCACCCTCAACATGTAACTGCGGACCCGACGACTTTTGTCCCAGCTGCAAGTCCACCCCTGACATGCAAGTCCACCCCTACAAGCCCATTTTTGACTCGTAACTGGGCATGTGTTTCGTCTTTCAACCCAACTACAAGTCAATGATTGACTTGCAATTGGGCTTGTAGTTTTGTAGTTGTCCTAGTTGCAAGTCCATCTTCCATTCGCAGCTGGGTTTATATTTCTCCCATTTGTAAGCCCACCCTCAACTTGCAACTAGGCATGTTTTTGTTTTTATCCCAGTTGCAAGTCTACCCTTGACTCGCAACTGGGCTCGTTGTTTCGTAGTTGTCTTAATTTCAAGTCCATCCTCGACTCGCAACCGGGACCATAGTTTTGTTGTTGTCCTAGTTGCAAGTCCATCCTCAACTCGCGAATGGGCCCATATTTTTGTTGTTGTCCTAGTTGCAAGTCCACCCTTGACTCGCAACTCAGCATGTGTTATGTTTTTCATCTCAGTTGCAAGTCCACCCGTGAGTCGCAACTGAGCTCATAGTTTTTGTTATCCTAGTTACAAGTCCTACCTCGACTCGCAACTAGGCCCATAGTTTGTTTTATCCCAGTTGCAAACCCACCCTTGACTCGCAACTGGGCCCGTTTTTGGTCTTTCATCCCAGTTGCAAGTCCATCCTTGACTCGCAACTGGACCATAGTTTTTTTATCCTAGTTCCAAGTCGACAATTGACTCATAACTAGGCTCGTAGTTTGTAGTTGTCCCAGTATTATATGCATCCTCGAGTCGCAACTCAACACATAGTTCTCTCAGTTGCAAGCGCACCCTCGACTCGCAACTAGCTATGTCTATTGTTTTTCATCCAAGTTGCAAGTCCACCTTTGACTCGCAACTGAGCTCATAGTTTGTTTCATCTCACCCTCAATTTGCAATTCTTGGTCTTGTCCCCCACTACATTTCACGCCTTCAATGCTAATGCAACTAGGCGTGGCTGGGTTGGGTTGCGGAATTGACATTCTCGGGGATAATTGACCTTTTTTTCACAGCTGCAAGTCCACCATCGACTCGCAACTAGGGCTTGACCTTTCCTTGTCCCAATTGCAAGTCCACCCTCGACTCGTAACTGGGATCCAACCTTTTTTATCCTAGTTGCGAGTCCACCCTTGACTCGCCACTAGGGGTCCGATCTTTTTTTTGTCCTAGTTGCAAGTCCACCCCTCGACAGCGAACAAACCGTAGATGAGCCGGCCCATGTAGGTAGGATACTTTTTCTATTTTTTTTGTTTTGTCTTCATGATTTTTTATTTTTATCATTTTATAAATTTTCTTTCATAGACTTTCCTCTCGTTTTAATCCCAGTTGCAAGTCCACCCTTGACTCGTAACTAGGACCATAGTTTGTTTCATCCCTGTTGCAAGTCAACCCTTGACTCGTAACTTGTCTCGTAGTTTCATAGGTGTCCCAGTTGCAAGTCCATCCCTCGACTCGCAACTGGGCACTTAGTTGTTCGAGTCCCAAGCCCACCCCCAACTCGCTACTAAGCCTATGTTTTGTTTTTCGGGTTTCCTATTTTCACATCTAGATGTGAAATAATACCTCACATCTAAGTGCATTATTGTAGGATAACTCTTTGCTATGAGATTTTTGTTTTGTTTTCCCTTGTTTGTTTTTCCTCATTTGTTTTTCAACTTTGTTTTTCTATTTTCTCTTTTTGGTCTTTTGAATTAATAATTTTCAATAAATAAATAAATTCACCATTTAATTTATTTCCTATAATTTCCATGCAAGCGCTCTCTCTACCTTCCGCCTCGTTTGTTGTTTTTTGTTTATTACATATCATGTTGTTGTCTAGGCCTGTTTGGCTTCGCTTTTGTCGGCCCTCGACTCACAACTGATGGCTGACATTATTTTGTCCCAGTTGCAAGTACGTCCTTGACTCGCAACTGGAGCCCAACGTTTTTTGTCCGAGTTGCAAGTCCGCTCTAGTCTCGCAACTAGGACCCGGTCTTTTTTTCCCAGTTGCAAGTCCATCGTCGACTAGCAACTAGGGTCCGACTTTTTTTTCTAATTGCAAGTGCACCCTCGGATGGCAATTGGGGCTCGAACTTTTTTGTCCCAGTTGCAAAAAACCCCTCGACTTGTAACTAGGACATGCCTTTTTTCCCCAGTTGCAATTCCACCCTCAACTCGCAATTGGTGTCTGATCTTTTTTGCCCGATTTCCAAGTCCACTCGAGTCGCAACCGAGGCCTGACCTTTTTTTCCCTGTTGCAATTGCACTCTCGATTCACAACCGGGTCTTGACAAGTTTGGTCCTAATTGTAAGTCTGCCCTTGACTTGCGATGGGGCTCCGGCCTTTTTTGTCCCAGTTGAAAGTCCACCCTCGATTCTTAACTAGGCCTCTATCATTTTTGTCCTAGTTACAAGTTCACTCTCGACACAAAATGGGGGTAGACTTTTTTTTCGCAAGTTGCACGACCACCCAGGACTCGCAACTGGGGACCAACCTTTTTTGTCTGAGTTGCAAGTTCACCCTTTACTCGCAACTAGGGCACAACCTTTTTTGTCTGAGTTGCAAGTCCACCCTTGACTCGCAACTAGGGTTCAATCATTTGTGTCCGAGTTGCAAGTCCACCCTTTATTCGCAACTAGGACCCAACCTTTTTTGTCCGAGTTGCAAGTCCACCCTCGACTCGCAACTGGGGCCCAACCTTTTTTGTCTGAGTTGTAGGTCCACCCTCGTCTCGCAAGTGGGGGCCCGACCTTTTTAAGTCCCAATTGCGAGTCCACCCTCGATTCGCAACTGGGACCCGATCTTTTTTCCCAGTTGCAATTCCACCGTCGACTCGCAACTGGGACTCGACCTTTTCTTTTCCCAGTTGCAACTCCACCCCTCGACTCGCAAGTATGCCCCAACCTTTTCAGCCCGAGTTGCAAGTCCACCCTCGACTCGCAACTCGGCCCAACCATTTTTGTCTGAGTTGTAGGTCCACCCTCGGCTCGCAAGTGGGGCCCGACCTTTTTAAGTCCCAATTGCGAGTCCACCCTCGATTCGCAACTGGGACCCAATCTTTTTTCCCAGTTGCAATTCCACCGTCAACTCGCAACTGGGACTCGACCTTTTCTTTTCCCAGTTGCAACTCCACCCCTCGACTCGCAAGTATGCCCCAACCTTTTTGGTCCGAGTTGCAAGTCCAACTCGACTCGCAACTAGGGCCCGGCCTTTTTCATTCCCAGTTGAGAGTCCACCCTTGACTTCTAGTAGGGGTTTGACCTTTTTTTTGTCCTAGCTACAAGTCAACCCTCGTCATCGAACAAACTCCAGAAGAGCCGGCCCAAGTAGCTAGGATACATTTTTTGTTTTGTTTTCTCCATGTTTTTTTATTTATCATTTTTCTTCATTGGTTTTGCTCTACTTTTATTTTTCTATTTTTAAAAAATGGATATCATTTTCTATGATTCTTTTTTCCTTTTTCATAAATTCACAAGTTTCAATAAATGTTTCAAATATGTAAATTTGTTCATTTTTCTAAAAAAATCATGTTTATCATTTTTTTAGAACAAATCAAAATGTGTTCATTTTTTGTTCTCTTCTTATTTATCTATTTCTCTATTTGGGTTTCTCTTACTTTTTTGTTTTCTCTTGTTTGCTTTTAGTACAATATATATAAAAAAGTTCGTTTTAGTTCATCATATATAAAAAAGTTCATCATGTATCAAAAAAGAATGTTCACTGTATATTGCAAAAAACATTGTGCGTATTCAGAAAATGATCATCATATATTAATTGATTGTTCACCATATATTAGAAATTTTTTGGTATTCATTAACATTTTTTATAATTTTTTAAAATATGTAAATTCATGAACATGTTTTTTGAAATATGTTTTGACCAAACTTTGTTCCTTACAGAAAATTAATTAATAAGAGTGAAAAACGCAAAAACCAAAAGGCAAAAAGAAAAAAACGTTGGTAGCCTACAATGTTCGGGAAAGCGTTTTTAAGCATCGCTTAATCGCGCTTAAGCGCTGAGTAAACGCTTCGCTTCTGACCTTAGCGGTGATTTTAGCGTTTAGCGGTTTTTAGCGGTTTTTAGCGGCGATTAAGCGTCGCTTTAGCGCTAGGCGCTGGTTAATCGTGCGCTGAGCGCTCTTACTCGATGGGAAAGCGATGGGAAAGCTCTGAAAACGGTTGGGCTGGAGGGCCACAAGGGGTATAAAGGGCTTGGCCCAAAACAGGCCTGTTCGGCTAGGGTTATAGGATCCACAAGAGGGGAACGAAGAGAGTTTTGTGGTGGCTTCTCCTGCTCTGGATCCAGCGGCGGCTCCTGGCGTTCTTCCTCCTCCTTCGCAGTCCACTGGATCTGGACACGACAGCTCCTCCTGCTCCTGGACGTCCCCTCCTATCAGTTCAGACGAGGACTGATCCATGAAGTCATGAACTGCTACTTGGCTACTGTTGTTTGGTTGTTGCTGCTGCTGCTTGGCTGATGTTGTTGTTTGGTTGCTGCTGTTGTTTGGCTGCTGCTGCTGCTGCTTGGCTCCTGCTGCCATTTATCTTATATGCTCTAAGAGATTACGACTATATTGTGCATTTATGCTTGTTGTGCGAACCACTAAACATTATCCTTATGTGTTATTTGGCTGTTTGTTGTGGTTTGTCAACCACTGAACCTCAACCTTATATGCTATTTCAGATTTTTAGTTGCCTATGTGCTACATTTCCTGTTTTTTTGTGCATATTATTCAAAAACAGCCAAATTTTGACCAATTTTTAAAAAATGCTTAATTCCGGTTAACCTGCGCTTAAGCGGCCATTGCTCTAAGCTGTGGCCTTCCGCTTTGCTTACGCTTACCGCTTTCTTGAACATTGGTAGCCTACAAGCTAGCAGTGAGAGATATACTTGTAAATGTATAACGATTAGACGCAAAAGCTAACAAATCAACGTTTGGACTAGCGAGCAGTTTTTTCAGGAAAAAGCTAGCGATCGGTTTTTTTACCGGTAGCTAGCAACCAGATTTTTTTTAAGGGAGCTAGTGGCCAGATCTGACGCTAACTGAGTTATTAACTGTTTATGTTTATTATTATGCAAGAACAGCCCTTAGTTCTAGCGGCTATAAGTGAGTGTTAGGAGGTACGTGCGCTCGTTTCCTCCTTTTTTTTTTACAGAACTGAGCCGGATAAAGAAAACAAACAAACAAACAATAAAACAGCAGGTTGGCTAGATGTTCTTTGCGGGTTTTTTTCTCCAGAAACTGAGCCGAATAAAAAACAAACAATAAACAGTAGCTTGGCTGGATGTTCTTTGCGTTTTTTTCTCCAAAAACTGAGCCGAATAAAAAAAACAAACAAACAATAAACAGTAGAGCTTGGCTGGACAATTAACAAAAAAAGATGACATCATCTTAGATGTGAGATATTATCTCACATCTAGATGAGATATAGACAGACCCATAGTTTATTAGTGGGATTAATTATCCACTCACCACATGAAGGAAATAACGTACAGGGCATATGGTGTCTTAATTATAGGTAGTCATGAAGACAATTATTTGCGTAGAAGCCAAATGACCTCCCCAAACCTTGTTATATAGGAAGAGCCACATAGAATATTATTAAAACAATTTATTATTCACTTAGTATATGAAGGAAGTAACTTAGTGGGGATAATCTATGACAGACATTAACAATAGGGTAACAGTTTTTGGTTTGCCTTGCGTATTTAGGAACTGAAAGAGGTGTCCTTAGGGTCTAGTTAGACACACCATTCGACTGAACAAGAACTAACAACATCTCATACCTTGCATCCATCTCTGCAGAACCAACACTTATCAGTTTTTTGTGCCACATGGAAATACGAAACCTCTCTACAAAACTTGGTAGACTACACCAGCCTACACATACGAGGTTGATCTGGAGGAGCTCGAGAGCCGGACGGGCGTGGTCCAGCCTACCCCGCCTCCGGCCCCCTCCAGCGATCGATACGACGGAGGCGGGGAGGGCTCTGAGGAGTCGGAGGAGGAGGAGGATGACACCCCCCCGGGGCAGGTCCCTCCTCGACTGAGTCCGGCTCGGGTGGGTGGGGCGGGGGCAGGGCCCCCCAGGGCTGCCGCTCTCGCTCTGTCTGCGGCCGGGATGGCCTCGCCGCCCCTCTCAAGGGGGAGGCCCACGTCTGCGGCACCCTCGCCGGTCTTGGAGCAGGAGGAGGATTCTGGCAGCGTGGGGATGGATGTGTGCCTGTCGTCATCCCCGCGCTCTCCCGGGGTGGTGTGGTACTCTAGCTCGCCTGGGACTCCACCATCGCCAGCTGTGGGGTCCTCGGCCTTGGTTCTAGCTACGCCACCGCCACCTCGCCTGGGGGTGGGCCAGGCTGCTTCGCCACCTCCGTCGGGGGTGGGGTTGGACACGGTCAACATCGTCTCTCCCGTGCACAGCCCCGGCGCTCGGGTGATGCACTCCCCGGTTGCGGCGTCTAGGCAGAGTGCCCGCCTTTGCCGGTCCCAGACCCTTCCGGATGGGCGAGTCACGACGGTCGCTCAGATGGCGGCCATGCGCGCGGCGGCACGCGACCTCTCTCCAGGTACGACACCTCCCCATCCCTCTGGTGCCTCCTATTCTGGTTCTCGATTTGTCGTGCTTGACTCAGTGTCGATGGCACACTTTGGCGACGTTGCTTCGGATTGTGATATTGTGTTTCGGGGTGAAAAGGGTCCCCGACTCGAGCAGATCTCGGCCATCTGTGCCAAAGAGCGGCTCGATGGGGCCCTTGCTGAGGCCCGGGCCCGTGCTGAACAACGGGTTGCGGATGCCTCGGCCCCGTCTGGCTCCGGGCATAGAGAGCCTGGAGCTGGATCAGGCCCGAGCCGGCCTCCCTCCCGGCCTGACACTGCGAGGGACCCTCCAATAGGGAGGGCCTTGCGGGGACGGCCTCCTACGTGACTCCATCCCTCTGAACAGACAATGTAGGTTCGCGGTGTTTCTGCAGACATGGCAGGTCAGGCCCCCGCTAAGAAGGGGCGTCGTGGTCGTCCGTTGAAGCAATTGCCAAACCCCGCCCTAGGCGAGAGGGCTAGTTCGGCCCCACCTGAGGGGCCTAGTGATCCCGGCACGGTTCCTATATGAAGCTCCTATGCTGGAATATTAGGGGCTTCGGCAACCTAGGCCGCCGACGCCAGCTGATTGACTACATCCGACAGGAAGATATAGATATTGTTGGCCTTCAAGAGACGGTTCGTCAGGACTTCTCCATTCAGGAGCTTCAGGGGCTCTCTCGACACCCATTTGCCTGGCAATGGCTCCCGGCTTCTGGGCAGTCTGGAGGCATTCTCCTGGGGGTTAGGGAGGACTTCTTCTCGGTGGAGGATATGGACCGTGGGGAGTTCTTCCTGAGTATGGCCATCACCGACCGATGTGTGAACCTGAGTTGGGAGGTGATCATTGTCTATGGCCCGGTTGATCACGGGCGGTCGGTGGGATTCCTGGCCGAGCTGCGGGATAAGGTTGAACGATGCACGACCCCAGTGGTGGTGGCGGGCGACTTCAACCTTATCAGAACGGAGGCTGACAAAAGCTCGCCCAACATTGACCGATGGCGTATGCGCATGTTCAACGATGCCATAGCTGCGATGGCCCTCCGTGAGATAGCCCGCGTAGGGGCTAGGTTCACATGGACCAATAAACAGGTGGACCCTATACGGAGCGTGTTGGATCGGGTCCTTGTGTCCGTGCAGTGGGAGGTTATGTTCCCACTGTGCTCCTTACGGGCGGTCACTAGGATTGGCTCGGACCACGTCCCCCTGTTGTTTGCGTCAGGGGAAGGGTCCCCACCGAGATCTGGACGCTTCTATTTCGAACCATCGTGGCTTCTGCAGCCGGGGTTCGTTGAGATGGTTCAGGACCGTTGGGTGCAGGCTACTCTAACCCCGCCTCGGTCCTTCTGTGCCACAGACGTTTGGCATCACTGCTCCAAAGTCATCCGCCAGTTTATGCAGGGTTGGGGTGCCAACCTGGGTGCTGCCCTGAGATCCCGCAAAGGGTCGCTCCTTGACCAGATTAAGGCCTTTGGACGAGATTGTTGATTCAGTCGGTCTGTCGGCAGACGAATGGTTGCAGCGATACGCCCTTGAAGCCTCCCTTATGGAGATTTTCAAGGGAGGAACTATTCTGGCAGCGACAGGGGGGCCAGAAGTGGCTCCTTCAAGGCGATGCTAACACCACGTATTTCCAAGCAATCGCGGATGGGCGTCGCAGGAAGTGCTCCATCCCGTGCCTTTGGGAAGGGAACACCCTTCTCGAACACCCGGATGAGATTAGGACCCACATTTACTCCTTCTATAAGGGGCTCTTCTCGGCCGAACCCCGTGGTGGGATCCCCTTGGCGGATGATTTCTGGCCCCTTGCGGACAGGGTATCTGACACAGAGAATGCGGAACTGACTATCCCTTTCTCGCCGGAAGAGGTGGGGCGGGCGATCGCCTCGATGAAGGCTGGGTCGGCACCGGGCCCGGATGGCTTGCCGGTTGCCTTCTTCCAGAAGTTCTGGAATGTCCTAAAACCGGTGATCATGCCAATGTTCCATAAATTTTACATCGGCACATTTGACATGGCGCGCATAAACTTCGGTGTTATCACCCTGATCCCCAAAGTAGTTGGGGCGACGGACATTCGCCAATTTAGGCCTATCATAGTTATCAACGTCCTGGAGCGCATCTTCTCTAAAGTACGCGCGTCTAGACTCGCGCCTATTGTTGAGAGGATGAATCACCCACTCCAGACAACATTCCTGAAAGGGAGAAGAATCCATGACGGGATACTCTCCCTCCATGAGATTGTCCACGAGGTGCGATCGCGTGGGCTGAAGGGTGTATTTTTGAAGCTGGACTTCCAAAAAGCATATGATCGGCTTGACTGGGACTTCCTGCGCCTTGTCATGCAGCGTAGGGACTTTGAGGACAGATGGTGCAACTGGATTATGCAATTGGTACGGTCTAGCAAGACTGCGATAAACATTAACGGAGAGGTGGGACCTTTCTTTGCGGCATCGGCGGGGGTGAAGCAAGGGGACCCGATATCCCCCCTTCTCTTCAACCTTGCCGTGGACGCGTTGGCAGGTCTCCTGGACAAGGCTAGGCATGCCGGCCACATCTCGGGGGTGGTCGGCCACCTCATTCCGGGAGGGGGGGGGTCACTCACCTTCAGTACGCCGATGACACCATGATTATGGTGGAAGGCTCTGCCCTTGACATAGTTAACCTTAAGTTCCTACTCCTCTGCTTTGAGGCTATGTCGGGACTCAAGATTAACTTTGACAAGAGCGAGGTCGTCGTTTTAGGTTACCCTGCTGAGCCAACAGAGGATTGCGGATAATCTAAATTGCAGGCTAACATCCTTCCCCATTACATACTTGGGGATGCCGTTGGCAGACTCGAAGATCCTGACAAGTGCATTCGACCCTCTAGTGGGACGAGTGGCCTCTTGGGCTGAGCCCTGGCGAGGACGGTTTACCTCCAAGGGGAGTAAAGCAGTCCTAATTAGCTCGAACCTTGCGAGCCTCCCCATGTTTATGATGGGGTTGTACATTCTTCCGGAAGGCGTCCATAGTGCCTTCGATAAGGACCTCGCTAGGTTCTTTTGGCAGGCGGCCAATGGCCGCCAAAAATACCACATGGTAAAATGGGCGGATATTTGCATGCCTAAGGACCGGGGTGGTCTGGGCATCATTGCCTCCCGCCGCATGAACGTGGCCCTCATGCTGAGATAGGTCTGGCGGATTCTACGCGGCGAGGGAGGGTTATGGCTGCAGCTCATTCAGGCAAAATACCTTAGGGGAGAACCGCTCTTGGCTTGCTCCCGGACGGATGGCTCACAATTCTGGCGAGCCATCCAAAGGATCAAGGAGGACATCCGCTTAGGGATTTCCTTCTCCTTAGGGAACGGGCACGGGATCCAATTCTGGCTGGATCCCTGGCTGGGCATGGAGCCATTACGCGTCGCCTTCCCTGGCCTATTCTCAATTTGTGTAGATCCGTCTATTCTTGTTGCCACGGCCTTCCAAGATGGACAGTGGAACCTTGAGTTTCGTCGCTTGTTCGGACCGGCTGAGATTAATGACTGGACTACATTGCGGGCCGCCCTGCCACTTGTGCTCCCGGATTATCCGGACACAGTTTCATGGCGGCGCACGCCGATAGCGGAGTTCTCAGTGGGCACTGCATACCAGGCCCTTTGCCCACCGACAACTCACCCCTGGCTTGTCCCTCTATGGAAAGCCCCCGTCCCATTAAAGATTAAGATTTTTGTTTGGCAACTTCTACGAGATCGTCTCCCCTCGGGGACAGAGGTACTTAAGCGGCACGGACCTGGGGATGGTATTTGCCCTCTCTGTGCAGTACCGGAGACTGGGACCCATATTCTCTTCTCTTGTACGGCAACGAGGGTATTATGGACTTTCGTCCGCGAGGCGTTGGGGCCTGACTGGGAGGCCCTAAATCTAGCGGAGTTCCTTCAGCTTCAAGCTATACAGCCAGCACGACATCACCGCCTATTTTGGCTTATTTTTGCGGCAATGTCGTGGACTCTTTGGACGACTAGGAATAAGATGGTGATTGAGAAGGTTTTCCCGAAGAAGGCTTCTGACTCCTTCAAATTCCTTGCTTTCTTGCAGCACTGGCACCCGCTCTCGAGGCAGCGTGATCGTGATCGCCTTGGCTTGATGATGGATGCGCTTTTGGCCTCGGCGCGTCGGCTGTCGTCCTCGTAGGGCCGCTCGGCGGTAGCCACTAGGTGGCTTTTTCTTTATATTTCTCTTATGCTTTCTTGGGCTTATTTGTGTTGTGGCCCTAGCCGTTACCTGTTGGATGTTGTTCAAACTTGGATCGTGTGGACCGTTGTTTTATTTATAAAACGGGGCGAAAGCCTATTTCGAGACTACACCAGCCTATATGCTGAAGATCTGGATAGTATTAACACTATCTAATATCCCTGCACATTGTTTCAGTAAAAAATCTCAAATCATGATATAGAGTATACTACTGAATTTCAGGGTTAGCACCTACAAGATTCAGCTGGCGTTATGTTAATCAAAAACTGTTCATCATATGTACTCCATCCGATCCAAAATTAGCAGATGCCTCCCAAATAACAAAAATTGCTATAAATAAGAGAAAGTTATTGCCGACGTCATAATTCGATCCAACAAGTGATAAAACTACGAGGAAAAATCTTAGAAGGTAAGAGATAAGGAGAGATTACTTGAAAGATAGGATATTCCTCATCTTTGACCAATCGTCTCGGAGGCTTAGGGTAAAGAAGAAGGGCTTGCTGCCGGCCGCGGCAGTGGAGATGGGGAAACGGCCGTCACGCCCGCAGCTTAGGTATCTTCTTGCACCTGGTGTGGCTGAAACGGATAGGGTCAGGGCCGTATTCGTCGACGTCAATGGGGGCGCAGGCCATGGCGTGGCGTGTTCGTGCTTCTCCCACTGGTGTGGAGGGCCGATGATTGGTGCTCTTCCTCCTTCCACTCGTAGAGGACACTGGCGCGGAGGTAGGTGGGCAACAGAAGCTCGCCAACGGAGGCGGCCCATCACGAATGATCCAGCGCATCAGTAGCGCAGCACAAGCTAGCCCACGGCGGAACGCCGGCGCATCAAGGAGGAAGGAACGCCGGCGCATCTAGGAGGAACAAATGCCGATGCGCAGGAAAAGAGGAAATGTTTGGTTAGATAGGAAGGACGACACCGAACGTGTGTATGATGTGGGCTATTACCATCCTACTGGAAAGAAGTGGGCCTTGGGCGGCCCGGTTAAGGACAGAAAATGCAGGCCGTTTCGCGGAGCAGCGGCCCGCGAGACGGCGCGTGACGCGCGAGGGCGACCAAGGACGCCCGACTTTTTCGATCTGCACCATACTTTAGACAATCCAACGGCAGGGAAAGTCAAATCGCTGTGGAGGCTCCTATCTAGCTATGTTATACTGTCTTTTAATGTAATTAGATTATTGATTGCTTATGCTCTTGTAGTAGGCTATGTTTTTCACGCACTTACGATTCAGACCTGAATTTGGTGCCAGCCAATTCAGTGTCCACCTGTATCACCCAGTGTGACATCTACATGTTGGCATCGACAACAAAAGCAATAGAAAGAGCGCTCCACCTACCTCGCATCGCGGAAGAACCGACTCAAGCGACGCATCAGGGTTTGTACGACTTACGAAAGCATGTTTCCCCGTTGAACTCACAACACGAGAGAGAGAGAGAGCGCGCTTTTAGAGAGAGAGAGCGTTTGCAAAAATAAAGGAGCAAGAGAGATGATAATCCCGATAGTGAGCGATGTAAGAGGAAAGCGGAGAGAGGACCTTTTATGTTAGGCCCAACTATTACATAATTACTAATCCTCTCAACACGTTGGTGAAACATTAATTACTACTCCCTTCGTCCGAAACTAGTGAAGTAGTACTTTTTTTTTTTTGGTCTCGTGCTAACTCTCCTACAAGTCTATAAATGGGGATACAGAGACAAGTTCTCCCTCCAAATTGACCTACTCGTAATAGCTTTCAGCTCGAACTTGCACTTCAGGCCCGTGCAAACTTCTCCACTCCGCCACCTTTCTGGTTTGTAAGTGGAAGCAGGAACACGAGGATGAGAAGTACTTGAGCAGCATCGATGTATGTATGGATGTCGCCTCTTGCACGGAGAAAATACTTAAGAAATGGGATGCATAGGGAATCTAAGTTAATCCTCATGCTGGCTTCTCCGTGGCATCGCGATGGCTCAAGAGAGATAGCCATTATGGCCAGTGCATGAGTGCTGCCACTTCTAGAGTTCGTTGCTGGCAAAATGTACTAGTAGTGACAAAAGTGCAGGAACGTAGCTACGAGGAGAACGGTTGTTTCTGCCTCGTGGTGACTCCGATTTTTAGGGGACTGCTGGTTGATTTCTTGGGCTATCTCTGCTTTAGCACCACGGCACCATCAGATTTGTTTGAGAAACCAACTGTTTTTTAACATATACTACTACTAGAATTGTGTATGTTTTTGGACGCAAATGTAGTCCTGGTTTAATTTTGTTCACATTGACTCCAAACTCATGTGTGTTTTGGGACGCAAATGCAGTGCAAGTTTGAGAGACCAACTCCTACATGCATGAGCGGCTCTATCCGAGACCAGGAGCCGCTCGCTGTCGCTGGCGCTGAAAATAGAGGCAGCCACACGGGATGGGCCACAGAGCGCAAGATCCTGCCCGGCGGAGACGAAAATTGTTGTCATGCCGTGTTTTCTACTCCCTCTGTTTCTAGATATAAGTCTTTAGAGAGATTTCATTATAGACCATATACGGAGCAAAATGGGTGAATCTACACTCTAAAATGCATCTATATACATCCGTATCTGGTCCATAATGGAATCTCTACAAGGATTTATATTTAGAAACGCAGGAAGTATTTGCATGCACATGCATTTTCGAAATTATGAAGTTTGTAGTACTGTAGGATATTGTTCTTCAACCAAATGCCTCTAGTGCAGTTTTAGCCACGAAGGCATGTACAAAATGTTTGTGCACTATAGTTATGCCAACAATAAGTTAACAGCTCCATAACTCTTATCTCCAACGACGTTTGTTCCGCTTTGTATACAAAGCAACACCCGAATTAAGAAGTACACAACAAAACAATACAAGATGGTGATGTAACCCTATTACAAAGCCGATCCTGTGATAACTGGCACACATAGAACAAACACGACTACGCTACCAACAAGGAGCACCGAAAGACCTAAACATCCCCACGCTACGACATAGCTAACACTTCTAAGCTCCATGACAACACCCTCGAGAGGGAACACCGGTGCGACAAGTCGTCGTTGCCGAGTCCACACCGGCGCGGAACGTCGTCGTTGCCAAGTCCACACCGGCGCAAAACATCGTCGTTACGGATCACGTACATACGATTCAGAGCTGAATTTGGTGTCAGCCAATTCAGTGTCCACCTGTATCGCCTGGGTGTGTAAGTGTGGCATCTACATGCTGGCATCGACAGCAAAAGCAATAGAAAGAGCGCTCCACCTACCTCGCAGCGCAGAAGAACCGACTCAAGCAACGCATCAGGGGTGCACCCCAACCACTAGTCAAACATCAAGGAGCGGGTTTGTACGACCTACAAAAGCATATTTCCGCGTTGCACTCACAACAGGAGAGAGAGAGAGAGAGAGAGAGAGAGAGAGAGAGAGAGAGAGAGAGAGAGAGAGAGAGAGAGAGAGAGAGAGAGAGAGAGAGAGAGAGGAGCACTTTCGCAAAAAGAAAAGGAGCGAGAGAGAGAGAGAGGGGGGGCGGAGCACTTTCGCAAAAAGAAAAGGAGCGAGAGAGATGATAAGCCCCGATAGTGAGTGAGCTATGTAGGAGGAAGGTGAAGAGTGGACCTTTTATGTTAGGTCCAACTATTACATACTCCCTCCGTTCCTAAATATAAGTCTTTGTAGAGATACAACTATGAACTACATACGGATATATATAGATGCATTTTAAGTGTAGATTCATTCATTTTGCTTCGTATGTAGTCTAACTAGTGAAACCTCTACAAAGACTTACATTTAGGAACGGAGGGAGTAGTAGAGTAGTTACTAATCCTCTCAACACGTTGGTGAAACATTAATTACTTCTCCCTCCATCCCAAACTAGTGAAGTGGAGTAGTATTTCTTTTGTCTCCTGCTAACTACTACTCCTACAAGTCTATAAATGGAGATACAGAGATGAGTTATTTCTCCAAATCGACCCACTCGTAACATCTTTCAGCTCGAGCTTGCACTTCAGGCCCGTGCAAACCTCTCCACTTTGCCACCTTTCTGGTTTGTAAGTGGAAGCTAGAACATGAGGATGAGAGTCGTACTTGAGCAGCATCGATGTATGGATGGATGGTGCTTGCGCCGAGAAAATACTTGAGAAATGGGATGCATCGGGAGCTTAAGTTAATCTTGATGATGTTCGCGTCGTGGCATCGCGATGGTTCATGAGAGATGGCCATTATGGCCGGCGCATGAATGTCGCCACTTGTAGAGTTCGGACCTGGCAAGACGTAGCGACAAAGTGCGTGAATTCTGCCTTGTAGTGACTTTGATTTTTAGGGAGCTGCTGTCTCATCTTTTCGGCAATCTCTGCTTGAGCCAGGGGCGAATCTACTGGGGGGCTTTAACAGGCTTGAGCCCCCCCTCCAGGGATGCAATTTTTTTTCCTACTAGTATTAGGCCCAGCCCAGGCAATCAGTGGCAGCCCATCAAGCCCACACAGTGATAATCCTGTCTATACTACTCCCTCCGTTCCTAAATATAAGTCTTTGGAGAAATTTCATTATGGACCACATACGGAGCAAAATGAGTGAATCTATACTCTAAAATGCATCTAGATACATCCGTATGAGGTCCATAGTGAAATCTCTACAAAGACTTATATTTAGGAACGGAGGGAGTAGTCAAGAATCCTTTGTTCGTTAAGTTTGAGCCTGCCCTCCGTTTTGTCCCAAGATTCGCCACTGGCTTGAGCATCAGCACATATGTTAGAGTAACCAACTGTTTTTTAATGCGTGTATGTTTTTTGCACGCAAATGCAGTGCAGGTTAATTTTTTTTCTTCACATTGATCCCAAATTCATGTGTATTTTTCTAGAAAAAAATAATGTGTACATTTTGGGACGCAAATGTAGCGCGGGTTCAAGAAACCAACTACTCCTACATGCATGAGCGGCTCTGTCCGAGACCCGGAGGCGCTCGCTGTCGCCGGCGCTAAAAACAGAGGCGGCCACACGGGACGGGCCACAGCACAGAGCGCAAGATTCTGGGCCGGGGAGACAAGATGGTCCCTGATCTCATCTCTGACCTCACATCGTGCGGCTGCGGCTGCGGCTGCTACGAGCCTTCACGGCAGTGGTGGGAGGGAGGGGCGAATCGAATCGTGCTTTTCTCGCCGAAAAAGACGTCCAGGTTCAACGTACCCACACGAACCGGGGTCAATCCAGCGCCCCACCCGTCGCACCACCTACGCATCTCGGCCGCCTCCCTCCGAATAAACAAGCTCAGCGCTCGGCGGCCACGGGCGTGCGCCCCAGCAGCCACCGCCAGGTGGGGTCGCGACCTACGAGACCCACTTGTCACTCGCCAGCCCTGGACGCGTGGCCGCCACAGACAGGCGTCAGGCGTGATGCTCGCCGCCAGTGGCCTCAGCTGATCCCGTCTTCCCCTCCCGACCCGCCTGAGCCCCGCGCATGCACCGGCATCCCGTCGGCCCACCTGTCAGCCTTCATCTGTTTCGTGGCTTGTCCGGTCTACGGTGCACGGCGTGCACGGGAATGAATTTCCATTACTTATCCGGCGTGGGCCAGGGCGGGCGTGGCCTCCCCCATAAAGCCCCCGCGGCCCGCCGTGTCGTCTCGGCCCCTCGCCCAGCCAAGCGCCCCGCCCCGCAGCAACAAAAAATCCACTCTACATCACTCACGCTCGCCGCCCGAATCTCTCTAGGCTCCGACCGCTTGCTCCTCCGGCGATGTCGGCGGCGGTGGGCGGAGCCGAGTTCCACGGCTTCGGCGGGGCGGCGCAGCTCCCGCGGTCCCGGATGCTCGGCAGGCCCGTCAGGGTGGCGCCGCCCGGGGCGTCCCCGGCTGGCGGCGGCGGGCCTTCGGCGGCGAGCATTCGCGCCGTGTCCACGGTGAGTTCCTCGGTGCGCTGAGATGCTGGGCGCGTTTGGGTTTAGGGTTTATTCGTTTCTGCGGGGTTGATTTTCCGGTTCGGGCGTAGGGAATGGAATCGGTTTTTTAAGGACAGTTTTAAGTCTAGTGAAATTGATGGGCCTTTAAAAAATTAATGCGATTAGATGTCTGTATAATAGTAGTAATATGTTTAACCTGCGGATTTGGGTGTGAGAACAAATCAGTCCCCCTGTCCACTGTTGATTTCCAAGTTCCCATCGCCCAGGCGAACACTGACTGACTGCCTCTGTCATTGATTGGAAATAAATCCATTTTAAAACAGTCTACATATAAAATTGTTTGTCCTGGTCATATATACCCCTGGAATGTTGATTAGGACAGAAGTTTATGTTATACAGATATAGTTGTTCCGTAGAAAATACTATATATACACTACTACTGATATCTGATGCTCTGAATTCTGAAACATTTTTACGTCCGTGCAGCCTCTGAAGAAGGATGCAAAAGAAGTCAAGCGAAGCAAGGTGGAAATAATCAAGGAGAAGAGCAATTTTCTCCGCTACCCGCTGAACGAGGAGCTGGTCTCAGAGGCTCCGAATGTCAACGAGACTGCTGTCCAGCTGATCAAGTTCCACGGGAGCTACCAGCAGAGCGACCGAGAAGTTCGTGGGCAAAAGAACTACTCCTTCATGCTCCGGACAAAGAATCCTTCCGGAAAAGTTCCGAACCAGACTTACTTGGCCATGGATACACTGGCCGATGAGTTCGGTATCGGAACGCTCCGTCTGACAACCAGGCAGACATTTCAGCTGCACGGCGTTCTTAAGAAGAACTTGAAGCATGTCATCAGCACTGTGATCAAGAATATGGGATCAACCTTAGGTGCCTGTGGAGACCTCAACAGGAATGTGCTTGCGCCTGCCGCGCCATATGTGAGAAAGGATATTCTGTTTGCTCAAGAAACTGCAGAGAATATTGCGGCACTTCTTGCGCCACAGTCGGGGGCTTATTATGACCTGTGGGTGGATGGAGAGAAGATAATGTCAGCGGAAGAGCCTCCTGAGGTCACCAAAGCCCGGAATGACAACTCGCATGGAACAAACTTCCCTGATTCCCCTGAACCAATCTACGGGACCCAGTATCTGCCCAGGAAGTTCAAGATTGCGGTCACAGTTGCTGGTGATAACTCTGTTGATATTCTGACCAATGACATCGGTGTTGTTGTAGTTTCAGATAGTGCAGGGGAGCCTGTTGGCTTTAACCTCTATGTAAGTGCCCAAGAAAATTCTGCTCCAGCTTGTACTGCATTTGGCAATGCCTACCCTTTTGATGTATCCCTTGACATTTGGCCATCCCTATTTTTCAGGTTGGAGGTGGCATGGGAAGGACACACAGAATAGAAACCACATTCCCTCGTCTGGCTGATCCACTTGGTTATGTTCCTAAGGAGGATATATTATATGCTATAAAGGCAATCGTTGTCACTCAGAGGGAGAATGGAAGAAGGGACGACCGCAGGTATAGCAGAATGAAGTATCTGCTTGACAGCTGGGGTATTGACAAGTTCCGGGCTGAGGTTGAAAAATACTATGGAAAGAAGTTTGAAGATTTTCATCCATTGCCAGAATGGCAATTCAACAGCTATCTTGGCTGGCAGGAACAGGTAATTCCATCAAACTGAATTTTAGCCATGTGTGCATAGGAAACATGAAAAGAAATAGCATATCTTGTTTAGGGAGGGTTTGCTGATAGTTTTTCAAATGTTCCCGCTTTTCATAATTTGTAATTTAGTTTATTTCTTGAACATTTATATATCAATTGGTTATTTCTTGAACTCAGAGTTTTTTTTCTCTCTCTTTATTGTCTATTGCAGGGCGATGGTAAATTATTCTATGGAGTGCATGTTGATAATGGTCGTCTCGGGGGGCAAGCAAAGAAAACTCTGCGAGAGATAATTGAGAAGTATAGCTTGGATGTTAGTATTACTCCAAACCAAAATCTTATCTTATGTGGGGTTGATCAGGCATGGAGAGAACCCATATCTGCAGCTCTTGCTCAAGCTGGCCTATTGGTAAGACTACTTTTGTCCATTGCATACCCCTCGCCCTGTAATGTGGAGTATACATTTTCTAGCTGATCTTAGCCCCCTGTAAATTATTCTATCTTGAAATTTTCCTTGCTGCATCTGCTGTTCCAATTGATAATGTTGATCTTACTGTTACTCTTCCCTATATACTGATTCTTTCTTCTCACTTTGAAAATTTGAAAGAAACTGCATGGTTGGTTACTAAAATAAGAAACAAAAATAAATATTACTAGGCTTCCCTATATATGTCTGCAGTGCAAGTAAGCAGCGAGCTCCTTTTCTCCCCACTAAAAGTTGTGTATTCATGTATGTAGGAACCAAAGGATGTTGATCTCCTGAACATAACCTCCATGGCATGCCCTGCCTTACCTCTGTGCCCTCTAGCACAAACAGAAGCTGAGCGAGGGATCCTACCGATACTTAAACGAATTAGAGCAGTTTTCGACAAGGTATTCATCTGTCAACCTGTCAAAAATGAACTGAACGCTTGAGAATATGCTGTGCATAGTTTGTACCTGTCCTGTCACTAAAGAATTGAGACAACGCTGCCCACTAAACAGGTTGGCATCAAGGATGAGGAGTCTGTAGTGGTGAGGATAACTGGCTGCCCCAATGGATGCGCCAGACCATACATGGCAGAGGTTGGCTTTGTTGGTGATGGCCCAAACAGTTACCAGGTGAAACAATGCTGAAATATCCTGTCATCATTTCTGCAGCAAATCTTACTTCCTTTTCTGTGCGTATTTCTAACCGGGTTTCTATATTTTATTTAATCTCAATCAACCTTTTCTTTATTGCGATTGTAGATTTGGCTTGGAGGAACACCAAACCAGACCACCTTGGCAGAAACGTTTATGAACAAAGTGAAGCTTCAAGATATCGAGAAGGTTTTGGAACCACTGTTCTCCTACTGGAATAGCACACGCCAGGAAGGCGAATCTTTTGGGAGCTTCACAAACCGAATGGTAAGTGGATTATATGCTTTCATCCAACACTATTGCAGTTTAGTGATTTGGGAAGGAACCTTTTGGACCTTCAGAGAGAAGTGGCCATTTATTTTTGATGAAAAACACCAAGCGCTGATATCTGTCAATTAAGAGAGGAGCCGAGACAGCTGAAGTACAGTATAGTATACAGGGCACGAATCTTATTGAAATATGTACAGGTGACCCAAGTTAGCAAAATCTTTAGTCTGTTGGGAGCCGCATTGCTCCTACCAAGCTGGCATCCTCTTCCATGGGTGTAGTTCTTCAGTTATCAGACAGAAATGGCCCATTTATAAGGCCCCAAGTGTTCTTCCCTGTTGTTCACCATGAGGTTGCTTGGTAATCTAGTGAGCACAAAACCAGCAACATTGCTAAACTGTCGCTTTTCATTCATCGGGTACAAGGGCTACAGATATTGTCAATTGGAACAACAAACAGAAACACTTGCGGCGCTGCTTTGTTTATGCAAGAAATACTTGGCATTTTACTCACTGTCCTATCTATGTGTTGCATTTCAGGGATTTGAGCAACTGAAAGAGGTGGTGAACAAGTGGGAGGGTTCAACATCAGCCGCATGAGAGCTGACTTTGCTGGACGAGTCCCAGCACCATTTTTGCTGGGGCGAGAATCTGGTGGCGACCAAGTACTCTACGGATTATTTTTATATAAAAACTAGGAGAGGAGGAGGAAACCTGTCAATTCCGTTGACAGGCCGAGGATGAAGGAAGAGCCAGGGTCTGAAGAAGTTGCTCCTTTGTGTTTGTTGAGTTTTTTTTTTGTGTGTGTACTTGTATGGATAACTCCGTTGGCCCCTTTGTTTAGCCTGAGAATAAATTCCTTGCAAAAAAAGAAATACTACTTGATAATAAATTTGTCCAAGGCAGGGGTGTGCTTTTGGTATTGTTCGGCACGTTGGATTTTTTCTTTTTGATGAGGTTTCGGCACAATGGAAAGTGGAGTCAGGTTGTTGGCGTTTGGGCCTTTTCTGCTCTAGATCTCTTTGTTTGTGGGCTTCATGAAACACCAGCCTGCTCGGGTTTTTTTGCTTCAGAGCCCACTTCCTCGGCTCCGTCGGGACAGTCGGACAGAGTTATTAGAGCATGACAGTTGCCGCTTGGCTTGCTGTATCCCAGCAGCGACCAGAGTGCACTCGAAAGCTGCGGAGTTCATTGCAGGGAACTACCACACTATGACATGTCGTAACGAGTCTGTACCACTAGTCACTTTTTTTACCATGTAGTACCAACTCCAGTGTTGCAAAACGGTCTGACAGCTGTATAAGCGCGTATTGACCACGTATCTGACCGACCGGGCCCACTTGTTAGGTGCCACGGTGGTCTATCCGTGCACCCGCTCGGTCACTCGTTCCGCCCGGCTCGGTCGCACCATGTAGCTGGGTCGGGTCGAATCGGACCGGACGACCCTAGTTTCCTCTGCCCTCTCCCTCGTCTCCCTCTCCCCTCTCATGCGATGGCGGCGGCGACTCCCGGCGGCGGCGACGGTGCGGGTGGGTACGGAGACCTTCCCGGCCTCGGGAGCGATGACCACTTAGGGCTGGACGACGTCGACGGCTCCAGTTCGTACTACTCCAGCGCAGACGACGAGGATTTGGAGGAGGAGGCGGCGTTGTCCATGGAGGACAGGGTGAGGCTGGCAGAGATATGGGTGGCCAACCCTAGCAGTAGCCATCAGTGGACCAGTGGAGCAGCTGGCAGCGTGCTGTAAGTCTCTCTCTTCTCTCCTTTCTGTATATTTCGGATTCATTTTGATGCACAACATAATCTCGATAAGAAGATATGCAGCTCAGATGTGACATTTCTGAACTTTTATGCACCGATGCACGCACAAGGCTATTCCTTCTCTGATGAACTGTCCACATGAGGAATTTAGGCAGTGGAGAGGAAAGAGAGCATGGGTTAGAACTGATTGACACAAACATCAAACTGCAGCAACTTAAGAAGGAATATGAGCATAGTTTAGTTCTGAATTTGCTAGTGAGGGCAACAACACCTTTTGTATGTCAAATAGAAGAAGATGTAGTGAGATCAAAGTACAGCAATGTCTGTCAGAGGAGAGAAGAAGATTTAGCAACTATATTGTATGAACCACCTTTAGTGTATGATCTCAGTGAACCTGCAATTCTTACTGTTGATAAAGAAGGTGTTGTTTTTCATAGTCAGTGCACACAAGAGAGTAGAAATTTTAGTAAGGGTAAGCTCAAAGCTGTAATGGAGGAAGAGGCACTGGTAGAGGAGGAACATAATAACAGTGATGACTGTGAGGATGCATATGATAGTGTAACAATCCTTTCTGCATGGAGAAGTACAGGATATGTGAAGACACAGAGATAATTGAGGGGAATAAACTAGCAGAGAAAGAAGTTGAAGATCAATATTCAGATGAGGATTCGGAAGAGGAACAAGTACATTATGAGGGTGACACTGAGGTTGAGGATTTGTTTGAGATGGAGGAGGAGGAGGAGCAGGAGAAGGAGGATCAGGCCAATGTTGTTGCAACAGAAGAAGCAGCAATGCAAAAACCTGCAAAAAGGAGGAAGAAGCTGGTAGTTAGGAGAGGCCCTACTACTAGGTCACATTCAAGTGTGTTGGAGGAGGTGAGACCTAATTTCATTCCTTCATCAGATGAAGAAGATGAAGGGTTGCTTTTTGAGGATGAAGATGATGGACATGAGCCATTGCCATTTGTTCTACCTGATGGGAGAAAGAGTAGGGCCAAGAAAAGGAAACCAAGGATCTGGTACAATGACAAACTTGAGCAACCACATCTGCAGTTATGTATGTACATGTGCTTTAAGGATTAGCAGCAATTCAGAGATGCTTAGTTGAGCTTGCACATCACAGAGGCCAGAAACTTCAGGTATCACAGAAATTCAAACCAAAGGATCATTGCCTGTTGTAAGCAAGAGCACTGCCAGTTTTGCATAGTTGTTGCAGTTATCAAAGGGGAGAAGACATTTTCTATTAAGAAAATAAGGCTGGAGCACACTTGCCCTAGCAGCACTGAGATATCAAGGATTAGTGCCAAGTGGATTGCAAAGACCTATGAGTCATTGTTCAGGTCTGATCCAACCACTAGCGGCTTATAGGGCCAAAAACGTTGCTGTAGAAGCTGTGCAAGGAGAGCACAAGAAGCAGTATCCCAGGCTTAGGGATTATGCTCAGACCATCATGGATACAAACCCTGGTAGTAGAGTTGTAGTTACAACAGTTACATCAAAACCAACTACAAAAATACCACATCCAGGACCAAGGTTTCATGCTATGTTCTTCTGTATAAATGGAGCAAGGGATGGATTTCTCAATGGATGCAGACCATTCATTGGTTAGTTATCCCATTAACACTGCTGCTCAAATCATTGTTATTTGTACATCACACGCTTTTTAGTTCATTGTTAACTATGCCAATATAGTTTAGTAATGCTTTATAGTTCTTTGGTTGCAACAACAGGTGTTGATGGATGCTTTATTAAGCTCACCACTGGTGCTCAAATCCTAGCTGCCACTGGAAGAGATGGGAATAATAATATTTTCCCACTTGCATTTGTTGTTGTTGGACAAGAAGACACAGCTAACTGGTGTTGGTTTGTACACCAACTGAAGATATGTCTAGGAGGAGAAGTAGGGAAATTTGGGCGTTATACTATCATGTTTGATGCATTAGCATGTTATGTTGTAGATGCAGTAGTACAGCAGCTAAGTCTAGCATGCTATGTGAATAGGGGCTACTAAATGCAGTAAACCAAGTTTTTCCAAACTGCCATCAAAGATTTTGCCTTAGACACCTCTATGCAAATTTCCAGAATGCTGGGTTTAGGGGGGGAGATCTTAAGAAATGCATGGATAATGCCAGCTATGCTTATAACCAGCACAAGTTTAACACTTCCATGAATGACTTAAAAATGAGAGTGAGGAAGCTTGGAAGTGGCTAAGTGGAATACCTAAACACACATGGGCTAGGCATGCTTTTGACACTAACTGCAAGACAGACTTGGTTGTTAACAACCTGTCTGAGGTGTTCAACAAATACATCTTAGATTTTAGGAAAAAACCTATTAGGACTATGATTGATGGTATTAAGGACAAGCAGATGGTGAGGTGGCATAATAACAGAGAGAGAGGAAAGGCATCTCTGTGGGAGATCACACCACATTATGCTGAGAAGCTTGAGGTGGAAAAGGAAAGGGCCAGATTCTGTAAACCTATTCAAGATGGTGTAAATCTTTGGCAAGTGACCAGTGGGCAACAAACACATGTTGTAAACTTGGAAGCTTATACATGTGGCTGCAGAAAGTGGGACCTGGCTGGCATACCATGCAATCATGCAATATCAGCAATTAACAAGGCAAAAAGATTTCCAGAGGACTATGTCTGCAATTTCTTCAAAAAACCTTTTTACCTTGCTGCATATGAACCAATGATATATCCAGTTCCTCGTGAACATGATTGGACAAGGACTAGTGTACCAGACATAGAGCCACCCAAATTTCATGTGAAGAAGGGGAGAAGGAAAGAGAAGAGAATAAAGGGCAGATTTGAGGTTCCAAAACCAAAGGACAGTTCAAGAATGACCACAATAACATGCAAGCAACAGTTGAGACCAGAGTTGGCTATGAGGAAAAACAAGCATGTGGTAAACCCTTGTGAACTCAACTTGGTAATTGGTCTTGCTTCCTTGTATGTTTTATGTGCTAAATCCTTGTGACTAACTACCATTTTTCCTTGTATGTTTGCAAGGCGCCTGCAAGATCAAGGAATGAAGCTACTCCAACACCCGCAAGATTAAGGAATGAAGGTACTCCACCAGGATCATAGCAGCCACCAGCAAGGTCAGCTACTGCAAGATCTGATTCTGCAAGATCTGCTAGAGGGTCAGCTAGTGCAAGATTTGCAAGGCCTTTCACTGCCCCAAGATTTCCTTCTCCTTCTACTTCTGGTGCTCCTTCAAGTGTCCCAGGGAATTATACTCGCTTGATGTCATTCTTTACTGCCAGTGGTAACCATTGAGTGATAGAATGATTCTGATGGTTGCATGTTGCAACTTTGGTCTGATGTGTACCAGAAAATGCTTATGGGTTTTGGTTCTGAACTAAGTTGTTTGTGCTACAAAACCATGTATGTTCTGATGTACTAAGTTAACTCTGATGTGTACTAAGTCTCATCTGCTCATTGGTGAACATATTATGCTTGATGTCAACATATTATGCCTGCAATATTTGCTCATTTGGTCATTTGGCATTATTCAAGAGGTCAATGCTTTTTGTGTTGTTGCAAAAATGCTCGTGTGAGCACAGCATGCACATAAATTTGGTCATTTGTCAAGAAACCATGATCATGTCAATATTATTCAACATTACTAGGCCACATACTTCATTACTAGGATTTTTCTAGCACAAACCATGATCAAGAAACGTGAGTTTTGGTCACATACTTCATTACATGGGTTTTGGTCAAGAAACCATGGTCAAGAAACCATCATGATCATGTCAAGAAACATAGCATGCTCGAACTGGATGATAATGCCACAATGGCCACATACTTCATTATTAGGATCAACATACCAAATCTTTTTTACAAAGACACCTGACACATTACTAGGATCAACATTACTAGGATCAACATTCAGTTCCAGCAACACCTGACACTAATCAACATTGCAAGGATCAACCTGACCACAGCTTGCATCTTCAGTGCCAAAAGACCACTACACAAGCCTACTGCAGCTGCATCTTGGCTGTCACTAAACCTACCACAAAGACAAGAAAAAGAAAGACAACATTCTGATATTTCCCCTTCAATGCATCTATCTCTGCATTTTTCTCCTTGAGCTGATCTTCCAAAGACATAGCCACCACCTCTCTTCCTCTATGAGCTTCATGCAGAGCCACAACTGCAGTGTCATCTTCAAAGACAGCAACACTTGATTCACCTCTCAGCCTACGCACTTCATCTCGAAAATCTCCAATCAAATCACTCAAAAACTTCGGCAGAGGATCATCATGCCATTCAACATAGCCACAACCACCATGTTGTACCAACAGAAATCAAGGTTTGAGAGGGGACAAGATCTACTGAACAGAAAAAAAAGAACAAAATTGAAGCTCACCATGGCATCCACGCAGGCGTAGTACCTCCTACCTTGGTTCTGATGGCTCCCTGAGATCCATCTCGGGGCCTTCGGACGCGGCCTGCACCAGCAGAGCTTCTTCGGCTCGTACGCCATCGGGCTCTCACGGTACGGCACCGGCGACCTCGATTCATCCCCTCTCCTTCCAGAGGCTCGACGGAAGCTGGGAGCCTGAGAACGACCCGAAGACCACGACATTGCTTGGACGCAACCGCCGTCGCCTCCTGCGAGATCGCCTCTGCCGTCGGCCCGCTCAGGAATCGCCTCCGCCGTCGCCTAACCCTAGTTTCTTCCCAAATCCCCAACCGTTCCCTATTCACCCCTGCTCATTGTTGTTATAAGCAGGCCAGCACGTTGACGGTGGCCACGTCAGCGTTTTTTGTGTGGTTAAAACGACACTAACTTGAGCCATCTACTCCCTCCGTCCGGGTTTATTAGGCATAGAGACCAAATCAGCAGGACCAAGGTAGCAAGTAATTACGTGTGGCTTTTTTAAGGCATTAATACCTCCTGCTGCTAGTTAGTGCCTCGTTTGGCATGTCAATTACTGCTGACTATGCATGCAGCTACAAGCCCACCAACTCTCCACCAATGATGCGCATGGATGCATGCTCACGCGCGCGCAGCTACGCATGCGTAGCGCAGACTCCGGCCTTTGGCATCCTTCTTTACGCCTCGGCAATTAATTCAAAGCAGAACTTTGTACACGATCACCAATGGGGCCTAGTAAAAACGGACGGGGTTCTTGTGCTCAAGGGCCCAATAAACCCGGACAGAGGGAGTAACAGCCATCAAACTGAATATGACAAAACTAAGGTTTGATTTGGACCGGGAATCGTAAGTTTAGAGGTATAACTCGAGCCATCTAACAACCATCAAAGCAACATATTTCATCAGAGGTATAACTTGAGCCATCTAATAAAGCATTAGCTAAATAACATAGCATACTGGAGTTCAACATAATCATAGATTCTTACAGCCATAATTAGTAGATTCTTACAACATTAGCTAAAGACCATATCATAGTGGAGTTCAACATTGTTCAGAACTACTACAACTACTACATCCATACATTACACTTTATTAAACCACCCTTCACAAAAGATAAGCAAAGCCTTCATCTACCCAGATCATCTTCATCTACCTCATTCCTTCAAGATGTCATGGATCAACTTCAACTTCTCTTTGCTCTTCTCCAGTGAATTGAACTGAACAGCTAGGTGGAGCTTTAACTCTTCCCTGCGTTTTATCAGATTCTCATGTCCCCTCTTGAGATCAGACATGTGAAGGTTCAGCTGCACATTCTCATATGTGAGTGTTTTCACAGCTTTGCTGAGCTCATCAACCTGAATCTTTAAATTGTTGTTGCATTGAGTTGGCTTTTCCTTCTCTTTCAAATTATTCATCTTCAGATTCCTAATGACACTGCCTTGAGCTTCTAGCAGGTTCATCATCACTTTATACTTCTCTTTCAGCTTCAAGTTCTCTGCCTCTTTCTTCTCCATCCCATTCTTCATGTCAGCCACAGCTGATGCACTGGCAACCTCAGCTCTCTTCTCCTTAGCTTGCACATAGCTGAGATCCAACACCCCGTCCTCCTGTGCACTGAGAAGTTGATGGACATCTTCAACTAGTTTGTCATAGTTGGCATCCAGATTCCTTTTCTCTTCTTTAAGGTGGTGGATAGTAAGTGAACTTTCCAGGTTATCCTTCCTCCTAGCATGCCTACTGTCTTCAAACATTTCCCAAAGCTTCAAAAATGCATTTTGCATTGTGGGAAGCCACTCTGGGTCAACCCGCGCAAGAAAATCACAATTCTGACTTTGCTGCAATATAGCAAACATTTATATTGTTGCTCTCTCAAGAATTACAATTATAAAAGGGCACTTTTAAAAAATCAACTAAGAGCATAAGAACTACAACCTATACGTGTGGTTAACAAAACACTGCTTCTTCTACTGCAACCTATACTGCCCCAATTAAAAATTAGCTTCTACACTGCTAACTAAGTTGCTGGTCATATATAATACTACAAAAAATGGGCAATTTAACTAAACAAGAATATACATGAGCACATGCCTACACAACATGTTGCAGTGAGCTTCAGTACTAATAAATAACTAAACTATGAGCATATCCACTACCAGCTAAGTTGCTATCCATAAACATCAGCTGGCATCTTTAACAAAGCTACTAACTTACTAATAAATAACTAAACAATGTGCTTCATCATCAATAAGAGTACTCCATCAGTACTACTAACTGACTAAACAGAGGCTACCAACTATATTACAGTGAACATAGAGAGAGAGCATGAATCTTACAGGCTGAGCACAAACTAGAAACCTCCTGCTCGTCTCAAATGATTCAAAAGCTACACGGCGCTCAGTTGGCAGCCGATGCTCCATGCAGAGCCCCTCTGGTGCGTTCTCCAATCCATTGTAGTCGTGGTCTTCAGTGCTAGCAGGAATCTACAGGAGCAAATCCCCAAATCAGAAAACCAGATCAGCAAATCACCAAAATCCCCAAATCAGAAACCCTAACCCTAACTCACCCTAGCTCTACCAGTGACCTGATAATGCATACCGTCGTCGTCGGAGGAGATCTGCCGGCTGGACAGGTCGTCGCTGCTCTCATCCTCGAAGACCATGGCGCGGCGGCGATGGCGGACGCGACGGTCTGCGCGGCGAGCGGCGGCGGATGGGAGATACGAGGGCAATGGGGCGTGGAGAGGGACAGAGTGCGGCTGGCTCCGGTCCGATTCGACCCGACCCAGCTACATGGTGCGACTGGGCCGGGCTGGAACGAGTGACCGAGCGGGTGCACGGGTAGGCCACCGTGGCACCTGACAAGTGGGCCCGGTTGGTCAGATACGCGGTCAATACGCGCTTATACAGCTGTCAAACCGTTTTACAACACTTAAGGCTTAGAGTTAATACTGCATGACAAAAAAATGACTAATGGTATTGACTCATTACGATATGCCGAAGTGTGATAGTTCCCTACAATTAACTCGAAGATGCGGCGCAGGCGAAAAGGCCGAGCCCGGCGAGCTCACCGTGCATGCCACTGCGCGCATGTCGGCGTGCGAGCGTCGCCCTTTTTACCATGCCACTGCCACTGCCACTGCCACTGTGTGCATGTCGGCATAATGCGAGCGTCGCCCCTTTTATCCGACTACGTGCGGGGGTCGAGAAACCGCGAGCTTCCAGCGAGTCGGTCGGGCTCACCTGGTCTGCAAAGGCTCAAAAAAGCCGGCCCTGCCTCGGTGGCGGCAGAAAGCGTCGCAGCACGCCGGCCACGCACGAACGCATCGGGCTCGCCGCGCACGCCCCCACCGTTCCCGGCCACCAGCACCAGATCCGCCGCGATCTCCCCGTACACCGCAAAAGGAGAAACGTTCCAGCGCAAAGGCCAGGCAGTACAGTCCTAGTATACCAGTATAGTACAGTACAAGTGCTCCAGTCCACCGTCGCACCGTCGCACCGTGGCTGGCAGCAGCGTGTGCCCGCGTGGGCACCAGCGCGGCGTGCGGCCCGCCGTGCTATGCTAAAATAATCGGGGGCCGGGGACGCGGCCACCGGGGTGGCGACAACGGCGAGCGGCCGACAGGCGGCGGGTGCGGTGGTGGGCACGCACCCCAACGTCGCTGGACACCACAGTGGCCAGTGGGCGCGCGCGCGCGCGCACGGCGGAGAAGGGAAGGGAGAGTGGCGCGAAAAAGGCAGCGGGCGGCCCCGGCGCGCGTGCTCTGCCGCTGCCGCCCCCGGCCACGGCCACGCCCCCACACGCGCCGCTGTCGACACGGTCGACGACGGAGCAAGCAGAGCACACGTTCTGCCTGCCTACAGCTCGGCGCATTTGCTCGATTAGACGTCGCTCGTGTCGTGTGCATTGCATAACACCCGGTGCTCGCCGATCGGCAGTTCACCACGGACATTGAATACACAGGCACGGATCGGCCCGTTGACGTTAGTACGCCGAACGTGCCTTGGGCGTGCAATGCAGAGCGGTTGGGCCGAGTTATTGAACTGGGCGAATGCGGATGAGGAGCCATTGAATTGAATGCCCCGGCGAACTCATCGTGATGGACCATGCCATGCAACGAGGAAGAAACGGCCATGGTCCGTCCATGCATAGGATCGGATCCCCCAACATAAGTGGCAACTCCAGCTTTGCACAAGAAAGACCGGGGCGCAATCAATGTAGTACCAGGAAGGAAAAAGAGGCATTAATGCAGTTCAAAGTTCATTACAGAGATACCCTGGCTAGCTTGGATTAGCTACAGTCTACAGATTACACAGGACACGAAAGAAACTACTCGTTGTACAGAGGAGTAAACCAAAGAGCTGGAACTGATCTCTTCCCCGGGATACAAAATTCTAGCCCGGGAAGAAGTTACCAGCGAGATTACATTCACCAAATCAGTACGGCTGCTAAATCTAGTTACTCCTAACTGTGACAATGGAGTACGCTGATTACTTACTGAAAGACGGGAGGATGAATGTTACAGGAAGATGAAACATTCCATTGACACCAGCGGGTTCTCCAGGGACTCCTTCCCCTCGCCTTCACCGTCACCGGCCGCGCCGTCGCTGCCGCTGCCGCTGCCGCTGCCTGGGGGTGTCTCCTCAGGCTCCGGTGCCTGTGGCGTCGGTGGCGACGCACAGTGCGTAGGAGGACCGTGCGGGTGCGGCTTCGCCGGCGCCGGTGGCTGGGGAGCCGCCTCCTGCGCGCGCGGGGGCGTCGCCGCGCGCCCGCACGGCCTCGCGGGCACGGGCGGCTTCCGCTGCGCGCACGTGGCGGAGCCGGCAGCGTCACGGCGCTGGTCCTGCGCCCGCTTCGCCGCGGGCGACGGCGACCTCCGCCCGGGGTCGCGCCGCGGAGGCGGGGGCGACGGTGACGCGCGCCCACGCCCGCCGGGGGTGACCGAGCCGCGGTCTCGGTCCCGCCTCGCGCGCCTGGGCTCGCCACCGGGCGCGGCCATTACCTGCCGGCACCTGGGCGGCTTCGACGACGGGGACCGCTCGGGCCCGGCCACCGTGGTCGCGGCCGACGACTCGGACGCCGCCTCCGACTTCTCCTCGACGGAGCGCGCGGGCCTGCTGACCCTGCCGCCGACGCCATGGCCATCCTTGGCCTTGGCCCTGGCCTTCTCCGCCGACGGCGCCACCACGGAGCCGCCAGCGACGCGCCTTGGCCTGGGCCGCGGCTTGACGCGCGGCGTCTCCGAGAGCACCTCCTTGACCTTCTCCTCCTCGGGCGGCGGCAGGTCGCGGGCCTCCACGGCCTTCCCCCCATCGGCCGCGCCCGGCGGCTCGCCGCGCTTCTTGCTGACGCAGCAGCCCATGCCTGCACCGTCCTTGCCTTGCCGCTTCTAGGCGAGCTTAGCTTAGCTAGCTAGACGGCCATGGCTGGTCTGATGGTGGTGAGCAGGAGGGAGGGGCAGACAGGGGGGAGTGGGAGAGCGAGCGGAGAGGACAGTGCGTGGCTTTGGGTTTCCCTCCGTTGTGCTTTGATTTGTGTGAGCCGAGGAGGCCTTGGACGGGCTGTAGGTAGTGTGGTGGGAGACCGGGAGTCAAAAGGGCTCAGCTACTGTGAGCTCTAATTAAGCTGCGTTTATCTATCTGATGTTGAGCTTAAAATACTGACCAGGGGTCATGTTCTTGCTCAGTGGAAAGTGGTGTTCACGACCTGTCCCTTTTTCTTTGCACGACCAAGTTTGGCCATGTTACAATGTGCACATTGTAACATGGCTGTGTTTGCAGGGTCCTGAGGTCCTTTTTGAGTCAAATATTTTCAAACAAAATGAAGATTTGCATTCCGTCGTAGGGATTCCGCGGCAGTACGTACACACAATTTGAGGAATTTTGACGAGGCAAAGCGCACGTGGATGATATAGGAACGAGATTTGACATGAGAGAGGTTTTTCCAAGGTTCGGACTCCCTTATTCTACAGATAACACTCTACTCCTGCTAGATGTTTAAATCTCGTCTTCAACAATGTGAGGTACGATGTTGTCTAGCACTTGTGTACTAACTTGTCTATCTTTGAAGACATGTCTAGATTTCCTTCTATCCTGGCCTTGTATGGAACCGACGACGACGAAGGGTACAACTGCTGCGTGAGCCACACTGTAGTACTGCTACCACGATGATGGTAGTTACCGCAAGATTTTACTAAAATGCAATGAAGCTGTCTCAATGGCGCTGTTAGGAACATCCGCTTTTATTGCCCACTGTTGGTTCGGTCGGATGGACGTCGTGGTGTAAGTTAGTCGGATGGTTTTTATGGTGCTGGCACAACCGAATGATCTTCTGGTACGAACTCAACCATTTAGGCATGTTGGGCCCAATCCCTGTCATGACCCTACACCACGGATCCCGTTGTCACATTCCTTAAAATATTTAATACCTTTGCTCTTTGATGTGTAGAATTGAGAATAAACAAGATATAATGATTACTTTTTTTCTTTTAAAAACCAGACATCCAAATTTATTGAGAAAAATAGTGGTTATTCATGTGGAGTATCCAACATTCTTAGGGGCAAGTTCAAGTGGTTTCTAACCGCGTATAACTAAATATTATATGTCGCTTTGCTCTTTTATTTTATTTTTAATTCTACTAATTAAAGAGATCTTAACTTATAGTGACTTCAGCACCCTAGATTTTTAAAATATAATATAAAGATCTAAAGCCATGAATATGGTGATGCTATGGCCTATGGGTTGCCCTGATGCAAAAACATGAGAAATTCCTGACTTGAATCTCTCAAATTTTGGAACGGATCCTGTTTTCACATTCATTCTCAAGTTCCATAGAAGAGAGTATTGCATATTTATCTAGAATACTAGACGATGCCCCGCACGTTGTTGCGGGAATATTTTGCAACATATTTCTAAGATTTAATAATTTTATAGAAATAAGAATATTCGGAGAAATAATATGTGAGCTAAAACTAAAAAGACATATGGTTTATTGTGTTTGATTATTGTATTTTTGTAAAATATTATTATATCATGCATGTTTGCATGTTGTAGTGAACCTTTTCCTATGACTCATTGAATGTTGAAGTGGGTCTTTTCTAATGCATGTTGCTTGATGAGGTGTCATGCTTACATGTTGAGAGAAATAGGTTAGTGGGTGCTAGCTATTTAGATATAGATGATTTGAGCTACCTTAACTCACCGTGTTGTGTATACACAAAAATCACAACTCAAAATTACACTTCTCCTGATATACTACGGTGTATGCGCACCCTGCACTCTTTGTTGCTTGTGGCTTCAACACTGTCTTTGATTTGAAAATTCAACCATGGTTGCTTGGGTAGAATTTGCTTCACCAAATCTCCCTTTCAAGTAGATTAAATTGTTCCCAGCCTCTCTCAACCCTAGTCACCACTGGCGAATTTCTTCCCCACGCCTCCGCATAGCCCCTCTCCTCTCCCTCATCTGGCGGCCTCATTGACGACAAGAGGAGTGCGACCCTTCCCTCCGTTCCTTTTTTATCCCCAGGTTTTGTTTCCCCAGCGACATCGACAAGGTGGTGGTGACGATGACGTGTTGGAATAACCCAATAAGGTATCTTCGACTTCTCCCTATCTTGACGAAGTATGATCCGGAAGGGCCTGTGAGGGTTTGTGTCTCTAGATTTGTTGGCTCTCTTCGTATCTTGGCAGTTGGTGTGTCATCCAAGGAGAGCGAGCGATTGGTTGACCATTGACCATTGGTGCGGTGACTTCGACATCTTCTTCTATGTTGTTTTGCAGCATGGTCCGATTTCCCCAACACTCAGGACTGGTGGTAATGGATTGCAAGCCTGTTTTGCATGGGGTGATGCTTCAACAGATGCTTCTTCAACTACTTCTAGATCCCGTCTCAAGGGACGAGTGGTTATTGTGGTCTTTAAAGCCTGATACGACAAAGACGTTTGTAGATGTGCCCCTTCTTTACTTTTAGTGCCAATTTCAATCTTCGGTAGGCGACGTACAATCGAAGGAAGAAGGAGACTAATAATGTTTTGCAATGTGATTTTATCTTGTACTGGTCGGTCTCCGATTGTCTTCCTAGTGTTATGACTGTCGTCTCCTCTAATAATTATCAGATATAAGGTTCCCTTTAAGTGTCACTTTAATAAATAATAATAAATAAATAGACAAAATTGTTGAACCAAACACCCTAATTCAAATAGATGGAATTACTATCTCTCACACGATTCTTCAAGAAAGAGAAGGCTCACCCTCTTATAACCTTCATCTATCCACGATATTACTCGTGAGGCTCGAAGCATGAGATTGATGCTTGTAAGATGGTTTGTCAAGTCATTGTACCGGACAAACTTGCTTATCACAATGGATACATGTTGTGACTCGACTACGACTAGATACTCGAGTCTCGTTCGGGACAAGTGATTGCTCACCAAAGCAAGACCGCATATGTAGAGAATCGTGACCAAAATAAGCCATGTGACCATCTTGCGGGTACGGCCAAGCATGTCCACCTATAATGGTGTCTAGAAATCTTTCATGAAACCATGAAGAGAGTTACAAAAGGCAACCATCACCCCCTCCCCTACACACACGGTTTGAGTCTATCACATACTCGGTTTGAGATCCGAATATAGTAAGCAATAAAAGGATATACGTCTGCATGTATTTGGGTTCTAACCAAAAGCCACCTTCAAATATTTTTGCCATGACGAAAATTTTGGTTCTTGTTTGGAACATGACTAATTTGCTGGCATGTCAATGCTCCTCTGTCCACTTTAGTTCATTTTGTTAGTAGCGTACTCGCCAACTCGAAGCAAGTTTAGAAAAATCATGGTCTAGCAAAATCTTTGATAATTTTGTTAGTAGCTAGGCAAAAACTAAACACACTTAGACCGTGTACAACGCCAGATGCTTAGAGAGTTTAGAAAAATAAACCAGGGTTTCTAAAGCACCAATGTCTATTTCTATGTGAGAGATGCCTAATTAAGCGTGTGCCCTATACAAATAGAGATAAGTCCATATTACAAACTCGCACTACGACTGGAGTCTAAAACACAAACCTGAACTACAAAACCGTCCAATTTACAACCCTCAACTTTCCAAACCGGACAGTAAACAACCCTGGAGTGGTTTTTCACGGGTTTGGCCAGTCAACATCCTAGTCAGCGCCAAGTCATATGCCATGTCACCATCTCCTGAATCTGAAATCTACTTCTTTTTTTTATCTAGTGGGCAAAACTTCTTGAAACTTTCACAGATTGAATGTAAGGGTTTTGTGGATTTTTGAGAATTTTTTCAATCTTTTTTGGAAAACTTTTTTTGGCCAAAATTTGAACCAAAATGACTCCGAATTTGAATTTTTCACTAATTATCTTTCTACTTGACAAAACTTGTTGACACTTTCCCGATTGAATATAATGGTTGTGTGGATTTTCGAGATTTTTGAATATTTTATGGGAACTTCTTTTGGGCCAAAGTTTGACCCAAAAATGGCTCTAAATTTGAATTTTTCCTCCAAGTTTTTTCCCTACTTGGTAGACATGTTGAAATTTTCCCATATTGAATGTAAGGGTTGATAGGATTTTTGAGATTTTTTTCTGGGAAATTTTTTGACAAAACATTGCCCCAAAATGGCTCTGAATTTGAATTTTCCTCTAATTTTTTGTGGATGACTTGGCGCTGACTAGGCTGTTGGCTGGTCAAAACCAGTTAAAAACCACTATAGGGTTGTTTTTTGTCCGGTTTGGAAAGTTGAGGGTTGTAAATTAGACGATTTTGCAGTTCAAGGTTGTGTTTTAGACTTCGGTCGTAATTCGAGGTTGTAATACAGACTTATCTCTTACAAATAAGGATCGGTGCTTAAAGAAAGAAATGATTTATTTCTCTAGCATCTTCTCTAAGCGTCATGCATTGTACAAGGTCTAATGTAGCATATTTGACATACAAATATGTACTCCATTTGTATTTGAAACACAAGAGAACCAAACTTGATGAAAGAGTTAAAAGCACCAGGAGTCCTAGAACTTGCTCTCAGTGTGATGCTTTAGTCCTACAACTTGAAATTTGACCCTACCGAGTCCCTCAACTTGCACAAGATGTGCAAATTTGGTCCTGACGAATCAGAGAGCGCCATGTGGACGAGTGGGTGCGCACCCGGTCAGCGCGTGCTCTTTTGCAAAGAGGCCCCTGGCGTTGGTGTGAATCAACCCGCACTACCAGCATCGGGAGCACCTGAATTTATTAAGCGCATTTAATCTGTCGAGGGGAACTCCTGTAGCCTATCGCAACTCATTCTTCTCCATCTTTGTCTCTGTCGGCGCTCGAGCGGCCGTTGCTGACGTCAGCAACAATGGTTGCCTCGCTGGAGCTAGCCGGCGCTCCAGTGCCGCCTCCATCGGCTCATCTGGTCCGGCCACCTGCAGTCTTTCCTCCAAACTATGGTGAGCTCCTCTTCTCTGCACCTCATCTCCCCTGTTCCGTTTCTTGTATTTGCCGGGCGCAGTACGGCCTCGTACGGCGGATCCGTGATATTTGGAAGCTGATTCAAGCTTGTGAGTTGTTATGATTGAGGGAGTCCTGGACTAGGGGGTGTTCGGATAGCCGAACTATATCTTCAGCCGGACTCCAGGACTATGAAGATACAAGATTGAAGACTTCGTCCCATGTCCGGAAGGTTCTTTCCTTGGCGTGGAAGGCAAGCTAGGCATGCGGATATTCAAGATCTCCTACCAATGTAACCGACTCTGTGTAACCCTAACCCTATCCGGTGCCTATATAAACCGGAGGGTCGTAGTCCGTAGGACGAACACATCATAACCATCATCATACCCATAGGCTAGCTTCTAGGGTTTAGCCTCCTTTATCTCGTGGTAGATCTACTCTTGTACTACCCATATCATTAATATTAATCTAGCAGGAGTAGGGTTTTACCTCCATCGAGAGGGCCCGAACCTGGGTAAAATAAAGTGTCCCTTGTCTCCTGTTACCATCCGACCTTGACGCACAGATCGGGACCCCCTACCCGAGATCCGCCGGTTTTGACACTGACATTGGTGCTTTCATTGAGAGTTCCTCTGTGTCGCCGCCTTTAGGCCCGATGGCTCCTTTGATCATCAACAACGATGAGGTCCAGGGTGAGACTTTTCTCCCCGGACAGATCTTCGTCTTTGGCGGTTTCGCTCTGCAGGCCAACTCGCTTGGCCATCTGGAGCAGATCGAAAGCCACGCCCCTGGCCATCAAGCCGGGTGGGGAAGCTTAAACTACACGGCAGATACCCTCGGAGACCTGATCTTCGACGGATTCAAGCCACAGCCAAGCGCGCCGCACTATCTCGAGGGGCATGATATAGCTCTGCCTCCGAACAGTGTCCTGGAGGCCGCATACGCTCCGGCCCCGATCCTCGATCCGGAGCCCGCTGCGTTCTTTGAGGATGAACGGTTGGACGTCACCTCGGGGGCTGCGATCTTAAAAGCCATTGAGCCAAACGCAAGCCCCGCACTCCGCATGGCACATGACTCCAAGGAGCCGGACTCTTCTCCGAACTCTGAACCTCCCGCGCCCCTACCAATCGAATCAGATTGGGCGCCGGTAATGAGTTCACCGCCGCGGACATCTTTCAGTATTCGCCTTTCGGTGATATTCTGAAATCTCTCAAGTCTCTCTCTTTTTCAGGAGAGCCCAGGCCGAACTATGCCTTGCGAGGTTGGGATTCGGACGACGAAGGAATTCAAAGCCCACTCACCACCCACTTAATAGCCACTGTTGACGATTTAACCGACATGCTCGACTTCGGCTCCGAAGACTTCGACGATATGGACAACGAAGACGGAGACGAACGGGAACCAGCGCCCATAGGGCACTAGACCTCCACCCCACTTAATGACGTATTCATGGTGGATACACCTGAAAAAACTCACAATGAGGAAGAAGGGGGCGAAAAGAAGGGTAAACCCTCCGAAAAGCACTCAAAGTGGCGACGTAAACGCCGAGCGAAGCCCCGCCTCGATCAAGACCCAGCCATAGAGCAGGACGAGCCGGCAGATGACGAACGCATCCCAGAACAGCCGTCTGAACAGGGTAACACGGGCAGAGAGGACGAACAGTCCTCCCCCGGTCATAACAGAACTCCGGACGATACCACGCCGGATAAAATCATGGAGCAGAAGAATCTCCAAGAAAGGCTCGTCGCCACAGCACGCAGCCTGAAGAAGCAGAAGCAAAAGCTAAAGACGGCGGAAGATGCACTCAAAACAAGATGGAGCAAAGTAATCAAGACCGCAGACAAATACGGCGGCAGCCGCCGCACCAAAAGCTATCTGAAGAGAAAGCTACTGCCCGAATTCGACCAGGAGGCCCTAGAGCCCCCAAACTCGAAAAACAAAAAGGCTACACGGTCGAATAAACGACCTCTCGGCCACTACAATACGGCAAACGACGCCGCACTCAATGCGGCATGCGACACAATCAAAGACTCGCATCATGGCCCAGCCAGGTCCATTTACGGGCCAAGAAAGCAAGCTCTCGCAAGCAATGCAAAAAATCCACCATCAGAATCCGACACACCCAAATATAGGGGTGCCGCACACCCTCTATGCTTCACCGATGAGGTCCTGGAATATGAATTCCCAGAGGGATTTAAACCCGTTAACATAGAGGCGTACGATGGAACAACAGACCCGGGAGTCTGGATCGAGGATTATATCCTCCACATACATATGGCTAGAGGAGATGATCTCCACGCCATAAAATATTTACCCCTTAAGCTTAAAGGGCCAGCCCAGCACTGGCTTAAAAGCCTTCCCGAAAACACAATTGGAAGTTGGTAAGAGCTCGAGGACGCTTTCCGTGCAATTTTTCAAGGGACCTGCGTCCGTCCCCCGGACGCAGACGACCTCAGTCACATAACTCAGCAATCCGGAGAATCAGCTCGGCAGTTCTGGAACAGATTCCTCACTAAAAAGAATCAAATAGTGGATTGTCCGGACGCTGAAGCCCTAGCGGCTTTCAGGCACAATGTCCGAGACGAATGGCTCGCCAGACACCTCGGCCAGGAAAAGCCAAGAACAATGGCCGCACTCACAAGCCTCATGACCCGCTTTTGCACAGGAGAGGACAATTGGTTGGCACGATGCAGCCCCAGCGACCCAAGTACATCGGAAATCAGGGATGGAAACGGGAAACCACGGCGAAACAAGGACCTTCGCCGAATCAAAAGAAAAAGTCCGAAGAGCACAACAGTCAATGCCGGATTCAAAGGCTCACGGCAAAATCAGACAAAATCACCCCCTCAGGATAATAGGGAAGATCCGTCCAGTCTAAAGAGAATCATGGACAGGATATGTCAGATACACAGTACTCCTGGAAAGCCTGCTAATCATACCCACAGAGACTGTTGGGTTTTCAAACAATCCGGAAGGCTTAACGCCGAACACAAGGGGCTCGACACACCAAGTGAGGAAGAGGACGAACCCCAAAAGCAGAAAACCAGGAAGCAAAAGAACTTCCCGCAAGAAGTCAAAATAGTGAACTCACTTCACATAACAAGGCATGAGGCACCCATAAAGGTCCGCACATTCAAGCCTATCCCTCAGGAGTCTGGCCACTGGTCACTAAAGCCAATCATTTTTGATCAGCTAGATTATTCTCGCAATATCAAACATGCAGGCCGGACTGCCCTGATACTTAATCCAATAATAGATGGATTCCAGTTTACCAACGTACTTATGGACGGTGGCAGTGGACTAAATCTGATACATCAGGATACAATTCACCGCATGGGCATAAACCCAACATGAATCCGTCACAGTAAAACCTCCTTTCAAGGAGTAGCACCAGGCCCGGACACCGACTGTATGGGTTTTCTCCGGCTTGTGGTCATATTTGGCTCTGCCAATAACTTTCGTCGCGAAAAGCTTATCTTCCACATAGTCCCGTTTTCAAGTCGCTATCAAGCACTAATGGGACGCGGAGCTTTCGCTCGCTTTAACGCAATACCGCATTATGCATCCCTCACGCTAAAGATGCCCGGTCCTCGAGGCATCATCTCTTTAAAGGGAGCATACTAAACTACATCTCCTCCAAACGGAGGATTGTGCGGCCGCTTAAACGGCCGCCCAAGAAAATGGCCTCGCCAGCCAAAAGACTTTTTCGATGTAAGTCACAAAAGGCCGCGGACCTAGACTCAATGAGTTCGGCACAAGCCCATTTTCGTTATAGGCTTGGTACGCCTCACCAGGAGCTGTACGCAGAGACAATAAAACTCGACCATATCTATTTCTCACTTCACATTTTATTTATTATTCTTTTTTCCGCACGACCCATTTTTCAATTTAGTTCTTCCCTTTTACAGATGAACGTCGTACGGCGCCCGTCCAGGACACGGCACAGTGGAGACACAGACGCAGACGTGCAGTAGGGACCCGCCCCAAAGGATTCTTCTTAGATTAAGACCCTGCGTAAACCTTTTTTACTGTCTCTTGCTGCTATACATCCCCTGGTTTACCTCACTATAACCATGGAGGAGACTGGCGTTTTGGCATGTGGCCACGCCAGAATTCTTGCTCGTACCTGGACACAAGGGGCTTTTTTTATTTTTCAAGGGTGTTGTTTTACACGCACCCACAAAGACCGAACACCTTACGGAGTGTTTCGGCGTCGCGAGTTTTGGCACTATATGCATCAGCTCCGAGTCATGATTTTGGTCACATGTTGGGTTGCCCGGCTCCTGAGTTCGGCCACCTTACATTTCGTTCTGTCGGCTAAGGTTGCACCAGGAGAACTACTGCGATTGTGCCCCGGTTCGGCCGGGTGAGCCCCTCAGTAGAGAAAGCCGAAAACCGACTGTCATGATGTAGCGCGAGACTGGTCGCCACTCGATGACTTATAGGAATTTATCAAATTCCTCCGTTTTGACGAAGGGCCGCTTCCCGGTCAGGCACATATGCGTCCCGAATTCGGGTAAACGCAGTCGCCATTAAAGGGCTACCTAAAGAGTCCCACTGTCAAGCTCCTATGGCTAAGTGAAAGTGTTAAAGCATTATAGTCCGGTTGCCTAGCCCGCGGCGCTATCACCTCCTTTGTAGGACCAAGACGTTGGGTTAAGTGTAAAAATGCGTTCTCCGCGCGCACCCCCGCACTATGTGCATGGGGGCTGAAGCCAACGACTGCAATCTTTCAGAATTTATATATTAAAACGGCCGCACAAGAGGTGTTATTAATACTTGAAGGCACAAGTCTAAATTACGCCATTACAATTTATAAAAATATTGATCTACGATTACATATGCTGTCATAAAACAGCATCTTTCGAACACTGCGTCTCTATTATACGAGCGCCTGCGAGGACTTCCTCAAAATAGTGCTCGGAAGGAATTCGGCTTTTATCCGAATCACGGGACGCAACAACGGTGGGCTCCATATCTGCCCAGTATGTCTTGACACGGGCAAGAGCTAGCCGCGTGCCCTCTGTGCAAGCAGACCTCTTTAGAGCTTCAATCCGAGGCACCACGTCAAGAAATTGCTGCACCAAACTGAAATAGCTTCTCGGCTTCGATCTCCCCGGACACAGGCGGTCCATGGCATACTTCATGGCGAGTCCGGACAACCTATTCAGCTCGGCCCATTGGGCCAGGCGATCATCCACTGATAGTGGACGCTCTAGATTAGTGAACTGCGACCAGAAGAGCTTTTCCACTTCATGATCTTTCTTATCTTGAAAGTACATGGTCGCATCAACGGCACTAGCCGACAAATCCAGATAGGTGTCCTCCACGCTCCACGCTCGGTCCAACGGGGCGAACTTCGGATCACAGAATTTTCTCCGCAGCAGGAAGGGCTTTCCATCCGCAATTAGTCCGGCTTGACGCAGCTCTTCCCTTGACGCTCTCATACCAGAGCGGGCATCCTTGGCGTCGGCGACGGCCTTCTCTAAATCCGTCTGTCGGGCTCGACCTTCCTCTTCAAGAAGTTTGCAATGGTCAGTAGCACTTTTCAGCTTCACGGCTATATCAGCCATCTCCTCCTTGCTTCGGCAATGGGAAGCCTGTTCGGCTTCTAGCTCTTCACGGGCTCTTCCGGCAGCCGCATTGCTTTTTCTGGCTTGTTCCTTTGCTTTGGCGAGCTCGGCCCTAAGTCCTTCTACGGCCGCCGCACCATCTGCATCAAGCATACACAAGGTAAGATATTGCCATAAAGCTCCTCTTACTAACAATCGCCAAATAAACTCAATACCTTGAGCATCATCAAGCCGCTTGTTAACAAGCACGATGTCGGCTTCTGCCTCATCGACTTGCCGTCTCATTTCGGCAAAATCTCGAGTCCGGCTCGACTCCAGACAACCTGCCACCTACATACAAAGGTGCCACTTAAAGGACCTGGGATTAAGATCCTCTGCGCGCCGCTAATCTTTGCGGCACACAGAGTCTCAAGGGCTACTATCTATACAGGGCGCATGTTATTATGCGCAATTAACACTAATGTTCGTTATTCAAAACGTACCTCAAGGCCCGCCAGTAAACTCTTAACGGCCTCGTTCAGTCCGCTTTCTGCGGATGAAATCTTTTCAATCACCGTGTGCATCAACACACGATGCTCCTCTGAAATAGAGGCTCGGCCCAGCAGAACCTTCAGCTCCTCCGACCGAACACCAGATGGTGCCAGACTCGTCCCATGGCCTTCTTCGAAGGCCGGACACAGAGAACCCCGGGGGGCCGCATGATCACCTTCTGCCTCTAGCAGATTCGGAGAAATCCTCTGCGACGACACTTCGGCGCCGCCCGCCTTGCTAGGCGATGAAGGAGGAGGCGTTCCGCTCTCCATCATCTCCGGAAGAAGATCCCCCGATGACGAGCTCTGCCGAGAAGGGTCAAGGTCCGAACTACAAGGTAAGGTTTCGGTTAAAACTTCTCAGATATAAATTAAGGATTTCTCTTAAAAGAATGACTCTCTTTCTACTTACGGCTCGTTGGAGGGCTGCTCCTTTTGAGGATTTAGTTCGGCCGAGGGGCTCCCCGGCGTCGGGTCCTCTGACGCGGATTCTTTCCCCCGCTTTGGAGCTACGGCTCCCGGGTCGTCAGAGGCGGCCCTTTTCTTCCCCTTTGGAGAGGAGTTGTCGATTCCCCCCTTTGGGATGGCCCCTTTCGAAGAGGCCACGGTTTCCTTATCCGCCCCTTCGTTTTCCTCCAGAGGCGCCACCTCCAACATCCTGACTAGCACAGGATCTAGCCTGGTCTCGGGAAGGGGAGCCGGGCACCGGACCAGCTTCGCCTTCGCTATCCACTCCTGCGTAAAAAGGAGAAGTACTGTTAAAAAATAAGTCAATTGTACGGATAGAAGGTCCGGGTGCAAGGTCACCTACTTCTGTATCCGGGCGGTTGCGGCTTAAACCAGCATCCTCGGTCAAATCCGGACTCACACCTTGTGGTCCGAAGAACAGTCTATACATCTCCGTTGGCGTCATGCCCATGAAATTTCGGAGAACTCGCGACCCCTCTGGGTTGAACTCCCACAAGCGGAGGGGGCGACGTTGGCCAGGCAATGTCCGGCGAATCAGCATAACTTGTGACACCTTGATCAGGTTGAGGTCTCCTTTTAGGAGATCCTTTATGCGGCCCTGCAACAGAGGAACGTCTTTGGGCAAGCCCCGATCTAACCCTGTGTTGATCCACGATGTTAAACGTGGTGGGGGGCCTGAGCGAAAGGCGGGAGGCGCTACCCAAGTGGTGCCCCGAGGAGAGGTGATGTAGAACCACTCCTGTTGCCATAAGCCAAGCTCCTCTTGAAAAGTGCCCTCGGGCCATGGAGCATCGGTATTCCTTTTTATAACAGCACCTCCGCACTCTACGTGACGCCCCTCGATTATCTTCGGTTCTACCTTGAAGGTCTTGAGCCATAATCCGAAGTGAGGAGTGATATGAAGAAACGCTTCGCACACAACAATGAAGGAGGAGATATGGAGGATGGACTCCGGAGCTAGGTCATGGAATTCCATCCCATAATAAAACATCAGCCCCCTTACGAAAGGATCCGTTGGGAAGCCTAATCCCCGAAGGAAGTGGGAGATGAATACTACGCTCTCACCAGGCTGAGGGCTTGGGATCGCTTGTCCTTGAGCAGGCAACCTGTGCGGGATCTCGCTGGTCAGGAACCTAGCCTCCCTCAACCTTGATACGTCCTCCTCCGTAACGGAGGAGGGCATCCATTGGCCTTGAAGGCCGGAGCCGGACATTGTCGATGGTCCAGTGCGCCTAGAATCTAAAAGCCTGGGGTGTTGGAACTCGAGGCTATGGGCGAGCTTGTTTTGAGAACACAAGAGGGGAGCAAGGTCTCGGTCTCTTTATAAGAGGCAGAATATCAAGAGCCCTCCCTGTAACCGTCTTGGACTAGCCTTTAATCAAGGCAGGACGTGCTTAACGGGCACGGTTGGGTTACCCACATCCGTATTAATGAGAATCCCGTTAAAGGGGGCACACGATCTCTGCTTTGACAAGACGTGCCAAGGAAACCGCCTCGTTGAACGTGCTGCGGTGGAACAACAAAAAATAATCCATACAGAAGGCTTGGTCGCAGTGTTATGACGCACTGCGGAATACGTCAGCAGATTTGATTTGTGTTTGTATTATTCTCTATATGGCAATACGTGGAAACTTGTTTTGCAGAGCCGGACACTGTTTTTTGGTGTTTATTATCTTCTTGAAGAATTTGGAGGAGGAACCCGCCTTGCAATGCCGAAGACAATTTGCGCGCCGGACTCGTCGTCATTGAAGCCTGGTTCAGGGGCTACTGAGGGAGTCCTGGATTAGGGGGTGTTCGGATAGCCGAACTATATCTTCAGCCGGACTCCAGGACTATGAAGATACAAGATTGAAGACTTCGTCCCGTGTCCAGAAGGTTCTTTCCTTGGCGTGGAAGGCAAGCTAGGCGTGCGGATATTCAAGATCTCCTACCAATGTAACCGACTCTGTGTAACCCTAACCCTATCCGGTGCCTATATAAACCGGAGGGTCGTAGTCCGTAGGACGAACACATCATAACCATCATCATACCCATGGGCTAGCTTCTAGGGTTTAGCCTCCTTGATCTCGTGGTAGATCTACTCTTGTACTACCCATATCATCAATATTAATCTAGCAGGAGTAGGGTTTTACCTCCATCGAGAGGTCCCGAACCTGGGTAAAATAAAGTGTCCCTTGTCTCCTGTTACCATCCGACCTTGACGCACAGATCGGGACCCCCTACCCGAGATCCGCCGGTTTTGACACCGACAATGATCTTGCAAAGTGGGAATCTTATCATGAATGCAAGCTAGGGTTATGAGCGATGCATTTAGTCTAGGGTTTCTGCATCAAGTTATGGGTTTGGTGAACACTACAAAAAAAAGACACATCCGTGACATTTTGGGCCGAACGAAAAAAAATTTCTGTCATACATATGACACTTCTATGACGATAATTGTGACATAACCCGGTATCATCATAGATGTGGTGGGCTCCTACTTCTATGACAAAAAATCATGACAAAAAATGGGCTTTTCGTCCTGGGTGGGCTGGAGATGAAGCTGCATGACATTCTTTGGGCCGTCCATGACGGAAAAACCGTGGTAGAAGCGAGGGCAAGGAAAATTTTGTTGAGTTCCCGGTTACGGTGGGAGGTCGGGGGCCGAGCGATGCGCGTTTCTCTCGTACACGTACGCACGTGTGTGCGAGGCGTTGGCTCGAACTGAACCCGAGCGAGGCGTTGGGCTCTAACTGAACCCGAGCGATTGCACTGCAGGCTACGCGTTACTAAACCCGAGCAATCGATCGATGGCTGTTAACTGAACCCGATCGAGCGATTCCTTTGCTACTGCTGCTAACTGAAGCCGATCGATGCTGCCTCTGGGATGAACAGTGAGCGTTGCGGGGGTTTTTGGATGAACAGTGAGCGATGGTGTTGCCTCTGGATGAACAGGACCCCGTGGTGTGGAGGGCTGGATGAATAGTATACGGTGGAGGGGTGCCCGTGGAGGGGTGGTTGAACAGGACCCCGTGGTGTGGAGGGCTGGATGAACAGTAGACGATGGAGGGGTGGTTGAACAGTAGCCGGTGGAGTAGCGCGCGGTGGAGGTTGGATGAACAGGAGCCCATGGAGGCTGGAGGAGGTCGACGGTAGCCCGTGGAGGCTGGAGGAGGTTGACGGTGGAGATGAACAGTATCCCGTGGAGTCCCGTTTTGCGGTACGCCACACCCCTCCCGATGAATAGGACCCCCGTTTCGACTGTAGGAGGTCCGTTTCGTCCGTTTTGCGGTATGCCACACCCCTCCCGATCAACAGGACCCCCGTTTCGACCGTAGGAGGTCCGTTTCGTCCGTTTTGCAGTACGCCACACCCCTCCCGATCAACAGGACCCCCGTTTCGACCGTAGGAGGTCCGTTTCCTCTGTTCTGCGGTACTCCAGGCCTCGTTTTCATCGCCTGTTCCGTCTAAGCCCTCCCGATGAACATGACCACGCATTCCGTTCCGACCCAGCCGGTTGGCTCCCACGCGTTCTGTTGCCTCCCGATCAACACGACGCATTCTGTTGCCTCCCGATGAACACGACGCATTCCGTTGCCTCCCCATGAACACGACGCATTTCGTTGCCTCCCCATGAACACGACACATTCTGTTGCCTCCCCATGAACACGACGACGACGCTGTTTCTTCGTTTCGATCCAGCCATGTACACGATCCCTGGTCGTACGTATGCGCGAGTAGGCGTTCGAGACCCTGCCCGTATGTACACATACGTGGCCGTATTTTCTTTCTTGCACCCTGCCCATTGTACGTACGTGTACATGCTACGTGCGCGCCTCTACTACGACATGTGCGCGCCTCTACTACGACACGTGCGCGCCTCTACATCGACCAGTATGTACGTACACGTTCGCGACCAGAATGACAACGCTACGTACGCATCGACCAGGTGGGCCCCGACTGTCAGGCACTTCCTTGCCTGCGAAGATGTAGCTGGTGGGTCCCAGCAGTCAGGGGGCGAATCGTTTTTTTTGCCCGGACGCACTTCCTTACGTGCGAAGGTGTAGCTGCTGGGTCCCAGCAGTCAGGGGGCGAATCGTTTTTTTTGCCCGGACGCACTTCCTTGCGTGCGAAGGTGTAGCTGGTGGGTCCCAGCAGTCAGGGGGCGAATCATTTTTTATTCGGACTCACTTCCTTGTGTGCGAAGATGTAGCTGGTGGGTCCTAGCAGTCAGGGGGGCGAATCATTTTTTTGGACGCACGCCCTTGCGTGCGAAGATGTAGCTCGTGGGTCCCAGCAGTCAGGGGGCGATTCATTTTTTCGCGAAATACGGTGGCCCGTCTGGTGGGTCCCCACTGTCAGGTGGAGGAATAATTATTTTGCGCGTAATAAGGAGGCACTTCCTTGCGGCTGTCGTGGACCCAGCTGTCAGCCTCTCCACGTACAGTCCACGTCCGATGGAAGTCGTTCCTTGACCACGCCACGCCGAGAGCACCAGGGCGATGGACGACAGCGAGGCCTAGGAAGGGGACGACGCGGAGCCGGGGAAGACGTGGCAGTGGATGCACACACGGAGAGGGGTACGAGGATTCGCTGGTTCGGCTGCGCTGCCGTCGTCGCAGAATAACAAGGGGTGTGGGTGAGTGGAGGGATGGCCTGGCCAGTGGTGGGAGTAGTAGGGGGCGGTGAGGCCTCCGCGACAGCACAGCCGGCCACAGGAGGCAGGAGCAGGCGGCACGACCGGCACTGCTTTGGGCGGCTGGAGCAAGACGACCAGAGGTTGAAGAAGCACGACGGCCGTTGGATGGACATGATACGGTCACTGAAGCTAGAATCGTTTATATTGACTAAGTTGACAAAGCCCTTGGTACGTCAACTTAGTAGGCCCACAGGTCAACTTCCGAAACGGTGCGCCACCGATGTTAGGGGGAGGAATCATTTTTTGGGCGGGTGAAGCTAGAATATCCGAGATTGAAGAAGAAGCACGACATCCGTTGGATGGACATCCAACGGCCACTGCTGCTAGAACCATGTGTTGACTATAATTTGACAAAGCCTTGCATACGCGTCAACTCTGTTTTTTAGGGGACGCGTCAACTTAGTAAGGCCAGAAGTGTGTGGCAGAGAACTTATAGCCCATTTGAGATTTGTAAGAATGTGTAGCCCATTTTTGAATTCTAATGAAATTTACTACAACCCATTTACAGTTTGTTAAAAGTATAACCCATCTCAACCAACCGTTCAAAACAGAATTCAATAAAATTTCCACATTTTGATGGGATCCGAAATATTTTATCCCAAAATTTCTAGTCAGATTAAATACAATTTCAATGTAAATTTATATTACGTAAAAATCCAACGAAACATTGCGCTCGCAACAATTAATGAAATTAAAATTTTCAATATTCAAAAATAATATTTTATAAAGTAATCAGGTGTTTGGTGCATTTTTTATAGTTACTGCCCAGTTTTTATAATTACATCTCATTTATCATTTCTTAAAGCCCATTTTCTTGTTAAGCCTAATGCATTTTCTCCTAGGAAAGATTTGCAGCCCAGCGGGACGGAGAATAACAACTTGACCTTGCCTGGGTATTCCTAAAAAAAGTATAGCTGGGCTAGCCATTTTCAGCTTGAAAAAATTAATATTTGGGCTGGATATTTGGCCTGGGCTAGACGGGCCACAGCCCGCCCAGTTAATACCTGCAGCGATGTTTCCGTTGTTGTTTAGAGGAGAAAAATTAATATCTGGGCTAAACAACGAAAAACTCTGCAGTGCTCACACCTCAAAAACACAAATACTGCTCGAGCTGCTTGGTCCCAACTGTCGGCCGCTTTTTGTGCAATTCTCTCGTTTATTGACTACTACATAGGTTGACAATGGTATGGGACCGTGATGTCAGGAAACCAGGAGGAAGCAAAATAAATTATATATATATATATATATATATATATATATATATATATATATATATATATATATATAAAATAAGGAGGCAGTTGCGTATGTGAGGCTATTGACCTGGTGGGTCCCCATTGTCATCCTCTCCAAGTAAAGTCATCTACTCGCCCACGCGCGCTTTCCGCCCGAAACAGTCAGCACCGCCCACCCTGCTTCCCGGTGCAGGTGATTGCTCCGCCTTCAAACGATACAAGTGTCGTCCGTCCGTCCATCTGCCGTCCACATTAATGATACGCGGTTGCCGAGGCGGCTACTCCGGCGCCACACGTCCGTCCCTCCACCCGCCCACCATTGCTATATAAACTACTGCACCGGCCATAGCCGCAGTCATCCGCATCCGTTCCCTTTCTCCTGTCCATACCATTACTGCCCACCATGGCTTCCTCGCGCTCCAGCGCTCTTCGGGACGGGCGGACGACGGACCACAAGGAGATGGCAGCCATTGCTGCCGAACGGCTAGCCGGCAGGCAGCCGGAGGACGACGACGTCCCAATGGAGAACATGGTAGTCGATGATCCAGCACCAACCCCCTCCTCCGTGCCATCCTCACCGGTGCATTGCACCATCACCATCGGCGAGGCCCGTGCCCAATATATGGACAGGGTGAGGCAGATGCGTGAGGAGTAGTTCCGGGAGGCGCATGCCGATGCCGCCTACAACCACCATCTCCTCCAGGAGCACCTGCAGACGGAGGAGCAGATCGCCGCGGAGCGGGCGGAGCAGGAGGCGCTGCTCGACTCGTACCGCTCTGCCCGCAAGGGCCGCCTCGAGCGCTGGCGGTACCGCATGCGGGTGGCGGAGGCTGCGGCCGCCTACAAAGAGGCTAGCAAAGAGGGCGATGAAGCGGGCGAGGCGCTGTTTGGCGAGACCGAGGACGAGGCAGAGGACAATGCCATCTCCGACGAGTTCCCGCTCCGCTGGCGTCGATGAGGCCCTGCTCCGCCGAGGCCCCGCGGCGCCAACAACGAGGCAGAGGACACCGCCGGCTCTGCTGAGGCCCCGCCCCGTGAACAACAAGGCAGAGGACATCACCGGCTCAGCCGAGGCCCCACCCTGCCGGCAACGTGAGGGAGGATTTTCACCGCTCCGCTGAGGCGCCGCCCGCTGGCAACGAGACAGAGGACATCGCCGGCTCCACCGAGGCCCCGCCCCGCTGCCAACGAGGCCGCGCCACACAGAAAACGAGGAAGAGTAGAACACGGTAGGTCGCCGCCGCACGGGTCCAAGTAAGGCCACAGCTGCTACCCTCCGGTTGAAGCCAAGCTAGGCGGGTTGACCATTGACGGCCGGTTAGCTTCTTGGCGGCGACGTGGAGTCGGAGAGTTGCGCTGGAGAAGAACGCTGCTTCTACTTAACTGCTGGTGCAGTTGGCTGACTGACACGTGGGCCCAATAGGCCACTTGTTAGTTACACAACTGCACCTGCAGTTAAGTCACTGAAGCTTCTATTCGGCTCAGCGGGACACAGGTGGGTAGCTTCGGTTAATTAATTATACCTCCATCGCACCCCTTTTTAGTTGAAGAATGTATGAAATGTAATGAAATCTGGTATGTTTATATGAAATCCAACCGTGTATGAATGAATTTATTTCAATTAGTTCGAATTCCTATATCACTGGCATTGGATGAACATGCAAAACAATACGTACTAGCATTATTCCAAGGGTGATCACCTCGTTTGCAGCAGTTTCACATGTAGTCCCTCCGGTCCTTTCTAGTCTGCATACTAGTTTTGTCTGCAGTCAAAGTATCCCTACATTGACCAATCTTATACAAAAAAGTATGCACTTTCACAATGTGCGAAGTAAAAAGGAACAAAAGGAGTACAAAGAGTTTGAGCAGCTTTTTAGCATTTCTGTACATTGCAATCAAACACACAGGCCTGGCAATTCATAACGAACATTCAAAACAATCGATGATTATGCATCTCAGTGACTCACATGTCAGAGGCAATATTTACTTCACAACTAAAGAATAAAGAAAAAATTGATCGACGCTGCTGACAGCAAAGGGCGTCCCATTCGAAAATATCAAACGCATGTCTTGCTAAAATCAATGAGCAAAATTTGACAAGGTTGTCCCATTCCAAAATATCAAATGCCTACGATTGTGGAAGGGCAGGGTTTGCCATCAGTCAGACATTGACATGGCACCTCGTACTAAATAAACAAGTTGTTCTTTTTGTGCAGTTCCACCAAAATCAACCAAATTCGCGCGTAGCTTGTATGATTTCGCCGTTATATGTTGCAACGCCTTGAACTTATCGGCACCTCCTTTCTTGTGGTGGAAATGAATGATTCAATGTATTCATGAACATTTTGTGCAGTTTCCATTGAAATCAAGCTGAGCACCCCTGTTTGCACAAATACAAGAAAGTGATTAGTATAAAGCAAACTGTACTATGAATTGACAGTTTCAACAGGCACATACATGGTCCATGTAGAGCACACTTTTAGAAAAATGGAACTCACCAGAAAGAATCCTAGAACAACATTGTACTCACGCATCACAGCAAAAAAATGGAGATTTGTCAGTCCTTCTGAGCTGAAGTTAGTTTGGTCTTGTGGGGAGTAATGTAACCATCCTTCAACTGCTCCTTCTGATGAGAAGATAGACAGGGCTTCTTCATCCTGGCATAATCGGAACTAGTCACTTCACGTACTCCATATTCTTCTTCAGAGGAAGATGATCCTGTTGTGCAAAGACAAGAGGACTACTAAATGCTAGCATCCCTGTTTGCTTGAAAAAAGGAAAGGAAATATTTAAAACAGCACAGATGAAGCACTTCTCAAGGACAATACCACTTTTTCATGACAGTATCTAAACAATAGCACAACACTAATAGAGATGACAAAGCTCAATCATATGGATGAAATCAGTGGGCGAGTACAAACCTTTGTCAGGAGGCTTATTGTGTAGAGCATACAGATGAAGCACTTCTCCAGAACCATCTGTTGCTATCTACGGTGGTGGCCATGCTTACTATATACTCCTCGATTAGTTTAATGTTTCCAACATCTTCTTGTGCAGTTCCACTAAAATATATGGTATCTTCAAAGAAGATCCCTGTTTGCACAAGTAGAGATAATTACATATTACATAAGAGTGGCATCAAATCAGTGGCAAAACAATTGCTCGTTCCAGCCATAGCAATCAATTAAGATGCGAAACTATATCATTACTTGTGTCATCACAGTTCCAGTGCTTCATTACAACACAGGGAGTTGATTTTTGTTTTTCTTCCGCTTGTTCTTCCCCTTCATCACTTGGTTCAATAGCAGACAAGCTTCGCCTTCAATGTAAGATTTGGCATGTCAATTAGGTAGCACAAGTATAGTACTAAACTTAATTTTCTGATGAAAGTGGCAAAATACATGCCAGCAGTTGTGAAATATCCTTATCTTACCTCAATTGGATATTACGGTGCACATATAGATTGGAAGTCTTGTCTCCATTTGTGCAGTTCACTAAAATCAAGCAACATTATCGTACAAGTAGCACAACATATGAAAGCACACTGCAGAATCATGTGAAAGAAGGCTAGTACTGACCTCTCATGATGCGGAATTCAAACAACTCACAAGAAGAAGATCTGAACCAAATTCGCCTTAACGGATAGGAAGTAAGATCTCCTCTTGTGCAGTTGGACTAAGATTAAGCAATCAAGCAACGTTGTCGGTGTGACATTTTGGTTGAACTGCACAAAACACTCTTAAAACAAAAGTGTTTTGTGCAGTGCAACACTAGGTCACAATGGCAACAAGGTGAAGTAGATAACCCTGTTTACACAGAGGTGCAAAGGAAACAATTAGTGGTCAATAACGATGGATGACACAGAAGCCAACAAAAAGAAGCATCTACCTTATCTAAATGGGAAAGAAAGCAAGACAGTAGCATTTCTCAAACGGTGGCATTGATTAATATTAACATAGAGATTATATTAACAATAAAATTCGTTAAACATGTAATTTGCTTTTAACTGTGGCATTGCATCAATTTTCCAACGGCATTATTAGAGGGTGTTTGTTTACAGGGACATTTTGGTGTAGGGACTAAAAAAACTCCATGTCAGTCCCATCTAAACCAAACAGGAGGGACTTTTAGGGACTAAAAGTGGGCATTTGGGACTAAAGAAAGAAGACCCCGAGGGAGTCTTTTTGGGACTTTTTCCAACAGTTGCCCTGCCACGCATCGCACCTTGTCTCTATTAGTTCATTACTCTGGGTAACATGGTCTTTTAGCATGTCATTTAATAACCTCTAGTGCATGTTTAGTCCCTGGAACCAAGCAGGTAGGGACTAGGGAGTTTTTAACCAAACAGGGCCTTAGATTAACAACAACTAATGAGTTGCACGGGACAGTGGACGCACTAGCACCATGTGCATCTACCGATGTACTGTGGTCATGTACAGTCTGTTGCAACAAAGAACAAGCAACCAAGGAGCATATTTGTGTTGGTCCCAGTTTTGTTATCTTTAGACACCTTTCCCTATGTGAGCGCAGCAAATCTAGTCCTGCTCAAACTCTACAGCCTTGACCCTTCCTTTCCTTTTTGAACTAGTACTTTCTCCCCTTCCTTTCCTCTTTGAACCACGTCCTAGATTTATGCGATACAACTTTCCCCACTACTTTCCCCATTCCTTTCCTCTTTGAACCACGTCCTAGATTCATGCTATACAACTTTCCCCCTTCATTTCCTCTTTGAACCACGTCCTAGATTCATGCTATATACAACTTTTCCCACTACTTTCCCCCACTCTTTTCCTCTTTGAACCACGTCCTAGATTCATGGTATACATGCAGCTAGAGCAATGCATGTGGAGTAAGTAAATTATACCTTAAGGTTCTTGGCGCGTGGTTCGGTGGGCGATGGGACGACGGCGAAGAAGAAGGGGTCGGAGGCCCTCCCGCGCCGCCGCTGGGTGGAAAGTGAACAGCTGCGCCGGTAGTCCCTCGCCGACGGCGACAGCGTTAAGCCTCCTTCCGTTCCCGGTGGACGGATCCTGCCGGCTCTTTGAGCAGCAGTGAGGGGAGAGAGAGGCCAACGAAGTCTTGTTTAGACCTGGAGAGGGCGAGAGAGTGTGAAGAGAGCAACTACAAGCGCTGAGGCTCCAGTGAGAGAGGGCGAGAGAGTGTGAAGAGAGAAACTACAAGTGCTGAGGCTCCAGCGTGTATATATATATATATATATATATATATATATATATATATATATATATATATATATATATATATACTGGAGAGAGAGTGTGAAGCGTGCAAACCCTAGAAAACATTTTGACCAGTCAAAGAATCCTCCTGGCACAAATTATGCTCAAGTGTAGTTATCGAACCCGAGACCTCAAGTTTGATGAGCGAACAGGCTAACTAGCTACACAACCCTCCCGTTATGTTCAACGAGAGGGAAATAACCTTTTATACATTCCTGCATTCGTGTGACAAGCATGCCGCGTTTTTTTGTGTGTGTGTGGGAGTCATTGGGATTTCAGTCATAATCGTGTCATGTGGCTTTGGTGGTAAGACTATCCACAGTGGTGCAGAAATAATGCAGCTTTAGTCACCTTACCTCTCTCCACATAGTACGTTGGGTCCCACCAGTCAGAGGGTGAAACAAACAAATTAATAAGAAAAATTAAAAGCGCCAGTGGTGTATCTTACCTCACACATCTCGCTACTGCTCGGGAACACTGTCCAATTGATCCCTCTATTCGCTCACGTATTATTTTAAGTGAATCCTTATTATAAAATGCACACAAATTTTGGGCACTTGTATTCGACTAAAGTCAGTGTGCCACCGTATCTCGTATACTTACTACTCCCTCCGTCTAGGTGTAATAAGTCACGTTAGAAGGTGCAACGGGACCAAGGTGCGTGCGTGTGTGTGTGTGTGTTTAACAGCATGTGTGTGTTAGAGAGAGCGACAGATCGACCTACTCCTACAGAAAGATGTTGTGTAGTGTACGATTTTAGCCGCGAGAGTCGGTGCATCCTCTCGTTTCCGGGCGTGTCCGGTAGGGACATGCGGACAGCTGCCACGCCCACTCCTGACCAGCCTGGCCCACCCAAAGCCCCTCCATCGCCCGCGCGCGCTTCCCGCCCGAAACGGTCAGCGCCGCTCCAAAGAATCGGTGCCGCATTCTGATACGTATCCAATGTATCTATAATTTTTGATTGCTCCATGCTATATTATCTACTGTTTTAGGCAATATTGGGCTTTATTATCCACTTTCATATTACTTTGGGACTAACCTATTAACCGGAGGCCCAGCCCATATTTGTTGTTTTATGCCTATTTCAGTGCTTCGAAGAAAAGAAATATCAGACGGAGTCGAAACGGAGCGAAATCAACTGGAGAAGTTATGTTTGGAAGGAAAGCAACCCAGGGAACTTGGAGTGCACGTCAGGGGAGATACGGGCTGCCCACGAGGGTGGGGCACGCCCACCCCCTAGGGCGCGCCCCCCTGCCTCGTGGGGCCCCCGTGGCTCCGCCGACGTACTTCCGGCTCCCATATATATCCACGTGCCCTAAAACTTCCAGAACAGAGATTAGATCGGGAATCCCGTCGCCGCAAGCCTCTGTAGCCACCAAAACCAATCGGGACCCTGTTCTGGCACCCTGCCAGAGGGGGGAACCCTCACCGGTGGCCATCTTCATCATCCCGGCGCTCTCCATGACGAGGAGGGAGTAGTTCACCCTCGGGGCTGAGGGTATGTACCAAGTAGCTATGTGTTTGATCTCTCTCTCTCATGTTCTTGATTTGGCATGATCTTGATGTATCGTGAGCTTTGCTATTATAGTTGGATCTTATGTTTCTTCTCCCCCTCTTCTCTCTTGTAATGGATTGAGTTTTCCCCTTTGAAGTAATCTTATCGGATTGAGTCTTTAAAGACTTGAGAACACTTGATGTATGTCTTGCCGTGCGTATATGTGGTGACAATGGGATACCATGTGCCACTTGATGTATGTTTTGGTGATCAACTTGCGGGTTCCGCCCATGAACCTATGCATAGGGGTTGGCACATGTTTTCGTCGTGATTCTCCGGTAGAAACTTTGGGCACTCTTTGAGGTTCTATGTGTTGGTTTGAGTAGATGAATTGAGATTGTGTGATGCATATCGTATAATCATGCCCACGGATACTTGAGGTGACATTGGAGTATCTAGGTGACATTAGGGTTTTGGTTGATTTGTATCTTAAGGTGTTATTCTAGTACGAACTCTAGGGCTGTTTGTGACACTTATAGGAATAGCCCAACGGATTGATTGGAAAGAATAACTTTGAGGTGGTTTCGTACCCTACCATAATCTCTTCGTTTGTTCTCCGCTATTAGTGACTTTGGAGTGACTCTTTGTTGCATGTTGAGGGATAGTTATGTGATCCAATTATGTTATCATTGTTGAGAGAACTTACACTAGTGAAAGTATGAACCCTAGACCTTGTTTCCTATCATTGCAATACCGTTTGCGCTCACTTTTACCGCTTGTTACCTTGCTGTTTTTATATAACTTCAGTTTACAAAAACCTATATCTACCATCCATATTGCACTTGTATCACCATCTCTTCGCCGAACTAGTGCACCTATACAATTTACCATTGTATTGGGTGTGTTGGGGACACAAGAGACTCTTTGTTATTTGGTTGCAGGGTTGCTCGAGAGAGACCATCTTCATCCTACGCCTCCCACGGATTGATAAACCTTAGGTCATCCACTTGAGGGAAATTTGCTACTGTCCTACAAACCTGTGCACTTGCAGGCCCAACAACGTCTACAAGAAGAAGGTTGTGTAGTAGACATCAAGCTCTTTTCTGGCGCCGTTGCCGGGGAGGCTAGGTAAGTGAAGGTATATCTTTAGATCTTGCAATCAAATATTTTGTTTCTTGTTTTAGCACTAGTCTAGTTTATAAAAGAAAACTACCAAAAAAATGGAATTGAGTCTGTCTCATACGCTTCATCTCTTTAATATCTTTCGTGAGTATGATGGAAAGGAAAATTGTGCCAAAGTACTAGAAGAAGAAATCTATAAAATGTTTGGCACTAAATCTTTGAATGATGAGCATGATTGCAATGTTGTTAGTATGAATTCCTTGAATATCCATGATGCTAATGATATGCAAAGCCACAAGCTTGGGGAAGCTATGTTTGATGAAGGTGATATTTTTTGTCCCCCAGCTTTGATGAGAAAAATTACTATGATGAAAGCATGCCTCCTATCTATGATGATTATTGTGATGACATGTATGCTTTAAAGAATAATGATAACCATGAAATTTGTCATCTTGATCTTAATTTTCAATCACATGATAGTTGTTTTGTTGAGTTTGCTCCCACTATTATTCATGAGAAGAATCTTGCTTATGTGGAGAGTAGTAAAATTTCTATGCTAGTAGATCATGAAAAGAATGTTTTAGGTGCTGGTTATATTGTTGAATTCATTCATGATGCTACTGAAAATTATTATGAGGGAGGAACATGTGCTTGTAGGGATTGCAATAATATCAAGTTTCCTCTCTATGTGCTTAAAATTTTAAAGTTATGCTTGTTTTGCCTTCCTATGCTAGTTGATTATTGTTCCCATAAGTTGTTTGCTCACAAAATCCCTATGCATAGGAAGTGGGTTAGACTTAAATATGCTAGTCATATCCTTCATGATGCTCTCTTTGTGTTTCAATTCCTATGTTTTATGTGAGCATCATTGAAATCATAATGCCTAGCTAGGGGCGTTAAACGATAGCGCTTGTTGGGAGGCCACCCAATTTTATTTTAGTTTCTTGCTTTTTGGTTCTGTTTAGGAATAAATAATCCATCTAGATTCTATTTAGATGTGGTTTTGTGTTTTTATTAGTGTTTGTGCCAAGTAAAACCTTTGGAAAGACTTGGGTGAAGTCTTTATGATCATGATGTAAAAAACAGAAACTTTAGCACTCACGAGATTAGCTAGAACTTTTTACTGGAGAGTGCTATTTAGTTGATTATTTTTGCAGATGATTACTAGAAAAATTCCTCAGGTCCAACAATTTATTTTAGAATTTTTGGAGTTCCAGAAGTTTGCGTTAGTTACAGATTACTACAGACTGTTCTGTTTTTGACAGATTCTGTTTTCATTGTGTTGTTTGCTTATTTTGATGAATCTATGGCTAGTAAAATATTTTATAAACCATAGAGAAGTTGGAATACACTAGGTTTAACACCAATATAAATAAAGAATGGGTTCATTGCAGTACCATGAAGTGGTGTTTTGTTTTCTTTCACTAACGGAGCTCACGGGTTTTCTGTTAAGTTTTGTGTTGTGAAGTTTTCAAGTTTTGGGTAAAGATTCGATGGACTATGAAATAAGGAGTGAAAAGAGCCTAAGCTTGGGGATGCCCAAGGCACCCCAAGGTAATATTCAAGGATAACCAAGCGTCTAAGCTTGGGGATGCCCCGGAAGGCATCCCCTGTTTCGTCTTCGTTCATCGATAACTTTACTTGGAGCTATATTTTTATTCACCACATGATATGTGTTTTGCTTGGAGCGTCATTTTATTTTCTTTATCTCTGCTTGCTATTTGAATGAAGTACCAAGATATGAACTTATTAAATGGGAGAGTCTTCCTATAGTTGCATAATTATTCGACTACTCATTGATCTTCATTTATATCTTTCGGAGTAGTTTGTGGTTTGCTCTAGTGCTTCACTTATATCTTTTAGAGCATGGTGGTAGTTGTATTTTGAAGAAATAGATGAACTCTCATGCTTCACTTATATTATTTTGAGAGTCTTAAATAGCATGGTAATTTGCTTAAAATCCTAATATGCTAAGCATACAAGATTTGTAAGAATTCTTATGAGTGTGTTGAATACTAAGAAAAGATTGAAGGAGGATAATTGTTTTGAGATATGAAGATGGTGATATTAGAGTCATGATATTTGAGTAGTTGTGAATTTAAAGAATACTTGCATTGAAGTTTGTGATTCCCGTAGCATGCATGTATGGTGAACCATTATGTGATGAAGTCGGAGCATGATTTATTTTTTGATTGTCTTCCTTATGAGTGGCGGTCAGGGATGAGCGATGGTCTTTTCCTACCAATCTATCCCCCTAGGAGCATGCGTGTAATACTTTGCTTTGATAACTTGTAGATTTTTGCAATAAGTATATGAGTTCTTTATGACTAATGTTGAGTCCATGGATTATACGCACTTTTCCCATCCTTCCACAATTGCTAGCCTCTCTAATACCGCACACCTTTCGCCGGTATCATACACCCACCATAAACCTTCCTCAAAACAGCCACCATACCTACCTATCATGGCATTTCCATAGCCATTCCGAGATATATTGCCATGCAACTTTCCACCGTTCCGTTTATTATGACACGCCCCATCATTGTCATATTGCTAGCATGATCATGTAGTTGACATCGTATTTGTGGCAAAGCCACCATTCATAAGTCTTTCATACATGTCACTCTTGATTCATTGCATATCCTGGTACACCGCTAGAGGCATTCATATAGAGTCATAATTTGTTCTAAGTATCGAGTTGTAATTCATGAGTTGTAAGTAAATAAAAGTGTGATGATCATCATTATTAGAGCATTGTCCCAGTGAGGAAGGGATGATGGAGACTATGATTCCCCCACAAGTCGGGATGAGACTCCGGACGAAAAATAAAAAAAAGGAAAAAAAGAGGCCATAAAAAAATAGAAAAGGCCCAAATAAAAAAATAAAAAAATGAGAGAAAAAGAGAGAAGGGGCAATGCTACTATCCTTTTACCACACTTGTGCTTCAAAGTAGCACCAAGATCTTCATGATAGAGAGTCTCCTATGATATCACTTTCATATACTAGTGGGAATTTTTCATTATATAACTTGGCTTGTATATTCCAATGATGGGCTTCCTCAAAATGCCCTAGGTCTTCGTGAGCAAGCGAGTTGGATGCACACCCACTTAGTTTATTTTGTTGAGCTTTCATATACTTATAGCTCTAGTGCATCCGTTGCATGTCAATCCCTACTCAATCACATTGATATCTATTGATGGGAATCTCCATAGCCCGTTGATACGCCTAGTTGATGTGAGACTATCTTCCCCTCTTTTTGTCTTCTCCACAACCACCATTCTATTCCACATATAGTGCTATATCCATGGCTCACGCTCATGTATTGCGTGAAGATTGAAAAAGTTTTGAAAGTGTTAAAGTATGAAACAATTGCTTGGCTTGTCATCGGGGTTGTGCATGATTTAAATACTTTGTGTGGTGAAGATGGAGCATAGCCAGAATATATGATTTTGTAGGGATAACTTTCTTTGGCCATGTTATTTTGAAAAGACATAATTGCTTTATTAGTATGCTTGAAGTATTATTATTTTTATGTCAATATGAACTTTTGTCTTGAATCTTTCGAATCTGAATATTCATGCCACAATTAAGAAGAATTACATTGAAATTATGCCAAGTAGCACTCGCATCAAAAATTCTTTATTTTATCATTTACCTACTCGAGGATGAGCAGGAATTAAGCTTGGGGATGCTTGATACGTCTCCAACGTATCTATAATTTTTGATTGCTCCATGCTATATTATCTACTGTTTTAGGCAATATTGGGCTTTATTATCCACTTTTATATTACTTTTGGGACTAACCTATTAACCGGAGGCCTTGATAACCCACAAGTATAGGGGATCGCAATAGTTTTCGAGGGTAGAGTATTCAACCCAAATTTGTTGATTCGACACAAGGGGAGCCAAAGAATATTCTCAAGTATTAGCAGCTGAGTTGTCAATTCAACCACACCTGGAAACTTAATATCTGCAGCAAAGTGTTTAGTAGCAAAGTAATATGATAGTGGTGGTAACGGTAACAAAAGTAAAGACAGCAAAAGTAATGTTTTTGGTATTTTTGTAGTGATTATAACAGTAGCAACGAAAAAGTAAATAAGCGCAAACCAGTATATGGAAAACTCGTAGGCATCGGATGAATGATGGATAATTATGCCGGATGTGGTTCATCATGTAACAGTCATAACATAGGGTGACACAGAACTAGCTCTAGTTCATCAATGTAATGTAGGCATGTATTCCGAATATAGTCATACGTGCTTATGGAAAAGAACTTGCATGACATCTTTTGTCCTACCCTCCCATGGCAGCGGGGTCCTATTGGAAACTAAGGGATATTAAGGCCTCCTTTTAATAGAGAACCGGAACAAAGCGTTAGCACATAGTGAATACATTAACTCCTCAAACTATGGTCATCACCGGGAGTGGTCCCGACTATTGTCACTTCGGGGTTGCCGGATCATAACACATAGTAGGTGACTATAGACTTGCAAGATAGGATCAAGAACACACATATATTCATGAAAACATAATAGGTTCAGATCTGAAATCATGGCACTCGGGCCCTAGTGACAAGCATTAAGCATAGCAAAGTCATAGCAACATCAATCTCAGAACATAGTGGATACTAGGGATCAAACCCTAACAAAACTAACTCGATTACATGATAAATCTCATCCAACCCATCACCGTCCAGCAAGCCTACGATGCAATTACTCACGCACGGCGGTGAGCATCATGAAATTGGTAACGGAGGATGGTTGATGATGACGATGGCGACGAATCCCCCTCTTCGGAGCCCCGAACGGACTCCAGATCAGCCCTCCTGAGAGAGATTAGGGTTTGGCGGTGGCTCCGTATCGTAAAACGTGATGAAACTTTCTCTCTGATTTTTTTCTCCCTGAAAGCCAATATATAGAGTTGGAGTTGGCGTCGGAGGGCATCCAGGGGGCCCACAAGGTAGGGGGCGCGCCCAGGGGGCGCCCCCCACCCTCGTGGACAGGGTGTGGGCCCCCTGGTCTTCATCTTTGGCGAGGATTTTCTATTATTTATTGTAAGATATTCCGTGGAGTTTCAGGACATTCCGAGAACTTTTGTTTTCTGCACATAAAACAACACCATGGCATTTCTGCTGAAAACAGCGTCAGTCCGGGTTAGTTCCATTCAAATCATACAAGTTAGAGTCCAAAACAAGGGCAAAAGTGTTTGGAAAAGTAGATACAACGGAGACATATCAACTCCCCCAAGCTTAAACCCTTGCTTGTCCTCAAGCAATTCAATTGACAAACTGAAAAAGAAAAAGAAAAACTTTTACAAACTCTGTTTGCTCTTGTTGTTGTAAACATGAAAAGCCAGCATTCAAGTTTCAGCAATTATTATGAACTAACCATACTCACAATAACACGTAGGTCTCACAATTACTCATATCAATGGCATAATCAGCTAGCGAGCCTTAATAATAAAACTCGGATGACAACACTTTCTCAAAATAATCATAACATGATATAACAAAATGGTATCTCGCTAGCCCTTTCTGAGACCGTAAAACATAAATGCAGAGCACCTTTAAAGATCAAGGACTGACTAAACATTGTAATTCATGGTAAAAGAGATCCAGTCAAGTCATACCCAATATAAACCAATCATAATGAATGCAAACGACAGTGTGCTCTCCAGCGGGTGCTTTTTAATAAGAAGGGTGATGACTCAACATAAAAGTAAATAGATAGGCCCTTCACGGAGGGAAGCAGGGAATTGTAGAGGTGCCAGAGCTCGATTTTTTGAATTAGAGATAAATAATATTTTGAGCGGCATACTTTCACTATCAACGCAACAACTATGAGATGGTTGTATCTTCCATACTACATGCATTATAGGCAGTTCCCAAACATAATGGTAAAGGTTTATACTCCCCCTCCTCCACAAGCATCAATCCATGGCTTGCTCGAAACAACGAGTGCCTCCAACATTCAACGGGTCCCAGGGGGAGTTCTGTTTAATTATTTTGATTTGTTGTGATCTTTTTTGATCATGGGACTCGGCATCCCGGTTACCGGCCCTTTCTCGTGAATGAGGAGCGGAGTCCACTCCTCTTGAGAATAACCCACCTAGCATGGAAGATATAGGCAGCCATAGTTGCACATAAGCTGCTCGAGCATACAAAACAGAATTTCATTTGAAGGTTTGGAGTTTGGCACATACAAATTTACTTGGAACGGCAGGTAGATACCGCATATAGGAAGGTATAGTGGACTCATATGGAACAACCTTGGGGTTTAAGGAGTTTGGATGCACAAGCAGTATTCCCGCTTAGTACAGGTGAAGGCTAGCAAAAGACTGGGAAGCGACCAACTGAGAGAGCGACAACAGTCGTAAACATGCATTAAAATTAATTCACACCGAATATAAGCATGAGTAGGATATAATCCACCATGAACATAAATATCATGAAGGCTATGTTGATTTGATTCAACTACATGTGTGAACATGTGCCAAGTCGAGTCACTCAATTCATTTAAAGGAGGATACCATCCTATCATACCACATCATAATCATCTCAATAGCATGTTGGCACGCAAGGTTAACCATTATAACTCATAGCTAATCAAGCATGGCACAAGCAACTATAATCTCTAAATGTCGTTGCAAATATGTTTACTTCATAATAGCTGAATCAGGAACGATGAATCATCATATTTACAAAAACAAGAGAGGTCGAGTTCATACCAGCTTTTCTCATCCCAATGAGTCCATCATATATCATCATTATTGCCTTTCACTTGCACGACTGAACGGTGTATATAATAATAAGAGTGCATGTGCATTGGACTAAGCTGGAATCTGCAAGCATTCAACTCAAGAGAGAAGACAAGTAATATGGGCTCTAAGTTAAATAAACAATCATGCATATAAGAGCCACTAAGCATTTTCAATATAGTCTTCTCGACCCCCAAAGAAAGGAAAAGAAGAAAAAAAACTATTTACACGGGAAAGCTCCCAACAAGCAAAAGAAGGACGGGAAATATTTTTGGGTTTTCTTTTTAATTCTACTACAAGCATGGAAAGTAGACTAACTAATTTTTTTGTTTTTTTCTTAAGGTTTATCAAACACACAAGAAGAAAGCTAGAAAAATAAATTTAAACTAACATGGATATTACAATGAAAGAGTATGAGCACCGACATCTAGCAATGAGTGTGTGTGAACATGAATGTAATGTCGGTGGGAAATACGTACTCCCCCAAGCTTAGGCTTTTGGCCTAAGTTGGTCTATTGCCAGGGATAACCTGACTGATATCCGTAGGTGAAGCTGGGGTCGTACTGCGATGAAGAATAGTTGGGATCATAATGTGATGAAGAGGACTCTGACTGCCACTGGCTGGCAACCGCCTCAGGACCCCAAGAATAAACAGACATTCGTGGAGGCTCTGGTTCCGAGGCTGGTGCAGGATTCCGATAGGCTTGAACAGCCGCCCACGGAACAATGTAAGTACCTGCAGACAAGTTAAACAAAGAGGGAGCAGGCAAAGTAATAGTCTCAGGGTGATGTTTATCAAAGTACAATTTATATTTAAGCGCCCCTTCGCGATTCTTAACAAGAAAATGATGCGCTACCATACTCTTATAATCTAATTAAGCACGGGGCAGCGCTGTTTCTTCTTTCTCCTCATGCCTAATAGGTATTTCAAAATGTTCAGCTAGGCGTGAAGCATAAATGCCTCCAAAGATGGGGCCCTTAGTACGGTTCATACTCAACCGTCTAGCAATAATTCCACCCATACTAACAGAGTTATTGCGGTATAAACCATGGAGCAAAATAATAATATTAGGAATACTAAGGTTCCCACAGTTCCCGCGACCAAACAAGCAACGACTAGCAAATAAGGCAAAGTAGCGTAAAACAGGGAAATGTATGCTAGTAATTCTTGCATCAGAAACCTTCCTGGTTTCTCCCACAGTGATAGTGTCAATATAAGCTTCCACTTCATTACGGTGTGGTTCATCTAAAGAACCCTCGAAAGGTATTTTGCAAACCTCACAAAATGCAGCTAATGTCATCTCCCTAGCAACATCATATAAATGGAACTCTACTGTTGGAGGTGATTTCTTACGGAAAAAGTAGAAGTTCTGCACAAAAGTATTTGTGAGTAAGAGATACTGATGACGTTGGTCACGGAGGAAGTTGGTGAGGCCGGCGTTCTCAATCAATAGATAGAAATCTTCATAAATCCTGGCACTCCTCAAGAAGTCATCGAAAGGCCATTCACACGGCCGGACCTCCGCGATACGAGGCAGATTAAATTTGGGCTTCGGTTCTACTTCCTTTTGTTTCTCCTTAGAACTTCGGCTCGACGAGCCCCTCAAAAGTCTCTTCATTATTTCTGAAACAATCTGAAATTTTTAGTAACTTCAAACAAAAGTGAACCAACTTCAATAAGATTGATAGCAACTACTCATACAAGTGCCTAGAGCATATATCAAGCATTAGAACTACTTGGAACCATATAAATTTGACATGCAAACTCAAGAACATGGTCACCTATGCAGCACAAATTTGCAATGAATAAAGCACTAGAACAAAAACTAATTGGACCAATGGGGGAGTCACATACCAAGGAACAATCTTCCCAAGCAGTTTTGCGAGAGGTGCTTTGAGCAAGGAGATCGAAAATCGCAGCAAAAGTTGCTGGAACACGAGATTGAGTTGGTTTTTCGGGTTTGTGAGGCAGAGGAAGAAGATGGGTGCAGGGATAAGTGGAGGAGGGCCATCATGGGCCCACGAGGCAGGGGGGTGCGCCCAGGGGGGTAGGGCGTGCCCTCCACCCTCGTGACCAGGTGGCAGCTCCCCCCGCGGTAATTTTTGCACTAAAAATCCTTAAATATTCCCGAAAAATCATATTAAATTGGCATGGCATTCTGAGGACTTTTATTTTCGGGATATTTTTATATTGCACGGATAAGTCAGGAAACAGACAGAAAAATACTATTTTACTTTATTTCTACTAAAGAACAGAAAATATAAAGAGGGTACAGAAGGTTGTGCTTCTAGTTTCATCCATCTCATGCTCATCAAAAAGAATCCACTAACAAGGTTGATCAAGTCTTGTTAATAAACTCATTCCGATAATCAAGGAACCGGTGAAATTTCAAATAACACTATGTTACCTCAACGGGGATATGGACATCCCCAACAATAAGTATATCATATTTCTTTTTGACAGTAGGAAGAGGAAATTCAAAACCCCCAAATATGGTCGATGGAATTTTTCCAATAGAGTTGATACTATAAACTTGAAGTTGTTTCCTCGGAAAGTGCACCGTATGCTCATTACCATTAACATGAAAAGTGATATTGCCTTTGTTGCAATCAATAACAGCCCCTCCAGTATTAAGGAAAGGTCTTCCAAGAATAATAGACATACTATCATCCTCGGGAATATCAAGAATAACAAAGTCCGTTACGTTTGCAACCACAACAGGCACATCATCACAAATACCGACAGGTATAGCAGTTGATTTATCAGCCATTTGCAAAGATATTTCAGTAGGTGTCAACTTATTCAAGTCAAGTCTACGATATAAAGAGAGAGGCATAACACTAATACCGGCTCCAAGATCACATAAAGCAGTTTTAACATAATTTCTTTTAATGGAGCATGGTATAGTAGGTACTCCTAGATCTCCAAGTTTCTTTGGTATTCCACCCTTAAAAGTGTAATTAGCAAGCATGGTGGAAAATTCAGCCTCCGGTATCTTTCTTTTATTAGTAATGATATCCTTCATATACTTAGCATAAGGATTTGTTTTGAGCACATCAGTCAATCGCATACGCAAAAAGATAGGTCTAATCATTTCAGCAAAGCGCTCAAAATCCTCATCATCCTTTTTCTTGGATGGTTTCGGAGGAAAAGGCATGGGTTTCTGAACCCATGGTTCTCTTTCTTTACCATGTTTCCTAGCAACGAAGTCTCTTTTATCATAACGTTGATTCTTTGATTGTGGGTTATCAAGATCAACAGCAGGTTCAACTTCTACATCATTATCATTACTAGGTTGAGCATCATCATGAACATCATCATTAACATCTTCACCAGGTTCATGTTCATCACCAGATTGTGTTTCAGCATCAGACATAGAGATATCATTTGGATTATCAGGTGGTTCAGCAATAGGTTCACTAGAAGTTTGCACAGTTCTATCATTTTTCTTTTTCTTCCTTTTAGAAGAACTAGGTGCATCAATATTATTTCTTTGAGAACCTTGCTCGATTCTCTTAGGGTGGCCTTCAGGATAGAAAGGTTCCTGAGTCATTCTACCAGTTCTAGTAGCCACTCTAACAGCATAATCATTTTTCTTACTATTCATTTCATCAAGCATTTCTTTCTGAGCTTTAAGTACTTGTTCTACTTGAGTGGTAACCATAGAAGCATGTTTGCTAACAAGTTTAAGTTCACCTCTAATATTATCCATATAATCACTCAAGCGTTTAATCATAAAGGTATTCTGCTTTAATTGTCTACCAAAATAAGCATTAAAGTCATCTTGCTTAAACATAAAGTCATCAAACTCATCCAAGCACTGACTAGCAATTTTAGTAGGAGGGACTTCAACTTTATCATATCTATAGAGAGAATTTACCTTTACTACCTGTGTCGGGATATCGGGAGGTTCTTCAGTAAATAAGTAATTGAGATCATATACTTCTTCAACAGGCGGTAAATTAAGACCATGTATTTCTTCAATAGGAGGTAAATTCTTAACATCTTCAGCTTTAATACCTTTTTCTTTCATAGATTTCTTTGCCTCTTGCATATCTTCGGGACTGAGAAATAGAACACCTCTCTTCTTCGAAGTTGGTTGAGGAATAGGCTCAGTAATTGGCTCAGGAGCTGGCTCAGGAGTTGGCTCGGGAGGTGCCCAATTATTTTCATTTGCCAACATATTATTCAATAAAATTTCAGCGTCATCCGGTGTTCTTTTCCTGAAAAGAGAACCAGCACAACTATCCAGGTAATCTCTGGAAGCATCAGTTAGTCCATTATAAAAGATATCAAATATTTCAGGTTTCTTAAGAGGATGATCAGGCAAAGCATTAAGTAACTTGAGAAGCCTCCCCCAAGCTTGTGGGAGACTCTCTTCTTCAATTTGCACAAAATTGTATATTTACCTCAAAGCAGCTTCTTTCTTATGAGCATGGAAATATTTAGCAGAGAAGTAATGAATCATATCCTGGGGACTTTGCACACAGGCAAGATCAAGAGAATTAAACCATTTCTCAGCATCACCCTTTAATGAGAACGGAAATATTTTGAGTATATAAAAGTGGCGCGATCTCAGATTATTAGTAAACAGGGCAGCTATTTCATCTAACTTATGAAGATGTGCCACAACAGTTTCAGATTCATAGCCATAAAAAGGATCAGATTCAACCAAAGTAATTATATCTGGATCAACAGTAATATCATAATAATCCTGATCAGGAACACAGATAGGTGAAGTAGCAAAAGCAGGGTCTGGTCTCATCCTACCTCTAAAAGATTCCTTACTCCACTTAATTAGTAACCTCTTACGTTCAGGTTTATCCGGACAAGCAAGAATAGCTTCATAAGATTCATTATTAAAAAGATAGCCCTCAGGAATAACAGTCATAGGTTCATCATCACTAACATCATCGTGTTCAGGTTCACTAATTTCTCTTTGTCTAGACATAGAAATTTGCTCATCTAGAAATTCACCAAGTGGTATAGTAGTATCAAGCATAGCAGTAGTTTCATCATAAGTATCATGCATAGCAGAAGTGGCATCATCAATAACATGCGACATATCAGAATTCATAGCAGTAGTAGGTTTATGTGTCGCTAGCTTACTCATAACAGAAGGTGAATCAAGTGCAGAGCTAGATGGCAGTTCCTTACCTCCCCTCGTAGTTGCGGGATAAATTTTTGTCTTAGCATCTTTCAAGTTCTTCATAGTGTCCAGCAGATATAAATCCCAAGTGACTCAAAGAATAGAGCTATGCTCCCCGGCGACGGTGCCAGAAAAAGGTCTTGATAACCCACAAGTATAGGGGATCGCAACAGTTTTCGAGGGTAGAGTATTCAACCCAAATTTGTTGATTCGACACAAGGGGAGCCAAAGAATATTCTCAAGTATTAGCAGCTGAGTTGTCAATTCAACCACACCTGGAAACTTAATATCTGCAGCAAAGTGTTTAGTAGCAAAGTAATATGATAGTGGTGGTAACGGTAACAAAAGTAAAGACAGCAAAAGTAATGTTTTTGGTATTTTTGTAGTGATTGTAACAGTAGCAACGGAAAAGTAAATAAGCGTAAACCAGTATATGGAAAACTCGTAGGCACCGGATCAATGATGGATAATTATGCCGGATGTGGTTCATCATGTAATAGTCATAACATAGGGTGACACAGAACTAGCTCCAGTTCATCAATGTAATGTAGGCATGTATTCCGAATATAGTCATACGTGCTTATGGAAAAGAACTTGCATGACATATTTTGTACTACCCTCCCGTGGCAGCGGGGTCCTATTGGAAACTAAGGGATATTAAGGCCTCCTTTTAATAGAGAACCGGAACAAAGCATTAGCACATAGTGAATACATGAACTCCTCAAACTATGGTCATCACCGAGAGTGGTCCCGACTATTGTCACTTTGGGGTTGCTGGATCATAACACATAGTAGGTGACTATACAGTTGCAAGATAGGATCAAGAACACACATATATTCATGAAAACATAATAGGTTTAGATCTGAAATCATGGCACTCGGGCCCTAGTGACAAGCATTCAGCATAACAAAGTCATAGCAACATCAATCTCAGAACATAGTGGATACTAGGGATCAAACCCTAACAAAACTAACTCGATTACATGATAAATCTCATCCAACCCGTCACCGTCCAGCAAGCCTATGATGCAATTACTCACGCACGGCGGTGAGCATCATGAAATTGGTGATGGAGGATGGTTGATGATGACGACGGCGACGAATCCCCCTCTCCGGAGCCCCGAACGGACTCCAGATCAGCCCTCCCGAGAGAGATTAGGGTTTGGCGGCGGCTCCGTATCGTAAACCGCGATGAAACTTTCTCTCTGATTTTTTTCTCCCCGAAAGCCAATATATAGAGTTGGAGTTGGCGTTGGAGGGCATCCAGGGGGCCCATGAGGCAGGGGGCGCGCCCAGGGGGGTGCCCCCACCCTCGTGGACAGGGTGTGGGCCCCATGGTCTTCATCTTTGGCGAGGACTTTTTATTATTTATTCTAAGATATTCCGTGGAGTTTCAGGTCATTCCGAGAACTTTTGTTTTCTGCACATAAAACAACACCATGGCAATTCTGCTGAAAACAGCGTCAGTCCGGGTTAGTTCCATTCAAATCATACAATTTAGAGTCCAAAACAAGGGCAAAAGTGTTTGGAAAAGTAGATACGACGGAGACGTATCAGGCCTAGCCCAGATTTGTTGTTTTATGCCTATTTTAGTGTTTCGAAGAAAAGGAATATCAGACGGAGTCAAAACGGAACGAAATCAACTGGAGAAGTTATTTTTGGAAGGAAAGCAACCCAAGGAAATTGGAATGCACGTCAGGGGAGATACGGGCTGCCCACGAGGGTGGGGGCGCGACCACCCCCCTAGGGCGCGCCCCTGCCTCGTGGGGCCCCCATGGCTTCTCCGACGTACTTCCGACTCCCATATAGAACAGAGATTAGATCGGGAGTTCCGCCGCCGCAAGCCTCCATAGCCACCAAAAACCAATCGGGACCCTGTTCCGGCACCCTACCGGAGGGGGGAACCCTCACCGGTGTCCATCTTCATCATCCCGGCGCTCTCCATGTCGAGGAGGGAGTAGTTCACCCTCGAGGCTGAGGGTATGTACCAAGTAGCTATGTGTTTGATCTCTCTCTCTCTCTCTCTCTCTCTCTCTCTCGTGTTCTTGATTTGGCACGATCTTGATGTATCGCGAGATTTGCTATTATAGTTGGATCTTATGTTTCTTCTTCCCCTCTTCTCTCTTGTAATGGATTGAGTTTTCCCCTTTGAAGTAATATTATCGGATTGAGTCTTTAAAGACTTGAGAACACTTGATGTATGTCTTGCCGTGCGTATCTGTGGTGACAATGGGATACCATGTGCCACTTGATGTATGTTTTGGTGATCAACTTGCGGGTTCCGCCCATGAACCTATGCATAGGGGTTGGCACACGTTTTCGTCGTGATTCTCCGGTAGAAACTTTGGGGCACTCTTTGAGGTTCTATGTGTTGGTTTGAGTAGATGAATTGAGATTGTGTGATGCATATCGTATAATCATGCCCACAGATACTTGAGGTGACATTGGAGTATCTAGGTGACATTAGGGTTTTGGTTGATTTGTATCTTAAGGTGTTATTCTAGTACGAACTCTAGGGCTGTTTGTGACACTTATAGGAATAGCCCAATGGATTGATTGGAAAGAATAACTTTGAGGTGGTTTCGTACCCTACCATAATCTCTTCATTTGTTCTCCGCTATTAGTGACTTTGAAGTGTCTCTTTGTTGCATGTTGAGGAATAGTTATGTGATCCAATTATGTTATCATTGTTGAGACAACTTACACTAGTGAAAGCATGAACCCTAGGCCTTGTTTCCTATCATTGCAATACCGTTTACGCTCACTTTTACCGCTCGTTACCTTTCTGTTTTTATATTTTCAGTTTACAAAAACCTATATCTACCATCCATATTGCACTTGTATCACCATCTCTTCGCTGAACTATTGCACCTATACAATTTACCATTGTATTGGGTGTGTTGGGGACACAAGAGACTCTTTGTTATTTGGTTGCAGGGTTGCTCGAGAGAGACCATCTTCATCCTACGCCTCCCACAGATTGATAAACCTTAGGTCATCCACTTGAGGGAAATTTGCTACTATCCTACAAACATGTGCACTTGCAGGCCCAACAACGTCTACAAGAAGATGGTTGTGTAGTAGACATCACATTCATTCCCGGGCAGAGCGGACGCGACCTCTCACTAGCGCAAGAGTGATGGTTGCTTCGTCCGTCCAACTTACTGCTGGGTCTATGTGATTTGACGCCTCATTGGTCTTTATTACTGAGGTGGTAGGACTGTTGGATGTCCCACGCTTTCGGCGAAAGGAGGTACTACTACTAGATTACAATTTTCTCCATTCTTACATCGGAGGCGTGGAAGAGCAGTGAAAACACGCAGGCTCAGTGATTACATGGCCCGCCTCACACTATCACCGTGCGACACCTAACTCTTTACATAGTACTCCCTCTGTTCCTAAATATTACTAGATGAGTCCCCGCGCGTTGCGGCGGAACAGCGGTATATCTCTCTGCGCAAAATTATCGATTTCATAGAACTAAAAAACTCTATAACTGCATGACAAATGTGGTAGCCAAACTAAATAAACTCCCATCATCATTTAGATCATCCCACGTAAGGAAAAAAGATTAGCCAACTCCTACTGCATAATGGGTTTATATTTTTATTTTTGACATGTTAATGGGACTTAAAAGCTCACTTACATGCATGCTACCGGTGCATGCTTGCATGCAGACATGTTGATGTGATTTAAAACCCACTCACATGCATGTGCCATGGTATTTCTGCATGCTTGCATGTGGCTTAGTGCGGAGCCTCTCAACGTCTAGATCAGACGGCTATTATGGACTGATTTACTTCATCTAACGGCTACATCAATTTTGATGATGTGGCTCAAGGAGAGGATAGAGAATTCCTAGTAGTGGGGCTAGCTATTACTAGTAGATAAGTCTTTGTAGATATTCCACTACATACGGAACAAAATGAATGAATCTACACTTAAAATGCATCTATATACATCCGCATGTGGTTCATGGTGAAATCTCTACAAAGACTTATATTTAGGAACGGAGGAAGTACTAGTATAGTACGTACTGTAATTTATCAGCGAGATAAATTTGTACAATGCTATGAAGCTTCCAGCTTCTGTTACATGTATCTTGCGTCCAAGGTTGCCCGTTGCAACATTTCATCAAATACAAAGGAGACCAACATGCATGCTATTGCATCTCAATGATTGACAGATCATAGCAAATATGTACTCCCTCCTTTCCAAAATAAGTGTCTCAACTTTGTGCAAACTTTAGTACAAAGTTGTACTACTACTAAAGTTGACACTTATTTTGGAACAGAGGCAGCTAAAGAAAAAAACGATCCATGCAGTCCCTAGCCCTTGAACCGTGAACCCTGACCAGGCTTCAATTTGCTGGCTACGTTCGAGCTTCCTAATAAATGAAGTTTGCAACCTTTTGACCATCGGATCATTTTGTGCAGTTTCACCAAAATCGAGATGAGCATCCCTATGGCAAAGAAATTGAAGAAGCGTGATTAGAATAAGATTACTAGGACTAGTTGATGAGACATAAACTCATCACAAATACAGTACGTAGAAGCCAGTAGAGGTATGTGCGGGGCAAAGAAGTAGAGAAATATCCACAGGGAGTGATGTGGACAGCTGGAGCAGTGGTGCAAGCTGGCTGTAAAGGGAGTTGTACCTGAGGGACGTAGCTCAACCTTGAGGAGGGCGGCGGGAGGCGGCAACTGCCCACGTCGCGGCAGTGAGCAAGGGACGAAGGCAACCTCACCGGCTTTGTGAGAGAGAACGGCAGGGACCCCTGATCGGGACGTGCCGACAGTGGGTTTTCGCCGTCCGCGACGACCATCGCATCTACACTAAGCATCCACCCCTTCCCCAAGCGGACGTGATCCGATGGGATGTTAAAGATGTGGCCACAGTCGTTTTGTGCGAGAGAGTGTGAAGAGAGCAACCCCAGCAAGCAACCGTGTAGGCTGGCCCGTCCTAACTATGTATATAGTGGAGCAGTTTCCTTTTCTCTTCATATGAACCTATCATATTGCGTATGTGCCACTGAAGAAAAAAAACTTTATTTATAAATGAAGCAGCACCTACTACTCGTTCTCCTATAACCTTGCGTTTGGCATCTCCAAAATATTAACCTTGCGATTGGCTCTTCGCCTCTTCGGGAAGTCGAGCAATAATGGTAGTGCAGTATATATCGTTCTGGCTATATGAGACCAAATGAATTGCTGCACGTCCACCACGTGGACGAGGGTCGAGGTGCGAGGGAGAGTGCTACATACGGAGCAAAATGAGTGAATCTACACCCTAAAATACGTCTATATACATCAGTGTTTGGAGTATGTACTAGTAGTTCATATTGAAATCTACTAAAGGACATATATATTCCAAACAATATGATATAATCTCTATAACCAAGGTAGTAGGGACGAGGAGTAAACGGAGGGAGTAGTAAATTTTTCTCCTCGTCCTGCGAGTCACCGCGCGCATGGGCGAGGGAGCGGGCGTAAGGCGGAGCAAGCTTCACCTCATCCTGCGAGCCACCGCGCCCGTGGGCGGGGGAGACGGCGTACTAAGCAAGCTTCTCCTCGTTCTGCAAGTTGATGGGACACATCAAAAGTACTCCAGTGTATAGAGCCTTGCCTCTAAGGTAGGCCCCACATGGTTTGTCTCTTTTTTTAACATAACACGTCAAGTTGCAATTTGTTTGTTCACCCGTGGTAGACGATCCTCCCTCCACCAAGTGGACAACCAGTACACGTGCCAAATTACCATGTGGGCTGCCTTTTTCGTACAGAAATGAGCTCAACCGTGTACCCGCGCGGGTGTGGTTGGGAAAGAGACGGGAGTACGTGCGCCGTGCATGCACCTCTTCTCTTCGTGCACGTCCCCCACCTACGTGGGTGTGTGTGAGAGATACAAACCGCGTTCGTGAGTGTTTGAGTGTTTTTTGTTTTGGGGTGGGGGTTGATTTCGTGAATTATTTGTGGGAATATGTGTAGATGACATCTCAAACAAAATTTTGCATGCAATGTGTGTGAAATGGAGGCCTATCCATATCATACATAGAGGGTCGGGCAATCCACGAGAAGAGAGGGAGGGGTCATAGCTATCGATAGAATCGAAGAGAGGATCAAGTGGGTGGGTGCGAGATCGATGAAGAGAGCCATCGAAATTGTGTGTGTGTGCAAGTCAAAGATATAGGGCGACTGGCCTACTGGAACGTTAGAGGGCACATGTCAAATTTGTGTGTGGCAGGGAGACATGACTAGAGCGCTCGATGTATCGGTGTGTGTGGGGGGGAGGGGGTGGGGGGAGGGGTAGGCATAGGCCTAACTATAGAGGTAGAATGACTCGTATATGTGTTGAGAAGGAGAGACCCAGCTATGTCTTGAGGGAGATCGGTCGACATCCATACATAACTGAAGGACGGTAAATATGATGGGACAGAGAGAGAGAGAGAGAGAGAGGAGAGGGAGAGGGAGGGAGAGGCGTAGAGTGCTGGATGGGTGATGGAGTTGCTTATCGAAGATGGTGGGAGAGGCCTACTACACAAACTGAGGGTGGAACTGCAATGTTATCAATAAGAGTGGGGATGTGTTTCTGTGTGTGCCTGTGCGTGATAGATCTGTCGGGACGCATCCATGGATGATGAAGGGGAACCATGCGCTTGGTAAGCAAACCTAACTAGATCGGTAGATCAATTGTTGTTTGTCGGAGGAAGGGAGAGACACAACTAATGAGGTAGATCGATTGACGTGTGGGTAAAAACGAGTTATAAGGACCTAGCTAGCTATATGTGTTGGGGAACGTAGTAATTTCAAAAAAAATCCTACGCACACGCAAGAACATGGTGATGCATAGCAACAAGAGGGGAGAGTGTTGTCTATGTACCCTCGTAGACCAACAGCGGAAGCATTATGACAACGCGGTTGATGTAGTCGTACGTCTTCACGGCACGACCGATCAAGCACCGAAACTACGACACCTCGAGTTCTAGCACACGTTCAGCTCGATGACGATCCCCGGACTCCGATCCAGCAAAGTGTCGGGGATGAGTTTCGTCAGCACGACGGCATGGTGACGATCTTGATGTTCTACCGTCGCAGGGCTTCGCCTAAGCACCGCTACAATATTATCGAGGATTATGGTGGAGGGGGGCACCGCACACGGCTAAGAGAACGATCACGAAAATCAACTTGTGTGTCTAGAGGTGCCCCCTACCCCCGTATATAAAGGAGCAAGGGGGGAGGCCGGCCGACCCTTGGGGCGCGCCAAGGAGGGGGGAGTCCTCCTCCTAGTAGGAGTAGGACTCCCCTTTCCTAGTCCAACTAGGAAGAGAGAAGGGGGAAGGAAAGAGAGGGAGAGGGAGAGGGAAAGAGGGGCCGCGCCCCCCTCCCCTAGTCCAATTCGGACTCCCCATGGGAGGGGGCACGCCACCTCCTAGGCCGGTGCCCTCTCTCTCCCCTCACGCCCACTAAGGCCCAATACTTCCCCGGGGGGTTCCGATAACCCCTCCGGCACTCCGGTTTTCTCCGAAACCACACAGAACATTTCCGGTGTCCGAATATAGTCGTCCAATATATCAATCTTTATGTCTCGACCATTTCGAGACTCCTCGTCATGTCCGTGATCACATCCGGGACTCCGACCAACCTTAGGTACATCAAAACATATAAACTCATAGTGAAACTGTCATCATAACGTTAAGCGTGCGGACCTTACGGGTTCGAGAACAATGTAGACATGACCGAGACATGTCTCCGGTCAATAACCAATAGCGGAACCTGGATGCTCATATTGGCTCCCACATATTCTACGAAGATCTTTATCGGTCAAACCGCATAACAACATACATTGTTCCCTTTGTCATCGGTATGTTACTTGCCCGAGGTTCGATCGTCGGTATCTCAATACCTAGTTCAATCTCGTTACCGGCAATTCTCTTTACTCGTTCCGTAATACATCATCTCGCAACTAACTTATTAGTTGCATTGCTTCCAAGGCTTAAGTGATGTGTATTACCGAGAGGGCCCAGAGATACCTCTCCGACAATCAGAGTGACAAATCCTAATCTCGAAATACGCCAACCCAACATGTACCTTTGGAGACACCTGTAGAGCACCTTTATAATCATCCAGTTATGTTGTGACGTTTGGTAGCACACAAAGTGTTCCTCCGGCAAATGGGAGTCGCATAATCTCATAGTCATAGGAACATGTATAAGTCATGAAGAAAGCAATAGCAACATACTAAACGATCGGGTGCTAAGCTAATGGAATGGGTCATGTCGATCACATCATTCCCCTAATGATGTGACCTCGTTAATCAAATAACAACTCTTTGTTCATGGTTAGGAAACATAACCATCTTTGATTAACGAGCTAGTCAAGTAGAGGCATACTAGTGACACTCTATTTGTTTATATATTCACACATGTATTATGTTTCCGGCTAATACAATTCTAGCATGAATAATAAGCATTTATCATGATATATGAGGAAATAAATAATAACTTTATTATTGCCTCTAGGGCATATTTTCTTCAGTCTCCCACTTGCACTAGAGTCAATAATCTAGATTACACAGTAATGATTCTAACACCTATGGAGTTTTGGTGCTGATCATGTTTTGCTCGTGGAAGAGGCTTAATCAACGGGTCTGCTACATTCAGATCCGTATGTATCTTGCAAATCTCTACGTCTCCCACCTGGACTAGATCCCGGATGGAATTGAAGCGTCTCTTGATGTGCTTGGTTCTCTTGTGAAATCTGGATTCCTTTGCCAAGGCAATTACACCAGTATTGTCACAAAAGATTTTCATTGGACCCGATGCACTAGGTATGACACCTAGATCGGATATGAACTCCTTCATCCAGACTCCTTCATTTGCTGCTTCTGAAGCAGCTATGTACTCCGCTTCACATGTAGATCCCGCCACGACGCTTTTTTAGAACTGCACCAACTGACAACTCCACCGTTTAATGTAAACATGTATCAGGTTTGCGATTTAGAATCATCCGGATCAGTGTCAAAGCTTGCATCAACGTAACCATTTACAATGAGCTCTTTGTCACCTCCATATACGAGAAACATATCCTTAGTCCTTTTCAGGTACTTCAGAATGTTCTTGACCGCTCTCCAGTGATCCATTCCTGGATTACTTTGGTACCTCCCTGCTAGACTTATAGCAAGGCACACATCAGGTCTGGTACACAGCATTGCATACATGATAGAGCCTATGGCTGAAGCATAGGGAACATCTTTCATTTTCTCTCTATCTTCTGCAGTGGTCGGGCATTGAGTCTTACTCAACTTCACACCTTGTAACACAGGTAAGAATCCTTTCTTTGCCTGATCCATTCTGAACTTTTTCAAAACTTTGTCAAGGTATGTGCTTTGTGAAAGTCCAATTAAGCGTCTCGATTTATCTCTATAGATCTTAATGCCCAATATGTAAGCAGCTTCACCGAGGTCTTTCATTGAAAAACTTTTATTCAAGTATCCCTTTATGCTAACCAGAAATTCTATATCATTTCTGATCAGTAATATGTCATCCACATATAATATCAGAAATGCTACAGAGATCCCACTCACTTTCTTGTAAATACAGGCTTCTCCAAAAGTCTGTATAAAACCAAATGCTTTGATCACACTATCAAAGCGTTTATTCCAACTCCGAGAGGCTTGCACCAGTCCATAAATGGATCGCTGGAGCTTGCACACTTTGTTAGCTCCCTTTGGATCGACAAAACCTTCCGGTTGCATCATATACAACTCTTCTTCCAGAAATCCATTCAGGAACGCAGTTTTGACATCCATCTGCCAAATTTCATAATCATAAAATGCGGCAATTGCTAACATGATTCAGACAGACTTAAGTATCTCTACGGGTGAGAAGGTCTCATCGTAGTCAATCCCTTGAACTTGTCGAAAACCTTTTGCAACAAGTCGACCTTTGTAGACAGTAACATTACCGTCAGCGTCAGTCTTCTTCTTGAAGATCCATTTATTCTCAATTGCTTGCCGATCATCGGGCAAGTCAACCAAAGTCCATACTTTGTTTTCATACATGGATCCCATCTCAGATTTCATGGCTTCAAGCCATTTTGCGGAATCTGGGCTCATCATCGCTTCTTCATAGTTCATAGGTTCACCATGATCTAGTAGCATGACTTCCAGAACAGGATTACCGTACCACTCTGGTGCGGATCTTACTCTAGTTGATCTACGAGGTTCAGTATTAACTTGATCTGAAGTTTCATGATCATCATCATTAACTTCCTGACTACTTGGTGTAGGTGTCACAAAAATTGTTTTCTGTGATGAGCTACTTTCCAATAAGGGAGCAGGTACAGTTACCTCATCAAGTTCTACTTTCCTCCCACTCACTTCTTTCGAGAGAAACTCCTTCTCTAGAAAGTTTCCGAATTTAGCAACAAAAGTCTTGCCTTCAGATCTGTGATAGAAGGTGTATCCAATAGTCTCCTTTGGATATCCTATGAAGATACATTTCTCCGATTTGGGTTCGAGCTTATCAGGTTGAAGGTTTTTCACATAAGCATCGCAGCCCCAAACTTTCAGAAATGACAACTTTGGTTTCTTGCTAAACCACAGTTCATAAGGCGTCGTCTCAATGGATTTTGATGGTGCCCTATTTAACGTGAATGCGGCCGTCTCTAAAGCATAACCCCAAAACGATAGCGGTAAATCAGTAAGAGACATCATAGATCGTACCATGTCTAGTAAAGTATTATTACGACGTTCGGACACACCATTACGCTGTGGTGTTCCGGGTGGCGTGAGTTGCGAAACTATTCCGCATTGTTTCAAATGTAGAGCAAACTCGTAACTCAAATATTCTCCTCCACTATCAGACCGTAGATACTTTTTTTTTCTTGTTACGATGATTTTCAACTTCACTCTGAAATTCTTTGAACTTTTCAAATGTTTCAGACTTATGCTTCATTAAGTAGATATATCCATATCTGCTTAAATCATCTGTGAAGGTGAGAAAATAACGATATCCGCCACGAGCCTCAACATTCATCGGACCACATACATCCGTATGTATGATTTCCAACAAATATGTTGCTCTCTCCATAGTACCGGAGAACGGTGTTTTAGTCATCTTGCCCATAAGGCACGGTTCGCAAGTACCAAGTGATTCATAATCAAGTGGTTCCAAAAGTCCATCAGTATGGAGTTTGTTCATGCGTTTTATACCGATATGACCTAAACGACAATGCCACAAATAAGTTGCACTATCATTATCAACTCTGCATCTTTTGGCTTCAACATTATGAATATGTGTATCACTACTATCGAGATTCAACAGAAATAGACCATTCTTCAGGGGTGCATGACCATAGAAGATATTACTCATATAAATAGAACAACCATTATTCTCTGATTTAAATGACTAACCGTCTCGCATCAAACAAGATCCAGATATAATGTTCATGCTCAACGCTGGCACCAAATAACAATTATTTAGGTCTAAAACTAATCCCGAAGGTAGATGTAGAGGTAGTGTGCCGACTGCGATCACATCGACTTTGGAACCATTTCCCGCGCGCATCGTCACCTCGTCCTTTGCCAATCTTCGCTTAATCCGTAGTCCCTGTTTCGAGTTGCAAATATTAGCAATAGAACCAGTATCAAATACCCAGGTACCACTGCGAGAATTAGTAAGGTACACATCAATAACATGTATATCACATATACCTTTGTTCACCTTGCCATCCTTCTTATCCGCCAAATACTTGGGGCAGTTCCGCTTCCAGTGACCAGTCTGCTTGCAGTAGAAGCACTCAGTTTCAGGCTTAGGTCCAGACTTGGGTTTCTTCTCCTGAGCAGCAACTTGCTTGCTGTTCTTCTTGAAGTTCCCCTACTTTTTTCCCTTTGCCCTTCTTCTTGAAACTGGTGGTCTTATTGACCATCAACACTTGATGCTCCTTTTTGATTTCTACCTCCGCAGCCTTTAGCATTGCGAAGAGCTCGGGAATTGTCTTATCCATCCCTTGCATATTATAGTTCATCACAAAGCTCTTGTAGCTTGGTGGCAGTGATTGGAGAATTCAATCAATGATGCAATCATCTGGAAGATTAACTCCCAGTTGAATCAAGTGGTTATTATACCCAGACATTTTGAGTATATGCTCACTCACAGAACTGTTCTCCTCCATCTTGGAGCTATAAAACTTATTGGAGACTTCATATCTCTCAATCCGGGCATTTGCTTGAAATATTAACTTCAACTCCTGGAACATCTCATATGCACCATGACGTTCAAAACGTCGTTGAAGTCCCGATTCTAAGCCGTAAAGCATGGCACATTGAACTATCGAGTAGTGATCAGCTTTGCTCTGTCAGACGTTCTTAACGTCGTCAGTTGCATCAGCAGCAGGCCTGGCTCCCAGCGGTGCTTCCAGGACGTAATTCTTCTGTGCAGCAATGAGGATAATCCTCAAGTTACGGACCCAGTCCGTGTAATTGCTACCATCATCTTTCAACTTTGCTTTCTCAAGGAACGCATTAAAATTCAATGGAACAACAACACGGGCCATCTATCTACAATCAAACATAGACAAGCAAGATACTATCAGGTACTAAGTTCATGATAAATTTAAGTTCAATTAATCATATTATTAAATAACTCCCACTTAGATAGATGTCCCTCTAATCCTCTAAGTGATCACGTGATCCAAATCAACTAAACCATGTCCGATCATCACGTGAGATGGAGTAGTTTCAATGATGAACATCACTATGTTGATCATATCTACTATATGATTCACGTTCGACCTTTCGGTCTCCGTGTTCCGAGGCCATATATGTATATGCTAGGCTTGTCAAGTTTCACCTGAGTATTCCGTGTGTGCAACTGTTTTGCACCCGTTGTATTTGAACGTAGAGCCTATCACACCCGATCATCACGTGGTGTCTCAGCACGAAGAACTTTCGCAACGGTGCATACTCAGGGAGAACGCTTCTTGATAGAGATCATCTTAAAATGCTACCGTCAATCAAAGCAAGATAACATGCATAAAAGATAAACATCACATGCAAACAATATAAGTGATATGATATGGCCATCATCATCTTGTGCTTGAGATCTCCATCTCCGAAGCAACGTCATGATCACCATCGTCACCAGCGCGACACCTTGATCTCCATTGTAGCATCGTTGTCGTCTCGCCAATCTTATGCTTCTACGACTATCGCTACCGCTTAGTGATAAAGTAAAGCATTACAGGGCGATTGCATTGCATACAATAAAGCGACAACCATATGGCTCCTGCCAGTTGCCGTTAACTTGGTTACAAAACATGATCATCTCATACAATAAAATTTAGAGTCATGTCTTGACCATATCACATCACAACATGCCCTGCAAAAACAAGTTAGACGTCCTCTACTTTGTTGTTGCAAGTTTTACGTGGCTGCTACGGGCTTAGCAAGAACCGTTCTTACCTACGCATCAAAAACCACAACGATAGTTTGTAAACTTGGTGTTGTTTTAACCTTCGCAAGGATCGGGCGTAGCCACACTCGGTTCAACTAAAGTTGGAGAAACTGACACCCGCCAGCCGCCTGTGTGCAAAGCACGTCGGTAGAACCAGTCTCGCGTAAGCGTACGCGTAATGTCGGTCCGGGCCGCTTCATCCAACAATACCGTCGAACCAAAGTATGACATGCTGGTAAGCAGTATGACTTATATCGCCCACAACTCACTTGTGTTCTACTCGTGCATATAACATCAACGCATAAAACCAGGCTCGGATGCCACTGTTGGGGAACGTAGTAATTTCAAAAAAAATTCCTACGCACATGCAAGATCATGGTGATGCATAGCAACGAGAGGGGAGAGTGTTGTCTACGTACCCTCGTAGACCGACAGCGGAAGCGTTATGACAACGCAGTTGATGTAGTCGTACGTCTTCATGGCCCGACCGATCAAGCACCGAAACTACGGCACCTCCGAGTTCTAGCACACGTTCAGCTGGATGACGATCCCCGAACTCCGATCCAGCAAAGTGTCGGGGATGAGTTTCGTCAGCACGACGGCATGGTTTTGATCTTGATGTTCTACCGTCGCAGGGCTTTGCCAAAGCACCGCTACAATATTATCGAGGATTATGGTGGAGGGGGGCACCTCACACAGCTAAGAGAATGATCACAAAGATCAACTTGTGTGTCTAGAGGTGCCCCCTGCCCCCCGTATATAAAGGAGCAAGGGGGAGGCCGGCCGACCCTTGGGGCGCGCCAAGGAGGGGGGAGTCCTCCTCCTAGTAGGAGTAGGACTCCCCTTTCCTAGTCCAACTAGGAAGAGAGAAGGGGGAAGGAAAGAGAGGGAAAGGGAGAGGGAAAGAGGGGCCGCGCCCCCCTCCCCTAGTCCAATTCGGACTCCCCGTGGGAGGGGCGCGCCACCTCATGGGCTGCTGCCCTCTCTCTCCCCTCAGGCCCACTAAGGCCCAATACTTCCCCGGGGGGTTCCGGTAACCCCTCCGGCACTCCGGTTTTCTCCGAAACCACCCAGAACATTTCTGATGTCCGAATATAGTCGTCCAATATATCAATCTTTATGTCTCGACCATTTCGAGACTCCTCGTCATGTCCGTGATCACATCCGGGACTCCGAACAACCTTTGGTACATCAAAACATATAAACTCATAGTGAAACTGTCATCGTAACGTTAAGCGTGCGAACCCTACGGGTTCGAGAACAATGTAGACATGACCGAGACATGTCTACGGTCAATAACCAATAGCGGAACCTGGATGCTCATATTGGCTCCCACATATTCTACGAAGATCTTTATCGGTCAGACCGCATAACAACATATGTTTTTTTACCATATCCAGTAGGAAAGACTCCTACTGTGTTAATATATTAAAATAAGGGGCACTGTACAAAGGTGAGTATTTACATGGTGGGGGGGAGAAGAAGCTTGAACACTTTGGATCAAGCAGAAAAGTAGAAAAAAGAGAAATAAGATCTAAGGTTTTAGGGTAGCGAGTTTACAAAGTTGAGAACAAAGGACTTTTGGTTCTCCTTGACCCTGTGTTGCAGAAGCTGAAAGTCTTTCGTGAACCTACCTAGCCAGGAGCTGAAGGAAGGATCAGTAGCTCTGAAATGTTTGTTGTTTCTTTCCTTCCAGATACTCCATGCTGCCACAACAAATTTCTCAAGTAACATAGGTGTAGGGTGGGAGGCTTTCTGATCTTCAATGGCTTGTAGGCGCCCAGAAAAAGGTTCCCAGTTTATGTCCAGAGCATGCCAACATCGCTTACTGAAGTTGCAAGTGAAGATCATGTGTTCAACTGTTTCTTCTATGTTGAGCCCACAAAGTAGACAGTTACGGTCATCTCCTATGTTGTAGTGACGTCTCTTGAGCATATTACGGGTGTTGAGTCTGTCATTGAGTAAAAACCAAGCGAAAACTTTCAGCTTCATTGTGCATTTAGATCTCCAGAGCCATTGGAAGACTTGAGGGGATTGAATCTCTCTGAAGAAGAACTTATAGTAATCCGTGGATCTGAAAGTAGTTTTGCCCCAAACGTAGTGCCAAACATCCGACGTGGTAGTCATTGGTTGCGTAGCGGCCGTGATTAATTGCAAGTTCCTGACTTCATCATGGGCCTAGGGGGAAAGAGGTAGATGGAAGGCCATTCCCAATGACGTGATCCCCAAAAAATCTTTTACTGAGACATCCTCGTCGACTGCATATGAGTAAGCCCGTGGGTGTGACTCGAATAGTAATTGGTCGGTCCAGAGATCTTTCCAAAATAGGGATGTGGTTCCACAAACAATATTGACTCGAGAGATCCCACGGAATTCTGGAGTTAGCTTGAGAACGTCTTTCCCCCAAAAAGATCCAATAGGGTCCGTGGCGTGTGGAATTTTCCGATCATAATACGCATCCCAGGTAAGATGTACCCAGGGGATGTCTAACTTGTTATAGAACTTGTGCAGGAATTTCACGTGAAGGGCCTCATTCTGGATTCTAAGGTTTAGCAGACCGAGGCCTCCTTTGTTCTTAGGCTTACAAACCATGTCCCATGCCGCTAGAGAGTTACATTTTTCCCCTTGGTCTGTCTTTTTGATCCATAGGCACCTTCTTCTAATTTTGTCCAGTATCTCAATGAGCTTGGGAGGGAACTTGAGCGTGCTCATGGCGTAAATGAGCAGCGAGGTGACTGTTGTGTTAACCAAGGTCAACTTCCCTGCATATGACATGAGTGAGAGTGTCGAGGATAGGTTCCTTTCTATGGAGCTGACGAGTGGCATGACATCGTGAAGTGTGGGGCGGGAAGTGCCCAGGGGAAGCCCAAGGTACGTAAAGGGCATAGATCCGACCGAGCAACCAAAAATCGAGGCAACGGTGGAGGTCATGTCAGAGTCCAAGTTAATGGGAATGAGCGTTGACTTGTGAAAGTTAATTTTCAACCCAATGGAAGAAGCATAATCAGACAAGATGGTCTTAATAATTGCAGCTTGTCGGGGGCAGGCGGGCATGAGAAGGAGCGTGTCATCCGCATATTGGACAATCGGATAACCCATGTTCCCATTGGAGGGGAAGGGAAGCTCAATTAAACCTCTCCTGAAGGCATCATTGATTGCAGATTGAAGAAGATCCGCCGCCAGAACAAAGATAAGAGGCGATAGTGGGTCTCCCTGGCGGACACCTCTGCGGCAATGAAATTGGCGACCCGGGACACCGTTGAGGAGGATGGAAGATCGCCCAGATGAAAAGATGGCCTGAATCCATGATAACCATTTGTCATTGAACCCCATGTGCTGCATAATTTTGATCATGGGATCATGTTCAATCATGTCAAAAGCTTTTGCAAAATCCAGCCTTAAGAGAACAATTTTCCTCCTCGATGTCTGGCATTGATGAATGTATTGGAAGGTCCAAGCGAGACAATCTTGAATTGTGCGCCCACGAATGAAGCCGTACTGGTTGCGGTGGATGATCCTTAGAATGACTTTTTGCAACCGATTAGCTAGAAGTTTTGTAATGAGTTTCAGGCAACAATTATGTAGGGTGATTGGGCGGTAGTCATTGACCGTGGATGGTGAACCCACCTTTGGTATGAGAGTAATTAGCCCATCGTTAATGCTTTGAAGATTAAGATCCCCAGCATGAAATTGCGAGCAGAGGGAGTAGAAGTCCTCCTTGATGATTGGCCAGCAAGCCTTGAGGAATAAGGCACTAAAACCATCCGGGCCGGGAGCTCTTTCTACCGGCATTTCTTTGATAACCGCATTAATTTCGTCATGCGTAAAAGGTAGTGTGAGGTGTTCAAGATTTTCTGTCGGTCTGATCAGAGCAGGGAGGTTTAATTTCATTTGCGTAGGGGTGGAGGTACCAAGTCTTTCCGTGTAAGCTTGAAATAGAAGGGCTTCTTTCCCTGTGTGATCCTCCACAACCAGACCTTCTGGGGTTTGAAGGGTAGCGATGTTGTTTTTCCTGTACCGCTCGGTTGCAATTGCTTGAAAGAATTTTGTATTTTCATCGCCAAATGTGACCCAACGTGTTGTGCAACGCTTTCTCCAATATTGCTTCTAGTAATCCAACAGTCTTAGAAGATGGTTCTTGATGATTCTCCGAAAGTTGGATTCAGGAAGAGTCAAGGGTCTTTTGTTCTCAAGGTCATCCAGCTCATTCAAAGTCTTGTTTGTATTCTCAATGGCCACTGATAGGCGAGAAATGTTTTTACTCCACTTTTTTAACTCTTGTCGTAGCAACTTGAATTTCCGACAAAGTACCGTGGCAGCATTAGTGGAGTTGATGGGCCGTGCCCAAACCTTTTTCACCACATCCATGAAACCTGGGTGAAGCAGCCAGTAGGACTCAAATCGGAATAGCTTGGCACGTGGAATGTTTGTTTCAATGGTCACCACACATGGGGTATGGTCCGAGACGGGTTTACAAAGTGGTTTGACTAAGGTGTTAGGATAAACATGAGTCCAATGGAGCGAGGTAAAAAACCAGTCAAGTTGTTCGAGCAAGGGGTCATGTTGCATATTACTCCAAGTATAGAGGCGGCCCTTGATGGGGAGTTAAACGAGATTTTGCTTACGGATGATATGATTGAAAGTGGACATGTCATTTGGGTCACCACCTGGCTTATTGCGGTTTTCAGGGCCACACATGTAATTAAAGTCTCCTAGAAATAGAAAATCCACATCCGAATGGATGTCCAATCATACAGCCAGCTGGTAAAAACGTCCCGAGCAGGGCCTGTGCAAGGGCCATAAATATTGTATAGGGTCCATGAATGAGCAGAAATAGCACTTGTGAATCTGACGCCCAATACAAAATCTTCTGAAATTGAGACTACCCCAGAGAAAACCGAGCTATTCCAGATGGTAAGCAAACCACCCGAGGCCCCTCTGGATGGTACAAAAGCAAATTTATCGAACCTCTTAGGACAAGAAGTTTTAATAAAAGCAAGGTCAACAGCAGGTTTCTTAGTTTCCTGCAGACACACTATGGCACAGCCACTGACAGAGATAACATTAGATAAAGCAAGAAGTTTTTTGTCGGAATTCATCCCACGAATGTTCCAGCAGAGAACATTCCAATTACGCAAAAGGTGCATAGGACTGACACCCAATTTTACTCCGAGGAGGAAGCGTCATCCCCCGAACCAGCAGCAGGAGCTTCAGAGACTTCAGAGGCCAGCAGCGCGGTGTCAGTCAGTTCTTGTGGAGGGACTGCACATCTATTGATACCAATATCCTGCATTATGCGAAGAGGGGTAGGCGGTGGTGGCTGGTCGACAGCATGTGTGGAGGAGCTTGAGGCCGTCGAAGGAGTGAGGCGAGGCTTGACCTTGGAGACCGATGGCCGAACATCTGAGATTTGGGGCACTCTGAATCCATCATATCGGGTAGAATGTGTGCTGCGCCGAACTTCATAGTGACAAGCAGCACTTGGTACTTGGAGCGATGTGGGCGAGCAGGGGATGGGCCAGGGACCACTGGGAGAACTTGAGCCAGGCCCAGTTCAGAGGAATCATTGATAACCTGGCCCATGGGTTGCGGCATTGCCGACTCATCAAGGAGATTGCCAGGCCCATCATTTGAAATGCCAGTAGGCGCCAAACCCTGCACCTCTACAGGCAGGGGAGAACTACCATCCTCATTCATGGGGACAGAAGAGACAACCTGAGAGGTCTCTGTCGCATTGCCAAGATTGAGACCAGCTTCAGCAGGCGGTAATTCGACAATCTGGACTACAGATGGAGGAGGTGTGTTATTCAGAATACGGGGCGCAAAATTCACAGTAAAGGCAGCCTCATCATTTGCAAATTGGTAACTGATCTGCGGAGCTGACAATTGCAGTTCAAGAGGGGGCAGACCATATCCAGTGCGCCAAGGGCCAAAAGCAGCAGTCACACTCAAAATAGCTCTTGAGAGATAGGAAGTGAAGATGTTGCGGGGAATGATCCCATTAACAAGAATAGTGGCCAGATCATTACCTTGGACTGAGATGCTAACATTCAGGTTAACAGCAGAGATAGCAACATCCACGGAGATTACTTCCGGTTGAGGAGGAGGTACAAACAAGGTAACTGGAAGAGCAGGAGAAACAGTAGATCCTTGTGAGCTGGCAGAACTGGATTCCCAAGCAGAGTTGAGGCTATCAGTCACATTATCTTCAGGTAAGATACCATCTTGGACTCGCAAACCTTGGGCAGCCAACCAAGCTTGGAAGTTGACCAGGGCCGCAGGCATCTGCGGTGCATGATGAGCTGGAGCAGGCCAAGCATCCCATTGGGCATCATCCTGGTGAGCTACCTGGTGCGGTTCATTGTCATTACCGATCCCATTCTGAATAAGCCAGTTCTGCAGTTGCTGCTGGTATAATTGCTCTGCAGTAAGACCATCCCCAAACATGGGATGGGGGATGCCATTTGCCGGAGGCGGCTCCTCATCAGCCGTGGGTACCTCAGGATCATGCGCATTCCAATCAGCACCTCTTAAAATGAAAACATCAACAGTCCAACAAGCTCTATCACCCCCAAGCTGACGCACAACAATGCTTTTGGGGATGAGCCTCATATGAATCACTCTGACCTTGATAAGCACTATGCGACGATCAATATTTGGTTTATTCCAAGAGACAAGCCTACCATAGTCATCTACAGGGCACTGAAGGTAGAAATCTATCTGATAATCATCCGGAAAGCCAATATACATTAACCAAACCTCAGGCCCATATGTGGTGTTGCGCATATTCAGTGTTGCGTTGTGTCTAACAAAGGATACTACCAAATCTTCGTCATCTAATTGGAAAGTGGTGTTGACCGCAGTATCTCTAACAAAGGAGTTTGCAAATGCGAACATACCAATACCGAGGGGATGATCTGAAGATTCAGTGGTGTGCAACCCAGCTTCATGGAGGAGGCCATCAATGGTGTCGCGGAGACCCGCTCGGAGATGCAGTGGCACAAATCTGCTCACCTCCGCAATTGCCAGGAAGCTGTTGTTGAGCGAGGGGATGGGATTGACCGCCATGTCCGCCCGCACCTTCCGATCAGCAGGTCCTGGTTCAACAGACCATCCCGCCGGCAGGAAAGGGATGGGGTTCACCGGATAGTTGGCCATTGCGGGGGTGGTGGCGGCGGCGGGGGGTGTGACATCTGCGGGGTGAAGGGTGAGGATGGTGGGAGCGGATGGAGAGGCTGGCATGGAGGTCAGAGCAGCGTGTTCTGCACCATTGGGAAGCGGGGCAGGCTGGGAGGTGGAATGTGAGGCATCTAGGGTGGATGGGGTGGTTTTTGGTCGCTGTCGGTGTACTAAAGTAGGGGTACCTTAGTACCCCGAACTTGTGCACGGGCAGTCGTAGCACCCCGCGGCAAGGCTTGCCAGGTGATCGCCGAAACTCTCCATGGTCCCTTTTTGGGCCATCCAAGAACAAAGTATTTGAGCCAAGGCCCCGACAGGAGGAGCTTGCCGGGAAGGCCACCCGAAGAGAGCAAGGCCCCGGCAAGAGGAGCTTGCCGGGACGGCCGCTCGAAGCACAAGGCCCCGGCAAGAGGAGCTTGTCGGGAAGGCCGACCAGGGCACGACAAGAGACTTGCTGCGACGCGCCACACGTCCCGGCAAGGACCGGTGAGCAACAAGCTCCCGAGCGCGACAAGGCATCAACCGTGGCAAGGCGCTTGCCGCGGCAAGTCACCACCCCGCGCCTGGGTTCCAGCTCATCCACCAACGTGTCGCTCTGGGGGCATCCCAGGCGTACGTGGCGAAAGGCTGCGCAGCCAGGGGCATGCGGTGGCGAAGCAATGCTGACAGGATAGCCGTCGTGGCAAACGGTGGCGCCCCTGACGGTCCCTTTTCTGCACTGTTTGGGCGACCTAGATGGGCATTTAATGCCCTTGTCCCCTGCCGTCAGAGTTAGGTATGATAGCATTGTGCAAATAGCTGCACCCAACACAGCGTTTTCCAGTTTTACCCCCGCCTACGTTGCCACCTGTGGGTAACCCCTTGCTCATATAAAAGGAGGCCCCATGCGCAACGTGGGAAAGGAGGAAGGGGGAGGCCACTCACGCTCGGTCTGATTAGTTGCCTGAGTGTACTGTAGCACTCAGCGCTCCCGAACAAGAACACAATACAAACCACAAAGCAGCAGTAGGGTTTTACGCATCCGTGCGGCCCGAAGCTGGGTAAACCCCTTGTGTGCATCGTCTCGATCCGCTCTTCGCGCGACCTCCGCCCCCCGCTGAACCAGAAAGGGGCTCGGTCCCCATAGGTGTTCATGGAGGCAGATTTCCCCCGACATCTTTGGCGCGCCAGGTAGGGGGCGTCGAGGTTGTGTGAACCTGATCCGGCGTCTGCACAAGCTAGATCTCCATCGTCTTCATCGACATGCCACCGAAGAAGAAGGCTCCGGAGGTGGCTGGTCCGTCCGCGTTGAACCCACCGCCCATGGAGCAAACGGGTGGTGGGGACGGCATCGGCGGCGGAACGGGCGTCGCCGAGCCAGCTCATGGTGCCACGGCGTCCGAACATGCACCGCGCCCCTCTCAGGAGGCACGGGACCAGCAGCGTCTTGGCACTCACGGTACCATACGCTCGCTGGACCCAGATTGAGCTAGCGGATCCCAGGGTGCTCAAGGCCAGCATACACACCAACGTGCTGGCCCGAGCGTGGCACGACTGCCTGGTCCGGGTGCTGCTCCTTCTAACATAGTTAGAAGTTCGAGCACATCCCACTCCACGCGCCGTTCGCCACCGCTGCCCGCCACTCCAGCAGAAGCTCTAGCACGAGCTCAACTGCTCCTAGACTACCCTCCAACGGCGGACAAGCTCGACGACTGGAGGGCCACGATACAGAGTCTCATCGGCTTCGCTAACGGCGACACCCCGCAGCAGCACAGTGCGTCGCAGCCGCGGCAGGTCGGCCAGGCGAGAACCGATGGCGCCAAGACCGGTGGGGGTGCGACCACCGTGCATTCCCCGCCCCAAAGGCCAAGATCGCCGACTCGCCGGAACCATCACGACAACGACTCCACCGCGTCGTCAAATCCGCGAACTCGTCGCGATCAACGCCAAGTTCTTCATGAACGAAAGCAAGAGGACGCTCGTACTCGCATCGAGCGTCGAAGAGAAGCGCGGTATCAATCAGACCAGCGCGCTGAGCCCTCTGTCGACATGCATGAGCCGGGGGGACCAGGCGACCTGCCGTACACGGTAGGCTGCCCTGCGTTCACCCGTGAGCTGCGGCAAGTCCAGTGGCCCAGCACGAAGAATTTCAAGCCAGACGTACCAGAGAAGTACGACGGCAAGTCGCATCCGTCAGAGTTCCTCAGCATCTACACCATTGCGGTGCAGGCTGCTGGAGGGCGAGACGACAAGATCCTTGCCAACTACTTCCCGCTGGTACTCAAATCCAACGTCAGATCCTGGCTCATGCACTTGCCGGACAACTCCATAACCTCTTGGACAGACTTGTGCCATCAGTTTGTTGGCACCTTTACAGGCGGCCACAAACCCCATGGCCAAGCAAGCGACCTTCATCTGCTCGTCCAGAAAGAAGGGGAACCCTTGTGCAAGTTCATCCAGAGGTTCAGCCGCGTACACTACAACATCCCAGACGTCCACCCTGCCGCCGTCATCAGCGCGTTCCATCAGAACGTGCGTAACCGCAGGATGCGGGAGGAGATGGCGATGTGCAAGATCAAAGACGTCAGCGAGCTATATGCCCTGGCCGACAAGTGTGCATGTGCTGAGGAAGGAAGGAAACTCCCCGGAGAGAACACTGGAGCAGGAGAATCTGACAGTGAGGATACCGCCCCGGCAAGGAAGAACCGGCGGCGGAGCAACAGGAAGAAGAAGAGCCAAGAAGTACTGGTTGTTGAGCAGTCCGGCGATGAAGGCGCCGCCAAGAAGGCCCAGGCTGGTAGCTCCGGCAAGGAGGTTGCCGGATGCACCAACTGCCAGGCTGTGGCGGTCGCCGACAAGCGGGACGGCACCAACAAACAGTACTACAAGATCCACCGCACCAAGGGCCACGACCTCCAGAGCTGCAAGCAGGTCGAGCGGCTCGTCGAGCTGCAAAAGGCCGAGTACGAGCGACGCGACAAGGAGAAAGCCCGGGGAGGTGGCGGAGGATCCGGCACGAAGCACCCCGACCAGGGAGGACGCCGCGACAAGGACAAGCAGCGGCAAGCAGACAGACCTCCCCGCGGCCGCGACAAGGACGAAGACGACGACGAAGACGAAGGCATGGATGATGTCGAGACCAGTGAGCAGGAGTTTCAGAAAGCCACGGAGGTCTTGTGCGTAGACGGCGGTGCTTCTCTGCATACTTCTCGCCGCCAGCTCAAGCAGTGGGCGCGGGAAGTCAATGCAGCAGAACCACCCGTCGAGTCACGCAAGCCTCTGAAATGGTCCAGCACGCCTATCATCTTCGATATTGAGGACCACCCTGACCGCACAACTGCGATCGGGTACTTGCCGATGTTGGTCTCACCAACAGTCCGCAACCTCAAGGTCACTAAGATGCTAGTCGACGGCGGGGCCGGCTTGAACCTGATCTCCTCCGCTGTGCTCCAGAAACTCCAAGTCCCCGACAGCGAGCTCGAAGAGACCGGCACGTTCCAAGGAATCAACCCGGGAAGGAGCAAGCCAAAGGGGAAGATAACGTTGCCAGTGACATTTGGCAGCGAGCTGAACTTCAAGACAGAGAGGATCACTTTTGACGTTGCTGATTTTCCATTGCCCTATAATGGAATTCTCGGCCGTCCAGCGCTCGCCAAGTTCATGGCGGCCTCTCACTACGCATACAACATGCTCAAGATGCCAGGCCCGATAAGCGTCATCTCTGTCCCCGGCGACAAGAAGGATGCCCTTATCTGTGCCGACAAGATCTACCGGGAAGCAGCAGCCGCAACGGATCATAAGCCACTTGCCGCTGAAGCTCCCGGAGGGAAGAAGAAGACCAAGCCCGGCAAGTGCTCTGGTGCCCACTCCGGCAAGCGCGCCTCTTCGGAGTGCTGCGCTACTGTCGAGGACGCGCCATCGAGCTCCACCGGCAAGAGTAAGAAGTCAATGGCAGCCCCGCCAACGACCAAGAAGGTGTCCGCCAAGGAGGACGACACTGGTGGTACCTTCACCATCAGTGCCACTCTCGACCCCAAATAGGAAAGCGCGCTCATTGCTTTCCTGCGGGCGAATGTCGATGTGTTTGCCTGGCAACCATCTGACATCCCCGGAGTTCCCAGGAAAGTGATTGAGCACCACCTCGCCGTCTGTCCTCATGCGCGGCCCGTCAAGCAGAAAGTCAGGAAGCAAGCGGTGGAGCGCCAAGAGTTCATCGCAGAAGAGATCAAGAAGTTGGAAGCGGCAGGCCTTGTCAGAGGTGTGCTCCATCCGACGTGGTTGGCCAATCCTGTTGTCGTGCGCAAAGAAAATGGGAAATGGAGGCTTTGCATCGACTTTACTGATGTTAACAAAGCTTGTCCCAAAGATCCCTTTCCCTTGCCGTGCATTGACCAGATTGTTGACTCCACGGCCGGATGTGACCTGCTTTCATTTCTTGACGCATACTCAGGATACCATCAGATCTTCATGGCTGAAGAAGATGAGGAAAAGACCGCATTCATCACTCCATGTGGCACGTACTGTTTCGTACGGATGCCTTTCGGTTTGAAGAATGCTGGTTCGACGTTTGCGAGGGTTGTCCATACCGCTTTTGAGCCGCAAATCCACAGAAATGTGGAAGCCTACATGGATGACATAGTGGTCAAAAGCAGGAACAGGGCAACCCTGATTCAAGATTTAGAAGAGACCTTTACGAACCTGCACAAGATCAGCCTCAAGCTCAACCCCGAGAAGTGCGTGTTTGGAGTCCCTTCCGGCAAGCTTCTCGGGTTCTTCGTGTCTCGGTGAGGAATCGAAGCCAATCCAGACAAAATCAAGGCCATAGAGCAAATTGAAGCACCAACACGCGTCAAGGATGTACGAAGGCTTGCCGGCTGCGTCGCGGCTCTCAGCAGGTTTATTTCCAAGTCTGCAGAACGCGCCCTGCCATTTTTCAAAGTTCTGAAAAAGGCGGGTCCAGTGAAATGGACTCCGGAAGCGGAGGCTGCGCTGCAGGACTTGAAGAAATACCTGTCCTCCGCTCCAATACTTGTCGCGCCTAAACCACAAGAGAAGTTGCCGCTGTACCTGGCGGCAACCAATCAAGTGGTTAGTGCTGCGTTAGTAGCGGAGAGGAAGGCAAATGATGAGCTAGCAACCGCGGCAAGCGCGTCCAGCGACAAGCAGGAGGCTTCACCGACAAGCTCTGGCCCCGACAAGGATGAATCTGCGCAGGAGCGAGTGGAGGTGCAGAAGAAGAGAATGGTGCAGCGCCCAGTTTACTTTGTCAGCTCCCTTCTGCAGGGGGCTAGGTCAAGGTACTCTGGTGTGCAGAAATTGCTTTTCGGCCTTCTCATGGCCTCGAGAAAGCTGCGCCATTACTTCCAAGCACATGAGATTACAGTTGTCACCCGCTTTCCGCTGAAGAGGATACTGCAGAATCCAGAAGCAACAGGCAGGATTGTCGAGTGGGCACTGGAACTGTCAAGCTTCGGTCTCAAATTCGAGAGCACTTCAACTATCCAAAGCAGAGCATTGGCGGAGTTCATAGCAGAGTGGACACCGACACCAGACGAAGAGATCCCAGAGACGAGCATCCCCGTCAAAGAAGCAAGCAAAGAGTGGCTGATGTATTTTGATGGTACCTTCTCGTTGCAAGGCGCCGGTGCTGGCGCGTTGCTTATCGCGCCCACCGGAGAGCATCTCAAGTACATAGTCCAGATGCACTTCCCCAAGGAGCAAGCAACCAACAATACTGCAGAGTATGAAGGTTTGCTTGCCGGTCTCAGGATCGCGGCAGAACTTGGGATCAAGAAGCTCATTGTCAGGGGTGACTCGCAGCTTGTCGTCCGCCAAGTGAACAAAGATTACCAGAGTCCGTTGATGGAAGCGTACATTGATGAAGTGAGGAAGCTAGAAGAGCACTTTGACGGCCTGCAAATGGAACACATTCGAAGAGCTGAGAATGACATTGCTGATGGCCTGTCAAAGTGCGCAGCACTAAAGTTACCTGTGGAGCCAGGAACCTTTGTGCTCAAGCTGACTCAGCCATCCGTAACACCGTCAACCGGACAGAGCAAGAAGAGGAAGTTGGTCTCCGGCGACTATCTTCCGGCAGAGCTCCCCGGTGCCGCCGCCAAGAAGGTCCCCAAGATCGACGCCAAGAGTGGTGAGGAGCAGTCTGCTCCGGCAAACCCCAGGGTTTGTTCCGTAGAAGCAGGCGCTCCCGACAAGTTTTGCTCCGGCAAGCTTGCCGGGGAACATCAAGCTCCGGCTGAGCCCCAGATCCTCGCCGTAGAAGCGGACGTTCCCGCAGCAGCAGATGTGCCTTCAGTCCTTGTTGTCGAGCCACAGGCTCCAGCATGGGCGCAACGGACTGTCCGTTTCCTCCAGAACGGAGAACTTCCCGAAGAACAAAAAGAAGTGGAAAGAGTAGCCCGGCGCTCAAGTATGTACCAGTTCGTCGACGACACACTGTACAGAAGAGGGCGCAACGGTGTGAAATTGAAGTGTATTCCCCGGGAAGACGGACAAAAGCTGTTGGCAGAGATACATGGAGGCATATGTGGTCACCACATTGGCGCAAGAGCACTTGCCGGCAAAGCGTTCCGGCAAGGTTTCTTCTGGCCGACAGCCCTCCAGGATGCAACTGCACAAGTAACCAAGTGTGAAGCGTGCCAGTTCCATTCCAAGCAGATACACCAGCCAGCTCAAGCTCTCCAGACGATCCCTTTATCCTGGCCATTTTCGGTCTGGGGGCTCGACATCCTCGGCCCCTTCCCCCGAGCTGTCGGGGGCTTTGAGTACTTGTACGTCGCAATCGACAAGTTCACAAAGTGGCCGGAAGTGGAACCAGTGAGGAAGGTGATAGCACAGTCAGCAGTCAAGTTCTTCAGGTCGATTGTTTGCCGCTTCGGGATCCCCAACAGGATCATCACCGACAACGGTACGCAATTCACGAGCCGCGCCTTCATGCATTATGTCCAAGATCTCGGCGCCAAGGTCTGCTTCGCTTCTGTTGCTCATCCCAGGAGCAACGGTCAAGCGGAGAGGGCCAATGCCGAAGTGCTGCGCGGGCTCAAGACCAGAACTTTCGACAGGCTGCACAAGTGCGGAAGAAACTGGATCGAGGAGCTGTCGGTGGCTCTTTGGTCGATCAGAACGACGCCAAATCGAGCCACTGGCCAGACACCATTTGCTCTAGTCTATGGAGCAGAAGCAGTTACCCCCACGGAACTCGTATACGGGTCACCTCAAGTGCTCGCTTATGATGAGCTTGAGCAAGAGCGGCTGCATGAAGATGACGTGCTGCTCCTTGAGGAAGATCGTCTTCAGGCTGCTGTGCGAGCCGCTCGCTACCAGCAAGCTTTGCGTCGCTACCATAGCCGCAAAGTTAAAGCCAGAAGCTTCGAGGAAGGCGACCTTGTTCTTCGGCGCGCTTCGTCCGCCAAGAATCACAACAAGTTGACGCCGAAGTGGGAAGGCCCTTACCGGGTGAGACGAGTCACGAGGCCCGGCGCTGTCCGCCTTGAGACCGAAGATGGCACTCCGGTGAGCAACTCCTGGAATATTGAGCATCTTCGTAAGTTTTACCCGTAAGGCGCGGTTGTCGGACCCCGTCCGGAAACCACCCTTTTGTACAAATCTTGCCGCTGTTGCATGTAATCCTTTGTACAAAGCCAGGCGCAGACCCTGAGCAGCAGTAAATGAAGCGCTGGCGCCCTAAGTTTTAGCATGCATGCTGAGTCGAGTCTCGTCCTTGGTTAGGGTTGATAGTGCCTAACAGCTGCTAACCCCTAGCTTAGAGGTCGGGTCTGTGTCCTTTTTTCCTGTTCTTTCGTTTCCCTTGGTTCGCAGGGTTTTGCATATCCTGGCCAGACCGCTTAAGGACGAAGAAGAGAAGAAGGGCGGACCAGCATCTGGTCCCCGGCAAACCAGTGTTGCCGGGGGCTGCAAGTACAAAGATTTGCCCACGGCAAGCCAAAGTTGCCGGGGGCTGCAATCCCAGATAAGTTTTTCATCCCTTGTCATGCATTCTCTTATGGACTGAGGAATGCGAAAACCTTGTTTCTTCCTAAAAAGCTACCGTGCTCCCTTAACTCTGGGCCCCGGAGCGCGTTCCTGGGGCCAGTTTTGGTAGTAGCCGCGGCGGCAAAGGAACGGAATGAGGAGCCCGAACCCGCCTCATCCCTACCTCCACCAAAGGCGTGAGAAAGGTCGAGTGGCGCGGGAAGACGGCAGGGCCTGTTGCCGGGCAAAGAAGTGTCTATCTTAACGATATAAAGGATTCGCTCCTTGGCGTGGGTTTTACCCGCGGGACAAATGGCCCGGTAAACATCCCCTTTTCATTAAAAAAACATTCCGCTCAGGTACATTTCAGAGAGAATGAAAAACATGAGAGATGGGATTACAAGCTTTAAATGCAACTAAAGCCCGAGGGCTTACGAGTTAAAAAGAGATAAGGTGCCCGTAATCCCTTTCTTGTCTCTCTCCTCAGGAGGTAGGACAAGGAGGCGAGAAGGGCAAAAGGGGCGCCTAGGCGAGCTACGGGTGGCAGAAGACACCAAGAGAACACCCCGGGGGCCGTCTGAAAGCTGGACGGTGACGGCGGCGCCGAAAGCAGGGCTCGACGAGGCGGCAGGACGTCAGCACGCTGTCGAGGGCGCCGTGCCCCCGTACTCTGAGTTGACGGCCTTGCCGCCCACCCTCTTCCTCTTCCGCAGCCTCCCTACGCCAGCCGCCAAGGAAGACGACCCCGAGAAGCTCAAGGAGTCGGCGACACGGATGATGGGGTCGCCGGTGCCACACGGAGCCGCGACCGGTGCCTAGTCGGACCCGTCATCCCGACGACCGCTACCCTCGTGGTCGCTGTCGCTCCCCTCCTCGTCGCTCTCGCTCGAGGAGGAGCCTTCGCTGTCGGAGGAGCTATCCACGCAGCACCGGGCCCGGCTCCCGTAGCACCCGAAGACCTTGACGGAGAGGAGATCGCCCTCCATCAACTTAAAATGGAGGGTGAACCCCTCCGTCAAGCTGTGGATTCGGGCGAACGACTTCCACCCTCGACCAAGATACATCACGCCGGGGGCTGGGGACTCAACGTGGACCCGCGTGCCGCTGATCCCGCAGCCCCTCATGCGCAGTCTTAGCGTCTCGGGTTGCTCCATCTCCATCACGCTTGCGAAGGGAGCCGGGAGACGGAGGCGACGACGAGGCTCCCGGCTCAGCCTGACGAAGAACTCGCAAGGGTCGTCCCCGATGTGGACCGCCATGAGAAGAGGAGCCGCCGGCGGAGGCGAGGCCGGCGCGTCGCCCCGTCCGCCTCGTCCCCGAGTGCCTCGGCCTTGTCCACGACCTCGCCCCCTCCCTCTTCCCCTTACGGTTGGCTCTGCCACCGCGGGTGCAAGGGGAGGAGGGGCGCGTTGCCTAGCGGCGACCCTCGCCGCCACCGATGAAGGACCAGGGTTCCCTTTCTCCATGGCGAATGGAGAGAGGGGATCAGAAGCTGAAGGGAAGAAAAGATGAAGGAGTGTGGATTTCCGTCGCCCCCTCTTGCTCTTTATAAAGGAGCTGGGTGGGGGCTCGGCCGCCCCGCTTAGCCAATCAAGACGCAGGAAGAGCAGGCGACTGGGACCGGCCTGCTGCCTCGACCCGCGACGGCCCGGTTTCCTGCCTCCACCGTCCGCAACTCCAGGTGCATGGAAGCCGCGTGGCTGGCGTGCAGGACCAAGGCGACGGATGAGGCAACCTCCCCCCGCCCCGTGATCGTGGGGAGCGGACGCCTCGGAAATCGTGCCTCGGCCCCGTCCAGCAAACGAGCCATGCCTCCACGCCTCCTTCCACTTATGGAGATGGCGCGAACCGCCCCCCCTTTTCCTACGATGTGACGCATGCCTGCGGGGCTCAGCCCCGCGCACGCTGCCCACGTCACGCACACCTCTCCCCACGATGCCGCGTTCAACGCGTGCCGTTCGGGGAGGACGTGGTGGATGCAAAAGAAGATGCAGCGTGACCCAAGCCGCGCGTGCCCGTGCACTGTTTTGGGCCTGGCCCAACAACGCTCGGCACCGTGTATGGCCCAGGCCCGGGGGCTCCTGTCGGTGTATTAAAGTAGGGGTACCTTAGTACCCCGAACTTGTGCACGGGCAGTCGTAGCACCCCGCGGCAAGGCTTTCCAGGTGATCGCCGAAACTCTCCATGGTCCCTTTTTGGGCCATCCAAGAACAAAGTATTTGATCCAAGGCCCCGGCAGGAGGAGCTTGCCGGGAAGGCCACCCGAAGAGAGCAAGGCCCCGGCAAGAGGAGCTTGCCGGGACGGCCGCTCGAAGCACAAGGCCCCGGCAAGAGGAGCTTGCCGGGAAGGCCGACCAGGGCACGACAAGAGACTTGCTGCGACGCGCCACGCGTCCCGGCAAGGACCGGTGAGCAACAAGCTCCCGGGCGCGACAAGGCATCAACCGCGGCAAGGCGCTTGCCGCGGCAAGTCACCACCCCGCGCCTGCGTTCCAGCTCATCCACCAACGTGTCGCTCTGGGGGGCATCCCAGGCGTACGTGGCGAAAGGCTGCGCAGCCAGGGGCATGCGGTGGCGAAGCAACGCTGACAGGATAGCCGTCGTGGCAAACGGTGGCGCCCCTGACGGTCCCTTTTCTGCACTGTTTGGGCGACCTAGACGGGCATTTAATGCCCTTGTCCCCTGCCGTCAGAGTTAGGTATGATAGCATTGTGCAAACAGCTGTACCCAACACAGCGTTTTCCAGTTTTACCCCCGCCTACGTTGCCACCTGTGGGTAACCCCTTGCGCATATAAAAGGAGGCCCCATGCGCAACGTGGGAAAGGAGGAAGGGGGAGGCCACTCACGCTCGGTCTGATTAGTTGCCTGAGTGTACTGTAGCACTCAGCGCTCCCGAACAAGAACACAATACAAACCACAAAGCAGCAGTAGGGTTTTACGCATCCGTGCGGCCCGAAGCTGGGTAAACCCCTTGTGTGCATCGTCTCGATCCGCTCTTCGCGCGACCTCCGCCCCCGCCGAACCAGAAAGGGGCTCGGTCCCCATAGGTGTTCGTGGAGGCAGATTTCCCCCGACAGTCGCCATTGCCAATGCTGGGCCCACCGGCATCGCCAACAGGAATGGGCTAGATGGCCATAGTGACCGCAGATCGTGCATCGGACGATAGGTGGTGAGCGGCTATTCGGCCGAATGGGGGGGGCAAGGCAGGTCCATTGAAGGAAGCTGATTGATTTGCTGCTCAGAACAGGATGATTTAACCGGATAATTATTTGCATCTGTCAATAATTTGTTGCAAGTATTGGTGGTGTTTCCCTGGGTAGGGCAGTTAATGCATTTGTGTCCCGGAGCTGAGCATTTCAGGCAAATAATCCGGGCTTGACAATTCGAAATATGGTGTCCCCATTGTAAGCATTTAGAGCAAAGAGTACCCCATCTTTGGATAATATCCGAAATTTCCAGAGGGGAATATCCCGCTTGCCTTAAATCAGCAATATGAGATTTTGATAATGATGGCGGCCAGGATTGGTGCTTGGGGGCATACCTGAGAGCAGAGGAAAGGAAACATTGCGGCAGTTGTGGGTATGCCAAATCTGTAGCAAAACGGAAACTGCCAATCAGAATTGAATGCTCTAAAGATTCCAATTGTGGAGACCCGCATTGATTGTGTGCATGCAGTGGATCCGTCATGGATGTAGCAATTGTCTGGTCCATCAAAATCGAAGGAGAGGAGTATGAACACGAAGCTTCATGGCCATGTTGATCATGAAAATCCATAGAGGCTATTGGCGTGATAACAAATTTGCTCAACTCTTTAGATGGGTCGCTGCATAAATTCATAGTCCCAAAGATGGGTTTGTTATATCGAACAGCCATGGGGGAGCGGCTAGCAACCATTTCAAGTCTTTCATCCGCATGCCATTGAAAATCATAATGCTTGTAGCCATTGAAACGTCCATTGAACAGGTGAAAATGGCAAACGAAATCCGGCCAAATGCAATCCTTAAGACCATGAATAAAATGACCAACTTTATTACCAGCCACCGAAAACCGAAAGGATCGATCAGAAATCTTGAAAACCTTGAATCCTTTCGAATGCCCTCCAATGCAGCATTGTAAAGCCACTCCCACTGATTCTTCAGAGAGGGAAAAAGAAGCCGAAGAGAAAGAAGCCACCAAGAAAAATTCCTTGGTCTTACGAGATGGGGAGAAGTGAACTGTTTCTCCAAACCGCCGACGTACCTGATCGGCCACAGCAAGGCCAGGCTTGAAATCCCAGTGTAGGAGGCCTTCCATAGCATGGATCAAAGGTTAGATCCATGGTGAGAGGTGGAGCAGGTGGAGAGGAGAGGAGAGGCGAGGGAACATGACTAGGAGCTCCCGTCGTGGGAGTGTTAGGCATAACAACATATGTTGTTCCCTTTGTCATCGGTATGTTACTTGCCCGAGATTCGATCGTCAGTATCTCAATACCTAGTTCAATCTCATTACCGGCAAGTCTCTTTACTCGTTACGTAATACATTATCTCACAACTAACTTATTAGTTGCATTGCTTGCAAGGCTTAAGTGATGCGCATTACCGAGAGGGCCCAGAGATACCTCTCCAACAATCGGAGTGACAAATCCTAATCTCGAAATACGCCAACCCAACATGTACCTTTGGAGACACCTATAGAGCACCTTTATAATCACCCAGTTACGTTGTGACATTTGGTAGCACACAAAGTATTCCTCCGGCAAACGGGAGTTGCATAATCTCATAGTCATAGGAACATGTATAAGTCATGAAGAAAGCAATAGCAACATACTAAACATTTGGGTGCTAAGCTAATGGAATGGGTCATGTCAATCACATCATTCTCCTAATGATGTGATCCCATTAATCAAATAACAACTCTTTTGTTCATGGTCAGGAAACATAACCATCTTTGATTAACGAGCTAGTCAAGTAGAGGCATACTAGTGACACTTTGTTTGTCTATGTATTCACACATGTATTATGTTTCCGGTTAATACAATTCTAGCATGAATAATAAACATTTATCATGATATAAGGAAATAAATATTAACTTTATTATTGCCTCTAGGGCATATTTCCTTCAGTCTCCCACTTGCACTAGAGTCAATAATCTAGATTACACAGTAATGATTCTAACACCCATGGAGCCTTGGTGCTGATCAGGTTTTGCTCGTGGAAGAGGCTTAGTCAACGGGTCTGCAACATTCAGATCCGTATGTATCTTGCAAATCTCTATGTCTCCCACCTGGACTAGATCCCGAATGGAATTGAAGCGTCTCTTGATGTGCTTGGTTCTCTTGTGAAATCTGGATTCCTTTGCCAAGGCAATTGCACCAGTATTGTCACAAAAGATTTTCATTGGACCCGATGCGCTAGGTATGATGCCTAGATCGGATATAAACTCCTTCATCCAGACACCTTCGTTTGTTGCTTCTGAAGCAGCTATGTACTCCGCTTCACATGTAGATCCCGCCACGACGCTTTGTTTAGAATTGCACCAACTGACAGCTCCACCATTTAATGTAAACACGTATCCGGTTTGCGATTTAGAATCGTCCGGATCAGTGTCAAAGCTTGCATCAACGTAACCATTTACAATGAGTTCTTGGTCACCTCCATATACGAGAAACATATCCTTAGTCCTTTTCAGGTACTTCAGAATGTTCTTGACCGCTCTCAAGTGATCCATTCCTGGATTACTTTGGTACCTCCCTGCTAGACTTATAGCAAGGCACACATCAGGTCTGGTACACAGCATTACATACATGATAGAGCCTATGGCTGAAGCATAGGGAACATCTTTCATTTTCTCTCTATCTTCTGCAGTGGTCGGGCATTGAGTCTTACTCAACTTCACACCTTGTAACACAGGTAAGAATCCTTTCTTTGCCTGATCCATTTTGAACTTTTTCAAAACTTTGTCAAGGTATGTGCTTTGTGAAAGTCCAATTAAGCGTCTCGATCTATCTCTATAGATCTTAATGCCCAATATGTAAGCAGCTTCACCGAGGTCTTTCATTGAAAAACTTTTATTCAAGTATCCCTTTATGCTATCCAGAAATTCTATATCATTTCTGATCAGTAATATGTCATCCACATATTGTTGGGGAAAGTAGTCATTTCAAAAGTTTTCCTACACACACGCAAGATCATGGTGATGCATAGCAACGAGAGGGGAGAGTGTTGTCTACGTACCCTCGTAGACCGAAGCGGAAGCGTTGACGCAATGTAGAGGAAGTAGTGGTACGTCTTCCCGGTCCAACCGATCCAAGCACCGTTACTCCGGCACCTCCGAGTTCTTAGTGATGGGGAACGTAGTAATTTCAAAATTTTCCTACGCACACGCAAGATCATGGTGATGCATAGCAACGAGAGGGGAGAGTGTTGTCTATGTACCCTCGTAGACCGAAGCGGAAGCGTTGACGCAACATAGAGGAAGTAGTCGTACGTCTTCCCGATCCGACCGATCCAAGCACCGTTACTCCGGCACCTCCGAGTTCTTGGCACACGTTCAGCTCGATGACGCACCCCTAGCTCCGATCCAGCAAAGCTTCGGGGAGGAGTTCCGTCAGCACGACGGCGTGGTGACAATCTTGATGTTCTACCGGCGCAGGGCTTCGCCTAAGCACTGCAACGATATATTCGAGGTGGAATATGGTGGAGGGGGGCACCGCACACGGCTAAGGAACGATCACGAAGATCAACTTCTGTCCACGGGGTGCCCCCTGCCCCCGTATATAAAGGAGCAAGGGAGGGAGGAGGCCGGCCCTATGTTTGGCGCGCCAAGGGGAGTCCTACTCCCACCGGGAGTAGGATTCCCCCTTTCCTAGTCTAACTAGGAGTTCTTCCTTGTAGGGGGAGTAGGAGAGAAGGAAAGGGAAGAGAGAAGGAGAAGGAAGGAGGGGGGCGCCCCCCCTCCCTAGTCCAATTCGGACTAGTCCAAGGGGAGGGGTGCGGCCAACCCTTTTGGCCCTTTCTCTCCTTTCCCGTATGGCCCAATAAGGCCCAATACGAATTCCCGTAACTCTCCGGTACTCCGATAAATACCCGAACCACTTAGAACCTTTCCGATGTCCGAATATAGTCGTCCAATATATCGATCTTTACGTCTCGACCATTTCGAGACTCCTCGTCATGTCCCCGATCTCATCCGGGACTCCGAACTCCTTCGGTACATCAAAACTCATAAACTCATAATAACTGTCATCGTAACCTTAAGCGTGTGGACCCTACGGTTCGAGAACAATGTAGACATGACCGAGACACATCTCCGGTCAATAACCAATAGCGGGACCTGGATGCCCATATTGGCTCCTACATATTCTACGAAGATCTTTATCGGTCAGACCGCATAACAACATACGTTGTTCCCTTTGTCCATCGGTATGTTACTTGCCCGAGATTCGATCGTCGGTATCCAATACCTAGTTCAATCTCGTTATCGGCAAGTCTCTTTACTCGTTCCGTAATACATCATCCCGCAACTAACTCATTAGTTGCAATGCTTGCAAGGCTTAAGTGATGTGCATTACCGAGAGGGCCCAGAGATACCTCTCCCACAATTGGAGTGACAAATCCTAATCTCGAAATACGCCAACCCAACATCTACCTTTGGTGACACCTGTAGTACTCCTTTATAATCACCCAGTTATGTTGTGACGTTTGGTAGCACCCAAAGTGTTCCTCCGGCAAACGGGGGTTGCATAATCCCATAGTCAAAGGAACATGTATAAGTCATGGATAAAAGCAACAGCAACATACTAAACGATCGGGTGCTATGCTAATGGAATGGGTCATGTCAATCAGATCATTCAACTAATGATGTGACCTTGTTAATCAAATGACAACTCCTTTGTCCATGGTTAGGAAACTTAACCATCTTTGATTAACAAGCTAGTCAAGTAGAGGCATACTAGTGACACTCTGTTTGTCTATGTATCCACACATGTATTATGTTTCCAGTTAATACAATTCTAGCATGAATAATAAACATTTATCATGATATGTAAGGAAATAAATAATAACTTTATTATTGCCTCTAGGGCATATTTCCTTCAGTCTCCCACTTGCACTAGAGTCAATAATCTAGGTCACATCACCATGTGATTAACTCACATCACCATGTGATTAACTCGATAGTTCACATCATCATGTGATTAACACCCATAGTTCACATCGCCATGTGACCAACACCCAAAGGGTTTGCTAGATTCAGTAATCTAGTTCACATCGCTATGTGATTAACACCCAAAGAGTACTACGATGTGATCATGCTTTGCTTGTGAGCGAAGTTTAGTCAACGGGTCTGCCACATTCAGATCCGTTATGTATTTTGCAATTTTCTATGTCTACAATGCTCTACACGGAGCTACTCTAGCTAATTGCTCCCACTTTCAATATGTATCTAGATCGAGACTTAGAGTCATCCAGATCGGTGTCAAAACTTGCATCGACGTAACCCTTTACGACGAACCTTTTGTCACTTTCATAATCGAGAAACATATCCTTATTCCACCAAGGATAATTTTGACCGCTGTCCAGTGATCTACTCCTAGATCACTATTGTACTCCCTTGCCAAACTCAGCGTAGGGTATACAATAGATCTGGTACACAGCATGGCATACTATATAGAACCTATGGCCAAGGCATAGGGAATGACTTTCATTCTCTTTCTATCTTCTGCCGTGGTCGAGTTTTGAGTCTTTACTCAACTTCATACCTTGTAACACAGGAAAGAACTCTTTCTTTGACTGTTCCATTTTGAACTACTTCAAAATCTTGTCAAGGTATGCACTCATTGAAAACTTATCAAGCATCTTGATCTATCTCTATAGATCTTGATGCTCAATATGTAAGCAGCTTTACCGAGGTCCTTCTTCGAAAAACTTCTTTCAAACACTCCTTTATGCTTTGCAGAATAATTCTACATTATTTCCGATCAACAATATGTCATTTACATATACTTATCAGAAATGTTGTAGTGCTCCCACTCACTTTGTTGTAAATACAGGCTTCACCGCAAGTCTGTATAAAACTATATGCTTTGATCAACTCATCAAAGCGTATATTCCAACTTCGAGATGCTTGCACCAGTTCATAGATGGATCGCTGGAGCTTGCACATTTTGTTAGCACCTTTAGGATTGACAAAACCTTCTGGTTGCATCATATACAACTCTTCTTTAATAAATCCATTAAGGAATGCAGTTTTGTTTTATCCGTTTGCCAGATTTCATAAAATGCGGCAATTGCTAACATGATTCGGACAGACTTAAGCATGGATACGAGTGAGAAACTCTCATCGTAGTCAACACCTTGAACTTGTCGAAAACCTTTTGCGACAATTCTAGCTTTGTAGATAGTAACACTACTATCAGCTTCTGTCTTCCTCTTGAAGATCCATTTATTTTCTATGGCTTGCCGATCATCGGGCAAATCCATCAAAGTCCATACTTTGTTCTCATACATGGATCCCATCTCAGATTTCATGGCTTTAAGCCATTTTGCGGAATCTGGGCTCACCATCGCTTCTTCATAGTTCGTAGGTTCATCATGATCTAGTAGCATGACTTCCAGAACAGGATTGGCGTACCACTCTGGTGCGGATCTTACTCTGGTTGATCTACGAGGTTCTGTAGTAACTTGTTCTGTAGTTCTATGATCATCATCATCAACCTCCTCACTAGTTGGTTTTGACGTCACAGAAACTGGTTCCTGTGATGTACTGGTTTCCAACAAGGGAATAGGTACAGTTACCTCATCAAGTTCTACTTTCCTCCCACTCACTTCTTTCGAGAGAAACTCCTTCTCTAGAAAGGATCCATTCTTAGCAACGAATGTCTTGCCTTCGGATCTGTGATAGAAGGTGTACCCAACTGTCTCCTTTTGGTATCCTATGAAGACATATTTCTCCGATTTGGGTTTGAGCTTATCAGGATGAAACCTTTTTCACATAAGCATCACAACCCCAAACTTTAAGAAACGACAACTTTGGTTTCTTGCTAAACCACAGTTCATATAGTGTCGTCTCAACGGATTTAGATGGTGCCCTATTTAACGTGAATGCAACTGTCTCTAATGCATAACCCCAAAACGATAGTGGTAAATCGGTAAGAAACATCATAGATTGCACTATATCAATAAAGTACGGTTATGACATTCGGACACACCATTATGCTGTGGTGTTCCAGGTGGCGTGAGTAGTGAAACTATTTCACATTGTTTAACTGAAGGCCAAACTCGTAACTCAAATGTTTTACCTCTGCGATCATATCGTAGTAACTTTTATTTTCTTGTTACGATGATTCTCTACTTCACTCTGAAATTCTTTGAACTTTTCAAACGTTTTAGACTTATGTTTCATCAAGTAGATATACCCATATCTGCTCAAATCATCTGTGAAGGTTAGAAAATAATGATACTTGTCGCGAGCCTTAATATTCATCGGACCACATACATCAGTATGTATGATTTCCAACAAATCTATTGCTTGCTCCATTGTTCCGGAGAACGGCATTTTAGTCATCTTGCCCAAGAGGCATGGTTCGCAAGCATCAAGTGATTCATAATCAAGTGATTCCAAAATCCCATCAGCATGGAGTTTCTTCATGCGCTTTACACTAATATGACCTAAACGGCAGTGCCACAAATAGGTTGCACTATCATTATTAACTTCACATCTTTTGGTTTCAATATTATGAATATGTGTATCACTACGATCGAGATCCAATGAACTATTTTCATTGGGTGTGTATGTCCATAAAAGGTTCTATTCATGTAAACAGAACAACAATTGTTCTCTAACTTAAATGAATAATCGTATTGCAGTAAACATGATCAAATCATATTTATGCTCAACGCAAACACCAAATAACACTTATTTAGGTTCATCACTAATCCCGAAAGTATAGGGAGTGTGCGATGATGATCATATCAATCTTGGAACTACTTCCAACTTTCATCGTCACTTCACCCTTAACTAGTCTTTGTTCATTCTGCAACTCCCGTTTCGAGTTACTACTCTTAGCAACTGAACCAGTATCAAATACCGAGGGGTTGCTATGAACACTAGTAAAATACATATCAATAATCTGTATATCAAATATACCTTTGTTCACTTCGCCATCCTTCTTATCCGCCAAATACTTGGGGCAGTTCCGCTTCCAGTGACCAGTCCCTTTGCAGTAAACGCACTCAGTCTCAGGCTTAGGTCCAGACTTGGGCTTCTTCACTTGAGCAGCAACTTGCTTGTCGTTCTTCTTGAAGTTCCCCTTCTTCCCTTTGCCCTTTACTTGAAACTAGTGATCTTGTCAACCATCAACGATTGATGATCTTTCTTGATTTCTACTTCCATCGATTTCATCATTATGAAAAAGTTCGGGAGTCGTTTTCGTCATCCCTTGCATACTATAGTTCATCATGAAGTTCTACTAACTTGGTGATGGTGACTAGAGAATTCTGTCAATCACAATCTTATCTAGAATATTAACTCCCACTTGATTCAAGCGATTGTAGTACCCAGACAATCTGAGCACATGCTCACTAGTTGAGCGATTATCCTCCATCTTTTAGCTATAGAACTTGTTGGAGACTTCATATCCCTCAACTCGGGTAGTTGCTTGAAATATTAACTTCAACTACTGGAACATCTCATATGGTCCATGACGTTCAAAATGTCTTTGAAGTCCCGATTCTAAGCCGTTAAGCATGGTGCACTAAACTATCAAGTAGTCATCATATTGAGCTAGCCAAACGTTCATAACGTCTGCATCTGCTCCTGCAATAGGTCTGTCACCTAGCGGTGCATTAAGGACATAATTCTTCTGTGCAGCAATGAGGATAAACCTCAGATCACGGATCCAATCCGCATCATTGCTACTAATATTTTTCAACACAATTTTCTCTAGGAACATATCAAAATAAACATAGGGAAGCAACAACGCGAGCTATTGATCTACAACATAGATATGCTAATACTACTAGGACTAAGTTCATGATAAATTAAAGTTCAATTAATCATATTACTTAAGAACTCCCACTTAGATAGATATCCCTCTAATCCTCTAAGTGATCACGTGATCCAAATCAAACTAAACCATGTCCGATCATCACGTGAGATGGAGTAGTTTCAATGGTGAACATCATTATGTTGATCATATCTACTATATGATTCACGCTCGACCTTTCGGTCTCCATGTTCCGAGGTCATATCTTATATGCATAGCTCGTCAAGTATAACCTGAGTATTCCGCGTGTGCAACTGTTTTGCACCTGTTGTATTTGAACGTAGAGCCTATCACACCCGATCATCACGTGGTGTCTCAGCACGAAGAACTTTCGCAACGGTGCATACTCAGGGAGAACACTTCTTGATAATTACTGAGAGATCATCTTATAATGCTACCATCAATCAAAGCAAGATAAGATGCATAAAAGATAAACATCACATGCAATCAATATAAGTGATATGATATGGCCATCATCATCTTGTGCTTGTGATCTCCATCTCTGCAGCACTGTCATGATCACCATCGTCACCGGCGCGACACCTTGATCTCCATCGTAGCATCGTTGTCGTCTCGCCAATCTTATGCTTCTACGACTATCGCTACCGCTTAGTGATAAAGTAAAGCATTACAGGGCGATTGCATTGCATACAATAAAGCGACAACCATACGGCTCCTGCCGGTTGCCGATAACTCGGTTACAAAACATGATCATCTCATACAATAAAATTTAGCATCATGTCTTGACCATATCACATCACAACATGCCCTGCAAAAACAAGTTAGACATCCTCTACTTTGTTTGTTGCAAATTTTACGTGGCTGCTACGGGCTGAAGCAAGAACCAATCTCACCTACGCATCAAAACCACAACGATACTTCGTCAAATAGACTCCGTTTTAACCTTCTCAAGGACCGGGCGTAGCCATACTCGGTTCAACTAAAGTTGGTGAGACAGTCTCCCGCAAGCCATCTGTGTGCAAAGCACGTCGAGGGAACCGGTCTCGCGTAAGCGTACGCGTAAGGTTGGTCCGGGTCGTCTCATCCAACAATACAGCTGACCCAAAGTATGACATGCTGGTAGGCAGTATGACTTGTATCGTCCACAACTCACTTGTGTTCTACTTGTGCAAATAACATCAAACCATAAAAAACCTAGGCTCGGATGCCACTGATGGGGAATGTAGTAATTTCAAAATTTTCCTACGCACACGCAAGATCATGGTGATGCATAGCAACGAGAGGGGAGAGTGTTGTCTATGTACCCTTGTAGACTGAAGCGGAAGCATTGACGCAACGTAGAGGAAGTAGTCGTACGTCTTCCTGATCCGACCGATCCAAGCACCGTTACTCCGGCACCTCCGAGTTCTTGGCACACGTTCAGCTCGATGACGCACCCCTAGCTTCGATCCAGCAAAGCTTCGGGGAGGAGTTCCGTCAGCACGACGGCGTGGTGACAATCTTGATGTTCTACCGGCGCAGGGCTTCGCCTAAGCACTGCAACGATATATTCGAGGTGGAATATGGTGGAGGGGGGCACCGCACACGGCTAAGGAACGATCACGAAGATCAACTTCTGTCCATGGGGTGCCCCCTGCCCCCGTATATAAAGGAGCAAGGGAGGGAGGAGGCCGGCCCTATGTTTGGCGCGCCAAGGGAAGTCCTACTCCCACCGGGAGTAGGATTCCCCTTTCCTAGTCTAACTAGGAGTTCTTCCTTGTAGGGGGAGTAGGAGAGAAGGAAAGGGAAGAGAGAAGGAGAAGGAAGGAGGGGGGCGCCCCCCTCCCTAGTCCAATTCGGACTAGTCCAAGGGGAGGGGTACGGCCACCCTTTTGGCCCTTTCTCTCCTTTCCCGTATGGCCCAATAAGGCCCAATACGAATTCCCGTAACTCTCCGGTATTCCGATAAATACCCGAACCACTCAGAACCTTTCCGATGTCCGAATATAGTCGTCCAATATATCGATCTTTACGTCTCGACCATTTCGAGACTCCTCGTCATGTCCCCGATCTCATCCGGGACTCCGAACTCCTTCGGTACATCAAAACTCATAAACTCATAATAACTGTCATCGTAACCTTAAGCGTGCGGACCCTACGGTTCGAGAACAATGTAGACATGACCGAGACACATCTCCGGTCAATAACCAATAGCGGGACCTGGATGCCCATATTGGCTCCTACATATTCTACGAAGATCTTTATCGGTCAGACCGCATAACAACATACGTTGTTCCCTTTGTCCATCGGTATGTTACTTGCCCGAGATTCGATCGTCAGTATCCAATACCTAGTTCAATCTCATTACCGGCAAGTCTCTTTACTCGTTCCGTAATACATCATCCCGCAACTAACTCATTAGTTGCAATGCTTGCAAGGCTTAAGTGATGTGCATTACCGAGAGGGCCCAGAGATACCTCTCCCACAATTGGAGTGACAAATCCTAATCTCTAAATACGCCAACCCAACATCTACCTTTGGTGACACCTGTAGTACTCCTTTATAATCACCCAGTTACGTTGTGACGTTTGGTAGCACCCAAAGTGTTCCTCCGGCAAATGGGAGTTGCATAATCTCATAGTCAAAGGAACATGTATAAGTCATGGATAAAAGCAACAGCAACATACTAAACGATCGGGTGCTATGCTAATGGAATGGGTCATGTCAATCAAATCATTCAACTAATGATGTGACTTGTTAATCAAATGACAACTCCTTTGTCCATGGTTAGGAAACTTAACCATCTTTGATTAACAAGCTAGTCAAGTAGAGGCATACTAGTGACACTCTGTTTGTCTATGTATCCACACATGTATTATGTTTCCAGTTAATACAATTCTAGCATGAATAATAAACATTTATCATGATATGTAAGGAAATAAATAATAACTTTATTATTGCCACTAGGGCATATTTCCTTCACTTAGCACACGTTCAGCTCGATGACGCTCCCCGGGCTTCGATCCAGCAAAGCTTCGGGGATGATTTTCGTCAGCACGACGGCCTGATGACGATGATGATGTTCTACCAACACAGGGCTTCGCCTAAGCACCGCAACGATATGACCGAGGTGGAATATGGTGGAAGGGGGCACCGCACACGGCTAAGGAACGATCACGAAGATCAACTTGTGTGTTCTAGGGTGCCCCCCTGCCCCGTATATAAAGGAGGGAGGGGGAGGTGCGGCCGACCCCCATGGGGTGCGCCTGGAGGAGTCCTACTCCCACCGGGAGTAGGACTCCCCCCTCTCTTGCCTTGTTGGAGAAGGAAAGGGGGAGGGAGAAGAGGAAAAGGGGGCGCCGCCCCCCCCCCTTCCTTGTCCTATTCGGACTAGGAGGGAGGGGGCGCGCGGCCTGCCCTGGCCAGCCCCTCTCTTCTCCCTTATGGCCCATGAAGGCCCATTAACCCCCCGGGGGATTCCGGTAACCCCTCGGTACTCCGATAAAATGCCGATTTCACCCAGAACGATTCCGATGTCCAAATATAGGCTTCCAATATATCGGTCTTTATGTCTCGACCATTTAGAGACTCCTCGTCATGTCCGTGATCACATCTGGGCTCCGAACTACCTTCGGTACATCAAAATGTATAAACTCATAATAACTGTCATCGTAACGTTAAGCGTGCGGACCCTACGGTTCGAGAACAATGTAGACATGACCGAGACACGTCTCCGGTCAATAACCAATAGCGGGACCTGGATGCCCATATTGGCTCCTACATATTCTACGAAGATCTTTATCGGTCAGACCGCACAACAACATACGTTGTTCCCTTTGTCATCGGTATGTTACTTGCCCGAGATTCGATCGTCGGTATCCAATACCTAGTTCAATCTTGTTGCCGGCAAGTCACTTTACTCGTTCCATAATACATCACCTCACAACTAACATATTAGTTGTAATGCTTGCAAGGCTTATGTGATGTGCATTACCGAGAGGGCCCAAAGATACCTCTCCGACTATCGGAGTGACAAATCCTAATCTCGAAATACGCCAACCCAACAAGTACCTTTGGAGACACCTGTAGAGCACCTTTATAATCACCCAGTTACGTTGTGACGTTTGGTAGCACACAAAGTGTTCCTCCGGTAAAAGGGGGTTGCATAATCTCATAGTCATAGGAACATGTATAAGTCATGAAGAAAGCAATAGCAACATACTAAACGATCGGGTGCTAAGCTAATGGAATGGGTCATGTCAATCAGATCATTCAACTAATGATGTGACCTCGTTAATCAAATAACAACTCTTTGTTCATGGTTAGGAAACATAACCATCTTTGATTAACGAGCTAGTCAAGTAGAGGCATACTAGTGACACTCTATTTGTTTATATATTCACACATGTATTGTGTTTCCGGCTAATACAATTCTAGCATGAATAATAAACATTTATCATGATATATGAGGAAATAAATAATAACTTTATTATTGCCTCTAGGGCATATTTCCTTCAGTCTCCCACTTGCACTAGAGTCAATAATCTAGATTACACAGTAATGATTCTAACACCCATGGAGTTTTGGTGTTGAACATGTTTTGCTCGTGGAAGAGGCTTAATCAACGGGTCTGCTACATTCAGATCCGTATGTATCTTGCAAATCTCTATGTCTCCCACCTGGACTAGATCCCGGATGGAATTTAAGCGTCTCTTGATGTGCTTGGTTCTCTTGTGAAATCTGGATTCCTTTGCCAAGGCAATTGCACCAGTATTGTCACAAAAGATTTTCATTGGACCCGATGCACTAGGTATGACACCTAGATCGGATATGAACTCCTTCATCCAGACTCCTTCATTTGCTGCTTCTGAAGCAGCTATGTACTCCGCTTCACATGTAGATCCCGCCACGACGCTTTGTTTAGAACTGCACCAACTGACAGCTCCACCGTTTAATGTAAACACGTATCTGGTTTGCGATTTAGAATCGTCCGGATCAGTGTCAAAGCTTGCATCAACGTAACCGTTTACGATGAGCTCTTTGCCACCTCCATATACGAGAAACATATCCTTAGTTTTTTTCAGGTACTTCAGGATGTTCTTGACCGCTGTCCAGTGATCCATTCCTGGATTACTTTGGTACCTCCCTGCTAAATTTATAGCAAGACACACATCAGGTCTGGTACACAGCATTGCATACATGATAGAGCCTATGGCTGAAGCATAGGAAACATCTTTCATTTTCTCTCTATCTTCTGTAGTGGTCGGGCATTGAGTCTTACTCAACTTCACACCTTGTAGTACAGGCAAGAATCCTTTCTTTGCTTGATCCATTTTGAACTTTTTCAAAACTTTGTCAAGGTATGTGCTTTGTGAAAGTCCAATTAAGCGTCTTGATCTATCTCTATAGATCTTGATGCCCAATATGTAAGCAGCTTCACCGAGGTCTTTCATTGAAAAATTCTTATTCAAGTATCACTTTATGCTATCCAGAAATTCTATATCATTTCCGATTAGTAATATGTCATCCACATATAATATCAAAAATGCTACAGAGCTCCCACTCACTTTCTTGTAAATACAGGCTTCTCCAAAAGTCTGTACAAACCCAGATGCTTTGATCACACTATCAAAGCGTTTATTCCAACTCCGAGAGGCTTGCACCAGTCCATAGATGGATCGCTGGAGCTTGCACACTTTTTTAGCCCCCTTTGGATCGATAAAACCTTCTGGTTGCATCATATACAACTCTTCTTCCAGAAATCAATTCAGGAATGCAGTTTTTACATCCATCTGCCAAATTTCATAATCATAAAATGTGGCAATTGCTAACATGATTCGGACAGACTTAAGCATCGCTACGGGTGAGAAGGTCTCATCGTAGTCAATCCCTTGAACTTGTCGAAAACCTTTTGCGACAAGTCGAGCTTTGTAGACAGTAACATTACCGTCAGTGTCGGTCTTCTTCTTGAAGATCCATTTATTCTCAATTGCTTGCCGACCATCGGGCAAGTCAACTAAAGTCCACACTTTGTTCTCATACATGGATCCCATCTCAGATCTCATGGCTTCAAGCCATTTTGCGGAATCTGGGCTCACAATTGCTTCTTCATAGTTCGTATGTTCACCATGATCTAGTAGCATGATTTCCAGAACAGGATTGCCGTACCACTCTGGTGCGGATCTTACTCTGGTTGATCTACGAGGTTCTGTAGTAACTTGATCTGAAGTTGCATGATCATCATCATTAACTTCCTCACTAATTGGTTTAGACGTCACAGAAACTAGTTCCTGTGATGTGCTATTTCCCAATAAGGGAGCAGGTATAGTTACCTCATCAAGTTCTACTTTCCTCCCACTCACTTCTTTCGAGAGAAACTCCTTCTCTAGAAAGGATCCATTTTTAGCAACGAATGTCTTGCCTTCGGATCTGTGATAGAAGGTGTACCCAACAGTTTCCTTTGGGTATCCTATGAAGACACGTTTCTTCGATTTGGGTTCGAGCTTATCAGGTTGAAGTTTTGTCACATAAGCATCGCAGCCCCAAACTTTAAGAAACGACAACTTTGGTTTCTTGCCAAACCATAGTTCATAAGGCGTCGTCTCAATGGATTTTGATGGTGCTCTATTTAACGTGAATGCGGCCGTCTCTAAAGCATAACCCCAAAACGATAGCGGTAAATCTGTAAGAGACATCATAGATCGCACCATATCAAGTAAAGTACGATTACGACGTTCGGACACACCATTACGTTGTGGTGTTCCGGGTGGCGTGAGTTGCGAAACTATTCCGCATTGTTTCAAATGTAGACCAAACTTGTAACTCAAATATTCTCCTCCACGATTAGATCGTAGAAACTTTATTTTCTTGTTACGATGATTTTCAACTTCACTCTGAAATTCTTTGAACTTTTCAAATGTTTCAGACTTGTGTTTCATTAAGTAGATATACCCATATCTGCTTAAATCATCTGTGAGGTGAGAAAATAATGATATCCGCCACGAGCTTCAATATTCATCAGACCACATACATCTGTATGTATGATTTCCAACAAATCTGTTGCTCTCTCCATAGTACCGGAGAACGGTGTTTTAGTCATCTTGCCCATGAGGCACGGTTCGCAAGTACCAAGTGATTCATAATCAAGTGGTTCCAAAAGTCCATCTGTATGAAGTTTCTTCATGCGCTTTACACCGATATGACCTAAACGGCAGTGCCACAAATATGTTGTACTGTCATTGTCAACTCTGCATCTTTTGGCTTCAACATTATGAATATGTGTATCACTACTATCGAGATTCATCAAAAATAGACCACTCTTCAAGGGTGCATGACCATAAAAGATATTACTCAAATAAATAGAACAACCATTATTCTATGATTTAAATGAATAACCGTCTCGCATCAAACAAGATCCAGATATAATGTTCATGCTCAACGCTGGCACCAAATAATAGTTATTTAGGTCTAATACTAATCCCGAAGGTAGATGTAGAGGTAGCGTGCCGACCGCGATCACATCAACTTTGGAACCATTTCCCACGCGCATCATCACCTCGTCCTTTGCCAGTGTTCGCTTAATCCGTAGTCCCTGTTTCGAGTTGCAAATATTAGCAACAGAACCAGTATCAAATACCCAGGTGCTACAGCGAGCTCTAGTAAGGTACACATCAATAACATGTATATCACATATACCTTTGTTCACCTTGCCATCCTTCTTATCCGCCAAATACTTGGGGCAGTTCCGCTTCCAGTGACCAGTCTGCTTGCAGTAGAAGCACTCAGTTTTAGGCTTAGGTCCAGAGTTGGGTTTCTTCTCTTGAGCAGCAACTTGCTTGCTGTTCTTCTTGAAGTTCCCCTTCTTTTTCCCTTTGCCCTTTTTCTTGAAACTAGTGGTGTTGTTGATCATCAACACTTGATGCTCCTTCTTGATTTCTACCTCCGCAGCTTTTAGCATTGCGAAGAGCTCGGGAATCGTCTTTTCCATCCCTTGCATATTATAGTTTATCACGAAGCCTTTGTAGCTTGGTGGAAGTGATTGGAGAATTCTGTCAATTTCGCAATCATCCGGAAGATTAACTCCCAGTTGAATCAAGTGATTACAATACCCAGACATTTTGAGTATATGCTCACTAACAGAACTATTCTCCTCCATCTTGCAGCTATAGAACTTATTGGAGACTTCATATCTCTCAATTCGGTCATTCTGTTGGAATATTAACTTCAACTCTTGGAACATCTCATATGCCCCATGATGTTCAAAACGTCGTTGAAGTCCCGGTTCTAAGCCGTAAAGCATGGCACATTGAACTATCGAGTAGTCATCAGCTTTGCTCTGCCAGACGTTCTTAACGTCGTCAGTTGCATCAGCAGCAGGCTTGGCACCCAGCGGTGCTTCCAGGACGTAACTCTTCTGTGCAGCAATGAGGATAATGCTCAAGTTACGGACCCAGTCCGTGTAATTGCTACCATCATCTTTCAACTTTGCTTTCTCAAGGAACGCATTAAAATTCAACGGAACAACAGCACGGGCCATCTATCTATAATCAACATAAATAAGCAAGATACTATCAGGGACTAAGTTCATGATAAATGTAAGTTCAATTAATCATATTACTTAAGAACTCCCACTTAGATAGACATCCCTCTAATCTTCTAAGTGATCACGTGATCCAAATCAACTAAACCATAACCGATCATCACGTGAAATGGATTAGTCTTCAATGGTGAACATCATTATGTTGATCATATCTACTATATGATTCACGCTCGACCTTTTGGTCTCCGTGTTCCGAGGCCATATCTGCATATGCTAGGCTCGTCAAGTATAACCCAAGTATTCTGCGTGTGCAAAACTGGCTTGCACCCGTTGTAGATGGACGTAGAGCTTATCACACCCGATCATCACGTGGTGTCTGGGCACGACGAACTTTGGCAACGGGGCATACTCAGGGAGAACACTTCTTGATAATTTAGTGAGAGATCATCTTATAATGCTACCGTCAATCAAAGCAAGATATGATGCATAAAAAGATAAACATCACATGCAATCAATATAAGTGATATGATATGGCCATCATCATCTTGTGCTTGTGATCTCCATCTCCGAAGCACCGTCATGATCACCATCGTCACCGGCGCGACACCTTGATCTCCATCGTAGCATCGTTGTCGTCTCACCAATCTTATGTTTCTACGACTATCGCTACTGCTTAGTGATAAAGTAAAGCATTACAGGGCGATTGCATTGCATACAATAAAGCGACAACCATATGGCTCCTGCCAGTTGCCGATAACTCGGTTACAAAACATGATCATCTCATACAATAAAATTTAGTATCATGCCTTGACCATATCACATCACAACATGCCCTGCAAAAACAAGTTAGACGTCCTCTACTTTGTTTGTTGCAAGTTTTACATGGCTGCTACGGGCTTAAGCAAGAACCAATCTCACCTACGCATCAAAACCATAATGATAGTTTGTCAAGTTGATGTCGTTTTAACCTTCGCAAGGACCGGGCATAGCCACACTCGGTTCAACTAAAGTTGGAGAAACTGACACCCGCCAGCCACCTGTGTGCAAAGCACGGCGGTAGAACTAGTCTCGCGTAAGCGTACGCTTAATGTCGGTCCGGGCCGCTTCATCCAACAATACCGCCGAACCAAAGTATGACATGCTGGTAGGCAGTATGACTTATATCGCCCACAACTCACTTGTGTTCTACTCGTGCAAATAACATCAAACCATAAAAACCTAGGCTCGGATACCACTATTGGGGAACGTAGTAATTTCAAAAAAATTCCTACGCACACGCAAGATCATGGTGATGCATAGCAACGAGAGGGGAGAGTGTTGTCTACGTACCCTCGTAGACCGAAGCGGAAGCGTTGACGCAACGTAGAGGAAGTATTCGTACGTCTTCCCGGTCCAACCGATCCAAGAACCGTTACTCCGGCACCTCTGAGTTCTTAGCACACGTTCAGCTCGATGACGCTCCCCGGGCTTCGATCCAGCAAAGCTTCGGGGATGAGTTTCGTCAGCACGACGGCATGATGACGATGATGATGTTCTACCGACGCAGGGCTTCGCCTAAGCACCGCAACGATATGACCGAGGTGGAATATGGTGGAAGGGGGCACCGCACACGGCTAAGGAACGATCACGAAGATCAACTTGTGTGTTCTAGGGTGCCCCCCTGCCCCCGTATATAAAGGAGGGAGGGGGAGGTGCGGCCGGCCCCCATGGGGTGCGCCTGGAGGCGTCCTACTCCCACCGGGAGTAGGACTCCCCCCTCTCTTGCCTTGTTGGAGAAGGAAAGGGGGAGGGAGAAGAGGAAAGGGGGGCGCCGCCCCCCCTTCCTTGTCCTATTCGGACTAGGGGGGAGGGGGCGCGCGGCCTGCCGTGGCCGGCCCCTCTCTTCTCCCTTATGGCCCATGAAGGCCCATTAACCCCCCGGGGGGTTCCGGTAACCCCTAGGTACTCCGATAAAATGCCGATTTCACCCGAAACGATTCCGATGTCCAAATATAGGCTTCCAATATATCGATCTTTATGTCTCGACCATTTCGAGACTCCTCGTCCTGTCCGTGATCACATCCGGAACTCCGAACTACCTTCGGTACATCAAAATGTATAAACTCATAATAATTGTCATCGTAACATTAAGCGTGCGGACCCTACGGTTCGAGAACAATCTAGATATGACCGAGACACGTCTCCGGTCAATAACCAATAGCGGGACCTGGATGCCCATATTGGCTCCGGCATATTCTACGAAGATCTTTATCGGTCAGACCGCATAACAACATACGTTGTTCCCTTTGTCATCGGTATGTTACTTGCCCGAGATTCGATCGTCGGTATCCAATACCTAGTTCAATCTTGTTGCCGGCAAGTCTCTTTACTCGTTCCGTAATACATCATCTCACAACTAACATATTAGTTGTAATGCTTGCAAGGCTTATGTGATGTGCATTACCGAGAGGGCCCAGAGATACCTCTCCGACTATCGAAGTGACAAATCCTAATCTCGAAATACGCCAACCCAACAAGTACCTTTGGAGACACCTGTAGAGCACCTTTATAATCACCCAGTTACGTTGTGATGTTTGGTAGCACACAAAGTGTTCCTCCGGTAAACGGGAGTTGCATAATCTCATAGTCATAGGAACATGTATAAGTCATGAAGAAAGCAATAGCAACATACTAAACGATCGGGTGCTAAGCTAATGGAATGGGTCATGTCAATCAGATCATTCAACTAATGATGTGACCTCGTTAATCAAATAACAACTCTTTGTTCATGGTTAGGAAACATAACCATCTTTGATTAACGAGCTAGTCAAGTAGAGGCATACTAGTGACACTCTATTTGTTTATATATTCACACATGTATTATGTTTCTGGCTAATACAATTCTAGCATGAATAATAAACATTTATCATGATATATGAGGAAATAAATAATAACTTTATTGTTGCCTCTAGGGCATATTTCCTTCACATATAATATCAGAAATGCTACAGAGCTCCCACTCACTTTCTTGTAAATACAGGCTTCTCCAAAAGTCTGTATAAAACCAAATGCTTTGATCACACTATCAAAGCGTTTATTCCAACTCCGAGAGGCTTGCACCAGTCCATAAATGGATCGCTGGAGCTTGCACACTTTGTTAGCTCCCTTTGGATTGACAAAACCTTCCGGTTGCATCACCTCGTCTTTCGCGCCACCTCCATTCCCACACCGCCGTCTTCACCTGCACCACCGGAAGAGCATCATCATCAACGTTTCCTTGGATGAAGCTGCGGCCTAATCAGCGCCACCAAAGAGGTTGTACACTAATCACCGCATTTTCTTCTTGATTCGATCTCACGGTGCTGCCGGCGCTCGGTCCCGAGACGACACGACGCGGCTCCATCCACGGCGGCGTCGCCGGCCACTTCCTCCATGGCGTCGCTGATGTCTACTACACAACCTTCTTCTTGTAGACGTTGTTGGGCCTGCAAGTGCACAGGTTTGTAGGACAGTAGCAAATTTCCCTCAAGTGGATGACCTAAGGTTTATCAATCCGTGGGAGGCGTAGGATGAAGATGGTCTCTCTCAAGCAACCCTGCAACCAGATAACAAAGAGTCTCTTGTGTCCCAACACACCCAATACAATGGTAAATTGTATAGGTGCACTAGTTCGGCAAAGAGATGGTGATACAAGTGCAATATGGATGGTAGATATAGGTTTTTGTAAACTGAAAATATAAAAACAGCAAGGTAGCGAGTGGTAAAAGTGAGCGTAAACGGTATTGCAATGATAGGAAACAAGGCCTAGGGTTCATACTTTCACTAGTGCAAGTCCTCTCAACAATAGTAACATAATTGGATCATATAACTATCCCTCAACATGCAACAAAGAGTCACTCCAAAGTCACTAATAGCGGAGAACAAACGAAAAGATTATGGTAGGGTACGAAACCACCTCAAAGTTATTCTTTCCAATCAATCCGTTGGGCTATTCCTATAAGTGTCACAAACAGCCCTAGAGTTCGTACTAGAATAACACCTTAAGATACAAATCAACCAAAACCCTAATGTCACCTAGATACTCCAATGTCACCTCAAGTATCCGTGGGCATGATTATACGATATGCATCACACGATCTCAATTCATCTATTCAAACCAACACATAGAACCTCAAAGAGTGCCCAAAGTTTCTACCGAAGAATCATGACGAAAACGTGTGCCAACCCCTAAGCATAGGTTCATGGGTGGAACCCGCAAGTTGGTCACCAAAACATACATCAAGTGGCACGTGATATCCCATTGTCACCACAGATACGCACGGCAATACATACATCAAGTGTTCTCAAATCCTTAAAGACTCAATCCGATAAGATAACTTCAAAGGGAAAAATCAATCCATTACAAGAGATAAGAGGGGGAGAAGAAACATAAGATCCAACTATAATAGCAAAGCTCGCGATACATCAAGATCGTGCCAAATCAAGAACACGAGAGAGAGAGAGAGAGAGAGAGAGAGAGAGAGAGAGAGAGAGATCAAACACATAGCTACTGGTACATACCCTCAGCCCCGAGGGAACTACTCCCTCCTCGGTATGGAGAGCGCCGGGATGATGAAGATGGCCACCGGTGAGGGTTCCCCCCTCCGGCAGGGTGCCGGAATAGGGTCCCGATTAGGTTTTTGGTGGCTACAGAGGCTTGCGGCGGCGGAACTCCAGATCTAATCTCTCTTCTGGAAGTTTTAGGTAAATGATTAAAAAGATAATTTTTGATGTGGAATGCTAGTTGGCAAAATTTCAATTGATATGAATATTCAGATCCGAAAGATTCAAAACAAAAGTTCATATTGATATAAAAATAATAATACTTCAAGCATTCTAACTAAGCAATTATGTCTTCTCAAAATAACATGGCCAAAGAAAGTTCATCCCTACAAAATCATATAGTTTAGTCATGCTCCATTTTCGTCACACAAGAATGCTCTCATCATGCACAACCCCGATGACAAGCCAAGCAATTGTTTCATACTCTAGTAATCTCAAACTTATAAACCTTCACGCAATACATGAGCGCGAGCCATGGATATAGCACTATGGGTGGAATAGAATATGATGATGGGGGTTATGTGGAGAAGACAAAAAAGGAGAAAGTCTCACATCAACGAGGCTAATCAATGGGCTATGGAGATGCCCATCGATTGATGTTAATGCGAGGAGTAGGGATTGCCATGCAACGGATGCACTAGAGCTATAAATGTATGAAAGCTCAACAAAAGAAACTAGTGGGTGTGCATCCAACTTGCTTGCTCACGAAGACCTAGGGCACTTGAGGAGGCCCATTGTTGGAATATACAAGCCAAGTTCTATAATGAAAAATTCCCACTAGTATATGAAAGTGATAACTCAAGAGACTCTCTATATGAAGAACATGGTGCTACTTTGAAGCACAATATATGAGACTCGCTATATCATGGTGCTACTTTGAAGCACAAGTGTGGAAAAAAAGGATAGTAGCATTGTCCCTTTTATTTTTTTTATTTTTTTTGTGCCTTCTTTTTTTGGCCTTTCTCTTTTTTTGAGACAATGCTCTATTGAATGATGATCATCACACTTCTATTTATTTACAACTCAATGATTACAACTCGATACTAGAACAAAGTATGACTCTATATGAATGCCTCCGGCGGTATACCGGGATATGCAATGAACCAAGAGTGACATGTATGAAAGAATTATGAACGGTGGCTTTGCCACAAATACTATGTCAACTACATGATCATGCTAAGCAATATGACAATGATGAATGTGTCATGATGAACGGCATGGTGGAAAGTTGCATGGCAATATATCTCGGAATGGCTATGGAAAATGCCATAATACGTAGGTATGGTGGCTGTTTTGAGGAACATATAGGGAGGTTTATGTGTGAAAGAGCGTATCATATCACGGGGTTTGGATGCACCGGCGAAGTTTGCACCAACTCTCAATGTGAGAAAGGGCAATGCACGGTACCGAAGAGGCTAGCAATGATGGAAGGGTGAGTGTGCGTATAATCCATGGACTCAACATTAGTCATAAAGAACACATATACTTATTGCAAAAATCTACAAGCCATCAAAACCCAAAGCACTACGTGCATGCTCCTAGGGGGATAGATTGGTAGGAAAAGACCATCGCTCGTCCCCGACCGCCACTCATAAGGAGGACAATCAAATAACACCTCATGTTTCAAATTTGTTACATAACGTTTACCATACGTGCATGCTACGGGACTTGCAAACTTCAACGCAAGCATTTCTCAAATTCACAACTACTCAACTAGCACAACTTTGATATCACTACCTCCATATCTCAAAACAATCATCAATCATCAAACTTCTCTTTGTATTCAAACACACTCATAAGAATTCTTACAAATCTTTTATGCTTAGCATATTAGGATTTTAAGCAAATTACCATGCTATTTAAGTCTCTCAAAATAACATAAGTGAAGCATGAGAGTTCAGCTATTTCTTCAAAATAAAACTACCAACGTGCTCTAAAAGATATAAGTGAAGCACTAGAGCAAACAACAAACTACTTCGAAAGATATAAGTGAAGATCAATGAGTAGTTGAATAATTATGCAACTATGTGAAGACTCTCTAACATTTAAGGATTTAAGATCTTGATACTTTATTCAAACAGAAAGCAAGGCTAAAGAAAATAAAATGACGCTCCAAGCAAAACACATATCATGTGGTGAATAAAAATATAGCTCCAAGTAAAGTTACCGATGAACAAAGACGAAAAAGGGGATGCCTTCCGGGGCATCCCCAAGCTTAGACGCTTGGTTATCCTTGAATATTACCTTGGGGTGCCTTGGGCATCCCCAAGCTTAGGCTCTTGCCACTCCTTATTCCATAGTCCATCGAATCTTTACCCAAAACTTGAAAACTTCACAACACAAAACTTAACAGAAAACTCGTGAGCTCCGTTAGCGAAAGAAAACAAAAAAACTACTTCAAGGTACTGTAATGAACTCATTCTTTATTTATATTGTTGTTAAACCTACTGTATTCCAACTTCTCTATGGTTTATAAACTATTTTACTAGCCATAGATTCATCAAAATAAGCAAGCAACACAATGAAAACAGAATCTGTCAAAAACAGAACAGTCTGTAGTAATCTGCAACTAATGAAAACTTCTGTAACTCAAAAAATTCTAAAATAAATTGGTGGCCCTGAGGAATTTGTCTACTAATTATCTGCAACTATAATCAACTAAATAGCACTCTCCAGTAAAAAGTTCTAGCTAATCTCGTGAGCGCTAAAGTTTCTGTTTTTTACAGCATGATCATAAAGACTTCACCCAAGTCTTCCCAAAGGTTCTACTTGGCACACACTAATTAAAACATAAAACCACATCTAAACAGAGGCTAGATGGATTACTTATTCCTAAACAGAAGCAAAAAGCAAGAAACTAAAATAAAATTGGGTTGCCTCCGAACAAGCGCTATCGTTTAACGCCCCTAGCTAGGCATGATGATTTCAATGATGCTCACATAAAAGATAGGAATTGAAACATAAAGAGAGCATCATGAAGAATATGACTAGCGCATTTAAGTCTAACCCACTTCCTATGCATAGGGATTTTGTGAGCAAACAATTTATGGGAACAATAGTCAACTAGCATAGGAAGGCAAAACAAGCATAACTTCAAAACTTTAAGCACATAGAGAGGAAAGCTGATATTATTGCAATTCCTACAAGCATATATTCCTCCCTCATAATAATTTTCAGTAGCATCATGAATGAATTCAACAATATAACCAGCAACTAAAGCATTCTTTTCATGATCTACAAGCATAGAATTTTTACTACTCTCCACATAAGCAAAACTCTTCTCATGAATAATAGTGGGAGCAAACTCAACAAAATAACTATCATATGATTGGGAATTAAGATCAAGATGACAAGTTTCATGGTTATAATTATTCTTTATAGCATAGGTGTCATCACAATATTCATCATAGATAGGAGGCATGCTTTCATCATAGTAAATTTGCTCATCAAAGCTTGGGGGACAAAAAATATCATCTTCATCAAAAATAGCTTCCCCAAGCTTGTGGCTTTGCATATCATTAGAATCATGGATATTCAAAGAATTCGTACTAACAAAATTGCAATCATGCTCATCATTCAAAGATTTAGTGCCAAACATTTTAAAGATATCTTCTTCTAGCACTTTAGCACAATTATCCTTTCCATCATACTCACGAAAGATATTAAAAAGGTGAAGCGTATGAGCTAAACTCAATTCCATTTTTTATTATAATTTTCTTTTATAAACTAGACTAGTGCTAAAACAAGAAACAAAAAGATTCGATTGCAAGATCTAAAGATATACCTTCAAGAACTCACCTCCCCGGCAACGGCGCCAGGAAAGAGCTTGATGTCTACTGCACAACCTTCTTCTTGTAGACGTGGTTGGGCCTGCAAGTGCAGAGGTTTGTAGGACAGTAGCAAATTTCCCTCAAGTGGATGACCTAAGGTTTATCAATCTGTGGGAGGCGTAGGATGAAGATGGTCTCTCTCAAGCAACCCTGCAACCAAATAACAAAGAGTCTCTTGTGTCCCCAACACACCCAATACAATGGTAAATTGTATAGGTGCACTAGTTCGGCGAAGAGATGGTGATACAAGTGCAATATGGATGGTAGATATAGGTTTTTGTAAACTGAAAATATAAAAACAGCAAGGTAGTAAGCAGTAAAAGTGAGCTTAAACGGTATTGCAATGATAGGAAACAAGGCCTAGGGTTCATACTTTCACTAGTGCAAGTCCTCTCAACAATAATAACATAATTGCATCATATAACTATCCCTCAACATGCAACAAAGAGTCACTCCAAAGTCACTAATAGTGGAGAACAAACGAAGAGATTATGGTAGGGTACGAAACCACCTCAAAGTTATTCTCTCCAATCAATCCGTTGGGCTATTCCTATAAGTGTCACAAACAGCCCTAGAGTTCGTACTAGAATAACACCTTAAGATACAAATCAACCAAAACCCTAATGTCACATAGATACTCCAATGTCACCTCAAGTATCCGTGGGCATGATTATACGATATGCATCACACAATCTCAATTCATCTATTCAAACCAACACATAGAACCTCAAAGAGTGCCCAAAGTTTCTACCGGAGAATCACGACGAAAACGTGTGCCAACCCCTATGCATAGGTTCATGGGCGGAACCCGCAAGTTGGTCACCAAAACATACATCAAGTGGCACGTGATATCCCATTGTCACCACAGATACGCACGGCAAGACATACATCAAGTGTTCTCAAATCTTTAAAGACTCAATCCGATAAGATAACTTCAAAGGGAAAACTCAATCCATTACAACAGAGAAGAGGGGGAGAAGAAACATAAGATCCAACTATAATAGCAAAGCTCGTGATACATCAAGATCGTGTCAAATCAAGAACATGAGACAGAGAGATCAAACACATAGCTACGGGTACATACCCTCATCCCCGAGGGAACTACTCCCTCCTCGTCATGGAGAGCGCCGGGATGATGAAGATGGCCACCGGTGAGGGTTCCCCCCTCCGGCAGGGTGCCGAAACAGGGTCCCGATTAGGTTTTTGGTGGCTACAGAGGCTTGCGGCGGCGGAACTACAGATCTAATCTCTCTTCTGGAAGTTTTAGGATACGTAGGTATATATGGGTGCAAGGGGTACGTCGATGGAGCTGCGGGGGCCCCACGAGGCAGGGGCGCGCCCTAGGGGGGTGGGCGCGCCCCCCACCCTCGTGGCCAGCTCCCGTATCTTCTGACGTAGAGTCCAAGTTTATCTGGTGGGTTTCCTTCCAAAAATAACTTCTCTAGTTGATTTCGTTCCGTTTTGACTCCGTCTGATATTCCTTTTCCTCGAAACACTGAAATAGGCTTAAAACAGCAAATCTGGGCTGGGCCTCCGGTTAATAGGTTAGTCCCAAAAATAATATAAAAGTGGATAATAAAGCCCAATATTGCCTAAAACAGTAGATAATATAGCATGGAGCAATCAAAAATTATAGATACGTTGGAGACGTATCAGTCGCTCCCTCGGCGGCGACGTCCACATCAGTAGATCTCGCTCACGCTCCTGCTCTGCTCTTGCTCTCGGTCCCCTGCCTGGTCTGCTCTTGCTATTGCTCGCTCGCGATTTTGCTCTCGCTCTTGCTCTTGCTTGCGATGCTGCTCCGATTTAGCTACACTTCAGTCGACTAAATCAACTTTTGGGTCAGTCAATTTTCATGGGGGGGGGCTCGCCGGGTGAAGGAAGAACCATCCACAACGGGGAGGGGGCTCGTCGGAGAGGTACCCCACTATCTATCTTAGGGTTCAGGATGGGGGCGGTGGTCGCCGACGGTGGAGGGGCGTTGGCGGGGCGGTGGCGTGGGGATCGCCGGAGAAAAAGCTCGGCACGGGGGGGCCTAGAGGGATGGCCGGGGTGGCGGCGGACCGGCGGTGGGGAGTGTTTTCAGGGCGGGCGGGGCGGCGCACCGCCGGCTGCTGGCGGCGGGGGCTGCTGTTTGGCCGGTGGTGGCTGGCGGCTCAGGGGATGGAGGTTGAAGATGAATCGCAGGCCCTTGATTTCGTATCCAACGGCTGCAAAATCGACTGACCAGAGAAGAAAAACTCAGTCGACCGACGTGTAGCCTCACCTTGCTAGTGCGTTTGGTTTCGACAGCAAAATTCAGTTTCGACAGTTAAGTTCAGTTTCGACAGTTAAGTTCAGAGATGAGCGGCTGATGTATTTTACATCTAGCACTTTGTGGTTATGTATTTTACGTCATGTATTGGAGATGCTATTAGAATTTCACTCAGATTAACGTTGTTCGTTGTCTCTCTTGTCCTGCTTCAGCCTCAGCGTCGTACAACTCACCGGAGCTGCTCCAACGACGAAACCCTCCATCACAGCGGAGCAGTACCTCGGGCTCCATCTCCAGACGCCTAAGATCTTCTTCCCCTCCTCCGACAGCAAAGTCAGTTGGAGCATCCTCACCGGCCAACCCAATCACGCTGAGATCGACATGGGTTCGCCAAAGAGGTTGTACACTTGTTGCATCTCTTTTTTACTCTACATGTTATATATATTGTCCACTGAGAACACGAATTTGTTCCTTTAGTGTCTCCTTGAAAGAAAAAATGTAGGAATTTTAATTTTCACTTGTCCTCCTTTTCAAATTCCTATTCATGAAGCACAAGACTAAGAGATAGTAGCATAATAGCATTATAATCGTACATTTTCTTGTGGTTTGACTTCATCTCACCATGCTTCTTTGCATCCTATGATCTTCCAATTGTTGTGAATCAAACACCCAGATTGGCAGAAATCCTGTGTTTTTAAATTCTCAGTTTTGCACGTGCATTCCTATCCTATTCCTGTCTATTTCCTATACCTGCATTGTTGGAATCCTCCAATTCAAATGAGCCCTTACAGAATTACTTCTCTTATAGATAGTTGTCAAAGAAAACCTTGCGTGGTTTGTCGCGCTCCTGTTGCGCCGTCGTCCACCCCAGCTCAGCTGCTCCAACGACAGAAGGGTCCAGCATAGCAGGGATCCGGCCTCCAGACTATCTTTCGCCACCTCAGTTCTTCTTCCCCGCCGCTGGCAGCCATGAAAACTGCGTTACCATCATCAACCGAGCAGATGACCTCGAGGACTACACGGGTCCGCAAGAGAGGTTGCACTCTTTCGTGTCTGCTTACGTTATGCATCGCTTAATATTACATGCTACTTTATCGTCCTGTTCACTGATTAGACTCTGAGCCAGCTCCAAACTAATGGTCAAACTTGAGTTTTTAAATGGTTGTGGGGTACATATCGGGGCCGCTATCAATAGTATATATCTACTATCTGGTTAATCTCTGGTGTCTACTATGAGTTTCATGTTGGACGGGAAACAAACAGTAAAGAAGCCATTATCTGTATTTTTTAACTAAAGCCATTATTTGCCTGCTATTATTGGTTTTGGGTCTATCCATAGGTTGCTACCCATCACTCTGGATTTCTGCATGCACTCCTTACATAATCTCACTATGTTTTCTTCCTATGCATGACAGTTATTGTAAACAATGGAACTGAACATGTAGAGCAAAAGAGACGAGCCTTGCGTGGCAATAAAATTTCATGCAGACGTCGCTCCATGGTAGGCGCAAAGGCAGCCTGTCGGTGTCAAAACCGGCGGATCGGTAGGGGTCCCAAACTGTGCGTCTAGGCTGGATGGTAACAGGAGGCAAGGGACATGAAGTTTTACCCAGGTTCAGGCCCTCTCGATGGAGGTAAAACCCTACTTCCTGCTTGATTAATATTGATGATATGGGTAGTACAAGAGTAGATCTACCACGAGATCAAGGAGGCTAAACCCTAGAAGCTAGCCTATGGTATGATTGTTGTATGTTGGAGTTGTTTATCGACTAGCCTGGCCCTGATTAATATAATGCACTAGAGGCCTAGGTTAACAAGAGTCCTAGCCGAATACGCCGGTGGGGAGAAGTCCTTGTCTTGATCGCCAAGTCTTGTGGAATCTTCCTTGTATGCGGCAGCTGTCCGAACTGGCCCATGAGTATACGGCCACGGGGGTCCTCGGCCCAATCTAATAGATTGGGAGACGACGTGGTGAGTACCCCCTAGTCCAGGACACCGTCAGTAGCCCCCTGAACCGGTCTTCAAGTTAGGGACGCTCCTCGATTCTTTCGAACTGTTCTTCATCTTCGGTCGTCGGTCTTGAAAACTGGTTCAACAAATCTTCTTTATCTTCGATCTTGAGGATCGCCGAAATGCATTCGACGGGTTTACACGTCGGGTATCCGAGGAGCCCCTTTAAGTTTCCGGCCTTTATCAATGCCTTGTTTATTTTTATGCCACACCTCGGGTTTGAAGTTGTTCCCGGGAGGCAGTGTCCTCTTGCGTCCGAGCTCCAACGTCGGACTGCATTCGAGGTATCTTTTGCAGCCGAGCACCAACGCCGGATCGCTTCCCAGCTCTAATGCCGGAATATATCCGAGCTCCAACGCTGGACTATGTATCCGAGCTCCAACGCCGGACTGTATCCGAGGTGTCGTAAATCACCTTGGTTCAAAGAAGTTTGAAGGAGTTTTAGCCGAGCTTAATGCCTGAAATGCCCTCTATGGAGTCGGCCACTAGCGCCCAAGCTTTATGCCGGACTGCTTCCGAGGTGGTGCACCACCCCGAGTGTGGGCCGATTTTTGTCAATATTTTTGATTGGTGCAATTTATTCTCTGCCGAGATATATAGCCAGGAGCCCTCAAGGTGGATATCGGTCTAAAACCCGAGATTCACATGAAGGATGACATAAGACCGCTGATCCCAGTAGCCGCTGAGACTCAGGTCGATTTGCAAAATCGGCCTGAGGATCAAGTCCTAGCTCGGCAGAATACTTCGGGACACTAAAAGCGGCGTGCTCAGTCCTCGAGACTCAGGTTGGGTGCGGCCGACCAACCTGAGGGTCAAAATCTCCTCTGAAACTATATTGCACATAAAATTTTCTGCATTGGACAAGCAATGCAGTAGCCCCCGAGACACTGGTCGGGTGGCAACACCAGATCAGGGGATCGATGTGCCCCTTTAATATGTTTAAATAATAAGCCCGAAGCCCAGTAGCCCCCGAGCCTTAATGCGGGCACGGGTGGCCGAATTAAGGATCGATATCCATAGTAAAATCACAAATTGTGTGTAATGACTCTATGTATCCAAGTACATTACATCATTTAATGCTCGGATCCGCATTGTACAAAACTTTGTTGACCGACCATCGGCTTCCACCTCCTCGGCCAGTAGCCGAGGAGTGTTTGTCTTACTTTATAAAGCCTTTATGAGGACGACAAACAAGGCAATCTGGCCATACGGTTTTATAAACAAAGGTACGCGGAGAGATATGTTATATTACTGTTTAATATAAGAAATGTCTTCCAAAGAAAATAGTCCCGCTATCGGTTCCTTTCTTTGGGTTGTCATGCTAAGCATGATCATAAAACCTCAGCTCCAACGTAAGAGAAAAATATCGAGGATTTAGTTTGGGAGGCTAGTTAAAAGCCCCCGGCAGTGTTCGGCGACAGTCGAGGTCAAGCCGTAAACACTTCGGCCAATGTTATGAACGGCCTGTTATTTAACATAGTCATCGGATCGCTGACCAGTTTACGCTTATTGTGACAGTCAGTTTTCGGCTTTCTCCACTAAGGTGCTTAACCATGTGAGGTGGAAGCACAATCGCAGTGGTTCTCCCTTTGCACGCCCAGCCGAACAAAACGGAACGTAGGAAGCAAGTGCAGGAGCCGGGCAACCCAACTATTGACCGAAGACACAATTCAAAACCGATGCATATATAGCAATATCTGAGAATGTTTTTGCCGAATCCCTAAAAGTTGTCCGGCGTTGCACTGCGAGACTAATGCTGGAAAAGCACATATAGTTTAAAAGTGCCAAAAAGCTTGGAAAACCAAGAAACGTCAGTAAAAACATGACGTCCGAACAATATCAAGTGTTCGGTGCCAATCCGAAAATTGGTCTTAGAAAAAAGAAGTGCTTCTGTCCTACTTTAACATGATACATCCTATCTCAAGACTTCGAGCGGGTCAGCCTACGGCTTCAACCTCCTATCCCGAGGGCGGAGTACTTCTCATCAGGCCAGTTTAGCAAATTAAACTCTAGCGGCTTTGAGAGAGAAATTAGGCTCCCCGGCTAGTGACCGCACACTCGTGTCAAAAAAAGGAGTGATAAATAATAATAATAAAACTTTGCAACGACTAAGAAGAAGAACACTTATTATAAAACAGCTCAAATAAACTTAAGAGCCCCCAAGTGACTTGGGTAGGAGAATGATTGCATGTACCGAAGTACTTATATCATATCTATGTTCAACCGAACTTTAAACGCATCTTAACCGACCGTCGGCTTCTCCCTCTTCGGTCAAGGATCGAAAAGTGTTATGTACTCCATCGGTCGAGAATATCGACGGTGTTTCCAATAACCAGGCAATCAAGCCATAAGGCTGTAACAGACAAAGCGCGCTCAGGGAACTGATGCTATATTACTGCAAAGTGTAAGAAGCATCTTCGAAGAAAATAGTACCCCTACCGATACCTTTCTTCGGTGCTCATTGTTATTATGAGACTTGTGCAATAGATTTTTTGTACTCATGAGTTCCGTTGTGTGCCGACCATCATTGAAAACTATAAGAGCGCTAGCTTTCGGCTTCACCCAGTCTGAGGTCCGGCTCGGGCGACCTGATCGTGATAATCGCAGAGGTGCTCCCTTTAATCCCTAGCCGAACAATCGGGAACGTAGGGGTAAACATAGGAGCGAGGCAACCCAGCTTGCAAATCGCTTAAGTCAATATGGTGCATATTGTGGCGTAATACACGAACAAGGAATGAAGCCGTACAAGTATAATCATATGCAACAGGAAAAGCTTCATAAAGGAAGCCCCCAAGTAAACGGGGTATTTGAATTTATACGTCACAAACAAAGTTTGGACAAGGAAAAGAAAATTACAAGCAATTTTTTCCAACAAAGTATAACGCTTGGTCGAACAGAACACAAGTTAGAAATTAAAGCTTTGAGCATGAAAGCGACTTAGCTGGTTAATGTGTTCGAAGTTCGAGCTTGATGCGATATCCCCCAAGCCGGTCCCGAGGTGGCGGAGCGGAGAGCTCGAAATGCCGAAGTGGTGACATAGCACGGTCGATGCAGACCGGCAGAGTGACGCTGAAGACCCCGGATCATTTTCCTGTGCACAAAAATAGTGCAAACGGGAGATAATAGTAATAATGATAATTAAAAAAATCATTGCATAATGAATAATTTATGCAAAGTGAGTAATAAAAGAAATATGGCCTGGCGCTGAAGTCAATGTCGATGCAGGGCGTCGGCGTGATGCGGTAAAGGCGTGGAAAAGCCTGAATTCGCAGGTCGGTCCGAGCTCCGGATGCGGCGTTCGCCGGACTATGTACGGAAACTGACCGAACCACCATGCGACTGTCGTGAATGCGGCCACCATTTGATAGACCTATGTACATATGATGGACAAACCAGAGTAATAATTCCTTGGAAAAAATGAACCCAAACAAGCAAAAAATATTAGGGATTGATAGCACCTGGTTTATTTGTTGTAGCAATCCGAAGGAAGGTGATTCCCAAAATTGGGACTCGCTCCGCACATCCATTGCCTGATGGGCGATAAAACAACGGCATGGCAATGCTGGTAAAGGTTGGCTCGCCGAGGCAAAGCCCTCGACCCAGCTAACGTGACGGAGCTGGTCGGCTAGTGACGGCGAAGTGTCCGGAGTAGGTTGATGAAGAGATGGCGAAGCCCCCGGTCCAGCCGAGATGTCGAAGTAGGTCGGCGTGATGGACACCAGCTTGAAAAGGCGATAGTGCGGCCCTGTCGATGCAGGTCGTGACGTGGTCGATGCCGGCTTGGTGAAGCAACCGTGCGGCGATGCCGGTATGCCCGCTCCGTGTAATCCGTGGGGCAGCGATGTTGGTGAGGTTTTATCCTTCGCGATGCCGGACTCTTGTTCGGCTTGCCGAGATGATGATCCGAAGAAGTTGAGCTCGGCTCAACAAAGTGACGTCGTGTCTTAGCGCAGGTCGGCAGCCGTGGAGTAATATTGCCGGACTGGTTTGACACCAGCATGATGTTGAAGATCATGTTCAAAAGATCTTAAAGTTAGTGGGATGTGTTCGGGAACAAAACACAATACCCCATACAAAACTTCCTTCAAAAGGGATGTCCGAAATCCCGTTCATAGGAAAGATGAACTCGGGTCGGATTCGTTTTCGCGCAGAAAACACATCTGAAAAGTGATGCACTAATCGGAAGGTTCCCGGAGTTTGGACGGTCGGATCGAGCTGAAATTTTGAGAGGTGGTAGATATGGAAATTCCACAGCCGATCAACGGTTGGATCTTCCAAAGGACGTCCGAGCTAGAAGCTGGACACCACGCCCTAAGCTCATCCAAATTCCCGTCCAGATTTGACAGGGCTCCGGTATATCGTGAATTGCCAGAGATTCCTCCATCAGAACTCGACGAAATTTTCCAGGGTTGTTGTAGACTCAATTCCGCACAATTCCACCAAAGCGATCGTCAAAGCGATACCCGAGGAGGTGGTGGCAGCAGATATGACTTCGCTGTCCAAAAAAACAGCACGGTCGCTTGAGGGCAATGTTGACGTTGAGCCCCCGAGCTCCATGGATGATTCCTACATGATCTTGATAGAGATCGGAGTTGATGTTTGATGAAGGCCCTCGTCCGAACATGGTGATCCGAACATGGGGCGCAATTCTTGGTCGAACCAAGGTGACCAGTCGAGCTGGTGACGAAGATGCCGAAGTCGCAGTTGATCTGCAGGCGAGCCATCGATCCTTTTGTCGATCACACAGCGGAACTCTCAATGAAAGCACCAATGTCGGCGTCAAAACCGGCGGATCTCGGGTAGGGGGTCCCGAACTGTGCGTCTAGGCCGGATGGTAACAGGAGGCAAAGGACACGATGTTTTACCCAGGTTCGGGCCCTCTCGATGGAGGTAAAACCCTACTTCCTGCTTGATTAATATTGATGATATGGGTAGTACAAGAGTAGATCTACCACGAGATCAAGGAGGCTAAACCCTAGAAGCTAGCCTATGGTATGATTGTTGTATGTTGGAGTTGTTTATCGACTAGCCTGGCCCTGGTTTATATAATGCACCAGAGGCCTAGGTTAACAAGAGTCCTAGCCGAATACGCCGGTGGGGAGAAGTCCTTGTCTTGATCGCCAAGTCTTGTGGAATCTTCCTTGTATGCGACAGCTGTCCGAACTGGCCCATGAGTATACGGCCACGGGGGTCCTCGGCCCAATCTAATAGATTGGGAGACGACTTGGTGAGTACCCCCTAGTCCAGGACACCGTCACAGCCCCCCTCCACGCATTTCGGATTGTAATCGAGAGGAAGATATCTGTTCTGAGGGGGATTCAAAAGGAGAAGACAACTCCTATTTACCCCCTGAGGTCTTCGCTCTAACTTGGCATGTTGATGTTGGTTATATCATGCATATGGTGTCTTGTATTGCTTACTTTATACATCAAATATGTCATCTTCTTAGTTTAGACATCCTTTGTGTGAATGCCATATGTTTAGTTTATTCATCGTTTATGTGAATTATGCAACGCCATGTTGTTTAGCCAAGCATCATATATGTGAATTTTGCAATGCCATCCTGCTTAGCCAGTCATCTTATATGTAAATTATATTAGGTCATCCTTTTTTTCATTACATATTACATTTGTCAACAATGTTAGTACATTCAACTGCTCTCCGTGTGCATCAGCCATTTGACACGGCGATGGCAAATTCTTGAGTGAAAACAAGGTCTTCAGAGCAGACTATGCTATCTGACGAAGCGCATATCTCGCTGGTTATGGATAGCTCCTCACAGGAGGATTCAGAGACAGATGACCAGTCCTATCCCCCCCCCCCCGAGGTGTATGCTCTAACTTGGCAGGGTTATGTTGCTCATATCGTGCGTATGGTGTCTCGCATTGCTATGTCATTTGATTAGTTTAGACATGCTTTGTGTAAATGCCACATGTTCATTCTCTAATTACCATATATGTGAATTATGCATTGCCATCTTGTTGCAAGACATTATATATGTGAATTATACAATGCTATCTTGTTGCAAAGGCATTATATATGTGAATTATGCAATGCCATGTTGTTTAGCCAATCATCATGTATGTGAATTATATCATGCTATCATTTTTTTGTATTACGTGTTCCATTTGTCGACAACGTTTGTATATTCAACTACTCTTCCTGTGCATCAGCCATTTGAAGCAGTGATGGAAGTATCTGGAGTGAAAACAAGGTATTCAGATCAGACAATGCTACCTGCTGAAGCAGACATCTTGCTGGTTACAGAGAGCTCCTCAGAGGAGGATTCAGAGACTGATGACCAGTCTTATTTCCCCCCCTAAGGTCTATGCTCAAACTTGGCAGGGTTATATTACCCATGTCATGCATGTTGTCTTGCATTGCTTAGTTTTTACATCATATATGGATTGCCATCTGCTTACTTGCTTACTATATAAATCATATATTTGAATTATATCATGCCATCATGTTTACATAGTACATACACATCATCTATCTGAATTATGGCATGGCAACCCATTTAATAAAGACATCATATAGTTATATCATCTCATCCTGTTTAGTGTTTATAGTCATCATATTTTGAATTATGGCATTCTATCCGTGAATGTATGTGAATTATGGCATGCCAACCTATTTAATAAACACATTATATAGTTATGTCATGTCATCCTGTTTACATAGTCTCATATTTTGAACTATGTCTTTCCATCTTTTTTAGTTAGCCATCATAATGTGAAATTGTGTCATGCTATCCTGTTTAGTTAGCCATCATATATGTGAAATTGTGTCATGCTATCCTGTTTGGTTAGACAACATAAATATGAACTATTTCATGCCCTCTTTTATTCCCCACTATCCATTGCACCTGTCTATCATACAATGTCTATACTTTCAATTACTTTTCTTGTTTATCAGCCATTTGAATTGGAGAGCATGATGGCAGTATCTAAGGTAGTAACAACACGGTCTTCAGAAAAGATAGTGCTACCAGTTGATGCAGATAGAACCACGGTTGTACTTGCCCAAGGACCAGATCCACCACACATAACCCAGACTCTCGCAGATTGTACCCCTACCCAGTTGGACAGAGAACCAGCTACACCCCTTCTAAACCCAACCCCGGCAGATAGTAACCCAGTTCCAGTTGACACAACACCGTCTCCACCACAGATCACCCAAACACGAGAAGTTAGTAAGGGAATTGCAGTGCCCAAAGCACGAGGACCACCACTCCGAATCCCAACTCAACGCTTAAAGGAGAAGAAGATTTGTTCTCAGGTCAGGTTATGTAGCTATGGTTCATACTCCTTTGCTCTTGCATTACTGTATTTACTCATACCAACTATTTTCAAATTTGAAGGATGGAATTGAAACTCCAATGGCGCAACAGGTATGTTTTAAACCTGTTTCTTTAACTGGTTTGCTGTTGTAACCTGCTCTATGTTGATTTCAGTTTCAATTCAATAACAGTTATGTTCACATGTCATGCACATTACAAGTGTTGTTATTGCTCTATAGTTACCCACACTTATATTATGTCTATTCTGCTTTGTCTTGAACAAATATTATTTGAACTGTGTCTCTATCTTGATTTGGCAACAAAAACTAGAATTATATAGACCATAAAGTGACCATGGTACATAGATATATGTTTGTTTCATGTTGTTATCCTGTCCACTTTACTACTGAACTCATTTACCAAAATGAGTTTCATATACAACATGGTAAACATGTGATGTGTCTGCTTGTTTCTCTTTTAGAATGCGGACAAAATATTGGAGAACAGTATCGCGTTATCCAATGGTAAAGGAAGTAATGCAGATAAGTTTCAAGATAGTGAGACATCCTTGTTGGTCTCCAAGAAAGCTGATAAAAACTATCTTGACGACAGTGAGGGAACCCAAAAGTCCTGTCTTGATGTAGTGTTCGAGTTACTGGCCACTACTGCAGGCACAAGCTCTTCGAACTTGCTGCCTGAATCAGTTCGTCTTCTTGAGTCTCAACTTCAAGTTGAAAGACATCGATCAGATGTGTTGCGACAGGAAGCTGAAGGATTGAGGAAGTTCCTGCAGAATTCAGATGCATATTTTCTGGTGCAACAGCAAGCGCTGGAGGATTTAAGCGCCAAACAAGAGAAAGTTAATAAGCTTGCTAAGCATCTTGCCAGCATTATGGGTACCCAGGATATTGTTTCTTGAGATCTTCTGAAGTGGTTTCACTTCTGGATTTGTTTTGCTGCAGCGTTTATTTGCGCTGGTCGCCAACTTTGACAACTAGTGTATATGATATGCTGCTTTGTTCCCTATATTTGCACTGGTGGCGAACTTTGATGCCCAGTGGATGTAATATGTGTAATAGCCGTGATAGCCTAGCGTAGTTGCTTGCTTATTTATTTCCTTGTTATCTTGTTTATTTATTTGCTTGTAGTCATTGCAGTTCTTTTTCCGCGGTTAGCTAGTGGCTGCAATAACCTATTTTTTAAAACTAGGCTACAATAACCATGGGCTAATATTTACTGTAGTGACACTAGGCCTCCTACTGGCCGTAGAAATAGTGGGCCTTCTATGGGCCATAGAAACAATGGGCCTTCTACGGGCCGTAGAAACAATGGGCCTTCTGCGGGTCGTATCATCAATGGGCCTTCTGCGGGTCGTATCATCAATGGGCCTTATACGGGTCGTATGATCGATTGTCCAAACATGGGCCAAACAGACCGCATTATGGCCGTAAACGGGCTAGAGTTGGAATCGTCCGTTCATGGGCCGACCATAACGGGCCATCGTTAATAGGCCGTATTTGATGACGCTATGAAAACGGCCCAACGTATTAACGGACCACAAACGGGCCGACTGTAACCACGGGCTGAATTTGGCCCACAAGCAGAAAATGACAGTAACGGGTCGTAAGTAAACGAATGCTGGAAATGAGCCCAAGAATAAATGGGCTCTGAGAAGGCCGAAAGATAACATGGGCTGGAAACAGCCCAATGGAATAACGGGTCGTTAATGGGTATAAAGTGATACAATGTTCATTAGGGGCCAGTTTCACCACGGGCCGTTAATGGGTGTAAAGTGATACACTGTTCATTACGGGCCAGTTTCACCACAGGTCGTTAATAGGCCAAGAGTTACATAGGGCCTCATATGGGCCGAAAGACGTCATGGGCCATACATGCGCCAGAAGTGAAAACGGGCTGGAATCATATTGGATGGCCCAGATAACGCTACTGGGCCTAATTCGGATAGGGCGTAATGGGCCTTGGGTTAGCGGGCTGTAAATGGGCTATATGCGAACAGGCCGTTAACAGGCTTTCCATGGGTCGGCCCGCCACCTTTTGACCAAGTCAAACGGGTCGCCTTTTCACAGGAATGGGCCTCTGTTGGGCCGTGCCACTGTCGACGTATCATAGGCGCCTTCCGTCCAATGAGTGGATGACATCTGTCCCAACGATGAGCCGACACGTGTTTCCTCCAGCCAATGATGATTTTACACGTGGAAAATCCCCATTGGTCGGGGTTGTTAACGGTTTATCGGATCCAAAACCCGACCCGATAGCTTAACGGCGTTCCGTTACGGTGGATGCCACGTGTCGGTCACCCTTGACGAAAGCACTTCTGTGACACGCAATTTATCGTCATGGAAGTGGACACTTCCGTGATGATAATTTTGGTAATGTCATGGAACACTTCTACGACAGCACATGTATGACTATCTTGATTCTGTCATAAAGTCGTCATGTATGTACATGCATGACAAAAAATGCAACCTACTGTGACAAACACGTATCATCACGGAAGTGTATTTTTTTGTAGTGGAAGAAGGTGGGGTTTTGGCATGAAGATAGTGCCTTTGCCTCGAAGCACATATGTTGTATTTTTGTGTGAGTTTGGTATTTTGTGTTCTGTAGATTCGCTTATCATGTTAGGGTTTTGATGAAGAAGGTGGCCCAGTAGCTATAATCAATGTGAATGTGTAATTTATTTGAATGTGTGCAGTTCATGTTCAGTCCATGCACTGAATATATCTCCTTTTTTGTATGTAGTACATGTTCAGTTAAGTTAACTGAATTTGTGCAGCTCATGTCCAGTTAACTGAATCTTGCACTGAATATCTCTCTTTTTTGTATGTAGTGTGTGACTCAGCAATGGGACAGAGTGTTCACACTCCTTTCTTTACACTGGAACTGGAACACGGTGGTCTTTTCTGTGGAACTGTCAGTGCCCCAGAGTATTATAACTCTTCTTTGGAGGTCTTTGACTATGTTGATGCTTGCACATTTTCATATGCAGTCTTAGAAGAACACCTAAAATGGTTGGGATATCCTGCCAATGAGCACATAATTTACTGGTGTTTACCTAAGAAAAAAATTTCCGATGGCTTGGTGAGAATTAAGGGTGATGAGGATTTGCAGCATCTTATCACAGCTAGTGCTCAGCACAAAGTTCTTGCAATTATGGTTGACCATACAGACTTCATGAGCAATTTCAGAGAAGATTTGATATTGAAGATGCCATCTGTTGCAAGTCCTGTCAGAATGGCCAACTCAATTGTTGGTGCAAGCAGTGCAGCATCTGCTCACAACATTATTTCTGTGAATGTTGAAGATCCAATTTCAGAGGTTGCAGTTGATGGGATAGAAGAAGATGATATTCTGACAGATTTGCTTAATTCTGTTGTTGACCCAAATTTGCTGACATATTGTGCAGAGCCAGACCTGCTTAATGGTGGTGTTAACCCAAATTTGCTTAATGGTTCAGAGCAAGACATGCTTAATGCTGCACAACAATACCCGCTTAATGCTGCAGAAACAAATGTGATGGTTGCTGGTGCAGAGCCAAATTTGCAGCCTGAAAATGTTGTGCTGACAAATTCAGATTTCAGTGATAGTGATTATGACATAGATGATGGAGATGATGATCTTTATGAAGAAAACATTGACTTTGATGTTGATGAAGAGGCTGAGCAAGAGGAGGTAGAGGTTGAAACTGACTATGTACTTGAAGATGAAGATCTCAACCTCTTCACTGAAGCACAAGATCAATTGAAGCATAAATTCAAAGCTTTCAATTCCAAGGTGGAAATCCCCTGTATTTAAATTAGGTATGGTATTTGCTGATGTGGTTGAGTTGAGGAAAGCTCTGAAGGCCTATTTAATAAGGAACAGAGTGCAGATCAAAAAGGTGAAGAATGACAAGATCAAATTGGAGGCAGTTTGTCAGGGTGGTGGTTGCCCATGGGTGCTTAAGGCTGGAAATGACAACAGGACTGGAGGTTTTATCATCAAGGCATTCAATGGATTGCACAAGTGCCAGAAGAAGTGGAAGTTAAAGGATATGACAGCAAAATTCCTGTGCAACCTTTTCATTTATGAGTTCAAAGATGACCAGAAGATGTTCATTGGAACATTTTCAAGGAAAATAACAAAGGAATACAATGTTACTCCTCATAGATGGAAGCTTGCTAGGGCTAGGAAGCCAGCACTTAAGGAGATACATGGTGATGAGGAAGAGCAGTTCAGCAGGCTATGGGATTATGGGCAAGAGATAAGGAGCAAAAACCCTGGGTCTACATTCCTGCTAACAACTACACTTGTCAAAGATACAAAATTTCCAATGGGCAGAAAATGTTTGAAAACATTATATTGGTCATATGATGCTTGTAAGAGAGGATGGCTAAAGGGCTGCAGGCCTATTCTCTTCATTGATGGTGTTGGAAATATGCCCTAGAGGCAATAATAAAAGCATTATTATTATATTTCCTTATTCATGATAATTGTCTTTATTGGTGCTATAATTGTGTTATCCGGAAATCGTAATACATGTGTGAATAACAGACAACAATATGTCCCTAGTGAGCCTCTAGTTGACTAGCTCGTTGATCGACAGTTAGTCATGGTTTCCTGACTATGGACATTGGATGTCATTGATAACGAGATCACATCATTAGGAGAATGATGTGATGGACAAGACCCAATCCTAAACATAGCATAAGATCGCATAGTTCGTTTGCTAGAGTTTTCCAATGTCAAGTATCCTTTCCTTAGACCATGAGATCGTGTAACTCCCGGATACCGTAGGAGTGCTTTGGGTGTGCCAAACGTCACAACGTAATTGGGTGACTATAAAGTTATACTACGGGTATCTCTAAAAGTGTCTGTTGGGTTGACATGGATCGAGACTGGGATTTGTCACTCCGCTTGACGGAGAGGTATCACCGGGCCCTCTCGGTAATGCATCATCATAATGAGCTCAATGTGATCAAAGTGTTTGATCACGGTATCATGCATTACGGTACGAGAAAAGTGACTTGCCGGTAACGAGATTGAACGAGGTATTGGGATACCGACGATCGAATCTCGGGCAAGTAAAATACCGATTGACAAAGGGAATCGTATACGGGATTAATTGAATCCTTGACATCGTGGTTCATCCGATGAGATCATCGTGGAGCATGTGGGAGCCAACATGGGTATCCAGATCCCGCTGTTGGTTATTGCTCGAGAGCCATCTCGGTCATGTCTGCATGTCTCCCGAACCCGTAGGGTCTACACACTTAAGGTTCGGTGACGCTAGGGTTGTGAAGATATGTATATGCAGTAACCCGAATGTTGTTCGGAGTCTCGGATGAGATCCCGGACGTCACGAGGAGTTCCGGAATGGTCCGGAGGTAAAGAATTATATATAGGAAGTGCTGTTTCGGCCATCGGGACAAGTTTCGAGGTTATCGGTATTGTACCGGGACCACCGGAGGGGTCCCGGGGGTCCACCAGGTGGGGCCACTTGCCTTGGTGGGCCACATGGGCCTTAGGGGGTGCGCCTTGGCCTGCTTGGGCCAAGGGGAACCTGCCCCAAAGGGCCCATGCGCCTAGGGTTCCATCTAGGAGGAGTCCTAGTGGTGGAAGGCACCTCCTAGATGGCTTGGGGGGGAGGGAAACCTCCCTGGCCGCCGCCCCCTTGGGAGATTAGATCTCCCAGGGCCGGCGCCCCCCCCCCCCAAGAGGCCTATATAAAGGGGGGGAGGGGAGGGGGGCAGCGCACCCATAAGCCCTGGCGCCTCCCTCCTCCCTGCAACACCTCCTCCTCCTCCCGTAGTTGCTTAGCGAAGCCCTGCCGGAGTTCCGCTGCATCCACCACCACGCCGTCGTGCTGCTGGATCTTCATCAACCTCTCCTTCCCCCTTGCTGGATCAAGAAGGAGGAGACGTCACGCTTTCCGTACGTGTGTTGAACACGGAGGTGCCGTCCGTTCGGCACTAGATCATCGGTGAATTGGATCACGGCGAGTACGACTACCTCATCCACGTTCACTCGAACGCTTCCGTTGCGATCTACAAAGTGGTATGTAGATGCTATCTAATCTGAATACTCGTTGCTAGATGAACTCATAGATAGATCTTGGTGAAACCGTAGGAAAAAATTTTGTTTTCTGCAACGTTCACCAACAGTGGCATCATGAGCTAGGTCTATGCGTAGTTCTTCTTGCGCGAGTAGAACACAATTTGTTGTGGGCGTAGATGTTGTCAACTCTTCTTGCCGCTACTAGTCTTATCTTGCTTCAGCGGTATTGTGGGATGAAGCGTCCCGGACCAACCTTACACGTACGCTTACGTGAGACCGGTTCCACCGACTAACATGCACTAGTTGCATAAGGTGGCTGGCGGGTGTCTGTCTCTCCCACTTTAGTCGGATCGGATTCGATGAAAAGGGTCCTTATGAAGGGTAAATAGCAATTGGCATATCACGTTGTGGTTTTGCGTAGGTAAGAAACGTTCTTGCTAGAAACCCATAGCTGTTCACCCTAACTGTGCACCGTTGCGACAGTTCGTTGTTTCGAAGCACCACGTGATGATCGGGTGTGATAGATTCTAACGTTCACATACAACGGGTGTAAGACAGATTTACACACGCAAAACACTTAGGTTGACTTGACGAGCCTAGCATGTACAGACATGGCCTCGGAACACAGAAGACCGAAAGGTCGAGCATGAGTCGTATAGAAGATACGATCAACATGAAGATGTTCACCGAGGTTGACTAGTCCGTCTCACGTGATGATCGGACACGGCCTAGTTGACTCGGATCATGTAATACTTAGATGACTGGAAGAGGGATGTCTATCTAAGTGGGAGTTCATTAAATAATTTGATTAAATGAACTTTATTATCATGAACTTAGTCTAAAAATTTTACAATATGTCTTGTAGATCAAATGGCCAACGTAGTCCTCAACTTCAACGCGTTCCTAGAGAAAACAAAGCTGAAAGACGATGGTAGCAACTATACGGACTGGGTCCGGAACCTGAGGATCATCCTCATAGCTGCCAAGAAAGATTATGTCCTACGAGCACCGCTAGGTGACGCACCTATTCTCCCTGCAGAACAAGACGTTATGAACGCTTGGCAGTCACGCTGCGATGATTACTCCCTCGTTCAGTGCGGCATACTTTACAGCTTAGAGCCGGGGCTCCAAAAGCGTTTTGAGAGACATGGAGCATATGAGATGTTCGAAGAGCTGAAAATGGTTTTCCAAGCTCATGCCCGGGTCAAGAGATATGAGATCTCCAACAAATTCTCTAGCTGTAAGATGGAGGAAAATAGCTCTGTCAGTGAGCACATACTCAAAATATCTGGGTTGCACAACCGTTTGACTCAACTGGAAGTTAATCTCCCGGATGAAGTGGTCATTGACAGAATCCTCCAGTCGCTTCCACCTAGCTACAAGAGCTTTGTGATGAACTACAATATGCAGGGGATGGTAAAGACCATTCCTGAGGTATATGCTATGCTGAAATCAGCAGAGGTAGAAATCAAGAAGGAGCATCAAGTGTTGATGGTGAATAAAACCACTAAGTTCAAGAAGGGCAAGGGTAAAAAGAACTTCAAGAAGGACGGCAAGGAAGTTGCCGCGCCCGGTAAGCAAGTTGCCGGGAAGAAGCCAAAGAATGGACCCAAGCCCGAGACTGAGTGCTTTTATTGCAAGGGAAGTGGTCACTGGAAGCGGAACTACCCCAAATACTTAGCGGACAAGAAGGCCGGCAAAACCAAAGGTATATGTGATATACATGTAATTGATGTGTACCTTACCAGTACTCGTAGTAGCTCTTGGGTATTTGATACCGGTGCAGTTGCTCACATTTGTAACTCAAAGCAGGAGCTGCGGAATAAACGGAGACTGGCGAAGGACGAGGTGACGATGCGCGTCGGGAATGGTTCCAAGGTCGATGTGATCGCCGTCGGCACGCTGCCTCTACATTTACCTACGGGATTAGTTTTAAACCTCAATAATTGTTATTTAGTGCCAAGTTTGAGCATGAACATTGTGTCTGGATCTCGTTTAATTCGAGATGGCTACTCATTTAAATCCGAGAATAATGGTTGTTCCATTTATATGAGAGATATGTTTTATGGTCATGCTCCGATGGTTAATGGTTTATTCTTGATGAACCTCGTATGTGATGATACACATATTCATAGTGTGAATACCAAAAGAGTTAAAGTTGATAACAATAGTCCCACATATTTGTGGCACTGCCGCCTTGGTCACATAGGTGTCAAACGCATGAAGAAGCTCCATGCAGATGGACTTTTAGAGTCTCTTGATTATGAATCATTTGACACGTGTGAACCATGCCTCATGGGTAAAATGACCAAGACTCCGTTCTCAGGAACAATGGAGCGAGCAACCAACTTATTGGAAATCATACATACCGATGTGTGCGGTCCAATGAGTGTTGAGGCTCGCGGTGGCTATCGTTATGTTCTCACCCTCACTGATGACTTGAGTAGATATGGGTATATCTACTTAATGAAACACAAGTCTGAGACCTTTGAAAAATTCAAGGAATTTCAGAGTGAGGTTGAAAATCAACGTGATAGAAAGATCAAGTTTCTACGATCAGATCGTGGAGGAGAATACTTGAGTCACGAATTTGGCACACACTTAAGAAAATGTGGAATAGTTTCACAACTCACGCCGCCTGGAACACCTCAGCGTAATGGTGTGTCCGAACGTCGTAATCGCACTCTATTAGATATGGTGCGATCTATGATGTCTCTTACCGACTTACCGCTATCTTTTTGGGGCTATGCTTTAGAGACTGCCGCATTCACTTTAAATAGGGCTCCGTCGAAATCCGTTGAGACGACACCGTATGAATTATGGTTTGGGAAGAAACCTAAGCTGTCGTTTCTAAAAGTTTGGGGATGCGATGCTTATGTCAAGAAACTTCAACCTGAAAAGCTCGAACCCAAGTCGGAAAAATGCGTCTTCATAGGATACCCTAAAGAAACTGTTGGGTATACCTTCTACCTCAGATCCGAAGGCAAGATCTTTGTTGCCAGGAATGGATCCTTTCTAGAGAAAGAGTTTCTCTCGAAAGAAGTAAGTGGGAGGAAAGTAGAACTTGATGAAGTGTTACCTCTTGAACCGGAAAATGGCGAAACTCAAGAAATCGTTCCTGAGGTGCCTGCACCGACTAGAGAGGAAATTAATGATGATGATCAAGATACTTCTAATCAAGCTCCTACTGAAATTCGAAGGTCCACAAGGACACGTTCCGCACCAGAGTGGTACGGCAACCCTGTCTTGGAAATCATGTTGTTAGACAACGGTGAACCTTCGAACTATGAGGAAGCAATGGCGGGCCCGGATTCCGACAAATGGCTGGAAGCCATGAAATCCGAGATAGGATCCATGTATGAAAACGAAGTATGGACTTTGACTGACTTGCCCGTTGAACGGCGAGCCATAGAAAATAAATGGATCTTTAAGAAGAAGACAGACGCGGATGGTAATGTGACCATCTATAAAGCTCGGCTTGTCGCTAAGGGTTATCGACAAGTTCAAGGGGTTGACTACGATGAGACTTTCTCACCGGTAGCGAAGCTAAAGTCCGTCCGAATCATGTTAGCAATTTCCGCATACTATGATTATGAGATATGGCAAATGGACGTCAAAACGGCATTCCTTAATGGTTTCCTTAAGGAAGAATTGTATATGATGCAGCCGGAAGGTTTTGTCGATCCTAAGAATGCTGACAAGGTGTGCAAGCTCCAACGCTCGATTTATGGGCTGGTGCAAGCATCTCGGAGTTGGAACATTCGCTTTGATGAGATGATCAAAGCGTTTGGGTTTACACAGACTTATGGAGAAGCCTGTGTTTACAAGAAAGTGAGTGGGAGCTCTGTAGCATTTCTCATATTATATGTAGACGACATACTTTTGATGGGAAATGATATAGAACTCTTGGACAGCATTAAGGCCTATTTGAATAAAAGTTTTTCAATGAAGGACCTTGGAGAAGCTGCTTATATATTAGGCATCAAGATCTATAGAGATAGATCGAGACGCCTCATAGGTCTTTCGCAAAGCACATACCTTGATAAGATATTGAAGAAATTCAATATGGATCAATCTAAGAAAGGGTTCTTACCTGTGTTACAAGGTGTGAAATTGAGCTCAGCTCAATGTCCGACCACGGCAGAAGATATAGAAGAGATGAGTGTCATCCCCTATGCCTCAGCCATAGGTTCTATTATGTATGCCATGCTGTGTACCAGACCTGATGTAAACCTTGCCGTAAGTTTGGTAGGAAGGTACCAAAGTAATCCCGGCAAGGAACACTGGACAGCGGTCAAGAATATCCTGAAGTACCTGAAAAGGACTAAGGAAATGTTTCTCGTTTATGGAGGTCACGAAGAGCTCGTCGTAAAAGGTTACGTCGACGCTAGCTTCGACACAGATCCGGATGACTCTAAGTCACAAACCGGATACGTGTATATTTTGAATGGTGGGGCAGTAAGCTGGTGCAGTTGCAAGCAAAGCGTCGTGGCGGGATCTACATGTGAAGCGGAGTACATGGCAGCCTCGGAGGCGGCACATGAAGCAATTTGGGTGAAGGAGTTCATCACCGACCTCGGAGTCATACCCAATGCGTCGGGGCCAATCAAGCTCTTCTGTGACAACACTGGAGCTATTGCACTTGCAAAGGAGCCCAGGTTTCACAAGAAGACTAGGCACATCAAGCGTCGCTTCAACTCCATTCGTGAAAATGTTCAAGATGGAGACATAGAAATTTGTAAAGTGCACACGGATCTGAATGTCGCAGATCCGTTGACTAAACCTCTCCCTAAGGCAAAACATGATCAGCACCAGAACACTATGGGTGTTCGATTCATCACAATGTAACTAGATTATTGACTCTAGTGCAAGTGGGAGACTGTTGGAAATATGCCCTAGAGGCAATAATAAAAGCATTATTATTATATTTCCTTATTCATGATAATTTTCTTTATTCGTGCTATAATTGTGTTATCCGGAAATCGTAATACATGTGTGAATAACAGACAACAATATGTCCCTAGTGAGCCTCTAGTTGACTAGCTCGTTGATCGACAGTTAGTCATGGTTTCCTGACTATGGACATTGGATGTCATTGATAACGAGATCACATCATTAGGAGAATGATGTGATGGACAAGACCCAATCCTAAACATAGCATAAGATCGCATAGTTCGTTTGCTAGAGTTTTCCAATGTCAAGTATCCTTTCCTTAGACCATGAGATCGTGTAACTCCCGGATACCGTAGGAGTGCTTTGGGTGTGCCAAACGTCACAACGTAACTGGGTGACTATAAAGGTATACTACGGGTATCTCTGAAAGTGTCTGTTGGGTTGACATGGATCGAGACTGGGATTTGTCACTCCGCTTGACGGAGAGGTATCACCGGGCCCTCTCGGTAATGCATCATCATAATGAGCTCAATGTGATCAAAGTGTTTGATCACGGGATCATGCATTACGGTACGAGAAAAGTGACTTGCCGGTAACGAGATTGAACGAGGTATTGGGATACCAACGATCGAATCTCGGGCAAGTAAAATACCGATTGACAAAGGGAATCGTATACGGGATTAATTGAATCCTTGACATCGTGGTTCATCCGATGAGATCATCGTGGAGCATGTGGGAGCCAACATGGGTATCCAGATCCCGCTGTTGGTTATTGCTCGAGAGCCATCTCGGTCATGTCTGCATGTCTCCCGAACCCGTAGGGTCTACACACTTAAGGTTCGGTGACGCTAGGGTTGTGAAGATATGTATATGCAGTAACCCGAATGTTGTTCGGAGTCTCGGATGAGATCCCGGACGCCACGAGGAGTTCCGGAATGGTCCGGAGGTAAAGAATTATATATAGGAAGTGTTGTTTCGGCCATCGGGACAAGTTTCGGGGTTATCGGTATTGTACCGGGACCACCGGAGGGGTCCCGGGGGTCCACCAGGTGGGGCCACCTGCCCTGGTGGGCCACATGGGCCTTAGGGGGTGCGCCTTGGCCTGCTTGGGCTAAGGGGAACCTGCCCCAAAGGGCCCATGCGCCTAGGGTTCCATCTAGGAGGAGTCCTAGTGGTGGAAGGCACCTCCTAGATGGCTTGGGGGGGAGGGAAACCTCCCTGGCCGCCGCCCCCTTGGGAGATTAGATCTCCCAGGGCCGGCGCCCCCCCCCCCCAAGAGGCCTATATAAAGGGGGGGAGGGGAGGGGGGCAGAGCACCCATAAGCCCTGGCGCCTCCCTCCTCCCTGCAACACCTCCTCCTCCTCCCGTAGTTGCTTAGCGAAGCCCTACCGGAGTTCCGCTGCATCCACCACCACGCCGTCGTGCTGCTGGATCTTCATCAACCTCTCCTTCCCCCTTGCTGGATCAAGAAGGAGGAGACGTCACGCTTTCCGTACGTGTGTTGAACACGGAGGTGCCGTCCGTTCGGCACTAGATCATCGGTGAATTGGATCACGGCGAGTACGACTACCTCATCCATGTTCACTCGAACGCTTCCGTTGCGATCTACAAAGTGGTATGTAGATGCTATCTAATCTGAATACTCGTTGCTAGATGAACTCATAGATAGATCTTGGTGAAACCGTAGGAAAAAATTTTGTTTTCTGCAACGTTCACCAACAGATGGTTGTCATATGAAAACAAGGTTAAAAGGGGTGCTACTTAGTGCTGTTGGAATTGATCCTAGTGACTGCATTTTCCCCATTGCAATGGGCTGGGTGGAAGTAGAATGCAAAGGTTCATGGGAGTGGTTTTTGACCACTCTAAAAAATGATCTAAACATTACAAACACAGCTCCTTTCACAGTTATGAGTGACAAGCAGAAAGGGTTAATAAATGTTGTGCACAAGGTTTGGCCAGATGCAGAACACAGGTTTTGTGTGAGGCATATTTACCAAAAATTTAATGAGAAGCACAAAGGAGAGGTACTGAAGCAAGATCTGTGGGCCATTGCAAGATCACCAAACAATGTGAAGTGGAGAGAGAACTGACAGAAAATGGATGATCACTGCCCAGCTGCCTTCCACTGGACTGAGAGGCTTGAGCCAAACACATGGTGCAAGGCATTCTTCAGGGAATTTCCCAAATGTGACATCCTGCTGAACAACAACTTTGAAGTGTTTAACAGCTACATTCTTGATGGCAAAGAGATGGCAGTGCTTAGTATGCTAGAATATATCTTCTACAAGATCATGCACAGGCTAGTGAGTGAACAAAGGGAAGCTATAGAAAAGTGGGTAGGGCAGAGAATATGCCCAAAGATTCAGAAGAAATTAGATAAGGACACAGAGTTTGCTGCAAACTGCCATGTCTCTGAAGCTGGCCAACAAATGTTCAAAGTACAGTCTGGTAACAATAGTTACACAATGGATCTTGCTTTGCACACATGTGATTGCAGAAGATGGCAGTTGTCTGGAGTACCATGTGGTGATTGTATAGCATGTTGCAGGGAGGAGAGGATTGACCCAGAGACAATGGTTCATGACTGCTATACAGTTCAGACATATCTCAAGGCATATGGATACACTCTTATTCCTCTTGCAGACCCAAAGCATTGGGAGAAACAAAATGGGTACAAGGTGCATCCACTAGTGTTTACTAAACAGTTCTGGAGGTGCGCCGCTCTGAGCGCCTGAAGCTGCTCAAGGAGTGAAGAATGCTGGGTCTGCAGATGGTGCTGCTTAGGTATGTTGTTATATCACATCATAAGTTAGAAATATGATGTTGTTAGGTAGGTAGGTGCTACCTCTTGAGATTGGGTTTTTCCCTTGAAGAGGAAAGGGTGATGCAGCAAAGTAGTGTAAGTATTTTTCCTCAATTTTTTAGAACCAAGGTATCAATCTAGTAGGAGATTACACACAAGTCGCCCCGTACCTACACAAACAAATAAGAACCTTGCAACCAACGCGATAAAGGGGTTGCCAATCCCTTCACGGCCACTTGCAAAAGTGAGATCTGATAGAGATAATAAGATAAATATTTTTGGTATTTTTATGATATAAACTGAAAGTAAAGATTGCAAAATAAAATAGATTGGAAACTTATATGATCGAAGATAGACCCGGGGCCATAGGTTTCACTAGTGGCTTCTCTCAAGATAGCATAAGTATTACGGTGGGTGAACAAATTACTGTCGAGCAATTGATAGAATAGTGCATAGTTATGAGAATATCTAGGCATGATCATGTATATAGGCATCACGTCCGCGACAAGTAGACCGAAACGATTCTGCATCTACTACAATTACTCCACACATCGACCGCTATCCAGCATGCATCTATAGTATTAAGTTCATAAGAACGGAGTAACGCATTAAGCAAGATGACATGATGTAGAGGGATAAACTCAAGAAATATGATATAAACCCCATCTTTTTATCCTCGATAGCAACAATACAATATGTGCCTTGCTGCCCCTGCTGTCACTGGGAAAGGACACCGCAAGATTGAACCAAAAGCTAAGCACTTCTCCCATTGCAAGAAAGATCAATCTAGTAGGCCAAACCAAACTGATAATTCGAAGAGACTTGCAAAGATAACAAATCATACATGAAAGAATTCAGAGGAGATTCAAATATTGTTCATAGATAATCTGGATCATCAACCCACAATTCATCGGATCTCGACAAACCCACCGCAAAAAGAGTTACATCGAATAGATCTCCAAGAAGATAGAGGAGAACTTTGTATTGAGATCCAAAGAGAGAGAATAAGCCATCTAGCTAATAACTATGGACCCGAAGGTCTGTGGTAAACTACTCACACATCATCCGAGAGGCTATGGTGTTGATGTAGAAGCCCTCCATGATCGATTCCCCCTCCGTCGGAGCGCCGGAAAAGGCCCCAAGATGGGATCTCATGGGTACAGAAGGTTGCGGCGGTGGAAATAGGGTTTCGTGGTTCTCCTTGATGTTTTCAGGGTATATGGGTATATATAGGAGGAAGAAGTAGGTCGGTGGAGCTGTGAGGGGCCCACGAGGGTGGGGGCACGCCCAGGGGGCAGCCGCGCCTTCCTGCCTCGTGGCCTCCTCGCTTCTTTCTTGACATCCACTCCAAGTCCCCTGGATCACGTTTGTTCCAAAAATAACTCTCCCGAAGGTTTCATTCTGTTTGGATTCTGTTTGATATTCCTTTTCTGCGAAACACTGAAATAGGCAAAAAAAAACAGCAATTTGCACTAGGCCTTCGGTTAGTAGGTTAATCCCAAAAATAATATATAAGTGTATAACAAAGCCCATTAAACATCCAAAACAGATAATATAATAGCATGGAACAATCAAAAATTATAGATACGTTGGAGACGTATCAAGCATCCCCAAGCTTAATTCCTGCTCGTCCTCGAGTAGGTAAATGATAAAAACGGAATTTTTGATGTGGAATGCTACCTAGCATAATTCTTAATGTAATCTTCTTTATTGTGGCATGAATGTTCAGATCCAAAAGATTCAAGACAAAAGTTTAATATTGACATAAAAACAATAATACTTCAAGCATACTAACTAAGCAATCATGTCTTCTCAAAATAACATGGCCAAAGAAAGCTCATCCCTACAAAATCATATAGTTTGGTCATGCTCCATTTCCGTCACACAAGAATGCTCTCATCATGCACAACCCCGATGACAAGCCAAGCAATTGTTTCATACTTTAGTAATCTCAAACTTTTTTCAACTTTCACGCAATACATGAGTGTGAGCCATGGATATAACACCTTGGGTGGAATAGAATATAATGATGGGGGTTATGTGGAGAAAAAAAGAAGGAGAAAGTCTCACATTGACACGGCTAATCAACGGGCTATGGAGATGCCCATCAATTGATGTCAATGCGAGGAGTAGGGATTACCATGCAACGGATGCACTAGAGCTATAAATGTATGAAAGCTCAACAAAAGAAACTAAGTGGGTGTGCATCCAACTTGCTTGCTCATGAAGACCTAGGGCATTTGAGGAAGCCCATTGTTGGAATATACAAGCCAAGTTCTTATAATGAAAAATTCCCACTAGTATATGAAAGTGAAAAAACAAGAGACTGTCTATCATAAAGATCATGGTGCTACTTTAAAGCACAAGTGTGGAAAAAGGATAGTAGCATTGTCGCTTTTTTTCTTTTTTTTGGGCCTTTCCTTTTTTATTTGGCCTTTATTTTTTCTTTTTTTATTTATTTTTTGGGACAATGCTCTATTAATGATGATCATCACACTTCTATTTATTAACAACTCAATGATTACAACTCGATACTAGAACAAAATATGACTCTATATGAATGCCTCCGGCGATGTACCGAGATGGGCAATGAATCAAGAGTGACATGTATGAAAAATTATGCATGGTGGCTTTGCCACAAATACGATGTCAACTACATGATCATGCAAGGCAATATGACAATGATGAAGCGTGTCATAATAAATGAAACGGTGGAAAGTTGCATGGCAATATATCTCGAAATGGCTATGGAAATGCCATAATAGGTAGGTATGGTGGATGTTTTGAGGAAGATATAATAAGGTTTATGTGTGATAGAGCGTATCGTAACATGGGGTTTGGATGCACCTGTGAAGTTTGCACCAACTCTCAAGGTGAGAAAGGGCAATGCACGGTACCGAAGAGGCTAGCAATGATGGAAAGGTGAGAGTGCGTATAATCCATGGACTCGACATTAGTCATAAAGAACTCACATACTTATTGCAAAAATCTACAAGTCATCAAAAATCAAGCACTATGCGCATGCTCCTAGGGGGATAGATTGGTAGGAAAAGACCATCGCTCGTCCCCGACCGCCACTCATAAGGAGGACAATCAAAGAAACACCTCATGCTTCAAATTTGTTACACAACGTTTACCATACGTGCATGCTACGGGACTTGCAAACTTCAACACAAGTATTTCTCCAATTCACAACTACTCAACTAGCACGACTCTAATATTACCATCTTCATATCTCAAAACAATCATCAAGTATCAAACTTCTCATAGTATTCAATGCACTTTTATGAAAGTTTTTATTATACCAATCTTGGATGCCTATCATATTAGGACAAATTTTATAACCAAAGCAAACTACCATGCTGTTCTAAAAGACTCTAAAAATAATATAAGTGAAGCATGAGAGATTAATAATTTCTATGAAATAAAACCACCACCGTGCTCTAAAAGATATAAGTGAAGCACTAGAGCAATATTATCTAGCTCAAAAGATATAAGTGAAGCACATAGAGTATTCTAATAAATTATGATTCATGTGTGTCTCTCCCAAAAGGTGTGTATAGCAAGGATGATTGTGGTAAACTAAAAAGCAAAGACTCAAATCAAACAAGATGCTCCAAGCAAAACACATATCATGTGATGAATAAAAATATAGCATCAAGTAAAGTTACCGATGGACGAAGACGAAAGAGGGGATGCCTTCCGGGGCATCCCCAAGCTTAGGCTTTTGGTTGTCCTTGAATTTTACCTTGGGGTGCCTTGGGCATCCCCAAGCTTAGGCTCTTGCCACTCCTTATTCCATAATCCATCAAATCTTTACCCAAAACTTGAAAACTTCACAACACAAAACTCAATAGAAAATCTTATGAGCTCCGTTAGTATAAGAAAGAAAATCACCATCATAAGGTACTGTAATGAAATCATTCTTTATTTATATTGGTGTTAAACTTACTGTATTCCAACTTCTCTATGGTTCATACCCTCCGATACTACTCATAGATTCATCAAAATAAGCAAACAACACACGAAAACAGAATCTGTCAAAAACAGAACAGTCTGTAGTAATATGGATCAAACATATACTTCTGTAACTCCAAAAATTCTAAAATAAATTTCTGGACGTGAGGAATTTGTCTATTAATCATCTTCAAAAAGAATCAACTAAATATCACTCTCCAGTAAAAAATTGTAGATAATCTCGTGAGCGCTAACGTTTCTGTTTTTTACAGCAAGATCATAAAGACTTCACCCAAGTCTTCCCAAAGGTTCTACTTGGCACAAACACTAACTAAAACTTGGAAAATCACCTTAACAGAAGCTAGATGAATTATTTATTACTAAACAGAACCAAAAAGTAAGAAAGAAAAATAAAATTGGGTTGCCTCCCAACAAGCGCCATCGTTTAACGCCCCTAGCTAGGCATAAAGGCAAAAATAGATCTAAGTATTATCATCTTTGGTATGCAATCCGTAAGTGGCTCTCATAATAGATTCATAAGGTAATTTAATTTTCTTTCTAGTAAAGTTTTCCATGTCTTTCCTTAATGGAAATTTGAATATAATATTTCCTTCTTTCATATCAACAACTGCACCAATCGTTCTAAGGAAATGTCTATCAAGAATAATATGACATGTAGGATTGCAATTTATATCAAGAACAATGAAATCTACGGGCACACAATTCCTATTTGCAACAATAATAACATCATTAATTCTTCCATTAGGTTTCTTAATGGTGGAATCCGCAAGGTGCAAATTTAAAGAACAATCGAATTCACGGAAACCTAACACATCACACAAAGTTTTTGGAATCGTGGAAACACTAGCACCCAAATCACACAAAGCATAACATTCATGATCTTTAATTTTAATTTTAATAGTAGGTCCCACTCATCATAAAGTTTTCTAGGGATAGAAACTTCTAATTCAAGTCTTTCTTCATAAGATTGCATTAAAGCATCAACGATATGTTTGGTAAAAGCTTTATTTTGACTATAAGCATGAGGAGAATTTAACACGGATTGCAACAAGGAAATACAATCTATTAAAGAACAATTATCATAATTAAATTCATTGAAAACCAAAATAGTGGGTTCATTGCTATGTAAAGTTTTGATCTCTTCAATCCCACTTATACCAATTTTTGCATCAAGATCTAAAAACTCCGAATTATTGGGACGCCTTTTTAACTAAAGTTGACTCATCTCCAGTCCCATCATTATCAAGATTCATATTGCAAAACAAATATTTAATAGGGGACACATCAATCACTTTTAGATCTTCATCCCTATTATTTGCTAGATTTTCCGGTTTGGCGGCCATCTTATTGACTAAGGTGGTCTGCTTATCTGAAATTTGGGTTATTAATTTTTCAAGATGAGCAAACTGAGATTTCAACCCATAAAATTTTTTAGACATATCATCAAGCTCTTTATTCATGTACTCCATAAAGCCTTTTTGTTCTTTAAGCTCGTTTCTAAAGAAATTGTTATGCTCAAATTGCAAAGTCATAAAGCTTCTGACGTTGCTTTCAATTTCTTCCAACCTTTTAAGGTGAGGATCAACGTTTTTGGGCAAGGCCATTAGGGCAAACTGTCAACAAGAAGCAAGCGAAAAAGAGGCGAATGAAAAAAAGAGGGCGAATAAAACGGCAAAGGTGAAGTGGGGGAGAGGAAAACGAGAGGCAAATGGCAAATAATATAATGCGAGTGATAAGAGTTGTGATGGGTACTTGGTATGTCTTGACTTGGCGTAGATCTCCCCGGCAACGGCGCCAGAAATCCTTCTTGCTACCTCTTGAGCTTGCGTTGGTTTTTCCCTTGAAGAGGAAAGGGTGATGCAGCAAACTAGCGTAAGTATTTCCCTCAGTTTTTGAGAACCAAGGTATCAATCCAGTAGGAGATTACACACAAGTCGCCCCGTACCTACACAAACAAATAAGAACCTTGCAACCAACGCGATAAAGGGGTTGTCAATCCCTTCACGGCCACTTGCAAAAGTGAGATCTGATAAAGATAATAAGATAAATATTTTTGGTATTTTTATGATACAAACTGAAAGTAAAGATTGCAAAATAAAATAGATTGGAAACTTATATGATCGAAGATAGACCCGGGGGCCATAGGTTTCACTAGTGGCTTCTCTCAAGATAGCATAAGTATTACGGTGGGTGAACAAATTACTGTCGAGCAATTGATAGAATAGTGCATAGTTATGAGAATATCTAGGCATGATCATGTATATAGGCATCACGTCCGCGACAAGTAGACCGAAACGATTCTGCATCTACTACTATTACTCCACACATTGACCGCTATCCAACATGCATCTAGAGTATTAAGTTCATAAGAATGGAGAAACGCATTAAAAAATATGACATGATGTAGAGGGATAAACTCAAGCAATATGATATAAACCCCATCTTTTTATCCTCTATGGCAACAATACAATACGTGCCTTGCTGCCCCTGTTGTCACTGGGAAAGGACACCGCAAGATTGAACCAAAAGCTAAGCACTTCTCCCATTGCAAGAAAGATCAATCTAGTAGGCCAAACCAAACTAATAATTCAAAGAGACTTGCAAAGATAACAAATCATACATAAAAGAATTCAGAGGAGATTCAGATATTGTTCATAGATAATCTTGATCATAAACCCACAATTCATCGGATCTCGACAAACACACCACAAAAAGAGTTACAACGAATAGATCTCCAAGAAGATTGAGGAGAACTTTGTATTGAGATCCAAAGAGAGAGAAGAAGCCATCTAGATAATAATTATGGACCCGAAGGTCTGTGGTAAACTACTCACACATCATCAGAGAGGCTATGGTGTTGATGTAGAAGCCCTTCGTGATCGATTCCCCCTTCGGCGAAGCGCCGGAAAAGGCCCCAAGATGGGATCTCATGGATACAAAAGGTTGCGCCAGTGGAAATAGCGTTTCGTGGTGCTCCTGGATGTTTTTAGGGTATATGGGTATATATAGGAGGAAGAAGTAGGTCGGTGGAGCTGCGAGGGACCCACGAGGGTGGGGGCGCGCCCAGCGGGGGCAGGCGCGCCTCCCTACCTCGTGGCCTCCTCTCTTCTTTCTTGACGTCCACTCCAAGTCCCCTGGATCATGTTTGTTCCAAAAATAACTCTCCCGAAGGTCTCATTCCGTTTGGACTCCGTTTGATATTCCTTTTCTGCGAAACACTGAAATAGGCAAAGAAACAACAATTTGCACTGGGCCTCCGGTTTGTAGGTTAGTCCCAAAAATAATATAAAAGTGTATAACAAAGCCCATTAAACATCCAAAACTGATAATATGATAGCATGGAACAATCAAAAATTATAGATACGTTGGAGACGTATCAGTATGCTGATATATATCACAACATATAAGTTAGTAAGATGGGGCCGTTAGCTATGTATGATGTTATATCGTCACAGCATATAAGTTAGAACTCTTTTGGACATGCTATGGTTAGGTGTGCTACTATATACAACACATAAGTTATCTGTAATTATGTGGTTTGGGAAGTGGGCTAAGAATATGCATGATGTTGGTATGCAACTAGAGTGCTTTTAACTCTAAAATGTGGTGTGCTGCACTGCTTTGCTGCAAATGTTGCATTCAGTACTGTTTTTTTTTGTTTCTTTTTGCATGTGGAATAGCTTGATATACCAAATGGAGCACTTACTATAAAAAGCATTCTGTACTTACATATGGTACATCATGCATAAATTCAGGTATCAGACTAAATTTTCAGTGAAAATTCAGTTAAGATTCAGTTGAGTTAAGTTAAATTCAGTTAGGTTAAAATTCAATTAAGTTAAATTCACTTTATTTAGAATTCAGTTAAGTTAAAATTCAAGTTAAGATTCAGTTCAGTTAAGTTAAATTCAGTTAGGTTAAAATTCAGTTAAGTTAAATTCACTTTAGTTGGAGTTCAGTTAAGTTAAAATTCAAGTTAAGTAAAAATTCAGTAAAGTTAAATTCAGTTAAGTTCAAATTCAGTTAAGTTAAGTTCAAATTCATTTAAGTTAAAATTCAAGTTAAGTTAAAATTCAAATTAAGTTACAATTCAGTTAAGTTTACTTAAAATTATCAGTTAAATTGAGTACAACTCATGAAAATTGCTGGACTAAGTAAGAAATGTGGACCTAATAATGGGCTTGTTTATTACTTTTGTCACTAACATTTCACTCCAATATTGGGCCTACCTAACACCATTAATCTACTGCCTACCTACCAGCCACCATTTATACTATGTAAAGCACCCCCCAATTGCCACAAACAACAGTCAAACCCAAACACAATCTCTTCTCCTCCCTCCCAGCCGCCAGAGCAAACCCTAGGAGAGATGGATCTTGGAGAGGTCGTCGATGAAGAAGAACAGGTGCCTAGGGTAGCCAGGCACAGAGAGGCAAGAAGGAGGGAGAGAAGGCAACTGGCTCAGCGGATCCTTGCAGCACACAACCGCAAGGACATGGAGCAGTTCCTGGAGGCATTCCCCCTTGGCTCCAAACCTACTGATGATCATACCATCTACTGGGCACGGAGGAGGGCCAATTTCCATCCTTTTCAGGTCACTAGGATGAGGTGGAGTAGGATTTTGTACCCAGATGAATGAGATGTTAAGTTTCAGTGCTCCTAGATCTACCTTGCTATCTATCTATGTATGAAATCAGTTGATGAGTGCAATGTAATAAATCCTAGATCCTCCTTCTCCTGTGCTACATGATGCACTGTATGCAATGTATGCAGAAACTTAATGAATATGTATGCAAGTTTTTGTGCTCCATGATGCAGTGTATGCATGTTTCAGTTAAGTGAAGTAAAAACAGTTAACTGAACCATATTCAGTTAACATTGTATACCAGGTTTCAGTTAACTGCAAAAACAGTGTATACAATGAATACAAAAAACAGTGTATGCAAAAACAGTTAACTGAACCAAATTTCAGTTAACATTGTATACAGTGTATGCAAAAACAGTTAACTTGACCCTAGATCCAAATACAGTAAACTGAACCTAAATTCAGTTAACCAAATCAGTAGTCACTTAACTGAATCTAGATTCAGATAACTGAATAATAGCTCAGTTTAATAGAAAAGCAAATCAGTTAACTACCAAAGAGCAAATCAGAATTAGTACACTGAATCCAAATTCACTTAACCAAATCAAAACTGATTTAACTGGCCCAACATTGATAACTCAAATTCAGATAACATAGTGCATATTAGGTCATTGCATCAAATAGTATAGTGCATATGGATACAGGGCATCAAAGATAACCCAAATTTAGGCAGCAATTCAGATCATTATTAACTAAATTCCATTAGAGCACCAATAGATACTCAAATTCATCTAGCATCTCCCTAACCTTCCTTATCTTGCACTTGGTGTCCTCCTTATGCTTGAACAGGTCACCAATCATATACTCTAGCTTTTTATCTCTTTCTTCAGCTGATCCCTTTCTTCCTTCAATTTGTCAATATCTTCCATCATTTTGTCCTTCTCTTGCTTCATCTCATCCCTCTCTTTCTCTGCCTTTGCCCTGGCCACTTGATGAATGTTGGTCACTGATTTGTCAGCCATTCTCTTCTTCTCAAGTTCTACCTTTAAGTCAGACAGAGCTAGCCTTGTGTTGCCCAATTGAGTAATTGTCTGCTCTTTGTCAGCCACCATCTTAGCAAAATCAAGTTTAAAAAACCTCAGGTCTTTTTCCATGGCTTCCTTCTCTTTCACAACCCTAACATTTTTTCTTCAGCCTGAACAACAGCTTCCCTGATCCTGGATGTGACCTCCTCTTCATACATGTCCCAGGTCATAGCTAGACTGGTCCTCAATTGTGGAGGCCACTCTGGGTCAACCCAATGCACATATCCTAAAATTGTAGAAGAAATGCATAATTCAATTAACTAAAAAACAATACAGCAACACTGAATCAAAATTCAGTTAACTAGACAAAACTAATTAAAACTGAATCAAAATTCAGTTAACTTTGAGCATTGCTGAGCTACCTAAACACTACATATTTGGACAACTAAATAAACTAACCTTCTTCTTACAACACTATGAACATGGCACAGAATGGCACAACAGAGCAAGTTCAATCTCATATGCAATTAAATGGCCAAAGCATGTACAACTATGAACATGTAGAACAACACTACCATCTACATCTACAACTAAGAACATGTACTAACCTTTTGTGCACAACCCAGGAATCTTCTTCCACTGTCAACAGACTCAAATGCAACAAGCTTCTCACACACTGCTTCGTGCTCACACCTATCAGGTAGATCTGCAGCAAGGCATGCCCAATCGATGCTCTCAATGGTGTGAGGACCCTAAAACCAAATCTGGGTTAGGAATCCCATTTTTTGCCTAACCCTAGATGCCAGATGAAGGTGGACAGGATCTCACCGGACTAGTGACCGAGTCGCCACCTGACGAGCACGAGCTGGATCCGGAATCACTCCATGGCGCTTTCAGGTTCGTCAGTGTTGGGGATCGTTGCAGAAATTGAAATTTTCTACGCATCACCAAGATTAATCTATGGAGAGACTAGCAACGAGAGAGAGGGGAGTGCATCTTCATACCCTTGAATATAGCGATGCTGAAGCGTTACAAGAACGCGGATGAAGCGTTACAAGACCCGTTGTATTCGAACGTTAGAATCTATCACACCCGATCATCACGTGGTGCTTCGAAACAACGAACCTTCGCAACGGTGCACAGTTAGGGGGAACACTTTCTTGAAATTATTGCAAGGGATCATCTTATTTAAGCTACCGTCGTTCTAAGCAAATAAGATGTAAAACATGATAAACATCACATACAATCAAATAGTGACATGATATGGCCAATATCATTTTGCTCCTTTAGATCTCCATCTTCGGGGCGCCATGATCATCATCGTCACTGGCATGACACCATGATCTCCATCATCGTGTCTTCATGAAGTTGTCTCGTCATCTATTACTTCTACTACTATGGCTAACGGTTTAGCAACAAAGTAAAGTAATTACATGACGTTTATGTTGACACGCAGGTCATAAATAAATTAAGACAACTCCTATGGCTCCTGCCGGTTGTCATACTCATCGACATGCAAGTCGTGATTCCTATTACAAGACCATGATCAATCTCATACATCACATATATCATTCATCACATCCTTTTTGGCCATATCACATCACACGGCATATGCTGCAAAAACAAGTTAGACGTCCTCTAATTGTTGTTGCAAGTTTTTACGTGGCCGCTATAGGTTTCTTAGCAAGAACGTTTCTTACCTACGCCAAAACCACAACGTGATATGCCAATTTATATTTACCCTTAATAAGGACCCTTTTCATCAAATCCGATCCGAATAAAGTGGGAGAGACAGACACCCGCTAGCCACCTTATGCAACTAGTGCATGTCAGTCGGTGGAACCTGTCTCACGTAAGAGTACGTGTAAGGTCGGTCCGGGCCGCTTCATCCCACGATGCCGCCGAATCAAGATAAGACTAGTAAATGGCAAGTAAATTGACAAAATCGACGCCCACAACAACTTGTGTTCTACTCGTGCATAGAAACTACGCATAGACCTATCTCATGATGCCACTGTTGGGGATCGTTGTAGAAATTGAAATTGTCTACGCATCACCAAGATCAATCTATGGAGAGACTAGAAACGAGAGAGAGGGGAGTGCATCTTCATACCCTTGAATATAGCGATGCGGAAGCATTACAAGAACACGGATGAAGGAGTCATACTCGCAGCGATTCAGATCGCGGTTGATTCCGATCAAGCGCCGAACAACGGCGCCTCCGCGTTCAACACACGTACAGCCCGGGGACGTCTCCTCCTTGATCCAGCAAGGGGAGAGGGGAAGTTGAGTGAGAGCTCCGGTAGCACGACGGCGTGGTGGTGGAGCTTGCAGTTCTCCGGCAGGGCTTCGCCAAGCACTACAGAGGAGGAGGAGGTGTTGGGGAGGGAGAGGGCTGCGCCAGCGGAAGGGGTACGGCTCCCATGCGCCTCCTCACTATATATAGGGATGGAGGGGGCTGGTTTCTTGCCCTCCAAGTCCATTGGGGCGTTGGCAAAGGTGGGGGAAAGAAATCCCATCATTTCCCTTCCCCACCGATTGTTATCCCCCCTTTTTAGGGATCTTGATCTTATCCCTTCGGGATATGATCTTATTCCTTCTAAGGGGGGATATTGGTGCGCATTGACCAGGGGTGTGGGGCCTTGCCCCCACTACCCACGTTCATGTGGGTCCCCCCATGCAGGTGGGCCCCACTCCGGAACCTTCTAGAACCTTCCTGGTACGATACTGAAAAATCCTGAACATTTTTCGGTGGCCAAAATAGGACTTCCCATATATAAATCTTTACCTCCGGACCATTCTGGAACTCCTCGTTACGTCCGGGATCTCATCCGGGACTCCGAACAACATTCAGTAACTGCCCACTAATTCCCATGACAACTCTAGCGTCACCGAACCTTAAGTGTGTAGACCCTACGGGTTCGGGAATCATGCAGACATGACCGAGTCAGCTCTCTGGCCAATAACCAGTAGCGGGATCTGGATACCCATGTTGGCTCCCACATGTTCCACGATGATCTCATCGGATGAACCATGATGTCGGGGATTCAATCAATCCCGTATACAATTCCCTTTGTCAATCGGTATGTTACTTGCCCGAGATTCGATCGTCGGTATCCCAATACCTCGTTCAATCTCGTTACCGGCAAGTCACTTTACTCATACCGTAATGCATGATACCGTGACCAACTCATTAGTCACATTGAGCTCATTATGATGATGCATTACCGAGTGGGCCCAGAGATACCTCTCCGTCATACGGAGTGACAAATCCCAGTCTCGATTCGTGCCAACCCAACAGACACTTTCGGAGATACCCGTAGTGCACCTTTATAGCCACCCAGTTACGTTGTGACGTTTGGCACACTCAAAGCATTCCTACGGTATCCGGGAGTTGCACAATCTCATGGTCTAAGGAAATGATACTTGACATTAGAAAAGCTTTAGCAAACGAACTACACGATCTTTGTGCTATGCTTAGGTTTGGGTCTTGTCCATCACATCATTCTCCTAATGATGTGATCCCGTTATCAATGACATCCAATGTCCATGGTTAGGAAACCATAACCATCTATTGATCAACGAGCTAGTCAACTAGAGGCTCACTAGGGACATGTTGTGGTCTATGTATTCACACATGTATTACGGTTTCCAGTCAATACAATTATAGCATGAACAATAGACAATTAACATGAACAAGGAAATACAATAATAACCATTTTATTATTTCCTCTAGGGCATATTTCCAACAGTCTCCCACTTGCACTAGAGTCAATAATCTAGTTCACATCACTATGTGATTGTAATGAATTCAACACCCATGGGGTTTGATCATATCTCGCTTGTGAGTGAGGTTATTAGTCAGCGGGTCTGAATCTTTCAGATCCGTGTGTGCTTTACAAATCTCTATGTCATCCCCTAGATGCATCTACCACCCTCTATTTGGAGCTATTCCAAATAACTGTTCTACTATACGAATCCAGTTTACTACTCAGAATAGTCTGGATTAGTGTCAAAGTTTGCATCGGCGTAACCCTTTACGACGAACTCTTTTACCACCTCCATAATCGAGAAAATTCCTCAGTCCACTAGTTACCAAGGATAACTTTGACCGTTGTCCTGTGATCCATTCCTGGATCACTCTTGTACCCCTTGACTGACTCATGGCAAGGCACACTTCAGGTGCGGTACACAGCATAACATACTGTAGAGTCTACGTCTAAAGCATAGGGGACGACCTTCATCCTTTCTCTCTATTCTGCCGTGGTCAGGTTTCGAGTCTTACTCAATACTCACACCTTATAACACAGTCAAGAACTCCTTCTTTGCCGATCTATTTTGAACTCCTTCAAAATCTTGTCACGGTATGTGTTTGTTTGAAAGTACTATTAAGCGGTTTTTGATCTATCTTTATAGATCTTGATGCTCAATGTTCAAGTAGCTTAATCCAGGTTTTCCATTGAAAAACACTTTTCAAACAACCCTATATGCTTTCCAGAAATTCTACATCATTTCCGATCAACAACATGTCAACAACATATACTCATCAGAAATTCTATAGTGCTCCCACTCACTTCTTTGGAAATACAAGTTTCTCATAAACTTTGTATAAACCCAAAATCTTTGATCATCATCAAAGCGTATATTCCAACTCCGAGATGCTTACTCCAGTCCTTAGAAGGATTGCTGGAGCTTTGCATACTTGTTAGCATCTTTCAGGATTGACAAAACCTTCTGGTTGTATCACCTACAACCTTTCCTCAAGAAAATTGTCGAGGAAAAAATGTTTTGACATCCTATCTGCAAGATTTCATAAATAATGCAGTAACTGCTAATATAATTCCAACAGACTCTTAGCATCGCTACGAGTGAGAAAGTCTCATCGTAGTCAACTCCTTGAACTTGTCGGAAAACATCTTAACGACAAGTCGAGCTTTCTTAATGGTGACACTTACCATCATTGTCCGTCTTCCTTTTAAAATCCATCTGCACCCAACAGTCTTACGGCCATCAAGTAGTTCTTTCAAAGTCTATACTTTGTTTTATACATGGATCCTCTCTCGGATTTTATGGCCTCGAGCCATTCGTCGGAATCCGAGCCCACCATCGCTTCTCCATAGCTCGTAGGTTCATTGTTGTCTAGCAACATGACTTCCAAGACAGGATTACGTACCACTCTGAAGTAGTACACATCCTTGTCGACCTATGAGGTTTGGTAGTGACTTGATACGAAGTTTCATGATCACTATCATAAGCTTCACTTCAATTGGTGTAGGTGCCACAGGAACAACTTCTTGTGTCCTGCTACACACTAGTTGAAGTGACGGTTCAATAACCTCATCAAGTCTCCACCATCCTCCCACTCAATTCTTTCGAGAGAAACTTTTCCTCGAGAAAGGACCCGTTTCTAGAAACAATCACTTTTGCTTCCGGATCTGAAATAGGAGGTATACCCAACTATTTTGGGTATTCTATTAAGATGCATTCATCCGCTTTGGGTTTGAGCTTATCAGCCTGAAACCTTTTCACATAAGCGTCGTAGCCCCAAACTTTTAAGAAACGACAGCTTAGATTTCTGTAAACCATAGTTCATACAGTGTCGTCTCAACGGAATTGTGTGGTGCCTTATTTAAAGTGAATGCGGTTGTCTCTAATGCCTAACCCATAAACAATAGTGGTAATTTGATAAGAGACATCATGGTATGCACCATATCCAATAGGGTGCAGTTATGATGTTTGGACACACCATCACACTATGGTGTTCCAGGCGGTATTAGTCGTGAAACAATTTCCACGATGTCTTAATCGTGTGCCAAACTCATAACTCAGATATTCATCTCCATGATCATATCATAGACATTTTATCCTCTTGTCACAATGATCTTCAACTTCACTCTAAAATTACTTGAACCTTTCAATAATTCAGACTTGTGTTTCATCAAGTAAATATACTCAGTATCTACTCAAATCATCTGTGAAGTAAGAACATGACGATATCCACTGCGTGCCTCGGCACTCATTGGACTGCACACATCAAAATGTATTACTTCCAACAAGTTGCTTTCTTGTTCCATCTTACTGAAAACGAGGCCTTTCAGTCATCTTGCCCATGTGGTATGATTTGCATGTCTCAAGTGATTCAAAATCAAGTGAGTCCAAATGATCCATCTGTATGGAGTTTCTTCATGCATATCTACCAATAGACATGGTTCGCATGTCTCAATCTTTTCAAAAATGAGTGAGTCCAAAGATCCATCAACATGGAGCTTCTTCATGCGTTTTATACCTACATGACTCAAATGGCAGTGCCACAAGTATGTGGTACTATCATTACTATCTTATATCTTTTGGCATGAACATGTGTATCACTACGATCGAGATTCAATGAACCATTCATTTTAGGTGCAATACCATTGATGGTATTATTCAAATAACCAAAGTAACCATTATTCTCCTTAAATGAATAACCGTATTGCGATAAACATAATCCAATCATGTCTATGCAAACACCAAATAACAATTATTTAGGTTTAACACCAATATCGATGGTAGAGGGAGCATGTGATGCTTGATCACATCAACCTTGGAAACACTTCCAACACATATCGTCATCTCACCTTCAACTAGTCTCCGTTTATTCTGTAGCCTTTTATTTCGAGTCACTAACACTTAGCAACTGAACCGGTATTTTAATACCCTGGTGCTACTAGGAGTACTAGTAAAGTACACATTATAATGTATATCCAATATACTTCTGTCGACCTTGCCAACCTTCTCATCTACCGAGTATCTAGGGTAGTTCTGATTCAATGACCGTTCCCCTCATTATAGAAGCACTTAGTCTCGGGTTTGGGTTCAACCTTGGGTTTCTTCACTAGAGCAGCAACTGATTTGTCGTTTCATGAAGTATCCCTTCTTCCCCTTGCCCTTCTTGAAACTAGTGGTTTAACCATCAACAATTGATGCTTCTTCTTGATTTCTACTTTCACGGTGTCAAACTTCGCGAGTTGCTCAAGGATCATTATGTCTATCCCTGATATGTTATAGTTCATCACGAAGCTCCAATAGCTTGGTAGCAGTGACTATGGAGTACCATCACTATCTCATCTGGAAGATTAACTCCCACTCGATTCAAGCGATTGTAGTACTCAGACAATCTGAGCACATGCTCAAAGATTGAGCTTTTCTCCCTTAGTTTGCAGGCTTAAGAAACTTGTCAGAGGTCTCATACCTCTTGACTGTGGCACTAGCCTGAAATTCCAATTTCAGTCTTTGGAACATCTCATATGTTCTGCGACATTTCAAAACGTCTTTGGTGCCACAATTCTAAACCATTTAGCATTACGCACTGAACTATCATGTAGTCATCAAAACGTGTATGTCAGATGTTCGCAACATCCACAACCGACGCTCGAGGTTCAGCTCACTGAGCGGTGCATTAAGGACATAATCCTTCTGCGCAGCAATGAGGACAATCCTCAGTTTACGGACCCAGTCTGCATAATTGCTACTATCAACTTTCAACTAAATTTTCTCTAGGAACATATCTAAAACAGTAGAACTAAAGCGTAAGCTACGACATAATTTGCAAAGTCCATTTGACTATGTTCATGATAATTAAGTTCATCTGATTAATTAATGAACTCCCACTCAGATAGACATCCCTCTAGTCATCTAAGTGATACATGATCCGAGTCAACTAGGTCGTGTCTGATCATCACGTGAGACGGACTAGTCATCATCGGTGAACATCTCATGTTGATCGTATCTTCTACACGACTCATGTTCGACCTTTCGGTCTTCCGTGTTCCGAGGCCATGTCTGTACATGCTAGGCTCGTCAAGTCAACCTAAGTGTATTGCATGTGTAAATCTGGCTTACACCCGTTGTATTCGAACGTTAGAATCTATCACACCCGATCATCACATGGTGCTTCGAAACAACGAACCTTCGCAACGGTGCACAGTTAGGGGGAACACTTTCTTGAAATTATTGCAAGGGATCATCTTATTTAAGCTACCATCGTTCTAAGCAAATAAGATGTAAAACATGATAAACATCACATGCAATCAAATAGTGACATGATATGGCCAATATCATTTTGCTCCTTTTGATCTCCATCTTTGGGGCGCCATGATCATCATCGTCACCGGCATGACACCATGATCTCCATCATCATGATCTCCATCATCGTGTCTTCATGAAGTTGTCTCGTCCTCTATTACTTCTACTACTATGGATAACGGTTTAGCAACAAAGTAAAGTAATTACATGACGTTTATGTTGACACGCAGGTCATAAATAAATTAAGACAACTCCTATGGCTCCTGCCGGTTGTCATACTCATTGACATGCAAGTCGTGATTCCTATTACAAGAACATGATCAATCTCATACATCACATATATCATTCATCACATCCTTTTTGGCCATATCACATCACACGGCATATGCTGCAAAAACAAGTTAGACGTCCTCTAATTGTTGTTGCAAGTTTTTACGTGGCTGCTATAGGTTTCTTAGCAAGAACGTTTCTTACCTACGCCAAAACCACAACGTGATATGCCAATTTCTATTTACCCTTAATAAGGACCCTTTTCATCGAATCCGATCCGAGTAAAGTGGGAGAGACAGACACCCGCTAGCCACCTTATGCAACTAGTGCATGTCAGTCGGTGGAACCTGTCTCACGTAAGAGTACGTGTAAGGTCGGTCTGGGCCGCTTCATCCCACAATGCCGCCGAATCAAGATAAGACTAGTAAATGGCAAGTAAATTGACAAAATCGACGCCCACAACAACTTGTGTTCTACTCGTGCATAGAAACTACGCATAGACCTAGCTCATGATGCCACTGTTGGGGATCGTTGTAGAAATTGAAATTGTCTACGCATCACCAAGATCAATCTATGGAGAGACTAGAAACGAGAGAGAGGGGAGTGCATCTTCATACCCTTGAATATAGCGATGCGGAAGCGTTACAAGAACGCGGATGAAGGAGTCATACTCGCAGCGATTCAGATCGCGGTTGATTCCGATCAAGCGCCGAACAACGGCGCCTCCGCGTTCAACACACGTACAGCCCGGGGACGTCTCCTCCTTGATCCAGCAAGGGGAGAGGGGAAGTTGAGTGAGAGCTCCGGCAGCACGACGGCGTGGTGGTGGAGCTTGCAGTTCTCCGGCAGGGCTTCGCCAAGCACTACAGAGGAGGAGGAGGTGTTGGGGAGGGAGAGGGTTGCGCCAGCGGAAGGGGTACGGCTCCCATGCGCCTCCTCACTATATATAGGGATGGAGGGGTCTGGTTTCTTGCCATCCAAGTCCATTGGGGCGTTGGCAAAGGTGGGGGAAAGAAATCCCATCATTTCCCTTCCCCACCGATTGTTATCCCCCCCTTTTAGGGATCTTGATCTTATCCCTTCGGGATATGATCTTATTCCTTCTAAGGGGGGATCTTGGTGCGCCTTGACCAGGGGTGTGGGGCCTTGCCCCCACTACCCACGTTCATGTGGGTCCCCCCATGCAGGTGGGCCCCACTCCAGAACCTTCTAGAACCTTCCCGGTACAATACCGAAAAATCCTGAACATTTTCCGGTGGCCAAAATAGGACTTCCCATATATAAATCTTTACCTCCGGACCATTCCGGAACTCCTCGTGACGTCCGGGATCTCATCCGGGACCCGGAACAACATTCAGTAACTGCCCACTAATTCCCATGACAACTCTAGCGTCACCGAACCTTAAGTGTGTAGACCCTACGGGTTCGGGAATCATGCAGACATGACCGAGACAGCTCTCTGGCCAATAACCAACAGCGGGATCTGGATACCCATGTTGGCTCCCACATGTTCCACGATGATCTCATCGGATAAACCATGATGTCGGGGATTCAATCAATCCCGTATACAATTCCGTTTGTCAATCGGTACGTTACTTGCCCGAGATTCGATCGTCGGTATCCCAATACCCCGTTCAATCTCGTTACCGGCAAGTCACTTTACTCGTACCGTAATGCATGATCCCGTGACCAACTCATTAGTCACATTGAGCTCATTATGATGATGCATTACCGAGTGGGCCCAGAGATACCTCTCCGTCATACGGAGTGACAAATCCCAGTCTCGATTCGTGCCAACCCAACAGACACTTTTGGAGATACCCGTAGTGCACCTTTATAGCCACCCAGTTACGTTGTGACGTTTGGCACACCCAAAGCATTCCTACGGTATCCGGGAGTTGCACAATCTCATTGTCTAAGGAAATGATACTTGACATTAAAAAAGTTTTAGCAAACGAACTACACGATCTTTGTGCTATGCTTAGGTTTGGGTCTTGTCTATCACATCATTCTCCTAATGATGTGGTCCCGTTATCAATGACATCCAATGTCCATGGTTAGAAAACCATAACCATCTATTGATCAACGAGCTAGTCAATTAGAGGCTCACTAGGGACATGTTGTGGTCTATGTATTCACACATGTATTACGGTTTCCAGTCAATACAATTATAGCATGAACAATAGACAATTATCATGAACAAGTAAATACAATAATAACCATTTTATTATTGCCTCTAGGGCATATTTCCAATAGTCAGGACCAAATTTATACATCTTGTGCAAGTTGAGGGACTGAGTAGGGTCAAATTTCAAGTTGTAGGACTAAAGCATCACATTGAGAGCAAGTTCTATGAGCGCTATTTTGGCTCCTAGGTGCATATGCACCCATTGTCTAAATACACATTTTGAAAAGTTGAAAAATTCGGAACAAAAATCCCGCGGGTATATCTAGACATTCTATGTGAGTGCACAAAGTTTTGGTGAAAAATGATATTTTTTGTAGCTTGTGTAAAAAAGATAAAGAAATGCCTCGTGAATAGTTATAATGGAGCATCAGAAATTGTCTTTTTTACACAAGCCACAAAAAACCTCGTTTTTCACCGGAAACTTTGTGCACGCACATAGAATGTCCGGATATACATGCGAGATTTTTGTTCGGAATTTTTCAACTTTTTAAAATGTATTTAGACAATGGGTGCATATGCACCTAGGAGCCATAGCCAATTACCGACTCCTGGGGTGTGTTCGGTTGCTGTCACCAGATGGAATGGCATGGGTCCGTCCCATTCCGAGAGCCCATTCTCACGTTCGGTCAGTAGATAGAACCAAAACCCACCAGTCCCAGAAAAGGGAATATCCGGTCTATATGCGGAACCGACGCATACCTCCGATTCGAGCGGACGACAAGGAACGCACCTCATTCCCTCGCACCCGAGCCCTATCCTCTCCCGTCTCTCCTTCCCAGCGCCGCCACCCTCCCGCATCTCTCCCTCCCTCTCGATCTGCCACGCCCCCGCTCCTCTCTCAGCGCCGCCCCTCACGCACCTCTCCAGCGTCGGCTTCCCTCTCCTCCCCATCATCTCCCCCTGCGATGGCGCGCATCAAGGGCTTGGCCGCGACCTAGCAGCATCGGCGACCTAGCAGGTCGCGGCGGCGACGACCTAGCAGGCAGCGGCGGCGGCGGCGACCTAGCAGGTGGCGGCGGCGGCGGCGGCGACCTAGAAGGCAGCAGCGATGAACCAGCAGGGCGACGACCTAGCAGGCTGCACCGACGAACCAGCAGGGCGACAACCTAGCAGGCTGCACCGACGAACCAGCAGGGCGGCTAGCAACATAGGCAAGGTACAGTTCCATTCCCTTCTCTGTATATACATGCTTAGGACAGATTTATGTTTCTGCGTGTGCAATGTTCTTCCCCAATTTCTTCCATATATTGTTGTCAGATCCATGGTTATAAGTAATTGGTAGCCATATTATTGATAGTATGTATCATTGTAGATGGTCAAGATGAGCAAAAGAAAAAGGATGGCTAGGGGAGCAGCTGTTTTTGTTGCATTAGCTGCAATGGCAGTCATTATTCGGGCTATAATAAGGAAGAGGAGACCACGTATTACCTATGGACCAATGCATGAAAGAGATCGAATCAAATTTGATTATCTAAACCAAAAAATTTGGCAAAGCGATGTGTTATGCAAAAACATGCTAAGGTTTGAAAGAGTTGCATTCTTTCGTTTGTGTGGTATATTGAGGGATCACAATTTGCTAGAAGACAGTCCACATCTTAGTGCGGAGCAACAATTGGCAATGTTTTTGCATACAATTGGGCATAACCTTCGGAATAGAGTTGTTTCAGCCAATTTTGGTAGATCATACGACACAACAAGCATCTATTTTAGAAAGGCTCTTCATGCCATAGGCGAGCTTTGTAATGATTATATAAGGCCACCATCATTGGAAACCCCTGCAAAAATTGCAGGAAATCATCCATTTGACCCATATTTTAAGGTATTTTCAGAAACTATTCCTTAGCTATCTAGCCTATATGATATGCCATTTAATACCGGTCACTATATAGGATTGTATTGGAGCTATCGATGGTACACATGTGCGAGCAGGTGTTACCAAAGATGTGGAGCCTTCTTTTCGTGGTAGGAAAGCCTTTACCACTCAAAATGTGATGGCAGCAGTAGATTTTGACCTCCGCTTCACATATGTTTTGGCTGGATGGGAAGGGTCCGCACACGAGGCGACCGTCTTAGCTGATGCATTAACTCGTGAGAGAGGCTTATAAGTACCACCTGGTAAGAAGTTGACGTAGATAGAAATTGTCAATATGTTACTGCCTTAAGAAACCATTATAACCAATATTTATTTTTAATTTTTAGGAAAGTACTACCTAGTTGATGCCGGTTATGGAGCCAAGCCAGGGTTCTTGCCACCTTTTCGTGGCGTGAGGTACCATTTGAATGAGTGGGGCAACAATCCGGTCCAAAATGATAAGGAGCTATTCAACCTTATGCACTCATCTTTACGGGTGACGGTAGAGAGGGCTTTTGGATCTCTCAAGAGGCGTTTCAAAACTTTAGATGATGCCTAACCGTTCTTCACTTTCCCAGTCCAAGTCGACATTGTTATAGCTTGTTGTGTTCTTCATAATTATGCACTATCACAAGGGATCGATGAATTCATTATACCGGAAGTGACATGGACCACCCAACCAATTCGAACATCAAGGCAACAATTAAGTGACAATAGGGCCTTGGTAGACCATAGGCTACAAATTGCCGCCCAAATGTGGGAAGATAGGCAACTCATGTATGCAAATTTGTGAGTGCACCGCACTATGTATTTGTAATGTTTAAGGAACTACCTTTGTATTTATTTGATGGCTGGACAAGTTGTGGTATTTATTATGTCAAACAATATATTTGTGATGATTTCATCCATTTTATTGTAACATTTTGATGGCTGGGCAGATTGTATCTTATATATGTTTAAATCATGTGTTTGTGATGCTTTAATCCATTCTTTTGCAATTTTTTGATGGCTGAACAGAAATGGACAATGTTGAAGTTACCGCTGCAAGTGGGATCTCTGGGAAAAGTGGGGTCATGGTATGGACCACTTCCATGACCAACACAATGCTAGGTTTTTTGGCTGACCTTGTTGCTAAAGGGAAGAGAACTTCTAGTGGATTCAGGGAGACACATCTCAAACAATGTGCTGCTGTTTTGAACGAGCAATTCAAGCTAGCTATCACCTCTGATCAAGTTAGAAACCATCTCAAGAAGTGGAGGAGGATTTGGGTCAGGGTTGTCAATTTGAAGAATTTAAGTGGAGCTCTATGGAATGAAGATACTTGCACAATTAGGCTCAGCAAAGAACACTATGCAGGTCACTGTATGGTAAGCTTCTAGTAATATGAACAATATCATCCCATTTTCTGCCTTCATTATGCTAATGACTTGCAAATTTTTTGTAGACCCACAAACCTGATGCTCCCTTCTTGAATAACCCAATCGAACACTATCATGCCATGACGACCATTTTTGGAACAACCGGGGCTAAGGGGATGAATGCAAGGTCTGGAAATGATCTCCTTTCTATTGACGTTGATGATGAGGAGAATGGTGAGGTGAATGGTGAGATCAACACGTCACCGCAAGTTGGTGAGTCTTCTCACCCCAAAGGACCACCAAAAAAGAAGGCCAAGGTGGTGAAAGTTCTAGAGGATCCACTAGGTGACATTCTCAAAGATGGTTTTAAACTTGTGGCTGAAGCTCTTGTGAAATCTGGTGGAGATGATGATGATATACCCGATGACCTTTGGGATGTAATCTCTAGTTTGAAAGAATTTGATGAAGAGCACCTTGCCCACTACTATGCTCATCTCGTTGACAACCCCAAGACGGCAAGAGCCTTCATGAAGCTTTTCGAAACCAACAAATCTGTTTGGGTGAGTAGGTATGTGAAGAAGAACTTTTAAATTCGATATGGTTATATGGTTGTCAAGTATGTGAACTTGACTTGTATGGCTGTAGTGCCATTGGGTTGCTTTAGGATATTTGGAATGTGAACTTGTATGGCTGTATGTGAGAGACATGTATTGGCTGATTGCTTTTGGATGTGCCAAATGAACTTGCTACCTGATTCTACCTTATGATATTATTGGCTGATTGCTTTTGGATGTGCCAAATGAACTTGCTACCTGATTCTACCTTATGATATTATTGCTGATAATTGTGTTCTATGTCAATATATATTATTGTGTTGTTTTTCTTGGAAATACAAATGAAATGTTGCCGAAGTTTTGAATTTCTGTTATTCAATTTTTCATTCCGTTCTTCCAAACCAAACACTGAAACGGAACCAACCCGTTCTACTTTTTTGCACCTACTAAACACAGGAACGGAACCGATCCATTCTTCTGAAATGAAACCATTCCATTTCATGACAGTTGGTTCCTCAACCAAACACCCAGTGCTTTTAACTGACGAAAACTTGAACTCGAGGAAGAACCCAACAGTGGGGGCAGGCAGAAGGTAATCCGAGATCTCAGTTTGCTCGCGGGCCGAAAGGGACGCCACAGCGCACCGCACCGAAAAGCCGCACCAGCACAGCCCCGCACCGTACGGCCAGGTTGGCGTCTCGCATTCCGGGGTCCCGCCTGTCAGCCTCGCCGGGCCCCACCCGCCAGCGACTACCTCGCGCTCAGCCACCGCGTCTCCCTTTCCCCGTGCTAGACTAGACTAGAAAGCAACGCGACTAGAGGAGGAGAGGAGAGGGAGGCACGCAGCACGCACTTGGTCGGTCGCCACTACGCCGCCGCCCGTCGGAGAAGGGCCCCGGAGACCCATGGCGGGCCGCAACGGCTTCGAGGACGACGACGTCAACCCCTTCGCCGTGAGTGCTCGCTCGGCCCCTCGCTCTTCCTCCCGTCTGCGCGAGCGCGAGCGCTCGAGGCGCTTCCCCCGCCTGCGTAGATCTCGGGTTTCCTTTTTTTTCCCGCGTCGGCCGTGTTCATATTCGGGACCGGCATTGCTCGGATCTGAGGCTCCGAGCGTGGGATGGGGACGCGATGGGGGAGATGCGGATTTGTGCGCTTCGAGTTGGCGATTACGCTGTGTCGGCTGATTATTGCTCTGGAAGCGGTCGGTTAGCTCCGGATCTGTGCTCGCGTGGTGAACTAAGGCTGCGCGGTGGTTGACTAGTGGCTTGTGCTAGGTGATTGGAAGCCAGCATGAAATAAAATGCAGTTTGGTTGGGATTTTTGGTGTCGCAGCAGATTAAAGCAACGCAGTGCCTTTGATATTTGTGATACCCTCTTATATGACTTGGTTTGCTTGCTAATTAGTTACCGAGTACTAGTGTGAAGTTGCTGGAGCTTGGTTACTACCATATGCTATGTCAAACATTAGGGACTTCGACATTATGTATGATGGAGTGCTGGTAGTGTTTGTCAGGCAGAGGATGAGCCACTTGCTGCCCTTGGGTTCATTTTAAGGCATCGCTAATTTCAGACCCACTGTTTTTGTGCTCAGTAATTCAAGTGGTTTCTAGAAATTTACCGATGTGCTACAAGCTACATATGTCGGAACATGGTTAATGTGATACCCAATGTATGGGGGGCCCCAATGTGTGGATAGATAGGTATGTTTGTAAGACAAAAGTGTATGGATAGGTCATGGATAAAAATCTTAGGTTCGAGATTTCTACATTCTAGGCTCTACGTGGGAGCCAAAGTTGAAGGACTACATGTCGCAAGCTCTTTTGTACCGCCAGATAGGATTATTCATTGACGATGTCATTGAGCTGATGTAGAACAAGGCAACGTTTGAGTGTAATCTACTTAAACACACCCCGCTGCGATCACATTAAAAACTATGTGTCTATGCACATGCCCTTGAAAACTTAATGTGCCTATGCACATGCCTGAAAAAGTATGCATTGTCAGGCCATTCTCAATAACATGCCAAAAATATTTTTGTTTTTTCTCGTGCATATTTACGGATTACTGGTTATCTAAATCCGAAGCCTGTGTCAAGTTCTAATAATCAAGTAACTGCGCATGCATGCAGGATGCAGCAATTCTTGCACCCACCACCCGTCATTTCTTTTGGGTATTTTTGTATTGTTAGATCTTTCATCTGATTTCCATTGTATGTTATGATATGTTGATATTCCATACATATTCATTACATAGAAGTACATACAGTATTGATGTTGAGCAGAAGGCTAGTTGTTGGCAAAGGAAATATTATGCTATTATTAAGTTGCTCAGAGGCTTCTATTTTTGGAGCTGCCCGTTCCTAATATCTTCCAAATGCTTCATTTTCTACAGGGAGGGAGTGTCCCCCCTGCCTCCAATTCCCGACTCTCACCTCTCTCCCACGAGCCTGCGGGTTTTTACAATGTGGATATTCCTATGGATTCAACTAAGGTACGTTTAGTTTTGAGAAGTTTTTCTTCACTCAAGAAAATTGTGTCAGCTAGCTTCTTACTCTAATTGGAATTGGATAGATGTTCTCTTCGTCATTGCCATTTATCTATTCCTTATGTATCATCAAGTACTTCTTGTGAGAATTTTTATAAGTCTGATGGTCTGTTTTCCAATTTTGGTGAAAATTATAAGACATCCTAGCATAAATAATTTTGTTGTATTTTTGCCATTATTTGTTTCATTATCTTTTTAAGAATATATGCATGACCAACCACGTAAAATATTCTCTCGCATATTTTGGAAACAGTTAATGGAAGGGTACTTTAGTCATTCTGTTTGGTCACTTCCTCAATTGTAAGAGATCCATGTGCCAGCTCAAAGTTTGCCTTATAAAATTGACTGAATGGGGTAAAACTGTATACAAAATGTGACAGTTATTCCTTTATTTATACGGTTCATGTGTAAAGTTAGTTTTGATTAAATTAATAAAAAATGTTTGTATTGGTTATCCCTTCTGTAGTTTGTTTATATATTTATATCATGCATGTTATTATTTCATTTAGGATGTGAAGAAAAAGGAAAAAGAGCTCCAAGCGATGGAAGCCGAGCTAAACAAAAGAGAAAAGGTATGCGTGTTACAATTGCTGAGTGATTGGACTGTTCTGCTGCTCTTAGCCAGTTACAGAAATATTGATATGCTACCAGCTTTCTCATAAGTGGTGTCACATCAGATGTAAATCGAGAATCTACAACGTCGCTGTGATTTGTGATTTAGATATGCTAACTGGGGCATTGCTTTATTTAGTGTTACAACCAGTGAATCAATAAAACCTTATTTATGTTGATTTGGGATTTTCAGATCATTAGTGCTGCATATAGTAGCTATCCTAGCCCTAAAATCCCTATAGTGAAGTAGTAATAGGAAATGACAATATGGTATTTTTTTTATGGTGTGCTGGCATGAGTCTACAGAATCTGCGTGTCCTCAACCTACCAAATACTAGTTAAGCAGTTCGCTGTAATTGCCACCAGAGCATTGGAATTACTGAACAGGTAGTGTGCATTGACTTAAGAGTAGGAGGTCAAATGGCTACCAGAACTATCTATTTGGTAGTGATGCAATTTGAGGCTGAGTAATAGGGGCAGAAACATGCACCATCTTGCAGCATATAGTGGCTCTGCTGGAAAATAAAGTGTGCTTTTGCTAGTAATTCAAACAGGCATGTGAATTTTAATGGGAAAAATAATTTTAGCACTGCAAAAAATTCTGATTTCTCATCGATGTAAGATAAATTTGTGCTGTGAGGAAAACAATGCGGCGCTCTATCTCAGCACAAATTTATCTTAGATTGATGAAAAATTGCAAACATGTGTAACAATCATTTGATTTTTTCTTTTTTTCTGATTACCATTTGTCCCAAGAACCCAAGAACAGGTGCAAGAACCATTTCATTTCGACTTGTCCCTTGGTCTTGTTATCCAGATAGGGGAATCTATATTTCAACTTCTTGCTAAATTTGGTTGGTTATGGCATCGTATATCCAGTGATGAATGGTCTATACAATTTTGTTTCCCGGTCAAAATGGTGGTTCATCTGGGAGGATCATGTTTTTTGAGCTTATTATTTAATATGTTGAATTTTGACAGTGAGATGTCATAGTATTTTAAATCACAGAAAGATTGTCTCTTTGTAGTGTATTCCATGTATGTGGATACATGTTTTATTTACCATATGAGATGTTCCTTCTCCAACTGCTGATCTGATTCCTCTTTGTTTGTCTCTCTGCCCTAGGAACTGAAAAGGAAGGAAGAGGCTGCGTCGCGAGGTACAACCCGCATTCTTTCCTTTTGCTGAATAGCTTTAATAGTTTTGTTTTGTTCATGTCTCTGGCATAAAAAATTGAAGACAGAACCATGCTTGATGAAAGCAATTTGTGCACCTGGAAGTGTGTACCAAGAAACTGTAGCCTGCCCACTCATTTTGAGAGGAGTTCACAATGTTTCGGAATTGTTCATAAAAGGGCATCATAGACATTTAGAGTTTAGGACATGGGATGGGACATCAGGGTTATCCGTATGTCACACTGCAACCTGCATTGTTATTGGTAATATTTGCTGACAATGATCCTTTTCTTAGATTGATAATTTAGAATTGGTCATTTCAAGGCTCCAATTTTGGGATGTCCGAAAATAAACAATTGTCGTTTCTTCTGGCAAGAGCAAATTTAGTTTTGTACTTTGTATGGCTTCCCTAGCAGTATGTTTGCACAATTATATTTCTCCTAATCACTTCTTTGTTTCATTTTCAGCTGGCATTGTCATAGAAGACAAAAACTGGCCACCCTTTTTCCCTCTCATTCATCACAATATTTCAAATGAGATACCCATCCATCTACAAAAAATGCAGTACCTTGCATTTTCATCATTTTTGGGTAAGCTCTGGTAATGTGAAAACTGTGATGTTTGGTATGAATATGTTGTGCTGCCATTACCTTTTCTTTTGCTGGAGTACTTCAGAATATTTTGGGAAATAATTACGTGGTGTTCCACGGGACCTCCAATCCCTTTATTGTAAGGATTACAAGTTTACATCCAGAATCTAATATGTCCTCTAAATAGATTGCGAACCTGTGTTCTCTGGTATAAAGGTTCTGTTGGGTTGTGGCCCAAGTTTGCCTGCCAATAATCTGTCTAGCCAAAATTTTGGTCAAGTTTTTTGCTTCCCATGAGTTGGCCAATATTGGCAAGAACATAGGGGGCATCGGCATGCCCAAAAGTTTTCCCACCATCCAAACAAAGACCAATCTTTTGGTCATGACCAGAGATTTGGTATGGTGCAGTTTGGGTAGTCTAAACGTACCTTAATTCTCCCAACACTTCCTCACAAGATTAACATAAAATAACAACCTTGGCCGTCTTTTATTTTCTAATACTCTCGACGAGACCTCTGCCTTTGCTGAGATTTGCCTCCATGCCTTGACCGCACCACCAGTACCAGCCACCATACCCACCATGATTGAGTTTCTGCTGGCGTATGAATGACTTACGAATACTGGATCGCCATATCAAACTGTGTGCTTCATACGATGCAGAAGCCTGGAGGGTGTTCTCTTCTATTATCACGTGAAGCACCTCCAACACCAGGATCATGTCTCCCACCTATACCAATGCAGTCCAAGTCCTGGCCTCAACCGCCTCTTCCTCAAACCTCCAATCAGCCAGGCGACTACCTCCTCTACTCACATGTCCCAAGCCTTGGCCTCCATCACATCTCCATTCTCTTGGTCCTCTCAGTTTTGCTGCCTCCGGCTGTACCATCCCCAAGCCTCCACAGCAGGCAGATCAACAAAGCCTAGTAGCCGGACAAGCATGGCCAACGACCAACTAAAAGTACCAGCATAGTTAACAGCACCACAAGTCCACACCATAGATCAGATCAGCCACAGTAGTGTCAGAAGAGCCGTTGTAACTTGTAAAGATCAGCCCAGCAACCTGAACTGGAGTCCAACAGCAACATGACAAAAACAGAGACACACAATGCCTCTTGACCCCCGTCCCTCCAAAGCCACAACAAGTTACTACTCCTTTCTCTCACTCCTTTCCTTCTTGCATGACCACAGCCAGATCACATGAGCAGTGAGTAGACAGTGGTCATATTCAGCGGCGATCTGCCAGTAATACTGATCCTCCTCTTCTTCCAGATCTAATCCAGCCTATCTCAAACACTAGTGACGCAGATAACATTTTCCAATTTCTCTGCAACGAGCAACATAATTGTAACACGTGTCAGTCTCTCTGTGCGGCCTGACAGGACCTGCACAGGTGGCCACTGGAGCCTGGTGGCGCCTGCATACCTGTTAGAATTGAATCACTCAACTCCCCCTCTTCCTGAGATATGCTTCAAGCACACACGCAAAACTACTACTAGCACTGAGGCTTTATTGACATCACACACACACACACACACACAGCACTAGCACTAGCACTGAAACCCTCCTCTCTCTCACTCTCATTCTCACACTATCGATATCTGTTATTTCTCACAACTTGCACAGGTACACAAGCTTAGGTGACTTTCTGCCTCACACAGCAAAAGCCATTTTCTTTGTTGATACACTACAAGCTTGTGTTACACAAGATGCACCCTCCTATTTGTAGGAGTTCTAGGCTCGTGCTAGTGTTCCTGGCGCTACAGTAAGATGACAGCACAGTAAGGTGGCGCTACAGTACACAGGCAGACAAACCCATTTCCATCACCTTCTTCGTGAAGTCAGTCCCTGCCTTATAGCTAGCTTATCCTGGAGTCTACAGCTAGCTATTACAGCTTCTAATCTTTCTTAATTATTAAGTCACCAAAGAGAGAGGGGTTACAGGAGACAAGGATTATCCTAACAATGCCGACTATCATTTTGGACATTTATTAGATCCTAATACAAATTCACTAACAAGTATTTATGTTGCAACTTCCTGTCATATTTTGCACGAATGATGTGATTATCAACATAAAATGAGAAGCAAAGTTTGAATTCCTCAAATATTGCAAAGGGATCTACCATCTTCATTTGATTAGTGGACCAAGAGCTAATCTGGTGGAAAAGCAATTTGATATTTTTTTTTATGGATTTTGTGTAATTTTTGTAAAATTTGGATCTCATGCAGGAATTGCTCTCTGCCTCTTTTTTAATATCATAGCGACTACAACTGCATGGATTAAGGGTGAAGGTATAGCTAAAGTGCATCTTATTGTGCACATCTGATATAGCAGTTGCTATCACTATATTAACTTTGCGAAACTAATACAAATCTCTGCTTTAACAGGTGTCATGGTTTGGTTGCTTGCCATTATCTACTTCATTTCTGGTGTCCCTGGGGCTTATGTGTTATGGTATCGCCCTCTTTATAACGCGATGAGGTAGGGTATATGCATTGAGAATTTATTGTCTATATGAATGAAATTCACCTTTCCAAATATGTCATGTGACCATATCTTGTTTATTATAATGCCTGTCGCAGAACTGAGAGTGCTTTGAAGTTTGGGTGGTTTTTCCTATTTTACATGGTAAGATACACTTTACTAGTGGTTTCATGCGGCCACATCTTAGCATTAAATGAAAGGTTCAACCTATCCTCAACTGCACACCCCACTGATCATCTTTGTCCATTTCCAGATTCACATAATCTTCTGCGTGTGGTCAGCTGTGTCTCCCCCATTCCCTTTCAAAGGAAATTCTTTGACGTAAGTCTCATATTCTTTTCTTGTGCACCTACTTTTGGTTTGCCATGCGGGCTGTAAGTCAGTAAACGGGTATAGATGTGAGGGGTTATGCATTTCCATGGTCATAGTTTCTGTTTTGTCCGTAAAAGATTATGTGATCTTTTCATAAAAAGTAAGTTGTTTCATTGAATGGTTTGTCTGAAGATGTTGTTAGAAGTTAGAATACACAATTAACAAAGATAATCAATGAACTAGATATATAGATTTAATGTGGAACTCAAATATGGAAAGAAACAGGCACACACCAAACGTGGTTAACTACAAGCAGGGGAGTTTAGACTGGCGTCAACACATCCATGCAGCTATAAAGGCTATACATAAGTGGCATGTGAGAAATACGGGAGCAAATCCAAAAATTATACACATGAGCGGCTGTTACATACTAGTTGTCAAGTAACATGTTCCTGAACCGATTGTTTGCCTTTCTGCCTGAGTTGTGGTCAATGTTGACCTCTGCAAAGGATCATGGAAGAAGCATAATTTTTTATCCTGGAACTTAACACACAGGAGTAAATTTTTTACCAGGTACATGGTAAATTGCTAATGCAGACTGAAATTGTTGTGTTTCTTGTCATCCATGTCACTCGAAAGTTTTGCTTGGAATAAATTCTTACCCTCCATGTTATCATATTCAGATTTAGACCTTTCTACCATAACATTTACTCTTTGTTGAGAATGCATTAAAACTTCTATTTTGATCTTATTAACTAAATTACTTTGCTTTCTGATGCTGTAGTGGGATTTTGCCTGCCATTGATGTCATAACCAAGAGCCTTATTGTTGGGGTAAGTCTTCATTACAGGTTTATCCAATTAGCCTGGACTAATTTGTTTATGTAGCCATTTGCCTATATCTACGTCTTACCCAGCCCATGCTCTATATTTTAAACCAATGATTGTGCTGCTTAATTTGTTTATGTAGCAACATGCCCATATCTTCCTCTTACGCGGCCCATGTTCTATGTTTTCCCCAAAGATTGTGCTGCTTGATGCTGCCTCAGTCCCGGCAGAGTCCACTGGCTAGACAAGAAAATCCTTGCATTTTGAAACAGACATAGTGCACTATACCTAGTATCAGCGGTTTACTTGGTAGCTTGCATCTGGAAGTGGTTACTGGGTCTGCCAGTCTTATTTAACCCCTTACTGACATATATAAATTTTTCATTTGGCAGATATTTTACTTTGTTGGATTTGGATTGTTCTGCCTTGAATCACTGCTGAGCATAGGTGTCATTCAGGTGGGTGTGGTCTCCCTCTTTTCTCTGGATGATTAAATTCTTGTTATTTGAAGATCTTAGTCTGCATGGCATAATACATGTGTGCTTTTTTCTCTATTCCAACTATGATCCCGGGTTGACCGCTTGACTAGTTAACAACCAAAAGCTAATTGAATGTTTTAGTTCTCATTTTTCTTTCGTAAGTTTGTGATTATGCAGTGTTAGCCCCATGCTCCTTACAGATGAGTAGCTTCACACACAATGCATTGGAACAATTTGGAAGAAATGCTCAATTTTCATTAGACTGATCAGCATAGCCAATAGATCCTCACATTGCAACTGATGTTGTTCCTATTACTTGTGATAATCAAACTCTCTTACTCAACATGCAGCAAGTGTACATGTACTTCCGTGGAAGTGGAAAATCCCAGGAGTTGAAACAACAGGCAGCACGTGGTGCCCTGAGCTCTGCGTTCTGATGAAGAAAACCAGCAGCCAGAGTTGTAGCCAGGGTAGTGAGTGGAAGGAGACAGGATGTGTGCCGATTGGGCATGGTAGTCTTGCGCATCGCTGCACCGTGCGGATTTGGATCGCTGAAATCACACTGCTATATCTTTTTGCTCTTCTGTTAATACAAATATAAGGAGCCTTCTCGTGTGGATACTTTAAGGTGGTGTTGTTTCCATTCGTTGACATGGTTTTAGATGTGGTTGATAGCGAGGATTGACTAATATTCTTGGTGGAATATATTTGCATATGCTTGTGCGGGAGTAAATTAAAATTACCTGTTCATTTCCTGGCAATGTTGATGCGACCTGTTGTGTTAGTCAGCTAAGGCGATTCACTTGCCTGATCATGCAAGCATTTCTGATTTCCTTTCACCTTTGATTGGTCAGTGGCTACCTGTTGATTTCAGAACAGTTGGATCTTTTGTCATTCTTCGTCAAGACAGATCTAGCATGGTCGACCTAAGCTGCTGCATCCTTTGCCTTTTGTGGCATTAATCTTATGGTTTGAGTTTCGTTATGGAGAAAAAGGGTTCTTTTCCAAGCAAACGAACTGTGAGCTTTACTCTAGCTGCGATCACCAAGTGGAACAAAAGGCACTGAAGTAATGAGAGCGTCTTGTAAATTAATGGGTGAGGCGATCAGTAGATGCAAATAATCGCATCTTCTCATGCTTAAGTCACACGATTCCATTTAACCGAGTGACATGGATAAAGCGCGCATGTTTTCAGCATCTTCATGTGTTGGAGACCTGGCCATGCTTAGCTTGAGCAGCTCGATACTTGAGTGATGAAATCAACGGCTCAACAGTGGAGAGTAAACTGTGCCGAACCGGCAACGTAGAGCCGCCATGTGATCGGCATCTGCTACTTCCACCAGTGCTGTCCGCACTCTTTTGTTTACTCGTCTCCAACTCTAAATTTCGGATACATCCCATTCCCTGCCAGAGCACGCTCTGCGATCATTGGTGCATCCACCTTGCTTGTCAGTATCGCTCTCCTAGGCTCTTGCATTCTCCCCTAGCAACTAGACGCGATCTTGCTACTACATGGGAAGCTAGATATGTATAGAAGAACAGGGGGTGAAACGTCGTGTGTGGCAGGACATCATTTTTTCACCGGACAACACATGCCATCAACCATTGTGGCCATTCAATTCTACCATAAATGGTATAGTTGTCAACATTTGTTGCGCTCATCACACATCTATATATGATCAAGCCTAAAGCGAATACTGTTTCAAGCCATGACAAAGAAGCCACCATGAACTCAACCAACAACGGAAACGTGTTGATTGATTTCCAGCTCAGTATAGCAAACGAAAGATGCATCGCGACACCGAACCCTCTGTGTAACTCAACAAAAAGAAATGAATACAAAAGATTATTGAATTTTTAATTGATTAGTTTTTTTGGAGGAAAAAGAGTAAAAATTACATTACTCTTGAGCCAACAAAACAGTCGGCAGCTAACACTGCTCTCAGGTCATCCGGGACGGTCGCCACCCATTGCCGGTCGCCCATTCTCCTAGCTCGGGCCGCGAGGCAATGTGCCAAACTGTTCTGTTTGCGGTTTGCATACATCACCTGAGATGCTTGGAATTTCTGCAGCTCCTACTTGATGTCGTGTAGCATTGAAAAACAGGCTGAGCGATTGCCTGACGTCCACAACGCTGCGTGCCTGACCTGAACTGTCCCTGAAGCATGCTTGATACTTGTTTGGTTCGTATCTGAGGAAAGAAATGCCTGCCTGACATGGAGGTGCCTAGCAGTGTAATTAGCCTGGACTAGATATAAAATATAGAAGGTACAATGCTTAGCTCAGGCACGGTGCTTAGCCTGGCTCAGGCCACCTTTTTTTTTTTTTTTGCGAATAACAGGCCACCTTTTTCCTGCGCCTGAGGCGCAGCAGCCGCTGCCTGGCAGTGATAAACAACCGTCAACAATATTTAAGCATTAAAAAATAGGAGGTCCTCTGTAAAGTGTTGCCAAAGTCTGCAGTCCAGAGAGCAGATCACGAGCTCCGGCTTCCTCCACTGAAGAACAGCTATCAATTCCTTTTTGACAGCGAGAAGAGAACGAGTCCCCTGTGATCACGAGCCACTGCGCCCGCATGCGAAATCCCGTTGTCGGCAAAGAAGGAAGCATCAATATTCAGTTTGTCAGTTTCGCTGTCTGGGGGGATACCACCGTTTTGCAGCACCTGGCTCGGGGTCCTCGTCCTCAGAGGCGTAGCTAGCATAGAAGCATTGCGTGCATATGACACCAACAAAATTTTACTCCCTCCGTCCGGAAAAACTTGTATAAAAAAGAGTGTATCTTGAACTAAAATACATCTACATACATCATCTTTTATTCATCTTGATGACAAGTATTTCCGGACGGAGGAAGTAGTTGATAACGCAGCTTTACAGGTAGTTGATGCCTGAACCCAATAAAAAATACAGGTGAACCCATTGACTGCCTAGCTGCATCTTTATCTTTATCTTTATTTACCTACTAATAAAGCAGCTGCTGCTTCTGATCGTACGTCGTCGGCATTTTTGCGAAATAGCCCTTCTGTTTCACTAAAATCAACCCGCAGTCCCTGTTTAAGTGGCACTTTGGAAAACGTTTCGTTTTTGTGTAAAAACCCCTGCATATCTTAGCAGTTATGCCCGCGACCCTTATCTCTCACTGAAATGGCTCACCGCCACACGTCTCGCTGCTTATCCTGCCGTTCTCCACCGCCGGACACGCGCCGCCGCTTGCCGCCGGCGTCCGTGCCGAGGTGGGTAGGAGAACCATGTTAAAGTCTGGTCGCAGCGGAGGCCTCGGCAGGAAGACTCGAGGCGGCCTCGGGCGCGACGGGGAGCTGGCCGGAGCGCACGAACGATGGCTCTGCTTGCCGGCAGCGGCCGGAGGCGGACGGGGCTGGCTCGGGAGATCCACTCGGGCACGAGAGGAGGTTGGGGGAGAGGGCCAGGCGTGGCTTGGCGTCTCCAAGAGCCACGAGGCCGTCGCCGCCGGCGTCGGGCGTGCAAATCAGTTGCGGCGGCTCCGTCGTGCAAAGCTTTCGCCGGTCACCTTCCAGTCCGTCTGTGCGGTGACCGCGGCGCCGCTGCAGGACGACACTACCTGACCAGCGGCGACGTCTCCACTGGAGACTGACGAAGACGGACGCGACTGCAGGTAGGATGTTGCTGAAGCAGAGGGCCAGCTAAATTGCATTTGAGCTAATAATCCTAAAGAAGGAGAGACAGCCGATCCGAATAGATGAGCTCACGGAAGATAAAAGTGTTTGGGGGCTTTCACCGGAGGCAGCTTCGACACTCACGCATCTGCGGCCACCGGCAAACGAGCAGCACAACCAGAAGATTGCCTATTGCGCCTCAGCCACGGGCGCCCCAGCTAGCCCCCGCGCGTGCTGGCCGGCCGCCAGATCTGGTGAGCAACCGAGCCACTACACACCGGCCCCGTTGCCCCCAGCCACCCACCGGGAGGGGCTCCACCACCACGGCACGGGGACTCCGCCCCGGCCCCCGTGCGCCGACGAGCAGGCCGCCATCGCCCCAGTCGTTGCAGCAAACACGCCGGCTCTGCCAACCCCCAAGTGGCTGGCCAGCAGCCACCGCGGCCGAGAAGAGGAGAGCAGAGCTTGGGCGGTGTTAGGTGGATGGAGAAGAGAAGGGTGAGCTGCTTTGGGTGGTGAGGTAGCAGGAGGAAGATGGAGGCGGAGCGGCGCCTGAATGGATGAGAGGATCAGAGGAACGGCGATGTGTGGATAGTGAAACTGTGGAAGGGGCACGCAGTGGCGATGAGATAGCTCTCGTTGGGGATTTTGGGTCTTACTTTTTTTTAATCAAAATTGTATCGGAAGCTGCTGGATGCGGACGTGCTCATCCGGGTGGCTGGAACGGGACCAGAATGTGGTGTAGATGCACGTGCCTAGGCATTCCTTCTGAGATTCAGTATTATCTTTTTTTTTTTGCGAAAAGATCGTAGAGTATTAACCAGACCAAGATGAGGTATTCCTGCTGATTGAGGTATGGGGTAGTCTGCTAAATCGTTCAGAGCTATTCATGGGTGTATCTCAATCAAGGGATAGGTGTTGTTCAGTTTGATTCTGATTTAGTCCATTGCTGCAGGACTAAAAAAATTGTACAATTTCGGTAGTTTTTCGTTCATATTTTGCCCATTTTTCATAAAAAAAAATCAAATTTTGAATTGTCCTTTCCGTCCAAGATTTTCCGAAAAAGTTCAAAATTCCAAAATTCGTCCATTCGTTCAAGGACGGTAGATTTTTCAAAACAAAACACAAAACCTTGGCTCGATGCTATGCGTGCTAGCACCGATTACAAATTTTTTACCCGATGAGCACCAACTATAATTAAATGCTGTTGTTTGTTGTTACTGCCATAATTTAACATTCATGCCTACCATGAATAGGTTATCAGATAGACAGACTAAAAGTGAGTGAATGTTGGGAAGAAATATTTGTTAAGGTAGAAGATATTTGGAGTGGCTCATCGGTACTTGCTGACCATAAGATATTCCTCAACTTTGAATGTCATAGATATCGTTTGTGAGATAGAGAGTAGAGAGGAGGGATGAAGAGTAGAAAAAGTGCGACAACGGTGCATCTTGCTCGCGTCCTGTTTTGCCCCACACGCCAGCTAGGAGGGAGGAGCTCTTGCCTTTAGAACGTAACAACTAAAAACGAGACGAACACCATCCATAGCTGGATAAGGATTAGGCAATGTTGTATACTAATATATATGTTGTTCGGTTGGGCACACACGGAAAACTCAAACAATATGTTTCACGTCCGGCTTATGAACTATCCTTTTGATTACACCTTTTTACACCTTGGTATATAAGTTGTTGCGACGTCACTGATTTAATTTATTGGGTTAGAGTGTGTGGTATTTTTTTCTCCCGTTGCAACGCACGGGCATTTTTGCTAGTTAGACAAAAAGCCTTTTAGTCCATATATTCAGTGCAAGTGTGCAAGGCCAAATAAAATAAATCAATTTGGTAGCTCGGAGCTGGCTAGACGCATGATCTTCAGATTGAGTTGCTTCATGGCCGCAATGGACAGCAACAAATAAATCTATTTTTGTGAATGGAAAATAAATCTGAATACTCTTGTCTCCTTCATTGCCCTCACGCTGACATACTGCAACGGCAAGCAGGCATAGAAAATATTTGTATTATCTCTTTGACCACCCTCCCGCTTGTACAAGTCTTATCCAACCTTAATTATATGATTGCTTTTTTGGTTGAACCTTGATCTAGTATGGAACAAAATTTTGTAAAAAAGACGGATTATATCAAGATAAAGATAATAAAGCATGTACTTCAAGGCCACCCTTATAGGGAAGCAAACAAATGATGTGCTGCTCCTAGTCCCACATAGCCTTTTATTCAAATAGAATCTGATTTAAATTAATTGTCATATTGTGACTAATCCGAAAGGGAATTCCAGAATACATAAAAAGTTTTAATAAAGTAAGATTGAGATTAGGAGAAGAGTTATGTGTTGTCTATATTGTGAGGAGCTTAATGAAACCGGCTGAGCTTTATCCAGATGATTTTGATTCAGATAAACTGCATGACATTGGTCCTGATGGAATTACCGATATTGCTAAATTAATGACGCAAGGCAAATAAACATACGCCTTTTACTTTGGTCTATCAACCTGTAAAGCTAGTACTGATATTGCCGGTTTACATGGAACTAATTGACCAGTGCTTTTGATATAATATTGTTGTCAACAAAATATGTAATAAAATGGGTGATCAATCCAAGAGTGGTTTTCTAGTTTGCTAATGGATGCGAGTTTTCTTACCATTAGTAAGTAGTAACGATGAAAGATCAGAGAAACTTGGAAATGACAGTGACTCTACATGTTCCGCTTAATAGTACTTATTTAATTACAACTTAAGAAATTAACATGTTATTTTGCTTTTTTACAAGGAATACCTTATCTAACTATCTATGAAAGTATAAAGTTGTGCGTTTGACTACTTTATTTGAAACGTTTGAAAAGGGGTTTTATGTTTTCATTCAATTGATATTTATTCATCATATAGTTTTATATAACAATTATATGTGGTATGATATTTCAGTTCCTTATGTTGTCTTTGAGTGTTAGTATGAGGTTGCAAAAATTATCTGAGGTAGACCTATGTACATATGGGAGGGGGGCATTGGCCCCCACCTAGGATAAGTTGGGAAGGATTTTGGGAGAGCTTACCTGGATTTATTAGCACCCTCTGCCACTAACAGACAATAGTTAGTTCATGCCCAAATTCTTAGTGAACCCATTGGCAAAACTTTCTGGCTCCGCCGCTGCGCATTTCACTTCTTAAGGCCTTGCTTTTGGTACAGGGAATTACCGCATGATATTCATCTTCCTCTCCGTTGCCACAAATATTGCAGGCGCTGTCAACTTCTATAGTGCGTTTCCATTTGTTCATTTTGTCGGCAAGGTATTTGTAGCTATTCTCCACCCAAAAATCTTAATTTTTTCAGGAACCTTAGCTTTCCAAATGATATCCCAGATGCTACGATCATCGGCTACATTTGTGGAGCTTGAAGCTGGCCTGTTTTCCTGGTTTTGGACTGATGCCGCCAGTCTATACGCACTCCGGACAGTGAAGGTACCCGGTTTCTCATAGTGCCACGCCACCGTGTCCTCCGCCTCAGATACTGGGATTTTGATATTGCAAATCGCTTCGGCATCAAAACGATAGAACAGTTGGTGGATCAACTCCGAGTTCCAACCGCTGCCGTCTGCATTCATCAACTGATTAACCCATCTTAATCTGGAACGCCTAATGTGTTGAGGAACGTAGTAATTTCAAAAAATTTCCTACGCACACGCAAGATCATGGTGATGCATAGCAACGAGAGGGGAGAGTGTTGTCTACGTACCCTCGTAGACCGATAGCGGAAGCGTTATTTCAACGCGGTTGATGTAGTCGTACGTCTTCACGATCCGACCGATCCAAGCACCGAAACTACAACACCTCCGAGTTCTTGGCACACGTTCAGCTCGATGACGATCCCCGGGCTCCGATCCAGCAAAGCGTCGGGGAAGAGTTCCGTCAGCTCGACGGCGTGGTGACGATCTTGATGTTCTACCATCGCAGGGCTTCGCCTAAGCACTGCTACAATATTATCGAGGATTATGGTGGAGGGGGGCACCGCACACGGCTAAGAGAACGATCACGAAGATCAACTTGTCTGTATAGAGGTGCACCCCGCCCTCGTATATAAAGGAGCAAGGGGGGAGGCCGGTCAGCCCTAGCAGGGCGCGCCAGGAGGAGGAGTCCTCCTCCTAGTAGGAGTAGGACTCCCCTCTTTCCTACTCCTACTAGGAGGAGGAAAGGAAGGGGGAGAGGGAGAAGGAAAGGGGGGCGCCGCCCCCCCCTCTCCTAGTCCAATTCGGACCAGGGGGGAGGGGGCGCGCGGCCCACCCTGGCCGCCCCTCTCTCTCTCTCCACTAAGGCCCATTAGGCCCATACTTCTCGGGGGGGGGGGGGGGGGGGTCCGGTAACCCTCCGGCACTCCGGTTTTCTCCGAAATCACCTGGAACACTTCCAGTGTCCGAATATAGTCGTCCAATATATCAATATTTATGTCTCGACCATTTCGAGACTCCTCGTCATGTCCGTGATCACATCCGGGACTCCGAACAACATTCGGTACATCAAAATACATAAACTCATAATGAAACTGTCATCGTAACGTTAAGCGTGCAGACCCTACGGTTCGAGAACAATGTAGACATGACCGAGACATGTCTCCGGTCAATAACCAATAGTGGAACCTGGATGCTCATATTGCCTCCTACATGTTCTATGAAGATCTTTATCGGTCAGACCGCATAACAACATATGTTGTTCCCTTTGTCATCGGTATGTTACTTGCCCGAGATTCGATCGTTGGTATCTCAATACCTAGTTCAATCTCGTTACCGGCAAGTCTCTTTACTCATTCCGTAATACATCATCTCACAACTAACTCATTAGTTGCAATGCTTGCAAGGCTTAAGTGTTGTGCATTACCAAGAGGGCCCAGAGATACCTCTCCGACATTCGGAGTGACAAATCCTAATCTCGAAATACGCCAACCCAACAAGTACCTTCGGAGACACCTGTAGAGCACCTTTATAATCACCCAGTTACGTTGTGACGTTTGATAGCACACAAAGTGTTCCTCCGGTAAACGGGAGTTGCATAATCTCATAGTCATAGGAACATGTATAAGTCATGAAGAAAGCAATAGCAACATACTAAACGATCGAGTGCTAAGCTAATGGAATGGGTCATGACAATCACATCATTCTCCTAATGATGTGATCCCGTTAATCAAATGACAACTCATGTCTATGGTTAGGAAACATAACCATCTTCGATTAACGAGCTAGTCAAGTAGAGGCATACTAGTGACACTCTGTTTGTCTATGTATTCACACATGTATTATGTTTCCGGTTAATACAATTCTAGCATGAATAATAAACATTTATCATGAAATAAGGAAATAAATAATAACTTTATTATTGCCTCTAGGGCATATTTCCTTCAAAATGAATTGTGTAGGTTTCAGTCCTTCCTCGTGCGGGATCCATTGATCCCGTTGAATGTTGACCTTCCTTCCGTTACCGATCCTCCAAACAAGGCCTACCTTGAGAAGCTCAAGCCCATATCCAGTTCCCCGCCAAACCAGAGAGGCATTCATTGCAAACACCATATCCAATAGCTCACCATATGGGTAGTACTTGGACTTAAGAACTCTCGCGCACAAGCTATCCGGCCTTTGAATCAACCTCCAGGCTTGTCGTGCGAGCAGTGCTTGGTTGAAGAGCTTCATATCTTTAAAACCAATACCACCTCCTCTTTTTGGCTTTATCATGCGCTCCCAGGGCATCCAATGAACCTTCCTGTGGCCATTTTCATCACCCCATGAGAATTTCCGTATCAGTTTCTTGTATCTCTCGCAGAAGCCCTGGGTCATTTTGAAGACCCCCATGCAGTAAGTTGGGAGGGCTTGGAGGACTGACTTAACTAGAACCTCTTTCGCTGCATGAGACATAAACCTCTCTGACAAATCTGAGCATCTCTTGATTATTGATGGGGTCAAATGGTGATCATCGTAAGTGCAGAGAGACCATTTGATTTGGTTCCGGATGATTTGTTCCAATTTTCATGGCTTCGCTCTGCAACGATTACGTAGTGAGTCGCTCTACAGCTTAGATGAGAACTAACGATGTTCTTGCTTACTTGCTAGGCACTCATGTTAATACCCCCTCTAGTGATGCTTGACGTATGACAAATCCCGTCCGATTTTTGTACGATGGAAAATAGGCAGCATTGATCGCATATGTGCTAAGCATCCTCACCGTCCGTTGTCCTGTCGTACGAAATTCGGACTTGATTTTATTGTTCATGAAGTATTTTCGTCCCCTCTATTAATCTTTACATGGCCTTTTAGGCTTATGCATAATAATCAAGGTTTAACATAAAATGACCATCCCATCCCCTTTGATTCCTCGAGATGATGCATATTTAAATGCAATCTCAGGGATGCAATATTATACACATGCCCATGCACAATAAAAGCAACCAATAGCCAGTTGTTGGTTTGCATACAGAATTAGTTACTTGAGTTTATAATTGCAGTTTTGTTACTAAAATGTGGGTTATGTGACCCTTATGCAATTGAATTCATATTCGAAAGAAGTTTCCTCTATACAATTTCTATGGTAACAAATCATATATTATTGGCCTAACTGATGATACAAAATATGAACCTTAAAATTATGTCGACACTTTATAGTCTAGGAAGAAGGGAGTAGTGAAAAAATCGCTCAAGGAGGACCAGCGTATGACATGAGATGATGTGATCTTTTTTTTCTATGGAAAGCGTAAGACATGAGATGATGTGTTTTTTTCTCTCTTTGAAAAGCGTAAGACATCTTTTATTATTGATGGTAAGTAGATGATTTGTTTTCGAAATGGGGAGGTTGCAAAGTAAAACATGCTTCTTCTTACTTATTTTAATTTACAACTTACATGGTATTGCTTTGTACGGTTGGAGTGCAATGATGAACGAACCTAGATGAAATTTTGGTTAATAACACATAAGGTTTATTCTATTTTCTGAGGAATGAAGGACAAAGACGATTAACAAATGGAGCATGGCATTTAAGAGTCATAAACAACCAAATTAACAGATGGTGGATTGCATATACGACATCTTTTGCAAGTCTTTGTAGCTATGTCCGGCTGTTGAGGTAGAATTGCTACATACCCAATTCATAGATACAATAATTTAACTAATTATTCCATGTGTGCTTGAAAAGAAGGCGTATAAATTTTGTGTTAAGTCAAACGACGGAAAGTTTCACCAAGTTTATCAAAAACTACAAACAACTACCATTCCAATGCAGTGTCATTAAATGCACTATACTATATATTTTCAGGCCATATCTACCTAGTATTGTCATTGTTGATACTTTTTTCAATAAACTTGGCCAAATCTTACTTCGTTTGACTTCATATAAAAAATTATACTAATTCTTTTCAAGCACAAGGGAGTAAGTCAGGGTCTCCAACTAAGAAGGTAGCGTGGCATATTTCCTGACGACACCAACCAACACAAAATCCACACATATATCCAAGAGTAGGGAAGATAAGAGTTCTTGTGTGTACACTTGCAGTTGGTCTTGAACTCAAAATATCCGTGCATCCTATTCCTAGTGAGTGATGCTTATGGACATGGTCCGGTGCCACTTATAGTTTATCACCACCGCTCTCTCCATCATCCATCCAGTTCTCTATACATGTCCTTACATCAACATTCTATGATTCCATATTGTCTTGGTTCACACAGAGAAAAGCTAGTAACTTGTAGACAAGTCATTAGTCCATGAACAAATACATGTATAGAGATATGCAACTCAACCACTAGAGGCTCTTGGACTTCAATCTCATATGATGTACCTAAATTCTTGTCACCGCCACTTTCACCTCTTAATCCGACTGCTCCACACTAGTAGAAAAGGGGGCAAAGGTCCAGGCCGGGTCAGCCCATTAGTCCCGGTTCAGTCCAGAACCGGGACCAATGGGGGCATTGGACCCGATTCGTGAGCCCAGGGGCCGGCCGGACCACGTGGGCCATTGGTCCCGGTTCGTCTGGACCTTTGGTCCCGGTTGGTGGGACGAACCGGGACCAATGGGCCTCGCTCCTGGCACACCGCCATTGGTTCCTGTTGGTGGCTTGAACCGGGACCAAAGGCTCCCCTTTAGTCCCGGTTCATGCCACCAACCGGGACCAATGGGGGTGCCTATATATACCCCCTCGCGCAAGAGCAAAGCACACTGCTCTATTTTTTCTGGCCGAGGGGGAGAGGGCTTGGTGGTGCTCTAGCTCACCTCCTATGCACACAAGGTGTTCGATGGAATGCCTGAGCCACACTACTTAAGCTTTCTCCTCTCCAAGCTCGACCTCCAAGCTCCATTTTCCTCAATATTTGTCTAGGTTTAGCGGTCCGTCACGCCCCGTCCCCGTCTTCACCGCCGTCGATCACCCGCGCCGAGCTCATCGCCGGCACCACCGTGGTGAGCCTCTTGTTCTTATCTTCTTTCTGAAAGGAAAAAATATTCTTACTTGTATCTTTACATAGATACTTGTATTATTTTCTTACTTTTATTATTGCATCTTATATAGTGCGATGGTTTTGGTATCCGCCCCCGTCGGCCCTCGTCCTGTCTATGATTCGGATGTGGTATATATATTATCTTTATAACTATTGGTTCATTTATTGTTTATGAAAATTATGCCGACCAACGTGACATAGATTTTTTTATCTAGGATGTATGTGAACCGGAAATTCCAACCGACCCTATTGTCGAGAGGTTAAATTTAGTTGAAGAAGAAAACAATTTCTTGAAGGAAAAAATAAAAACAAATTGAGGAGGAGAAGATGATATTGGAGTTGCATGTTGCGGATGTCGTCGATGATCACAAGATCAAGATGGATGCAATGCGCTTGAAGATTAGAAAGATTAGAAAATATGCCATCCATACCGAGGCTTGGTATCATTATGCCGTTGGATCAATTGTTACCTTGGTTGCGATTATGATCGCATTTGTTTTCGCATTGAAATGTTTTACATAGTTTCAATGCATGGTTTAATTAATTAGATGCTCTGGAGAGCTATATGTTGTTAGATGAGAACTATGTATGCACTTTGGTTTAAATGTGATGATGAACTTCTATTAATTTGGACACTTAATTATATATAATGCACGCAGATGAACCGGCAATGGATGTACGGTGACAGACACACCTCCGAGTACATTAAGGGCGTGCAATGAGTTTCTCGATGCGGCTGAGGCAAATAAGCAGAATGGTTTTATGTGTTGTCCATGCACTAAATGTGGGAATACGATGTCTTACTCTAACCGGAAAATCCTTCACACCGACCTGCTTTACAAGGGTTTCATGCCACACTATAATGTTTGGACGCGGCACGAAGAAATAGGGGTTATGATGGAAGACGGCGAAGAAGAAGAGTACGATGACAACTATGTGCCCCCTGAATACGGTGATGCTGCAACGGGGGGAGCTGGTGAAGATCAAGAGGAACCAGACGATGTGCCCAATGATGCTGCAACGGGTGAAGCTGCTGAAGATCAAGAGGAACCAGACGATGTGCCCGATGATGATGATCTCCGCCGGGTCATTGTCGATGCAAGGACGCAATGCGAAAGTCAAAAGAAGAAGTCGCATGTTAGAGGATTACAAAAAAGGGTTGTGCCCCAATTGCGAAGATGGCAACACAAAGCTCGGTACCATACTGGAATTGCTGCAGTGGAAGGCAAAGAATGCTGTGCCTGACAAAGGATTTGAGAAGCTACTGAAAATATTGAAGAAGGAGCTTCCAAAGGATAACGAATTGCCCGACAGTACATACGCAACAAAGAAGGTCGTATGCCCTCTAGGATTGGAGGTGGAGAAGATACATGCATGCCCTAATGACTGCATCCTCTACCGCGGTGCATACAAGGATCTGAATGCATGCCCGGTATGTGGTGCATTGCGGTATAAAATCAGACGAGATGACCCTGGTGATGTTCACGGCGAGCCCCCCAGGAAGAGGGTTCCTGCGAAGGTGATGTGGTATGCTCCTATAATACCACGGTTGAAACGTCTGTTCAGAAACGGAGAGCATGCCAAGTCGATGCGATGGCATAGTGAGGACCGTAAGAAAGACGGAAAGTTGAGAGCACCCGCTGACGGGTCGCAGTGGAGAAAAATCGAGAGAAAGTACTGGGATGAGTTTGCAAAGGACCCAAGGAACGTATGGTTTGCTTTAAGCGCGGATGGCATTAATCCTTTCGGGGAGCAGAGCAGCAATCACAGCACCTGGCCCGTGACTCTATGTATGTATAACCTTCCTCCTTGGATGTGCATGAAGCGGAAGTTCATTATGATGCCAGTTCTCATCCAAGGCCCCAAGCAACCCGGCAATGACATTGATGTGTACCTAAGGCCATTAGTTGAAGAACTTTTACAGCTGTGAAATAGAAACGGTGTACATACGTGGGATGAGCACAGACAAGAGGAATTTAACCTAAAGGCGTTGCTGTTCGTGACCATCAACGATTGGCCCGCTCTCAGTAACCTTTCAGGCCAGACAAACAAAGGATACCATGCATGCACGCACTGTTTAGATGACACTGAAAGTATATACCTGGACAAATGCAGGAAGAATGTGTACTTGGGCCATCGTCGATTTCTTCTGACCAACCATCAATGTCGAAAGAAAGGCAAGTATTTCAAAGGCGAGGCAGATCACCGGAAGAAGCCTGCCATGCGTACCGGTGATCACGTACTTGCTATGGTCAATGATTTACACGTAATCTTTGGAAAGGGTCCCGACGCACTAGCTGCTCCGAATGACGCCGAGGGACACGCACCCATGTGGAAGAAGAAATCTATATTTTGGGACCTACCCTACTGGAAAGAACTAGAGGTACGCTCTTCAATCGACGTGATGCACGTGATGAAGAACCTTTGCGTGAACCTGCTAGGCTTCTTGTGGGTGTATGGAAAGACAAAAGATACACCTGAGGCACGGGAGGACCTGCAACGTTTGCACGAAAAAGACGGCATGCCTCCGAAGCAGTATGAAGGTCCTGCCAGCTACGCTCTTACGAAAGAAGAGAAAGAAATCTTCTTTGAATGCCTGCTCAGTATGAAGGTCCCGACTGGCTTCTCATCGAATATAAAGGGAATAATAAATATGCCAGAGAAAAAGTTCCAGAATCTAAAGTCTCATGACTGCCACGTGATTATGACGCAACTGCTTCCGGTTGCATTGAGGGGGCTTCTACCGGAAAACGTCCGATTAGCCATTGTGAAGCTATGTGCATTCCTCAATGCAATCTCTCAGAAGATGATCGATCTAGAAATCGTACCAAGGCTAAGGAGTGATGTGGCGCAATGTCTTGTCAGTTTCGAGATGGTGTTCCCACCATCCTTCTTCAATATCATGACGCACGTCCTAGTTCATCTAGTCGACGAGATTGTCATTCTGGGGCCCGTATTTCTACACAATATGTTCCCCTTTGAGAGGTTCATGGGAGTCCTAAAGAAATATGTCCGTAACCGCGCTAGGCCAGAAGGAAGCATCTCCATGGGCCATCAAACAGAGAATGTCATCGGGTTTTGTGTTGACTTCATTCCTGGCCTTAAGAAGATAGGTCTCCCTAAATCGCGGTATGAGGGGAGACTGATTGGAAAAGGCACTCTTGGAAGTGACTCAATAATATGCAGGGATGGATATTCTTGGTCTCAAGCACACTACACAGTTCTACAAAACTCTACCTTGGTGACCCCGTATGTCGATGAACACAAGAACAGTCTGCGCTCCAAACACCCGGAGCAGTGCGACGACTGGATTACATGTGAACACATCATGACTTTCAGCAGTTGGTTGGAAGCACGTCTCAGAGGTGACAACACAGTTTGTGATGAGTTGTACTTGTTGTCCAGGGGACCATCTTTGACTGTATTGATTTACAAAGAATACAAGATAAATGGGAATACATTTTACACGATTGACCAAGATCAAAAGAGCACCGACCAAAACATCGGTGTCCGCTTTGATGCAACAACCGAGAAGGGAAAGGGCACATATTATGGTTACATAGTTGACATATGGGAACTTGACTACGGACAAGATTTTAAGGTCCCTTTGTTTAAGTGCAAATGGGTCAATCAGTCAGGAGGCGGGGTACAGGTAGACCCACAGTATGGAATGACAACAGTGGATGTAAAAAATCTTGGGTACACTGACGAACCGTTCGTCCTAGCCAATGATGTGGCACAGGTTATCTATGTGAAGGACATGTCTACCAGACCGAGAAAAAGAAAATATAAGGAAGCGAATACATCATACGATGAGCCAAAGCGCCACATAGTTCTTTCAGGAAAAAGGGACATCCTGGGAGTGGAGGGCAAGACAGACATGTCTGAAGATTATGAGAAGTTTCATGAAATTCCTCCCTTCAATGTCAAGGCTGACCCAAGCATCCTGATAAACGATGAAGATTATCCATGGTTACAGCGCAATAAGCAAATGAAACAAGCGAAGAAAAAGTGAAGACTTTCTCCCACAACTATTATGATGAATCCATGCCAAATTTGTAACAAACGAGTATGCTATGCCAACTTTTTCAGAGTTCATTTGAAAACTATGAATTTAGGTCGAATTTTCTCTAGAGGTGCATCTATGTTCATTTTTTTAGTAAAGTTAATCACAAACTTGTGATTCACACAAATTTCAAAGAATTAAAATTTTAACTATTCAAATTTGAAAACTAATGGCACTAACAGAAAGTTTATAATTTTTCTAAAACTAATGGCACTAACAGAAAGTTTATAATTTTGCTGACCTAAAAGAAAAAAGGATTAAAAAATAAAGAAAAAACAAAAGAAAATAAATAATACAGAAAACAAAACAAAAAAACTGGAAAAAAAATAAAAATAGCAACAATAAGTATTTTGTTGTAAGTAGAAACAAAATAAAATAAATAAAGCAACAAAGAAAACAAAAAAAACTAAAAGTGTTTTCAAATTTGAAAACTAATGGCACTAACAGAAAGTTTATAATTTTTCTAAAACTAAAAGCAAAAATAATTAAAAAATAATGCAAAAAACAAAAGAAAATAAATAATACAGAAAACAAAACAAAAAAACTGGAAAAAAATAGGGCTTGCTGTTGGGGAACGTAGTAATTTCAAAATTTTCCTACGCACACGCAAGATCATGGTGATGCATAGCAACGAGAGGGGAGAGTGTTGTCCACGTACCCTCATAGACCGAAAGCGGAAGCGTTATGACAACGCGGTTGATGTAGTCATACGTCTTCATGATCCGACCGATCCAAGAACCGAAACTACGGCACCTCCGAGTTCTTGGCACACGTTCAGCTCGATGACGATCCCCGGGCTCTGAGCCAGCAAAGCGTCGGGGAAGAGTTCCGTCAGCAGGACGGCGTGGTGACGATCTTGATGTTCTACCGTCGCAGGGCTTCGCCTAAGCACCGCTACAATATTATCGAGGATTATGGTGGAGGGGGCACCGCACACGGCTAAGAGAACGATCACGAAGATCAACTTGTCTAGAGATGCCCCCTGCCCCCGTATATAAAGGAGCAAGGGGGGAGGCCGGCCGGCCCTAGCAGGGCGCGCCAGGAGGAGGAGTCCTCCTCCTAGTAGGAGTAGGACTCCCCTCTTTCCTAGTCCTATTAGGAGGGGGAAAGGAAGGGGGAGAGGGAGAAGGAAAGGGGGGCGCCGCCCCCCTCTCCTAGTCCAATTCGGACTAGGGGGGAGGGGCGCGCGGCCCACCCTGGCCGCCCCTCTCTCTCTCTCTCCACTAAGGCCCATTAGGCCCATACTTCTCTCGGGGGGGGGGGGGGGGTTTCCGGTAACCCTCCAGCACTCCGGTTTTCTCCGAAATCACCTGGAACACTTCCGGTGTCTGAATATAGTCGTCCAATATATCAATCTTTATGTCTCGACCATTTCGAGACTCCTCGTCATGTCCGTGATCACATACGGGACTCCGAACAACATTCGGTACATCAAAATACATAAACTCATAATGAAACTGTCATCGTAATGTTAAGCGTGCGGACCCTACGGTTCGAGAACAATGTAGACATGACCGAGACATGTCTCCGGTCAATAACCAATAGCTGAACCTGGATGCTCATATTGGCTCCTACATATTCTACGAAGATCTTTATTGGTCAGACCGCATAACAACATACGTTGTTCCCTTTGTCATCGGTATGTTACTTGCCCGAGATTCGATCGTCGGTATCTCAATACCTAGTTCAATCTCGTTACCGGCAAGTCTCTTTACTCGTTCTGTAATACATCATCTCGCAACTAACTCATTAGCTGCATTGCTTGCAAGGCTTAAGTGATGTGCATTACCGAGAGGGCCCAGAGATACCTCTCCAACAATCGGAGTGAAAAATCCTAATCTTGAAATACGCCAACCCAACATGTACCTTTGGAGACACCTGTAGAGCACCTTTATAATCACCCAGTTACGTTGTGACGTTTGGTAGCACACAAAGTGTTCCTCCGGCAAACGGGAGTTGCATAATCTCATAGTCATAGGAACATGTATAAGTCATGAAGAAAGCAATAGCAACATACTAAACGATCGAGTGCTAAGCTAATGGAATGGGTCATGTCAATCACATCATTCTCCTAATGATGTGATCCCGATAATCAAATAACAACTCTTTTGTTCATGGTCAGGAAACATAACCATCTTCGATTAACGAGCTAGTCAAGTAGAGGCATACTAGTGACACTCTGTTTGTCTATGTATTCACACATGTATTATGTTTCCGGTTAATACAATTCTAGCATGAATAATAAACATTTATCATGATATAAGGAAATAAATAATAACTTTATTATTGCCTCTAGGGCATATTTCCTTCAGTCTCCCACTTGCACTAGAGTCAATAATCTAGTTCACATCGCCATGTGATTCAACACTAATAGTTCAAATCACTATGTGATTAACACCCATAGTTCACATCGTCATGTGACCTACACCCAAAGGGTTTACTAGAGTCAGTAATCTAGTTCACATTGGTTATGTGATTAACACCCAAAGAGTACTAAGGTGTGATCATGTTTTGCTTCTGAGATAATTTTAGTCAACGGGTCTGTCATATACATATCCGTAAGTATTTTGCGAATTCTCTGTATACAATGCTCTGCACAGAGCTACTCTAGCTAATTGCTCCCACTTTCAATATGTATCTAGATCGAGACTTAGAGTCATCCAGATCTATGTCAAAACTTGCATCGACGTAACTTTTTACGACGAGCCTTTTGTCACCTCTATAATTGAGAAATATTTCCTTATTCCACTAAGGATAATTTTGACCGCTGTCCAGTGATCTACTCTTAAATCACTATTGTACTCCCTTGCTTAACACAGTGTAGGGTATACAATAGATCTGGTACACAGCATGGCATACTTTATAGAACATATGGCTGAGGCATAGGGAATGACTTTCATTCTCTTTCTATCTTCTGCCGTGCTCGGGCTTTGAGTCTTACTCAATTTCACACCTTGTAACACAGCCACGAACTCTTTTCTTTGGCTGTTCCATTTTGAACTACTTCAAAATATTGTCAAGGTATGTACTCATTGAAAAAACTTATCAAGCGTCTTGATCTATCTCTATAGATCTTGATGCTTAATATGTAAGTAGCTTCGCCGAGGTCTTTCTCTGAAAAAATTCTTTCAAACACTCCTTTATGCTTTGCAGAATAATTCTACATTATTTCCGATCAACAATATGTCATTCACATATACTTGTCAGAAATGCTGTAGTGCTCCCACTCACTTTCTTGTAAATACAGACTTCACCACAAGTCTGTATAAAACTATATACTTTGATCATCTGATCAAAGCGCATATTCCAACTCCGAGAAGCTTGCACCAGTCCACAGATGGATCGCTGGAGCTTGCATATTTTGTTAACACTTTTAGGATTGACAAAGCCTTCTGGTTGCATCATATACAAATCTTCTTTAAGAAATCCATTAAGGAATGCAGCTTTTTTTATCCATTTGCCAGATTCATAAAATGCGGCAATTGCTAACATGATTCGGACAGACTTAAGCATAGATACGAGTGAGATACTCTCATCGTAGTCAACACCTTGAACTTTGTCGAAAACCTTTTGCGATAATTCTAGCTTTGTAGATAGTAACACTACTATCAGCGTCCGTCTTCCTCTTGAAGATCCATTTAATCTCAATGGCTTGCTGAACATCGGGCAAGTCAACCAAAGTCCATACTTTGTTTTCATACATGGATCCCATCTCAGATTTCATGGCTTCAAGCCATTTTGCAGAATCTGGGCTCACCATCGCTTCTTCATAGTTCGTAGGTTCATCATGATCTAGTAGCATGATTTCCAGAATAGGATTACCGTAGCACTCTGGTGCGGATCTTACTCTGGTTGATCTACGAGGTTTAGTAATGACTTGATCTGAAGTTTCATGATCATCATCATTAACTTCCTCACTAATTGGTCTAGGTGTCACATAAACCGTTTTCTATGATGAACTACTTTCCAATAAGGGAGCAGGTACAGTTACCTCATCAAGTTCTACTTTCCTCCCACTCACTTCTTTCGAGAGAAACTCCTTCTCTAGAAAGGATCCATTCTAAGCAACGAATATCTTGCCTTCGGATCAGTGATAGAAGGTGTACCCAACTGTCTCCTTTGGGTATCCTATGAAGACAAATTTCTCCGATTTGGGTTTGAGCTTATCAGGATGAAACTTTTTCACATAAGCATCACAACCCCAAACTTTAAGAAACGACAACTTTGGTTTCTTGCTAAACCACAGTTCATATAGTGTCGTCTCAACGGATTTAGATGATGCCCTATTTAATGTGAATGCAACTGTCTCTAATGCATAACCCCAAAACGATAGTGGTAAATCGGTAAGAAACATCATAGATTGCACTATATCCAATAAAGTACGGTTATGACGTTGGGACACACCATTATGCTGTGGTGTTCCAGGTGGCATGAGTTTGTGAAACTATTCCACATTGTTTTAATTGAAGACCAAACTCGTAACTCAAATATTCGTCTTCGCGATTAGATCGTAGAAACTTTATTTTCTTGTCACGATGATTTTCCACTTCACTCTGAAATTCTTTGAACTTTTCAAATGTTTCAGACTTATGTTTCATCAAGTAGATATACCCATATATGCTCAAATCATCTGTGAAGGTCAGAAAATAATGATACCCGCCATGAGCCTTAACACTCATCGGATCGCATACATCAGTATGTATTATTTCCAATAAGTCAGTTGCTTGCTCCATTGTTCCGGAGAACGGGGTCTTAGTCATCTTGCCCATGAGGCATGGTTCGCAAGCATCAAGTGATTCATAATCAAGAGAGTTCGAAAGCCCATCAGCATGGAGTTTCTTCATGTGCTTTACAACAATATGACCTAAACGGCAGTGCCACAAATAAGTTGCACTATCATTATTAACTTTGCATCTTTTGGTTTCAATATTATGAATATGTGTATCACTATGATCGAGATCCAACGAACCATTTTCATTGGGTGTGTAACCATATAAGGTTTTATTCATGTAAATAGAACAACAATTCATTCTCTTACTTAAATGAATAATCGTATTGCAATAAACATGATCAAATCATATTCATGCTCAACGCAAACACCAAATAACACTTATTTAGGTTCAACACTAATCCCGACAGTATAGGGAGTGTGCGATGATGATCATATCAATCTTGGAACTACTTCCAATACACATCGTCACCTCGACTTTTACTAGTCTCTGTTTTTTCTGCAACTCCCGTTTCGAGTTACTAATCTTAGCAACTGAACTAGTATCAAATGCTGAGGGGTTGCTATAAACACTAGTAAAGTACACATCAATAACATATATATCAAATATACTTATGTTCACTTTGCCATCCTTCTTATCTGCCAATCACTTGGGGTAGTACCGCTTCCAGCGACCAGTCCCTTTGCAGTAGAAGCACTTAGTCTCAGGCTTAGGACCAGACTTGGGCTTCTTCACTTGAGCAGCAACTTGCTTGCCATTCTTCTTGAAGTTCCCCTTCTTCCCTTTGCCCTTTTCTTGAGACTAGTGGTCTTGTTAACCATCAACACTTGATGTTTTTCTTGATTTCTACCTTCGTCGATTTCAGCATCACGAAGAGCTTGGGAATTACTTTTGTCATCCCTTGCATATTATAGTTCATCACGAAGTTCTACTAACTCGGTGATGGTGACTAGAGAATTTTGTCAATCACTTATCTTATCTGGAAGATTAACTCCCACTTGATTCAAGCGATTGTAGTACCCAGACAATCTGAGCACATGCTCACTAGTTGAGCGATTCTCCTCCATCTTTTAGCTATAGAACTTGTTGGAGACTTCATATCTCTCAACTCGGGTATATGCTTGAAATATTAACTTCAACTCCTGGAACATCTCATATGGTCCATGACGTTCAAAACGTCTTTGAAGTCCTGATTATAAGCCGTTAAGCATGGTGCACTAAACTATCAAGTAGTCATCATATTGAGCTAGCCGAACGTTCATAACGTCTGCATCTGCTCCTGCAATAGGTCTGTCACTTAGCGGTGCATCAAGGACATAATTCTTCTGTGCAACAATGAGGATAAACCTCATATCACGGATCCAATCCACATCATTGCTACTAACATCTTACAACACAATTTTCTCTAGGAACATATCAAAATAAATACAGGGAAGCAACAACACGAGCTATTGATCTACAACATAGATATGCTAATACTACCAGGACTAAGTTCATGATAAATTAAAGTTCAATTAATCATATTACTTAAGAACTCCCACTTAGATAGACATCCCTCTAATCCTCTAAGTGATCACGTGATCCAAATCAACTAAACCATAACCGATCATCACGTGAAATGGAGTAGTTTTCAATGGTGAACATCACTATGTTGTTCATATCTACTATATGATTCACGCTCGACCTTTCGGTCTCAGTGTTCCGAGGCCATATCTGCATATGCTAGGCTCGTCAAGTTTAACCTGAGTATTCTGCGTGTGCAAAACTGGCTTGCACCCGTTGTAGATGGACGTAGAGCTTATCACACCCGATCATCACGTGGTGTCTGGGCACGACGAACTTTGGCAACGGTGCATACTCAGGGAGAACACTTTTATCTTGAAATTTAGTGAGAGATCATCTTATAATGCTACCGTCAATCAAAGCAAGATAAGATGCATAAAAGATAAACATCACATGCAATCAATATAAGTGATATGATATGGCCATCATCATCTTGTGCTTGTGATCTCCATCTCCGAAGCATCGTCATGATCACCATTGTCACCGGCGCGACACCTTGATCTCCATCGTAGCATCGTTGTCGTCTCGCCAATCTTATGCTTCTACGACTATCGCTACCGCTTAGTGATAAAGTAAAGCATTACAGGGCGATTGGATTGCATACAATAAAGCGACAACCATATGGTTCTCTGCCAGTTGCCGATAATCTCGGTTACAAAACATGATCATCTCATACAATAAAATTTAGCATCATGTCTTGACCATATCACATCACATCATACCCTGCAAAAACAAGTTAGACGTCCTCTACTTTGTTTATTGCAAGTTTTACGTGGCTGCTACGGGCTTTAAGCAAGAACCAATCTTACTTACGCATCAAAACCACAACGATAGTTTGTCAAGTTGGTGCTGTTTTAACCTTCGCAAGGACCGCGTGTAGCCACACTCGGTTCAACTAAAGTTGGAGAAAATTACACCCGCCAGCCACCTGTGTGCAAAGCACGTCGGTAGAACCAGTCTCGTGTAAGCGTACGCGTAATGTCGGTCCGGGCCGCTTCATCCAACAATACCGCCGAACCAAAGTATGACATGCTGGTAAGCACTTTGACTTATATCGCCCACAACTCACTTGTGTTCTACTCGTGCATATAACATCAAACCATAAAAACCTAGGCTCGGATGCCACTGTTGGGGAACGTAGTAATTTCAAAATTTTCCTACGCACACGCAAGATCATGGTGATGCATAGCAACGAGAGGGGAGAGTGTTTTCCACGTACCCTCGTAGACCGAAAGTGGAAGCGTTATGACAACGCAGTTGATGTAGTCGTACGTCTTCACGATCCGACCGATCCAAGTGCCAAAACTACGGCACCTCCGAGTTCTTGGCACACGTTCAGCTCGATGATGATCCCCGGGCTCCGATCCAGCAAAGCGTCGGGGAAGAGTTTCGTAATCATGACGGTGTGGTGAAGATATTGATGTTCTACCATCCCAGGGCTTCGCCTAAGCACCGCTACAATATTATCGAGGATTTGGTGGAGGGGGGCACCGCACACGGCTAAGAGAACGATCACGAAGATCAACTTGTCTAGAGGTGCCCCCCAGCCCCTGTATATAAAGGAGCAAGGGGGAGGCCGGCCGGCCCTAGCAGGGCGCTAGGAGGAGGAGTCCTCCTCCTAGTAGGAGTAGGACTCCCCTCTTTCCTTCTCCTACTAGGAGGGGGAAAGGAAGGGGGAGAGGGAGAAGGAAAGGGGGGCCTCGCCCCCCCTCTCGTAGTCCAATTTGGACCAGGGGGGAGGGGGCGCGCGGCCCACCCTGGCCGCCCCTCTCTCTCTCTCCACTAAGGCCCATTAGGCCCATACTTCTCCCGGGGGGTTCCGGTAACCCTCCGGCACTCCGGTTTTCTCCGAAATCACCTGGAACACTTCCTGTGTCCGAATATAGTCGTCCAATATATCAATCTTTATGTCTCGACCATTTTGAGACTCCTCGTCATGTCCGTGATCACATCCAGGACTCCGAACAACATTCGGCACATCAAAATACATAAACTCATAATGAAACTGTCATCGTAACGTTAAGCGTGCGGACCCTACAGTTCGAGAACAATGTAGACATGACCGAGACATGTCTCCGATCAATAACCAATAGCGGAACCTGGATGCTCATATTGGCTCCTACATATTCTACGAAGATCTTTATCGGTCAGACCGCATAACAACATACGTTGTTCCCTTTGTCATCGGTACGTTACTTGCCTGAGATTCGATCGTCGGTATCTCAATACCTAGTTCAATCTCGTTACCGGCAAGTCTCTTTACTCGTTCTGTAATACATCATCTCGCAACTAACTCATTAGTTGCATTGCTTGCAAGGCTTAAGTGATGTGCATTACCGAGAGGGCCCAGAGATACCTCTCCGACAACTGGAGTGACAAATCCTAATCTTGAAATACGCCAACCCAACATGTACCTTTGGAGACACCCGTAGAGCACCTTTATAATCACCCAGTTACGTTGTGACGTTTGGTAGCACACAAAGTGTTCCTCCGGCAAACGGGAGTTGCATAATCTCATAGTCATAGGAACATGTATATGTCATGAAGAAAGCAATAGCAACATACTAAACGATCGGGTGCTAAGCTAATGGAATGGGTCATGTCAATCACATCATTCTCCTAATGATGTGATCCCGTTAATCAAATAACAACTCTTTTATTCATGGTCAGGAAACATAACCATCTTCGATTAACGAGCTAGTCAAGTAGAGGCATACTAGTGACACTCTGTTTGTCTATGTATTCACACATGTATTATGTTTCTGGTTAATACATTTCTAGCATGAATAATAAACATTTATCATGATATAAGGAAATAAATAATAACTTTATTATTGCCTCTAGGGCATATTTCCTTCACTCGCCCCTGGTCCATGACCATTAGTCCCGGTTTGTGCCACAAACCGAGACTAAAGGGTTGGCCCTCGTTGCACCCAGAGTTTAGTCCCACCTCGCCAACCGAAGGGCGCCTACACCGGTTTATAAGCCCGTCCCTCTCTGCATTGTTGAGCTCCTCTCAAAGTGAAAATAGATGCCACTATACAGGAAATTTGACCTAAATTCATAATGAATTTCTCTGAAATTCATAGATATTGATTATGAATTTAGGTCGAATTTTCTCTATAGGTGCATCTATGTTCTTTTTTAGTAAAGTTAATCACAAACTTGTGATTCACACAAATTTTAAAAAATTCAAATTTAAACTATTCAAATTTTAAAACTAATGGCACTAACAGAAAGTTTATAATTTTTGTGACCTAAAAGAAAAAAGAAATCACTAAAAAACTATAAGTATTTAGTTCTAAGTAGAAATGAAAAAATAAATAGCAAAAAAGAAAAAAATGCCTATAATATTTGTTATGACTAACTAAAATTACCAAATTGAGTATAATGATAAAACACAGTAATATTAAATAGCAGGAAAAAGAATGACTCAAAAATCAATTTTTATAGTAAAGTTATTCATAAACTAGTGATTCACACAAATTTTAAAAAATTCAAATTTAAAACATTCAAAATTTAAAACTAATGGCACTAACAGAAAGTTTATAATTTTTGTGACCTAAAAGAAAAAAGAAATCACTAAAAACTATAAGTGTTTAGTTCTAAGTAGAAATGAAAAAATAAATAGCAAAAAAGAAAAAAAATGCCACCTACTGGGCCACCACGACCTGAATACGATTAGAAACCCGTCCATGGGCCAGGATTCAGGTCCGCAGAAGGCCTAGCAGGCCCACAGGCATAGCGGTGTGAGATTTGGCCCATAGGCCTGCAGTTCTGAGGAGTTCGATGGAGATGGCGAGGCAGCAATTATAAACAGGTGTGGCCGCTCCACAGCTAGCGAGGTGGGACTAAACATCCCACCGCACCGTAGCTTTGGCAGGTGCAGGACATTGGTCCCGGTTGGAGCCACGAACCGGGACCAATGCGTACCTTTGGTTTCGGTTCGTGGCACCAACCGGGACCAATGCCCCCCTTTTGTCCCGGTTGGTGCCACCAACCGGGACCAAAGGCCGCCGCTTCCCGCCCTTTGGGCTGGCGAAATCAGGCCTTTGGTCCTGGTTGGTGGCACCAACCGGGACTAAAGGTGGCATTGGTCCCGGTTCATGCCACGAATCGGGACCAATACTCCGTCTATATAAGCCACACTTGTGAAAAAATTGGTTCAGTTCGATCCCGCCTCGAAGACGCCGCGAGGCTGCCCCTCTGCGCCACGCCTTCGCCGTCGTCGCCCTGCCTCCGACGCCGTCCCGCGCCGCCCAGACGCCATCGCCACCCCGCGCCGCCCCGACGCCGTCGCCGCGCGCCACCCCGCGCCATCGCGGTCACCTCCCCGCGCCGCCCCGTCGCCGTCGCCGCCCCGCGTCGCCACCCCGACGCCGTCCCCGCCCCGCCTCTGCCTCGCCATCGCCGCCCCGCACCGCCGTCGCCTCTCGCTTTGGTCAGGGCTAGCACCGCCCCCTCTTCCCCCCTGTTTTCTTTTTCAAATATATATATGTTTTTCCTGATTATATGTATATGTATAGTATATGTATGTGTGTATATGTATGCAAAAGATAGATTAACAGAAAAAATAGTATTTTTTTCTGTTCATAGATTTTTTGGTGATATTGATTATTGTAATTATGCAAATGTTTGTATATTCATATGAGCAATGAATTAGGCAAAACCTTTACTTTTTTTTCTAAAATTTCTATTTGAACATTATTTAAAAAAACAAGCAATACTACTTCATGTATTTTTAAGAAGGAAGAAGAAGAAAAAGAATGAGAGGAAAAAGGCAATATGAAGAGGAAGAAAGGAGAAGAAGTGGGGAGAGGAAGACGAGGAGAAATAAATAAGAAGAAGAAAAAAGAAGAAAAAGAAGAGGAGAAGAAGAAAAGAATAGAGGAGAAGAAGAGAAAATAGAATATATTCTATTTTTTCTTCTTCTCCTCTATTCCTTTCTTCTTCTCCTCTTTTTTTCTTCTTTTTTTTCTTTGACACGTGGGGGGGGGGGGTCGATATACCCCCTCCCGATAACTTCAACACGAGGAGGGTCGATATACCCCCTCCCCAATAATATTATTTTCCCATGTACGTATGTCGTGTCGATATAAACTCCCGATAACTTCAACACGTGGGGGGGTCGATATACCCCCTACCGATAACTTCAACACGAGGGGGGGGGTCGATATACCCCCTCCCCGATAATATTATTTTCCCATGCACGTATGTCGTGTCGATATAAACTCCCGATAACTTCAACACGTGGGAGGGGGGTCGATATACCCCCTCTCGATAACTTCAACACGAGGGGGGGGGGTCGATATATATACCCCCTCCCCGATAATATTATTTTCCCGCATGTACGTATGTCGTGTCGATATAAACTCCTGATAACTTCAGCACGTGGGGTGGGGTGGATATACCCCCTCCCGATAACTTCAACATGTGGGGGGGTCGATATACCCCCTCCTGATAACTTCAACACAAGGGGGGGGGGTCGATATACCCCCTCCCCGATAATATTATTTTCCCATGTACGTATGTCGTGTCGATATAAACTCCCGATAACTTCAACATGAGGGGGTTCGATATACCCCCTCCCCGATAATATTATTTTCCCATGTACGTATGTCGTGTCGATATAAACCCCCGACAACCTCAACACGTGGGGGGGGGGTCGATATACCCCCTCCCGATAACTTCAACACGAGGGGGGGTCGATATACCCCCTCCCGATAACTTCAACACGAGGGGGGTCGATATACCCCCTCCCGCGATAACTTCAACACGTGGGGGGGGGTCGATATACCCCCTCCCCCCGATAATATTATTTTCCCATGTACGTATGTCCTCTTTGTCGATATACCCCAAACCCTTGAAGCGTTGTCGAGGCCACCCCAAACCCTAGAGAAGCAACATCGAGGCCACCAATTAATATGATTCCTTACTGTGATTAGCTAGCTAGTTCTACGTTTGCCACTAATATATCCATCGGTCATGTTTGAATAATAATTGCCATGTTGTAAATATTTGTAGAAACTATGGACACCGCCCGAGACGAAGCAAAAGAAGCGTTGAGGGACATAATCGCATTTGGAAGTGATGTCGTCTGCTCGTTGTTTCTCAATGACACCGATGGTCTGGAAGGAGAGGGTGAAGAAGCTGGCTCCGGTGACCTAATGCCGGTGCAAGAAGGAGAACGTGAGGACGGCTCCGGTGACCCAATGCCGGTGCAAGAAGGAGACCGTGATGACGCCTCCGGTGACCGAACCGAGTCCGGCCAGGTATATATATTAGTTAAGCCTGTGCTGACTAGCTAATTGATGCATTCATTGTTTTGGTATGTACACATATTAATTAAGTCTTTGTTCTTTTTTCTAGCCCTCCGGATCGAGCACAACTTCGGTAAAGAGACGAGGCCCGAAGAAAAAATTGAGCTCGGATGAAAGGTTTGAGATCATAGCAATCGCGCCCGACGGCCAACCGATTGAACCCATCTGAACAAAGAACGCATTTGTTGCCCAGTGCGGGGTTCTGGTTAGGGACAAGATCCCGATCAGCATCCAGCAATGGTTAAAGCCGGCTACAGAAGACCCTGAGGTGTCTTATGTCAATGATATGCAGAAAAATGATCTTTGGACTGAGCTGAATTCAAATTTCACCCTACCGCTAGAGGATGATCCGGAGAAGCCAGTTAAAGAGGAATTAATCAAGTCTTTTGCTCTTAAGAGGATGGCAGACCTATTCAGGAGGTGGAAGAAAGAGCTGAATAGGTTTGTCGATAAAAAAGAGACACCAGAATTCAAGGGCAGATATGAGAAGATCAGAGATCACTGGCCCGCATTTGTGGCCCACAAGACATCGAAAAAGAGTAAGAAGATGTCGACGACAAACAAGAAAAATGCTGCGAAGAAGAAGCTTCACCATCGCACGGGGTTAGGTGGCTACCTCGTAGCCCGGCCTAAGTGGGCCAAGGCTGAGAATGATCTGGTTGAAAAAGGGATCAAACCAGAGACAATGAACTGGCCAGACCGTTGCCGGACTTGGTTCTTCGGGGCTAGCGGAACCTTGGACCCTGTATCAGGGAAGTGCATTTGGACGGACGATCAATTGGAAATACCATTCACAAGGCTTCAGCACTATATCGAAGCAGCGCAGCAAGGGACGTTCGTTCCACACAGAGAGAACGACGAGCTCACAATGGCCCTCGGGAATCCTGAGCACCCTGGACGGACACGAGGCACGCCAGGCTCCATTCCATGGAAGGCTGTGTTTCCGGACGCAGGCGGTTACAAATGCCAGGAGGAGGAGGAAGAAAGTGCAGCAGACCGAACTGCAGGCGCTTAAAGCAAGGGTACAAGGGATAGAGGAACAAGAAGCAAATCACAGTAAACGAACTGCCGAAGCTTCCCCCGAAGCTACCCCGCGATCTCAGCGGAGAAGTAGCGTGGCTTCCACTGAGCTGCTTCAGCCAGAGCATGTCTTGACGGCTTCTGCCAACTATCCCATGGATGCTATTATGGAGTCTCAAAATTGCCACCTTATGACGCAATGGATTAATATGAAGGTCAAGGCGGCTGTTGGCTCTGTTTATCCTACTGAACCCGGCGCAACTTTTCACTGCCGGCCGATTCCAGAAGGATATGCTAGGGTGATGGTGGATGAAATAACAGAGGGATTTGAGGACCTCCAGCTTGACCACCCTACCGGTGAAGGGGAGACTCGACTGGGTTCTGCTCTGAAGACTCCATGCCTATGGCAGAAGGAGCTCATCAACCTTCCGAACTGGACGCCTCCGCGTCCTCCTCCTCCTCCGGCGAGTCAGGGCACTCCGCCTCCTCCACCCCTCCTCCTCCGGCGAGTGACGATCAGGGCACTCGGCCGGCTCCTTCTCCAACGCGTGACGGCACTCCGCCTCCTTCTCCGCCTGTTCCGGTGCGCTCAAGCAGCCAGCCTCCTCCTTCTCCGCCTCGTCAGCAAGGGCGGAAGAGACCCGCAGCCGCTCCAGCTGCTCCGGCGTGTCGTAGTCCTTCTCCTCCGCCTCGTAAGCAAGTAAAGAAGAGAGCCGCTCCGTCTGCTCTGCTGGCGTCTAGCAGTACAGCCAGAGGAGGGAGGAAATACAGATTCGGTCCTTCTGTGAAGACTCCAGAGAAGTTACCATACGAGATGACCCCGGAGGAGAACGCGAAGATCGCGCGAACCAAAGTGAAGGACTGGTTTGAAGGGTTGAAAGCACAGATACATCCACCTCTGGAGGAGAAGGTAGATCCGGTGAAAGCGAAGCGCACTCTGGCTGCCCTGACAAAACCACCCAAGTCTCCGCCGAAAGGAAACTATGAGCGCATTATTGGAAAGGCATTTGTCGAAGCGGAGCGGTCGGGAAGTACAGTCAGTGATCAAAGGATGAAAGAACGACGTGCTGGGAAACAAATTGCCCAGCTCGGCGAACAAGGGAATCAATCGTGCCCCCTGCTCAAGGTGCCTAGCGACATTGTCGATCCGAGGATGGTGCCCGATTATAGCAATCTTGGAGATTACCTGCCCGACGATGTACATTATGATTTCATGGACGTGCAGATACACAGATACGAGTACGGGAAGCCTCTCGTCAAAGATGAAAGATCTCTATCAATGATGATGCAAAGATTGCATGATTGGTACTTGAAAATCTGCAGAGTCTGGGGGGAGGAGTACTTTGTATGTCAGAGTTAAAAAGGAGCATGACCTCGTTGGAATTGATCTGTTGCCTATTCCATTTGAGGAGTTCTATCAGTTTTTCAATCAATTGGCCCTCGATAAAGCAACGGTCACCTGCTACTATCTGTAAGTAGTACTACTTCTGTCATTAAGTCTCTGTATATAGCTCAGCTCTTTCATTGCATGTATTTATAATTATCCTCACTATATTATGCAGATTGAAGATCGTCGAATTGAAGAAAAGACAAGTCGGTGATATTGGGTTCATTAACACATATCTCATAGATGCAACTAAGGTTAAATTTCATGCCGCGGATACCGAGGTCAACTTGCTACGATCATTCAAAATAAATGAAAACAAAGATATAATACTCTTTCCTTACAACTTCAAGTGAGTGTTACTGTCTTGTCCATATTCGGTTTCCCTTATATATTAGTCCAGGTTATAGTAATGTAATTGATGAGTTATGCATGCGTGCGCAGGTACCACTATATTCTCCTAGAGATTAGGCTTGAGCAGGGAGTAGTAACTATCTTGGGCTCTAAACGAAAAGATCCCCACGAGTATGCGGACATGACTCAAATACTCGAGAAGTAAGTTAAATCGATCATTATCCACCATATCGACAACTTTGTTCATTTCTGATATCAAGTAATTGTTTTCTTTGTCTGGCAGGGTTTGGAGAAAATTCACCAAAAAAGCTCCGGGACTGCCGAAGAAGCTGGAATTTAGACACCCAAAAGTAAGTACTATAGTACGTAGCATGTTCCGCGCATCTCCTAGCTATTGATTCAAGCGCTAGTTTCATCAATACCATTTGGCATTCTTGCTTATCTGTTTGATTGACCTCTATTTCTTGTAAAGTGGTTGTGGCAGGAACAAGGGAATGATTTCTGTGGATACTACATTTGCGAGTCCATCCGCCACACGACCTGTGAGCGGGGCTACTCTGACGAACAATATGAAGTGCGTAAATAACAATATTCACAATTTTATTTTATTACCATAATTTGTGTTGAGTTTCATTCATTAATATATGTATGTATTGACCCCCTTCTTCAAATTAGATGTTTCGGATGCGGGATGAACTCCTAGCACCAGATCGCATGCGAGCAATTCAAGAGGAATTGGAGGCATTCTTTCTTGACCACGTGATCGCTGAAGACGAAGAATACTATGTGGACCATGCGTCCGTAGTTTAGGAGATTATATTTGTAAGAGATAATTATTGTATATATGTAGCCGGTAGTGTCGGATAGATATACGAGAACTTGTTGTTCGACCAATCTCTCGGAGAAGGAGAGGTGGTCGATATCACTTCTCTCTGTATGCATATATGTTCATGACGATCTTTTGTTTCCTACGTTTGCTTACTAGCTAGCTAGCGTGTCTAGTCCTCTTTATACGTATGTATAGTACGTAGCGTCGACCAAGCACGGACATAAGAGAGGACACTTCTCTCTATTAATTAGCTAGCTAACACAATATATGAAATACCTAAATTAACCCCCCAAAACTTCCAACCCCCCTTTAAAAAAAAACAAAAACCCCAACCACAGAAATGCTGACGCGTGGATGCCTATTGGTCCCGGTTGGTGCCACCAACCGGGACCAAAGGCCCTCCTGCCTGGGCTCAGGGCGCAGGCCACGTGGAGACCCATCTGTCCCGGTTCTGGTTTAAACCGGGACTAAAGGGTCAGGGCATTAGTAACGACCTTTTAGTCCCGGTTCAGGAACCGGGACAAAAGGCCATTACAAACCGGGACAATAGACCCGTTTTCTACTAGTGCCATAACGCGCAGCGCTTCCCAGGCGGGAGAAGGGGCTAATGTCCGTCTTGGGGGCGTGTCCTCGCAGCCCCTACCTTCAATCTCATCAAGGTGGTGGCAGGCCCCACTGCCAAAGTGTGGTGGGTGTCTTCTTCTTGGTGGAGAAAGGGCGCACGCCCGTTGCCTTATAGGGCGGTGGCCACCATTTCCTTTTGTGGCCTTGTTCATCGTAGATAGTCTATCAGCTCCGTTGCAAAGAGGAAATTTTTACTAGCTTCACACACAATGCAATGACGCAATTTGGATAAATGCCCAATTTGTATTATAGACTGATCGATGCAACTAAGAGATCCTCACATTGTGACACTAGTGCAGAACCGGGCTTTAGCGCCGGTTCGTAAGGGCCTTTAGTGTCGGTTCTGCAACCGGCACTAAAGAGTGGGGACTAAAGGTCCCCCTTTAGTACCGGTTCATCACGAATCGGCGCTAAAGTGCCACAACGTGGCACGAGCAAGGCCAGGGTGCGTGCAGGACATTAGTACCGGTTGGTAACACCAACCAGTACTAAATGTTTGGGGGTGTTTTGGTATTATTTTTTATTTTTGCTTTAATTTTGTGTTTTCAATTTAATTTAGTGATTATTTTAGTTGTTAAATCAGTAGGTGAAAGTATCGCAGATTAGTTTCGACTGGATGCATGTGGATTCTAGCTAGCTAAGTGAAGTATATGCCATATCCATATTATACTTGATCACTTAATTATAGGTGATCAAGTATAATATGGATATGGCATATACTTGATCACTTAGCTAGGATCCATCTAGCTGAAACTAATCTGCGGTTTCTTTCATAAATGATATAATAACTCATCATCATCATCATCATCATCATCATCATCATCATTATCATATTAATATAAAAACTCTTGCATCATATCATCAACACACTACTAGGGAAAAGCCTAGTAGCAGCGCGGGTTTTGGGCCTATTAGCAGCGCGGGTGCCCGCGCTACTAATAAGGCGTTACAACTAACGTATAGCAGCAGCACGGGTGCCACTACTAACCCGCTATACTACTAACCCGCAGAATTTTTTTTCGAATTTTTTGCCCGAATTTTAAAATTTCTGAATTATTTTAACCTCTAATCTCTAATCACCCTCATCACTGCTCAATTTAATCTCTAATCACCCCTCATCATTCCAAATCATCTAACTTCCCGGACGGTCACCCATCCTCTCACTACTCCAGCCTGAGCACGCGTAACTTCCGGGTTCTATTCTCCCTCGATTCCAAGTCTGCACTTGTTGTTTTCCTGACAATAGTAAGATGTCAATCCTATTAAACCCTCGGGAGTTTAGCTTGAGCATGAAGTCACACATTTCACTGCTTGAGTTTAAAACTATTGTTCTAAAAAACAATAATTATTTATTAACAGTAATATTTCTTGAATAACTAGTTTGACCATAGTTTGACCACAGTTTGACCAGATTTTGACCAGATTTGACCAAAATTCAAAAAAACTGAAATAATTATTTATTTACGCTAATATTCTTGAATAATTAGTTTGACCATAGTTTGACCAGATTTAACAAAAATTAAAGAAAAAACAGAAATTTGATGAATTTTTTTGCCTCCAGATCTTAAAAGCCCCGTAACTTTTTTCTTTTAGGTTTTTGAGGATTTTAAAAATGTTTAACGTAAGCTAACCATTGACATGTGACCTTTAGTCTCGATCCACTGAGGCACAACTGTCAACGGGAGTCCCTGTTGAAGAACATCGTATAGTAATTAATATATACTTAGCAATGAAAGTTTAGCAAAAAAATAATGTATGCAAAATATGCACTGAGGATAAATAGTAAAAATCTTACCATCTTTCGTAAATAGATGTGACCGTAGTTCAATACGATCACTATTGGTCGCATGTTTTGAGTACTAACATTTCTAAGTCCAGGAAAAAATTTGTCTTAACAGTATGAAGATCCTCAAGCCATGAAACATAATGACTTATCTCTCGCAGTTTAGTGCAGCTCTGGGACAGTAGTAGGTCCTATCTACCAAGCGTCGGACATGTTTGCTTGAATGGAAATAAGCTGTCAATGGAAATAAGTTGTCAACTATTTTTGAATAAACAATATCAAAGACATAAATATGGTTGAGAAACTCACATAATAGTAGATCTGGAGGCGTCTGCACATCGACCCAGATGTCGATATTACCTTCAATACCATCTTCCGGATGAATATCAAAGGTGATAACCATATCAGGCTCAAATGCATAAGCCTTGCATAGTGCTTGCTAAGTTTTACATTCAAAATAGGTGTACGTGTCTGCATTGTATAATTTGACGTTGAAAGTATAACCATGCTCGGTCTTCAGGTAAACTCTCTTTACCTCCATAGTATCCATAACACTGAAACCTATCTTATCCAACACAAAAATTCTTGCATGACAGGGGATGCGCTAGCAGAACAGTGAAAATTTAAAATTGTACGTTGAAGCAAATGAAGCATAAGTATAATGCTTATATTACTAAAAAATAATTGCCGTTTGTGACTTCCTGTATCCATTTCGAATGTCTCATCCAGCTTGATGCTGAAGTGCCTATTATCAACAAGGAAATTTCTGTCGCACAGGCCGCGTTGGTCTTCACAATGTTCGCACATAATGAAATGTTTTTCATCGTCAGACGACATTTCCTATGTTCATATAGGTGAAACATTAAACACTTATTATCTAACATTAATTAATATCTAGCTAATTCTAATATTCATCTAACATTTGACATTAATATCTAACATATATTTTCTATCTAATTAATCTAACATTTGACATTAATCTAACATTTATATAAACTAAAAAATTATAAAAAATCATTAACATTAACATCTAGCTAGTTAAGTTCTATATATAGGTGAAACAATATTATTACTAGTTCTATTATTTCAACTAATTCAACTAGTTCTATTAGTTCAACTAGTTCTACTAATTCAACTAAGCATTTACTAAAAATAAACTAGTTATATTAATTCAACTAGTTGAAATCTCATATACCTAATTAATATCTAGCTATAATTCATCTAACAGTTGACATTAATATTTAACTTTTCTATCTAATTCATATATAACATTTCACATTAATCTAACATTCTTATCTAGGTAATTCATCTAATTAACAATTTGACATGCATTAATCTAAAAAACAGAAAACAGAAAATAAGTAAAAAAAATTGTGTGTGTGTGTGTGTGTGTGTGTGTGTGTGTGTGTACGTACGAGCGGGGGCGGCGGCGTACAGGTGGCGGCGTGAGACGACGACGACGGGGACGGCGCAACGGGGGCGGTGGCGTACGGGCGGCGGCGCGAGACGGCGGTCGACGACGGGGATGGCGTGACGGGGGCGGGGACGGCCGGGTAGCGCGCGACGACGGGGACGGGGACGGCCGGGGCGCGCGCGACGCCGGGGACGGCCGGGGCGCGACGACGGCGACGGGATGGGGCGCGATACGGGGGCGGGGGCGGGGTCGGCGACGAAGACGAACAACTAACTGAAAATTTTCGTAAGTCTTGTATATATAGGAGAGGCCTTTAGTACCGGTTGGAGCCACCAACCGGTATTAAAGGCCAAGAGGCGGGAAGAGCAGGCCTTTAGTACCGGTTGGTGGCTCCAACCGGTACTAAAGACCACCCTTTAGTACCGCTTGGAGCCACCAACCGGTACTAATGGTTGTGCGCTGCCACCCGCGATGCACAAAGTTTAGTCCCACCTCGCCGGGCGAAGGGCAGCCGCACTAGTTTATAAACCCAGCCGCGGCTACCCTTTCGAACTCCTCTATAAAGCAGGCTTCTGGGCCTAACTACGGTGCGCTGCCTTGTGAGTCTGCTGGGCCTTGTGGGCCTGAAACTGCACGCCCCGTGGTCTAGCAAGCCCACAGGACAGCGCCCCAAATATTTTTATATAGTTTTTTTTCTGCTTTATTTTTTTCTATTTATTTCTGAGTAGTTTTTTTCTTTTCTGTTATATTTATTTTCTTCTATTTATTTGTGAGTAGTTTTTTATATAGTTTTTTCTTTTCTGCTATAGTTTTTTTCTTTTCTGCTATTTTTTCTTTTTTGCTTTTTTTCTTTTCTGCTTTATTTATTTTCTTCTATTCATTTATTTTTATATACCATGCCAAGTTGATGGTTGAAAGTCTGAAACCGGCCCTGATACTTTAGGTTATTAAAAATACTTCAGTTTTTGTCGTAATAGAAGAAGTCCGGAGTTGTAATAAGTTATTAAAAATAAAAAAGTGGTGCAACGCTCGTTAATTAGCTTCAAGCCTTTCGGAATAGTGTAAACTGCACTACACATAGCTCCGTGCAGTCTACCATATTCCTCAAGGCTTGAAGCTAAGCAACGTGAGCATTGAGCCTCTTCTTCATCATCTCTGCACTCAGGGCTTATAAACCGCTCCTAGTGCCTCTCTCTTCGTGAGGTGGGACTAAAAAACAATTTACTAAGAAACTCTAGTACTGGTTCATGCCATGAAGCGGTACTAAAGGTGCTCGTGGGGCCCCAGCCTGACCTGACACAACCTCATTAGTACCAGTTCGTGCCACGAACCGGTGCTAAAGGTTTGCCATGAACCGGTACTAAAGAGCTCCTCCCGCCTAACCGTTGGAACTGGCACTAATGGACACATTAGTGCCGGCTCAAATTCAAACCGGGACTAATGTGTCTCATTTTGTAGTGCTTTTCAATTTCAGGGTCATTTAACTCTTAAAACAAATCATTAAATGCATGAAAAATAGCAAATGAAGGCAGAAATGGTTGAAAGTTGATGGCGTCGCTTTGAATGGTGCATACTGAATGCACAAAAGTCTGGAGTTGTAATAAGTTCAAAAAAATGAAATGCCTTTGTAACAGATGACTTTTCGTCAGAAATCCGAATACTTCGAAAGAGATTGTCCAGTTTGTAAACGAAGTGCATCCAGTTTTTGTCGTAACCCTCTCTACTTTTTTGCACATGCTATGTGGGTGAAATGATGATACCATGCCAGGTTTCAACTTTTTCAGAGTTCATTTGTAGTGCTTTTCAATTTCAAGGTCATTTAACTCTCAAAACAAATCATTAAATGCATGAAAAATACCAAATGAAGGCAGAAATGGTTGAAAGTTGATGGCGTCGCTTTGAATGGTGCATACTGAACGCAAAAAAGTCTGGAGTTGTAATAACTTCAAAAAAAATGAAATGCCTTTGTAATAAATGAGTTTTCGTCAGAAAATCCGAATACTTCGAAAGAGATTGTCCAGTTTGTAAACGAAGTGCATCCAGTTTTTGCCGTAATCCTCTCTACATTTTTGCACATGCTATGTGGGTGAAATGATGATACCATGCCAGGTTTCAACTTTTTCATAGTTCATTTGTAGTGCTTTTCAATTTCAGGGTCATTTAGCTCTTAAAACAAATCATTAAATGCATGAAAAATAACAAATGAAGGCAGAAATGGTTGAAAGTTGATGGCGTCGCTTTGAATGGTGCATACTGAATGGACAAAAAGTCTGGAGTTTTAATACGTTCAAAAAAATGACATGCCTTTGTAACAAATGAGTTTTCGTCAAAAATCCGAATACTTCGAAAGAGATTGTCCAGTTTGTAAACGAAGTGCATCCAGTTTTTGCCGTAACCCTCTCTACTTTTTTGCACATGCTATGTGGGTGAAATGATGATACCATGCCAGCCTCTTTAGTACCATTTCGTGGCATGAACCGGTACTAAAGGATCGCCATGAACCGGTACTATTTATCGCCGCCACGAACTGTTACTATTGATCACATTAGTGCCGGTTCTGTGACAAACCGGCACTAATGTGCTTCACATTTGACCCTTTTTCTACTAGTGTGATTGATGTTGTTCCTATCTCTTGATCACCAAATTCTCTTATTCAACACGCATCAATTGTACATGTACTTCCTTGGAAGTGGAAAAGGCCAGGAGATGAAACTACAGGAAGTACGCGGTGCCCTGAGTTCTATGCTCAGATGAAGAAAACCGGTAGCCAGAGTAAGAGCTAGGGTAGTGAGTGGAAGGAGACAGTATGTGTCCCATTTGGAACTGGTTGGTTTGCACATCACCACACCGTTCTAGAATTATAGCCATGGCAGTCTTTGATTGGGCAAGGGCTATTTGTTAATATCATAATATTTTGATCTTTTATCATTGTAAGGGCATCTCTAATGACGACCCGCAAATTTTCTCCCGCATCCCTCCGTGGACAGGGGGACCAGTCTGTGGACACGAATGCGGAAGCCCGCCATCCAATACTGCCCGCATACATTTGGGCAACAATTCGAACTAACCGGAAGAAATTTGTTCAAACGCGGTCGGATTTCATATAAACATGTCGGATTTCATTACATTACAGACATACTTCAACTATAAGTGGTGCTCGTCCGGCTCTGAAGGTATAATTAATTAACCTAATCTATGATTGTCGGCGCCCGTTCCCCGTGTCCGGCCATGAGCCCGGAGAACTAAAGCTTCGCCTTCTCCAGCTCCACCTCCGGAGCCCCAGGAAGTAAAGCTGTCCGCCTTCATGTCGCCGCCAAGTGGCTAATCAATCGTCGATGTTCAGCCCACCAAGCTTGGCCTCAACAGGAGGGGATGAGTGGTGGCCTTCTTGAGACCCGAGCGACGGCTTCAACGGGAGATGTTCTACTCTTCCTCGTTGTCGGCGGCGCCCACAGACATGTCGGCTTCGTGATCGTGGTGGCGGGGCGCGGCCTCAGTGTAGCCAGCGATGTCCTCCGCCTCGTCGTTGGTCTTGCCCCACACCTCGCCCGTCGCCTCATCAAACTCCTTGTAGGCGCCCTCCAGTTCTGCCTGATACTGGTGGTACCACCAATGGCCGAGACGGATCGCGCGGGCGGAGCGGTATGACTCGAGGAGCGCCGCCTGCTCCGCCAGGTCCACGTCCACCACGATCGCCCTGTGACGCCCCCGATTCAATCGTACACTAACCATGCACGCAAATGTATACGATCAAGATCAGGGACTCACGGGAAGATATCACAACACAACTCTACAAATAAAATAAGTCATACAAGCATCATAATACAAGCCAGGGGCCTCGAGGGCTCGAATACAAGTGCTCGATCATAGACGAGTCAGCGGAAGCAACAATATCTGAGTACAGACATAAGTTAAACAAGTTTGCCTTAAGAAGGCTAGCACAAACTGGGATACAGATCGAAAGAGGCGCAGGCCTCCTGCCTGGGATCCTCCTAACTACTCCTGGTCGTCGTCAGCGGGCTGCACGTAATAGTAGGCACCTCCAGTGTAGAAGGAGTCGTCGTCGACGGTGGCGTCTGCATCCTGGGCTCCATCGTTTGGTTGCAGCAATCGGGTAGAGAGATGGGGAAAAGGGGAAACAAAGCAACCGTGAGTACTCATCCAAAGTACTCGCAAGCAAGGAGCTAGACTACATATGCATGGATATATGTGTAAAGGGCCATATCAGTGGACTGAACTGCAGAATGCCAGAATAAGAGGGGGGTAGCTAATCCTGTCGAAGACTACGCTTCTGGCAGCCTCCGTCTTACAGCATATAGAAGAGAGTAGACTGAAGTCCTCCAAGTAGCATCGCATAGCAATAATCCTACCCGGCGATCCCCTCCTCGATGCCCTGTCAGAGAGCGACCACCGGGTTGTATCTGGCACTTGGAAGGGTGTGTTTTATTAAGTATCCGAATCTAGTTGTCATAAGGTCAAGGTACAACTCCGGGTCGTCCTTTTACCGAGGGACACGGCTATTCGAATAGATAAACTTCCCTGCAGGGGTGCACCACATAGCCCAACACGCTTGATCCCATTTGGCCGGACACACTTTTCTGGGTCATGCCCGGCCTTGGAAGATCAACACGTCGCAGCCCCACCTAGGCACAACAGAGAGGTTAGCACGCCGGTCTAAACCTAAGCGCGAAGGGGTCTGGGCCCATCGCCCTGAGCACACCTGCACGTTGCGTACGCGGCCGGAAGGAGAACTAGCCCCCTTAATACAAGAGCAAGCTTACGTTCCAATCCGGCGCGCGCCGCTCAGTCGCTGACGTCACGAAGGCTTCGACTGATACCACGACGCCGGGATACCCATAACTACTCCCGCGTAGATGGTTAGTGCGTATAGACCAAATGGCTAGACTCAGATCAAATACCCAGATCTCGTTAAGCGTGTTAAGTATCCGCGAACGCCGACCAGGGCAAGGCCCACCTCTCTCCTAGGTGATCTGAACCTGCCTTGTCGCTCCGCCACAAAGTAACAGTCGGGGGCCGTCGGGAACCTAGGCCCACCACTACCTGGGTGGAACCACCTGCCCCTTCAGCCCCCATCTCCGAACAGTATCACAGGTAATGCAACAGTGTAAAGTATATAGTATATGCTCGTGATCAGCTCCCGAAGTGATCAAGGCCCAGTAGTATAGCATTGCAGACGGACAAGAGTGTAGGGCCACTGATGGAACACTAGCATCCTATACTAAGCAGTAGGATAGCAGGTAAAGGTAACAACAGTAGTAGCAAGGACAGGCTATGCATCAGGATAGGAATAACGAAAACAGTAACATGCTACACTACTCTAATGCAGGCAGTATAGAGCAGAGTAGGAGATATCTGGTGATCAAGGGGGGGGGGGCTTGCCTGGTTGCTCTGGCAAGGAGGGGTCATCAACTCCGTAGTAGAACTGGGGGTCGCCGGCAGTCTCGGGGTCTACCGGAAAGAAGTAACGGAGGGGGAGCACAATAAATAACAGAGCAATCAAAGCATCACAAAGCGCAACATGGCAATACGCGGTGCTAGAGGTGCCTTAACGCGGTATGAGGTGGTAACGATGAAGGGGGGAAACATCCGGGAAAATATCCCCAGTGTTTCGCGTTTTCGGACAGATGAACCGGAGGGGGAAAGTTGCGAGTTTGCTATGATAAGGATGTGTGGCAGACGAACGGGCTGTGTATTCGGATTCGTCTCGTCGTTCTGAGCAACTTTCATGTACAAAGTTTTTTCATCCGAGTTACGGATTATTTTATACTAAATTTTAAAGTTCAATTTATTTTCTAGAATTAGCATATTGTTCTAATTCGGGTTGATTAAGTCAATTTGACTAGTCAAAAGGGGATGTGTGGCCCACATGTCATAGCCACATGTGTAAATAAAACATCTAACTAATTTAATGGGATCCTACATGTCATCTACTACTAGACCAACTTACCACTAAATTAATTCCTATCTAAACTAGTCCTAGTTAATCCTAGCCTAACTAAACCAGGGGCCGGCCAATGGCACAAACCAGCCGTGGCTGTACACACATACGCAAAAACTCACAAGACCAAGGCCCGGCCGTGGCAAGCGGCAGTAGTACCAGGCGGCAGCGACTGCACTAGGAGCAGCAAGCGGGCGCCCGCAGCAGCAGCATTTAAGCAGCACGCCACGGGAGACAGTAGCAGCTGCAAGACAAGCACACTGGTGGAAAAAGGGCCTTTGGTCGCGGTTCGCAACTGCCATTAATCGCGGTTGCGCAACCGCGACCAAACAGGCGGGACTAAAGGCTCCACCCTTTAGTCGCGGTTGCTTAAGAACCGCGACTAAAGGCCCGTCCACGTGGGCGCCAGGTGGCCGTCGGGGCGGAGGACTTTTAGTCGCGGTTCTTCTGGCCAACCGCGACTAAAGACCGCCGCAGGTTTAGGGTTTTAGCCCTCCCCCTAAAACTGCCCCCCCTAAACCTGTTTTCTGTTTAATTTGTATTGTTTTATTTCTTTTACGCTTTATTTTAATTTTGAAGGAGTTTCACATATTCTACGCTACTACATACATGCATATGAATGTACAATTTCAAACAAATTTGAAATTAGAACCAAAAAGAATTCAAGAGGAATATACAGTATATATTAAATATCATCGGATGACCATATACAATTTTGAACAAGTTTCCATACATAATTTAAGGCATATAAAGTTCTACGTCCTCGTAATGGTGTTCTCCTTTAGGATGGATGACTTCCCTCCTGAACCATCCAGCTAGTTCCTCTTGAAGTGGTCGGAAGCGAGCTTCTGGACTAAGCATCATCCGGAGGTTATTCCTCTGAGCATTGGTATCACTCGGAACCCGCTCAGAGGTGTATCTCCGGATCATCTCACAGACATAGTATCCACATAGATTGGTCCCCGCTGGCTGAATATCTCCAGCATTCTTAGCCTTTGACTTTTTGAATTCTAGCTCTTTTTTGAATTCACCAACCTTTGTATCTACGAACCGTCTCCAAACCCTACGAGGCAAAGAAAATTAAATGAACAAGAGAGTTATTAGTTACTTGATATTAGGAAATGAACGAAATAGGCCGATCGATATAGAGCGCAAATGAATGAAAATAATTACTTCTGCAGCATTTTTCTCAGGTCGCCCCAAAGCTTTGGATCCATATTCAGAGAGTCGTGGACGAGACATTCTGAGGTGTCAACTTTAATTACTAGCAGAATCCAGTGGAACCTGCGGACACGATACATGCACAGTACGTCATGCATAACTCATCGATTAGCCGGCCACATACCATGCATGGAGTAAACAAAAGAGAATGTGCTCAAGACAGAAACACTCACCCAAAATGGTAAGGAAATAGAATATCACTTTTGAGTTCCTGCTTTGTAAGAAACTGCCACAGGTCTGCCTCCATGTCGTCGGGGTGATACCGCAACACATATCCATTAACGATGTGTGGGTCAATGAACCCAACATCATGGATGTTCCTTACTCTGCATTCCTTAATCTTCATTCTGCATGTATAATAGCGGACACAACAATATAGTTAGGACATATATATAGTGCAGGCAATATGAACGAGATGGGGTAGAAATAAATCACTTACAGAACGTAGCAACTGATGATAAATTTGTCGAGCTCGCGCAGATTGAAAAGCTGGAACAATTCACTCAGATGAATTTGTACATAGTAATGTTTGAAGTGATGCTCATATCTAACTTCCGCATAAATATATTCGTTGGCGTTTTTATTTTTTATGTAACCCTTGTACCATTTCAGCAGACCTTTCATTTGTGGAGGTAGATCCTGTTCCTGCGCAGGCTCGACGAGAGGCCCATTCTTCACATATGTAATTACTACCTCCTTCACTGGCGCCTCATCAAGGCCTAACAGTTCACGAAGAGTAATACCTAAGTTGGCCGCTTGTTCTCTGGCACTCGTTGCAGTCAATCCAAGTGCTGCCGCAGCTGCTATGATATCGGGGTCATCCGGACCGGCGGCTTTCACTATAAGCGGGGCAATCGATTGTTTACTTTGTTCCCCGAGCTAGGCAACTCGTTTACTTTGTTCCGGATCGGGGTCATCCGCCCGCCCTTTCTTCTCCTTCAACATGAGTGCCTGCCTACGAAGTTCACGTGCATAGTCCTCAGGCAGATTCTTCGCGGCTTGGGACGGTGTGCTCAAAAATGACTTAGCCCACTTCTTTTGCTCATCAGAAAATACTGGCTTGGGCTCGGGCTCTCTTTTCTTCTTGCAGTCCGCCTTCCATTTCTCAAGATCAGCAGCCGCGGCCGCGGCAGTTTCCTCGGCACTACGTTCCCAAGGCCTTGTGGGGAGAGGCTTCAGTGATGGCTCCGGTACCTTTGTGGTCTTAGGTACATAAGGGTCCGGGTTAATAATCCAGGACTGCTTCTGCTTCTTTGCCGGAGGTGGATTGGGGGGCGGCGTCTGATCACCCGCCGGACGAGGACTGGGGGGCGGCGTCTGATCACCCGCCGGACGTTGTGGACTGGGAGGCGTCGGCTGACGTGACGGAGGTGTAGGTGAACCGCCACCACCACCACCGCCGCCACCGCCACCACCACCACCGTAGGGGGGTGGACTTGTTGTCCTTGGCGCCTCGCCTGGAAACTTGATAAACTTCTTTTGCCATAGAATGAAATGGCACTTGACATCTCCAAGTCTTTTCTCCCCTTCAGGTGTAGCAATGTCAATCTCCAGGTCCTCAAACCATTGGACTATGTCCTCCACCGTGACACGAGCATAGCCATCTTGAATGGGGTTGTTGTGGTGGAGTGCTCCAGGTAAACATGGTAAAGCAATGCCGATGGCTACCTTCATGGACATGTTCCCGATAGGATAATACAGATGACATTCTTTCCTCTCCTTTATATCGTCCACGGGGTAGCGAGGAGGCTCCGGTGCAGTAATTTCGACCACCAGAGGCTCCGGTGCAGTAATTTCGATCGTCGGTGCATCTGCACCAGCCGGTGGGGCCTCCGTGGAAGCCACGCTGCTTCTCCGTTGCTGGCTATCGAGATCCGCTGGATGATCTTCATGCTGCGCCCAAGCTGCATCTCTTTCGGCTACTAGTACACTCACGGTTTTCTTCATCACATCCATTTCCGATGCCAACCGCGCCACAACATCTGCTTCCCGATCCATCTTTCTCTTACGGCTTCTGTAACCGTACGGGTCATCGTTCTGGGGGAACCCTATTTTCCACGGAATGTGCCCCATGCCTCGTACACGTCCTCCGTGTTCAGGATTCCCGAGGGATTTTGTCAGTGCGTCGTTCTCTCTGTTGAACTTGATCTTCCCCTCTTGAGCATCCCTCATTGCGTCAATAAGGGCTTGGGTGGGTTTCATTATTTTGCCCTGGTAAACACACTCCCCTGTCTCCGGGTTCAGCGTTCCCCCATGCCCGTACCACCAGCTTTTGGCCCTTGGGTCCCATCCCTCCGTACCTGGACGGATTCCTCGCGCCCTCAGCTCGTTCTCCATCTTCTCCAACCTAGGCTGCCAAAGGCGATACCCTCCTGGCCCCATAATATGATTGTACTCCTTCTTAGCCGCATTTTCCTTATTTTTTTTCGATATTTGAATGAACTGCTCCGATTTCTTTTGCTTCACAAATTCTAGCCAATCATGTTTCAGTTTCTCATATTGTCCTTTGAAATCCGGAGTCTTGTTCTGCTTGACAAAGTCATGGTTTAGATTTTGCTTGAATTTCCGGAATGCGTCGGCCATCTTATGAAGAGCGAACTGTTTGACTAGCCTCCTCCTCTCCTTGTTTTCCTCAATCTTGTTACCCCCCTCATCGAATTTGTTGTATTCCGGAGGTAGAACGAAATGTTCCATAAGCTTCTTGAAGCAATCTTTTTTTGTTCTCTTATCGACAAAAGTGAAACCAGCAATTCGTGCCTTCTTTGGCTCATTCCACTCCTGGACGGTGATCGAGACGTTGTCTCTAACAACGGCTCCGCATTGGCTGACAAACTTGATGACGTTCTTGCGGGGCTCCAGCGGCCTGCCGGTTGCACTGTCGACAACCTCGATGGTGCATGTTTCTCCTTGTTTCATCGTCTTGGTTGCGCCACGCTTTGACGACGTACTCGATTGTTTCGACGATCCGGCCGAGGGCTAAAATAAGAAAGAGAGTCGCGCCCGTTAGTACACACATATTTATTCAAATCAGTTAGTTTGTATCACCAGAGGCTCAATGTATATATATACCTCGGCGCCGGAGGTGGTTGCTACTTCCATTTGAAGATCGTCGTTTATCGACGTTTGTTCGGCATCATCTTGCTGACGGCGCCCTTCATCTTCACCGTCAAGGTTCAGATAAGAAGAGACATCATCTTCTTCTTGTCCGGTCGGCACATATTGAATATCGCCGTTTATGATGCCGAACATATGTGCTTCACCGTCCGGATCATAGTTGTCCATAATCGGGTCAGCTCTATCGTCCGCCATTATGTCAGTCCTGAAAACATGTAGTAAAAACAAATTAATTAAGTGAAGAAGGGGGGCGGTGGCGGTGGCGGTGGCGAAAGGGCGGTGGCAAAAGGAGGGGGCGAGGAAGGGGTGGGAGAGGGTGTCGCGGTAGAGCGCGAGACGGGGCGGCAGACGACGGCGTCACGGAGAGGGAGGCGAGGACAACACACATGTATAACCCTCGCCATTTGGTTAATTATCAAATTTTACGGTTTTTTGTTAATTATCAAGTTTTAAGTTACTTTTTTTCTTCTTCCTTTTTCTTTCTTCTTTCTTTTGGTTTTCATTTGGTTTTCATTTCTTTCTTCTTCCTTTTTCTTTCTTGTTTTTTCTTCTTCCTTTTTCTTTCTTCTTTCTTTCTTCTTTCTTCTTCTTCCTCTTTCTTCTTTCTTCTTTCTTCTTTCTTCTTCTTCCTTTTTCCTTTCTTCTTCTTTCTTTCTTCTTCTTCCCTTTCTTCTTCTTTCTTTCTTCTTTCCTTTCTTCTTTCTTTCTTCTTCTTCCTTTTCTTCTTATTCCTTTCTATTCTTTCTTTCTTCTTCTTTCCTTTTTCTTTTTTCTTTCTTTCTTCTTCTTCCTTTCTTCTTCCTTTCTTCTTCTTTTTTTCTTCTTCCTTTTTCTTTCTTCTTTCTTTTGGTTTTCATTTGGTTTTTATTTGGTTTTCATTTTTTTTCTTCCTTTTTCTTTCTTGTTTTTTCTTTTTTTCTTCTTTCTTTTTTTCTTCTTCCTTTGTTTTTCTTCTTCCTTTCTTTTTTCTTCTTTCCTTTTCTTTCTTGTTTTTTTTTTCTTTCTTCCTTTTTCTTTCTTCTTCCTTTGTTTTTCTTCTGTTTTTTTGTTTTCTTTTGTTTTTTCTTCTGTTTAATTTGTTTTTCTTTCTTCTTCTTCCTTTTTCCTCTTTCTTTTTCTTCTTCTTCTTTTTCCTTTGCTTTTTCGGCCGGCGCGGGTAAAATAAGCAGGGCCGGCCGGCGCCGGCCAGCAGGCGGATGGCAGGGCGCGCGACGGGCGGCGGGCGGCAGGGCGTCGGACGGCGGGCGGCAGGGCGACGGGCGGCGCGCGGAGGACGGCAGGCAGGGCCAGCGGGCGGCGGGCGGCGGGCGGCGGGCGGCGGGCGGCAGGGCGTCGGGCGGCGGGCAAGGGCGCAGGGCACGGGCGGCGGGCAAGGGCAGGCACGGGCGGAGGCGGCGCTCACTGGGGACGGGGGCGGCGGCGCGCAGTGCTTCGGCGTCGGGGCAGGGCTTCGGCGTCGGCGTCGGCGTCGATCGGCGTCGGGGCAGCGCTTCGGCGTCGAGAGAGAGGAGAATGGGAAGTGGCAAAACTGCCAAGTGCAGTATTTATAGACGCACCTTTAGTCGCGGTTGGTGTGGCGGACCGCGACTAAAGCTACCCTTTAGTCGCGGACCGCCACACCAACCGCGACTAAAGCTAGCCTTTAGTCGCGGTCCGCCACACCAACCGCGACTAAAGGGTTTTGGCGCCGCTTCGTTCCCGCGCAGGAAGAGCCTTTAGTCGCGGTTGGTGTGGCGGACCGCGACTAAAGGCTAGCTTTAGTCGCGGTTGGTGTGGCGGACCGCGACTAAAGGCTAGCTTTAGTCGCGGTCCGCCACACCAACCGCGACTAAAGGTCTGTGCTGGCACTGGCGCGGTGCGGTGGGATGTTTAGTCCCACCTCGCTAGCCGAGAGGCTTCAACAGTGGTTTATAAGCGCGGCTGCGCTCACCACTTCGAGCTCCTCTCAAATGTAGGCTTACGGGCCTATTCTGTTACTATTAGCCTGTGGGCCTACTGGGCCTTCCTGCGGGCCTGAATCCTGGCCCAATAATGGGTTTCTAGTCGTATTCAGCCCGTGGTGGCCCAGTAGGTGGCATATTTTTTATTTTTTGCCTGTTTTTTGTTTTCATTTTTGCTTTATTTATTTTGTTTTGTTTCTACTTACAACAAAAAGCTTATTTATTTTATTTTATTTTGTTTCTAATTACTTATTTATTTTACTTTATGATAATTATTTTTGCTATTAAAGTTTCTAATTACTTATTTATTTATGTTATTAAAATCTTAAAAATACAATTATATATCAAAAAAATCAGAAAATAAAACTAATTCATTTTAAATTCTTGTTTTTCTTCTGTTTTTTTCTTCCTTTTTTCTTCTATTTTTTCTTCTGTTTTTTTCTTCTTTTTTCTTGTTTTTCTTCTTTTTTTTCTTCCTTTCTTCCTTTTTCCTTTTTTCTTCTGTTTTTCTTCTATTTGTTTTTTTCTTATGTTTTTCTTCTGTTTGTTTTTTCTTCTGTTTTTCCTTTTTTCTTCTGTTTGTTTTTTTCTTCTGTTTTTCCTTTTTTCTTCTGTTTTTTTCCTTTTTCCTTCTTTCTTCTTCTTCCTTTTTCCTTTTAAAATCAGAAAAATAAAACTAATTCATTTTAAAATCTTAAAAATACAATTATATATCAAAAAAATCAGAAAAATAAAACTAATCCCTTGAAGGTTTGACAAAAGGTTTGATACATCATTCAGTTCATCGACCAAATACAAAGTTTGGTACAATAAATTATTACACATCAATTCTTCCCTTGTGTCCGTGCTTGCTTACGATTGTGCCGTATCCATGGAGCATCCTCATCATTTAACTTAATGCTTGGGTCGGTGTTCACTTTGAAGGGCGGAATTTCAGCAAACATATTATAATCTTCTGACATGTCTGTCTTGTCCTCCACTCCCACGATGTTTCTTTTCCCTGAAAGAACAATGTGGCGCTTTGGATCATCGCATGATGTACTGATCGTTTTCTTATCTTTCCGTTTCCTCGGTTTGCTACTCATGTCCTTCACATAGAAAACCTGAGCGACATCTTTCGCTAGGACGAATGGTTCGTCAAGGTAACCAAGATTGTTGAAATCCACCATTGTCATTCCGTATTGCTAGTCCACCTTTACCCCACCTCCTGTTAGCTTGAACCATTTGCACCGGAACAAAGGGACCTTAAAGGAGGGTCCATAGTCAAGTTCCCATATCTCCTCTATGTAACCATAATATGTGACCTTTTGCCCATTCTCGGTTGCTGCATCAAAGCGGACACCACTGTTTTGGTTGGTGCTCTTTTTATCTTGGGCGATCGTGTAAAATGTATTCCCATTTATCTCGTACCCTTGGAAAGTCGTTATAGTCGAAGATGGTGTCTTGGCCAACATGTACAGCTGATCTACAACATCATTGTCATTCATTAAATGTTTTCTCAACCAACTGCCGAAAGTCTCCATGTGGGCCTTCCTAATCCAGGATTCAGGCTTCCCCGGGTTGTCCGAGCGTAAAATATTCTTGTGTTTCTCAAAGTACGGAGCCACCAAGCTGGAATTGGTCAGTACAGTGTGGTGTGCTTCAGTCAGAGAATGGCCGTCCATACATATCGTTGATTTCCTTCCGATCGTGCCTTTTCCACTTAGTCTCCCCTCGTGCCGCGATCGAGGAAGGCCAATCGGCTTAAGGTCAGGAACAAAGTCAACACAAAACTCAATTACCTCCTCATTTCCATAGCCCTTGGCGATGCTTCCTTCTGGCCTAGCACGGTTACGAACATATTTCTTTAATACTCCCATGAACCTCTCGAAGGGGAACATATTGTGTAGAAATACAGGACCGAGAATGAAAATCTCTTCGACTAGGTGAACCAGGAGGTGCGTCATAATATTGAAGAAGGATGGCGGGAACACCAACTCGAAACTGACAAGACATTGGACCACATCGTTCTATAACCGTGGTAGATCTTCTGGATTGATTACCTTCTGAGAGATTGCATTGAGGAATGCACATAGCTTCACAATGGCTACTCGAACATTTTCCGGCAGGAGCCCCCTCAAAGCAATCGGAAGCAATTGCGTCATAATCACGTGGCAGTCGTGAGACTTCAGGTTTTGGAACTTTTTCTCCGCCATGTTTATTATTCCCTTTATATTGGACGAGAATCCAGACGGGACCTTCATACTGCTCAGGCATTCAAAAAAGATGACCTTCTCTTCTTTGGTCAGAGCGTAGCTGGCACGAACTTGAAACCATTCTGGATGCCGGTCATCAGGGTCTTTCAAACGTTGCTGGTCCTGCCGTGCTTCCTTTGTATCATTTGTCTTCCCATACACGCCCAAGAAGCTTAGGAGGTTCACGCAAATATTCTTCGTAACGTGCATCACGTCGATTGCAGAGCAGACTTCTAGGACTTTCCGATATTCTAGCTCCCAGAATATAGATTTCTTCTTCCACATGGCTGCGTGCCCGTCAGCTCCCTTCGGAACTGATTGTCCGCCAGGACCCTTTCCAAAGATGACTTTCAAATCCTTGACCATATCAAATACCTCAGCACCAGTGCATTCTGCAGGCTTCGGCCGGTGATCTGCCTTGCCGTTGTAATGCTTGCCTTTCTTTCTTACTGGATGAATTTTCGGAAGAAATCGATGATGCCCAAGGTACACGTTCTTCTTACAATTTGGCAAATGTACACTTTCAGTCTCATGTAAGCAGTGCGTGCATGCATTGTATCCTTTATTTGACAGTCCCGAAAGGTTACTAAGAGCAGGCCAATCGTTGATGGTTACGAAAAGCAACGCTCGTAGGTCAAATTCCTCTTGTTTGTGCTCATCCCACACACGGACACCAGGGCCCCACAGCTGTAAAAGTTCATCAACTAATGGCCTTAGGTACACATCGATGTCGTTGCCGGGTTGTTTAGGACCTTGGATGAGCACTGGCATCATAATGAACTTCCGCTTCATGCACAACCAAGGAGGAAGGTTGTAGATGCATAGAGTCACGGGCCAGGTGCTATGGCTGGAGCTCTGCTCGCCAAAAGGATTCATGCCATCTGTACTTAGACCAAATTTTATGTTCCTTGCGTCAGCTGCAAAATCTTTGAACTCTCTGTCGATCTTTCTCCATTGCGTTCCATCTGCGGTGTGTCTCAACTCCCCGTCCGACTTACGGTCCTCTTTGTGCCATCGCAACAACTTGGCATGCTCTTTGTTCCTGAACAGACGTTTCAACCGTGGTATTATAGGAGCATACCACACAACCTTGGCGGGAACCCTCTTCCTGGGTTTCTCGCCCTCAACATCGTCACCAGGGTCATCGCCTCTGATCTTATAACGCAATGCAGTGCATACCGGGCATTCATTCAAATTCTCGTATTCACCGCGGTAGAGGATGCAGTCGTTGATGCATGCATGTATCTTCAGAACCTCTAAACCTAGAGGGCAGACAACCTTCTTTGCTTCGTACGTACTGGCGGGCAACTCGTTATTCTTTGGAAACATATTCTTCAACATTTTCAGCAAGTTTTCAAATGCCGAGTCAGCTACACCTGCCTGTGCCTTCCATTTCAGCAAATCCAGTGTGCAGCCCAGCTTTTTCAGACCATCATCGCATCCGGGGTACAACGACTTTCTGTGATCCTCTAACATGCGATCCAAATTCTCCCTCTCCTTTTCAGTTTCGCAGCGTCTCCGTGCATCAGCAATGGTCCGACCAAGATCATCAACGGTCTCATCACGTGCCTCTTCTTCACCTTCACCTTCCCCTTCACCTTCCCCTTCACCTTCCCCTTCACCTTCCCCTTCACCTTCAGCATCCTCCATGAAAGTATCACCGAAATCAGCAAGATAGCTTTCATCGATGAAATCATCCCCTTCTTCATCTTCTTCAATTATAACCCCTCTTTCTCCATGCTTGGTCCAACAATTATAGCTTGGCATGAAACCGTGCCGAAGCAGGTGCAGGTGAACTTCTCTTGAGGAAGAGTAACCCTTCTGATTCTTACAGTCAACACATGGACAGATAACAAAACCCTTCTGCTTGTTCGCATTAGCCACTACGAGGAAATCTTTCAAACCCGTAGTGAACTCGCGGGAGAGTCGGTTACCGTACATCCATTGCCGATTCATCTGCATTATTATAATATAAAATATATAATTAACCATCATGCATTTGTTAAACTAACTAGCTATAAACAATAGAAATTAAACAATGAACAACACACATGCATATTTAATCAATGACACACATGCATGAAAGGTTCAAGTTGCTAACCGCGATCGAGGAGGAAAAAAATGAATGAGGAACCTCAAGTGTGGCTCTTGGGGCATTTCATCAAACACCTTGTGTGCATAAGAGGAACCAAAAGCAAACCTACACCCCCTTGTGAAGCTTGTGAAGAGAAGTGGCACCAAATGGCTAAGTGAGTGCGCTGAACTGGTATATATAGGGGAGGAGCTTTAGTCGCGGTTGGCCTGGCCAACCATGACTAAAGGCCTTTGGGCACCTTTAGTCGCGGTTGGCCTGGCCAACCGCGACTAAAGCCCCTCACGTGCACCAGCTGGCCACCGAGCGCCCTGGGCGCAGGCATTTGGTCGCGGTTCGTCTGCCGAACCGGGACTAAAGGCTTCACTAGTCGCGGTTCCTACAGTTCCGCGACTAATGGGGCTGGACGGAAGCCTCTTTTTCTACCAGTGGCAGCAGCAACAACAGCACGCACGGAGCAGCAGCAGAGTAGCGGCAAAGTAGCAGCCGAGCAGCAGGGACCGCGGCCTCACGCAGGCAGGCGCAGCCGGAGAAAGGGCGATGCAGGAGCGGCGCGTACGGGGCGTGGCGGCGGGACGCGGTGAGCGCGGCCAGCGGCGGGGTGAGCGGGCGCGGGCGCGAGCGCCGGCCATGACGGCCGAAACACGGGGACGGCGACGAAGCAAGGGGCTAGCAGGGGGGATGGAGGAGCATCTCACCGGGAGGTCATAGGCGAGCTCGAGATGGCCGGGGAGGCCCGGTGGTGGAGATCGATGGCGGGGACGTGCGGCGACCGTGGCGGGAAGAAGGGGCGATGGCGAGGCTACATGGCGTCCTAGCTTGGGCTGGCCCCCGGGACGGACGAAGGAGAGGCCGGCGGTCCTCCTGGACGTCCCCAGGTGGCGCGAGGAGGTTCTGGTGCATGCAAACAACGACAACACGACGACGATGGCGTTGGGTGTGGATGGGGGAGAGCGCAGCGGCACGTGGAGGGGGAAGAGGGGGAGCTAGGGTTCGTCGAGGGCGTGGGCGACACCTTGTAGGTCACCGGGGAGGAGTCGGATGGCCGGCACGTGGCCAGGCCCGGCCATGGCGCCGTCGGATGTGTGCCACGACCTCTGTCTTGTACAGGGAAAGGGGATGACCTCGATTGGGCTAGGCCAGTGCATTGTAGCGGTTGGGCCAAAGTGAAAAAGAGACTTTTCTTATTTCTGCTTTGTATTTTCTCAGACGTTTTATATTTTAGTTAGTAAATGACTTTTCTTGTACGTGAAACTTCACACATAAATTACACAATAATTCTAGACCACACGCCAAGTTTCACAATGTTTGGAAAGGCATAAATATTTGTTTTATTTTGAAAAGGCCAAAATATTTATTGATGGACCATTTATTATTTTACTAGGAATATATTTCTGGGCCAACAGAGGTTGGTTTCAAATGGTTAGGGGAATTTATAGAATTATTCGAACATTTTAGTTTTACTGTTCAAGAAATTTGTATTTTGACTTTAATTTGAAATTGAAATTTGAACCGGTTTGAAACAACGTGGGAGTTAGCAACAGTAAAAATGATGATGTGGTACCATTAACTTGGGATTACTATAGCTTAATTATCCGGGCATCACAACTACTCCTTTGCCAGCTGGTGCTCCAGGAGGAGCTAGTGGTTGCAGGCGGCTTCGGCCTACACCTCCTGGAATTGCTCCTCCTGCACCATGTCCATGTAATGGGCACGGGCCTCGCCGATGGTCATGGTGCAATGCACCGGCGAGGGTGGCGCTGACAAGGAGGGTGGCGCCGGTTCGTCGTCGGCCGTGCCGTCCATCGGGATGTGGTCATCCTCCGGCCTGCCGGCCAGCCAGCCAGCAGCAATGACGACCATCTCCTTCTTCTTGTCCGTCGCCAGCCCGTCCGAGAGAGCTTTGGAGAGTGAGGAAACCATGGTTGAAGTGGTGCAGAGTGGAGAAAGGGATCAGAGGCGGATGACTGCAGCTATGGTCGGGGCGACAATTTATAAAACAGTGGTGGGAGGCAGAGGGACGGATGGGTGGCGCCGGATTAGCTGCCTCGGCAATCGTGTGCCATTAATTTGGATGTAACTTTTCGAGTAGATGATTTTTCATATAAAAAACTTTTTCATCCGAGTTAGTATGCAAAAGTTATGCCCATTTTTACAAATTCTCGAGAGATTTTGCAAATGAAGTCGAAATTCATATTTGCAAATTTTCCCAACAACTAGACCACATATCACATGGGAAACTTATTTTCTTTTATTTTTTTGACATTTTATATTTTTCTTTTATTTTTTTTAAACTGAAAAGGCGATCCACCGGGGGGGGGGGGGGTAGAGTTTGAAAATGGGACCACACCCCGCGCTACTGCTATGGCAGACGATTAGTAGTAGCGAGTGGTAAAAACCCACGCTACTACTATCAACTTAGTAGTAGCGCGGGTTTATAACCATCGCTACTACTATGGCATGGTCCAGGGGACGGTAGAGACCACTTAGTAGTAGCGAGGGTTAAAAACCAACGATGTTGCTATCAACTTAGTAGTAGCGAGGGTTAAAAACCCGCGCTACTACTATGGCATGTCCCGGGGGGCACGGTAGAGACCGCTTAGTAGTAGCGAGGGTTAAAAACCCGCGCTACTGCTATCAACTTAGTAGTAGCGAGGTTTAAAAACCCGCGCTGCTAGTAAGAAGCAGTAGCGTGGGTTTTTAACCCTCGCTGCTGCTAAGATTCTGTGTAGGCTTTTCCCTAGTAGTGACAACAGTAAACTAGCTAGCTAAAAATCATCACAGTACGTCATTACCACTGTTTAATCATCATAGTCATTACCGCTATCTAATCACCACCAACACTAGCTTAAAAAAACATTCACTTGTACCAGAAGCAAAGATATTATCGAGTTCAATATGGTCATGATATTATAAGCGTTCATAATTAACACCACAAAAGCAAATCACCCCTTTGAGATTAAGTTCAGGACGAAGAACACGGACATGAGAGGACGAAAGTACTAAGAGCATGAACTAGCTAAATCACTCCTACTGCTATCTCTCAGGTAAAATAGCATAGAACATGTATAGCTCTCCTGATTCATCATACTGGAGCATGCAGATGAACCTATCTCCTAATCGTGGGCTGCGCTTCTCATTGTTGCCCCCTAGTACTTCTCTGCTGGGATCGTTAACAATTTTGCTCCAATCTTTCACTATTAAGCATTCATCGCTTTTAGAAATCCTGAATGCATGATAACCCACAAGTATAGGGGATCGCAAAAGTTTTCGAGGGTAGAGTATTCAACCCAAATTTGTTGATTCGACACAAGGGGAGCCAAAGAATATTCTCAAGTATTAGCAGCTGAGTTGTCAATTCAACCACACCTGGAAACTTAATATATGCAACAAAGTGTTTAGTAGCAAAGTAATATGATAGTGGTGGTAACGGTAACAAAAGTAAAGACAGCAAAAGTAATGTTTTTGGTATTTTTGTAGTGATTGTAACAGTAGCAACGGAAAAGTAAATAAACGTAAACCAGTATATGGAAAAATCGTAGGCACCGGATCAATGATGGATAATTATGTCGGATGTGGTTCATCATGTAACAGTCATAACATAGGGTGACACAGAACTAGCTCCAGTTCATCAATATAATGTAGGCATGTATTCCGTAAATAGTCATACGTGCTTATGGAAAAGAACTTGCATGACATCTTTTGTCCTACCCTCCCGTGGCAGCGGGGTCCTATTGGAAACTAAGGGATATTAAGGCCTCCTTTTAATAGAGAACTGGAACAAAGCATTAACACATAGTGAATACATGAACTCCTCAAACTATGGTCATCACCGGGAGTGGTCCCGATTATTGTCACTTCGGGGTTGCCGGATCATAACACATAGTAGGTGACTATAGACTTGCAAGATAGGATCTAGAACTCACATATATTCATGAAAACATAATAGGTTCAGATCTGAAATCATGGCACTCGGGCCCTAGTGACAAGCATTAAGCATAGCAAAGTCATAGCAACATCAATCTCAGAACATAGTGGATACTAGGGATCAAACCCTAACAAAACTAACTCAAATACATGATAAATCTCATCCAACCCATCACCGTCCAGCAAGCCTACGATGCAATTACTCACGCACGACGGTGAGCATCATGAAATTGGTGATGGAGGATGGTTGATGACGACGACGGCGACGAATTCCCCTCTCCGAAGCCCCGAACGGACTCCAGATCAGGCCTCCCGAGAGAGATTAGGGTTTGGCGGCGGCTCCGTATCATAAAACGCGATGAAACTTTCTCTCTGATTTTTTCTCCCCGAAAGCCAATATATGGAGTTGGAGTTGGCGTCGGAGGGCATCCAGGGGGCCCACGAGGTAGGGGGCGCGCCTAGGGGGGAGGGGCGCGCCCCCCACCCTCGTGGAAAGGGTGTGGGCCCCCTGGTCTTCATCTTTGGCGAGGATTTTTTATTATTTATTCTAAGATATTCCGTGGAGTTTCAGGTCATTCCGAGAACTTTTGTTTTCTGCACATAAAACAACACCATGGCAATTCTGCTGAAAACAGCGTCAGTCCGGGTTAGTTCCATTCAAATCATACAAGTTAGAGTCCAAAACAAGGGCAAAAGTGTTTGGAAAAGTAGATACGACAGAGACGTATCAACGCCCCCAAGCTTAAACCCTTGCTTGTCCTCAAGAAATTCAGTTGGCAAACTGAAAGAGAAAAAGAGAAACTTTTACAAACTCTATTTGCTCTTATTGTTGTAAACATGAAAAGCCAGCATTCAAGTTTCAGCAATTATTATGAACTAACCATACTCACAATAACACGTAGGTCTCACAATTACTCATATCAATAACATAATCAGCTAGCGAGCCATAATAATAAAACTCGGATGACAACACTTTCTCAAAATAATCATAACATGATATAACAAAATGGTATCTCGCTAGCCCTTTCTGAGACCGCAAAACATAAATGCAGAGCACCTTTAAAGATCAAGTACTGACTAAACATTGTAATTCATGGTAAAAGAGATCCAGTCAAGTCATATCCAATATAAACCAATCATAATGAATGCAAACGACAGTGTGCTCTCCAGCGGGTGCTTTTTAATAAGAAGGGTGATGACTCAACATAAAAGTAAATAGATAGGCCCTTCGCAGAGGGAAGCAGGGATTTGTAGAGGTGCCAGAGCTCGATTTTTGAAATAGAGATAAATAATATTTTGAGCGGCATACTTGCACTGTCAACGCAACAACTATGAGATGGCTGTATCTTCCATACTACATGCATTATAGGCAGTTCCCAAACAGAATGGTAAAGGTTTATACTCCCCTCCTCCACAAGCATCAATCCATGGCTTGCTCGAAACAACGAGTGCCTCCAACATTCAACGGGTCCCAGGGGGAGTTTTGTTTAATTATTTTGATTTGCTTTGATCTTTTTGGATCATGGGACTGGGCATCCCGGTTACCGGCCCTTTCTCGTGAATGAGGAGCGGAGTCCACTCCTCTTGAGAATAACCCACCTAGCATGGAAGATATAGGCAGCCATAGTTGCACATGAGCTGCTCGAGCATACAAAACAGAATTTCATTTGAAGGTTTGGAGTTTGGCACATACAAATTTACTTGGAACGGCAGGTAGATACCGCATATAGGAAGGTATAGTGGACTCATATGGAACAACTTTGGGGTTTAAGTAGTTTGGATGCACAAGCAGTATTCCCGCTTAGTACAGGTGAAGGCTAGCAAAAGACTGGAAAGCGACCAACTGAGAGAGCGACAACAGTCGTAAACATGCATTAAAATTAATTCACACCGAATATAAGCATGAGTAGGATATAATCCATCGTGAACATAAATATCATGAAGGCTATGTTGATTTGATTCAACTACATGCGTGAACATGTGCCAAGTCGAGTCACTCAATTCATTTAAAGGAGGATACCATCCTATCATACCACATCATAATCATCTCAATAGCATGTTGGCACGCAAGGTTAACCATTATAACTCATAGCTAATCAAGCATGTCACAAGCAACTATAATCTCTAAATGTCATTACAAATATGTTTACTTCATAATAGCTGAATCAGGAATGATGAATCATCATATTTACAAAAACAAGAGAGGTCGAGTTCATACCAGCTTTTCTCATCCCAATGAGTCCATCATATATCATCATTATTGCCTTTCACTTGCATGACTGAACGGTGTATATAATAATAAGAGTGCACGTGCATTGGACTAAGCTGGAATCTGCAAGCATTCAACTCAAGAGAGAAGACAAGTAATATGGGCTCTAAGTTAAATAAACAATCATGCATATAAGAGCCACTAAGCATTTTCAATATAGTCTTCTCGACCCCCAAAGTAAGGAAAAGAAAAATAAAAACTATTTACACGGGAAAGCTCCCAACAAGCAAAAGAAGGACAGGAAATGTTTTTGGGTTTTCTTTTTAATTCTACTACAAGCATGGAAAGTAGACTAACTAATTTTTTTGTTTTTTTCTTAAGGTTTATCAAACACACAAGAAGAAAGCTAGAAAAATAAATTTAAACTAACATGGATATTACAATGAAAAGTATGAGCACCGACATCGAGCAATGAGTGTGTGTGAACATGAATGTAATGTCGGTGGGAAATACATACTCCCCCAAGCTTAGGCTTTTAGCCTAAGTTGGTCTATTGCTAGGGATAACCTGGCTGATATCCGTAGGTGAAGCTGGGGTCGTACTGCGATGAAGAATAGTTGGGATCATAATGAGATGAAGAGGACTCTGACTGCCACTGGCTGGCAACCGCCTCAGGATCCCAAGAATAAACAGACATTCGTGGAGCCTCCGGTTCTGAGGCTGGTGCAGGATTCCGATAGGCTTGAACAACCGCCCATAGAACAATGTAAGTACCTGCAGACAAGTTAAACAAAGAGGGAGCAGGCAAAGTAATAGTCTCAGGGTGATGTTTATCAAAGTACAATTTATATTTAAGCGCCCCTTCGGGATTCTTAACAAGAAAATCATGCACTACCATACTCTTATAATCTAAATAAGCACGGGGCAGCGCTGTTTCTTCTTTCTCCTCATGCCTAATAGGTATTTCAAAATGTTCAGCTAGGCGTGAAGCATAAATGCCTCCAAAGATGGGGCCCTTAGTATGGTTCATACTCAACCATCTAGCAACAATTCCACCCATACTAACAGAGTTATTACGGTATAAACCATGGAGCAAAATAATAATATCAGGAATACTAAGGTTCCCACAGTTCCCGCGACCAATCAAGCAATGACTAGCAAATAAGGCAAAGTAGCGTAAAACAGGGAAATGTATGCTAGTAATTCTTGCATCAGAAACCTTCCTGGTTTCTCCCACAGTGATAGTGTCAATATAAGCTTCCACTTCATTACGGTGTGTTCATCTAAAGAACCCTCGAAAAGTATTTTGCAAACCTCGCAAAATGCAGCTAATGTCATCTCCCTAGCAACATCATATAAATGGAACTCTACTGTTGGAGGTGATTTCTTAGGGAAAAAGTAGAAGTTCTGCACAAAAGTATTTGTGAGTAAGAGATACTGATGACGTTGGTCGTGGAGGAAGTTGGTGAGGCCGGCGTTCTCAATCAATAGATAGAAATCTTCATAAATCCCGGCACTCCTAAAGAATTCATCGAAAGGCCATTCACACGGCCGGACCTCCGCGATAGGAGGCAGATTAAATTTGGGCTTCTGTTCTTCTTCCTTTTGTTTCTCTTTAGAACTTCGGCTCGACGAGCCCCTCAAAAGTCTCCTCATTATTTCTGAAACAATCTGAAATATTTAGTAACTTCAAACAAAAGTGAACCAACTTCAATAAGATTGATAGCAACTACTCATACAAGTGCCTAGAGCATATATCAAGCATTAGAACTACTTGGAACCATATAAATTTGACATGCAAACTCAAGAACATGGTCACCTATACAACACAAATTTGCAATGAATAAAGCACTAGAACAAAAACTAATTGGACCAATGGAGGAGTCACATACCAAGGAACAATCTCCCCAAGCAGTTTTGCGAGAGGTGCTTTGAGCAAGGAGATCGAAAATCGCAGCAAAAGTTGCTGGAACACGAGCTTGAGTTGGTTTTTCGGGTTTGTGTGAGGCAGAGGAAGAAGATGGGTGCATGGATAAGTGGAGGAGGGCCACCGTGGGCCCACGAGGCAGGGGGGCGCGCCCAGGGGGTAGGGCGCGCCCTCCACCCTCGTGACCAGGTGGCAGCTCCCCCCGCGGTAATTTTTGCACTAAAAATCCTTAAATATTCCCGAAAAAATCATATTAAATTGGCATGGCATTTTGAGGACTTTTATTTTTGGGATATTTTTATATTGCACGGATAAGTCAGGAAACAGACAGAAAAATACTATTTTACTTTATTTCTACTAAAGAACGAAAAATATAAAGAGGGTACAGAAGGTTGTGCTTCTAGTTTCATCCATCTCATGCTCATAAAAAAGAATCCACTAACAAGGTTGATCAAGTCTTGTTAACAAACTCATTCCGATAATCATGGAACCGGAGAAATTTCGAATAACACTATGTTACCTCAACGGGGATATGGACATCCCCAACAATACATATATCATATTTCTTTTTGACAGTAGGAAGAGGAAATTCAAAACCTCCGAATATAATCGATGGAATTTTTCCAATAGAGTTGATACTATAAACTTGAGGTTGTTTCCTCGGAAAGTGCACCGTATGCTCATTACCATTAACATGAAAAGTGACATTGCCTTTGTTGCAATCAATAATAGCCCCTGCAGTATTAAGGAAAGGTCTTCCAAGAATAATAGACATACTATCATCCTCGGGAATATCAAGAATAACAAAGTCCGTTAAAATAGTAACGTTTGCAACCACAACAGGCACATCCTCACAAATACCGACAGGTATAGCAGTTGATTTATCAACCATTTGCAAAGATATTTCAGTAGGTGTCAACTTATTCAAGTCAAGTCTATGATATAAAGAGAGAGGCATAACACTAACACCGGCTCCAAGATCACATAAAGCAGTTTTAACATAATTTCTTTTAATGGAGCATGGTATAGTAGGTACTCCTGGATCTCCAAGTTTCTTTGGTATTCCACCCTTAAAAGTGTAATTAGCAAGCATGGTGGAAATTTTAGCCTCCGGTATCTTTCTTTTATTAGTAATGATATCCTTCATATACTTAGCATAAGGATTTATTTTGAGCACATCAGTCAATCGCATACGCAAAAAGATAGGTCTAATCATTTCAGCAAAGCGGTCAAAATCCTCATCATCCTTTTTCTTGGATGGTTTTGGAGGAAAAGGCATGGGTTTCTGAACCCATGGTTCTCTTTCTTTATCATGTTTCCTAGCAACGACGTCTCTTTTATCATAACGTTGATTCTTTGATTGTGGGTTATCAAGATCAACAGCAGGTTCAACTTCTACATCATTACCATTACTAGGTTGAGCATCATCATGAACATCATCATTAACATCTTCACCAGGTTCATGTTCATTACCAGATTGTGTTTCAGCATCAGACATAGAGATATCATTTGGATTATCAGGTGGTTCAGCAATAGGTTCACTAGAAGTTTGCACAGTTCTATCATTTTTCTTTTTCTTCCTTTTAGAAGAACTAGGTGCATCAATATTATTTCTTTGAGAATCTTGCTCGATTCTGTTAGGGTGGCCTTCAGGATACAAAGGTTCCTGAGTCATTCTACCAGTTCTAGTAGCCACTCTAACAGCATAATCATTTTTCTTACTATTCATTTCATCAAGCATTTCTTTCTGAGCTTTAAGTACTTGTTCTACTTGAGTGGTAACCATAGAAGCATGTTTGCTAACAAGTTTAAGTTCACCTCTAATATTATCCATATAATCACTCAAGCGTTTAATCATAAAGGTATTCTGATTTAATTGTCTACCAAAATAAGCATTAAAGTCATCTTGCTTAAACATAAAGTCATCAAACTCATCCAAGCACTGACTAGCAATTTTAGTAGGAGGGACTTCAACTTTATCATATCTATAGAGAGAATTTACCTTTACTACTTGTGTCGGGATATCGGGAGGTTCTTCAGTAAATAAGTAATTGAGATCATATACTTCTTCAACAGGCGGTAAATTAAGACCATGTATTTCTTCAATAGGAGGTAAATTCTTAACATCTTCAGCTTTAATACCTTTTTCTTTCATAGATTTCTTTGCCTCTTGCATATCTTCGGGACTAAGAAATAGAACACCTCTCTTCTTCGGAGTTGGTTTAGGAATAGGCTCAGTAATTGGCTCAGGAGCTGGCTCAGGAGTTGGCTCGGGAGGTGGCTCAGGAGGTGCCCAATTATTTTCATTTGCCAACATATTATTCAATAAAATTTCAGCATCATCCGGTGTTCTTTCCCTGAAAAGAGAACCAGCACAACTATCCAGGTAATCTCTGGAAGCATCAGTTAGTCCATTATAAAAGATATCAAATATTTCAAGTTTCTTAAGAGGATGATCAGGCAAAGCATTAAGTAACTTGAGAAGCCTCCCCCAAGCTTGTGGGAGACTCTCTTCTTCAATTTGCACAAAATTGTATATTTCCCTCAAAGCAGCTTGTTTCTTATGAGCAGGGAAATATTTAGCAGAGAAGTAATAAATCATATCCCGGGGACTTTCCACACAGGCAGGATCAAGAGAATTAAACTATTTCTTAGCATCACCCTTTAATGAGAACGGAAATATTTTGAGTATATAAAAGTGGCGCGATCTCAGATTATTAGTAAACAGGGCAGCTATTTCATCTAACTTACGAAGATGTGCCACAACAGTTTCAGATTCATAGCCATAAAAAGGATCAGATTCAACCAAAGTAATTATATCTGGATCAACAGTAATATCATAATAATCCTGATCAGGAACACAAATAGGTGAAGTAGCAAAAGCAGGGTCGGGTCTCATCCTACCTCTAAAAGATTCCTTACTCCACTTAATTAGTAACCTCTTACGTTCAGGTTTATCTGGACAAGCAAGAATAGCTTCATAAGATTCATTATTAAAAAGATAACCCTCAGGAATAACAGGCATAGGTTCATCATCACTAACATCATCATGTTCAGGTTCACTAATTTCTCTTTCTCTAGACTTAAGAATTTGCTCATCTAGAAATTCACCAAGTGGCACAGTAGTATCAAACATAGAAGTAGTTTCATCATAAGTATCACGCATAGCAGAAGTGGCATCATCAATAACATGCGACATATCAGAATTCACAGCAGTAGTAGGTTTATGTGTCGCTAGCTTACTCATAACAGAAGGTGAATCAAGTGCAGAGCTAGATGGCAATTCCTTACCTCCCCTCGTAGTTGAGGGATAAATTTTTGTCTTAGCGTCTTTCAAGTTCTTCATAGTGTCCAGCAGATATAAATCCCAAGTGACTCAAAGAATAGAGCTATGCTCCCCGGCAATGGCGCCAGAAAAAGGTCTTGATAACCCACAAGTATAGGGGATCGCAACAGTTTTCGAGGGTAGAGTATTCAACCCAAATTTGTTGATTCGACACAAGGGGAGCCAAAGAATATTCTCAAGTATTAGCAGCTGAGTTCTCAATTCAACCACACCTGGAAACTTAATATCTGCAGCAAAGTGTTTAGTAGCAAAGTAATATAATAGTGGTGGTAACGGTAACAAAAGTAAAGACAACAAAAGTAATGTTTTTGGTATTTTTGTAGTGATTGTAACAGTAGCAACTGATGGCATAGGTCTGCCCAGGAAGATATGGAGTTTTCCGGCAAGTGCATGAGCCAGGACCTGACGTTGGGTTTGAGCACCAGCGGGAAGTAGTTGGCAAGGATCTTGTCGTCTCGCGCCCCCGGCAGCCTGCACCGCGATGGTGTAGATGCTGAGGAACTCCGACGGATGCAACCTGCCGTCATACTTCTCGGGTACGTCTGGCTTGAAATTCTTCGTGCTGGGCCACTGGACTTGCCACAGCTCACGAGTAAACGCAGGGCAACCTACCGCATACGGCAGGTCGCCTGGTTCCCCTGGCGCATGCATGTCGACAGTGGGCCCAGCGCGCCGGTCTGATTGACGCCGCGCTTCTCTTCGGCGCTCGATGCGAGTACGAGCGTCTTCTTGCTGTCGTTCGTGAAGAACTTGGCGCTGATCGCGACGAGCTTGTGGATATGATGAAGCGGTGGAGTCGCTGTCGTGGCGGACCCGGCGAGTCGGCGATCTCGGCCTTCGGGGCGGAGAGTGCACAGTGGTTGCACCCCCACCGGTCTTGTCGCCATCGGCTCGCACCTGGCTGGCTTGCCGCGGCTGCGATGTAGTCGGCTGCCGTGGAGTGTCGCCGTTGGCGAAGCCGATGAGACTCTGAATGGTGGCCCTCCAGTCGTCGATCTTGTCTGGCGTTGGAGGGAAATCTAGGAGCAGTTGAGCTCGTGCCAAAGCTTCTGCTAGAGTGGCGGGTAGCTGTGGCGAACGGTGCGAGGAGCGGGATATGCTCGGACTTCCAACGGTGTTAGAAGGAGCAGTATTCCGTCCAGGCGACCGTGCCTCGCTCGCGCCAGCACGTTGGCGTGCATGCTGGCCTTGAGCATCCCGAGATCCGCCAACTCGATTTGGGTCCAGCAAGCGTATGGTACCGTGAGTACCATGACGCTGCCGGTCCCGCGCCTCCTGAGATGGGCGCGGAGCATCCACGGACGCCCGATCATCGTGGGAGCCTGCTACGCCGCCGACGGGCAGCGCAGCCTTGTCCTTGGACCTGGCGGCACCGTGGGCTCCCTCGTCGATGCCCGTTCTTCCGTCGGCGTCTTCCCCACCAGCCATTTGCTCTGGCGATGGTGGGTTTGTCGCAGACGGAGCAACCGCCTCCGAAGCCTTCTTCTTCGGCGGCATGTCGATGAAGATGTTGAAGATCTAGCTCGTGTGAACGCCGGATCAGGTTCACACAACCTCGACGCCCCCTACCTGGCGCGCCAAAGATGTCGGGGAAACTGCCTCCGCGAGCACATATGGGGACAGAGCCCCTTTTCGGTTCGGCGGGGGGCGGAGGTCGCACGAAGAGCAGATCGAGGCGAGGCACACGAGCGGTTTACCCAGCTTCGGAGCTCTCCGGAGAGATAATACTCCTACTGCTGCTTTGTGGATTGTATTGAGTTCTTGCTCGGGAGCGCTGAGTGCTACAGTACACACCAGCAGCTAACGAGACCGAGCGTGAGTGTTCTCCTGTTCGTCCTCTCCCGCTACGTTGCGCATGGGCCTCCTTTTATATGCTCAAGGGGTCACCGACAGGTGGCAACGTAGGCAAGGGCAAAAATGGAAAAGGTGCTGCGGTTGGTACAGCTACCTGCATAGTGTATCATACCTAACCCTGACGGCAGGGGACAAGGGCATTAAATGCCTATCTACGTCGCCCAAACAGTGTAGAAAAGGGACCGTCAGGGACGCCACCGCTCGCCACGATGGCGATCTTGTCAGCGCCGCTTGCCACAGTGTACCCCTGGCTGCACAGCCTCCCACCACGTACGCCTGGAAGGGTCCCAGAGCGACACGTAGGTGGGTGTGCTGGAGCGCAGGTACAGAGTGGTTGCTTGCCGCGGCAAACGCCTTGTCGCGGCTGTTGTCTTGTCGCGCCCGGGAGCTTGTCGCTCGCCGGGTCTTGCCGGGACGCGTGGCGCGTCGCGGCAAGTTCCTTGAGATGCCCTGGTTGGCCTTCCCGGCAAGCTCTTCTTGCCGGGGTCTTGTGCCTCGAGTGGCCTTCCCGGCAAACTCCTCTTGCCGGGGACTTGTCTCCTTGGCTTAAATAGTTTGTTCTTGAATGGCTGCAAAGGAACCACGGAGGATATTGGCGGTCACCCGGCAAGCCTTGCCGCGGGACGCTGCGACTGCCCGTGCACAAGTTCGGGATACTAGGGTACCCCTACTCTAGTACACCGACAGGAGCCCCCGGGCCTGGGCCATACACAGTGCCGAGCGTTGTTGGGCCAGGCCCAAAACAGGGCACGGGCACGCGCGGCCTGGGTTATGCCGTATCTTACTCCGTATCCACCGCACCCTCCCCGAACGGCACGCGTCGATTGCGGTGTCGTGGGAGAGGTCGTGGGTGGTTTCTTTATTCGAAAAGGCGGAACGTCCGCCCCCTCCCTCCTTATAAGCAGGGGAAACAGGGGCAGTTCGCCCATCCGCCCGTTGCTACTCCTTCCTCGAGAATCTCCGCCGCTCCCCTTCTTCCCAAAGCCGAAGAAGAGCAGCGCTCCGCCCCCATCGCCACCAGCACCACCAACGCCGTCGTCCTCCCTCACAATTCCTGCCATGGCTCCGAAAGCCGAGAAGGCGAAGTCGGCTGAGGCGCAGCGGCTCGCGGCGCTGCGAAAGGAGCGGGCAATCTTCCCTCCGAGGCTTGACGCGGAAGAGCTGAAGGAGTACTACTACCTCTTCTAGTCGACGGCGACGCGGGCGCACCCGCGCACGAGGGTACTCCCAGCCGCCATTTGGAAAAAGGCTCCCACTGGGTACCCTTTCTTCGCCTTGTTCTTCTACTGCGGGCTCTGCCCGCCATTTTCTGAATTTTTCTGTGACGTCATGAACACATATGGGCTCCGCCTCCTTGACTTCACCCCCAATGCTGTCCTGACCATGGCAGTTTTCGCACATCTCTGCGAAAACTTTGTCGGAATCCATCCAAACGTAGCTGTTTTCCACCACTTCTTTTCGCCTCGAGTTGAGAAAGGAGAGCCCTTATCTGGCGGAATCGCCTGGATCTCAAAAGCCGACAAGAAGGATGCTTATCTGGATGGAGAGTTCCGCAGCAAGTGGGAGGAGTGGAGGGCGGACTGGTGCCTGATTGCCGAGGAGAACCCGCAGCCGTTTACCACCCTGCGCCAAACTCCAGTAGTGCGCGGCAGTGATTGGAGTAGCTTGGCCCCGGAAGACGACAGACTGAAGATTGCCGTCGCCCGGATCCTACGCCTCAGGCTTGCCGGGCTTACTGTAGGAGCGGTTGGCGCAGATTTCCTTCGCCGCCGCATCGCCCCCCTGCAGGAGAGGAGGAGACCCGCCTGGGAGTTCCAGAACGCGGCGGATATCATGAGGCTGTGGCCGGGCCTCAACTTCAACTTCACTGTCCTGGAGCTCAACTCGATGCTCCAGGAGCTGTTCAAGTACGACCCACAGCATCCTGAAGTGTTCAGGTTGCCGAGGGGTGTCGTTCCGCTGTGTAACAACTCCTCGCTCGACCGCATCCGTGCAATGATGCCGCTGTGCGACTCGCATGGAATTGACCCAGCCTGGATAGAGCCTGCAGATGATGTCGTGCGGGCGTTCTTCGATGGCTTGGTAGAAGTGCCGGTCGACGCCGATGAGCAGAGGGGCCTCACCCGGGACACCACCGACGAGGAGCTCAAGCACATCGCCACCAGGCTGGAAGAGGCGGCGGCAGCCGCAGCTGCGGGCGAGTTTGGGTTCACCGTGGAGGAGGCAGAGGTGGCAAGCCTTGCCGAGCGAGAGGATCTTGCCATCGAGGGAGAGCCTGCCGGGCATGACGCCGGGCCGAGCGGGCCCGCCGAGGATACGAGCAGCTCGTTGGAGATCGGCTCCTCTTCCTCTTCGTCTTCGCCACAAGCAGAGCCCCCGACCCCACCAAGAAGGCGTCTTCGCAAGGCCGGGGACGTAGCGGAGCGGCGGACGAGTCAACCCCCGCCGCGCCGCACGACACGCTCCACCGCGGCAAGTTCTGTTGCCGCGGAAGCACCTCACGCTGCAGCGGCAACTCGAGCGGGGTCCTCCCGGTCCGCCGCTCCAGCTTCCGCCAAGCGGCCAAGGGATCCTGCTCCTCCGCCTCCTTGCACCGGAGGTGGGCCAGGCTTTGACTTCTCCGCGCTCAGCTCCGACGAGGAAGAAGAAGAGTAAGATTCTTGTTGTACTTGTATGTCTTCAATACTTGCTGTCTTGTCTTGTATCTCATTCGCTTTACTCTAAACTTATTCCTTTTTAGGACTCTGGCCCAGAGAGCGTCAAAGAGAGCCAAGGTCCCGGTGATTGTCATCGAGGACGATCCCACCGTGCCAGCAGGGGGTGCGCCCGAGACAAACTTGCCGGACCCGGCGGCTGTTCTTCAGAGCAGCCCCCAGCGTAAGTATATGGTTTGCTTCCCGCTGTTAGGCGCGCGTGGATACTCTTTGTTTGTTGATATCTGACTGTTGGTTTGTGTAGGAGCAGAGCAGCCCCACCAGGAGCACCCGGAGACCGCCCCTGACTTGCCATCTGCTTCGACTACGCCGCCAAGGGAGAGTTCTCCGGCAAGGGAGAATCCTCCGACAAGGGAGAGCTCCTCGGCAAGGGCGAAGTCTCCGACAAGGGAGAGCTCCCCGGCAAGGGAGAATTCTCCGGCAAGGGACAGTACCAGCGACCCCCCGACAGCGGAGATCCCAACTGCCGAGCCTGGTACAGGTACACCTCTTGCTTCGAAACTTCCCTTGGGTTCTTCTTCTTTTGATCTTCTTTTTGGATATTTGCTTGACTTTTCTTCCTTTTCCGGCCGTCAGATCCATCTACTGCGGAGCCGATGGAGACCGAGGTTGTTGTTGATGATGCCGCCGCTACCAAAGAAGCGGCCGGCGCTGGTGATCCCGCCGGCGAAGAGGCCGCCAAGGCTGCCGCCACAGCAGCTGACGAGGGGTCTAGCGATCGCACTGACGACCCTGAGGCCGCAGGAGCGACAGGCGCTACACCGACCGCCGATCCTCCCGCCGCTGCCGCAGCGTCAGGCTCCGAAGAGCCCCAGCCAGGTGTATACTTGAAGGCCGGCGATGGTGTCTTCATCAAGCTTCCCTGGGAGTCAAGCTCCAGGGCGCTGGTCGAAGGAGAAATCTTGGATGGAGAGGTGCTTGCCTCCGCTGGGCTGACGTTGGTTGATGCGCCGAGCAGCAGCAGCGGGGAGTCTGAGGAGGAGCGGCTGCTCCGAAGGCTTGCGTCGCTCTACCGCGCTCGACAAGCCAAACTGGAGTCCCATGAAGCGCTTGTCGCGAAGGCGGGGGTGGACATGGAGAAGCGCGCGGAGGAGCTCCGAGGTCTCAACCAGGCAGCTCTCCGGTCGCTGGCGGCGGAGCGTGTGCAGCTCGATGAGGCGCAGAAGGCCTTCATCCTCGAGAAGGCAGAAGTTGCAGAGCAACAGCGGCTCGCCGCCGAGGAGCTATCTGCGCAGGAGGGCGAGTTGGTACAGCTGAAGGCCAGCCTGGACAGCCACGAAGAGGAGCTTGCTGCGCGCGAGCAAACACTCAGCGGAGCTCTCAAGGAAGCAAAGGACGCTGCCGCAGCTGCCGAGGCCGCCAAGAAGGAGTTGGAGACGAAGGTGGCACAGCTGGAGACTGATCTCAAGGCGAGCGGTGAAGAGCTTGCCGCACTCAAGCATGAGCGCGAGAAGGACGCCTACACCTTTGGCGAGTTGCAGGGTCGCCTCGCCGAGAAGATCAAGGAGCTTAGCGCCGCCAAGGATTCCAACGCCGATCTTGAGCTGAAGCTGGCTGCTTTGACCAAGACGCTGGATGGTGCCAGGGAGCAGGAGGCGGCCCTGAAGAAGGAGATCAAGGCCGACAAGGCGCTGCTGGAGAGCATTGCCGCCACCCAGAACGATTTTAGAGAAACTGTGGAGCAGTGGACGGAGGGTCTTGTGAATGCTGCCGCAGACATCGACAAGGAGCTGGCGCAGCTGGGGATGGGGGATCTCGGGTATCCCTCCGATGAGACCCTCCCATCCAGTGCCAAGCTCACTCTGTTCTTCAAAGGCGTGGCGACGGCCCGCCAGCGACTCCAGGAGAGGATCCCAAAGCAGCTGGCCGACGAGTCGCGCAAGATCTGCGCGGGAGCTCTTCAGAAGGTGTTGGTGAAGGTAGCCTTCCGCAACCCGGGCCTCAACCTCACCAATGTCCTGAGATCCCTGCCGGCGGAAGCTGATCTGGAGACGCTCAAGGACCTTGTCACACCCATTGTGGACAAGGTGAGCGGGGTCAAGAGGGTTGAGGGCGATCGCGTGGACTAGGCCGCCCGTTTTCTTCTTTTCTTGTCGCTGCTGATCATGTTATGAAAACAGTCTATTAGAGCCACGACAAGCTATTTTGTAATATAACTCTATTTCGGGTCGTGATTGCAATGTTATTTCCTTTACTTGACTCCTTCCTTTGTATGTTTTTACCCTACGCTTTTTAGGGAACTTGCCGGCGTAGGCACCTTTGCCGCGAGCGCTGAGTGCGGGACGTCAGCAGCCTGCTGGCAGTGCCGTTGCCGACAAGAAACCTTGTCGTAACTAGCCACAGCTCGCTTATGTTGTTGAGCGAACTCGAAACAAAGTAAGGGCGCGACTCTAGTCGCAGCACACTTAAACTGTTGAGCGAACTCGAAACAAAGTAAGGGCGCAACTAGCCACGAACTGGTTCCTTCGTGCACAGGTTTTCCATACAAAGCACGGTCGTTCAAGGAAGATAACTTAAAAAATTTAAAAACATCTGATTGCTCAAACTTTGGCAACTTAGCTTTTCTGTCGTTTGCTTCCCGGCAAGGCGAGACTTTCTTGAACGACGCCTGGTCCATACCATTATCTTCCCCTTCCCCCCGGCAAACTTATGGGCGAAGGAACCTTCCTTTCCTTGAGAAAAAAGAAAGTAGAGAAAATAATGATATGGAGCCTTATGGCTCGTTATTTCTTACCGGGGGTGTTCGCTGCACAAAGTGTCAGATAATTCATGCAAAAAAATAAAAAGCATGAAATTGACCAGATGTGCGGAGCACATGAGTTTTATTTATGCACAGGGTCTGCGCCTGGCTTTGTACGAAGGATTACATGCAACAACGGCAAGACTTGTACAAAAAGGTGGTTGCCGGAACAGGGTCCGGCAACCGCGCCTTATGGGTAAAACTTACGAAGATGCTCGATGTTTCAGGAGTTGCTCACCGGAATGCCATCTTCGGTCTCAAGGCGGACAGCGCCAGGCCTAGTGACTCGTTTCACCCGATAAGGGCCTTCCCACTTCGGCGTCAACTTGTTGGAATTCTTGGCGGACTGAACGCGCCGAAGAACAAGGTCGCCTTCCTCGAGACTTCTGGCGTTAACTTTGCGACTATGGTAGCGGCGCAAAGCTTGCTGGTAGCGAGCAGCTCGTACATCAGCCTGAAGTCGGTCTTCCTCAAGGAGCAGCGCGTCATCTTCTCGCATCTGCTCTTGCTCAAGCTCATCATAAGCGAGCACTCGAGGCGACCCGTATACGAGTTCCGTGGGGATAACTGCCTCTGCTCCATAGACTAGAGCGAAAGGTGTCTGGCCAGTGGCTCGATTTGGCGTCGTCCTGATCGACCAAAGAACCACCGGCAGCTCCTCAATCCAGTTTCTTCCGCACCCGTGCAGCCTGTCGAAAGTCCTGGTCTTGAGTCCATGCAACACTTCAGCATTTGCCCTCTCCGCTTGACCGTTGCTCCTGGGGTGAGCAACATAAGCGAAGCAGACCTTGGCGCCAAGATCTTGGACGTACTGCATGAAGGTGCGGCTCGTGAATTGCGTACCATTGTCGGTGATGATCCTGTTAGGGATCCCGAAGCGGCAAACAATCGACCTGAAGAACTTGACTGCTGACTGTGCTGTTACCTTCCTCACTGCTTCCACTTCCGGCCACTTTGTGAACTTGTCGATTGCAACGTACAAGTACTCAAAGCCCCCGACTGCTCGGGGGAAAGGGCCGAGGATGTCGAGTCCCCAGACCGAAAATGGCCAGGATAAAGGGATTGTCTGGAGAGATTGAGCTGGCTGGCGTATTTGCTTGGAATGGAACTGGCACGCTTCACACTTGGTTACTTGTGCAGTCGCATCCTGGAGGGTTGTCGGCCAAAAGAAACCTTGCCGGAAAGCTTTGCCGGCAAGCGCTCTTGCGCCAATGTGGTGACCACATATGCCTCCATGTATCTCTGCCAACAGCTTCTGTCCATCTTCCCGGTGAATACACTTCAATTTCACACCGTTGAGTCTTCTTCTGTACAGTGCGTTGTCGACAAACTGGTACATACTTGACTGCCGGGCTACTCTTTCCACTTCTTCTTGCTCTTCGGGAAGTTCTCCTGTCTGAAGGAAACGGACGATCTGTTGTGCCCATGCTGGAGCTTGCGGCTCGACAACAAGGACTAAAGGCATATCTGCTGCTGCGGGAACATCCGCTTCTATGGCGAGAACCTGCGGCTCAGCCAGAGCTTGACGTTCCCCGGCAAGCTTGCCGGAGCAAAACTTGTCGGGAGCGTCTGCTTCAACGAAACAAACCCTGGGGCTTGTCGGAGCAGACTGCTCCTCAACACTCGTGGCGTTGATCTTGGGGACCTTCTTGGCAGCGGCTTCGGGAAGCTCTGCCGGAAAATAGTCACTAGAAATCAACTTCCTCTTCTTGATCTGTCCAGTTGATGGTGTCACAGACGGTTGAGTCAGCTTGAGCACAAAGATCCCTGGTTCCATAGGTAACTTAAGTGCTGCGCACTTTGACAGGCCATCGGCAATGTCGTTCTGAGCTCTTGGAACATGTTCCATCTGTAGGCCGACAAAGTGCTCTTCCAGCTTCCTCACTTCATCAACGTAAGCTTCCATCAACGGACTCTGATAACTCTTGTTCACTTGGCGGATGACAAGCTGCGAGTCACCCCTGACAATGAGCTTCTTGGTCCCAAGGTCTGCCGCGATCCTGAGACTGGCAAGCAATCCTTCATACTCTGCAGTATTGTTTGTTGCTTGCTCCTTGGGAAAGTGCATCTGGACTATGTACTTGAGGTGCTCTCCGGTGGGTGCGACAAGCAGCACGCCAGCACCGGCGCCTTGCAGCGAGAAAGCACCATCAAAGTACATCAGCCACTCTTTGCTTGCTTCCTTGACAGGGATGTTCATTTCTGGAATTTCTTCATCTGGTGTTGGCGTCCACTCTGCTATGAATTCTGCCAATGCTCTGCTTTGGATAGTTGAAGTGCTCTCAAACTTGAGGCCAAAGCTTGACAGTTCCAGTGCCCACTCAACTATCCTGCCTGTTGCTTCTGGATTCTGCAGTATCCTCTTCAGCGGAAAACGAGTGACAACTGTTATCTCATGTGCTTGGAAGTAATGGCGCAGCTTTCTCGAGGCCATGAGAAGGCTGAAAAGCAATTTTTGCACACCAGAGTACCTTGACCTAGCCCCCTGCAGAAGGGAACTGACAAAGTAGACTGGACGCTGCACCATTTTCTTCTGTTGTATCTCTTCGCACATCTACGCAGATCCTTCTTTGTCGGGACCAGAGCTTGTAGGGGAAGCCCCCTGCTTGTCGCTGGATGTGCTTGCCGCGGTCGCTGGCTCATCATCAGCCTCCCTCTCCGCTACTAACGCAGCACCAACCACTTGATTGGTTGCCGCCAGATACAGCAGCAACTTCTCTTGTGGTTTAGGTGTGACAAGTATTGGGGTGGAGGACAGGTATCTCTTCAAGTCCTGCAGCGCAACCTCCGCTTCCGGAGTCCATTTCATTGGACCTGCCTTTTTCAAAATTTTGAAAAACGGCAGGGCGCGCTCGGCAGACTTAGAGATAAACCTGCTGAGAGCCGCCACGCAGCCGGCAAGTCTCCGTACATCCTTGACGCGCTTTGGTGCTTCGATCTGCTCAATGGCCTTGATCTTGTCGGGATTGGCTTCAATTCCCCGTTGAGACACGAAGAACCCGAGAAGCTTGCCGGAAGGGACTCCAAACACGCACTTCTCGGGGTTGAGCTTGAGGCTGATCTTGCGCAGATTTGCAAAAGTCTCTTCTAGATCTTGAATCAGAGTTGCTTTGTCCCTGCTCTTGACCACTATGTCATCCATGTAGGCTTCCACATTTCTGTGTATTTGAGGTTCAAAAGCAGTGTGGACTACCCTTGCAAATGTTGAACCAGCATTCTTTAAACTGAAAGGCATCCGTATGAAACAATACATGCCACATGGAGTGATGAATGCGGTCTTCTCCTCATCCTCTTCTGCCATGAAGATCTGATGGTATCCTGAGTATGCGTCAAGAAATGAAAGCAAGTCACATCCAGCCGTGGAGTCAACAATCTGGTCAATGTGCGGCAAGGGAAATGGATCTTTGGGACAAGCTTTGTTAACATCGGTAAAGTCGATACAAAGCCTCCATTTCCCGTTTGCCTTGCGCACGACTACAGGATTGGCCAACCACGTAGGATGGAGCACTCCTCTGACAAGGCCTGCTGCTTCCAACTTCTTGATCTCTTCTGCGATGAATTCTTGGCGCTCCACTGCTTGCTTTCTGACTTTCTGCTTGACGGGCCGCGCATGAGGACAGACGACGAGGTGGTGCTCAACTACTTTCCTGGGAACACCGGGGATGTCAGATGGTTGCCACGCAAACACATCGACATTCGCCCGCAGGAAAGCAATGAGCACGCTTTCCTATTTAGGGTCAAGAGTGGCACTGATGGTGAAAGTACCACCAATGCCGTCCTCCTTGGCGGACACCTTCTTGTTCGCTGGTGGAGCTGCCATTGTCTTCTTACACTTGCCGATGGAGCTCGATGGTGCGTCCTCGATGGTAGCGCAGCACTCCAAAGAGGTGTGCTTGCCGGAGTGGGCATCAGAACTCTTGCCGGACTTGGTCTTCTTCTTCCCCCCGGGAGCTTCAGCGGCAAGTGTCTCGCGATCCGTTGCGGCTGCTGCTTCCCGGTAGATCTTGTCAGCACAGATAAGAGCATCCTTCTTGTCGCCAAGGACAGAGATGACACTTATCGGGCCTAGCATCTTCAGCATGTTGTACGCGTAGTGAGAGGCCGCCATGAACTTGGCGAGCGCTGGACGGCCGAGAATCCCATTGTAAGGCAATGGAAAATCGGCAACGTCAAAAGTGATCCTCTCAGTCCTGAAGTTTAGCTCGCTGCCAAGTGTCACCGGCAGCATGATCTTCCCCTTCGGCTTGCTCCTTCCCGGGTTGATTCCTTGGAATGTGCCGGTCTCTTCGAGCTCGCTGTCAGGGACTTGGAGTTTCCGGAGCACAGTGGAGGAGATCAGGTTCAAGCCGGCCCCGCCGTCAACTAGCATCTTAGTGACCTTGAGGTTGCGGATAGTTGGTGAGACCAACATCGGCAAACACCCGACCGCAGTTGTGCGATCAGGGTGGTCCTCAATATCAAAGATGATAGGCATGCTGGACCATTTCAGAAGCTTGCGTGACTCAACGGGTGGTTCTGCCGCATTGACTTCCCGCACCCACTACTTGAGTTGGCGGTGTGAAGTATGCAGAGAAGCACCGCCGTCAATGCACAAGACCTCTGTGGCTTACTGAAACTCTTGCTCACTGGTCTCGTCATCATCCATGTCTTCGTCGTCGTCGTCATCTTCATCCTTGTCGCGGCCGCGGGGAGGTCTGTCTCCTTGCCGCTGCTTGGCCTTGCCGCGGCGTCCTCCCCGGCCGGTGCGCTTCATACCGGATCCTCCAGCACCTCCTTGGGCCTTCTCCTTGTCGCGTCGCTCGTACTCGGCCTTTTGCAGCTCGACAAGCTGCTCGACCTTCTTGCAGCTCTGGAGGTCATGTCCCTTGGTGCGGTGGATCTTGCAGTACTGTTTGTTGGTGCCTTCCTGCTTGTCGGCGGCCTCCACAGCCTGGCAGTTGGTGCATGTGGTAACCTCCTTGCCGGGGCTACCATCTTTGGCTTTCTTGGCGCCACCGTCGTTGCCGGACTGCTCAACAACTAGCACGTCTTTGCCTTCCCTCTTCCTGTTGTTCCGCCGCCGGTTTTTATTTGCCGGGGCAGCATCCTCGCTGTCAGATCCTCCTGCTCCTGCATCCTCTCCGGGGAGTTTCCTCCCTTCCTCAGCACGTGCACACTTGTCGGCCAGGGCATACAGCTCGCTGACGCCTCTGATCTTGCACATCGCCATCTCCTCCCGCATCCTGCGGTTACGCACGTTCTGGTGGAACGCGCTGATGACCGCAGCAGGGTGGACATCCGGGATGTTGCGTTGCACTTGGCTGAATCTCTGGATGTATTTGTGCAAGGGCTCTCCTTCCTTCTGGGCAAGCAGGTGAAGGTCACTCTCCTGGCCATGAGGTTTGTGGCCGCCCGTAAAGGCGCCGACCAACTGATGGCATAGGTCTGCCCAGGAAGATATGGAGTTTTCCGGCAAGTGCATGAGCCAGGACCTGACGTTGGGTTTGAGCACCAGCGGGAAGTAGTTGGCAAGGATCTTGTCGTCTCGCCGCCGGCAGCCTGCACCGCGATGGTGTAGATGCTGAGGAACTCCGACGGATGCAACCTGCCGTCGTACTTCTCGGGTACGTCTGGCTTGAAATTCTTCGTGCTGGGCCACTGGACTTGCCGCAGCTCACGAGTAAACGCAGGGCAACCTACCGCATATGGCAGGTCGCCTGGATCCCCTGGCGCATGCATGTCGACAGTGGGCCCAGCGCGCTGGTCTGATTGATGCTGCGCTTGTCTTCGGCGCTCGATGCGAGTACGAGCGTCTTCTTGCTGTCGTTCGTGAAGAACTTGGCGCTGATCGCAACGAGCTCGTGGATCTGATGAAGCGGTGGAGTCGCTGTCGTGGCGGACCCGGCGAGTCGGCGATCTCGGCCTTCGGGGCGGAGAGTGCACAGTGGTTGCACCCCCACCGGTCTTGTCGCCATCGGCTCGCACCTGGCTGGCTTGCCGCGGCTGCAATGTAGTCTGCTGCCGTGGAGTGTCGCCGCTGGCGAAGCCTATGAGACTCTGAATGGTGGCCCTCCAGTCGTCGATCTTGTCTGGCGTTGGAGGGAAATCTAGGAGCAGTTGAGCTCGCGCCAAAGCTTCTGCTGGAGTGGCGGGTAGCGGTGGCGAACGGTGCGAGGAGCGGGATATGCTCGGACTTCCAACAATGTTAGAAGGAGCAGTATTCCGTCTAGGCGACCGTGCCTCGCTCGCGCCAGCACGTTGGCGTGCATGCTGGCCTTGAGCATCCCGAGATCCGCCAGCTCGATTTGAGTCCAGCAAGCATATGGTACCGTGAGTACCATGACGCTGCCGGTCCCGCGCCTCCTGAGATGGGCGCGGAGCATCCACGGACGCCCGGTCATCGTGGGAGCCTGCTACGCCGCCGACGGGCAGCGCAGCCTTGTCCTTGGACCTGGCGGCACCGTGGGCTCCCTCGTCGACGCCCGTTCTTCCGCCGGCGTCTTCCCCACCAGCCATTTGCTCTGGCGATGGTGGTTTTGTCGCAGACGGAGCAGCCGCCTCCGAAGCCTTCTTCTTCGGCGGCATGTCGATGAAGATGTTGAAGATCTAGCTCGTGTGAACGCCGGATCAGGTTCACACAACCTCGACGCCCCCTACCTGGCGCGCCAAAGATGTCGGGGAAACTGCCTCCGCGAGCACCTATGGGGACGGAGCCCCTTTTCGGTTCGGCGGGGGGCGGAGGTCGCACGAAGAGCAGATCGAGGCGAGGCACACGAGCGGTTTACCTAGCTTCGGAGCTCTCCGGAGAGATAATACTCCTACTGCTGCTTTGTGGATTGTATTGAGTTCTTGCTCGGGAGCGCTGAGTGCTACAGTACACACCAGCAGCTAACGAGACCGAGCGTGAGTGTTCTCCCGTTCGTCCTCTCCCTCTACATTGCGCATGGGCCTCCTTTTATATGCTCAAGGGGTCACCGATAGGTGGCAACGTAGGCAAGGGCAAAAATGGAAAAGGTGCCGCGGTTGGTACAGCTACCTGCACAGTGTATCATACCTAACCTTGACGACAGGGGACAAGGGCATTAAATGCCTATCTACGTCGCCCAAACAGTGCAGAAAAGGGACCGTCAGGGACGCCACCGCTCGCCACGATGGCGATCTTGTCAGCGCCGCATGCCACAGTGTACCCCTGGCTGCATAGCCTCCTGCCACGTACGCCTGGAAGGGTCCCAGAGCGACACGTAGGTGGGTGTGCTGGAGCGCAGGTACAGAGTGGTTGCTTGCCGCGGCAAACGCCTTGTCATGGCCGTTGTCTTGTCGCGTCCGGGAGCTTGTCGCTCGCCGGGTCTTGCCGGGACGCGTGGCGCGTCGCAGCAAGTTCCTTGAGATGCCCTGGTTGGCCTTCCCGGCATGCTCTTCTCGCCGGGGTCTTGTGCCTCGAGTGGCCTTCCCGGCAAACTCCTCTTGCCGGGGACTTGTCTCCTTGGCTTAAATACTTTGTTCTTGAATGGCTGCAAAGGAACCGCGGAGGATATTGGCGGTCACCCGGCAAGCCTTGCCGCGGGACGCTGCGACTGCCCGTGCACAAGTTCGGGATATTAGGGTACCCCTACTCTAGTACACCGACATAAGCTAACCATTGACATGTGACCTTTAGTCTCGATCCACTGAGGCACAACTGTCAACGGGAGTCCCTGTTGAAGAACATCGTATAGTAATTAATATAGTTAGCAATGAAAGTTCAGCAAAAAAATAATGTATGCAAAATATGCACTAAGGACAAATAGTAAAAATCTTACCATCTTTCGTAAATAGATGTGACCGTAGTTCAATACGATCACTATTAGTTGCACGTTTTGAGTACTAACATTTCTAAGTCCAGGAATTTTTTTTGTCTTAACAGTATGAAGATCCTCAAGCCATGAAACATAATGACTTATCTCTCGCAGTTTAGTGCAGCTCTAGGACAGTAGTAGGTACTATCTACCAAGCGCCGAACATGTTTGCTTGAATGGAAATAAGCTGTCAATGGAAATAAGTTGTCAACTATTTTTGAATAAACAATATCAAAGACATAAATATGGTTGAGAAACTCACATAATGGTAGAACTGGAGGCGTCTGCACATCGACCCAGCTGTCAATATTACCTTCAATATCATCTTCCAGACGAATATCAAAGGTGATAACCATATCAGGCTCAAATGCATAAGGCTTGCATAGTGCTTGCTAAGTTTTGCATTCAAAATAGGTGTACGTGTCCGCATTGTATAATTTGACGTTGAAAGTATAACCATGCTTGGTCTTCAGATAAACTCTCTTTACCTTCATAGTTTCCATAGCACCGAAACCTATTTTATCCAAGACAAAAATTCTTGCATGGCAGGGGATGCGCTAGTAGAACAGTGAAAATTTAAAATTGTAAGTTGAAGCAAATGAAGCATAAGTATAATGCTTATATTATGAAAAAAATTTGCCGTTTGTGACTTCCTGTAGCCATTTCGAATGTCTCATCCAGCTTGATGCTGAAGCGCCTATTATCAACAAGGAAATTTCTGTCGCACAGGCCGCGTTGGTCTTCACAGTGTTCGCACATAATGAAATGTTTTTCATCGTCAGACGACATTTCCTATGTTCATATAGGTGAAACATTAAACACTTATTATCTAACATTAATTAATATCTAGCTAATTCTAATATTCATCTAACATTTGACATTAATATCTAACATATATTTTCTATCTAATTCATCTAATATTTGACATTAATCTAACATTTATATAAACTAAATATTTATAAAAAATCATTAACATTAACATCTAGCTAGTTAAGTTCTATATATAGGTGAAACAATATTATTACTAGTTCTATTATTTCAACTAATTCAACTAGTTCTATTAGTTCAACTAGTTCTACTAATTCAACTAAGCATTTACTAAAAATAAACTAGTTATTTTAATTTAACTAGTTGAAATCTCATATACCTAATTAATATCTAGCTATAATTCATCTAACAGTTGAAATTAATATTTAACTTTTCTATCTAATTCATATCTAACATTTCACATTAATCTAACATTCTTATCTAGGTAATTCATCTAATTAACAATTTGACATGCATTAATCTAAAAAACAGAAAACAGAAAATAAGTAAAAAAATTGTGTGTGTGTGTACGTACGAGCAGGGGCGGCGGCGTACAGGTGGCGACGCGAGACGGCGACGACGGGGACAGCGCGACGGGGGCGGTGGCGTACGGGCGGCGGCGCGAGACGGCGATCGACGACGGGGATGGCGCGACGGGGGCGGGGACGGCCGGGTAGCGCGCGACGACGGGGACGGGGACGGCCGGGCATGCTCGACGACGGGGGCGGGGACGGCCGGGGCGCGCGCGACGCCGGGGACGGCCGGGGCGTGACGACGGCGACGGGATGGGGTGTAACATCCCAAAATTCTAAATTTTGGAATGTTATAATAAATAGATAGATCTGATTGATTGTTTGATTGATTGACTGAAAGTGAGTGAATTCGAAACACTTTTTTGAAAGTTAAATGAGAGGGAATAAAAGGACTTTCCCAAACTTTCATCTTGCTTTTACGATCTCCGTGAATTCAAATTCTTTTCACCACAAAACCCCGGAGTGAAGATCACATGACTTCTTCCATTTATTTAAATGACAAGGGGTGTTGAAAATATTTGAATTCCATTTGAGAATATTTCCAATTCTGAAACTTTATGCAATTCAATGATTTTCACGAGAGAAGATAATATGACTTCTTCAAAACATATGAAATATGAGTTGGAAGTTTCAAAGAATTAAATTCAAAGTTCTTTTGAATTTATTTTCAATTCGGAGTTATTTGAGTTTATTCAAATTATTTTTCTCTAAAAATAAAATATATGGAAAATAGGGTAACATGATTCCCTACATCAGAAAATTGGAGATAAATAAATTTGAAGTCATTTTGGTATTTTTAAAATGAACTTTACTGGATTTTATTAGAGCAGAGGCACTCTTTGAATTATTTGAATTTTTCTGGATTTTATTTGACTTTAGAAAAATGATCAAGTCATAGAAAATCTTTTTTTGAAAATTTTGATATATTATATGCTTATATAATATTTTTATTTATTTTGTTTTTATTATTTTTATTTGCCTAGAAATGTTTTTTTTTAATATGTACTTCGCCGACTGGGCCGGCCCAGCTTCTGCCAGGCCGCGGCCCAGCCCAGCCCACGTCGCCCGTCGCCACCGTCCCTGAGCGGGACTCCGCTCGGGAGTTCGCCGCCGCCGCCGTCCGAGTCCCGGCCGGGCACGCCTCCCGTGACCCGTTCCCCACGCCTCCCGAGGCCACCCCTCCCCTATAAAGCCGCCGCCCGGACCCCTCTCCTCCCGCATCTCGCCGCCACCTCGCCAGAATCGCCGCCATCGTGCGCATCTCGCCGCTGCCCCGCCGCTGCGCGCCCGGCGCCCTCGCTCCCCGCGCTGCCCTCGCCCTCGCCGTCGTCCCGCGCCGGAGCCGCCGTCTTGCCTCGCCCCGCTCGCCGGAATCCGCAGCCTCGCCGGAGCCGATCCAGACCGCCGCTGCGGAAAGCCGCCGTCGTCGTTGACCCGCGTGGACCGGTAATAACCGCCCCGGTTCGCCGGTTTTTATTTAGGTTTTTTTGGTTTTCCGTTTAAAAACCGGTTTTCCTTTTTAAAACTGGTTACTTAGTAAACGTTCGCTGGTTAGGTGTAGAAAACGAACGCTCGCTATTTAGACTTTTTCTTTTTCTTTTAATTTTCTGTCCAGGGACCTATCTGTAGTAGTTTTCTTTTACAGATCAGCCCCTGGTTTTCAAACGACCATAACTTTTTGCTCGTTAATCGGAATTAGATGAAACCAACGCCCACTTCTTCGTTATGATCTCCTCTATCCAGTAAAACAACATAACATGTTTTTGAAAGTCTTAAAATTTGAATTTGACCAGATTAGAATTCAAACTTTGTTTGATCATAACTTGAGTTTCGTAGCTCCGTTTGAGTCGATTCTTTGTGCAATTTGAAGCTCTTGACCTAAACTTTCTGATAAGGCCAAATTCACATAATTTTGGTAATGTTAGAAATTGTTTTAAGTTGCAAGAGTTATTTGTTTGGGTTTTGATGTTTTCTGAATCGTTTTCTTCGATCTCTCTGATCTTTTGAGTGATTGCTTATGTGTGGTTACTATTGCTTGCTTACGATAGATTGACCAGAGTGAGACGAGTAGATCTATCAAGAGTTTTGAGTGCGAATCATCTTCATCTACATTGCAGGCAAGTTCACACTTTGATCATACCTCTTTTACTACCCAATTTTATTGCATTAGATCAATCCTCACACATTGCATGATTAGGATCTAATTAAATTGTGGGATGGGAAGTAGATGAGGTAGTACCTATTACCTGTTTATTATCAAACTCTTGGGAGTTACTATTACGTTATGCTAATACTGCTATGCTACGCTTGTAGACGTGGATTGGGTTTTGAGAGTATTTCATGACAGATGTGAGATTGTTAATTAATGGTTTACTTAAGGTGGCAACTTAAACACACATCTGGGTGGATTGAGGCACCTGGGTATTTCAGGACTTGCCTGTCTAGGCACCTGGGTATTCCAGGACTTGCCTGTTTTTCTTTTGGACCGCCACCCAGGCTCAAAGGGATCATGAGATTATTCATACTAGAAACTTCCGTGTGCAGCCACAAGCCATTATGGGCTCTGGCATAGTTGACTAAGTCGTGCGAACTCTTACAGTGGTAGACTAGCAGATGTAGGGGATGTAGGTTGGTACGGTCTATCACAACGTAAGGTGCTAGCGCTTCTGAAAGACTATGTCTCGGTCATCCGTTTCTCAAACACCATGTAGTGCGAGAAAACCAACGAAGGAGATCGAGTCTTGTGGGAAAAGTGAGCAGACCTCTGCAGAGTGTACAAACTAATCATGATTAGCCGTGTCCCCGGTTATGGACGTCTTGAGTATCTAGTTCTTGGATTATCCTGTTGATCTCATCACGTTACTTTAATTAATTTTGTTGGGCTTTAACGATGATTACTTTTAATTGGGATTGAGAATGCTGTCAACCATTCTCAATGTTTAACAACCACCATGATAGTTAAATAAATTTATTGCTTTGCAGTAGGGAAAATTGGCTTTTCGCAAAAACAGTATAACCATAGAGCTTTTCCACCAGCGATATATGCATGTAGTGATAGCCATTGTTCATCATTTTCTCTATGGTGTGAATTTGCAAGTACATTCAATGTACTGACCCGTTTCGGGCTGCAACGTCTCATGTTGCAGGTTTCTTACGACGAGTAAGTGATACGTTAGGGTTATGATTTCTACACTAAACTTTGCCGTTGGTGTTGATGGGAAATCCACAACCTTATTGCTTCCGCTATATGGATTGAGGTAATAGTATTTACGTTACTTTATACATGTGATTTACCTCTGTTATAAATCCTTCGAGTACTGTGTGTGCCAGCATACCGATCCAGGGATGACACTTAAGCACAGAGACTTGATTCATTCGGGTCAGGTCGCTACAAGATGGTATCAGAGCACATGTTGACTGTAGGACGTGACCCTAGAAACTGGCAAGCCCATAGGAAAGATTTTTCTCTACAACTTTCTTTTCAAAAGGATCTTTTACCTCTCTTCTCTTCTGAGTTTATTCAAAATATTCCCTTTTAGTGAGACCATACCCCTTTTCCCTTTGACCACTCGAAGATTCGACTGATGAGACCATTTCAAGAAGTACAAGATATCGGATAACTAAGACCATTCAAAATGAAGGAGATTTTACCGTGCATCTGAGTAAGGGAAACTACAACAGTTGAAGACTCCAAAGACTAGGAGAATTTGAAGGCTCTGAAGAATTCCCAGAATTTTTATGACCTAGGAAGGCTACCCTTATGGAACTTGACAGACTATGGAAGTTGTCAATACACGAGATCAAGGTGTATCGGAGAAAGACCGGAGCATGGAGAGTTAAAAACTCAAAGTTCTGTCAAGAAAAACCCTAAGGCAGGAGATATCAACTATGGAATGATAGCTCATGGAAATGACAAAGGGAAGAAACATGGCTATCCATGATGTTATTCCCCGCCTATGCTATTGTCACCGTGCTGAGTTAAGCATGCATATACATGCAAGGATTGGATGGTAGAAGGCTGATGGAGCACCTATCAGCAAGATGAAGTTTTAACCCTAGCCAGTGTATCGCCAGGATCTGGAGAGTTACATCAAGAAGTATAAGATGGACCTTCAGGAAGCCATATTTTGACAAGGAAGTATTTTGAGAAGAACTCAGGACCCAGAAGCTGATAGTAGCCGAGGAGCAAAACCTCGAGATACAGGAGATTCGTCAGGAACTGAAGGACAATATGATCATGGTTCATGTCGAGATTGATGAAATCCAGAAGTTGGAACGTAACTCCAGAAATATTGAAGGACGCCACGAGAGACCTTGCGTCAATAGAGATGATCTGACAAAAGGGACAAGCATGATCGGAAGAAGCCATTGAAGGCATGAACAAGACTTGAAGAGTTTGATGAGTTTGAAGATTTATTAACCTTTAGAAGACCAAACCCCTGTTCTATACCTGCGTTAGATGCGACGATTATGAGCTGTCATTTGTTTGATGTATTTCCGACAGCCACAATAAAATCTGTCTTTTAAAAACCTTTGTTTGAAATTGTGTGCATCCCTCTCAATCTCTCTTATCTCACCCCATAACCCATGGACCCAATAGATGATGAATGGAGATGAGCTTGTATTTTCGGGACCGATGAGTCAATTGGAGACAGACCGATGGATTCAGAACATGGAGGATCATATGGAGAATAACCCTATAGTCGGAAAGGATATGGCCCAGCATGCTCTTCAATGCTTTGAAAGAGGTGCTGCTACTTGGTGGAGGATGTACCAAACCATCAATGGATGGCAAGGAGTAACCACTTGGAAAGAATTTAAGTTGACTTTGCTACGGTCCCAGTTTGTGTCCCAGAAATTGAAGCCTTATGGAAAGGATATGAAGAACACGTGTGCATGCAAGCTTTGTGGAGAAATAGGACACAACCATAAAGAACACAAGGAGGAATGCCCTAATTGTGAAGGAAGTCACCCAGCAGAAGAATGCCCAACTAGGCAGATCACTTGTTTCTTGTGTGAAGGGACTACCCACTACCCTGCACAGTGTCACATTTACCCCATGGTACAAAGAACCATCCAGCAGAAAAAAAAAGAAGCAATGAAAGGAACCCTTATGGAAAGTTTAGAAGAACCTGTGATGAAGGAAGAGGTGGAGGACACACCCAAAGAGGAACCAATTAAACCCTGCACCAATTATTGCTATTCATGTGGAGAAGAAGAACACATCTCCCAGAATTGTATGAATGGGGATCTAGTAGAATTCCCGACGGAGGAAGTAGAATATGACCCACAGGAAATAGAAGCTCTGATTGGAATGGAAAAGTCCAGAAAAAGAAGTAGATTGGATTCCAGGAAGGATCTGAGTCATATCACCTGTTATAGGTGCAAGGAGTCAGGGCACTACCTCAACAATTGCCCAAAAAGGAAGCCAAGGACCCAAGTAGGCTATATAATCGCAAGGAAACCTCGAAACTTGCCAGAAGTAATATGTTTTCGTTGTAATGAAACATGGCACTTTGCCAGAGATTGTCCGAGGGAGAAGGAGACTTGTGATAAATAGTTGAATTTGTAACAGAAGAAATATAGTAGTAGTAGTGAGAACATTTTCCTTTATATTGAGGTGTAGAGTTGAGGCATGTAATGAAAAAACAGGAGATTGTAATAATTTGAGAATCAATAAAGTTAGCAGTGTTGGTATTGATTTGGATTTTATGAGTTACTCTATGAGGAAAGATGTTGACCATTTTCGAGGATATGAGAAATATAGTCTATGGATGAGTTTGTGTCATTTTAAGGGTGGTAGAACCCTGTAAGAACCGCTAACCCCTGGAAAAGATAAGGATAATCCACTGAGTGGATTTCGGACAAAATGAATACGAGTTTTGTCTCGATATGTTTGATACCCAAGAGTGTGTGGGATGAAGTTGGAGACCGTCAGTTGTTTGGACCAAATGTGATCAAGGAGTCAGAAGAGAATGTTAAGTTGATTTGAGATAGACTAAAGGTAGCTCAGTCAAGGCAGAAGTGTTATGCAGACTCAAAATGCAAGGAGGTAGCCTATGAAATCGGAGACAAAACATATCTTCATGTGCCCCTCTGCGAGAAGCTAAACAATTTGGAGTTAAGGGAAAGTTAGCCCCGAGATTTGTTGGATCATACCGAGTTTTGGAGCGTACGGGAGAAGTGGCCAACAAATTGGAGTCACCCGAAGAACTGTCAGACATTCATGATGTGTTTCACGTTTCCCAGTTGAAGAAGTACCATGCAGAGATGGCCAATATTCCCTTCTAAGGACGCTTGACCCTGGAAAGGATAATGATGTTCCACGAAATGGAGTATGGACTTCATAAGTATAAGTTTTTATCTCTGTATGAGGGATATACCACGAGGATGAAGAGATGAATTACTATTGGATATAAAGGAGGTATGATGTTGGAAATATGGATCAATGGAAATTCCATGATGAGTCTGAGTAATCATGTCCTAGTATGGTGCCAATAGAAGGAAGGAAGACGGTACAATTGGATGGATTTAAGTATGCTTGGAAGCTGGAAGTTGGATGTTGGAATAACGATCAGCTGCCCCGAGGATGAGTTCAAGGTTTACAAGTGATGAGATGGGCCATAACCCACAGGCCCCAAGACCTGCCAAGACGCAATCACATTCTTGCTGAAGGAAAAACCCTGGAAGAAGTTACGATTTTATCGATAGACGATTTTATAGAAGTTTACGCAAAACCTGAGGGTTGGGAAGGAACGATAGATGTTTGTTTGGCTTGCAGAATCAATGGATTTATCCGAACCTGGTTCGTTGACAAGAGAAATTCTGCAATGCTTGTGAGGATGACCGAGTGTTAGAATGCGAGATTCGCTAAACCATATACAAGGTAATGATTTGGGTGCGGGATGGACTGATCACCATACCGACTTACTCTTATTATTCGCTTTGCTATAAGGGATGGTAAATCTGAGTGAATTACCTATAGTAAAGAGACGGCGATCAAAACCCTGTTTAAACCTTAGAATGGTATAAAAAAATTCCCCTGGTACAAGGCACCTGATGCCAACCGTAGGTTATACGGTGAGGATCAATCAGACCCATTTCCTGCAGGAGAAACCATAAATTATTGACCACCATGAGATATCGATAGTTGTTTAGTATTGGCGCCAGACCCGTCAGCTAAGAAGACCCAATAACGGAATAACCTTTCCAAGATGAAAGGACATAAGAATTGCGATAAAGGATATGCCACTACCGGAAGAGCCCAGAGATGGAATTTCCCGAGATCTGGGAAGACCGACACTGTCATGAATAAGGATGGAGTATATGAGTTTTAATGGAACCGTAACAATGATTCTAAGGGTGGTAGCACCCCAGACCCCGAAGACGATCGATGGATTTTGAGAAGACCCCCAAACCCTAACCTTTTTCTTGCTAGCCTCTCCGAATCTCGAGGACGAGATTCATTTTAAGGGTGGTAGGTTTGTAACATCCCAAAATTCTAAATTTTGGAATGTTATAATAAATAGATAGATCTGATTGATTGTTTGATTGATTGACTGAAAGTGAGTGAATTCAAAACACTTTTTGAAAGTTAAATGAGAGGGAATAAAAGGACTTTCCCAAACTTTCATATTGCTTTTATGATCTCCGTGAATTCAAATTCTTTTCGCCACAAAACCCCGGAGTGAAGATGACATGACCTCTTCCATTTATTTAAACGACAAGGGGTGTTGAAAATATTTGAATTCCATTTGAGAATATTTCCAATTCTGAAACTTTATGCAATTCAATGATTTTTACGAGAGAAGATAATATGACTTCTTCAAAACATATGAAATATGAGTTGGGAGTTTCAAAGAATTAAATTCAAAGTTCTTTTGAATTTATTTTCAATTCGGAGTTATTTGAGTTTATTCAAGTTATTTTTCTCCAAAAATAAAATATATGAAAAATAGGGTAACATGATTCCCTACATCAGAAAATTGGAGATAAATAAATTTGAAGTCATTTTGGTATTTTTAAAATGAACTTTACTGGATTTTATTAGAGCAGAGGCACTCTTTGAATTATTTGAATTTTTCTGGATTTTATTTGACTTTAGAAAAATGTTAAAGTCGTAGAAAATCTTTTTCTGAAAATTTTGATATATTATATGCCTATATAATATTTTTATTTATTTTGTTTTTCTTATTTTTATTTGTTTGAAAATGTTTTTTTAATGTACTTCGCCGACTGGGCCGGCCCAGCTTCTGCCAGGCTGCGGCCCAGCCCAGCCCACGTCACCCGTCGCCACCGTCCCTGAGCGGGACTCCGCTCGGGAGTTCGCCGCCGCCGCCGTCCGAGTCCCGGTCGGGCACGCCTCCCGTGACCCCTTCCCCACGCCTCCCGAGGCAACCCGTCCCCTATAAAGCCGCCGCCCGGACCCCTCTCTCCCCTCTCCTCCCGCATCTCGCCGCAACCTCGCTGGAATCGCCGCCGCCGCGCGCATCTCGCCGCCGCCCCGCCGCTGTGCGCCCGGCGCCCTCGCTCCCCGCGCTGCCCTCGCCCTCGCCGTCGTCCCGCGCCGGAGCCGCCGTCTTGCCTCGCCCCGCTCGCCGGAATCCGCAGCCTCGCCGGAGCCGATCCAGACCGCCGCTGCAGAAAGCCGCCGTCGTCGTTGACCCGCGTGGACCGGTAATAACCGCCCCGGTTCGCCGGTTTTTATTTAGGTTTTTTTTGGTTTTCCGTTTAAAAACCGGTTTTCCTTTTTAAAACTGGTTACTTAGTAAACGTTCGCTGGTTAGGTGTAGAAAACGAACGCTCGCTATTTAGACTTTTTCTTTTTCTTTTAATTTTCTGTCCAGGGACCTATCTGTAGTAGTTTTCTTTTACAGATCAGCCCCTGGTTTTCAAACGACCATAACTTTTTGCTCGTTAATCGGAATTAGATGAAACCAACGCCCACTTCTTCGTTATGATCTCCTCTATCCAGTAAAACAACATAACATGTTTTTGAAAGTCTTAAAATTTGAATTTGACCAGATTAGAATTCAAACTTTGTTTGATCATAACTTGAGTTTCGTAGCTCCGTTTGAGTCGATTCTTTGTGCAATTTGAACCTCTTGACCTAAACTTTCTGATAAGGCCAAATTCTCATAATTTTGGTACTGTTAGAAATTGTTTTAAGTTGCAAGAGTTATTTGTTTGGGTTTTGATGTTTTCTGAATCGTTTTCTTCGATCTCTCTGATCTTTTGAGTGATTGCTTATGTGTGGTTACTATTGCTTGCTTACGATAGATTGACCAGAGTGAGACGAGTAGATCTATCAAGAGTTTTGAGTGCGAATCATCTTCATCAACATTGCAGGCAAGTTCACACTTTGATCATACCTCTTTTACTACCCAGTTTTATTGCATTAGATCAATCCTCAAACATTGCATGATTAGGATCTAATTAAATTGTGGGATGGGAAGTAGATGAGGTAGTACCTATTACCTGTTTATTATCAAACTCTTGGGAGTTACTATTACGTTATGCTAATACTGCTATGCTACGCTCGTAGACGTGGATTGGGTTTTGAGAGTATTTCATGACATATGTGAGATTGTTAATTAATGGTTTACTTAAGGTGGCAACTTAAACACACATCTGGGTGGATTGAGGCACCTGGGTATTCCAGGACTTGCCTGTCTAGGCACCTGGGTATTCCAGGACTTGCCTGTTTTTCTTTTGGACCGCCACCCAGGCTCAAAGGGATCATGAGATTATTCATACTAGAAACTTCTGTGTGCAGCCACAAGCCATTATGGGCTCTCGCATAGTTGACTAAGTCGTGCGAACTCTTACAGTGGTAGACTAGCAGATGTAGGTGATGTAGGTTGGTACGGTCTATCACAACATAAGGTGCTAGCGCTTCTGAAAGACTATGTCTCGGTCATCCATTTCTCAAACACCATGTAGTGCGAGAAAAGCAACGGAGGAGATCGAGTCTTGTGGGAAAAGTGCGCAAACCTCTGCAGAGTGTACAAACTAATCATGATTAGCCGTGTCCCCGGTTATGGACGTCTTGAGTATCTAGTTCTTGGATTATCATGTTGATCTCATCATGTTACTTTAATTAATTTTGTTGGGCTTTAACGATGATTACTTTTAATTGGGATTGAGAATGCTGTCAACCATTCTCAATGTTAAACAACCACCATCATAGTTAAATAAATTTATTCCTTTGCAGTAGGGAAAAATTGGCTTTTCGCAAAAACAGTATAACCATAGAACTTTTCCACCAGCCATATATGCATGTAGTGATAGCCATTGTTCATCATTTTCTCTATGGTGTGAATTTGCAAGTACATTCAATGTACTGACCCGTTTCGGGCTGCAACGTCTCATGTTGCAGGTTTCTTACGACGAGTAAGTGATACGTTAGGGTTGCGATTTCTACACTCAACTTTGTCGTTGGTGTTGATGGGAAATCCACAACCTTGTTGCTTCCGCTATATGGATTGAGGTAATAGTATTTACGTTACTTTATACATATGATTTACCTCTGTTATAAATTCTTCGAGTACTGTGTGTGTCAGCATACCGATCCAGGGATGACACTTAAGCACATAGACTTGATTCATTCGGGTCAGGTCGCTACATGGGGCGCGATACGGGGTCGGGGGCGGGGGCGGGGGCGGTGATGAAGACGAACAACTAACTGAAAATTTTCGTAAGTCTTGTATATATAGGAGAGGCCTTTAGTACCGGTTGGAGCCACCAACCGGTACTAAAGGCCAACTTTGGCCAGGCAAAGAGGCGGGAAGAGCAGGCCTTTAGTACCGGTTGGTGGCTCCAACCGGTACTAAAGACCACCCTTTAGTACCGCTTGGAGCCACCAACCGGTACTAAAGGTTGTGCGCTGCCACCAGCGATGCACCAAGTTTAGTCCCACCTCGTCGGGCGAAGGGCAGCCGCACTGGTTTATAAACCCAGTCGCGGCTGCCCTTTCGAAATCCTCTATAAAGCAGGCTTCTGGGCCTAACTACGGTACGCTGCCCTGTGAGTCTGCTGGGCCTTGTGGGCCTGAAACTGCGCGCCCGTGGTCTAGCAAGCCCACAGGGCAGCGCCCCAAATATTTTTATATAGTTTTTTTCTGCTTTATTTTTTCTTCTATTTATTTATGAGTAGTTTTTTTTCTTTTCTGCTATATTTATTTTTTTCTATTTATTTCTGAGTAGTTTTTTATATAGTTTTTTTATTTTCTGCTATAGTTTTTTTCTTTTCTGCTATTTTTTCTTTTCTGCTTTTTTTCTTTTCTGCTTTATTTATTTTCTTCTATTCATTTATTTTTATATACCATGCCAAGTTGATGGTTGAAAGTTGATAGTTGAAAGTCTGAAACCGGCCCTGATACTTTAGGTTATTAAAAATACTTCAGTTTTTGCCGTAACAGAAGAAGTCCGGAGTTGTAATAAGTTATTAAAAATAAAAAAGAGGTGCAACGCTCGTTAATTAGCTTCAAGCCTTTCGGAATAGTGTTAACTGCACTGCACATAGCTCCGTGCAGTCTGCCATATTCCTCAAGGCTTGAAGCTAAGCAACGTGAGCATTGAGCCTCTTCTTCATCATCTCTGCACTCAGGGCTTATAAACCGCTCCTAGTGCCTCTCTCTTCGCGAGGTGGGACTAAAAAACAACTTACTAAGAAACTCTAGTACTGGTTCATGCCATGAACCGGTACTAAAGGTGCTCGTGGGGCCCCAGCCTGACCTGACACAACCTCATTAGTACCAGTTCGTGCCACGAACCGGTGCTAAAGGTTTGCCATGAACCGGTACTAAAGAGCTCCTCCCGCCTAACCGTTGGAACCGGCACTAATGGACACATTAGTGCCGGCTCAAATTCAAACCGGGACTAATGTGTCTCATTTTGTAGTGCTTTTCAATTTCAGGGTCATTTAGCTCTTAAGAGAAATCATTAAATGCATGAAAAATAGCAAATGAAGGCAGAAATGGTTGAAAGTTGACGGCGTCGCTTTGAATGGTGCATACTGAATGCACAAAAAGTCTGGAGTTGTAGTAAGTTCAAAAAAATGAAATGCCTTTGTAACAGATGACTTTTCGTCAGAAATCCGAATACTTCGAAAGAGATTGTCCAGTTTGTAAACGAAGTGCATCCAGTTTTTGTCGTAACCCTCTCTACATTTTTGCACATGCTATGTGGGTGAAATGATGATACCATGCCAGGTTTCAACTTTTCCAGAGTTCATTTGTAGTGCTTTTCAATTTCAAGGTCATTTAACTCTCAAAACAAATCATTAAATGCATGAAAAATAGCAAATGAAGGCAGAAATGGTTGAAAGTTGATGGCATCGCTTTGAATGGTGCATACTGAACGCAAAAAAAGTCTGGAGTTGTAATAAGTTCAAAAAAATGAAATGCCTTTGTAATAGATGAGTTCTCGTTAGAAAATCCAAATACTTCGAAAGAGATTGTTCAGTTTGTAAATGAAGTGCATCCAGTTTTTGCCGTAACCCTCTCTACTTTTTTGCACATGCTATGTGGGTGAAATGATGATACCATGCCAGGTTTCAACTTTTTCATAGTTCATTTGTAGTGCTTTTCAATTTCAGGGTCATTTAGCTCTTAAAACAAATCATTAAATGCATGAAAAATAACAAATGAAGGCAGAAATGGTTGAAAGTTGAAGGTGTCGCTTTGAATGGTGCATACTAAATGTACAAAAAGTCTGGAGTTTTAATAAGTTCAAAAAAATGACATGCCTTTGTAACAGATGAGTTTTCGTCAAAAATCCGAACACTTCGAAAGAGATTGTCCAGTTAGTAAACGAAGTGCATCCAGTTTTTGCCGTAATCCTCTCTACTTTTTTGCACATGCTATGTGGGTGAAATGATGATACCATGCCAGGTTTCAACTTTTTCAGAGTTCGTTTGTAGTGCTTTTCAATTTCAGGGTCATTTAGCTCTTAAAACAAATCATTAAATGCATGAAAAATAGCAAATGAAGGCAGAAATGGTTGAAAGTTGATGGCGTCGCTTTGAATGGTGCATACTGAATGCACAAAAAGTCTGGAGTTGTAATAAGTTCAAAAAAAATGAAATGCCTTTGTAACAGATGACTTTTCGTTAGAAATCCGAATACTTCGAAAGAGATTATCCAGTTTGTAAACGAAGTGCATCCAGTTTTTGCCATAACCCTCTCTACTTTTTTGCACATGCTATGTGGGTGAAATGATGATATCATGCCAGGTTTCAACTTTTTCAGAGTTCATTTGCAGTGCTTTTCAATTTCAAGGTCATTTAGCTCTCAAAACAAATCATTAAATGCATGAAAAATAGCAAATGAAGGCAGAAATGGTTGAAAGTTGATAGCGTCGCTTTGAATGGTGCATACTGAATGCAAAAAATATAAGAGCATTTAGATCATGATCTTATATTTCTTTATAGTATGAATTGTCAATATGATCTTATACATCAAAAATACTTTGATCATCAATGATCTTTTTGTGTACAATCTGAATTGTCAATATGAGTCCTCAATGATTTGTAAACCGGTGAAGACTCATAAAGCGGCCACAAATTCTACACATAGAGTTCAATGAAGACCAAGTGCTTGTGATAGTTTGAAAAGTAACACATTTAAGGTGGTAAAAACCTTGTTAAGAGAGTGAGGTGAGACTAAAAACAGCTTGCCATAACCTCATTAGTATTGATGCGTGGTACGAACCGGCACTAAATGGTGATGATGGGGCCATAGACTGACCGCAGGCTACCACAGCCTCTTTAGTACCGGTTCGTGGCATGAACCGGTACTAAAGGATCACCATGAACCGGTACTATTTATCGTCGTCACGAACCGGTACTATTGATCACATTAGTGCCGGTTCTGTGACAAACCGGCACTAATGTGCTTCACATTTGACCCTTTTTCTACTAGTGTGATTGATGTTGTTCCTATCTCTTGATCACCAAATTCTCTTACTCAACACGCATCAATTGTACATGTACTTCCTTGGAAGTGGAAAAGGCCAGGAGATGAAACTACAGGAAGTACGCGGTGCCCTGAGTTCTATGCTTAGATGAAGAAAACCGGTAGCCAGAGTTAGAGCCAGGGTAGTGAGTGGAAGGAGACAGTATGTGTCCCATTTGGAACTGGTTGGTTTGCACATCACCACACCGTTCTAGAATTATAGCCATGGCAGTCTTTGATTGGGCAGGGGCTATTTGTTAATATCATAATATTTTGATCTTTTATCATTGTAAGGGCATCTCTAATGACGACCCGCAAATTTTCTCCCGCATCCCTCCGTGGACAGGGGGACCAGTCTGTGGACACGAATGCGGAAGGCCGCCATCCAATGCTGCCCGCATACATTTGGGCAACAATTCGAACTAACCGGAAGAAATTTGTTCAAACGCGGTCGGATTTCATATAACCATGTCGGATTTCATTACATTACAGACATACTTCAACTATAAGTGGTGCTCGTCCGGCTCTGAAGGTATAATTAATTAACCTAATCTATGATTGTCGGCGCCCGTTCCCCGTGTCCGGCCATGAGCCCGGAGAACTAAAGCTTCGCCTTCTCCAGCTCCACCTCCGGAGCCCCAGGAAGTAAAGCTGTCCGCCTTCATGTCGCCGCCAAGTGGCTAATCAATCGTCGATGTTCAGGCCACCAAGCTTGGCCTCAACAGGAGGGGATGAGTGGTGGCCTTCTTGAGACCCGAGCGACGGCTTCAACGGGAGATGTTCTACTCTTCCTCGTTGTCGGCGGCGCCCACAGACATGTCGGCTTCGTGATCGTGGCGGCGGGGCGCGGACTCAGTGTAGCCGGCGATGTCCTCTGCCTCGTCGTTGGTCTTGCCCCACACCTCGCCCGTCGCCTCGTCGAACTCCTTGTAGGCGCCCTCCAGTTCTTCCTGATACTGGTGGTACCACCAATGGCCGAGACGGATCTCGCGGGCGGAGCAGTATGACTCGAGGAGCGCCGCCTGCTCTGCCAGGTCCACGTCCACCACGATCGCCCTGCCGGCAGTGAGCTACTCCTTTGCCTGCTGGTGCTCCAGGAGGAGCTGGTGGTTGCAGGCGGCTTCGGCCTGCGCCTCCTGGAATTGCTCCTCCCGCACCATGTCCATGTAATGGGCACGGGCCTCGCCGATGGTCATGGTGCAATGCACCGGCGAGGGTGGCGCTGACAAGGAGGGTGGCGCCGGTTCGTCGTCGGCCGTGTCGTCCATCGGGATGTGGTCGTCCTCCGGCCTGCCGGCCAGCCAGCCAGCAGCAATGACGACCATCTCCTTCTTCTTGTCCGTCGCCAGCCCGTCCCAGAGAGCTTTGGAGAGTGAGGAAACCATGGTTGAAGTGGTGCAGAGAGGAGAAAGGGATCAGAGGCGGATGGCTGCGGCTATGGTCGGGGCGACAATTTATATAACAGTGGTGGGAGGCAGAGGGACGGATGGGTGGCGCCGGAGTAGCTGTCTCGGCAACCGTGTGCCATTAATGTGGGCGGCAGATGGACGGACAGGCGGCCGTCGTGTCGTTTGAACACGGAGAAGTTGCCTGCATCAGAAAGCAGTGAGGGCGACATTCTCTCAGTCGGCGCGCCACTTCAATGCTGACGCCATGAGAGGTCGCGTTCGCTCTGGCCAGGCATGAATGCGACACTTACCCTCTGGAGTGTTGCTGACCGTTTCGGGCGGGAAGCACGCGCGGGGGACAGAGGGGGTTCGTGTTGGCCAGGGCGGTTAGACGCGGGCAGCGGTCTAGCGCCCGCAAAGCCCCCACGTCTGTCTCTGGTTTGCGGGAGAAAATACGTCCGGACTACTCGGCAGACCGAAACAGACCCACGTTGGATGGCTTCCGCCGTCCGGACAACATGGTCCAGACGTATGCGGGCGGTTTGAAGGACGACGTTGGAGATTCCCTAAGTTAAGATAGATCCAAAAATAGCTCCAAACATGAACATGAAGTTGAGCATTTACACTCAATGAAATTACAAACCGATCGCCTGAATAGAACCACAATGTCGTTATGCATCATTTTCATGTAGATATTATTTTGAATCAAAGCACCGTTGTATAGATTAGAAAGGACTAGTTGAAGAACATTACAATCCACTAGGTAGATGTAGATCTAGTCATCTATGACTGTCAAAACAGAGGACGTAGGACACAAAAATCGTGTAAATCGTCTAGATAAAGCTACTGATCAAAGGAAATTTCAAATGATTGACCGTGCACGATGAATTTGACAAAATTCATTCAAAATAGCTCCAAACATGATTTTTTTTTCGAATATTTATGGTCGACGAAATTATGAACCGATTGCCTGAATGAAACCACAACATCAATGTGCATCTTTTCATGTAGAGCTTATCTCAAATCAAAATACCACATGTAGATCTTAAGGGACTAAAGAAAGAAGATTAGCGAAGGAGATAATTAAGGGAGGTAACGGAACAAACCATATAATTCTCTCGTGCAATCGGGCCCGTCATGTGCGCTCGTTATGACTCGACTCAGCATGACTCGCTAGAAACGGCTGATTCGAGCGTTCCTGCGAGCCTAGCTGTAAAGTGCTTTAAACATTACGCGGGCTAAGATTTCGGCGCAAACTAGCCTATCAGACACCGGTTTTTTGCACCGTGCAAGCATGGCTGGGCCTCATGCAGGCTACCGAATGAGTCCTTAGTGTTGGTCTTCAACTCGAATTTTCCTTGCGTCCTATTCCAAATGAATCACCCTCATGTCCGCTGCCACTTATCACTACGATCTTTTAATCAATCATCTAGTTCTCCATACATGTCCTTACATTAACATTTTCCGATTCTACACTCTGTTGGTTTAAGTGGAGTAACACTAGTTTGAGAATAGGGTTTAGGGTTTTCCGTGGGGCAAAGCCTCTCCACGTCTTTCTATATATATAACAATCAGCATACAATTACATACGTACAGGATACGTGTACATGACACGCTAGACCTATTTTAACACTCCCCCTCAATCTGAACTTCTACTCTGTACAAGGTTTAGATTGGTACTAAAACGGTCTAGTATCTGTCTGGTGGCTGGTTTAGTAAACACATCAGCCAGCTGATCGTTAGAAGAAATGAATCTGACCTCAAGAGCTCCAGAAGCAACACGCTCACGCACAAAGTGAAAATCAATCTCGATGTGCTTGGTACGTGCATGAAAAACTGGGTTGGCAGTCAGATATGTGGCCCCTAAGTTATCACACCAGAGAACCGGAACACGCTCCTGAGACACTCCAAGCTCTTTGAGTAGTGACTCTAATCAGATGGCTTCAGCAGCTCCATTCGCCAAGGCTTTGTACTCGGCCTCTGTGCTCGATCTCGACACCGTTGGTTGTTTCTTCAAACTCCAGGAAATGAGGTTCGGTCCAACGAATATGGCGAAGCCTCCAGTTGAACGACGATCATCCGGACAACATGCCCAATCCGCATCAGTGAAGATACTAATGCTAGTAGAGACAGCCTTGCGAAATTTCAGCCATGTGTGCAACGTTCCTTTCACATAGCGTAGAATCCGCTTAACAACTTCCCAGTGAGCATCAGTGGGCTGTGAGAGAAACTGACACACCTTGTTCACTGCAAATGAAATATCCGGACGGGTGGGTGTTAAATACTGCAGTCCACCAACAACACTTCGATACCGGAAAGAATCATCGGCACTAAGAAGTCGTCTAGACACGCGTGCAAGCTGCTCGGAAGTAGACAATGGTGTGGAAGTAGGCTTACAATTCTCCATGCTCACACGGTGTAAAAGATCCAAGGCATACTTCCTTGAGTCAATGTCACCCCCCTGAATTGTACGACGCTTCCATACCAAGAAAATACTCCAACGGTCCAAGGTCCTTAATAGGAAAACTGGCAGCGAGGGCATGAACAAGACCATCAACCGCACGTGGAGAAGCTCCGGCAATGACAATGTCATCCACATAGACAAGCATATAGATCTGAACATCACGATAGCGGAAGAAAAACAGACATGTATCTGCTTTGGAGGCGGAAAATCCCAAAGCGAGAAGACGAGCACTGAGCCGAGCGTACCATGCACGAGGGGACTGCTTGAGCCCATAGAGCGCTCGCTGAAGCTTGCACACATGCGAGGGAAAACGAGCATCCTCGAAACCAGGTGGCTGCTGCATATAGACGTCCTCAGAGAGATACCCATGAAGGAAAGCATTGCTGACATCAATCTGCCGAAGACTCCAACCATGAGAAACAGCCAAGGCAAGAACCAAACGAACGGTAGCCGGCTTGACAACCGGACTGAAGGTATCACCATAGTCAATGCCAAGCTGCTGTGTGAAACCACGGGCGACCAGACGAGCTTTGTACTTATCAACAGAGCCATCCGGACGATGCTTGGTCTTGAAGATCCATTTGCTCCCAACAACATTGACACCGCGCGGCCGAGGCACAAGAACCCAAGTCTTGTTGTGATGCAGAGCAGTGAGCTCATCAACCATCGCGGTATGCCAGGCAGTCTCACGGAGAGCATCACGATGAGAGACAAGCACCGCAAGAAACACACGGCGACGGGGATCATAGCGGATTGTCCCGTCAGTAGGAACAAGAGCACGGCGAGTATGATCGCGGGTGCGGGTAACCATGGTGTGTGCAAGAGCAGCTGGGGGTGTCGTGGTCGAGGGAGCGGGACTCCCCTCAACAGAGGGCGACGCGAGCTGCGGTGGCGATGGCGGAGCATCATCCTCGAGCACCGGGGCGGGGGACACCACGTCACCGCGCGGCAAGGAGGCCGCAGAAGAGCCGGGCGAAGTGACCGTGTCCGTGGACGGGCCGGTCGAGCCGGGCGAGGCGGGAGCCGATGGGCCAGCCAGGCCGGGCGAGGTGAGACCCGAGCCAGGCGACGCGGGAGCCGATCGGGGAGACGTGCATGTCCCATGCACGTCGATCGCCAAGGAGGGCTGCGCGATGGCCACGTGAGGGCGGAGGGCAGAGGGCGTGCATGCACCATGCACGTTGAGCGCCGGAGAGGGCGGAGCAGAAGAATCCTGCACAGAAGCAACAGGGCCTGGAACAGGCGTGTCAGTAGACAAATAGGACAAGTCGTATTTGCGCATATGGTCACCCGTGGCCGGTTCAGTGGAAGGAAAAGAGAGAACATCAGCCCAAGAAGAGACATCAACCGTGACCCCGGGAGTGGCATAGGGAAAAACAGACTCGTCGAAAACAACATCACGGGAGATGTAGATACGTCCCGTGGAACGATCAAGACACTTGTATCCCTTATGCATCGGACTATAGCCCAAGAAAACACACATGATGGATCGGAACGCAAGTTTGTGTGCATTATATTTTTGCAAACTAGGCCAGCAGGCGCACCCAAAAGTGCGAAGGAACTGATAATCAGGGTGCACCTTAAGGAGGCGATATATGGGTGTATCTTGTTGAAGAACAGGTGTAGGCATGCGATTAATGAGATAGCATGCCGTAAGAAAAGCCTCATCCCAAAAACGCAATGGGAGAGAAGAATGAGCCAACAAAGCAAGGCCTGTTTTAACAAGATGACGGTGTTTGCGTTCAGCAATGCCGTTCTGCTGAGACGTGTGCGGGCAAGACACACGATGGGAGATGCCATGCAACCGGTGATACTCACCACCCCAGTCGGACTGCACAGCTATGATTTTAGTGTGGAGAAGACGCTCAACATGAGCCTAAAAGGCATAAAATACTTGCTCAACGTCAGACTTATGCTTAAGGAGATAAATCCAAGAGAAACGAGAGTAATCGTCAACAAAGCTCACATAATATTTATAACCTCCGGAAGAAGCAATAGCTAGTCCCCAAACATCAGAATGAATTAACTCAAGAGGCATAGTGGAAACATGATGTGATAAATGATAAGGCAATTGTCGACTTTTAGCACGCTGACAAGCATCACACACAGAAGGCTGACGTTCAGAAGAACACACTAAATCATTATTCCTAACAATGTTTTGAACAATATTATTCGAGGGATGACCGAGACGCTGGTGCCACTAGGATGGGGTGGTCTTGACGCTGAGGGACGCTTGGCGGGTGGAGGATGACGACGCGCGACCAAACGGATGGGGTAGAGTCCACCATGACATCTACCGCGAAGAAGGATTTTTCTTCGTGATCGTGTCCTTGACAAGGAAAAAGAAACGGTGAAATTCCACAAAAACATCATTATCAAGGACGAGACGATAAACGGAGAGAAAATTTTGATGAATGTGTGGGAGGCGAAGAATATTGCGTAAACAAAGAGAGGAACCGGGTATAGTGGAATGACCAATATGCGAAATAGACAAACCTGCACCATTTGCCACTTGCACTTGATCCTTTCCGCCGTAGCGCTCGTGGAAGTGCATACGATCAAGATCATTCGTCAGATGGTCCGTTGCACCGGTGTCCAGAATCCAATGCGGCGGCTCATGGGAGGAGGATGTGGACGCGGAGTTGGCGGCGCGGTGGTCATAATCATAGCGGCTGCGGCAGTCGGGGGCCTCATGACCCCAATTCTTGCATAGCTGGCACCGAGGACGCCAGCGGCGGTTGCGACCACCCCCGTTGCCACCGCCGTTTACTCCTCCATTGCGGCCATTGCCACCGTCGTTGTTGTTACGACCAGAGGCGGTGCCCTGGCCGTTGCCATAGCCGCCCGAGCCGGGCGGGAGGGAACCGGCGGAGGGGCGGCCGCCGCTCTGGCGGCCAGAATCGGGGGCTCGGCCGGAAGTGTTGGTGTAGACCGGCCGAGACGCGGCGTTGGCAGAGGACTGCCAATCCTCGTGCTCAGACTGCTGCTGCTGAAGGGCCTCATAGTGGAGAACACTGGAGTAGAACGCGGGGAACGTATTTGGCACACCCGCAAAGTTCATGGAGGCGGCGATGGGGTTGAACGCTGAACCGAGCCCTGTCAGCATGTAGTCGATGATCTCATCATCGCAAAGAGGAGAGCCGGCGGCGGCCATCAAGTCAGCGAGGGCCTTGACCTTCTGCATATACTCGCCGGCGAGACGATCTCCCTTGCGCAGCGCCTGAATCTGGCGCCGGAGGTTGCGCACGCCGGAACTGTTCTCGGCGGCGAACATGGTGTGCACGGTCGCCCAGGCGGCAGCGGCCGACCTGCAGCCAATGAGCTGCGCGGAGATCTCCACGCTCATTGAGCCGAGGAGATGCCCGAGAACCTTCTGATCCAGCGTCCACCATTGCTCGTAGTCGGGGTTGGACACGGTCCGGGCGGCCTCGCCGGTGCCTGTCGTCACGGTCGGCGGTGGCGCAGTGGCCGAGCCGTCGAGGAAGCCGTGGAGGCGAACTCCGGCGAAGTTGGGGAGGGCAAGAGCCCTCCAGAGCATGAAGTTGTTGCGGTCAAGAGAGACCGCGATGGGCGGAAGGACCGGGGTGGGAGCCGTCGCGGTGGGTGGGGCGATGACGGGGGCGATCGGGACGAGCGCGGAGGGGGTGGTGAGCGTGAGCGCAGAGGAGGGGGTCATCGTGGGTGCCGGCGCGGTGGACATCGCGGCGGCCGCGAAGAAACTGCGGCGGCGGCGGCGGCGGCGGGAGGAGAGGCGGCGGCGGCTAGGGTAGGCTCTAATACCAAGTTTGAGAATAGGGTTTAGAGTTTTCCGTGGGGCAAAGCCTCTCCACGTCTTTCTATATATATAACAATCAGTATACAATTACATACGTACAGGATATGTGTACATGACACGCTAGACCTATTTTAACAACACTAGTAGTTTGTAGACGAACCATGGGTCCTTGACCACATGCATATATATAGAGATATGCGGCTCAACCACTCGAGACTCTTAGACTTTAGTTTCATCAGTAACATATCACGTCATTTATTGTGTGAAAATATATCTTATATGGCACACCCATATCCTTCCCCATCATCGCGGTCCAGCTTTCCCTGACCCCGCCGCTCTTCCCAGGCAGCACTGAGGGCAAATGTCCCTCCAGGGATTGTGTCGTCCTTCATTTGGTCCTCAAACCACTGCCTCCAACCTCTCCCAAAGGGCAGCAGACCCCATTGCCAAAATATGACAGGGGTCTTCCTTGTGTAGCAGAGTTGCACGACCACCGTCTTGTTTCCTCGATAGAGAGCATTGCGGTGGCCACTGGCACATAGTTGGTGGTGGCACTCCGGCCATGCGGATGTTGGAGCGTCGCATAAGGGCATCTTAAACAGGTTGTATGTTAGTCTTATTGATAAAAGGTTCATGTCATCGACCAATGAGTTATCATACAACTACTCTAATATGTTGTATCTAAGTTATTCAGTAGATGGTGAGAAAATAAATGTGATTGCTCTTTATTTTACCATAGAGCTTGTGTAAAGGTTGTTGGTTAATCTACATACAACTTTGCTCTCTCTTCATATTTATTACATGCCACATCATCATTATGTCCTAGGTGGCAAATTTACCGATACCTATCTTACAACTGTTGGAGATGTCCTGCAACGTACCTCAGATGCATATGAGTATCAGGGCTTTATGTCGCAAATTGCATTTGGACGTGATTACTAGGCCTGTCAGTCTTATTTAACCTCTTACTGATGTATATATTTTTGCGGAATTTCATTTGGCAGATATTTTATTTTGTTGGATTTGGATTGCTTTGTCTTGAATCGTTGCTGAGCATAGGAGTCATTCAGGTGGTGTGGTTTTCCTCTTTTTTTGGAGATGAATAAATTCTTGTTATTTGAAGATCTTAGTCTGCATGGCCAATTATATGTGTGTTGTTATCTCTCTATTCCAACCTGCTTAATTAGTTAACAACCAAAAGCCAATTGAATGTTTTAGTTCTCATGTATTTCATAAGGTTATGATTATGTAGTGTTAGTCCCCATGCTCCTTATTGATGAGTATCTTCACACAAAATGCATTGGCACATATTGGATGAAATGCTCAATTTTTTTAAACTGACCAGCATAGCCAATAGATGGAGTAGTGGGCTTGACACCCACACAATTTTAGGATCGCCCCGCGTCACTCCCAGGAGGGGCGCCTCGGGCGGATCCTAGCGCGGTTTCCACCTCTTCCCCTCTGATCCTACTTCCCTCGCAGCCGCCGAAGGACGCCTCCGGTCTAAGGCCGCGACGCTGATGACGGTGTCTGGTCCTCATCCTTCTGTGCGACCGATGGTGGTGGGGCCCCCATCCTTTCTCGCGTTGTGGGATCTCCGACCAAAGCTTCATGGCGGCCCTGGACGGTGTGGTTCATCTGGCGGGGATGGGCGCCGGGGCGGTGGCCCCGGATTTCTTTGGCGACCTTCACTAACGCTGTCGCTGCGAGGGTGACATGGCGTCTGGTTCGGGGGGGGGCTCGGTGCGGCTCAGCTACTCATCTCCACATGGTGCGGCTGGTGGCTGTGGTGCCCGCTGAGATCTCTGACCTGCTGTTGGGAGCCGGTGGGTGGCGCGGTCCTTGGGTATCTACCTTTTGCTCTAAGATGGTGTTCTGCCGGTTAACGGACCTCATGGATCTGGCCATTGACGAGTTCCGGAATGCTTTGCCAGAGATCTTCATTTGGTGCATGCCGCCTGTAGATTGCTGGATCGGATGGGATTTGGTCATGTGCGCCCCGGTTTCAGCCCGAGTGGCTTCAGAAGGGTGTGACGCGAAGCTTCGTTGTCTGCCTGCATTATGGGACGCGTCGGTATTTTGATTTCCATTGTGAAGACAGTGACAGAGAATGTCATGGTGGCTAAGGTCTGAGGCTTTGTAATGGCGGACCGAGTCTTCGTGGCGAGGAGGATTTTGCTTGGTGATTCGTGAGTCGTGGCAGCGGCATTGACAAGTGGGGGCGACAACACAGTCTGAGTACAGAGTCTTAGCTTTTAGGGTGAAATCCCAATGTCTGACCTTAATTGGTTTTGCCTGGCAGGGACCTTGTTGAAGACATTGGTTTTAAAGCGCGGATCTTTTCCAGGGTGAAAACCTAAGATCTAGGATCAGGCGATGACAGTGTTTGTGCAATGTTTCCTTTTTAGAGGCGTCACTTTTGGAGGATTGGGACTTCAGGTGTTGTCTAGGTAGTGGTTCGTCTTACAGCTACAAGAAATTGATCACTGTAGCCGGATCTTTCTTTTTTCTTCTTCTTCTTATTGTCTTTTGATTGTGTGCATCTGTAATGTATTTATGACATTGCGTTGTTGCAGAGGCAAGTGTAATTGGTATCTCCGTGATATTAATATATTCCCTTTGTCAAAAATAGCCAATAGAATCTTACATTGCAGCTCATGTTATTCCTGTCTCTTAATCATCGACCTATCTTACTCAACATGCAGCAAGTGTACATGTACTTCCGTGGAAGTGGAAAATCCCAGGGGTTGAAACAACAGGCAGCACGTGGTGCCCTGAGCTCTGCGTTCTGATGAAGAAAACGAGCAGCCAGAGTTGTAGCCAGGGTAGTGAGTGGAAGGAGACAGGATGTGTGCCGATTGGAAATGGTAGTCTTGCGCATCGCTGCACCGTGCGGATTTGGATCGCTGAAAGCATACAGCTATATCTTTTTGCTATTCTGTTAATACAAATATAAGGAGCCTTCTCGTGTGGATACTTTATGGTGGTGTTGATTCCATTCGTTGGCATGGTTTTAGATGTGGCTGGTAGCGAGGACCGACTAATATTCTTGGTGGAATATATTTGCATATGCTTGTGTGGGAGTAAAATTACTTGTTCATTTTGGTGGCAGTGTTGATGCAGCCTGCTATGTTTGTGAGGTAAGGCGATTCGCTTGCTTGATTACAAGAGCATTTCTGATTTCCTTTCCCCTTTGATTGGTCTGTGGCTACCTGTTAATTTCAGACAGTCGGATCTTTTGTCATTCTTAGTTAAGATATATCTAGTATGGTCGAACTAAGCTGTTGCATCCAGTGCCTTTTGTGGCCTTAATCTTATGGTTTGAGTTTCGGTACGGAGAAAACCCTTTTTATCCAAACAAACAAACTGTGAGATTTACTCTCCTGCTGACTAGTTGCGCTCACTACTTCACTAGGTGCTTGTACCGTAGTGTTCAGAGTGTCTTGTAAGCTGATAGGTGAGGATCAGTAGATGCAAATAATCGTGTCTTCTCGTGCTAAGTCGTGATTCTTAACCGAGTGACATGGAGACAATGCGCAGGCTTTCTCAAACTCCACGTGTTGGAGACCTGACCATGCTTAGCTTGAGAAGCTCGATACCTGAGCGATGAAATCAAGGTCTCAACACTGGAGAGTAAACTGTGCCGAACTGGCAACGTAGAGCCGCCATGTGATCAGCATTTGCTAGTTCCACCAGTATACTACGCACTCTTTTGTTTACTCGTCTCCAACTCTAAATTCCGGATACATCCCATTCCCTGCCAGAACACGCTATGTGACCATTGGCGCATCCACCGTGCTCGCCATGATCGCTCTCCTACACTCTGCCATTCTCCCCTAGCAACTAGACGTGATCTTGCTACATGGGGAAGCTAGATATGTATAGAAGATTAGCGAGTGAAACGTGGCGTGTGGCCAGGACATCATTTTTTCACCGAACACCATATGCTAACTGTTGTGGCCATTTAATTCTACAATGAATGGAAGTTAAAAAAACATCTATAATGAATGGTGCAGTTGGCAAAGTTTGCTGCACTCATTGCACATCTATATATGGTCAACCTAAGAGCATGGTTAATAGAAACGCCGGCTACCGGCTGTATACATGTGCCATGTCAACAATAGTCTTTGTAAAAGTAGGCTCATGTAATAGGCCGGCTGTATACCAGCTGTTGCATGATCAGAGTAATCAATGCTTGCATGCATGGGAAGAAAGTAAAATACCATGAACAGCGGGGCTAGCGCTGGCTTTGAGCTGCAAGCAAGCTACCACGAACTCAACCAACAACGGAAACGTGTTGGTTGATTCTGGCCGCACAACACGCAACAGTATACATGTTGTGAGGGCATTTTAGAGAAAGGGAATTTAGCCTGTCAATCCCATTGCCCTGACCCACCTAACGTGTTCGTTCTCTTTCGATTCCTGCATGCCCGCAGCACCCATCGGCTAGGATTTCGGCGGCCGCCCGAGCACCTCCCCTTTGTTTGTCTTGCTTGTAGACGTGACGCCAAGGCTGAAGGAAGCCATGCAACCTAGGTTAAATGCTGCGGTGGCAAATCGCAATGGGTAGAGCATGCCAGGACACAGAGACGCGGGCACGCAATGTCGCAGCAGCAAGGACGGACAGGGCATGGCGGCGTTCACAGCAAGGTGCCGAGGTCGCAACGAAGTTGATTCCCAGCCCCTTAGCCCTTGACGAGCTAAAGAAAACTTTCACGGTAGTTATTAAAATCAGGAAATGCCTATTTTAACCTTGAGAAATCGACGAGGGTGATTTATTATACTGCTCTCCTCAACCGTAGCAGTACAGGGTACCGTAAAAATGGTCGAATAAAAAAGATTATTGGATTTTTAATTGATTATTGATGGTGAAATGGTGATCACCATCAGTGCGCTGAATGACCATTTGATTTGATTCCAGGTGATTATTTGCTAATTTCAATTTTCATGGCTTCGCTCTGCAACGATTATGTAGTGACTAGATCTACAGGGCCTACAAAATGAGACGCTAAGATGATTAGATGAGAACCAAAACAATGTTCCTGCTTCGTTGCTAGGCACTCAGGTTAATATCCCCTCTATTAATCTTCACATGGTTTTTTAGGCTTATGCATAAAAATCAAGGTTTAAAATAGAATGAACATCCCGTCCCTTTTGATTCCTCGAGATGATTCGTATTAAAATGTAATCTCGGGATGCAATATTATACACATGCCCATACACAATAGAAACATCCAATGGACAATCGCTGGTTTGCATAGGGAATTAGTTAGTTGAGTTGATAAGTGCAATGTTTTTACTAAAACATGGGTTTTGTGACCCAAAAATTATGCCATTGAATTCATATTAGAAGAAGTTTCCTCTATACAATTTCTATGGTAACAACTCATATTTATTGGCCTAACCGATGATAAAATATGAACCTTAAAATTCCGTACGGTTGGAGTGCAATGACATCTGAACCTAGATGAATTTTTGGTTAGTAACACACAAGGTTTATTCCATTTTCTGAGGAAAGAAGGACAAATACAATTAACAAAATGGAGCACGTCATTTAATTTAAGAGTAATAAACAACCAAATTAATAGATAGTGGATTGCATTCACGACATCTTTTGCAACTATGTGCAGCTATGTCCGAATGTTGAGATACAATTGCTACATGCCCATTTCACAGATACAATAATTTATGTGTGCTTGAAAAGAAGGCACATAATTTTTGTGTCAAGTCAAACGATGCAAAGTTTCACTAAGTTTATCAAAAACTATAAACAACTACCATACCAATTTAGTATCACCAAATACACTATACAATATATTTTCATGCTATATCTACCTAGTATTGTCGTTGTTGATAGTTTTTTCTATAAACTTGGTCAAACCTTACTTTGTTTGACTACATACAAAAAATTATACTCATTCTTTTCAAGCACAAAGGGAGTAAGTCAGGGTCTCCTACTAAGAAGGTAGCGTGGCATATTGCCTCACGACACCAACCAACACACAATCCACACATGTATCCAAGAGCAGCGAAGATAAGAGTTCTTGTGTGTACACTTGCAGTTGGTTTTGAACTCGAAATCTATGTGCATCCTATTAATTCCTAGTGAGTGATGCTTATGGTCCGCTGCCACTTAACGTTTATCACCACCGCTCTCTCGATGACCCATCCAGTTCTCTATACATGTCCTTACATCAACATTCTATGATTCCATATTGTGTTGGTTCACACAGAGAAAATATAGTAACTTGTAGATGAGCCATTGGTCCATGAACAAATACATATATAGAGATATGAAACTCAACCACTCGAGACTCTTGGACTTTAGTTTCATCAGTAACCTGTCATGTTATTTATTGTGTGAAAGGTATATCTCATATGATGCACCTAATTAAATTCTTTGTCACCCTCACTTTCACCCTTGATCTGACTGCCCCGTAACCAGCAACGCTTCTTAGGCGGTGGAAGGGGCTGATGTCCGTCTAGGGGGCATGTCGCATAAATTTTGTCCTTGCAGCTCCTACCTTCGACCTCGTCAAGGTGGTGGCAAGCCCCATTGCCAAAGTTTGGCTAGTGTATTATTCTTCGTGGAGAAAGGGCGTGTGGCGGTTGTCTTATAGAGCAGTGACTACCATTTCCTTTTGTGGCCTTGTTCATGGTTGATAGTCTATCTACTCCGTTATAAATGGGATTTTTTACTAGCTTCACACACAATGCAGTGGCGCAATTTGGATTTGTATTATAGACTGATCAACGCAGCGAAGAGACCCTCACATTACAATTGATGTTGTTCCTATCTCTTGACCGAACTCTCTTATTCAACATGCACCAAGTGTACATGTACTTGCGTGGAAGTGGAAAAACCTAGGAGCATGAAGCACGCTAGAATTAGAGTTAGAGCCAGGGTTGTGAGTGGAAGGAGATAGGATGTGTGTCGACTGGGCCTGGTAGTCTTGCACACCACCGCACCGTGTTAGAATTGTAGCCATGGTAGTCTTTGATTGGGAAGGGCTTATATGTTAATATCAACACAATTGGATTTTAACATAAATCATGTACGGTCGAACTAAGTTGTTGTATCGATTGCCTTTGGCCTTATTCATATGGTTTGAGTATCATTATCAAGCTAAACCTTTTTTGTTTCAAATAAGCGAATGATTCGTAAGCTTTACTCTCCTGTTAGCTAGTTGTGCTAACTAGGTGCAAACAATGTATAAATGGTGACAAGCCCTCTAAGGTTGTAAGTCAAGTGGTGAGCCGATCAACAGATGCAAATAACTGTGTGTTCTCACGACTAAGACACGCAATTTCACTTAAGAAAACATGGATACAGTGAAGATAATTTCTATTCTATCTTTAAGTTTTCGAGACAGGGGAATTCTTAGTTTGTGCGGCTACCGGAGTGATGAAATATCCGACTCAACACTAGGATGTATTTTACTGAATCGAAAACATAGAGCCAGCATACGATGGGTGTTTGCTAGTTCGACCACTCTTCAATGGATTATTTTGTTTTTACTCGGCTCCAACTCAAAGTAGATCTTAATTCGTAACAGATTATTTGGTTGATCATCGGTCTTTATGTATAAATCATCAAATTTATTTTTTATCTTTTCTATACATGTGAAATTTAACATGCATTATATTTATATATAACTCTAGCAAAATATTCCAAAAGCCCGTGATAACGCACAAGCATTCTAAATGTTACACTAGTGTGCTTGTATTCATGGTCTACGGACCTAGATGTAATTTTTACCTCTAGTGTTTATTTGTACTATTTTGACAGTTGATGAATAGATCGTAAGTTTTATTGAAAAATAAAGTACTACAAAACTTGATTTTGACCCAGTTACATCTTGGTTTTGACAAACAATAAAAGAAAAAAAACGAAGAAACATTTTTTTAAGGGGAACTCATGCCGCTTTATTTAACCGTAGCTAGGAATGTCATCTGAAATTACATCTAAAATAAAGTCTGGTGGCGAGCCCACCCAAATCTCCGAACGGTTCTCCCCTACCCCTGCTTTTGCTAGTTTATGAGCGGCTACATTCCCAGACCGACGAATCCATGTCACCTTGGACTCCTCCATAGACCGAAGCATCGCTTTAATCTCCTCCACCCATGGGCCGGCAGCAGACAAATCCGTCTGCGAGCCGTTAAGCTTCTTGACCAAAGACAAGCAATCAAGCTCAACATGCACCCGTCTGAAGTTTAGATCAATCGCCATTCGAACGCCTTGTCTGCAAGCTAATGTTGGAAATATGCCCTAGAGGCAATAATAAAATGGTTATTATTGTATTTCCTTGTTCATGATAATTGTCTATTGTTCATTCTATAATTGTATTAGCTGGAAACCGTAATACATGTGTGAATACATAGACCACAACATGTCCCTAGTAAGCCTCTAGTTGACTAGCTCGTTGATCAATAGATGGTTATGGTTTCCTGACCATGGACATTGGATGTCATTGATAACGGGATCACATCATTAGGAGAATGATGTGATGGACAAGACCCAATCCTAAGCATAGCACAAAATCGTGTAGTTTGTTTGGTAAGAGCTTTTCTAATGTCAAGTATCATTTCCTTAGACCATGAGACTGTGTAACTCCCGGATACCGTAGGAATGCTTTGGGTGTACCAAACGTCACAACATAATTGGGTGGCTATAAAGGTGCACTACAGCTATCTCCGAAAGTGTGTGTTGGGTTGGCACGAATCGAGACTGGGATTTGTCACTCCGTATGATGGAGAGGTATCTCTGGGCCCACTCGGTAATGCATCATCATAATGAGCTCAATGTGACTAATGAGTTAGCCACGGGATCATGCATTACAGAACGAGTAAAGAGACTTGCCGGTAACGAGATTGAACAAGGTATAGGGATACCGACGATCGAATCTCGGGCAAGTAGCATACCGATAGACAAAGGGAATTGTATACGGGATTGATTGAATCCCCGACATCGTGGTTCATCCGATGAGATCATCGTGGAACATGTGAGAGCCGACATGGGTATCTAGATCCCGCTGTTGGTTATTGGCCAGAGAGTTGTCTCGGTCATGTCTGCATTAATCCCGAACCCGTAGAGTCTACACACTTAAGGTTCGGTGACGCTAGAGTTGTTACGGGAATTAGTGTGCAGTTACCGAATGTTGTTCGGAGTCCCGGATGAGATCCCGGACGTCAAGAGGAGTTCCGGAATGGTCCGGAGGTAAAGATTTATATATGGGAAGTCCTATTTTGGCCACCGGAAAATGTTCGGGATTTTTCGGTATTGTACCGGGAAGGTTCTAGAAGGTTCTGGAGTGGGGCCCACCTACATGGGGGACCCACATGAACATGGGTAGTGGGGGCAAGGCCCCACACCCCTGGTCAAGGCGCACCAAGATCCCTCCTTAGAAGGAATAAGATCATATCCCAAAGGGATAAGATCAAGATCCCTAAAAAGGGGGGATAACAATCGGTAGGGAAGGGAAATGATGGGATTTCTTTTCCCCACCTTTGCCAACGCCCCAATGGACTTTCAAGGCAAGAAACCAGCCCCCTCCACCCCTATATATAGTGGGGAGGCGCATGGGATCCAAACCCCTTCCCCTGGTGCAGCCCTCTCCCTCCCCAACACTTCCTCCTCCTCCGTAGTGCTTGGCGAAGCCCTGCCGGAGAACTGCAAGCTCCACCACCATGCCGTCGTGCTGCCGGAGCTCTCCCTCAACTTCTCCTCTCCCCTTGCTGGATCAAGAAGGAGGAGACGTCCCCGGGCTGTACGTGTGTTGAAAGCGTAGGTGCCGTTGTTCGGCGCTTAGATCGGAATCAACCGCGATCTGAATCGCTATGAGTACGACTCCTTCATCCGCGTTCTTGTAACGCTTCCGCATCGCGATCTTCAATTGTGTGAAGATGCACTCCCCTCTCTCTCTCGTTGCTAGTCTCTCCATAGATTGATCTTGGTGATGCGTAGAAAATTTTGAATTATTGTTACGTTCCCCAACAGCTAACACCTCAACCATCTCAGGATCAACTGTATTTGGGAAGAAGTGACACATTCCAGCACGAAACGCCGCTTGGTGATCGCGAAGAACCACTCCACCCCCTCCTTTCTCCCCGTACCTGGAGACCGCGCCGTCGGAGTTGATCTTTACCCATCCAGCTTCAGGAGGTACACATCGCTGAATAGTCTTTGGCTCCGGTTGTGACGCCCTCGTCTCGTGAGATGCTCTCCATTCTGCAACATGCACCTGCACTTTAGCTGTTATTTCATGTGCTGATGCAATCTTCCGCCCGTCCCTTGCCTCATTCCGTGCCAGCCAGAGGCTATAAGCCGCCTGTAGCATACCTCCTTCTCATCGTCCTTCGCCCGGGCAAACCAGTCAAGCAGCCAGGATGCTAGAGCTCGCTGGGTCTGAATGTGTCTCGGTGGTTCTTTCAACACCAGACCGACCCGTTCCCTTAACAACTCCCAGAACATGACTGAATGTTGGCAGCCCCAAAATCTATGCATTAAAGTTTCTTCTCGGGCGCACACAACACAAAAAACGCCCGGCTTGATCCGACGCTGGTGAAGTTCTGCACCTACAGCAAGCCCGTTGCGGATCATACGCCACATATGAATTTTGACCTTGCTCGGCACACTTGTTTCCCACAGCTCCAAATATCCTTTGTGCATAGCTACCGAACTCGAGGACTCCGGTTGTCCGGACCTCGTTCTGTTCAAATCCATTCGTAGGTGGTATGCCGATTTAACGGTAAAAACATCATTACGCGTAAAATTCCATGCAAGAAAATCAACAGTCCCCGGACCGCCAATCGCGATCTGTTTTACATCCGTAGCATCTGCCACTGTAAACATCTGATCCACCAACTCCTCATTCGATGACACACCATCAGGATTGATTAAATGAGCCACCTTGGTTATTCCGTGTATGTATACTTGGCCTAGAGGTTTGGTACTCCCATTCCGAGGTATCCACGAGTCGTTGTGGATGTTAATGTTGAGCCCCGCCCCAACTCTCCATATGAGGCCCTCCCTTAGCAAATCCCAGCCGTGCATGATACTCCTGAAAGTGAACGAGCCTGACGCTGGGCAGGAAGCGGACAAGATTGAATTATCTTGAAAATACCTTGCCTTAAGCACTCTAGCACATAGAGAAGTTTGGACTTGGAGAATACGCCATGCTTGTTTCGCCAACAAAGCTTGGTTGAAGGCCTCGGGGTCACGAAACCCCATGCCCCATCCCTCTTGCTCGCACACATCTTCTCCCAAGCGATCCAATGGACCTTTCTCTCATCATTCGTTGCACCCCACCAGAATTTGGACGAGATTGAAGTCAGGTTCCGGCACATCTTCTTTGAGAGGTGAAAACAACTCATGGTATAGGTCGGTGTCACTTGCAACACATATTTGACGAGAGTTTCTCTAGCTGCTTTGGACAATCCTTGCCCCTTCCAACCACACACTTTGCCCTTAGCACACTCCGTAACATATTTAAAGGTGCCATCCTTGGACCTACCAACCAGTGTTGGGAGGCCCAAGTATCGTTCACTAAGAGCCTCGGATTGAATCCCCACGATCTGCTTAATCTGATCCTTCATCACATCATGGCTACCTTTTCCAAAAAAGATGGAGGATTTATGCAAATTTACCTTCTGTCCGGATGCTTTTTCATACTTTTCAAGAATCTGTTTTAGCGTTTCCATATTCTTCTTGGTTCCCTCAAGGAAAACTATACTATCATTTGCAAACATCAAGTGAGTTACATGGGGGCCAGTGCTCCCAAACCTCACCCCGGAAAGCTGTTTGTCAGTTTGAGCCTTCTTGAGAAGAGCTGAAAAACCCTCCACGCAGAAAAGAAACAAATTTGGTGACAACGGATCCCCCTGTCTTAAACCCCGAGACGGAGTAAAGCTCCTGGATAGCCCACCATTTAACTTTATAAAAAAACGCGCCGAGGTGACACATCTCATTATCATCGCGACCCACACCGGATCAAAACCAAAACGAGTCATTACCCTCTCCAGGAATATCCACTCCACTCGGTCATACACTTTCATCATATCCAACTTAATCGCACACAAACTCTTCTTTCTTTTCCTTTTGCGAATAGCGTGTACACACTCGTATGCCACCAACACATTATCAGTGATCAGACGCCCGGGCACAAAAGCGCTTTGTTCTTCAGAGATTAAAAGTGGAAGAATACCCTACAGCCTGTTCGCCAACACCTTGGTAGCAATCTTGTACAAGACGTTGCATAAACTGATGGGACGGAACTGCGAAAGCAACTCCGGTGAGTTAACTTTCGGAATCATGACAATGATTGTATCATTAAAATCAGCCGGGGTCAAAGCCCCACTCAAAAAAACCCGAACGGCCGTGCATACGTCACTCTTTACCAACGACCAGTGTCTTTGGTAAAAGAGAGCAGGTAACCCGTCTGGCCCCGGCGCTTTCGTCGGCCCCATTTGAAACAGCGCAGCTTCAATTTCCTCATCGGAGATAGAGGATGTTAGCTTGGCGTTCATATCATCCGAGACCAGCTGATTAATATTTTCTAGTATCTCCTATGCATCCACCGATCCTTGTGATGTAAACAAAGACTCATAAAACCTTGCTGCCAACTCCCGCATCTCGTCGTCTACCGTACATCTCGTGCCATCCTCCCTGCGCAAAGCACGAATAGTGTTTTTCCTCTTGCGATGCGACGCCCTATTCTGAAAATATTTTGTGTTTTGGTCACCCGCCCGCAACCAGTCCACTCGCGATCGCTGCCGGTACAACAGCTCCTCCCTCGCATAGATTTCACGCAGCTGTTTTTCAATCTCCCGGACCTCCAGTGAGGTACCAGAGACGTCTGCCCTGCTTCGTGCATCTGCGAGCTGCGTCTTCAATTTTGTTATCTGCCTCCGGATGGATCTGAACACCTCTCGTGCCCAGCGCTGCATGCTCCCAGTCATCTTGCTTAGTTTTGTCCACACTCCCGCCACCGTGTTTTCATCTGTACCCGCATCTGTCCAGGCCTGGGCGATCATGGTGTCATATTGCTCGTGCCTCCAAGCCTCCTCAAACTGAAAAGGCCTCGGCCCTTTATCTCTTGCGCGCGGAGCCGTCTCCAGCGCTCTAACCAGGATAGCTTGATGATCCGATTCCTCTGTAACTAGGTGTTCCACATACGTTTCCAGGAATAGCTCAAAAAATGTATCCGTGCACGTAGCTCTGTCCAGTCGTACCTTAATGTTCTCCGCCCCGTCATGTTTGTTATCCCATGTGTATGGGTAACCAGAGAACCCCAAATCTTCTAGACCACACTCCGCCAAACAATCCCTAAAGTCCTCCATCTGCGCAAAAGGTCGCTGATTACCCCCTAGCTGGTTAGTATGGAAGAGAGCTTCATTGTAGTCCCCAACACAAATCCATGGAAGATCGTCTTGTGCATTTAGGAACCTAATCGCATCCCATGATTTCTTGCGCAACTCCGTCTTGGGCTCCCCATAGAAACCAGTGAATCTATAGGTCTTTCCCTCCCATATCATTTCCGCATCTATGAAGTATTGGCACCAGGGCCTTATGTTAACCTGCACATTATCTCTCCACCAAAGAGCCAAACCCCCGCTTAAACCTTGACAATCAACTGCAACACCACTTCTAAAACCCAAACTCCATTTAAGTTTCTCCATTGCTCTCGCCTTCTTCTTCGTTTCTGAAAGAAAAACCACCGCTGGGTTGTATGACCGTATCAGGTCTCTAAGTTCGCCAACCGTCGAGTCCAACCCCAAGCCTCGATAGTTCCAGGCTAAGAAATTCATTGCGTCCGGTGGTCCCCCTCGTCAGGGTCCACCGATGAATGATTGTTCTCCGATAGACGGTCAAAAACAGTAGATGTCTTCCTTCTCGTATCTCTAATGAACTCATCACTTGACAGTTGCTTATCCGGATCATTTTTTGCCACCCAGAACTGCCTAGGTCCTCTCTTCCTACCTTCATAATCAAAGCTTGGTTGTTGGTAGCCACGTTGAACTGGTCTATACTCCTGCCTAGGCTTCCTGACAAAATGTCCTCTCTTCCTGTCCCCACCTTCCCCAAACCTCTCCCTGTCCCTTAGTTCGTCACCTCTCCTCAAATCACCCCTGTTATGTTGTATGTGGCTTCCTCCCTCCTCCTCCCGCAAATCCTCTCTTGTATCTCTTGAGCTACTAGCATAGCGATGTTGTCCTTGAAGTTTATTTCTCAGGTCCCACTCCCTCTTCTGCTCTAAATCCTGTCTGAGGTCATGCCTCTCCCTTCTTTCATACTTATTTTTCTCCTTCAAAGGGCTAGTAACTTCTCCTCTGTCGGTTTTAGCAGCCACGCCAGTGCGTGCTCCTTCCGATCTGGTAAACTCATCCTGCAGGTTACATTTTGTTGGAGCCTCAGTCTTGTCAGGGTTGGGATGACGCCTTGGGTCGCTGTCGCCCGTACGTCTGCTGCCCCAGCAGTTGCTGCTCCCAGTTGGCCCATGAGATCCTCCTTTTGCACCACTCGACCGTCCCGGGGACGCCCTTAACCAGCCACCCCATTGTTGGGACGAGTCCAAAGGGGGAACACATATGCCTTCTGCATGAACCATCCTACCACACTCAAAACAAAAGTGAGGCACCTTCTCATAGTAGAAGTCAAACCAGGTCCCCAACTTGTCATCTTTGGACGTTTTGAGATAAACCTCTTACCAACGGTTCAAACACATTAATCTTTGCTCTAACCCTCAAATACTGTCCCCTTGCTATACCATCCTTATCAGTGTCCACTCGAACAATCTCCCCCAACCAATTCCCAAGAGCTCTGCCAAAGGATTCAGTCCTCTTATCCGGTGGTAAATCGTCCACCCGAACCCACACATCAGTTCTGTCAAAAATCATCTCTGACGGCCTAGTTTTTCCTTCATATTCCTTCAAGATCAAAATGCTGAAATCATATTGCCATGGCCCGTTGTTCATTGCGTGTTTCCAGTCTCCTTCGCTGCCAAAGTGAACCTCAAAGATATTGGAACCTAGGTCCGCGAACTTGGCTACTTTGTGCAAACCCCAGGCCCTTTGCATCGTGCGCTCGACCGCGCTCATGATCATCGGCCGCGGCGAGCATACTTTACAGACGGCTGACAAACGATAATTCCTTGCACTCACCTTCTCCGGTTCCTCAAACATGAACCCCTCTGCCTCCTTATCCATCAGTACCATGCCCCCAAGCCTCGCTGAAAGGCTCGACGTAGGGTCTGGCGTCTTGCTTTCCACCGGAGATTTAGAGGAGGTCCGGCTTGCTGTACCATCCACCTTGCGTTGCGGCGTCGACATCCCCTTCCCCTCGTCCGCTGGGGTGTTCTTCCTGCCCGAGGCCAGTGCCTCTGCATCCCCCTGCCTGCCGTTCGTGATCCTCTGGTGTGCCATCCCCGAGCCCGCTCCACTGCTAGTTCGGCTGGTAGATTTCTTCAGATTCGCCTCGCCTATGGACACCCTAGTGCTATTATGATTCCTCGGAGTAGTCACAGCCGCCGCCGCCGATGCCGATCCCATCTGTTCCGAAACCCTAATCCCCTTTTCTCCAGCCTTTTCCCTCCATCCGCTCCGTCAACGACGAAGACGGAAGATCACCGGTCGGTCCTGAGTCCAGCGCCGTCGCCGTCCACGTGAACCACCGTATCCTCTCTCACCCCCGCAGTTCAAACCCTAACCCTAGCAGCGGTGGACGATCGCCATGCAATCGCCTCCCGTCGCCTTAGTGTTTTCCTGCGTGGTGGACCCCTCTCGTTAAAACGAAGAAACATTTGAAGTGCTGAAAAATTCTGAAACCTGTAATTCTAGCGACACCATCAGACTGATGCGTGGAGCCCACACTCTACGCTCCCACCAACCAAGGGGCCGTCGTTCGTTCCCTCACCCCTCCCCCGCGCCGGCGCCGCCGCGCCACCATGCTCCGTCTCCGGTGCTGCATCCTCGCCCGCCTCCGCTCATCTCCCGCCACCTCTCAGGTCTCCTATCTCCACCGCGCCATCTCTGCCGCCGCCGCCGCGCCCGTCATCTCCCCAAACCCTAGCTTCGCCGTGGACGACTACCTCGTCGAGACCTGCGGCCTCACTCGGGCGCAGGCACTCAAGGCCTCCGCCAAGCTCTCCCACCTCAAATCCCCCACCAAGCCCGACGCCGTCCTCTCCTTCCTCGCCGCCCAGGGCTTCTCCAGCTCCGATGTTGCCGCCGTCGTCGCGGGAGACCCCAAGGTACTCTGCTCCAGAGTGGACGGATACCTTGGCCCCGTCGTCGCCCAGCTCACCGGCCTCGGTCTCTCGCGTTCTCAGACCGCGCGCCTCATCTCCTGCTGCCACGGCAACTTACATCTCACATCCATCGTCTCCAAGCTGCAGTACTACATGCCCCTCTTCGGTTCCATCGACAACACCCTCCGAGCTCTCAAGGGCCACTTTTAGCTTATCTTGTCTAACCTTGAGAGGGTGGTCAAGCCCAACGTGGAAACCCTGCGGGACTCCGGGCTGGGTGATTGCGACATTGCCAAGTTGTGCTTGGCTCATACACGGCTGCTCACCACCAGTGTAGAATCCATCCGGGCAATCGTGGCATGCGCTGGAAGTCTTGGTGTGCCCCGTGGATCTCGGATGTTCAGGCATGCGGTGTGTGCTGTTGCATTCCTCGGCGTGGAGAAGATCGCCTCCAAAGTGGTGTATTTGAAGAAAACCTTTAGGTGGCCAGATGCTCAGGTTGGCATTGTTGTGTCCAAGTTTCCACCCTTGCTGAGGAGGTCTAAGGATTCTCTGCAGAGGAGGTCAGAGTTCCTCATCTCTGAGGTGGGGCTGGAACCGACATACATTGCTCATCGTCCGATGTTGCTCTCTTACAGCCTGGAGGGCCGGCTCAAGCCCCGGTACTATGTTGTAAAGTTTCTCAAGGAAAACGGATTTCTAAATCATGACCAGGATTACTATAATACACTCAATATCAGCGAGAAGATATTCATGGAGAAGTTCGTATGTCCTCACAAGGAAGCTGCACCCCACCTCGCTGAAGACTATGCCGGTGCTTGCAGAGGGGAAGTGCCCACTAGATTCAGAATTGCATGAACAAAGAATGGGTATGAAACTTGGTAACTTGGTATGGCACAAAAAAAAACACTCTGCATGTTAGGCTGTTACTAATTCCTTTTTTTCTTAGCAGGAAGGCTGTTATTAATTCCTAAGTTGGTGATCTTGGCCTAACTGAGTGATGGTTGTCTGCTATAGTATGTTTGTTAGATATATATGCTGATCTTTTATTTCTAATCCAGGCTGAAACTGATAATTTGATTTGTGAGTCGTTGTATGTTCATTACATCATTCAGTAGAGAAGAGCATCACACTGCCCTCTTGTCTATTCCCATGTCATATTGACACATATATTGCAACTAAGAGAGTGTGAGATCACAGATTAGTGCATCCTGCAAATGCTTTCAAGTATCAGTGAGTAGTGTATCTGCGCACTCTATCTTTGTGTTCTCAGTGCTATCCTTCATCTCTTTCCATGAAAGAAGGTTCTCATTTTGGCCATGAAGATGAGATGAAGTCTCAAAATATCCCTTCCTATGTAAATTTTGGATTTCTCTTTTTTTACTGGGGAACGATTTTGTATTTGTTATGACCAGAATGTGTGTTTTGACAATCATGACCACAGTGTGTTGATCATTGCCAAGGATGCAGTTTGGATCTATTATGTTGGTTGCTGCTATAGTTCTTCTAAGCTGAAAATCTTCGTTTGTAAGATATTAATTGTTGTGAAATATGGTCATTTTTCACTACTAGTTTGTAATTGTTTCTTGTTTATTTTTCTCTTGTAATTTTTGGATGGCCTATCGCCTGTTACTTTTCTTTGGTGCATCTGATCTCAAAACAGAATGGTCCAGTAGTAGTGTAGCAACTATGTAATGGAAATTTCAGGGGAGGCGGATTGCTGCTTGTATGGTACAGTGCTGAAAAGGGGAGGTCATTTCATACAATAAAGGAACTTATGTTAATCAAGGTAACATTACAAGCGTTATGGCATTATCGTGTTAACCTCTGCCATACCTTTTAGCTAATTTCATTCCATATTAGCACTCTATACAGATGTTCGGGACATCTTTATCCCTTGGCATGCTTTTTAGGATAGTAAGGTGGGTCTATGTACCATCCTCTGTTTTATAACTTTTGCATTTTTAGATTCTCTTATATATTCTTTATTCTGTTTGCTACAATTTCTTGAGAAGACATGTATGCTGAAATTTGAGAAAGGAGAATGAAGATGTTGAAGACTGTTACCTTAGCCAAGAGATGATCCTAGTAATACAACATTTTCTTAGTTATGCTGAATATCACATCATCTTTTAGTTAAATCTCACTCTAGGTATGCAAGTACTAACTTTCACATATAGTGTAGTTGTAGAATTTTGCGGAATTTCAAACACAGGAATAGACAAGTTGTGTACCTCAAACTAAAATTCAAGAACCAAGCTATGTAATGATGGTGCACATGTGTTCCTGATGTGAGGCTGTAGATGTTGGAAATGGAGGAAATGAGATCTCAGGCATGTGCTTGCAGTTGCAGTTGCACAAAGGAGATTGTGGCCAGGTGCTCTGGTTTGAAGATCATTCGTGTGCCTCTTCTCTGCTGCTTGTGGAATTGCAGAAACAAAGATTAATGTGATGCATGTGAGGGACCAGTGAAGTGACTTGCCAGGTGAGCAAAAAGTGGAGGGGCAATATGAGCAAGCTGAACTGCTGATGGTGCTGACTGCTTAAACAGGATAAAGAGGGTGCTTCCTTCTTCCAGGGTATTGACAAAGCGTGGCGGCTATGGATCTGCCTCTACATGACTCCAAGCCTCCTCCGTTGGCGGACCAGCTTCGGTTCAGGGTGAGGTTCGGGGCATATGGCAGCGCAAGCAGAGGAGGATCTTAGTCGACGCTACTCTAGTTGATAATGCCCTGAAGCTTCCTTCAGTACCGGGTATGACCAGACGGCGTGTGAGTTTTGTATTCAGAGAAAAAAACTCCTAACTTTCCTTATTAGGATTCCGCAGGCTGTGCAATCCTTCCTTTTAGTCCTGTGCAAGGTGCCGTGCATGCTTCAACGCCACCTGCCTCATGCCGGATTTCATCAACTCAGCTGAGTGTGGCAGCCCAGATAAACAAGTAGAGTAAAGTTGGTTTTGATCGGTTCATATATTGATGGGCTCTGAGCTTCCTCTTGCTTAAGACACACTCGATCTTCCCTTCACTAGCTTGGATGTAAACAATTTGAACGAGTCATGCTTGCCATGTGGTACAATAAATTTTTGTGAGGTATAAATTTCTTCTACTCTGAATACTGGATCAGAGCTGAAAGTTAACTCTGAATCTGTCTGTCTGACATGATGGGTGAACTCTGCCCTTAAAACCAAGTTGAGTGTGATGCTATCTATAGTCAACATTTTACACTATTTACTGAGAAAATGCTTCAGTCAGATAGATCGCAACATTTTATACTATTTGCTGAGACATTCATCTAGGTCAACTGCAAGAATAGAAGTGCGTACATTGTGGTGTTTGTGTAGTTCATTAAAACGCCTATTTACCTACTGTTTGTAGGATTTGACAATAGCTGTCTTCTGTAGCTCTCATCCCTTCCTCTTGACATCAATGGAGATTTGCACCCATGTATGATTTCCTAGAGTTTTTAAAGGTCTATGCATGTTAATCTTGAACTCTGCCTATGTTGTCTCAATATAGCTGGTCCCAAGCCCAGGTAAAGGAGGAGGGTTCTGATAGGCTTGGCGAGCCAACGTGAAAACTCAGCCATTATAGAGATGAAACCCAAAAGATTTTCATTGGGGCGTAACCCTCTCAGCAACGCGCCACATAGGAATCCGGGTGTGGTGTCAAATGGGCAAGCGCCGATCCGTCACACCCCTCCCCCCCCTCCCCGGTGACGCGTCGTATCTTGATCTGGATACGGTGGCAAGTAAGGATTGGGTTGTCGCATCCTTAGTGGCACACTACATCGACGCCCTGGTGTAGTGGAAAATGAGTAAGGGTCTTCGCATTTGACTCGCCGAGCGCGAAGGGTAAGGAAGCTAGCTCACCCTAGGAGGATCCGTTTAGGTAAGGAAGCTAGCGCCTAGGAGGATCCGCTTAGGTAGCTGGAACATAGGGTGCTAGCGCCTAGGAGGATCCGCTTAGGTAGCTGGAACGTAGGGTCCCTGGCAGTTAAGCTTTGGGAGCTAGTTGATACAGCGGGGAGGAGAGGTGTTGATATCCTTTGCGTCCAAGAAACCAAATGGAGGGGACAGAAGGCGAAGGAAGTGGAGGATAGCGGCTTCAAGTTGTGGTACATGAGACGGCTGCAAACAGAAATGGAGTAGGCATCTTGCTTAACAAAAGCCTCAAGTATGGAGTGGTAGACATTAAGAGACATGGGAACCGGATTATCCTGGTCAGGATGGTAGTTGGGAACTTAGTTCTCAATGTTACCAGCACGTATGCCCCGCAAGTAGGCCACAATGAGAAAACCAAGAGGGAGTTCTGGAAAGGCCTGGAGGACATGGTTAGCAATGTACCGATTGGCGAGAAGCTCTTCATAGGAGGAGACCTCAAGGGCCACGTGGGTACATCTAACATAGGTTTTGAGGGGGTGCATGGAGGCTTTGGCTATGGCATCAGGAATCAAGAAAGGGAAGATGTTTTAAGCTTTGCTCTAGCCTAGATCATGATCGTAGCTAACACACTCTTTCAAAAGAGAATCACATCTTAGTGACTTTAGTAGTGGTCAACACTCTAGCCAGATTTATTTTATCCTCTCGAGAAGAGAAGACAGGCATGTGTGCCTAAACTGTAAGGTGTACCTGGAAAGAGTGTTGTCCCTCAGCATAAGTTCGTGGTGGCTGACTTCCACTTTCGGATTCGTGTCCAGCGGGATAAGCGTGCCAAAGTCGCTAGAACAAAGTGGTGGAAGCTCAAGGGGGAGGTACCTTAGGTGTTCAAGGAGAGGGTCATTAAAGAGGGCCCTTGGGAGGAAGGAGGCGATGCAAACAATATGTGGATGAAGATGACGACTTGCATTCGTAAGGTGGCCTTGGAGGAGTTTGGAGTGTCCAGGGGAAGTAGAAGAGAAGCTAAAGACACCTGGTGGTGGAATGATGATGTCTAGAAGGCTATTAAGGAGAAGAAATATTGTTTCAGACGCCTCTACCTAGATAGGAATGCAGACAACATAGAGAAGTACAAGATGAAAAGAAGGTTGCAAAGTGAGTTGTGAGTGAAGCAAGGGGTCGGGCGTACGAGGACCTCTACCAGCGGTTAGACACGAAGGAAGGCGAAAGGGACACCTATAAGATGGCCAAGATCCGTGAGAGGAAGATGAGGGATGTTGGCCAAGTCAAATGCATCAAGGATGGAGCAGACCAGCTCCTGGTGATGGACGAGGAGATTAAGCATACATGGCGGGAGTACTTCGAAAAGCTGTTCAATGGGGGGAATGAGAGCTCTACCATTGAACTGAATGACTCCTTTGATGATACTAGTAGGCGTTTTGTGTCGTGAATCCAGGAGTCGAAGGTCAAGGAGGCTTTAAAAAGGGTGGAAGGAAGCAAGGCGATGGTCAGGCTGGTAGTTGGGGACTTATTTCTCAATGTTATCAGCGTGTATGCCTGATAGCCCACAAGTATAGGGGATCACAACTGTTTTCGAGGGTAGAATATTCAACCCAAATTTGTTGATTCGACGCAAGGAAAGCCAAAAAATATTCTAAGTATTAGCAGCTGAGTTGTCAATTCAACACACCTTAAAGACTTAATATCTGCAGCAAAATATTTAGTAGCAAAGTAGTATGGAAGTAACGGTTACGGTGGCAAAAGTAACAGTAGCAGTTTTGTAGGAATCGTAACAGTGACAACAGAAAAGTAAAGTAGTAAAGATCAATATGAAACGAGCTCGTAGGCAATGGATCAATGATGGATAATTATATCGGATGTCATTCATCATGCAACAATTATAACATAGGGTGACACAGAACTAGCTCCAATTCATCAATATAATATAGGCATGTATTCCAAATATAGTCATACGTGCTTATGGAAAAGAAGTTGCATGATATTTTTTGTCCTACCCTCCCATGGCAGCGAGGGGTCCTATTGGAAACTTAGAGATATTAAGGCCTCTTTTTAATAGAGTACCGGACCAAAGTATTAGCATTTAATGTGTCCTGACCCTCTTGTCCTTGTATACATCTGCGACCAGGGTCCTCTTCTCGGCTGCAGGAGCGTCGATGACCGGGAGAAGAGTCGGCACATCACCGAGTGAGTTGTGCTGCAACATGAAGTTTAGGAGCTTCTGCTTCTCGGCATGGCGTCCAAACATGATGTTGTTATTGAAAAGGTAGGCGTCGTATGGTCGGCGCAGCGTATGGTCGCACCCACCCAAAAGAACAACAAACTCCGTCATGCCGGCAATGACATCCTCCAAGCTCTACGCCACGCCATGCAGGTCAGCAAGGTACATGGCCTTGTTCTTCCTAGCACTGCTATGAATCATGCGAAGAAGTTTGGGAGGACGAAACTTGCTGACCTCCGCATCCTCCTCCGACATGGGATGTAGTCTCTGTCTCTTCCAGTGGCATGTAACCGAAGGCCCCTAATGCCCAGTAGTCTGAGTACATGGTGTCCGCGAGCATCTCAAGCCGCGCCAGCATCCCAGAGTTGGTGATGAATCGGCCATCCGCCTCCTCAACGACGGTGCGGGCTCTCAGGAGCAGCTGCTGCAGCCTCTTCAGCTGCTGCAGCCTCTTCAGCTGCTTCTCTTCCGGCTGTGTGCATCAGCTGGGGCGGTACTTGTCAGCGAGGAAGGAGATGAATCGACTCACGAGTTTTCCTGTTACTGCAGATATGGAGAACTCCTTCTTCAACTCGTCCGATCGAAGAGTGCTGGTTAGCCTTCATAATTGTGGTGGGTTGAAATTGCAGAATTGTGGTGTTTAACCTTTCCCCAAATTGATTGACCCAAAAGCTAAAGTCAGTCGATTGACATTTAGCTATTGCGTTTAGGATAACATGGAGACAATGTATACAAATTTTGTTTGAACTTTACAAGTGTCGGAAGACTGGGCTCATGCTTAGCTCTACCAACTGATAAGTTGCCTGATGATGAAACGTACTACCGCTCACTTGTCTAGGATGAAATGCATGGAATTATCGACACTGAGCCGCAAGGTTTACTTCAGTTGCAAGTTCCGGTGCTCTTCCACGGATTCTCTGTTTATACCTGTCTTCAAAAGAAATTGCCAATACATCCCATTCCCCTGCTAGATCATTCTATGTGACCGCCGGTGCCATTGACCTTGCCTATATATAATGGTTGCTCTTTCCCTATACTTTGGCATTCCCCCGTGGCAACTAAACGTGATACGGTTACACAGGCAAGCCGGTAGATATGTATATATATAAGAGCAGCGAGTGAAATGTTTTGTGTGGCTAGGACATCAATTGTTCACCAAACATCACATGCCAATTGGTGTGGCCATTTAGTTCTGCCGTGAGTGTGTAGCGCCAACGTTTACATCAATCTCTACATATCTACTCCCTCTGTTCCTAAATATAAGTCTTTTTAGAGATTTCAATGCAGACTACATACGGAGCAAAATGAGTGAATCTACACTCTAAAATATGTCTATATACATCCGTATGTAGTCCTTGTTGAAATATCTAAAAAGACTTATATTTAAGAACGGAGGAAGTATATATGAGCAACTATAAAATGAATACTGCTACAAAGCATGACAAAAGAAGCCATCACGAGCTCAACCAGGACATGGTCCAGCTTGACCACCTCTGTGCCCTCCGCTATGTCCGTTGGCAAGCTCGTCATGGCTAGCTGCAGGAGAGAGCAGAGTAGCACAGAAAATGCAATGGGGAGGGAGGGAGCAGAGCAGTTGCCCATAAGTGTATCATTTTCGTTAAACATCACGAGCCGTTCGAGTTGTCATAAACACCCATCTCGATCTGCACTGCACACCCGAGATGCTGAGAGGACCTCGGTGGCCCGTGCTGCCGCCATAGGCTCATTCACTTCCCGCAGATGCTACTGCTGGTAGTACTATTTTCGTTCTTTTTTCAACGAGAGCCACATGCAGAAATGCTCTAGGAATTGAGTGCTCACCAAAACATGTACTCCCTCTATTCACTTTTATAAGGCTTTATAGATGTTTTAAACATTGTGCAATACAACCCAGTTTCATTTGTATGAAATGGCTTATAAAAATGAACGGAGGGGACTGAACGTTTCCTGGACAATGCTAAACATACAAAGGTTTACATGCTGAGTAGAACCTTTTCAAACTAACTAGCCTCTTCCCCTGATTTTTATGGGGTGGGCTTTTCCTTCCCTTTAATCTCTAATCAAAACCCATCTTTATGTAAAAGCCCGTATCCTTTTGTACCTGTAACATTACTCGACGTTTCCTAGTGGGTTGCTGGCCCAACAGCTCCATTATTTAGTTTAGATGGTGCCCTGCCCACTGCCCAGCATCAACACCAAGGACCAAGCCTCTTTTACTTTCCTCCGTCGATCCGTTGCGAGCAGATGGAAATGGAAGCAGCGGCTGCCGGCGCCGGCGGGATGGAGGTGGTGGTGTTCCCGTGGCTGGCGTTCGGCCACATGATCCCGTTCCTGGAGCTCTCCAAGCGCCTCGCGGCCAGGGGCCACGCCGTGGCCTTCGTGTCCACGCCACGGAATCTCGCCAGGCTCCCGCCCCTGCCGGCCGGCCTGTCCGCCCACCTGCGGTTCGTGCCGCTGCCGCTGCCGGCCGTGGAGGGGCTGCCGGAGGGCGCCGAGGCCACGTCTGACCTGCCGCCCGACAAGGTCGGGCTCCTTAAGAAGGCCATGGACGGCCTCGCCGACCCACTCGCGGCATTCCTCGCCGCCGGAAGGAGGCCCGACTGGATGATCCACGACTTCTGCCACCACTGGGTACCGCCCATCGCCGACCAGCTCAAGGTGGCATCCGCGACGTTCCTCATCTTCCAGGCCGCCTTCTTGGTCTTCGTGGGGCCGCGGTGGGCAAACGCCGCACACCCGCGCACGGAGCCGTTGCACTTCGCCGAGCCACCCAGGTGGATTCCCTTCCCGTCCACCACCTTCTTCCTCCGCCACGAGGCCCAGTGGATCACCGACGCCTTCCGTACCAACGCATCTGGCGTGTCCGACATGGACCGTTGGTGGCAGGTCTTGGAGCGCAGCCGTCTCACCATCCACCGGAGCTGTGAGGAACTAGAGCCCCGGATGTTCGGCCTCCTATCCGATCTCTTCCGGAAGCCCGCCGTCCCCGCCGGGATCCTTCTACCGGGGGCGCCCGGCGACCGTGACGAAGACCACCGGCAGAGCAGCTCAGGCGGCGTCGCCCGTCCACAGGTCCTGCGATGGCTCGATGACCAGCCTCCCAAGTCTGTCATCTACGTTGCGCTGGGAAGCGAGGCGCCGCTGACGCCAGAGAACGCCCGTGAACTCGCGCTCGGCCTAGAGCTCGCCGGCGTGCGCTTCCTCTGGGCGCTACGCAAGCCGGCGCGCACCAGCAACGGCGACGACGAGCTTCTGTTGCCGGCCGGGTTCGAGGAGCGTACGCGGGACCGCGGGGTGGTTTGCACGGGGTGGGTGCCGCAGGTGGAGGCGCTGGCGCACTGCGCCACGGGCGCGTTCCTGACGCACTGCGGCTGGGGCTCCACCATCGAGAGCCTCTCCTTCGGGATCCCGCTGGTCATGCGGACGCGGATTTTTAGAGCTTAGGCTCATGAACACCTCCTATCCATACCATCCAATATAGCTTTGAGATCCGTGCTAGACAACTAACTTACAGCGTGAAATTTTCTCTTTTTTGTTGCTTCCAAATAAAACAACATATGAACTTCAAACTTTGCGAGATGACAAAACATTCTTACTACAATGAGAGAGAAAACTTACAGATTTTTTTGACCAACATAAATATACAAAATGAGATTTTCTTTATTCAAAAATGTTATTTTTAGTACTTATGATGCACGAAAAAATCTGAAAGTTTTTTCCCACATTCTAGTTAGAATGTTTAGTTGTGCTGCAAAGTTTGAAGTTCATATGTTGTTTTATTTGGAAGAAACAAAAAAGAGAAAAGTTTTTACACGAATCGCGATGCAGAGATGGATGGCTAGATAAGGGGGTGCACCTAAGCCTAAGCTCTACAGAATATTTTCCCTGGTCATGCTCCCGTTCGTCGTCGACCAGCCCCTCATCGCGCGGGCGATGGCAGAGAGAGGGATCGGCGTGGAGGTGGCGAGAGACGAGAACGACGGTTCGTTTGACAGGGACAGCGTCGCGGTGGCGGTGCGGCACGTCATGGTGGAGGAGCAGGGTAAGGTGTTGGCGACCAACGCCAAGAAGCTGCAGGAGGTTCTAGTCGACCAGGGATGCCAGGAGCACTACATCCACGAGGTCGAGGAGCATCTGAAACGCTTCAAAGACGTCTAATACAATTGTCATGCATGTTGTGTACCAAGAAATTGATTTGATCGCCGTTTGTTTTTGTTGCATCGATGAATATATGCAAGCTCGATCAGTGTATGGTGTTTGTATCATTGAGATAAGGTTTACTTCACTAGCGTAATAATGCAACCACCAAATTAAGCCACCTCTTATTTTGTCAAAAGTACTTCTAGCAACAGTTTTTGAAGTCACAAGACTCCATTTAGGATTACATGAACAGAATGCATTTATTTTTCATTCTATCTTTACAAGTGTCGGAGACCGGGCTATGCTTAGCTCGGCCAATCGGTATGTACATGAGTGATGAAATATGCAGCTCAACACTAGGATGAAATGCATTGAATTGACAACATAGAGTTACGTTGTGCTATGTTCTTCCTAGTTCTACTGCTCTTCTAAGGATTCTTTTTTCAAACTTGTCTTTGACTCAAATTTGCAATACATCCCGTTCCTTGCTAGATCATGCTATGTTTATGGTCCTCTCTACAACGAGTGAAGAATTGAGACCTGTTCACAAAGGTGTGTACACGATTGGAGGCCACGGCAAGGGATACTTTTACCCAACATCGATGGCAGCATGATCTTAGGATTGGGCCACCTACGACTTAGGCATTATACAGAACTTAGTTTATTTGTATTTCGTTTTTTTCTTTTTCGCTTGGTGCGAGGACTTTGTTGACTGTGTGCATCTAAGTTATGTAGAAATTGGCTGTACTTGGCAATGTTTGTAGCATTTATTGCACATATACATATGACCAACCCCAAAGCAAATAATGCTAGCAAATCGTGACAAAGAACCTATTACAAACTCAACCAACAATGAGAAACTTCTTAGCGTTGATTGATTTTGATCTCAGGTATCAAAAGAAATATAGATCGCGCACCAAACCCTTTGTGTAACTTAACAGAAACATGAATACAAAAGACTGATTTGTTAGTTAATTAGTGATAGTGAAGTTGCGATCCATAAGTGTAAAAAGACTACTTGGTTTGATTTGGAATTATCTGCTAATTTCAATTGTTCATGGCCTTGCTACGTAACGAATGTGTAGTATGTATCTTCTTTTTTTTCGATGATGAATATGTAGTATGTATCTCTACCAGGCTTGTGAGACAAAGTCACTGAGATGGCTAGACAAAAAGCAAAACGATATTCTTGCTTTGTAACTAGCCACTCAAGTTAACATTCACTCTACTAAGCTTTGCATGGCATTTCAGATTTATGTATAATTGTTAAGGTTTAACATAAAGTGACAATCCTGCCTCTTTTTTGACTCGTTGAGATGATCCATTTAAACTAATCCTGGGCATTTCCAGGCCGGGCCGGGTTTCAGTAAGCCCGACCTCAAAATACAAGCACGAGCCCAGCCTGGGTGAACCGGCGGCCCGACAAAATGCCTATTTTCACAATTTAACATAAAAATATTGCTACTTTCGGCGATTAGTACTATAATATTGTACCTATATTTATATAAAAGCGTAGAAATCATGTTTCTCCGAACTTTTCTTGGGCTTCGGGTCGCGGGCTATGGGCTAGTAAGTGAGGTCCGAGCCTGGCCCAGACGTACGGCTTCGGGCCAGGCTACCCATCACCTGGGATGTCATATTATAGGGATGGGCATACACAATAAAAGCAACCAATAGATGATGTTGGTATAGGGAATCTTTACTTAGGTTGTAACTGCAATAATTTCAGTAAAATGTGGGTTAAGTGGCCCAAAGAGTAATGCCATTGAATTCTATTCAAAAGGAAGTTTCCTATATTTCAATTTTATGAGAGTAATTCATTTGGTATTGGCCTAATTAATGGTCGAAGTTGAATCTTAAAATGTATGGACACTTTATAATCTAGAAAGAAGGGAGTAGTAAGGAATTCACTCATGGTCGTCGAAAAAAAAGGAAATGACTCAAGGAGGACAAGAATATGATAGGAGATGATGTGAGTTATCTCTAGAAAGCATAGAACGTCACGGAAGCGATCTTTTGGTAGACGAGGGCATTGGCTCCCGTTTTTTTAAATGGTTCAAAAATCATATTTCCAACTTTCAAAAAACTTTAAAAACTATGGAAACTTGTACATATTCATGAAGGATTTGCGAGATTTCATTTAAAAATATTATGATTTGCAAGCAGCACATAAAAAATCCCGGCCAACAATAAAAAAAGATTGGTCCATTTTCATTTATGTATTTGTTTTTTTGTCTACGCCATGTATGAAAGTATATTGTTATGATTTTTCTTGAACGTGTTATATGTGTATTTGTGTGTGTAGAATTTTTTTTTATTTTTGCATTGTGGAAATATGTTTTATTAATTCCACCAATGCACCAGTCCACCAAAGGGCATTTCCTAGAACGTCATTTACTATTGCAAGTAAATAGATGCCTAAAATGTAGCCTATTTTTAAATGGAGTAGTTGCAAAGTAAAACACATTTTCCTTACTTATCTTAATTTACTATTACGTCATTTTCCTTTATACGGTTGGAGGACACTGATGTCATCGCCACACTTAAAGGACCATATGTGCACAAGTCTCATTGACCGTTGAACGTAACTTTTTGTTAATATAACACAAGTTTTGTTCTACTTTCTAGGGAAAGAAAGGCGGGCTTGGACAAACAAGATTTATAAACAATGAAAGACTGCAAGGCGACGAGTAGATGTTAATAACGGCGTTTTCTCTTGCTTTAAGTCACACAAGCCCATTTAGGATAACAGAGACAGAATACATATATTTTTCATTCTATCTTTCCCAGCTTCGGAGACAGAGCCATGCTTAGCTCGACCAATTGGTACGTACCCAAGTGATGTAATATGCAGCTCAACACTCTAGGATGAAATGCATTGAATTGACAACATAGCGCCACATTGGGCTATGTTCTTGTTAGATCTACTTCTCTTCCATGCATGAACCTATTTTCATACTTGTATCCAACTCAAGTTCACAATACATCTTGTTCCCTACTAGATCATGCTATGTAACTGCCGATGTCAATCACCATGGTCCTCATTGTTGCTCTCATCCTAAATTTTGGCATTCTCCCCTAGCAACTGAGCTAGATCCTGCTGCATGTGGAAGCTAGTACTAGTAGATATGTATAGAAGATTAGCAAGTGAAACTGTGTTGTGTGGCCAGGATATCAATTTTTCACCAAACATCACATGCCAATTGTTGTGGTCATTTAGTTTACTGCGTGTGCCGTGCTTGCCAATGTTTGTATCATTTATTGCACATATGCATATGAGCACCCCCAGAGTGAATAACCCCAGAAATCATGACAAACAACCTCTCACAAACTCAACCAACAAGGAGAAACTTCTTAGTGTTGATTGATTTCCAACTCGGATAGCAAAAGAAATATAGATTGCGCACCAAACCCTTTGTGTAACATAACAGAAACATGAATAGAAAACACTGATTTGTTAGTTAATTAGTGATGGTGAAATTGTGATTCACAAGTGTGGAAAGATTATTTGGCTTGATTTTGGATTATTTGCTAATTTCAATTCTTCATGGCCTTGCTATGTAACGAGTAAGTATCTCTACCAGGCTTGTGAGACAAGTCACTAAGATGACTAGACAAAAAGCAAAACGATGTCCTTGCTTTGTCGCTAGGAACTCAAGTTAACATTTGCTCTATTAAGCTTTGCATGGCATTTGAGATGTATGCATGATATTTAAGGTTTAATATAAAGTGAAAATCTGGCTCTTTTTGACTCCTTGAAATGATCCATATTTAAACACATATCTTGGAATGTTATATTTACGAATGGGCATACGCAATAAAAGCGACCAATAGACAGCTTTGGCATAGGGAATTAGTGTCTGAGTTGATAAGTCCAATAATTTCGATAAAATGTGGGTCAAGTGACCCAAAAATTATGCCACTGAATTCATATTCAAAAGTAGTTTCCTATATTACAATTTTAGGTCAATAATTCATTTATTATTGGCCAAATTAATAGTCGAAGTTGAATCTTAAGATGTATGGACACTTTATAATCTAGGAAGAAGGGAGTAGTAAGGAATTCACTCAAGGTCATCGCAAAAGAAAAAACGAAATCACTCAATGAGGACAAGAATATGACAGGAGATGATGTGAGTTATCTCTGGAAAGCGTAGAATGGCACTTACTATTGAAAGTAAATAGATGGCTTAATAATGTAGTCTATTTTCAAAATGGAACGGTTGCAAAGTAAAACATATTTGTCTTACTTATCTTAAAATGTTACGTGGTTTTCCTTTATATGGCTGGAGTACAGTGATGTCATCGCCACACTCAAAGAACCATATATGCACATGTGTCATTGACTGATGAACATAACTTTGGTTACTATAGAACACAAGTTTTTCTTTCTGCAAGAACACAAGTTTTGTTCTACTTTTCCGGGAGAGAAGGGCGGCGTCTCGGACACAGACGGTTAATAAACAACCAAATTAACAGATGGCGCATGTCATTTACGAGTAAATTTTCACATGTTTTGCAAATTAGCAGATGCTGGAGTTAAGGTAGTTACAGACTTGATTCCCAGATGAGACAGTTTAACTAGTGAGTCTCATCCTAAGCAGCTGGTGTGCCACGGTACGTTGGGTAGCATGGGCGGCGCCAGGGGTCTTCTTGGGTATTCGGTTGAATACCCAAGATTTTGGCAAACCATTAAAATTTTATGTAAAACAGGCGAATTTTTTTGCAAAACAATGATGATTTGGGCAAAATGAATACCCTCCTCCAAAATGAATACCCACCCTCTAGAACCTGGCGCCGCCACTGTTGGGTAGGGGCATATTGTCGGACCACACCAAGCGGCACACATCCAAGTGCAGGAAGGAGCGCATATGTTGCGTGTACTGTGTAGATTTGTAGTTTGTCTTCAACTCGAATTCCCCGTGCATCCTATTCCTATTGCCGGTGAATCACCCTAATAGTCTAGCGCCACTTAACGTTATCACCACCGATTTCTCAATCAAGCGTACAGTTTTGAGTTCTCCATACATGTTCTTACATTAACACTCTATATATGGGTCCACCTTGTTTCGGTTTACAACGGAGAGAAGCTAGTTAGTCAAGTTTGTAGACGAGCCATCGGCCCTTGACCAGAGACATATATAGAGATATATGGCTCAACCACTCAAGACTTTGGACTTTAATCAATCAGGTATTGTGTTATTTATTGCCTGAAAAACACTAGTGTACAAGACGACGCGGTTATATTATGAGACGGAGGGAGTATTATTTTATATGACGCACCCAAAGTCGTCGCCCTCCCCTCCATCAGACTTCCGTACCCGCACTTGCTAGGTAGCATCAAGGGCCAATGTCCAAGTGTGTCACCATTGATTTGGTCCTTGTAGCCGCGCCGAGGTGGCAGTAGGCTCCACTGCCAAAGTGTGGCAGTGTCTTCTTAGGGAGCAGGAGTGTGATTGTCTTCTAGGGCAGTGGTGTGCACACTGGAGCATGGCATAACTGACAAATTTGACCTCAAAGCGAAAGTATTTCACAAACTAAATTGTTTTTAAAAATATTTCACACTGCTGACCTTTTTGTACAGCTCCCAACAGTAAGGCGCTGCACTCTACTGTGCAACTCCTTACAGTTAGGCGCTGCACAGTGTAGTGCAGCTCCTTACAGCTAGACGCTGCACAGTGTGGCGCCTGTGTGTTAGGCGCTGCACAATAAGAGTGTGGCGCTTTACTGTTGGGCGCTGCACATTAGAGGTCAGCTGGATAAAATACTTTCAAACATAGTTTAGTTTGTGAAATAGTTTCATCATGAGGTTAAATTTATGTTTTTTGCCCTGGAGCATCGCATAACTACGATATGGCGGCGGTCCGTGTGGGTGTTGGTGGGTCATAGGTGACGCTTTCGGTCACGTTACTCTGGCACTTTGCGGTGGCCATGCCATGGCGGTTTTGTCCCCTCCTCTGTTCGCTGTTGAGGTTTGAACAGGTGGCAGACTACCAACATGGTCAGCAATGGTGGTTTTAAGCGAAGCAATGGGTTGCTCAGCTCTTGGTAGGTACCCTCGAAATTGTGGCCCAAATACATGTGGAGTGATGCCGTAACGCAAGCCTTAAAATTCATGTTTGTTTCGCTTCTTCCTGAGGCCCTTGACAATCATCTTGATTGACGGTTTTGAGTTTTACCATTGTAGTCAAATTTACCGCTGTTGCTTTGAAGACTATTCATGATCCGCACTGTTCCCTATATTTTGCACTGGAGTTATTTTGAGTGCACAAACAAGAATTTCTTCCCCTCGAGAGGTTTAAGTTAATGGACAGTACCACAAATCAAACATCTTCCACACACAAAAGAAAATACTTTCATAAATGCATGCCTTCCAAGAAAGGCTTGTATTCAATATTTTCTAACTTTGACTATGGATATGTAAAAAAATTAATTTGTCATATTTTTTCACAATATAAAATTCCAAGATGAAAGATAAAAGTTAAAGATACATATGGGAGACTCTGTCAATATCTAAATTCTATTCAAATGTGAACTGGGGGAGTACTAGAGATTCCAACTCTACACAATCCCTGTAAAAGTCATTCTAGTCATAAGGCCTTACAAAGCAACTGCTGGACGCTTCCTCCCAGACACGGGAGTACTCTGTTTCGCCAAACCTGGAGCACCATTTCCATTTGGAACGAAATGAACAAATGAGGTGTAAGGAGGCAACCTTGATTCCCAGGAAACCACATTGAAATCCCCTTGCGGTCGGACTCCAGGATCCATCACCAGATCTCCAAGCCTCACCCTCGGCAGCGATGCTTTCTCTGCTGCAACCTCAGTGCGGCTGCTGCCACTGGTGCAGGAAGGCACGATGCGGAGCGGAGAAGCAGCAGGATGCAAGACGAAGTCCGTAACGTCTATCTGATGGCGTCTCTCGACGAGCAACCTCGGGTGTTCCCCAAACATGGAGACGTTCCTCTCAGCAAATCTTCTCAGCCTGCTCAGCATGCCGTGCCAGAAATGGACGTTCAGATTCCTCCTCATCACATCCGCGCATATGTTTGTGGCGACGAGCAACCATTCCGTCCGGAACTCCTCGGCCAATTCGTCTGCAATCCGTGCCAGCTGCGGGTGATGCGCCGGGTTCGCGCTCCCGAATGCGAGTGTCTTGAAGAGGTAGCTGAACTCCTCGTATGACAGGGTGTCGAGGAAGATCGGCCGCACTGTCCCGAATCGCTCTGTATTTCTAAGCCGGCTGATGATGATCACCTTGATTCCACTATCCATGCTTGCCAAGGTTGAGCAGAACTCGGCCCAATCCTTCTCATCGACGTCTGCGACAAGCTCAACAACGACCAGTATCTTCCCTCGCAAGAAGCTCCGATCATGGTCTGCGATTCTGCGGAAGGAGTCCCCATTCAGGTGCAGAATCGAAGAGAAGTGTGAGCTGACCCTCTCGTCCTTGCATACATGGGCGACCAGAGTCCTCTTCCCGACCGCAGGACCACCGATGATCGGAAGAACAACCGGCGTACCACCAGGCGAGCTTGAACTGTGCTGCAGCATGAAGTTCAGGAGCTTTTGCTTCTCGGTGTGGCGTCCCAACATGATGTTATCGTTGTAAAGATACGCATCGTATGGTCGACGCAACATACGGTCGCATCCACCCAAAAGAACCACAAACTCCGCCAAGCCAGCGACGACGTCCTCCAAGCTCTCAACCACACCTTGCAGGTCGGCAAGGTACATGGCCTTGTTCTTCCTAGCACTGCCATGAACCGTGCAAAGACGTTTGCGGGGAGATGAGCTGCTAACCTCCATGGGACTAGTCTCTGTCTCTTCAAGGGACATGTACCCAAAGGCCCCTAGCACCCAGTAGCCTCGGTACATGGCATCCGCGAGCATGGTGAGCTGCGCCAGCATCCCAGAGTTGGTGATGTACCGCCCGTCCGCCTCCTCGACAACCGTGCGGGCTCTCAGGACCAGCTGCTGCAGCCTCTTCAGCTGCTTCTCTCCCGACTGTGTGCAGCGGCTCGAGCGGTACTTGTCGACGAGGAGGGAGACGAATCGGCTCACGAGTTCACCTGCTACTGCAGATATGGCAAGCTCCATCTTGAATTCCTGCAAGCGAAGAGTGCTAGCTAGCCAGGAATCCAACAGAGCAGAGGGCAGGAGGCTGGTGGAAATTGCAAACTGCTGGTGTTTGCTGTCCTGGACGTCAATATCCGGACGTCGCAGTGAGTGACTTTGTATTGCCATTTGCCAACAGGAAAGGGAGGGACACTTGCTGAAAACTATCTACCACCGGTTGCGTTGTGAACCACTCCACCTCCACGCTCCAGCTTGTGAAAGAATGTCCTGGAAGGGCAGCTCAGCCGTTCTTTTCATGCACCGTGGAAAGATGATGGTGACTTGGGAGCCATTTGCTTTGCTCAGCAGCTTTCCTTGACCATGATCTTCTCTTTTCAGGAAGGCTTCTTGTGGCAAAATTGCGAGCTAATCAGGATATGCGCTAACCAAATCAGGCAGCAACTACCAGCTTCTAGACGTACTACGTACTATGTAACAACAAGAGAGAAACCGACGTGAGCATTCAAAATTAGTGGCAGCAGTCTTAGGAGACCAGGGACAGCACAACACGCTGACCTGATTGGCGCGGGCTCGCTCACACCCGAGGACCCTCACGGCCATTTCGTCGAGCACCATCCGGGCACCAGCGCGGCGCCGCGTACTCCCCGTCGTGCCGCCTTCGTGGAGACGGAGTGAGTGACGCACAATCATCAGGGAACAGGAGAGTCGCCATGACGAAGCTTTGAGCGAGGGCTCGAGTCTCGACCTGCGGCACGCTGCATAATGAGATCCGCGGTGAGGCGATGTTCAGAGAGGTGTGGCGCGAGGAGAGTCCCTTGGTAGCAATGACGGTATAACCGTGTGAAAATTAGTTGCAGCTGCCAAAATTGGGGGCGAATATATTTCGGTCACACGACTGAAATATTTAGCCGGTTCAGTCACTTTCTTTCCTATTCGATCGGATTAGCATCCAACCGTGGGAACAAGCTCGGCCTAAGTTTAGTAAACTATATAAACCATAAACAAAACAAGAACCTACACACACAAAAAAAGCATAAAATTTCTGCAAAAGTCCATATTTCAACCCTGAACTATCCAGTCGGTTTAATTTACAATCCTGAACTTTGAAACCTCGTCTTGATTTTCCCTCGGTCAAACCGGTCCTGGTCATAGTCAATGCTGACTGGGCATGCCACCTTAGCAACCAAATCCACACAGCATAGGGCTTGGAGGACTAAAAGAAGGGGGTCGTTGTTTCTTGAGTGGAAAGATACCCTTCCGTCGACTACGAAGGCGCATGTGACGACTTCATCAATCTGTTTAGTATTTTGAAGATGCTCACATGTTAGAATGTGCGTGTGTACCTTCGTAAGGATGAGTATACATGCGTGTGCATGGGCATGACCCTCCGTAGATATGTTTATTTCAGCGACTATTAATGTGAGCGAATGAAGTAGAATGTAAAATGTGACAATAGTTTTGTGTAAATGAGAAAAGCAAAGAGACAACAACTGTCACAAGGTCATCACAAGGGGTAAGAGCATCGAAAGTAGGGCATCTCAAACCGTCCTCAAACATCTGGATGGACGGTCCGGTCAATGATTGGTCATGAAAAACCAACGCATCCGGGTGTCTTAAACCGTCCTCAAACGCTCGGTTGTCCAGCGCCCCTATATCCAGCCTAAATATGGGGCGGTCCGGGTGTGTTCGCCACGTCGGCTTGGACCAGCTTGGCCCACGCGTGCCCCACAAATATCCCCATCCGGAAAACCCTACACCACAGTCAATCCGAACTCCACTTATGTCCCCTCTTCGTCCACTTCACTTTCGATCCCCTGTGAACCCATTCGATGGCCGGCGACCGAAGCAGCGCTGCCTCCGGTGGTGAATCCGGCTCAGACGACGACTAGGCAAGCTTACTGCGCGAAGCGGAGCCCGACAATGTGGAGGAGGTCGCCCTCCGCATCGTGTTGAGGCGCTCGCAACTCGACCAAGACGGATCTACTTCGTCGGCACCCAGCGCCTGGCGACGTAGAGCCGACGACGTCGCCGGCCCATCCCGCCCGGCGCGCAGCTGCGGCAGCTCCACTCCTTCAAGTACGTCGTCCACCACCACCCTCTGCTCCAGAAGTGGTACCCGGCCACCGCTGGATCCTCGTGTCTGCGCTGAGCCCAGCGTGCACGAGGACGCCTGAGTCCGAGGCACGAGCAGCCTGGCGCAAGCGACAACAGGAAAGGGAGATGGAAGTGGCGGGGAGGCGTTGTCCGCACGCCGGTTGATCGCGTTCCTAGCACCGGTCTTCCGCCGCTTTCTCATGACGGCGGAGACGGATGCACGGCGCCTCCGCCGCAAGAATGCAAGATGCTCTGACTCGCCATCGAGTTATCGGAGCGCGAGGCGAACAAGGAGGCGGCGCCGAAGGTGAAGGCGGCTCACCATGAGAAGGAGCAGGACCGCCTGCTTCGCATGCTGTCGGGCAAAAGGTGCAGCTGCGACTCCGACATAACGGATGGCTCCACCTCCAGCTCTGACAACGACATACCTCCGTACGCTGAAGCCTACATGGAGGAAGGGCACAGCCGCGTCGACGACCGAAAGGGGAAGGGAACGGCGATTTCCTCTGCCCTTCCCCGTTTTATTTATGTTTTATCTATGTTCTAAGTATTTGTAGTATGAATTAATACTATGCTTGGATGAACTATGTGTTTTTGTTTAGCGATGCAATGATGATCTGGCTAGTTGATCGTGTTTATACTTTATATGCAGCGTTGCATGGGTTGGATGAGTTTGAGATTTCACATATGAGGGGTGAATGTGTGGAAGCCAACATATAAGGCATGTCCGGTCAGTGCCCGCTCATGCGTCCGGGGCGGACTTTGTGGGGCCGGGTTTGCCAAATCCGGCTGTACATGCTCTAAAAAGATAAATTTACTCGAGAATAAATAAATAAAACTGAAGAAGTAAACCATTAGTTTACACATCGACCTGCAGAGAAACACTGGATGACAAGAATATGTTAGACATTTCACCCGCAAGAAACCATTAGTTTACACATGAGTTCACTTTCTCTGCCGACCCTTCATAGTCTCCTGTCGAGATCGTGGAACAGGGCGAACGCCGGTGTGGAGGAGCAGATCATCCGCGTCGCGGCGAGAGTGCGCACCACAAGATTGAGGCGTCCGAGCCGGTACACCTTCATTCTCTCTTCAGCAAGGCAGGATGCTGACCTCGGTGGCGCCGCTCTGGTCGGGTGCTCGGATGGTGTTCGATGAAATGACCCTGAGGCCACAGCCGACGCTGTGAGCCTGCTGGCCTGCAGCGCCTCCACCGAGGTCAGCGTACGTTTCCCCATGTTGTAAGAATGCTGCGGCTAATTTGTTGTTCTTTCATTGGTTCTCTTCTGGTTAGATACGGCTAGAAACTCCGCCATGTTAGCAAATAGCAACACCAGCCTTCAAGTCTTGCGGTGCCCTTTCTAGTTCCGGGTTGAAAGCCTTGTGTGCTGCAGCTGCACTACTAATGATTTTGCGAGAACGTTTGTTAGGAGTGGAAACAGATAGTGTGGACGAGTCACGTACCAATTCCTTATGTTTCCTGTACTTGATGCTGTCAAGCACAGGGTGACCCTGGTACATTGCTGCTGCCAGCATCTTCAGCTGTATGAGCATACACGATTTGGTGATGTACCGTGAGTCCGCCTCCTCATGACCATGCCAACTCTCGGCAAGAGCTGTTGCAGCCTCTCCGTCTTCTCTTCTCCTCCAAGCTCTCGTGATCTGCGTACTTGTTGATCAGGGAAGAGATGAGACGGTTCGTGAGATCACCCGCGACAGTGGATATGGCAAGATCCATCTTGAGATGTTCTTAGCTAGGTGTGGTGTATGAGGGCAAGATGCAGTGTCATTCATATACTGTATGCCACTGATATTCCGGACAGTAAACTCCCCTGGTCAGCTTCGGTGTCTCACGTTCACAGAACCTCTTCTGTAGTGAACAAAGGATTATAGCTAAAAGAAGAACTATGACATGCGTAGGAACTTTCTTTTTTCCTGTATTAAAAGAACGACTATGACAGGAACCTGTTTTATAGTGAGAGGTGAGCGGATATTCTTCTTGCTGTCTGAACAAAGGAAGCTGTATTAAAACTTTAAAAGTTTGCTGGACAAGGAGTTCCCCAGTTTGTCTCTACTACAGAGTACAGACTTGTTGAGCAAAGCGAAGACTCGAACTAATTCACCATGATTTTTCCGTGGCGCATGAAAATATCAGATGAGGCGCCCTTATAGGAGCCAGGATTACTCTCTATCCGTGTGGAATTGTGTACCCAAGCTATAGTGGAGTAATTCACACCACAACTGGCGTGCCCTTTCCCTGTCGGCAATGAAAAGTCACTCTGTGTGCAAGGGCAGCACATAACCAGCACTCTGCAATGTCCACCGCCTCCTGCCCTCTCTTGGACTCCCTAGTTATTAGCACCCCTTTGATCTGAGGAACTGAAGATGGAGCTTGCCATATCTGCAGTAGCTGGTGAACTCATGAGCCGATTCGTCTCCTTCGTCGCCGACAGGTACCTCCACTCTAGCCGCTCGGCACAGTCGGAAGAGAAGCAGCTGAAGAAGCTGCAGCGGCTGCTCCTGCGAGCCCGCACGGTCGTCCAGGAGGCAGATGGCCGATACATCACCAACCCCGGGATGCTGGCGCAGCTCAGCATGCTCACGGACGCCATGTACCGAGGCTACTGGGCACTAGGGGCCTTCCGGTACATGTCACTCGAAGAGACAGAGACTACTCCCATGGAGGAGGGGGGAGTTCGCAACTCATCTCCTCCCAAATGTCTCCGCACGGTTCATGGCAGCGCTAAGAAGAACAAGTCGATGTACCTTGTCGACTTGCAAGGCGAGGTGGAGAGCTTGGAGGATGTCATCACCGGCATGATGGAGTTTGTTGTTCTCTTGGGCGGATGCGATCGTATGCTGCGTAGGCCGTACGACTCGTACCTTTACAGCGACAACATCATGTTCGGACGCTACGCTGAGAAGCAGAAGCTCCTGAACTTTGTGCTGCAGCACCACGGCTCTCCTGGTGGCTCTCCGGCTGTTCTACCGGTCATCGGTGGTCCAGTGGTCGGGAAGAGGACCCTGGTCGCCCATGTATGCAAGGACGAGAGGGTCAGTTCACACTTCTCTTCAATTTTGCACCTGAATGGAGATTCCTTCTGTAGAATCGCAGACCATGGTGGTATCATGTCAGGAAAGATACTGGCGGTTGTCGAGCTTGTTGCAGACGTTGACGGGGAGGATTGGGCTAAATTCCGTTCAACTATAGCAACAAGCATGGGCAATGGAAGCAAGGTGATCATTATCAGCCGGCTTAAAAGTTCAGAGCGACTTGGAACCGTTGAGCCAATCTTCCTCAACAGTCTATCGTACGAGGAGTTCAGTTACCTCTTCAAGACACTCGCGTTTGGGAGTGCGGACCCGGCGCAGTACCCACGGCTAACGCGGATAGCAGATGAATTTGCCAGAGAGTTGCGGTCGGAGTGGTCGCTCGTTGCCACGAATATCTTGGCAGACGTGATGAGGAGGAACCTGAGCGTCCATTTCTGGCTCCGTGTGCTGAGCAAGCTGAGAAGGCTAGTCGAGAGGAACTTCTCCATGTTCGGAGAGCACCCGAAGGACCTCCTGCAGAGACGCCACCAGGTAGATGTGACCGACTTTGTCTTGCATCCTGGTGCTCCTCCTCTCCGCGTCTTGCCTTCCCGTGCTCGTGGCAGCAGCGGCACTGAGGTTGCGGCGGAGAGGGAAGCACTGCCGAGGGTGAGGCTTGGGGATCTGGTGATGGATCCCGGGCTTCGGCCACAAGGGGATTTTAACGTGGTTTCGTGGGAATCAAGGATGCCGCCTTACACTTCATTTGTTCATTTTGTTCCAAATGGAGATGGTGCTGCAGGTGTGGTAGAACAGAGTACTCCTCTGTCTGGGAAGAAGCGTCCAGCATTGTCTTTGTAAGGGCTTTTGATTTCAACGATTTCTACATAGATTTTGTAGAGTTGAAAGATCTAGTACTCCCTCAGTTCATAAATATATAGTAAAATTTAGATATTGATAAGGGCATTTGGTTGGATGAGGCAACCTCTCCAGATGTAGTTTTATGCCCTTGTATTTCCATTTCTTACAACCAAAGAAGAGGCACAGTCCTGGGGATATGGTCTGAGGCACAGTTCGTGTGGTTGTTGAGCCGGATCCTTTTTATTTGTTCTCTCTCGAACTTGTAAAACCTAAAGGGGTTTGGTTTGCTAAAGCCGGGCATATGCATGCCTCTTTTTCTTAAAAAAATACATTTTCTATGGTACAAGAAAAGATCAACGTAGAATTGGAGGGATTATTGGAGCGTCTTCAAATGAAAGTCAAATGTATTAATTCATTCTATTTTATAAAAAACTTCTGTTTTAATTAATTAATCAATTTGATTTTATTTCTGTTTTTGTTTCGGATTACAGAAATTAGGTTGGGTTTGTGCAAACTGAAGTTTGTTTCCACCATTGGATGCTAATCCGATGGAAAAGGAAAAAAAGTTTCTGAACCGGGTTACAGTCGTCTGAGGCATAGTCGCCTCGCCCCTAATTTTGGCAGCTGCAAGTAATTTCCAGCGGCTCTGTTTTGTCTCTGCGCCATGCCATCATTGCCACACCTCTCTGTCCAGGAAGAACATCGCCACACCGCGATTTTCACTATACAGTGCGTCACAGCTCAAGCCCTCGCTCAAATTTCTTCATGGTTACTCTCCTCTGAAGTTCGTCACTTACTCTCTTCTCCACGAGGCCAGCATGCTGGGGAGAAGGTGGGGCCGCACTGGTGCCCGAAAATTGTTCGACGAAATGGCTGTGAGGCCAACACGGATCCTCAGCAGCGCCGACGACGCGAGCGAGCCAGTCTCCCGCGCCAACACTGTTGCCCAGCCCAGGTGTTGTTCGACGAAATGGCCTGTGGCCAAGACTGGTTCCCGGGACAGCCGACGATGTGAGCAAGCCAGCCTCCCGCGCCAATCAGGTCAGCGGTGCTGTTCCTCATCTTGGAAGAATGCTGCAAGAAATTTCAATGCTTGTGTTGGTTCCCGTGCCAATCAGGAACCTGTTTTATAGTGACAGGTGAGCGGATATTTTCCTGCTGTGCGAACAAATTTTCTAGTCAACATTGTGAGCCTACGGCTGCTGCTCCATCACAGTTAAAAGGCGACTATGACATGGGAGGAAACTTTCTAGTCAAGATCCTGAGCTTTCAGCTAGCTGGATGCAATTCGTCAAGGTCCTATCCATACTGCGGACTGCATTTTGAAGGTAATACATTCAATTGATGCTATCTTTATTTCCAGCTTACTTAGTTCCTTTTGAAGGCGCGTCGAGAAAAAGGAGAGTAATCTCACTTCCTTTTATTTCCAACTTAGTTTCTTGCCCTTTCTTCTTACCACTAGTTATTAGCAAAGGCAATGAAATTTTGTTGCCTGACTTAGTTGGTAATTAAGGGCATTTGGTTGACTGAGGCAACCTTTGGGGATAGACTTTTGTGCCCTTGTATTTTCATTTATTATACCTATTTTATTTAATCCAAATTACCATAACGAGCCTCCCTGAAGAGAGAATAACATGTCTTGCACAAGTATGACACTCCTCATTAGGCTCATCAATCACAAAAGTTTGCTGGACAAGGATTTCCCCAGTTCGTCCACACAAAAGTTTGCTGAGCAAAGCGAAAACTCGAATCCACCATCATCTTTCCGTGGCGCATGAAAGGTGCCCTTCCAGGAGTCAGGACTAGTCTATATCCACGTGGAATCATATCCACGAGTTATGCGTGGATTAATTCACACCACAAATGGCAATGAAAAGTCTCTGTATGTGTCCTAAAAAAATGTCTCTCTATAGGTGCAACACCCCCAACCATTGATGTGCAGGGCAATTTATACCCAGGAGTCTGCAATTTCCACCTGCTTCCTGCCCTCTCTTGGACCACCCCTCCCCCCCCCCCCCCTCCTTGTTAATTAACACCTTCCCATTGGAGGATTTGAAGATGGAGCTTGCCATATCTGCAGCAGCAGGTGAACTTATGAGCCGATTCATCTCCTTCCTTGCCAACAAGTACCACTCGAGCCACGAACACTCGGAAGAGAAGCAGCTGAAGAGGCTGCAGCAGCTGCTCCTGAGAGCTCGCACGGTCATCGAGGAGGCAGACGGACGGTACATCACCAACTCCGGGATGCTGGTGCAGCTCAGTATGCTTGCGGACGCCATGTACCGAGGCTACTGGGCACTAGGTGCGTCCAGGTACATCTCACTCGAAGAGTCCATTGAGGAGGAGGGGGAGGTTTGCAATCCATCTGCTCCCAAACGTTTTCGCATGGTTCATGGAAGTGCTAGAAAGAACAAGGCCACATACCCCGTCGACTTGCAGGGCGCGCTGGAGAGCTTGGAGGATGTAGTCGCTGGCATGACGGAGTTTGTTGTTCTTTTGGGTGGATGCGACCGTATGCTGCGTCGACCATACGATGCGTATCTATACCACGACAACATCATGTTCGGACGTCACACCGAGAAGCAAAAGCTCCTGAACTTCATGTTGCTGCACAACTCTCCTGGTGGTGGTGCACCGGCTGTCCTTCCGATCATCGGTGCTTCTGAAGTCGGGAAGAGGACTCTGGTTGCCCATGTATGCAAGGACGAGAGGTTCAGCTCACACTTCTCTTCAGTTCGGTACCTGAGTGGAAATTCCTTCAGTAGAATCGCAGACCATGGTAGTATCATATCAGGGAAGACACTAGTAGTTGTTGAGCTTGTCTCAGATGTGGAGGAGGAGTATTGGGCCAAGTTCTGCTCATTCGTGGCGAGCATGGACAGTGGAAACAAGGTGATCATCATCAGCCGGCTTAAAAGTACAGAGCGACTTGGAACAGTGGAGCCAATCTTCCTCAACACCCTCTCATACGAGGAGTTCAGCTACCTATTCAAGACACTCGCATTCGGGAGCGCAAATCCGGTACAGTACCCGCGGTTAGCGTGGATAGCAGACAAGTTGGCCAGGGAATTCCATTCGGAATGGTCCCTCACCGCTGCGAACATATTCGCAGACTTAATGAGAAGGAATCTGAACGTTTGTTTCTGGGTCGGCATGCTGAGCAGGCTGAGAAGGGTCGTTGAGAGGAACCTCTCCATGTTTGGGGAGCACCCGAGGTTCCTCGTTCAGAGATACCACCAGATAGATCTTAGGGACTTCGTCTTGCATCCCGCCGCTTCTCCGCTCCGCGTCGTGCCTTCCTACACCAGTGGCAGCAGCCGCACTGAGGTTACAACGGAAAGGGAATCGCTACCAAGGGTGAGGCTTGGGGATCTAGTGATGGATCCTGGAGTTCGGCCGCAGGGGGATTTCAATGTGGTTGCATGGGAATCAAGATTGCCGCCTTACACCTCGTTTGTTCATTTCGTTCCAAATAGAGATGGTGCTCCAGGTGTGGTGGAACAGAGTACTCCCCTGTCTTGGAGGAAGCGTGCAGCGGCGCCTTTGTAAGGCCTTTTGATTCGGATGATTTCTACACGGATTTCGAAGAGTTGGAATCTCAAGTATTTGCTCAGTTTACAAATAGATAATTTAAGTATTTACATGGTCTTCAATACATATCTTTTAATCATGGAAACCTTCTAGGAAGTCATGTATTTATGAACTGTATTTTGTGTGTGTAAGATGTTTAATTTGTAGGATTTTCTCTTAGGGGTTTTATCTAAAGAACCATTTGTATTGCATAACATAGGAAGTTTTTCAATGACCTAAACCTCTTGGAAAAATTTGTTCTTTTGGTGCACTCGATTTTTCATCAACCATTGTACTGTGTGTCACTTCCTCTGTCTCCAGTAAGGCAAGATGCTGGGGGGAAGGTGGGGGCGGCTCTGGTGCCCGAATGGTATTCTAAGAAATGATCGTGAGACCGCCCAACACCTTGGGAGAGCTGTATGAGCATGCAGGAGTTGGTGATGTATCGCAAGTCCGCCTCCTCAACGACCATGCCGACTCTCAGCAAGAGTTGTTGTAGCCTCTCCACCTTCTCCTCCGAGCATACGTGATCCGTATACTTGCTCATCAGAAAAGAGATGATTCGATTAGCCAGGTCGCCTGTGATAGCTGATATGGCAAGATCCATCTTTAGATGCTCTAAGCTAGGTGGTGTATGAGTGCAAAAAGATGCAGTTTATACAGACATATGGTACAAGTCATTGATATACTCTACAGAGTATATGCCACCAATATTCCGGTCAATAAACTCGACTGGTGCCCTGGTCAGCTACAGTATCTCACGTTCACTTTCTAGTCAACCTCCTGAGCCTACGGCAGCTGCTCCATCACAGTTCAAAGAACGACGACTATGATATGCGAGGAAACTTTCTAGTCAAATCCTGAGCTTTCAGCAAGCTAGATGCAATTCGTGAAGGTGTTCTTTGCCATACTTGGTTTTCTAGACTGCCGTCTGCCTAAGGTAATACATTCAATTGTCAATATCTTCATTTCCAACTTGCTTAATTATTTTCATTTGAAGACGCGTCGAGGAGAAAAGAGTAAATCCCACTTCCTTCTATCTTCTACTCCCTTCCATTCCTAAATATAAGTCTTTTTAGAGATTCCACTATGGACTACATACGGATGTATATAGACATATTTTAAAGTGTAGATTCACTTATTGGAATCTCTAAAAGACTCATATTTAGGAACGGAGGGAGTACTAGTTAGGACCTGTGACATTGTTTACGCCATCTGAAAAAGCTTTCCCTTTGTTACCAGTAGTAGTCTAGTACTTGTGTACTACTATTAGTAAAAGGCCATAATTTTTTTATCACCTGACTTGGTTATTAGTTGGTATAATTATGGGCATTTGGTTAGCTGAGGTAAATATTTCCTGATGAACTTTTATGCCCTTGTATTTCTATTTCCTATACCTATTTTATGCAGGCCATATTTGCCATAACAAGCCTTCCTGAAGAGAGAAGAAGAATAGACAAGTATGACCCTTCTCCTTGTGCTTATGGATGGCAGCTGTTACACCGAAAAAGTTTGCTGGACTGACTTGCTGAGCAAAGCAAGGACTCCAAAGTCAACATGATTTTTCCATGGTGTATGAAAAGATCAGCTGATGTGCACTTCCAGGGCCACTCTAGATAATTGTGGAATCTTATTTCTTGACAGGATGGAGGTGGAGTAGTCCATTACCTAACTGATATTTTTCAGCACCTACGGCCATCCACATACAGAACAACAAACACCACCAGCCTGCAATTATTTCCACCGCCTCCTCCTGCCCTTGTTCGATCCCCTGGTTAATTTAGCACCCTTCGATCGGAGGAACTGAAGATGGAGCTTGCCGTAGCTGCAGGCTTGGAAGGGCACAGCTCAGCTGTTTTTTGCCACAACAAGCCTTCCTGAAAAGAGAGGAGCATTGTCAAGGAAAGTTGCTGAGCAAGGCAAATGACTCCCAAGTCACCATCATCTTTCCACGGTGCATGAAAAGAACAGCTGAGCTGCCCTTTCCTTTCACAGGCTAGAGGCTGGAGGTGGAGTGGTTCACAACGCAACCGGTGATAGATAAGTTTCAGCACGTGTCCCTCCCTTTCCTGTTGGCAATACAAAATCACTCTTTGCAAGTCCGGATATTGACGTCCGGGACAGCAAACACCAGCAGCGCGCAATTTCCACCAGCCTCCTGCCCTCTGCTCTGTTGGATTCCTGGTTAGTTAGTACTCTTTGCTTGCAGGAACTCAAGATGGAGCTTGCCATATCTGCAGTGACAGGTGAACTCGTGAGCCGATTCGTCTCCTACCTCGCCGACAGGTACCACTCGAGCCGCCGTCCACAGTCGGGAGAGAAGCAGCTGAAGAAGCTGCAACAGCTGCTCCTGAGAGCTCGCACGGTTGTCGAGGAGGCGGATGGGCGATACATAACCAACTCCGGGATGCTGGCGCAGCTCACCATGCTTGCGGACGCCATGTACCGAGGCTACTGGGCACTAGGTGCGTCCAACTACATCTCACTGGAAGAGACCACTACTATGGGGGAGGAGGAGGGGGAGGATCTCAAACCATCTCCTCTCAAACGCCTTCGCACGGTTCATAGTATTGCTAGAAAGAACAGGGCCGTGCACCTTCTAGAGCTGCAAGGCACGTTAGAGAGCTTGGAGGATGTCGTCGCCGGCATGATGGAGTTTATCGTTCTCTTGGGCGGATGCGACCGTATGTTGCGCCGACCGTACGACGAGTACCTTTTCAGTGACAAGATCATGTTCGGACGCCACGCCGAGAAGCAGAAGCTCCTGAACTTCATGCTGCAGCACGGCCCTCCTGGCGGTGTGCCGGCTGTTCTCCCGATCATCGGCGCTCCAGTGGTCGGAAAGAGGACTCTGGTCGCCCATGTATGCAAGGACGAGAGGGTCCGCTCACACTTCTCTTCGATTCTGCATCTGAATGGAGATTCCTTGGATAGAATCGCAGAACATGGTGGTCTCATGCCAGGAAATATACTGGTGGTTGTCGAGCTTGTTTCAGACGTCCACGAGGAGGATTGGGCCAAGTTCTGTTCAACAGTAGCAACAAGCATGGATAATGAAAGCAAGGTGATCATCATCAGCTGCCTTCAAAATTCAGAGCGACTCGGATCCGTTGAGCCAATCTTCCTCAAAACCCTGTCATACGAGGAGTTCAGCTATCTCTTCAAGGCACTCGCATTCGGGAGCGCGAACCCGGCGCAGCACCCACGGTTAGCGCGGATAGCAGACGAGCTGGCCAGGAAATTCCAATCCGAATGGTCAATCGGCACTGCAAATCTGTTTGCAGACATCATGAGGAGGAACCTCAGCGTCCATTTCTGGCTCTGCATCCTGAGCAGGCTGAGAAGGGTAGTCGAGAGGAACCTATCCCTGTTTGGGGAGCACCCGAAGCTCCTCGCCCAGAGACGCCACCAGATAGACATTACTGACTTGGTCTTGCATCCCATGGATTGTCCACTCCGGGTCGTGGCTACCTGTACCAGTGGAAGCAGCCGCACTGAAGTTACGGTGGAAGGGGAATTGCTACCGAGGGTGAGGTTTGGAGATCTGGTGATGGATCCTGGAGTTAGACCACAAGGGGATTTCAATGTGGTTACTTGGGAATCAAGATTGCCACCTTACACCTCGTTTGTTCATTTCGCTACAAGTGGAAATGGTGCTCCAGGTGTGGCACAACAGAGTACTCCCCTGTCTGGGAGAAAGCGTGCAGCGGTGCCTTTGTAAGGCCTTTTGATTCGGACGATTTCTATGGGGATTTTGTAGAGTTGGAATCTTAAGTATCCGCTCAGTTTATAAAGAGATAATTCAAATATTGACATGGTCTTCAATACATATTTTTAAAGTTGTAATGACACCATTTTCACTCGACCAATCTAAATAATTTTGGATATATTTGTAGTCAAAGTTAATATTGAATGCAAGCCTTCTAGGAAGTCATGTATTTACGAACTGTACTTTGTGTGTGTAAGATGTTTGATTTGTAGGATTGTATCCCATAGGAATTTTATCCAAAGAATCATTTGTATTGTACAGTATTACATAGGAAGTTTTTCAGTATTACATAGTTGAACCTCTTGGAAAGAGTTTTTTTTTATCTACTCGATTTTTCATTGACCATTTGTACTGTGTGTCACCTCCCCTGTCTCCAGTAAGGCAGGATGCTGCGGGAAGGCAGTGCAGCTCTGGTGCCCGGATGGTATATGATGAAATGACCATCTCTGACGTTGTGAGGCCGTCAACACCAACACCGAGATCAGCGTACGGTTCCCCATCTTGTAAGAATGCTGCGAGTAATTTTTGGTTATTGCGTTGCTTCCCTCTGCTGGTTAGATACGACTAGATACTGGCCATTAGCATTTCCATTTCTTATACCCATTTTATGCAGGCTGCCACAACAAGCCTTCCTTAAAAGAGAAGAAGGTGGTCTGATGGTCTAGATATATTATGACCCGCCTTCAATTCACATGCTTCACTGGATGCACAACTCCTAAGGTCTCACAAAATAGTACTGAAATACATTTGTTACATAAAACTTAGGCAAATAGACCTGGGTGCTTCTTCCCTGACAATGATGTTTCAGGCTTATCATGGACGCAACTCAAAGCAGCGTGCACCAAGTGAATAAAAGAAGTGTAAGGAGGTAGCTTTGATTCCCATGAAATTAGCCTAAAATCTCCTTTGGGTAAGACAAGGTGACCTGCTGCTGATATTAGGTCCCCAAACATAATCCTAGGTAGACCCTCCTCTAGAACATTAGCCAAACCACTAGCAGAGTCCACACGGCGTGATGGAGCAGCAGGACATAAATGTAGCGGCCGATTAGGTGCACTGGGTGACCAGGGCAGAAAAGCACCTGTAGATGGGCGCCAAACAAGAGATGTTCTTCTTGACAGAATCTCTGACACCCTTCAACCTGTACAGCCAGATGACTGACCCTCCCAACACCGTGGCGAACTCTTCCACCATCGCTCCTAACCATGGGTAGTCTGCTGGGTTCGTACTTCCGAATGCGAGTGTCTTGAACAGGTACACATGTACTCATCGAATGCCAGGGAGTTCAGAGAAACAGGTTTGATAGTTCGAAACTTCTCCAAGCCTGCGCTTCGACCCAAGATTATCACTTTACTTCCTCTGTCCATCTTCATAATTAACTGATAGAACGTTGTCCAGTCATCTTCATCTACATCTGAAACAAACTCAACAACTACTAATATCCTCCCTGGCAGTCGTTCATGGTATGTCATTTTGGAAAGATCATCTCCATTCAGGTGCAAAATCATAGAAAAGTGAGAATGCACTCTCTCAACATTGCATACATGGGCGACAAGAGTTTTATTCCCAACTCCAGCATCACCAATGATTGGAAGCACGGCCAAAGAACCTGGGGTGTTGTGGTGCAGCAAGAACCTGATGATCTGCTGCTTCTCGACATGGCGGCCAAACATGAAGTTGTCGACGTAAAGATATGCATCATAGGGTCTACGGGAGATGCGCTCGCATCCGCCCAAAAGGACGACAAACTCCGCCATGTTAGCAACACCAGCCTCTAGGTTTTGCAGAGCACTTATTAGCCCTGAGCTGAAAACCTTGTGTGATGCACTACTGACGATTTTGCGAGTACGTTTGTTAGGAGTGGAAATAGATAGTGCCGATGAGTCACATACCAATTCCTTATGTTTCCTGTACTTGATGGTATCAAGCACATGGTGGCCTTGGTACATGGCTGTGCCACCAGCGTCTTCAGCTGTACGAGCATGCAGGAGTTGGTGATGTATCGTGAGTCCGCCTCCTTGATGACCAAGCCGACTCTCGGCAAGAGTTGTTGTAGCCTCTCCACCTTCTCCTCCGAGCATACGTAATCCATATATTTGCTCATCAGAAAAGAGATGATTCGATTAGCCAGATCACCTGTGATAGCTTATATGGCAAGGTCCATCTTTAGATGCTCTAAGCTAGGCGGTGTATGAGTGCAAAAAGATGCAGTTTATACAGACTTATGGTACAAGTCATTGATAATACTCTATCGGAGTATATGCCACCAATATTCTGGTCAATACTGGTCAGCTACAGTGTCTCACGTTCACTTTCTAGTCAACCTCCTGAGCCTACGGCAGCTGCTCCATCACAGTTAAAAGAACGACAATGATATGCAAGCAAACTTTCTAGTCAAGATCCTGAGCTTTCAGCAAGGTAGATGCAATTCGTCAAGGTGTTCTTTGCCATACTTGGTTTTCTAGATTGCCGTGTGCCTAAAGTAATACATTCAATTGTCAATATCTTCATTTCTAACTTGCTTAATTAGTTTCATTTGAAGACGCGTCGAGGAGAAAAGAGTAAATTCCACTTCCTTCTATCTTCTACTCCCTTCTGTTCCAAAATATACGTCTTTTTAGAGATTCCACTATATATGGACTACATACGAATGTATATAGACATATTTTAGAGTGTAGATTCACTGATTGTGCTCCGTATGTAGTCCCTTATTGGAATCTCTAAAAAGACTTATATTTAGGAACGGAGGGAGTACTAGATAGGACCTGTGACATTGTTTACCCCATCTGGAAAAGCTTGGCCTTTGTTTTTTGGTTTTTTGACGCGTCAACGGCGGGTTTAGGCCTGCCTGAACTTTATTACCAACCGAAGAGCCCAGAACATAGTTCAGAGTTACATTGAGGGAGAGGTGGGATTACAGGGGAAGAGTACAAAAGATTGAAGAAGCTATAATCTTTCAGCCAAGTGGGTCAACATACCAGACCAAGCTTGCCCTTTGTTACCACTAGTAGTCTAGGACTTGTGTACTACTATTAGTAAAGGCCATAATTTTTTTGTCACCTGACTTGGTTATTAGTTAGTAATGAAGGGCATTTGGTTAGCTGAGGTAAATCTTTCCTGATGGACTTTTATGCCCTTGTATTTCTATTTCCTATACCTATTTATGCAGGCCATATTGCCATAACAAACCTTCTTGAAGAGAGAAGAAGAATAGACAAGTATGACCCTTCTCCTTGTGCTCATGGATGGCAGGTGGCAGCTGTTCCATCGCAGAAGTTCCCCAGTTAGTCCATACTACCGACTTGCTGAGCAAAGCGAAGACTCCAAGTCACCATGATTTTTCCACGGTGTATGAAAATATCACCGTGGAATGTTATTTCTTCACAGGCTGGAGGTGGAGTAGTCCATTTACCTAACTGATATTTTTCAGCACCTACGGCCATCGACATACAGAATAGCAAACACCACTAGCCTGCAATTATTTCGACCGCCTCCTCCTTCCCTCTGTTCGATTCCCTTAGCACCCTTCGATCGGAGGAACTGCAGATGGAGCTTGTTGTATCTGCAGTAGCAGGTGAACTCATGAACCGATTTGTCTCCTTCCTTGCCAACAGGTACCTCCACTCTAACCGCCAGGCACAGTCGGAAGAGAAACAGCTGAAGAAGCTGCAGCAGCTGCTCCTGAGGGCTCGCATGGTTGTCGGGGAGGCGGATGGGCGGTACATCACCAACTTCGGGATGCTGGCGCAGCTCAGCATCCTCACAGACGCCATGTACCGAGGCTACTGGGCACTAGGGGCGTTCCAGTATATGTCACTCGAAGAGTCCTTGGAGGAGGGGGAGGTTCGCAACCCATCTCCCAAACGTTTTTGCATTGTTCATGGCAGTGCTAGGAAGAACAAGGCGGCATACCCCGTCGACTTGCAGGGTGCGTTGGAGAGCATGGAAGATGTAGTCGCGGGCATGATGGAGTTTGTTGTTCTTTTGGGTGGATGCGACCCTATGCTGCGTCGGCCATATGACGCCTACCTTTACAGTGACAACATCATGTTCGGACGCCACGCCGAGAAGCAGAAGCTCCTGAACTTCATGCTGCAGCACGGCCCTCCCGGCGGTGTGCCGGCTGTTCTCCCGATCATCGGCGCTCCAATGGTCGGAAAGAGGACTCTGGTCGCCCATGTATGCAAGGACGAGAGGGTCCGCTCACACTTCTCTTCGATTCTGCATCTGAATGGAGATTCCTTGGGTAGAATCGCAGAACATGGTGGTCTCATGCCAGGAAATATACTGGTGGTTGTCGAGCTTGTTTCAGACGTACACGAGGAGGATTGGGCCAAGTTCTATTCAGCAGTAGCAACAAGCATGGATAATGGAAGCAAGGTGATCATCATCAGCCACCTTAAAAATTCAGACCGACTCGGAACCGTTGAGCCAATCTTCCTCAAAACCCTGTCATACGAGGAGTTCAGCTACCTATTCAAGACACTAGCATTCGGGAGCGCGAACCCGGCACAGCACCCACGGTTAGCGCGGATAGCAGACGAGCTGGCCAGGGAATTCCAGTTGGAATGGTCAATCGCTACTGCGAATCTGTTTGCGGACGTGATGAGGAGGAACCTTAGCTACAATCTCTGGTTCTGCATGCTGAGCAGGCTGAGAAGGGTAGTCGAGAGGAACTTATCCCTGTTTGGGGAGCACCCGAAGCTCCTCGCCCAGAGACGCCACCAGGTAGATATTACTGACTTGGTCTTGCATCCCATGGATTCTCCACTCCGTGTCGTGCCTTCCGGCACCAGGGGCAGCAGCCGCCCTGAAGTCACTGCAGAAAGGGAATCGCTACCGAGGGTGATGCTAAGAGATCTGATGATGGATCCTGGAGTTAGGCCACAAGGGGATTTCAATGTGGTTTCGTGGGAATCAAGGTTGCCACCTTATACCTCATTTGTTCATTTCGCTCCAAATGGAAATGGTGCTCAAGGTGTGGTGGAACAGAGTACTCCCCTGTCTGGGAGGAAGCGTCCAGCGGTGCCTTAGCAAGGCCTTTTGATTCCGACGATTTCTACGAGGATTTTTTATAGTTGGAATCTCAAGAGCTCGCTCAGTTTATAATAAAGATATGCAATTTATATGTTGACATGGTCTCCGGATGTATCTTTAATCATGGAATGTTATATTTTATTATTTTTTGAAAGATTCAATGATACCATTTTCACTCGATCAATCTAAATAATTTTGGATATATTTGGAGGCAAAAGTTAGAAAATACTAGATGCAAGCCTTCTGTGAAGTCATGTATTTAGGAACTGTATTATTTGTGTGTAAGATGTTTGATTTGTAGGATTGAATCTTATAGGAATTTTACCCAAATAAACATTTGTATTGCATTTCATACGAAGTTTTTCATTAGGACACAATAACGTCCTATCGGTCGGACGTTAAGCAACAGATCCGCACGATTCCTCCCTCATGCATGCATTAGCTTCATCTTATTTATTTTTTCTGTGTGTGTCCATTGTCCACTAGCAGTTAATAAGCAGTTACTAATCATATAGATGCAGAAGAAACAAAATTGATGATGTTATCAAAGATTCTTTCCAATGCGTAAATTCAAAATATTTTAGAGCTCAAACCGTCGCTCCGATTGAAAAACTGTTTTCACATAAAAGATTCGTAGCGATGACATCTTCGAAATCCCATGTTGATATGTTTCGATGACTTTTTTGGGGGTCAAAAGTTACCACTTGTTCTACACAAGTTATCATGCCTATGGTGCATAACTTATCATGTTGTTTACATAGTAATCATCGGGGCATAAAAAAGTTCTTCCAACCTTCTATTCACAAGCACATGCGTGCATGCATTAGACAGAAAAAAGTTAATGTCATCCTAGTTCTCCTTGTTCGAAACTTCAAAATGCTTTATAGCTCAAATCAATCGTCGGTCCAATTGCAAAGTTGATTTCACATAAAATATCTATCGCGGCGAGATCTTCGAAACTAGATCTCATGTTGATATGTTTTGACGACTTTATTCGTGCAAATAGTTATCAGACCCAGGCTAAGTAAGTTATCAGCTCTGCTGTGTGTCTATTATCATGCTATTTACACATGAGTTACCGTGGTACATTTTTATCAACTATTTTTTTCGGGACAAAGATATGCGGTGTTTGTGCGTGAGTTACCATGCCCGCGGTGTATCGTGCTATTTACGCATAACCTACGAAAATTAACCAAGCTGATAACTATAGTACATCTAGCCCGATAATTGCATAGTAACCATGTTGATAACTATAGTAGATATTGCCCGATAACTATAGTAAATACTGCCCAATAACTATAAAATAACCATGTTGATAATTATAGTACATCTAGCCCGATAACTATAAAATAACCATGTTGGTAACTAGAGCGCATAGTAACTATGTTGTGAGATGGTGCATTTTGGCACTCTTCAAAATTTTGATGCGGGAGAGGATGGGCGTTGAACATTCCCAATATACTCAACTCATCCCGAATCAAGTACACGCTGAAGCATGTTTTCAGAATTGATTGAACATTTTTTTTCTTGATCTAAGATTATTTCTTACGAATCCTCCTCATTGCCTGCTTATGAAAATATAAAAAATTGAATGTTCAATAAAAATTTCTCCCGAGTCAAAGTAACCTCCGTGTTTGCATGTAATTTGTTATGACTACGTCAACTAAATGACATGCGATTTACATCAAAATTACTGCGGGTATGTTTCAACAATTTTGTTTGAATCAACATTTGTGTAGGTACAAAGTATCGTTAAGGTGGATCCTTCGCTCCGTTTTTTAGCAACCAAGATCAAATCTAAATGGCAAAGGAATTTTGTTGTTTGTATAGCATACAATTAAAAAAACTAGTCCAAGTATGCATCAAAGGTTGTGCTAGCTTAGTGGCTAGTGCCTCTTTGTATCACGTACTGGTCCAGAGTTTGAATCCTATTCTCAATGTGATTTTTTGGCTTAAAAAAAGTGCAACAATGAGAGAGAAAATGGGTAACGCCCCAAAATCACTGGTAACCTCCCATTAAACGCCCCTGCTAAAATCGCGGCGACCTCTCACTAAACGTGAAACGTAAAATCGCGGCGACCTCCCACTAAAAGTGAAACGACAACCTCCCCGTAAAACGTGGTCAACGCCTAGCTGTCCCGCCACGCAAATCGCTACCTAAATAATAGCCAAGCGATCACGATCCAACGGCCCCAACATCGTCCGGATCTGTTACAGAAATCCGGACGGCAGGAATATAGCTTTCTCGTTCTGAAAATCTGTTGGCGTGGACGAGCTCGCGCGCTCACTTTATCGTCAGCCGTTCCACCGCATTTAGACACGGGATGTCCGGCGTGATACAGGTGGCTGACAAGAGGATATTTAATGAGCGTACGTTACGGCAAGAGGTGCCGTGAGGACGGATGACGCTGGCCGCCGTTTAAGGTTGACGACCATGTTTCCCACAGGCCCGTTTGTTTACTGTTCTGTATCAATATGTACCCGGCGTTGGTACTTGACAGAGATAATAGCAGCAAACACAAGGTTTGTCCAGTCATACAGGTGAAAACCTAGACTCGCCATAATCTAAACACCCGCGACGCATGCTGGCAAACTGAAACCTAATTTTATTATTCCACACTAACCAATTAACCAACTGATATTAGCTCTAGACTGGAATATAATCCCAGCTTGTCTGATCTAATAGTCGGCCCAAAACATTAGTCATGAAGCCTAGCGCGCTTCGCTGGGTTTGGCTCGTTGCCGATGTCGTTGCTGCTACTTTGGTCGTTGATTCGCAGGCGCTGTCCGTCTGAGTGCTGTTGTCACCGTCGTCGAAGGTATGATCTTCTGGATCATACGTAGCCACCTCTTCCACAGCGGAAAGACGGGATTGGACTTCAGGTTCTTCTTCAACATCTTCGTCTGCCAGTGAGGATCCATCAGCCCTGCCGTGAACTGAAGCCTGTAGGTAAGAGTCAATTTTTTTAGATCTGCAACCATTTCAGTCCAAGGTGGCCGAGTGGGAGATCATCAATGGGAAGAGGATTAGTACGTACCTCAATCAAAGAAGATGCATGGGGGAAAGCTTGATGCTCTGGGTCGACGTCGATGGCGAAATAATCTGAACTTGCAAAGAACCGAAGCTGCTGCTCATGCTGATTTGTGGCTCCAAGGGCGCCTGCAGCAGAGCTCGAAGAGATGCGTAAGAGAGCATCCGCTCGAGCGAGGTTCCCAAATTTTGTTTAGCTACTTTCAGAAGAGCAATTTCCCCCTTATCAATCACATTTAAGGAATGCTCAGAGTGTGGTATACCTTCGTGTCCATTGAGGGGCTGTAGAGTCGTCTTTGTGTGAAGATTGCTGGGAGGTTGGTGCGGACAGGGCCACTCCATCACAAGCGCTGTTCAAATCTAATTGTACGGTGACTGCCGCCTCTCCAGCATCTCCTACGCTGGACTCAGCAGTCACACATACGAGAGTTTTGGTGATTCCGGCGGTCACAAATGGGTCTCCGCAGGCGAGATCCGCAGGGGAAATCTAGGTAAAACAAAGCAGCACAGGAATAAGATGGTGGTCTACGTGGTTCAGATTTCACGGAAGAAAAGAACGGGGGCGGCAAAACTCACCTGTCAGGATCTGACAAGAAATCGATTGAGTATACATTGTTTTTACTTTTCATCGCTGGTGGGGCCAACACGGATCCCACAAACTGACATACACCTATCCGTTTGGTATATGCCGTCTGCGGGACGGACGCAGCTGACAGGGAACGCTCTGTTCCGCGAGCACACACATGTACCAATGGAACATCACACTCAACGCCGTCTGTTGCATGTTAGTTCCTACGCGTCCCTCGCATTAGACCACTGTTTCCGAGCGGACTGGACTTGGTCCCACACGACCGCAGTTAATACAATCAGCAACGCGTCCTGCAATTGTTCGTCCACTTATCAGGAGCGCGCGAGCTCGTCCACATCATCGCCGTTCTCTTTCTCGTTCTCATTAACCTAAACTTCTTGGAAAGAATTCTTTTTCCTAAATACTAGAAAGTGCACGCGCACCATTTAGCTTATCCGAGCGGCCGCTCGCAGACCGTCAGATCTGAGCATCTCTGATGCGCCCTCGTTCCCGTGTCTACCTTATCTTCTTCCCTCTCCACTCTACTTGAAGCCTCGATTCCCAAATCTCTCTCACCTATATCCGATGCAGCTCGGGCTCACAGGCAGCCATCCCTTGAGGCGTCGGGGATCATGTGCGGCAGGTCGTGAGGAGGCGCGAGGCAACGGATCTCACCCACGACCGGCGGCCAGACGCGTGGATGTGCCATGGATGGGCAGCGACGCGACGGGGATCCGATCGTGCGTGGGGTTGGCCCACCGGAGCCATGCCTGTGCAGGTAGTGGAGTGCAGGGCGTGCTGCATGACCGCTTGCGCGTTGTGGTGGAGGCGTTTGGGGTCGTGTAGGCTCGGGCTGAAGACGGTCGGCACGGGTCGGCAGGAGCTTCGTGTGATGAAGTGCAGTGATGGTCGAAGGAGGAGGGCGAGCCGCGTGGGTCGCAGGTGCTCACACACGGCGCTTGGTGGCGAGGCGGCCCGGCCGGAGTGTCCACGAGCAGAGGCTGCAGCTCCCAAGCATGGGTGCACATAGGGCGTGTTTGGTTGCCCGCATTAGGCCCAGTCTGGCCCGTGCGAGAAGAAAGTGGCCCGTTTGGTTGCCTGCGTTCACTGTGTGTCCCGCATCGCACGGAACTTAAAGCATGTCCAGGCCAGGCCCAGGGGAAACGCCCGAATTGGCAGTAGCTCGCGAGCCTGGCTCGGGCGAGGTAGGGGAGGGCGACGCGCTTCTCCCCTCGTGCGAGCAGGGGAGATGGCGCGAGCTCACCCGCATCGCCAAAAATCGGCGGGAGGATTTCGGCTCACCTCCCCGCCGAGTCCACCCCTATTTAGCCCCTCCCTCACCGCCCCAACTCCCGTCATCATTCTCCCTCCGTTCGAGCTTTCCCGCCGACGCGCATTGGCACCGACGAGCAGGTAAGCGGCACATCTTCATCGGCCGGCGTTGATCTTCCACGACCGTCCCCCATCGTCCTCGAGCTGCAGCCATGGCCTCTGTGAGTTGAATCCCCCTTTCTATCTGTTCCTTCTTGCTAGATCTTAGCTGCAGCTAGGGTTTGATCTAGATGCATGGTTGGTTAGTGGTATGATCTGTGAGCTGATATGGTTGATTGTTATGGTGCGGTTGCAATTTGTGGTAGGGCTAGATGTTCAAGCATGTGGTAGGCTAGATTAGTAGTAGAGTTTGAAGTTGAACCTTGTGCTTGTGTTGATTCGTGCTTAGATCTGTGATTTGTAGCTATTGGTGGTCCATTTGTAGCATGATGTTTGTTGTAGATGCATGTTCCTCCTCATAGACTATCCGATATGCTTGGTATGATAGCGATGAAGCATGTGCTTACTATCATAGTGATGAACCATGTACATGTATGCTTCTGCTTTCATGGATTGTCCGGTATGTTGTGTGCTATGCTTACTGTCAATGCGTGCTACGATTGGAGGACATGACCACGCAGACGCAAGATCTTAGTCAGGCCCTTGTCGTGTCCGACAGCCAGTTTGCCCCATCATTTGTCGAGGACTCGCAGCCTATGTCCGAGATGGCACCTGATTCAGAGGTGTTCGCGTCTGATTCCCTCTATGTGCCAGTAGTGCTCGTTGAGCCAACTACTACTGCTACTGCTACTGCCGCTGCACTCAAGCTAGCAGCAGCAAAGGCAAAGAAGGATGGTAGGTCGAACAGCATGAAGTGGCAGCCGTTCATGTTCACGTTCGTGCTGAACAAGATGTGTGAGCTCATCTCTAGTGGAGTTAGGACTGACAAGGGCTTCAAGGAGGTGCACTTGAACACCGTTGTGAAGCAGGTGTTCGAGTTCTGTGGGCAAGAGGTGTCTGCCATCCAGGTGTACTGAAGGAAATATGCCCTACAGGCAATAATAAAGTTATTATTCATTTCCTTATATCATGATAAATGTGTATTATTCATGCTAGAATTATATTAACCGGAAACATGATACATGTGTGAATACATAGACAAAACAATGTGTCACTAGTATGCCTCTACTTGACTAGCTCGTTGAATCAAAGATGGTTAAGTTTCCTAGCCATAGACATGAGTTGTCATTTGATTAACGAGATCACATCATTAGGAGAATGATGTGATTGACTTGACCCATTCCGTTAGCTGAGCATTTGATCGTTTAGTATTCTGCTATTGCTTTCTTCATGACTTATACATGTTCCTATGACTATGGGATTATGCAACTCTCGTTTACCGGAGGAACACTTTGTGTGCTACCAAATGTCACAACGTAACTGGGTGATTATAAAGGTGCTCTACAGGTGTCTTCGAAGATACTTGTTGAGTTGGCGTATTTCGAGATTAGGATTTGTCACTCCGATTGTCGGAGAGGTATCTCTGGGCCCACTCGGTAATACACATCATTCTCCTAATGAGTTAGTTGCGAGATGATGTATTACGGAACGAGTAAAGAGACTTGCTGGTAACGAGATTGAACTAGGTATTGAGATACCGACGATCGAACCTCGGGCAAGTAACATACCGATGACAAAGGGAACAACATATGTTGTTATGCGGTTCGACCGATAAAGATCTTCGTAGAATATGTAGGAGCCAATATAGGCGTCCAGGTTCCACTATTGGTTATTGAACAGAGAGGTGTCTCGGTCATGTCTACATAGTTCTCGAACCCGTAGGGTCCGCACGCTTAAACGTTCGTTGACGATATAGTATTATATGAGTTATGTATGTTGGTGACCGAATGTTGTTCGGAGTCTCGGATGAGATCACAGACATGACGAGGAGCTCTGGAATGGTCCGGAGGTAAAGATTCATATATTGGATGATACGGTTAGGCCAAGGGGTCAGGCCCACGGGGCTATAAGTCCGTGCAAAAGGAGTTTTGCGGAGGCCAGGGGGCCAAACGTCGGAGACCCTGGCGTCTGGCCCTGGGCCAGACGCCGAGGCCCATGGCATCTGGGCCAGACGCCAAGGATTGTGGCGTTTGGTCCTGGAGTCCGAGTGGGACTCTTGCCTTTCGGGCAAAACCGACTTTGAGGAGGCTTTTGCTCCAAGTTTCGACCCGAGGGCTCAACATATAAATAGAGGGGCAGGGCTAGCACCAAAGACACATCAAGAAACACCAAGCCGTGTGCCTGCAACCCTGTCCCCTCTAGTTTATCCTCCGTCATAGTTTCTGTAGTGCTTGGCGAAGCCCTGCGGAAATTGTTCTTCACCAACAACGTCACCACGTCGTCGTGCTGCCGGAACTCATCTACTACTTCGCCCGTCTTGCTGGATCAAGAAGGCGAGGACGTCATCGACCTGAACGTGTGCATAACTCGAAGGTGCCGTGTGTTCGGTACTTGGATCGGCCGGATCATGAAGACGTACGACTACATCAACCGCGTTGATAAACGCTTCCGCTTTCGGTCTACGAGGGTATGTGGACAACACTCTCCCCTCTCATTGCTATGCATCACCATGATCATGTGTTTGCGTAGGAATTTTTTAGAAATTACTACGTTCCCCAACAGTGGCATCCGAGCCAGGTTTTATGCGTAGATGTTATATGCCGGAGGAACACTTTGTGTGCTACCAAACGTCATAACATAACTGGGTGATTATAAAGGAGCTCTACAGGTGTCTCCAAAGGTGCATGTTGGGTTGGCGTATGTCGAGATTAGGATTTGTCACTCCGATTGTCGGAGAGGTATCTCTGGGCCCTCTCGGTAATGCACATCACATAAGCCTTGCAAGCATTGCAACTAATGAGTTAGTTGCGAGATGAGGTATTACGAAACGAGTAAAGAGACTTGCCGGTAACGAGATTGAACTAGGTATTGACATACCGACGATCGAATCTCGGGCAAGTAACATACTGATGACAAAAGGAACAACGTATGTTGTTATGTGGTCTGACCGATAAAGATCTTCGTAGAATATGTAGGAGCCAATATGAGCATCCAGGTTCCGCTATTGGTTATTGACCGAAGACGTGTCTCGGTCATGTCTGCATTGTTCTCGAACCTGTAGGGTCCGCACGCTTAACGTTACGATGATAGTTTCATTATGAGTTTATATATTTTGATGTACCGAAGTTTGTTCGAAGTCCCGAATGTGATCACAGACATGACGAGGAGTCTCGAAATGGTCGAGACATAAAGATTGATATATTGGACGGCTATATTCGGACACCGGGAGTGTTCGGGAGAAGTTTCGGATAAAACCGGAGTACCGGGGGGGTTACCGGAACCCCCCCGGGGGTTAATGGGCCTCATGGGCCCAAAGTGGAGAAGAGGAGGGGCGGCCAGGGCAGGCCGCACGCCCCCTGTCGTGGTTCTAAGTCTGACAGTAAGAATGGGGGGTAAGTATGGAGAGGCAAGATCCTAGCTATGGAGTAGTTGTATGCGCAAGGAGTTTTACGAGTTCGGGCCCTTCTCTGAGGAAGTAACAGCCCTACGTCTCGGAGCCCGGAGGCAGTCGACTGGATTATGTATGTGTGTGTTACAAAGTTCCGAACCCTTGTCCTAGTGGAGGGGGGTGGCTTATATAGAGTTCGCCAGGACCCCAGCCAGCCCACGTTACAAGGAGTTTAATGTACATAAAGAGAGGGGGTTACTGGTAACGCCTGTAATAAAGGACCATGAAGGCCATAAAAGCTACTTATGAGATGACCGTTTGTAGGCAGTGCCTTTAGGTCTTCTTATAGTCGAGTGGCTGTCTTCATGGTCGACTGCTTGTGCTTCTGGTCGAGTACGCTCGTGTCCGTCGACTGGGCTGACCAGGTCGACTGAAATGTTGATACTTCTTAGAATGTCTTTCATTGTAGGAGTCATGTCCTTGATTGGGTACCTCAGGTATGATAAGTTACCCTACCCTAGGTACGTATCCTCGTCATTAGCCCCCGAATGGGTCAGGAGTTAAGTGAGAATGGGGCCGAGCCTATGCTTCCGACTCAACCTCCATGCTTCGGTTGCATCTGTCTTTGGATAAATGGAAGTTACGGTGGGAACCCATTCTTCAGTTGCCTTGATCCATTCAGATGTCCGTCGAGTGGTTTCATATTACCGTCGAATGTGTTTATGTGACGAGTCTCCAGGGAGACTTAAGGAAACGGATCTTTTCGTCTGACAAACCATCCTGTCGATCGCGGATCTTGCGGGATTTGAAAATTGGGAAGCGCTCCGGACGGAGAAAATCGCGCGAATCGGCTGGATAAGGCAAGGGCGCCTTGATCTCCGCGCCACCTTTTTCGCCACGTACCGCGCGTGCGTCCGCTGCGGGATTTGACTGGGGGGTGCAGGCCCACCGATCAGCCACTCGGGTGTGGCCTTATATAAGGTAATGATTCCGATTTTTCACTGTGCGCCCTTGTTCTTCTTCTCCCTTCCTCCGTAAGCCTCCGCCTCGCTCTCCGCTGCAATCTCGACACCGCCGCTCGGCCAAGACCTCGTTCGAGACGATGGGGACGGACAGGACGGCAGCGGCGGAACGCGCGAAGAAGGCCGCGGCAAAGGGTAAGGGGAAGAAATCTGGCCGAGGCGGGTCGTCCTCGCGGGCCGCTCTGCAGTCCGGCTGGTTACAGGGGGATTGGATGCCCTCCATCCTTACTCAAGCGGATATCGACGACATGGTGGAGGGGGGACTCATTCCCTACAAGGCTGCTCGCCTCCCTGGGAAGGAGACGGAGCCGGAACCTCGCGAGGGTGAGCGCGCCCTGATAGCCACCCATGTCGACCGGGGGTTTTCCCTGCCCCCGAGTCCTTTTTTTAGGGCCTTTCTGAACTTCTTCGGAGCGCAGCTCCATCATTTCACGCCCAACTCCATAGTCTATCTTGCTGCGTTCGTGTCTCTGTGTGAGTGTTTCTTAGGCTGTCGACCTCACTGGGGCCTCTTCAAGCATATCTTCACTTGCCGATCCCAGTCGGTTAAAAGGCTTAACCCGGACGGGGAAAGGACGCAGGTGATCCAGATGTGCGGGGGCCTCGGGATCCAGACGAGGGGTAAGAGTTGTTTTCCTCCCATGACACTTCCCGATTCCGTGCGCGGGTGGCAGTCGACTTGGTTCTACTGCAAGGACCAGCCGACCCCTGGCCACTCGACCGGCCTTCCTCCTTTTACCTTGGACCGAGTGCAGAAACCCGCTTCTTTGAAAGTGGTTCCAGAGGAGAAGGCTCAGGTGAAGGTATTAGTCAGTCGAGTGGTTGAGTTGGTTCGGGAAGGCGTGACCGGCATGGATTTGCTCGAAGTCTTCCTCCAGCGACGAATCCAACCTCTCCAGGCTCGGGATCACTCGATGTGGTTGTATTCCGGGCCCGACGACTCCACTCGGATCCACCCGGAGGGGGTCGAGGCTTCTGTACTGGAGAGCTGGCTGACCAGCATGACCGGGAATAAGGACAACCCCAGGGGTTCTAGGAGGATTGCTCCGCTTGATGGGATGATGGAGACAGACAAGGTGCGTTTTACTTCTTCCGACTGAAATTTTCACTCCGTCTAGTAACTGGCTTGCGATAAGTCGACTGATCCTTGCTCTGCTCGTTGTCTTGCAGGAGATCAACAACATGTATTCGATGCCGAATGGGAACCAGGAGCAAGTATCTGAAGGAGGAGGGAGCGGAGGCGAAGGAAGTGAGGGTGGAGGTGAAGTCGAGGAGTGGGAATCTGATGATGACGTAGAGGAGGAGGCCAGCGACGACTCGGGTGATGAAGATGAAGAGGTGGAGGTCGACCTTCCTCGACGCGAGAGACGCTCCAAGAACGCTCAGGATCCCGCCGTGGGGCGCAGTCAGTCGAGTGCTCCGGTGGGCCAGTCATCCAAGCGCCCTCGGACCGCGTCGCCGGCCCCAACTGAGAAGGCACCCAAGCAGCCCAGAGCCATCCCGACCAAGCCACCCAAGGCCTTGCCCAAGATCAGGGTCGCCATCCCTGTCATCTCTGGGTAAGTGACTGTTTTTATCTTTCTTGAGTCGACTAGAACGGATTCTTAGTCGATTCACTTTCAAATTATTTGCTTGGAATCGTGCAGCGCCGCTACTTCTGAGACTTCCATCCAAAATGTCGATGAGATGATGGAGGACGCCGTCACTTCCAACTTAGGTATAATCTTTGACACGATCCGACTGTTTAGCTGCTGATTCGATTGGATATTCATTTCTGAACTTTTGTAGCTCCGACCAACATTATTGACCTTCCGGATGATGAGGAGGAGGCGGAAGTGCCGCTCAGGCCTTTTGGGAGAAGAGGCCGGAGGGCCCCGGTCGACAAGGCTCCTCAGACCGCGTCGACTGCTGAGGCGGTGGTCCAAGGGGGTGACGACACCGCCCGGACCACTGTGACTTTTGCTGAACCACTGACGACTGCCCGGCCTTCGTCGTCGACTGCTCCCCCACTGGTCGACCCGCCCTCGTTCTTCGCCGCCTACCAGACCCCGGAGGATCAAGTGAGTGCTGCTAAGGAGGCTATACGTCAGGCGGGGCTCGTGATGGAGCAGACCAAAGCGGCTCGGGATGCCAGTCAAGCGGCCTATGACATCAGCTCGGCGTTGCAGCAGAACGTCCAGGTTAGTTGGTCTTCACTTGCGTTGTACACCCACTGGGTGCTGTTGATCTGAAATTTTTCATTGGTGGGGGCACGCTGAGTGCACCCACTGGGTGTAGTCCCCAAGGCCACGGTCGACTGCTGGCAGTCGACTGCGGTCTTTATGCTTTCAAACTTCCTCACTCGACTGATCATATTGGGTCAAGTGGAAATCAAGGAAAACCGGTGGGGGCACGCTGAGTGCACCCACTGGGTGTAGTCCCCGAGGCCACGGTCGACTGCTGGCAGTCGACTGCGGTCTTTATGCTTTCAAACTTCCTCACTCGACTGATCATATTGGGTCGAGTGGAAATCAAGGAAAACCGGTGGGGGCACGCTGAGTGCACCCACTGGGTGTAGTCCCCGAGGCTACGGTCGAATGTTTTGATTCGGCTGTAGTCTTAGAAGTGTTATGCTCTTTCTTTCAGTCACTCGGGAGTAACTTGTCTTTGATACCCTTTGTTGATTGACTCTTTGCAGAAGTCTTGTGAGCTTGTTGCTCAGCTCGCTGATCTGAAGGATAAGCAGATCCAGCTTAATCTTGATTTACAGTTTGCTCAGGAAAACGTGCAGAAGGCGAAGGATGAAGCAAAAGGTATGGCTGGTGAGGACTCGACGGCTGTCTCTGTTCTCCTGCCTGTTCTCAACTCTGTGCTCATTGTTGCTTTGCAGACGAACTGGAGAAGGCCCTGAAGAAGAAAGATCTTGACCTTGCGGAGGCACAAAAGGCGTCTGCGGAGAAGTTGAAGCTCGCTGAAGAGAAACTTGCTTCAGTCGGTCAACTTGAGAGCGAGAATGCTAGGCTGAAGTCTGCTCTTGACGCGGCCAATAAGGAAGTGAGTCGACTGAAGACTGACAAGGTTAACCTGACTGACAAGATCGGCCAGATGGCGGGGAAGCACAAAGACTTGGAGGATTATCTTGGGGGTCTTGCCAAGAAACTATTCCTCAAGCTTGAAGGTAATCCCCTTTGCACGACTGACTTGCTGTTGTCGACTCATCATTTGATTACAATTTTGCGTTGTCAAAACTTCTTTCAGAATTCTGTCGGAATTTCGAGGAAGAAACTAGTCGAGTGGAGACTAGCCTGGACCCCATCAACTCTCCTGTGAAGGACGATGCTGCCATGAATATTCTCCGTTTGGAATCTCGTGTTGCTGGCGTGGTGGACTACCTTGCTCGACTGAAAGCTGCAGTGTCGCGGATCGACTCCGCACTCTGGCCCAAGGAGACGCTTCAGAACGACCTTGAATCCTTGGTCACTCGACTAAGTGAGGTTCCAGGCCGAGTGCAAGAATGGAAAAAGTCTTCTGCCAGGTGTGGTGCCGATGTTGCTCTGTCGCTGGTTCGTGTCCACTGCAAGGAGGCTCGAGAAGAGAAGCTGGCCGCCCTCCAAGTTGCCAATACGAGGAAGCATAACTTTCAGGACTTCATGGAGACCTTCATCGCTGCTGCCACTCGGATCTCTGATGGGATTGACTTGGACGAATTTGTTGCACCATCCAGTCCTCCACCGGAGGAGTAAAAAACTGTTGTTCCTTGCCTTAAATTTGCCTCGGAATGCCGAGTGGTTTATGTAACCGATAAACTCCGTCGAGCTTATAGCTCGAGTACTTTTATTTGCGATCTAGGATCTTTTGATTTTATCCGAACATGGCTCGACGTTGAATGTCTTCGTGACTTGATCCGCCGATCTACTATTCGTTGTTCCCTCAGAGGCTGCTATTCGTTGTTCCCTCAGAGGCTGCCTGGTTTGCACGATGCTTATCGCCGCGATGGTGTCTGTCAACATGGCTTAGGCGAGCACTGGGCTGCAGCTAAGTCCCCGAGTGGGAGGTTTGCTCTCCACTCGGTAGGATTCCAATTACTTAGGCGAGTGCTTGCACTGCAGCTAAGCCCCCGAGTGGGAGGTTCGCTCTCCACTCGGTAGGATTTCAATTACTTAGGCGAGTGCTTGGACTGCAGCTAAGCCCCCGAGTGGGAGGTTCGCTCTCCACTCGGTAGGATTTCAGTTACTTAGGCGAGTACTTGGACTGCAGCTAAGCCCCCGAGTGGGAGGTTTGCTCTCCACTCGATAGGATTTCAATTACTTAGGCGAGTGCTTGGACTGCAGCTAAGCCTCCGAGTGGGAGGTTTGCTCTCCACTCGGTAGGATTTCAATTACTTAGGCGAGTGCTTGGACTGCAGCTAAGCCTCCGACTGGGAGGTTTGCTCTCCACTCGGTAGGATTTCAATTACTTAGGCGAGTCCTTGGACTGCAGCTAAGCCCCCGAGTGGGAGGCTGGCTCTCCACTCGGTAGGATTTTAATTTCTTAGGCGAAACGGATTCGCAGCTAAGCCCCCGAGTGGGAGGCTGGCTCTCCACTCGGTAGGATTTTCTGAAAACTTAGGCGAAACGGATTCGCCGCTAAGTCACCCACTGGGGGAAATTTAGACAAACAGAAAAAGAAATTCTTGCTTGAAACAAAAGAACTACAAAGGTACTTTTATTACATCTCAGTCGAGTGAGTTTTTAAGTGTAAAAAGGACGGAGCAGGTCCGCGTTCCATGCTCGAGGCTCGTCGATCCGTCGATCGATGTTGTAGAGGTGATACGCTCCGTTGTGCAGGACTTTGGTGATGATGAAGGGGCCTTCCCAGGTCGGGGCAAGTTTGTGAGGTTTTTGCTGATCCACGCGGAGGACCAAATCTCCTTCCTGAAAGGCTCGACCCTTCACATTTCTGGCGTAGAACCGACGCAACTCTTGCTGGTAGATGGTCGAGCGGATTAGAGCCATCTCTCTTTCCTCCTCTAAGAGGTCGACTGCATCTTGCCGGGCCTGTTCTGCTTCTGCTTCGGAATATAACTCGACTCGAGGCGCGTTGTGGAGCAGGTCGCTTGGCAAAACCGCTTCGGCTCCATAGACCAGAAAGAATGGTGTTCTTCCAGTCGACCGGTTAGGGGTGGTCCTCAACCCCCATAGAACTGACGGAAGTTCGTCGACCCAGGCGCCTGCTGCGTGTTTGAGATCACGCATCAGTCGGGGTTTTAGTCCTTTGAGGATGAGGCCATTCGCGCGTTCGGCATGTCCATTCGACTGAGGATGAGCAACTGAAGCGTAGTCGACTCGAGTGCCCTGAGAGGCGCAGAAGGCTTTGAATCTGTCATTATCAAAGTTTGATCCGTTATCCGTGATGATGCTTTGTGGAACTCCATATCTGAATATCAATCCCCTGATAAAACTGATGGCAGTGCTTGCGTCGAGGTCCTTTATGGGTTTGGCTTCTATCCACTTCGTGAACTTGTCGACTGCAACCAACAAGTGGGTGAAGCCACTCCTACCAGTTCTCAGTGGTCCGATCATGTCCAGACCCCAGACAGCGAAAGGCCAGACGAGTGGAATGGTCTTCAAGGCGGAGGCGGGCTTGTGAGACATGTTGGAATAAAACTGGCACCCCTCGCACTTGTCGACTATATCCTTTGCCATTTCGTTCGCCTTTGGCCAGTAAAAACCCGCTCGGTATGCTTTGGCCACGATGGTCCGAGAGGACGCATGATGGCCACAGGTCCCCGAGTGGATATCCTCAAGAATTATCTGTCCTTCTTCAGGTGTGATGCACTTCTGACCAACTCCAGTCGCGCTTTCTCTGTATAGCTGCCCTTTGATTACTGTAAAGGCTTTGGATCGACGGACGATCTGTCGAGCCTCTTCTTCATCTTCTGGGAGCTCTTTTTTCATGATATACGCAATGTACGGCACTGTCCAATCGGGAGTGGTGACCATAACTTCCATAATCAGGTCGACCACAGCTGGAATCTCCACTTCGGTCGAGTCAGAGGCGCTTTTTGGTTGTGGGGGCTCTTCTGTGAAAGGATCTTCTTGCACTGATGGTGTGTGAATGTGCTCCAAACACACATCTTTAGGGATGGCCTCCCTTTTGGACCCTATCTTCGCCAGATCATCTGCAGCTTGATTTTTCAGTCGGGGTATATGATGGAGCTCCAACCCCTCGAATCGTTTCTCCAGCTTCCTCACTGCGCTGAATATCCCGTCATGGATGGGCTTCGGACGTCCCACTCTTTCATCACTTGATTAACAACCAGATCTGAGTCGCCGTAGACCATGAGGCGACGGACGCCGAGTGCAATGGCCATACGTAATCCGTATAGAAGCGCTTCATACTCTGCCTCATTGTTGGAGGAATCAAAGTGAATCTGGAGGACATACTTGAGCTTATCTCCTCGGGGGGAAACCAGTACAACCCCCGCACCGGATCCGTTCAGCATCTTGGAGCCATCGAAAAACATAGTCCAGTGCTCCGAGTGAACTTGAGTCGGAAGCTCCAGCTCAGTCCACTCGGCGAGGAAATCAGCTATTGCCTGGGACTTAATAGCTTTCTTTGCCTCGAACTTGATATCAAGAGGAAGAAGTTCAATTGCCCATTTCGCCACTCGACCGGTTGCATCTCTGTTATGAAGAATCTCTGATAATGGAACGTCGCTGACGACTGTGATAGAGTGATCAGAGAAATAATGAGCAACCTTCTTCATGGTCATGTAAATCCCGTAAACAAGCTTCTGATAGTGGGGATATCTTTGCTTCGACGGGGTCAGAACTTCAGAGAGATAATAAACTGGGCATTGAACTTTGAAGGTCTTTCCTTCCTCTTCCCGCTCGACCGTAAGAACGGTACTAACGACTTGTCCTGTGGCTGCTATGTAAAGCAACAATGGCTCTTTGCTGACAGGAGCAGCAAGCACCGGCTGGGTGGAGAGCAGAGCTTTTAGCTCTGCAAATGCTGCATCAGCTTCTGGAGTCCATTCGAACGTGTCTGACTTCTTCATCAGTCGGTAAAGAGGCAGCGCCTTTTCACCGAGCCTGGAGATGAATCGACTTAGGGCGGCCAAGCATCCAGTAAGTTTCTGGACATCGTGCACACGCACGGGGCGTTTCATCCGGAGTATGGTGCCAACTTTTTCGGGGTTAGCGTCGATTCCTCGTTCGGAAACAAGAAAACCGAGTAACTTTCCTCCAGGGACTCCAAATGTGCACTTCGACGGATTGAGCTTGATATCATAATTCCTGAGATTGGCAAAAGTTTCAGCTAGGTCAGTCAGCAGGTCGGAACCTTTTCGTGACTTGACCACTATGTCATCCATGTATGCTTCTACATTCCGACTGATTTGAGTGATTAGGCACTTCTGAATCATTCTCATGAATGTAGCTCCGGCGTTCTTGAGACCGAAAGGCATGGTAACATAGCACAAACACCCAAATGGGGTGATGAAGGCTGTTTTTATTTCATCGGGTCCATACAGACGGGTCTGATGGTATCCAGAGTAAGCATCTAAAAAAAGATAACCTCTCGCATCTTGCAGTCGAGTCGACTATTTGGTCGATGCGAGGAAGAGGAAAATGATCTTTCGGGCAGGCCCGATTGATATGCTTAAAGTCGATGCACATGCGCAACGATTTGTCCTTCTTAGGGACCATCACAACATTGGCGAGCCACTCGGAGTGGTAGATCTCGCGAATGAATTCTGCTGCTAGGAGTCGGGCCACTTCTTCGCCAATGGCCTTTCTCTTCTGAACGGCGGACCATCGGAGATGCTCCTTGACTGGTTTGACCTTTGGGTCGACTCGAAGGCGGTGCTCGGCCAGTCCCCTGGGCACACCTGGCATGTCAGCAGGCTTCCATGCAAAGATGTCCCAGTTCTCATGGAGGAACTGGACGAGCGCTTCTTCCTATTTGGAGTCGAGTGTAGTGGAGATGTTGGTTGGAGCCGCATTTGGATCGGTCGGGTGGATGTGGACTTGCTTGGTCTCACCAGTCGACTGAAATGCTGACTCCGTGGCGGGCTTCTTGGCTCGTAACAACTCACTCGGATCCGCAGTCTTCTGGTACTCTTGTATCTCTATCTTGGCCATCTGAGCATCAGCAATTTTGGCGCCTTTCTGGAAGCACTCCTCTGCCTTCTTCCGATTGCCAACGATGGTGATTACACCTTTGGGGCCAGGCATCTTCAGCTTGAGGTATACGTAGCATGGTCGAGCCATGAAACGAGCATAGGCTGGCCTCCCAAGAATGGCGTGGTACGCACTCTGAAAATCCACGACCTCAAAGGTTAACTTTTCTTTCCGGAAATTCTTCGAGTCACCAAAGACGACGTCGAGAGTGATTTGACCGAGTGACTCAGCTTTCTTCCCAGGAATGACTCCGTGGAAGCTCATGTTGCTGGGGCTGAGTCGGGACATCGGAATGCCTATCCCCTTCAACGTCTCTGCATACAACAAGTTTAGCCCGCTGCCGCCGTCCATCAGAACCTTGGTCAGTCGAGTGCCTTCAATAATTGGGTCGACCACCAACGCTTGCCTCCCTGGGGTGGCAATATGAGTCGGATGATCGGACTGGTCGAAGGTGATGGCGGTCTGGGACCACTTCAGGTAATGGGGTGTCACCGGAGCGACCATGTTTACTTCGTGATTGATGACCTTCAGTCGACTCTTACTTTCGACATCAGCGAAAATCATCAGAGTGGAATTGATTTGGGGGTATTCTTCACCGATGTCTTCCCTGTCTTCAACTCTGTCTGACTCTTTCTCTTTGTCCTTGGCCTGCTTCCCTTGGAACTGTTGCATCAGGAGTCGACATTGTCGAGTGGTATGCTTAGGGTAAATGAGATTTCCCTCTTCATCTTTCTTCGTGTGAATGTGGCATGGTAAGTCCATCACATCGTTCCCGTCCTGGTCTTTCACTTTCTTGGGGTTCCAAGGACCCTTGGGTTTCCCCTTAAACTTCCCTGGGGTCACAGCTAAGGCTTCCCCGGGGGCGACTGGCTCGGCCTTGCGTTTCTGCTTCCGACTGGAGTGTCCTCCGCCGGCCTCATTAGCGGCTGCCTTATACTTGCCACTCCGGAGTCTATCTTCCTCTTCTCCGTTCGCGTACTTGGTGGCGATTTCCATCATTCGACTCAGGGTCATATCCCCGGTTCGACCAAACTTTAAAGTTAACTCCCTGTTTCTGACGCCTTCCTTGAAGGCGCAAACTGCCTGATGGTCGGAAACATTCTCGACCGTGTGATTCAGAGTGATCCACCTTTGGATATAATCCCTCAGGGTTTCACTCGACTTCTGAACACATGACTGCAGTTCTGTCAACCCTGCCGGTCGCTTGCAAGTCCCTTCGAATGTCCTGACAAACACCTGGGCTAGATCTTCCCAAGTATAAATACTGCTGGGAGCCAACTGATTCAACCACGCTCTGGCTGATCCTTCCAACATGAGGGGCAAATGCTTCATGGCCACCTCGTCATTGCCGCCTCCGATCTGAACAGCCACTCGGTAATCCTCGAGCCATGTGTCCGGCTTGGACTCTCCGGTGAACTTGCTGACTCCAGTCGCCAACCTGAAGTTGGGAGGAATCACTGCAGCTCTGATTGCTCTGCTGAAACACTCGGGACCTGAGACGTGAACTCTGCTGCTGGACGGCGCGCCTCTGTCACGGTCTTCTCGGTGAACTCTATTTCGGTCGACCAGACCTTGAACGATGATGGATCTCGCATCAAAGCCTGGTTCCCTGGGGTCGACTGGGACCCTTCGCCCAGTACCGAACTGGCGTCTGTCCTCTTGCCGTCGAGGAACGTACGACCCCACTCTTGGGGCAGGAGAAGGCACTCGACGTTGATCGTTGCGATCGAATCGGTGCTCATACCGCTCATGCCCTTGGAATTGATCCTCGTGCCGGCCTCTGTGTCCTTCACGCCTCGGGGGCGACCTTGGACTATAAGCCGACTGAACGGAATTCGCAGTGACGGATCGACTGTGAATCCTGTTGCGCGACTGAGATACGGCTGAATTCTGGTCACCCGCTGCACGGAGCAAATCTCTGATCTACAACAGACCTCTCCCTGCCTCTGACTGTGAAGGCTGGATCGACTCCGCTATGCGAGCCGCAGCTGCCAAATTCTGAATCGGGGTACGGTATACCTGGGTCGGCGGCTGGAAGAGGCGACAACGACTGGACTCGGGAGCGGGCAGTCGTGCGCGCTCGTCGAGTGCTCTCTGGAGATTCTCCAGTCGAGTACGTTCAGCCAAGTTGGCCAAGCGCACCTCCTCCAGGGCTCGTGCCTCAGGGGTTTCTCCAACGATAGGAGTGTGAAGAGCGTCCATGTTCCGGCGACGGAGTTCCTCCCTCTGCACTGAGGTAAGGGACTCGGGCCTGTACTCTTCGTGGCCCCGCACCGGAATCCCCCCTGCGGCAACCTCTTCGGTGTGGGGGAATCCGGGGGGACTACGTGGTCCGTCGACCATTAGTACTTCCGCCGCTGGATCACTGCTGTCGCACTCGGACGCAGTCTCTACGGAGCCAGTCGACAGGTCGAACAGGCCGTAGAGTGACTCGTCGGGCTCGATTGCCGCGACTTGGGGGATGGCCGACTGGCGGGCCAGTGCGTGCTTCACCCACCGCTGGAGTCTCCACCGACCGGTGCGCTTGCGCCGGTGGGAAACTGATGACGACGATGGCGAAACGAATGTCGGCCCGTACTGGGTCGACGGTTGCCGCAGGAGGATGCCGCGGACGCATGCGCGAAAATGCGTGGCTCCGCGGGCGGGAAGCGCGTCCACGTCGAGTGGAGCCTCCTGCAGCCAAGCAGAGTAGTCAACGATGAAGGAGAGAGCGCCGAGACGGATCTCGCGGCTCTCGACCATGACTCCGCTCGAAGACATGATGTGGGGTGAAAGAATCCCAACTCCTCCAACAAATCGCTAGAACACCTGCCCCACGGTGGGCGCCAACTGTCGTGGTTCTAAGTCTGACAGTAAGAATGGGGGGTAAGTATGGAGAGGCAAGATCCTAGCTATGGAGTAGTTGTATGCGCAAGGAGTTTTACGAGTTCGGGCCCTTCTCTGAGGAAGTAACAGCCCTACGTCTCGGAGCCCGGAGGCAGTCGACTGGATTATGTATGTGTGTGTTACAAAGTTCCGAACCCTTGTCCTAGTGGAGGGGGGTGGCTTATATAGAGTTCGCCAGGACCCCAGCCAGCCCACGTTACAAGGAGTTTAATGTACATAAAGAGAGGGGGTTACTAGTAACGCCTGTAATAAAGGACCATGAAGGCCATAAAAGCTACTTATGAGATGACCGTTTGTAGGCAGTGCCTTTAGGTCTTCTTATAGTCGAGTGGCTGTCTTCATGGTCGACTGCTTGTGCTTCTGGTCGAGTACGCTCGTGTCCGTCGACTGGGCTGACCAGGTCGACTGAAATGTTGATACTTCTTAGAATGTCTTTCATTGTGAGTCATGTCCTTGATTGGGTACCTCAGGTATGATAAGTTACCCTACCCTAGGTACGTATCCTCGTCACCCCCTCCCCCTCTAGTCCGAATTGGACAAGGAGGGGGGCGGCGCCCCCCCTTTCCTTCCTCTCCTCTCTCCCTTCCTTCCCCTCTCCTAGTTGGACAAGGAAAAGGAGGGAGTCCTACTCCCGGTAGGAGTAGGACTCCTCCCTAGAGCGCCTCCTCCTGGCCGCCCGCCCCTTTCCCTTGCTCGTTTATATACGGGTGCAAGGGGGCACCTCTAGAGACACAAGTTGATCTTCGTGATTGTTCTCTTAGCCGTGTGCGGTGCCCCCTTCCACCATAATCCTCGATAATATTGTAGCGGTGCTTAGGCGAAGCCCAGCGACGATAGAACATAAAGATCGTCACCACGCCTCGTGCTGACGGAACTCTTCCATGACACTTTGCTGGATCGGAGTCCGGGGATCGTCGTCAAGCTGAACGTGTGCTAGAACTCGGAGATGCCGTAGTTTCGGTGCTTGATCGGTCGGACACGCAAACTACATCAACCGCGTTGTCATAACGCTTCCGTTGTCGGTCTACGAGGGTACGTAGACAACACTCTCCCCTCTCGTCGCTATGCATCACCATGATCTTGCGTGTGCGTAGGAATTTTTTTGAAATTACTACGTTCCCCAATAGTGGCATCCAAGCCTAGGTTTCATGTGTTGATGTTATTTGCACGAGTAGAACACAAGTGAGTTGTGGGCAATATAAGTCATACTGCTTACCAGCATGTCATACTTTGGTTCGGCGGTATTGTTGGATGAAGCGGCTCGGACCGACATTACGTGTATGCTTACGCGAGACTGGTTCTACCGACGTGCTTTGCACACAGGTGGCTGGCGGGTGTCAGTTTCTCCAACTTTAGTTGAACCGAGTGTGGCTACGCCCGGTCCTTGTGAAGGTTAAAACAGCACCAACTTGACAAACTATCATTGTGGTTTTTGATGCGTAGGTAAGATTGGTTCTTGCTTAAGCCCGTAGCAGCCACGTAAAACTTGCAACAAACAAAGTAGAGGACGTCTAACTTGTTTTTGAAGGGCATGTTGTGATGTCATATGGTCAAGACGTGATGCTAAATTTTATTGTATGAGATGATCATGTTTTGTAACCGAGTTATTGGCAACTGGCTGGAGCCATATGGTTGTCGCTTTATTGTATGCAATGCAATCGCCCTGTAATGCTTTACTTTATCACTAAGCGGTAGCGATAGTCATAGAAGCATAAGATTGGCGAGACGACAACGATTCTACGATGGAGATCAAGGTGTCGTGTCGGTGACGATGGTGATCATGACGGTGCTTCGAAGATGGAGATCACAAGCACAAGATGATGATGGCCATATCATATCACTTATATTGATTGCATGTGATGTTTATCTTTTATGCATCTTATCTTGCTTTGATTGACGGTAGCATTATAAGATGATCCATCACTAAATTATCATAGTAAAAGTGTTCTCCCTGAGTATGCACCGTTGCGAAAGTTCTTCGTGCTGGGACACCACGTGATGATCGGGTGTGATAGGCTCTACGTTCAAATACAACGGGTGCAAAACAGTTGCATACGCAGAATACTCAGGTTTAACTTGACGAGCCTAGTATATAACAGATATGGCCTCGGAACACGGAGACCGAAAGGTCGAGCGTGAATCATATAGTAGATATGATCAACATAGTGATGTTCACCAATGAAACTACTCCATCTCGCGCGATGATCGGACATGGTTTAGTTGATTTGGATCACATGATCACTTAGAGGATTAGAGGGATGTCTATCTAAGTGGGAGTTCTTTAGTAATATGATTAATTGAACTTAAATTTATCATGAACTTAGTACCTGATAGTATCTTGCTTGTTTATGTTTGATTGTAGATAGATGACCCGTGCTGTTGTTCCATTGAATTTTAATGCGTTCCTTGAGAAAACAAAGTTGAAAGATGATGGTAGCAATTACATGGACTGGGTCCGTAACTTGAGGATTATCCTCATTGCTGCATAGAAGAATTACGTCCTGGAAGCACCGCTGGGTGCCAGGCCTGCTACTGATGCAACTGACGATGTTGAGAACATCTGGCAGAGCAAAGCTGATGACTACTCGATAGTTCAATGTGCCATGCTTTACGGCTTAGAATCGGGTCTTCAACGACGTTTTGAATGTCATGGAGCATATGAGATGTTCCAAGAGTTGAAGTTAATATTTCAAGCAAATGCCCGGATTGAGAGATATGAAGTCTCCAATAAGTTCTATAGCTGCAAGATGGAGGAGAACAGTTCTGTCAGTGAGCATATACTCAAAATGTCTGGATATAATAATCACTTGATTCAATTGGGAGTTAATCTTCCAGATGATTGCGTCATTGACAGAATTCTCCAATCACTTCCACCTAGCTACAAGAGCTTCGTGATGAACTATAATATGCAAGGGATGTATAAGACAATTCCCGAGCTCTTCGCAATGCTGAAAGCTGCAGAGGTAGAAATCAAGAAGGAGCATCAAGTGTTGATGGTCAACAAGACCACTAGTTTCAAGAAAAAGGGCAAAGGGAAGAAGAAGGGGAACTTCAAGAAGAACAACAAGCAAGTTGCTGCTCAGGAGAAGAAACCCAAATCTGGACGTAAGCCTGAAACTGAGTGCTTCTACTGCAAGCAGACTGGTCACTGGAAGCGGAACTGCCCCAAGTATTTGGCGGATAAGAAGGATGGCAAGGTGAACAAAGGTACATGTGATATACATGTTATTGATGTGTACCTTACTAATGCTCGCAGTAGCACCTGGGTATTTGCTACTGGTTCTGTTGCTAATATTTGCAACTCGAAACAGGGACTACGGATTAAGCGAAGATTGGCTAAGGACGAGGTGACGATGCGCGTGGGAAATGGTTCAAAAGTCGATGTGATCGCGATCGACACGCTACCTCTACATCTACCTTCGGGATTAGTATTAGACCTAAATAATTGTTATTTGGTGCCAGCGTTGAGCATGAACATTATTTCTGGATCTTGTTTGATGCGAGACGGGTATTCATTTAAATCAGAGAATAATGATTGTTCTATTTATATGAGTAATATCTTTTATGGTCATGCACCCTTGAAGAATGGTCTATTCTTATTAAATCTCGATAGTAGTGACACACATATTCATAATGTTGAAGCCAAAAGATGCACAGTTGACAATAATAGTGCAACTTATTTGTGGCACTGCCGTTTGGGTCATATCGATGTAAAGCGCATGAAGAAACTCCATACTGATGGGCTTTTGGAACCACTTGATTATGAATCATTTGGTACTTGCAAACCGTGCCTTATGGGCAAGATGACCGAAACACCGTTCTCCGGTACTATGGAGAGAGCAACAGATTTGTTGGAAATTATACATACAGATGTATGTGGTCTGATGAATGTTGAGGCTCGTGGCGGATATCGTTATTTTCTCACCTTCACAGATGACTTAAGAAGATATGGATATATCTACTTAATGAAACATAAGTCTGAAACATTTGAAAAGTTCAAAGAATTTCAGAGTGAAGTTAAAAATCATTGTAACAAGAAAATAAAGTTTCTATGATCTGATCGTGGAGGAGAATATTTGAGTTACGAGTTTGGTGTACATTTGAAACAATGCGGAATAGTTTCGCAACTCACGCCACCCGGAACACCACAGCGTAATGGTGTGTCCGAACGTCATAATCGTACTTTACTAGATATGGTGCGATCTATGATGTCTCTTACTAATTTACCGCTATCATTTTGGGGTTATGCTTTAGAGACGGTCGCATTCACGTTAAATAGGGCACCATCGAAATCCGTTGAGACGACGCCTTATGAACTAGGGTTTGACAAGAAGCCAAAGTTGTCGTTTCTTAAAGTTTGGGGCTGCGATGCTTATGTGAAAAAACTTCAACCTGATAAGCTCGAACCCAAATCGAAGAAATGTGTCTTCATAGGATATCCAAAGGAAACTATTGGATACACCTTCTATCACAGATCCGAAGGCAAGACTTTTGTTGCTAAATTCGGAAACTTTCTAGAGAAGGAGTTTCTCTCGAAAGAAGTGAGTGGGAGAAAAGTAGAACTTGATGAGGTAACTACACCTGCTCCCTTATTGGAAAGTAGTACATCATAGAAACCGGTTTCTGTGACACCTATACCAATTAGTGAGGAAGCTAATGATGATGATCATGAAACTTCAGAACAAGTTACTACTGAACCTCGTAGATCAACCAGAGTAAGATCCGCACCAGAGTGGTACGGTAATCCTGTTCTGGAAGTCATGCTACTAGATCATGATGAACCTACGAACCTATGAAGAAGCGATGGTGAGCCCAGATTCCGCAAAATGGCTTGAAGCCATGAAATCTGAGATGGGATCCATGTATGAGAACAGAGTATGGACTTTGGTTGACTTGCCCAATGATCGGCAAGCAATTGAGAATAAATGGATCTTCAAGAAGAAGACTGGCGCTGACAGTAACGTTACTGTCTACAAAGCTCGACTTGTTGCAAAAGGTTTTCGACAAGTTCAAGGGATTGACTACGATGAGACCTTCTCACCCGTAGCGATGCTTAAGTCTGTCCGAATCATGTTAGCAATTGCTGCATTTTATGATTATGAAATTTGGCAGATGGATGTCAAAACTGCATTCCTGAATGGATTTCTGGAAGAAGAGTTGCATATGATGCATCCGGAAGGTTTTGTCGATCCAAAAGGAGCTAACAAAGTGTGCAAGCTCTAGTGATCCATTTATGGACTGGTGCAAGCCTCTCGGAGTTGGAATAAACGCTTTGATAGTGTAATCAAAGCATTTGGGTTTGTACAGACTTTTGGAGAAGCCTGTATTTACAAGAAAGTGAGTGGGAGCTCTGTAGCATTTCTGATATTATATGTGGATGACATATTACTAATCGGAAATGATATAGAATTTCTGGATAGCATAAAGGGATACTTGAATAAGAGTTTTTCAATGAAAGACCTCGGTGAAGTTGCTTACATATTGGGCATTAAGATCTATAGAGATAGATCAAGACGCTTAATTGGACTTTCACAAAGCACATACCTTGACAAAGTTTTGAAGAAGTTCAAAATGGATCAAGCAAAGAAAGGATTCTTGTCTGTGTTACAAGGTATGAAATTGAGTAAGACTCAATGCCCGACTACTGCAGAAGATAGAGAGAAAATGAAAGATGTTCCCTATGCTTCAGCCATAGGCTCTATCATGTATGCAATGTTGTGTACTAGACTTGATGTGTGTCTTGCTATAAGTCTAGCAGGGAGGTACCAAAGTAATCCAGGAGTGGATCACTGGACAGCGGTCAAGAACATCCTGAAATACCTGAAAAGGACTAAGGATATGTTTCTCGTATATGGAGGTGACAAAGAGCTCATCGTAAATGGTTACGTTGATGCAAGCTTTAACACTGATCCGAACGATTCTAAATCGCAAACCGGATATGTGTTTACATTAAACGGTGGAGCTGTCAGTTGGTGCAGTTCTAAACAAAGTGTTGTGGCGGGATCTACATGTGAAGCGGAGTACATAGCTGCTTCGGAAGCAGCAAACGAAGGAGTCTGGATGAAGGAGTTCATATCCGATCTAGGTGTCATACCTAGTGCATCGGGTCCAATGAAAATATTTTGTGACAATACTGGTGGAATTGCCTTCGCAAAGGAATCTAGATTTCACAAGAGAACCAAGCACATCAAGAGACGCTTCAATTCCATCCGGGATCTAGTCCAGGTGGGAGACATAGAGATTTGCAAGATACATACGGATCTGAATGTAGCAGACCCGTTGACTAAGCATCTTTCACGAGCAAAACATGATCAACACCAAAGCTCCATGGGTGTTAGAATCATTACTGTGTAATCTAGATTATTGACTCTAGTGCAAGTGGGATACTGAAGGAAATATGCCCTAAAAGCAATAATAAAGTTATTATTTTATTTCCTTATATCATGATAAATGTTTATTATTCATGCTAGAATTGTATTAACCGGAAACATAATATTTGTGTGAATACATAGACAAACTAAACGTCACTAGTATGCCTCTACTTGACTAGCTCGTTAATCGAAGATGGTTATGTTTCCTAACCATAGACATGTGTTGTCATTTGATTAACGGGATCACATCATTAGGAGAATGATGTGATTGACATGACCCATTCCATTAGCTTAGCACCCGATCGTTTAGTATGTTGCTATTGCTTTCTTCATGACTTATACATGTTCCTATGACACTGAGATTATGCAACTCCCGTTTGCCGGAGGAACACTTTGTGTGCTACCAAACGTCACAACGTAACTGGGTGATTATAAAGGAGCTCTACAGGTGTCTCCAAAGGTCCATGTTGGGTTGGCGTATTTCGAGATTAGGATTTGTCACTCCGATTGTCGGAGAGGTATCTCTGGGCCCTCTCGGTAATGCACATCACATAAGCCTTGCAAGCATTGCAACTAATGAGTTAGTTGCGAGATGAGGTATTACGAAACGAGTAAAAAGACTTGCTGGTAACCAGATTGAACTAGGTATTGAGATACCGACGATCGAATCTCAGGCAAGTAACATACTGATGACAAAAGGAACAACGTATGTTGTTATGCGGTCTGACCGATAAAGATCTTCGTAGAATATGTAGGAGCCAATATGAGCATCCAGGTTTGGCTATTGGTTATTGACCGAAGACGTGTCTCGGTCATGTCTACATTGTTCTCGAACCCATTGGGTCCGCACGCTTAACGTTACAATGACAGTTTCATTATGAGTTTATATATTTTGATGTACCGAAGTTTGTTCGGAGTCCTGGATGTGATCACAGACATGACGAAGAGTCTCGAAATGGTCGAGACATAAATACTGATATATTGAACGGCTATATTCGGACACAGGAAGTGTTCCGAAGAAGTTTCGGATAAAACCGGAGTACCGGGGGGTTACCGGAACCCCCCGGGGGTTAATGGGCCTCATGGGCCCAAAGTGGAGAAAAGGAGGGGCGGCCAGGGCAGGCCGCGCGCCCCCTCCCCCTCTAGTCTGAATTGGACAAGGAGGGGGGCGGCGCCCCCCTTTCCTTCCTCTCCTCTCTCCCTTCCTTCCCCCTCTCCTAGTTGAACAAGGAAAAGGAGGGAGTCCTACTCCCGGTAGGAGTAGGACTCCTCCCTAGCGCGCCTCCTCCTGGCCGGCCGCCCCTCTCCCTTGCTCCTTTATATACGAGGGCAAGGGGGCACCTCTAGAGACACAAGTTGATCTTCGTGATCGTTCTCTTAGCCGTGTGCGGTGCCCCCTTCCACCATAATCCTTGATAATATTGTAGCGGTGCTTAGGCGAAGCCTTGCAACGATAGAACATCAAGATCGTCACCACGCCGTCGTGCTGACGGAACTCTTCCCCGGCACTTTGCTGGATCGGAGTCCGGGGATCGTCATCAAGCTGAACGTGTGCTAGAACTCGGAGGTGGCGTAGTTTCGGTGCTTGATCGGTCGGACCATGAAGACGTACGACTACATCAACCGCGTTGTCATAACGCTTCCGTTGTCGGTCTACGAGGGTACGTAGACAACACTCTCCCCTCTCATTGCTTCACCATGATCTTGCGTGTGCGTAGGAATTTTTTTGAAATTACAATGTTCCCCAACAATACTTTGGTTCGGCGGTATTGTTGGATGAAGCGGCCCGGACCGACATTACGCGTACGCTTACACGAGACTGGTTCTACTGACGTGCTTTGCACACAGTTGGCTGACGGGTGTCAGTTTCTCCAACTTTAGTTGAACCGAGTGTGGCTACGCCCGGTCCTTGAGAAGGTTAAAACAACACTAATTTGACAAACTATCGCTGTGGTTTTGATGCGTAGGTAAGAACGGTTCTTGCTCAGCCCGTAGCAGCCACGTAAAACTTGCAACAATAAAGGAGAGGACGTCTAACTTGTTTTTGCAGGGCATGTTGTGATGTGATATGGTCAAGGCATGATGCTATATTTTATTGTATGAGATGATCATGTTTTGTAACCGAGTTATCGGCAACTGACAGGAGCCATATGGTTGTCGCTTTATTGTATGCAATGCAATCGCCCTGTAATTGTTTTACTTTATCAGTGAGCGGTAGCTATAGTCATAGAAGCAATAGTTGGCGAGACGACAACGATGCTACGATGGAGATCAAGGTGTCGCGCCCGTAACGATGATGATCATGACGGTGCTTCGGAGATGGAGATCACAAGCACAAGATGATGATGGCCATATCATATCATTTATATTGATTGCATGCGATGTTTATCTTTTATGCATCTTAGTTTGCTTAGATCGACGGTAGCATTATAAGATGATCTCTCACTAAATTTCAAGGTATAAGTGTTCTCCCTGAGTATGCACCGTTGCGAAAGTTCTTCGTGTTGAGACACCACGTGATGATCGGGTGTGATAAGCTCTACGTTCAAATACAACGGGTGCAAAACAGTTGCACACGCGGAATACTCAGGTTAAACTTGACGAGCCTAGCATATGCAGATATGGCCTCGGAACACTGAGACCGAAAGGTCGAGCGTGAATCATATAGAAGATATGATCAACATAGTGATGTTCACCATTGAAAACTACTTCATCTCACGTGATGATCGGACATGGTTTAGTTGATATGGATCACGTGATCACTTAGATGATTAGAGGGATGTCTATTTAAGTGGGAGTTCTTAAGTAATATGATTAATTGAACTTTAATTTATCATGAACTTAGTCCTGATAGTATTAGCATATCTATGTTGTAGATCAATAGCTCGTGTTTAGCTTCCCTGTTTTATTTTGATATGTTCCTAGAGAAAACTGAGTTGAAAGATGTTAGTAGCAATGATGCGGATTGGATCCATGATCCGAGGATTATACTCATTGCTGCACAGAAAAATTATGTCCTTGATGCACCGCTAGGTGACAGACCTATTGCAGGAGCAGATGCAGACGTTATGAATGTTTGACTAGCTCAATATGATGACTACTTGATAGTTTAGTGCACCATGCTTAACGGCTTAGAATCGGGACTTCAAAGACGTTTTGAACATCATGGACCATATGAGATGTTGCAGGAGTTGAAGTTAATATTTCAGAAGCGTGCATCAGTTCCTTTGTAAGATCTTCTGATTAAGAAAAATTCTGCGGGGATTTTGTAGAGTTGGAATCTCAAGTATTTTCTCAGTTTATAAAGAGATAATTCAAATATTGACATGGTCTCCAATACATATCTTTTGATCATCAAATGTTATATTTTAAATTTCTTTTGAAAGTTTTAGTGATGCCATTTTCATTCAATCAATATAAATAATTTTGGATATATATTTGTAGTGAAAGCTAGAAAATATTGAATGCAAGCCTTCTAGGAAGTCATGTATTTATGACCTGTATTTTGTGTGTGTGGGGGGGGGGGGTACGATGTTTGATTTGTAGGATTTTATCCCGTAGGAATTTTATCCAAAGAACCATTTGTATTGCATTTCATACAAACTGTTTCATTAAAGTAAACCTCTTGGAAAAAAACCTTTTTTGGTGCACTCGGTTTTTCATTAACCATTTGTATTGTGTGTCACTTCCTGTATCTCCAATAAGGCAGGATGCGGGGGAAGTCAGCGCCGCTCTGGTGCCCGGATGGTGTTCGATGATATGACCATGAGGCCACTAACACCTTCTCCAGAGAGCTGACGATGTGAGATTGCTGGCCTGCCACGCCACCAAGGTCAGCGCACGGTTCCCCATCTTATTAAAATTGCGAGTAATTTTAGGTTCTTGCATTGGTTCTCACTTGTAGATACGACTAGAAACTGGCAAGTGGCAACGTCATACAAAGTTTGTTGCCTGATTTAGTTAGCATATATGCTCTCTCACTTGGTTAGTTGGTGGGTATTTAGTTGGCTGAACTAACCTTTTTCAGATTGACTTCTATGAACTAGTATTTTCATCTCTTATACCAATTTTATGTAGGCCATATTGCCATACAACGATTAATAAGCCTTCCTCAGGAGACATTAACACGGTCTGATGGTTTAGACAAATTAAAATTATGACCCGCCTTCAATTGGCATACTTCACTGGATGCACAACTCCTAAGGTCTCACAAAATACTACTCAAATACATCATTACATATAAGTTAGGCACATAAACTCGGACACTTCTTCCCTGACAAGGGTGTTCCGGTTTTATCATTGGGGCAGCTTGGAACAGAGTGCACCAAGTGAATAAATTGTGTGTAAGGTGGTAGCCTTGATTCCCATGAAATTAGCCTAAAATCTCCTTTGGGTAAGACAAGGTGACCTGCTGCTGATATTAAGTCCCCAAACATAATCCTAGGTAGACCATCTTCCTGAGCATTAGGCATACCGATAGCACAGTCTACAACGCGCGATGGAGCATCAGGAGACAAAATGTTGCCGCCGATTAGGTGCAATGGGTGACGTTGATTCAGAAGCACCTGTGGATGGGCGCCAAAACAAGAAATCTTTGCTTTGACCATATCTCTGACTGTTTCGCAAAAAAAAAAGACCATATCTCTGACCGCGTTCAACCTGTACATCCAGAGACGGGCACCCAGATTTTTCCTCAGTGCATCTGCAAGCACATTTGCTAAGATGAGTGAACCTCCCAGATTTTTCCTGCTGTTGGGGAGGCCGGTGAGATGGTCGAATTTTCTAGTCAACCTTGTGAGACTATGGCATGGGAGGAAACTTTCTAGTCAACCCTTTGAGCTTTGAGCAAGCGTCAAGGTCTTGTCCAAGCTAGGTTCAATTGTTGCTATCTTTATTTTTCAACTTAGGCTGTGTTTGATAGCAAAGGGTGAAATAAACCGAAGTATCCAAAACTGCAGTATTTTTGGCTGTAGGTATGAGATACCATGATTTTACCAAAACACAATATTTTAGGGTATTTACAATACATAGAACCTGTTTGACTGTTGCCATACAACGCTGTAAATTTTGCTACCTACCCGTTGCTTCAAACACTCCAGCGGCTTTGTTTTATTAAAAGAGGTATGAGGTTCTTTTTTTTATGCAGAGAAAATATTGTGGTTTGAAAAAAACTGCAGTATTAAAATTACAGTTTTCAAAGGCAGCCAAACAACCCTCTGTAAATAAAACTACAGTAATATAAAAAACTGTAGTATTTTAAGAATACTTAGAAAATATTGTGTTATCAAACGGGGCCTACTTAGTTTCTTTTGAAAACAGAGTAACCTTCACTTCCTTTTATTTCCAACTTACTTAGTTTCTTTATGGAGGGAGTACTATACTACTAATATTAGTAAAGGCAATGAATGTTTTGTTGCTTGACTTCGTTAATTGGTAATGAGATCTCATTGGTAATTAAGAGCATTTGGTTGGCTGAGGCAACCTTTTCTGATGGACTTTTGTGCACTTGTATTTCCATTTCTTACACCTATTTTATGTAGACCATATTTCCAAAACAAGCCTTCCTGAAGAGAGAAGAACATGGCCAACACAAGTATGACCCTCCTCACTGTGCTCATCGATGGCAGCTGTTGCATCGGAAAATTTTGCTGGACAACAAGTTCCCCGGTTTGTCCATACTACACACTTGCTGAGCAATGCGAAGACTCGAATTCACCATCATCTTTACACTGCGCATGAAAGGTGCCCTTACAGGAGTCAGGACTAATTCACGTGAAATCGTGTCCACAAGTTATGGGTGGACTAATTCACACCACAAATGGCAATGAAAAGTCTCTCTATGTGCAACACCACAACCATTGGCGTGCAGGGCAATTCATACCCAGGACCAGGAGTCTGTGATTTCCACCTGGTTCCTCCCCTGAGTCCCCTCTCTTGGACCGCGAGAGCTATGTCTCGTTTATAGCGAAACGATAGCTGCTCTCGCGTGAAGGAATTTTGCTCTTGTGTACGAATCGGGCCAGCCTATTTTCTTCTCCTCCATCGCGCTGTCGCTGCTCGTTCGATCTATCAATACTCACTGGCTTGTTCGGTCCGTTTGTTTTTCTTTTTCATTACGTTTTTTTTGGTTTTCTGTTTTTCTTTATTTTTTCATCGTTTTTATTTTTTTTACACGGTTGTTACCGGTTTTCTTTGCTTCTTCATGATTTTATTTTTTTATTGATTTTATTCATATATTTTGTTGTTTTCACCTGTTTTTTCTCTTTTCTTTTCTTCAGTTTTTTTCCTTACCATTCTCCTTGGTTTTTCTTGTTTATGTGATTCCTTTTCTTTTTCACACTGGTTTCCCCTGTGTCTTCCTGTTTTCTTGTCTGTTTTTCTTTGTTTCCTCATGAATTTTCACGGTTTCTTCGGGTTTCCGTTTTTCTATGTTTCTGAAGTGCTTCTTTCTTTAGTTTCTATGGTTTTCACCACTTTTTCTTCAGTTTTCCTTGTTTTGTTTTTCATCGGGTTTTTCTTTTCTCTCGATTTTTACTGTTTTTCTGTACACATTTTTGGTATATATCTAATGCATTTTTCTAATACAAGTCATTTTAAAAAGAAAGTTTCAAAAAAATTGAACACATGGTCAAAATAATTTCTATACAAAATTTATGTTTTCCAAATGCTAGATTAAGATTTTTCAACCACAAGTTTCACATTTTGTAATACATGGTCAACATTTTCTCTATACATGTTTTTAACATTTTACAAATGCTTGATTAACCTTTTTCAAATACAAAATTAGAAAATTTGAATACATGGGAAAACATTTTTTCTATATAGATTTAGACATTTTAAAATGCTTTAATTAACATTTTTTAAACACAAGATTACTATTTTTTTAATACATAGGCTACAATTTTTCTCTACATATTTAACATTTTCAAATACAAGTTTGATATTATTTTTAATATACATGGTTACATTTTTTCTATACACAATTAACTATTTTTAAATGCTTGACTAATATTTTTCAAATAATTGTTTAATTTTTTGTCAAATGCTTGATTAACATTTTTAAATACATGATCAAATTTTTTAACATATAGTATATCTTTTGTATACATGAGAAACATTTTTTATACACATTTAACATTTTCAAATGCTTGGTTAACATTTATTTTCCAAATATTTTATGTTCCGTGTTTTTTGAAATATAGTTATTTAGAGTATTTGGAAGTATAAACGAAAGTAAGGGAAAAGAAATAAAGGTGAAAAAACGAGACTTAGCATGCCTGGGTCGGCCCATTTAGGGGAGGACGTATCTGGTGCAAGGGAGGTTCCTGCGCTACTGCTGCGCCAATGTCAAAATATTATGCAAAAACTTTCCAAAAGTTCTAGTCCACAAACACAATATATGTGTATCATGTCATATAATTTTAGCTAAAAATTGAGCTCGCACCTCAAGAAGCAAAAAATAAAAATCATGACATTTTGAGAAGTGGAATTCAAAACAATTTTTCTGAAAAGTGGAACACATTTTGAAAGTTTGAAAAATGTGAATAATAATTGAAATTCTGTTTTTTATTTTTGAAACACATTTTTTTTTATTCTGAAATTTTCTGAAAGCGCGAACATTTTTGAAATTTTTGACCTTTTCTGGAAAATATGAATAAATAAATCAGTCCTGCTAAGTCTCAGTCGATGCTATATTCGTGAGATCTTACATTAAGATCCGTGCAAAATTTTCTTTTAATTTTTCTTTTCTCTCTTGCATGTTATAAGCAAAATTAAAATAAAAATAAAAAAAAGTATATGCACACATAAGAGCTTGTAGTAGAAGCAAAAATTGCACTGTATATGCTTATTTTTGGCATCTTAGAAAGGTGCAATTTCAGGGCAACTTGTGTGCAAGTTATTTTTTAATTATACTTTTTCTTAAAGGATTTCATTTTCCCAAAACTTCATTAGTTTATTTTGGTTTTTGTTTTTATATTTTCTTTCTTCTTAAAGGGTTTTATTCTTACATAGAAAACTTCATTGTTTTGTTTTAGTTTAAATTTTATATTTTGTTTTCTTAAAGGGTTTCATTCTTCCATAGAAAACTTTATTATTTTGTATTTGTTTTAGTTTTTTATTTTCTTTCTGCTTAAAGGGTTTCATTCTTTCCTAGAAAACTTCATTATTTTGTTTTTGTTTTTTACTTATTTTCTTTCTTCTTAAAGGGTTTCAATCTTCCCTACAAATTTCATTATTTTGTCTTTGATTTTTATTATCTTTTTTCTTAAAGGGTTTTATTCTTCCCTAGAAAAATTCATTATTTTGTTTTCATTTTAGTTTTAATTTTAATTTTATTTCATTTTCTTTCTTTAACGGTAATACCTTTATTTTTGCATACTATAATAAAACTTAATTTCTGTGTAAATTGTGTGCAAATTTTGTCATTACCTGGTTTTTATTGCCTTTCTTCTTAAAGGGTACTGTCAATGTTCAGTTTTTTTTATATTCTTTCTTCTTCAAGGGTAATACACGGGCCAGGGAGTCCACCGGCATAGGAGCATGCTGGACTTGGGATTCAGCAAACACGTCAATCAACTGACCTGTAGCCGTTCGACTGAAACGAGTTTGGGTCAGTCAACTGACCCAAAAAGAAGTCAATCAACTGACCTGTAGCCGCTCCCAATCCAAACGCCATCAAGTTGACACTTCAATTTCCGTTTGCTCTGTTCTAAACCCAGTATCACTTGATGGGCTGGCAGCAACTTGTACTCCCTCCGTTCGGAATTACTTGTCTTGGAAATGGATGTATCTAGAACTAAAATACGTCTAGATACATCCATTTCTGCGACAAGTAATTCCGAACGGAGGGAGTAGATGAGAAGAGAGAAGCTGGGGGATGCTGGCAGAAACACTACACCCAATACGCGATCGGAACGGAGCGGCGACTGACATGGATGGGATGCTGGCAGACCACCCCAATTCCCCTCCTCTCCAGAGAGCAATGAACAGCCTCCCCACCTCCCCAAATTCACCTCCTCTCCAAGGGCCGCCGATGGGCTCACCGCCTCCCCAAATCGACCCTCCTTGTGGATGGCGTCAGGCCTTTGGAATAGGTGGGTACAAGGTACTGGCCTGGAAGTTTTCCCACGAGGTTCCAGTTCAACGCTCAGGCACACCGGAGGAGCTCAAACTCATGGTTACCTTTCTATCTAGTAGAAAGGTTATATATAAAGATGAGGCAAGAGGTAATTCTGCTGTGAGTTGTTACTATAGTGTTGCATAATGCATACAGATCGTTGATGAGTGATTGGGCAACGGACGCAAGACTTGGCTAGCTAACGGAGAAGAGCAAGATGCTCTAGCGAAGGATGCTAATACTGTCCTTGTTTCTGACGTAAAGGAAAAGGCCGAAGCACTTACTTGTGAGTGGGTGTTCTTCACTTGAGAAAGCAAAGTTCAGACTCAGTGTACTCTATTTCTAGACTGAATATATACTCTATTTTTAGGCCGGATGTACTCTGTTTTCAGACTAAAAGTGATGTGATGATTCAGGATTATCTATGAAGGGCGTCACTTATTCGGCAACTAACGACAGCCAGGCCAGCGTGCCGAAACAGACTGCTAATGCCGCTCTGATCTGGTTCAAGAGGTCATTTAAATGGTATTTGAAAGGTTAGGGGGTTTCAGTAACTGGTTTAGACTTCACACAGACTCACAGACAAACCGGGCCAATACCACTACATCGCTGATAACACAGGCCCACAGCCCAAGCCAGGCCATGTTCGACAACTAAGTCAAAATCGGACGTGAGGGAACGATTTCATAGGCTTAATCGCTTCCTTGGATATTTAACCCTAGAGAGCTTAGTGATTTAGCTGATTCAAAACTCACAAGTATTATAGTAGAAATTACTCCTGGGCACAAGCAATTGCCATCAGGAGAACCGGCACTATTTTGAACAGGAGTTAAACAACTTCAAGATTAGAATCTCCAAAAGCCTACAACCAGCGTGTCCTTCGTCTCGCCGCCTGCTACCCCTTGCTATCAATATGCTTAGTGTCTCCTCTGCCTGCTCCAGCTCTTCGGCAGTTGCACTATGTACCTTGCTCAAGTTTGGTCGCGTGGTATCGCCCGGATAATAGTGTGTTGTGTCGTCCCTCCGTCTATGTGACCGGCGGCGAACCCGACGTCGGTAACTGAGATTGGCAGACAGTGAGATGGAAGCAAGCTGATGCGACACTCTGCTTGTGCAGGAGATAGGGGCAAATCTCGACTCGGCAGCCGACAAAGACCTGTTGGACAAGTCAATCTACCTAACAAGATTTACTTGTTTTTATAACAGGAGACAGTACTATAGGCTTCTTGTTCAACTCGGATTCCTAAGGCTAGTCATAGTGGGGAGTAACTTAGAGTAGTAACATACATATGTTACTAGTCTATATTACTACCTTTATTGTGGGTAGTGTCATATGTGTGGTAACATAGGTGTATTCATTTATTACTTTGTAGACTCATTTTGCATTGAAAACCGCTATGTGATGGTAACATATTATGTTAATCTATTTGCCTCTCTCCTCATTTACTACTTGCCACCTCATTATTTTTGCTTATGTGGCATCTATGTTACTACCTATGTTACTCCCACTATGACCAGCCTAAGGCTGGTCACAATGGGGTGGAACTTAGGAGTAACATCACATATTTCAATACAACGTTGCTTATGTGGCACATATTTAATGAAGAGTGAGGTGCTTGTGGTAACTAGCTAAGTTACCGGAACATCACACACTTCAAGAAACAATGAGTTTATAAGCTAATAAATGCATCGTTGCATGACACTACCTATATGTTCCTACCCACTGTGGAGGTAGTAACATAGTCTAGATAAGTGTGTATGTTACTACCTTATGTTCCTACCCATTGTGACCAGCCTAATGCATCCCATTCCTAGTGGATTATCTATAGGTGGCTCCAACACCACTTGTTTTGTCATTTTCAACTTTTTTTAGAACCGAGCATATGCACGGCCTTAAAATGACGTCCTTTCGGGGTTCGAACAAGGTTCATAGGTTCGCAGGACACAAAGGTAGTAGTCAAGACATCAACAAGGCTGCGGGCAACACTAAAGATCGATACATGGCCATCCAATTCCCAGTAGATTATCTATAGGTCACTCTCACCCTTGGTGATGCCACTTGTTTTCTCGCTTTCTTCCCCACCAGTCACTCCCTCTCTTCTCCACCAACTATGTTTTATAGACAAGATCCATAGCGATAAGTGCACATAGCAACCACTCAAGAGGTACAAACTTAAGTGCTTGCACGGTTCGCACGACGTGGAAGATCTTCATACGCTATATAAAGTTCCTTGTAAAGATGCCACAAAATGAACTGATGACTCAAGCTAATTAGTCTTCGTCAACTACTGAAGGAATACTCTATGTACTCTGTTTTCAATATGCAGCACTTCATTTTGTGGTTACGTTTACCGCTGGCTATTGAAGACATCACAAATTTGATAAGATTGTTGGTGATGGTTGCACACCAATGACCAATTTGTTCCTTTTATTGTGAACCTACATGTATTTTTACAGTGTGTTTATCGCATTACACGGAGAAAGCTAAAAAGCTTGTATTTCATCTCATTCAATTAAACTCCCCGCGCAGTTGAACGAACAATCAACAAAACTGAACTCTGTGTGTTTGTACAGTCTGGAATTTTATGATAATAGGTTACAAATGCCATCATGCGTAAACTGTGGACTTACCTAGAAACAAATCTCACATGTTATGACTGGAAAAAGAGGCGAGGGGTTATCTTCCTTTTTGGAAAGAAAAAAATGACTAGAAAAAAGATGAAAGATATAGCATATGGCAGGTCAAAATAACCTAGGGAGTAATAGGTTGAATGTATATATGTCAATAGTAATACCATCAGCACCCCACCATTTGCATGAGGAAAGAACAGATAAAATCAGTAAGAACGGCTAAATAAATATAGAACAAGTCATGTTATTAATATTCTTTACTTGAAGAATAAAATATTGTGCAAAAATGTAAGCTAAACTATTTCAAATGATACCCTTTTCGGTTTTCTAGCTCTTTGTTCACAAATATTATACGAGAAAATGCTCACAATTAGAATCTCCAAAGCTACCACCACTTGTCGTCTGCTACCCCTCCCCGTCAGTAGGCTTAGTGTCTTCTCTGCCTGCTCCAGCTTGTCCGCCTTTTGCACTCTGGACCATGCTCAGGTGGCGTAGGATGGCCTCGATGATGGCGCAGCGGCTTGCTTCCATCTGGCTGACTCCCAAGCCTAGTTAGTATTACCGCTTTCGCTTCCGGTCACCTTGATTTTGTGGGAGGCTAGCAAACCACAACTAAGAAGCTGACACAGACCTGTTGTACAGGTCAATCCACCTAACATGATTTACTTGTTTGGATCACAGAATACAGGATTCAGGGCTGCTTCTCCGACTCGAATTCCTAATGCATCTCATTCCCAAATGGCCAAATGTATAATCTATAGGTGGCTCCAACGCTGATGCCTCTTGTTCTGTCGTGTTCTCTCTCTCTCTCTCTCTCTCTCTCTCTCTCTCTCTCTCTCTCTCTCTCTCTCTCTCTCTCTCTCCACTAATCACTCCCTCCCATCTCTCCATCAATGGTGCTTTATACACAAGATCCATAGCTACAGGAGCACAGTTCAAGCACTGAAGAGGTACAAACTTAAGTGTTCCAAGGACTGCCCGGCGTCGAAGATGTTCACACATTAATAAGGTTCCTTGTAAAGATATCACAAAACGAAGAGCTAGGTAGTCTCCCTCAGCTACTGAAGGAATACTCTCTGTACTCAGTTTTCAATGTGCAACACTTCATTTTGTGGTCCATTTACCCCTGACTATTAAAGATATCACAAGTTTTATTAGATTGTTGGTGATGGCTGCACATCCATGACCAATTTGTCCCTTTTATTGCGAACCTGCATCTAGTTTTACAATGTGTACAGTATCTCATTCATGCAGTTAAACTCCCCGCACAACTGGACGAGCAATCAACAAAACTGAACTCTGTGTGTTTGTACAGTCTGGTATGATAATAATAGGTTATAAATGCCATCATGCGTAAACTGTGGACTTACCTGGAGATAAGTCTCACATGTTATGACTGGAAAAGGGTGAAAGATATAGCATATGTCAGGTCAAAATAACCTGGGGAGTAATAGGTTGAATGTATACATGTCCAATAAGAAAACCATCAGTATCCCACTGTTTGCATGAAAGAACAGATAAATTCAGTAAGAACAGCTGAATTCAGAAAGAAACTGGTAGGCACTAGACAATTAACAAAGACTAGAACTATATCAAAGATAACAGCCTGCCTGCAAAAGCGCTGCAAGATTTCAGAAATAACCATTCCCTTCCAACTCCAAACAACAGGATACACCAAAAAACCTAAAGATATATAGCCAAAAAGTAATGCATCAAGTTCCTTGTAAAGATGTTCATACATCTCAGTGGATATAATGGATGAATGGGCATTACAACAAGCAAATTTTAACAGCATTCGTGCAAAAACATTGCAAGATCCCATAAATAATCGTTCCTGTCCCACTTTAAACAGCAAAGATACATCAAGAAATGAAAGGTACAGACAAAAATATCATCAAATTCTGCTTAAGCAAGAAGCATGAAGAATAGAGTCTCACCTGAGTAAAGAATCAGAAATCAGGATCATGTGTTGTAGCAGCACACATAGGATATCCCCGTAGATACTAGTACACAACACAATAATGGTATCATGGATGAATGGGCTTTACACCGTCAAGAAAAAAATGAATGGGCTTTAAAACAAGCAAGAAGTTTGCATATTACAGGAAACTAGTTAAACCTCTCGTTTCTGTGGGAGCAACATACTCGAATTTAATCAAAAAACATTCAACACCAGTCTAAATTTCGAAGGGGGTAAAAGTACCGCCATTGGCTACCTACTTGTGACAACCGACAAGGGGGGCAAAGCAAAGAAAAAAATCTCTTCTGAGTTCCCGGGTTCATAGCGTCGTAAACTGTGTAGGCTTACCTGGATGCAGATCTCACATGATGAACTAGAAAAAAATTCGAAAGGTATAGCATATGTCAGGTCAAAATAACCTGGGGACTAATAGGTTGATGGGCACAGAGCCAAATCGAATATCTGGAGTGTATTTGTGCAATAAGAAAACCATCAACATACTACATCTCACTGTAACATGAAAGAAAAGTTAACACCAAGCCCGCCAAAATGCTGCAAGACCTCAGAAATAACCATTTCCATCCAAACAACTGGATACATCAATCAAGGAACTGAAAGATACAGCCAAAAAAATAAATGCATCAAATTCCACATAGGCAACAGGATGCTGTGTTGCTGGAGCACGCACAGGACACCTCAATAGACATCATGGATGAATGGGCATTACAAGAAGTAACTACTTTGCGTACAAAGTGGAGGCGAAAGCGGTGATGATAACTGGCAATGGGAGTCAGCGAGATGGAAGCAAGCTGCTCCGCCACTTGCGTTGTGCGTGAGAGACCAGCAAACTTCAACAGAGAAGCTGCCATGGACCTGTTGCGCAGTTTGATCTAGCTCACATGGCAACGCTTGGGCCTTCTTCTCCGACTCGAATTCCTCATGCATCTCATTCCAAAATGGTTCATCTATAAGTGCTTTGTTTTGTCACTCCCGCCCCTTCGTGATGCCACTTGTTCTGTCGCTCTCTGCTTTCTTCTCCACCAACTGTGTTTTATAGACAAGATCCATAGCTATAGGTGCACCATTCAACCACTCAAGAGGTACAAACTTGAGTGCTTGCACGGATCGCCCGACGTGGAAGATCTTCATACATTTATGTAAGGTTCCTTGAAATGATATCACAAAATGAATTGATGATTCGAGCTAGGTGGTCTTCCTCAGCTACTGAAGGAATACTCCGTGCACTCTGTTTTCAATATGCAGTACTTCATTTTGCCCCTGAAAATCAAAGATATCTCAAATTTTGTAAGATGATTGTTGATGGCTGCACATAAATCTAGTTTCTTCCTTTTATTGTGAACCTGCGTGTATATTTTCTTACAATGTGTTTATCGCGTTACATGGAGAAAACTGAATCGACAAACAATAACAAAACTGAACTCTCTTTTTATACAGTCAGGAATTTTAGAGAAATAAAATGCTCTTTTGAGTTCCAAGATCACAGGTCACAGCGTCGTAAACTGCGTCGACTTACTGGAGACAAATCTCACATGATGAACTGGAAAAAGAATAGGAAAGGTATAGCATATTTCAGGTCAAAATAACATGGGTAGTAATAGGTTGAATGCATATGTGCAATAAGAAAACCATCAGCATCCCAATGTTTGCATGAAAGAACAGCATATAGTACAGTTGAATTCAGAAAGAAACTGGTAGACAGTTGACAAAGACTAGAACTAAATATATCAAAGATAACAGCATGCCTACAAAAACGCTGCGAAACCTCATAAATAATCATTTCCCTCCAAACAACAGGATACATCAAGAAACTGAAAGATACAACTAATAAGGAATGCATCAAATTCCACATAGGAGCACGCACAGGACACCTCAGTAGCTATCATGGATTAATGGGCATTGCAACAAGCAACAACTTGAGTATTACATGAAACCGGGAACACTGCTCCTTTGCGAGTACATGGAAGCAGCATACTTGTGAATTTAACCCAAATTCATCCAACACGAGTCAAAATTACACCAGGGGTGGAAGTACCACCGCTGGCTAACTACTTGCGATGCCGTCCGCTACCACCACCTCTCCCTGGTGAATGTCGGCCTCCACGTTGTTGTGGTCTTCTACCACGGAAGGATGAGTTCCCCTGATTAAACTGCCCAGAATTGAATTGCATAGGAGTCTGACCTCCATCTCCACGAGGTGAAGGTAGCGAATTGAACTGCATAGGAGGCTGGCCTCCATCTCCACGGGGTGATGGTAGGGAATTGAACTGCATAGGAGGCTGGCCTCCATCTCCGTGCGGTGATGGTAGGGAATTGAACTGCATAGGAGGCTGTCCTCCATCTCTGTGCGGTGATGGGAGGCGCCCATGTCCTTGCATGTTTGCATTTCCAGCAGGCTGATCTCCATCTTCATGCTGTGATGGGAAGCGACCAAATCCTTGGGTGTTGGGAAATCCAGCAGGTGGCCCTTGATTGCCAGCCATGTGTGGAAACTGACCAAAGTTGCCTTGCCCCATAGGAAATTGAGATGCCTGACCAAAAGGATGATTTACTGGCGGTCCACCAAATGTCATCATGTTTGCACTCATTGTGCTCCCTGGCATAAATTGTTGTTGGGCCATGGGCATTCCATTTGGGAAGCCACCAAAGTTCTGATTCTGTAAATACTGCTGGAACTGGTTGGCTCCCATAAGTATATTCTGCATAATATTAGCTGCAAGAGCAGCTCCATCGACTCCCATGTTAGGCTGGCCTGGAGGTGGAAGCCCGCCGGGCCAAACCATATTTGGCTGCTGAGAGAACTGCTGTGGATTGATGAAGCAACTGCCCATCTGATTTGCAAGTTGAACAGGTGATGGCATAGCATGATTCATTGAGATTGATGGCAGCATTGTTGGTGCACTCATAGGAAAGTTCTGAGGACCCGTTTGTCGTGTTGCGCTGTCAGCAACAGCAGTTGCCATATCAGACCGGTGAAATCGAGGCTGTGGTCGGCAATCTGGTGTTGATGCATCATGGATTCTAGGTGGCATGTCCCTTGGTGTACTCATCGGATAATTTTGTTGACCCGACTGATGTGTCACACTGTCAGCCATATCCGAGCGGTGGAAACGACGCTGTGACTGGTGACCAGATGTCGGTGTATCGTGGGTCCTTGGTGGCATGTCATTTCGAAATCCAGCACCCCTGGTCTGCGCCCTCTTCTTGTCACCAGAAGGTTTCTTAGAATCATGCGGCCTATCAGTCTGCCTTTTTACCAGTCGTAGTGATCTTTTGTACTCAGCCTCCTGCTCATCATCAGAGAATTCAGGTTCATCTGCCTCCTCATCATGGTCAGCAGATTCATCATAGCCTTTGGCATATAGCTCCTTCATATTTAGGATATGATCTGCAAACTCCGCAACAAAACAGACAGTAGTTCCTGCACTGATCCCAGCAGGCACTTCTTCCGCGGAATTATACCGCACAAGATAGTAAGGGTTTTTTACAGGTCCAAATATTTCATCAACAATGCCAAGTGGTGTCCTGCTCTCAGTTATCCAGAGTATAGAACCCTCAGTCAGGGGACTGTGTTCCACTGATCCTTCAACAATCACTCTCTCCCCCATGATCTGGATGACCAGAAAACAGACAACCAGTCAGTATAGGGATCTCATAGGAAATATACTAGTATTTCAACAGCCTAAACAAGAACCCCTATCTGTCTACAAAAATATCTAACAACACACTGGAAAAATATGCTATTCAAAATAATAGCTGCATTAATGAAATGTATAGACACAATCATCCAAACACTTACAAATTCCAGAATGCACTACTAATACAGTAGAAACATTCATCAGTGAGTACCATAGATCTCTGGTTCTTACATGACAATTAGCTACACGTACAGATAAGGTGACTGATTAAATCATCATCAGATTACATAGAAAGAACAGGTACCTATAAAGTGCTGGAAAAACACAGTTTTTGTTTCCAACAAATGCAAACGAAAATCTAGATGAAGTCAAAGTTAAATTCAACACTTACAGCTGTAATTGTTCCCACTGGAAGTGCCTTATGATGCGGTTCCAACTGCACTTCAATCTTTGGAACTGGAGGAAGTACCTGCAAGGTATATGGTACATCTACTTTAGAATAGAGATACAATCAAGAAACAATGATATTTTAACAGTTATATGTGTGGTTTTGACATAGTTAAAAAAGGCGCGCCTAGCTTTATGCAATAGCAAAACACCAAGTGCTTAAGTGTGCGCGTTGGTCAGAAAAGCACAAGGCAGTGGCAAACACACAATTAACGCCTAGTGCTTTTTTTAACTTTGGTTTTTGGCAACTGAGCCCAAGTGTGTTCATGTAGCAACTACATAGTAATAGAAAATAATTTGTCGCTATGGTAGCTACAGAAAGTGCAGGATTTTCAGAAGAACAAATGGATAACTAAGCATTTAACTTCTACTGGGCTATCAAATAAAAAAAATGGCCATGAAACAAATATTTATACAAGTCGGCTGCAACTAACTAGAAGCAAATTCTAACTTGCTAGCAAGCGATTCATATTATACCAGACGCAAGAGAGGTGCACAGCGTGAGATAAACTTAATACCTCTACTTCATGTTTGGACTTGATAGGACCCTTTGGTGTTTCGTCATCATCCTCATCGTCGACTCCAACCATCAGCTCACCCTCTTCAAGGAGGGCCTCCATGTCATGCTTTTTGGCCACCGGCACTTCGTCATCACTGCTCAACGAGGCTTCACTTGACTCCTCATCATTTTTGGCCGGCTCCTCCTCATCATCATCACTACTCGATGAGGCTTCACTTAATTCCTCATCCTCGCTGCTCTCCGACTCTTTGTCCTTGCTCTCCTCCTCCCCCCTGCCTCCTCCATGCTCCACTTCCTCATTTACCATGGCCCCAGAACTCATCTTAGCATCAACAGAAGCAATGGTACTAGTATCAGCATCAACGGCAGCTACAGTACTAGTATCAGAATGACGAGCACCTACGGTGCTCATCTCAGCGTCAACAGAAGCCCCAGTAATAGTCTCGGCATGAACAGCAGCTACGGCACTAGTGTAAGCATCAACGGCAGACATGGTACTATTGTCAGCAGCAACAGCAGCTACTGCACTCATCTCAGCATCAACGGGAGCAACGGTGCTCGCCGCGGCATGAACGGCAGCTACGGTACTAGCATCAGCATCACCAGCAGCTACAGTACACATCTCGGCATCAATCGCTGCCTCCAAACTATCCCCTTCTGCAACGAAATCGCCAATCCCCAACACGGAAGGCTGGCCCGGGCCAAGCCCCCCGCCCAATCCGCCGCCCAGCAGCATCACGGCCTCCTTCTTGACCTCCAACAGGACGCCGGGAGGAGCGTCGAACAGGCCGAGCGGCCCGCCCTTCTCCTCCTCCGCGACCTCCGCCTCACCCACCTTCACGATTTGGTCGACGCCCAATCCGCCGCTCCCGGACACCGACGCAAAATCAATCCCGCCCAGACCGGCGGCAGCCGCCGCGGTCTCGCCGAGGCCGAAGCTCTTGGCCAGCTCGCTCGCCATGGCCTGGTCGAAGTCGAAGTCGTCGAGGAGCCACTCCTCGACGGGGTCGAAGGCGGCGGCCGGGTCGGAGGGGGGCGCGGGCGGCGGGGAGGGGCTGGGGGACGGGGGCCTAGGATGCCGCGCCATGGGGGGCGGCGGCGGTGGTGGTGGGGGTGAGGTTTCGGAGAGGCGGCGCCATGGGTGGTTGATTTATCTCTGGTTCGGGGGGTTTAGGGTTTTAGGCCGCGGCGGCTGGCTGCGCGGCGCGGGGTGCGGGGGGAGGGAGGAGGTGGGGAACGGCTCCTTGCTCCGTAGTGTTCTTGCGCGGTGGGCTGGGGAGAGTGTCTCCGTCCGCGAATCAGGGGGTACACGTCGGCGGGTCCACGCTGCACGAATCTCAGCGCTCGGTTCCTGTACTTTTTACTCCGCAGACAAAATTTCGTAAAGTTTGGGAAATATAAGGCCTCTCTCAATACTCCACCTTGTACAGGTGATAAGATTGTCAACTAAGCAAAAAAATCTGATGTGGCATGTTAATTAAGAAAAGAGAGAGTAGTATGGTGACCTTAGAAAGAAACAATGCTAAGCGTTGTACCTAGGTGGAAACACAAATCTGAGCCTATCTAATCAAAGACTAAGCACCTATGCATTGCGGAGTTAAGTTGTTAGGCCCTTTAATGCAGTTAGCATCTCATCTAAGCACTTATGCATCGGAAGAGGTCTAAACATCTAAAAATACTAGAGTTATACAATGTGAAAAATAAATTAATGACGCATATAATGGTATTGGTTTCATATTACGAATGTACATATTTTTTTTCTATTAAGTTGGTCAAACTTTACTAAGTTTGACTTGAGATAAATCTTATATGCCGAGTAGAAAGGATCAGAGGAAGTAAATGTTTGTAAGGGGCTGACTAGCTGGCATCACGCCGATCTGCGCGCTGTGCGACATGCATCTCTGTAGCCCACGCCTAGCTTCCCCTTGTTGTGGGGTTCATGCACGCTGGACCCTCTCTTACCTTATCCATTCGCAGCCTGTCTCCTCCATTCATTTTATCCGTCGCTCCTTTTCCTCGATCTTTGTCGCATCTCATCTTCTTCATTGTTGCATGCTGCTACACGGCGGTGAGCGGCAATCCACCTCTGGGGTAGCGAGGCACTGCAGCCTGCAACTAGGGGACGAGCCACCGCAGGCGGCAAATGCAACAACAATCAGCCCCTCATTTCCTTCCTCCAGCACACACGAGCTACAACAACAATGATGGGGGGGCGTTGGTACGGTGTTGGCGGGGTGCTACGATGGCGGGAACCGTGTGTTCCAACTGCGGTTGCCGAATGCTGGAACCAGCCGGCGGTGATGCTGCGAATTCAAGAAGAAATGAAGTATAGTGGCATTGGTACCACCCTTTAAGAAGAAAGGAATTCAAACAAATAATGATATAATTTGCACACAATTTACACATAAATTGCACCTTTTTAGATATGTAAGAATAAACATATTATAGTGGATTTTACATAAAAACGGAAATTTTAAACAAGGAACAAATAAGTGGCATTGGTATCGTCCTTAAAAACATGAAATGAATTAGAAACTAGATGTAATAAAACAAATAAAGTTTTCTAAGAGAGAATAAATTAGTGACATTGGAATTACTCTCAAGAGGAAAGAAAATATAGAAAAAACTTGCACACAACTTTGCACTGAAATTGCACTTTTTATAATATGCAGCGAATACACATATAATAATGCAACTTTAGCAGTCTAGTACAATTTACACACATATTGTATTGTACTTTCATGCATACATACACATAATAATAGAGAAATGTATTTAATTAGCCAAAAAATTACACAAAACAATTAGCATTGGTATTACCCTTAAAGAATAAAGAAAATAAAAAATTCCACACAATTAACACAAAAATGCACTTTTTATAATATGTAGAATAAATATGTAAGAGTGAAGTTTCTATACTCTGATGTAATTTGTACATGTAGTACTTCCATGTATACATTTTCACGCACTCAACATCCAAAAATACACGTAAAGAAGAAAAAAACTCAACAGAAAAAATAAATAAAAGCATACACGTGCAGAAAACAAAGGTAAACACTTGAAAAAAAACATACACACACCAAAATCTAGCCCAAGAAGGAAATCGACTGACCCAAAATAGGTGTCAATCGGATTTAAACAGCCCAATACCAGCAGCAAAATTTGACAGAAAAAAGAAAAGCTACACAAATCTTAAAGCACAATCCAAGGATTAGAAAATCGATTGACCACAAAACTAATTCAGCTGACTGAAATCTAGCTAAAGTATTTGGTATTTGTATCTTGCCATATAAAACATGATATTTTCTTCTATGCTCTGCCCCTAAGAATCAATAACTTTTTTTCGAAAAGAAGGGTGACCCCCGGCCTCTACATAAGGGCGATGCATACAACCATTTTATTAATTATTCACTTTAAGACCTTACAAAATAATACACCAATAAATCTGAAGCCATCATCTTGGCAACATTGTCGATACTCCTATCAACTTGAAGAAGGGGCGTGCATTGTCGAGGCCGCCTGCCCAGACCTCATACCAAAGCCTAATATCTAAAACCAGAGGCCTCAACCAAGCCGCAATCGTCGGGTCTGGAGCACACACCGGTCCAGCGCACTTTGAGCGGGCACCACATGCCCATGTTGCAGAGGCCGCCGCCACCCTCTTTCACCGATCCATCTTCAAAGTAGGTATCGACGCATCGACCTTGCCAGGCATACCGTCGACGCCAGACAACGTCACCTTCCTACGCGTGTCCATTATCACGCATCTGCCGCCGAGACCCTGAAGCGCCACGCCATCGTGACTCCACGTCGTTGATGCGTCACATGAAACGCCGCTGCACCGCTGAAACCGTCCACTGGTCCTTCGAGCCAATGCACACCTCCAAGAATGACGCCCCAAGGGGGGGAACGACACAAGCGAGCCGCCGTCACCGTCATCCAATCGACGGATCTAGGGTTTCCCTCAGAGGTAGCGGATAGAGGTATGTAGCTTCTCCACGACGATGCCTTCAAGAAGGGGTTGACATAGAAGAGTGTCGCCATCGTCAGACTTGGCAACCAGCCGAGAGCAAGGTTTTCAGACAGCTCGATGAACCTCCATTGATCATCGTGTGCACGAGACCGCCACCGATCTCCGCCGCACCGCAGCAAGCAGGCCGCGCCGGCCAGATCTGATCTGATCGGAGGCCAAACCACGCATGCAGCAGACCCATCCACCAGGCCCTCCATGCCGCCGATGATCCAAGGTCACATGGCCCGCCGTCGCCCGAAGCAGGGCTGGCAGTCATGCCGCTAAGACCCGAATGACTGCGCCTCCTCACGCCGAGGGGCCCCGCACAACCACCATGCCGAGGGAGAGAGGGAGACCCACGCCACCGCCACCGGCCCCCGGACTTAGCCTGACGGCGTCCCCTGACGGTGACAAAGGAAGGGGAGGAAGGAGGTAACACCCTCGGAGGCTAGGGTTGAGGAACCACCAGAGTCGCCTTGAGCGGGGTCGGCGTGGGGGTCGGGATGGGATGAAGAGCGGATGGTGAGAGGGTTTCGAATCTTCTCTTTGTTGTGGAGGAGGTGGCCGGAGGAGGGAGATCGAGCGGCAGTGGCGGAGCTCCCTCCTGCCCGGGAGGGTTGGGCTCGGGAGCGACTACAAAATGAACTTTATATGAAATAGCCTCTTTTAGTTGCTGCACTCATATGTTAGCACCAAATTATAAGATTGTGCAGCAGGTGAATTTGTGTCAACCCCAACCCTAACAACGACATCATAAGTATAGAAAAAAGTCAAAAGGCATCATAAATATAACTCTAACAACGACATCCCCCGCCTGTCAGTCCAGGAGGCACAAGAGTGAGTTCGCATCACCATGGAGACGGAGTACCTCGCAGCGAAGGGGCATCTTGCAGATGAGGTAGCAGACACACTGCCGTTATCACCGACCCCACGTGGTCGCGGAGAACGGCACCATCCTTGAGTCCACTCAGGATGAGCAGGTGGCGGCGGCGAATTGCTGGTTGTCGCTCTTTTTATTCTGACAAAAGTTGTCCTTACTAGCCAATGGTGGTACTTTCACCCCTTGTGTAATTTTGACTCGTGTTGGATGAATTTGGATTAAATTCACAAGTGCGTTGCTCTCATGTACTCGCAAACGAGCGGTGTAACCGGTTCCATGTACTCCCTCTGTAAAAGAAAAATATAAAAGTATTTAGATCACTATTTTAGTAATCTAAACACTCTTATATTTCTTTACGGAGGGAGTAGTACGCAAGGTGTTGCTTGTTGTAATGCCCATTCATCCTCATCCGTGATATATATTGACGTGTCATGCGCGACTGTGCGTGCTCCAGCAACACAGGACAGGATCCCTGTTGCCTATGTGGAATTTGATAAAATTATATTTGGCTGTATCTTTCAGTTTCTTGATGCATCCTGTTGTTTGCAAGAGAATGGTTATTTCCGAGATCTTGCAGCGTTTTTGCAGGCATGCTGTTATCTTTGGTATAGTTACCGCTTCCTTTCTGAATTCAACTGTACTATATGCTGTTCTTTCATGCAAACACTGGGACGCTGATGGTTTTCTTACTGCACATATGCATTCAACCTGTTACTCCCGAGGTTATTTTGATATGATATATGCTATATCTTTCATTTTCCCCCAGTTCATAACATGTGAGATTTGTCTTCAGGTAATCCTACACAGTTTACACATGATGGGATTTGTAACCTATTATTCCGGTTCATTTACACAGTTGTCACGGGCCAGTTCCCAGCACAGATGATTACCTTGAGACCGGAAAGTCAAAAGAGAATTTCATTTCCCTAAAATTCTAGACTATATATAAACAAAGAGTGCAGTTTTGTTGATCGCTCGTCCAACTATACGGGGAGTTTAACTAAATGAGATAATATACAGGCGATTTAGTTTTCTCCGTGTAATGCGATAAACACATTGTAAAACTACATGCATATTCACAATAAAAGGAATAATTGGTCATTGATGTGCAGCCATCACCAACAATCTTATCAAATTTGTGATTTCTTCAATAGTCAGCGGTAAATGGAACCACAAAACAAAGTACTGCATATTGAAAACAGAGTACACAGAGTATTCCTTCAGTAGTTGAGGAAGACTAACTAGCTCGAGTCATCGGTTCATTTTGTGACATCGTTACAAGGAACCTTACATGATGTATGAACATCTTCCATGTCAAGTGGTCCGTGGAACACTTAAAGTGTGTTCCTCTTGATTGGTTGAACCATTCACCTATAGCTATGTATCTTGTCTATAAAACACAGTTGGTGGAGAAGAGAGGGAGTGATTGGCAGGGAAGAAAGCGTGTGTAGTGACAGAACAAGTGGCATCAGGAGCTGAGAGTGACAAAACAAGTGGTCTTGGAGCCACCTATAGATAATCCACTGGGAATGGGATGCAATGGGAATTGGAGTTGGAGAACAAGCATGAAACATTGTCTCATGTTATAAAAACAAGTAAATCATGCTAGGTAGATTGACCTATGCAACAGGTCCGTGTTGGCAGCTCAGTTGAGGTTTGCCAGTTTGTCCGTCACAATCAAAGTGGCGCATCAGCTTGCTTCCATCTTGTTGGCTGCCAACCTCAGTTAGCGATGGCGAGTTCGCTTCCAGTCACATAGATACAATTACAACACAACACACTATCATTGGGGCCACCCTACGCGGCCAACCTCGAGGAAGGTATAGAGTGCAAACTGCCGTTGAGCTAGAGCATGCAAATGACACACTAAGCATACTGGTAGCAAGGGGTAGCAGGTGGCGAGATGAAGGGCACGATGGTTGCAGGCTTTGGAGATTCTAATTCTAAAGTTGTTTGACTGCTTTTCAAAATTGTGCTGGTTCTCCTTATGGCAATTGCTTGTGCCCAGGGAGTATCTAGGGGTAAATGTCCTAGGAAGCGATTGAGCATGTGAAATCGTTTCCTCACGCCCTATTTTGACTTAGTGGTCGAACGTGGCCTGGCTTGGGCCGATGTAGCAGTATTGGCCCGGTCTATCTGTGAATCTGTATCTTCCCTGGTAAAAGGGAAGGAAGTCCACATAACCCCTCAGGGTTGTACCAACCGGCCACTTCATCCCCAGACGTCTAGAACAAGTTACTTAACCCCCCTAACCTTCCCAATACCATTTAAATGACCTCCTAAACAAGATCAGAGCGGTATTAGCAGGCTGTTTCGGCACGCTGGCCTGGGTGTCGTTAGTGGCCGAGTAAACGACCCCCTCGATAGATAATGCTGAATCATCAGATCACTTTTAGTTTCAAAACAGAGTACATTGGGCCTGAAAACAGAGTATATGTAGTCTAAAAACAGACTACATTCAATCTAAACTTTGCTTTCCCAAGTGAAGAACACGAACTAACAAGTCAAGCGCGTCAGCCTTTTCCTTTATGTCAGACACGAGGACAGTATTAGCATCTTTTGCTAGAGCATCTTGCTTCTAGTACTATCTCTCCATTAGCCAGGTCTTGCGTCCGTTGTCCGATCACTCATCAACGCCCTGTATGCAACACTACAGTAAAAAATCACAGCAGAATTACCTCTTGCGGCCTCATCTTTATATATAGACTTTCTACATAGAAAGTTGCTGGTAAGCACGAGTTTGAGCTCCTCCGGTGTGCCACGACGGCGGCGCTCCTGGGCGTTGAACTGGAACCTCGTGACGAGCTTCAGATGCTCCGACGAGCCATGGCAGCGGCGGTCCTGGGCGGCTCCTGGTGGCTTGAGAGTGTGCGAGAAATGAGGGAGTGGCTGTGGCTTACATGGAAAACTCTCAACCTTGTACCCACCTATTCCAAAGGCCTGGCGCCATCCACCTAGAAAGGAGGGTCGATTTGGGGAGGCGGTGTAGAACAGAGCTACCCAAAATTGAAGTATCAACGTGATGGCGTTTGGTATTTGTATCTTGCCGAGGCAAAACAAATACTACTAGAAAATTTCAAACAATTACATTATTTTTGGCATGGTAGATAATTTGGTGTGTGATGTCCGCTCCAAATTTCAAATTATTTGAACATCTGAGTAGCTCTCAGCAAAAAAGACAAATTTAGGGTCTGTTAAATAGTGTATTGTTTATATACTGTTCTGACCCAATTTGTCTTTTTTTTCTGAGAGCTACTCATATGTTCAAATGCTCTGAAATTTGGAGCGCACCTCACGCGCCAAATTATCCACCTTGCTAAAAAAAAGGTTTTTTTTATTTTTTAATGAATTGTTTCTTGAGCGGGTGCAGATGAGCCCTGGCTCAGAATTGGATATTCGTATCTTGCCATATAAAACATGATATTTCCTTCTATGCTCTGCCCCTAAGAATCAAGAATTTTCATTTTTTTTGAAAAGGAGGATGACCCTGGCCTCTGCATCAGGGCGATGCATACAACCATTTTAATTATTCACTCTAAGACCTTACAAAATAATACATCAATAAGTCCGAAGCCATCATCTAGCAACATTTGTCACGACTTCTATCAATTTGAATAAGGGGTGTGCTTTGTCAAGTCCGCCTGCCTAGACCTCACACCAAAGCTCAACATCTAAAACCGGAGGCCTCAACCAAGCCGCAATCGTCGGGTCTAGAGTACACCACCACGACGCTAGACAACATCACCTTCCTACGCGCGTCCATCATCACGCATATGCTACCGAGACCCTAAAGAGCCATGCTGTCCAGACTCCACGCCGTCGATGTGTCGCATGAAACGCCGCTCCACCGCTGAAACTGTCCACTGGTCCCTCGAGCCAATGCACACCTCCAAGAATGACACCCCCAAGGGGGAACGACACAAGAGCGCCACCATCATCCGATTGACTGATCTAGGGTTTCCCCCAGAGGTACTGGATAGAGGTATGCAACTTCTCCATGGCGATGCGTTCAAGAAGGGGATGACATAGAAGAGCTCTGCCATCACCGGCCTTGGCAACTAGTCGGGAGCAAGGTTTTTTACCTGGACTGCTCGCTGTACCTCCATCCAGCATTGTGTGCAGGGGACCGCTACCGATCTCTGCCGCCCCGCAGCAAGCAGGTCGCACCTGCCAGATCTGATCTGACTGGAGGCCAAACCACGCATGTAGCAGACCCGTCCACTAGGCCCTCCATGCTGTGCTACCGATCAAAGGTCAAATGGCCCGCCGCCGCCCGAAGCAGGGCTGGCCATCGCGCCGCCAAGACCTGAACGGCCTCTCATGCCGAGGGCCCCCGCACAACCCCCATGTTGAGGGAGAGAGGTAGACCCCTGCCATCGCAGTCGGACCTTGGGCTTAGCCCGACGGCATCCCTCGGCGGTGACGGAGGGAGGGGAGGAAGGAGGTAACGCCTCCGATGACTAGGGTTGAGGCACCACCCGAGTCGCCCGAGTGGAGTCGGCGGGGATCGGGATGGGATGAAGAGAGGATGGTGAGAAGGTTTTGAATCTGCTCTCTGTTGTTGAGGAGGTGGCCGGAGAGGGAGATCGAGCGGCGGCGGCGGAGCTCCCTCTTGCCCCCTCGGGAGGGTTGGTCTCGGGAGCGACTGCAATTTTTTTTTGCAGTAACTGCAAAATAAACTTTATATGGAATAGCCTCTTTTAGTTGTTGCACTCTTATGTTAGAACCAATTTTTGAGATTGTGCAACAGGTGTATTTGTGTTAGCCCTGACCCTAACAACGACATCATAAATATAGAAAGCAAAAGGGCATCATAATATAACTCTAACAATGACATCCCCCGCCTGTCAGTGCAGGAGGCACGAGATTGAATTCGCATCGCCATGGTGACGGAGTACCTCCCAGCGAAGGGGCATCTTGCAGATGAGGTGGCAGACACACTGCCGTTATCACTGACCCAACATGGTCATCGAGAACCGCATCATCCTTGAGTCCATTGAGGATGAGCGGGTGGTGGCAGCGAATTGCTGGTTGTAGCTCTTTTTATTCTGAGAAAAGTTGGTCTTACTAGCCAATGGTGGTACTTTCAACCGTGGTGTAATTTTGACTCATGTTAGATGAATTTGGATTAAATTCACAAGTGTGCTGCTCTCATGTACTCGCAAACGATTGGTGTAACCGATTTCATGTAGTTGTTGGAAATATGCCCTAGAGGCAATAATAAAATGATTATTATATTTCCTTGTTCATGATAATTGTCTATTATTCATGCTATAATTGTGTTATCAGGAAATCGTAATACATGTGTGAATACATAGACCACAACGTGTCCCTAGTGAGCCTCTAGTTGACTAGCTCGTTGATCAACAGATAGTCATGGTTTCCTGGCTATGGACGTTGGATGTCATTGATAACGGGATCATATCATTAGGAGAATGATGTGATGGACAAGACCCAATCTTAAGCATAGCACAAAAGATCGTGTAGTTCGTTTGCTAGAGCTTTTCCAATGTCAAGTATCATTTCCTTAGACCATGAGATTGTGCAACTCCCGGATACCGTAGGAGTGCTTTGGGTGTGCCAAACGTCACAATGTAACTGGGTGGCTATAAAGGTGCACTACGGGTATCTTCGAAAGTGTCTGTTGGGTTGGCACGAATCGAGACTGGGATTTGTCACTCCGTATGATGGAGAGGTATCTCTGGGCCCACTCGGTAATGCATCATCATAATGAGCTCAATGTGACCAAGGGGTTGGTCACGGGATCATGCATTACGGTACGAGTAAAGTGACTTGCCGGTAACGAGATTGAACAAGGTATTGGGATACCGACGATCGAGTCTCGGGCAAGTAACGTACCGATTGACAAAGGGAATTGTATACGGGATTGATTGAATCCTCGACATCGTGGTTCATCCGATGAGATCATCGTGGAGTATGTGGGAGCCAACATGGGTATCCAGATCCCGCTGTTGGTTATTGACCGGAGAGGCGTCTCGGTCATGTCTGCGTGTCTCCCGAACCCGTAGGGTCTACACACTTAAGGTTCGGTGACGCTAGGGTTGTAGAAATATTAGTATGCAATAACCCGAAAGTTGTTTGGAGTCCCGGATGAGATCCCGGACGTCACGAGGAGTTCCGGAATGGTACGAAGGTAAAAATTTATATATAGGAAGTCCAGTTTCGGCCATCGGGAATGTTTCGGGGTCACCGGTATTGTACCGGGACCACCGGAAGGGTCCCGGGGGTCCATCGGGTGGGGCCACCTATCCCGGAGGGCCCCATGGGCTGAAGTGGGAGGGGAACCAGCCCCAGGTGGGCTGGTGCGCCCCCCTTGGGCCTCCCCTGCGCCTAGGGTTGGGGAACCCTAGGGGTCGGGGCGCCCCACTTGGCTTGGGGGCCAAGCCACCCCCTTGGCCGCCGCCCCCCAGGGCCCCTATATATAGAGGGGGGAGGGAGGGCTGCGCACCCTAGCCCCTAGCGCCTCCCTCTCCCTCCCGTAACACCTCTCCCTCTCGTTGGTGCTTGGCGAAGCCCTGGCGAGACCCTGCTGCATCCACCACCACGCCGTCGTGCTGCTGGATGTCCATCAACCTCTCCTTCCCCCTTGCTGGACCAAGAAGGAGGAGACGTCTTCCCCAACCGTACGTGTGTTGAACGCGGAGGTGCCGTCCGCTCGGCGCTAGGATCATCGGTGATTTGGATCACGACGAGTACGACTCCATCAACCCCATTCACTTGAACGCTTCCGCTCGCGATCTACAAGGGTATGTAGATGCACTCCTATTCCCCTCGTTGCTAGAATACTCCATAGATTGATCTTGGTGATGCGTAGAAAATTTTAAATTCTGCTACGATCCCCAACAGTGGCATCATGAGCTAGGTCTATGCGTAGTTTCTATGCACAAGTAGAACACAAAGCAGTTGTGGGCGTCGATATTGTCAATTATCTTGCCGTTACTAGTCTTATCTTGATTCAGCGGCATTGTGGGATGAAGCGGCCCGAACCGACCTTACACGTACGCTTACATGAGACTGGTTCCACCGACTGACATGCACTAGTTGCATAAGGTGGCTGGCGGGTGTCTGTCTCTCCCACTTTAGTCGGATCGGATTCGATGAACAGGGTCCTTATGAAGGGTAAATAGAAATTGGCAATTCACGTTGTGGTTTTAGCGTAGGTAAGAAACGTTCTTGCTAGAAACCTATAGCAGCCACGTAAAAACTTGCAACAACAATTAGAGGACGTCTAACTTGTTTTTGCAGCAAGTGTTTTGTGATGTGATATGGCCAAAGGATGTGATGAATGATATATGTGATGTATGAGATGATCATGTTCTTGTAATAGGAATCACGACTTGCATGTCGATGAGTATGACAACCGGCAGGAGCCATAGGAGTTGTCTTAATTTATTTATGACCTGCGTGTCAACATATAACGTCATGTAATTACTTTACTTTATTGCTAAACCGTTAGCCATAGTAGTAGAAGTAATAGTTGACGTGACAACTTCATGAAGACACGATGATGGAGATCATGATGATGGAGATCATGGTGTCATGCCGGTGACGACGATGATCATGGCGCCCCGAAGATGGAGATCAAAAGGAGCAAAATGATATTGGCCATATCATGTCACTGTTTGATTGCATGTGATGTTTATCATGTTTTACATCTTATTTGCTTAGAACGATGGTAGCTTAAATAAGATGATGTCTCGCAATAATTTCAAGAAAGTGTTCCCCCTAACTGTGCACCGTTGCGAAGGTTCGTTGTTTCAAAGAACCACATGATGATCGGGTGTGATAGATTCTAACGTTCGAATACAACGGGTGTAAGCCAGATTTACACACGCAATACACTTAGGTTGACTTGACGAGCCTAGCATGTACAGACATGGCCTCGAAACACGGAGGGCCGAAAGGTCGAGCATGAGTCGTATAGAAGATACAATCAACATGTAGATGTTCACCGATGTTGACTAGTCCGTCTCACGTGATGATCGGACATGGCCTAGTTGCCTTGGATCATGTTTCACTTAGATGACTAGAGGGATGTCTATCTGAGTGGGAGTTCATTGAATAATTTGATTAGATGAACTTAATTATCATGAACTTAGTCTAAAATCTTTACAATATGTCTTGTAGATCAAATGGCCCACGCTAATGTTGCCCTCAACTTCAACGCGTTCCTAGAGAAAACCAAGCTGAAAGATGATGGCAGCAACTATACGGACTAGGCCCGGAACCTGAGGATCATCCTCATAGCTGCCAAGAAAGATTATGTCCTAGAAGCACCGCTAGGTGAAGCACCATTCCCAGCAAACCAAGACGTTATGAATGCTTATCAGTCACGTGCTGATCATTACTCCCTCGTTCAGTGCGGCATGCTTTACAGCTTAGAACCGGGGCTCCAAAAGCGTTTTGAGCAACACGGAGCATATGAGATGTTCGAGGAGCTGAAAATGGTTTTCCAAGCTCATGCCCTGGTCGAGAGATATGAAGTCTCCGACAAGTTCTTCAGTTGTAAGATGGAGGAAAATAGTTCTGTAAGTGAGCACATACTCAAAATGTCTGGGTTGCACAACCGCCTGACTCAGCTGGGAGTTAATCTCCTGGATGACGCGGTCATTGACAGAATCCTTCAGTTGCTTCCACCGAGCTACAAGAGCTTTGTGCTGAACTTCAATATGCAGGGGACGGAAAAGACCATTCCCGAGGTATATTCAATGCTGAAATCAGCGGAGGTGGAGATCAAAAAGGAACATCAAGTGTTGATGGTGAATAAAACCACAAAGTTCAAGAAAGGCAAGGGTAAGAAGAACTTCAAGAAGGACGACAAGGGAGTTTCCGCGCCCGGTAAGCCAGTTGCCGGGAAGAAGCCAAAGAATGGACCCAAGCCTGAGACTGAGTGCTTTTATTGCAAGGGAAGTGGTCACTGGAAGCGGAACTGCCCCAAGTACTTAGCGGACAAGAAGGCCGGCAACACTAAAGGTATATGTGATATACATGTAATTGATGTGTACCTTACCAGTACTCGTAGTAGGTCCTGGGTATTTGATACCGGTGCGGTTGCTCATATTTGTAACTCTAAGCAAGAGCTGCGGAATAAGCGGAGACTGGCGAAGGACAAGGTGACGATGCGCGTCGGGAATGGTTCCAAGGTCGATGTGATCGCCGTCGGCACGCTGCCTCTACATTTACCTACGGGATTAGTTTTAAACCTCAATAATTGTTATTTAGTTCCAGCTTTGAGCATGAACATTGTATCAGGATCTCGTTTAATACGAGATGGCTACTCATTTAAATCCGAGAATAATGGTTGTTCTATTTATATGAGAGATATGTTTTATGGTCATGCCTCGCTGGTGAATGGTTTATTGTTAATGAATCTCGAGCGTAATGTTACACATACTCATAGTGTGAATACCAAAAGATGTAAGGTTGATAGTCCCACATACTTGTGGCACTGCCGCCTTGGTCACATAGGTGTCAAATGCATGAAGAAGCTCCATGCAGATGGACTTTTAGAGTCTCTTGATTACGAATCATTTGACACGTGCGAACCATGCCTCATGGGTAAAATGACCAAGACTCCGTTCTCTGGAACAATGGAGCGAGCAATCAACTTATTGGAAATCATACATACTGATGTGTGCGGTCCAATGAGTGTTGAGGCTCGCGGTGGCTATCGTTATGTTCTCACCCTCACTAATGACTTGAGTAGATATGGGTATGTCTACTTAATGAAACACAAGTCTGAGACCTTTGAAAAGTTCAAGGAATTTCAGAGTGAGGTTGAGAATCAACATGACAGAAAAATAAAGTTCTTACGATCAGATCGTGGGGGAGAATATTTGAGTCACGAATTTGGCACACACTTAAGGAAATGTGGAATCGTTTCACAACTCACGCTTCCTGGAACACCTCAAAGAAATGGTGTGTCCGAACGTCGTAATCGCACTCTATTGGATATGGTGCGATCTATGATGTCTCTTACCGATCTACCGCTCTCATTTTGGGGCTATGCTTTAGAGACTGCCGCATTCACTTTAAATAGGGCGCCGTCGAAATCCGTTGAGACGACACCGTATGAATTATGGTTTGGGAAGAAACCTATGCTGTCGTTTCTAAAAGTTTGGGCATGCGATGCTTATGTCAATAAACTTCAACCTGAAAAGCTCGAACCCAAGTCGGAAAAATGCATCTTCATAGGATACCCTAAGGAAACCATTGGGTATACCTTCTACCTCAGATACGAAGGCAAGATCTTCGTTGCCAAGAATGGATCCTTTCTAGAGAAAGAGTTTCTCTCGAAAGAAGTAAGTGGGAGGAAAGTAGAGCTTGATGAAGTACTGCCTCTTGAAGCGGAGAGTAGTGCAGCTCAGGAAAATGTTCCTGTGGTGCCTGCACCGATTAGAGAGGAGGTTAATGATGATGATCAAGATACTTCGGATCAAGCTCCTACTGAACTTCGTAGGTCCACAAGGACACGTTCCGCACCAGAGTGGTACGGCAACCCTGTCCTGGAAATCATGTTGTTAGACAACGGTGAACCTTCGAACTATGAAGAAGCGATGGCGGGCCCAGATTCCGACAAATGGCTAGAAGCCATGAAATCCGAGATAGAATCCATGTATGAAAACGAAGTATGGACTTTGACTGACTTGCCCGATGATCGGCGAGCCATAGAAAATAAATGGATCTTTAAGAAGAAGACAGACGCGGATGGTAATGTGACCATCTATAAGGCTCGAATTGTCGCTAACAGTTATCGACAAGTTCAAGGGATTGACTACGATGAGACTTTCTCACCCGTAGCGAAGCTGAAGTCCGTCCGAATCATGTTAGCAATTGCCGCATTCTATGATTATGAGATATGGCAAATGGACGTCAAAACGGCATTCCTTAACAACTTTCTTAAGGAAGAATTGTATATGATGCAGCCGGAAGGTTTTGTCGATCCTAAGAATGCTAACAAGGTGTGCAAGCTCCAACGCTCAATCTATGGGCTGGTGCATGCATCTCGGAGTTGGTACATTCGCTTTGATGAGATGATCAAAGCGTTTGGGTTTATGCAGACTTATGGAGAAGCCTGCGTTTACAAGAAAGTGAGTGGGAGCTCTATAACATTTCTCATATTGTATGTGGATGACATACTGTTGATGGGAAATGATATAGAATTCTTGGAAAGCATAAAGGCCTACTTGAACAAGTGTTTTTTAATGAAGGACCTTGGAGAAGATGCTTATATATTAGGCATCAAGATCTATAGAGATAGATCGAGACGCCTCATCGGTCTTTCACAAAGTACGTACCTTGACAAGATATTGAAGAAGTTCAATATGGATCAGTCCAAGAAGGGGTTCTTGCGTGTATTGCAAGGTGTGCGATTGAGCACGGCTCAATGCCCGACCACGGCAGAAGATATAGAAGAGATGAGTGTCATCCCCTATGCCTCAGCCATAGGGTCTATTATGTATGCCATGCCGTGTACCAGACCTGATGTAAACCTTGCCGTAAGTTTGGTAGGTAGGTACCAAAGTAATCCCGGCAAGGAACACTGGACAGCGGCCAAAAACATCCAGAAGTACCTGAAAAGGACCAAGGATATATTTCTCGTTTATGAAGGTGATGAAGAGCTCGTCGTAAAGGGTTACATCAACGCTAGCTTCGACACAGATCTGGATGACTCCAAGTCACAAACCGGATACGTGTATATTTTGAATGGTGGGGCAGTAAGCTGGTGCAGTTGCAAGCAAAGCGTTGTGGCGGGATCTACATGTGAAGCGGAGTACATGGCGGCCTCGGAGGCAGCACAAGAAGCAATCTGGGTGAAGGAGTTCATCACCGACCTAGGAGTCATACCCAATGCGTCGGGGCCGATGACTCTCTTCTGTGACAACACTGGAGCTATTGCCCTTGCCAAGGAGCCCAGGTTTCACAGGAAGACCAGGCATATCAAGCGTCACTTCAACTCCATTCGTGAAAGTGTTCAAAATGGAGACATAGAAATTTGTAAAGTACATCGGACCTGAATGTAGCAGATCCGTTGACTAAACCTCTCCCTAGAGCAAAACATGATCAACACCAGAATTCCATGGGCGTTCGATTCATCACAATGTAACTAGATGATTGACTCTAGTGCAAGTGGGAGACTGTTGGAAATATGCCCTAGAGGCAATAATAAAATGATTATTATATTTCCTTGTTCATGATAATTGTCTATTATTCATGCTATAATTGTGTTATTAGGAAATCGTAATACATGTGTGAATACATAGACCACAACGTGTCCCTAGTGAGCCTCTAGTTGACTAGCTCGTTGTTCAACAGATAGTCATGGTTTCTTGGCTATGGACATTGGATGTCATTGGTAACGGTATCACATCATGAGGAGAATGATGTGATGGACAAGACCCAGTCTTAAGCATAGCACAAAAGATCGTGTAGTTTGTTTGCTAGAGCTTTTCCAATGTCAAGTATCATTTCCTTAGACCATGAGATTGTGCAACTCCCGGATACCGTAGGAGTGCTTTGGGTGTGCCAAACGTCACAACGTAACTGGGTGGCTATAAAGGTGCACTACGGGTATCTCCGAAAGTGTCTGTTGGGTTGGCACGAATCGAGACTGGGATTTGTCACTCTGTATGACGGAGAGGTATCTCTGGGCCCACCCGGTAATGCATCATCATAATGAGCTCAATGTGACCAAGGGGTTGGTCACGGGATCATGCATTATGGTACGAGTAAAGTGACTTGCCGGTAACGAGATTGAACAAGGTATTGGGATACCGACGATCGAGTCTCGGGCAAGTAACGTACCGATTGACAAAGGGAATTGTATACGGGATTGATTGAATCCGCGACACCGTGGTTCATCCGATGAGATCATCGTGGAGTATGTGGGAGCCAACATGGGTATCCAAATCCCGCTTTTGATTATTGACCGGAGAGGCGTCTCGGTCATGTCTGCGTGTCTCCCGAACCCGTAGGGTCTAGACACTTAAGGTTCGGTGACGCTAGGGTTGTAGAGATATTAGTATGCAGTAACGCGAAAGTTGTTCGGAGTCCCGGATGAGATACCGGACGTCACGAGGAGTTCCGGAATGGTCCAGAGGTAAAGATTTATATATAGGAAGTCCAGTTTCGGCCATCGGGAATGTTTCGGGGGTCACCGGTATTGTACCGGGACCACCGGAAGGGTCCCGGGGGTCCATCGGGTGGGCCACCTTTCCCGGAGGGCCCCATGGGCTGAAGTGGGAGGGGAACCAGCCCCAGGTGGGCTGGTGCGCCCCCCCTTGGGCCTCCCCTGCACCTAGGGTTGGGGAACCCTAGGGGTGGGGGCGCCCCACTTGGCTTGGGGGGCAAGCCACCCCCTTGGCCGCCGCCCCCCTCTAGATGGGATCTAGAGGGGCCGGCGCCCCCCATGGCCCCTATATAAAGAGGGGGGAGGGAGGGCTGCGCACCCTAGCCCCTGGCGCCTCCCTCTCCCTCCCGTAACACCTCTCCCTCTCGTTGGTGCTTGGCGAAGCCCTACCGAGACCCTGCTGCATCCACCACCACGCCGTCGTGCTGCTGGATCTCCATCAACCTCTCCTTCCCCCTTACTGGATCAAGAAGGAGGAGACGTCTTCCCCAACTGTACGTGTGTTGAACACGGAGGTGTCGTCCGTTCGGCGCTAGGATCATCGGTGATTTGGATCACGACAAGTACGACTCCATCAACACCGTTCACTTGAACGCTTCCGCTTGCGATCTACAAGGGTATGTAGATGCACTCCTATTCCCCTCGTTGCTAGAATACTCCATAGATTGATCTTGGTGATGCGTAGAAAATTTTAAATTCTGCTACGATCCCTAACAGTAGTACGCATCTACGCAAGGTGTTGCTAATTATAATGCCCATTCATCCTCATCCATGATATATATTGAGGTCTCATGCACGACTGTGCGTGCTCCAGCAACACAGGGTCCCTATTGCATGTTTGGAATTTGATAAAATTATTTTTGGCTGTATCCTGTTGTTTGCAGGGGAATGGTTATTTCTGAGATCTTGCAGCATTTTTGCAGGCATGCTGTTATCTTTGACATAGTTACCGCTTCCTTTCTGGATTCAACTGTACTATATGCTGTTCTTTCATGCAAACAGTGGGACGCTGATGGGAATGGTTTTCTTACTGTACATATGCATTCAACCTGTTACTCCCTAGGTTATTTTGACATGATATATGCTATATCTTTCACTTTCCCTAGTTCATAACATGTGAGATTTGTCTCCAGGTAATCCTACACAGTTTACACATGATGGCATTTGTAACCTATTATCCCAGTCCATTTACACAGTTGTCGCATGCCAGTTCCCATCACAGATGATTACCTTGAGACCGGAAAGTCAAACGAGCATTTTATTTCTCTAAAATTATAGACTATATATAAACACATAGTTTGAAAGCTCTTCCCCCTCGTCCCCTTGTGTCGCCCCCGTGGGTGACCCGGGGGAAAACCCTAGCCGCCGTCTCTCGACCCTGGCAGCCCCCCTCCGATCCTTGCTGCCGTCCGCAGCGCCGCCAGGCAAAGCCTGGCTGGCAGGGCGGCGGCGTTGTTTCTCCCCCTTCGAGCGTCTCGGGCGGCGCGGGACGACCAGATCATGAAGAGGCGTCGGGCTAGCGCGGGGTCCAACAGCGCGGCGGGTGAGCATCTTGGCGGCGGCGCGGCGCTGCAGCTGCGGCTTGGATGCGAGTTCATGGTGAGGTGGCAGCTGCGTGGTCTTTAGATCGGGTGGTCGCGGGCGCCGCCATGTTGATGCCGGATCCATCTGGATCCGACGCTTGGATGCCGTCGACCGGCGCAGGGTGGTGGTCTAAGCCGCTGTCCTCGTCGGATCATTGGATCCGGCGCATGGAGACCTACGACGGCTTTGTTCTTGATCCTCCTTCCTGGTGGGTTGAGCCCCATGGCACTTGCATCTCTGCTGGTCTCGGTTCGTGGCTCGCTTTCGGATCCGGAATAGTTGGAGGTTTGGTGGTATAGGTTGGGTACCGGAGGAAACTTTGGCCGACTGGTCCAGCCCGGCATCGGCGGCGTTCCTCGATGCCATTACCCTCCCTGGAGGTGAAGCCGAGGTCCCTCATATCCACAGCCGAACCCCTCTCGGATGAAAGTCCAAAATTCAGTTTTGATTGGGCGGCGGCGGCGCCCTACGCGTCGTAACCTTCATGTAGGCGCCGTCTTGGGAGGCTCAGATGGTCGGGCGAGAGATGCTATGGGTGGTGGGCTGCGCGTAGCGCTCCAGCAGCGGCGACGGTTTGAGCTCCGGGGGAAACCCTAGATCTGGGTCTACCGGATCGGACGATGATGGCACCTTCGATGTCATTGTCCCTCTTAGGGGCATCGTTTTGGAGCTCGTGCTGGATGGAGGGGACAAGAGGAGGAGCGATGTTACATCTACCGCAAGGCCGACGACGGATCTTGGCGGCATGGCACCACAGAGGTTCAGCGATGGGCGTGTTTGGAGATGGACTCGCACAGGAGGAGGAAGCTGTCTGGCATCATGGTGGCATTGATGGCAGAGAGTCCTGGCAAGGTCGGTGCAAAAGTTCTGCTCTGAGCATGGACCGAGGGATGATGGAGGTGATGGCCCTTGCAGCGTTCGGTGCTCACTAGGAGTGTGCCAGACCGGTGTGGAACCCAATCCAGGTAGTGGCTTGGATGGGACACCCTGCTTTAGCTGTTAGGCTTTCGTGCGATGTCTGTTTGGTATTAGGCCCAGACATTTGGCAAGCCTTCAACAAGGAGGATAGGAGTAGCAACGGTGTTGCCAAGATGGTGGCTTCAGGCTTATTAATGTATCACCTTGTATGGTATTTGTGAATAATTAATAATATGGCTGCATGCATCGTCCAGAACCATGATAAACACATTGTAAAACTACATGCAAGTTCACAATAAAAGGAACACATTGGTCAATGATGTGCAGCCATCACCAACAACCCTATCTTATTTGAGGTATCTTAAATGGAACCACGAAATGAAGTACTGCATATTGAAAACAGAGTGCATAAAGTATATCCCTTCGGTAGCTGAAAGAGACTACATAGCTCGAGTTATCGCTTCATTTTGTGACACTGTTACAATGAACCTTACATAATGTACCAACGTCTTCCATGCCAGGCAGTCTGTGGAACACTTAAAGTTTGTACCTCTTGAATGGTTGAATTCTGCACCGATAGCTATGGATCTTGTCTATAAAACGACATTGGTGGTGAGAAGAGAGGGAGTAGTTAGTGGGGAAGAAAGCGACAGAGCAAGTGGCATCATGAAGGGTGAGGGTGACAAAAAAGTGGCCTTGGCGCTACCTATAAGTAATCCATTGGGAATGGGATGCATTAGGAATTCGAGTTGGACAATAAGCCTCGAGTATTGTCTCCTGATATAAAAACAAGTAAATCTTGTTAGGTAGATTGACTTGTCCAACAGTTTTATGTCGGCTGCTCAGTCGAGTTTTGCCCATGTCTCCTACACAAGCAGAGTGGTGCATCATCTTGCTTCCGTCCAACAGTTTGCCAAGCTCAGTTGCCGATGCCGTGTTTACCTCTGGCCACATAGATGCAAGGACAACACAACACACTATCATTCAAACGACCCTGCGCGACCAAACTTGAGCAAGGTACAGAGTGCAAACTGCCCTAGAGCTGCAGAGGAGATACTAAGCATACTAATAGCAAGGGTAGCATGTGGCGAGCTGAAGGGTACAATGGTCATAGGCTTTGGAGATTCTAATTCTGAAGCTGTGGCCATCTAGGGACAACACCCCGCTCCCGAGTCGCTCCCGCGGGTGACTCAGGGAGCCAACCCTAGCGTCACCGCTTCCCAGCCCCACTCCCCGGCCTTCCTCCCCTCACCGCCGCTGGTGGTGTCGCCGGCCAAAGGCCGCGCGGCATAGGCGGCGGGCGGGCGGGCGTGCGTCTTCTTCCCACGCACTGGAGGCGTGTGTCGCGGGGCGCGGCCTGATACGTCTCCAACGTATCTATAATTTTTGATTGTTCCATGCTATTATATATTCTGTTTTGGATGTTTAATGGGTTTTATTATACACTTTTATATTATTTTTGGGACTAACCTATTAACCGGAGGCCCAGCCCAAATTGCTGTTTTTTGCCTATTTCAGTGTTTCGCAGAAAAGGAATACCAAACGGAGTCCAAACGGAATGAAACCTTCGGGAACGTGATTTTCGGAATAAACGTGATCCAGAGGACTTGGAGTGGACGTCAAGCAATCAACAAGGAGGCCACGAGGCAGGGGGCACGCCCTCCTGTTGGAAATATGCCCTAGAGGCAATAATAAATTGATTATTATTATATTTCCTTGTTCATGATAATCGTTTATTATCCATGCTAGAATTGTATTGATAGGAAACTCAAATACATATGTGGATACATAGACAACACCATGTCCCTAGTAAGCCTCTAGTTGACTAGCTCGTTGATCAATAGATGGTTACGGTTTCCTGACCATGGACATTGGATGTCGTTGATAACGGGATCACATCATTAGAAGAATGATGTGATGGACAAGACCCAATCCTAAGCCTAGCACAAGATTATGTAGTTCGTATGCTAAAGCTTTTCTAATGTCAAGTATCGTTTCCTTAGACCATGAGATTGTGCAACTCCCGGATACCGTAAGAGTGCTTTGGGTGTGCCAAACGTCAGAACGTAACTGGGTGGCTATAAAGGTACACTACAGGTATCTCCGAAAGTGTCTGTTGGGTTGGCACGAATCGAGACTGGGATTTGTCACTCCGTGTGACGGAGAGGTATCTCTGGGCCCACTCGGTAGGACATCATCATAATGTGCACAATGTGATCAAGGAGTTGATCACGAGATGATGTGTTACAGAACGATTAAAAGAGACTTGCCGGTAACGAGATTGAACAAGGTATCGGGATACCGACGATCGAATCTCGGGCAAGTATCGTACCAATAGACAAAGGGAATTGTATACAGGATTGATTAAGTCATTGACATCGTGGTTCATCCGATGAGATCATCGTGGAACATGTGGGAGCCAACATGGGTATCTAGATCCCGCTGTTGGTTATTGACCGGAGAACGTCTCGGTCATGTCTGCATGTCTCCCGAACCCATAGGGTCTACAAACTTAAGGTTCGATGACGCTAGGGTTATAAAGGAAGCTTGTATGTGGTTACCAAATGTTGTTCGGAGTCCCGGATGAGATCCCGGACGTCACGAGGAGTTCCGGAATGGTCCATAGGTAAAGATTTATATATGGGAAGTCTTATTTTGGTCGCCAGAAAAGTTTCGCACTTTATCGATATTGTACCGGGAGTGCCGAAAGGGGTCCGGGGGTCCACCAGGGGGGGGGGGGTCCACCTGCCCCGGGGGGCCACATGGGCTGTAGGGGGTGCGCCTTGGCCTATATGGGCCAAGGGCACCAGCCCCAAGAGGCCCATGCGCCAAGATATAAGAAAAAAGGGAGAGTCCTCAAGGGGGAAGGCACCTCCGAGGTGCCTTGGGGAGGATGGACTCCTCCCTCCTTTGGCCGCACCCCTTCCTTGGAGGAAGGGGCAAGGCTGCGCCTCCCCCTCTCCCTTGCCCCTATATATAGTGGAGGGGAGGGAGGGCAGCGACACCTGAAGCCCTGGCGCCTCCCTCCCTCCCGTGACACCTCCTCCTCTCCCGCAAGTGCTTGGCGAAGCCCTGCAGGATTGCCACGATCCTCCACCACCACCACGCCGTTGTGCTGCTGCTGGATGGAGTCTTCCTCAACCTCTCCCTCTCTCCTTGCTGGATCAAGACATGGGAGACGTCAACGAGCTGTACGTGTGTTGAACGCGGAGGTGCCGTCCGTTCGGCACTAGGATCATCGGTGATTTGAATCACGACGAGTACGACTCCATCAACCCCGTTCACTTGAACGCTTCCGCTTAGCAATCTACAAGGGTATGTAGATGCACTCCCCTTCCCCTCGTTGCTAGTCTCTCCATAGATTGATCTTGGTGATGCGTAGAAAATTTTGAATTTCTGCTACGTTCCCCAACAGTGGCATCATGAGCTAGTCTATTGCGTAGATTCTTTGCACGAGTAGAACACAAAGTAGTTGTGGGCGTTGATTTTGTTCAATATGCTTACCGTTACTAGTCAATCTTGATTCGGCGGCATTGTGGGATGAAGCGGCCCGGACCGACCTTACACGTACACTTACGTGAGACAGGTTCCACCGACTGACATGCACTAGTTGCATAAGGTGGCTAGCGGGTGCCAGTCTCTCCCACTTTAGTCGGATCGGATTCGATGAAAAGGGTCCTTATGAAGGGTAAATAGCAATTGACATATCACGTTGTGGTTTTGCGTAGGTAAGAAACGTTCTTGCTAGAAACCCATAGCAGCCACGTAAAACATTCAAACAACAATTAGAGGACGTCTAACTTGTTTTTGCAGGGTATGCCATGTGATGTGATATGGCCAAAAGGATGTGATGAATGATATATGTGATGTATGAGATTGATCATGTTCTTGTAATAGGAATCACGACTTGCATGTCGATGAGTATGACAACCGGCAGGAGCCATAGGAGTTGTCTTTAATTTATTTATGACCTGCGTGTCAACATAAACGTCATGTAATTACTTTACTTTATTGCTAACCGTTAGCCATAGTAGTAGAAGTAATAGTTGGCGAGACAACTTCACGAAGAAACGATGATGGATATCATGATGATGGAGATCATGGTGTCATGCCGGTGACAATGATGATCATGGAGCCCCGAAGATGGAGATCGAATGGAGCAAAGTGATGATGGCCATATCATGTCACTATTTGATTGCATGTGATGTTTATCATGTTTATACATCTTATGTGCTTAGATCGACGGTAGTAAATAAGATGATCCCTCATTAAAATTTCAAGAAAGTGTTCCCCCTAACTGTGCACCGTTGCGAAAGTTCGTCGTTTCGAAGCACCACGTGATGATCGGGTGTGATAGATTCTTACGTTCACATACAACGGGTGTAAGACAGATTTACACACGCGAAACACTTAGGTTGACTTGACGAGCCTAGCATGTACAGACATGGCCTCGGAACACAAGAGACCGAAAGGTCGAGCATGAGTCGTATGGTAGATATGATCAACATGAAGATGTTCACCGATGATGACTAGTCCGTCTCACGTGATGATCGGACACGGCCTAGTTGACTCGGATCATGTAATCACTTAGATGACTAGAGGGATGTCTATCTGAGTGGGAGTTCATAAGATGAACTTAATTATCCTGAACATAGTCAAAAGATCTTTGCAAATTATGTCGTAAGCTCGCGCTTTAGTTCTACTGTTTTAGATATGTTCCTAGAGAAAATAAAGTTGAAAGTTAATAGTAGCAATTATGCGGACAATAGAAGGCTTGTGTCCTTAATGCACCGCTCGGTGTGCTGGACCTCGAACGTGGTCAGTGGATGTTGCGAACATCTGACATACACGTTTTGATGACTACATGATAGTTCGGTAATGATAAATGGTTTAGAATTGAGGCACCAAAGACATTTTTGAAATGTCGCGGAACATATGAGATGTTTCGAGGGCTGAAATTGGGATTTCAGGCTCGTGCCCACGTCAAGAGGTATAAGACCTCCGACGATTTTCTTGGCCTGCAAACTAAGGGAGAAAAGCTCAATCGTTGAGCTTGTGCTCAGATTGTCTGAGTACAACAATCACTTGAATCGAGTGGGAGTTGATCTTCTAGATAAGATAGTGATGTTTCTCCAAAGTCATTGCCACCAAGCTGCTAGAGCTTCGTGATGAACTATAACATATCAGGGATAGATATGATGATCCTTGAAATATTCGCGATGTTTGACACCGCGAAAGTAGAAATCAAGAAGGAGCATCAATTGTTGATGGTTAGTGAAACCACTAGTTTCAAGAAGGGCAAGGGCAAGAAGGGATACTTCATGAAACGGCAAATCAGCTGCTGCTCTAGTGGAGAAACCCAAGGTTGAACCCAAACCCGAGACCGAGTGCTTCTGTAATAAGGGGAACGACCACTGGAGCAGAATTACCCTAGATACTTGGTAGATGAGAAGGCTGTCGATAGAAGTATATTGGATATACATTATGTGAATGTGTACTTTACTAGTACTCCTAGTAGCATCAGGGTATTAGATTCCGATTCGGTTGCTAAGTGTTAGTAACTCGAAATAAAAGCTACGGAAAAACGGAGACTAGCTAAAGGTGAGCTGACGAGATGTGTTGGAAATGTTTCCAAGGTTGATGTGATCAAGCATCGCACGCTCCCTCTACCATCGAGATTGGTGTTAAACCTAAATAATTTTTATTTGGTGTTTGCGTTGAGCATAGACATGATTGGATTATGTCTATCGCAATACGGTTATTCGTCTAAGGAGAATAATGGTTACTCTATTTATTTGAATAACACCTTCAATGGTCTTGCACCTAAAATGGATGGTTTATTGAAATCTCGATCGTAGTGATACACATGTTCATGCCAAAAGATATAAGATAATAATGATATTACCACATGCTTGTGGCACTGCAATTTGAGTCATATTGGTATAAAACGCATGAAGAAGCTCCATGTTGATGGATCTTTGGACTCACTTGATTTTGAATCACTTGAGACATGCGAACCATGCCTATTGGTATATATGCATGAAGAAACTCCATGCAGATGGACCGTTTGGACTCACTTGATTTTTAATCGCTTGAGACATGCAAATCACACCACATGGGCAAGATGACTGAAAGCTTCGGTTTCAGTAAAATGGAACAAGAAAGCAACTTGTTGGAAGTAACACATTTTGATGTGTGCAGTCCAATGAGTGCTGAGGCACGCAGTGGATATCGTTATGCTCTTACTTCACAGATGATTTGAGTAGATACTGAGTATATTTACTTGATGAAACACAAGTCTGAATTATTGAATGGTTCAAGTAATTTCAGAATGAAGTTGAAGATCGTCGTGACAAGAGGATAAAATATCTATGATATGATCATAGAGAAGATTATCTGAGTTGCGAGTTTGGTACACAATTGAGACATTGTGGAAATTGTTTCACGACTAGTACCGCCTGGAACACCATAGTGTGATGGTGTGTCCGAACATCATAACTGCACCCTATTGGATATGATGCATACCATGATGTCTCTTATCGAATTACCACTATCGTTCATGGGTTAGGCATTAGAGACAACCGCACTCACTTTAAATAGGGCACCACGTAATTCCGATGAGATGACACCATATGAACTATGGTTTAGAGAAACCTAAGCTGTCATTTCTTAAAAGTTTGGGGCTGCGACGCTTATATGAAAAGTTTCAGGCTGATAAGCTCGAACCCAAAGCGGATAACTGCATCTTCATAGGACACCCAAAACAGTTGGGTATACCTCCTGTCTCAGATCCGAAAGCATTAGGGATTGTTTCTCAAATCGGGTCCTTTCTCGAGGAAAAGTTTCTCTCGAAAGAATTGAGTGGGAGGATGGTGGAGACTTGATGAGGTTATTGAACCGTCACTTCAACTAGTGTATAGCAGGGCACAGGAATTGTTCCTATGGCACCTACACCAATTGAAGTGGAAGCTTATGATAGTGATCATGAGACTTCGGATCAAGTCACTCCCAAACCTCGTAGGATGACAAGGATGCGTACTACTTCAGAGTGGAACGTAATCCTGTCTTGGAAGTCATGTTGCTGGACAACAATGAACCTACGAGCTATGGAGAAGCGATGGTGGGCCCGGATTCCGATGAATGGCTCGAGGCCATAAAATCGGAGAGAGGATCCATGTATGAAAACAAAGTGCAGACTTTGGCAGAACGGCTCGATGGTCGTGAGGCTGTTGAGTACAGATGGATTTTAAAAGGAAGACAGACAATGATGGTAAGTGTCACCATTGAGAAAGCTCGACTTGTCGTTAAGGTGTTTCCCGACAAGTTCAAGGAGTTGACTACGATGAGACTTTCTCACTCGTAGCGATGCTAAGAGTCTGTTGAAATTAGCAGGTACTGCATTATTTATGAAATCTTGCAGATAGGATGTCAAAAATATTGTTTCCTTGTTATTGAGGAAAGGTTGTATGTGATACAACCAGAAGATTTTTGTCAATCCTGACAGATGCTAAGAAGCATGCAAAGCTCCAGCAACCCTTCTAAGGACTGGAGTAAGCATCTCGGAGTTGGAATGTACACTTTGATGAGTTGATCAAAGATTTTAGGTTTATACAAAGTTTATGAGAAACTTGTATTTCCAAAGAAGTGAGTGGGAGCACTATAGAATTTATGATGAGTATATGTTGTTGACATATTGTTGATCAGAAATGATGTAGAATTTCTGGAAAGCATATAGGGTTATTTGAAAAGTGTTTTTCAATGGAAAATCTGGATTAAGCTACTTGAACATTGAGCATCAAGATCTATAAGGATAGATCAAAATCGCTTAATAGTACTTTCAAACAAACACATACCACGACAAGATTTTGAAGGAGTTCAAAATAGATCAGCAAAGAAGGAGTTCTCGGCTGTGTTACAAGGTGTGAGTATTGAGCAAGACTCAAGACATGACCACGGTAGAATAGAGAGAAAGGACGAAGGTCGTCCCCTATGCTTTAGTCGTAGGCTCTAAAGTATGCTATGTTATGTACCGCACCTGAAGTGTGCCAAACCATGAGTCAGTCAAGGGGTACAAGTGTGATCTAGAAATGGATCACAGGACAACGGTCAAAGTTATCCTTAGTAACTAGTGGACTAAGGAATTTTCTCGATTATGGAGGTGGTAAAAGAGTTCGTCGTAAAGGGTTACGCCGATGCAAACTTTGACACTAATCCATATTATTCTAAGTAGTAAATTGGATTCGTATAGTAGAACAGTTATTTGGAATAGCTCCATATAGAGCGTGGTAACTGCATCTAGGAGATGACATAGATATTTGTAAAGCACACACGGATCTGAAAGGTTCAGACCCGTTGACTATAACCTCTCTCACAAGCATAACATGATCAAACCCAGAACTCTTGGGTGTTAGTCACATAGGGATGTGACCTTGAGTGTTAATCACATATCGATGTGAACTAGATTATTGACTCTAGTGCAAGTGGGAGACTGTTGGAAATATGCCCTAGAGGCAATAATAAATTGATTATTATTATATTTCCTTGTTCATGATAATCGTTTATTATCCATGCTAGAATTGTATTGATAGGAAACTCAAATACATGTGTGGATACATAGACAACACCATGTCCCTAGTAAGCCTCTAGTTGACTAGCTCGTTGATCAATAGATGGTTACGGTTTCCTGACCATGGACATTGGATGTCGTTGATAACGGGATCACATCATTAGAAGAATGATGTGATGGACAAGACCCAATCCTAAGCCTAGCACAAGATTATGTAGTTCGTATGCTAAAGCTTTTCTAATGTCAAGTATCGTTTCCTTAGACCATGAGATTGTGCAACTCCCGGATACCGTAAGAGTGCTTTGGGTGTGCCAAATGTCACAACGTAACTGGGTGGCTATAAAGGTACACTACAGGTATCTCCGAAAGTGTCTGTTGGGTTGGCACGAATCGAGACTAGGATTTGTCACTCCGTGTGACGGAGAGGTATCTCTAGGCCCACTCGGTAGGACATCATCATAATGTGCACAATGTGATCAAGGAGTTGATCACGAGATGATGTGTTACGGAACGAGTAAAAGAGACTTGCCGGTAACGAGATTGAACAAGGTATCGGGATACCGACGATCGAATCTCGGGCAAGTATCGTACCGATAGACAAAGGGAATTGTATACAGGATTGATTAAGTCCTTGACATCGTGGTTCATCCGATGAGATCATCGTGGAACATGTGGGAGCCAACATGGGTATCCAGATCCCGCTGTTGGTTATTGACCGGAGAACGTCTCGGTCATGTCTGCATGTCTCCCGAACCCATAGGGTCTACAAACTTAAGGTTCGATGATGCTAGGGTTATAAAGGAAGCTTGTATGTGGTTACCAAATGTTGTTCGGAGTCCCGGATGAGATCCCGGACGTCACGAGGAGTTCCGGAATGGTCCATAGGTAAAGATTTATATATGGGAAGTCTTATTTTGGTCGCCAGAAAAGTTTCGCACTTTATCGGTATTATACCGGGAGTGCCGAAAGGGGTCCGGGGGTCCACCGGGGGGGGTCCACCTGCCCCGGGGGGCCACATGGGCCAAGGGCACCAGCCCCAAGAGGCCCATGCGCCAAGATATAAGAAAAAAAGGGAGAGTCCTCAAGGGGGAAGGCACCTCCGAGGTGCCTTGGGGAGGATGGACTCCTCCCTCCTTTGGCCGCACCCCTTCCTTGGAGGAAGGGGCAAGGCTGCGCCTCCCCCTCTCCCTTGCCCCTATATATAGTGGAGGGAAGGGAGGGCAGCGACACCAGAAGCCCTGGCGCCTCCGTCCCTCCCGTGACACCTCCTCCTCTCCCGCAAGTGCTTGGCGAAGCCCTGCAGGATTGCCACGATCCTCCACCACCACCACGCCATTGTGCTGCTGCTGGATGGAGTCTTCCTCAACCTCTCCCTCTCTCCTTGCTGGATCAAGGCATGGGAGACGTCACCGAGCTGTACGTGTGTTGAACGCGGAGGTGCCGTCCGTTCGGCACTAGGATCATCGGTGATTTGAATCACGACAAGTACGACTCCATCAATCCCGTTCACTTGAACGCTTCCGCTTAGCAATCTACAAGGGTATGTAGATGCACTCCCCTTCCCCTCGTTGCTAGTCTCTCCATAGATTGATCTTGGTGATGCGTAGAAAATTTTGAATTTCTGCTACGTTCCCCAACACCTCCACCCTCGTGGGCCCCTCGTAGCTCCACCGACCTACTTCTTCCTCCTATATATACCTACGTACCCTGAAAACATCAGATACGGAGGAAAAACCCTATTTCCACCGCCGCAACCTTCTGTACCCGTGAGATCCCATCTTGGGGCCTTTTCCGGCGCTCTGCTGGAGGGGGCATCGATCACGGAGGGCCTCTACATCAACACCATAGCCTCTCCGATGATGTGTGAGTAGTTTACCTTAGACCTTCGGGTCCATAGTTATTAGCTAGATGGCTTCTTCTCTCTCTTTGGATCTCAATACAATGTTCTCGTCGATTCTCTTGGAGATCTATTCGATGTAATCTTCTTTTGCGGTGTGTTTGTCGAGATCCGACGAATTGTGGGTTTATGATCAAGATTATCTACGAACAATATTTGAATCTCCTCTGAATTATTTTATGTATGATTGGTTATCTTTGCAAGTCTCTTTGATTTATCAGTTTGGTTTGGCCTACTAGATTGATCTTTCTTGCAATGGGAGAAGTGCTTAGCTTTGGGTTCAATCTTGTGGTGCTCGATCCCAGTGACAGTAGGGGAAACGACACGTATTGTATTGTTGCCATCGAGGATAAAAAGATGGGGTTTATATCATATTTCATGAGTTTATCCCTCTACATCATGTCATCTTGCTTAAAGCGTTACTCCGTTCTTATGAACTTAATACTCTAGATGCATGCTGGATAGCGGTCGATGTGTGGGTTAATAGTAGTAGATGCAGGCAGGAGTCGGTCTACTTTTCACGGACGTGATGCCTATATACATGATCATACCTAGATATTCTCATAACTATGCTCAATTCTATCAATTGCTCGACAGTAATTTGTTTACCCACTCTAATACTTATGCTCTTGAGAGAAGCCACTAGTGAAACATATGGCCCCCTGGTCTATTCTCTATCATATTAATCTACCATTATTTCTATTACCGTTTATTTTGCTTTGTTTACTTTTAGTCTTTATCATAAAAACACCAAAAAAAATTATCTTATCATCTCTATCAGATCTCACTTTTGCAAGTGGCCATGAAGGGATTGACAACCCCTTTATCGCGTTGGTTGCAAGGTTCTTATTTATTTGTGTAGGTACGTGGGACTTGAGCATGGTCTCCTACTGGATTGATACCTTGGTTCTCAAAAACTGAGGAAAATACTTACGCTACTTTACTGCATCACCCTTTTCCTCTTCAAGGGAAAACCAACGTAGTGCTCATGAGGTAGAACGGCCTTCTGCGTCGGCGGCGGCGGTCGGCGGCCCATCCTCGGGCTCTGCTCCCTCCCCCAGCGTGCTGGCGTCCCGGTGGTCCTGCCCGCCCTCTCCCCCTGCATGCGGCGGCTCTTGGGACTCCGGGGGCGGGGGCCTTGCTGGCGGCAGATCTGGGTGCCACTACTAGGAAAATGCTTATACGTAGAACTTTACCAGTAGCGCCTACTTAGGCCCCCACGCTACTGATAAGTACCAGTAGCGCTTGGTACAAAACATGCTACTAGTATAACTTAGCTGCAGCGTTGGTTTTGCTCGGACATGCTAGTGGTAAGTGTGCCACACCGGACCCCCAAGTCAAGATATTAGCAGCGTGGGTTTGCTAGGCTATGCTAGCACTAGCAATGTAGTGGTAGCGCGGGTCACTACATTGTTCTATAACTAAGCCCAGCCCACCTCCTCTGTAGACAACGCCTAGAGAACAGCCTCTGCCACCGCTCAAAAAAAAAGAAGCGAACAGCCTCTCTGCCTCACACGAACCTCGCCGCCGCCACCAACTCCGGACGATTCCGGCTATTTCCAGCGGCCCTCGTCGGAGCGCAGCACACCCACGAGCTCTCCTCGCGACGGTGCTTCCTTCCCTCCGGCCAGATCCGCTCCTCGCGGCCGCAAGCGCTCACGCGGGACCCCTCCCTGCGATTAGGGTTTCAGCTGCCTCCAACTCCGGCGTGGTGAGCTCTCCTCTTACCTTGATTCATGCCCTCTCCTCTCACCTTCTTCCTTCTCTCCCCGCCTCCCTCACTTATTTTTTCAATTCGGTGCAGCAGCCACCCTCCTCCATGGACGAGGACGATCACCACAGCCTACACATGGTCGAGCTCGCCGTCGTTTGCTCTCGTGCGGTGCTGGGCCAACAACCTTCGCCTCCATGGCTCCTAGCTTGGGTAAGCACCCCCAATCCAGTTTGATAAGGTTTTATGCCAAGCAGATGGCTATGGAGTAAAAAGATAAGCACCCCCAATCCAGTTTGATAAGGTAGCAGGCACCAAGTTTGATCACAAATTACACCAACTAACTTCTCATTAACAGTATCTGGTCTGGAATGAAGTGTGGTACAAAGGCTAAGTCAGACAAGATCTAGTGAACAAGTGCATCTGGGAATAGGTAGTGTACCTTCGGAATAATCACTAAACGGTTGACAGAAGGATGTAAGTTTAGCATAACTAAAAAGGATCCTAAGAATCAATAAGTAGGTATATACTTCCTAGCAGAGAGAGAAGGACGTGATCAACAATGGCAAAAGCAAATCTGCACATAGTAAATAACTTGATACAGTAAGAATGTACACTAAGAAAATGATTCAAAAAATGAACAAACTTAATTCTACATCCTCCGGTGCAGGCTATAAAACACTTCGGTTGCATGACTGAAGTTTTTGTTAGGGAACGTTGCAGAAAATCAAAATTTTTCCTACGGTTTCACCAAGATCCATCTATGAGTTCATCTAGCAACGAGTCATGGGAGAGAGAGATTGCATCTACATACCACTTTGTAGATCGCGAGCGGAAGCGTTCAACGAACGGGGATGAAGTAGTCGTACACACCGTGATCCAAATCACCGGAGATCCTAGCACCGAAAGCACGGCACCTCCGCGTTCAACACACGTACGGTCAGCGTAACGTCTCCTTCTTATTGATCCAGCAAGGCAAAGGAGAGGTTGGGGAAGAAGACTCCAGCAGCAGCACGACGGCGTGGTGATGGTGGAGCCGCAGTACTCCGACACGGCTTCACCGAGCTCTACGGAGGAGGAGGAGGTGTTGGAGAGGGAGAGGGAGGCGCCAGGGCAAAAGGTGTGCAGCCCCCCTCCCCTCCCCCCTTTATATAACCCCTTGGGGGGGCGCCGGCCCTAGGAGATGGAATCTCCTAGGGGGGGCGGCGGCCAGGGAGGGGGGCTTGCCCCCCAAGCAAGGGGGGCGCCCCCTTTAGGGTTTCCCCCCCAACCCTAGGCGCATGGGCCTTTGGGGGGAGGCGCACCAGCCCACTTTGGGCTGGTTCCCTCCCTCATACAGCCCATGGGGCCCTCCGGGATAGGTGGCCCCACCCGGTGGACCCCCTGGGACCCTCCGGTGGTCCCGGTATAATACCGATTACCCCGAAACTTGTCCCGATGTCCGTATGATGACTTTCCATATATAAATCTTTACCTCCGGACCATTCTTAAACTCCTCGTGACGTCCGGGATCTCATCCGGGACTCTGAACAACATTCGGGTTACTGCATATACATATCTTCACAACCCTAGCGTCACCGAACCTTAAGTGTGTAGACCCTACGGGTTCGGGAGACATGCAGACATGACCGAGACGGCTCTCGGGAAATAACCAACAGCGGGATCTGGATACCCATGTTGGCTTCCACATGCTCCACGATGATCTCATCGGATGAACCACGATGTCGAGGATTCAATTAATCCCGTATACGATTCCCTTTGTCAATCGGTATTTTACTTGCCCGAGATTCGATCGTCGGTATCCCAATACCTCGTTCAATCTCGTTACCGGCAAGTCACTTTTCTCGTACCGTAATGCATGATCCCGTGATCAAACACTTTGATCACACTGAGCTCATTATGATGATGCATTACCGAGAGGGCCCGGTGATACCTCTCCGTCAAGCGGAGTGACAAATCCCAGTCTCGATCCATGTCAACCCAACAGATACTTTCAGAGATACCCGTAGTATACCTTTATAGTCACCCAGTTACGTTGTGACGTTTGGCACACCCAAAGCACTCCTACGGTATCCGGGAGTTACACGATCTCATGGTCTAAGGAAAGGATACTTGACATTTGGAAAACTCTAGCAAACGAACTATGCGATCTTATGCTATGTTTAGGATTGGGTCTTGTCCATCACATCATTCTCCTAATGATGTGATCTCGTTATCAATGACATCCAATGTCCATAGTCAGGAAACCATGACTATCTGTTGATCAACGAGCTAATCAACTAGAGGCTCACTAGGGACATATTGTTGTCTGTTATTCACACATGTATTACGATTTCCGGATAACACAATTATAGCACGAATAAAGACAATTATCATGAATAAGGAAATATAATAATAATGCTTTTATTATTGCCTCTAGGGCATATTTCCAATAGTCTCCCACTTGCACTAGAGTCAATAATCTAGTTACATTGTGATGAATCGAACACCCATAGAGTTCTGGTGCTGATCATGTTTTGCCTTAGGGAGAGGTTTAGTCAACGGATCTGCGACATTCAGATCCGTGTGCACTTTACAAATCTCTATGTCTCCATCTTGAACATTTTCACGAATGGAGTTGAAGCGACGCTTGATGTGCCTGGTCTTCTTGTGAAACCTGGGCTCCTTGGCAAGTGCAATAGCTCCAGTGTTGTCACAGAAGAGCTTGATTGGCCCCGACGCATTGGGTATGACTCCGAGGTCGGTGATGAACTCCTTCACCCAAATTGCTTCATGTGCTGCCTCTGAGGCTGCCATGTACTCCGCTTCACATGTAGATCCCGCCACGATGCTTTGCTTGCAACTGCACCAGCTTACTGCCCCACCATTCAAAATATACACGTATCCGGTTTGTGACTTAGAGTCATCCAGATCTGTGTCGAAGCTAGCGTCGACGTAACCTTTTACGACGAGCTCTTCGTCACCTCCATAAACGAGAAACATTTCCTTAGTCCTTTTCAGGTACTTCAGGATATTCTTGACCGTTGTCCAGTGTTCCTTGCCGGGATTACTTTGGTACCTACCTACCAAACTTACGGCAAGGTTTACATCAGGTCTGGTACACAGCATGGCATACATAATAGAACCTATGGCTGAGGCATAGGGGATGACGCTCATCTCTTCTATATCTTCTGCCGTGGTCGGACATTGAGCTGAGCTCAATTTCACACCTTGTAACACAGGTAAGAACCCTTTCTTAGATTGATCTATATTGAACTTCTTCAATATTTTATCAAGGTATGTGCTTTGTGAAAGACCTATGAGGCGTCTCGATCTATCTCTATAGATCTTGATGCCTAATATATAAGCAGCTTCTCCAAGGTCCTTCATTGAAAAACTTTTATTCAAGTAGGCCTTAATGCTGTCCAAGAGTTCTATATCATTTCCCATCAAAAGTATGTCGTCTACATATAATATGAGAAATGCTACAGCGCTCCCACTCACTTTCTTGTAAAGACAGGCTTCTCCATAAGTCTGTGTAAACCCAAACGCTTTGATCATCTCATCAAAGCGAATGTTCCAACTCCGAGATGCTTGCACCAGCCCATAAATCGAGCGTTGGAGCTTGCACACCTTGTCAGCGTTCTTAGGATCGACAAAACCTTCCGGCTGCATCATATACAATTCTTCCTTAAGGAAACCATTAAGGAATGCCGTTTTGACGTCCATTTGCCATATTTCATAATCATAGAATGCGGCAATTGCTAACATGATTCGGACGGACTTCAGCTTCGCTACCGGTGAGAAAGTCTCATCGTAGTCAACCCCTTGAACTTGTCGATAACCCTTAGCGACAAGCCGAGCTTTATAGATGGTCACATTACCATCCGCGTCCGTCTTCTTCTTAAAGATCCATTTATTTTCTATCGCTCGCCGTTCAACGGGCAAGTCAGTCAAAGTCCATACTTCGTTTTCATACATGGATCCTATCTCGGATTTCATGGCTTCCAGCCATTTGTCAGAATCCGGGCCCGCCATTGCTTCCTCATAGTTCGAAGGTTCACCGTTGTCTAACAACATGATTTCCAAGACAGGGTTACCGTACCACTCTGGTGCGGAACGTGTCCTTGTGGACCTTCGAATTTCAGTAGGAGCTTGATTAGAAGTATCTTGATCATCATCATTAATTTCCTCTCTAGTCGGTGCAGGCACCTCAGAAACGTTTTCTTGAGTTTCGCCATTTTCCGGTTCAAGAGGTAACACTTCATCAAGTTCTACTTTCCTCCCACTTACTTCTTTCGAGAGAAACACTTTCTCTAGAAAGGATCCATTCTTGGCAACAAAGATCTTGCCTTCGGATCTGAGGTAGAAGGTATACCCAACAGTTTCTTTAGGGTATCCTATGAAGACACATTTTTCCGACTTGGGTTTGAGCTTTTCAGGTTGAAGTTTCTTGACATAAGCATCGCATCCCCAAACTTTTAGAAACGACAGCTTAGGTTTCTTTCCAAACCATAATTCATACGGTGTCGTCTCAACGGATTTCGACGGAGCCCTATTTAAAGTGAATGCGACAGTCTCTAAAGCATAGCCCCAAAAAGATAGCGGTAAGTCGGTAAGAGACATCATAGATCGCACCATATCTAATAGAGTGCGATTACGACGTTCGGACACACCATTACGCTGAGGTGTTCCAGGCGGCGTGAGTTGTGAAACTATTCCACATTTTCTTAAGTGTGTGCCAAATTCGTGACTCAAGTATTCTCCTCCACGATCTGATCGTAGAAACTTGATCTTTCTTTCACGTTAATTTTCAACCTCACTCTGAAATTCCTTGAACTTTTCAAAGGTCTCAGACTTGTGTTTCATTAAGTAGACATACCCATATCTACTCAAGTCATCAGTGAGGGTGAGAACATAACGATAGCCACCGCGAGCCTCAACACTCATTGGACCGCACACATCGGTATGTATGATTTCCAATAAGTTGGTTGCTCGCTCCATTGTTCCTAAGAACGGAGTCTTGGTCATTTTACCCATGAGGCATGGTTCGCACGTGTCAAATGATTCATAATCAAGAGACTCTAAAAGTCCATCTGCATGGAGCTTCTTCATGCGTTTGACACCTATGTGACCAAGGCGGCAGTGCCACAAATATGTGGGACTATTGTTATCAACTTTAACTCTTTTGGTATTCACACTATGAATATGTGTATCATCACGTATGAGATTCATTAAGAATAAACCATTAACCATCGGAGCATGACCATAAAACATATCTCTCATATAAATAGAACAACCATTATTCTCGGATTTAAATGAGTAGCCATCTCGTATTAAACGAGATCCAGACACAATGTTCATGCTCAAACTTGGCACTAAATAACAATTATTGAGGTTTAAAACTAATCCCGTAGGTAAATGTAGAGGTAGCGTGCCGACGGCGATCACATCGACCTTGGAACCATTCCCGACGCGCATCGTCACCTCGTCCTTTGCCAGTCTCCGTTTATTCCGCAACTCCTATTTTAAGTTACAAATGTGAGCAACTGCACCGGTATCAAATACCCAAGTGCTACTACGAGTACTGGTAAGGTACACATCAATTACATGTATATCACATATACCTTTGGTTTTGCCGGCCTTCTTGTCCGCTAAGTATTTGGGGCAGTTCCGCTTCCAGTGACCACTTCCCTTGCAATAAAAACACTCAGTCTCGGGCTTGGGTCCATTCTTTGGCTTCTTCCCGGCAACTTGCTTGCCGGGCGCGGCAATTTCTTTGCCGTCCTTCTTGAAGTTCCTTTTACCCTTGCCCTTCTTGAACTTAGTGGTTTTATTCACCATCAACACTTGATGCTCCTTCTTGATTTCTACCTCTGCTGATTTCAGCATAGCATATACCTCAGGAATGGTCTTTACCATCCCCTGCATATTGTAGTTCATCACAAAGCTCTTGTAGCTAGGTGGAAGCGACTGGAGGATTCTGTCAATGACCGCTTCATCCGGGAGATTAACTTCCAGTTGAGTCAAGCGGTTGTGCAACCCAGACATTTTGAGTATGTGTTCACTGACAGAGCCATTTTCCTCCATCTTACAGCTAAAGAATTTGTCGGAGACTTCATATCTCTCGACCCGGGCATGAGCTTGGAAAACCATTTTCAGCTCTTCGAACATCTCATATGCTCCATGTCTCTCAAAACGCTTTTGGAGTCCCGGCTCTAAGCTGTAAAGCATGCCGCACTGAACGAGGGAGTAATCATCGCAGCGTGACTGCCAAGCGTTCATAACGTCTTGTTCTGCAGGGAGAATAGGTGCGTCACCCAGCGGTGCTCATAGGACATAATCTTTCTTGGCAGCTATGATGATGATCCTCAGGTTCCGGACCCAGTCCGTATAGTTGCTACCATCGTCTTTCAGCTTGGTTTTCTCTAGGAACGCGTTGAAGTTGAGGACTACATTGGCCATTTGATCTACAAGACATATTGTAAATATTTAGACTAAGTTCATGATAATAAAGTTCATTTAATCAAATTATTTAATGAACTCCCACTTAGATAGACATCCCTCTACTAGTCATCTAAGTATTACATGATCCTAGTCAACTAGGCCGTGTCCGATCATCACGTGAGACGGACTAGTCAACATCGGTGAACATCTTCATGTTGATCGTATCTTCTATACGACTCATGCTCGACCTTTCGGTCTTCTGTGTTCCGAGGCCATGTCTGTACATGCTAGGCTCGTCAAGTCAACCTAAGTGTTTCGCGTGTGTAAATCTGTCTTACACCCGTTGTATGTGAACGTTAGAATCTATCACACCCGATCATCACGTGGTGCTTCGAAACAACGAACTGTCGCAACGGTGCACAGTTAGGGAGAACACTTTCTTGAAATTATTATGAGGGATCATCTTATTTACTACCGTCGTTCTAAGTAAACAAGATGCAAAACATGATAAACATCACATGCAATCAAATAATAAACGTGACATGATATGGCCAATATCACATAGCTCCTTCGATCTCCATCTTGGGGCTCCATGATCATCTTGTCACCGGCTTGACACCATGATCTTCATCATCATGATCTTCATCATCGTGTCTCCATGAAGTTGCTCGCCAACTATTACTTCTACTACTATGGCTAACGCGTTTAGCAATAAAGTAAAGTAATTTACATGACGTTTCTCAATGACACGCAGGTCATACAAAATAAAGACAACTCCTATGGCTCCTGCCGGTTGTCATACTCATCGACATGCAAGTCGTGATTCCTATTACAATAGCGTGAACATCTCATACATCACATATAGATCATTCATCATACATCACAACTTTGGCCATATCATATCACAAAGCACTTGCTGCAAAAACAAGTTAGACGTCCTCTAATTGTTGTTTCAAGTTTTACGTGGCTGAATTAGGGTTCTAGCAAGAACGTTTTCTTACCTACGTTAAAACCACAACGTGATTTGTCAACTTCTATTTACCCTTCATAAGGACCCTTTTCATCGAATCCGCTCCAACTAAAGTGGGAGAGACAGACACCCGCCAGCCACCTTATGCAACTAGTGCATGTTAGTCGGTGGAACCGGTCTCACGTAAGAGTACGTGTAAGGTTGGTCCGGGCCGCTTCATCCCACAATACCGCTGAAGCAAGATAAGACTAGTAGCGGCAAGAAGAGTTGACAACATCTACGCCCACAACAAATTGTGTTCTACTCGTGCAATAGAGAACTACGCATAGACCTAGCTCATGATGCCACTGTTGGGGAACGTTGCAGAAAATCAAAAATTTTCCTACGGTTTCACCAAGATCCATCTATGAGTTCATCTAGCAACGAGTCATGGGAGAGAGAGATTGCATCTACATACCACTTTGTAGATCGCGAGCGGAAGCGTTCAACGAACGGGGATGAAGTAGTCGTACACACCGTGATCCAAATCACCGGAGATCCTAGCACCGAAAGCACGGCACCTCCGCGTTCAACACACGTACGGTCAGCGTAACGTCTCCTTCTTATTGATCCAGCAAGGCAAAGTAGAGGTTGGGGAAGAAGACTCCAGCAGCAGCACGACGGCGTGGTGATGGTGGAGCCGCAGTACTCCGACAGGGCTTCGCTGAGCTCTACGGAGGAGGAGGAGGTGTTGGAGAGGGAGAGGGAGGCGCCAGGGCAAAAGGTGTGCAGCCCCCCTCCCCTCCCCCCTTTATATAACCCCTTGGGGGGGGCGCCGGCCCTAGGAGATGGAATCTCCTAGGGGGGGCGGCGGCCAGGGAGGGGGGCTTGCCCCCCAAGCAAGGGGGGCGCCCCCTTTAGGGTTTCCCCCCCAACCCTAGGCGCATGGGCCTTTGGGGGGAGGCGCACCAGCCCACTTTGGGCTGGTTCCCTCCCTCATACAGCCCATGGGGCCCTCTGGGATAGGTGGCCCCACCCGGTGGACCCCCGGGACCCTCCGGTGGTCCCGATACAATACCGATAACCCCGAAACTGGTCCCGATGTCCGTATGATGACTTTCCATATATAAATCTTTACCTCCGGACCATTCTGAAACTCCTCGTGACGTCCGGGATCTCATCCGGGACTCCGAACAACATTCGGGTTACTGCATATACATATCTTCACAACCCTAGCGTCACCGAACCTTAAGTGTGTAGACCCTACGGGTTCGGGAGACATGCAGACATGACCGAGACGGCTCTCGGGCAATAACCAACAGCGGGATCTGGATACCCATGTTGGCTCCCACATGCTCCACGATGATCTCATCGGATGAACCACGATGTCGAGGATTCAATTAATCCCGTATACGATTCCCTTTGTCAATCGGTATTTTACTTGCCTGAGATTCGATCATCGGTATCCCAATACCTCGTTCAATCTCGTTACCGGCAAGTCACTTTTCTCGTACCGTAATGCATGATCCCGTGATCAAACACTTTGATCACACTGAGCTCATTATGATGATGCATTACCGAGAGGGCCCGATGATACCTCTCCGTCAAGCGGAGTGACAAATCCCAGTCTCGATCCATGTCAACCCAACAGATACTTTAAGAGATACCCATAGTATACCTTTATAGTCACCCAGTTACGTTGTGATGTTTGGCACACCCAAGCACTCCTACGGTATCCGGGAGTTACACGATCTCATGGTCTAAGGAAAGGATACTTGACATTTGGAAAACTCTAGCAAACGAACTATGCGATCTTATGCTATGTTTAGGATTGGGTCTTGTCCATCACATCATTCTCCTAATGATGTGATCTCGTTATCAATGACATCCAATGTCCATAGTCAGGAAACCATGACTATTTGTTGATCAACGAGCTAGTCAACTAGAGGCTCACTAGGGACATATTGTTGTCTGTTATTCACACATGTATTACGATTTCTGGATAACACAATTATAGCACGAATAAAGACAATTATCATGAATAAGGAAATATAATAATAATGCTTTTATTATTGCCTCTAGGGCATATTTCCAACAGTTTTTCTCTAAACTTTTGCTCAACTTCAGTACTCAAAAGTTCCATTTGCATACTACTGATGCACTTCCCACAGATCTCTTTTATATTCAGCGGTAAATCATTGCCTCAGCCCATTTATTGGTTTCTCCTGGTCCTGATCAAGACACCATGAAAAATCATGTTGAAGGAGCCGCAGCCCTGCCCGAGGAAAATCCACGGTTTCTGGGCTGCTCCGCTGCTGCCCGGAGTGGCCGTCGAAGAGGACAACGATTCCGCGGTGCTGCTAGTGAGGCCACTTGCCCAGATGCTACATAGCTTGAGTAAGCACCCCCAATCCAGTCTTGTAGTACTAATGGATCAGAGGCAGCACAATACTTCATCACCAGCAATCCTAAACACTCGGATCCTTTCTCTGCCAAAGAGAAGTTTATTCATGCCAAGGTGCTTGCGAGTTGTTCTTTTGCAATTGCTTCTCTGCACTTCTCCCATTATTAGCAAATAAGTGTTGAGGACAAAGTTGTCTCCAGATATCCTGATGGGAAATTGATTGGGTAAATGATTCATGGTAGTTTATAACTCGAACATTTCTTAGGCTAAATACAGTTGTTGCCGTCACGATTAGTTGCCAGATGGTACTTGTGCGATCCACTGATCATTTTAAGCCCTTCCAAATATTTTTGTTCTTTATAGTTGCAACCTCAGAGTTCCAGAAAAATGGTCTGTAGGTTGTATCCACATTGACAAAGTTGCTTCAAGTGCTTTTATTTAGTTTCCGTGGTCTACAAACTACATCAGGATTGACTTGTTATGTAAACTCACTTCATGCAGTTCATTTATACTACAAATGCTATATGTGAATTATCGAAGTTGACTTACGTGATGCCCATGAAGCTAAGTTAGCATTATAATGCATGGACTAGAATTTATATAGCCTGTCAGCCGGTTTAGAATGCATTTTGTAAAGTCAATATCTAACCTTCAGTTTCAAGTATCATATTATCATATATTGAGCTCTTCAGTAGTAAATGTATCATCTTAAGAGTGTACTGAAGCTAGATTTGGACGCTGACGCGTACTAACAAGTTTTCACTTTCTCGACGTGGGCGCAGGAGTGATCGACGCGGACTACCGCGGTCCGGTGGGCCTCGTGCTCTTCAACCACTCTGAGGCGTACTTCACCGTGAAGCCTGGCGGCCACATCGCACATATGATCCTCCAGGTGATCGCGACGCCGAAGGTCGCCGAGGTGGAGGACCTCGACGCTACCGTCCGGGGGGAGGGAGGATTCGGGTCCACCGGCGTGTGAACTCCGAGCCTTGGTAGATACATCTAGAGAAGTTGTTTGTTTAGGTTGGTGGTGAACACTAGGGAAGGTACCCACGTTTCGATGATGGTTGTGTGCGTCTGATGTTAAATGGATTCTTGTGATCTCTTTCAGTTGAGATGGTTCTGTGACCTTAGTTTATTTTGCACTTGATGTGTCTCTAGTTTCCATCCATTGAGTACTGCATCTAATTTTTATTTTTTTAATTCCTAATTAGCTAGTAGTAGCGTGGGGGAAAAGGTGCACGCTACTAGTACTAATTAGCTAGTAGTAGCATGGGGGAAAAGTGCATGCTACTAGTACATAGGATAGTAGTAGCGTGGGTTAGTAAAAAGCGTTATTGCTATCTTCAGTTACCAGTAGCGCTGGGACAAACAAGTTCTACTGCTAAAAAATAGCTGTAGCGCCGTAGCAGTAGCGCATTTGTCAGCGCTACTGGTAGCAAAAAAACCAACGCTACTAGTAAGAATTTTCCTAGTAGTGTGCTCCTACCCAGATCTGGGTGGCGGCGGCGGCGGATGTGTAGGTGGCGGCGGCTACCTGGCTAAGGTGGTGGCGGGGCGGCCGGCGGTCAGGCTGCTCCTTTCGGGGTGGAGGGGCGCCGGGCATCCATGGCCGGGGGGCGGGCTGCATCTTCGGCGGTGTGTCGTAGCTGCTGCGAAGTGGCTCGGGGCTGCTCCTTGGGGTCTCGGCGTGGATGTGGGCTGCCACGGCGTGGTGGCAGCTCATGGTGGTGGTCTGGATCGTTTCACGACGGCGGCTGGTCTCCTCTGGCGTCGGACGTCGGTGAGCGGCCTGTTTCGAACTTCAATTCCTCCCCTCGTCGTCCGGGCTCTACCCTCGTCATAGGGCTGGACCGCTCCCAGTTGCGGTCCATTGCTCGTCTCGCGCCCATGGCTGCGAGACAGAGCTCGTCTCGCGCCCGACAGCAGGACCGAGCTCATCTCGCGCCCGGCAGCAGGACCGAGCTTTTCTTGCACCCGGTGCAGCAGGACGGGTGATGGAGGCCAATTTGGCCGGCCCTTTGGGTCTCGACGTGGGGGCCCGCCTAGGGTTGTGAAAAGGAGCGGCCTTTCCACTCGTCTCTTTGGTTGGGGTAGCGACGGGTCTCGGTTGAGGTGTCAAGGTCTTGGATGTCGGGCAGCGGCCCTGGTGGTGGTAGCGCGGTGCTCTTGGGCAGAGGTTTGGTGCTGCCCGGTGACCATGGCCGTGTGGGAGGCATGGTGGCAGGGGTGTGGCGTTTGGTGGCGGTGAGTGTTTGCTGGGATGAAAACCTGTTCTATCTTCGGACGGACCGGCGGCGGCGTAGCGTGTTACCTTCTTGAAGGCGTCGTCGTGGCTCTCACCGGTCATCGTGTCGCTCCAGGGGAAACTCTGACCCCCCGAGTCGGGTGGTGGCAGCGCGTTGGCGCCGTAACCTTCTTGGAGGCGCCGCCTTGGAGCTCACGGTTCGTCATATGCGGCTTCATCTCTTTGCGGTGGCGTGTTCACGGTGGAGGTCCCCGATCGCTCTTGTAGTGTTGGGGCTGGTGTTGCTGCGCTCAACGCCTATGTTCCCGCCTTGGGTGTGTGCGTGTGTTATCGTGGGGTGCGTTTGTACTTGGGTTGTGGTTGATCTTTACTTTATATATAAAGCGGGGCGAAAGCCTTTTTCGGTAATTCTGAAGCTGTTTAACTGGTTTTCAAAATTGTGCAGGTTCTCCTTGTGACAATTTCTTGTGCCCAGGGAGTATTTTCTACTCCCCCGTCCCATACTGTCAAAAACGCTTTATATTATGAGACGGAGGGAGTACCATAATACATGTAAATGGAAAGCTAAATACTGAACAATATATCATTTTTTAGCACAATAATGTGTTCTTCAAGTAAAGAATATTGATGACATAACTTGTTTCTGGCGATATTCGATTGTAGGAAATGAATATGCAGTTAATGATCTTATTTTTGTCATTTGTTTGATTTGTTTGAGGTATTATCACTACGATGGAAAAAAGTTCATGCTATGTGCACATTTTAAAATCCTAGATCTTTTTTTTAGGGGGAAATCCTAGATCTATGCAGTAAAGAATGAGGTCATCTAATACTAGAGGTTAAAATTAGAGCATCTACAGCCGGACTTAGCAAATCTGCCACCCCCTACGCCCGCGGGCATGTCCGGACGCGTGTGCGGACGTCCCCTCATTTGGCCTACCGGTTAGCCACATACCAAAAATGTGAATCCTCTAATCCATGCATCCATGCACGTCCATCATAGATCATAAAATTCATTACAATTCAACAGTTCATGCAATGCGACAAAGCAAAATAAAGCATAGTTCAACAATCCGAACATGCCAAAATGAAATTCAAGTCTGTGAAACACTTAAAGTTTGTACCTCTTGAGTGGTTGAGCCATGTACCTATAGCTATGGATCTTGTCTATAAAACACAGATGGTGGAGAAGACAGGGAGTGGTTGGTGGGGAAGAATGTGAGAGAGCGACCAAACAAGTGGCATCACAAAGGGTGGGAGTGATAAAACAAGTGGTATTGTAGCCACCTATAGATAATCCATTGGAAGTGGGATGCATTAGGAATTCGAGTTGAACGAGAAGCCTCGATCCGTGTTTTCTGTTATATAAACAAGTAAATCATCTTAGATAGGTTGACCTGTGCAACAGGTTCACGTGGGATGCTCAGCTGAGGTTTGACAGTCTCCCGGCCCCGCCCACCCCGAGTGGCGCAGCTGCTTGCTTCCATCTTGCTGACTCCCAAACTCAGTTGACGACCCTGCCCTGGCCTCCGATCGGTCACATAGATTCAACGACAACACACCACACTATCATCGGGGCCACCCTACGTGACCAAACCTGAGCAAGGTCTAGAGTGCGAACCGCCAACGAGCTGGCATTTGTAACCTATCCCATGATTCAGTTAACACAGTTTGGTTACGAGCTGCCAGTTCCCAGCACAGATGATTGCGTTGAGCCCAGGAAATTAAAAAAGTATTTTATTTCTCTAAAATTCTTTTTTTGAAAAGAAGGAAAACCTCCAGCCTCTGCATCTCTTGATGCACACAACCATATAATTGAAAGGTCCAGGTTCAAAACAAAGTCTCAAATAAAGCAACGAAACTCATAAAAAAGTTGTCACAGCTGGTAGAAATAGGGTAAGATGACTAGACACTTATCCTATTGTTGGACCGCCATCCTAACCAGTTGTAAGTATCCCGTGCAACCATTTCCCAGCGGTTGCGCCCAGTATCCATAAGCTCCTTGTGGTCCATATTGTTGAGTAACGACCACGTACAGATCCAAGCATACACCTTGAAGATAACCTGCAAAAATTTGTGGCGGTTTGTCTGTTAAAGGTAACATCATTCCGACAATTCAATATGACCTATAGTAATGCATACACTCCAACTCGAATACGTGTCGCAGTCTTAGACTCTATCCCATTCAACCAAGTCTGAAATAGATGTGATAACGTGACAGACAGATATACGTTAAAGGACGCATGAATAGTTCGCCAAAATAACCTAGCAAGATGTTTTGTATTGTTTCGTCCTGATCACAAAAATAACATCGTTTACTACCCTCCCAACTATGTTTTGCCAAGTTATCCTTTGTCAAGATTACTCCTTATGCACAAACCACGCAAATACCTTGATTTTTCAAATGTGAATCGACCTCGGGATAGGCCGGGTGTTTATCATGTCTGTATACATGGACTTAACCGAGAAAGTTCCTGACACAGACAGCTTCCAGTGTAAGGTATCCGGCGCATCAAAAGGCTAATCTCCATTAACCTACACACAAGATGCAACCATCTATCCCGTCATTCTCCAAAATTCTCAACCGCACAAATACAAAGTTTTCAGTTAAACACAAGTAGTTTAACTGGATGAGAGAATATACATGTGATTCACTTTTCTTAATGTGATAAAGACATTGTAAAAATACATGCAAGATCACAATAAAAGGAGCAAACTGGTAAATGATGTGCACCCATCACCAAGAATCTTCTCAAATTTGTGATATCTTTAATAGTTAGGGGTAAACAGGACCACAGAATGAAGTGCTACATATTAGAAATAGGGAAGATAGAGTATATTAAGCAAAAGGATTGCAAGTTCTTGAGCCAGTTGCCAGCACAAAGACAACAACTTCCGAAGGTTACATCGCTGGAAACTACAACACAGAGGTCGAACAAACATTTAAACTTCAGAATGGGCACTTGGACAGACAAGAGACAACTAAACATTCAGAGATGTTAACCAACGAAATAAACCTAGACATTCCAGACGATCACCAACTAATACATCCTATTGTCTTGGTACATCAAGAGGATGCGTGTGTGTTATTATTCCTTCAGTAACCGAGGAAGGGTACCTAACTTGAGTTATTTGTTCATTTTGTGACGTCTTCAAAGGGCTCTTTGGAATGTATGATAGAAAAACACAGGAATATGAAAACTGCAGGAATTACAAGTCATGTCTTTTAGATTTCTACACGAATCTAAAATTCATGAGTTCTACAACATAGTTTCTCCACATGAATTTTACATGAGAGAGAGAGAGAGAGAGAGAGAGAGAGAGAGAGAGAGAGAGAGAGAGAGGTTACATTTGATTTCTGAAAAGGAAGTGAAAACATCAGGTTGAGTTTAGAATCACCAAAAATATGAAGGAAGGATTGACAGAGAATTGCAAAGCCAACCCTACGATCTAAAAAGAACATAGGCAAAATTTCCTATAGGATTCCATTCCCATGAACTCCCTGTAACATTCCGTTGTTCCAAAGGGGGGCTCACTCTTCAAAGTTACAAGGAACTTCATATAACGTAGGGACATCTTCCACGTTGGGTGATATGTGGAACACCTAAGTTTGTACCTATTGAGTGGTTGAACCGTGCACCTATAGCTATGGCTCTTCTCTATAAAACTCCAACGATGGAGACGAGAGGGAGTGATTTGTAGGAAAGAAAGTAAGGGCATCACGAAGGGTGAGAGTGAAAAATCAAGTGATAATGGAGCCGCTTATAAATAATCCATTTGCGAGTGAGATGCATTAGGAATCCGAGTTGGAGAAGAAGCCCAAGTTCCGTCTTCTGTTACACAGAGTATTCCTTTGGTAGCTGAGGAAGACTACCTAGCTTTGAGTCATTAGTTCATTTTTGACATCTTTACAAGGAACCTTACATAATGTATGAACATCTTCCACGCCGGGTGGTCTGTAGAACACTTAAGTTTGTGCCTATTGAGTGGTTGAACTACGCATCAATAGTTGTGAATCTTGACTATAAAACAAAGTTGGTGGAGAAGAAAGGGAGTGATTCGTGGGAAGAAAGCGAGAGAGTGACGGAACAAGTGGCATCGTGAAGGGTGAAAGTGACAAAACAAGTGGGGCACTGGAGCCGCTTATAGACAATCCATTGGGGATGGGATGCATTCGGAACTCGAGTTGGGGAAGAAGCCAACAAGTAAACATGTAAGGTTGATTGACTTGTGCAACAGGTCTGTGTTAGCTTCTCAGTTGAGGTTTGCTAGTGTCTCCTACACAAGCCGAGTGGGGCCTCATCTTGCTTCCATCTTGCTAACTCCCAAGCCCAGTTACTAATGCAGCATTCACCTACGGTCACATAGATGCAGCGACAACACAACATACTATCATCAGGGCCACCCTACGCGGCCAAACTTGAGCAAGGTCTAGAATGCAAATCGCCAATGAGCTGGAGCATGCAGAGGAGACACTAAGCATAGTGATAGAGACGAGTTGAAGGGCACGATGGTGGTAGAATTTGGAGATTTTAACTCTGAAGCCGTTTTAACTGATTTTCATAATTGTGATGGTCCTCCTTGTGGCAATTGCTTGTGTCGAGGTAGCATTTTGTCCTATATTACTTATGAATGAAAAGCTAAAAAACACAATAATGTATCATTCAAAAATTGTTTGTTAATATTTGCGCAACAATATGTTCTCAAGTAAACAATATTGACGACATGACTTGTTTGTGGCAATGATCGGTTGAAGGAACTGACTGTGTCATTTGTTTGTTTGATCTATAGGTATTATCACTACGATGGGGAAAAGTTCTTCCAGTGTGTACCTTCTAAAATCCTATATCTATGCAGTGAATAATAGGTAATGTAAGATTGTAAGACTAGTGGTTAAAATTAGTTTGAACTACCTGTGTTAACATATATAGTGATCTAGTTGGATGTCCCGTTCTCCCAACCCACCGAAGAACATCCTAAAAGTCATCAAACAAGAAGTGTAACCAGTTTCTGTAATATGCAACTTCTTGCCTGTTTTAATGCCCATTCATCCATGACACATTTCTTTTGAACAGTCAGGGGGGGGGGGGATCCCTCCCACCTGAATATATTGCTCAAAAAGGTGCCAAAGCCAAGAGTCACCCCTTAAGCTTTGGCTGATCCAGTTTATAAGGGAAACATGATCAGAAATCTAAACGAATTGACACGTTTATGAGGGAAACCCGGGCCGAAAAACGTACAAGTAGCAGGACAAAAGATGAGAAGGAAATTAACGCACATCAATGACAAATGATGAGAAGAAGAAAGAACGCCCGGTACAAGGCCCGACCTAGCTAGCAGACGGAAGGACCATCACCATGAAAGGTACAAGTAGATGTGGGGTGTCGTCGAGGGATCACAATATCAAGACTAAGCAAGCAACCTAACGCACCACACCGGCGTGCATATACCGAATCACACGACACAACCCAGGAGCATCCACAACCAATGAGTGACAACACGAGCCTTGACTGGGAGCTCCGCCATGTGAATTCAGAACGATTAGCGGGATTGGGGAGGCATCTTGCGTCATCCAAGAGCAAAGATGAACCGGAGCATCATGAAGAGCACTAAGCTCATTGGAACACAACGACCACCATGAGAGGTTTTTGGACATGCACAACAACATGGCTGACACCAGGGAACGCCACCAAAGTCGCCACCACCAACATCCCGACACACCTCCGCCACAAACCTAGCTCCACCTTCAGCTAGACGGTCCTACAACAGCAATAGGGACTCCAAAAGTGATGACTCCAAGGAGTATGTGATGTCAAGGACACCACCACCACCCGATCATGCATCGTTCGGTCTAGGGTTTTCACTCGGAGCCTGAGGCATTGGTGTGGAGCTGCCACAAAATCCGTGACGCCATCCTCAAGGGGGAAACGAAGACGTTGCCGCCGGCATGGACAAGGTCGTTGCAAGGTTTTCACCTGGATCAGTGCAGCAAACCAGCGAGCTGTAGAGGAAGCCGACCACCAAGCCCAAGCTAGAATAGCCAAGGACAGGTCACCCTGCCGTGCACCGGCGATGGGCAGACGACGCGCCATTGTGGCGAAGGGAAGCACCACAAAGCCTCCGCCCCCGACGTTTGTGCCCCTTGAACTGCATGCGGTCAGTGCCAGGCCGCGGTCCGTCGGGGCTCCACTGCGACCTCAAAGTATCCATCGCTAGGGGAGTAGTGGTGCCACTGCCATCCAATCGCCGCCTTCTCCAGGTCGCCCTCGCGCGGGTGGAGAACTAAGGATAACGAGGACGCCCTCGCGAGATTGGATAACTCCTGTTAGCATGGGGTTAGCTGCAAAACCAGGGGTTAAGTGGCTGTTAGATTCCACCTTTGGTCCGCACCGTACGTCCTTGATCTAGTGGCGCACGAGGATAGTTTTCAGTTTTCACATGATACTTCACCCCAGAATTGGGCGCATGTTTGGCTGCTACAACAAAGGATCCTGATTTCTGATTCTTTACTCAGCTGAGACTGTATTCTTCACGTTTCTTGCTTATCCAGAATTGGGCGCATGTTTGGCTGTACCTTTCGTTTCTTGCTGAATCTTTGTTGTTTAAAGTTGCAGGTGAATGGTTGCGTGATCTTGTGGCATTTTTGCACGCATGCTGTTACCTTTTAATGTACCCTAAAAATATACTAGCTACCCGTTTCCTTCTGAATGGACACTTGGACAGAGAACTAAACGTTAAGAGATTTTACCTAACGAAATAGACCTAAACATTCCAGACAATCATCGGTCAACACATTTTGCTATCTTGGTACAACAAGAGGATGTGTGTGTGTGTGTGTGTGTGTGTTGTCATTGCTTCAGTAGCAGAGGAAGACTACCTAGCTTGAGCCGTTAGTCCATTTCATGTTATCCTTACAAGGAACTTTACATAATGTATAGACATCTTCCATGTCGAGTGAACTGTGGAATACTTATGTTTGTACCCCTTGGGTGTGGTTGAGCCGTGCATCTATAGCTATGGCTCTTGTCTATAAGACACCATTGGTGGAGAAGCGAGTGAGTGATTGGTAGGAGAGAGTGACAAAACAAGTGGCATCATGAAGGGTGAGAGTGACAAAACAAGTGGCGTTGGAGCCACCTATAGATAATCCATTGGGAACGGGATGCATTAGGAATTCGAGTTGGAGAAGCAGACCGGAGTTCTGTATTATGTTATCCAAATAAGTAAATCAATGTTAGGTAGATTGACTTGTACAACAAGTCCATTTCAACTTCTAAGTAGAGTTTGGTTAGTCTCTCTTGCACAACCCAATTGGCGCATCGACTTGCTTCCATCTCGCTAACTCCCAAGTCCAGTTATCTTCACCGTCCTTGGCTGGATCGCAAGCGGACGGTGGCGTGTGTGGCATTGGGCGTGTCATTAGTAGGAAAACCTTTATAGGAATAGGTAGTTAGCGGCATGGCACCAAAATCCGTCGGTGGTAATTTCAGAAAATACCAGTGGCGTCGGGAAAATGGCATGCACCACTGCTATTATCCATTGTCTGGCGTTCACGTACACTGTGACGTCGCTGGTATTTAGCAAAATAGCACTGTCATTCCTCTTTCCACAGACGCCTAACATATATTATTACTGACGTTGATTTATACGACACGCCAGTAAACTCGTTAGGTAACTGCAAAGTGATTTGTCTCATCACCACAAATGTTTGTTACATAATTTACAATTTCGGTATGAATTGACACATGCATGTGAAAAAACTAGACAATGTACAATTTTACAAAGTGCCTATGAGGTTTTAACATTTTGCACACAAATTCTTTTGACAGGCCCCAGTTGAACTGATGAGTTTGTTAAGACTTACACTTTCACTTGACCCGACTGGAAGATATATACGTAGGCATTAAACATATTTGTAAGTAATGTTATGTGAGAACTTGTGTGCATAACTCTTAAAGTTTAACCATTTCCTTGAAATGTCATACCAGCACAAAATAATAAAAAATTCTAACTTTAATTGACACAAGCACACACAAAATTATCACCAACGTGCAACACAGTTTTAGCGCAGGACTAAGTGCTAGTACTAGCATTGGGAGCTACATCCATGCCTCGAATATGGCCTGGCCCAAAAAGAAGGGAAAGCGGTACCTTATATATATATAGTCCCTGTCAGTCTTATCCACTAGCTCTCCCTCTCTTCCTCTAAAAAAAAACTATGCAAAGATGAATTATCTTTTCTCATGTTTTCATTGTGTCCCGATTGCAATGCACGGGCAATTGCCTAGTCTATAAAATCTGAAGCATTGAAGATGCATTGGCTCGGCAAGCTTGTAGAAGGTGATATGCCACATCCCACATGTCACATTTTTACTCCTATAAAAGCTGAAAATACTGGCCTAACGAAATAGTGGGTAAAATTTGGATTGACAGCATCCAAAGACTCTACCTGAGTTGTTTTACATATAAAGCGGAGCGAAAGCCTTTTTGGGTAAAGACTCTACCTGAGTGGCCATTTTGTTTCAAGGGCTCCATTTGTCTATCCCATATCACTCAGAGTAAAGAACTACATACACTCAAACACTTCAATTATTCTCAAAACAAAAACTCAAACACTTCAATGCGAGGAAGATGAACATGCCGTTCTAATCTACAACAATAACTGAGAGATGGGGCATCTGAACTAACTGTGGCATGCATCCCTGTCCTACCATCTATAAAGTTCCATATATATAGTCGAAGAATCCATGTTGTGGCGCAAGCCAACTAGCTCTTCAAGGTTATGAGAACATTTTACAGCGTACATCTTGCACGTTAGGTGGTTTGTGAAATACTCAAGCTTATACATCAATGAGAGGTTGAACCATGCACCTACACTAGTCTATAAAAAACTACCATTGGTGGGGGAGGCAAAGGCATGGAGGGTGAGAGTGACAAACCAAGGCAGCCTAAGGATAATCCATTCGAAATAGGAGGCATCGGAAACTAGAGTTGGTGCAGCCAAATGCTGGCCTATACGTGCATGCCCAAATGGCCATCAGCCCAGATGTTAATGCCTTGGTGCTTTAGTACAACAAGGGGATGCGTGTAACTATCCTGCGTTAACTCAGGATTACTATCCAGCACCGCTGCATGAGTAATCACTAATCAGTAACGACCAACAGAAATCCCCGTAGTGTTGGTAGCAAAAACATTGACAAGCCCACTCGGCTCTGCTGCTCTGAGTTGACGCGTCCGACGAGAATGTAGGGTGTGAGTACTGAAAATTGAGATCTTTCGGTTTCTTTCTTGCAACGGTTATCTTTTGATCCAGTCTTTGTTAACTGGCTACCCAGTTCTTCTGAATGCAACTCCAATATGTATTGGTGGAAGAGGAAACTTGTGTCCGACACAAAGTCGTTGTGGCGGCTTCTTCCTTAATCTGCTGCGGAGATTACTTTGACCCCATGAATAATTAGAGCATTTTTGTTTCTCCAGAGTTTCAGGCTGTATAAGCACATAGAAAGTTTAGTTTCGTTGATCGCTTGTCCAGCTCTCCAGGGAGTTTAACTGAATGAGAGTACACGTGATTCAGTTTTCTCCATGTAATGCCATAAATTGTCATTGATGTGCAGCCACCACCCACATTCTTAGCAAATTTGGGAACCACAAAATGAATTAATGCCTATTCAAAACAGAGTACATAGAGTATATTACACGTTCCTGAGCCAGTTGTGAGCTCAAAGACAACAGCTTCGGAAGATTACATGACAGCAAACCACATCACACGGGTCGAACAAACATTCGAACTTGAGAATGGACAGACTGTTAGAGATAATCACAATTAGGCACCTGAGTCCGGCACGGGCTCGTATCCCAGGCCGAGTCGGCTGTGTATAGGTAGATAGATAGTACTATATATACCTGTACGTGGTTCCCCCTGTAAATCAATACTATACAACAGGGACGACACATTCCTGGTTTTGCAAACAAGTCGCCGTATCCTGTTCACGTGTGTAGCGCAAACAAGTCGCCGTATCCTGTTCACGTGTATAGCCAGCTACGAAATCGATCCAGCTAGCCTGCTTCTCGTACGTACGTATGCAACTTGCCGGTGTCAGCTAGTTTGCTACGTGTGTGTCTCCAGCCTAGTTCGTTGTTCGTCGCTCCGCCGGAAAGTAATCAGTGTTAGACATAATCTTGACATGCATAAGTTTGTTAGCTGCGCCATGCATGTAGATTGGTTAGTTACCAGTGTAGTGCGTGCATGCATCCGATGGATAAGCTAGTTAGGTGTGTAGCTACGTGCTGAGTCGTGCATGCATGTAGGGGCTGTTGAGAGCAGCGAGTCCTACGCCTGAAATCGTTGTGAGGGGCGTCCGTGCTGCGCGGATGGATCGTGCGCCAGATCGGGGGAGGTGGGGAGCGATGTGTAAGCACCGGCCAAGTATAAAACCCCCCAGCTGAGCTTGTTACGGTAGCGCGTGTGCGCGCCTTTAGTTTGTAGCCATGTAGCCACCGTAAGATAGAAAAGGATTAAGGCGTTTGTGCGCCCGTGGCGGCGTTCGTGCGCCGGCCGGAAAATCTTGTGTCCACTGTTTTTTTTTTCCACCTCCATTCGAGTGAAAGGAGAGGTAGCTAGAGGGCTGCGGTTCCAACAATCAGCGGATCGCTGCGTCGACGTCAGGACTAAGGCCAACACAGACAACAAGATAGTGTTTAAAACCGGCTTGATAATACCCGAAGGCTCTACCTGATTGGCCATTTTGTTTCAACTGCTCTATTTGTCTAGCCCGTAACACCGAGAGTAAAAGAACTACGAAAACTCAACACTTCAATGTGAGAATAGATGAACATGCCGTACTAATCTACAGCAACTGAGAGATGGAGCATCTGCAGTAAGTGCGACATGCGCATCCTTGTCCTGCCATCTAGGCTCCATATATATTCAGAGAGTCCATGCACAACATTTGCATGCAAGCCAACTAGCTCTTTCAAGGCTATTAGAACTTTTTAGAGCATCTCTGGTCGATCCCCAGAAAAACTGAAGGAGTAAACCATGGAGTAAACGTTAGTCGAGTAATTTTACTCCTCCCAATTTTGTACGTTTCTAGCCGATCTCATAAAGTTAAAAAAAGTAAAAAAAACAAATTCGGATAAGATAAACACAGATTCAATTCAAACAAACATACTAACCGAAATTCAACACATATTCATAATATTTTCACAATGTCATCAACTGAAACATAGTCTACTAAATTAACTTAAACTGAAACTTACTAAAATCTAGTCACTATCCGTATCTTCAGTGAACGATTTTCACTCCGCTCTGGACATCCCACTGATGATGAGGTCGGGGCATGTGTCGTCATCCTCGCCACTGAAGATTCTTCTAAATTCGATCCCGAAGATGTCGTCGCCGCCGTCGTTGATGCCAGCATTGCCGCTTCCTCTGCCTTTGTTATCGCCATTGTCTTCGTCGTCGCTAGCTGCTCGTACAGGCGGCGCTCCGCCTCCACTTGCTTTGGGCAGACTTTCCCCTAACCTCCCAGTCCTCCCTCCTATCACGTGTGGAGACCGCCTGCGGGTCGAAGGCATCTAGCCGTGACATCTCACCGAACTCAAAGTTTCGGTGGCCGTCGGCGCAATGCAGCTGGAACTAACAAAATGTTGTATTCTTCGGCGGACTGCATGGCGGAGTGGAAGGATCCAAGCCAAAAAAATTGTGGGTGTGCCCGCTGCGGCACGCCGATGTACGGCCCGTGTGGCGGCACGACGCGGGGAGCTTAGGGAAACCAGAGGGCCGGCCACGGGAAGCAGATGGGCCGGCACTCGAGGAAGCGTCGTGGCGGCGGCGGAAGGCAGATGGACCGGCGCTGCTCTCATGGCAACGCAGATCCGCGCTGCAGATGGGCGGCGGGGAGTGCCGACCATTGGTCCGGCCATGGCGGCGCGGGTGACGGAATGTTCTGGGAGTCGCCGGCAAGGTGGGGCAGCGAGGGATTGGGTGGGAAAGGAGGCAAAGAGGAATGCTTTGTTTTACTCCGCTAAGTTTAGGCGCTCAGGGAAGCGTGTAGTAAAATATTTCCTCCATTATATGATTTAGGCTTTCGGCTAGGTCCCTGTTAGAGGAGTAAAACTGGATTTTTACTCCTCTAATCGATTTTAGGCTACATCTTTGCATGAGGTTGATAAAACACTCACGTTTGTACATCTTGAGAGGTTGAACCATGCACCTACACTCATCCATAAAATACGATAGGGTGGGGGGGGGGGGGGAGGTGCAAAGGCAATGAGGGTGAGAGTGACAAACCAAGAGGGCATCGGAGCAGCTTAAGGATAATCTGTTCGAAATAGGTGGCATCGGAAACTAGAGTTGGAAAAGCCAAAAGGAGGCATGTGTGTGTCCACACGATCATCAACCAAGACATTAATTCCGCAGTGTCTTGGTACAACAAGAGGATGTATGCTATTATGATTAACTTAGGAGGACTATCCAGAACCGCGGCATGGGTAATCAGCAGGGATGTATCCATCAGCCCAGAAGTGGCACGCACTAGCAAATGGACAAGTCTTACTAGGCTCTGCAGCTGTGGGACCAAGTCGGCTGTAGGAGCAGAGGAGGGTTCCACAGATTGAATTAATTTTGACTCGTGTTGATAATTTTTATCAGATTCAAGTATGCTGCTCTCATGTATTAAAAAACGAGAGGTATAATACACAAGTTGTAGTTCTTGTAATGCCCCATTCATTCATGATATCTACTGATGCGTGCACTTTGACGCCTTTCTCTTCGGCTATATCTTTCAGTTCATTGATGTATCCAGTCGTTTGAAAGGAAATGGTTGCTTCCAAGGTCTGGCAGCATTTTTTAGGCTTGATGTTATCTTTGATCCAGTTCTAGTCTTTGTTAACAGGATACCCGTTTCTTTCATGTAACAGTAGGATGCAGTAGGTTGATCATTTTGTTAATGCAGTCCTGCATATGTACACTCAACTTATTACCGAGGTTATTTGACCTGAAGTATGGTGTATTGTTCACTTCATCCAGTTTCATAACATGTGAGATTTGCAACCATACGTTGACCCTAGGAAATCAAAATGGCATTGTATTTCTTTAAAGTTTCTGGCGGTATAAACAGGAAACTTCAGTTTTCTTGTTCACTTGGTCATGTTAGTGGCCAACCTTCGTCGGCCTCCCCCGACGCATCTTCGAGGCACTACCTTCTTGTACGTTACTGAGGACCAGCTTCTTGTTGTTGGAGCAACTGCCTAGAGCAACATTGCCGAGGACCAGCTTGTCCTTCGAGCAGCTACTCAAAGCAACATTTGCCGAGGACCATCCTACCGGCAAAGCACTGTAATGAAGAACATAGACTGAACACACTAACATATTAATAGCATATTACACATGGGCCAATGTGCATGTCAATGGTGATGTGGATGTGAAGGATGATAGAAATGTGCATGTCCAAGGTGAAGATCTTTACTGCATGTTGTCATGTAGGAGGGGTCGGAGAACCAATAGTCACCAAATTGCTCAATGAAGATCATTGACGAAGATCATTGCTCAATACAGTACAACATATAACCCTAAATCACACTAATATTCCCCCAAATTACACAAATCTTCCCCCAAATTGAACTTTATGCCGCAAATCTAACCCTAAACCGACACCCAAACTGAGACACAAATTGATCCCTATCAAGCCATAAATCTAACCGTAAATGCCCTAAATCACAGTCTTAATCGAACCTAAGTCGGGCAGGGAAGGGCTTACCGCCATTGACGAAGTGGTGATGAAGCGCCTGCAGATGGTCATCATTAGCGGACGCCGTGCAGATATTCCCGCCGCCTTTGCTCGCAATGGTGTTAGAGAGAGAGAGAGAGAGAGAGAGAGAGAGAGAGAGAGCAACACTTGCCCTCGCTACAGTCGCTCGGTCCTGACTTGCTCGAAATAGACGATCTATTCCTCCTGAGAAAGGCACTGGGTTGCTTTGAGGAGCGTGTTTTGCAGATAGAGGTGCATGCGCAGATAAGTAAATGAGCAAAATTTTGCCCCCAAAGCCTACATGGGATGCGAACAACCAGACAGGTCTTCAAGCTTTTGCATCTTGACAGGTTGAACCATGCACCTCGACTCGTCTATAAAATACTATCATTGGTGTGGGAGGCAAAGACATGAAGGGTGACTGGGTGAGAGTGACAAATCTTGCCAGCCGGATAATCCGTTTGAAATAGGAGGCATAGGGAACTACAGTTGATAAAGCCAAATGGAGGGTTGTGCGTGTGCATCCAGATGACCATAAGCCAAGATGTTAATGTCATGGTCTCTTGGTACAGCAAGAGAATGCGTGTTATTACCCTTCAATAACTCAGTAGGACTATCTAGTAGCGCTTGGTAATATTGTTGTCCCTGTTTAGTGCCATTTTCCTTGTGGCCAGCTTGTTTGGGGATTTCCACATCATATTGCACCGGTTTGGCGCATTGTTGATTATTTTATTCCAACAGTGAAACATTCTATTGTTTGCTGTGGTAGCTTTACATTTGTTTGTTCAAACAGTATTCTCTCTTTGCAGAGGCTAGCGGCTGGTCCGAATCATCGTTCCTTGGGGTGGTAGCAGACTCAGCTAGTTGGCATTGTGGCTTTGCTCGGTGAGCAAGAAGCAACCTCCCTCTAGGCGTTCTTTATTTTATTTTATTTTTTGCTATTGCTATCTAGTGTGGGGAATAATGAGTGAGTGGTTGCAGATTGGCTGGACGCCATCCACAGGCCTATCTAAGTGGCCCATTTCGCTCCAAGGGCTCTATTTATCTAGCTCCAATATCACTGGGTGTAAATGAACTACGGAGCTCAAACTCTTCAATGCCAACATGCCGTACTAATCTACTTACAACAATTGAGATGGGACATCTGCACTAAGTGCGGCAGGCATCCTTGCCCTGCCATATAGGTTCCATATATTCAAAGAATCCATGTACTCCCTTCATTCACTTTTATAAGTCGTTTCAAACAACTGAAAATAAGTTACTTTGCACCCTGTCTTCAAGGCCTTACCTGAAATGTCTTCAAGGCCTTATAAAAGTGAACAGAGCGAGTACAACATTTGCATGCAGGCCCACTAGCTCCAAAGCTATGGACTACTTTTTACAATGTACAGACTACGGACATCTTGCGTTACGGATGGTTGGTGACACACTCTACATCTTGAGAGATTGAACCGTGCACCTACACTCTTCTATTAAATACCATTGGTAGGTGTAGGTATGAATAAAAATGAAGGGTCAGAGAGACAAACCAAATGGGCATTGGACTGGCTTAAGTATAATATCTGTTTGAAATAGAAAGCATCGGGAACTAGAGTTGGAGAAGCCGAAAAGAGGCATGTGTGCATCCATACCATCATCGGCTAAGATGTTAATTCGGCGGTGTATTTGGTATAGCAAGACAATTCATGCTATTATCCTTCTGTCCAGCGCCGCAACATGGGTCATCAGCTGGGATGTATCCTTCAGCTCTCTAGTGGCATGCAGAAGTCTACTAAGGATGGTCGTAATGGGAGTATCATAGGTAGTCTCATGCATGCCAACTAAGCAATTTTGATGAGGTGTCATAGAATTAAATGTGGAAAGAGAAGCTTGAGTATCATATCATGATACCGTATCATATTAAATGATGTGCTACTTTGTGTCATGCATGGCAATAAATGTACTCCTATATGATACCAACATATGATACCATGCATTACGGATGTAATATCATACACTAGTATCATATGCATAATACTAGTACATGATACTCCCCATTACAACCAGCCTAAGGCTCTGCTGCTGTGGTAGGAGCACAAGAGGGTTCCATGTATTGAATTAACTTTGATAAAACTCAGTTATGCTGCCTCCATGTATCCACAAACAAGAGGTGTACATATTTTTCAATAGACTACCCGTTTCTTCCATGTAACAGTTGGAAACATGACGATGTGACAGATAATTAAAAAAAGAGGATATTAGAGTAACATAGATAGATACCGTATCATAATTTGTGATATCCTTAAGATACCTCCACTAACTAAGATGCCCCCACTATGGCTAGCCTCAGAGAGCCAGTGATAGAGACCACTTGGGGCCAATTGGCTGCACCAAGAGGACTGTAATGTACTATTAGCAAGGAAGATGATCCCGACTCCCGAGCCCAATAGATGAAATCCACAGCCGAGGCCTTTAAATCATGGGTTTTACACTGCCGGCCAACCGAGCTTCATCGCAAGATAAGGGGAAGCTCTGTGCCGCTCGACGGAACCTCCCAACTACCTCGTCTTCCGTGGCTTTCTGCTTCTGAAACGTCCTCCTCTGCTCCACGGGGAGCTCGAAGCTTCTGCCGGTGACTAGCTCCTCCGAGGCCGAGCACTCCCTCCCCCACCTCGTCTGCATGGCATGGCTGCTGCTTGAGCCGACACACGGATGACAGAATGCTCACGGGCGGGCCGAAACTGGTTCCGATCCGGTCAAAATTTAAACCCTAAACCCTGATTATGTTATGTGGTAACAGTGCACTTGGTACATGCCCAATAGCTACTGGTTACACTAAAAAAACTTGTTTTTCAAATATAATTATATTTGTTTGTTTTTATTACTCTTTTATTTTTATTTTCATGATTTAAATTTTGATTTTTTAACTCCTTAATGTTAATTCAATTATTATTTTATTTATTTTTTCTTGCCTGCTAAATTCATGAATACTTTATCAGAGATCATGGACATATAGTTTTAAATACATGGGCATTTGTTTGAAAGTACCTGAGCATATTTGTTCTGAAATACTGAAAACTTGCTCGGATATAAGTTATTTTTTGGTAGCCATGAACATTTCCAAATTATATGAATGAAAAGCTATTTACATAAAATGGTATTTAGATTCAACGCAACATTTTTCACTTGTGTTGTGAACATTTTATTTAGTATACAAGAAAAATGTCCTAAGAACATGAATAAACTTTGACAAAAGATGACTTTTTTGTTGATCAGCTAAAGTGGAACTTTAACATGTCATATTTAAAAGCATACTTTTGATAAGAAAAGAACATATGTGTTGATGTGATATTCTCTTATATAATCTATAATTTTATTCGCTGATATAGAGTATAAAGAGCATTTTATTTTTCCAACGTTTCAAACTATATAAACGCAAAAGTTCGGTTTTGTTGATCTCTTGTTCAGCTCTCGTTGTACTTTAACTGAATGAGAATATACATGATTCAATTTTCTCCATGTAATGCCATAAACACATTGTGAAAAATGCACATATGTTCACGATAAAAGGAACATATTGGGCATTGATGTGCCGCCATCACCAACAATCTTATCAAATTTGTGATATCCTTAAGTCAAGGGGTTAATGGAACCACAAGATGAAGTACTACATATTCAAAGCAGAGTACAGCATGTTAAGAAAAAGGATTGCAAGTTTTGAGCTCAAAGACAACCCTTTATAAGAGATTACATCACAGGAACCCCCACCACATAGGTTGAACAAACATCCAAACTTCAGATTGGACACTTGGATAGACAACTAAACATTTAGACATGTTAACTAATGAAATAGACCTAAAAATTCCAGACAATCAGCCAATATGTTTTACTGTCTTACTATAGCAAGAGCATGTGTGTGTTTGGTATCATTCATTCAATAGTTGAGGAGGACTACCTAGCTTCAGCCATCAGTTCATTTTGTGATATCATTACAACAAACTTTACACAATGTATGAAGATCTTCCACATGGGTCCGCAGAACACCTAAGTTTGTACCTCCTGAGTAGTTCAACCATGCACCTATAATTGTCGCTCTTGATTATAAAACATTGTTGGTGGAGAAGCGAGGGAGTGATTAGTGGGAGAAAGGGGGATAGTGATAAAACAAGTGGCATCATGAAGGGTGAGCGACAAAACAAGTGACATTGGAGCCGCTTATAGAAATTCCATTGGGAATGGGATGCATTAGGAATTTGAGTTGGAGAAGAAGTGTTGAGTGTTGTCTTTTCTTATCAAAACAAGTAGATCATGTTAGCTAGTTGATCTGTACAATAGGTCCATGTCAGGTATTCAGTTGAGGTTTTCTAGTCTCTCCCACACAACACAAGTGGCGTAGTACTTGCTTCCATCTCGCTAACTCCCTAATGTAGCTGGGAAAGATAATACAGTAAGCTACAAGACAATGGATATCAACAAGATCAAAAGGTTTTGCTTTCCTCTCATTAGTTGGCACTGCTCAAATCTTCCTCGTCGATAACTTCATCTCCATAACCTATCCGATAAGAAGCGGAAGCACTAGAAAAGGGCAAATGATGAATTTACAACTATGACAAAGATATCAGTATGATCGTGATATGCAATGCACGGCATGGCATGGTTTTGTGACATTGCCGAATGCAAAAATTAGCAACAGTTAAAATGCATTACTAATTATGCCATTTCTGAAACTCCAACATATTTTTTACGTAGCTTTGTCATTGATGCAGTTGACATGAAGAGTTATATTTTTCTGAACATTTTTTACACAGTACAATCGAAGTCGCTCACATATTTTAAAGGCCATTAATGTTGTTGAACCTAAGCGTATTTTTTATGTAGCTTTGTCATTGATGCAGTTGACATGAAGGGTTATATTATTTTGAACATTTTTTACACAGTACAATTGAAGTTGCTCACATAGACAAGCATACACTCACCGCTATGAACGCATGCATGCACACCCTACCCTTATGAGCACCTCCGAGAGACTGAGCCGGCATAGCATCTTGAGATTTTATGAAGTCACAACAAACGCCTCGCAGTCAACGAGAACGTCTCCTCCCACTAAACGGACATTGCCGGAAGCCTGAAATAAATTCAGGAATAATGCGAGCACTAATGCCAAGTCTAGAACTTGAACTCTGGTGGACTGGGATACCACTGTCCTCCGCATCATCCAACAACAGATTGATTCGCATATTTTTCTGAACATTTGATATATATTAGACGCATTATGATTTTTCAAAGTGTGCATGTACTTCTGGAATTTCCTAAATTATTTTGATTTAACAAAATACCAGAAATACCTTTTTACGCAACATTCATGTTACTTTCAATTTGTCACGAGCAATAAGTGTGCCCAAATTTGTTTGGTAACTGGTAGGGTGGTATTAACTATAATCTGAATGACCAAATTTTTGTGTGGGAGTTTGTGCCATTCTTGGGCAATTTAGAATTGTGGGAATGATTGTGTTTTTAACAGATCATCTATTTTTAATTTCTTGGAGGTTATCTTCAGAACTACGATGCCAATTCATACATGTTCATCACTACAACGTGTGGACGCCTGGGAGCCTATATATGGTCTTTGGATGCAACCGGCTGGAAACAGTTGTAAGGAGTTTGTTCTAATTGTTTGGCTGGCGTGCCAGTAGAAGATTATGTAGATGAGTTGTGTAATCTCGTTTCTGACCAATGTGGTCGTGTTTTGCTGTAAACCATTTCATTCTTTGTGATTTGGACTTACTTTATGTCCATAAAATGGTTGTCTATATTATATGATGTAGAGGTCAGGGTTATATCCTTTCCAAAAAAGTCAAGACATTTCTAAATAGTGAAACATTCTATTGTTTTTCTGATATTTTTATGTCTGTTTGTTCAAACAATTCTTTGTTTTCATAGGCTAGTGGCTGGTCAGTGGTTTACAGCTCGAGTATCATCCGATGATCTTTTTCATATGAGAGATGCTAGAGCTACAGATAGATTCGTATGGGGCTGACGTTCTGGATGAGCGTATCAAACTGTGGTTGGGTATTTATGAGAAGAGGGGGGCACCCCATAGGGGGAAGATTAGTCGAAGATGGGTTCGTAAGAACAAATCCATATGGATTTTCCGTAAGTGTAGGACTTCCGTTTTCATATAGCCTATCCAAGTGGCGTTGGTCCTTTAAAAGTAGAAGCAAAACCAGGAAGTCGTTGAAGATGCGTCTCGTTCCTTGGGGTGGTAGGAACTCCGCTAGTTGGCGGTGTGGCTTTGCTCGGTGTGCTTCCCTAGGGCCGCTCGCCAGAAATCACCCTCCCTCCAGATGCTCTTTCTTTTATTTTATTCTTTGCTGCTGCTAGCTAGTGGGGCAATAATGAGTGGGTGGTTGCATATTGGTTTAACACGATCCAAACGCCTACATCAGTGGCCCATTTTACTCCAAGGGCTCTATTTGTCTAGCTACCAGTGGGGTCTAGATAAACTACGGAGCTCAAACATTTTAATGTGAGCATGCCATACTAATCGACAACAATTGAGATGGGACATATGCACTAAGTGTGGCAAGCATCCTTGCCCTGCCATATAGGTTCCATATATTCAAAGAATACATGGACAGCATCTGCATGCAAGCCAACTAGCTCTTCAAACTATGAACAACTCTCTACATCATACATCTAACATCTTGCATTTCGGAGAGGTTCAACCCTGCACCTACACACATCTAAAAAATACTATTAGTGGGGCTAGGTATGAACTATAAAACTGAAGGATCAGAGTGACAAACCAAGTGGGCATCAGAGCAGCTTAAGGATAATCCATTCGAAGTAGGAGGCATTGGGAACTAGAGTTGGAGAAGCCAAATGGAAACCTGTGTGCACCGAGATGATCATTAGCCAAGGCGTTTATGCTTCCCTGTCTTGGTATAGAAAGACGAGGTATGCTATTATCCTTTAGTAATCAGGGAGGACTATTCAGCACCGCATGCAGCATGAATCGTCAGCAGGATTGTGCTCTTCAACTCTGTAATGGCATGCAATAGCAAATGGACAAGTCTACTAGGCTCCGTTGCTAGGAAACAGTGGCGGAGCCAGGAAAGTTGAATAAGGGGGGCCGAGTGTTGTTTAGCTTTGTTGGGGAGGGCTAGCTTATCCAATTACACCATTTTAGCAGGAAGTAATCACCTTCTGGCATGCATATTAGCCTGAATTCAATGATGTTATAGGGGGGCAGGGCCCCTGCTAGGCAACCAAGTTGACGCCACCGACGAGCCTGTATGACAGAGGAGGGTTCCATGTACTCCCTCTGTTGCAAAATAATTGTTGTTCTAGATCTGTCTTAAGTCAAATTGCTTAAGTTTGACCAGCTCTATTGAAAATGACGCTAAGATCTATAACGCCAAATACACATAGTACGGAATAAATTTGAAAAGAATTTTAAGAGGCTAATTTGTAGTTCTACATGCTAATATATTTCATAATATCATAATATGGTCTTTGACATGCAACAAAAAAATACTTACAATTATGTTGTATACACTCATATTGTTGCAAAACTTTTCTTTTTTTCAGAATATGTTGCAAGGTTTCTTAGCCAGCGGCCCAGACCCTTTGCAACGCGAGAGACGTGCCGCGCATGGGCAGCCACGAGCACACGAGAGAGCCAAACTTGAATCCTCATCGTTGAACGCCGAGAGAGAGAAAAAGAACGCCGAACAGTGCAGGGCTCCACTCATTTGGATGAGTGTCCTACTTTGCAACACCGCTACGGGATCCAATAGACAGACCTGCAATCATCCGACGGTCAGCGACCTGGCTGATCCGCGCGAAGGAACAACCAGATGTCGTCTAGCACGTGCCGGTAGTAGTTTAGAGATAAAAAAGGGTTTGTTTCTCTGTATTTTTTTGTCAGTATTAGGTTTTTTTCTTTTACATCGTCCACCTCCTCGGAAACAGTCGGGGCATCTCACAGGAGGGTGCAATGGGCCGACCTATTATAACGGTTTTGTACTGTTCTAATTTTAGGAACCTTCTAAGCAATTCTTTTTCTGTCTTGGGAGCCTTCTAGTAGGTTCCTAGCTGCCTTTTTTGTTGTCTTTGATTGGTTTTCCGTTTTTCTTTTTTGGTTTTTTTCATAAATTCAAAATTTGTTCATTTTTTCACAAAATGTTTGGAGACTGAAATTTTGTTAATGTTTTTAAAAAAATCAGAATTCAAATTTTGTTCTTTTTAAAAAATTGTTTGAATTTTAAAATACTTCACAATTTTCAATAAATGTTCGAAAATTCAAAATATCATCGTGATTTCAATTGTTCGTTCATGTTTTCAGACTTCAAGTTTTTCAAAATTTGTTCACACTTTTACGTAAATGTTTAGAGTTTCAATTTTTTCCCTGATTTCAAAAAAATGTTTGAAATTTCAAAAAATGTTCAAAATTTCCAAAAAAAAAATAATTTTCACTCGTTTATGAAGAAAAATCGTGCGCAAATTTTGAACTATGACATACAGTAAGGCGCCACCTTTTTTTACGAGATGCGGTAACATCATGAAATCACTCCAACCTCCCAGGTTGCGACAAGTGGCGCGCTGCATGGTCTCCACTTGTCGCAACCTGGGAGTTTTCCTTTTTTTCGTAGATCCATTTATTTAAAACGTTTTATCTCTAAGCCGTGCGTCCAAATCTCGAACAGCTTTCACCGTTGGATTCCTCGCGTCGAGATCTTCAAAACTAGATCCCATGTTGATAGGTTTTGACGAACTTTTTTTTCACGAAAAAAACCGGACGAAAACAACCGAACCGGGAGCACAGGTTTTTTTCCCTTTTTTCGGAAGAGGCACGCCCGTGCCTCTCACAAAATCACAACCGTGCCTCTCGCGAAAGCAAAACCGCGACTCTTACAGAAAAAAAGGAGAAAACACTTTTTTCCCCGTTTCCGAGGAGGCACGGCCGTGACTATCGCGAAAGCACAACCGTGCCTCTCGCGGAAGCAAAACCGTGACTCCCGTGAAACAAAAAAAAACTTGTTTTTTTTCTGTTTCCGAGAGACACGGCCGTGACTCTCGCAAAAGCACAATCGTGCCTCTCGCGGAAGCAAAACCGTGACTCTCGCTAAAGGAAAAAAACACGTTTTTTTCGTTTCCGAGAGGCACGGCCGTGACTCTCGCTAAAGCACAATCATGCCTGTTGCGAAAGCGAAACCGTGACTCTCGCGAAAGAAAAAAAAAGAAGAAGAAAATGTGTTTTTTTCGTTTCCGAGAGGCACGGCCGTGACTCTCGCGAAAGCAAAGTCATGCCTCTCGCGGAAGCAAAATCGTGGCTCTCGCGAAAAAAAATCACGTTTTTTCAGAAAAGAAAATTGATCAAAAAGCTAAGGAAGACTGGTGAAAAACCAAAACATCGAAAAAAACCCGTTTAAAAGGCCGAAAACACATGCAAAAAAATAAAAAAAATAAAATCCAGAGGGAGCGCGATACGTGGCGAATGGCTGCGAGCGGGCCAAGTGCCGGTGATCGTTATGAGGATCCCGAAGGAGCGCTCGTTAACTAGTTGCTCTCGTAACATCGAGCAGTGTGCCATTAGTTGGCTTGCCTGCCAATGGGCTGGCCTAGTTTTCTGCCCGCCTCCTCTTCTGCCCGTTGGTGCGTGGCCGCCGCTTCCAAAGTTGTTCTTCAACATGAAAGAGAAAAAAAGAACCAGCCCAGTAGTCCACGCAGTCATCCGTCTCCGCCTCCCATACGAACCGAGTGGGGAGCTGAAAGTCTTTGATATTACCAGATGCAGCAGAGGCATATATGGAGCAATAATTAGTGAGATCAATCTTCATGTTTCTCAACTTCATTGTAATATTATTTTTAAAGGTTGTGCTGTTAATTATGAAGCACATCGTCTAGCCAAGTTTAATACTCCCTTCGTTCCAAAATAAGAGTCTCAACTTTGTACTAAGTTTAATATAAATTTATACTAAGATTGAGACAGTCATTTTTAGGACAGAGGGAATATTTTACTAGGTCCGGGGCATCACGTTTGATTGAGCCATCCCTATGATCTAAACTGTATCCCACTATCTGTGGACTTTGATGAATAAATTTTGATTCACCCCTTCAAAAAAAAGCAAAAATGGTACACATACGGCCTCTTACGGGGCTGCTACAGACCCTTCCATAAATCCATTCCCCCCCCTCCCTTGATTTTCACCCGTGTGGGCCCCCGTCCACACCCTTTATCCAATTAAAGCCTGCCATTTCAGAAATCACCCCATAAACTTATGTAAGTCTTTGTACGTCTAGCAAAGCTCAAAAAAAAAAAGTGGAGCTGAAAAATGATTCTGCCACCGTTGTCTGCCCTCGTCCCCTTTCTCTGTCTCCCGATCTTTCTCTCTCTCACACGGTAGCTTTCCGCCGGCGGCCGATTCCCGTTTCCTCGTTTGTTGTCGTCTGTCAGCTCGCCTAGTTCGTGTACGATTCAGAGCGGAGCGGTGGATGTAAGGTTCGGCTTTCAATCCATCCAGGCCGCCAGCGGCCCAGCTAGGGGAGAGTCAAATGGTCTACTCAAAAGCGAGTTAATTGCATGGAACTAGCATATTTCGGCACGTTGTAACGAATCGGTATTACTAGTCACTTTTGTTGCAAGTCAGTATCATCTCACGTCGAGGAGAACGGAGCGCGCTCTCTCTACCGCTGCGCTATGGCAACTTTGGTTCTAATTGCAGGCGTGCCCCATTCTATATATATCGTTCGTTTTTTTTCAAAAGAGTTAAAAAAGCCGGCAAGGCCCGGGATTGGATCCAGCCCCGAGCAATTGAAACCGTGCAGTCGCTACCGCCGCGTCACTGAATCCTTCACATCAATTGCAAGCATATACATATTTATACTTTGCCTGTTCCATTTTTTTGTACTTTTTTCAGATTTCTTTTTCTTTTGTCATATCATGGGTATTCTTCGGGCCGTACATTGTATATTATATTTTCATAAAAATAAAAAAGGTCAACGTATTTTAAAAAAATGTTCATCTTACATCTAAATAAGATAATTTCATATTAAAAATATTCAATAAATATACTAAATGATGTGATGAACATTTGTTTCATATACCATACACTTCTATAGGATGAACTTTTTAATATATGATGCAATGAACATCTTTTAAATTGTACGCAATGCTTGTATACAATGAACTATTAAAAAAAGTTCAATAAAAAGAAAAATTTGAACGCGTACGCGCCTACCGGGATTCAATACAGCGTCGATCTGTACACATAGCTCGCTCGCCACAGCTGCGCCCCGGAATCCTTCACGTCGATTAGCACACATACAGATCGTTTTCCTCTCGTCCCTGGCGGCTGGAACCCTAACCGCCGTTAGGGGAGGCCGATCTTCCAACGCCGCTCTCCGGCGGCTCCCTTCCGCCGGCGACCTCGGTCGTCGGTGGTGAGGGGGGCCGCCGGATCCACGCGTGCGGATCGTTTTTATTCTCGTAGTCTAGGTTTTTAGGTTGTTCATCGTCTTTGCTTCGGCGGCGACGATGACAACGCTGAATAAAGATTTTTCGAATCCTTCCCTGACGAGGCCATCGGTCCTATGGTTGGGGATGTATTTGGAAACCAGACTGTTCAAGCAAGGATGGCGTGGCGGCGGCGGCATCCTCATGGTGGACCTGTGTCCTCGGGCTCCGCCCTTGCGACGACGTTTTCTCCAGCATCGGCGTGGAGCTTGGGAGGTAGTCCAGGAGCGGATGCAGATTGTGGTCTGCATCGACGACATCTGGAAGACGGAGCATGTTCTGGGCTCGTGGTTCGTGGATGGCAGATATGGTTTCCTCCTTCGGCGTTTTAGTCGTGGTGGGGTGCTAGATCTGGAGTTCGATGGCGTGTCCGGGGTGTTGCCCCGGTCTGATTCGTTCAATGGTAAGGGCTTCACTTTTGGTGAGCCATCTTGAAGGTCCGCAAAGCTGCATATCAGCGATGGAGCCGCGTCGAGCTCGGGTGAGAAGGTGATTCGTCATTCTTTTCTTCGGTGGCTACTGTGGAGGCAGGTGACGGGCGTTGGTGTCAAGCTCAGAGATATTCTGATATCTTTTCAGTTTTGTCATGTCGGTCTTTACTTGACTTGTACTTTGTTTTTTATGATATGAATGAGACACGTATTACCATGAAAAAAAAAGATTAGCACGCATACACTTCTTTATACTTTGAGCGCTTCCCTTTTTTCTGTATAATTTTTTTCTGTAATGCTTTTATCTTCTTTCAACTCACAGAAAAAGATTTAACAGCGCATTTATACATTTTCCGTCAAATCTACTGTGCCAGGTATAGCAACGTGGCAGCAGGCCCATGTGGGTCCCGCTTGTCAGTGGGATGGAAGAAACAACGCGAAAGTAAAAATAGTAAATGTATTTTTAAAATGTTCGTGATGCACTATAAAATTTATTATGATTACACAATATTTTTTAGTACATGTTATCAAATTTTTGAGTAACTGTGCATTTAAAAAATTACAATCAATATACGCAGTAACTATGAGTTGGGCATATAATTTGTTTAATTGTGTATTTTAAAAATATAATGAGGATGCAAAATAATTGTGCATGTGTGTGGTCCAAAGTGAAGACAAATAATATTTTCTTACATTTGTTTTTTAAATCCACATAAATCTTAGAAAAAAGTTCCCACATAAAATCTTGCCTTGCGTGGGTTCTAGTCTGGTGCTTGGCACTAACTTATACTAATATATAATCGCGAAAAAACTAATAATTAATATCCTTTTTTAGGTCTATATGTATTAATATCCTGATAAAAAGATGTTCTGAATGTGCAGGCCTCACTCCCTTCAGAAAAAAATGTGAAAAAATACTAGAAGTTTTAACAAGCTGGAAGAATACTGGAAGAATGCCATGGCCATCCCGGTGCAGGAGACGAAAGAGAGGAAATCGATAGGGTTGTCGGCTCGATGAAGATCGATACTGCCCCTGGTCCGGATGGCTGGCCGGTGGCTTTCTTTCGTCGCTTTTGGCCCATGCTCAAAGCTCTCTTCTACGACATTATCAAAGGTTTCACGTTAGGCACGGTAGACATCTCGCGCCTCAACTCTGGGGTTATTAGCTTAATCCCAAAGGTCAAAGGGGCTGACACGATCAAGCAATACCGTCCTATCACCCTCATTCACGTGCCTTTCAAAATTTGCGCAAAGGCCTATTCGACGAGGCTTGCCCCTATTGCGCAAAGAGTAATCAACCGAAGTCAGCATTTCTCAAAGGTCGCAATATCCTTGAAGGGCCGGTCGTGTTCCAGGAGATAGTCCACGAGTTAAAATGAACCCGGCAGCCGGCTGTGCTCCTCAAGTTGGACTTCGAAAAAGCCTATGACCGAGTGAATTGGGAGTTCATTCGCGAGGTCCTGGACTGAAAGGGATTCGAGTCAGGTTTCGTTCACCGTATTATGCATCTGGTTTCGGGGGGGGGGGGGGGCAGACTGCGGTGTCAATCAACGGAGAAGTTGGGAACTTCTTTCGCCACAAGCGAGGGCTTAGGCAGGGCGACCCTTCCTCCCCTCTGTTCTTTAACCTAGTTGCGGACGCCCTCTCGGCCATGATCAAGAAGGCTAAGGGTGCCGGCCACATTCGCGGTGTCGTCCCACACCTCATTCCTGAAGGGGTCACGCACCTTCAATATGCCGACGACACCATGTTGCCCTTCGAGCTTAACGACCATAGTATAGCCTCGATCAAGCTCATTCTTGTTGCTTTCGAGATCGTATTTGGCCTCAAGATCAACTTTCTCAAGAGCGAGGTGATAGCCATTGGGATGGCCGAACCTCTCGCAATTCAAATAGCCAACCTTCTTAACTGTAAGCTTGGGAGCTTTTCATTTAAGTACTTGGGCCTCCCTATCTCAGACAAACACATATCTATCCATGAGTGGGAACCCTTGTACGGCAAGGTGGCGAACCGGGTCAGTCCTTGGTGAGGTCGGTTTATGTCTTTGACCGCTAGGTTCATTCTGACGAATACTAGCCTCTCCTCCTTGCCCATGTTTACCATGGGCATGTTTCTCCTGGCAGATGGTGTTCACGCCAAGCTTGACACTCCCCGATCTAAGTTTTTTGGGAAGGAACTGGGTCCAAAAAGAAGTACCACTTGATTAAGTGGGCAGTGTTATGCCGTCCAAAGAAATTTGGCGGCCTAGGGATCCTCAGTTCCAAACTTATGAACGTTGCCCTCCTTACCAAGTGGCTCTGGAAACTCGCCCAAAATGAGCAGGGGTTCTGGGCGGATATCCTAAGAGTGAAATATTTCCCCGATGGGAATTTCCTTGCCTCTAAGGCCAAAGGTTCGACATTCTGGAATGGGATCCAGGCTGTCAAACTGGCCTTTGTGTTAGGAGCTAAGCTTAGCGTTAACGATGGCAACTCCACGAGATTTTGTTTGGACCACTGGTTTGGTATGGAGCCGTTGTGGCGCAGCCACCCCTCCATCTACCAACTTGCTACTAACATTGATATCCTCATAGCCGACATGCTTAGAACCAACCTGCCAGCTATTTCTTTCAAAAGGCCTCTACTAGATCCCGAACGGGCTAGTTGGGAGGGGCTATGTAACTCTCTTTCTGGCGTGGTGTTGCGACCCGAGGCCGATAAGGTCTCTTGGTCTCTCACGAGCTCCGGGAAGTTCTCGGTCAAGTCATTATACCCTAAGTTAACGGAGGGCCCAGCACTAAATATAGCTAGGGGGCTATGGAAAGTGTCAATCCCTCTCAAAATAAAAATATTCCTTTGGCAAGTGTTCCGTGACCGTCTCCTGTCCTCTAACAACATAGGCGAAACGGAATGTGCCGTTCGATGGCACTTGTGTGATGTGTGGTGCGCGTGAAGATGCAAACCACATATTCTTCAACTGTCACTTAGCTCGATTCGCTTGGAGTACGGTCCGGGAAGCCTTCGATCAGAACTGAAACCCTCACTCGGGCAGTGAACTCCGTGATATTCTCTTGGCCCATAGGGGTGGTTTCGGCCGAATTCTATGGCGTTGCGTAGGGGCGCTTTTATGGGCTATTTGGACTATCGGAAACAAAATCACTATAGAGCACAAATTCCCTTCTCACCCCGCTGACATTATTTTCAAATGGAATTTGTTCCTCCAGACTGGGATGTGTTGGGGAAACGGCGGGACGCTGAGCGGATGCAGGAGGCCATGGAGCGGTTTCGCTTGATCCAGATTGTTGCCCGTCATTACGATGCTATGGATCTATTTTCTGGCCGATGCCATGATGTTTAGACTGTTCCATCTTATTCAGGCCTAGGCCGGTTGCAGGCACTGATGCTTTGGCGAGCCAGCGATGGGGCTCCGGCGAGGGGAGGCCGGCGAGGTCGAGGCGGCAGGGCTCAATACGAAGTTTGCCTGATTAAATTAAAAAAGGGGTTCTTTGTAAAAAAAACTTGCCACACTGGCTCTTTATAGACTAGGCCCGTCGGTCAGATACACCGTCAATACGTGTTTATACACAGATTAGACCATTTTGTAACAGACTGGGTCAGACATGGTACTGACTTGCAACAAAAGCGACTAGTGGTACTGATTCGTTACAACGTACCGAAGTGTGGTATTGTCATGCAATTAACTCCTCGAAAGCCCTAGATGCCGCACGCGTAGCATCTCCGCCGCCTCGCCCAGCTCTTGCTCGTCTTAGCTCGCGGGGATGGAGCAGGACGGCGCCGCCCATCCCCTCGCACCAGGCCCAGGATGACGGCGCCATGGACGGCTGGGCGCGCGACGACACGGAGCTCTCACCTACGGCGCCCCGGCGGAGTGCCCCGAGGCCATAGATCCTCCCCCTTGCCGGCGCCTCCGCGGCCACCTTCGTGCAGCCGCTTGTGCGCGACCCTCAATTACGACGGTGTGTGCCCTTCAACCCTCTGTCTGAAATCCATGGATTGTATTGTCGTTTGTTTCTGATCTGAGTATCGATGGATGGTGGTAACGGTTGTTTCTGATCTGAGTATCGATGGATGGTGGTAACGGTGGGGACGACCTTCACGCCTGCTCCCGCGACCACAACCAATGCGTCCACAAGAAAGGTACTTTTTTTTGCGGGGTCACAGGAAAGGTACTTAAACCAACCCCATAGCCCCCCTCAGGAATTAGAAACAACCATACATTACATTGCGTTGTTAGGACAAGCAAAAAATAAAAAGGACAAGCAAATTCATATTGTAGTAACAATTAGTAAGATGAGCAGCCGTGGATGCAGTGAAGTGGCTAGAGAATTTCAGAATCCAGACAGGGAGGGTCCAGCTCCGGCGTACGCGCCGCAACCGCACCGGCACGGGAGTTGCGGCGTAGCTCGAGATCCGGAGCTGCCACCGGTGTCCACCTTGAACCGCTGCAGCGCGATGCGGAGGGCCCGTGTAATTTTGTGAAAATGCCATGTGTACAGTAGGGCTTTCCGCTGCCATCAATTTGATTACAGAACATTCTAGGGGGCGTTTCCACAAAAATACCATGGCCACATGTTGGCCCCGAAAAAGCCCTACTGTTGACAGGGCCATATACAGGACCATAAATGTAATGTATTTTTCATATAAGTACCGTATTGCAATGTTTTACAAGTAAAAGGACATTTCTATTACGCGCCAACAAGTCGAAGGACGATTAGTGTAATTTTCTTGAACTTTTTACAACCTACATTTGTATATTGGGTGGTAGGTGAAATAATCAAGTTTGAACATCTTGAGAGGTTGAACCATGCACCTACACTCGTCTATGAAATATTACCATTGATAAGGGAGGCAAATGAGTGGAGGGTAAGAGTGACGAACCAAGGCAGCCTAAGGATAATCCGTTCGAAATAGAAGGCATCAGGAACTAGAGTTGGTAAAGCCAAATGGAAACATGTATGTGTACATCCACTAGGCCATCAGCCTCTTGGTGTCTTTGTACAACAAGAGGATGTGTGTGTGTGTTTATTATCATGTCTATATTTGATGATTTAACAAAAGATGGTACTTTGCTCACGCATCTTTGTTGCACTGCTTAATGAATTCATGCAAGTACTTGTTATCAGTTCAAAAGTGGAATAGAACAGATGTTACGCATCCGCCGGCAGATAATATAAAAAGATCCCCCACCTTCGTGACCATTGGATGGAGCTGTGGATGCCGTCCGATCTACCTATGTGACAAGTCATCTTTGCAACAAGTGCGTTGTCGCGGTATTTTCTGCAGCTGAGGTCTTGTTACATAATTTTTTTTGCAACAAAGGCTTGTTTCAGAAATTTTTCACAACAAAGATCTTGTTGCATAGTCATTTTTATGAGTTTTTCTGCAACAAAGGTCTCGTTATAGAAATTTTTCGCAATAAAGGTCTTGTTGCAAAATCATTTTACGAGTTTTTTTGCGAACAGAGGGCTCGTTGTAGAATTTTTTCGACACAAATGTCTTGTTGCAGAATCATTTTTACGAGTTTTTTTTGCAACAAAGGTCTCATTGTAGAACATTTTCGCAACAAACGTCTTGTTTCAGAACCATTTTTATGAGTTTTTAATGTTGCAATAGGGCCCTTTTGCAAAAGAGCCTTGTTGTAGTTGCAACATGCCCTTTGTTGAAAAAACAAATATCTTCTATCTTCTCCTTCCACCATTGCTAGAGCTTGAGTTCTGGATAATCTGGGAAGCAGATTGACACCGCCGTTCACCATCGCTGGAGCTTGGCCCGTGGATGATTTGAGAAACAAATCAATATCACCGTTCGCTATGGTTGGATGATTTGGGAAGCAGATTGACACTCTCATCCGCCATGGCTGGAGCTTGGGCACTGGATTATTTTAGAAGCAGATTAAAGGAAGGAAGTGTTAGAGCATCGTGGGGACAGAGACACGATCGAGGGGATCGAAGGCGAGAAAACGATGGAGTAGGTGCTAGATTCGTCGAGGGGATCGAACGGTTGATTTCTGCTTCTTCAACATCGTTGCCTCGCACATGTGGTCATACCTGCTTGTGTCGCCGTCGGCCACCGTCGACCCCGATGCAGCCGTCGTCGCCACCGCGGTGGATGCGCTTCGGTCGTCCCACACCGTGCGCCGCCGCCGCCCCTTGCGCCCTCCCAGATCCCACCGTTGTCGCCCTCCTTGCCACGGAGTCGTCAGAGTTGTCTCAGCCACACGAGTCAACTGAGCCGCGGTGGCGTTATCCAGTTGCATGAATGTGTTCTGAAGCAATAGGTAAGTTTTAGAAACGGCCACGGGTGACGCGGAGGCGGGGGACGCTCTTATTCGTCTGATCAACAGACGATCCTATGGATGCGGGCCAGCGGACGCGCGAGCGTTATCGGTCGGTTGAAGGTAAGATTTTTCCATATTTTTGTTCCCTGATTTATTGAGTTTTTTTTGCGGGGAGTTATTATGTTTGTAATCATGCAGTTTCTTCCTTAATCTGCTGTGAAGTTGTGATGATCTCGTCTTAACTGAATGAGATTATACACGATGTTGTGAGCGTGGTGATGGTATGCCTGCCATGGAGTCAGAAGCAAGTGGCACTGCGAGAACAAGACTCGGCGTTTGCATGGTACGGCTGCATCGGAGGAGGGGCAGAGGCAAATAGATCCTACGATGGACAAACCTGGAATCATCCGTTGGTCAACGACCCGGCTGATCCGCGTGAGGGAACAGTCGGATGTCGCCTTAGCACGCGCCGGTAGTGGCAAAATTTCGTGTTTTGACCCTTCTGCAATACAAATTCAGGATCTGACCTTGGTTGGGGAAAAAATCAGGATTTGACCCATTCGCTGCCAACAGGGGGCTCTGGCGATAGGGTTAGACAGGCTACCGCCAGGGCGCCTGGCGGTAGGGTGCAACGAAGGGGGACGGCGGCCGATTGCCCGGGCTGACGTGGATGGGTAACCTGTCTAACCCTACCGCCAGAGCCTCTGGCGGTAGGGTGTGGCTGGGTTTTTCCTTCGCAAAGTTTCTATAACGAAATATGGAAGTGCCCTAGCGGTAGGTTCACCCTACCGCCAGGGGGTGGCGGTAGGTTGTGTGACCCTACTGCCAGGGTCCTTGGCGGTAGGGTCCTGTGTTTTATTGTTTCTGGTTTATTTGCTTGTTGCTTTTCAAAAACAATATCACATCAATATCATAACAAGTTTCACAAATATGACAGCAATATCACATATTTTAAACAATTAAACTTGGGCATCCTATACACATTAACAAAAATTGAAGTGCATAGAACATTTCAAACGAACTTCAACTAATTAGTAAATGGAGTTCCACATAGTCTCACAAATAGCAAACACATAGAACCACAAATAGCAAACACATAGTTCCACGTAGTTTCACAACCACTAGACAAGTTCAACCAAACGAAGTTCAACCAAATAGCAAACACATAGACAACCCAACTACAAGAGCCAAGTATCCAAGAGCAGAATCAGTTGCTCCTTCCCCTCTTAGAGGTACGGTCCTCGTTACTTTTTGAACGAGTCTCTTTAGTCTTCTTTTGGGCCGTCGAGTAAGCGGTCTCTGGATAGGGTCCGGACTCAGCAAATCCTTCTTCTTCTAATTCCTCTTCGGCAGCTGAGGTGGTCGAGATGATTGAGTTGGTGGAGGTCCATAATCTTCATCGTACTCCTCCTCCCCGTTGCTCTCATCCTCCTCATCCTCCTCCTCCTCCCCTTCTTCATGTGTGGCCTCCTCCTCCTCCTCATCCTCAACCAACCTAGACGACGAGGGAACATGGCTCGATGAGCCGATGTGACCCTGTGTGGCTACAGGCTGATAAGCTTCAACCGACCCAGCTCCAGCACACCCCAGCAGCCCTACTAGCTTGCGACAACGCTTCATGAACTTCTGCACTCACAATGAAACAAGGGCATAATAAGTATCAGGTTTATGATTGCAAGTGAACAATATGCATCTGTTCCGAGGAGGATGATATTGTACCTTCATCGTCCCCCTCATTTTGTTCTCAGATTGTACGCTCCCAGGGGCATCACCTAGTGCATCCGAGGCTTCAAAGATGCATCTGTTTAGCTCTCCAGACTGCAATGGCATAAGTCAGTCACGATGACGAATAAAATAATTTAAATACAACCTTCGGTTCAAACTTACCACTCTGTTGATGAGGGATGCAAACTCCCTAAATCCACGAAGACGGTGCTTCTGGCCATCATCGCACCACCTCATGTGTCGGTCCAGGTAAGCATCCCAGTAAGTCACTTTCCTCTCCATGTCTTTCCGATACCTCCTTCGGTTCCACTCCGTCACATGAGTTTTATGCTCCTCTCCCTAGTCTGCGATCGACTGATTCTTCTGCCGGCTCATCCTGCAAGGCATAAGCCACAAGAAACATCATAATAAAGTCGCCACGCAATGAAATCATGGGCACGGAGAACAAAGTGCTCACAGGTGGAGCACGTGGCCGCCGGTATCGGTGGGCGGGCCCAGTGGGGTATGCTGATATATCCCAAACTGCGTGACCACGCAGTGTGGCAAGTGCCACTCGACGGTGTACGCACAGATCATGGGCACGATGCACCACCAGAGACCACGGTCCGCATTGCACATCACGTTCAGATCAAAGTCCCACTCTCGGTCATGATACGACCACCAGTTTACCTATTACATATACGTTGCTAAGTTCCCGCTGTCGGTCAAAAGTGGAATCAAAGAGAAAGGTGTTGAGCGAGTTCATATACCTGCGTATGCGTCAAAGCGTCCAACTCGTTGGTGTAGGTCTTGTACGAAGTCTTGTTTAGGCCCGTGTAGAGTTTGAAAACGTCCCACTCGTAAGCTACGGTGGGGTGTCGAGTCTCGTCGCCGTCTTCGCTATAGGCACCCCATGGGCGTCTTGGCATCTTCTCCGGACGCCCCACCGGCAGCCGCTCCCACATCCAAATGGAGAAGGCCCAGACAAAGCCACCCATATTGGACTTGTCTCCCGTCCTCTGTGTTGCATCTTCAAGCTACAAAACATCAAATGAGGATAAGATATAACAAAATGTCATGGACATACTTTCGTAGGTAGGCAATTAGATACTCTCTTACCGAACGGTATGGGTAGGTGAGAGATGCGATCCCCCAACTGTACCCTGCATTCCAGTCCACTAGGAAGAACAGATACGACCAGTTGGCAGAGTTTCCCGGAGCTGTCATCTCCCCGCATGGCAGATGGAAAGAATGGGTCTCCGGTCACCACCGGTCAATCAAAGCTGTCAGAGCTGCGTGGACAAGCGTCGGCGACTGATGTTTGAACTGCAACATGAAACCCAACAGTCGGGCTCTCTTGAAGAACGACGCGTAGAGCTCGTCGTAGTTCATATGCCCATGAACCCCGTGACCCCTCATGCGCAGTGGCTGGAGCATCTATCAAAAAGTGAACGCCAAAAGTTAGGAAATTATTTTCATCAATCCGAAAACTTTGATCAATATTTCAATCATATTGCTTACCTCTCCGTTCTCTATGAAACGGGCACGATGACCCTTGTCGAATGCGTAGTCAAGCATGCAGTACCGTGGGCCGATGTTGTCCGCAAGAGGTAGGTGCCCGCCTTAATAAAATTTCATAAACAAAAGCATCATAAGCATAATCATACATAAACAAAAAATGAAATCAAATCATATCAAAATCATATCAACATGCATCATATCAAAATAAAATCTTAAGCATATTCCTCCAACAACATCTACTACACATGATGGATCAAATCATATCAACATGCATCATATCAAAAAAAATATCCTCCAACATGCATCATATCATCATATTTGTAAACATTTTTTTAAAATAGAGTTCATCTTGAACGTATTTTCGCCAAACAACATCTTCATATCATCATATCAGCATGCATTATAAAACTACAATCAAGTCCTCCCACATGCATTACATCATAATTTTTTTAACAAAAAAAATTATGAACTAGTGTTCATCTTCACACTAACATATGAACTATTGATTAGAGTTCATATTCAATACCACTAGTTACTAAAGAACTAAGAACTAGAACTACAATCAAGCAAAAACAATCTTAGGTGAAAAAAATTTCCAATCTAAGTTCAAAAATATGAGGGATTTCAAGCAAATAATGCGTCGAATCGGAAGCAAGTTTGCAAAAACTTGGATGGATCGGAGGAGCTTACGTTTCTCTCTTCGGGGCCATCTCGATCCGCAAAAACGGTGAAGAAACGGTGAAGATCCGAGGGGGAGAGTGAAGGAGATGAGAGAGGGAGAGAGGGACGACTTGGGGGAGAAAAAATGAAACTGCTGACGGGGGAAGGGGGTGGGGAGATGGGCAGGGGCACGCGGGGTCTCGGGCGAAATAACTGCTCGGCCCTACCGCCAGGGTCTCTGGCGGTAGGGTTAGACAGACTACCACCAGGGACCCTGATGATAGGGTGCGGCGTGGATTAGTACCCTACCGCCAGGGCCCCTGGCGGTAGCCTATCTAACCCCATCGCCAGAACCCCTGGCGGTAAGAAAAATGGTCAAATCCCAAATTTTTTTCCTAACCGAGGTCAGATCTTGAATTTGTATCACAGAAGGGTCAAAACACGAATTTTTTCCGCCAGTAGTAGTAGTGATAAAAAAACAAGGTTTGTTTCTCTGACTTTCTTGTCCGTGTCGTCTTTTTTTTACGCCGTCTGCCTCCACGGAAACAGTCGGGGCATCGCACGGGAGGAGTGCAACGGTCCGACCCATTATAGCAGTACGCACTCATAGGTGTTATATGTTCTGGTTTTAGGAACCTTGTAAGCAAAAAAAACTGTCTTGGGAACCTTCTAGCTGCCTTTTTTATTTTATTTTATTAGGTTTTTTGGTTTTCTTTTTTTTCTCTTTTTCTATTTTTGTGCTTTCTCTTTTTTATAAATTCAAAGATTGTTTTCACCTGCAAAAAAATGTTGGTTTTTTTGTTAGGAGTTCTTAAACTTTGTGCTTGTTTTTAAAATAATGTTTAGAATTCATTTTTCTAAATGTTTAAAATTTTGAAAGTCCTACAAGTTTTTCAATACATTTTAAAAAATGCAATAAATGATCGGAATTTAATTTATTGTTCAAGTTTTTATTTTTTTTTAAATTTCGAAATATGCTCACACTTTTTAATAAATGTTCAAAAATAAAAAATATTAGAGTTTCAATTTGTTTTTCCTGTTTTCAAAATAATGTTCAAAATTACACAATTGTTCAAAATTTTCAAAAAGTAATGTTCACTCTCTTAGCAAATTTCGTTCACAAATTCTTGAATCGCGAGATACAATAAGATGCTACAGTATTTTTTACGAGATGCAGTAACACCAAAGTTACAGTCACTCAGTGTTATAGTATCGCACACAGTACCGCTACAGCGCTCGCGATTTACGGTGAACCGATGCAGCATGGCATCAGTTTGCTTGCCTGCCAATGGGCCGGACCCCTTCCAAAGTTGTTCTTCAACACGAAAGAGAAAAGAAAAACCCAGCCCAGTAGCCCACGGAGTCGTCCGTCTAAGTCTCCGTCTCCCACTCGAGCGCGAGTGCCATTGTTGTAACGGGGGAGCCGCCGTTTTTCCCTGCCGTAGCTAGGGTTTCTTCCTCTCGGGGCGATTCCGATCGCCGCCGTTGAGATTTTACCTTCCCTGCCCCCGTACTCCTCCCTGGTCCTCTTCTGACGATCGAGAGCTGCTAGTCTCTTCGGTCCTTGGTGGGGCGGGGGAGTGGGAGGTGCCTAGGGTTCCTGCAGAGGCCCGGTTTCATTGTTGATCTGGTTAGGGTTCGAGGAGTAATGGCGTCAGACGGGGCATCGGGGTCGCGGTCAGGACCTACAGATCCGGATGATGTGACGGCACTGATGAAGGAACTAGGGCTTCGGGAGGAGGATTTAGATGACGTGGTGTTTGATGAGGCGGCGCGGTGGATTGCTCTCGCTAGGGTTCACTCGCCAAAGACCTATAGCCAATATTGGTTTTTCAGAAACATGAGGGCCGCTTGGGATCTTGCTCAGGAGGTGCAGTTCAAGCCTTTGGAAGATAATCTATACACGGTGCAGTTCTCTTGCTTGGGTGATTGGGAGAGAGTCACACGTGATGGTCCATGGCACTTTCGAGGGGATGATGTTATTATCAAACCGTATGATGGATTGGCTAAACCATCAACGGTTTTGCTGGATACAATTGAGATTTGGTTGCAGATCCATGATGTACCACCCTTATACGCTCATCTTGTGCCATCTTTAGCAGCAAAAGTCGGAGAAGTCCTATATGCCGAGCCACAGTCACAAGATTTCACGGGCAATTTCCATCGTGTATGGATCAGGATCAATGTCAACAAGTCGCTGAAGAATGATGTGTCGATGATAAGGGATGGGAAGCGCCAAATATATAGGCTAAAATATGAGAAACTTCCGGATTGGTGTGCGGTTTGTGGTATGCTGGGACATCAGTTCAAAGAACATGGCACTGGAATCCACCCTCCGTCATCCTTGGTTTTCAAAGATTTGCGTGCTTTGGGTTCCCAGAACCGGACAGGGGCCGGGAGGTGGTCGAGGCCGTAGAGGCGGCCGGAGAGGAGGTCCTGCTGGTCGTGCAACCGAGCCGCGCCATGATCATGACAAGGGCGGCGACGGGAAAGAGGGTTTTGGCAGTGCGTCAGATACGGTTATGAATGATGCAGATAATAACAGGAAGAGGGCGCCGGCCCAAACGCAACATGTGATACAGCCGGGGAACAATGAAACGAGCGACACAAGCCAGGGAGCGATGCTCTTGCTTCCAGCTTCCTCAACGGTTCCAGCTAGTCCGAGCAGTAAACAGGACAAAAAGAGGACCAAGATGAGTACAGATGCAGGGGAGGATGATTTAGAAAACATTGCCGGTCTTGGCAGGATCGTCTCTGTTGGAAATATGCCCTAGAGGCAATAATAAATTAGTTATTATTATATTTCTTTGTTCATGATAATAGTTTATTATCCATGCTAGAATTGTATTGATAGGAAACTCAGATACATGTGTGGATACATAGACAACACCATGTCCCTAGTAAGCCTCTAGTTGACTAGCTCGTTGATCAATAGATGGTTACGGTTTCCTAACCATGGACATTGGATGTCATTGATAGCGGGATCACATCATTAGAGGAATGATGTGATGGACAAGACCCAATCCTAAGCCTAGCACAAGATCATGTAGTTCGTATGCTAAAGCTTTTACAATGTCAAGTATCATTTCCTTAGACCATGAGATTGTGCAACTCCCGGATACCGTAGGAATGCTTTGGGTGTGCCAAACGTCACAACGTAACTGGGTGGCTATAAAGGTACACTACAGGTATCTCCGAAAGTGTCTGTTGGGTGGCACGAATCGAGACTGGGATTTGTCACTCCGTGTGACGGAGAGGTATCTCTGGGCCCACTCGGTAAGACATCATCATAATGTGCACAATGTGATCAAGGAGTTGATCACGGGATGATGTGTTGCGGAACGAGTAAAAGAGACTTGCCGGTAACGAGATTGAACAAGGTATTGGGATACCGACGATCGAATCTCGGGCAAGTATCGTACCGCTAGACAAAGGGAATTGTATACGGGATTGATCGAATCCTCGACATCGTGGTTCATCCGATGAGATCATCGTGGAACATGTGGGAACCAACATGGGTATCCAGATCCCGCTGTTGGTTATTGACCGGAGAACTTCTCGGTCATGTCTGCATGTCTCCCGAACCCGTAGGGTCTACACACTTAAGGTTCGATGACGCTAGGGTTATAAAGGAAGCTTGTATGTGGTTACCGAATGTTGTTCGGAGTCCCGGATGATATCCCGGACGTCACGAGGAGTTCCGGAATGGTCCGGAGGTAAAGATTTATATATAGGAAGTCCTATTTCGGCCATCGGGACAAGTTTCGGGGTCATCGGTATTGTACCGGGACCACCGGAGGGGTCCCGGGGGCCCACCGGGTGGGGCCACCTATCCCGGAGGGTCCCATGGGCTGAAGTGGGAAGGGATCCAGCCCAAAGTGGGCTGGGGCGCCAATTAACTTATGGCCCATGCGCCTAGGGTGAAAGGGGAACCCTAATGAAGAGTCCCAAGGAGGGAAGGCACCTCCTAGGTGCCTTGGGGGGGAGGGAAACCTCCCCTGGCCGCCGCCCCCTAGGAGATTAGATCTCCTAGGGCTGGCGCACCCCCCCTTGGGATCCCTATATATAGTGGGGGTAGAGGGCCTCTTGAGACACACCTTTTGCCTTTGGTGCAGCCCCTCCCTCTCTCCCAAGTTCTTCTCCTCTCCCGCAGGTGCTTGGCGAAGCCCTGCAGGATTGCCACGCTCCTCCACCACCACCACGCCGTTGTGCTGCTGCTGGATGGAGTCTTCCTCAACCTCTCCCTCTCTCCTTGCTGGATCAAGGCATGGGAGACGTCACCGGGCTGTACGTGTGTTGAACGCGGAGGTGCCGTGCGTTCGGCACTTGGTCATCGGTGATTTGAATCACGACGAGTACGACTCCATCAACCCCGTTCACTTGAACGCTTCCGCTTAGCGATCTACAAGGGTATGTAGATGCACTCTCCTTCCCCTCGTTGCTGGTTTCTCCATAGATAGATCTTGGTGACACGTAGGAAAATTTTAAATTTCTGCCACGTAACCCAACAGTCTCTTCATTGGCGGGCTCCTTCGAGGGGTGCCGCCGAGCCCAATGAATATTTTCTGTTGGAACTGTCGCGGTGCGGGCAAAGCCGCGACAGTTCGAGAGCTTTGTGATTTCGCGAGGCAATTTGCCCCTACCCTCTTATGCATTGTCGAAACGCAGTTGGAAAGTGGTAGGGTAGAAGCATTAGCTGGTACGTTGGGTTTTGATAGCGCTTATGCTGTAAGTAGTAGAGGAAGAAGTGGAGGAATAGGTTTGTTTTGGAACAATTTATTAAATGTTGAAATCCTTGGTTATTCTGATTATCATCTTGATGTATCCGTCGAGGAACCAGGCAAAGAGAAGTGGAGGATGACATGTGTATACGGGGAGGCACAGACACACTTGAGGCATCAAACCTGGACAACTTTGAAAAACGTTAGTACTTTGAGCACCCTTCCTTGGCTCTGTTTGGGTGATTTCAACGAAGTGTTACGTCCAGATCAACATCATGGTATTGGACAGCGGAGTAATGCTCAAATCCAGGCTTTTCGTGATGTTTTAGATGTTTGCATGCTGCTCGACTTAGGCTATAAAGGTAATTTTTGGACCTTCGAGAATAAAGTAACGGGAGGAACTTACACACGATGTAGACTTGACCGAGCTCTTGTGAATTCTGTTTGGCTGTCAAATGTTTCCCTTGGCATCGGTAACACACTTGACGGGAGTCACTTCGGATCACTCTCCTTTGCTGCTAAATCTGGATGCCGGGACCAATGATCGAGTCAATCGTCCTTTTAGATATGAAACAATGTGGGAGAGACATGACAGTTCTCGAGATGTAATAAACCAGGGATGGGGTGCAAGCCCGCCATGCTCGATAGTGGATGAGCTGCGTCAGAAGCTACAGAACCTTGCAAGCGACCTGGGAAGGTGGATCCGTGACATGTTTGGAAGTGTGAGAAAGGAGATAAAATCTTTGAAGAAATCTTTGGATGAACTAAAGAACGATCCCTTGAGGACAGGCCCCTCACATGCAGAGCTTAAGATCAACGAGAGGTTGATAGAGATGTATCATAGAGAAGAAATTATGTGGCGTCAGAGAGTGAGAGTTGAGTGGCTTTCAGCGGGAGACAAAAACACAAAAAAAATATATCTGCGAGCCAGTCTCAGGACGAAGAAAAATATGATCAAGGCCCTTCAGAATTCGTTGGGAGTGGAGATATCCGATCCTGGAGAGCTAAAGACTTTGGCTTATGATTTTTATGAGTCCTTGTATCTCTCTGAGGGGGTGCAAAACATGGACGCTGTTTTAAATCAAGTGCCACGCAAGGTGACAACAGCTATGAACATGGAACTATGTGCTCCATATACTAAGGAGGAAGTCAAGATTGCTCTTTTCCAAATGTTCCCAACCAAAGCACCGGGGCCTGACGGCTTTCCTGCCCACTTCTATCAGAGGCATTGGGACGTTTGTGGTGATGAGGTAACAAGCATAGTGCTGAGAATTGTAAGCGATGAGGAGAGCCCAGAATTCATCAATGACACCGTGCTTGTGTTAATCCCAAAGGTACTACTCCTACGGTGCTTGCTCAATTTCGTCCTATAAGCCTGTGCAATGTTTTGTATAAAATAGCCTCAAAGGTGATAGCCAATAGATTGAAAGTGATATTACCTGACATAATATCGGAGGAGCAATCTGCTTTTGTCCCCAGAAGGCTCATCACTGATAACATCATTTGCGCATATGAATGTTTGCACTTTATGAAGAGGTCCAGATCAAAGTCCAACAGCTTCTGTGCTCTAAAACTGGATATGATGAAGGCATATGACAGATTAGAGTGGGACTATTTGCGAGGGATCATGACAAAATTGGGTTTGGACGGCCACTAGATAGATATTGTCATGCGCATGATTTCTTCAGTCTCATTTTCGGTGTGTTTCAATGGAGAAAGGCTAGAATCGTTCAAGCCTACACGAGGTATCCGACAGGGAGACCCGATCTCCCCCTACTTGTTCTTGATCGCAGCAGAGGGCCTCTCGTGCCTCCTTAAATCAAGTTCTCAGTCGTCTCCGACAGGTATTCAGGTGGCTCCTACGGCTCCTACCATTAACCATCTCCTGTTTGCAGATGATAGCCTGTTGCTATTCAAAGCCAGTGGGGAAGGATCAGTTCAGGTGTCAAACCTACTTGATATTTACTGTAACGCTTCGGGGCAGCGGATCAACAATGATAAATCTTCGATTTTCTTCAGTAAGGGTTGCCCGGCACAGTTGAGAGAGACTATAAAGAACAATTTGCAGGTCCAGAATGAATCATTGAGTGAGCGCTACCTGGGTATGCCAACAGATGTTGGTCACTCGAAGAATGGTATGTTCAAATATCTCCGAGACCGTGTCTGGGAAAAGATTAAAGGTTGGATGGAGAAATTGTTGTCTGCGGCTGGCAAGGAAATTTTGATTAAATCGGTTGCACAAGCGATCCCAGTCTACTCGATGGCATGTTTCCGTCTGCCAAGAGGTCTTTGTGATAGCATCACATCGATCATTCGTCAGTTCTGGTGGAGCTCAAAACAAGGGAAGAGGAAGCCGAGCTGGGTAGCATGGGATACCATGACTTTGCCGAAGCATTTAGGAGGTTTGGGGTTTCGTGACTTGGAAATCTTCAATCTTGCATTGTTAGCAAGGCAGGCATGGCGTACGCTCACAGACAGTACATCTCTCAGCGCCCGGATTCTCAAGGCAGTATATTTTCCGGATTGCTCTTTACTTCAGGCTGAGGTAGGAGCCCACCCATCACAGATATGGAGGGCGATACTGGACGGGCGTGACATCTTGGCACAAGGTTTGGTGCGCAGAATAGGAGATGGTGCATCCACTAATATTTGGCAACACAACTGGATACCGCGAGACAATTACAAGCGCCCTATAACAGTTCTCGTCCAAAATCCACCGGACCGAGTATCACAACTCATTGATGTCACATCGGCTAGCTGGAATGAGGGCCTGGTCCGAACGATTTTCACTACCTTCGACGCCGAGGCAATTCTGAAGATCCTTTGTGCACGCGTCGTGTTGACGATTTTTGGGCGTGGCATCATGACCCTAGGGGGAGATTCAGTGTTCGGTCTGCCTATCACATGATTCTCAAGACTAAGCACGACAGGGAAGCATGGTTGCATGAGGAGGGAGGCACCTCATATGAGTTCAGTGAGACCAACGACTGGTCCATGATTTGGCATATCCAAGTACCCTCGAAACTCAGGATGTTTCTATGGCGATTGGCCCGACAATCTATGCCAACTGGGACTATTTTGCATCACCGTCATATGTCAACCGAAAACTCTTGCTTACTCTGTGGAGCCGTGGACACATGGAAGCATGCACTGATTACATGCCCTATGTCTGCGAGTATATGGGCGCTGGCTCCGGAGGATTTGGTGCAACACATGGTAGAACGAGGAGAGGAGAACCCAAAGGATTGGCTCTTTGCTATACATGAAATATTAACAAAAGAGCAGTTTGATCGTTTGGTGGTGTCTCTTTGGGCAATATGGGGAGCCAGGAGGAAGGCCATTCATGAGAGTATCTTCCAATCTCCTCACTCGGTCGACAGCATCATATCTAGCTACTTGGGGGAGTTGCAGGTGATCAATGCCAAAACCCCGGCTGTCACGACGCAGAGACGCGTCAACCCAAGGGGGTGGCTGGCCTCGTCAGCGGGGAATGCCAAGATTAACGTTGATGCGGCTGTGTCTAGGCAAGGGTTCAGCTCAATTGGAGTGATTTGTAGAAATCATGAAGGCATGTTCATCGACGCATCAACTTGTGGCTTCAGCAACATTGTAGACCCACCGACCCTCGAAGCTCTAGCCATTAGAGAAGCCTTGGCACTGGCGGATGACCTATATTTGAGGCGGGTTGAAGTTGCATCGGATTGCAAAGTGGTCGTGGAGGACTTACAGAAGGACAATCTTGCGAGCTACAGTGCAATTGTACATGAAATAATAGCTCACTCTTCAGTTTTTGAGTTCTGTAATTTTAAACATGAGTCTAGGAGCTCCAATTATGAAGCTCACGACTTAGCGAGGCATGCATTATCTCCCGGTGGTGGTCGCCGTGTCTGGTTAGGCCATCCCAGGAACCTACCTTCCGTCCCTGTAAACATTGTGACGAATTAATAAAGCCTCGTGAAGTTGCCTCAAAAAAAAAAACTCGAGCGCGAGTGGGGAGCTGAAATACCAATCTGTCGCCGCTGTATGCCCTCATCCCCGTCTCCGTTTCTCGATCTTTCTTCTCTCACACACACCCCGTCGCTTTCCGCTGTCGGCCGATTCCATTTCTTCGTCCGTCGTCTCGTCCCTCCCCGCACTCACATATCTTCCTCGCTCGCCTGCTTTGTGTACGATTCAGAGCGGAGAAGGGGATGTAAGGTTCGGCTTCCAATCCATCCAGGCCGCCGGCCAATCCACCGAGGGGAGAGTCAAATGGTCCACTCGAAAGCCCTAGGCACCGCGCGCGTAGCATCTCCGCCGCCTCGCCCAGCTCTTGCTCGCCTTAGCTCCTGGGGATGGAGGCATGGAGCAGAACGGCGCCGCCCGTCCCCTCGCACAAGTTCCAGGACGACTGGGCGCGCGACGACACAGAGCCCTCCCCTACGGCGCCCCGGCAGAGTGCCCCGAGGACGTAGGTCCTCCTCCTTCCCAGTGCCTCCACGGCCATGTCCCCGCCGCCACCTCCGTGCAGCCGCTCGTGCGCGACCCTCAACTACAATGGTGCGTGCGCTTCAACCCTCTGTCTGGAATCCATGGATTGTATTGCCATTCGTTTCTGATTTGAGTATCCATGGATGGTGGCAGCGCCGCAGCGGTGGGGAGGAGCCCTCGACGACCTCGACTCCTGCTCCCGTGACCACAACCACTGCGTCCACAAGAAGGTACTAAACCAACCACATATCCCTCAATCAGGAATCAGAAACAATCATACATTACACAGCGTTGTTAGGACAAGCAAATTCACATGGTAGTAACGATTAATAAGATGAGCAGCCGTGGATGCAGTGAAGTGGCTAGAGAATTTCAGAATCCAGACCGTTGCTTCTAGCTCTACTCTGCTCCGCCATTTGGTAACTAACTAATGGCAATGCAGCAGCTGCGTGGTTCACGGTTTATGCAGCAGCTGTTCTTCTACCAATCTGTTTCTCGGTGATCAATTGTGTGTGGTTGGTTAATTTACTGGGTAAACGGCACAGCTCAGTAGCATGCACACCTGAATGCGCTGGGATGACCGGACAAGTTACATGTTCAGTCAGCCATTCCCCGCCAGCCTATGGCTACGCTTTCCACTGATTTCCTTCTAAATTCCAAATGTTATGTGCAGCCGCATGGATTGGGGATATGCTCTTCGGTGTGGGTTCAAATGGGAAATTGATGAGCATTTGTATCAACTATCGAGGATCTCAAGTTCACATGGATCGCACTATGATCAGGTGCAGTCTCTGGTGCCATGATGATTGTGACAGAAGATGTTAGCAACAGAAGCAATCGCTATGCAAGTGTGATAGCCTGCTGTGACGTCTCTTTTAATCCTGCTTTGTTTATTTTTCAAATCATTAATATTTCCATTGCATTTCTTCTTGCATAATTGCTCTAATCTCCAGCAATTTTGTGATCATGAAATTGTACTGAGCAGAACAGGAAAACTGTTATTTGTTTAATGGAACAGATTATGCCTAAACTCTGCTCATGACAGGTCTCAGCTCCAATGTTAAAAATCAGTGTCGCTGAATTACGACAAAATTTTCCTCACCTGGAACTGGGCTTATAAGGTGTTTGATCTGAAAGCTAAGCCCCTGAATACAATGTGATATAAAAGGTTAATGAAATCATCAGGTATGGAAATGCTTGACCGTTTCTGTAAATTACATAGTACAATATGTTCAGTTTGTTTTTTGCAATATTTCCCAGTTCTCTTGCAGTACTATTCAACAACCTATCTTCCTGCCTACTAGATAAATATGGGTTTTTGTTTACTTAACATGGTTTCCTGATTAACAAAGTCATGGTTTCTGTTAGTTATTTTTCCTACTACCGAAGCAACAATTTATGTTCCTACCTACCAGGTATACTACTCCTTGATTGCTTAGCTCCACGCTTAAGAAGCTCCACCATTCTTCTATATGACCCTAAAAAAATTGAGTTCTAATTTTGTGGAAAGACACGCGTGATGCTGATGTTCCGAGGGCCGATGTTCATTTCTAGAATCAAATAGTCTCAGATTTCAAAGTCAACTATAATCTCATAGATAACCCCCCTCAATATAGCTCCCTTCATTTGCACAACACAATCTATCATACGTCAATTTTGATTTGGATTATGGGTGTTTCTCCAGAAACTAGGATTATATGCGGATTATATGCCTGAGAACAAACAAAATGAAATGGATGGACGAGGGCAATACATGAGTGATAGGTGTATCAAAACAAGTTATGAAAGAAACATCCTCAATGGGAGAGGCTGAAGGAGAGGATTGATGTGGATAGAAAGGGCGAGACTCATCAAAAGTCACATCCCCAAGAATGCGCATCCACTGATCGACAGGATCCCAATACTGATAGCCCTTGTGCTCATCACTTAACCTAAGAAGACACATTCACTAGACTAAGTAGTCAGTTTGCTGTGTTAGGGGGGGGGGGGGGGGAGGACGTAGTAAACAAAACAAACAAAGGTAGTAAACGCAAAAAAACAAACGTAGCCACGAGAACCACTAAAAAGACATTCGAGAGGAATGTCACCCTGCAAAGCAAGGAAGGCTGATTGTTGATAAGGATAAGGTAGGTGGAAGTAGAAATAACGTCAATCCAAAAGTGACGTGGAAGAGAGGCCTACAAAGCAAGGAAGGCTGATTGTTGATAAGGTAGGTGTAAGTAGAAATAACCTCAACCCAAAAGTGATGTGGAAGAGAGGTGTTGATCTTCAACGCACAATCCGCCTGAAGGTGACGAGGCTTACGCTCAGCAAAACCATTATGAGCATTAGGACCACAACAAGATAACTGAGAAAGTGTGCCCTGCTTAGCAAGGAATCCGCGCAACAAATGATAGATAAACTCACAAGCAAATATTGCATGGAAGACACAGATAGGAGTGAGAAACCGGGTATGCAACATGGAGGCAAACTTCTTACTGATAGATAAGACCTCACTACAAGAAAATCATAAAACATATCCATGCGTGTTGAGAGAAATCATTTATAAAGATTAGTAGCGATGGCCTCCTTTTTATAGCAAAGAGAGCTGGACCCCAAACATCAAAATGAACAAGATAGAAAGGACGCTCAGACACAGTCTCTCTATGAGGATAAAGTAATCGAACCTGTTTGCCAAGCCGACGAATATGACAGTCTAAAGACACACCGTCACAAACAAATCTGAGAAGATCACGTCGAACTAAGGTTGAGAGACAAAAACCACACGAGTGACCAAGACGATGATGCTACAGAGAGCCGGTAGACGAAGTAAACGAGGCAGAGAGACTGGCGGCGGTGGGAGCAGAGGGAAGATTTAGCCAGTCAAGCTTCCAAAGGACCTGAGACTTACAATGTCGAGGGCCAACACAAGGTAGAGCATCCGTGTGAGGATCCTAATCAAAACAACAGTTAAAGTAAAGAATGACCTTACAACTAGAGTCAACAATCTAACCACCTGAAATGAGTTGCATGGGTCGAGGAACATGAGCAAAAGAAGGAACATGAAAAGACGAAGTGATAAGAATACCTCGACTATCGGCTGGGAAGGAAGTTCCATCAGCAGTAAGAACATGAATATAAGAATCTGGAGGTCGAATGGCTGACAAACTGGAAGAATCAGAAGTTATATGAAAAAACGTCCAGTACCAAGGATCCATGAAGTTGTAACTGGTTGTGTAAAAAGTGGTCAGCTGGTACCAGAAAAACTAGTTGCAAAACCTGTTGATGGAGAACCAAAAGAATAAGCTAGCGGAAACTGAAGTCTCCTAATCTCCAATCTAGTCAGCGTCTCAACTGAAGAGGTTGACGAAGAAGTACCGGGCGATGAAACTAGAAGTAGCAAGTAGGTGTTCTCTTAATTAAAGATCAAAGATCCAAAAGTGTTTCTTGTTCTTTGTTTGGTTTCTTTTACACTACTAGAAAAAGGGCTGCTAGTGGCGCACCTATTTTCGCTACTAATGGCGCACTACTGGTGCGCCACTAGCATCACGCCATTAGAATTTTTTTCTAATGGCGCACCTGTGGTGCGCCATTAGAATCTGGTATTCTAATGGCGCACTAGAGCACCGCTGGTGCGCCATTAGTATGGCCCACGGTGCGCCATTAGTATCTGGTATACTAATGGCGCACCACATAGAAGTGCGCCATTAGTAACAATTTTTTTCAAATTTTTTTAATTTTTTTCAAAAAAGTTTTCAATTTTTTTCGTTTTTTTCTTAAGCACGCTTAACTTCAGAGTTCTATCGAACCCCGGCAACAGCTCACTTCAGAGGCACTTGTTGATATATCTAGCATATCAATCCTATTATACCTTGTTGATGTCTAGGACTTTGTTCATGTTCATGACTATGATCAAATTTCGAAAAATATTTCAAACTTCCCGGTCATATTACGTATCTTTTTTTGAAAAAAATTAAAAAAAATTCAAAACCTTTTTTTTGAATTTTTTTGCCTCTAGATCTTGAAAGCCCCGTAACTTTTTTGTGTTACGTTTTTGGAGATTTTGAAAATGTTTAACGGGATTCCCCCAGTTAAATTCGGATGTAACTTTTCGAGTAGATGATTTTTCATATATAAAACTTTTTAATCCGAGTTCGTATGCAAAAGTTATGCCCATTTTACAAATTTCCAGAGAGATTTTGCAAATAAAGTCGAAATTTATATTTGTAAATTTTCCCAACAACTAGACCACATATCACATGGCAAACTTATTTTCTTTTATTTTTTTGACATTTTTATCATTTTTTTATTTTTTTTAAACTGAAAAGGCGGTCCACCGGGGGGGGTGCATTCGGTGGAAGCCGGGCAAACTAGTAATGGCGCACCACACCCACGGTGCACCATTACTAGTTTTGCAAAAAAAATATAAAAATTTTTGAATTTTTTTTTGATTTTTTTTTGAAAAAAACTTAGTAATGGCGCACCAGTGGACAGTCCGCCATTACTAATTAAAAACTAGTAATGGCGCACTGTCCACTGGTGCGCCATTACTAACAATTTTTTTTTACTTTTTTACTTTTTTTTTCAAAACTTCTAATGGCGCACCGTGGGTGTGGTGCGCCATTACTATGTCAACTAGTAATGGCGTACCACACCCACGGTGCGCAATTAGTAACCAACTTTGTTTTTTTTTTCAAAACTTCTAATGGCGCACCGCACACCGGGTGCTACATTACTAATATATTTCTAATGGCGTACCTGTATGTGGTGCACCATTGCTATATTCTAATGGCGCACCACACACGTGGTGCGCCATTAGTGTCCATTTCATCTATAGCCGTTTTCCTAGTAGTGTTAGTTTTTGGTCACTTTCTTTTGTATTCTTTTCGCTTTCTTGCTTCCAATTGTTTGCTTTTGAAAGAAACCCAATTTTTTGTCCTTTCATTGTTTTGCAAGTTTATTTGATTGCCTCCTTGTTCAGACTTTGAAAACCTTTTATCTTTGCTTCTCTTTGTGTTCTTGATTGCCTTCTTTGAAAGAAAAGTCAAAAAAAAACTTCAGTTGTGTTTCTTTGAGTTTTTTCCTTTTATCATTCAGAAAATCCAAAAATATTTATCTTTCGTCTTCCTTTGTTCTTTTGGTGGTTTTTTTGGCTTTTCTTTGTTGTTTTCTTTTTGTCGTTTCTTTCAACTTTGTGTTTAAGTTGCAAAACCTAAAAAAGTCAAAAAGATTTCTCGTTTGCGTCTTATTGAGTCTTAAGTGTTTGAAGTGCTCCTCCTTTTCCTTTCTATTGTTTGTTTTGTTTGTTAGTTGTTTGCTTTTAAAGGAAACCCAAAAATATTTCTTTATTCTTTTGTTTTTTTAAGTTCTTGTGAGAAAACGGCAAAAACATTTCTTTGTTCTTTTTTGCTTATTCTTTGGAAGTTTATTTGATTGCCTCTTTGTTAAAACTTTGTAAATCTTTTATCTTTGCTTCTCCTTGCGTTCTTGTTTGCCTTCTTTGAGAACAACCAAAAATCCAAAAAATATTCTTGTTGAGTTTCTTTGAGTCTTTGCCTTTTATGTTTCATCAAATCCAAAAATTATTTCTCTTTTGTCGTTCTTTTTATTTTCCTTTGTTTTTTTTGTCGTACTTTTTAGCTTTTCTTTGCTGTTTTCTTTTTGTCGTGCTTTCATCTTTGTGTTTGAGTTGCAAAACCAAAAGTTCCCAAAAAATTATAGTTTGTGTCTTATTGAGTCTTAAGTGTTTTTTTCTTCCTATTGTTTCTTTTGTTTGTTTATTGTTTGCTTTTTAAAGACACCCAAAAATATTCTTTATCCTTTTGTTGTTTTGTTCTTTTGAAGTTCTTTGAGAAAACAAGAAAAATATTTCTTTGTTTTGTTTCTTTTTCTTTGGAAGTTCATTTGAATGCCCCTTGTTGAAACTTTGGAAATCTTTGATCATTGCTTCTCTTTGTGTCCTTGTTTGCCTTCTTTGAGACAAAACAAAAAATTCAAAAATATTTCCTCCTATGTTTCTTCGAGTTCTTTGCCTTTAATGTTTCAGAAAATGTAAAAATATTTCTCTTTTGTTCTTTTGTTTTCTTTTGGTTGTTCTTATTGGCTTTTTTTCGTGTTGTTTCTGTTGTCTTTTTTTGTTTAAGTCGCCAAAACCAAAAAATCCAAAAATATTTCTTGTTTGCGCCTTATTGATTCTTAAGTGTTTGAAGTGAACGGATTTCTGATTGGCTGTGCTTTGTTGTTAAACTAATGAATAGACCAAAAATATTTCCCTTATCTTCTTTTGTAAAAATTGTTCATTAGTAAACCTGCAAAACCTGTCGATGGAGAACCAAAAGAAGCAACTAGCAGATACTGAAGTTGTGTAATCTCTAGTGTAGTGAGGGGCTCAACAGAAGAGGTTGACAAAGAAGCACCAGGCTATGAAACTAAAAGTCTGAAAGTAGGTGTCCAAGTCGTGAAAACTCTGTTCCTCGTCGATCCGGTTTGGTGTCCTTTCCCTATTTGCAGGTTATGTGCCATAGACTTGATGTCGCATCGCATGTTCCCTTGTTAGTGGCCCTTGGCCCAGGCGACAGGTAACGTCGTGCACAATCTTGTTGGTTAGACATTGCGGTGCCGGCTGCCCCTGCTCCTGCTCCGCCGATAGGTGGTGCTCGAGCGTTCGACTATGGCGGCGCCCACCAGGGAAACATGGGTTGTGGGATCGAGACTACAACATTGCAGCCTGTAGCTAGGCAAAGGATGCCCAATCGAACTGGCAGGGAGCGGAGAGTGCACTAGGGGTGTGGTGGAAGGGGTGAAAACGTTATCGGGAGTGGACTGCTGCTGCCATTTAGCTTTTGGACCTAGAGTTGAGCAGTGAGGGGATGGCAACAGGCGAAGCGAGGAAGGACGGAAGGGGTTGTGTGTTTGCTGCGATGGCAGACGGTTGTTGGCAGTTCTAGTGCGGCACATCGACCTACTACTTTGGATGGCATGACATGCTTTTTGGGTGAGGTGCCACAACTATTGGGCCCTGTGGGCGAGTTTGGAGAGATAGAAGTTGTATTGTGCTCTAGTCTAAGCCTTCATGAAGAAATTGACCAAGTGTATATTGGAAGGGACATACTTAAGAGTAATAATCTGATCCCGCACATTGGAGTGCTCGAAGGAGGCATCAATATTAATATCTTGGTGAGCTCATGCTTCACGTGGAAGGGCGCAATCCTGATAGCACATATAATGTATGGTGTGACAATAGAGTAGTGTAGTGATAGAAACACCAAAATCCTCAAGATCATGGTAGATGAACAACACCGATTTTGGTGAGAAGTTGTGTTGTGCTCTGTTTGAGTCTTCATGAAGAACTCGGCCAACTGTAAATCGGAAGGCACATACTAAAGAGCAATTATTTGTCCTGCACAATGGAGCACACAAAGGAAGCAACAACACATGCTTGGTGACCTCATGCTTCACGGTGTCACGTGCACTAGCCATAACACTTGTACTGTCTCAAAAGGGAGGAGTAGGTCTAGTAAAAAACACCAAAATCCTCAAGCAGCCTCCGTAACCACGGGAAAGTGCAGTCTGTTTTTTTTGTCTTCCAGGCAATGAGGCAACCACGAAAAAAAACACCGTAAGAAGAAAGGGAGCGCCAAACTTAAGTGTGGGAAGAAGATCGATGGTGAGAGATAGTGCCACGAAGATATAATTGAACACGGTGGAGGTGACTCGAGTAGATCGAAGTGGGAGCCGAGGCAAACTGACTTAGAATGTGGACGGGGCATGTAATCGGTACACGAGTGGCAACTGAATAGACAAGACTCCTAATAAGATGACAACAGTGTGTCAGATCAAACAAAGGCTTACCTCCAAAAGCACAAAGATGGATGTTGAGTTCCATATGAGTGTCAATAGTGACCTTGTCATTATGAGCATCACGAGCAAGATCATCCTGAATGTACTTGGGAACTAAAGAAGCCATTCAGAGTTAGCAAAAACCTTAGTTCCAAGGAAGTAGCAAAGAGGACCAAGATCAGACATGAGAAATTATTCACAAAGACAAAAACCTTAGTTCCAAGGAAGTAGCAAAGAGGACCAAGATCAGACATGAGAAACTATGCACAAAGACGAGCCTTCAAAAAGGCAACGCACTCAGGGTCGTTCGCAGTGATGATCATTTTATTGAACTATAGATGCGGAGTTTAGCCATGAGCTGAAAGATGGATATAAATTGCATGGTAGTGAACACTTGGCAAAAAGTAGTTTGTGTCATCACTGAGACAAAACACTCAAACCGAACACGAGGGGCTAAAGGAACAGAGAGCGATGAAGATGGTAGATCATGCCAACAGGAAAAATATATATAGGTGGGTGGCTAGATGTAGAACTCCTCATGCAACTCACCATTAACTATTAAGAAATGCATTCTTGACATCAAGATGAGAGACATACCAGGGAGAAGTTTGTGAAGAGTTGTCATGGGCCATAGGAGCAAGTGTCTCATCATAGTCATGGCCATGTTCCTGCTCAAAGACACAAGTCACAAGACGAGCTTTGTAACGCTCAAGACAACCATCAAATTCTAAATCTTGTAGACCCACTTACAAGATACAAGTGATGAAATGAGCATGGGGAGGAAGGGAAATGAGATCCCACGTGCAGGTGCGCTCAAGAGCAGCAATCTCATATGCCATTGCATGCTATCATTCGGGAAGAACACGCCATCACGGTAAGTTGTTTCGAGAAGAATGGCGCAACAATAACCATAGCGGTCGAAAGGCGGAAGCGGGTGAGCGAGGAAGCCATAAGTAGGTTGAGCTGGAGGCAGTTCGTTGCAAACAAAAGGAGCCAATAATAGTTGAGGGAGATGGCTCTTCAAAACATGGTGCATCAGAAGAATCCACAACACGTGGACGACCGATGTAATAAAGAGGATGAGGGAGAATCAAAAGCCTTAGGGGACAAGTGAGGTGGGGAAGCCGCAGGTGATGACGATGTGGGGTCTACAATAGTAGAATGGGAAGACATAGTGGGATGGGTGGACGAGGGCAATACATGAGGCACATGTCTATTTGCAAATGTCAGGAATGAAATACCATTGATGAGGGAGGCTGAAGGAGGGGATGGAAGTGGATATAAAGGACGAGACTTGTCAAAATTCACATCTCGAGAAATGTGCATCCGATGTCCGACATGATTCCAACCCTGATATTCCTTGTGCTTATCACTTTAACCTAAGAAGACATATTCAACAGACCTAATTGTTAGCTTGGTGCGTTCATGTGGTTGGGGGGGGGGGGTAAGAGGAGCGTACCAAATGCAAACGAACGGAGCGTTCAGTAGTCACAAGAACGACCAAAAAGATGGTTGGGATGAATGTCACCCTGTAGTGCGAGGAAGGGTCAATGTTATGAGGTAGGTGGAAGTAGAAGCAATGAAGAGCGTACCAAATGCAACCAAACGAACGGAGTGCTGAGTAGTCACAAGAACAACCAAAAATATGCTCGAGATGAATGTGACCTTGCAGTGTGAGGAAGGGTGAATGTTATGAGGTGGGTGGAAGTAGAAACAACCTCAACCCAAAAGTAAGGTGGAATAGAGGTGACGATATTCAACACACACGCCGCTTCATGCTTACACTCAACAACACCATTCTGAGCATCAGGACCGTGACAAGAGAACTGAGCAAGTGTGCCCTCTCAGCAAGGAATCTGCGCAGCAAATGATTGATAAACTCACAAGCAAAATCTACATGGAAGACACGTATAGGTGTGGAAACTAGGTATGAAGCATGGCGGTAAACTTCTTACTATTAGATATGACCTCACTACAAGAAAATCATAAAATATATCCATGTGTGTCGAGAGAAATCATCTATAAAGATAATATAGTAGTGATGGCCTCCTTTTGAGGCAAAGGGAGCTGGACCCCAAAACATCAAAATGAACAAGATAGAAAGGACACTGTGGATAAAGTAACTGAACCTGTTTGCCAAGCCGACAAACCTGACAGTCTAAAGACACTGCCAGAGACAGATCCAAGAAGACCACGTCGAACTAAGCATGAGAGACGAGAGCCACACAAGTGACCAAGACGATGATGCTACAAAGAGCTGGTAGATGAACTAACCGTGGCGGAGAGACTGGCAGAGGTGGCAAAAGTGGGAAGATCCTAGAGGACTTGAGAGTTACAACATCGAGGGCCAACACAAGTAAAGCATCCTTGTGAGGATCCTAATCAGAAGAAGAGTTAAAGTAAAGAATGACCCTACAACTAGAGTGAACAATCTAACCACCTGAAATGAGTTGCACGGGTCAAGAAACATGAACAAATGAAGGAACATGAAAAGATGAAGTGCTAAGAGTGCCTCGACTATCGACCGGGAGGGAAGTTCCATCAGCAGTAAGAACATGAATATGAGAATCTTGAGGTCGGTTGGCTGACAAACTGGAAGAATCAGAAGTTATATGAAAATTTGTCAAGTACCAAGGATGCATGGAGATGTACCTGGTTGTGTAAAAAGTGGTCACTCGATACCGGAAAAATCAGTAGCAAACCCTCTTGGTAGAGAACCTAAAGAATTAGCTTGTAGAAACTGAAGTCGCTTAATCTCCAATGTAGACAGGAGAGGTTGGCGAAGAAGTACCGGGCGATTAAACTAGAAGCGGTAAGTAGGAGTTTTGTTAAAGCTAAAAAAGCCAAAAGTATTTCTCATTCTTTGTTTGATTTCATTTGGTTTTTGATCGCTTTCTTTTGTGTACTTTTTCGGTTTTCTACTTCCTATCGTTTCTTTTCTTTTGTGTGTTTTTAGTTTTTAAAAGAAACCCAAGAAGATTTCCTTGTCCTTTTGTTCTTTTAAACTTCAATAACAAAACAACAAATATATCTTCGCTTCTTTTTACAAGTTTATTTGATTGCCTTTTGTTGAAACTTTGGAAATCTTTTATCCTTGCTCCCTTTGCGTTCTTGTTGGCCTTTGAGAAAAACCAAAAATTCCAAAAATATTTTTGTTGTGTTTCTCTGAGTTATTCTTTCCCTTTTATGTTTCAGAAAATCCAGAAATATTTCTCTTTCGTTGTTCTTCTTTTTCCTTTGTTTTCTTTTGGTGGTTCTTTTTGTCTTTTCTTTGCTGTTTTCTTTTTGTCCTTTCTTTTGTCTTTTCTTTGCAAAACCCAAGAATTCAAAAAGATTTTTCATTTGCTTCTTATTGAGTCTTAAATGTTTGAAGTGTTCCTTTTTTTTTGCTTCCCATTGTTTCTTTTGTTTGTCAAATCTCGAGGAAAATGGAGCTTTGAGGTCGAGCTTTGTTGAGGATATAACTGCTAAGGGTAAACCGGCCAGGAGGGGCCGGTTCACCTCTAGCTATACTGAAGCCCAAGACAACCCGGAGGGTGGCGCTTTACGGATGAAGTGTAGTGGCCCAGTCCACGGGCGATTTAGGGCCCATGGTGGTAAACCGCCATACTTGTATAAACTTGTAATATAAGAAAGAAAGGAAGAGACCAAGGCTGGCACTTGTATAAGTCAGCCTAGGACTCTGTAGACCGGCCGGGGTCCTCCTGTGTAAATAAAGGGGTGACCCGACGGCGGTTTAGGGACAGACAACAACAACTCGAGGCTCAGGTTAGCGAATTCGCTCCCTGCGCATCGAAACCCAATCAATCCCATCACAACTAGACGTAGGCCTTTACCTTCATCGAAGGGGCCGAACTAGTATAAACTCTCGTGTCCCCTTGTCCGGTTTAACACCTTCAAGCTAACCCGTTGCGATGGCTCCACGACTAAGTCTTTCCACGAAGACATCTGACGTGTTAATTCCACGACAGTTGGCGCCCACCGTGGGGCTATCGCACGATGGTTTCGAGTTCTTGAAGGGCAGCTTCGAAGGACTCAAGGGGTACGCAGTTGGCCGGATGACCAAGAGTCATCGCGGCAAGCTCTACATCGACAACGAAGGGTGGGGCCCCGAGACCGGCTCAATCGAGTACGGATACCGGGTCCCCTTTGGAGGAATCCATGTCTTCATCGGCAAGATCGGCGAGCCGGGTCCTGAGCTGGACATCTGCACCGACCTCGTCGAGACAGCTCAGCGTGCAAGCCCTACCCAGATCAAGCCTGCCGTAAAGCTGGCGTTCGTAGGATGCGTCCATGGGGCTGGATCTGAACCGGTGTCGGAAGGTGAGACAGCTGTTTACTCTGATAGCGAGTCATCCACCGGTGAAACTGAGTCCCTGTACCAAGTCCATGACGATGGGTTCGAGGGATATTACGACGGCGGTAGTATTCCGGATCTCCCTTAACCGCCGAGCCGGGTCGCCGTTTACATGGCCGAAACACAGCCCATGTTGCAATCTTCAACAGCCGTGGCGGCGGGAGGCCCGGGGCGCCGGCCGGTTCAAGTTCTCTCCGATTTGATGGATGCTTGGGCGACCTTGCTGACCGTGGTGGTTTCCCCGGAGACGCAGGACCAGCATAGTGCGGAGGTTGCAAAACTAAAAGACCAGATAGCACAGGCCAAGGAGGATCTAGCGGCTGCAGATGCTAAGATGGCTGAGGAACGGGCCGCTTTGGACGCCCAGTCACAATTGATACAGGCGCAGAATTACTGGCTGGTGTTGGATCAAAACGCATCAAATGAGGTAATGCGACAGAAACATCGATCGCTCCTGCCACCAGTCTTCGAAGGCTTGAACCTCTTTAATACACCGGGGGTTGGGGCGAGCAATCCAGCGGCCGTAAACCGGACCGAAGCGCCTAGGACAGCGCCGGGTCAGCCACGCCTGGCAGAACCACCTCGACGAACGGACGATCCGCCACCACATGTAGCTGCGCCACCGGATCACTTTCCGAGCCCGTTGGATAATATGATTGCTGCAGCATCCCGTCTGGCGGCTATTCCAATCGAAGGTGACTCATTGGCAGCGATCGAAACACGACGGGCCAGGGATCTTCTTCAAACCGCTGTGGTGCAACAGCAGGCTTATTCTTATAGCCGGGATAGAATTCATTCGACCCCCCGTCCAAGCAAAAGCTACAGCAGACACATGGACGAACCAGAAGTATCTAGCAGTGCCAGGCGACGTAAGGCGGCCTATGGGGAGATAAATGCTCAAGATGTGGTAGATAATGGCAGGGCACGTAGGGAGGCTGGCCGCCATCAAACCGCCCCCCTTCAGCCAATGGCATCGGTAGACCGAGGCACTGGGGTCGCTTTCAGTTCCTGGGGAGTACCATGTCTTGTTCCGGCCCTCCGTAATATACGACTGCCCAAGGATTTCAAAGGTCCGCGAAAAGTACCCAATTACACTGTTGATCAGCCGCCTGAGGCATGGGTCGAGAGTTAGGAGATGGCAATGGAGATGCTGGAAGTGGATGAAGCGGCGTGTGCAAAATATTTCACAATGATGTTAGAGGGGACAGCCCGTACTTGGCTGCAAAACTTACCGGCCAATTCCATCGAGTCATGGGGGCAATTAAAGGCTCAGTTCATAGCCAATTTCAAAGACACCTGCAAACAGCCTATGTCTATTGTAGATCTGGATGCCTGTGTTCAAGGGGAGAGCGAGTCAACAACTCACTGGGTACGCCGGGTTTCGGAGGTTTTGCATTCTTCGGACCGGATCAGTGCTGGCCAAGCGATCTTAACACTGGAGCGCAATTGCCGGTTTAAGTCACTAAAGATGAAGCTCGGGAGGCTCAAGCGCCATTGCAATGATATCGGAACACTTATGGCAGCTGTTGAGGATATAACCGCTAAGGGTAAACCGGCCAGGAGGGGCCGGTTCACCTCTATCTATACCGAAGCCCAAGACAACCCGGAGGATGACGCTTTACGGAGGAAGCGTAATGGCCAGAGTCCACGGGTGATTTAGGGCCCATGATAGTAAACCGCCATACTTGTATAAACTTGTAATATAAGAAAGGAAGAGACCAAGGCTGGCACTTGTATAAGTCAGCCTAGGACTCTGTAGACCGGCCGGGGTCCTTCTGTGTATATAAAGGGGTGACCCGGCGGCGGTTTAGGGACAGACAACAACAACTCGATGCTCAGGTTAGCGAATTCGCTCCCTGCGCATCGAAACCCAATCAATCCCATCACAACTAGACGTAGGCCTTTACCTTCATCGAAGGGGCCGAACTAGTATAAACTCCCGTGTCCCCTTGTTCGGTTTAACCCCTTCAAGCTAACCCGTTGCGATGGCTCCACGACTAAGTCTTTCCACGAAGACATCTGACGTGTTAATTCCACGATAGTTGGCGCCCACCGTGAGGGCTATCGCACGATGGTTTCTAGTTCTTGAAGGGCAGCTTCAAAGGACTCAAGGGGTACGCAGTTGGCCGGATGACCAAGAGTCATCGCGGCAAGCTCTACATCGACAATGAAGGGTGGGGCCCCGAGACCAGCTCAATCAAGTACGGATACCGGGTCCCCTTTGGAGGAATCCATGTCTTCATCGTCAAGATCGGCGGGCCGGGTCCTGAGCTGGACATCTGCACCGACCTCGTCGAGACAGCTCAGCGTGCAAGCCCTACCCAGGTCAAGCCCGCCGTGAAGCGGGCGTTCGTAGGATGCGTCCATGGGGCCGGATCTGAACCGGTATCTGAAGGTGAGACAACTATTTACTCTAATAGCGAGTCATCCACCGGTGAAACCGAGTCCCTGTACCAAGTCCATGACGATGGGTTCGAGGGATATTCCGACGGCGGTAGTATTCCGGATCTCCCTGAATCGCCAAGCCGGGTCGCCGTTTACATGGCCGGAACACAGCCCACGTTGCAATCTTCAACAGTCGTGACGGCAGGAGGCCCAGGGCGGCGGCCGGTTCAAGTTCTCTCCGATTTGATGGATGCTTGGGCGACCTTGCTGACCGTGGTGGTTACCCCGGAGACGCAGGACCAGCATAGCGCGGAGGTTGCAAAACTGAAAGACCGGATAGCACAGGCCAAGGAGGATCTAGCGACTGCAGATGCTAAGATGGCTGAGGAACGGGCCGCTTTGGACGCCCAGTCACAATTGATACAGGCGCAGAATTACCGGCTGGTGTTGGAACAAAACGCATCAAATGAGGTAATGCGGCGGAAACATTGATCGCGCTTGCCACCGGTCTTCGAAGGCTTGAACCTCTTTAGTACACCGGGGGCTGGGGCGAGCAATCCAGCAGTAGTAAACCGGACCGAAGCACCTAGGACAGCGCTGGGTCAGCCACGCCTGACAGAACCACCTCGACGAACGGACGATCCGCCGCCGCATGTGATTGCGCCACCGGATCACTTTCCGAGCCCGTTGGATAATATGATTGCTGCAGCATCCCGTCTGGCGGCTATTCCGATCGAAGGTGACTCATTGGCAGCAATCGAAACACGGCGGCCAGGGATCTTCTTCAAACCGCCGTGGTGCAACAGCAGGCCTATTCTTATAGTCGGGATAGAATTCATTCGACCCCCCGTCCGAGCAAAAGCTACAGTAGGCACATGGACGAACCGGAAGTATCTAGCAGTGTCAGGCGACGTAATGCGACTCATGGGGAGATAAATGCTCAAGATGTGGTAGATAATGGCACTAGTAGAAAAAGGGTCTTTTGTGAAGCACAATAGTGCCGGTTTGAATTAGAGCCGGCACTAATGTGTACACTAGTGCCGGTTCGTGGTGGCGATCAATAGCACCGGTTCGTGGAGAACCTTTAGTACCGGTTCGTGCCACGAACCGGCACTAAAGAGGCTGTGTCAGCCCGCGGTCAGGCTATGGCCCCACCATCACCACTTAGTGCCGGTTCGGACCACGAACCGGTACTAATGATGTTGTGGCAGGCTGTTTTTAGTCCCACCTCGCCCCCCTAACAAGCCTTTTACCACCTTAAATATGTTATTTCTCAAACTATCACAAGCACTTGGTCTTCATTAAACTCTATGTGTAGAATTTGTGGCTGCAATATGAGTCTTCATCGGTTTATAAATCGTTGATGACTCATATTGACAATTCAGATTGTACACACAAAGATCATTGATGATCAAAGTATTTTTTATGTTATAAGATCATATTGACAATGTAGACTGTAAAGAAATATAAGATCATGATGTAAATGCTCTTATATTTTTTGCGTTCAGTATGCACCATTCAAAGCGACACCATCAACTTTCAACCATTTCTGCCTTCATTTGCTATTTTTCATGCATTCAATGATTTGTTTTGAGAACTAAATGAACTGGAAATTGAAAAGCGCTACAAATGAACTCTGAAAAAGTTGAAACTTGGCATGGTATCATCATTTCACCCACATAGCATGTGCAAGAAAGTAGAGAGGCTTACGGCTAAAACTGGATGCACTTCGTTTACAAAGTGGACAATCTCTTTCGAAGTATTCAGGTTTTTGACGAAATTAAACTCATCTGTTACAAAGGCATTTCATTTTTTTAAACTTATTACAACTCCAGAATTTTTGTGCATTCAGTATGCACCATTCAAAGCGACGCCATCAACTTTCAACCATTTCTGCCTTCATTTGCTATTTTCCATGCATTCAATGATTTGTTTTGAACTAAACGACACTAAATTTTGTGCAGGCATAGCACCACCTTTAGTACCGGTTGGTGGCTCCAACCGGTACTAAAGGGTGACCAGTACTACAGGCTCTTTTTTAGTCCCACCTCGCCAAGAGAGGGACTAGGAGCGGTTTATAAGCCCTGAGTGCAGAGACGATGAAGAAGAGGCTCAATGCTCACGTTGCTTAGCTTCAAGCCTTCAGGAATATGGTAGATTGCACGGAGCTACGCGCAGTGTATTTTCCACTATTCCGAAAGGCTTGAAGCAAATTAACGGAGCATTGCACCTCTTTTTTATTTTTAATAACTTATTACAACTCCGGACTTATTACACTACACGTCGGCATTTCTTTTTTTATAACTTTGGTATTTGCTATTTTTCAATCGTTCACAAAATGACCGTGAAATTAAAAACTACTCAGAAATAAATAGAAGAAAAAATAAAGCAGAAAAGAAAAAAAATGTATTTGCTATTTTTCAATCGTTCACAAAATGACCGTGAAATTGAAAATCACTATAAAATGAACTCTGAAAATGTTGAATTTTGGCAAACTAGATGAAAAACTACTCACAAATGAATATAACAGAAAAGAAAAAACTATACAAAAAACTACGCAGAAATAAATAGAAGAAAATAAAGCAGAAAAGAAAAACAAATAGAAGAAAATAAAGCAGAAAAGAAAAACAAATAGAAGAAAATAAAGCAGAAAAGAAAAACAAATAGAAGAAAATAAAGCAGAAAAGAAAAACAAATAGCAGAAAATAAAACAGAAAAGAAAAACAAATAAAAAAATTTGGGGTGCTGCCCTGTGGGCCTGCTAGGCCACGGGCGTGCAATTACAGGCCTTATAGGCCCAGCAGACTCACAGGGCAGGGCACAGAGTTTAGGCCCACAAGCCTGCTATACAGAGGAGTTCGAAAGGGCAGCCGCGGCTGGGTTTATAAACCAGTGCGGCTGCCCTTCGCCCGGCGAGGTGGGACTAAACTTTGTGCAGGCAGCGCGAGGCCTTTAGTACCGGTTGGTGGCTCCAACCGGTAGTAAAGACCACCCTTTAGTACCGGTTGGATCCACCAACCGGTACTAAAGGCCTTGTCTTCCCGCCTCCTGGCCTGGCCAAAGTTGGCCTTTAGTACCGGTTGGTGGCTCCAACCGGTACTAAAGGCCTCTCCTATATATACAACACTTGCGAAAATTCAGTTAGATCTCCACTTCTTTCGTCAACACACCTCTCGCGTGCGCCCGTCGTCGCCCGTCGTCGCCGCCGCCGCCCGTCGTCCGTCGCGCGTCGTCGTCGTCGTCCCCGCCGCCGCCCGTCGTCGTCGTCCCTGCTGCCGCCCGTCGTCATCGTCCCCGCCGCCGCCCGTCGCCCGTCGTCCCCGCCGCGCCGCCCGTCGAAGTCGTCGTCCCCGCCGCCGCCCGTCGTCGTCGTCCCCACCGCCGCCCGTCGCCCGTCGTCCCCGCCGCGCACCCGGCCCGTACGTACGCCGCCGCCCCCGCCCCGTACGCCGGCGCCCCCGCTCGTACGTACGGGGCAGTGTATATACGTATATATGTACACGACACACACATATATACACACATACACACACATATATACACACACACACGCATACACACACACACATTTTTTACTTATTTTCTGTTTTTTTTAAATTTAATTAGATATTAAATAGCTAGGTATATGTGAGCTTGAACTAGTTGACTAATTAATATAACCAGTTTATTTTTAGTAAGAAAATTGTCGAACTAGTTTATTTATGTATATGAGATTTGAACTAGTTGAATAATTAATATAACTAGTTTATTTTTAGTAAGAAAATTTAGGTATATGAGATTAGAACTAGTTCAATAATTAATATAACTAGTTTATTTTTAGTAAGAAAATTTAGGTATATGAGATTTGATGATCTAATTAAAATATTATTTGTTAATGAGTTTTTTTGTTTATTTAATTTTTTATATATTTTGAGTTTATATAAATGTTAGATTAATGTCGAATGTTAGATGAATTAGATAGAAAAGTTTGGCTACATATAGGTGAATATATAGTTAGATATATTAATGTCAAATGTTAGATGAATATATATTTGGCTACATATAGGTGTTTAATAGAACTAGTTTATTTTTTTAGTTAAGCAATTATTCCCGCATCGACGTGGACTATATATGCTCAAATTGAATAATTTTGCGATTTGATTTTTCTTATTGAATGCTCAAATTGGAGAGCACTATTTGCAACGCATATGCATATGATTAGTTGAATAATAATGATCTAATTTAGTCTTTGAATTATGAACGTATAGGAAATGTCATCATCGGACGACGAAAGTCTCCCGGGGGAGTGCGACTGGTGCCATGACGATCGAGGTGAGTGCGACAGGCCTCACCTGGACGATGGTCGGCGCTTCAGCATTAAGCTCGAGGAGACCTTCGAAGTTGAAACGGTACGCAACGACGACAAGTGTTTTTTTTCATAATTAAGCATGACTTCAACTATTTCAACGTGTAATTTTCATCTTTTACAATTCAAGTATAGTTGATCCCATGCCATGCAAGACGCTATGTCTTGGAGAGGATGGATTTTGAAGACCATGAAAATTTTGAAACGAAGAAAATTCACCTAAGGACCCATCATGATGTGGATTTTGAAGTAAAGTTGTATAATGCTGAGAGCGTAAACCATTTTGGTTGCAAAAATTGGGAAGCATTTTGCAAATTGTATGGTTTTGATGAGGGTATGCTTGTCACCATGGATCTTGGTGATCCTGAAATCGAGCAAGACAATATGGACATTTGGGTCCTTGTTGATACTCCTCCAGTTCTACCGTTATGTGAGTTTCTCAAACATAGTTAATTATTAATAAAACTTATATTGTTCATTTCAAAATAGTTGACAGCTTATTTTGAAGTATTAAAGAATGTGCAGAAGATGGTAGATAGAACTTACTACACCGATGGCTCTGAGTTAACTTACAAGGAGAAAACTCATCTGGTTGGATTTTGTAATGATATTGAGAATTACAATGTCTACAGTCGAACTCCTCAACATTATGGTGAATACATGCCACTAGTGCACGTGTTGAACTACGGTAACTACCATGGAGATACCCTGGTAAGTTTTTTTACTATTACGACATACGTGCATCTTTTTGCATACTTCTAAAACTAGTACATCGATCATTGCTAACTACGAAGTTATTACTATGTTTTTCAACAGCTTATCCCAGAGGATTGTGTGCCTCATTTGATGTATCAGAATGGCGGCAGCGTTCATGTTTTGAACATATATCCAGGTCATCCTACAAATGTATGGACATTCGTAAGGAGCTTCTTGGAAGCAAAAGGAAGCGAGGCGCAAGAATTGGAGACAGGATGATCTCCATTCTTCATAATGGAGAGTCAGGGTCTATATTGTTTTATGCTATTTTACCTTAAGTGTGTTTATGTCCGATCCTACCTGATACTTGATGATCATGTGCTAAGAACAATTATGTAGGGTTGGGTTCGATGACTATGAGGATGATGATCGTATGACTTATTATTAATAACGAGTAGAAGTTGTATGATGATGCATGCTTGATTAATTAGCTAGTAGGACTTGTTATTATATATGATGATGTATGATGCGAGCATGCATGAGTTATTATATTTATATATATATATATATATATATATATATATATATATATATATATATATATATATATATATATATATATATCTGCGGACAAAATGAAAAAGAATTAAAATGGAAAACACAAAATTAAATGAAAAAGAAATCATAAAACCAAAACCCCCCCAAACATTTTAGTACCGGTTGGTGTTACCAACCGGTACTAAGGGTCTCCCGGCCCCCGGAGCTGGCTCGTGCCACGTGGTTTCCCTTTAGCACCGGTTCGTGCTGAACCGGTACTAAAGGGGGGGCCTTTAGTGCCCAAACTTTAGTGCCGGTTCCTAAACCGGCACTAAAGGGCCTTACGAACCGGTGCTATTGCCCGGTTCTGCACTAGTGTGGCAGGGCACGTAGAGAGGCTGGCCGCCATCAAACCGCCCCCCTTCAGCCAGCGGCATCGATAGACCGAGGCACTGGGGTCGCTTTCAGTTCCTGGGGAGTGCCGTGTCTTATTTCGGCCCTCCGTAATATACGGCTGCCCAAGGATTTCAAAGGTCCGCGAAAGGTACCCAATTACACTGTTGATCACCCGCCTGAGGCGTGGGTCGAGAGTTACGAGATGGCAATGGAGATGCTGGAAGTGGATGAAGCGGCGTGCACAAAATATTACACAATGATGTTAGAGGGGACAACCCGTACTTGGCTGAAAAACTTACCGGCCAATTCCATCGAGTCTTGGGGGCAATTAAAGGCTCAGTTCATAGCCAATTTCAAAGATACCTGCAAACAGCCTATGTCTATTGTAGATCTGGACGCCTGTGTTCTAGGGGAGAGCAAGTCAACAACTCACTGGGTACGCCGGGCCTCGGAGATTTTGCATTCTTCGGACCGAATCAGCGCTGGCCAAGCGATCTTAATGCTGGAGCGCAATTGCCGGTTTAAGTCACTAAAGATGAAGCTGGGGAGGCTCAAGCGCCATTGCAATGATATCGGAACACTTATGGCAGCCTTGGTCAAATATGCCAATTCTGATAATACCAAGGATCCCGAGTCTGATGAGGAGAAGCCGGAGAAGGGAAAGAGGAACGGCGGTGCGAAAGGGCAGCAGCACCATAACCAAGGAGGCCATGGGAATAACGGTAAGCGCAAGGCAGATAATTCAGATTTTGTGGCTAACACGAATGTGCAGCGTCGTAAGGGTAAACTGCCCCAGCGCGGTGGCGGGATGAATCTGGAGCGATTGATAAACCAGCCCTGTCCGAAGCATGGAACCAAGGAGGCCCCTTCCACACACCTTTGGAAGGATTGTCACATAATGAGGGAGTTCAAAAACTCTGATCTATACCGGTATGATCAGGGTCCGCCCGACGGTTCAGGCCCTGGTTTCAATGGGGGCGGCGGTTCAGGCTCTGGATTTCAGAATAATCAAGGACATCAGAACAACCATGGCAATAACCAGCAAAACAACCAGGGGAATCAGCAGCAGTCTGGCTACCAAAATCATCCCAAGCAGTTGAACGGCGGGCAATATCATGTGTTCACGACTAGCCTGTGCAAGCGAGATCAGAAGCTTCACAAGAGGGCGGTCAATGCTGTTGAACCGGCCGTGCCACGTTACCTACGATGGTCGGAACAGTCTATTGTGTGGAGCAGAGAGGATCACCTGCCGCGGGTTGACAACCCGGGTCAGTTAGCCTTGGTCGTAGCACCCTAGGCGGGAGGTTACAAGTTCACCAAGGTTTTAATGGAGGGAGGAAGCAGTATAAATATCCTGTACTACGAGACTTTCTGCCGCATGGGGTTGACAGATAAGAATCTTAAACCATCAAATACAGTTTTTCACGGCGTAATACCAGGTAAATCGGCATACCCTGTTGGGAAGATTGCTCTGGAAGTCGTGTTTGGAGATGAGCATGATTCCAGAGCTGAGACATTAACATTTGAAGTGGTGAAAATCCAGAGCCCTTATCATGCGCTGTTCGGGAGGCCGGTTTATGCGAAATTCATGGCGAAACCCTGTTATGTCTACCTACAGCTCAAAATGCCAGGTTATAAAGGGACGATCATAGTCCATGGTAGCCGCAAGATTTCTTTGGATTGCGAGGAAGGCGAGGCGGCCTATGCCGAGTCGGTTTGTGCTACAAAGGAGTTGAAGTTCTATAAGGACAATGTTGATCCAGCAGACATGACCCCTTTGAAGAAGCCCACAACTGAACATGACCCGGCCCTGGCGTTCAAACCGGCTAATGAAACTAAACTTGTTGATTTTGTCCCTGGTGATTCATCCAAACAGTTTAGTATCAGTGCCAATCTGGATCCGAAATAGGAAAGCGCGCTCATCGAGTTCATCCGTGAGAATCGGGACATTTTTGCATGGAAGCCTTCTGACATGCCAGGTGTACCGAGAGGACTCGCTGAGCACAATCTCAATATTGATCCCAAGTTCAAACCGGTCAAGCAGTTCCTTCGCCGCTTTAATGAAGAGAGACGCAAGGCCATTGGTGAAGAAGTAGCCCGGCTACTGGCAGCAGGGTTTATCATTGAGGTATTTCATCCTGAGTGGTTGGCTAATCCGGTGCTTGTTCTTAAGAAGAACGGCACATAGCGTATGTGTGTGGACTACACAGATTTGAACAAGGCATGCCTGGCCGATCCTTTTTCTCTCCCGCGGATTGATCAGATCATTGATGCGACGGCGGGTTGTGATCGCCTAAGTTTCCTGGATGCTTATTCGGGTTATCATCAGATTAAAATGGCAGTTAAGGACCAGGAGAAGACAGCCTTCATCACCCCCTTTGGAGCCTTCTGCTATGTGTTGGGGATCGTAGCAGAAATTAAAATTTTCCTACGCATCACCAAGATCTATCCATGGAGTATTCTAGCAACGAGGGGATAGTAGAGCATCTACATACCACTTGTAGATCGCAACGGAAGCGTTCAAGGAGAACGTGGATGATGGAGTCGTACTCGCCATGATCCGAATCACCGATGACCTAGTGCCGAACGGACAGCACCTCCGCGTTCAACACACGTACGGTCGGGATGACGTCTCCTCCTTCTTGATCCAGCAAGGGGAAGGAGAGGTTGATGAAGATCCAGCAGCACGACGGCGTGGTGGTGGATGCAGCAGAGTTCCAGCAGGGCTTCGCCAAACTTCTGTGGAGAGAGGGAGAGGTGTAACGGGGAGATGGAGGCGCCAATGCAGCAGGGATGCGGCTGCCCTCCCTCTCCCCCCTTTATATAGGCCCCCTAGGGGGGGCGCAGCCCTGGAGATGGATCTCCAGGGGGGCGGCGGCCAAGGGTGGGGGGCTTGCCCCCCAAGCAAGGGGGGCGCCCCCACTAGGGTTTTCCCCCAACCCTACGCGCATGGGCCCAAGGGAAGGGGGTGCGCCAAGCCCTCCAGGGGCTGGTTCCCTGCCCCTTGTGGCCCATGAGGCCCTCCAAGAGGGCTGGCCCCTCAAGGTGGACCCCCGGTGCCTCTCCGGTGGCCCCGGTACAATACCGATATGCCCCCGAGACTTTCTGGTGTCCGTACAACACCTTCCCTTATATAAATCTTTACCTCCGAACCATTCTGGAACCTCTCGTGACGTCCGGGATCTCATCCGGGACTCGGAACAACCTTCGGTTTGCTGCATACTAATATCTTTAACAACCCTAGCGTCACTGAACCTTAAGTGTGTAGACCCTACGGGTTCGGGAGACATGCAGACATGACTGAGACGATCTCCGGTCAATAACCAACAGCGGGATCTGGATACCCATGTTGGCTCCCACATGCTCCTCGATGATCTCATCGGATGAACCACGATGTCGAGGACTTAATCAATCCCGTACTCAATTCCCTTTGTCCATCGGTACGATACTTGCCCGAGATTCGATCGTCGGTATACCGATACCTTGTTCAATCTCGTTACCGGCAAGTCTCTTTACTCGTTCCCGTAATACATCATCCCGTGAACAACACCTTGATCACTTTGAGTTCATTATGATGATGTCTTACCGAGTGGGCCCAGAGATACCACTCCGTCACACGGAGTGACAAATCCCAGTCTCGATTCATGCCAACCCAACAGATACTTTCGGAGATACCTGTAGTGCACCTTTATAGTCACCCAGTTACGTTGTGACGTTTGATACACCCAAAGCACTCCTACGGTATCCGGGAGTTGCATAATCTCATGGTCTAAGGAATGATACTTGACATTCAGAAAAGCTCTAGCAAACGAACTACACGATCTTTTGTGCTATGCTTAGGTTTGGGTCTTGTCCATCACATCATTCTCCTAATGATGTGATCCCGTTATCAATGACATCCCCATGTCCATAGTCAGGAAACCATGACTATCTATTGATCAACGAGCTAGTCAACTAGAGGCTTACTAGGGACACATTGTGGTCTATGTATTCACACATGTATTATCATTTCCGAACAATACCATTATAGCATGAACAATAGAAAATTATCATGAACAAGGAAATATAATAATCCATTTATTATTGCCTCTAGGGCATATTTCCAACGGTCTCCCACTTGCACTAGAGACAATAGTCTAGTTACATTGTGATGAATCGCACACCCATGGAATTTTGGTGTTGATCATGTTTTGCTCTAGGGAGAGGTTTAGTCAACGGATCTGCTACATTCAAGTCCGTATGTACTTTACAAATCTCTATGTCTCCATTTTGAACACTTTCACGAATGGAGTTGAAGCGACGCTTGATATGCCTGGTCTTCCTGTGAATCCTGGGCTCCTTCGCAAGGGCAATTGCTCCAGTGTTGTCACAGAAGAGAGTCATCGGGTCCGACACATTGGGTATGACTCCTAGGTCGGTAATGAACTCCTTCACCCAGACTGCTTCTTGTGCTGCCTCCGAGGCTGCCATATACTCCGCTTCACATGTAGATCCCTCCACGACGCTTTGCTTGCAACTGCACCAGCTTACTGCCCCTCCATTCAAAATATACACGTGTCCGGTTTGTGACTTGGAGTCATCCAGATCTGTGTCAAAGCTAGCGTCGACGTAACCCTTTACGACAAGCTCTTCGGCACCTCCATAAACGAGAAACATATCCTTAGTCCTTTTCAGGTACTTCAGGATGTTTTTGACCGCTGTCCAGTGTTCCTTGCCGTGATTACTTTGGTACCTACCTACCAAACTTACGGCAAGGTTTACATCGGGTCTGGTACACAGCATGGCATACATAATAGACCCTATAGCTGAGGCATAGGGGATGACACTCATCTCTTCTATATCTTTTGTCGTGGTCGGGCATTGAGCCGTGCTCAATCGCACACCTTGCAATACAGGCAAGAACCCCTTCTTGGACTGATCCATTTTGAACTTCTTCAAAATCTTGTCAAGGTACGTACTTTGTGAAAGACCGATGAGGCGTCTCGATCTATCCCTATAGATCTTGATGCCTAATATATAAGCAGCTTCTCCAAGGTCCTTCATTGAAAAACACTTGTTCAAATAGGCCTTTATGCTTTCCAAGAATTCTATATCATTTCCCATCAATAGTATGTCATCCACATATAATATGAGAAATGCTACGGAGCTCCCACTCACTTTCTTGTAAACGCAGGCTTCTCCATAAGTCTGCATAAACCCAAACGCTTTGATCATCTCATCAAAGTGAATGTTCCAACTCCGAGATGCTTGCACCAGCCCATAGATAGAGCGTTGGAGCTTGCATACTTTGTTAGCATTCTTAGGATCGACAAAACCTTCTGGCTGCATCATATACAATTCTTCCTTAAGGAAGCCGTTAAGGAATGCCGTTTTGACGTCCATTTGCCATATCTCATAATCATAGTATGCGGCAATTGCTAACATGATTCGGACGGACTTCAGCTTCGCTACGGGAGAGAAAGTCTCATCGTAGTCAACCCCTTGAACTTGCCGATAACCCTTAGCGACAAGTCGAGCTTTATAGATGGTCACATTACCATCGGCGTCTGTCTTCTTCTTAAAGATCCATTTATTTTCTATGTCTCGCCGATCATCGGGCAAGTCATTCAAAGTCCATACTTTGTTTTCATACATGGATTCTATCTCGGATTTCATGGCTTCTAGCCATTTGTCGGAATCTGGGCCCGCCATCGCTTCTTCATAGTTCGAAGGTTCACCGTTGTCCAACAACATGATTTCCAGGACAGGGTTGCCGTACCACTCTGGTGCAGAACGCGTCCTTGTGGACCTACGAAGTTCAGTAGGAGCTTGATCAGAAGTATCTTGATCATCATCATTAACCTCCTCTTGAATCGGTGCAGGTACCACAGGAACATATTCCTGAGCTACGCTACTCTGATTTTCAAGAGGTAGTACTTCATCAAGTTCTACTTTCCTCCCACTTACTTCTTTCAAGAGAAACTCTTTCTCTAGAAAGGACCCGTTCTTGGCAACAAAGATCTTTCCTTCGGATCTGAGGTAGAAGGTATACCCAACTGTTTCTTTGGGATACCCTATCAAGACGCATTTTTCCGATTTGGGTTCGAGCTTTTCAGGTTGAAGTTTCTTGACATAAGCATCGCAACCCCAAACTTTCAGAAACGACAGCTTAGGTTTCTTTCCAAACCATAATTCATACGGTGTCGTCTCAACGGATTTAGACGGTGCCCTATTTAAAGTCAATGCGGCTGTCTCTAGAGCGTATCCCCAAAATGATAGCGGTAGATCTGTGAGAGACATCATAGACCGCACCATATCCAATAGAATGCGATTACGACGTTCGGACACACCGTTACGCTGAGGTGTTCCAGGCGGCGTGAGTTGTGAAACGATTCCACATTTTCTTAAGTGTGTGCCAAATTTGTGACTTAAATATTCTCCCCCACGATCTGATCGTAAGAACTTTATTTTCATGTCACGTTGATTCTCAACCTCACTCTGAAACTCCTTGAACTTTTCAAAGGTCTCAGACTTGTGTTTCATTAAGTAGACATACCCATATCTACTCAAATCATCAGTGAGAGTGAGAATATAACGATAGCCTCCGCGAGCCTCAACGCTCATTGGACCACACACATCTGTATGTATGATTTCCAACAAGTTGGTTGCTCGCTCCATTGTCCCTGAGAATGGAGTCTTGGTCATTTTGCCCATGAGGCATGGTTCGCACGTGTCAAATGATTCATAATCGAGAGACTCTAAAAGTCCATCAGCATGGAGCTTCTTCATGCGCTTGACACCAATGTGACCAAGGCGGCAGTGCCACAAGTATGTGTGACTATCGTTATTAACTTTACATCTTTTGGTATTCACACTATGAATATGTGTAACATCACGTACGAGATTCATTAAGAATAAACCATTAACCATCGGAGCATGACCATAAAACATATCACTCATATAAATAGAACAACCATTATTCCCGGATTTAAATGAGTAGCCATCTCGTATTAAACGAGATCCAGATACAATGTTCATGCTCAAACTTGGCACTAAATAACAATTATTGAGGTTTAAAACTAATCCCGTAGGTAAATGTAGAGGTAGCGTGCCGACGGCGATCACATCGACCCTGGAACCATTCCCGACGCGCATCGTCACCTCGTCCTTCGCCAGTCTCCGTTTATTCCGCAGCTCCTGTTTTGAGTTACAAATATGAGCAACGGCACCGGTATCAAATACCCAGGAGCTACTACGAGCACTGGTAAGGTACACATCAATTACATGTATATCACATATACCTTTAGTGTTGCCGGCCTTCTTATCCGCTAAGTACTTGGGGCAATTCCGCTTCCAGTGACCGGTTCCCTTGCAATAAAAGCACTCAGTTTCAGGTTTGGGTCCATTCTTTGACTTCTTCCTGGCAATTGAATTACCAGGCGCGGCAACCTCCTTGCCGTCCTTCTTGAAGTTCTTCTTACCCTTGCCTTTCTTGAACTTAGTGGTTTTATTCACCATCAACACTTGATGTTCCTTTTTGATCTCCACCTCTGCAGATTTTAGCATTGAATACAACTCGGGAATGGTCTTTTCCATCCCCTGCATATTGTAGTTCATCACGAAGCTCTTGTAGCTAGGTGGGAGCGACTGAAGGATTCTGTCAATGACCGCCTCATCCGGGAGATTAACTTCTAGCTGAGTCAAGCGGTTGTGCAACCCAGACATCTTGAGTATGTGTTCACTGACAGAGCTATTTTCCTCCATCTTACAGCTAAAGAACTTGTCGGAGACATCATATCTCTCGACCCGGGCATGAGCTTGGAAAATCAATTTCAGCTCCTCGAACATCTCATATGCTCCGTGTTGCTCAAAACGCTTTTGGAGCCCCGGTTCTAAGCTGTAAAGCATGCCGCAATGAACGAGGGAGTAATCATCAGCACGAGACTGATGGGCGTTCATAACGTCCTGGTTTGCTGGGAATGGTGCATCACCTAGCGGTGCTTCTAGGACATAATCTTTCTTGGCAGCTATGAGGATGATCCTCAGGTTCCGGACCCAGTCCGCATAGTTGCTGCCATCATCTTTTAGCTTGGTTTTCTCTAGGAACGCGTTGAAGTTGAGGGTGACATTAGCGTGGGCCATTTGATCTACAAGACATATTGTAAAGATTTAGACTAAGTTCATGATAATTAAGTTCATCTAATCAAATTAATGAATGAACTCCCACTCAGATTTGACATCCCTCTAGTCATCTAAGTGATACATGATCCGAGTCAACTAGGACGTGTTCGATCATCACGTGAGACGGACTAGAAATCATCGGTGAATATCTCCATGTTGATCGTATCTTCTATACGACTCATGTTCGACCTTTCGGTCCTCCGTGTTCCGAGGCCATGTATGTACATGCTAGGCTCGTCAATCCAACCTAAGTGTATTGCGTGTGTAAATCTGGCTTACACCCGTTGTATGCGAACGTAAGGACCTATCACACCCGATCATCATTTGGTGCTTTGGAACGACGAACCTTAGCAACGGTGCACAGTTAGGGAGAACAAGTTAGACGTCCTCTAATTGTTGTTGCAAGTTTTTACGTGGCTGTTATAGGTTGCTAGCAAGAACGTTTCTTACCTACGTTAAAACCACAACGTGAATTGTCAATCTCTATTTACCCTTCATAAGGACCCTGTTCATTGAATCCGATCCAACTAAAGTGGGAGAGACAGACACCCGCCAGCCACCTTATGCAACTAGTGCATGTTAGTCGGTGGAACCGGTCTCACGTAAGCGTACGTGTAAGGTTGGTCCGGGCCGCTTCATCCCACAATACCGCTGAACCAAGATAGGACTAGTAACGGCAAGAAGAATTGACAATTCGATGCCCACAACTACTTTGTGTTCTACTCGTGCATAGAAACTACGCATAGACCTAGCTCATGATGCCACTGTTGGGGATCGTAGCAGAAATTAAAATTTTCCTACGCATCACCAAGATCTATCCATGGAGTATTCTAGCAACGAGGGGATAGTAGAGCATCTACATACCACTTGTAGATCGCACCGGAAGCGTTCAAGGAGAACGTGGATGATGGAGTCGTACTCGCCGTGATCCGAATCACCGATGACCTAGTGCCGAACGGACAGCACCTCCGCGTTCAACACACGTACGTTCGGGATGACATCTCCTCCTTCTTGATCCAGCAAGGGGAAGGAGAGGTTGATGAAGATCCAGCGGCACGACGGCGTGGTGGTGGATGCAGCAGAGTTCCAGCAGGGCTTCGCCAAGCTTCTGTGGAGAGAGGGAGAGGTGTAACGGGGAGATGGAGGCACCAATGCAGCAGGGATGCGGCTGCCCTCCCTCTCCCCCCTTTATATAGGCCCCCTAGGGGGGCGCAGCCCTGGAGATGGATCTCCATGGGGGCGGCGGCCAAGGGTGGGGGGGCTTGCCCCCCAAGCAAGGGGGCGCCCCCACTAGGGTTTCCCCCCAACCCTACGCGCATGGGCCCAAGGGAAGGGGGTGCGCCAAGCCCTCCAGGGGCTGGTTCCCTGCCCCTTGTGGCCCATGAGGCCCTCCGAGAGGGCTGGCCCCTCAAGGTGGACCCCCGGTGCCTCTCCGGTGTCCCCGGTACAACACCGATATGCCCCCGAGACTTTCCGGTGTCCGTACAACACCTTCCCATATATAAATCTTTACCTCCGAACCATTCTGGAACCTCTCGTGACGTCCGGGATCTCATCCGGGACTCCGAACAACCTTCGGTTTGCTGCATACTAATATCTTTAACAACCCTAGCGTCACTGAACCTTAAGTGTGTAGACCCTGCGGGTTCGGGAGACATGCAGACATGACCGAGACGATCTCCGGTCAATAACCAACAGCGGGATCTGGATACCCATGTTGGCTCCCACATGCTCCTCGATGATCTCATCGGATGAACCACGATGTCGAGGACTTAATCAATCCCGTACTCAATTCCCTTTGTCCATCGGTACGATACTTGCCCGAGATTCGATCGTCGGTATACCGATACCTTGTTCAATCTCGTTACCGGCAAGTCTCTTTACTCGTTCCCGTAATACATCATACCGTGAATAACACCTTGATCACTTTGAGTTCATTATGATGATGTCTTACCGAGTGGGCCCAGAGATACCTCTCCGTCACACGGAGTGACAAATCCCAGTCTCGATTCATGCCAACCCAACAGATACTTTCGGAGATACCTGTAGTGCACCTTTATAGTCACCCAGTTACGTTGTGACGTTTGATACACCCAAAGCACTCCTACGGTATCCGGGAGTTGCATAATCTCATGGTCTAAGGAATGATACTTGACATTCAGAAAAGCTCTAGCAAACGAACTACACGATCTTTTGTGCTATGCTTAGGTTTGGGTCTTGTCCATCACATCATTCTCCTAATGATGTGATCCCGTTATCAATGACATCCCCATGTCCATAGTCAGGAAACCATGACTATCTATTGATCAACAAGCTAGTCAACTAGAGGCTTACTAGGGACACATTGTGGTCTATGTATTCACACATGTATTATCATTTCCGAACAATACAATTATAGCATGAACAATAGAAAATTATCATGAACAAGGAAATATAATAATCCATTTATTATTGCCTCTAGGGCATATTTCCAACAGTCTCCCACTTGCACTAGAGACAATAGTCTAGTTACATTGTGATGAATCGCACACCCATGGAATTTTGGTGTTGATCATGTTTTGCTCTAGGGAGAGGTTTAGTCAACGGATCTGCTACATTCAGGTCCGTATGTACTTTACAAATCTCTATGTCTCCATTTTGAACACTTTCACGAATGGAGTTGAAGCGACGCTTGATATGCCTGGTCTTCCTGTGAAACCTGGGCTCCTTCGCAAGGGCAATTGCTCCAGTGTTGTCAGAGAAGAGAGTCATCGGGTCCGACGCATTGGGTATGACTCCTAGGTCGGTAATGAACTCCACCCAGACTGCTTCTTGTGTTGCCTCCGAGGCTGCCATATACTCCGCTTCACATGTAGATCCCGCCACGATGCTTTGCTTGCAACTGCACCAGCTTACTGCCCCTCCATTCAAAATATACACGTATCCGGTTTGTGACTTGGAGTCATCCAGATCTGTGTCGAAGCTAGCGTCGACGTAACCCTTTACGACGAGCTCTTCGGCACCTCCATAAACGAGAAACATATCCTTAGTCCTTTTTAGGTACTTCAGGATGTTTTTGACCGCTGTCCAGTGTTCCTTGCCGGGATTACTTTGGTACCTACCTACCAAACTTACGGCAAGGTTTACATCGGGTCTGGTACACAGCATGGCATACATAATAGACCCTATAGCTGAGGCATAGGGGATGACACTCATCTCTTCTATATCTTTTGCCGTGGTCGGGCATTGAGCCGTGCTCAATCGCACACCTTGCAATACAGGCAAGAACCCCTTCTTGGACTGATCCATTTTGAACTTCTTCAAAATCTTGTCAAGGTACGTACTTTGTGAAAGACCGATGAGGCGTCTCGATCTATCCCTATAGATCTTGATGCCTAATATATAAGCAGCTTCTCCAAGGTCCTTCATTGAAAAACACTTGTTCAAATAGGCCTTTATGCTTTCCAAGAATTCTATATCATTTCCCATCAATAGTATGTCATCCACATATAATATGAGAAATGCTACGGAGCTCCCACTCACTTTCTTGTAAACGCAGGCTTCTCCATAAGTCTGCATAAACCCAAACGCTTTGATCATCTCATCAAAGTGAATGTTCCAACTCCGAGATGCTTGCACCAGCCCATAGATAGAGCGTTGGAGCTTGCATACTTTGTTAGCATTCTTAGGATCGTCAAAACCTTCCGGCTGCATCATATACAATTCTTCCTTAAGGAAGCCGTTAAGGAATGCCGTTTTGACGTCCATTTGCCATATCTCATAATCATAGTATGCGGCAATTGCTAACATGATTCGGACGGACTTCAGCTTCGCTACGGAAGAGAAAGTCTCATCATAGTCAACCCCTTGAACTTGCCGATAACCCTTAGCGACAAGTCGAGCTTTATAGATGGTCACATTACCATCGGCGTCTGTCTTCTTCTTAAAGATCCATTTATTTTCTATGGCTCGCCGATCATCGGGCAAGTCATTCAAAGTCCATACTTTGTTTTCATACATGGATTCTATCTCGGATTTCATGGCTTCTAGCCATTTGTCGGAATCTGGGCCCGCCATCGCTTCTTCATAGTTCGAAGGTTCACCATTGTCCAACAACATGATTTCCAGGACAGGGTTGCCGTACCACTCTGGTGCGGAACGCGTCCTTGTGGACCTACGAAGTTCAGTAGGAGCTTGATCAGAAGTATCTTGATCATCATCATTAACCTCCTCTTGAATCGGTGCAGGTACCACAGGAACATTTTCCTGAGCTGCGCTACTCTGATTTTCAAGAGGTAGTACTTCATCAAGTTCTACTTTCCTCCCACTTACTTCTTTCGAGAGAAACTCTTTCTCTAGAAAGGACCCGTTCTTGGCAACAAAGATCTTGCCTTCGGATCTGAGGTAGAAGGTATACCCAACTGTTTCTTTGGGATATCCTATGAAGACGCATTTTTCCAATTTGGGTTCGAGCTTTTCAGGTTGAAGTTTCTTGACATAAGCATCGCAACCCCAAACTTTCAGAAACGACAGCTTAGGTTTCTTTCCAAACCATAATTCATACGGTGTCGTCTCAACGGATTTAGACGGTGCCCTATTTAAAGTGAATGCGGCTGTCTCTAGAGCGTATCACCAAAATGATAGCGGTAGATCTGTGAGAGACATCATAGACCGCACCATATCCAATAGAATGCGATTACGACGTTCGGACACACCGTTACGCTGAGGTGTTCCAGGCGGCGTGAGTTGTGAAACGATTCCACATTTTCTTAAGTGTGTGCCAAATTTGTGACTTAAATATTCTCCCCCACGATCTGATCGTAAGAACTTTATTTTCATGTCACGTTGATTCTCAACCTCACTCTGAAACTCCTTGAACTTTTCAAAGGTCTCAGACTTGTGTTTCATTAAGTAGACATACCCATATCTACTCAAATCATCAGTGAGAGTGAGAATATAACGATAGCCTCCGCGAGCCTCAACGCTCATTGGACCACACACATCTGTATGTATGATTTCCAACAAGTTGGTTGCTCGCTCCATTGTCCCTGAGAATGGAGTCTTGGTCATTTTGCCCATGAGGCATGGTTCGCACGTGTCAAATGATTCATAATCGAGAGACTCTAAAAGTCCATCAGCATGGAGCTTCTTCATGCGCTTGACACCAATGTGACCAAGGCGGCAGTGCCACAAGTATGTGTGACTATCGTTATTAACTTTACATCTTTTGGTATTCACACTATGAATATGTGTAACATCACGTACGAGATTCATTAAGAATAAACCATTAACCATCGGAGCATGACCATAAAACATATCACTCATATAAATAGAACAACCATTATTCTCGGATTTAAATGAGTAGCCATCTCGTATTAAACGAGATCCAGATACAATGTTCATGCTCAAACTTGGCACTAAATAACAATTATTGAGGTTTAAAACTAATCCCGTAGGTAAATGTAGATGTAGCGTGCCGACGGCGATCACATCGACCCTGGAACCATTCTCGACGCGCATCGTCACCTCGTCCTTCGCCAGTCTCCGTTTATTCCGCAGCTCCTGTTTTGAGTTACAAATATGAGCAACGGCACCGGTATCAAATACCCAGGAGCTACTACGAGCACTGGTAAGGTACACATCAATTACATGTATATCACATATACCTTTAGTGTTGCCGGCCTTCTTATCCGCTAAGTACTTGGGGCAATTCCGCTTCCAGTGACTGGTTCCCTTGCAATAAAAGCACTCAGTTTCAGGTTTGGGTCCATTCTTTGACTTCTTCCTGGCAACTGAATTACCAGGCGCGGCAACCTCCTTGCCGTCCTTCTTGAAGTTCTTCTTACCCTTGCCTTTCTTGAACTTAGTGGTTTTATTCACCATCAACACTTGATGTTCCTTTTTGATCTCCACCTCTGCAGATTTCAGCATTGAATACAACTCGGGAATGGTCTTTTCCATCCCCTGCATATTGTAGTTCATCACGAAGCTCTTGTAGCTAGGTGGGAGCGACTGAAGGATTCTGTCAATGACCGCCTCATCCGGGAGATTAACTTCCAGCTGAGTCAAGCGGTTGTGCAACCCAGACATCTTGAGTATGTGTTCACTGACAGAGCTATTTTCCTCCATCTTACAGCTAAAGAACTTGTCGGAGACATCATATCTCTCGACCCGGGCATGAGCTTGGAAAATCAATTTCAGCTCCTCGAACATCTCATATGCTCCGTGTTGCTCAAAACGCTTTTGGAGCCCCGGTTCTAAGCTGTAAAGCATGCCGCAATGAACGAGGGAGTAATCATCAGCACGAGACTGATGGGCGTTCATAACGTCCTGGTTTGCTGGGAATGGTGCATCACCTAGTGGTGCTTCTAGGACATAATCTTTCTTGGCAGCTATGAGGATGATCCTCAGGTTCCGGACCCAGTCCGCATAGTTGCTGCCATCATCTTTCAGCTTGGTTTTCTCTAGGAACGCGTTGAAGTTGAGGGTGACATTAGCATGGGCCATTTGATCTACAAGACATATTGTAAAGATTTAGACTAAGTTCATGATAATTAAGTTCATCTAATCAAATTAATGAATGAACTCCCACTCAGATTTGACATCCCTCTAGTCATCTAAGTGATACATGATCCGAGTCAACTAGGCCGTGTCCGATCATCACGTGAGACGGACTAGTCATCATCGGTGAATATCTCCATGTTGATCGTATCTTCTATACGACTCATGTTCGACCTTTCGGTCCTCCGTGTTCCGAGGCCATGTCTGTACATGCTAGGCTCGTCAATCCAACCTAAGTGTATTGCGTGTGTAAATCTGGCTTACACCCGTTGTATGCGAACGTAAGGACCTATCACACCCGATCATCACGTGGTGCTTCGGAACGACGAACCTTAGCAACGGTGCACAGTTAGGGAGAACACATTTTTGATATTTTAATGAGGGATCATCTTATTTATGCTACCGTCGTTCTAAGCAAATAAGATGTAAAACATGATAAACATCACATGCAATCAAATAGTGACATGATATGGCCAACATCATTTCGCTCCTTTGATCTCCATCTTCGGGGCGCCATGTTCATCGTCGTCACCGGCATGACACCATGATCTCCATCATCGTGTCTTCGTGAAGTTGTCACGTCAACTATTACTTCTACTACTATGGCTAACGCTTTAGCAATAAAGTAAAGTAATTACATGACGATTTAAGTTGACACGCAGGTCATAAATAAATAAAGACAACTCCTATGGCTCCTGCCGGTTGTCATACTCATCGACATGCAAGTCGTGATTCCTATTACAATAACAAGATCATCTCATACATCACATACATGATTCATCACAACTTCTGGCCATATCACATCACAAAGCACTTGCTGCAAAAACAAGTTAGACGTCCTCTAATTGTTTTGCAAGTTTTTACGTGGCTGTTATAGGTTGCTAGCAAGAACGTTTCTTACCTACGTTAAAACCACAACGTGAATTGTCAATCTCTATTTACCCTTCATAAGGACCCTGTTCATCGAATCCGATCCAACTAAAGTGGGAGAGACAGACACCCGCCAGCCACCTTATGCAACTAGTGCATGTTAGTCGATGGAACCGGTCTCACGTAAGCGTACGTGTAAGGTTGGTCTGGGCCACTTCATCCCACAATACTGCTGAACCAAGATAGGACTAGTAGCGGCAAGAAGAATTGACAATTCGACGCCCACAACTACTTTGTGTTCTACTCGTGCATAGAAACTACGCATAGACCTAGCTCATGATGCCACTGTTGGGGATCGTAGCAGAAATTAAAATTTTCCTACGCATCACCAAGATCTATCCATGGAGTATTCTAGCAACGAGGGGATAGTAGAGCATCTACATACCACTTGTAGATCGCACCGGAAGCGTTCAAGGAGAACGTGGATGATGGAGTCGTACTCGCCGTGATCCGAATCATCGATGAACTAGTGCCGAACGGACAGCACCTCCGCGTTCAACACACATACGGTCAGGATGACGTCTCCTCCTTCTTGATCCAGCAAGGGGAAGGAGAGGTTGATGAAGATCCAGCAGCACGACGGCGTGGTGGTGGATGCAGCAGAGTTCCGGCAGGGCTTCGCCAAGCTTCTGTGGAGAGAGGGAGAGGTGTAACGGGGAGATGGAGGCGCCAATGCAGCAGGGATGCGGCTGCCCTCCCTCTTCTCCCTTTATATAGGCCCCCTAGGGGGGCGCAGCCCTGGAGATGGATCTCCAGGGGGGCGGCGGCCAAGGGTGGGGGGCTTGCCCCCCAAGCAAGGGGGGCGCCCCCACTAGGATTTCCCCCCAACCCTAGGCGCATGGGCCCAAGGGAAGGGGGTGCGCCAAGCCCTCCAGGGGCTGGTTCCCTGCCCCTCGTGGCCCATGAGGCCCTCCGAGAGGGCTGGCCCCTCAAGGTGGACCCCCGGTGCCTCTCCGGTGTCCCCTGTACAATACCGATATGTCCACGAAACTTTCCGGTGTCCGTACAACACCTTCCCATATATAAATCTTTACCTCCGAACCATTCTGGAACCTCTCGTGACGTCCGGGATCTCATCCGGGACTCGGAACAACCTTCGGTTTGCTGCATACTAATATCTTTAACAACCCTAGCGTCACTGAACCTGAAGTGTGTAGACCCTACGGGTTCGGGAGACATGCAGACATGACCGAGACGATCTCCGGTCAATAACCAACAGCGGGATCTGGATACCCATGTTGGCTCCCACATGCCCCTCAATGATCTCATCGGATGAACCACGATGTCGAGGACTTAATCAATCCCGTACTCAATTCCCTTTGTCCATCGGTACGATACTTGCCCGAGATTCGATCGTCGGTATACCGATACCTTGTTCAATCTCGTTACCGGTAAGTCTCTTTACTCGTTCCCGTAATACATCATCCCGTGAACAACACCTTGATCACTTTGAGCTCATTATGATGATGTCTTACCGAGTGGGCCCAGAGATACCTCTCCGTCACACGGAGTGACAAATCCCAGTCTCGATTCATGCCAACCCGACAGATACTTTCGGAGATACCTGTAGTGCACCTTTATAGTCACCCAGTTACGTTGTGACGTTTGATACACCCAAAGCACTCCTACGGTATCCGGGAGTTGCATAATCTCATGGTCTAAGGAATGATACTTGACATTCAGAAAAGCTCTAGCAAACGAACTACACGATCTTTTGTGCTATGCTTAGGTTTGGGTCTTGTCCATCACATCATTCTCCTAATGATGTGATCCCGTTATCAATGACATCCCCATGTCCATAGTCAGGAAACCATGACTATCTATTGATCAACGAGCTAGTCAACTAGAGGCTTACTAGGGACACATTGTGGTCTATGTATTCACACATGTATTATCATTTCCGAACAATACAATTATAGCATGAACAATAGAAAATTATCATGAACAAGGAAATATAATAATCCATTTATTATTGCCTCTAGGAAATATAATATAACAATTATAGCATGAACAATAGACAATTACCAGACTAATATGCACAAGCGATCCCCGCCTTGGGAGGGACCCTTTGTGGTCAGCAAGAATCTTCACAACGGATCATACTACCTCATTGATGTTCGAGAAGACTCACGTAGCTCTGACGAGGAGACCCGGCGGCCATGGAACATAGCTCTCCTACGGCCTTATTATACTTGAAGCCACCGGCTTTTCTTATGTATATATCTCAACGATGTACATATTATGATCAATAAAGTAAACCGGCACCCTCGCTAAATCAAGCAGGGTCTCCGTTGTTTTTCTTCCAAATCTCTATTAACTTAGGGGCTTCAGCTTAAACAAGCGGAGTACTACCTTTTAAACCGGCTATCACGCCACCACTTAGCTTGGGAGCTTCACACCCAAGGGGCCAAAGAGAGTCTGGTTGCTCACGGCACAGCTCAAACATAGGCACCCATTGAGCACAGCTCACAAAGTTACTTGGGGGCTCTTTGTGTCAAATACCAAAGAGCTTGAAAGGACCCTTGTAGCCGGGTATCGACCCACGGCTTGGAAGCCTGGTGTATTCACCTAAAACCCCGGGTTAACCTGCCTTCATCAAGTAAGCCACTCCTATCCAGGTAATCCTGGCACGACCCGTCGAACGTTTGACAGTTACTCTCTTTGAGACCCTGAACTCGTCAAAGTTAAAACGATGATTGGTTAGTTGGAGGCCCATCTTAAAAGGCTTTGCTCAAATGGTTTAACTCAGTGGCCTGGCAGCCCATGAAAAGCCTCGGTTTGGGCCTGGCAGCCCTTGAAAAGCCTTGCGGTGTTTTCTTTGTTCATGCTAAGTTTTTTCTTTTTGTCATGTTTACAACGAACCCGGTGTTTCCTAACCCGGTGTGGCTTACGGATTTTTCTGTTTAAGCATTCAAATCAAGGTAACCCGGCATCCCTCAAACCGGTCTGGATTGACACTGTCTCCAGCAATCTTCTAGTGTTTATCGCAACCCAGTTCGATATCATATACCATCATGGCATATTGGAAATTGGATTTTCATCCTTCTAGTATCACAGTTGGCAAAACTAACAGCAATATACTTTATCGCAGGTATGATTTATTGCTATGTCGTTAGTAACCATGGTTGCTTGCCGAGATAGGAGGGGTATTTTTGACCTGTCCAGCGGTAAACCGTCTGGGCAGAATTTTTTCTTATGCAGATATAGGGATTGCATGTTATGGAGCAAACATAAGGGAATATTCAAAATCTCAGACATATCAAGGCAAAGTATATCCCGGTGCACGACGGCAGCCGGATCACAATATTCGTCTAGCCTATTACAAGGCGTTTTCAAGGCCTAAAATATGGTGTTTTTCCCCTGAACAAAGTCTGTGGAGCATCCATCAACTTGTCGGATTATGCTTCGTTGCCACAATGCTGCGAAGTTGACGGGTCATCTGGCGCCGGTTCAGCCTCTTCTTCACCTTGTGATTGGAAATCCGTGCTTGTCCAGTCAATCCGGGTTAAAGCCTGAAAGACAACTTCTTCACTGCTAAGTTCTGACGGATCAACATCAGGGGCATAAGTGTGCTTACGGGTTGGCGGAATGAGATTTTGCACTTCTGGAAAGTTAGCATTAACCCATTGACTATTTGCATCATAACGAGACCGATGAACAGTCAAGTTAGCATCTTCTGCCAGCTGACTCGCCAGAGGACGCATTTCCCTTGTCACCTTTTTCAAGGCAGCATCGTCAAAATCTGTCCCGTCCTCATGTGTGCTTGGTAAGCCTTTTGAAAGGTCAGCCGGATCAAGGTCAGCTATCCACGCTTTGGCTCGGGTAAGGGCCAACAACGCGCCTGCCCTGGCAGCAGATTTCTTCACTTCTTCTAACTGGGCTGGTACCATCGAAAGCCTCGCCAGCGTTTCCTTGATCAGAATTGGGGCCGGGTTGTCATAAGAAGCTGCACAAATTACCCGTTGGGCACCAGCATACAGTTGTTCAATCAAAGTATATGCTGCCTTCAATTTCACCCGTGCATCCGAGCCCAGATGAGTAATACGGCTTCCTGCAACGGTTTAAGGAATTATCAACCTGTTGCCTTACAGAAAGAAACGTCATATGTTAGTGGGAATACTTACCAAACACTGCAAAGGTCATAGCATTCACTTGGCGTCTTAATCCGGAAAGCTCTTCTTCCACCGGTTTAAGAGCTGATTTGGCGTCTTCAGCTTGTTTTCGTAATGCATCCTTTTCAGTTTCCCACTTGGCATGCTCTATATTGAAGCTTTCTTTAAGTTGTTCCAGGGAAGTTAAAGCGGTTTTTAGTTCATCTTTGGTCTTGGAAGATTCTTCTTGCTGAGATTTGATGCTTTCTTGAAGGTTTGCAATTTGAGTGTGTTGACCGTTTATCTCCGCCTGTCAGTCACAGATGGATATCAATATAACATTAAAGGCCCCAGGATCAATACAAGTTTTAATCCGGGCACTTGGGGGCTAATGCGGATTGCTTCTCTATTACTGCTGGCTTAAAGTCCCCAGGATCAATACAAGTTTTAATCGGGGCACTTGGGGGATAATGTACATTTGCTCAAAGGAACATCAATAAGGAGTACTCAAAAGGAAAAGGGATTATAAGTCCCGATTTAACTTTCTAAATTAACCCGACCCTCGGGGGCTACGGGATACAAGATTAAGATAAGGAATACCTCATAACGTTCTTTCATCAGGTTCACTAAATCAGCTTCAGAGTCTCAGCTTGCATAAAGCCGGTTCAAGAATCCGGAATGAAGCTCCTGGACAGAAAGATGAGCGTATTTGGACAAATCAATTCCTGCTTTCTCTTTGCCTGGAAGAGCAATTTCCTCTTTGGCATTATGTTTTGCCAAAGTGACCGGATTTCCCGGAGCGGTATAACCAATGCCGGTGTCGACAACTTCATCATCCTTTTCTGGGTATGAAGTGGTACGAGGAGTTGGCGGATTAACTGTGGAGTTCAGAGGATTAACAGTTGGACTTGCAGGGGTGGCATGCAGACTAGAGGTGCCTTCATGAGTGGCGGGGTCAGCTTCTGGCGGATCAGCATTTACTATTGGTTCTGGCAGAACAAAATTGTCCATGGGATTATCAAAGTTATCACGGGCATCTGCAGGAATCTGTGCCGGTTCAACCTCGCCAGAAGGGGTACTGGTCTTAGCCTTCTTGCTCAGACGAGCCTTGCCGCTAATAACAAAACAAAGATTAGCAGGGACAATATAAGGATAAGGGAAAAATGAAAGGCTGTATGCTTACCCAGGGACGGTTTTCAATGGAGGCAGTTGAGTGGTGGAGGAACCGCCTGACGAGTTTGAAGAAACTTGATAGTTTGAGTCAGATGGGTTGAGAGGGCATCGAAAAAAACCCTTCCAAGGATAACGTTTTTCAGGATAACAAGCAACCTCAGGACGACGTTTCCGGGTTGGTGTCAGAGGTAAACCGGAAGAAGTGACCTATTGGCCACTGTGCCGAGTTGTGCGACGACCTTCGGTTTGCTGTGTCTTCAAAGAAAGTTTTTGATTCACATAAGCAAGAGGATGAGAGCATTTCACTTTCCGAACGGCACGGCGAAGCCTTTGAACCGGCACAAGTTCTGAGTCAGAAAGATAAATTACCTCAACATGATCCGCACGGCTGGCCTCGGCATCATCCTGGGAGCAATCATTGTCAATAAGATGTATAAAATAAAAGCCAAGGGAGTCAAGTTCTACCTCTTCACTTGATTCATGGACATCCTCTGGCGGTTCAGAAGTCTCAGCAGCTTTCTTCTTGCCAGCTCTCTTGGTGACCTTGCTCTTAATCCGAGGAGCCTTGGCTGGTTTGTCTTGAGGTTTCCTTCTCCAGAAAGAGCTGTCTGCCTGGGAGGTTGTGCAAAGAACTATTACAATAAAGCTATAAGCATAGCAGAGTCAGGAAGATACAAGGTTAAAATGCTTACCGCTGGTAGTTTGTTGGAGGCATAATAAGGAGCCAGACCGACCTGAGTGCACACTGTGAGATTTTCGTCAAGTATTTTCTTCACACTTTCAGTGACCTCATCCTCAGTCATTTCTATTTGATTAAACCGTTGCGGGTCATATGTCTGGCAAGTATAGTCACACATTAACCCGGGGCGGCGGCTTAAGGGCAAGATGCACCATGAAATCCAACAGCGGACAAGATCGACGCCAGTTAAACTGTTGGCCATAAAAGCCCGGAGTCTAACAAGTTGGGATGCATAGGCTTGACGTTCTTTTGCTATTAGTCGAGGAGGTAAAGGGTGGTTACTGCTAAGCCGGTATGGACGATAACCCGGCAGAGGATTTTCGTCAGTCGGAGCAGTGTTTTGACAATAGAACCACATTTGGTTCCAGTCCTTTGCGTTGCTATGAAGTTTGGCATGAGGAAATTCAACTTCTTTCCTCTTCTAAATTGAAACGCCGCCGAGTTCAGTGTTGGGGCCGTTAGCAAATTCGGTCCGGCGGTTTAGGTGAAAGAGATCCCGGAACAAATTAGACACTGAGTTTGGTCCTATATCTTGAGGGCGATCCACAGTTGGTTCTTCCTGCAGATAAACTTCGCAGAAGACCTAGAAATCGCATATATTGGACACTGAGTTTGGTCCTATATCTTGAGGATGGAGTTGGAAGCTGGCAAGCACATCCCGGAAATTTTTTGATCCGGGGGGACTGAAGCCCCGGCCCAGATGTTGCAAGAACACAATCACCTCTCCCTATTGGGGTTCGGGAGGGCATTCAGATCCAGGGACTCGCCACTGAAGAACGTTCTGTGGGGCTAAAGCGCCTGTGGTGACAAAGTTGTTGATCTGCGTCTCGGTAATCCGGGATGGGACCCAGTTACAAGCAGCAAATTGAGGTGCCATCATACAGGATCTGTAAAACAAAATTGGGCGGTTCACGATTGCTGATCCAAGTAAATTCATCAATGTTACGTTGGCATATAATGTTAAACCGGAAATTTAATCAGGGTGTACATACGAGAGCCAATCATTGCTATTGAGCACTACACGGCGGTTTTAAGTGAAGGCTAATGGGATATGAGGAATTATCAGTTACCGCAGGTTAAACCGCCTTTCGGTGCAAGGGTGAGATCTAAAAAAATTTCTAAGTACTGCAGAAACAAGTTTCACAAGAGGGTGATATAATTACTGGATCTACCGACGGTCAGTAAAGAAATATTTTCTGAGCCCTACAATGGCGTTAAGCAGAACAGAGAAGGTTCAAGGATTTATCCAGGAATAGTAAAGATGTTGTAGTACGGTGTAATAAAACCTACAGATCCAGCCGCAAAGAGAAATTATGAGGCATAACTAGGTTCAGTGAGGTAAAACACTGATGAATGCTGATGAGCACCGATGAACATCAAAGAAATTTTAAACCCTAAGGCAGATCTGATAAGTGAAAGAAGGGAGCATTTACAGGGTTACGCAGCAGGCGGCGGAGTGTCGCAGATACTCTGGCACAAACAGGGTGATGCAGCGGCCGGAGATGAGGCAGAGCTTCGAGTTCGACGGCGGCAGCGATGCTTGAGCTCTTCGGGTCGCAAGGAGGAAGATGAGGCGAAGAGGCAAAGAGGGGAAAATGAAAGGAGCTTTGATTTTATTTATAAAGGAAAGGGGATAAAATGGCAGGCACAAAAATCGAGGGATCTGAAGCGGCAGAAAAGGATACAGTTGTCGCCTCGATTTTCGGGAGTTAATTAAAGAGAAGGGAATCTTTATAAATCTTGGTATGCAGGGATGACATCACTGCAGTGACAGAAGATCACGTCACGGCGGTTCACTAAGAATTCACAGGGAGGCAATATGGCGGTTTACAAGGGTGGATATCAATTTTAATAATTTTTCTTAAGGATTGAAGATTGACATGAACAGGTTCAAACCAATCTGGGGCCTTATGTTGAGGATATAACCGCTAAGGGTAAACCGGCCAGGAGGGGCCGGTTCACCTCTATCTATACCGAAGCCCAAGACAACCCGGAGGATGGCGCTTTACGGAGGAAGCGTAATGGCCCAGAGTCCACGGGTGATTTAGGGCCCATGATAGTAAACCGCCATACTTGTATAAACTTGTAATATAAGAAAGGAAGATACCAAGGCTGGCACTTGTATAAGTCAGCCTAGGACTCTATAGACCGGACGGGGTCCTTCTGTGTATATAAAGGGGTGACCCGGCGGCGGTTTAGGGACAGACAACAACAACTCGAGGCTCAGGTTAGCGAATTCGCTCCCTGCGCATCAAAACCCAATCAATCCCATCACAACTAGACGTAGGCCTTTACCTTCATCGAAGGGGCCGAACTAGTATAAACTCCCGTGTCCCCTTGTCCGGTTTAACCCCTTCAAGCTAACCTGTTGTGATGGCTCCACGACTAAGTCTTTCCACGAAGACATCTGACGTGTTAATTCCACGACAGCAGCCTTGGTCAAATATGCCGATTCTGATAATACCAAGGATCCCGAGTCTAATGAAGAGAAACCGGAGAAGGGAAAGAAGAACGGCGGTGCGAAAGGGCAGCAACACCATAACCAAGGAGGCCATGGGAATAACGGTAAGCGCAAAGCAGATAATTCAGATTTTGTGGCTAACACGAATACGCAGCGTTGTAAGGGTAAACCGCCCCAGCGTGGTGGCGGGATGAATCTGGAGCGCTTGTTAAACCAGCCCTGTCCGAAGCATGGAACCAAGGAGGCCCCTGCAACACACCTTTGGAAGGATTGTCACATAATGAGGGAGTTCAAAAACTCTGATCTCTATCGGTATGATCAGGGTCCGCCCGGCGGTTCAGGCCCTGGTTTCAATGGGGCGGCGGTTCAAGCTCTGGGTTTCAGAATAATCAAGGACATCAGAACAACCATGGCAATAACCAGCAGAACAACCAGGGGAATCAGCAGCAGTCAGGCTACCAAAATCATCCCAAGCAGTTGAACAGCGGGCAATATCACGTGTTCACAACTAACCTGTGCAAGCGAGATCAGAAGCTTCACAAGAGGGCGGTCAATGCTGTTGAACCGGCCGTGCCACGTTATCTACGATGGTCGGAACAGCCTATTGTGTGGAGCAGAGAGGATCACCCACCCCGGATTGACAATCCGGGTCAGTTAGCCTTGGTCGTAGCACCTCAGGTGGGAGGTTACAAGTTCACCAAAGTTTTAATGGATGGAGGAAGCAGCATAAATATCTTGTACTACGAGACTTTCCGCCGCATGGGGTTGACGGATAAGAATCTTAAACCGTCGAATACAGTTTTTCACGGCGTAGTACCAGGTAAATCGGCATACCCTGTTGGGAAGATTGCTTTGGAAGTCGTGTTTGGAGATGAGCATGATTCCAGAGCTGAGACATTGACATTTGAAGTGGTGAAAATCCAGAGCCCTTATCACGCGCTGTTCGGGCGGCCGGTTTATGCGAAATTCATGGCAAGACCCTGTTATGTCTACCTGCAGCTCAAAATGTCGGGTTATAAAGGGACGATCACAGTCCATGGTAGTCGCAAGATTGCTTTGGATTGCAAGGAAGGCGAGGCGGCCTATGCCGAGTCGGTTTGTGCTACAGAGGAGTTGAAGTTCTATAAGGACAATGTTGATCCAGCAGACATGACCCCTTTGAAGAAGCCCACAACTGAACATGACCCAGCCCTGGTGTTCAAACCGGCTAATGAAACTAAACTCGTTCATTTTGTCCCTGGCGATCCATCCAAACAGTTTAGTATCAGTGCCAATCTGGATCCAAAATAGGAAAGCGCGCTCATCGAGTTCATCCATGAGAATCGGGACATTTTTGCATGGAAGCCTTCTGACATGCCAGGTGTACCGAGAGGACTCGCTGAGCACAATCTCAATATTGATCCCAAATTCAAACCAGTCAAGCAGTTCCTTCGCCGCTTTAACGAAGAGAGACGCAAGGCCATTGGTGAAGAAGTTGCCCGGCTACTGGCAGCAGGGTTTATCATTGAAGTATTTCATCCTGAGTGGTTGGCTAATCCGGTGCTCGTTCTTAAGAAAAACGGCACCTGGCGTATGTGTGTGGACTACACAGATTTGAACAAGGCATGCCCGGCCGATCCTTTTGCTCTCCCGCGGATTGATCAGATCATTGATGCGACGGCGGGTTGTGATTGCCTAAGTTTCCTGGATGCTTATTCAGGTTATCATCAGATTAAAATGGCAGTTAAGGACCAGGAGAAGACAACCTTCATCACCCCTTTTGGAGCCTTCTGCTATGTTTCTATGCCTTTTGGGCTCAAGAGTGCCCAAGCAACCTATCAGCGTTGCGTGCAGAATTGTCTTCATAAGCAGATAGGGCGCAATGTTCCTGCTTACGTAGATGATATTGTGGTAAAATCCAGGAAACAGGAAACCTTGATAGACAATCTCAAGGAGACATTTGACAATCTCCGGGTTTATAAAATGATGCTTAACCTGGAGAAGTGTGTTTTTGGTGTTCCGGCAGGCAAGCTTCTGGGCTTTCTCGTGTCCAACCGAGGCATTGAGGCCAATCTGGAAAAAATCAAGGCAATCACATCTTTGGCTAAGCCGGCATGTATCAATGACGTTCAGCGTTTGGCAGGCCGGATTGCAGCCCTCAGCCGGTTTATCAGTCGTTTGGGAGAAAAGGCAATTCCTTTATATCAGATGCTGAAGAAAACAGATAAATTCGTCTGGAGTGACGCCGCTAACACAGCATTCGAGGATTTGAAGCGGCAGCTGGCTGAACCGCCCCTTCTTGCTGCTCCCGTTGATAAGGAGCCCTTGTTGTTGTACGTGGCTGCTAATGCCCGTGCAGTCAGTGTGGCGATTGTGGTTGAGCGTAAGGAGGCCGGAAAGGAATATCCGGTTCAACGGCCAGTTTATTATATCAGTGAAGTACTAATCGAATCCAAGCAACGATATCCGCACTGGCAGAAGCTTGTATATGGAGTCTTTATGGCAAGTGAAAGCTCAAGCAGTACTTTCAAGGCCACCCCATCACAGTGGTTAGCTCTGCTCCCTTGGGCGATATAATCCAGAATAGAGAGGCAACTGGCCGGGTTGCAAAGTGGGCAATTGAGCTGGGTCCCCATGGGTTGAAGTATATGCCTCGAACAGCTGTCAAATCTCAGGCGCTGGTTGACTTCATTAATGACTGGACCGAGTTACAGGCACCAGAGGTGTCACAGCCCCAGAATTGTTTGTAGTTAGTGGCATCTGCATTCATGCATCATGTTTGATTTCAAAGGAAATCTTGAAATGGGGATTGTTTCAAACCCTAGCATAAAAGGAAATCAATAGGTTCAACCAAAATATTTTTAGTGAACCCAAAGTGGCGTTCAAAAATGTTCATCATTTTTGGAAATTACTGGAAACAGTAACCAGAGGTGATGCACATTTTCCCATGACATATTTGGTCACTGAATTAAATCATATTATATTTGCATTTGGGCATTTAAATGCTATAAAATATTTTAAGTGCTCCAATAATCATAAACTAAAATGTTTACTGTTGGATATATTATAAACAGTAGCCATGATTAGTTTCATGATTTTTGGAAATGTCTTAGCATTTTAATTAAGTCAAAACAAATGCAGAAGAATTAGAAAACATTAATAAAAATAGAAACTAAAACAGAGAGAGAGAAGCCCACCTGGACCTTACCTGAAGCCGGCCCAGCTACTGTTTTGGCCCAGCCCACCACCGCCTGGCTCCCTGTCGCCTTCCTCCTTGCGCTAGTGGGCAGGGGCGCGTGCCCGGCGCGCGTGGCCACACGCCGGCCAGCTCCTCCCTGTCTGGCTGCCTCCTCCTTCCCCTGGCGTCTCCCGTGATGCCACGCACCCCCTGGACCGCCCCCTCTCTCTCCCGAGCTCTCCCCCTGCACTCTCTCCCTCCTCTGTTCTCTCCACCCGAACGGGTCCGTCGTCGCCGACGTGCACCACCGCAGCCACCGCCTCCCCCTCGCTGCTCTGACCGGCGAAGAGGCTCCGCCTCGACTTCCTCTTTCTTCCACCCCGAGCCACGCCACCGGGGGAGCACTGCATCGCCGTCGCCATCGTCTTCTCCCTCCTCGGGCCACCGAGATCGCCGGTGACCTTCCGTCGTCACCAGCCCCTCCCCGAGCACGCCGAGGCCTCCGTTCAACTCGCTGTGAGCTTATGCGTCTTTCCCCTTCCTTCCCGGGCTCGTTCCTGTCCTGTAGTCGCCGATTCCACCGGAGCCGCGAGCTCGGCTCCGCCGGCCATGCCGCCGCCGTGGCCACCGTCACCTATAGCCGCAGCTGAGCATGTCACCGTGCTCAGTGCACCCCCAGGAGGCCGTAGCACCCCTCTGCGCCCCTTGCCGTGCCCGTTAACGCCGTCTCCGTGCACACCCGAACAACGGCCGCCGCAAACCTCGACGCCGGTGTCATCTCCGGCCACCCCCGCACACACCGCTTGCTCCACTCGGCGCGCGAGTTCGCCAGCAGCACGTAGGTGCCCTCCGCCGGCCTTTTGGTCGCCGGAGAAGGAATCCCGACGCCCTCCGTCGCGTCTGTCCTCGCCGGCGTCAAGCCGCCGGTGGGTTTGATCCCATTGACCCGGGGTTGACCTTGTTTGACCCCAGGGTCACTAACGCATGGGCCATGCCACTATTTAGTTTAGGTGTGAGTTTAATTAGCACTAATTAACTTAGTTAATTAGTTGACTCACTGACAAGTGGGCCCAGGCTCTAATTAACCTAGGTTAATGCTAACCTAACGCTAACTAACTCTGTTAGTTAGTTGTTACACTGACATGTGGGTCCCAGTCGTCAGGTTTGACCTGGGCTGGCGCCTTTGACCGCTGATGTCACACCTATGTCACGCTGACGCATTAATTCAATTTCTGGATTTATTTTTATATAGGAAATTCCAGAAAATAGTACTAACTTCTAAAATTCATAGAAATTCAACCATAACTCCAAATGCAAAGATTTATATATGAAAAATGATCAGAAAAATCCAATCTATCCATCTGTACCATTTTCATGCATATCAGAACAACTTATACTTGCTGATCAGGTCAAATCAATTAAATGGCATTTTAATATCCACATATGGAGTTTGAATTTGAATTTTGTATTCAAACCAACTTAATTTAATCTGTGCTAGTTGCATTAGGCCATCACATCATATTGCCATGACATTATCATGCATCATATTTGTTGCATTGCATTGATTGTGTCCCTCTTTATTGCCGGTAATTGTCCCCTCTCGATAGACGTGGTTTTGACGACGAGATCGATGACACCGATGAAGAACTATATTATCTTCAGAAGTGCCAGGCAAGCAAAACCCCCTTGTTCATTCCGATACAATCCTACTCTCTCGCTCCTGCTCTCTTTTACTGCATTAGGACAACAACGATTTAACTGTTACATGCTGCGGTAGTTGAACCCCTTATCCTCTGCATGACCTATCATTGCCACAGTAAATAGATGAAACCCACTAGCATGAGTAGGAGTTGTTTGAGCCCTGTTGTGCCTACTCATTCATGCTTGTTGTCATGCCTGCTACTGCTTAGAGTTGAGTCGAGTCTGATTCATCGGGAATGAATTGGAATGTGGTGAACATGTCCTACTGTTGAGAGCTAAGTGTGTGAACACGTTTTGGTAAAGGTAGCGGTGAGAGGCCATGTAGGAGTACATGGTGGGTTGTCTCATTGCAGCCGTCCTCTGGAACTGAGTTCTGTGTTTCTGATCCATGAACAGTTACTACCGCACATTGGGTTCCGGTAACTCGACCCCTCTCGACTTATTAATCAACTTGATCTTTGTCCAGGAGTTGCAACTAGTTTCTGGTGTTTGTAGGTAGTGTTAGTAGTCTACCAAGTGGCACCCGGTACAGGTGGGCTTGGGACAGACTAGGCACCGTGGCACGGTGTACCAAGCGTAGATCTACCCGTCGAGGTGGGCTTGGGAACCCTGCACACATCGTTTGGGGCCGTGAGCGACACCCCGACCGGATCTCCTTGCGGATGGAACCCGAATAGGCGATAAACCTGGACTAGAGACTTGTGTGGTTAGTCAGGTCGTGGCCGGCTCCCTCGCCCGGCTTCCGCTTGAAGGTTGCCGAGGTACATGACGTGTACAGGGCGATAAGTGGCGAGAGCGTGTGTGAAGAAGTACACCCCTGCAGGGTTATCATTATCTATTCGAATAGCCGGATTCCTCGGATATGGAAACTTGGACCCCTTGCATAGTTCATAGACAAGTGAAAGTGGATACTCTAAAATGCGCAAGATAAGCGTGAGTGCTATGGGTGGCGTCCCCGTAGGGAGACGGGAGCGGACCCATAGTGGTGTATTGATATGGTGAATATGTGGACTCGTGTGCGCCACCTCAAAAGAGTTACTTGCAATCGTAGTTCAGGATAGCCACCGAGTCAAAGCTGGCTTGCTGCAGTTAAACTCCACTACCCCCTTTGTTGATACCGATGCATATGTAGATAGTTCTGATGTAAGTCTTGCTGAGTACATTTGTACTCACGTTTGCCTATTTTATGTTTTGCAGAGAGACTTCAGTCTCGCTAGTAGTTCCGCGTGGACTTCGACGTTTAGCTTGTTACCTCAGCTACGATCTTGTGCCCTTGGCAGGATCTGGTAGATAGTCAGGCTTCTCAGCCTTTTTCATTTGTAGATGTCTGTACTCAGACATGTTAAGCTTTCGCATGTGTTTGACTTGTATGCTCTGAGTGTTGGGTCATGAGACCCATGTTTGTAATATCTCACTCCTCGGAGCCTAATGAATAAATACTTTGAGTCGTAGAGTTATGTTGTGATGCCATGTTGTATTTACTCATATCGGGCATATTGTGTGTATGATTGAAATGCTTGGTATGAGTGGGATCCGACTATCTAGTTGTTTATCCTTGGCAGCCTATCATATGGGGAAATGTAGTCTAGTGCTTCTGAGCGATAGTAGTCCGCTACAGCCCGGTTCACCGGAGTCCTGCTAGCACAGCACTACTGCTCGGGACACTTGACTGGCCGGCATGTGTTTCACTTCGTTCCTGTGTCTGTCCCTTCGGGGAAATGTCACGCGGTGACATCCGAAGTCCTGCCTAGCCTGCTACAGCCTGGGTTACCGGAGTCCTGTTAGCCCAGTGCTACAGCCCGGATTCACACGTTGTTGACCGACATGCTCGAAGTTGATTCATGTATGCCTGTCCCCATGGGTTAGTACCGCTTTGGGTTCACGACTAGCCATGTCGGCCCGGGTTCTTTGTCATATGGATGCTAGCGACACTATCATATACGTGAGCCAAAAGGCGCAAACGGTCCCGGGCCAGGTAAGGTGGCACCCGTGGGAATACCGTGCGTGAGGCCGCAAAGTGATATGATGTGTTACATGCTAGATCGATGTGACTTAGGATCGGGGTCCTGACAGCTTTGGTATCAGAGCCTGACTGCCTGTAGGATTACCAAGCCAAACTGGTCAAAGTCGAGTCTAGAAATGCTTTAGTTATATAAGGGAATTGATTGGGGAAGGGAACGTAAGGCTCTTTTACTCCTTATACCTCATGACCTTCTGATCTGAGTCACCCTCTTCTCTTCTACGGGGGTTAAGAACTAGGCCTTCTCTTCTATCTCTCAGGATGACGTGTTACTAAACCGTAGTTGCCTAAGATTGTTGGGTTCAAGCCTCAGTTCAGTTCCTACTACTTCCATTTGTTCATAGCTGGCCTCAGAACCTTGATATTGTGATGTTGAGTGGTTATGCCACCATTTTGCAGGATGTCTTAAATCTTTTTGAGCATTTACAGCCGTTATGCTGTCCGAGTCATCCCAGGTTTCTAAATAATCTGATGCATTTGCAAATCCTTCCTCCCAGTTCCCGATGTCCTTTTGGGCCAGTTTAACCACACTAATCGGTAAGTTGAGGTACTCTGTTGCCTCGACATATATGTTGGAGCTATTATTATGACCCTTGGTGTCTAGAGTATCACCTAGTAATCTAGCAATGTTTTGTGTTCCCAGTGTGATGAATCTGGCCACCATTCTTGAAAGCATCCCGTGATGCTAATTAGTAGTAGGTATTCTACTCCTGGGTTTCTGAACCCGAGATTCACCCTACTTACCTCATGTCGATAGTGTTTGCTAGTTCCTTTAGGATATTAGTAACCTTTGCATTAGTCCTCGAGGTCCGTGGTACTTCCTTCTTCCAAATACTACGAACCGCTTATGGCAGAAGTTCTTTGAACCAAAAGATCACAACCAGGGTGTTCTTCAGGAGTACTCCATTCATATTGTGACTCTGCCAGTTCTTTCTTTCTGCATGGGTTATCCGGAAGAAATATGTTGAACTCGTTCGACATGCTAACCTATGCATCCACAACTCATAAAGTTATATGTTCCTTGAGTTGTCCCTCTTTAGTTGTTTTCTGACCTTCGACTATCAATTGATAGTCAAGAGCATGCGTGCTTTCGTTCATCGATGCCTATTATTCTTGTGGCCCGTCAAGTCGTTCTATTCCGGAATGACTAGGAGAAACAAACTCCAGTACCTCATCCATATCCAGGATTGGGTCAAAGCAGTTGTATACCACAGATCAAAATGCCAATCCAGCTTTTGTTCTGTTCTACCTTGGAGTATTACCATCTTTATATTAAGATTGTCATGAGAATTGCACCAACTCTTATGAATTCTTGATGCAGTGATACTTCTCACCATCATCATTCATTCCTCGGCCCTCGTGTTGTTGTAACCGGAATGCCGACAAGTGAATTGTGATTTGTGAAATCTATACTCCAAGTAACTAGTTGCTTGGTAGTAAATGGACAATATTCTCATTCTTAGCGTGTTGGTTATTAAATCATCATCCTAAGATTGACCGTGCTACCTAGTCCTTATTTCTGGTGCACTCCTCGATCAATGAGTTAGGATTGTGTCAATCCCTCACTCTTTTGATCATATCATCTTGCCTTGAAAAGCAAGTCTGTTCTCGAGCTTAGTAACATATTGGTGGTTCGTGATTTTCCGAATATCTTCTCGGAAGTATTACCAGGTTGTCACCTGACCGCTATGTTGAGTTTGTGATCAAGTTGGTTTTTTGTGAACCACCCTTTCTCCAAGAATCTGTGTTGGATATCCCTGAGCTAGTTGGTTAAGCTAAACAATAACTTGGAGAGTTGGAAGATAAAAGCCTGTCTGACTTAGTTCATCACTAAGGGATATCCTTGTGTGCGTGTTGAAGAAAGATCATATCTTCATCGATTGGTCCTCATGACCAGTTGTTGGATCTATTGCCTTGTCAAAACTTTGACTTGAGTTTGGGCTATCGTCAAGTCAAATCAGAACCAACGATGTTCGTAATGTTGTCTTACTCGTGGTTGATTCCTCGAGCATACACCATTACATCTTTTGGTCTGACCAATGCTATCACCGTGTTCACATGATGGTGGAAGTCCAGTGATATGGAAATTCCGATGAGCTGTTGTTGAGCCCATCAGCAGCATTTTGTCTCCCCCATGACTCATGTTGAACATCAACCTAGTGTTGGAAACTTTGTAAGCAATGCATTCGTGTCCCGTTCATGAAGCTTATGCTTGGATGGAAGAAGTGACTTCCTCGAATTCATGTGCTTTAGGTGTAAGTTGGCTCCATGAATTTGAGAAAGGTTTGTTTTTGTTTCCTCTGGTATCATCCCAAGTCAGTCATGCATGTGCGAAGTGTTCCATGGTCTGATAGACTGATCATCTTCATTCCATATGTATCCCCTAGCACACCAAGCCACTGACTGATTTGTTGGAGGAAAAGAAGTTCCTTCGTAAGAGCTAATCATATGACTTATGCAAGGACTTCGATATCCTCGATGATGGTTCCCCACCTGAACTCGGTAGTGTTTTGTTGTAATACTTCTACGTGATCATGCTTGTCTTGGACATCATGTTCACATGTATGTAGCAGAACCAGCTCATGTTTTGGAGCTTGCTATCGTAGTTCATTCCCGAGAATCTCGCAACGTCATCTCGTCGGTTTGTGTTGCAAACTTTCTTTTCCAGACATGCTGTCTGAAATATCCTGCTTCCAACCAGATCTGAATCTCAGGCAAATATGATGGTTGGACCGTTTCCCAAGAACTATAATATTGGTCTCTCCGTAACCCGGTAAAGTGGATGTTGTGGCCAACACACCAGCCGGAAGACCTATTATCGTAGTATCTCGATTGAGGAAGTTGGCCACCTCCCCATAAGGATCTCGCAGGATTTACTTCCATAGTTATTCCTTGTGGATTCTTGTGCTCCCGAAGTCCAACCTTTTACTTGATGTTCTAGATATCAAACCATATCTGTTAATGGGTTACGCTAGCACATCAAGGGGAACATTAGAAGCGGAGTGCTAAATGTCTCTCGGTCGATCATCCAGGTTTTGTTTCCTTGGCCTCGCTAAGGTGAAATCTATGAAGGTGTTATCTTCCTTTGCATCTGCATCGTCCATCACTATTCATCATGGTAGTATGTTGTGTTGCCAAGATCCTTGACATGGATGTTGGTAGAACCTTGATGAATATGGAAATGCTCAAGTTCTTGAGAGCACGTGCAAGCAAATCATCCCTTGCGTTGTCTTCAACAAGGTAGTTCACATCATCCATTCTAAACCGAGTGTGTCGTCCTCTCGAACTCCGTCAAACGAATGTTTGTAAATTGCCTTAGGCTAGTATAAAGAATTTCAATGATCTCTGTATCAAAAGTAATTCTTTTTGCCACTTAAGGGAATAGTTCTTCGAGTCACCTTCCCTGAGGTGCCCCGTTATGGATCATGGCAATTTTTCCTCGCTACCCTGTCACCTCGTCAAATTGTTTCTTCCGTCCCCCCTCATGCATGTTTTGCCTCTCAGTTCGAGAGATGTTTCAATGTCCCACTCGAAGAGTTGATCCTGAGTTGTCCGATCTTCAAGAAGATCGATCCTTCTGGAGTTTTCCCTTTCCTCTCATTGTCATGTTAGTTGGAGTTCTTAGAGCAAGACATCAAGGCAAAGATGATGATCGAATCAACGCTCTTATGAGGTGCAACCTGGATCGTGAAGCTTGTGTTGGTCTTGTGCCCCCTCTGTCTTCTTACCTCACGTCTTGAATCTCGGGGCGAGATTCTTGTTTAGTGGGGGTGAGTTGTCACAGCCCCAGAATTGTTTGTAGTTAGTGGCATCTGCATTCATGCATCATGTTTGATTTCAAAGGAAATCTTGAAATGGGGATTGTTTCAAACCCTAGCATAAAAGGAAATCAATAGGTTCAACCAAAATATTTTTAGTGAACCCAAAGTGGCGTTCAAAAATGTTCATCATTTTTGGAAATTACTGGAAACAGTAACCAGAGGTGATGCACATTTTCCCATGACATATTTGGTCACTGAATTAAATCATATTATATTTGCATTTGGGCATTTAAATGCTATAAAATATTTTAAGTGCTCCAATAATCATAAACTAAAATGTTTACTGTTGGATATATTATAAACAGTAGCCATGATTAGTTTCATGATTTTTGGAAATGTCTTAGCATTTTAATTAAGTCAAAACAAATGCAGAAGAATTAGAAAAGATTAATAAAAATAGAAACTAAAACAGAGAGAGAGAAGCCCACCTGGACCTTACCTGAAGCCAGCCCAGCTACTGTTTCGGCCCAGCCCACCACCGCCTAGCTCCCTGTCGCCTTCCTCCTTGCGCCAGTGGGCAGGGGCGCGTGCCCGGCGCGCGTGGCCACACGCCGGCCACCTCCTCCCTGTATGGCTGCCTCCTCCTTCCCCTGGCGTCTCCCGTGACGCCACGCACCCCCTGGACCGCCCCCTCTCTCTCCCGAGCTCTCCCCCCTGCACTCTCTCCCTCCTCTGTTCTCTCCACCCGAACGGGTCCGTAGTCGCCAACGTGCACCACCGCAGCCACCGCCTCCCCCTCGCTGCTCTGATCGGCCAAGAGGCTCCGCCTCGACTTCCTCTTTCTTCCACCCCGAGCCACGCCACCGGGGGAGCACTGCATCGCCGTCGCCATCGTCTTCTCCCTCCTCGGGCCACCGAGATCGCCGGCGACCTTCCGTCATCACCAGCCCCTCCCTGAGCACGCCGAGGCCTCCGTTCAACTCGCTGTGAGCTTATGCGTCTTTCCCCTTCCTTCCCGGGCTCGTTCATGTCCTGTAGTCGCCGATTCCACCGGAGCCGCGAGCTCGGCTCCGCCGGCCATGCCGCCGCCGTGGCCACCGTCACCTATAGCCGCAGCTGAGCATGTCACCGTGCTCAGTGCACCCCCAGGAGGCCGTAGCACCCCTCTGCGCCCCTTGCCGTGCCCGTTAACGCCGTCTCCGTGCACACCCGAACAACGGCCGCCGCAAACCTCGACGTCGGCGTCATCTCCGGCCTCCCCCGCACACACCGCTTGCTCCACTCGGCTCGCGAGTTCGCCAGCAGCACGTAGGTGCCCTCCGCCGGCCTTTTGGTCGCCGGAGAAAGAATCCCGACGCCCTCCGTCGCGTCTGTCCTCGCCGGCGTCAAGCCGCCGGTGGGTTTGACCCCGCTGACCCGGGGTTGACCTTGTTTGACCCCAGGGTCACTGACGCGTGGGCCATGCCACTATTTAGTTTAGGTGTGAGTTTAATTAGCACTAATTAACTGAGTTAATTAGTTGACTCACTGACAAGTGGGCCCAGGCTCTAATTAACCTAGGTTAATGCTAACCTAACGCTAACTAACTCTGTTAGTTAGTTGTTACACTGACATGTGGGTCCCAGTCGTCAGGTTTGACCTGGGCTGGCGCCTTTGACCGCTGACATCACACCTATGTCACGCTGACGCATTAATTCAATTTCTGGATTTATTTTTATATAGGAAATTCCAGAAAATAGTACTAACTTCTAAAATTCATAGAAATTCAACCGTAACTCCAAATGCAAAGATTTATATATGAAAAATGATCAGAAAAATCCAATCTATCCATTTGTACCATTTTCATGCATGTCAGAACAACTTATACTTGCTGATCAGGTCAAATCAATTAAATGGCATTTTAATATCCACATATGGAGTTTGAATTTGAATTTTGTATTCAAACCAACTTCATTTAATCTGTGCTAGTTGCATTAGGCCAAATCACATCATATTGCCATGACATTATCATGCATCATATTTGTTGCATTGCATTGATTGTGTCCCTCTTTATTGCCGGTAATTGTCCCCTCTCGATAGACGTGGTTTCGACGACGAGATCGATGACACCGATGAAGAACTATATTATCTTCAGAAGTGCCAGGCAAGCAAAAACCCCTTGTTCATTCCGATACAATCCTACTCTCTCGCTCCTGCTCTCTTTTACTGCATTAGGACAACAACGATTTAACTGTTACATGCTGCGGTAGTTGAACCCCTTATCCTCTGCATGACCTGTCATTGCCACAGTAAATAGATGAAACCCACTAGCATGAGTAGGAGTTGTTTGAGCCCTGTTGTGCCTACTCATTCATGCTTGTTGTCATGCCTGCTACTGCTTAGAGTTGAGTCGAGTCTGATTCATCGGGAATGAATTGGAATGTGGTGAACATGTCCTACTGTTGAGAGCTAAGTGTGTGAACACGTTTTGGTAAAGGTAGCGGTGAGAGGCCATGTAGGAGTACATGGTGGGTTGTCTCATTGCAGCCGTCCTCAGGAACTGAGTTCTGTGTTTGTGATGCATGAACAGTTACTACCGCACATTGGGTTCCGGTAACTCGACCTCTCTCGACTTATTAATCAACTTGATCTTTGTCCAGGAGTTGCAACTAGTTTCTGGTGTTTGTAGGTAGTGTTAGTAGTCTACCAAGTGGCACCCGGTACAGGTGGGCTTGGGACAGACTAGGCACCGTGGCACGGTGTACCAAGCGTAGATCTACCCGTCGAGGTGGGCTTGGGAACCCTGCACACATCGTTTGGGGCCGTGAGCGACACCTCGGCCGGATCTCCTTGCGGATGGAACCCGAATAGGCGATAAACCTGGACTAGAGACTTGTGTGGTTAGTCAGGTCGTGGCCGACTCCCTCGCCCGGCTTCCGCTTGAAGGTTGCCGAGGTACATGACGTGTACAGGGCGATAAGTGGCGAGAGCGTGTGTGAAGAAGTACACCCCTGCAGGGTTATCATTATCTATTCGAATAGCCGGATTCCTCGGATATGGAAACTTGGACCCCTTGCATAGTTCATAGACAAGTGAAAGTGGATACTCTAAAATGCGCAAGATAAGCGTGAGTGCTATGGGTGGCGTCCCCGTAGGGAGACGGGAGCGGACCCATAGTGGTGTATTGATATGGTGAATATGTGGACTCGTGTGCGCCACCTCAAAAGAGTTACTTGCAATCGTAGTTCAGGATAGCCACCGAGTCAAAGCTGGCTTGCTGCAGTTAAACTCCACTACCCCCTTTGTTGATACCGATGCATATGTTGATAGTTCTGATGTAAGTCTTGCTGAGTACATTTGTACTCACGTTTGCCTATTTTATGTTTTGCAGAGAGACTTCAGTCTCGCTAGTAGTTCCGCGTGGACTTTGACGTTTAGCTTGTTACCTCAGCTACGATCTTGTGCCCTCGGCAGGATCTGGTAGATAGTCAGGCTTCTCAGCCTTTTTCATTTGTAGATGTCTGTACTCAGACATGTTAAGCTTCCGCATGTGTTTGACTTGTATGCTCTGAGTGTTGGGTCATGAGACCCATGTTTGTAATATCTCGCTCCTCGGAGCCTAATGAATAAATACTTTGAGTCGTAGAGTTATGTTGTGATGCCATGTTGTATTTACTCATATCGGGCATATTGTGTGTATGATTGAAATGCTTGGTATGAGTGGGATCCGACTATCTAGTTGTTTATCCTTGGCAGCCTATCATATGGGGAAATGTAGTCTAGTGCTTCTGAGCGATAGTAGTCCGCTACAGCCCGGTTCACCGGAGTCCTGCTAGCCCAGCACTACTGCTCGGGACACTTGACTGGCCGGCATGTGTTTCACTTCGTTCCTGTGTCTGTCCCTTCGGGGAAATGTCACGCGGTGACATCCGAAGTCCTGCCTAGCCTGCTACAGCCTGGGTTACCGGAGTCCTGTTAGCCCAGTGCTACAGCCCGGATTCACACGCTGTTGACCGACATGCTCGAAGTTGATTCATGTATGCCTGTCCCCATGGGTTAGTGCCGCTTTGGGTTCACGACTAGCCATGTCGGCCCGGGTTCTTTGTCATATGGATGCTAGCGACACTATCATATACGTGAGCCAAAAGGCGCAAACGGTCCTGGGCCAGGTAAGGTGGCACCCGTGGGAATACCGTGCGTGACGCCGCAAAGTGATATGATGTGTTACATGCTAGATCGATGTGACTTAGGATCAGGGTCCTGACAAGAGGATAAACCGGATAACACATACTGGACTATTCACTTTGACGGATCCAGGCAGTTGGAAGGCTCAGGGGCTGGAGTTGTCCTTACTTCCCCTCGAGGTGATAAAATCTGTTATGTTCTCTGCTTAATGTTTCCTTGTACTAACAATGCAGCAGAGTACGAGGCCTTACTCCACGGCCTCCGTATGGCTAAGGAAATGAACTTAAGCCGGGTTCGGTGCTTCGGAGACTCTGATCTAGTGGCCCAGCAAGTTTCTGGCACTTGGGATTCAAAGGATCCACTCATGGAGCTTATAGGCGAGAGGTGGATATGGTAGCAGGCCACTTTAAAGGTTATCAGGTGGAGCACATCGACCGGCGCAAGAACGAAGCAGCTGATTCTCTAAGCCGGCTGGGATCTCAACGTAAACCGGTACCACCTAATACCTTTCTAGATATTTTGCATAACCCGTTTGTGAAATTGCCTACAGAGGAGGATTTAGTTGTTCCTGATCCGGAGGCCCAATTGGTAGCTGCCTTGCATGCCACTCCGGATTGGACTATCCCATATTTGGCATACTTAAACCGGGGCGAGTTACGAGATGATGAGCTTTTCGCCACACAGATAATCCGGCGGTCCAAGTCTATGGTCGTGCATAATGGTGAGTTACACCGTTGCAGCGTTTCAGGCGTGTTCCAACGTTGTGTTTCTCCCAAAGAAGGGCAAGAGATTTTGCGTGAAATCCATGAAGGAGATTGTGGTCACCATGCCGGTTCCAAATCCCTCGTAGCCAAAGCATTCCGTCATGGGTTCTACTGGTTAACAGCCCATTCTGATGCGGAGGATCTGGTAAAGCGGTGTGATGCTTGTCAGAAATTTTCACGTCGAGCTCATGTTCCGGGTCAAGAATTACGCATGATTCCCATCACTTGGCCGTTTGCTACTTGGGGGTTCGATATGGTGGGACCCTTTAAACGTTCCAAGGACAAGAAGACCCACCTGTTGGTGGCGGTTGATAAATTCACTAAATGGGTTGAAGCGGAGCCCATCAGTAAGTGTGACGCAGCTACGGCGGTTCAATTCCTTAAAAAGATTATTTTCCGTTTTGGATTTCCACACAGTATCATCACAGATAATGGTACGAACCTTTCTAAAGGAGAGATGGAGGAATTCTGCCATAGAGAACACATCCGGCTTGATCTAGCATCTGTGGCTCACCCCCAGTCTAATGGTCAAGCAGAGAGGGCGAATCAAGAAATCCTGAAGGGTATCAAGCCTCGGCTTATGGTCCCTCTGAAGCGGACCCCGGGTTGTTGGGTGGAAGAATTACCATCAGTGCTATGGAGAATAAACACCACCCCAAACTGGTCTACAGGTTATACACCTTTTTTCATGGTTTACGGGGCAGAAGCCGTCCTTCCAAGCGATATCCGTCACGACTCGCCCCGAGTTGCAAATTATGTTGAAGCGGACAATGAGCAAGCACGCCAAGAGGCGCTGGCCCTGTTAGATGAGAAACGAGACATGGCTTTGGCTCGGTCAGCAGTTTATCAACAAGACCTGCAGCGTTATCACAACCGCCGGGTTAAAACAAGAACCTTTCAAGAAGGTGATCTGGTGCTCCGTCTCGTTCAAGACCAGACTAATATGCACAAGCGATCCCCGCCTTGGGAGGGACCCTTTGTGGTCAGCAAGAATCTGCACAACGGATCATACTACCTCATTGATGTTCGAGAAGACTCACGTAGCTCTGAGGAGGAGACCCGGCGGCCATGGAACATAGCTCTCCTACGGCCTTATTATACTTGAAGCCACTGGCTTTTCTTATGTATATATCTCAACGATGTACATATTATGATCAATAAAGTAAACCGGCACCCTCGCTAAATCAAGCAGGGTCTCCGTTGTTTTTCTTCCAAATCTCTATTAACTTAGGGGCTTCAGCTTAAACAAGCGGAGTACTACCTTTTAAACCGGCTATCACGCCACCACTTAGCTTGGGAGCTTCACACCCAAGGGGCCAAAGAGAGTCTGGTTGCTCATGGCACAGCTCAAACATAGGCACCCATTGAGCACAGCTCACAAAGTTACTGGGGGGCTCTTTGTGTCAAATACCAAAGAGCTTGAAAGGACCCTTGTAGCCGGGTATCGACCCACGGCTTGGAAGCCTGGTGTATTCACCTAAAACCCCGGGTTAACCTGCCTTCATCAAGTAAGCCACTCCTATCCAGGTAATCCTGGCACGACCCGTCGAACGTTTGACAGTTACTCTCTTTGAGACCCTGAACTCGTCAAAGTTAAAACGATGATTGGTTAGTTGGAGGCCCATCTTAAAAGGCTTTGCTCAAATGGTTTAACTCAGTGGCCTGGCAGCCCATGAAAAGCCTCGGTTTGGGCCTGGCAGCCCTTGAAAAGCCTTGCTGTGTTTTCTTTGTTCATGCTAAGTTTTATTTCTTTTCATCATGTTTACGACGAACCCGGTGTTTCTTAACCCGGTGTGGCTTACGGATTTTTCTGTTTAAGCACTCAAATCAAGGTAACCCGGCATCCCTCAAACCGGTCTGGATTGACACTGTCTCCAGCAATCATCTGGTGTTTATCGCAACCCAGTTTGATATCATATACCATCATGGCATATTGGAAATTGGATTTTCATCCTTCTAGTATCACAATTGGTAAAACTAACAGCAACATACTTTATCACAGGTATGATTTACTATTGCTATGTTGTTAGTAACCATGGTTGCTTGGCGAGATATGAGGGGTACTTTTGACCTGTCCAGCGGTAAACCATCTGGACAGAATTTCTCTTATGCAGATACAGGGATTGCATGATATGGAGCAAACATAAGGGAGTATTAAAAATCTCAGACAGGTCAAGGCAAAGTATATCCCAGTGCACGATGGCAGCTGGATCACCATATTTGTCTAGCCTATTACAAGGCGCTTTCAAGGCCCAAAATATGGTGTTTTCCCCTGAACAAAAGTCTGTGGAGCGTCTATCAACTTGCCGGATTAAGCTTCGTTGCCACGATGCTGCGAAGTTGACGGGTCATTTGGCGCCGGTTCAGCCTCTTCTTCACCTTGTGATTGGAAATCCGTGCTTGTCCAGTCAATCCGGGTTAAATCCTGAAAGGCAGCTTCTTCACTGATAAGTTCTGACGGACCAACATCAGGGGCATAAGTGTGCTTACGGGTTGGCGGAATGAGATTTTGCACTTCTGGCAAGTCAGCATTAACCCGTTGGTTATTTGCATCATAACGAGATCGATGAACAGTCAGGTTAGCATCTTCTGCCAGCTGACTCGCCAGAGGACGCATTTCCCTTGTCAGCTTTTTCAAACCAGCATCGTCAAAATCTGCCCTGTCTTCTTGTGTGCTGGGAAAGCCTTTTGCAAGGTCAGCCGGATCAAGGTCAGCTATCCATGCTTTGTCTCGAGAAAGGGCCAACAACGCGCCTGCCCTGGCAGCAGATCGCTTCACTTCTTCTAACTGGGCTGGTACCATCGAAAGCCTCGCCAGCGTTTCCTTGATCAGAATTGGGGCAGGGTTGTCATAAGAAGCTGCACAAATAACCCGTTGGGCACCAGCATACAGTTGTTCCATCAACGTATATGCTGCCTTCAATTTCACCCGTGCGTCCGAGCCCAGATGAGTAATACGGCTTCCTGCAACGGTTTAAAGGATTATCAACTGCTGCCTTACAAAAAGAAATGTCATATATTAGTGGGAATACTTACCAAACACTGCAAAGGTCATAGCATTCACTTGGCGTTTTAATCCGGAAAGCTCTTCTTCCACCGGTTTAAGAGCTGCTTTGGCGTCTTCAGCTTGTTTTTGCAATGCATCCTTTTCAGTTTCCCACTTGGCACGCTCTGTCTTGAAGCTTTCCTTAAGTTGTTCCAGGGAAGTTAAAGCGGCTTTTAGTTCATCTTTGGTCTTGGAAGATTCTTCTTGCTGAGATTTGATGCTTTCTTGAAGGTCCGCAATTTGAGTGCGTTGACCATTTATCTCCGCCTGTCAGTCACAGATGGATATCAATATAACATCAAAGTCCCCAGGATCAATACAAGTTTTAATCCAGGCACTTGGGGGCTAATGCAGATTGCTTCTTTATTACTGTTGGCTTAAAGTCCCCAGGATCAATAAAAGTTTTAATCCGGGCACTTGGGGGCTAATGCGGATTGCTTCTTTATTACTGCTGACTTAAAGTCCCCAGGATCAATACAAGTTTTAATCCGGGCACTTGGGGGCTAATGTACATTTGCTCAAAGGGACATCAATAAGGTGTACTCAAAATGAAAAGGGATCATAAGTCCCGGTTTAACTTTCTAATTTAACCCGACCCTTGGGGGCTACGGGATACAAGATTAAGATGAGAAGGAATACCTCATAGCGTTCTTTCATCAGGTTCACCAAATCAGCTTCAGAGTCTCGGCTTGCATAAAGCCGGTTCAAGAATCCAGAATGAAGCTCCTGGACAGAAAGATGAGCGTATTTGGACAAATCAATTTCCGCTTTCCCTTTGCCTGGGAAAGCAGTTTCCTCTTTGGTATTATGTTTGGCCAAAGTGACCGGATTGCCTGGAGCGGTATAACCAATGCCGGTGACGACAACTTCATCATCCTTTTCTGGGATTGAAGTGGTAGGAGGAGTTGGCGGATTAACTGTGGAGTTCAGAGGATTAACAGTTGGACTTGCAGGGGTGGCATGCAGACTAGAGGTGCCCTCATGAGGGGACGGGTCAGCTTCTGGCGGATCAGCATTTACAATTGGTTCTGGCGGAACAAAGTTGTCCATGGGATTATCAAGGTTCTCACGGGCATCTGCAGGAATCTCTGCCGGTTCAACCTCGCGAGAAGGGGTACTGGTCTTAGCCTTCTTGCTTAGACGAGCTTTGCCGCTAATAACAAAACAAAGATTAGCAGGGACAATATAAGGATAAGGGAAAAATGAAAGGCTGTATGCTTACCCAGGGACGGTTTTCAATGGAGGCAGTTGAGTGGTGGAGGAACCGCCCGACGAGTTTGAAGAAACCTGATAGTTTGAGTCAGATGGGTTGAGAGGGCATCGGAAAAAACCCTTCAAAGGATAACGTTTTTCAGGATAACAAGCAACCTCGGGGCGACGTTCCGGGTTGGTGTCAGAGGTAAACCGGAAGAAGTGACCTGTTGGCCACTGTGCCAAGTTGTGCGACGACCTTCGGTTTGCTGTGTCTTCAAAGAAAGTTTTCGATTCACATAAGCAAGAGGATGAGAGCATTTCACTTTCCGAACGGCACGGCGAAGCCTTTGAACCGGCACAAGTTCTGAGTCAGAAAGATAAATTACCTCAACATGATCCGCACGGCTGGCCTCTGCATCATCCTGGGAGCAATCATTGTCAATAAGATGTATGAAATAAAAACCAAGGGAGTCAAGTTCTACCTCTTCACTTGATTCATGGACATCCTCTGGCGGTTCAGAAGTCTCAGCAGCTTTCTTCTTGCCAGCTCTCTTGGTGACCTTGCTCTTAATCCGAGGAGCCTTGGCCGGTTTGTCTTGAGGTTTCTTTCTCCAGAAGGAGTTGTCGGCCTGGGAGGTTGCGCAAAGAACTATTACAATAAAGCCATAAGCACAGCAAAGTCAGGAAGATACAAGGTTTAAATGCTTACCGCTGGTAGTTTGTTGGAGGCATAATAAGGAGGCAGACCGACCTGAGTGCACACAGTGAGACTTTCATCAAGTATTTTCTTCACACTTTCAGTGACCTCATCCTCAGTCATTTCTATTTGATTAAACCATTGCGGGTCATATGTCTGGCCAGTATATTCACACATTAACCCGGGGCGGTGGCTTAAGGGCAAAATACACCATGAAAGCCAACAGCGGACAAGATCGATGCCAGTTAAACCGTTGGCCATAAAAGCCCGGAGTCTAACAAATTGGGATGCATAGGCTTGACGTTCTTTTGCTGTTAGTCGTGGAGGTAAAGGGTGGTTACTGCTAACCGGTATGGCCGGTAACCCGGCAGAGGATTTTCGTCAGTCGGAGCAGTGTTTTGACAATAGAACCACGTTTGGTTCCAGTCCTTTGGGTGGCTATGAAGTTTGGCATGAGGAAATTCAACTTATTTCCTCTTCTCAATTGAAACACCGCCAAGTTCAATGTCGGGGCCGTCAGCGAATTCGGTCCGGCGGTTTAAGTGAAAGAGATCCCGGAATAAATCAACAGTTGGTTCTTCCTGCAGATAAACTTCACAGAAAACCTGGAAATCACATATATTGGACACTGAGTTTGGTCCTATATCTTGAGGATGGAGTTGGAAGCTGGCAAGCACATCCCAGAAATTTTTTGATCCGGGGGGACTGAAGCCCCGGCCCAGATGTTGCAAGAACACAATCACCTCTCCCTCTTTGGGTTCAGGAAGGCATTCAGGTCCAGGAACTCGCCACTGAAGAACGTTCTGTGGAGCTAAAGCGCCTGTGGTGACAAAGTTATTGATTTGTGTCTCGGTAATCCGGGATGGGACCCAGTTACAAGCAGCAAATTGTGGTGCCATCATACAGGATCTGTAAAACAAAATGGGGCGGTTCACGATTGCTGATCCAAGTAAATTCATCAATATTACATTGGCATATAATGTTAAACCGGAAATTTAATCAAGGTGTACATACGAGAGCCAATCATTGCTATTGAGCATTATACGGCGGTTTAAGTGAGGGCTAATGGCATATGAGGAATTATCAGTTATCGCAGGTTAAACCGCCTTTCGGTGCAAGGGTGAGATCTAAAAAAAATTCTAAGTGCTGCAGAAACAAGTTTCACAAGAGGGTGATATAATTCTGGATCTACCGTCGGTCAGTAAATTTTTTTCTAGGCCCTACAATGGCGCCGAACGGAACAGAGAAATGATCTAGCTAGGAACAACAAGATGTTGCAGTATGGTAGAGTAAAACTACAGATCCAGCCGCAAAAAGAAACTATCAGGCATAATGAGATCTAGGGAGATGCTCGAAGAAAAGCAGATGAACATTGATGAACACCAAAGGAACATCGAAACCCTAAGGCAGATCTAATATGTAAGGAAAAGGAGTGTTTACTAGGGCCACGCAGAGGCGGAGGAGTATCGCAGGAGCTCTGGTACGAACAGGGTGATGCAGCGGCCTGAGATGAGGCAGAGCTTCACAGTCGACGACGGCAGCGATGCTTGAGCTCTTCGAGCCATGAGGAAGAAGACGAGGCGAAGAGGCAAAGGGGGAAAAATGAAAAGATCTTTGGCTCTATTTATGAGGGAAAAGGGATAAAATGGCAGGCGCGAAAATCAAGGGGTCCGAAGCGACAGGAAAGGATACAGTTGTCGCCTCGATCTTCGGGAATCAATTAAAGAAAAGGGAACCTTTATGCAGAAGTGACATCACTGTAACTAGCTGCAGTGACAGAAAATGACGTCACGGCGGTTTACTAAAAAGGCAATATGGCGGTTTACAAGGATGGATATCAATTACAAAAATGTTCCTAAGGATTGAAGATTGGCATGAACAAATTCAAATCAATCCGGGGCCTAATGTTGAGGATATAACTGCTAAGGGTAAACCGGCCAGGAGGGGCCGGTTCACCTCTAGCTATACTGAAGCCCAAGACAACCCGGAGGGTGGCGCTTTACGGATGAAGTGTAGTGGCCCAGTCCACGGGCGATTTAGGGCCCATGGTGGTAAACTGCCATACTTGTATAAACTTGTAATATAAGAAAGAAAGGAAGAGACCAAGGTTGGCACTTGTATAAGTCAGCCTAGGACTCTGTAGACCGGCCGGGGTCCTCCTGTGTATATAAAGGGGTGACCCGGTGGCGGTTTAGGGACAGACAACAACAACTCGAGGCTCAGGTTAGCGAATTCGCTCCCTGCGCATCGAAACCCAATCAATCCCATCACAACTAGATGTAGGCCTTTACCTTCATCGAAGGGGCCGAACTAGTATAAACTCTCGTGTCCCCTTGTCCGGTTTAACCCCTTCGAGCTGACCCGTTGCGATGGCTCCACGACTAAGTCTTTCCACGAAGACATCTGACGTGTTAATTCCACGACAAGCTTCGAGAGGAGAAAGCTTTACTAGTGTGGCTCGGGCATTTCATCGAACACCTCATGTGCATAGGAGGTGAGCTAGAGCACCACAAACACCTCCCCTCGCCGGCCCAGGAAAATAGAGCACTGGAGTGCTCTGCTCGCGGGCGAGGGTATATATAGGCAGCACTATTGGTCCCGGTTCGTGGCATGAACCGGGACTAAAGGGAAGCCTTTGGTCCCGGTTCAAGCCACCAACCGAGACCAATGGTGGTGGGCCAGGAGCCAGGCCCATTGGTCCCGGTTCGTCCCACCAACCGGGACCAAAAGGTCCAGACGAACCGGGACCAATGGCCCACGTGGCCCGGCCGGCCCCCTAGGCTCACGAACCGGGACCAATGCCCCCATTGGTCCCGGTTCTAGACTGAACCGGGACTAATGGGCTGCCCCGGCCTGAACCGTTGCCCCCTTTTCTACTAGTGATACAACGACTCACAAATCAAATTATCAGTTTCAGCCTGGATTAGAAATAAAAGGTCAGCATATATATCTAACAAGCATACTATAGCAGACAACCATCACTCAGTTAGGCCAAGATCACCAACTTAGGAATTAATAACAGCCTTCCTGCTAAGAAAAAAAGGAATTAATAACAGCCTAACATGCAGAGTGTTTATTTTGTGCCATACCAAGTTACCAAGTTTCATACCCATTCTTTGTTCATGCAATTCTGAATCTAGTGGGCACTTCCCCTCTACAAGCACCGGCATAGTCTTCAGCGAGGTGGGGTGCAACTTCGGGCGTTCTTCTAGTGTTGGGCCTAGGAACTCAAAAGATCATTTTATTTTTCTAGAATTCTAAATTGTATATAAACACAGAGTTCTGTTTTGTTGATCGCTCGTCCAGCTGTACAGGGAGTTTAACTGAATTAGATATATACACAAGCGATTCAGTTTTATCTGTAATGCGATAAACACATTGTAAAACTACATGCAGGTACACAATAAAATGAACAAATTGGTCACTGATGTGCAGCCATCAGCAACAAATTCAAGGTAAATTTGTGATATCTTTAATAGTCAGGGTAAATGGAACCACGAAATGAAGGTACATTGAGAACAGAGTACATGGACATGTAAATCACACTTGTTATATTTGTGCTCCATTGAAACACATGGACAGTTATCAAGTACAATCGAAAGCATTGAAGACGTGTTAATTCAGTAAAGCCTGTAGAAAGCGATATGTCACATTTTAACTCATGTGAAGGTGAAAAAACGGACGCAATGGGATAGTGGTTAAACTCTACTGCCTTGACAACATCCAAAGGCACTCTGCCTGAGTGGCCCGTCTTTATTCAAGGGCTCTATTTGTCTAGCCCATATCACACTGAGTAGAAGAAATTCTCAAAAAGGAAAAACAGAGAGTATAAGAACTAAGGAAACTGAAACACTTTCAATGCAAGGATAGATGAACATGTTGTGTGAATTTACAGCAATGGACATGGGGCATCTGCAGTATGTGGGGCATGTGTCCTTGTCCTGCCATTTAGGTACCATATATTCAAAGAATCCATGTGATGGTTACTATTTTCACTGATGATTATCAGATATAAAATACCATTTGGGTGCATTTTCTTAAATAAATAAAAATCCAAGGCATCTCTGCATGCAAGCACTAACTCTTCAAAGCTACCTACATCTTGCATTTCGGATGGTTGGTGAAAGACTCAAGCTTGTACATATTGAGAGGTCGAACCGTGCACCTACACTCGTCTATAAAATAACATTGTGGAGCGTGGTGGGAGGCATGAAGGGTGTGAGTGACAAACAAAGGCGGCTTAAGCATGATCCATTCAAAATGGGAGGCATCGGGATCTGGAGTTCAAGTAAAGGAATGGAACGTCGTGGGCATCTAGATGATCATCAGCCAAGATATGTATGCCTTGGTGTCTTGGTAAAACAAGACGAAGTTTGTTTTTATCCATCAGTAACTTAGTAGGGCTAGCAGCTACCGCAGCACAGGTCATCACTCGCAATCAGCTGTAATATGCCCTTCATCCCAGTAGTGGTAGTAGCAAATGTAGAAGTTCACTCGGCTACCCTACTCAGAATTGATGCATATAACTAGGTTGTAGGAACAATAAGATGTCTTTCGGCTTCTGGATGTATTCAGTTGTTTGGATGGAACAATTATACCTGAGTTCTTGCAAATGCTATCTTGATCTAGTGTTTGTTATCTGGCTACCCATTTCTTTCAAAATGCAATTGTACTGTGTCGGTGGTCGAAGAAACCTGTCTATGTGACAAAGCCATTGAGTCATTGTGTCACATTGGGTCAATGAAAGAAAATGGCATCATTGATTATTTTCTTTCTGGTAGTAAAATTAAGACATTTTTAAATAGTGAAACATTCTATTGGTTGTGCACTTTAATTATCTCTTCTTTTGTAGTATCTTTATGTATGTTTGTTCAAACAGTCTTCACACTTTTCAGAGGATAAAGGGTTGGTGAGTGGTTTACCGCTCGAGTGTCATCATGTGGTCTTTTTCATATAGCATATCCTTGCAGCACTGAACCAAGGACCATATATGGTCAGAAGGGTAGCTGCATCATTCTTAGAAGTTTGCTGCAACTGTTCAACCAAGCCATTAGAAGACAGAGAAATCATGCCAATCTTTGATGAGTTAACCCAAGATGGTACTTGTTCACACATCTTTGTTGTATTGTTTAAAGAAATGTCATCTATTGACTTAGCTTCTTAATCTCATTAATGATCTAAATCTAAAAGCCAAGGTCAATATATACGCTCGATGTGACTAACCGTGTGGCCAAACGAGAGGCTGGGGAGAAGCTAGAAAAGCTTCTTAAAGAAGAAGAGATATAATGGGCAACCAGAGCTAAAATTCGATGGGTGGTTCAAAGGGAAAATAATACCCAGTTTTTTCATATGACTACGAATGGAAAACATAGGAAAATAAAATTATCCAACTTGAGCAGGATGAGGGTACGATTATAGGGCACGAGAACCTATAATTGTATATCTCAAATTTTTACAAAAAGCTCTTTGGGGCACCGGTGGAGAATTTTGCCTCTCTAGACGAGAATGTGGTTAACGATATATCTCATTTGGCGGCCGATGAGAATGAGGTGATAACAACTCCTTTCTCAGAAAAGGAGGCATTCGAGGCAATTGCAGAAATGAAGAATAATAAGGCACCTGGCTCGGATGGTTTCCTGCAGAATTTTATAAGATATGTTGGGTATTATTAAAGGGGACCTGATGCCTATGTTCCATGATTTGTTTAATGGCCACCTCCAATTGTTTAACTTAACTTTGGAACGATTACGTTGTTTCCAAAGAAGAAGGAGGCGGTTCGCATTGAGTAGTTCAGACCAATGTGTCTGCTTAATTTGAGCTTTACGATTTTTCTAAAGTTGGTGTGAATCTCCTCGCACATATTGTGCATAATGTGCTTCAGCCGACTCAGACGGCTTTCATGCCTGGACGGCATATTCTGTAGGGGGTAGTCGTTTTGCATGAAACCCTACATGAAATTCCCTTGAAGAAACTTGATGGAGTTGTCTTCAAAGTGGATTTCGAGAAGGCTTGTGATATTGTTAAGTGGCCATTCTTGCAGCGAAGCTTACATACAAAGGGTTTTGATGTTGCCTGGAGGAAGCAGGTCGAATCCTTTGTACAAGCAGCAGCATAGGGATCAAGGTTAATAATGGCATAGGTCATTATTTCCAGACGCAAAAGGGACTATGGCAGGGGATCTGATGTCTCCTATCCTATTTAAAGTCGTTGCTGATATGTTGGCGGTCCTCATTGGTAGAGCCAAAAAGGACGGGAAAGTAGGTGGGCTCATTCCTCATCTCGTGGATGGTGGGGTGTCCATACTAGAATATGCGGATGACACAATTATTTTCATGGAACATGATATGGCAAAAGCTAGAAATATAAAACTGATTCTATGTCTTTTTGAAGAACTGGCGGTTTGAAAATAAATTTCAATGGGAGTGAACTGTTCTGCTTTGGGCGCGCCAAAGAGGAATAGGAAAATTATAGACAGTTGTTCTGGTGTGAGTTAGGATCCCTACATTTAGTTACCTAGGAATCCCAATTCATCACCGTAAGTTAACCAACAAGGAATGGAAGTGCATAGAAGGTCGATTTGAGAAAAATCTAAGTTGTTGGAAGGCAAGCTTATGTTTTATGGGGGTCGGCTAATTCTAATATTTTTTGTGCTTACAAAGCATGCCCATGTTCCTTTTATCCTTCTTTGAAGTGCCTATGGGGGTACGAAAAAGGTTGGACATCTATCGATCGCGTTCTTTTGGCAAACTTATGAGCATAAATCAAGGTACAGACTAGCAAGTGGGATATAATTTGTATGCCGAAAGACCAAGTAGGTTTAGGTATCAAATACCTTGAAGTAAAGAATAGGTGTCTGCTAAGTAAATGGTTATATAGGCAGTCTGTAGAGGGGGATGGTGTGTGGATACACTTATTGTGTAACAATTATTTACAGTCCAAAACCTTGGCACAGGTCATGGCGCAGCCGAACGACTCTCCTTTTTTGGAAGGTCTGATGAGGACAAAGGTTGCCTTCTTCAATATGAGGAAATCCTTATTAGGGAACGGAAACACTACCAGATTCTCGAAGGTACCTGGCTAGAGAGACACTATTAGCCCTACGATTTCTAGCTCTTTATAGTATTGTACAATGTAAAGACGTATTTGTCAGTACAATACTAGGTTCGGTTCCTCTAAATATTCATTTCAGGCGGGTACTGGTGGAGGAACGGTGGGATAGATGGCTACATCTTGTGCGTATATTGCTGGAGGTTAACCTTTCTGATGCACCAGATACCCTGGACTGGAAGCTTTCGGTGTCAGAAGTTTTCTCAGTTAAATCTATGTGGTTGAATCCCTAAGTCGCTTCGTATTTGGAATATTAATGTGCCTTAAAAATTAAAGGTCTTTATGTAGTTTGTGCACAAGAGAGTGATCATGACTAAGGACAACTTGGCAAAGCGTAGATGGGAGGGTAGTAAATGATGTTGTTTTGTGATCTGGACGAATCAATCGAACATCTATTTCTCAAATGTCCACTAGCCAAGTTATTGTGGCGTATAATACATGTGTCCTCCTAATAGCATCTTCTGTTTAATTTGGACATGGTTAGACATGGTAGAGCTTAAGACCATCATATTTGACTTGGAGTATGTGCATTACTTTGGGTACATGGAACTGTTGGAATGACGCTATATTTAACACACAACATCACAAATTTTTGCAGGTCATCTTCCGGGCATCTGAATGGATCCGTATGTGATCGTTCCTCAATCATTCGGAAGTCAGGGAGCATATATGGCCTATGGATGCCATGCTGGGAGACGATAGCACGAAATAAGTATAACCGGTTTGAATGGTAGTCCAATAATAGAATATGTGTTTAGTCATCTTGACGTATTTTCACCGGTTATGGCATGCATTTTATTCCTTTCGTTTGCTATACTTGTGAACTTGTTTGAACTACGTACTTGGTTGGTACCTAGTTTAATAAAATGGATGTGTGCATTTTTGTATGCAGATGCAGGAGATAATCCTCCTTTTCGAAAAAAATGCAGATAGTTGCCCGTTTAAAAGGTGGAATATAAAACATATTTTGTTTCCTGAGTGATTGTAGTTTTATGAAGCAAACGTCACAGCCGCCGCCTCCTCCTCCACTAAAAAGCTAGGGTTTCTGCCTCCCGCCGGCGCCGCCGCAGGTTCCCCTCCTCTCCGGTGGCCCTAGGGTCATGGGGGCGCGGCGGATCTCGGCAAAGGCCGGCGAGAGGGCTTCGTTTTTTGTCGTTTTTTTCAGTTTTGGTAGGGTTTGTGTCCTTCTCAAGAAGACAAGACGGTGGTGGCTCCCTGAAGATGGAATAAAGGTCTCCTTGTCTAGCCCCGTTACGGCGGTGCGTCTAGCACCGTTGATGGGCGTGTAGAGGTGTGTCTCCGGCAAATCTATCTTTGATGGATTTGCTGGGATCTCGTCATTGTTCGTCTACGTTTGTATGTCTTCGATTGGATCTTTCTGATCTACTTTATTCTTCATCTACGACGGTTTCTGTTCTGGTGCGCTGGTCCTATGGGGCCTTAGCACGACGACTTTCCGACTGTCTACTCCAACAAGTTGTGCCCGACTCCAGCGATGGAGGGGCGATGACGGCAGCGTGCCTTCGGCTCGCTTCAGTGCTGGTAGTCGTTGCTAGGTGGTCTTCGGATCTGGATGTAATTTCTATTATTTCTGGTATTCGTTGTACAACCATGATCGAAGATGAATAGATTAGAAATTTCCTCGAAAAAAAAGAAGCACAATATGAAGTAATCGACTTCGATTACAGCTCACTTCAGGCCTGGTATTCGTTGTACAACCATGATCGAAGATGAATAGATTAGAAATTTCCTCGAAAAAAAAGAAGCACAATATGAAGTAATCGACTTCGATTACAGCTCACTTCAGGCCAAATCGAACGAGAACGCGGCAAGCAGAGGCTACCAGGGGAGGCCGTGCCCGACGAGCAGAGAGGCCGCACGTCAAGCTCGACGACTGCTGGCCACATGGCTGCTACTCGACAACAGGGCGCTTGCATGCTGAGAGGAGTGCTTGGTCACTAGTTGTTGGGGCGCCACCCGGTGGCGCCGCCTGAGACAAAGCTGGGCGGTGCTAGGTGGGAGGCGCTCCTTTCACATTGCTGGGTGTAGCTCACAATGTTATTACATGGTCAGCAAAAGGAGAACGGTGGAAATGCAACACACTCATACCATGAATCAGCCTTAGGAGTCATAGATATTAATTAATATGTCCCTATAGTTTACATGACTGGTGACATAAACGACAATGGTTGAAAAGCAACACGCGCAGCACAAAAGCAAAGGTACAATAGGAGCATTTTCATCTCTTGTTGTGAAAAGGAAGTCCTGCCTAAAGCTAGAAATGCACAAGTATAATATATTATGGACACCACTTTTGTTGCTTAGAAATCAGAACATAGAGAAAGAAAATGGGGGATAAAATCTCTTCCACCAATTCCAAGCGAAGATAAACCTGAATGGACAGGTACATATATTAAGAAAGGATATGATTTGAAGTGTAGAATCACTTCGTAAGCCAATTCCCATAAGGCTCTGATGGGAAGGAGGTCTGGAGGACGGCGCTGCAAGACGATCCCTATCCATGCCGACCGTAGTCCTAGACCTCACTATTCAATGCCCATAGAAAAATCAGGATTGTAGTAGACATGTCTTACATAAGATATATATGTGTAAATGTAAAGTTTTACTAATCAAGCATGCACTAAATGAAAGTACCTATTATACATAAAAGGGAAGTAACTGAGATAGATGCTGGGTTCTTTTCTTAGAAGGAGGTTGGTCATCAAATAGGCATAGATAATAAAATTTGGAATATCTCCAAGAACAATTAATTTTTGAAACTCACGGCAATATGTAGTGCACGTGTGTTAGGTCAGATAGATATATTGTAGAGATTTAGTAATGAAGCATCCACTGAACAAAAGAAACAATTATACATGAAAAGAAACTATGTGGGCTATGCATGTTTCAGTGTCATGTAACTTATGTTACAGAACAAAACCAAGCTAATAAACAATCCATTGTGAAATCTTCATGTGGTAAAGAACATTTGTAGAATAACATGAAATAAATATTATTGTCTGAGCACAGGCAATCATGCTGATACATTTAGTGGTTTATTTAAGCAGTAATAATCAGTCTATATTGATGTTTGATTAGTGGCTAAGAGGTATTGAGTGGAGTCGATTTATTTAACTCATGACATGAATGAATTGTGCAGCTACCTGGGGGCCTAAGCCATTGCATTGACAGAGGCAATAGGTAGAAACAGAGAAATAGTTGAATTTTAAGTAACAAATTAGAGCCGTTGAGAGCAAAGGAGACAGTCACCTTGTCAGATCCATGAGGATGAATTGAGGGAGAGGGGACAGGAGCAGCACGCGGTAGATCCACTTTCAGGCTAGCTCCCTCGTCACAGATACTTCTAGATATGCATTGTGTAATAGTCAGACCACACAACATGTAATATTAATGGCTTAATGCCATAGCTAGCAGCAGTACAGAAGTGAACACATTGGTATATAATGGATGGTATCTGTGAAAATCTAGAACAATAATTTACCTTTCACACAACAAACAAATCTCAATAGCGCCTTATTTCTTTATTTCTCAATATTTCACATTAAATGATCAAGCATCTATATGCATGTGCCAAAGCATTTACCATTGTAGGAGCTTCCCAACTTTGCCTTCTGAGTTGTACGGTCTCTTCCATGGTTTAGACTCCATACCACCTTCGACGCCCCACCGATGACCGATCCCAATCATTGAGCCGAGCCTGGAGGCCATCAAAGGGACCGCCGTCTCCCTAAAGCGATGGGTTACCCTAAGATGGTTGATAACAAGTCGATGGCACACGCTAGATGAAACCTAGCCCATCTTAAAACTTTGAACCTAGCCCTTCTTCAAACCTAGCAGAAGACCAAAGCAACAAATTTAAAAGGAGGGACTGGTTAATTTTATTTTTTTAAACTTCGCACGGAGAACTGAATATTTTTTCTTCTTTGCGAAAACGAAAACCAAAGCACATAAACGCATGATATAAAATCAAGAAAATGTGCATGTAAAACTTGTATACTGCATATTCTCTTGACATGTATAATTAGTATTTAAAATGACAATGTAAAGCAAAGAAAATTTGCAGTAAGAGAAAGAGCTAGCTAGCAAAGAATTAGATACAGACCAGGTTATAAGTTGGACAGAGAATATAAGCACATAATTAAATCACAGAAAATAGAACAAAGGATCATAAAGCAATCCTTCATGGAGAGATACCCCTTAATTTTTCTCAAATTTGGAATGAACTTCTTTACACGCAGCAACTGAGTATATTTGCATGTAATGTTGTACCAAGGATGGACAAGTGATGAACATGAACTGAATCATAAAATCCGTATAATTTGCATTGTTTGCTTTCTAGGACAAGGCAGAATCATGAGCAACTAAAATACGATCAAGTAAGTCGAAAGCACTTAATAAGAGGCCTGACATCGGACATATGGCATGGAAATATAGTAGTAAGCCAAAATGGACTTTTTTGTTGATTCCTATCTTTTACATCCTGCAAGAAAGAGCATGGAATCTCAGTGGTGTGCGGCTAACACGTAATATTTATCAGAGCATGCCACTGTTAGACAATAACCAACTGAGACATGTAGGATATAAAGAAATTTACCAGACCTCAGCATCAACAAGCAATTCATCATCCTCAGTGTAGACCATGTTTGACACCAAAGTCTAGGAAATAAATACAAAAGGCCGATGTTAAGACTGTAAACAGGGGAAAGATTAAGCAACATTAGCTTAGACAAGGAAAATCATATACTGGTATTAAGTGTGGCAAGCACTCCTGCAGTCCTTCAGGTGGCATGCTAACATCACAATACGCTGACCTGAAAAGATTTACTTATAGTTAGTCCTATAATTCAACACAGTCAGTCAGTAATGTCATCAATGGCTCATAGTTTTTGAGATCTCAGATTCTTGGCTATGCTGTGTGCATTTGTTCATATTACGTGGATGGAAAAGACATCAACCTACAATACACCTCTTCCAGATTTAATACCAACTTAATACAAGAATGAAGAGCTGGTCTGAAAGAGGATGCCAATATTATGTTTGTTGAGAATGAGGAATACATGCATACCATAACAGATTAACTTCCAAATGAAGCATGTCTCTTACTTGCATATGACAGAGCTTTTTTATTGGATATTTCACATTAATTGATTCTCCTGGAGATTTTGGGGCCAATACAACAAGCAAATGTGAACATCCACAAGGAACCAAGCACTAAAGAACATATAACAAGATAAGTTGATAGTACCTTGCTTCGAGGAATTTATGTTTGTCCTTTCTTGAGTGAGTGATGAGCACTACAACACCGTTCCTCTGATGAGACATGTCATCTTCTTGAAAAAAATCAGCATTATTTCAGAACATTGACAAAAAATTGATCTGGTGTGCCCGCAAGAACTCATCTAACAGGACACCAAAACCATTATCGCTGCTCCTTAATGCACCAGACCTTGGTTCGAAGCAGAAGAAGTTTGAGGACAAACCCATTACGAAATTATTTCACAAGAGACTGACTAACAAAAAGGAAATATAACACCATAACTTCTCTTTTTTTGACGATTGACAACATCACTTCTCTATGAGCCACATACAAACTAATCACTTTATTGCAATATGAAGATCATTCTAACCACTTAATTATTCTTTAACCTCTCCTTCTTGGAACTAACAAAACAAACTACATAAGATAGCAGAAAAAGTGCAGATGTGCTCTGTTAGACATCTTACCTTTTCTTCCTGAACTTCTATTGTTGAGATAATAGCTCTCCTCTCCTTACTGTTGTCTTCCTGATACACGAGATGAACCTACATCTAAAGAAACTGAGTTCAAGGTGAACACCATACACAACAACCATGAACAGGAAGGTAAAAAGAAGCAACAGCAATAAAAAATCCTGATATTACCTACAACCCCAACAATTTATCCTCATTTTGGATCCAGCACAAAGAGGAAAGACGAGAGGTGAGTTGTACCTGATGCACGCAGCTGACCAATGCACGCACAAACGCATCAATCACCCAAGGCTCACACGACGCGTCTGCTGCTCCTGTAGCGTGCATCCTTCTCAACATTGATCTTCTTCATGGCGTCAAAGACGAGAAGGAGAGAGGCAGCCGCTTGGCAAGCGAGCCAACGGCCGCACCCTTCACCGACCCGGCTCGACCTCATCCTCCTTCACATCCTCATCGGTGATGCCTTCCCCTTCCCGATGCCAACACCAGCACCCCTGCCGACCCGTCTCCGTACAGCAACGGTGACTCCAGCGGATCCAAGAGCTCGGACACCGGCATGAGCGGCCCGTCGGCATCGGATCTCCTCCACCTGACGTCCTTGTGGCGGCTCAGGAGCAGCAGCAGACCTCGTGCTCCTTCAGAGGAGAAGAGAGGCGGTCAAGGAGGAGGGGACGAGCAGGGATGGAGAGAGGAACGGGGACGAGAAGATAGCTGGAGAAGGAGAACTTGCCGGGGCGCGGGCCACTCGCCGGGCAGCACGGCTTCCGTTTTGGCGGCGGCAACTGAACCCTAGCCGGTCGCCTCTACCGGCGGCGGAGGAAGGAGGTGGCGTCGCGAGGATGGAGGGAAGGCGGCACCTTGCTCCAGCCGAGGAGGGGAGTAGGCGGCATGCACAAGAAGAAAGGGGATCAGGGAGCCAAGGGGAGGAGGAGACGTGCCTGCGAAGGAGAAAGGGGGGACGAGGGTGTGAGGCTCGATGCGTTGTTGACTGCCTACGTTTTGTCAAGCGTGAAACCTTGGGAAGGTGTTACCTGGGGTAAATCCCGCAACAGTAAAATTCAGACGTGGCACAGGCGAGCGACTCCTGCGGTCCTGCCCAACCCACGCGATCGACATGGCACGTGCGAGCGGACGCTCTTGATGCGCACGTTAATGTTTTGGATGGCGGGAGGAAGTGAACCTGACTAGGTGATTGATAGACAGATATACAGTGTACCTAAAATGCCCTTATAACTAATCAATATATTACTGATATGTTGTGGTATTGGCTCATCTGGGCCCTCCAACCACATAAATGACCGATCCCAATATATATTCGAAGAATCATTTCACAGCATCTGCATGCATGCAAACTTCAAGGCTACAGCGTACTACATCTTGCATGTTGGGTGGTTGGTGAAACACTCAAGCTTGTACATCTTGAGAGGTTGACCCATGCACCTACACTCGTCTATAAAAGACTACCATTGATGGGGAGACAAAGGCATGGAGGGTGAGAGTGACAAACCAAGGCAGCCTAAGGACAATTCGTTCGAAATAGGAGGCATCGGGAACTAGAGTTGTTGCAGCCAAATGCTTGCGTATACGTGCACACCCAAATGGCCACCAGCCAATATGTTAATGCCTTGTTTCATTAGTGCAGCAAGAGGATGTGTGTTATTATCCTTCGTTAACTCAAGATAATTATCCGGCACCGCTCCACGAGTAATAAGTCGCGACCAGCAGAAATCCCCATAGTGTCGGTGGCAAATTGACAAGTCCACTCGGCTCCGCTGCTCCGAGTTGATGCATCCGACGTGGCTGTAGGAAATGAGTAATATCTGTCTATCGGTTTCTTTCTTGCAACGGTTTTCTTTTGACCGGTCTTTGTTAATTAATTGGCTACCCATTTCTTTTTGAATGCCACTTTAATATGTATTGGTGACGGAGGAAACTTGTGTCCGACACAAAGTCGTTGTGGTGGCTTCTTCCTTAATCTGCTGCGGAGATTACTTTGACCCCAGGAAATAATTAGAGCATTTTTGTTTTTGCAGAGTTTCAGGCTGTATAAGCACATAGAAAGTTCGTTCAGTTTTATTGATCTCTTGTCCAGATCTCTAGGCAGGTCAACTGAATGAGAGTGCACGTGATTAAGTTTTCTCCATGTAATGCCATAAATTGTCATTGATCTGCAGCCATCACCCACATTCCTAGCAAATTTGGGAACCATAAAATGAGGTATACTTGAGAGTCTTATTGAGAGTCTTATTTCATAAGTCCCAAATGCCCACTTTAAGTCCCTATAAGTCCCTTCTGTTTGGTTTAGATGGGACTTATAGGCATTTTTTTAAGTCCCTAAACCAATAAGTCCCTGGAAACAAACACCCTCTAAGTTTAGGCGCCTAGGGAAGCGCGGAGTAAAATATTTACTCCGCTATAGGATTTAGGCTTTCGACTAAGTCCCAGTTAGAGGAGTAAAACTGGATTTTTACTCTTCTAACTGATTTTAAAGGATATAGGCTAGAGATGCTCTTACAGCTACATTTTTGCATGTTGGATGGTTGGTGAAACAACACTCACGCTTGTACATCTTGAGAGGTTGAAGCATGCACCTACACTCGTCAATAAAAAAACGACTGGGGCAAAGGCAATGGAGGGTGAGAGTGACAAATCAAGGGGGCATTGGAGCAGCTTAAGGATAATCTATTCGAAATAGGTGGCATTGGGAACTAGAGTTAAAGAAGCCAAAAAGAGGCATGTGTGCATCCAGACGATCATCAGCCAAGACGTTAATTCCGGAGTGTCTTGGTACAACAAGAGAATATACGCTATTATCATTTACTTAGGAGGAATATTTAGAACCGTGGGATGGGTCATTGGCAAGGATGTATCCATCATCCCAGCAGTGGCATGCACTATCAAAAGGACAAGTGTACTAGACTCTGCTGCTGTGCAACTCAGTCTTCTGTAGGAGCAGAGGAGGGTTCCATGGATTGAGTTAATTTTGGCTCATGTTTATTTTTTATCAGATTCAAGTATGCTGCTCCCATGTATTAAAAACAAGAGGTATAATACACAAGTTGTAGTTTGTGCAATGCCCCATTCATCCATGATATCTACTGATGCGTGCAGTTTGATGGCTTTCTCTTCGGCTGTATCTTTCAGTTCATTGATGTATCCAGTCGTTCAGAAGGAAATGGTTATTTTTGAGGTATGGCAGCATTTTATCGGCTTGATGTTATCTTTGAACCAGTTCTAGTCTTTGTTAACAAGTTACCCATTTTTTTCATGTCACAGTAGGATGTAGTATGTTGATCATTTTGTTATTGCAGTCTTGCATATATACACTCAACCTATTACCCAGGTTATTTGACCTGAAATATGATGTATTGTTCACTTCATCCAGTTTCACAACATGTGAGATTTGCAACCATACGTTGACCCCAGGAAATCAAATGGCACTTTATTTCATTAAATTTTCTGACGGCATAAACACAAAAGTTTAGTTTTCTTGTTCACTTTGTCATGTTAGTGGCCAACCTTCGTCGGCCTCCCCTGATGCATCTTGGATGCGCTGCCTTCGTGTACGTTACTAAGGACCATCGTTGGAGCAACTGCCTAGAGCAACATTGCCGAGGACCAGCTTGTCCTTTGAGCAGCTGCTCAAAGCAACATTTGCCAAGGACCAACCTGCTGGCAGAGCACTGCAATGAAGAACATAGACTGAACACATTACCATATTTCTAGCATATTACACATGGGCCAATGTGCGTGTCAATGGTGATGTGACGGATCCAAGGTGAAGATCTTAACTGCATGTTGTCATGATGGGGTCGGAGAACCAATAATCACGAACGATCACCCTAATACATAACAACACAATAATGAAGATCATTGCTCAATACAGTACCACATATAACCCTAAATCACACCGATCTTACCCCAAATTGAACTTTATGCTACCCCAAATCTAACCCCTAAACCGATACCCAAATCGAGCCCTATCAAGTCATAAATCAAACCCTAAATACCCTAATTTTCACCGTTAATCGAACCTTAACCGAACCAAAATCGGGCAGGGAAGGGCTTACCGCCATTGACAAAGTGATGCTGAAGCCTCGACCAGATCTTCCCGTCGCCTTTGCTCACCACGAGAGAGAGAGAGAGAGAGAGAGAGAGGGGGGGGGAGGGAGGGAGAGAGAGAGAGAGAGCAATGCTTGCCCTCGCTACAGTCGCTCGGTCCTTACTTGTTGGAAACAGACGATTTATTCCTCCAGAGAAAGGCACTGGGCTGCTTTGAGGAGCATGTTTTGCTGGCAGAGGTGCTCGCGCAGATAACTAAATAAGCCAAATTTTGCCCCCAAAGCCTACATGAGATGCGAGCAACCAAACAGATCTTCAAGCTTGTACATCTTGAGAGGTTGAACCATGCACCTCAACTCGTCTATCTTTACCTAATATTAAAAGACGGAAGCTTTCATAGTTCTCCATACGTCACGCTATTATATCCATATCCGTTGATTTTATGTTAATCACAGAAATTGATGGACGAGATTTAAAAGTAGATCGACCATAGCGATCGATCTAATCTGGCCGGTCTAGCGATCGCTTCGTTTTTAGGAATCCCTAGCGATGGATCTTTCCTTAGCCCGGGCTAACTCGACCCGATGGACCGGCCCAAGCCCAGCTAGCGTTCTAACTGGAATATATCAACCGACCACGTTACGCTAGATGGATTCAAAAAAAAGCATGTTCCACTCGATGGGATAAATAGACAGAAACCGAACATGCAAATAAACTGGGATGAAACCAACTCCGTCCCAAAAAAAAAAAAACCGTCCAATTTCAAAAGTGCAAGTCCGACTAATACTGGCTACAGGACTCCAGATCCTATTTAGATAGATACAATTGCTTCTATAAATATACATGTACAATCTCCTTAATCCAATATATATCAAGTCTTTGTCGATCCTTCTTAACAAGTCAGCTTTGCATGTCGCCTCGCCGGTATCGCCGCTGACAGCAAAAACAACGAGCCAAGTATGTACAAATCATATTTATGATCAGCAATGACCTCCTCATGCTTCTAATGGCAAACATAGGCGTATATGGCCCTGTGACCCTGTCCTACTATTGTAATTTTATTAGAATAAATAATTAATCATAGTCTTAAAGAGTGATTACGTGTTGATCAGCAAAGGAGTACAAGCGATATAACTCAAAACTACTGAGAACATACATTGGCAAAATAAGGCAATTCAGGACATGGATTCTATATATTCCTAAAGATATCTACATCAGCATATAGATATGAGAAACCAACAAAAACAAAAATAAGACAATTCTTGTAAATACATCGGTCAGGACATGGATGTTATATATTCCTAAAGATATCTACATCAGCATATAGATACGGGAAAGTGAACAGCCGGTTTCACAACATATAGATGATTCACAAGTGCTGATAGGATTTACTCCCTCCGTTCCAAAATAGATGACTCAACTTTATACTAAAGTTAGTACAAAGTTAAGTCACCTATTTTGGAAATGAGCTGCTATAGAGGACATCAAATAATTCTCAAATGCTCGCAGCATTATGTTGGAAACAACAAAATAATCGGGTCTAGACGATCATAAATCCCAATATCTACTTACCGGGTATTTATCAACTAAAAGTCTAAGACTGGGCTAACAGATCCCATGAAACACATTTTATTATGGATGGCCCTAAAGCACACAAAAGACATATATATCACCTTGATAAGTTCTTCCTGCATCTCAAGGAATTCCAGTTTTTTTCCTCCTCTCAGAAACTGAATCTTCAGATGGCGATACCGTACAAACTCTATCCACAACTTCATCTGATAGAGAAGACAATATTGCTACAACAGTCTCCTCAGGTTTCATTCTCAATACGATAAAAGTCCTGACAACATTAGAAAGATGAGTAAGGGTGCAAGCCAAAACAGTACTTTTGTAGCCACTGAGAAATATATCAAAATAATTTACCTTGAAAGTATGAGAATGGATGATGGCATAGCATGATTGAGTGAGAGGTCCAACCAGTCTCGTAGCTGGACATAAAATGAAGTTGTAATGAATTACATTAACACAAGAAGTTATGGTTGTTAAAAGCAATATAATCCAACTTTAACTGTGTTTATGTCTAAGTGGAGACAGAATGATGGATGTAGCTCACAACAGCATCAGGCTTCACATTACAGTTACTACAGAAGGAATATAGCTCTTGTAACAAGAATTATGAAACGAGATCATATAGAAGGGACAACTGATAAATAAATTACGATGGACTAGGATAAGTAACCATGGTACCGAATAGGGCATAGAGGTACTTACGGGTAGCAAAAACAAAGAAACAAAAGTCATCTTTTGAAGACAAAAAAAGGTTCAGCGATGAAAAAAAGGTCAAAACAAGAACAGTATATAGTATTCACAAGTGCTAATAAAATTTAGCATTTAAAGGAGCTGCTATAGAAGACATCAAATAATTCTCTTTTGAAGAAACAGTGGAAATGATAAAAAGATTATCCGCAGAATTCACCAAAAATATATCACCAATATAATTCTCAAATGGACAGATTGGGCCTTATAATTTCCGCAAAGTTCACCAAAAAGATACCACCAATATATAGATGATTGGTTGGCACATAGACACTACATTTCTTCATCGCCTTTTGTCAGTCTGCGATGCAATGATAGATGATCACTTGAGAACCCAAAAAAACAAAGTATATTAGCGCACCATTAGCATGCTAACCATGTGGATTTAGACAATTAGATATCACACGGTTCATCGATTCTGTCACTGTTCTTTACAGAATTTTCAAGAGCTCAAGACCTGTGCTAATGTGTGTATCGATTCTGATTAGTTTATACTTTTTTATTAAATAACACACTAACCATTGTTGTTGATGCTTTTATCAATCCTAATTAGTATCTCATTTTTAGTAAATAACAGATTCTTACACATTCCAAAACTCTCATGCAGGCAAGCAATTTGAGTTGCACTCTCCGTTAATGGATGGCAAGGAACGAACAAACAACAGCACCAACGCCAATCACAGCTGGATCAACTCCAACTGCAGCTGCTAGGGGTCTTGGTGCACAGGTTGAACGCGGCAGCAAGGCCACCAGATGACGAAGGCATGTTATTTCTAGCCTTGGCAACAAGTAACCAGAATAAAAGCTACATCTACGACTATGAAGAAACAGTAGACACCCAGCTGGGAACAAGTAACAAGTTTTGTCCTCTCTTATTTCAGATCATCTCTACACTCTGCATTTTATTCAGAAAAGCATACAAAGTAATGCAATCATTACATTTACTTCTGTGCTGCTAGGGACAGGTGCTCAGGTGTAGTTTAATCATGCAATAATTAATTGTACTTCCCAAAAGTTACATAACTGAACCTTCTAACCAGTTCCTTGCCCTCTGCTCTGCAAATCTATGGTTCAGTTAGTCCTAAACTTTGCATCTAAAATGTTAATGAACGAGGGCATGTTATTGCCCAGATTAACTTCGGTAATCTTTCGTGTAGATTAGTACTAAGTTCGCTGCTGTAGTGCGGTACATGGAAAGAGAAGAGAAGAGGGCGAGAGTGGGGGTGGACCTCCATGGTGTCAGCAGCAGTAGGTCGGACGACCTCCGAGCAGTGGAGCCGTCTCCTCGCAGGGCCTCCTCGTCGGCGAGATGGACCACGCCGAGGAAGCAGCGGCCTCCGACACCTCCTCTACCGGCCAGGAGAGCCGCTGCAGCCGCGCGAGGAGGCGCTATAGGCGTCGGAGAGGAGCCGCGCTGTCGACGGTGGCGCGGGTGGAGCTGAAATAAGAGGGAGCCGCGCAAGGTCCCGTTGATACGGCGGCGCGGGTGGAGGGCACGACGGTGCAGCCACCGGAAGATATATTCTTCCTGCCCTCATCCTTCGAGAACGACGAGAAGATGGCACGCGGCGGCGGCGCTGTCCACGAGAAGTGAGAGAGAATGGGGAACGGGGAGGGAGATGCAGTTCGTGCGTCTTTATTTTTAGTAACAGAGAGAGTACTTTTTTTTTGAGAAATGGAGAGAGTACGTGTTGTATGGGTGTGTCAGTCAAGTCCTTCTGCTTGGGCCAAGCCCAGGAACAGTGCAAAAAAAAACAAAATACAAATGAAATATAATTTTCCTACAAAAATGTTCATAAAAAAGATATAATTTCTTAAAAATGCTCTGGAAAAATACAAAAATTCAATTTTTAAAAAACATGTTTTTAACAAGAAAAATATAATCGATTAAAAGGCTATTCGATGCACAACTACCCTTTCATCAGATGAATGTACACAGCTGAATTAGGTCATGACAAACGCCTTTTGTGTGGCCCTCTTCGCGTCCAAATTTTGTGGTCCAAAATGTTATGCTCATTATAACTTTATTTCTAACGTTAGCCAAAATTGGATATAAGAAGTTTTGCATAACGCCACATACAGTATGTTTAAATTTTTCGCCCGTTGCAACGCACGGGCATTTGTACTAGTACAATACTATCATTGGTGTGGGAGGCAAAGACATGAAGGGTGAGAGTGACAAAGCCAAAATGAAGACTTGTGCATGTGCATCCAGATGACCATCAGCCAAGATGTTAATGCCACTGTCTCTTGGTACAGCAAGAGAATGCGTGTTATTACCCTTCAATAACTCTGTAGGACTATCCAGCAATTGTTGGTAGCATTGTGGTACCTGTTTTTTATTTTGAACGGTCAAGGGGGGGGGGAGGGGGATCCCCACCTGAATATATTGCTCAAAAAGTTGCCAAAGCCAAGAGTCACCCCTTAAGTTTTCGCTGATCCAGTTTATAAGGAAAACCGGATCGAAAACCTAAACAACTTGACCCCGTTTATGGGGGAAACCGGGCCGAATACCGTACAGGTAACCAAGGTTACAGAAGATGAGAAAAAATTGCCACCTAGGAGAAGGCATGACCTAGCTAGCAGGCAGAAAGATCAACACCACGAGAGACACAAGTAGGTGTGGGGTGCTGTCGAGGGATCACAATACCATACCTCTGCAAACAACCTAGCGCACAGCATCGGCATGCGTACCGAGCCCCACAGTACAACAGAGGATCAACCATAATCAACGAGTGCCAAACTAACACGAACCTTGATTGGGAGATCCGTCGCGGGTGGTCGAAACGATTAGCAGGTCGGGGAGGCATCATTGCATCGTCATTGAGCAAAGCTGAACCAAGAGAACACAAAGAGCCCGAAGCTCGCCACAGCACAACGGCAAACATGGGAGGGTCTTGAGCATGCACAGCAACAGAACGGAGACCACGCGAAGGACAGCCAAAGAGAAACACATGAAGAAGAACCACCACCGTCAGCCCCAAGCTAGCCGCACCACCACCACCAAACACACCACCCTCAACCACGCGCAACAGCAGGAGCCGTCGTTTGGACCTCCAAAGATGACGCCTCCAAGGAGGTAGTGTTGTCGAAGACACACTACCATCATCCGATCTGGCGAGCCCGATCTTAGGTTTTCACCCGGAGACCACAAAGCAAAGAACCGTAGGTGCTGGAGCTCCACAGCGGCACCTCTTGCGAGGGGAACGACGTCCATAGACATCGCTGCCGCCGACATCGACATAGTCGATGCAAGGTTCTCACCCGGAGTTTGAGCACATCCCTACATCAAGATGGCCTGAACCACGCCGGAGTCAATGCAAGATGCTGAAGAGGCGCAATGAACTGCCGTCGCCAACCGCACCTCGCAGAGACGAACGGCAGCCAAACTTCAGCACCACCACCATGCAACCACCACTGATCCCTCCGACCGGAGACAAGCAGGACGGACAGCGCACCTCGACGACGTCTTCAAGAAGAGCGCGGCACCCGAGGGCGTCACCGTCGCCGGCCCCGGCCAACAGCTTGAGGCGGAGCTTTCGCTTGGCGCTGCCACACATCCCGCCAGAGTCCGAGCCTGATCGGACCACCAAGCAGCCTCACGCCACACGAACCCCTCGCCGCCTGCACCCGCAGACAAGCCAAAAGCCAACCCCAGATCCGCCCGAGCCCTGCCAGATCCGACAGCCACCCGAGCCGACCAGCAATCTTCCACCTTCGGGCAGCCATAAGAGGCGACTGCACTCCACCCAAGCACCACGCAGGCGAGCGCCCACGAGCAGGGGGAGGAGGGCCGCCACCCCTCCTCAAACAGGCGGCCGGATCGGGTGCGAGATTCGCGCAGAGGGCCGCCGATACACGTGGGGAGCCGCCGCGGCTGCACCAAGGGAAGACGCCGGAGACGCCACCCACCGGAGGAGGCCGGGGCCCCCGGGCCGCCGCAGTCGCCGGACCGCCGAGCAAGAGGAAGGTGCACCCGCCCACCACCAGAGAAAAGTGCCGATGCGCAGGGAACGCCCCGTCGCTGCCGTCTGCGGCGCGGGCTTATCCCGGCCGCATCTTCCGGCGGCGGCGAGGGGGGAGGAGAGGTGAGGGGCGGCGCCAGGCGGCCGGCGGCTAGGGTTCCCCCGAGCCGCCTGGAGGCGACGCGGGGGTCAGGATGGCAAACCTCCTTTGTGGTACCTATTTAGTGCCGTTTTCTTTTTGACCAGCTTGTTTGATGATTTCCTCATCATATTGTATCGGTTTGGCCGTTTAGGCATCTTACATCTTACATTCTTAAGAAGTTGCTCCTCACTTTTATCAATTTTCTCAACATGCTCACTGTCCACGTCATCATCATGCCATGTCAGCGTTCAATTTGCAAAGGAAAACCAATCGATCTATCTCGCCTACGGCCGGCCGTGTTAATCCAATCAATTTTTCCCTACCCCTCACAGCCATCCCCCATCCCCAACTAATCCACTCCTCCCGCACGGCCACCGGCCCCGAAGCGTTTTACTCTCTTCCACCCCTTGGTCTTTCATTTCTTTCTCCACCTTTCACCCATGGTTCCTTTTATCTCCCCAAATCAATAAATCTCCACCGGGGTCCTTATGATTCTTCTCTTCTTCCGTCTATTTATGCATCTCTCCATTTTGTGTTGTCGTCGACCTAGAGCCCTGGCCGTCGGCGCGGACTATGCTGGCCCAAGCCCTCCGCCTTGCTGCTGAGCTGACTTCTTATTGAACCACGCATGACATCCCCGACGTCCTCTTATCTTTTCCTATATAACGGAATTTATTTTGAGTTAACTTGGTTGGACGTTCTGATTCCAAATTAGGATATCTGGGAAGGAGAGCGCCGGCCGCAGGGTGTAGTTTGCGGCGCTGATGGAGGCCGCGTCGAGCATGCGCAAGTGTACTTGATCCCATTCAGGAAGATGAGTTCACTCCAGTCGTTCTTTGTCCAGATCTCCGCGTCTGCGCTGTTCCACTGGAGGCCTGGACATCGGGTGCATGTGCTTTGCAGTTCCTAATGCATGCATATAACTGTATAGATATGCATGTTCCTGTTTTTATCCTTTTAGTAACCTCTTCTTGACACTCACGATTGGTTGGTGGCATGACGTTATGTACAAATGCACAAATTCTAAAATGTATGCATGAATTGCTGCTAGATGTGTGCATATTTTGTGCGTTTCCTTTGAAAGTTGTGTGAAAAAATTGCATTCCTGTTAGTTTTTTGTCAGGCCTCAATTACACCTTCACGTTTCCAGGCATTTGTGTCGGGCTTGACTACTTGTTTTTCAGTAAAACACATGCCCACATTTTTCAGGAACTGTGCCATTCTATAAGCCGGGTTATTCTTTTTCGAAAATGTACCAAGGTAAACAGTGCAAGCTAATTTCTGTTTGGATGCATCAACACAATATGGGTCGCAAAATTATTATTATTATTGAAAAGGAGCCAAAAGATTGCCTCATCCATTAATTAAGTAGCATGGAGTCTCTTTATTTCTTGATACAGTGCCACTCCTAATAGACTATAAAATTACATTATCTTCAATTATTATGAGACAAGTCTCATCAGACTACATGATGCATTCCAATTTCCGAAATAAAAGATGCATTTAATTCACAGTGGAGATACTCAACAACAGACTAATATGTCTGATTTCATATAATTGCATTATCGATTCAAAACAAACCTCTATTGTATTCCTTTTCATGGTTTACTATGTTTCACTCCATGGCGCTCCTCATATGCAATGATATAAGTCCCGCAGCAACACGCGGGGTATCGTCTAGTTATCTATAAAGTTGCATGGAAGCCTATTTTCGAGAAACTGTACAGCGCTGCATGAGTAATTAGTCCCAACCAGCAGAGGTCCCAGTAGTAGCAATAGCAAATGGGCATGCTGACTCGGCTCCACTGCTCCGAGTTGACGCATCCGATCGATTGACGAGGCTGTAGGAATCTTTCGGTTTCTCGATGTATCTAGCTGTTTGGATGAAAATGGTTATTCCTAAGTTCTTGCGACTGTTATATTTGATGCAACTGTACTATGTTGGGTGGTGGAGGAAACTTGTGGCCGAGACAAAGCCGTTTAGTCATTATGCCATATTGGTGCAGAACTGAAAGATAATGGCATTGTTGATTATTTCGTTCTAATGGTGAAACTTTCAATTGTTTGCTGTGGTATCTTTATGTCTGTTTGTTCAAACGGTATTCTCTCTTTTCAGAGGCTAGCGGCTGGTCTGAATCATTGTTCCTTTGTGGTGGCAGCGACACATCTAGTTGGCATTGTGGCTTTGCTCGGCGTGAGCAACAAGCAACCTCCCTCTAGGCGCTTTTTTTTATTTTTATTTTTGCTGCTGCTGCTACTAGTGTGGGGGCGGCACCAGCATTGGTCATCGGTGTACAGATGAACACCCAAAATTTTCTGGATAAAAAAACGTTTTCTTTTTAGAAAAGAAAGGATAAAAAAAACGTACACTCCACCAGGCCTATTGTGGCCAGCACGCCTAGCGCATCAGCAGCCGGCGAAGAACCCACTAGCCCAGGAGCAGGAACCAGGCACTTCTGCCCATTGCCCATGCTCGAGAGAAACCACCCACACGCAGTACAACCTCAAAAGCTAGTCTAATCTAGCCGGACGATTGTCTCAAAAAACAAAAACACAGTCGGACGAGGCAGCGCTCTGTGGCACTCGTGCCGAGTAGGGCAGCAAGCGAGGCACCGGTAATTTTCTAGCCAACAAGTTTCCGATGCTGCGGATAACATGGGTAAGCCTAAGGTGAATTCCCTTTCAATCTGAAATAGAAATCTCCAGCTCAATGTGTAGCTTCTGTTTGGTTTTAGAGAGATATAGTTCCTAGGCAGAAGTGGCTCATATGTGGAGTGAATCTGATTGCACCTTTGCTTTGGTGTCCACTTCTGTTAGGGTGGGAAAAAAATTAACACCGAAAGTTATATTTCTGGATCCACCACTGGGAATAATGTGTGAGTGGTTGAAGAGTGGCTTGACACCATCCACGGGCCTACCTAAGTGGCTCATTTTCCTCCAAGGACTCTTATTTGTCTAGCTCCAATATCATTGGGTGTAAATGAACTATGGAACTCAAGCTCTTCAATACGAACATGCCGTACCTATCGACAACAATTGAGATAGGACATCTGCACTAAGTGCGGCAAGCATTCTTGCCCTGCCATATAAGTTCCATACTTCCATATATTCAAAGAATCCATGTAGAACATTTGCATGCAGGCCCACTAGCTCCAAAGCTATGGACTACCATCTTGCATTCAGGATGGTTGATGAGACACTCTACATCTTGAGAGATTGAATCGTGCACCTACACTCGTCTATAAAATACCATTGGTGGGGGTAGGTATGGACTATAGAAATGAAGCGTTAGAGCCACAAACCAAGTGGGCATCAGAGTGGCTTAAGTATAATCTGTTCGAAATAGAAGGCATCGGGAACTAGAGTCCGAGAAGCGAAATGTAGGCGTGTGTGCATTCAGACCGTCATCAACCAAGATGTTAATTCGGCAGTGTCTTTGGCATAGCAAGACGATGCATGCTATTATCCTTCTGTTCAATACCGCGGCATGGGTCGTCAGCTGGGTTGTGTCCTTCAGCTCTGCAGTGGCATGCAGTAGCAAATGGACATGTCTACTGAGGATCTGCTTGCTGCTGTCGTAGGAGCAGGGGAGGATTCCATGTATTGAATTAACTTTGATAAAATTCAATTATGTTATGCTGCTACCATGTATCCACAAACGACAGGTGTACATATTTGCAGTAACAGTAGGATGCTGTATCCTGATCATTTTCTTTAGGATATTTGACCTAGTGATGTATTGTTCATTTCATCCAGCGCATAACATGTGAGGTTTATAACCATACGTTGCCCCAGGAAATAAAAAGGACTGTATATCTGTACAGTTTCTGACTGTATAAATATGAAAGTTCATTTTCCTTGATCTCTTGTCCAGCTCTCCATATAGTTTAACTTTACCATGCAAAAAAAAGAGCTTAACTTTTCGATAAAATTCAGAGAGTCTAATTGAATGAGAATATACGCATGATTCATGTGCAACCATGACGCACAATCTTACCAAATTTGTGGTATCTGTAATAGCGAGGGCCAGATGGAACTACAAAATGAAGCACGACCTACCCAAAACAAAGTATATAGAGACTCCCATCTTTACCTAATATTAAAGGGCATGCTACGTGTCCGCCGGCTGATCTTTTAAAAAGATCAGCCGGGTCGCGAGCCATCGGATTTACCGCGTCATATGGCTGAACATGCCTTCATTCTGCAACACAGGTCTTGTTGCGAAATTATTTCTGCAACACGGGTTTTGTTGCGGAATTATTTTTGCAACGCATGTCTTATTGCGGACTTATTTCTGCAACACAGATCTTGTTGCGGTTTTTTTTGCAACAACAATTTTTTTGTATTTTTTTGCAACTGAGGTTTTGTTGTAAAAATTTTTTTACAACTGAGTTCTTGTTGCGGAAAAAATTCACAAGAGAGGTTTTGTTGTAAATGTTGACCCATTGTAGAGTATTGCAACACTGCATATGTTTCGGAAGCATAGCTCCTGTTGCAAAAACGAGTTTACTGAACAATGGTATGCGGGATGCGTGTCACGCAGGGAAGGTGATGGACGCGGACCAGTTATCCGCCGGTTGATGGTAAGTATTTCCCTAATATTAAAGGGAGGAGGTTTTCATAGTTCTCCATAAGTCACCTCTTAGCTTCGGCCGACGGATCGTACGCGGGCGTCCGCTGCCTCGTCCGTGTGACGCGTGTCATGCGGGGTTCACTTAGCATCATCTCTTATTACGGTCTTGCAACTGAGCCTTTGTTGCAGTTTTTTCCACCGCAACAACTCGTATGTTGCAGGATCTGCATCTGGATCCCTCAAGCGCAATTGCCTCCCGTGTTCCTCCCAAGCTCCCGTTCTTCCTTTCATTTGTGCAACATCATTTATCTTGCAAAAGTCGTTCCGCAACATCACCTATGTTGCAAAAAAAAAGTGAAGACGAAAAAAATCTACAACATAATCTCTGTTAAATATTTCTGCAACATAAGCTCTGTTGCAAAGAGGGTTCCGCAACACCGACTTTGTTGCAATACTGAGGACGGGCTAGGCCGTTGGTTGGACTAGATCTAACGGACGCAGAGGTGGTTGATCTTTTCAAATTATCTGCCGGCGGATGCGTAGCATCCATTGATTTTATTTAGATTGATGGCTGAGATTTAATAAATAAGTAATAGAGATTAAAGGAGAGAGATCTAAGAGTTTGAGAGACATACGTGGGAGAGATGCGTGAGAGATTGAGAAAAAAGATACGTGAGAGAGATTGAGGCGTGAGAGAGATTGAATTGAACCCTAGCTTAAAAACAAAAGATTGAATTGAACCCAAAAAACTACGGAGGCGTGCATGAGATTGTCTAGGCAGCCCTGGCGTGGCCGTGTAACAGCCATGGCCTTCTGCGACAGGAGGTTCCGCGGCGACGCTGCTTTGGGCTTCGGCGAACGGAGGCGGGCGAGGTAGAAGGTCTTCGAGGCGGCGTCTTCTGCCAACGGCGCTGGGTAGCCTGCCACGGTGGTGGCATCTGCTGCCGGCGGCGCTGGGTAGCCTGCCATGACAGCAGCTTCTGCTTCCGACGGTGGCAAAACTGGTGCGTTCGTGGCGGAGGATGGGACGCCAACCCCCCCCCCCCCCTCTCTCGTGGCTGGGGGACTAGGGAGATCAGGATGAAGCGGGGCTCTCTGATGCGGCTGCGCCTTGGGCCAAAAAAGCCAGCACGCTCTCTCTCTCTCTCTCTCTCTCTCTCTTGGTCTCTCTCTTCCTTGTGTTTTTCTCCTTTTCTCTTTCTGAAAAAAGCCAAAGATTTAGAGAAGGAAAAAATGGGCTAGGAAAAGTGTTTGGGCATGGGGTTATTTTCCCTGGATTAAAAAAAAGAGGTTGATCCATAAAATATAAATGGTCATGATTGAAATTTTAAATTCAAATAGGTTTGAACTACGACTAGGTTTTAGAAGCATCTTAAAATAATGATATTTTTGCTGAAACTTGGGAAAAAGATAGAAGAAATATCCGCAAAGTTTGAGAGATAGGGGTACGTGAGGAAAGAGAGAGAAGCGTGAGAGATTGAGGGTAAAAAAGATATGTGTGTGTGAGAGAGATATATACGTACATGAGTGATTTTAAACCAAAAAACAGTATGCAGACTCCATATCCATGCTCGGTCCATCATAACCAAAAAACAAAAAAAGCAAACATCCATGCTCGGTGTGCCTGCACAACCACCTTATCATATTGCAGGTCATGCGGGGTCAATGGGCCCTATCATGGAGCCGACGGAAAGCAAGGCGCCCTAAGTCAAGAAGGGCCCTATCAACAGAGATCATATGGTCGACAGAGATAGAGAAGAGGGTGGGGAAGCGGGCCGCAAAGGGAGAGTCGCCGGCCCAGCGATCAAACCAGAAGAGCGTCGAGAGGCCGGACCCCACCGAGATAGAGGTACCAATGCGGAGCACCGGTAGAAGCTGGACGAGGGACTGCCAGAACTGAGATCCTCCTGATTTCTGGCAGAAGGCAAGGGGTTGACCACACAGGTACTTATTCCGGATAATGTCCAGCCAGAGGCCACCATGACCCTGCGTGATACGCCACAGCCACCGGGATAGAAGGGCAATATTCATCCGTTTAGAGCACATGATGCCCAATCCACCCTGCTCCCTGGGCTTGCAGATGTCAGGCCAGCTGACCATGTGATACTTATGCTTGCCATGCTCGCCAGCCCAGTAGAATCGGGACTGGATTTTGGCGATCTCCTTATGGAGAGATTCATGGAGGCTGTAGAAACTCATAAGAAACAAGAGGAGGCTGGAGAGGGATGAGTTGATAAGGATAGTCCGGGCCGCCTTGGAAAGCCACCTGCCCTGCCAGGGCTCGCATCTGGACTGGAGCTTGGTCACGTAGGGCCGTAGGTCTGCGATGGAGAGGCGCGAGTCACTAATGGGCGTCCCAAGGTAGGTAGTGGGGAAAGAGCCCAGGCGGCAATTAAGTCTGTTGGCAATGGCCACAGACTCAGAGGGGGAATATCCCATCACCATAACATCGCTCTTGTCGAAGTTGATCTTGAGGCCCGACATCTGTTGGAGGCAAAGAAGGAGGAACTTGAGGTTGGTGATGTCCATCTCCGAGCCTTCGACCATGATGATCGTGTCGTCAGCATACTGGAGGATGGAGATTCCCGAGCCCCCAGAGAGGTGGGGGGTAATCCCTCGGATGTGGCCCGCGGCTTTTGCCTTATCGAGAATGGAGGCCAGAGCATCCACGACCATATTGAAGAGGAACGGGGAGAAGGGGTCGCCTTGGCGTACCCCACACAGGGTAGGGAAGAAGGGACCGATCTCGCCATTGATGTTGACCGCCGTGCGACCGCAAGAGACCATTTGCATGACTCTCGTGATCCACCGGTCGTCAAAGCCCTTCCGAAGAAGGACTTCCCTAAGGAAGGGCCAGCTAACCGTATCATAGGCTTTGTGAAAATCGATCTTCAGAAAGACCGCCTTCAGGCGCTTGACCCGGACCTCATGAAGAACCTCATGAAGCACCAGGACACCATCCAGGATGTACCGACCCTTAATGAAGGCTGATTGGTTAGGGTGGGTAATCCGATCTGCAAGCAGGGTCACCCTATTGGCGTACCCCTTGGCCAGGATCCGGAAGATCACGTTAATGACCGTAATCGGGCGGAACTGGCGGATGTCAGTCGCCCCAGGGACCTTGGGGATGAGGGAGATGGTCCCGAAGTTGAGGCGGCCTAGGTCAATAGATCCCACGAAGAATTCATCAAAGATGGCCATGACCTCTGGTTTAATCACGTTCCAGAAGGTCTGGAAGAAAATGACCGAAAGACCGTCCGGGCCCGGAGCAGAGGAGGAGTTCATACCCGTGATGGCCTCCCAGACCTCCTGCTCAGAGAAGGGAGCCGTTAGGGACGTGTTCTCTGCGTCAGAGACTAGTTGGGCGTCGGCCCAACAATCAGGGGCGAGAGAGATGCCGCTCCGAGGAGCGGGAGAGAAGAAGGAACGATAGAAACTGTCGACATGGGAGCGGATGTCCCGGGGGTCCTGGAGGAGGGTTACCCCATCCCATAGGTAGGGAATGGTGTTGCGTCTACGGTGCCCGTTGGCAATCGCCTGGAAGTAAGCCGTATTCGCGTCACCCTTCAGGACCCAACGCTGAGCGCCCCGAAGGCGCCAATAGGCTTCCTCATCGGTGTAAATCACGGAGAGCTGGTCTTCGAGGTCACAGCGGGAAAGCCACTCGTCCGGGGAGAGACCCACCGCGTCAGCCCGAAAGTCGAGAGCCTGTATCGCGGTGAGCAACGCCTTCTTACGCTCCCTGGCGTCACGGCCCAGGTTGGCCCCCAGCCCTTCATAAATTGCCGGCCACGCTTCACACAAAAGTGCCACGTGTCAATAGCAGAAGGGGGGCGAGGGTGGGGGTGGGCCCAAGCCTCGATCCACCGAGCACAGATGGCGTCGGTAAAACCTGCCTGGGAAAGCCATAAGGTCTCAAAACGGAACCGAGGGGGGGATCGGCGGACGCTCGTCCGCAGAGGAGAGGAGCAAGGGGACATGGTCCGAACCAATCCGGGTGATGGCGCCGAGAGAGGCTAGGGGGCACCGGAGGTCCCATTCCGGGGAAACTAGGACCCTGTCCAAGACGGACAGGGTCGGGGAGGCTTGTCGGTTGGTCCAAGTAAATCGGGCCCCAACCCGATCAATCTCCCGGAGGGCGAGGTCGGCAATGAAGTCGTTAAACATGTCCATCCGGGCAAAGCAAACATTGCCATTGTTCTTGTCCTCCGCTACGCGCAGCAGGTTGAAGTCGCCCCCGACCAGCACGGGGAGGGAGGCGGCCGAGATTTTCCGGTGGAGCTCTTCCAAGAAGGAGGCCGACCTACTATGATCGGCCGGTCCATAGACAATGATGATCTCCCACTTGAAGTTGAGCGACCTCTCGAAAAGCTCCATGCTGACAAAGAATTCGCCCCTATCCATGCTGCCCACCTCAAAGGTGGCATCCTTTACACCTAAAAGGATGCCACCCGAGTGGCCCGCGCTCCCACTAGAAGGGAGCCAGTGCCACGCAAAAAGGTGAGAGCTCAGCCGGTCAAGCTCAGGGAGCGCAAAATCGCGACGCATGGTCTCTTGCATAGCCACGATGTCGATGTGCTCATCTCGCATGTATTCCACTAACTGGCGGCGGCGGCCATCATGGCCGAAGCCGCGGATGTTCCAGAAGAGGGCCCGCATTAAGGAGCCATTGGGGGGCTGCTTGACCCCAGAACACAGGAAGCGCTAAGCGCACGAAGGGCCGCCGTGCGGGAGCGGGTGCGTCCCCGAATCTCCGGCGCGGCCACCGAGGGAGGAGGGGCCGTCGGTTGCGGCAGAGGCGGAGAGGAAGGTCCCCCAGACGTAGAGGCGGCTGGGGGAACGAGGAGGGCCGCCCGGGCCTCCGCAAGTTTCCCATCGAGAACCTCACGGGCTCTGATGGCCGCGATCTGGGCGAGAGGGGGGCCAACTTCCCCTCGGAAGATGATCGCGGAGTCAGAGGCCACTTTGGCGAGGTGACCCAGCGGAACAGACTCTAGCGCAGAGAAAGAACAAGACGAAGCAGAGGGGGGAATGGAGGGCGTACCTGGCTCCAAGTTACGGGCGGCAGCGCGGAGCTCCGCCCGCTCGGGGATGGGCAGCGCCGGGCTGCCCTCAGGGTGGGCAGCATCCAGCCGAGCACTCCGGCGGGAGGCCACCACCGGGGAGGAGGTCGACCAACTGCGACGGGAGTAAGCGGTAGACCGGGAAGGGGGGCTGAGCTGCCAGAGACGTGATGATCTGGGCCGCCCCCGCCCCAGGAGATGAGGGAGGGGATGGCAGCAGTCCCGGCCCAGCACAGCCGAGGAAGATCTGGGCCGGGGGTGATGGTGCGGCCGGAGGGGGAGGAGGCGCACGGGGGGCCGGAGAGCAGGCCTCCGAGGCAACCCGTGGAGATGACGGGGCCGAAGGAGCGTCAGGCTGCGGGGAGGAGACGGCGACGGGGGAAGGAGAAGCCAGAGTGGGGGGGAACAACCACAGGAGGCGTCCCCCCAACCGCGGGCACCGCCGAAGAGTCGGAGAGCGGGCCGCAGAGCAGGCCCACCGGGGCCAGCACAGGTGGCGGGGACAAGGTGGGGGAGCGCGGGGAGGAGGCCGGGCAGACCACCAGGCCCACACTGGAGATGTTGCTCCCCTCGGATGGCGACGCGTCAGAGATCAGCGGGCCATCCACCGGGGGGCGAGAGGCAGCCTGGCGGCCCTTGCCCCCCGCTGTCGGAGGGGGGGCGAGGGGGAGGGGGAGCGGGAGTCCTCGGACGCCCCCTCCTCATCCGAGCGGTGAGAACGAGAGCGGTGGAGGCCGTGGTAGTCTCCGCCGGCCCCCGGGTTGTCACCAGGGGGGCCGACGTCGAGGAAGCGGGGACGCCCAACGTGGTAGGGAGGCTCGGGGGCGATCCTGAGGTCGAAGCCCTGGTCGTTGAAGAAGACCCGGACCGAAGTGCGCAGCTTGGAGGAGTCGAGGCACTTGACCTTGACCCGCACCTCCTCCTCCTTGCGCAATGAGAGCTCGTCGACCACCACCACCTTGCCCAAGAGGCGAGACATCTGGCGGATGACAAGCTCGGACCGCGCAATATCGGGGAGACCGGAGATGAGGATCCAGGCGGTGTCGAGGACAACCACGGCCTGGGCGTCGAGCACTGGCTCGGATATCTCGACAACCAGCTGGTTGAGCGCGAGAGTGATCCGGCCACTACGTGTCGCGTAGCCGAAGCTGACGGAGTCGGGGAAGACGACGAAGAAGACGTGACCGGCGGTGGGGGTGACCACCCAGTCCCACTGGTGGCGGTAGAGGTGGTTGAGCTCAGCCTCGATCATCTCTGGGGACACCACCCCATCAACGACCGTGACAATCGCTTGAAGGGAGGGCGACGGCGGAGGGGCGTCCGGGACCTCGAGGTGGAAGAAACCCAACCCCTCGATCCCATGCCCATACATCATGAGCTCCGAAACCACCGGTCTATCCGGGCACAGAATGGCGGGGTGGTCGGGATCCTTGCAGAGGTAGCAGCACTGGGGGTTGACGCAAGCAACCTGAGAATGCCCTCTCACCCCACAGTTGAAGCATGGGGGACGAGGGAGACCGGAGACGGGGCCCGGAACGGAGGAGGCTCCCGGACCCGCGGGAGGTGGCACGGTCGTAGTGAGGTGGACACCCCGGCACTTCTTCTTCTTGGCAGGCCCAGGACGGCCGCGGGTGGTGCCACCACCATGAGCCGGAGCCGGGGCCGCAACCCCAATGGCGGCCGCGTGCGGAGGGACATAGCGGCGAGTGTCCGGGGTGGGGAGGATTCCGTCCCGCGGGAGAGGCGAGCCGACCCGGGCCGGACGGGAGGGGACGGGGAGCGTCCCCGACGATAGAACGACGACGGGGAGCGCCGGTGGGCGCGCCAGTCCCCCGACGACGCACGCGGCGACCGGGACCGCGTCCGGTCATCGCGGCGGGAAGGGGAGCGGCGGCCGTCCCGAAGCTCCCGGAGCTCGCGTCGGAGCTCCTCCTCACGCCGAAGGGAGTCGGGGGAGGGGCGGTACGAGTCGCGAAGGGGGTCCCCCGCCTTCCGCTTCGCCCGGGGAGCCGGGTCATTCCACTCCCGCGTCATGGCCAGCCGCGGCGCGGCGGGAGCCGGGAGGGACGGGGCGAGGGGAGCGGGCGGGGAAAGGGGAGCCGGCCGGCCGGATGAGGGAGGGGGAGCGGCAAGGGGCGCCGGAGGGGCGAGGCGAGGGGTGGAGGTGAGCAGGGGAGCGGGGCGGGGAAGGGGAGTGGAGGAGGCAGCGCACTGGGACGGGGGCAGGGGGAAACCACGGGGGGGGGGCAGATCGAGCCGATGCCCCCTCCGCTGGGCCTAGGGCACGGGGAAGGCCCACCCAGGTTGGGTCGGCCTGCGAGGAGAGGGAGGGGTCGACCCGCGGTGGGCCGCGCAGGGGCCACCGGGCGCGATGGGCCGGGGCTCAGCAGCCCAGATAGCCCTGCCGGGTGGCCAATGCCACGGGGGAGAGCGGGGGTCGTGGGGAAAACCCTACTGGATACGGCCAGCGGCTCCGCCGCCGGCGCCGGACCGGCGAGGGCAGCGGGAGGGGGCCGGGCGACCCGGGCCATCTGCACATGGAACCCGGAGGAGCCGAAGTGTGCTATGAACGGCCGGTACGGCGCCGGGCGTGGCGACGGAACCGGGAGGAGGGGAGGAAGGGAGGGGCACAGCAGGGGGAAGGAGGGGCCGGCGGCCGGGCCCCCACTGCCGGCCGGCGCTAGGAGGAGCGGGCGGGGCCCCGATTGGCGCGCCCGGCCACGCCCCAGGCCAGCACACGGCGGCGGCGGAAGGCCCTACCGGCCAAGGCCACACCTTGGAGGGGCGGCACCCGAGCCGGGCTCCGGGGAGCCGAGGGAGCCAACGGCGGCGCCCGCCTGCCGGAAGCAGAGCCCCTCACATGGGGGCTGAGCTAGCCAGCCGGCGGGGCAGGTCGGGCCGGCGGGAGGAGCAGGGGTGGAGGGGGCCGGGGGAGAGGGGGAGGTGGGAACGGCGCGTCCTCTGCGCAGTCCGCCCATCGGAAGGGAGCCGCCGGGGCGACCGGCGTGGAGGGCGGCGGCGGGGCCGCGCCCGGAGAGGCCGGCGGGGAGGGGCGCCGGCGGCGCGGAAGCAGAGTATAACGCCCTCGATGCGGCTATATCTCCCACGTGTCGAGGCACGACTTAGAGGCATAACCGCATTGAAAGCAATGTCGCAAGTGAGGTAATCTTCACACAATCCATGTAATAAATAAAGGGGAAAGATACATAGTTGGCTTACACTCGCCACTTCACACAAGTACATAAATAACATCCATCATACAGATTACACTCAAGGTCCGACTACGGTACCAAAATGAAAGAAGACTACCCCAAAAGCTAAACAGATCCCCGGATCACCCAACTGGGCTCCACTACTGATCATCTGGAAAAGAAACATAGTAACGGCCACGTTCCTCGTCGAACTCCCAAGTGAGCTCGGTCGCGTCATCTGCACTGACATCGTTGGTACCTGCAACTGAGGTGATAATATCTGTGAGTCACGGGGACTCAGCAATCTCACACCCGCGAGATCAAGACTATTTAAGCTTAAAGGTGGGAAAGGGGTTTATGAGGTGGAGCTGCAGCAAGCGACTAGCATGTGGTGGCTATAGCGCAAAAGAGAGCGAGAAGAGAAGGCAAAGCACGGTCGTGAAGCTAGAAGTGATCAATAAGTGATCCTGAAACAACCTACGTCAGACATAACTCCAACAACCGTGTTCACTTCCCGGACTCCGCCGAGAAGAGACCATCACGGTTACACACGCGGTTGATGTGTTTTAGTTAAGGTCAACTTCGGGTTTTCTACAACCGGACATCAACAAATTCCCATCTGCCTCATAACCGCGGGCACGGCTTTCGAAAGACAATACCCTGCAGGGGTGTCCCAACTTAGCCCATGATAAGCTCTCACGGTCAACGAAGGATATTCCTTCTACCGGGAAGACCCGATCAGTCTCGGAATCCCGGACTACAAGACATTTCAACAGCAATAAAACAAGTCCAGCAAAACCTCCCAGATGTGCCGACAAATCCCGATAGGAGCTGCACATATCTCGTTCTCAGGGCACACCGGATGAGCAAGACGTCGGGTTGGCATAGACCCTGGTTGCCCAAGGGGCGCCGGACATCGCTCGGTTTGGACCAGCAATCGAAGGAGAACTGGCCCGGGGGTTTAAAATAAAGATGACCCTTGAGTCTGCAGAACCCAAGGGAAAAAGGCTAGGTGGCGAAAGGTAAAACCAATGTTGGGCCTTGCTGGAAAAGTCTTATTCAAAGCGAACTGTCAAGGGGGTCCCATAAATCACCCAACCGTGTAAGGAACGCAAACTCCGGGAACATAACACCGGTATGACGGAAACTAGGGTGGCAAGAGCGGAACAAAACACCAGGCATAAGGCCGAGCCTTCCACCCTTTACCAAGTATATAGATGCATTAATTAAATAAGAGGTATTGTGATATCCCAACAAGTAAACATGTTCCAAACAAGGAACAACAAGATCATGTTCCAACAAGGAACAAACTTCATCATCACCTGCAACTAACAACGCTATAAGAGGGGCTGAGCAAAGCGGTAACATAGCCAAACAACGGTTTGCTAGGACATGGATGGTTAGGGGCTGACATGGCAATATAGGAGGCATGATATAGCAAGTGGTGGGTATCGCAGCATAGGCATAGCAAAAGAGCGAGCAATCTAGCAAGCAAAGATAGAAGTGATTTCGAGGGTATGGTCATCTTGCCTGCAAGGTTCTCAGAGTTGTCGAAAGCTTGGTCCTCGTAAGCGTTCTCAACAGGTTCCTCGTTCACGTACTCGTCTCCCGGCTCTACCCAAGACAAGATAACAAGCAAAGGAACCAATATCAACCACGATGCAATGCGCAAGCAACATGATGCAAAACATGGCATGATATGCGAGAGGTGATATGCAATGCATATGCATGCTCCGGAAGGACAAAGATGAACAAGGCATAATCTTGGCAAACCAAGCATGCCACTGGATAGATGAGGTGATTTCGGTTGAAATCGATATAAAGATCACCGGAATCGGATGCACGGTTTGCAAATGGCAAGCAATACAAGAATGACACGTATCTGCCATAAACAGCATGATGCTACTTAGCAAGCAACAAATAATTAAGCTACTGCACCCAAACATGGCAACAAAGCATATGACAGTACTCTACTCAAGATGCACGACAAAAGATGAACACTGAGCTACGGCTCAATCCCATCATAACAGGTCCAAACCATCATGGCAAAAGTGCAAACGATAACAAGTTCTCAGACTTAGAGAAAATAACAACAAGCAGAAACTATCATCGGGATGACATGTTCAGAGCAATGGAACAACATGCTACAGGTTCAGAACATAGCAGAATAAGACATGTCATGAATCTACATATAGCACTTGACAAAAGACTCTTACTGACCATAATCCAAAAAGGACCAGAAAATATGATTACACCCATGTCAAATAAGCAAGTTTCGTTACAGGTTTCAGACTTAGCAGAAAACTGGACATGGCAGAAAACTAATAACGACTAGGCATGTTCGTGAGCTCGATGCACTCACTACAGAGCATTTCATGATTAACTAAGCATACATACATCAAGAATACATGGCATAGTAACTAGACATGGCAAGAATAACATCATATCATGTAAGGATCAACTACACCAAGCTTGGCAAAATCGACATGGCATAGTAACAATCTGCCAGCAATATTTTGAAGCAAAAGTAGAGCTCGATTGACTCAAGCTATGGCACTCCAAAATTGCACACAATGGCATGGATGGATTAATCAAATACTCAAGTTCAAAACTCCCTTACTGATCATGCTCAAATTATGCATGGATCTCTCAGAAACAACATGAAAACATGGCATAAAAATAACAGCAGTCAGGGACTTAGTGAAATCGCTAAGTCTCTGAAATCAGCAACATCAAGTGACCTAGTTTGCATGCTTGTGCTAGTCACCACATAGATCACAAAAATACATGGCAAAATCCTCTGGATAGGTAACATTGCATATTACAAAACTCATGTAGGACTCAACTTCATAGGAGGTACACATCAATCATGGCAAAAATGACAAAAGTGCATGTTCAGATAAGATTCAGCAACTAACATCAACTAGCCCTCTTCTAACAGCATTTCGGGCATCAAGATGACTTCAAATGAATTTGATGCAATGTAATGAAATGAACTAGACTTCGAGACGAACACTTTGACATAACAAACTCATGAATCGGAGCCCTGGATGCAAAGATATCGCAAGACGAACATGGCATGATGATGATGGAAATTAGGGACTTAGCCAAATCGGGGGAGGTCAACCTGCGCGGCACGGATGCCGAGGTTCGCCGGGATCTCGGTAGGGAGGACGTCGGCGAGGTGGATCCGGGCCGAGGACCCCCGGATCCGGCGCCGGAGATGACGGGGCTCACTGGCGCGGACGGGTCGGGCGCGGACGACCGGAGGAGGGGCGGCGCGGACGGGAGCGGCGGATCCAGCCGTCGCCGGCGTCGGACGAAGGCGGCGGGCGGCGGTCGGCGGCGGAGTCGGGCAGCGGTCGCCGGAGGAGGCGCGGGCCGCGGGCGCGGGAGGCGAACGGGGCGGCGGCGGAGCGCGGGAAGGCGCGGGGGCGGCGAACGCGGGCCCGGGCGGGCCTGCCCTGGGCCCCGCGGGCCGGCGGCGGCGCCCGGTGGCTGGCGGCGGAGGCGGGCCACGTGGCGCGCGTGGGTTGGAGGAGGGCCGGGATTGGCGGCGGCGCTGACCTGCAGGGAGGCGACAAGTGGCGGCGGCGGCGGATTTCGAGGAGGGGAGAGAGAGAGGCCGGAAATGGCAGGAGGGGGGTTCTAAAAATAGCAAAAAAAATAGGGTTTGGGGGGTTTTCGGACCCTCGGATCTCGATCGGACGTTTTCGGGCGTAGGGAGAGCTAGGAAGCTCCGAACGGAGTGCGGTTTTCGCCCACGCGATCGTGATCGGACGGCGGAGGACATGGGAGTGACTTAGATGGGTTATGGGGCTGTTTTGAAGGGGTGTTGGGCTGCAAAACACACGAGGCCTTCACGGTTACCCGGTTAACCGTTGGAGTACCAAACGAACTCCGATTGACCCGAAACTTGACAGGCGGTCTACCGGTGCTATACCAAGGCCACATGTCACACCTCGGTCCATTCCGAGAATGTTTAATACCCGCTCGCGAAGAAATGTAAAAGGGGACGCCGGGAGACATAGGAGCGTCGGATTGCAAAACGGACAACGGGAAAAATGCTCGGATTCATGAGACGAACACGTATGCGAATGCGATGCACATGATGACATGATATGAAATGCATGACATGAACAAAATGCAAAACGGAGAGAACCCAACCACGGAGGGAGATATCATAGCACATAGCCGAAAATGACAAGAGTTGGATTACAAATATGGCAAGTTACATCGGGGGCGTTACACAGAGGCGGCGGAGGTGCCCGCGAAGGCGCCAGAGGAGTCGCCAGACGCCATCTCTAGCTTCGCATTTCTACCGTCTTCTGTCTTTATGTTATCTGTTCTGCTCGGAAAGCCTTTTTCGGTCCAATGAGGTCAGTTTTTGCAGTTCAGCATGCAATCAAAGCATCACAACAGTTGAACAATACAATATTTGAAGGGATGAATAATCCATTTTTAATTTCTTTGTAGAGGTATTAATGAGTCGACTAAGTAACTTCGAACTAACTACTATATTTTTAAAATAGGTGTAGTTTCGCAATGGATGACTTGAATATGTGAGGATCTTGACCCATGCATATTGGGTTAGAGTTTGTGATATCCTCCCGTTGCAACGCACGGATATTTGTGCTAGTATATATTAACCAAAGGGCTTGCTAGTCCTTGAACCAGCTATGAGCTGAAAACAACAGCTTCAGAAGGTTACATCACAGGAAACCGCAATACACGGGCCGAACAAACATCCAAACTTCAGAATGGACAGACAACTAAACATTCAACCCGTGGCCTAGCTCGTCGCCTCCCGAGCTCGTGCGTGCGGCTCGCCAAGCTTCTCTTGAACGGCCGCATCCGACGGCGATGTACGTGCTCCAGTGGGTGCGCATGGCTTCCTGCTCCTCTCCCCTCACTGGCTCCTTCCCAAGCGCTGCCTCCCTCGCTCCGCATCGGCTCTGTCTCCGGCGAACGCGGGGCCTCAGAGAGCCATTGATGGAAACCACTCAGGACCAATCGGCTGCACCAAGAGGACTGCAATGTACTACTGTAGTAGAAAGAAAAATGATCCTGAGCCCAATCGATGAAATCCACGAGTTGACCCCCCCCCCCCCCGCCCCCGCGTCGCTCCCGCAGGGGCGACTCGTGCGGCGATAACCTAGCCCGCCGCCAGCCACCCCTCCCCCCTCTTCTCTCCCTCGCCACCACCGGAGGGGCTCGCCGGAACGCCGCGTGTCCGCCGGGGAGGGTGGTGGCGAGGATTGTCCGCCCTGTCTCGTGCAAGGGGCTTTGGAGCCGAGGCGGCGGCCTCGGGTGGTGGAGCGACGGCGACCTCAACAAGCGAGCGTAGCTAGTGCTAGCCGCCCCCCTTTGCCGCGCGGGTAGCAAGGCGGCGGCGGATGGTGGCTGTGGGGCGCGGTGGCCGCGGGGGCGCCCGTCCTGGATCTCACGCCTCCGCCTCCAACCCCTTTGGTCCCTGTCAGATCTGGTCTTCGGCTGCCCCAGGCTACCGGTGCCGCGTTTGTGCTAGGGGTGGGGAAGACGTGGGGCCCGGAGAAATCCAAGGCTGGCTCTGCCGCCCACGACGACGGCGACGCCTGAGGGCGCCGTCAAGGTTATCCCTTTCCTCCTTGCCTCGTTCCCCTGCTCGTATATCGGGGTCAAAACCCAAATCCCTTTGGATTGGGCGGCAGCGACGCTCGCGGCGCCGTCACCCTCATGGAGGTGCCGCCTTCGGTGAGTTTGGGGCGGTGGTGAGTCATCTGTTTGGTGGGCGTTTGGCGGCGACATGGTTGGAGCTGGTGGCGTCTTGGTGGTTCCCTGTTCGCCATCTGCGGTCATGGCACCGCCTCCAAGTTCACTCTAGTGGCTTCCCTCCATGTTGCTCTGTCATCGGCAGCCCCACCGTGCATTTGCTTCTCCTTGCGTGTTGGTTCCCTCCCAGTGCCATGTTGCCCTTTGTTGAGCTCGGCGACGCGTGTTGGTGGTGCTCTGGTATGGCTTCATGTGGCCATGGCATCGGGTGTACACCTTTGCTCTTGGGAGAGCGTTCTCTTCGTCCGACTGATCGGCGCCTCGTGCCAGGCGAGGGGCTAGGAGCCCCTTTCGGAGATGTAGGAGGTTGTCGCCGATTTGGCCGGAGCGCATGGAGCTGCCATCGTTACTCCCGCCTGCTAGCTGGGTCTCCTCAAGGCCTACTGGTGTCTCGGTGGGGTGGATCGCACTCGGTGGAGGGCTTCATCGTCTTCAAGCTGTTCTTGTACTTTAGATTCTGCATCTTTGCTTGTAGATGGTAGGAAGCCTATTAGCTGCTTGCACAATACTCTTGTATCCTTTTAGTTGTTTTTTGTTGTAATTGGTGATTGTTGTAATCCTGACCGGTTGATGGCTTTGTTAATTCAAAGCCAGACTCGTCCTGAGCCTTCATTCTAAAAAAAAATCAATGAAATCCACGGCCGAGGCATTTAAATCATGGACGTTTCCACTGCCGGCCAGATGAGAAGTTCCGTTGCACTAGACGGAACCACCCAACTACCTCCTCTTCCCAGACTTGCTGCTGCTGCAACGTCCTCCCCTGCTCGACGGGGAGCTCCAAGCTTCTGCCGGCGACTAGCTCCTCCGATGACGAGCACTCCCTCCCCCACCTCGTCCGCATGGCATGGCTGCCGCTCGAGCCCACGGACGGAGGCTAGAATGCTCATGGGCGGGCCGCAAGGCCGGCGGCAGAGCCGCGTCCTCGTCCGGCTGGTGGTGCGCGACCGCGATCAGCGGCAGCCAATGTGTGGTGGTCTCCAGCGCTCAAGAGGTGTTCGATGCAATGCTAAGAGAGAGAGGAGGGGCAAGTGGACATTTTTTGCCAACCCAACCTGAGGAAAAAGGTGTAACTGGTGTTTCAGCGATCTGAGCGAGCGATCGGTGCATTCAGTGAAAATTAGTTGAATAGCGGTCGTTTTTTTAACACACTACAGACGCTCATATATACACGCATATATTCACCCTTATAAACACACATGCATACCCTGTTCCTATGAGCACCTCCAGAAGACTGATATCATCTTAAGGTTTTATGAAGTCAACGTAAGGACCTCGTAGTCGACGAGAATGTCTCACACTGAACGCGTATAGGCGGAAATTCTGAAATAAATTCAGAATAAATGCTACCACTGTCCTCCTAACCATCAACCATGGATTGATTTGCAAATAGAGATGGTTTTCTTAAATAAAATTGGTAGTAAATCGTATTGGTTTTATGCATTTCACTCCGGGTGCTTTTGCAATTTCCGAAGGTGCGGGACATGCGATTATATCGGAAAAATTGGTTCCGGTCCGGCCAAACTGGCCCCAACAATTATGTTGTGGTAACAGTGCACATCATACATGCCCAATAACTACTGGTTACACTAAAAAACTTGCTTTTAAATATATTTTTCTTTGTTTGTTTTATTTCTCTTTTATTTTTATTTTGATTATTTAAATTTTGAATTCTTTTTAATCCTTCATGTTAATTCATTTTTTATTTTGATGATTTAAATTTTGAATTCTTTTTAATCCTTCATATTAATTCATTTATTTTTATTTTTATTTTTTCTTACCTGCTAAATTCATGAACACTTTATCAGAAATCATGGACATATAGTTTTAAATACATGGGCATTTGTTTGAAAGTACATGAGCATATTTGTTCTGAAATGCATGAAAACTTGCTTGGATATAAGTTTTTTTTGGTAGCCATGACCATTTCCAAATCATATGAATGAAAAGGTATTTACACAAAATAGTATTCAGATTCAACGAAGCATTTTTCACTTGTGTTGTGAACATTTTATTTAGTATACATGAAAAATGTCCTAAAAACATGAATAGCCTTTGACACAAGATGACTTTTTTGTTGATCAGCTAAAGTGGACTTTTAGCGTATCATATTTAAAAGCATACTTTCTATTAAAAAAAGAACATATGTGTTGATGTGATATTCTCTCATATAATCTATAATTTTATTCACCGATATAGAGTACAAAAGATCATTTTATTTCTCCGACATTTCAAACTATATAAATCCGAAAGTTCAGTTTTGTTGACCTCTTGTTCTTCTCTCGATGTAGTTTAACTGACTGAGAATATACACACAATTCATGTATGTTCACGATAAAAGGAACATATTGGTCATTGATGTTCGTCTCTCCATGTAATGCCATAAACACATTGTAAAAAATTCATGTATGTTCACGATAAAAGGAACATATTGGTCATTGATGTTCCGCCATCACCAATAGTCTTATCAAATTTGTGATATCCTTAAGTCAAGGGGTAAATGGAACCACAAGCTGAAGTACTACATATTCAAAGTGGAGTATATGTTAAGAAAAAGGATTGCAAGTTTTGACCTCAAAGAAAATGCTTTAGAAGAGATTACATCACAGGAAACCACACCACATAGGTTGAACAAACATCCAAACTTTAGAATGGACACTTGGATAGACAACTAAACAGTCAGACATGTTAACTAACAAAATAGAGCTAAAAATTCCAGACGATCAGGCAATGTTGTCGTACTATAGCAAGAGCATGTGTGTGTTTGGTATCATTCATTCAATAGTTGAGGAGGACAACCTAGCTTTAGCCATCAGTTCATTTTGTGATATCTTTACAAGGAACTTTACACAAGGTATGAAGATCTTCCACGTGGGTGGTCCGCAGAACACTTAAGTTTGTACCTCCTGAGTGGTTGAACCGTGCACCTGTAGTTGTAGCTCATGGTTATAAAACATTGTTGGTGGAGAAGAGAGGGAGTGATTACTAGGGAAGAAATGGGGATAGTGATAAAACAAGTGGCATCATGAAGGGTGAGCGATAAAATAAGTGACGTTGGAGCCGCTTATAGATAATCCATTGAGAATGGGATGCATTGGGAATTCGAGTTGGAGAAGAGGTGCTGAATGTTGTCTTCTCTTATCAAAACAAGTAAATCATGTTATTAGCTAGGTTGATTTGTACAACAGGTCCATATCAGGTATTCAGTTGAGGTTTTCTAGTCTCTCCTACACAACACAAGTGGCGTAGTAGTTGCTTCCATCTCGCTAATTCCCAAATGTAGCTGGGAAAGATAGTGCGGTAAGCTATGAGACAATGGGATATCAACATGATCAAAAGGTTTTGCTTGCCAGTCATTATTGTCAAACACTGCTTAGATCTTCCTAGTAGATAACGTCATCTCTGTAACCTATCTGATAAGAAGGCAGAAACACTAGAAAAGGGAAATAATGTATTTACTACTATGACAAAGATATCAGTACGATTGTGATATGCAATGCACTACATGGCAAGGTTTTTTAACATTGCCGAATGCAAAAATTAGCAAGTTAATTGAGGTTCAAATGCACTACTAATTATGGCATTATGAAACTCCAATATGTATATTTTAAAGGCCATTAATGTTGTTGAACCTAAACATATTTTTTGTGTATCTTTGTCATCAATGCAATTGACATGAAGAGTTATATTTTTCTGAACATTTTTTAACATAGTACAATCAAAGTCGCTCACATACACAAGCATACACTCACCGTTATGAACGCACGAACGCACACCGTACCCCTATGAGCACCTTTGATAGACTGGGTCGGCATAGCATCTTGAGATTTTATGAAGTCACCATAGGCGCCGCATCGTTGACGGGAATGTCTCCTCTCACTAAACAGACATCGCTTAAAGCCTGAAATAAATCCAGGGATAATGTGAGCACCAATGTCAAGTCTAAAATTTGAACCCTGCTGGGCAGGGATATCACTGTGCTCCTAACCATTCAACCACAGGTTGGTTCACATATTTTTCTGAACATTTGTTATATATTAGATACATTATGATTTTTCAAAGTGTGCATGTACTTCTGGAATTTCCTAAATTATTTTTATTTAACAAAAAATAGAAATACTTTTTACGCACAGTTCATGTTACTTTCAATTTATCACCAGCAACAAGTATGCCCAAATTTGTTTGGTAATTGGTTGGGTGGTATAAACTATAATCTGAACTAATAGATTTGCATGGGAGTTTGTGCCATTCTTGAGCAATTTGGAATTGCCGGAATGATTGTGGTTTTAACATTTTTAACAGATCATCTATTTCTAATTTCTTGAAGGTTATCTTCAGAACTACGACATCCGTACGTGTTCATCACTACAGTGTGTGGACGCGCGAGAGCCTATGGCCTTTGTATGTAGCCGGCTGGAAACAGTTGTACGGTGTTGGTTCTAACAATTTGGTTGGTGTGCCAGTAGAAGAGTATGTAGATGAGAAGTGTAATCTCGTTTCTGACTAATGTGGTCATGTTTTGCCAGTATAAGATAATGTACGGTGTTTGTTCTAAGTTTTTTTTACTTGTGTAAATTTTGAATGTTCGGTCTTTTTTTCTTGAACAATTTTTTCGGTTTTTCCCCCACCACAGGTTTTGACAAGTTTTCTCATTTTTCCTCTTTTTTTCATTTTGTTTTTCTCCTTTTCCTTTTCCTTTTCCTTTTTTTTCTTTCTTCGTCCTTTGAGCTTTTTTTAAATGCGTGGACTTTTTCCAATTTCATGAACTTTTCTCAAATTCCTGAATTATTTTCTAAAAAAATTCTTTTTCTTTTTTCCTTTTTTCTGATGTTTATATTTTTTAATTTGGTTAACTTTTGTCAAATTTGTAAGCTTTTCCCAAATTTTGTGATCTTTTTTTTCAAATTTACGAACTTCTCTTCATATTTTGAACTCTTTTTTCAAGTTACAAACTTCTTCAAAAGATGATTTTTTTTTCATATCCATGAACGTTTTTTCTGAATCCACAAACTTTTTCTAAATGTGAGCATTATGAAATCTGCAAACATTTTTTGCCAAATATGTGAACTTTCATCAAATCCATGAACCTTTTTTTTAAATACATGACTTTTTGCAAATTCATTTTTTTCACAATCCAAGGACTTTTCCGGAATTTTGAACTCTTTCATACACATGAACATTTTTTGGAATTTATGTACTGATCAAATTCATTTTCCCCCGAAATTCATGAACTTTTTTCAAAATTTTGAAAATATTCATATGCTTGGACATTATTTGAAATTTATGAACTGTTCAAATCAACGTATTTTTCAAAAAGAATTCAAAATTAAATAGTTGACGGTCAACCATCCACCTGTTAGCCTGTCAGGCATAGCTGGGTAGGTCCAGCGCACGCGCATGATTGCGATCTGGCTTAACTGGCGCTTAAGGCACCTGTTAGCCTGTGCGCAATCTTGCAGGTCTCGGTCCTATGTGCCGCATTTTGCGGCAAATTGCCGCCATATGGGGACCACCGAGTGGGCCGGCCCATTCGAAGCACTACAGCGAGCGAACAAAGGCGGTGTAGGTAAAAAATAGAGCGCCCTAGTGGGGCATCGAACTTGCAACCTCTGGCTTCTGAATGACTCTGGCTAGCCAGTCGACCTGGCAGCGTGTTAGTGACTGTTATACACCGCGGAATTTTAAATGAACTAAGGAGAGGGTCAGCTTAGAGATGTAATGTAGCGGCCGGACCGTGTGACACGAACAGGCCAAGGTAGAGTTTTTTCTCGAAGCTCCACATCTTTCTCTTTAAAACGTGAACACTTTTTAAAAACACAAAAAAAAATTCGAATTTCAAACCTTTTCAAAAAAGATAAGAAAATAGAAACCAGAAAAGTATTTTGAATTTGTGAACAGTTTTTTTAAAGGAACATTATATAAATTCCGAACAAAATTGAAAGCCTGAACAATTATTTAATTTGTGAACAAATTTTGAAAACGAGAACATTTCTTGAAATTGTGAACACAATTTTGAAACCACAAACATTTTTTGAAATTGTAAACGTTTTTGGAATTTGTGAACAAATTTCAAAATGAGAATTTGTTTCGAAATTCTGAATGATATTTGAAATTTTTAAAAAAGATCGAAAAGAAAAATAAACTTGAAAAAGAAAAGGAAAAAATTAAAAAGAAAACAAAAAAAATATTCAGAAATTCATGAACGTTGTTTCGAAAGTATTTAGAAAATAAGAGAACAATTTTTGAACAAAATTTGAAAACATGAACTTTTTTTGAAATTCCCAAAAAAATTTAAAATGCGAACATTTTTTGAATGTAGGAACAAAATTTGAAAACAGGAACATTTTTTGAAATTCCCAAAAAAATTAAAATGCGAACATTTTTTGAATGTATGAACAAAATTTGAAAACAGGAACATTTTTTTGAAATTCCCAAACAATTTTAAAATAGGAACATTTTTTGAATGTAGGAACAAAATTTGAAAATAGGAACATTTGTTAAAATTTCCAAACAATTTTAAAATGTGAACATTTTTTGAATGTAGGAACAAAATTTAAAAACAGGAACATTTTTGAAATTCCCAAACAATTTCAAAATGCGAACATTTTTTGAATGTAGGAACAAAATTTGAAAACAGGTACATTTTTTGAAATTCCCAAACAATTTTAAAATGTGAACATTTTTTGAATGTAGGAAATTTGAAAACAGGAACATTTTTTAAATTCCCAAACAATTTTAAAATGCGAACATTTTTTAATGTAGGAACAAAATTTGAAAACAGGAACAGTTTTTTAAATTCCCAAACAATTTTAAAATGCGAACATTTTTTGAATGTTGGAACAAAATTTGAAAACAGGAACTTTTTCAAAAATTTGAACTTTTTTAGAATCTTGAATATTTGTGGAAAAAGAAATTTAAATTGAATAAAAAGAAAACAGAAAAAGAAAAACCTGACCACAAAGAAAAAGAAAGAAAATAAAGAAAAGAAAAACATTTGAAACAGGAATTTATATACATGACCAAACAGTTGAAACGGAAACTTTTTTCTAGTGCTTCGAACATTTTGTGAAAGTGCGAACAGTTTTTACATAGGTGAACATTTTTCAGCTGCGTAAACTAAACAAGATTTAAAAAATAAGAACATTTTTTGAAAAATTTGAAAAACAAAAAGCATTTTTTAATACATGAACAAAAATTTGAAAAATAAGAACATTTTTTGAAATTTATGAACAATTTTTGAAAACACGCATTTTTTTAAATCCATGTCATTAATTTTCAAATTTCTCAAAAATGAACAAAAATAATTTGAACATTTTTTGAAAAACAGGAACATTTTCTGAAAATTCGGAACAAAAATTTGAAAGCAGGAACATTTTTTGAATTTATGAACAAATTTTGTGAAATGGAAACATTTTTTGAATTTTTGAACAAAATCTGAAAAACAGGAAAAAAATTGAAATTCGGATTTTTTTTAAATAAACTTGAAAAGAAAAAAAGGAAAAGAAAAAAGAAACAGAAAAAAGGAAACAGAAAAAAAGAAAAAAGAAAAAGAAGAGAAATAGAAAAACGAAAAACGAAAAAGAAACTTAAAAAGAAAAGGCCGGTTCAGGAACCTTCTAGAAGGTTCTCAAAACCGAAAAAATCCGGCTGGAAACATCATAGAAGGTTCCAAAAACCGGGGTCTGCTGTAACGCTAAACGGGCCGGCCCACTCGGTCGCTCCCTCGCACCTGCCCTGTGCGAAGCGTCGACTACTTGCCGCAACGAGCGGCAAGTAGGATTTTCCGGTTTCCGACTCCTCCACTCCGTCCAAATCCACGCATGTCCATTTTTGTTTGAAAGCAAGGTCATGGTGAGTCTCAAACTCGTGCGTGGTCCGAGCGGCAACTAAAATTATATACAGTACTTATATCAAGTGTGGCACACGTCCTCACCGTGCCATTTACGTTCCATACTTTTAACAAACCTACTTACATCAAGTGTGGCACGCGTCCTCACCGCGCCATTCACGTTTCATACCTTTAACAAACCTACTTACATCAAGTGTGGCACGCGTCCTCACCGTGCCATTCACGTTCCATACCTTTAACAAACCATGTGCAATATGTGTGTGTAGTTCACCCCGCAAAAAAAAAATGTGTGTGTAGTTCTCTGGCTTTTCATACACACACTCATTTTTTTCTCTATGTGCATCAAAGCTTCTCTCTCTTGACTGGTTGACGAAGCGTGCATCTATTGCTATTGCTCTCGTCAATCTAAATTCCTAATATCTTAGTTGGTAGGTCGCGTTTGGGTTTTATTTTCGTCCCACCTCACCCGGTATTTTTTTGTACTTATTTGGTACTTGCTCCCACCTCCCGCTCAGCCGCAATTAACCAAAAAAAAACCTCCAGCCGAATACCCCACCCGCCCCAACGCGCCCAATCTCCCGTCGCATCCAACTGACCCGAACGAAAATAAACCAGCGAAAGAAAGCCGGCGAAAATTAACCAGCGAAAAAAAATCGCCCCACTCTGCACCCTCGAGCGAGGTTTCGTTCCCTTGAGCGAGAAACTATCGCCCGACTCTGTGCCCTCCTTCGCCCGCCGCCGCCCTTCGTCCCTTCACCGCCCCCGCTCCTCCTCTCCTGAGGATACGCAGCCGCGTCCGCCGACGTCGATCCGGGCAGACGCGGCCGTCGTGGATCACGAGGACCTGGATGATGGGGCGGCAGAGATGGCCACGGATCTGTTACGGCGACGACGGCGCCGGATCCGCACCCGCAGCATCCGGATGGAGGCCGGCAACGAACCCTAGCCTAGCCGTCACCATCGGGATCCAACCCCTGCTCTCGGTGCCGGGGCAAGGCATATGGGGGTGCTTGCTGCCGCGGTGGACCTCGACGCCGGCGACATCTGCAGCATCTCCCTCCCGTCGGGCTGCAGGACCAGTACGCCCAAGGTATGCCACGGAGCGAAGCAACCTCTGGGACGCGCCGCCCTCACCCTGCCCGAGCGCGCCGCCTCGCCGCCGAGGGCCCAAGCCTCCAAGCGCGCCGCAGCAGCTCGTACTTGCTTAGGATTAGCGGCGCGGTGAGGAAGAACCACAATACCTGGACGCGTTTGGCTCCTGGTAAATCTCAGCGTCTCGAAGAATCAGCAGTACCTATGTTTCTGTTTGCCATGGTAAATTGGAATTGAGACTTAGTTTGGTGTCGCTGAAGTGGTTCGTATCCTAGCGACCGGGATCGCATCCCCGACATTCCACTCGATGACCCCGACCCTCGATTCGGGACGACGAACCCGGTTCGAGGGTCGCTGCCTCGTTCCCCGATCCCGGCAACTATGGTGCCCATGGAGGATAGGTATTGCTTCATCTTCATATCCAGTATTTCTTCTGGTATGTATCCGATTCGAGCTGCAATTTTTGTCCAGCTACAGTATCTTTCTCGTCTTAGGCTAACCCCATTTCTCCCAGCACTCGCTGATTGTAGTATGCCGGATTTCCTGACGCAGTCAAGCTGGAGCCTCATCCGCAGCCATTCCCGGATTAGACAATGCACTGCTCATTTTTTCCATTGTATTTTAGTTGCTCTTGATGTTGCTAAATCTTTAGTTATTTACTCCTAATACTTATATGTTGATTTTTAGGTTGTTCCCTGCCCGTCTCACATAAACATGCAGATCATTATCCCTTCTATGAATAAGCATAGTCATGCGTGCAGATCCTTTGCTTGTAGTTCATGCTTCTTTTCAATTATGCAATTTAGAAAGAAAAAAAGTATGTTATTATGTCAGTATACCATGTCAGTATATGTCATGGAGTCCGGTAAAGTGATTATTAGTTTAAAAGTATAGGTCAAGCTTGATATGTTCTAATCTGTTGTTACTTAACCTTTGCTTCAAAGTAGTCATGCATTATGTGATTATCAAGCTTCAATTGACTGATGCTTTCATTGATTTCCAGGTTATCTAGGTTGGTAAAAAGCAAGGCCGCCTCATAGTTGAGGAAGATGATGTGCAACCAATGAAGAAGATATATTAGGATGGAACTCGAGGCATATTGTGGATTAGTATCTATAGTTTTTTTATGCCTATAAAGCAGAGGTCTGTGTGACAAAACAGAAGTATCCATGAATTACTACTTTATAAGATTTAGGTTCCACTATAATGTTGTTGATGATAGCCAAGCCGCCGCCTCTCCGCCGAGAAAGAAGGATCCCGATCTCCGCCGTGGTCGACAAACAGCGCGACGGGCGGAGCACCCAGCCCATAGGCTCATCCCCTTCTCCGATCCACTCCGGCGGCGGCCATCGTTGGTACGTTGCGCTTGTGTCACCTCTCATTAATTTTTTTTCTAGTTTGATTCCCCATGTCTCACGGGTGTGTGGTATGCAGCCAAGGCATCAGTTCATGTGGTTTCCTGCTGCTGGCATATGTAGGTTTACCGCTGGATTCAAGTCTAGAAATGTTTTATTTTCTTAAAATTGATTTATCATATGCTTTCATGATTTCATCAGGAAAGAGATGCAGACGAGAGGAAGAGAGCTTTCCCCAAGCTCTGTCTAGGCGATGCACGGGCGACGGCCACCCTTCCTGTTATTGCCTCCATGGCTGGCTGCTCATCCCCAGGAACCTCCTCCCCTCTCACGTGCGCCACACTCTGGGATTAAGGTCTGCTCCCTGGCTGACATTTGCGCAGACAGATTCTCTGGTTTCTCTCCACCGAAGAATCAAAGAAACAAGCAAGCTGATGTTTAACATATTCGTTTCGAAATAGTTGGAACACAAGTATCTAGGGCAGGGCGTGGTCACATTGCAGGCAGCGAGGAGCAGCGCAAAGTTGTCTCGGCCGTGCCCTGCATCGAGGAGGAACACAGATATTTACAAATCGAGGAGGAATACATGTAGTTTTCTATATTTTTATGTTTGTTATTTTGTAACTTTATGCTTCACCTGTCCTGAATTATACGTATACTCATGTTGTCAGATACATAGGTATATTAATGATGGCAATTTTATCCATGGACATGGATACCCGCGGATATCCGACCCGAATGGATAGGGTTTAGGTACATTTGTGTGCCCATGGGCAGCACCCGAACCCGACCCGATTACTCGTGGATAGGGCGTGGACATAATTATGTCTCCGTGGATATACCCGAACCCGACCCGATGGTATGACATGTGGGGCAAAATTCATGATGATCCCCACTATCCCATCTAATGATTTTTTTATTTATAAAAAATGAGAAGTAAATTGCACAGTCCCTCCCGATTCCCACCGTAACTTTACTCCACCACCTCTTCTCATTCTTCAATCTCCTCGTTAAATGACCTGTCATTAAGCTTCATCTTCATCGCCTAGACTTATCCTCCCGCTGCTCTAGATGCAGTCGCCAGCGCCACTAGCCTTTACCTCTACATATGGTGTAGGCATGCAGCACTTCAGCATCCAACGCCACTGTCGAGTGGAGCCCAACTCCATATCCCCTCGACCCCCGTCTCGGATTCTCGCACGGGTACGGCGGCGAGCCGGCGCAAGTCTCTGAACTGGGATGCAGAGCACAGCGATGCGCAGCAGCGCGACGCACGAGTACCGCTCCGTGCCGGACTAGGAGCATGGCAGCACGTGAGTGTAGGGAGACGGGCGCATACCAAGAAGTGAATCATGACCTTGCTGAGAAGGTGATGAACACACCGAATAGTCGGCATTCAGGGTAAGTTTTGTTGTTTCCTGAATCCTCTCATGTATGTGTGGTGTTCCTGTACGTGGGTGTCCAACATGAGCATGTAGCAACTGGAGCAGTAGTAATTTTTCTATGTGTGGTGTTCCTACTCGTTCCCAAAATCCCCGAATCCTCTGAGAGTCTCAGGGTAAGTTTTCTGTGTGGTGTTCCTGCTTGTTCCCTGAATCCGCATGTATGTCTGCAAATTATTTGTTTCAATTTACAGTAGTAACTGGAGCAGTAGTAATTTTCGATGAATCATTCTCATGCATGTCTACAAATTAAGTATTTCTTGTAGTTTACTGTACCAATTAGAAGAGATTTATAGAGTTAGGTAGTTTTCGTTGGTTACCGAATGAGCATTTTTCAGATTTGGAACATGGCGTGATCTATAGCTATGCATGTTAATTAGCAATTAGGTTTTACCACATCAGTGTATTTCAATCTAGAGAGCTATGAATCATTAAGATTCATTAGAATCTGACTTGTAATCTGGGCAGATCTACATTATTCCCTAAAATAAGAGATGGCCAAAATAGTCTCGGTTTGTAGTTACCATTCACTACAATTTAGAGATCAAAATCTTTCCAAATCACCCCAGGTCGTGGGTTCGACTCCCCGTGGGAGCGGATTTAAACAGGCCTGGACAAAAATTTCTGGAATAAAAAGGGCTGTGGGGCTGTTGCTCCACAGTAAATAGTCAAAAAAAAATCTTTCCAAATCTGTATAGTTCAGACATTAAGCACCATGGCTCTCTTTAACTGAACTGGAGATTTTTTTTGCATGTATAGGTCAATAGCTTCTCATGATGGAACCAGTGGAACTTTAGATTTGAACAATCACATGAGATCATGTGGTGTTAGGCATGCACCAATAGGCCCAAAGCAACAAAAGTTAAGGTTGAGAAAGGTTGATGATGGAAACGCCAATTTGGAGAATATTATTTTTGATCAAGATGTTGCCAAGAAAGAGCTTCCACTAATGATTTGTGTTCATGAGTACCCTCTATCTATGGTTGATCACTTGAGTTTCAGAAATTTTGTTCAGCATGAAAGCCATTGTTTAGAATGGTAGTTATGCTTATTTGATGTTATGTTATTTTGTGAGAATTTCAGAGGTTATGTGGCGATCTGCACTTGTACTATGTCATTTTGTGAGAATCTAAGAGCTTATTTGATGTCATGCACTTGTGCTATGTCATTTTGTGAGAATTTGAGAGCTTATCTGAATGTTGTGCTATGTTTTATGTATACGTGTTGAGAGAACCCGATGGATATTCATCGGGTTTGGACATGGGCATAATTTTACGCCCATGGGTTTTTTCGTGGATGGGCACATACTGTCTTCATGGATTTGGATATGGATTTGATATTGTTCAACCCGAGCCGAACCCGATCCATTGCCATCCTTAGGTATATAGATACATAGCTATGGAAGATACAATTTACTGATACATATCTGAATGTTATAGCTATAAAGATACCTGATTGTTATAGATGAATGTAACAAAGAAAGTGGTATGGATGAATGGTGTCGTTTCTTTACCCATGCTGTGGTTGAAATCGTTGTTTGGTTCCCAGGTTGAACAAATCCGACATCTGTAAATCATCGATGTTTTTCTGGAAGTAGTACAGTAGGTTTAAGATTGGGCGATGATTCGTTCATTCGACTACTTATAATTTGGGTTTATACAGTTTCAAGAGGCTAACAATTCCACCTTGGGTGTCCTATCTCTAAGATTCTAACTATCAAATAACATTGCTTTGAAGTGTAGATCTTCCGGAATTGCTAGCTCCTGCCAGGTGATCAGAATTACTGCTTTGTTTATCACTCAACGATGTCAGACACTGGTTTCTCTAAATATCTTTTACAAGTACAATTTCTACTTTTTTCTGCAGAAATACTACATGGTAGTCTTGAAGTAAATACCAATTATGTGATCCGATATGTTGTTTCAGAACAATAGACCATCAATATTATTTTCCCCTCGGGTTCTAGAGGAGGACAGCCAATTAAAAGAAAACTTCGGTGGGATAGAGACAGAAGTTTGCTATATTTCACAATACCCAAACAGAATTTCATTGCTGATTCTTCTGCCCTGAACTTTGCTCATGCCAATTACATTTTGTAGACCCCTTTTTAAGGAAACTGCTTCGTTTACACCATCCCATTGGCATGTCTATTAGCAGTAATGAAACTTAAACAAACACTTCTAGGCTAGATATTATTGAGGTGTTGTGTACGTTGGTCCTTTTTATAGATCTTGCCATCTTTGTTTGCCAGGTGATCAGTCATTTAAAGTATTTGAGAAACTTGAAGGGAAGCACATGGCAAAGCCATAATTACCTTTTAGTTATATGTCAAGTTGTAGGAAAGTTGGAATCAATCTGGAAAGCATCTTTCTGTTGCAGATATTTTATTAGTGGCTTGAAGACTTACACTCTATTTGATGTTACAGAAATAGTGAGGTTATGCCACAATGCTGATAGACTTGGTACTTGTAGGATGGAGAGGAGAAGACTGAAAAGGATGTTGATATGAGGAATTCAAGGAAGTGGAAGAGGAAGAAAGTTCTGATGATGGTGATAATTAGGTTAGTACCTTAGAACTTTATATGCACCGAGGTTTTCTTTGGGGGTAGAAAATTGGGTTTTAAAAGGTTCATCATTTTGATAAAATTGTGTATTGTATGTGTGCTCCTTCACATCAACAATTATGAAATGGATAGACCAGTTGATGCATAACTTAGTTGTCATCCATATTGTCAAGTTTAACTCATATATTCTCGCTCTGCAGAATATCAAGTTTGACGACGATGATGATTGGAACCAAGAGGAGGAAGTACGTAAGTTTCCATCTATTCATATGGATGTTACCCTCGATGTACTGTGACCAAATATGTAATGCCTGGTTTGGTTTAATTATTTTCTTGTGTATCACTAGATAATCAGTAAACAAGTGTTGGCCATGGTGCATTGATCTTATTTAGTTGTGGTTTTGTATGCCTCCCCCAGCTACCGCTAAAACCCACCAAAGAATTAGCAAGAAAATTGATGGTGGGAGCTAGCAATGCCGGCAATGCCTCCTTTAGGATTACAAAATCGTTAATCCTATCTTCGCTTGCATGTGACTGATGGTGATGCTACACAAGTTCTGAAGGCATTGCCCTCCCCTTCAGCAGGTAACAAGGATATATTAAAAACATTTTAACTTTCTGACATATTAGTTCAACATATTAGTACCTAGCAAATTAAGAAAGTGCAAAAACAGATCTCATCAATATTTTGTGTTTTGCTTGTTTAGTCTTTTGAGGTAACTCTTATTGTGTATTCCATTCTCTTCAGGAGATATTGCTGGTTCTGCATGGCACAACTGGATTAAATATGCTACAGCAAGCGAAGGAGTTCAACGATGTAATTGCCACTCTGCTGTTCTGATGCTTAGTTCATCATGTATGTTTCTATTGGATACTAATAATGAGGGACTTTCTTGGCTTCATACCAGGTTGTTGGAATCAAAGGATTCATCCTAACGAAATTAGACGGGACTGCTCGTGTTGGCTGTGTGGTACGGGTGATTTCCAGTCCTTTATTGTAACAAGTTACAAATTCCAGTCCTGGATCTTAAATAAACAACAACTAAACTTGCTGACTTGAATCCTGTCTCAGGTGAGTGTTCATAGACGAACTTGGAGTTCCAGCCAAGTTTGTTGGCGTTGGCGAAGGGGTGGAAGATCTCCAACCTTTTGATGCAGAATCATTTGTTGAAGCCATTTTCCCATAATTTTGACCCAGTTATTAGTGTTTCTCATGTAACAAGATTTTGGCTAACATGCTACTAAATATATGTCTTTTTAGGAATTCTAATATGGACTACATACAAAGAAAAATGAGTGAATCTACACTCTAGAATATGTCTACATTCATCCGTATGTAGTCCATATTCAAATCACTAGAAAGACCTATATTTAGGAATGGAGGGAGTAGAACTTGGTAGAAGCAATTTTTTCAACAATTACAGTTTTTTTGGTTCAGTCGTCGACTCGTCTGCTTGACTTGTTTCTATCGTTGATCCTAACTATTCATACAGAAACAGAAGCAAGTATTTGTGATATTATATGTTTCTTATGATTAAGCTCAGGGCACGTTGCACATACATTGAGAAAGAGTACTAACAGAGAAGAGGAATTTTTCTTTTCAGACTAGCATGATGCAAGAATATTTCATTAATAGTCATACATTCATAACATATATCTTGAATCATAAATACTTACACGTTCGATTTTGAGTCCTAAGAAAAAAGATCCTCATGTGAAACTTCTTAAGATGAAAGTACTTCCACGTTGGATCTTTTTTCTTAATTAGGTGATATCATTTGATACCATGCTTGATTTGTACTACTACTTAAAAATTAGCTTTCTTGCAGCCGTGGTTGATTTGCAGGTGCAGTCAACTGAGAGATGGACTCTCCATTGAACAATAATTATGTGCAACTATGTCAACATCTAGACCATACATTTTTAACAGGTCATGAAGAGCATCACGTGTGCTATTTTCTGGCATAAAGCCTGATCTTAATGCTCATAAAACAAAAAACAAAGACTGTACATATAGAAAATGGATATATACAAACATGAAAAAAATATAGTTTATATAAAAGCAGTGGATGTTAGAACATCACACCAATGAAAAGCACCGTACATATAGAACTATTTCAGGCTAAGCTGGTTTTGACAACAAAATTTGTCGCCCGTAGCAATGCATGGCCATTTGGCTAGATGAGGCCTTGGGAGGGGATCAGTGTGGAGAGAGGGGAGATTAGCGGAGGACTCCTACTTGGCAATCCATGGGAGGTATGATGTGACAGAAAGGGGTCGTGATGGCGAAGATGAGGTGGGTGTCGTACGGTTTGAAAGGAGAGCACAATAGCGAGAAATGTCCTGCTACGGCAGAAAACCGATGGGGAAGGGGAGGGTCTGGCAAGAAAAGAGAAATGTGCGTTGTGGGGGTCGGGTTTTTGTCGAACCGCGTGTTGGACATAACATGACGGATAGTCAAGATTGTTGGGCAAATAAGCCACGATGACGAGCCAGACGCGACCAACGCGTGTATGGGCGCGAGCTGGGCGTGTCGGGCGCGTCGGGTCCGCGGCATGTGTGTGCGTGCGTGTGGTGCACTGGGTGCCCGTGCAAGTGTACAACGTAGGCGTGCGTGTGTGTGTGCTCTGTTGGCGAGAATAGGGGGTGCGTGGAGTTGGTCCAGGGCGGGCTCGCGCGACCCGGACGTGTGCGTGCATGTTGGGCGCGGGAAGAGCGGGCCGGACCAGGTGCTCCGCGTGGACGGGGACGTGGGGTGCGCGCCCAGATGTGGCCCAGGATATAAGAACCCCCCTAGACATTGTAACAGGTGTGGGCTGAGTTTGTGCTCAGGGAAAACAGAAAACGCCGTTCGTGGCGGCGGTGGCGTTCGTGCGCCGGCAAACCTCGCTGTGCTTCGTGTCTCCTTCTTCTTCTTTCTGTCGTTCGAGTGTAGCAAGCAGAGAGAGTGAGAGAGGCAGCAGCTAGGGCTAGCTAGGGTTTAGGGTTTGGTTCCAACAATTGGCATTGGAGCCACATTGCGGGAGGTGATCGCCGGCGATCACCTCGTCCCGTACGCCGGCGGGTCGGGGAGCTCGCTGCCAACGCCGGTCCTGATGCTCACTGGTGATAATTACACCACGTGGGCAATCAAGGTCGAGGCCAATCTCGACGCGGCTGGGCTATGGGAGGCGGTGGTGCTGCCGAAGGACGCGGCCGCGGTGGTGATCGCCAAGAAGGACAAGCCGGCGTGGGCGTACCTGCTCAGGGCGTAGGCGGAGGATCTCCTGCTACAGTTAGCGTCCAAGAGGACGACGGCGCAGGTCTGGGCTAGCCTGAAGGCGCGATTCATCGGCGCGGATCGAGTCTGGGCGGCGCGGCGGGGCACTCTCCGGGGTGAGTTCGAGCTACTGCGCATGGCAGAGGCTGACACGCTGGATGAGTTCGCCGGCAAACTCGATGGTATGGCGGCGCGCTTCCTCGGGCTCGGGTCGACACTGGAAGATGCCGCGTTGGTGAAGAAACTGCTCGACTCCGTGTCGGATCGCATGTACGCGGCGGCGGCCGAAATAGAGTAGTTCTGCGACGTGTCCACCATGGTGTTCGAGGAGGCGCTGGGTCGCCTGAAGGCCTTCGACGAGTGGCTACGGCGAGGCGGACAAGCGGGCGGCAAGCATGCGGACGGCCAACTCATGTACACGGCGGGGTAGTGGCGTGCGCGGGAGCGGCAGTAGGGCGGCGCTCGGGTCAACGATGACGGGCGGAGCGTGGCGTCGGGCTACGGTGGCAACAGAAGTGGCCGTTGCTACAAGTGCGGCGAGTGCAGCCATTTCAAACGTGACTGCCCTCAGCTGCAGAAGGCGCCGGCGGCGGAGCAAGCGTTGTTGGTGGACGTCGGCCCGCTCTGAGCCGCGGCTTAGGGGGTGAGTGTTGGGCAAATAGGCCGCGGCGACGAGCCGGACGCGACCAGCGCGTGTATGGGCACGAGCTGGGCGTGTCGGGCGCGTCGAGTCCACGGCGTGTGTGTGCGTGTGTGCATGCGTGTGGTGCATGGGGTGCCCGTGCAAGTGTACACCGTAGGTGTGCGTTTGTAAGCTCTCTATTGGCGAGAATATGGGGTGCGTAGAGTTGGTCCAGGGCGGGCTCGCCGCGACCCGGACATGTGCGTGCACGTCGGGCGCGGGCAAAGCGGGCTGGACCAGGCGCTCCGCGTGGGCGGGGACGTGGGGTGCGCGCCTAGACGTGGCCCAGGGTATAAGACCCCCCTAGACGTTGTAACAGGTGTGGGCTGAGTTCGTGCTCAGGGAAAACAGAAAACGCCGTTCGTGGCGGCGGTGGCGTTCGTGCGTCGGCAAACCTTGATGTGCCTCGTGTCTCCTTCTTCTTTCTGTCGTTCGAGCGCAACAAGCAGAGAGAGTGAGAGAGGCAACAGCTAGGGCTAGCTAGGGTTTAGGGTTTGTTCCAATAAAGACAACTACATTTGTCCCCCACATATGGAGTGGATTTGTGAAAGTCCGGACTATTCAGATGGTTGGATTTGGAGGAGCCTACTGGGTGCTTGTTTGATGTGTGAACATGCACTGACATATGAGGGAGAAATAAACTTCAAACTTTAAGACGATCTTAATTATTTGTTTGATTTATTTATATGTATTGTAGCCCGTAGCAACGCACGGGCATTGTACTAGTATATGGTGAGGGCGAGGAAGGCTGGAGCATGAATGGTGCGACGACAAACCATGTAAGCTAGGATGAGAAGCGGTACTAGGGCGGTTCATTGGAAACAGGATTAGGATGCACTGGGAATTAAATTTGAAGATAAACAGGATCACGCTGTGTGTATCATTAGACTCATAGGTCGAGATATATTTCCGGTTTATACCCGAACACACAGGTCCAATGATGGTCAATCTCAAATAGGATTAGGATGATTGAAAATGCATGACTTTTAGTTTATCTGAGAAGGACCCCTGGCTCGGCGCATCCTATGGCGGCCACTACGCAAATGTTATATGGCTCTGCATTGTCTATATTGAAGTGAAACACTGAAGATGCGTCGACTTAGCAAGCCTATAGAAAGTGATATGCCACGTGTCGCATGTTTGCACCTGTGATGGTGAAAAAACTGGCCTAGTGAGATAGTGGTTAAAAACTGGCTTGACAACACCAAAGGGCTCTCTCTGAGTGGCCATTTTGTTTCAACGGCTCCAATTGTCTACCCATAACACCGAGAGTAGGGCATCTCCAACGTTGATCCTTAAATCGCCCGCGACAGTTTCGACCGCGTGGTTTGGACGTGTTTTGCCATCCAACGCGGGTCTGTATCGTTCCGCCGACTGGTTCAGATGTGCTTTTTCTATAAATTGGAAGAAAACTGAGGGACTTTACGTGAGTCCGGACCGCCGACACGTAGAACTCCGACACCCCCCGCCAACTCAAACTCCCCTCCCGGTCCCATTCTCTTCCACTCGACCCATGCTCCCTCTTGCTTTGCATTCGCGCCCTCCTCTTCCAATGCCGCCGTTGTACCTCTCCGACCGCCACCCAGGTGTTGACAGACATCTGCAACCAGCATTCACGTGCCCACTCACCTTTTACTACGACGCCGTGCACACGGGATCCGTTTTGCAGCCAGGTACATAAATGACATTGATCTTATTTTCGAACTTCTTGTCTTTTTTAGAGTAAGAAGGATGGCGGGGTACTCGACCATGGAGAATGATATGTTGTCCGATGCGTGGTTGACTTTATATGTGGATTTCATATGCAGGAGCAGAAGGGGGCTCTTTTGGCAGCGCTTGCATGGTTCTTTTCCTGCAAGAAAGCACATTGCGCCCTACGACGTGCACATCATCCATGAAAGCATTGTGAAGTCGCTAGCGTATCGATGGTACACCATCCAGAACTCTGTCACAAAGTTATGTGGAGTGCAGTTGATCGCTTGGAGGCAATGTAGCCATTGCGCTTTTCTTGCGGGAAAAACTTCCAATCTATTCCCCTTTAATCATAGTAGTACAACGAACACTAGAAATAATAAAAATTACATCCAGATCCGTAGGCCACCTAGCGACGACTACAAGCACTGAAGCGAGCCGAAGGCGCGGCGCTGTCATCGCCCCTCCCTCGCTGGAGCCGGCAAACCTTGTTGTAGTAGACAGTCGGGAAGTCGTCGTGCTAAGGCCCCATAGAACCAACATACCAGAACACGATAGGACCAGTTGACAATTGAATCCAATTTTTTCCATTATTTGACTATCCATAATAGTGCGGAAAGAAAGCCCGGAGGAAGAGAATGCGTTTGGATAATATCCTTTTTCGATTGGGTATGGCTTCAACCATTCCTGGGGCCCGCCAATTAGCCCAATTACTCTCTTGCCCGAACTTATGTGAAGTAAAAATTTATCGAATTCGATCAACACTATAAAAAAACCTAAGTATTTTATTGATCAGGCGGCACCCAGATTTGAACTGGGGATAAAGGATTTGCAGTCCCCTGCCTTACCGCTTGGCCATGCCGCCAAAAAATCCGATAAAAAATCTAGAAAACTGAAGCAACCGACGCGGATGAAGAGTGTAGATCAAAAGGATCCAACCCGAAGACACACGAACGAAGACGAACGACGAACAGATCCGAGCAAATCCACCAAAGACAGATCCACCGGACACACCTCCACACGCCCATCGATGATGCTAGAGCATCACCGGAATGGGAGCTAGCCGAGGAGACCTTTATTCCATCTTCAAGGAGCTGCCGCTGTCTCGTCTTCCTGAACAGGACACAAACCCTAACAAAGTTTGAAAAAAGATCTAAAAACGGAACCCTCCCACCAGCAAGGGCCAAGATCCACTCCGCCTCCATGGCCCTAAGGCTACCGGAGACCCTCCTGATCCGCGGACGGATGCAACGCCCGGTTTGCGGGTCAGCGTTCCCTAAAAGGAAGTTCGGAAATTCAAAATTTCAATGGGAGGATAGATGAACATGTCGTACTAGTACTTATGCAAGCCAGCTAGCTCTTCAAGGCTATGAGAACTTTTTACCGCCTACATCTTGCATGTAGGGTCGTTGGTGCAACTCTCAAGCTTGTACATCTTGAGAGGTTTAGCCATGCATCTACACTAGTCTATAAAACACTACCATTGGTGGGGGAGGCAAGGGCATGGAGAGTGAGAGTGACAAACCAAGGCAGCCTAAAGATAATCCATTCGAAATAGGAGGCATCGAGAAATAGAATTTCTACAGCCAAATGAAGACTTGTACATGGACATCCAAATGGCCATCAGCCACGATGTTAATGCCTTGGTGCTTTAGCACAGCAAGAGGATGCATATAATTATCCTTCGTTAACTCAAGATGACTATCCAGCACCCCTGCACGAGTAATCAGTCACGACCAGCAGAAATCCCCATAGTGTCGGTGTCAAATTGACAAGTCCACTCGGCTCCGCTGCTCTGAGTTGACGCATCAGACGATGCTGTAGGAAATGAGTACTATCTGTCGATCAATTTCTTTCATTTTTTCGAAAAGGGGAATGACCCCGGCATCTGCATCATTAGTTTATTTCTTGCAACGCTTTTTTTTGACCGGTCTTTGTTAACTGGCTACCCATTTCCTTCTAAATATAATTGTAATATGTACTAGTGGCGGAGAAAACTTGTGTCCGACACAAAGTTGTTGTGGCGGCTTCTTCCTTAATCTGCTACTCCCTCCATCTAGTTGTGTAAGTCACCTTACGAAAATCAAATAATCTCAAAACACTTAGGCACTGTACATTTACTCTCTCCTCGTTTCTTGTTTTGTGACATATCAACCAATAAGAGATGTGGGTCGTGCATGCTTTCAATGACTTGAGGCTACCAAAAATGATATGCAGTGGTTAGTTTATTGCATGCAATGCTATTAATTAGCAAAAAGACATTAAGTTTTCTCGTTTTCCTCTCTGTCTTGGTCGCGGTGCACAACGTAAGATGATTTACACACCTAGATGGAGGGAGCACATAGATTACTTTGACCATAAAGTTCTTGAGCCAGTTCTGAGCTCAAAGACAACAGCTTCAGATGATTACATGACGGCAAAACATAAAACACGGGCCGAACAAACATTCAAACATGAGAATAGACAAACAACAAGACAGTGGTTAAAACTGGCTTGACAACACCCAAAGGCTCTACCTGATTGGCCATTTGTTTCAACGGCTCCATTTGTCTAGCTCGTAACACCGAGAGTAAAGGAACTACGGAAACTCAACACTTCGATGGGAGGATAGATGAACATGCTGTACTAATCTGCAACAACTGAGAGATGGAGTAGCTGAAGTGCGACATGCATCCTTGTCCTGCCATCTAGGTCCATATATATTCAGACTTTCAGAGAGTCCATGCACAACATTGGAATGCAAGCCAACTAGCTCTTCAAGGCTATTAGAACTTTTTAGAGCATCTCTAGCCGATCCCAAAAAAATGGAGGAGTAAACGTTAGTGGAGTAGTTTTACTCTAAATTTTGTCTGTTTCTACCCGATCTCGTAAATTTAGCAGAGTAAAAAACAAATTTGGATAAGATAAACACAAATTCGATTCAAACAAACATACTAACTGAAATTCGACATCGATTCATACTATTTCAAAAAAAAATGAGGCTTGGAAACAGAACGCACTCGCCATTGCACTAGTTGATAATATTTCACAATGTCATCAACCGAAACATAGTCTACTAACTTAACTTAAACTAAAACTTACAAAAATCTAGTTGTTGTCCGTATCTTCAACGAGAAATTTCCACTCCGCTCTGGACATCCTACCGATCATGGGGTCCGGGCATGTGACATCATCCTCGCCGCGGAAGATTCTTTTAAATCCGATCCTGAAGACGTCGTCACCGCCGCCGTTGTTGTCACTTCCATTGCCGCCTCCGCTGCCTCTATTGCTGTCGTTGTATTTGTCGTCGCTAGCTGCTCGTACAGGCGGCGCTCCGCTTCCACTTGCTTTGGGTAGAGCCGGCGGAGCTCCACCGTGTAAGCCTCATCGGAGGCCTCTGCCGCCAGCCTTCCCCTCGCCTCCCGGTCCTCTGTCCTCTCCCGCGGAGAGACCACCCACGGATCGAAGGCATCTAGCCGTGGCATCTCACAGAACTCAAAGTTCCTATGGCTGTCAGCATCGTGCAGCTGGACCAACAAAATGTCGTGTTCTTTGGCGTCCTGCTCATGGAGTGGAAGGATCTAAGCCAAAGCTTTTTGTGGGTGTGCCAGCCCGTCATCTCGGCCACTCACATCCCCCATGCCTGCTGCCGCACGCTGATGGACGGCAAGTGTGGCGACAGCGGCGCGGAGAGCTCGGGGAAACCGGAGAACCGGCCGCGGGAGGCAGATGGGGCGGCACTCGAGGAAGCATTAATTGCGGTAGCTGTGGGAGGTACATGGGACGGCGATGTGCTCAAGGCGGCACGGATCTGTGCTGCGGATGGGCGGCGGGGAGCGCCAACCACTGGATCCGGCCATGGCGGCGCGGGTGCGGGTGCGGGAACGCTGCGGGGGTCGCGGGGGTCGCGGGCGAGGTGGGCGGCATGGGATTGGGTGGAGGCAGAGAGGCATGCCTATGTTTTACTCTACGACCGAGCGGAGGAGAAAGTTTAGGTGCTCATGGAAGCGTGCAGTAAAATATTTACTCCACTATGGGATTTAGGCTTTCCGCTAGTTCCCGGTTAAAATTGGACTCCACTATGGGATTTAGGCTTTCCGCTAGTTCCCGGTTAAAAGCATTTCCCATTCTTATTCCTCTAACGGATTTTAGGGGATGGGCTCGAGATGCTCTTACAGCTACATCTTTGAATGTTGGATGGTTGGTGAAACACTCAAGCTTGTACATCTTGAGAGGTTGAACCATGCACCTGCATTCGTCTATAAAATACGACTGGTGGATGGGGGGGGGGGGCGGTATCGAAGCAGCTTAAGGACAATCTGTTTGAAATAGGTGGCATCGGGAACTAGAGTTGCAGAAGCCAAAAAGAGGCATGTGTGCATCCAAACGATCATCGGCCAAGCCGTTAATTCTGCAGTGTCTTCGTACAGCAAGAGGATGTATGCTATTATCATTAACTTAGGAGAACTATCCAGAACCACGACATGGGTCATCAGCAGGGATGTATACTTCAGCCCAGTAGTGGCATGCACTAACAAATGGACATGTCTTCTAGGCTCTGCTGCTGTGGAACCGAATTGTCTGTAGGAGGAGAAGAGGGTTCCATGGATTGAATTAATTTTGATTCGTGTTGATAATTTTTACCAGATTCAAGTATGCTGCTCCAATGTATTAAAAAATGAGAGGTATAATACACAAGTTGTAGTTTGTGTAATGCGCCATTCATCCATCATACTATCTACTTATTCACAAAAAAAGACACCATGATATCTACTGATGTGTGCAGTTTGATGCCTTCCTCTTCGGCTGTATCTTTCAATTCGATGATGTATCCGGTTGTTTGAAGGAAAATGCTTATTTCTGATGTTTGCCAGCATTTTTCCGGGCTTGATGTTACCTTTCATTTAGCTCTTGTCTTTGTGAACAGGATATCCATTTCTTTCATGTAACAGTAGGATGCAGCATGCTGATCGTTTTGTTATTACAGTCTTGCAGATATACACTCAACCTATTACCCAGATTATTTGACCTGAAATCTGATGTATTTTGTGTTTTGCAACCATACGTTGACCCTAGGAAATCAAAATGGTATTGTATCTATAATACCTATATAGTTCATCCCCACTATCTTATTTCTCTTAACATGCAAGCTATCCACATCATCCTACATGGCACACACATTTCACATAAAAAAAACTCCAACAAATCATGCTACACTTGACATGCAAGCTATCCGCGTCATCCCACATGCCCCACACATTCCACCTTAGAAAAAAAAAACTAACTTTTTTCTTCTTTTTTTTCAAAAAGGGGGAATTCCCCGGCCTCTGCATCAGAAAGATGCATACGGCCATCTTATTAACCAAATAACGCAGTGCCAACAAGGTTCTAAGGTCTCCAAAAGTAATAATAAAAAGCAAAAAAAAAGCTCACACAGAGCCAAAAAGGGCTAGAAACACCCACTAGCCATGAAAAGACGCCACAACCGGCTGGCTAAAACTAGATAAGTAAACTACATGCCTATCCTATTACATGACCGCCATCCAAACCGGTTGAAGATATCCCGAGCTACCATCTCCCATCGGAAAGACCCAGTAACCAAATGCTCCCTGGCCTCCGTCTGGGTGAGTAGCGACCAGGAACGGATCAGAGCCGTAGTTCGGAATAAAACCTGCAAAAAATGGATACATGATATTCTGTTAAAAACCAAATCATTTCTGCAAGTCCAGATAGTCCACAGCAAAGCACAAACTCCAACCCGAATGTGTCTCACTAAGTCAGGCTCAATCCCATTAAGCCATGTCCCAAATAACGCGTTAACAGAATTCGGTGGAAAAAGCAATGTGGACCGTATGCCAAAGTACTTTGGCCAACGGGCAATCAAAAAAGAGGTGTTTGATTGTCTCATCCCGATCACAGAAACTACACCTAGTAGGTCCTGTCCAATTACGCTTTATCAAGTTGTCCTTGGTTAAAATAACTTGTTTATGGACAAACCACATAAACACTTTTATTTTCAAAGAAACTTTGACAGCCCAAACATGCTTAGAGGTAGGAATGGAGTTCGAATTAATAACATCAATATACATTGATTTAACAGTGAATACTCCAGACTTAGTCAATTTCCAGCGTAATTCATCGGGTTGTTGAGATAGTTGGACCTCCATCAGTCTCCTAACTAAACGGAGCCATTCTTCCCAACGATTGCCCGCTAGCATCCGTCGGAACTGAATATTAAGGGGGATAGATTGAAATACCGAGGCGACGAACACTTCACGTCGTTGAACAATACGGTACAAATACGGATATTGGATGGCCAAAGGTGTCTCGCCGAGCCAAGTATCCTCCCAGAAATGTGTACTAGAGCCGTTTCCAATAACAAACTTCATCCTATTAAAGAAAGATTGTTTGACTTTCATCGAACCTTTCCAGAAAGGTGAACGGCCTGACTGTAACCTGGGACAAAGTTTTTGTCTGGAGGTACTTGGCACGAAGGATTTGAGCCCACATGGCATCATTCTCCGTTGAGAGCTTCCACAGCCACTTGCTAAGAAGGCATCCATTCTTAACTTTTAGATTCTCAATACCGAGACCCCCTTGGTCTTTCGGTCTACAGATGATATCCCATTTAGCAAGGCGATATTTTCGTTTAAGCTCATCACCCTGCCAAAAGAAACGTGATCGATAGAAGTCCAGTCTCTTCCTAACACCAACTGGGACCTCAAAGAACGATAGGAGAAACATAGGCATGCTCGTGAGCACCGAATTAATCAGGATTAATCGACCTCCGTATGACATGAGCTTACCCTTCCAACAACTCAGTTTCTTCTCAAATCGGTCCTCGATGCACTTCCACTCTTTGTTTGTCAACCTACGATGGTGGATTGGAATCCCCAGGTAAGAGAAGGGCAACTCTCCCAACTCGCACCCAAACAATTACCTATAAGCCTCCTGTTCGTCTTTAGCTCTACCAAAACAGAACAGCTCGCTCTTATGAAAGTTAATCTTTAACCCGGTCAATTGTTCAAATAGGCATAACACAAGCTTCATATTTCTCGCCTTGGCCAAGTCATGCTCCATAAAGATAATTGTATCATCAGCGTACTGAAGGATGGATACACCTCCATCAACGAGATGAGGTATCAATCCACCTACTTGACCATTTTTCTTAGCCTTTCCTATCAAAATTGCTAACATATCCACCACAATGTTAAACAGGATAGGGGACATCGGATCTTCTTGTCTTAGGCCTTTATGTGTCTGGAAGTAATGACCTATGTCATCATTAACTTTAATTCCCACACTACCTTTTTGCGTAAATAATTCAACCTGTCGGCGCCAGGCTTCATCAAAACCTTTCATACGCAATGACTGTTGGAGGAATGGCCATTTGATCTTATCGTACGCTTTCTCAAAATTCACCTTAAAAATTACTCCATCTAATTTTTTGGAATGGATTTCATGGAGCGTTTCATGCAGGACGACCACCCCTTCAAGGATATTTCTGTCCGGCATGAAAGCAGTTTGGGACTGTTGCACCACAGAATGCGTAATCTGTGTGAGCCTATTAGTCCCTACCTTGGTGAAAATTTTGAAACTAACATTGAGGAGGCATATCGGCCTGAATTGCTCAATTCTCACAGCATCCGTTTTCTTAGGAAGCTGTGTGATAGTTCCAAAATTCAAGTGAAATAACTGAAGTTATCCAGAGAACAAGTCATGGAACATAGGTAACAAATCCCCCTTAATAATGTGCCAGCATTTTTTATAGAACTCGGTCGGGAATCCATCCGGTCCGGGAGCCTTATTGTTTTTCATCTGTGCAATAGCATCAAACACCTCCTTCTCTAAGAACGGGGCAACCAGAATATCATTTTCGGCAGCCGATAGCTGAGGCACATCCTCGGTCCTAGACTCATCGAGGGACACACAATTATCCTCCGAGGGTCCAAATAACTGCTTATAATACTTGGTAATATACGTTTTAAGGTTGTCCTGTCCTAGAATAGTGCCCTCATCTTGTTCAAGCTGAAAGATGCGCTTCTTTCTGTGCTTCCCATTAGCTATCAAATGGAAGAATTGAGTATTCGCGTCCCCTTGGACCACTTTGCGTACTTTAGCACGCAAAGCCCACTTCAATTCTTCTTCACGGAGCAGTTCTTTCAACCTCTTCTCCGCCTCATTTTTAACCTGAAGCTCAGCAGGCAGTAAAATAGTGGATTCGGCCTTTATATCCAAGGCCTGTATAAGAGAAAGGAGTCTATCCTTTTCAATCTTATACACACCACTGAGGTGCTTAGCCCATCCCCGTAAGAAACTTCTCAAATGCCTAATCTTATTCTGCCAACGCTCGATCGCAGTCACGCCTCCTGCGCCTCTAGCCCATTCCCGAGCAATCAAATCCAAGAACCCTTCACGTTCGAACCATGACATCTCGAAAGAAAAGGTGTTCTTGTTACCCACGTGGTTCGGCTCCCCTGAGTCCACGAACAAGGGTGTGTGATTGGATATTCCCCTCGAGAGAGCTTGCACCGTAACCAGAGGGAACTTTTGTTCCCACTCCACGCTCGCAAGAACTCAATCAAGTTTTTCATAAGTCGGGTTTGGCAGAGCGTTAGCCCAGGTAAACTTTCTACCAGAAAGCTCAATCTCCCTCAGATCCAAGCTTTCAATAATGGTATTGAACATAAACGACCATCTGCCGTCAAAGTTATCATTGTTCTTCTCCTCTCTCCTTCTGATGATATTGAAATCACCTCCAACTAAAATTGGAAGCTGTTCTGACCCACAGATTCGAACAAGGTCCGCCAGAAACTCTGGTTTAAGCTCGGGTTGTGCGGCACCATAAACCGCCACCAAAGCCCAGTTAAAACCATCTATCTTGGACCTGACTCGAAACTTTACCGCGAAGTCACCCATCACCACACTTCGGACTTCAAGCGAATCGCATCTCACACCGAGTAAGATACCACCCGATCTTCCTCGCGGAGGGAGGCAATGCCAATCGAAATCAATACCACCCACAAGAGAAGAAAGAAACTGGGGCGCAAAGTTTTCTCTACCAGTCTCCGATAGAGCGACAAAATCTAACTTCTGCTCTAAAGCTGCCTCAGCAAGGAACCTTCTTTTAGCCAAGTCCTTCAAACCTCTGCTATTCCAAAAAAAATCCTCTCATATTTCATCATGGAATTTTTTAGTGATTCGAAGCCTAGCACTCCTACGAACTGCGGAATCATGATAGATCTTCCGTTTCCACTTACATTTTGGTTTACCAGGCTCTGCCTCCCGGTCCTCATAATCGGGTTGCTTAAATTATCAGCATCATTCTCGATAGGTGCATCATCATCCTCAGCCACTTGATTTGGAGGTGCTAGATCCGCACACAGATTATCTAGCACTCTAACCCCTAACGCATTAATCTCATCATCATTCATCAGTTTAACCGCTGCAAGATTACGAATAGTCTCTAAGACATGTTCCGCCTCCAAATCTAACATATCATTGACCGAATTAGTGATCTCACTATCCGTGGCACCTAGTGAAACTCCTAACTGGTTTGCATTATTTATAATTTCCTCATTAGAAAAATGCAATAAAGAGTTAGAAATGTTGACGGACATACCAGAAGATGATGCAGCCTCGTGAAGCTTGGCCGCCCTCATAGCGCACCACTGCTATATATCATCCACCTCCGGGAGCTCGTGGATGCGAGCACTCATCCATCTCCCCGTCGAGACAGGGTCCGGGATCCCGCCAAAAGCAACAACCTCCTCCCTAGTAAAGCCTGGCGCTGAATCCCTCAAAGGGTCAACCGAGGTTACCAGAGGAGGTGACTGCAGGCTCCCAAGCCCCACAGACGGGTGCCCCACGCCGGGGTCCACTGCCACTGGTGCGAACTGAGAGGGGATGACGGGGGCCGCCTGCCCGCGCCCTCCTCCCGCCCCATCCGCCGGTGCAGACGGGATAGCCGTCGGCGAAGGAGAGGCGGTCCTTTAGACCGCCGGGGAAGATGGATGAGCCAGGGCCTCCTGCCCTAGCCCCCCAACGCAGTAGATGGCGCAGGTGCCGCCGCCACCACCGGAGTAGCAGGAGCCGAGGCCACCTGCCTCGGGCTCCCTCCCCCAGCGCTGGCCGACCCCAACGTGACCGACGTCACCGGCGTCGGGATATGGAGGGGAGACGTCAAGGCCTCCTGCCCCGACCCCCCTCCCCCCAACACCAGCTCACAGGTAGCAATCTGCACCGGAGCCTCGACCACAAGAGGAGGAAGGGAGAGAGAAGCGACCTCCGGCTCCCCCACCCCAACTCCATCCAGAGTCCTTGCCGATGAGGCCCTCACCAAGCGACCAGAACCGCCAGCCCCCTCAAACTCCAACAGAGGAAGCGTGCGCTCAAACAAATCATCAGAGTCAACCCGGTCACTCCAAAGCCTGGGCGGCGCTGATGCTGGCTCAAAGGACCCGATGTTGGAAATGTGCCCTAGAGGCAATAATAAAAGCATTATTATTATATTTCCTTGTTCATGATAATTGTCTTTATTCGTGCTATAATTGTGTTATCCGGAAATCGTAATACATGTGTGAATAACAGACAACAGCATGTCCCTAGTAAGCCTCTAGTTGACTAGCTCGTTGATCAACAGATAGTCATGGTTTCCTGACTATGGGCATCAGATGTCATTGATAACGAGATCACATCATTAGGAGAATGATGTGATGGACGAGACCCAATCCTAAACATAGCATAAGATCGCATAGTTCGTTTGCTAGAGTTTTCCAATGTCAAGTATCCTTTCCTTAGACCATGAGATCGTGTAACTCCCGGATACCGTAGGAGTGCTTTGGGTGTGCCAAACGTCACAACGTAATTGGGTGACTATAAAGGTATACTACGGGTATCTCTGAAAGTGTCTGTTGGGTTGACACGGATCGAGACTGGGATTTGTCACTCCGCTTGACGGAGAGGTATCACCGGGCCCTCTCGGTAATGCATCATCATAATGAGCTCAATGTGATCAAAGTGTTGGATCACGGGATCATGCATTACGGTACGAGTAAAGTGACTTGCCGGTAACGAGATTGAACGAGGTATTGGGATACCGACGATCGAATCTCGGGCAAGTAAAATACCGATTGACAAAGGGAATCGTATACGGGATTAATTGAATCCTCGACATCATGGTTCATCCGATGAGATCATCGTGGAGCATGTGGGAGCCAACATGGGTATCCAGATCCCGCTGTTGGTTATTGCCCGAGAGCCGTCTCGGTCATGTCTGCATGTCTCCCGAACCCGTAGGGTCTACACACTTAAGGTTCGGTGACGCTAGAGTTGTGAAGATATGTATATGCAGTAACCCGAATGTTGTTCGGAGTCCCGGATGAGATCCCGAACGTCACGAGGAGTTTTGGAATGGTCCGGAGATAAAGATTTATATATGGGAAGTTGTCATACGGACACCAGGAAGTTTCGGGGGCATATCGGTATTGTACCGGGGCCACCGGAGGGGTTCTGGGGGTCCACCGGGAGGGGCCACCTCTCCTGGAGGGCCTCATGGGCTGTATGAGGAAGGGAACCAGCCCAAAGTGGGCTGGTGCGCCTCCCCCCCCAAGGGCCCATGCGCCTAGGGTTGGGGGGGTGGACCCTAAAGGGGGCGCCCCCTTGCTTGGGGGGCAAGTCCCCCTCCCTGGCCGCCGCCCCCCCCCCTCTAGATCCCATCTAGAGGGGCCGGCCCCCCTTGCCCCTTCCCCTATAAATAGAGGGGTGAGGGGAGGGCAGCGCACCCTTGCTCCTGGCGCCTCCCTCTCCTTCCCCAACACCTCCTCCTCCTCCGTTGAGCACGGCGAAGCCCTGCCGGAGTACTGTAGTTCCACCATCACCAAGCCGTCATGCTGCTGCTGGAGCCATCTTCCCCAACCTCTCCTTTGCCTTGCTGGATCAAGAAGAAGGAGACGTTACGCTGACCGTACGTGTGTTGAACGCGGAGGTGCCGTGCTTTTGGTGCTAGGATCTCCGGTGATTTGGATCACGGTGTGTACGACTACTTCATCCCCCTTCGTTGAACGCTTCCGCTCGCGATCTACAAAGTGGTATGTAGATGCAATCTCTCTCCCATGACTCGTTGCTTAGATGAACTCATAGATGGATCTTGGTGAAACCGTAGGAAAAAATTTAATTTTCTGCAATGTTCCCCAACAGTGGCATCATGAGCTAGGTCTATGCGTAGTTCTCTATTGCACGAGTAGAACACAATTTGTTGTGGGCATAGATGTTGTCAACTTTCTTGCCGCTACTAGTCTTATCTTGCTTCAGCGGTATCGTGGGATGAAGCGGCCCGGACCAACCTTACACGTACTCTTACGTGAGACCGGTTCCACCGACTAACATGCACTAGTTGCATAAGGTGGCTGGCGGGTGTCTGTCTCTCCCACTTTAGTTGGAGCGGATTCGATGAAAAGGGTCCTTATGAAGGGTAAATAGAAGTTGACAAATCACGTTGTGGCTTTCACGTAGGTAAGAAAACGTTCTTGCTAGAACCCTAATTCAGCCACGTAAAACTTGCAACAACAATTAGAGGACGTCTAACTTGTTTTTGCAGCAAGTGCTTTGTGATATGATATGGCCAAAGTTGTGATGTATGATGAATGATCTATATGTGATGTATGAGATGTTCATGCTATTGTAATAGGAATCACGACTTGCATGTCGATGAGTATGACAACCGGCAGGAGCCATAGGAGTTGTCTTTATTTTGTATGACCTGCGTGTCATTGAGAAACGCCATGTAAATTACTTTACTTTATTGCTAAACGCGTTAGCCATAGTAGTAGAAGTAATAGTTGGCGAGCAACTTCATGGAGACACAATGATGATGATGGAGATCATGGTGTCAAGCCGGTGACAAGATGATCATGGAGCCCCAAGATGGAGATCAAAGGAGCTATGTGATATTGGCCATATCATGTCACATTTATTATTTGATTGCATGTGATGTTTATCATGTTTTGCATCTTGTTTACTTAGAACGACGGTAGTAAATAAGATGATCCCTCATAATAATTTCAAGAAGTGTTCCCCCTAACTGTGCACCGTTGCGACAGTTCGTTGTTTCGAAGCACCACGTGATGATCGGGTGTGATAGATTCTAACGTTCGCATACAACGGGTGTAAGACAGATTTACACAAGCAAACACTTAGGTTGACTTGACGAGCCTAGCATGTACAGACATGGCCTCGGAACACAGAAGACCGAAAGGTCGAGCATGAGTCGTATAGAAGATACGATCAACATGAAGATGTTCACCGATGTTGACTAGTCCGTCTCACGTGATGATCGGACACGGCCTAGTTGACTCGGATCATGTAATACTTAGATGACTAGAAGAGGGATGTCTATCTAAGTGGGAGTTCATTAAATAATTTGATTAAATGAACTTTATTATCATGAACTTAGTCTAAATATTTACAATATGTCTTATAGATCAAATGGCCAACGTAGTCCTCAATTTCAACGCGTTCCTAGAGAAAACCAAGCTAAAAGACGATGGCAGCAACTATACGGACTGGGTCCGGAACCTAAGGATCATCCTCATAGCTGCCAAGAAAGATTATGTCCTACGAGCACCGCTGGGTGACGCACCTATTCTCCCTGCAGAACAAGACGTTATGAACGCTTGGTAGTCACGTTCCGATGATTACTCCCTCGTTCAGTGCGGCATGCTTTACAGCTTAGAGCCGGGGCTCCAAAAGCGTTTTGAGAGACATGGAGCATATGAGATGTTCGAAGAGCTGAAAATGGTTTTCCAAGCTCATGCCCGGGTCGAGAGATATGAAGTCTCCGACAAATTCTTTAGCTGTAAGATGGAGGAAAATAGCTCTGTCAGTGAACACATACTCAAAATGTCTGGGTTGCACAACCGCTTGACTCAACTGGAATTTAATCTCCCGGATGAAGCGGTCATTGACAGAATCCTCCAGTCGCTTCCACCTAGCTACAAGAGCTTTGTGATGAACTACAATATGCAGGGGATGGTAAAGACCATTCCTGAGGTATATGCTATGCTGAAATCAGCAGAGGTAGAAATCAAGAAGGAGCATCAAGTGTTGATGGTGAATAAAACCACTAAGTTCAAGAAGGGCAAGGGTAAAAAGAACTTCAAGAAGGACGACAAGGAAGTTGCCGCACCCGGTAAGCAAGTTGCCGAGAAGAAGCCAAAGAATGGACCCAAGCCCGAGACTGAGTGCTTTTATTGCAAGGGAAGTGGTCACTGGAAGCGGAACTGCCCCAAATACTTAGCGGACAAGAAGGCCGGCCAAACAAAAGGTATATGTGATATACATGTAATTGATGTGTACCTTACCAGTACTCGTAGTAGCTCTTGGGTATTTGATACCGGTGCAGTTGCTCACATTTGTAACTCAAAGCAGGAGCTGCGGAATAAACGGAGACTGGCGAAGGACAAGGTGACGATGCGCGTCGGGAATGGTTCCAAGGTCGATGTGATCGCCGTCGGCACGTTACCTCTACATTTACCTACGGGATTAGTTTTAAACCTCAATAATTGTTATTTAGTGCCAAGTTTGAGCATGAACATTGTGTCTGGATCTCGTTTAATTCGAGATGGCTACTCATTTAAATCCGAGAATAATGGTTGTTCTATTTATATGAGAGATATGTTTTATGGTCATGCTCCGATGGTTAATGGTTTATTCTTAATGAATCTCGTACGTGATAATACACATATTCATAGTGTGAATACCAAAATAGTTAAAGTTGATAACAATAGTCCCACATATTTGTGGCACTGCCGCCTTGGTCACATAGGTGTCAAACGCATGAAGAAGCTCCATGCAGATGGAATTTTAGAGTCTCTTGATTATGAATCATTTGATACGTGCGAACCATGCCTCATAGGTAAAATGACCAAGACTCCGTTCTCAGGAACAATGGAGCGAGCAACCAACTTATTGGAAATCATACATACCGATGTGTGCGGTCCAATGAGTGTTGAGGCTCGCGGTGGCTATCGTTATGTTCTCACCCTCACTGATGACTTGAGTAGATATGGGTATATCTACTTAATGAAACACAAGTCTGAGACCTTTGAAAAGTTCAAGGAATTTCAGAGTGAGGTTGAAAATCAACGTGATAGAAAGATCAAGTTTCTACGATCAGATCGTGGAGGAGAATACTTGAGTCACGAATTTGGCACACACTTAAGAAAATGTGGAATAGTTTCACAACTCACGCCGCCTGGAACACCTCAGCGTAATGGTGTGTCCGAACGTCGTAATCGCACTCTGTTAGATATGGTGCGATCTATGATGTCTCTTACCGATTTACCGCTATCTTTTTGGGGCTATGCTTTAGAGACTGCCGCATTCACTTTAAATAGGGCTCCGTTGAAATCCATTGAGACGACACCGTATGAATTATGGTTTGGGAAGAAACCTAAGCTGTCGTTTCTAAAAGTTTGGGGATGCGATGCTTATGTGAAGAAACTTCAACCTGAAAAGCTCGAACCCAAGTCAGAAAAATGCGTCTTCATAGGAAACCCTAAAGAAACTATTGGGTATACCTTCTACCTCAGATCCGAAGGCAAGATCTTTGTTGCCAAGAATGGATCCTTTCTAGAGAAAGAGTTTCTCTCGAAAGAAGTAAGTGGGAGGAAAGTAGAACTTGATGAAGTGTTACCTCTTGAACCGGAAAATGGCGAAACTCATGAAAACGTTCCTGAGGTGCCTGCACCGACTAGAGAGGAAATTAATGATAATGATCAAGATACTTCTAATCAAGCTCCTACTGAAATTCGTAGGTCCACAAGGACACGTTCCGCACCAGAGTGGTACGGCAACCCTGTCTTGGAAATCATGTTGTTAGACAACGGTGAACCTTCGAACTATGAGGAAGCAATGGCGGGCCCGGATTCCGACAAATGGCTGGAAGCCATGAAATCCGAGATAGGATCCATGTATGAAAACAAAGTATGGACTTTGACTGACTTGCCCGTTGAACGGCTAGCCATAGAAAATAAATGGATCTTTAAGAAGAAGACAGATGCGGATGGTAATGTGACCATCTATAAAGCTCGGCTTGTCGCTAAGGGTTATCGACAAGTTCAAGGGGTTGACTACGATGAGACTTTCTCACCGTTAGCGAAGCTGAAGTCCGTCCGAATCATGTTAGCAATTGCCGCATTCTACGATTATGAAATATGGCAAATGGACGTCAAAACGGCATTCCTTAATGGTTTCCTTAAGGAAGAATTGTATATGATGCAGCCGGAAGGTTTTGTCGATCCTAAGTATGCTGACAAGGTGTGCAAGCTCCAACGCTCGATTTATGGGCTGGTGCAAGCATCTCGGAGTTGGAACATTCGCTTTGATGAGATGATCAAAGCGTTTGGGTTTACGCAGACTTATGGAGAAGCCTGCGTTTACAAGAAAGTGAGTGGGAGCTCTGTAGCATTTCTCATACTAAATGTAGATGACATACTTTTGATGGGAAATGATATAGAACTCTTGGACAGCATTAAGGCCTACTCGAATAAGAGTTTTTCAATGAAGGACCTTGGAGAAGCTGCTTATATATTAGGCATCAAGATCTATAGGGATAGATCGAGACGCCTCATAGGTCTTTCACAAAGCACATACCTTGATAAGATATTGAAGAAGTTCAATATGGATCAATCCAAGAAGGGGTTCTTACCTGTGTTACAAGGTGTGAAATTGAGCTCAGCTCAATGTCCGACCACGGCAGAAGATATAGAAGAGATGAGTGTTATCCCCTATGCCTCAGCCATAGGTTCTATAATGTATGCCATGCTGTGTACCAGACCTGATGTAAACCTTGCCGTAAGTTTGGTAGGAAGGTACCAAAGTAATCCCGGCAAGGAACACTGGACAGCGGTCAAGAATATCCTGAAGTACCTGAAAAGGACTAAGGAAATGTTTCTCGTTTATGGAGGTGACGAAGAGCTCGTCGTAAAGGGTTACGTCGACGCTAGCTTCGACACAGATCTGGATGACTCTAAGTCAAAAACCGGATACGTGTATATTTTGAATGGTGGGGCAGTAAGCTGGTGCAGTTGCAAGCAGAGCGTCGTGGCGGGATCTATATGTGAAGCGGAGTACATGGCAGCCTCGGAGGCAGCACATGAAGCAATTTGGGTGAAGGAGTTCATCACCGACCTCGGAGTCATACCCAATGCATCGGGGCCAATCAAACTCTTCTATGACAACACTGGAGCTATTGCACTTGGAAAGGAGCCCAGGTTTCACAAGAAGACCAGGCACATCAAGCGTCGCTTCAACTCCATTCATGAAAATGTTCAAGATGGAGACATAGAAATTTGTAAAGTACACACGGATCTGAATGTTGCAGATCCGTTGACTAAACCTCTCCCTAAGGCAAAACATGATCAGCACCAAAACTCTATGGGTGTTTGATTCATCACAATGTAACTAGATTATTGACTCTAGTGCAAGTGGGAGACTGTTGGAAATGTGCCCTAGAGGCAATAATAAAAGCATTATTATTATATTTCCTTGTTCATGATAATTGTCTTTATTCGTGCTATAATTGTGTTATCCGGAAATCGTAATACATGTGTGAATAACAGACAACAGCATGTCCCTAGTAAGCCTCTAGTTGACTAGCTCGTTGATCAACAGATAGTCATGGTTTCCTGACTATGGGCATCAGATGTCATTGATAACGAGATCACATCATTAGGAGAATGATGTGATGGACGAGACCCAATCCTAAACATAGCATAAGATCGCATAGTTCGTTTGCTAGAGTTTTCCAATGTCAAGTATCCTTTCCTTAGACCATGAGATCGTGTAACTCCCGGATACCGTAGGAGTGCTTTGAGTGTGCCAAACGTCACAACGTAACTGGGTGACTATAAAGGTATACTACGGGTATCTCTGAAAGTGTCTGTTGGGTTGACACGGATCGAGACTGGGATTTGTCACTCCGCTTGACGGAGAGGTATCACCGGGCCCTCTCGGTAATGCATCATCATAATGAGCTCAATGTGATCAAAGTGTTGGATCACGGGATCATGCATTACGGTACGAGTAAAGTGACTTGCCGGTAACGAGATTGAACGAGGTATTGGGATACCGACGATCGAATCTCGGGCAAGTAAAATACCAATTGACAAAGGGAATCGTATACGGGATTAATTGAATCCTCGACATCGTGGTTCATCCGATGAGATCATCGTGGAGCATGTGGGAGCCAACATGGGTATCCAGATCCCGCTGTTGGTTATTGCCCGAGAGCCGTCTCGGTCATGTCTGCATGTCTCCCGAACCCGTAGGGTCTACACACTTAAGGTTCGGTGACGCTAGGGTTGTGAAGATATGTATATGCAGTAACTCGAATGTTGTTCGGAGTCCCGGATGAGATCCCGGACGTCACGAGGAGTTTCGGAATGGTCCGGAGGTAAAGATTTATATATGGGAAGTTGTCATACGAACACCGGGAAGTTTCGGGGGCATATCGGTTTTGTACCGGGGCCACCGGAGGGGTTCTGGGGGTCCACCGGGAGGGGCCACCTCTCCTGGAGGGCCTCATGGGCTGTATGAGGAAGGGAACCAGCCCAAAGTGGGCTGGTGCGCCTCCCCCCCAAGGGCCCATGCGCCTAGGGTTGGGGGGGGGACCCTAAAGGGGGCGCCCCCTTGCTTGGGGGGCAAGTCCCCCCTCCCTGGCCGCCGCCCCCCCCTCTAGATCCCATGTAGAGGGGCCGGCCCCCCTTGCCCCTTCCCCTATAAATAGAGGGGTGAGGGGAGGGCAGCGCACCCTTGCTCCTGGCGCCTCCCTCTCCCTCCCCAACACCTCCTCCTCCTCCGTTGAGCACGGCGAAGCCCTGCCGGAGTACTGTAGTTCCACCATCACCACGCCGTCGTGCTGCTGCTGGAGCCATCTTCCCCAACCTCTCCTTTGCCTTGCTGGATCAAGAAGAAGGAGACGTTACGCTAACCGTACGTGTGTTGAACGCGGAGGTGCCGTGCTTTCGGTGCTAGGATCTCCGGTGATTTGGATCACGGTGTGTACGACTACTTCATCCCCGTTCGTTGAACGCTTCCGCTCGCGATCTACAAAGTGGTATGTAGATGCAATCTCTCTCCCATGACTCGTTGCTTAGATGAACTCATAGATGGATCTTGGTGAAACCGTAGGAAAAATTTTAATTTTCTGCAACGTTCCCCAACACCCGAACCGCAACGAGGTCATAGGCACCGATGGCGATGCTGCCGGCTCAACCCCAGTCCCATCCCCGGGCAACTGAGCGTCAGGGCAAGAGGCGCTAGACCCCTCTCGTGTGGACTCATCAGTCTGTGCCCCATTGGCGCCCGCATCGCCATCACCCTCATGCATATCAACATCATTCCCATTTACCGCATCTGCAAGCAGATCAGTGTCCTCAAACTCAACATCGAGCGGGAACACCTCGCCCCTATAAGTTCAGTTGACCACATCAGGCACGAACTCAATATCCAGAACACTGACTAAAAGCCGGGTCACCCCATGAGCCCGGGTAAAAGCCATATCAACTCTCTCCGTCTTCCCAACCAACATGCCCAAACTGGCCACCACTCGAACATCCTGCAAAGGCTTAGACGGGGCCCCTACAAACCGCAACCAGACCTGCGTAAGCGGCTTTCCCTTAGGCTCCACCTTCTTCCACTCGTGGAACTCCAGAATGCACGAAGTGCCAGGGACTCTACACAAATCAAAGCTCAACAACCGCTGCAGGTCATCCACCGTGGGGAAATCGACCTTATAGATCTTATCCTCAAGAACCACCAGCTCCCACCAAAAGTCCCCCGGAGCCAGCTCCCGTAGCCTCCGCACGATCTGAGCCTCAGTGACCTCTCCCTGGGTAGCTTTGACAACCCCGGTAGTCAGGCTCGGGATCTCCTCCGGAATCTCTCGCGCAGCCGGTGATTCAAAGAACATGAGCTCAGCACAGTAGACACCATACACAGTCAGCGACGGAGCCTGGTCACGCAAAAACGGGCACTCCCCCGAGGCATGAGCCGGCTTGCCACACGTTTCACACAGCTCGGCCACGCACTCAGCAATGAAGTGGCCCTTCTCCCCACAACGGTAGCAAAGCATCTTTTCCTTTTTGTGCGCATACTTGGACACCCTCTCAGCATCGGACCTGTCGGTATCCTCAGCCACCTTCCCAGCCTCAGGAACCTCGACACTGGCCAAGGCATTCACCACCTCCATCGCCTGGGGAGGAAGCTCAGTAGAAGCATGGTCGGGCTCCACTGCAGACGCCGCAGGATCAACTGCCCGAGGCGGAGGCGGTCGGCGAAATCTCCCACGGCCCCCATCCCGGCCACCACGATGGCCACGATAGCCTCCTCTCTGGCGGTGGTCCGGGCCTGAGGCCCCCTCGACAAAACCGCCTGTAGGGCCAAGAAACGGTCTCTCAGCAGACCCGTCACTCTGCCAGGCATATCCACGACCTCCACCCGTAGAGGAGGAACCTCGTTGCTGTCCGTCACCATATGCATCATACCCGTCATGCCCCCACTGGCCTCGGGGCGAATCATTGGGCTCTCTGCTGCTAGAATTCTGTCTCTTCTGCGTCGAAAAAAAACTAACTGATCATGCGATACAACTTTTATTTACTCCTGATCGTTTGCTCTTAGACACCACTTTTATTTAGCAGAAAGGATCAGCCACCCCTCTATCCTTCTTTTGACAGCACCTCGATCCTTCTATTTAGCACAAATGATCAGCCATCCCTCGATCGGTTGCTCTTCCATCTTCTATTGTAAGTGAGGTAGTCAAAGAGGTCAGGTGCATCTAACACGCTGCTTGATCTACACATCTCATCCTGTCCCGTCCCCTACATGTGTATCTTCCTCCGTCCAGTTAGGATCTAGGCAACTGAACAGGCGCTACTCCACTAAGCTGATCCCTGGACCTCTTCCATTCGATCTATAAAGCCCTTGGAAATCAAGAGCCCCCATAGCTCTACTCCTCTTCCGGCTGCCCCCCTTCTCCACACGCAACTTAAACTTCGTCCGAGAGTCATAGCCAACACAGCGGTCTTGCCGACATCAGTCTCGAGATGGTCGTTCAAGCCTATAGAAACTGAAGTGTTGATCGTGCTGTCAGCCCCATCGTCATCTTTGGTTCAAGCTAATCCAGTCCATCATCATTTTTCTTGAATTCACCCAGGACCCAACGTACAGCCTGCGTCCCTCCATGGATTACTCCGTATGGTTGGCAGGTAATATAAGGCGATTTAGATTATGCAATTGGCGACCCTGGAAAAGTTCATAATTTTGTTCTTGCGATCTGAAGCGATTCTACGTTTCTCATATGAGCAGATCTCAAGGGCCGTTCGGTTAAGCGGCCATGCATGCAATCATGCCGCACATATCTAGCATCAGCTCACGTAAAGATAGGATCAGGCACCTGAGTTTGTTGTGCAAAGCATGCGTGTGTATCTCTCCGCTCCCCTCTGATGTATCTCAATAAAACTGTACCCCGGAGTGGATGGATACAAGCATGTTATCACTTTACATATTGGGCTGATACAGAAAAATTCTTCTTGCAGCTTTCAGTTTTGTCTGGATGCACCATTGGTAGTTTTCCACTATCCAATTAATGATATTTCCTCAGATTTATTTTGATCCTTTTTCCAAAAAAAAAGATGAAACGCCCATGTGTGCAGAAGCGGTTTGTATGCATGTGTGCAACGTGGATGCAAAAGGAACTTTGTGCATGAAAAATCCATATCCACGAACCCATCAACTTCTGACCCTAGAATCCATGATTTGGACTAATTATATGAAGCACGTAGTACTGTAATCTCTGTGAGGACGTCATGCATCAAGTGAGATAAATGCATGGCAAAAAATATGTCTTATATATTTACTGCTCTTGATGTGCCAATAAAATGTACTCCCACTATAAATAAATATAAGACATCTTAAATCAGTAAATTAGTGAACTAAAACGTCTTATATTCATAGGGAGTATGAGTTTGTTCCTTATTTCCTACAGCTCCAAAAATATTGTTCTTGATTTTTAAGATGCATGGATCAGTTGAAGTATTATGATATCTATCTACATTGAGACTATCAGATTAGTTCACACATCTAATTTCTTACCATATGTAGTTACATTCTATACTTCATATGTAATTATGAAGGTAAAAGGTAAGGCATGTTATATCTTTTGACAACTGAAAATAGAAAATCCTTTTTGTTCATGTTTATCTATCCTATTTTTTTTTGCATTTCTTTCTCTTTTTATAGAGGCCTCTCTTATGAACTCATCCGAGTGCTTCATATTCAACTCACATATACAAAATGTTGTGTTCTCTGTTATTTCTTTGAGAATTTTCTTATAGACGACCTCACATGCTACATCATCAACAATGCATGCAGCTTCTTACACAAGCCACACTATAGATTCTACCTAAAATTAGTAATTATGTTGCCTAAATTTAGAATTAGATTATTAGTAGAGCGATCACCTTTGTAATCAAGAAAAATGTCATTAGTACTCTTCGGTCAGCTTCTACTTGCAACTGTACCGTACCAAATCCTTAACATATTTTTCCTGTTTATAGGGTAATGACTTTGATCCATAATTTTTTTATTCGTTACACTATTTGCTACTATGAATTAACCTTTGGGGGTGATACAAAATTTCCGCAGCAACGCGCGGGTATCATCTAGTTTCTTTAAAGTTTCTGACGGTATGAACACGAAAATTAAGTTTTCTCGTTCACTTTGTCATGTGAATGGCCATCCTTCATCGGGGGTTCCCCGACGCATCTTGGAGGCACTGCCTTCTTGTATGTTACTAAGGACCAGCTTGTCCTTGGAGCAACTGCTTTGAGCAACATTGTCGAGGACAAGATTGTCCTTCGAGCAGCTGGTCACAGCATCATTTGCCGAGGAGCAACCTATCAGTGGAGCACTGCAATGAAGAACATAGGTTGAACACACTACCATATTTCTAGCATAATACACATGGCCAATGTGCACGTCAATGGTGATGTGAATGATGATAGCAATGTGCATGTCAAAGGTAGAAGGGGTCGGATAACCAATAATCACTAATGATCACCCTAATACATAGACATCACAATAGTGAAGATCATTGCTCAATACAGTACCACATATAACCCTAAATCACACTATTCTAACCCTAAATCACATTGATCTTCCCCCAAATCACACATATGTTCCCCCAAATTGAACTTTATGTTACCCCAAATCTAACCCTAAACCAACATGCAAACCGAGACCACAAATCGGGCCATATCATGCCATAAATCAAACTTTAAATGTCCTAAATCGCAACCTTAATCGAACCCAAATCTGTCAGGGAAGGGCTTACGGCCATTGACGAAATGGTGAGGAAGCGTCCACGGATGGTCACCATCATCAGCGGACGCCATCCAGATCTTCCTGCCTTCGATACTCGTCGTTTAGATCTTCCCGACGCCTTTGCTTGCCACACTGGCAGAGAGAGAGAGAGAGAGAGAGAGAGAGAGAGAGAGAGAGAGAGAGAGAGAGAGAGAGAGAGAGAGAGAGAGAGAGAGAGAGAGAGAGAGAGAGAGAGAGAGAGAGAGAGACGCTGCTTCGTGACAAAGCGTGCCATCTCCCGCTCAGTCTAGCGCGTGCAACCGCTTGCCCCTGACTTGCTAGAAACAGTCGATTCGTTCCACCGGAGCAAGGTTGCTTTGAGGAGTGTGTTGTGCAGGCCGAGGTGCACACGTAGATAACTAAATGGGCCCCGAGAACCTACATGGGATGCGAGCAACCAAACAGGTTTTCAAGCTTGTACATTTTGAGGTGTTGAACTATGCACCTAGACTTGTCTATAAAATACTATCATTCGTGTGGGAGGCAAAGGCATGGAGGGTGAGAATGACAAACCATACTGGCCAAATAATCCGTTTGAAATAGGAGGCATAGGGAACTAGAGTTGATAAAGCTAAATTGAGAGTTGTGTGCGTGCATCCAGATAACCATCAACGAAGATGTCAATGTCATGGTTTCTTGGTACAACAAGAGAATGCGTGTTATTATCCTTCAATAACTCGGTAGGACTATCCAGTAGCGCTTCGTAGCATTGTGGTCCCCATTTAGTGTTGTTTTCCTTTTGACCAGTTTGTTTGAAGATTTCCTAGTCATATTGTATCGGTTTTGCCGTTTAGACATTTAAAGACATTATAACTGAACACTTTAGGAGGCATCTCAGACTATCAGAATTTCAACCATCCATTTTTGCGATCTACTCGTTCAGGGTCGTCCGATTCACGTGCAAATCCGTCAGCGCGCCATGGACCGCAATAGGCCTGATTCCTGAAGGGCCGCTACTCCAGCAACATTTTTGGAGGCCCGTGGTTCATCTGGGTTTGTGTACCCGTTTCACCGCATCGAGCAGGCCCTTCTCCCCCGATAGTCCCAACTCGCTCGGCCCCAACCCTAGCCGCCAGCGGCGGACGTAGCCACGCCGCCCCTTCCCAGACTCCCCGGTCCAGCGCCATCGCGACGAGGAACTACTCCATCTCCCTCTGCTGCCCCGTTCGAGCGCGGCCGCGATCTTGACGTGCTCCAGCGACGCCGCCCGAACGAGCTCCTACGCCACCAGCAAGACCTCCGCCTCCATCTCCCTCTGCCACCGCCAACAGTACGTGCTCCTTCTTCCCTCTGCAGCCCCGGTCGAGCGCCGCCGCCCCGGTCAAGCACCGCCGCCAACAAGGCGTGCTCCAACGACACCGCCCGACAAAGCTCATCCACCTGCATGCGCTCCACTCGGGCCAATTTAGAACTCCATGACATAGTTGGAAATTAGTCTTTCCGGGCTATAACATCTTTCTCTATTCGAATAATTATGTTACTGATTAGTGATTACTCATGGAGGGATTAAATGCCATTTTAGGCAGACACGTGTATCAATGGGCACTAACTTATAAATAATTTTTGGTTACTGCAGGTCCAAAAGCGCAATGAAGAATTTTCTCTCTCTTAGAGTCATTCAGTCATATGAAAAATGAATTGCTGACTGATAAATCATATGTTCATACACCATGTACTTTCCTCCGTTTATCTTTCAAGAAATCATTTTTGTTGAGATTGAAGATATACACTTCACCTTCATAATGTGTATTCTTATATCCCATCTACTAGAGTGTGTTATTACAAGTTGCAGACTTGCATTATCTATCTTAAACGATTGTTCTTCTCGAATACACCTAGGCCTAGCTGACCAGTGATTTGTAGTTTTCTACTACCAGATCATCTTTTGACTGGCTTTTGGATATTTCCTGAAAGTGATTGTTTAAAGTTTCTATTAGAGTATGTATTACAATATAAAAATGGAAGTATGTTCATTTGTTCTACTGAGCAATAAATCATATTCATGCGACAAGCATGTAACATCTCTTTTTTCATTCTAAGGATCCATGAAGATATTATATAGCTCGCCTAGAAGATACGAGAGCACTGATTATGTACTCTCAACTAATGTTTCTATTAAAATAGTAGATATTACTAATTTCTTTGGATTTTTATTTGCAAAAATTTAATGTATCGCCTTGGCCAACTCTTGCGGAGAATCTTAAGACCACGGCAGATTTATGAAGAATCATGAAACAAAAATATCCACATCTATGGAACTGAATGAAAATCCTATGGCATTTGAAACAACAATTGAAGAACTAAAGAAGATACAACTTGTCAGGTCAGTTAGGTACAACTCTATGGAGTTTCTTTTTTTAGTTTTTCCTGTTGTTAAAACTGATGTTGAGTATTGTATGGCTTTTGCTTGGTCAGTTTTTTATTTGTGAAGCAACTTCTACTTTGCCAGCCATGTTACAGATACTTGGAGATTTTTCTTAGTTCAAATGTAACCCATTTTTGTTTTAATTTCCATTTGAATTGGTTGTACAACTCAGTTTGCAACTTGTTTTTTTTCTTGCTTATTTGAATGCACTCCATAATTAATGGATGTAAGTTTTAGAGGGCCAACAAATATTTTTGCATATGGCACTTCCTATGAAGTTTCCTCCAATCATCACATATGTTCTTGTCGATGCTCTCATATATTTGCAGAAAATTGAAAATGTATGCATATATTACATCTTTTAAGTTCTTTAGAGTCCCAACAAGTTTTTGGTGCCTTGCCGCATGACCTACTTCTTTTCAACATTGATGGTATGTAAGTTCTCAATTTGGGAAAGAGGTACTGGCAGCAGTTATGCCATCTATTCACTAGTAGAAAAGGGGGCAAAGGTCCAGGCCGGGTCAGCCCATTAGTCCCGGTTCAGTCTAGAACCGGGACCAATGGGGGCATTGGACCCGATTCGTGAGCCCAGGGGGCCGGCCGGGCCACGTGGGCCATTGGTCCCGGTTCGTCTGGACCTTTGGTCCCGGTTGGTGTGACCGGGACCAATGGGCCTCGCTCCTGGCCCACCACCACTGGTCCCGGTTGGTGGCATGAACCGGGACCAAAGGCTCCCCTTTGGTCCCGGTTCATGCCACCAACCGGGACCAGTGGTGGTGCCTATATATACCCCCCTCGCGCCAGAGCAGAGCACACTGCTCTATTTTTTCTGGCCGAGGGGGAGAGGGCTTGGTGGTGCTCTAGCTCACCTCCTATGCACACAAGGTGTTCGATGGAATGCCCGAGCCACACTACTTAAGCTTTCTCCTCTCCAAGCTCGACCTCCAAGCTCCATTTTCCTCAATATTTGTCTAGGTTTAGCGGTCCATCACGCCCTGTCCCCGTCTTCACCGCCGTCGATCACCCGCGTCGAGCTCATCGCCGGCACCACCGTGGTGAGCCTCTTGTTCTTATCTTCTTTCTGAAAGGAAAAAAATATTCTTACTTGTATGTTTACATAGTTACTTGTATTATTTTCTTACTTTTATTATTGCATCTTATATAGTGCGATGGTTTTGGTATCCGCCCCCGTCGGCCCTCGTCCTGTCTATGATTCGGATGTGGTATATATATTATATTTATAACTATTGGTTCATTTATTGTTTATGAAAATTATGCCGACCAACGTGACATAGATTTTATTTATCTAGGATGTATGTGAACCGGAAATTCCAACCGACCCTATTGTCGAGAGGTTAAATTTAGTTGAAGAAGAAAACAATTTCTTGAAGGAAAAAATAAAAAAATTGAGGAGGAGAAGATGATATTGGAGTTGCATGTTGCGGATGTCGTCGATGATCACAAGATCAAGATGGATGCAATGCGCTTGAAGATTAGAAAGATTAGAAAATATGTCATTCATACCGAGGCTTGGTATCATTATGCCGTTGGATCAATTGTTACCTTGGTTGCGATTATGATCGCCTTTGTTTTCGCATTTAAATGTTTTACATTGTTTCAATGTATGGTTTAATTAATTAGATGCTCTGGAGAGCTATTTGTTGTTAGATGAGAACTATGTATGTACTTTGGTTTTAATGTGATGATGAACTTCTATGAATTTGGACACTTAATTATATATAACGCACGCAGATGAACCGGCAATGGATGTACGGTGACAGACACACCTCCAAGTACATTAAGGGCGTGCATGAGTTTCTCGATGCGGCTGAGGCAAACAAGCAGAATGGTTTTATTTGTTGTCCATGCCCTAATTGTGGGAATACGAAGTCTTACTCTGACTGGAAAATCCTTCACACCCACCTGCTTTACAAGGGTTTCATGCCACACTATAATGTTTGGACGAGGCACGGAGAAATAGGGGTTATGATGGAAGACAGTGAAGAAGAAGAGTACGATGACAACTATGTGCCCCCTGAATACCGTGATGCTGCAACGGGGGGAGCTGGTGAAGATCAAGAGGAACCAGACGATGTGCCCAATGATGCTGCAACGGGTGAAGCTGCTGAAGATCAAGAGGAACCAGATGATGTGCCCGATGATGATGATCTCCGCCGGGTCATTGTCGATGCAAGGACGCAATGCAAAAGTCAAAAGGAAAAGCTGAAGTTCGATCGCATGTTAGAGGATCACAAAAAAGGGTTGTACCCCAATTGCGAAGATGGCAACACAAAGCGCGGTACCGTACTGGAATTGCTGCAGTGAAAGGCAGAGAATGTTGTGCCTGACGATTTGAGAAGCTACTGAAAATATTGAAGAAGAAGCTTCCAAAGGATAACGAATTGCCCGAAAGTACATACACAGCAAAGAAGGTCGTATGCCCTCTACGATTGCAGGTGCAGAAGATACATGCATGCCCTAATGACTACATCCTCTACCGCGGTGCATACAAGGATCTGAACGCATGCCCGATAGGCGGTGCATTGCGGTATAAGATCAGACGAGATGACCCTGGTGATGTTCACGGCGAGCCCCCAGGAAGAGGGTTCCTGCGAAGGTGATGTGGTATGCTCCTATAATACCACGGTTGAAACGTCTGTTCAGAAACGGAGAGCATGCCAAGTTGATGCGATGGCACAGTGAGGACCGTAAGAAAGACGGGAAGTTGAGAGCACCCGCTGACGGGTCGCAGTGGAGAAAAATCGAGAGAAAGTACTGGGATGAGTTTGCAAAGGACCCAAGGAACGCATGGTTTGCTTTAAGCGCGGATGGCATTAATCCTTTCGGGGAGCAGAGAAGCAATCACAGCACCTGGCCTGTGACTCTATGTATGTATAACCTTCCTCCTTGGATGTGCATGAAGAGGAAGTTCATTATGATGTCAGTTCTCATCCAAGGCCCTAAGCAACCCGGCAACGACATTGATGTGTACCTAAGGGCATTAGTTGAAGAACTTTTACAGCTGTGGAATGGAAACGGTGTACGTACGTGGGATGAGCACAGACAAGAGGAATTTAACCTAAAGGCGTTGCTGTTCGTGACCATCAACGATTGGCCCGCTCTCAGTAACCTTTCAGGACAGACAAACAAAGGATACCACGCATGCACACACTGTTTAGATGACACTGAAAGTATATACCTGGACAAATGCAGGAAGAATGTGTACCTGGGCCATCATCGATTTCTTCCGACCAACCATCAATGTCGAAAGAAAGGCAAGCATTTCAAAGGCGAGGTAGATCACCGGAAGAAGCCCGCCATGCATACCGGTGATCATGTACTTGCTATGGTCAATGATTTACACGTAATCTTTGGAAAGGGTCCTGGCGCACTAGCTGTTCCGAATGACACTGAGGGACACACACCCATGTGGAAGAAGAAATCTATATTTTGGGACCTGCCCTACTGGAAAGACCTAGAGGTCCGCTTTTCAATCGACGTGATGCACGTGACGAAGAACCTTTGTGTGAACCTGCTAGGCTTCTTGGGCGTGTATGGAAAGACAAAAGATACACCTGAGGCACGGGAGGACCTGCAACGTTTGCACGAAAAAGACGGCATGCCTCCGAAGCAGTATGAAGGTCCTGCCAGCTACGCTCTTACGAAAGAAGAGAAAGAAATCTTCTTTGAATGCCTGCTCAGTATGAAGGTCCCGACTGGCTTCTCGTCGAATATGAAGAGAATAATAAATATGCTAGAGAAAAAGTTCCAGAACCTAAAGTCTCATGACTGCCACGTGATTATGACGCAACTGCTTTCGGTTGCATTGAGGGGGCTTCTACCGGAAAACATCCAATTAGCCATTGTGAAGCTATGTGCATTCCTCAATGCAATCTCTCAGAAGGTGATCGATCCAGAAATCGTACCAAGGCTAAGGAGTGATGTGGCACAATGTCTTGTCAGTTTCGAGCTGGTGTTCCCACCATCCTTCTTCAATATCATGACGCATGTCCTAGTTCATCTAGTCGACAAGATTGTCATTCTGGGGCCCGTATTTCTACACAATATGTTCCCCTTTGAGAGGTTCACGGGAGTCCTAAAGAAATATGTCCGTAACCGCGCTAGGCCAGAAGGAAGCATCTCCATGGGCCATCAAATAGAGGATGTCATCGGGTTTTGTGTTGACTTCATTTCTGGCCTTAAGAAGATAGGTCTCCCTAAATCGCGGTATGAGGGGAGACTGACTGGAAAAGGCACTCTTGGAAGTGACTCAATAATATGCAGGGACGGATATTCTTGGTCTCAAGCACACTACACAGTTCTACAAAACTCTACCTTGGTGACCCCGTATGTCGATGAACACAAGAACAGTCTGCGCTCCAAACACCCGGAGCAGTGCGACGACTGGATTACATGTGAACACATTATTACTTTCAGCAGTTGGTTGGAAGCACGTCTCAGAGGTGACAACACTGTTTGTCATGAGTTGTACTTGTTGTCCAGGGACCATCTTTGACTGTATTGATTTACAAAGGATACGAGATAAATGGGAATACATTTTACACGATTGACCAAGATCAAAAGAGCACCAACCAAAACAGCGGTGTCCGCTTTGATGCAACAACCGAGAAGGGAAAGGACACATATTATGGTTACATAGTGGACATATGGGAACTTGACTACGGACAAGATTTTAAGGTCCCTTTGTTTAAGTGCAAATGGGTCAATCTATCAGGAGGCGGGTACATGTAGACCCACAGTACGAAATGACAACAGTGGATCTGAAAATCTTGGGTACACTGACAAACCATTCGTCCTAGACAATGATGTGGCACAGGTTATCTATGTGAAGAACATGTCTACCAGATCGAGAAAAAGAAAAAAAATAAGGAAACGAATACATCATACAATGAGCCAAAGCGCCACATAGTTCTTTCAGGAAAAAGGGACATCCTGGAAGTGGAGGGCAAGACAGACATGTCTGAAGATTATGAAAAGTTTCATGAAATTCCTCCCTTCAATGTCAAGGCTAACCCAAGCATCCTGATAAACGATGAAGATTATCCATTGTTACGGTGCAATAAGCAAATGACACAAGCGAAGAAAAGGTGAAGACTTTCTCGCGCAACTATTATGATGATACCATGCCAAATTTGTAACAGACGAGTATGCTATGCCAACTTTTTCAGAGTTCATTTGAAAACTATGAATTTAGGTCGAATTTTCTCTGTAGGTGCATCTATGTTCAAATTTTAACTATTTAAATTTGAAAACTAATGGCACTAACAAAAAGTTTATAATTTTTCTAAAACTAATGGCACTAACAGAAAGTTTATAATTTTGCTGACCTAAAAGCAAAAAGAATTAAAAAATAAAGCAAAAAACAAAAAAATAATACAAAAAAAACAAAAAACTGGAAAAAAATAAAAATAGCAACAATAAGTATTTTGTTGTAAGTAGAAACAAAATAAAATAAATAAAGCAACAAAGAAAACAAAAAAACGAAAAAGTGTTTTCAAATTTGAAAACTAATGGCACTAACAGAAAGTTTATAATTTTTCTAAAACTAAAAGCAAAAATAATTAAAAAATAAAGCAAAAACCAAAAGAAAATAAATAATGCAGAAAACAAAACAAAAAACTGGAAAAAATAGGGCTCGCCCCTGGCCCATGACCATTAGTCCCGGTTTGCGCCACAAACCGGGATTAAAGGGTTGGCCCTCGCTGCAACGAGAGTTTAGTCCCACCTCGCCAACCGAAGGGCGCCCACACCGGTTTATAAGCCCGTCCCTCTCTGCCTTGTTGAGCTCCTCTCAAAGTGAAAATAGATGCCCCTATACAGGAAATTAGACCTAAATTCATAATGAATTTCTCTGAAATTCATAGAAATTGATTATGAATTTAGGTCGAATTTTCTCTACAGCTTCATCTATGTTCATTTTTTTAGTAAAGTTAATCACAAACTTGTGATTCACACAAATTTTAAAAATTCAAATTTGAACTATTCAAATTTTAAAACTAATGGCACTAACAGAAAGTTTATAATTTTTGTGACCTAAAAGAAAAAAGAAATCATTAAAAAACTATAAGTATTTAGTTTTAAGTAGAAATGAAAAAAAAATAGCAAAAAAGAAAAAAATGCCTATAATATTTGTTATGAATAACTAAAATTATCAAATTGAGTATAATGATAAAACACAGTAATATTAAGTAGCAGGAAAAAGAATGACTCAAAAATCAATTTTTTTAGTAAAGTTATTCATAAACTAGTGATTCACACAAATTTTAAAAAATTCAAATTTAAACTATTCAAATTTTAAAACTAATGGAACTAACAGAAAGTTTATAATTTTTGTGACCTAAAATAAAAAAGAAATCACTACAAAACTATAAGTATTTAGTTCTAAGTAGAAATGAAAAAATAAATAGCAAAAAAGAAAAAAATGCCACCTACTGGGCCACCACGGCCTGAATACGACTAGAAACCCAACCATGGGCCAGGATTCAGGCCCGCAGCCGGCCCAGTAGGCCCACAGGCATTGTAGTGACAGATTAGGCCCGAAAGCCTGCAGTTGAGAGGAGCTCGCGAGGGTGGGCGCAACAGCGCTTATAAACCACTCCCGAGCCCTCTCAACTAGCGAGGTGGGACTAAACTTTTGGGCGCGGGCAGCACAAGGCCATTGGTCCCGGTTGGTGGCACCGGGACCAAAGGCCGCCGCTTCCCGCCCTTTCGGCTGCTGAAAAGAGACCTTTGGTCCCGGTTGGTGCCACCAACCGGGACTAAATGGTGCATTCGTCCCGGTTGCTGCCACGAACCGGGACCAATGCTCTGGGTATATAAGCTGGACTTGTGAAAATTTCACAACTTCACCGTCAGTTCGTGCCCGATGCCCCAGCGCTGCTCCTCGTCGCCGTCGCCGTCATCGCCCCTGCCTCCGACGCCGTCGCCGCGCCGCCCCTGCTCCCGACGCCGTCGCCGTGCCGCCCCTGCCTCCGGCGCCGTCGTCGCGCCGCTCCTGCCTCCGGCGCCGTCGTCGCGCCGCCCCTGCCGCCGACCACGCCGTCGCCGCGCCGTCCCCTGCCCCGCGCCCTAGCCCCTTCCCGCGGCCCGCCCCCGCCCGCCGGCGCCCTTGCCTCCCCCGCCGTCGCGATCGCCAGACGCCCCCGCTGTGAGCCACCGCGTCGGTCCGGCTCTGTTTTTATTTTTGTTTAGATTAATTTTTTGTTCATATATATATGTGGCTATATGTAAGTTCAGAGCATGTTTTTTATTAGATTAATTTCTTATTAGATTTATTACATTAATGTTTTTTTTCACACCATGTTTTTGTTCATATATGTATATTTTTGTTCATATGTGTATTAATTTTTTGTTGCATATATGTAATTTTTTTCAATGTATATATGTATGTGGTAGCTATGTATGCATGATGAGGGGGTGGGGGTCGATATACCCCTCCTCGATAATTTCAACATGAGCGGAGGTCGATATACCCGTTTTTTCTTCTTCTCCTCTATTCCTTCTTCTCCTTTTTTTCTTCTTATCCTCTTTTTTTATCTTCTACTTCCTCTTCTTAATTTTTGTCGGGAACTCCGTTCCAAAATAACTTCGACGTGATGGGCGGTCGATATATATACCCCCTCTTGACCGTGATAACTTATACCACGGGAGCACCCCCCCCCCCGGCCCTGTCGCTCGACCAAAACTTTCAAGGACACCCAAACCGTAGAAAAAACGATGTCGGTCTCCTACCCCCTCCCGTCGCGCCCCTACCCGACAAACTCTCTCGAGGCCACCCCAAACCCTTGAAGCGTTGTCGAGGCCACCCAAAACCCTAAAGAAGCAGCATCGAGGCCACTAATTAATATATATGATTAGCTAGCTAGTTCTACGTTTGCCACTAATATATCCATATGTCATGTTTGAATAATAATTGCCATGTTGTAAATATTTGTAGAAATTATGGACACCGCCCGAGACGAAGCAAAAGAAGCGATGTTGAGGGACATAATCGCACAAGGAAGTGATGCCGTCTCGTTGTTTCTCAACGACACCGATGGTCTGGAAGGAGACACTAGTAGAAAAGGGGGCAATGGTCCAGGGTGGGTTAGCCCATTAGTCCCGGTTCAATCTAGAACCGGGACCAATGGTGGCATTGGACCCGGTTCGTGAGCCCAGGTGGCCGGCCGGGCCACGTGGGCCATTGGTCCCGGTTCGTATGGACCTTTTGGTCCCGGTTGGTGGGACGAACCGGGACCAATGTGCCTGGTTCCTGGCCCACCACCATTGGTCCCGGTCCGTGGCACGAACCGGGACTAAAGGGTTGGTCCTTGTCGCGGCCAGAGTTTAGTCCCACCTCGCCTACCGAAGATTCACACAAATTTCAAAGAATTCTAATTTTAACTATTCTAATTTGAAAACTAATGGCACTAACAGAAAGTTTATAATTTTTGTGACCTAAAAGAAAAAAGAAATCACTAAAAAACTATAAGTATTTAGTTCTAAGTAGAAATGAAAAAATAGTGGCACTAGTAAAGTTAATCACAAACTATAGATTCACACAAATTTCAAATAATTCTAATTTTAACTATTCTAATTTGAAAACTAATGGCACTAACAGAAAGTTTATAATTTTTGTGACCTAAAAAAAAAGAAATCACTAAAAAACTATAAGTATTTAGTTCTAAGTAGAAATGAAAAAATAGTGGCACTAGTAAAGTTAATCACAAACTATAGATTCACACAAATTTCAAATAATTCTAATTTTAACTATTCTAATTTGAAAACTAATGGCACTAACAGAAAGTTTATAATTTTTGTGACCTAAAAAAAAAGAAATCACTAAAAAACTATAAGTATTTAGTTCTAAGTAGAAATGAAAAAATAGTGGCACTAGTAAAGTTAATCACAAACTATAGATTCACACAAATTTCAAAGAATTCTAATTTTAACTATTCTAATTTGAAAACTAATGGCACTAACAGAAAGTTTATAATTTTTGTGACCTAAAAGAAAAAAGAAATCACTAAAAAACTATAAGTATTTAGTTCTAAGTAGAAACGAAAAAATAAATAGCAAAAATGAAAAAAATGCCACCTCCTGGGCCACCACGGCCTGAATACGACTAGAAACTCTACCATGGGCCAGGATTCAGGCCCGCAGGAGGCCCAGTAGGCCCACAGGCACATACTGACAGATTAGGCCCGAAAGCCTGCAGTTGAGAGGAGCTCGAGAGGGTTGGCGCAGCAGCACTTATAAACCACTCCAGAGCCCTCTCAACTAGCGAGGTGGGACTAAACTTTTGGGCGCGGGGCAGCAGAAGGCCTTTGGTCCCGGTTGGTGGGATGAACCGGGACCAAAGGGGGCATTGGTCTCGGTTCGTGGCACAAACCGGGACTACTTCCACCCTTTGGTCCCGGTTCACCCCACCAACCGGGACTAAAGGCCGCCGCTTCCCGCCCTTTGGGCTGCTGAAAAGAGGCCTTTGGTCCCGGTTGGTGGCACCAACCGAGACTAAAGGGGGGCATTAGTCCCGGTTTGTGGCACGAACCGGGACCAATTCTCTGCCTATATAAGCAGCACTCGTGAAATTTTGGTTCAGTTTGTTCTTTCCCGCCCGCCCGACGCCGCCTCGTCCGCCGTATCCGCCTCGTCGTCGCCCCGCGCCGCCCCGTCGTCGCCGTCGTCGCCCCGCGCCGCCCCGTCGTCGCCCCGCGCCGCCCCGATCGACGCCGTCGCCGCCTCACGCCCCGCGCCGCCCCGATCGACGCCGTCGCCGCCTCACGCCCCACGCCGCCCCGATCGACGCCGTCGCCGCCTCCCGCCCCGCGACGCCGCCCCGACCCGCGCGCCCCGCCCCTGCCCCGCGCCGCACCTCGCCATCGCCGTCTCCGTCGCCGTCCCCGACACCGTCGCCGTGAGATTTAATTTGTTAATTGGTGTTACTAGTAGTTAATTAATTTGTTAGATTTTGTTAGATTTTTTTGTAGTTCATAGATTTTTTGTTAGATGTGTAGTAGTTTAGATGTGTAGTTCATAGATTTTTATGTTAGATTTTTTTTCATATTGTGTAATTAATTTGTTCATAGTATTTTCTTTGTCAATTTATTGTGTATGTATAGGAAAATTGTGAATGATATATGTCATTTATGAATATGTTCATATTTAGAATAGAGGAAAAAGGAAAAAATAAGAAGAGAAAGTGTTTAATACAATTAGTTAGAAAAATAATAGAACTATAGTTAAACTAGTTTATTTTTAGTAAGTCATACTATTTTATTTTATTTATAGTAAGTGCTTCATATATAGTAGTTGAACTAGCTAGTTGATTTAATAAACTACTTTATTTAACTATTCATAGTAAGTAGTTGAACTAACTAGAACTATAGTTAAACTAGTTGATTTAATAGTTGAACTAACTACATTTTTAGCAATTTTATTTATAGTAAGTGCTTCATATATAGTTAAACTAGTTGATTTAATAAAACTGGTTTATTTTTAGCAAGAAAATTAATAGAACTAGTTTATTTTTTTAGTTAAAGCAATTATTCCCGCATCGACGTGGACGATGCCTATCCCGCATCCTCGTCGTGGAGTCGGGGGCGGACGACACCTACTTGACCAGATGGGCCATGTCCGGGACTGGGCTCCGCCGGGGTGGTATTGGGAGGCGCTACCTTCCGGGAGGCGTAGCTTGGTGAGGAGCCAGCCCGTCGTTGACCCGATTCTTGTTTGGTGGCGGTCGCGTGGGCCAGTGACGGTGCCGAGGCTTCCGGACACCGCGGAGGTGGTACGTCACCGTGTCAGCGAGGAGGACCAGCACGTCCGTCGGTACATGGTTGCATTGGAGGGCAGGTTCGAGAATACCTGGCAGGTTCTTCAGGGATCTCACTGGAGCTATGATTCTGTGATGGTTCCTTCCCTTTGGGTGTCCATCGCCCGCGCCGATACCCATCGGGCGCTACGGTTCTAGCTGTACTAGCGATATGTATGATATATAGTATTCGACGTGTATTAGTGATAATATTCGATGTACGGACACATGGAGATGATGTAGTTTTTCTTATAATTGAAGGCATCCTAATTTGAATACTACTTATTGAATGCTCAAATTGGAGAGCACTATGCAAGGCATATATATGCATATGATTAGTTGAATAATAATGATCTAATTTAGTCTTTGAATTATGAACATAAAGGAAATGTCATCATCGGACGACGAAAGTCTTCCGGGGTAGTGCGACTGGTGCCACGACGATCGAGGTGAGTGCGACAGGCCTCACCTGGACGATGGTCGGCGCTTCAGCATTAAGCTCGAGGAGACCTTTGAAGTTGAAACGGTACACAACGACGACAAGTGTTTTTTTTCATAACTAAGCATGACTTCAACTATTTCAACGTGTAATTTTCATCTTTTACAATTCGAGTATAGTTGATCCCATGCCATGCAAGACGCTATGTCTTGAAGAGGATGGATTTTGAAGACCATGAAAATTTTGAAACGAAGAAAATTCACCTAAGGACCCATCATGATGTGGATTTTGAAGTTAAGTTGTATAATGCTGAGAGCGTAACCCATTTTGGTTGCAAAAATTGGGAAACATTTTGCAAATTGTATGGTTTTGATGAGGGTATGCTTGTCACCATGGATCTTGGTAATCCTGAAATCGAGCAAGACAATATGGACATTTGGGTCCTTGTTGATACTCCTCCAGTTCTACCGCTATGTGAGTTTCTCAAACATAGTTAATTATTAATAGAACTTATATTGTTCATTTCAAAATAGTTGACCACTTATTTCCATTGACAGCTTATTTTGGAGTATCAAAGAATGTGCAGAATATGGTAGATAGAACTCACTACACCGATGGCTCTGAGTTAACTTACAAGGAGAAAACTCATCTGGTTGGATTTTGTAATGATATTGAGAATTACAATATCTACAATTGAACTCCTGAACATTATGGTCAATACGTGCCACTAGTGCACGTGTTGAACTATGGTAACTACCATGGAGATACCCTGGTAAGTTTTTTTACTATTACGACATCCGTGCTTCTTTTTGCATACTTCTAAAACTAATACATCATTTGCTAACTACGAAGTTATTACTATGTTTTTAACAGCTTATCCCAGAGGATTGTGTGCCTCATTTGATGTATCAGAATGGCGGCAGCGTTCATGTTTTGAACATATATCCAGGTCATCCTACGAATCTCAACTGCCCATACCGGATTTCTAAAAGAAGTGGAGACATGACAATCAAAGGATGGAAAAAATGTATGGACAGTCGTAAGGAGCTTCTTGGAAGCAAAAGGAAGCGAGGCGCAAGAATTGGAGACAGGATGATCTCCATTCTTCATAATGGAGAGTCAGGGTCTATATTGTTTTATGCTATTTTACCTTAAGTGTGTTTAGGTCCGATCCTAGCTACCTGCAGATACTGATGATCATGTGCTAAGAACAATTATGTAGGGTTGTGTTTCGATGACTATGAGGATGATGATCGTATGACTTATTATTAATAACGAGTAGAAGTTGTATGATGATGCTTGATTAATTAGTAGGACTTGTTATTATATATGATGATGTATGATGCGAGCATGCATGAGTTATTTTATATATATATATATATATATATATATATATATATATATATATATATATATATATATATATATATATATCTGCGGGTGAAATGAACATATGTAGTCCTTGCAAAGACTACATATAAGAGAGGACAGTTCTCTCTATTAGCTAGCTAATAACAACCTAAAAATAACACCCTAAACCCCTAAAACAACCACTTTTTTTTAAAAAAAAAAGAAAAACCTCCTGCTGACGCGTGGAAGCCTTTTGGTCCCGGTTTATGGCACCAACCGGGACCAAAGGCCCCCCTGCCTGGGCTGCCGGCTGCGGCCACGTGGAGGCCCATCTGTCCCGGTTCTGGTTTGAACCGGGACTAAAGGGTGAGGGTATTAGTAACGACCCTTTAGTCCCGGTTCAGGAACCGGGACTAAAGGCCCTTACGAACCGGGACAAAAGGCCGGTTTTCTACTAGTGAGAGGGTGAAGAAGCTGGCTCCGGTGACCTAATGCCGGTGCAAGAGGGAGAACATGAGGACGGCTCCGGTGACCCAATGCCGGTGCAAGAAGGAGACCGTGATGACGGCTCCAGTGACCGAACCGAGTCCGGCCAGGTATATATATCGTTAAGCATGTGCTAACTAGCTAATTGATGCATTCATTGTTTTGGTATGTACACATATTAATTGAGTCTTTGTTCTTTTTTCTAGCCCTCCGGATCGAGCACAACTGAGGTAAAGAGACGAGGCCCGAAGAAAAAGTTGAGCTCGAATGAAAGGTTTGAGATCATAGCAATCGCGCCCGACGGCCAACCGATTGAACCCATCCGAACAAAGAACGCATTTGTTGCTCAGTGCGGGGTTATGGTTAGGGACAAGATCACGATCAGCATCCAGCAATGGTTAAAGCCGGCTACAGAAGACCCTGAGGTGTCTTACGTCAATGATATGTAGAAAAATGATCTTTGGACTGAGCTGAAGTCAAATTTCACCCTACCGCCAGAGGATGATCCGGAGAAGCCAGTTAAAGAGCAATTAATCAAGTCTTTTGCTCTTAAGAGGATGGCAGACCTATTCAGGAGGTGGAAGAAAGAGCTGAATAAGTTTGTCGATAAAAAAGAGACACCAAAATTCAAGGGCAGATATGAGAAGATCAGAGATCACTGGCCCGCATTTGTGGCCCACAAGACATCGGAAAAGAGTAAGAAGATGTCGGCGACAAACAAGAAAAATGCTGCTAAGAAGATGCATCACCATCGCACGGGGTCAGGTGGCTACCTCGTAGCCCGGCCTAAGTGGGCCAAGGCTGAGAATGATCTGGTTGAAAAAGGGATCGAACCAGAGACAATGAACTAGCCAGACCGTTGCCGGACTTGGTTCTTCGGGGCTGGCGGAACCTTGGACCCTGTAACAGGAAAGTGCATTTGGATGGATGAGCAACTTGACATACCCTTGAAGAAGCTTCGGTACTATATCGAAGCAGCGCAGCAAGGGACGTTCCTTCCAGACAGAGAGAAGGACGAGCTCACATTGGCCCTCGAGAATCCTGAGCACCCTGGGCAGACACGAGGCACGTCAGGCTCCATTCCGTGGAAGGCTGGGTTTCCGGACGCAGGCGGTTACAAATGCCAGGAGAGGAGGAAGAAAGTGCAGCAGTCCGAACTGCAGGCGCTTAAAGCAAGGGTACTCGGGATAGAGGAACGAGAAGCAAATCGCAGCAAACGAACTGCCGAAGCTTCCCCCGAAGCTACCCCGCCATCTCAGAGGAGAAGCAGCGTGGCTTCCACCGAGCTGCTTCAGCCGGAGCATGTCTTGATGGCTCCTGCCAGCTATCCCGTGGATGCTATCACGGAGTCTCAAAATTGCCACCTTATGACACAATGGATTAATATGAAGGTCAAGGCGGTTGTTGGCTCTGTTTATCCTTCTGAACCTGGCGCAACTTTTCACTGTCGGCCGATTCCAGAAGGATATGCTACGGTGATGGTGGATGAAATAACGGAGGGATTTGAGGAGCTCCCGCTTGACCACCCTACCGGTGAAGGGGAGACTATGCTGGGTTCTGCTCTGAAGACTCCATGCCTATGGCGGAAGGATCTCATCAACCTTCAGAACTGGACGCCTCCGCCTCCTCCTCCTCCTCCTCCTCCGGCGAGTCAGGGCACTCCGCCTCCTCCACCGCCTCCTACTCCGGCGAGTGACGATCAGGGCACTCGGCCGGCTCCTTCTCCGGCGCGTGGCGGCACTCCGCCTCCTTCTCCGCCTGCGCCTGCGCGCCCGAGCAGCCAGCCTCCTCCTTCTCCGCCTCGTCAGCAAGGGCGGAAGAGACCCGCCGCCGCTCCAGCAGCTGCTCCGGCGCATCGTAGTCCTTCTCCTCCGCCTCGTAAGCAAGTAAAGAAGATAGCCGCTCCGTCTGCTCGGCCGGCATCTAGCAGTACAGCCAAAGGCGGGAAGACATACAGATTCGATCCTTCTCTCAAGACTCCAGAGAAGTTACCATACGAGAGGACCCCGGAGGAGAACGCGAAGATCGCGCGAACCGAAGCGAAGGAATGGTTTGAAGGGTTGAAAGCACAGAGACATCCACCTCCGGAGGAGAAGGTAGATCCGGTGAAAGCGAAGCGCACTTTGGCTGCCCTGGCAAAACCATCCAAGTCTCCGCCGAAAGGCAACTATTAGCGTATTATTGCAAAGACACGGGCCGAAGCGGAGCGGTCGGGAAGTACAGCCAGTGATCAAAGGTTGAAAGAACGACGAGCAGCTGGGAAACAAATTGCCTAGCTCGGCGAACAAGGGAATCAATCGTGCCCCCCGCTCAAGGTGCCTACCGACATCGTCGATCCGAGGATGGTGCCGGGTTATAGCAATCTTGACGATTACCTGCCCGACGATGTACATTATGATCCCATGGAGGTGCAGATACACAGATACGAGTACGGGAAGCCTCTCGTCAAAGATGGAAAATCTCTAACAACGATGATGCGAAGATTGCATGATTGGTACTTGAAAATCTGCAGAGAGTCTGGGGGGAGGAGTACTTTGTATGTGAGAGTTAAACCGGAGCATGACCTCGTTGGAATTGATCTGTTGCCTATTCCATTTGAGGAGTTCTATCAGTTTTTCAATCAATTGGCCCTCGATAAAGCAACGGTCACCTGCTACTGTCTGTAAGTACTACTACTTCTGTCATTAAGTCTCTCTATATAGCTCAGCTCTTTCATTGCATGTATTTATAATTATCCTCACTATATTATGCAGATTGAAGATCACCGAATTGAAGAAAAAACAAGTCGGTGATATTGGGTTCGTTAACACATATCTCATAGATGCAACTCAGGTTAAATTTCATGCCACAGAAACCGAGGCCAGCTTGCTACGATCATTCAAAATAAATGAGCACAAAGATATAATGCTCTTTCCTTACAACTTCAAGTGAGTGTTACTGTCTTATGCATATTCGGTTTCCCTTATATATTAGTCCAGGTAATAGTAATGTAATTGATGACTTATGCATCCGTGCGCAGGTACCACTATATTCTCCTAGAGATTAGGCTTGAGCAGGGAGTAGTAACTGTCTTGGACTCTAGACGAAAAGATCCCCAGGAGTATGCGGACATGACTGAAATCCTCGAGAAGTAAGTTAAATCGATCATTATCCACCATATCAGCAACTTTGTTCATTTCCTGATATCAAGTAATTGTTTTCTTTTGTCTGGCAGGGTTTGGAGAAAATTCACCAAAAAATCTCCGGGACTGCCGAAGATGCTGCAATTTAGATACCCGAAAGTAAGTACTATAGTAGCATGTTCCGCGCGTCTCCTAGCTATTGATTCAAGCGCTAGTTTCATCAATATCATTTGGCATTCTTGCTTATGAGTTTGATTGACCTCTATTTCTTGTAAAGTGGTTGTGGCAGGAACTAAGGTAATGATTTCTGTGGATACTACGTCTGCGAGTCCATCCGCCACATGACCTGTGAGAGGGGCTACTCTGACGAACAATATGAAGTGCGTAAATAACAATATTCACAATTTTATTTTTTTACCATCATTTGTGTTGAGTTTCATTCATTCATATATATATGTTTTGACCCCCTTCTTCAAATTAGATGTTTCGGCAGCGGGATGAACTCCTAGAACCAGATCGCATGCGAGCAATTCAAGAGGAATTGGCGGCATTCTTTCTTGACCACGTGATCGCTGAAGACGGAGAATACTATGTGGACCATGCGTCCATAATTTAGGAGATTATATTTGTAAGAGATAATTATTGTATATATGTAGCCGGTAGTGTCGGATAGATATACGAGAACTTGTCGTTCGACCAATCTCTCGGAGAAGGAGAGGGTGGTCGATATCACATCTCTCTGTATGCATTATATGTTCATGACGATCTTCTGTTTCCTTCATTTGCTTACTAGCTAGCTATAGCGCGTGTCTAGTCCTCTCTATACGTATGTATAGTACGTAGCGTTGCCCAAGCACGGACATAAGAGAGGACACTTCTCTCTATTTATTAGCTATCTAACACAATATATGAAATACCTAAATTAACCCCCCAAAACCCCCAACCCCCCTTTAAAAAAAACAAAAACCCCAGCCACAGAAATGCTGAAGCGTGGATGCCTATTGGTCCCGGTTGGTGCCACCAACCGGGACCAAAGGCCCTCCTGCCTGGGCTCAAGGCACAGGCCACGTGGAGGCCCATCTGTCCCGGTTCTGGTTTGAACCAGGACTAAAGGGTCAGGGCATTAGTAATGACCCTTCAGGAACCGGGACAAAAGGCCCTTACAAACCGGGACAAAAGGCCCGTTATCTACTAGTGTATGTGGTATTCCATTGTCATGTCCATCATGTATCAAGTGAGAACTTCCTTAGAGTTGTATCAACTGATCAATTTTAGGGTTGCAGTAACAGTCAATAAAATCTGCTCACAGGTGCAGATCAGACGGTTGCTTTTTCTTTGAGGGTAGATCAGATGGTTGCTCTCTATTACCAATCAATCAGATGGTTAGAGTTGTGAGTTCGGTTTCTCCCATTTCAACAGGAGTTCATACAGATATGAGGAATGCAGTATGTGTTGGAATCCTGACTTATAGAAACAACGTTTTAAAGTAATTTAGTACTACATATATTCATTTTATTAAGACACATACAGTTGCTTGATTAAATTAACTGTGAAGTCTTGTGAGCAGTGGAGGATTTGGTACAAATTGTTAGCTTTGTCCCTAGAATTCTTACTTCTTTTTGTCAGACTGTTCCTCCTACTATACATGATTTTCCTTCTTCAGAACCTATTGCTTAACTATTGCACTCCTTTGTTCCCAGCCCCCTCTTGTATGAGGCCGGCCATCATTTTTACAAGTTACTTTCATGTTTTATGTCTCACATATTCAAGAAAATCACTGCCATTATACTGAAAAAATAGAAGAGCGCAGCAACGCGCGCTATCAATGATCTAGTTATCTATAAAGCTGGATGGAAACCTGTACGAGAGGTTGTCCAACACCGCGCTGCACGAGTAATCAGTCCCGACCAGCAGAGGTCCCTGTAGTGGCAATAGAAAATGGGCATGCGCACTCGGCTCCGCTGCTCCGAGTTGATGCATCCTATCGACGAGGTTGTAGGAACAAAGAGGTACATATCTTTCGGTTTCTTTGATGTATCTGGTTGTTTGGATGGAAATGGTTATTCCTGAGTTCTTGCAACTGTTATATTTGATGCAACTATACTATGTTTGGTGGTGGACTAAACTTGTGTCCGAGACAAAGCCGTTTAGTCATTGTGTCATATTGCTGCATAACTGAAAGATAATGGGCTAATTTCTTTAAAATAATACATTTTTTTATAAAATTTGAAAAATAGCATACGGTCTTGAAAAATTACACAAATAATACAGCATCGGCCAGCGGCAAGCCGACTGGTCCAGTCGGCCACCGGTAAGCCGATTAGTGGCTGAGCCGCCCGAGACACAGCCAGTCTGCCAGGTGGCATGCAATCGGCCAAGGGGAGGCCGACAGGCCAGTCTTTCGGCTTCAGGTAAGCCGATAAGTGGCTGGATGGATGGGGTGCTGCGTGTGATTTATGGATGGCTGCGTGGGCGTACGTGGGCTGATTGATTCCAATATTATATGTGTGCTTAACTAGTATACATGGGGTGATTGATTCCAGTATTGCATGGCCATGCATGCACGCGCATATGCATGTACCTCCGTGCGTACTAGCACAGGAGTATGAGTACAGCCAGTGCGTACGCGCATGACCTGGCCGGGTTGTACGTGGTCCAGGACCTGGTGTAGTGGTGTATATACAATAGATCGAATATGTGTACACTGGCCGGCCGCATATGCATATGTGAGTACCCGAATACCCGCATGCCTGGCTAACCCATGGACTCGCACATATATAATACTGGAATCAATTAGCCCACGGATGCCCACGCAGCCATCCATCATCCATCACACGCAGCACACCCCCATCCATCCAGCCACTTACCGGCTTACCTGAAACCGAGAGGCCGGCCTATCGGCCTCCCCCTGGTGGACTGCATGCAACCTAGCCGACTGGCCGTGTGTCGAGGGGCCCAGCCACTAATCGGCTTACTGGCACTGGTAGAAAAAGGGGCTTCCATACGCCGTCATTAGTCCCCAACAGAACCGAACCGCGACCAAAGGGCTCTTTAGTCGCGGTTCGGGAGAAGGCCCGCGACCAACTACCTGGGCCCCCGCGTTTGGTCGATAGCTGGCGGACGGGAGGGTCTTTAGTCCCGGTTGGCCAGGCCAACCGGGATTAAAGGTCCCCGAAGGCCTTTAGTCCCGGTTGGCCAGGCCAACCGGGACTAAAGGCCCATCCAGCTGGCGGACGGGAGGCCTTTAGTCCCGGTTGGCCTGGCCAACCGCGACTAAAGGCCCATCCCTATATGTACTCAGCTCACTCCACTTCACTCAGCTCATCACACTTCACAATTTTCAGAAGGTGGTGGTGGGGTGGTGATGGTTTGCTTTTGGTTTCTCCTATGCACACAAGGTGTTTGATGAAATGCCCGAGAGCCTCAAACAAGCCACACTTGAGCTTTCTCATTTATTTTTCCTTCGCGATCGCGGTTAGCAACTCGAACCTTTCATGTGTCATTGATAAAATACGCATGTGTGTAGTTCATTGTTTAATTAGTATTATTTCTAGCTACTTAGTTTAACAAATGCATGATGGTTAATTATATACTTTATATAATAATAATGCAGATGAATCGGCAATGGATGTACGGTTCCCGACTCTCCGGCGAGTTCACTACGGGTTTGAAAGATTTCCTCGTAGTGGCAAATGCGAACAGGCCCCAACCGGGACTAAAAGTCCTACTATATATATACCTGTTGGCAGTTCGCCTCCTCATTCTCTCCGACCCGACGCCCCGACGCCCCGACGCCCCGACGACGACGCCCCGACGCCCCGACGCCGTCGCCCCGCCTCGCCGTCGCCGCGCCGTCCCCGCGTCCCCGCGCCGCCGTGAGCTCCTCCTCCCTTCCCCCTCTGTCGTCGGCGCCGTCGCCCCGCCTCGCCGTCGCCGCGCCGTCCCCGCGCGCCGTCCCCGCGCCGTCCCCGCCTCGCCGTCGCCGCGCCGTCCCCGCCTCGCCGTCGCCGCGCCGTCGCCGCGCCGATGTGAACAGAGAAGAAAAAAGAAGAAGAAAAAAAACAAGAAAGAAAAAGAAAGAAGAAAAAAGAAAGGAAAAAGAAAAACAACGGAAGAAGAAAAAAAGAAAAAAGAAAACATAAAAGAAAACATAAAAGTGCATAATTAAAAGTGCAAAAATGGTGGTATAAAAGAAAACAGAAGAAAAAAGAAGAAGAAAAAAAACAAGAAAGAAAAAGAAAGAAGAAAAAAGAAAGGAAAAAGAAAAACAAAGGAAGAAGAAAAAAAGAAAAAAGAAAACATAAAAGAAAACATAAAAGTGCATAATTAAAAGTGCAAAAATGGTGGTATAAAAGAAAACAGAAGAAAAAAGAAGAAGAAAAAAAACAAGAAAGAAAAAGAAAGAAGAAAAAAGAAAGGAAAAAGAAAAACAAAGGAAGAAGAAAAAAAGAAAAAAGAAAACATAAAAGTGCATAATTAAAAGTGCAAAAATGGTGGTATAAAAGAAAACAGAAGAAAAAAGAAGAAGAAAAAAAACAAGAAAGAAAAAGAAAGAAGAAAAAAGAAAGGAAGAAGAAAAACAAAGGAAGAAGAAAAAAAGAAAAAGAAAAAGGAAGAAGAAAAACAAAGGAAGAAGAAAAACAAAGGAAGAAGAAGAAAGAAAGAAAAAAGAAAAAGGAAGAAGAAGAAAGAAAGAAGAAAGGAAAGAAGAAGAAAGGAAAGAAGAAAGAAAGAAGGAGAAAGGAAGAAGAAGAAAGAAAGAAGAAGAAAGGAAAAAGGAAGAAGAAGAAAGGAAGAAGAAGAAAGAGGAAGAAGAAAGGAAGAAGAAGAAAAAAAGAATTTTTACTTAAAAAATCTTATTTTTTAATTCCTCCTCCTCTATGTCCCCTTAATCTTATTTTTTAATTCCTTTACACTTAAAGAATTTTTACTACATGCAGGAGTGACATATGGCGGACGACAGAACCGAGCCGCTTAGGGATCCGGAGGCTGAACGTTATTTAATGGGCATCATCAACAACGAGATTCCTTATGTGCCGGGCTCAGAAGATGAGCAACAAGAGGATGATGTAGTCTCTTCTTATCTGAACCTTGCCGGTGACAATGATCAAGAAGATGAAGGAACGGACATTGTCGACGGAGGTCAACCGTCAACAACCGACAATCTCCAATTGCAAGTAGCAACAACCACCTCCGGCGAGGTATTTATATACATTGAGAGCCTCTTGTGATACAAACTTACTGAAATGTGAATACATATGTATTAACGCGCGCGACTCTCTTTCTTTTTTTAGCCCTCCGGATCCGGATCGAGTACGACAAAGCATCGTGGCAAATCCAAGGCGATGAGAACAGGAGAAACATATGCCATTGAGTCTGTCAGTGAAACCGGCAAGCCCCTACAGCACACCTCAAAGTTTGTCAACCAATGCGGAGTCGTTGTTAGAGACAACGTCTCGATCACCGTCCAGGAATGGAATGAGCCAAAGAAGGCACGTCTTGGTTTCAGTTTTGTCGACAAGAGAACGAAAAAGGATTGCTGGAGAAAGCTTATGGAACATTTCATTCTACCTCCGGAATACAACAAAGTCGATGAATTCGGTAACGAGGTTCCGGGTGGACGTCAGAGGAGGAGGCTAGTTAAAGAGTTCGCTCTTCAGAAGATGGCCGATGCATTCCGGAACTTCAAGAAAAATTTAACCCGTGACTATGTCAACAAGGGCAAGACTCCGGATTTCAATGGACAACATGAGAAACTGAAAGATGATTGGCCAGAATTTGTGAGGCAAAAGCAATCGGACCATTTCAAGGAAATATCGAAAAAAAATAAGGATAATGCGGGTAAGAAAAAGTACCATCATGTTATGGGGCCAGGAGGATACCGCATTGCGGACCCTAGGTGGCAGAAGATGGAGGAGGACCTGAGGGTGCGAGGAATCCCTCTAGGTACAGAGGGATGGGACCCAAGGGCCAAAAGCTGGTGGTACGGGCATGGGGGGTCGCTAGACCCGGAGACAGGGGAGTGTGTTCACCGGCATCGACACTTTGCTCCGACCCAAGCCCTTATTGACGCAATGACCCAAGCTCAAGCGGGCTTGATCAAGTTCAACAGAGAGAAAGACGCACTGACTTTAGCCCTCGGGAATGATGGACACGGAGGACGTGTACGAGGCAAAGGCAAAGTTTCGTGGAAAGTAGGGTTTTCCCAGGACAATGACCCGTACGGTTACAGAAGCCGTAAGAGAAAGACGGACCGGGATGCAGATCTTATGACGAAGTTTGCATCGGAACTCCATGAGTTGAAGCAGACCGTGCATGTACTAATGAAAGAAAAATCGGCTGCAGGGCCGCATGAAGATCATGAAGCGGATCGCGAAAGCCAGCAGCGGAGAAGCAGCGTGGCTTCCACGGATGCCCCGCCTTGTGCTAGTGCACCGATGATCGAGACTCGTGCACCGGAGCCTCACTACCCCGTGGATGATGTAAAGGAGATGAAAGACTGTGATCTGCATTATCCCGTGGGGAACATTTCCATGAAGGTAGCTAGCGGCAGTGCTTTACCCTGTACACCTGGAGCACTCCACCACAACAACCCCATTGCATATGGCTATGCTCGTGTCACGGTGGAAGACATAGTCCAAGGGTTTGAGGACCTCGAGATTGACAAACCTACACCCGAAGGGGAGAGAAGACTTGGAGATGTCAAGCGCCAGTACATTCTATGGAAAAAGAAGTACATAGTGTTTCCAGGCGAGGCGCCAAGGCCAGCAAGTCCACCCCCCTCCGATGGTGGTGGTGGTGGTGGTCGTGGTGGTTCACCTACACCTCCTTCACGCCATTCGACGCCGTCCCCCGATCCACAACATCCGGCGGGTACGACGCCCCCCAATCCTCCTCTGGCGGGTACGACACCCCCCAATCGACCTCCGGCGGGTAAGCAGACGCCCCCCAATCCACCTCCGGCGAAGAAGCAGAAGCAGGCGGACAGCAAGGAAACCCGCTCCTGGACTATTAACCCGGACCCTTATGTACATAAGACCACAAGGGTACCGGAGCCATCACTGAAGCCTCTCCTCCCAAGGCCTGGGGAACTTAGTGATGCTGACCTCACATTGGCCGCGGCTGCTGATTATGAGAAATGGAAGGCGGATATGAAGGCCAAAAAACAGCCTGAGCCCAAGCAAGTATTCACTGAGAAGCAAAAGAAGTGGGCTAAGGATTTTTTGACGACACCGTCCCAAGCCGAGCTGAATATGCCTGACGACTATGGACATGAACTTCGTAAGCAAGCAAAAATGTTGAAGGAGGAAGAAAGTCGTAAAAAAAGCGGGAAACAAGTTGACCAGCTCGGGATGCAGAAGAAACAATCGATCCCCCCGCTCATAGTGAAAGCCGGTCCGGAAGAGGACCCCGAGATCATAGCAGCTGCGGCAGCACTTGGATTGACTGTAGCGGGTGCCATGCAACAAGCGTCCGAGATGGGTTTGACTCTTCGTGCCTGCTTAGACCTTGAGGATGCGCCTGTAGGTGAGATAGCATTCCAATATGTGCGGAAGGGGCCTCTCGTCGAGCCTGAGCAGGAAAATAGTCTACCACCACAAATGCGAAATCTGCTATGTTGGTACAAGCAATTCATATCATGGGCCGACAAAGAATATGTTTATGCGGATGTTACAGAACAGCATCACACCAAACGATACTCTGTAGAAATTCATATGAGTGAATTGTTCCAGCTGTTCAATCTGCGCGCCCTCGACAAATCTATGCTGAGTTGCTACGTTCTGTAAGTGATTTATTTCTACCTCATCTCGTTCTTCATTATTGCCTGCACTATATATATATATATATATATATATATATATATATATATATATATATATATTGTCCTAACTATATTGTTTGGTACGCTATTATGCAGAATGAAGATTTGGGAATGCAAAATAAGAAACATCCATGATGTTGGGTTCATTGACCCACATATCGTTAATGGACATGTGTTACAACATCACCTCGAAGATGTGGAGAAAGACCTATACAAGTTTCTTACAAAGCATCAACTCAAAAGTCATATTATATTTCCTTACCATTTTGGGTGAGTGTTTTCTCTCTTGTGCCCATTCTCTTTTGTTTACTCCATGCATGGTATGTCTAATCGATGAGTTATGCATGACTGTGCATGTAACGTGTCCGCAGGTTCCACTGGATTCTGCTAAATATTGAACTTCACACCTCCACAGTTCTAATCAGCGACTCTAAGGATTCGGATCCAAAGCATTGGGCCGACATGAGAAAAATGCTGAAAAAGTAATTATTTTCAATCATTTGAGCTCTATATCGATCGGTCTCTTTCGTTCATTTCCTAATATCAACTAACTAATATAACTCCCTTATTCATTTGATTTTCTTTGCCCTGTAGGGTTTGGAGACGGTTTTCAGAAGAAATTGTCGGTGAATTCAAACATGAGCTAGATTTCAGAAAGTTAGTTAATGTGGATCAGCAGCCACCGGCGACCGATCTATGTGGATACTATGTTTGTGAGAACATCCGGAGAGAAACCACTGAGCGGAAGGAATCAGCTAGCGTGCGGAACGCGAGGGATAACTTGCGGAGGAGGCTTAGTCCAGAAGCTCGCTTCCGACCAATTCAAGAAGAATTAGCAGGATTTTTAATGAGGGAAGTCATCGATCCTAAAGGACAACACTATACCGAGGACGTAGAAATTTATATGCATACCCGAGATTGAAACTTGTTCGAAGTTGTATATGGTCATCCATCGTAATTGTGTATGGAAACTTGTTCAAAGTTGTATATATATATATATTATATATTCCTCTTGAATTCTTCTTGTTTGAAATTTCATATGCATGTATATATATAGTAGCGTAGAATATGTGTACTGAAACTTCATCAAAAATAAAATAAAACACAAAATAAAATATAAAACAAATAAAACAATACAAATTAAAAAGAAACCAGGTTTAGGGCGGCTAAAACCCTAAACCTGCGGAGGAGGCCTTTAGTCCCGGCTGGCCACGAGAGCCGGGACTAAAGGTCCTCGGCCCCGACGGACCACGGGCGACCACGTGGCGGGCCTTTAGTCCCGGTCAGCCACAAGAACCGGGACTAAAGCCTTTTGTCGCGGTCCGGAAGAGCCGCGGCTAAAGAGGGGGGGCGGCTTTAGTCGCGACCCTTTAGTCCCGGTTGCACAGCCGGGGCTAAAGGCTGTTGCGAACCGGGACTAGAGGGCTTTTTTCTACCAGTGTGGTGTCCGACTGGGCCCTACTCGGCCTGCCGCTGGCCGACTGGCTCCAGTCGGCTTACAGGAAGCCGACGCTGTATTATTTGTGTAATTTCATAAAATCATATATTATTTTTCAAATTTTATATAAAAAATGTATTATTTAAAAAAAAAATTAGCAAATAATGGCATCGTTGATTGTTTTATTCTAATGGTGAAAACATTTTATTGTTTGTTGTGGTATCTTTGTGTTTGTTTGTTCAAACAGTATTTTCTCTTTTTAGAGGCTAGCGGCTGAATCGTCGTTGCTTGGGGTGGTAGTGACTCAGCTACTCCCTCCGTTTCTAAATATTTTTCTTTTTAGAGATTTCAACAAGTGACTACATACGGAGAAAAATGAGTGAATCTAAACTCTAAAATATGTCTATATACATCCGTATGTGGTAGTACATTTGAAACCTCTAAAAAGACAAATATTTAGGAAAGGAGGTAGTAGTTGGCATTGTGGCTCTTGTTCGGTGTGAACAACAAGCAACCTCCCTCTAGGCGCTCTTTCTTTTATTTTATTTTTTGCTGCTGCTAACTACTGTGGGGAATAATGGCTTTTTAGCAGTGTGCGGAATAATGTGTTTCTTAGGGAAAACGCTAAGCTTTATTAATCAAAAGACACATGGAGTGGAATTACATTCAGATCATGTGGGTTAGCTAGCCAAACGTGGTGACCCGGACCGAGAGTAAGAGAGTGCTTAGTTAAACTATGGACTTCACCGTTAACAGCTCGGCCTTCAAAAATAATGTTACAATTTAGATCCATAGCTCGAAGATTAATCTTAGTGATGGTAGACCCATAGCAACTTTGATCACCACTTCGAATATCGCCCACCACTTGTTTGTAGCCAAAGAGACTGTAAGATCATTGATGGGGAATAATGGGTGAGTGGTTGCAGATTGGCTTGACACACCATCCACAGGCCTACCTAAGTGGTCCGTTTTGCTTCAAGGGCTCTATTTTTCTAGCTCCAATATCACTAGGTGTAAATTAACTCAAACTTGCCTAAAAATGTGTTAGAATACAACTTGTATTGGGATTAAGACTCCTACTCGATTTGTAATAAGGCTAGGTCAGATGCGGCTTGGCTCTTATATATATTTCTTGTACCGGCACAATATTGCATCAACAATTATTCAATATAATTCTACACGGTATCAGACTTCCGATCCTAGGGTATGGCTAACCCGCCAACCCCGCCACCGCCGCCGCCGCCCGGCTACTTCGAGCGGCGCGCCGGCATCGTCGCCGCCAAGGTCACCACGGCCACGACCTCCTCCGCCTCTACCTCTACTTATGCTCAAACCATTGTTTTTACCCCTTCCCGTTCTGACACTTCACTCTTCACCTTTCATCACAACAACAACACTGCTTACCTTCTTTTATATGTTGATGATATTATCCTCACAGCTTCCTCACAACAATTTTTAGATCACAGTATCTCTCTTCTTCGCCACGAATTCTCTATGACAGATTTAGGTCTTCTTCACCACTTCTTAGGTATTGTTGTTATCCGTGACTCCTCTGATCTTTTCTTGTCTCAATGTCAGTACACTTTGGATCTTTCTCGTGCTGGTATGCTTGATTGTCAAACTTCTCGTACCCCTGTTGATACAGGTTCCAAACTCTCTGCCGACGGTGATCCTTTCTCTGATCCTTCTCTTTATCATAGTCTTACCCTGGGGCGGAGCCACGTTATGCCATCCGGTGTCACTGGCACCGGGTAAAGTATGTGTTTACCTTGTACAATGTCCAGATTTTTAAGAAAAAAGGTTTCCCCCCGCTTTGTATTCCAAAACAACCAACCGATACATCCAAGGATAGGTGCTGGGACGAAAGCAGCACAATCACACCCAAAAGAAACGAAAGAGAAACAACAAGAGAAAAGAATGCCGACAACGACGGATCGACGGAAACGAAGAAGCTTCACGACCACTGCGCCCACCGAAGATCTCCCACCAAACTCCAAGGCTCCGAAGCACCGGTACCAATCAGCACCTCCAAGAAGGACCGCGACGAAGACGACGCTGCTGCCAAGGGTTTCCCCGGTACACGACGAAGCGAGAGGAAGGGTCGCCCCCGACGCCCTCCAGGAAGGTCCGACGGCACCCATCGGCGTCGCCGCGTCGGTGTCGGACAGGCCAACAGAGGTTTCCCCCGATCCCAACCTTCACCTCGGGTGCTCCAGAGCCTGCCACCAAACCAACCACCATCTTGCGCCACCATGGTCAAGAAGCCTCCACGACGTCTCACCACGGCACCACGAGGTGAGGTCTGCACAACAAGGGATAGGAGCCGGGACTAGGGGGCGCAGCACCGTAGGCACGGGGGAGGACACAACCTCCATCGTCAATGACGGTAGCCGACCGGACACACTAGCAGGAGCCTACCAGGCCCGTGTGCCCACAGGCCCGGCCGGGAACACCATTCCCGCGAAGCTCCCGCCATTGCGCTGCAGCAGGCACGCCATCGGCATCGCCGCCCTCCATCCGAGCCGCTCCTCCTCCTCACCACACAGACGACGACGAAGCAGGGACCGGCCCGCTAGGACCCAGATGGGGCCGGGAGGGCCCAGATCTGGGCCGGGGGCGCGTCGCCGGCCACCGCACACCACCAAGCCGCCCTGCTGCCAAGGGCAGCACCGCCACCGCGCCTACCGCCGACGACCGCTGCCAGGTCGCCGGGCCGCCGCCCAGCCGAGCATCACCGCCGCCGTCACCAGCCCCGGGAGGGAGACGAACGCGCGGGTACAGACGGGCCCGCCGCCGCCGGCAGCACCCGGGCCAGCGCCGGGGCACCCGCCGGCGGCGGCGGGGGAGAGCTCACGGGGAGGGGGGGCGGCCGAGGGAAGAGGAGGGGCGCGCCGCCCCGGCCACCTCCCGGGGAGGCGGCGCAGGGGCGGGAACGGGATGGGAAGAGGGAAGAGGGGGCGGGGAGGGCCGGGGCGCGCGAGCTGGCGGCCGGCGGCGGTGGAACCCTAGCGGGAGGGAGCGGACGGGAGCGGGTCGCGCACAACTCTGCTGCAAGTGCCACTTGACTCCCACAATGTCCAGATTTTTGGGCTGGACAACGGTAACTTTTGGACCTGGATACCGGCCAGCCCAGCGATACACAAAACAGAACTACACAAGCCAGGCAGTGCAACCCATCTACGTAAATGTCCTCTCCCGATCGATCGATTAATCGATCCTTGGTCCATGTAGTACGTGCTTGTGTTAAAAAAAAGCTATATAGATCTTGATTAACCGATCCCAATACGGTTGTATCTTACCTGTACGTGCATCTGTCGAGTTGCTCGTCCGCTCGGCTTCTGCGCCTCAACCCTCGCAGCGTCGCCCGTGCTCGCCCCTTCCCCTTCTCAGTCGTGCGGCCAGCAGCCGGTTCGCCCAGTCGCCATTGTTCAAGCATCGCTAGCTGGCCGCCTCTACCCTCGCCCGCTCACGGATTGTTGGAATTTTGAGGTAAGTCTCAACTCTCAACTCAGCACTTGGTTATTGCCGATCTCTCTCAAATCTGAAATCCCAACTGTGTTTACAATGTTCAATTTTTTCAATTTCTGTTTTTCTAATTAATTATATGGTTGGGTTATATCCTTCAGCTCTGCGGTGGCATGCAGTAGCAAATGGACCAGTCTACTGAGGCTCTGCTTGCTGCTGTCGGAGGAGCAGGGGAGGATTCCATCTATTGAATTAACTTTGATAAAATTCAATTATGTTATGCTGCTACCATGTATCCACAAACGAGAGGTGTACATATTTGCAGTAACAGTAGGATGCAGTATCCTGATCATTTTCTTTAGGGTATTTGACCTAGAATATGATGTACTGTTCGTTTCATCCAGGGCATAATAGAGGTTTATAACCATAAGTTGCCCCAGGAAATGAAAAGGATTGTATTTCTGTACAGTTTCTGACTGTATAAATATGAAAGTCATTTTCCTTGATCTCTTGTCCGGATCTCCATAGAGTTTAACTTTACCATGCAAAAAAAGGGCTTAACTTTTCGATAAAATTCAGAGAGTTTAATTGAATGAGAATATGATTCATGTGCAACCATAATGCACAGTCTTACCAAATTTGTGTTATTTGTAATAGCCAGGGCCAGATGGAACTACAAAATGAAGCACGACCTATTCAAAACAGAGTATATAGAGACTCCCATATATATTAAGCAAAAGGATTGCTAGTCCTTGAACCAGTTATAGCTGAAAACAACAGCTTCAGAAGGTTACATCGCAGGAAACCACAATAGGCAGGCCGAACAAACATCCAAACTTCAGAATGGACAGACAACCAAACATTCAGATGCTTAAAATGAAAATGGACTTAAACATCCTAGACGATCATCTACCTTGTTGTCTGGTACAACAAGAGGATGCGTGTGTGTAATCCTTCGTTAATGATCGTCAGTGAGATCTTCCCATCCTTGTAGTGGGAGTAGCATTGGAGAAGCCCACTCGGCTCCGCTGCCGTGCAATGCAGTCGACGATGCTGTAGGAGGCTAGGAGCAGAGGACGGTTCGCCGGACCAGTAGATCGGCGCCTCTTGATCGAATCTAGCTATGTGAAAGCTCTCAAATAAGTCCATCCTACTCGTGCAAGAACCAAAAGAAATAGCGTTGTATTGCTCAGTCGTCGCCCAATCAGCACCGGGGCTCACTAGGGTTCTGCGGGCGGCGTGATCATTGATCAATGAGAAGCTGCAACCTGCAAGAACCAGATGATGTCTCGCCGTGATGCTCGCACGCCGCCGGGGAGGCCCAATCAGCACGGGAGCGGCTCAGCGGAAAGCCGGCGTGATCGTTGCTCAGGAAGAAGTTGTAGTCCATTTCGCCTGCCACTGCACTGGATCGTTGTTCCGGAAGCTGTCAGGAACGAAGAACCAGATTCATCAGCATTCGGCAAATCGCCGGTATCGCAGAAGCTCAGCGCAGGAGTGCGGTCAACGGCCACACTATGATTTTTCTGAACATTTGATATATATCATATACACATTATGATTTTTCAAAGTGTGCACGTACTTCTGTAATTTCCTATATTATTTTGATTTAACAAAAATCAGAAACACTTTTTTACGTAGAATTCATGTTACTTTCAATTTATCACCAACGACAAGTGTACCAAATTTGTTTAGTAACTAGTTGGGTGGTATTAATTGCAATCTGAACGAACAAATTCACGTGGGAGTTTGTGCCATTCTTGGGCAATTTGAAATTGCCGGAATGATTGTGTTTTTACCGGTTCATCTATTTCTAATTTCTTGCAGGTTATGTTCAAAACTACGGCGTCAATCCGTACATGTTCATCACTACAGCATGTGAACACACGGAAGCCTATGTCATTTGGGCGCAGTCCGCTGGAAACAGTTGTACGGGATTTGTTCTGCCAGTTTGGCTAGCGTGCCAGTAGAAGATTACGTAGATGAGCTATGTAATCTCGTTTCTGACCAATGTGGTCGTGTTTTGTCGTAAACCGTTTCGTTTTTCTTGATTTGGACTTACTTTTATGTCCTATAAAATGGTTGCCTACAGTATATGATGTAGAGGCCAGGGTTATCCCCTTTTCAAAGAAAGGTGAGATATTTGTAAATAGTGAAACATTCTATTGTTTTTCTGATATTTTTATGTCTGTGTGTTCAAACAATATTCTCAGTTTTCATGTGTTAGCGGCTGTTGAGTGGTTTGTAGCGCGAGTATCATCTCGTGGTCTTTTCCATATGAGAGATACTAGAGCTATAAACAGATTCGTATGAGATTGACATTTCAGACGAGCATGTTAAATTGTGGTTGGGTATTTATTGGAAGAGGGGGACCACCCCTGAAAATAGGGGGAGAATTAAACCTCGTACAATGCAAGATGCTTAGGAGAGATGCTTAGAAAAATAAATCGATTTTTTAAGCATTGATGTTTATTTATAGAGAACGGACGCTTAATTAGACACCCATACTGTAGAGATAAGCAGTGGTGGTTGAGAAAAAACTCAATTTATTTTATGAAGCACCTCCTTAAGTACCTTGCATTATATAAGGCCTTAGTGGAAGATGAGTCCGTAAAAGCGAATCCATATGGATTTTTTGCAAGTGTAGGACTTTTGTAACATGAAGAGTTCACTAACATTTGTGACCCGTCCCCCGTGCCGCTCCCGCGAGCGGCCCGGGCGGAACCCTAGATCGCCGCCGCCACTCCCTTCCTTCGCCTTCCTTCTCCCTCGCCGCCGTCAGGGGACGCCGCCGGGCAAAGCCCGCGCGTGCGGCGGCGGCGGCGGGGCTCCCTCCCTCCTCGCGAGGCTCCTGGGCGGCGCGGGACGGCCGGCCCTCGCGGTGGCGCTCGGCTCGGCAACAGGTCGGGTCGCCGGCGGATCTGCGGGGCTCTCCTTTGGTGGCGCTGCGGCGATGGCGGCGGCGTGGTCTGCGCGGGGCGGCGAGGCGCGGGCTCCTCCTCCTCCCGATCTGATGGCGCCGCGGTGGCGCCGGTGCTCGGGCATGCGGCGGGTCCGCGAGGGTGGTCGGCGCGCGACGTCTCCCTCCCCGATCTGATGGCTCCACGGTGGCGTCAGTGCTCGGGCGGCGGTTGGCGTCGGCAAGCGGTGGCGGGCGCCGGGATCTCGGCGGCGCTCCGGCGTGAGCAGGCTGCGGGGGTCCCTGTGCACGGTCGGCAGCTCCGTCTCTGACCCGGACGGCGCAGGGGATGGCGGCGGCCCGGCGTGGCCGGCGATCTGGATGCGGTGGTGCCGGTGGCTCGCTGATCTGCCGGTACTCCAGGGTCTGCCTGGTGGTGCTGGTGGTGACGGCGGCCCGTGCACGAGAGTTGGATTCTTTCGAACTGATCTGGGTGAAAACTTGTCTTCGGCTTCTGCTAAGGCCGGCGGTGGCAGCGCTATCTGCGTCGTTCCCTTCTTGAAGGCATCGCCGTGGAGAAGTTCAAGGCCACTCTCTGCTACCTCTGGGGAAAACCCTAGATCGGATGATCGGATGACGGCAGCGCTTTGGTGTCGTTCCTTCCTTGGGGGCGTCATTTTTGGAGGTACACACGTGATCGAGGGACCAGAGGACGGATTCTTTGGTGGAGCGGTGCTTCATCCTACACACTGATGGCGACGGATCTTGACGGCGTGACGCAGTGCAGATTCGGAGTTAGCTATGGGAGGATGGACTCGCGTAGGAGGACGATGCTGTCAGGCGTCGTGGTGGCGTCGATGGAAGAGAGACCTGGCACGGTACATGCAACAGTACAGTTCTGAAGATGGATTTATGGCAGGTGGCTGCGGCGGCCTCATACCCGGCAGGCATCCTGGTTGAGGAGTGCGCCGGACTGGTAGGTGCCCCATATCCGGCAGGCGTCCTGGTTGGGACCTCAGGTCTTAAATGTTTAGGTTTGGCTGCAATGTCTGTTTGGTATTAGGCCCAGACTATCTGCGCCCCTTCATCAATTGGATAGGTGTAACGACAGTTGTTGCTTAAACGGTGGCTTTAGTCTTGCTGTTGTATGGCTTTGTAAGGTTTTGTGATAATAATTAATAAAGTGGCCGTATGCATCGCCCAGATGCAGAGGCCGGGGGTCATCCTCCTTTTTTTAAAAAAAAATATAGCCTGTCCAAGTGGCGCCGATCCTTTAAAAGTAGAAGCAAAACCAGGAAGTCACTAAACTTGTGTCTTATTTCTTGGGATGGTAGGGACTCAGCTAGTTGGCGTTGTGGCTTTGCTCGGTGCGCTTCTCATAGGGCCGCTGCCAGGAAGCACCCTCCTTCTCTTGAGACAGCCTCTCGTCCTGTTATATATATATATATATATATATATATATATATATATATATATATATATATATATATATATATATATATAATAACACCCTCCCTCTAGACGCTCTTTCTTTTATTTTTATTTTCTTGCTGCTGGAAGCTAGTGGGGGCAATAATAAGTGACTGGTTGCAGATTGGTTCAACACCATCCAAATGCCTACGTGAGTGGCCCATTTACTCCAAGGGCTCTATTTGTGTAGCTCAAATATCACTGGGTGTAGATGAACTACGGAGCTCAACCACTTCAATGAGACCATGCCATAGTAATCGACAACAATTGAGATGGGACATTTGCACTAAGTGCGACAGGCATCCTTGTCCTGCCATATAGGTTTCATATATTCAAAGAATACATGAACACCATCTGCATGCAAGCCAACTAGCTCTTCAAAAGTATGAACAACTTTCTACATCATGCGGGCATCTAACATCTTGCATTTCCAAGAGGTTTAACCGTGGACCTACACTCAGCTATAATATGGTATATATTAGTGGGGCTAGGTATGAACCATAAAAATGAAGGGTCAGAGTGATAAACCAAGTGGGCATCGGAGCAGCTTATGGACAGTCCATTCGAAGTAGGAGGCATCGGGAACTAGGGTTGGAGAAGCCAAATGGAAACCTGTTTGCACCGAGACGAACATTAGCCAAGGCGTTTATGCTTCCCTGTCTTTGTATAGCAAGACGAGGTATGCTAATGCTATCATCCTTTAGTAATTAGGGAGGACTATCCAACGCCGTATGCACCATGAGTCATCAGCAGGATTGTATTCTTCAGCCCTGTAGTGGCATGCAGTAGCAAATGGACAAGTTTACTAGACTGCGTTGGGAGGCAACCAAGTTGACGCCGCCGACGAGCCTGTAGGAGCAGAGGAGGGTTCCATGTACTCCCTCCGTTTCAAAATAATTATTGTTCTCGACCTATCTTGAGTCAAAATTGCTTAAGTTTGACCAGCTCTATAGAAAATGATGCTAAGATCTATAACACCAAGTACACATAGTACGGAAATATATTTCATAAAGAATCTCAAGAGACTAATTTGTCGTATAGAATCGTGATTTCAATTGTTCGTTCATGCTTTCAGACTTCAAGTTTTTCAAAATTTGTTCACACTTTTAAATAAATGTTCAGAATTTCAATTTTTTGGTCCTTATTTCCAAACATTGTTTGAAATTTCACAAGTTATAAAATATTTTGAAAAAAAATAATTTTCACTCTTTTATCGCAAAATTTTGAACTGTGACATACAGTAAGGCGCTACAGTATTTTTACGAGATGCAGTAACACCAAGCAGCGTGGCATTAGTTGGCTTGCCTGCCAATGGGCTGGCCCAGTTTGCTGCCCGCCTCCTCTTCTGCCCGTTGGTGCGCGTTCCTCAACACGAAACACGAAGGAGAAAAGAAAAACCCAGCCCAGTAGCCCATCTTCCACACGAAAGCCGTCGTCCGTCTCCGTCTCCCACACGAACGCCGCCAGTGGGGAGCTGAAAAACCAATCCGCCGCCGTTGTCTCCGTCTCCGTCTCCGTCTCCCGATCTTTCTCTCTCACACCCCGTCGCTTTCCGCCGTCGGCCAATCTTTCCGTCGTTTCTTCGTCCGTCGTCTCGTCCCTCCCTGCACTCACGCATCTTCCTCGCTCGCCTGCTTCGTCTACGATTCAGAGCGGAGCAGGGGATCAATTGATGTATGTAGGGTTCGGCTTCCAATCCATCCAGGCCGCCGGCCAGTCCACCTCGGGGAGAGCCAAATCGTCCACGCGAAAGCCCTAGACGCCGCGCACGTAGCATCTCCGCCGTCTCGCCCAGCTCTTGCTCGGAGCCCTCCCCTACGGGGACTGATGGAGAAGGATGGCACCGCCCGTCCCCTCGCACCAGGCCCAGGACATGGAGCCCTCCCCTGTGGCGCCCCGGCGGAGTGCCCCGAGGCCGTTGCTGGCGCAGTGGCGCCTCCGCGGCCACCTCCGTGCAGCCGCTCGTGCGCGACCCTCCACTACAACGGTGTGTGCCCTTCAACCCTCTGTCTGAAATCCATGGATTGTATTGCCATTGTTTCTGATCCGAGTATCCATGGATGGTGGCAGCGGTGAGGACGACCTCCACGCCTGCTCCCGCGACCACAACCACTTCGTCCACAAGAAAGGTAGGTACTAAACCAACCAAATATCCCCCCTCAGGAATCACAAACAACCATACATTACATTGCGTTGTTAGGACAAGCAAATTCATATGGTAGCAACGATTAATAAGATGAGCAGCCATGGATGCAGTGAAGTGGCTCGAGAATTTAAGAATCCAGACTGTTGATTCTAGCTCTACTCTGCTCCGCCATTTGGTAACCAATGGCAATGCAACAGCTGTGTGGTTCACGGTTTATGCAGCAGCTGCTCTTCTACCGATCTGTCGCTTGGTGATCAATTGTGTGTTGTTGGTTAATTTACTGGGTAAACTGCACAGCTCAGTAGCATGCACACCTGAATGCGCTGGGATGACCGGACAGTTTACATGTTCAGTCAGCCATTTCATGCCAGCCTATGGCTACGCTTTCCATCGATTTCCTTCTAAATTCCACATGTTATGTGCAGCCGCATGGATTGGGGATATGTTCTTCGGTGTGGGTTCAAAGGGGCAATTGATGAGCATTTGTATCAACTATCGAGGATCTCAAGTTCACATGGATTGCACTATGATCAAGTGCATTCTCTGGTGCTATGATGATTGTGACAGAAGATGTTAGCGACAGAAGCAATCGCTATGTAAGTGTGATAGCCTGCTGTGACGTCTCTTTTGATCCTACTTTGTTTATTTTTCAAATCATTAATATTTCCATTGTGTTTCTTCTTGCATAATTGCTCTAATCTCCAGCAATTTTGTGTTAATAAAATTTGTGGTATATGCAGCTGTGGTCATGAAATTGTATTGAGCAGAATAGGAAAACGATCATTTGGTTAATAGAATAGATTATGCCTTAACTCTGTTCAAGATAGGTCTGAGATGTGATCATGAAATTGTACTGAGCAGAACAGGAAAAATGTTATTTGTTTAATGGAACAGATTATGCCTAAACTCTGCTCGTAACAGGTCTCAGCTCCAATGTTAAAAATCAGTGCCACTGAGTTACGACAAAATTTTCCTCACCTGGAACTGCGCTTATAAGGTGTTAGATCTGAAAGCTAAGCCCCTGAATACAATGTGATATAAAAGGTTAATGAAATCATCAGGTATGGAAATGCTTGGCCGTTTCTGTAAATTACATAGGACAATACGTTCAGTTTGCTTTTTGTATTATTTCCCAGTTCTCTTGCAGTACTATTCAACAACCTATCTTCCTGCCTACTAGATAAATATGGGTTTTTGTTTACTTAACATGGTTGCCTGATTAACAAAGTCATGGTTTATGTTAGTTATTTTTCTACTACCGAAGCAACAACTTATGTTCCTACCTACCTACCAGATATACTTATGTTTGTTGTTTGCTTTTAAAGGAAACCCAAAAATATTTCTTTATTCTTTTGGTTTTTAAAGTTCTTTTGAGAAAACGGCAAAACATTTCTTTGTTCTTTTTGCTTATTCTTTGGAAGTCTATTTGATTGCCTCTTTGTTAAAACTTTGGAAATCTTTTATCTTTGCTTCTCCTTGCGTTCTTGTTTGCCTTCTTTGAGAAAAACCAAAAATCCGAAAAATATGTTTGTTGAGTTTCTCTGAGTCTTTGCCTTTTATGTTTCATGAAATCCAAAAATTATTTCTCTTTTGTTGTTCTTTTATTTTCCTTTTTTTGGTCGTACTTTAGGCTTTTCTTTGTTATTTTCTTTTTGTCGTGCTTTCGTCTTTGTGTTTGAGTTGCAAAACCCAAAAATTCTCGTTTGCGTCTTATTGAGTCTTAAGTGCTTTTGTTTCCTTTTGTTTCTTTTGTTTGTTGATTGTTTGCTTTTTAAAGACACCCAAAAATCTTCTTTGTCCTTTTGTTCTTTTGAAGTTCTTTAAAAGAACAAGAAAAATATCTCTTTATTTTTTTCTTTTTCTTTGGAAGTTCATTTGAATGCTTCTTGTTGAAACTTTGGAAATCTTTCATCATTGCTTCTCTTTGCGTCCTTGTTTACCTTCTTTGAGAAAAACAAAAAATCAAAAATATTTCCTGCTGTGTTTCTTTGAGTTCTTTGCCTTTAATGTTTCAAAAAATGTAAAAATATTTCTCTTTTCTTGTTCTTTTGTTTTCTTTTGGTTGTTCTTTTTGGCTTTTCTTTATGTTATTTCTTTTGTCTTTTTGTCTTTATGTCGCCAAATCCAAAAATTCCAAAAATATTTCTTGTTTGCGCCTTATTGATTCTTAAGTGTTTGAAGTGAACAGATTTCTGTTGTTGAGCTAATGAAGAGACCAAAAATATCTCCCTTATCTTCTTTTGTACAAATTGTCCATTAGCAAAACCTGTCGATGGAGAACCAAAAGAAGCAACTAGTAGACACTAAAGTCGTGTAATCTCCAGTGTAGTGAGGGGTTCAACAGAAGAGGGTGACAAAGAAGCACCAGGCTATGAAACTAAAAAACTGAAAGTAGGTGTCCAAGTTGTGAAAACTCTGTTCCTCGTCGATCCGGTTTGGCATCCTTTCCCTATTTGCAGGTTATGTGCCATAGACTTGATGCCACATCGCATGTTCCCTTGTTGGTGGCCCTTGGCCCCGGCGACAGGTAGCGTCGTGCACACATCCTGTGGGTTAGACATTGCGGTGTCGATTGCCCCTGCTCCTGCTCCATCAATAGGTGGTGCTCGAGCGTTTGGCTATGGCGGCGCCCACTAGGGGAACATGGGTTGTGTGATTGAGACAACGACATTGCAACCTGTAGCTAGGCAAAGGATGCCCAATCGAACTGGCAGGGAGCGGAGAGTGCATGAGGGGTGTCGTGGAAGGGGTGTAAACATTATCGGGAGTGGACCGCTGCAGCCATTTATCTTTTGGACCTGGAGTTGAGCAGTGAGGGGATGGCGACAGGGGAAGAGAGGAAGGACGGAAGGGGGAACTGGGAGGAGAAAAGCATCATCCACCCTATGGTTGTGTGTTTGCTGCGACGGTGGACGGTTGTGGGCATATCTAGTGTCGACACGTGGACCTACTACTTTGGATGGCATGACATGCTTGTTGAGAGAGGTGCCACAACTATTGGGCTGTGTGGGCGAGTTTGGAGACATAGAGGTTGTTGTGCTCTAGTCTAAGCCTTCATGAAGAAATTGACCAAGTGTATATTGGAAGGGACATACTTAAGAGTAATAATCTGATCTCGCACATTGGAGTGCTTGAAGGAGGCATCAACATCAATATCTTGGTGAGCTCATGCTTCACATGGTCGGGCGCAATCCTGATAGCAAATATAATCTATGGTGTGACAAAAGAGTAGTGTAGTGATAGAAACACCAAAATCCTCAAGATCATGGTAGATGAACAACACCAAATTTGGAGAGAACCTATGTTGTGCTCTATCTGAGTCTTCGTGAAGAACTCGGCCAACTGTAAATCGGAAGGCACATACTAAAGAGCAATTCTTTGTCCTGCACAATGGAGCACACAAAGGAAGTAACAAATCCAATATACTTGGTGACCTCATGCTTCACGGGGTCACGTGCAATAGCCATAGCACTTGTATAGTCTCAAAAGGGAGGAGTACAAAAACACCCAAATCCTCAAGCAGCCTCTATAACCAAGGGAAAGTGCAGTCTGTTTTTTCGTCTTCTAGGCAATGAGAAACCCACCAGCAAAAACACCATAAGCAGAAAGGGAGCGCCGAACTTAAGCGTGGGGAGAAGAGCGATGGTGAGAGATAGTGCCACGAAGATACCATTGAACACGGGGGAGGTGACTCGAGTAGATCGAAGTGGGAGCCGAGGCAAACTGACATAGAATGTGGATGGGACATGTAATCAGTACACGAGTGGCATCTAAATAGACAAGACTCCCGATAAGATGACGACAGTGTGTCAGATCAAACAAAGGCTTACCGCCAGAAGCACAAAGATGGATGTTGAGTTCCATATGAGTGTCGATAGTGACCTTGTCATTAAGAGCAGCACGAGCAAGATCATTCTGAATGTACTTCTCTTGGGAACTAAAGAAGCCATCAGAGTTGGCAAAAACCTCAGTTCCAAGGAAGTAGCAAAGAGGACCAAGATCAGACATGAGAAACTATTCACAAAGACGAGCCTTCAAAAAGGCAACGCACTCGGAGTCGTTCACAGTGATGATCATTTCATCGAACTATAGATGCAAAGTAAAGCCATGAACTAAAAGATGGATATAAACTGCAGGATAGTAAACACTTGGCAAAAGGTAGTCTATGTCATCACTGAGACAAAACACTCAAACCGAACACGAGGGGCTAAAGGCACAGAGAGCGATGAAGATGGCAGATCATGCCAACAGGAAAAATATACATAGGTGGGTGGCTAGATGTAGACCTCATGCAACTCACCATTAACTATTAAGAAATGCATTCTTGACATCAAGCCGAGAGACATACCAAGGAGAAGTTTGTGAAGTGTTGTCACGGGCCATAGGAGCAAATGTCTCATCGTAGTCATGGCCATGTTCCTGCTCAAAGCCACGAGTCATAGGATGAGCTTTGTAACGCTCAAGACAACCATCAAAGTCTAAGTCTTGTAGACCCACTTACAAGATACAAGTGATGGGATGAGCATGGGGAGGAAGGAAATGAGATCCCATGTGCAGGTGCGCTCTTGAGCAGCAATCATATGCCATTACATGCTATCATTCGGGAAGAACACGCCATCACGGTAAGTTGTCTCGAGAAGAATGGCGCAAGAATAACCATAGCGGTCGAAAGGTGGAAGCGGGTGAGCGAGGAAGCCATAAGTAGGTTGAGCTGGAGGCGGTGCATTGCAAACAGAAGGAGCCAATAATAGTTGAGGGAGATGGCTCTTCAAAACATGGCGCATCAGAAGAATCCACAACACGCGGATGACCGGTGTAATAAAGAGGATGAGGGAGAATCACGACGGAAGCCTTAGGGGACAAGTGAGGTGAGGAAGCTGCAGGTGATGACGATGTGGGGTCTACAATAGTAGTATGTGAAGACTGGACCTAATCATTTGTCGGGCCGGGCTAGACAAAGCCTGAAGAAAAAATCCCAAGCCCGGCCCGACCCGACCGGAAGTACATGAACAATGGCATTTTTAATTAAATTTATCATTTTCGGGATATTATATTAATTTATTATACCTATATTTCGAATAAAATACGTTTATATATACATTTCAGGCTTTATTCGGGGTTTGGGTCAGAAAGTGGAGCCCGAGCCCGACCTGAATGTCGGGCTTCGGGTTCGGGCCGGCGGGCCGGGTTGTCCATGAACAGGTCTAGGGAAGACATGGTGGGATGGGTGGACCAGGGCAATACATGAGTCATAGGTCTATTTGGAAATGTCGGGAATGAAATATCATCGATGGGGGAGGCTGAAGGAGGGGATGGAAGTGGATATAAAGGACGAGACTTGTCAAAATTCACATCTCGAGAAATGTGCATCAGACGACCGACATGATCCCAACCCTGATATCCCTTGTGCTTATCACTTTAACCTAAGAAGACATATTCAACAGACCTAATTGTTAGTTTGGTGCGTTCATGGGGTTGGGGGTAAGAAGAGCATACCGAATGCAAACGAATTGAGCGATCAGTAGTCACAAGAACAACCAAAAAGATGGTTGGGATGAATGTCGCCCTACAGTGTGAGGAAGGGTGAATTTTATGTGGTAGGTGGAAGTAGAAACAACGAAGAGCGTACCAAATGCAACCAAACAAACTGAGTGCTGAGTAGTCACAAGAACAACCAAAAATATGATTGAAATGAATGTGACCTTGCAGTGTGAGGAAGGGTGGATGTTATGAGGTGGGTCGAAGTAGAAACAACCTCAACCCAAAAGTAAGGTGGAATAGAGGTGACGATACTCAACACACAAGCCGCTTTGTGCTTACGCTAAGCAACACCATTCTGAGCATCAGGACCATGACAAGAGAACTGAGCAAGTGTGCCCTCTCAGCAAGGAATCTGCACAGCAAATCTACATGGAAGACACGTATAGGCGTGGAAACTAGGTTATGAAGCATGGCGGTAAACTTCTAACTATTAGATATGACCTCACTACTAGAAAATCATAAAATATATCCATATGTCTCGAGAGAAATCATCTATAAAGATAATATAGTAGCGATGGCCTCCTTTTGAGGCAAAGGGAGCTGGACCCCAAAACATCAAAATGAACAAGATAGAAAGGACGCTGTGGATAGAGTAACTGAACCTGTTTGCCAAGCCGACAAACCTGACAGTCTAAAGACACCACCAGAGACAGATCCAAGAAGACCACGTGAACTAAGGATGAGAGACAAGATCCACACAAGTGACCAAGATGATGATGCTACAAAGAGCTGGTAGACGAACTAACTGTGGCAGAGAGACTGGTAGAGGTGGCAGCAATGGTAAGATCCTAGAGGACTTGAGAGTTACAATGTCGAGGGGCAACACAAGTAGAGCATCCATGTCACTAGTAGAAAAAGGGTCAAACGTGAAGCACATTAGTGCCAGTTTGTATTTGAGCCGGCACTAATGTATACATTAGTGCCGGTGGCCGCTTTCATTAGTACCGGTTCGTGGCGAACCTTTAGCACCGGTTCGTGCCACGAACCGGTACTAATGAAAGTGGTGGCAGGATGTTGTCAGACTGGGGACCCTCCAGCCCCTTTAGTACCGGTTCTTGGCACAAACCGGTACCAAAGGTCGTCCTACATAAAACCTTCGTCCACCCAAGCTCGCTCTGTTCTTCCTCTTCCTCTCGAGCTCATCACACATTTTGCCCAAATTTTGTCAAGATTTGAAGGCCCCCATCCATTGAAATGATCACAAAGGTTAGCAACTTTGTCCTTTCATCTCTCATTGCTAGATTTACTCTTGCAATGCTTTATATAGTGATTAATTTGTGAGTTTAGTAATTTGGGAGGATATATATATATATATATATGTGCTAGTATTTGATTTATATGCAATTTGAGGTCAAAAATAACACTTAGTTTGCATATGTAGGTGTGGTTTACTTAGTGCCTTCTAAATCTCCGTCGGCACCACCGTCGATCGCCCGCACCGTCCCATCGCCGGCACCACCTTGTGGTGAGCCTCTTTGTTCATGAAATTTTATATAAAAATTGATGTTTGTGTGATTTGGATATATAGTTACTCGTATAATTATCTTACCCGTACGTTGTTTGTTATACATATAGTGCCATGGTTTTGATATCCGTCCCCGTAGGCCCTCGTCCTTGTTATGATTCGGATGTGGTATATATATTCTCTTTTAAAACTAGTTGCATTTCGTGTTTATGACAAATTATGCCCATCAAGTTGACATAGAAATTTTTTCTAGGAGGTATGTGAACCGGAAATTCCAACCGACCCTATTGTCGAGAGGTTAAATTTAGTTGAAAGAGAAAACGGGTACTTAAAAGAAAAATTGAAAAGAATTAAGGGGGAGAAGATGGAATTGGAGTTGCATGTTGCCAATGTCGTCGATGATCACAAGATCAAGATGGAGAAAATGCACTTGAAGATTAGAAAGATTAGAAAATATGCCATCGATAGTGAGGCTTGGTATCATTATGCTGTTGGATCCATTGTTACCTTAGTTGCGATCTTGATCGCATTTGTTGTTGCATTTAAATGCTTTAGCTAGAGAGTTATTTGTTTGTTGCATTTAAGTGTTGTATGAACTTTATATATGAACTTGTATTAATTTGGTCTATTCGGTGTTGTGTAATGAAGATGAGACGGCAATGGATGTACGATGACCGATGCTCTCCCCAGTTCGTTGAGGGCGTGCATACTTTTCTGCTTGTGGCTGAGGCAAACAAGCGGGCAGATGGTTTTATGCCTTGTCCATGTGTTGGCTGTAAGAATGGTCACAATTACTCTACATCAAGAACCATTCACGTCCACCTGTTTAAGTCTGGTTTCATGCCCCACTATAATGTTTGGACCAAGCACGGAGAAAGAAGGGTTATGATGGAAGACAATGAAGAAGAAGAGGACGACGACAGCTATCCTGGCCATGGGTTCCCTGAATACGATGATACAACAATGGGGGAAGAAGCTGAGCCGGTAATGCGGGAAGAAGCTGAGCCGGCAATGCGGGAAGAAGCTGAAGAAGAGGCATCAGATGAGCCTGTTGATGATCTAGGCCGGGCCATTGCCGATGCAAAGAGAAACTGCGCAAGTGTTTTGGAGAAGAAGAAGTTGCAGCGCATGTTAGAGGATCACAAAAAATTGTTGTACCCGAATTGCGTAGGTGACAAGAAAAAGCTGGGCACCACATTGGAATTGCTGCAATGGAAGGCAGAGAATGGTGTATCTGACAAGGGATTTGGAAAGTTGCTGGTAATGATAAAGGATATGCTTCCAAAGGACAACAATTGCCCGAGAATACGTACGAAGCAAAGAAGGCTGTCTGCCCTCTAGGGTGAGAGGTGCAGAAGATACATGCATGCCCTAATGATTGCATCCTCTACCGCGGTGAGTACGAGGATTTGAACGCTTGCCCGGTATGTGGTGCATTGCGCTATAAGATCAACCGTGATGACCCTGGTGATGTCGAGGGCGAGCGCCCCAGGAAGAAGATTCCTGCCAAGGTGATGTGGTATGCTCCTATAATACCACGGTTGAAACGTTTGTTCCAAAACAAAGAGCATGCCAAGGCGATGCGATGGCACAAAGAAGACCGTAAGAAAGACGGAAAGTTGAGAGTACCCGCTGACGGGTCGCAGTGGAGAAAAATCAAAAGAAAGTACGGGAAGGAGTTTGCAGATGACGCAAGGAGCGTATGGTTTGGTCTAAGCGCAGATGGCATTAATCCTTTTGGGGAGCAGAGCAGCAACCATAGCACCTGGCCTGTGACTCTATGTTTGTATAACCTTCCTCCTTGGTTGTGCATGAAGCGGAAGTTCATTATGATGCCAGTGCTCATCCAAGGCCCTAAGCAACCCGGCAACGACATTGATGTGTACCTAAGGCCATTAGTTGAAGAACTCTTACAACTATGGAATGGAACAGGTGTACGTGCGTGGGATGAGCACATGGGGGAAGAATTTGACCTAAAGGCGTTGCTGTTCGTGACCATCAATGATTGGCCTGCTCTCAGTAACCTTCCAGGACAGACAAACAAGGGATACCGCGCATGCACGCACTATTTGGACGATACCGACAGTATATATTTGACTAATTGTAAGAAGAATGTGTACCTGGGACATCGTCGATTTCTTCCGAGCAGACATCCCGTAAGAAAGAAAGGCAAGCATTTCAAAGGTGAGGCGGATCACCGGACGAAGCCTGGCCACCGTACTGGTGCTGATGTACATGATATGGTCAAGGATTTGAAGGTGGTCTTTGGAAAGGGTCTTGGTGGACAACCTGTTCCGAATGGCGCTGACGGACGCGCACCCATGTGGAAGAAGAAATATATATTTTGGGACCTGCCCTATTGGAAACACCTAGAGGTCCGCTCCGCAATCGATGTGATGCACGTGACGAAGAATCTTTGCGTGACCCTGCTTGGCTTCTTGGGCGTGTATGGGAAGACAAAAGATACACCTGAGGCACGGGAGGACCAGCAACGTATGCACGGAAAAGACGGCATACATCAGGGTCATGCAAGCTACGCTCTTACCAAAGAAGAGAAGGAAATCTTCTTTGAATGCCTGCTCAGTATTAAGGTACCGTCTGGCTTCTCGTCGAATATAAAGGGAATAATAAATATGGCATAGAAAAATTTCCAGAACCTAAAGTCTCATGACTGCCACGTGATTATGACGCAACTGCTTCCGGTTGCATTGAGGGGGCTTCTACCGGAAAACGTTCGATTAGCCATTGTGAAGCTATGTGCATTTCTCAATGCAATCTCTCAGAAGGTAATCGATCTAGAAATCATACCAAGGTTACAGAATGATTTGGTGCAATGTCTTGTCAGTTTCGAGTTGGTGTTCCCACCATCCTTCTTCAACATCATGATGCACGTCCTAGTTCACCCATGCTAAGAGATTGACGTTTTGGGTCCTGTATTTCTACACAATATGTTCCCCTTTGAGAGGTTCATGGGAGTCTTAAAGAAATATGTTCATAACCGTGCTAGGCCAGAAGGAAGCATCTCCAAGGGCCGTCAAAATGAGGAGGTCATTGAGTTTTGTATTGACTTTATTCCTGACCTTAAGCCGATTGGTGTTCCTGAATCGCGGCATAAGGGCAGACTGGATGGAAAAGGCACGCTAGGAGGGGAACAAATAATATGTATGAACGGACATTTTCTCACTGAAGCACACTACACAGTTCTACAGAATTCCGCCTTGGTGGCTCCGTATATGGATGAACACAAGAATTTGCTACGCTCCAAACACCCGGAGCGGTCTGATGACTGGATTACACGTGAACAAACCAAGAGTTTCGCCAGCTGGTTGCAAGCACGTACCATGCATGACACCTCTATTGAAGATGACCTGTACTTGCTGTCCCAGTTACCATCTTCGAATATAATGACTTTCAAAGGGTACGAGATAAATGGTAATACATTTTACACGATCTCCCAAGATAAGAAGAGCACCAACCAAAACAGTGGTGTCCGCTTTGATGCAGAAACCAAGACGGGAAAGGAAACATATTATGGTTATATACAGGACATATGGGAACTTGACTATCGATGTGGTTTGAAGGTCCCTTTGTTTCGGTGCAAATGGGTCAATATGACACGAGGCGGGGTAACGGAAGACCCGCAGTACGGAATGACAACAGTGGATCTCAACAATCTTGCATATGCAGACGAACCATTCGTCCTAGCCAATGATGTGGCACATGTTTTCTATGTGAAGGACATGTCTACCAAGCCAAGAAAAAGAAAAGATAAGGAAGCGAATGCATCGTACGATGAGCCAAAGCGGCACATAGTTCTTTCTGGGAAGAGAAACATCGTGGGAGTGGATGACAAGACAGACAAGTCAGAAGATTATGAAAAGTTTGATGAAATTGCTCCATTCACAGTGAATATTGACCCAAACATCCCGTTAAATGATGAAGATTTTCCATGGCTACGACGCAAAGGGACACACGCGAAGAAAAAGTTTCACACCAAAAGATCTGGGATGTGATCGGCTTAACTATCATCACTTTCTTCTGTGTTTCACACCCAGGAGGGAATCTCTGTAATATTTAGGGTAGCTAGTTATGTGTTTTGGCATTTGAAACGCGAAGAAATTTTATGTGCAAGCAAATTCTTTCATGCATTTACTGATTTTTTTCAGCTAAATGACCCTGAAATTGAAAAGCATTTCAAATGAACTCAAAAAAGGTTGAAAGTTGGCATGGTATCATAATTTCACCCACATAGCATGTGCAAAAAAGTAGAGAGGGTTACCGCAAAAACTGGATGCACTTCGTGTACAAAATGGACAATCTGTTTCGAAGTATCAGGGTTTCGGACGAAAACTCATCCGTTACAAAGGTATTTCATTTTTTAAATAACCTAAGCATTACCAAATTGAATATAATGATAAAACACACTAATATTAAACATAAGAAAAACAATCACTAAAAAATCTATTTTCAAAGTTAAGTTATTCACAAAAATAAATAAAGCAAAAAAAATAAGAAAAAAAGCCCACCTACTGGGCCACAGCGGCCTGCATACGACTAGAAACCCAAATTCAAGTTGGGCCAGGATGCAGGCCCGCTAGCCCAGTAGGCCCAACAGGGCATCGCAGAAGAGGTAGGCCCAGAAGGCCTGCTTAAGAGAGGAGCTCGAGACAGCAGCGATGGCGGGGCTTATAAGCAGGTGCGAGTGCCCCTCGGCTAGCGAGGTGAGACTAAACTTTTGTGCCCCTCGCCTGGCAGCGCACACCCTTTAGTACCGGGTCGTGGCACCAACCGGTACTAAAGGGGAGGGTTAGTACCGGTTGGAGCCACCAACCGGTACTAAAGGGGGTCGCTTCCCGCCGCTTGGCCTGGCCAAAACAGGCCTTTAGTACCGGTTGGTGGCTCCAACCGGTACTAAAGGTCCCTCCTATATAAACAACACTTCAAAATTTCGTCAGTTTTCATCTCTCCCTCTGCTTCTTCTCCTCTCTGCACACCGTCGCCCGCCGCCCCCGCCGTCTCCATATCTCTCGTCGCCGCCCCCGTCGCCAGCCCTGTCGCCGCCTCGTTCCCGTCGTCGCCGCCCCGTCGTCCCGTCCCCGTCATCCCCGTCGTCACCGTCGCCCCGTCCCGGCCGCGTCGTCACCGTCCCCGTCGTCGTCGCCGCCCCGTCCCGTACGTCCCCGTCCCCGTCGTCGCCTTGACCGTCGCCGTCCCCGTCGCCGCCCCCCGTCGCCTCTCGCCTCGCCGGCCGGTGAGCGCGCGCACACACACATACATTTTTAGTTATAGATTTTTCTGTTTTTTAGAAATTGTTAGACATTTTTCTGTTTTTTAGAAATAGTTAGAAATGTTAGAATTGTTAGAATAGTTAGAAATGTTAGAATTGTTAGAAATATTAGAATTGTTAGAAAATTTTCTGTTTTTTAGTTATAGAAATAGTTATAAAAAAGTTAGAATTGTTAGAAATTTTTCTGTTTTTTAGTTATAGAAATAGTTATAAAAAAGTTAGAATTGTTAGAAATTTTTCTGTTTTTTAGTTATAGAAATAGTTATAAAAAAGTTAGAAAATTTTCTTTTTTTTAGTTATAGAAATATTAGAAATGTTAGTTATATATAGCATTGTTAGAAATGTTATAGAAATGTTAGAAATTTTAGTTATCAAAATCCAATCATTAAAAAAATGTTACTTTTTGCGGGCATATAGCTAGTTTTTGTTGTCGACGATGCCCGGCCCGCATCCTCGCCGTCGACCCGTCCGCGACGACGTGCAGCTGACCCATGTCCGGGACTGGGCTCCGTCGGGCTGGCACTGGGAGGTGCTGCCTGGAGGGGCGCGCCGCTTGATGAGGAACCCGGCCCCGGGTCCCGTCGTCGACCCTGATCTCGTTTGGTGGCGTTCGCGTGGGCCAATTTCGGTGCGGAGGGAGCCGGCCCCGCCGGAGGTGGTACGTCGTCATGTCAGGGAGGAGGACGAGCACGTCCATCGCTACATGGTTGCGTTAGAGGGCGGCAGGTTCTTCAATACCTGGCAGTTTCTTCAGGGATCTCACTTCAACTATGATCATGTGAGGGTTCCTTCTCTTTAGGTGTCCACCTCCCGCGCCGCAGGAACCGCGAGTGTCCTAGATTCTTCTATAGTATTCGATCTTTAATTAGCTACCTAGCCAGTGATGTACTATTCAATATTATATATTATTCGAGTCGATGTATTCGATATTAAATCTATTATTCAAGACGATGTACTCGAGATTATATCTATTATTCGAGTCGATGTATTCGAGATTAAATCTATTATTCGAGACGATGTATTCGAGATTATATCTATTATTTGAGACGATGTATTCGAGATTATATCTATTATTCGAGATTATACTAAATTGTTTTATATTTCTTTTGGCATAGTTAAATAAAAGCTATGGCGGACAATACCGAGAGAGATAGAGAACAGACCATGTTCGATATGATACGCGGGCCAGATGATAATCAGAATGAAGAAGATTATGACGGCTCCGAATTTCTAAACAACACCGGAGAGGGTGATATGATATTCGGTCGCGACGACCGAATTGATGAAGTCATGAACTACGATTATGACGATGACGAAGAACATGTTGATCCTGAAATAACAAACACCGGCAAGGTATATATATTTATATAAGCAGGAATCTGGTGATCATCACATGTTTTAAATGAGTTGAAGATATATTAACGAATCGATCTTTCTTCTTTCAGCCATCCGGATTGAGCAAATCTTCAGGCAAAAGGACGAAACGAGGCCCGAACAAAAAGTTGAAGGAGGGCGTAAAGTACAATATCGAGGCATTCAGACCTAATGGCGAACCATTAGCGCCTAAGAAGATTGCGGACAAGTTCGTTCGTCAGTGCGGAGTTCTTGTGAAGGACCAACTCCCGATCTCCCTTCAAGAATGGAGAGAGCCAGCAAA